>CM039673.1:325865195-328365195 GCA_022496015.1 Hordeum marinum
TGGGTGCGCGGTCGCGGGTACCTTGGAAGTTGGTGATGAAGCATTTGTGCAGGCTTTCGCATGAGGTGATACATGCCTCCGGGAGATTGAAGAGCCAGGAGAGTGCGCCACCCTTGAGCATCATGGGGAACTAGCACATCATGACCTTGTCGTCTCCTCCAATCGCCTAGATGCTCAGGGAGTAGACCTGTAGGAACTCTGCTGGATCTAGGATACCATCGTAGCGTGGGGGTAGGTCAGGCTTGAACTTGCAAGGCCACACAGTTGGGTAGAGCTCCGGGGCTTTAGCGAGGAATCCCACCGGCTCGACGGGTGTTGCGTGCATGGGACGGTCGTGGCCTCGACACTTCTACGAGGCCTCCTGGAGCAGTATCTGGTCTTGGCCCTCGGTCGGAAGGGTAGGGAACGCGCGCGCGGCGACGCATGGCCAGCGAATCACTGGGCAGCTCACCTCGTCTCCCAGCCTTGCCTGTGGTTCGCGTGGCCGGTCACGGGGGCGCGCTTCCCGCCTGGAGTCAAGGTTGGCGTCACATCGCGGTGGTGGAGGCTGTGCGTCATGCGCCACGTCTTCCGCCATGGATGGTTGTGGCTAGAGCGAGTTGGAGAGCACCGAAGCATCGCCAGCAGTGCTGCTGACCCCCTTGATGCGCCGAAGCCAGTTGTCGAAGTGGTCGACGGCAGGATGGTAGTGAAGGAGTTCGTTAGCCATGGCGAGCATGCCCTGGCAGCGCACCGGCCTCAGCCGAACATGGGACGATGACCCGAAAGCTGGGATGATTAATGGAGTGGCAGTGTGGCCATCGTGCAACACGGTGACTGGCTCGGAGGAGTCTTGCTGCTCTTGGCCGTCGGGGCCCCGTCATCGTTCACCATAGGCGAGGGCGATATTCGCGCACCGGTGCGACCCACCGGCACCGTCTGGGTGACGTGGGAGGCTTGGGGCTTAGCGTGGGCTTGGCGAGCGTCAAACATCGACACGCCCCTACCCGACGCACCAAATGTCGGATTTCGGGCTCTGCAAAACCCTTAAGATTCGAACACAGGGGTGTGTGCGGAGATCCCCTGTAGCCTCGCCCAACCTAGCTCGCTACTCGATGAACGCAACAACAAACTCGTACGATGATTAGGGAGAAGATGGACACGACAGTTTACCCTGGTTCGTGCCACTGCGAAGCGTAATACCCTACTCCTGCTTTGGTGGATTGCCTCTCAACGAGGTGGTGTGGATGAACTTGTATAGTGTTATAGGGCCTCATGAGGGCTCCCTTTGATGTGCCAGCGGATCTCCATGGCCCGGTGGTGGATGGATGGCGGAATGGATCTGCCATCCCTCTCTACTGTGCAACCTATCCTCTATATATAGTGGAGGCTCGGGTCCTCTTCCCTTATCACAATGGCGGTAAGGGATCCCACAATGGCCAATTTTGAAGGGGTACAAGAGTACGGCCTTGAAAGTAGCTTTCGATGGCACAGGGATGGGCTCAGCGATGACATCCGCCCCGTGGGGCGGGTGGCTGTGTTCTTGTGGCACCATAATGGAAACCTTTGGGGGGTGCTCTACGAACCCGCATACGTCCTTGCTCCCCTTTGCACCAAAGGGGAAACTCCACCGCCTGGCGTGCTGGCACCCGCTTGTCCTTCCTTGCATCACCCTTGACTCCCGAGGCTGGGCCTTGCATAGAGATCTCCGCTGCTCCAGAGGGGGCCTAAGGAGGCCCCTCCTTCGCCATTCCTAACGCCGCTTCTCCTCGCATGGATAGGGCCCTCGCAAGGGCCTTGTCTTGAGTGAGACCACGCCTGGCCGCATTAGGTCAATGAAGTGGGCCAAGCCCTGGGCTACAGGCAAGCAAGTCTGGGTACCCCCATTCACAGAACCCCGACATTGTTGCCTTTCACTTGCATGACCAAATCATATGAAAAAAATAATAGTGCAAGAGTGTCGTGGACTAAGCTGCAACTACAAGCATTTTATTCAAGAGGAGAAGACAAAGTAATATGGTCTCTTTGTTAGATCAACATTCGTGCATATGAGAGCCACTCAACATTTTTATTGTGGTTTTCTCCTTGGTATGACTCAATAAAAGGAAGAGAATTTCAAAGAAACACACAAAAATATTTTTGGATTTTTTAGTTTTTCTTGAAGAAAGCAAATAAATGTAAGAAAAGCAAAAACAAAAAAAACTATTTACACGGGAGAACTCCCAACAAGTAAAAGAAGAAACAAGAAATCTTTTTGGGTTTTCTTTTAATACTACAACTAATTAAACTAAGAAGAAAACCCAAAAAGTAGCAAGTGATATTTTTGGATTTTCTCAAAAAAATTCAAACACATGAGAAGAAAGCAATAAAATAAATCTAGCATGGATAATACAATGAAAAAGTGTGGAAACCGATAACTGGAATGAAATGTGTGAACATGAATATAATGTCTGTGGAAAAACGTACTCCCCCAAGTTTAGGATTTTGGCCTACCTTGGTAATCACACCCCGTAGCCTTGATAATAGTCTAAGTGATAGCCCACTGGCTCTCTTGGCGCGGCCTCCTCAACCTGTCTGGTAGCTTCAACCTTTGCATTGTATATGCGGGCCACGCTCTCAAGAACATAATATCTTCCTTTCCTATGATAATCAAAAAGAGAAGGAGGGGGCAATATGATAGGTACAATGGGACCTTTATCGAACCTCAAGTTGTAAGTATAATTAGTGACTATGCCCTTAAGGAACTTATGGCGTTTCATGGCCTCAAAGTCTGTGTACCGATTAGGTCAAATAGGATCATTAGGCCAAGGGGACACACCCAGATCCATAGCTAGACAGGAGGCATAAATCCCACCATAAGAGTGACCACTATAAGCGTCGTCATTCAATCTCCATGCAAAAATTGCTCGTAGATTATAACGTTTAACTCCTGTTACAACAATGTGTATAAGACTCAAATCAGGAGTAAGTGTGATGCAATCTTGTTTGCATACGATGCATTTGCCATTAAAGAGTACAAATTATTGTATATATGGAAAATGGATGCTTTTTATTCTACCTTGCATCACTCCTCTGACTTCAACATAGCAAAGATTAATGAAAGATGACTCGTACTGAGATTTTGGTGGTTCGTCTAGCAAACCCCAATAAGGATTTTTGCATGCTTCAGAAAACACATCTAAGGGCATTGTGAAAGGATTATTATAAAGGCTAAATGAAACTCTAGACACATGAGGAAAATATTTAAATTTCTTAGTAAACTTCTCTGTGAGGTTGAGGTGTCTGGTGCACTAATATTCAATGAAGGGAGTGAGATCGGACTTGTGAACATACTGCTCAAATTCTTCCTTGATACCTACACCTTCAATGAATGTATTATACAGCCAAAGGCACTATTAGGTGTCAGCTTCCCGCATTGAGCTTGCACTTGGTTCAACATAAGATTGCTGGACAGAGCTTCCACTTGACGATGCCCCCAAGGACCTTCTCCTCCAAGAACTCCTAAAGAATTGCATTTTTATTTGCGAACAATTTCTGGAAAAAAATTGTGACACAAAATTTTATTTACAAAACTTCACAAGATTGACAAGAACTACCTATAAGTATGCTTAGAGGCCATATTAAGCATTCAAACCACTTAGAACTCTAAGAATTCAACATGCAAGGTCATCTACAACAGCACCAAGAGTAGCTAATTATTTTGAGAATAAACCACTAAATTAAAAGATAATTGGAGCAATGTGGGAATCACATACCAAGAAGCAATCGCCCCAAAACAGTTTCGGGAATGGAGCTTCGAGCAAAGAGATCAAAATCCACAGGTTTGTGAGCAAGAACACAAGAGAGAGAGCTATGATAATTTTTTCTAGAGGTAGGAGATGACATGGGCTAAAGAAGGAAGTTTGGCGACCCACATGGGGACCACACCCCACCAGGCAGCGCCTGGGGTTGCTCGCGCGCCTTGGTGTCTTGTGGACACAAGGTGCACCCCCTTTGATGTTATTTGCATGATAAATTCGGAAATATTCAGAAAAAATCGTGTTAAATTTTCAGGACATTATGAGAATTTTTATTTTTGGGTCATTTTTTATTGCGTGGGAAAAACCAAAAAACATGATAAGCATGGAATTTTATTTTATTTAACTAAAAAATAGAAAACAAAGAGTGGATACATTAAGTTGTGTCTACTAAATTCATCAACTTCACACCTCTCAAAAATGATCCATTAATAAGGTTGATCAAGTCTTAGTAACAACCACTTTCGATTAGCATTCGTAAAACACTAAATTACCTCAACTGGGATATGCATATACCCAACCATATTTATATCATATTTCTTTTTGGCAGTAGGTAGAGGTAGATGAAATCTTCCAATAGCAAGCGTCGAAGAATTTTTCACTAACATTTACACCATTCACTTGGAATTGTTTCTTCGGTAAGTGCATCATATGCTCATTAACATTGATATGAAAATTGACTTTGCTTTTATTGCAATCAATAACAGCACCTGGAGTATTCAAAAAGGGTCTAGCAAGAATAATCTACATGTTGTCTCTCTCGGGCATCTCAAGAATAACAAAGTCTGTTAAGATAGTAACATTTGCAACAACAACGGGCACATCCTCGCAAATACCGATAGGTATGGCAATTGATTTGTCAGCCATTTGCAAACATATTTCAGTATGTGTGAGTTTATTCAAATCAAGTCTTTTATATAAAGAGAAATCCACAACACTAACACCAGCTCCCAAATCACATAAAGCAATTTTAACATAATTTCTTTTAATGGAGCAATGTATAGTTGGTAATCCAGGATCTCCAAGTTTTTTAGGTACTCCATCCTTAAAAGAATAATTAGCAAGCATGGTGGAGATTTCAGCTCTAGGTAAGTTTATTTTATTAGTGATGATGTGTTTCATGTACTTTGCATCAGGGGGCATCTTTAAGATATCAGTTAAACGGGTACGCAAAAAGACTTGCCTAATCATTTCAGCAAAGCGTTCAAATTCTTCGTCATCATTTTTTTAGATGGTTTAGGTGGAAAAGGAATGGGTTTCTGAACCCATGGCTCACTTTCTTTACCATGTTTTCAAGCCATGATGTCTTTTTATTCATATCATTTTTTTTAGGTTGTGGGTTATCAAGATCAATAGCAGGTTCTATTTCTACATCATTTTCTGGTTCTTTATCACTGTTTGGTTGAGTATCTTTATGAACATCATCATTATCATTATCATTATCACTAGGTGAATGTTCATTACCAGATTGAGTTTTAGCATCAGAAATAGAAACATCATTATTCTCAGGAGGTTTGTCTATCTCAGGTTCACTAGAGGTATGCAAATTCCTATCATTTTTCTTTTCCATTTTCCTTTAGAAGAACTAGGTGCATCAACATTAATTCTTTGAGAGTCTTGTTCAATTCTTTTAGGGTGTCCCTTAGGATAAAGTGGTTCCTGAGTCATTTTACCTTTTCTAGTTGCTACTCTAATAGCAAAATCATTCATATTATTATTCATTTCATTAAGCAATTCTCTTTGAGATTTAGCAACTTGCTCTAACTAGGTTTGAACCATAGAGGGATGTTTTCCGACACCTCTAACATCATTACTAATTCTAAATAACAAGTCACTCAAGGGAACAATCACATCAGAATTATATTTCAATTATTTCAGAACATTTGCATTGAAGAGATCTTGTTTCCTAATGTAATTGTCAAATTCACATGAGCATTGACTAGGATGTTTATTGTAATGAATGTCACCTGCATCAAACTTCAATAAATAATTTACCTCTACCACCTGTGGAGGTGGTGGTGTGTCAAGACCATGCATTTCTCCAATAGGTGGTAAATTCTTAACATCCTCAGCCTTAATACATTTTTTCTTCATACATTTCTTCGCCTCTTAGATACGTCTCCAACATATCTATAATTTTGCTTGTTCCATGCTGTTATATTATCAATCTTGGATGTTTTACAATCATTTCATAGAAACTTTATATCATTTTTTGGGACTAACCAATTGACATAGTGCCAAAGTGTGAGTTGCTATTTTTGCTTGTTTTTTTATTTCACAGAAAATCAGTACCAAATGGAGCCCAAATGCTCCAGGGATTTTTGGAGAATTTTTATGGACCAAAAAAGCCAAGATGGGCCAAATATCAGAAGAAGAGGGGGCCCAGGGTGGCCACCCTCCACCAGGGCGTGCCAGAGGCCCCTGGCATCGCCTAGTAAAGGGTGGGTACGTCGGGAGTCCCCCCAATCGACTATCGAGCCTATAAATTTCCATAAAATCAGAAAACCCTGGAGGAGTCGACGAAACACAATTCCAGCTGCCGCAAGTTCCAGATCCTCGAGATCCAATCTAACAGCATCACAGAGGTGTTCATATTCCTCATAGGTGCCTCTCCGATGATGCGTGAGTAGTCCACCATAGACGTAGGGGTTCGTAGACGGTAGCTAGATGGCTGCTTCTCTCTCTCTCTCTCTCTTTGATTCTCAATAGAATCTTTTCTTGGAGATCTATTTGATGTAAAGACTTTTGCGGTGTGTTTGTTGGGATCTGATGAATTTTGACTTCATGATCAGTTTCTATCCACGAATGTGATTGAGTCTTCTTTGATCCCTTATTTGGATGATTACTTATAGCCTTGTATTTCTTCTTCAAATCTTTGATTTAGTTTGGCCAACTAGATCGATTTTTCTTGCCATGGGAGGAGGAGCTTTGTGATGGGTTCGATCTTGTGGTGTTCTTTCAAGTGACAGAAGGGTCAGCAAAAAATGCATGTATCATTGCCATTAAGGATAACAAAACAGGGTCTATTCCTACATGAATAGATCTTGTCTACATCATGTCACCATTCTTATTGCATTCCTCCGTTATTGTAACGCCCCGGACACACCCGCCGGTGGTCGTTACTCCTGGCGGGATCTAGACTGGCCTCACAGATCAATACTAATCTTTTTCTACACACTTTGTCCCGACTCATGCGCACCCAGGACCAATTCCTGATCGATCACCCATCCTAGAACTACTCCAAGCCAAGCACGCTTAACCTGGGAGTTCTGTTCGAATGGGCTCCCGGAAAAGAAGGAATTCCTTATTGATATGAGTAGTCTATCATTCCTAATATGCTGGGCTATCACATACACCACCACTCAGAGGAACCGACGTCCTCGTCGGGTCACAGGAACGTTCCCTCTTGGTACAAACGTCTGTGCTTCCAGTCCGATACATGTGTCATTCCGTGTGCCACGATGGGTCACCAACTTTGCGAACAACATGATCACGCACCTGTTGGCAAACATACGTGTAACCGTGAGAACCTGGCTCTGATACCAACTTGTAATGCCCCAGACACACCCGCCGGTGGTCGTTACTCCTGGCGGGATCTGTACTGGCCTCACATCAATACTAGTCTTTTCTGCACACTTTGTCCCGACTCATACGCACCAAGGACCAACTTCCCGATCAGTCACCCATCCTAGAACTACACCAAGCCAAGCACACTTAACCTAGGAGTTCTGTTCGAATGGGCTCCCGGAAAAGAAGGAATTCCTTATTGATATGAGTAGTCTATCATCCCTAATATGCCAGGCTATCACAAATATCCCATGAACTTAATACACTAGATGCATGATAGGTAGCTTTCGATGTGTGGAGTAATAGAAGTAGATGCAGAATTGTTTTAGTCTACTTATCTTGGATGTGATGCCTATATAGTGATCATTGCCTGGATATCGTCATGATTATTTGATCTTCTATCAATTGGCCAACAGTAATTTGATCACCCACTGTGCCCTATACTCATGAGAGAAACCACTAGTGAAACCACCGGTCCCCTGGTGTACTTCTCCAACCTATTGCTTTCCGATCTACTATTTGCATCTTTTGTTTTAAGATCTATTAATCCAAAAAACCCAAAAATACCTTTCTGCATGTTTTTGCTATTTATTTTTGTTTGTGTTCTTGAGAGATCTATTTGCCAAAACTATCATTACCTAATCTATCTTATTACTGTAGAGAGCTTGACAACCTCTCTTTAACGTTGGGTCGCAAGTATTTGTTATTTGTGTGCAGGTGCTTTTTACGTGGGTGTGTGATCTTCCTCTACGGATTGATACCTTGGTTTCATAATTGAGGTATATACTTACCGTCGTTGTCTTGCATCATGCCTTCCTCTTTGGGTAAATACCGACGCATCCTCAAGCCACATTAAAGGAATTTCTGGTGCCGTTGCTGGGGAGGAAGAAATCTCATCTACCAGGTTCCTAATCACAAATCTCATATCCTTGCAATTACATTATTTTTCATTTGCCTCTCTTTTTCTCTCCCACACTTCACAAATTTGACATTTTATTCGCCCTCTCTTTTTCGTTTGCCTTTTTTTGTCAGATCTCTTGTTTGCTTGCAATCTTGTTTGCGTAGTCACGATGACTCAAGATAACACCAAGTTGTGTGATTTTCTCAATACCACCAATAATTATTTTATTAGCACTCCCATTTCTCCTCCGGACACTAGTGCGGAGTCTTGTGATATTAATGCCGCTTTGTTGAATCTCTGCCATGAAAGATCAATTTTCCAGTACTCCTAATGAGGATGTCGCATCCCATCTAAACACCTTGGTGAAATTATGTGATATGCAAAAGAAAAAATATGTGAACAATGATATTGTGAAGTTGAAATTGCTTCCTTTCTCTTTGCGGGATCGTGCAAAAATTTGGTCTTCTTCTTTGCCTCGCAATAGTTTCTATTCTTGGGATAAGTGTAAGGATGCTTTTATTACTAAGTATTTTCCGCCCACGAAAATTATTTACCTTAGAACTCAAATCATGAATTTTAAGAAACCTGAGCATGAACATGTTGCACAATCTTGGGAAAGAATGAAATTTATGCTAAGAAATTGTCCTACTCATGGTTTAAATCTTTGGATGATCATACCATTTTTTATGCGGGATTGAATTTTGTCTCTAGAAATCTTTTAAATTCTGCCACAGGTGGTACTTTATGGAAATTAGTTTGGGTGAAGCTACCAAAATGCTAGATAATATTATGGCAATTTTTTCACAATGGCAGACTGAAAGAGCACTCACTATGAAGTTGGTTGCTCTTATGAAAAAGTTAATTTGGTCGAAGAAATTAGTACTTTGAGTGAAAAAGTTGATGCTCTTATGAAGTTGGTTGCTAGTAAAAATGCTATTGTTGATCTTAATGATGTGCCTTTGTCTACTTTGATTGAGAAAAATAGTGATTCCGTAGATGTAAATTTCATCTTGCGAAATAATATCAATAACAATCCTTATAGAGGTAATTTTGATCCCAGGCCTTTTCCTAGAAATTCCTCTAATAATTATGGTAATTCCTATGGTAATTCTTATAATAATAATAATAATAATAGTAACACCTATGATCTTGAGAATATTTTTAAATAATTTATCAATGCACAAAAGTCTTTGGATACTACGATAGAACAAAAGTTGAATAAGATTGATGATATGTCTAGAAGCATTGATAGAATTTCTGATGATGTAGAAAATCTCAGGTTGCGTGCTTTTCCACCTAAGATAAATGAATCGATTAAGGATTTTTTTTTCTCTAGATGAAATTAAGAAAAGAACCACTATGCTTAGGGCTAAAAGAGAAATGAAAAAAGCATTTTCTAGCGATTACTTTCGTAACAATGATGAAGATCTTAAAATGATTGGTGTTTGCCCTATTGATTACTTGTTTACCAATGTTAAAATTGATGATAACGGGGCTGAAGAAGAGTAAAATTTAGTTAGAGGGCATCCCAATGGTTTGCAGGGTGAAAATCTTGATGAATTTTTTGATAAAAGTGGGTTTGGAGAGGTCAAAAGTTTAATTAGTGATGTGCCCACTATGTTTGATTACGAAGACTTCAATTATGAGAGTTGCTCCTTGGTTTTGTTGTATTTCTTTGTTTCAATCTACGATAAATTGACCCCATGCTTATGAACAAAATAAATCTTTTACTAAACATATTGTTGATGCCATGATGAAATCCTTAGAAGAGAAGTTGGAATTAGATATATCAATCCATAGAAAATTGCATGATTAGTGGGAACCTAGCATTAAAATCAATATTAAAAATTATGAATGCTTATCTTTGTGTGATTTGGGTGCTAGTGTTTCCACGATTCCGAAATCTTTATGTGATGTGCTTCGTGTCGGTGTCAAAACCGGCAGATCTCAGGTAGGGAGTCCCAAGCCGTGAGACTGGGATCAATGGTAAGAAGGGACGAAGGAGACGATGTTTACCTAGGTTCGGGATATGCTATGGAGGTAAAACCCTACGTCTTGCTCTATTATATTGATGGTATGAAGGTTATAGAGTTGATCTACCTCGAGATCATATAGCTAAAACCCTAGATGAGTTTATCTTCCCTATAATCTAAAACCCTCCCGGTTTATATAGACACCGGGGGTACGTAGGGTTTACACATGGTAGGACTCCTACCGGAGATGGAGATGTTGATTTCCTCGTCTTGACTTGGAGTGCACGACACGCCTTCGGGACTTCCTTCTAGAACATGGGCTCTCAATGTATCTGACCCTTCCTATGACAGTCAGAGAGCGACCCACCAAGCCGGCCTATCAGGAGATAGGACGGCAGCCAGAGGACCCCTTAGTCCAGGAGTCCCTCAGTAGCCCCTAAACTAGCCCCCAACGCCAAGGGTCTCAGCTCTGGCAGCTTCATGTGATCAGAGTCTTCGGCTTGTGGGGTGAGTTCTTCTTCCCATTAATGATCGGCTTAGATCAGTTCAGTTTCCGATGACGCGTAATTTTTTCGATCATACAATCATCTAAACACCTTGAGTTACTTAGTCTCGAAGGCCAAACGTCAAAGTGTAAACAATGTTTTTCTGATGACCTTTCCGACGAAGGGTCATGGCCTTCCATGACCGCATAACCAGTTGTGAAAACTCGATTCGTGGTTCGAGGCCGTTTTTACATTGGCACGATTCATCAATGCATAGATTGTGCTCCGTTTCACATGGGATATGATTAACATCCCAAGTTACTTTACGCGTCCATAACAGTATGCACCACTTGGGAAGCGAAGGGTTTTGTGGCGCAGTAAAGGGAGGCTAATCGGTGACACGCCTCATAAAAAGGGAAAAAACCAACGCCTATTCACGCTTCATTCGCATCCTTTGCTTCATCAATCCCCTCAAGCTTCCAAAGCCCAGATCCAGTTCTTCATCAACTTCTCCTCCAAGCTTAGACATGGCAGGTTCGGGCTCCAACGGCAAGTGGGAGGCCTCCACGGTTACCGACCAGGACATCCGGGACCTAAAGCTCGCCGGCTACTGATCTGTCTCCAACGTATCTATAATTTATGAAGTATTCATGCCATGTTTACAATAATTCTATATGATTTTGGTATGATTTTATTATAACTAACCCAGACTGATGTTGTTTTTAGCAAAACTACCATGGTGTCGTTTTTTTGCAAAAATAAAAGTTCTCGGAATGGGCTGAAAGTTAAGTATGATTTTTCAGGACCAAAAAGACCCCCAGAGCATTGTAATTGGGTCAGAAGACCCACAAGGAGGTCACAAGCCTGCCAGGCGTGGCCACCCCCTGGCCACGCCTAGCAAGCTTGTCACCGCCTCATGGCACCCCTTGACGTGAGATCGACGGCATAAATTCCTATAAATATAGAAACCTCCGAAAAGAAACCTAGATCGAGAGTTCCTCCGCCGCAAGCCTCCATAGCCACAAAAAACAAATCGGGAGCCCGTTTCGGCACCCTGCCGGAGGGGGCAACCATCACTAGAGGCCATCTTCATCATACCGGAGCTCTCCATGACGAGGAGGGAGTAGTTCACCCTCAGGGCTGAGGGTATGTACCAGTAGCTATGTGTTTGATCTCTCTCTCTCTCTCGTGTTCTTGAGATGGCATGATATTGATGTACCACGAGCTTTATTGATATAGATGAATCATATGGAGTTTTCCCCTCTCTATCTTCTCGTGATGAATTGAGTTTTCCCATTGAAGTTTTCTTATCGGATTGAGTCTTTAAGGATTTGAGAACACTTGATGTATGTCTTGCGATGGGATATCCGTGGTGACAATGGGATGTTCTATTTATCCATTTGATATATGTTTTGGTGATCAACTTGCGGGTTTCGTGACCTTGGGAATCTATGCATAGGGGTTGGCACATGTTTTCGTCTTGAATCTTCGGTATAAACTTTGGGGTACTCTTTGAAGTTCTTTGCGTTGGATTGAACATGATGAATTTGAAATTGTGTGATGCATATCGTATAATAAAGCCCATGGGTACTTGTGGTGACATTAGAGTATCTAGGTGACATTAGGGTTTTGGTTGAGGTGTATCTTAAGGTGGTATTTTAGTATGAACTCTAGGGCTGTTTGTGACACTTATAGGGATAGCTCATAAGATTGATCGGAAAAGATAACTTTGAGGTGGTTTTTTACCCTACAATAATTTCTTTGTTAGTTCTCCGCTATTTTTGACTTTGGAGTGAACTCTTTGTCGCACGAGAGGTATTTAGATATGATATAACTATGCCAATATTGTTGAGAGAAATTGCACTAGTGAAAGTATGGACCCAAGGCCATATTTCCAAGCATTTATACAACGTTTTGCTCGCTGTTTACTATTTGTTACCTTGTTGTTTTTATATTTTCAGATTACAAAAACCTATATCTACCATCCATATTGCACTTGTATCACCATCTCTTCACCGGACTGTAGAGGGGCGGTGATCCGCAAGCTCCCTCGCGTCGGGTAGCTGGCCAGCACCTTCATCGACACAATCAAGATCTGGCAGAAGGAGTGGTTCTACATCACTGAACCAAGGGACGAGGGCTAGGCGGCACCTGCCGAGTTCAGATCTGGACCCCTTACGAGATTAACCTCGTGGCTCGGGAAGGGCCTTGACTGGGGTTTAGGTGCAGAGGTGGAATCGCTACAAAAGCAAATTTCTTCGATGATCAAAGCCACCATTGAGCTTGTAAATGTGGTCCAGATTATGTTCCACTGTCGTCTCCTTCCCTGCTAGCGTTGGGCCTCCCCAATGTGGGCTTATCAGCTTGAGGATGAGCCTACCATGCACAAACTCTTCTGCACTACCCATGAGAAAATTGTGGAAGGCATTATTCAAGCCTCGGAAGAGCTGGCCAGCCGAGAAGGAGGATTCGGGCCTAAACGCCGATAACCCTCCTACCCAGGTAGGATATAATTTCAATCAACTAGCTTTGCCTTTTGACAAGAGGACTAAACGCCTTCCCTCTCATCTTTGCATAAATGGCTGAGCAAAGCCATGGGAATTAACTGCCCAGCACCACAGCCAGAAGACCCCAGGTCATAGTTGTTGACGGAGATGCTCATCGTGGCGCCATAGACGACGCTAGAGAAGGAGAAGGAGAAGAAGAAGAAGAATAGAGAAGGTCTCCGCATAAGGGACCAGTCGGACGCTATGTCTGGGAAACCCATGCCTCCTCCACTCATGAGGAGGAGCACGAGGACGAGGGGGAAGGCGATTCCCCCCACAAAAGAAAGAGGGCGGTATCACCGGACGCCGCGGAGGACGTACCTCCGCCTACCCCAAAGAGGGCGTGTCGTCTGAGGTTGATCCTGGCCAACGAAAGCTTGGACTCTGATGCCAAATCCGAGGATTTTGAGAAGGTTCCCCAAAGGAACCTAAGGGTGAATCCCCCAGCTCAAAGGTATGAATCTGAAGACTTCCTGAGTCATCGATGCGTAGTTTCTAATGTTTTAAATGTATGAATGTCTCTTGATCTGCATTCCTCCACGCGTTCTCCCCACCGACCAAGTTTTGGATGGGGAGTCTCCACCCGCCGACCTGGCGGAGAGTGGGACCGTGTCATACCCCACACCTCCAGGGGCCGTGAAGGATGCTACTGAGGTATCATCCCGCCAGGCTCCTTTGGAGCCAAACACAGGCGGTGGGGGTGATGACGTCATGGCCGAGGTTAATGCCTCGGCCGCTAAAGACCAGCAGGAGGAGCCCCTCCTGGCCTCTGAGGAGAATGGACAGAGAAATGTCCAGTCCCCTCCGAGGTCATCTTCGGAGCGCATTGTGCCTCCGCAGTTGCCGGTTCAATCCCTGATTAGAGATTGGGCTGTCCGGTCAGCACCGGTGCGACGGATGACTGGGTGGCCGGTTATGGAGGAGGCTCTATCAAGCGCCTCCATCTCTGTGGATCACCGCACTCTTATGGGTGCATTTTTGCAAGGCATTCAGTCCGTTCATAGTGGACTGAAAGAGGCCTTCAATGATCTCTTGACGGGCTTCTAGCTCAGCCACGTAATACCCTTTCCCTAAAATTATTATTTTATTATGTTTCTACTATCGTTATGTATATAGCTTCCCCCGAGCCATGGGTGTGTTTAGAAAAAACTCACCCAGGGGCAATTACCAAGTAGTAACCAACGATGCACAAGACATCCCATACTGTTCTAAAAGACCTTAAGGGATGAGCACATGGTCGAATTCTTGATAGTTCGGGGCGTTGAACGCACATAGTGTGATATATATTTATTGTTTGTAGGCCTCGTCATTGGTGGCGGCCGTTAATGTCGTGAAGCTTGCCGAACTAAATCGGAAGCTCAAGAGCTCCTAAGAAGAGCTCGACGCCCTGAACAAGTGGTTCGATGACGCGCAAGGTAAGCCGAATTGTAATATCCCGGTTTTAGTGATCCACACTAGTGACCCAGTGTAATTATATATTTATTCGTTACACAACTTCGGCCAAGGAGGTCGAGAAGCTCAAGGCCGAGCTTAAAAAGATGAAGCAAGAGGTCGTGGACGAGAAGGCAGAAGCCGAACAAGCAACAGCTGCGCTCTCCACGTTGAAATCCACGAGTGCTAAGCATGAAGCCCAGATGGAGCAGGTGCAATAGGAGCTCAAGGATGCCAGCACGAAGTGTGAGGGCCTTGAGTAAAAAGGCAAGGAACAAGCCACTGAGCTATCCATGCTCAAATCCGAGCTCCAAAAGGAGCGGGTGGATTGGCGGTTCTTTGAAGAACATATCCGCCAAGTCAAAGCCATCACACATGATAAGCCGTATTTACTATAGTGTGTCTTTTGTGATAGCAGCTTCGCATTGCTCACCCAGGTGTGGCATTCCTCAGGCACCTATTTGGACCTCCAAAAGAGTGTAGCGGATGCGAACCAATTCTATGCTTCGCGAGAAGAAGGCGATGATGCTTGACTCTTTTGGGCACAGTTTGAAGCCCCTGAGCGCTCTCCTCTTCTCATCGAGATGATGAATCAGCTGATGGAGCTACACAAGATGGGGGAGCCAGCCATGAAGGATCTCCGCATCTGGTTATGGCCCGACGGACCGTTGCCTTGCAGCTACTTCGGCATGGTGTGGAGGCTGAGCGACGCTGCACCTCAGATTGATGCGCTAAAGCCTTCTACCTACATCGAGGGTACTCGGATGGCCTTTGCAAGGACCATGATGCACTGGCCGAGGCTCAGTCCAATAGAGATGGCCACCGCACCTCCGCCCCAGGAAAGGAATACACGTGCCCCGAGGGTTACTTCTCTATAGTGATGGAGGGTGTTCGGGCGATAGAGGCTCAATGCACAAAGGATACTTTTATGAATGAGCACGTTGTAATATGTCCGAAGACTTTGTATCGCTTTTGATGATTTTGCATAGTTTATCATGTCTTTTAAGTTTTACATTTGTTGCGACTCCCATGTGGCCGTTTAATCTGAATGTTGCAAGTTATCGGCTTCAGCCCCCACGTAGATACTACGCGAGGTGTCTCTGCCTCCGCACTGTGACCCTTAGCAGTGGTATTGGTGCCCGAAGGCGGTAGTGCGAGGGGGACAAGGAAATCATACTATAATGCTTTATTGCTTTCACTTAGCCGTAGGAGCGTGAAAAAGGAACACGGGGGCTGATGACAAGCCCCCAGTAGTTTGTGATGTTTAGATGAACCGCGGCTAAAGCCAACATCACGTGGTTTGTACGAGTACGAAACCCATCGTATGACATGGAATAACCTCTAACAATTTTTGAATATGGTACTTATGCTTGGACTCGTAGACTGGTTCTCGCGTACTATGGCAGTCTGTTTTCGGCTTTCTCCCATGAGTTGCTTGACCGGGCTAGCTGGACACACAATCGCAATGGTTCTCCCTTTGCCCTTTTAGCCAAACAAGCAGAATGTAAAAGGGCAAACATAGGAGCCGGGCAACCCAACTATTGACCCAAAACATAGTTCGGAACCAATCCATATAAAATTAAATCCAAGACGCCGAACACACGATCAATTGTGCTTAGGGCGATATTTTAAATTCGAGCCCCCGGTCTATTAGCCGGTTGCATCGTAATGTGAACCAGACAGTTTCGCAAGAAGTGTTGATGTGGCAAGAAACAAAGTATATATCATGAAATACAACGAAGTGGACATGCATAATGGTCTTGTCTTTGCTCAATAACTCTTATAGCTCAAATTGCCGAAGCAACTCTTTACAGGTATTTGAAGTTGAAAATATAAAGTTTACAAGAGGGGTTGTACCAGGGGTCTTCGACGGGTGGCCTGACGTCCTCGATGTGCGCTTTCGCATGTCCGCTCCTATGCCTCCTAGGGAGTTGGGTGCCTTTAAGGGTAATTTGTGTTGGTGAGAGGGCCTTGGAAAAAAGGTCTTGAGAAGTCACCGAAGTATGGATGATCTTTACGATGTAGCAAGTCTGTTGGATTTCGGGCTCTGCAAAACCCTCAAGGTTCGAACACAAGGGCGTGTGTGAAGATCCCCTGCAGCCTCGTCCTACCTAGCCCACTACATGATGGACACAATGGCAAACTCGCAAGATGATGAGGAAGAAGATGAACACGGTAGTTTACCCAGGTTTGGGCAGCTGTGAAGCGTAATACCCTACTTCTGCTTTGGTGGATTGCCTCATGAGGAGGTGTGGTGGATGAACTAGTACAGTGGGCTCGAGCCTCGCGAGGGAGCTCAAGTGGTGTTCTTGGCTTCCTGCCTTGTCTGGTGGTTTGAGTGGCTAAGTCATGGATCGGGATCCCCTCTATGGTGTGGACTAGCCACTATATATAGCGGTGGCCCGGGTCCTCTTCCCTCGTCACAATGGCGGGAAGGGATCCCACAACGGCCAAATTCAAAGGGGGACAGGAGTACATCCGCACCCTGTCCAAAGGTGGTCTTCGCCTGCAAAGTAGCTATCAATGATGTTGTGGTGGGCTCGGTGATGACATTCCCCATGCGGGGCTCATGGTCGTGGTCTTGTTGCACTGGAATGGAAACCTTTGGGCGGCTTCTACTTCTCGAGCATACGTTGGTTTCCCGTGAAGAGGGATGGTTTGATGCAGCAAAGTAGATAAGTATTTCCCTTAGTTTTTGAGAACCAAGGTATCAATCCAATAGGAGATACAAGCGAGTCACCAATATATGTACCTGCACAAACAAGCAAACTCTTGCACCCAACGCTATAAAGGGGTTGTCAAGCCCTTCACGGTTACTTGCAAGGATGAAATCTAATAGAGATAGATATAATAGGATGCTTGAATGGAAACTAAAACTAAAAAAAATAGGGCAACAAGTATTTTTTGTATTTTTGGTTTTAGATCTGAAAGTATAATACGGAAAATAGCCCCCGGGGCCATAGGTTTCACTAGATGGCTTCTCTCATGAAGGCAAGTATTACAGTGGGTGAACAAATTACTGTCGAGCAATTCATAGAAAAGCGAATAATTATGAAGATATCAAAGGCATTTATTATGCATATAGGCATCACATCCTTGACAAGTAGACCGAAACGATTCTGCATCTACTACTATTACTCCACACATCGACCGACTCCTGCCTACATCTAGAGTATTAAGTTCATGAAGAATAGAGTAACACATTAGGTAAGATGAAATGATGTATAAGGATAAGCTCAAGCAATATGATGAAAACCCCATCTTTTTACCCTTGATGGCAACAATACAATACGTGCCTCGCTACCCCTACTTTTTCACTGGGTGAGGACACCGCAAGATTGAACCCAAAACTAAGCACTTCTCCCATTGCAAGAATTACCAATCTAGTTGGCCAAACCAAACCAATAACTCAAAGAGACTTGCAAAGATATGAAATAATGCACATAAGAATTCAGGAAAGACTCAAATAATATTCATGGATAATCTGAACATAAACCCACAATTCATCAGATCTCGACAAACACACCGGAAAAGAGTATTACATCGGATAGATCTCCATGAAGATCATGAAGAACATGTTATTGAGAAGCAAAGAGAGAGAAGAAGCCATGTAGATACTAGCTATGGACCTGTAGGTCTATGGTGAACTACTCACGCATCATCAGAGGGGAGATGGAGTTAATGTAGATGCCCTCCGTGATTGAATCCCCCTACGGCAGATTAGCAGAAATGACTCCAAGATTGGATCTCTCGGGAACGGAGGCTTCTGGCGGCGGAAAAGTGTTTTCATGGCTCGTTTTGATAATGATGGAATATTTGGGAATTCATAGGCCAAAGATTAGGGTTAGGGGAGCTGTCATGGGCCCACAAGCCTGCCCGGCATGGCCTACCCCCTAGCCACGCCCCTAGGACTTGTGGCCCCACGGTGTCTCCTCTGCCTTGGTTCTCAAGTCTCATAGTTTCCTTTCGTTCCAGAAAAATCGTTCTGAAGGTTTTATCCTGTTTGGACTCAGTTTAATCCTTATCTGCGAAACTCAAAAACAAGGAAAAAACAGGAACTGGCACTAGGCTCTAGATTAATAGGTTAGTACCAAAAATAATATAAAATAGCATATTAATGCATATAAAACATCCAAAATAGATAATATAATAGGATGGAACAATCAAAAAATATAGATACGTTGCAGACATATCAGCATCCCCAAGCTTAATTCCTGCTCGTCCTCGAGTAGGTAAATGATAAAAACAGAATTTTTGATGTGGAATGCTACCAAACATATTTATCCATGTAATATTCTTTATTGTGACATGAATATTCAGATCCATAAGATTCAAAACAATTGTATAATGTTGACATAAAAACAGTAATACTTCGAGCACACCAACAAGGTAGTCGTTTCTTTTCGAAATAACATGGCCTTAGAAAGTTATCCCTACAAAATCATATGGTCTGGCTATGCTCCATCTTCACCACACAAAGTATCTAAATCATGCACAACCTAGATGAACAAGTCAAGCAATTATTTCACACTTTTGGTGTTCTTAAACCTTTTCAACTCTCACGCAATACATGAGCCTGAGCCATGGATATAGCATTATAGGTGGAATAGAATATGGAGGAGGTGCAAGGGGAAAAAGGAGAAGATAGTCTCACATCAACTAGGCGTATCAATGGGCTATGGAGATGCCCGTCAATAGATATCAATGTGAGTGAGTAGGGATTTCCATGCAACAAATGCACTTAGAGCTATAAGTGTATGAAAGCTCAAAAGGAACACTAAGTGGTCGTGCATAATGAATATCCACTAGTTATATGAAAGTGACAAAATAGGAGACTCTCTATCGTGAAGATCATTGTGCTACTTTGAAGCAAAGGTGTGGAAAAAGGTAGTAGCAATTATCCCTTCTCTCCTTATCTATTTTTTTATATATTTTTATATTTTTGTAGGCTTCTTTGGCCTCTCTTTTTTGTTCGGGCTTCGCTGGCCTATTTTATTTTTTGTAAAGTCCGGATACTCATCCCAACTTGTGAGGGAGTCATAGCCTCCATCATCCTTTTCTCTCACGGGACAATGCTCTATTAATGAAAAATCATCACACTTTTATTTACTTATAACTCAAAGAAAAAGAAATCACAACTCGATTCCTATGACAAAATATGACTCTATATGCAATATGAAGTGATGATGCAAGTCATAGAAAAACTACATGGTGGAAGTTATTTTTGACCTACATGGTGGAAGTTACATGGAAATATATCTCAGAATGGCTATGGAAATGCCATAATAGCTAGGTATGGTGGCTGTTTTGAGGAATATATGGCCGCTGTTTTGAGGAAGGAGGGTTTGGTGTACCGGCGAAAGTTGCGCGGTACTAGAGAGGCTAGCAAAGGTGGAAGGGTGAGAGTGCGTATAATCCATGGGCTCAACATTAGTCATAAAGAACTCACATACTTATTGCAAAAGTCTATTAGTTATCAAACAAAGCATTAGACGCATGCTCCTAGGGGAGAGATTGGTAGGAGTTAACCATCGCGCGCTCCCGACCCTCACACAAAGGTCGACATTCATTAAACAAATCATGCTTCGACTTCGTTACATAACGGTTCATCATACGTGCATGCTACGGGAATCACAAGCTTTAACACACGTATCTCTTCCAATTCACAACTATTCACTAGCATGACTCTCATATTACCATCCCTATTATCTCAAACCTATATGCAAGGAATCAAACTTCTCATAGTTTTTAATGCACTTAATATGAAAGTTTTTATTATATCCCTCTTGGATGCCATTATATTAGGACTAAATTCATAACCTAAACAAATTACCATGCTGTTTTAAGAAACTCTCGAAATAATATAAGTGAGGAACGAGAGTTCAATAATTTCTATAAAATATAACACCACCATGCTCTATAAAGATATAACTGAAGCACTAGAGCAACATTGCCTAGCTCAAAAAATATAAGTGAAGCACATATAGTATTCTAACAAATTCACGATTCAACATGTCTCTCTCAAATGATGTGTGCAACAAAGATGATTGTGGCAAACTAAAAAGCAAAGACTCATATCATACAAGACGCTCCAAGAAAAACACATAACATGTGGTGTATAAAATTAAAGCCTCAAGTAAATTTACCGATGGATTGAAGATGAAAGAGGGGATGCCTTTCGGGGAACCCCCAAGCTTAGGCTTTATGGTATCCTTGAATATGACTTGGGGTGCCTTGGGCATTCCCAAGCTTAGGATCTTGCCACTCTTTATTCCATAGTCCATCAAATCTTCACCCAAAACTTGAAAACTTCACAACACAAAACTCAACAGAAAACTCAGGAGATCCGTTAGTATAAGAAAAATAAATCACCACTTTAGGTACTGTTGTGAACTCATTCTTTATTTGTATTTGTGTAATACCTACTGTATTCTAACTTTTCCATGACTCATACCCCCGATACGACCCATAGATACATCAAAATAAGCAAACAACACAAAGAAAACAGAATTTGTCAAAAATAGAACAGTCTGAAGAAATCGGTAAACTTTGAGTACTTTTGGAACTCCAAATTATCTGTTACCGCTAAATTCCCATGTGTCCTCGGGAGCGCTTTGCCTTATATAAGAGTTTGTTTGGGCTTATCCTTTGCTATAGAAATGATTGCGCCACCTTGCTGCATCGTTGTTACAGTTGTTACTTGCTACCCGTTACAAATTATCTTATCACAAAACTATCTGTTACCGATAATTTCAGTGCTTGCAGAGAATACCTTACTAAGAACCGCTTGTCATTTCCTTTTGCTCCTCGTTGGGTTCGACACTCTTACTTATCGAAAGTACTAAGATAGATCCCCTATACTTGTGGGTAATCAAGACTCTTTTCTGGCGCTGTTACCGGGGAGTGAAGCGCCTTTGGTGAGTGGAAATTGGTAAGGAAAAATTTATAAAGTGTTCTAAAATTTACTGTCACTTGTTACTATGGAAAGTAATCCTTTGAGGGGCTTGTTCGGGGTATCTTCACCTCGATGAGAAAGATAGAGAGTTGTCCCTCAACCTACTGAACCTATTGAAAATATTTATTATGAAGTTCCTTCAGGTATGATAGAGAAAATGGTAGCTAATCCTTATGCAGGAGATGAAACACTACATCCTGATTTGCATCTAATCTATGTAGACAAAGTCTATGGATTATTTAAGCTTGCAGGTATGCCCGAGGATCATGTCAAGAAGAAGGTCTTTCCTTTATCTTTGAAGGAGAAGGCATTGACATGGTATAGGCTCTGTGATGATATTGGATCATGGAGCTACAACCGACTGAAAATGAAAATTCATCAGAAGTTCTATCCTATGCATCTAGTTCGTCGTGATCGGAATTATATTTATAATTTTTGGCCTCGTGAAGGAGAAAGAATCGCTCAAGCTCGGGGGAGGCTTAAGTCAATGTTATATTCATGCGCCAATCATGAGATCTCGAGAGAAATTATTATTCAGAATTTTTATGCTCGGCTTTCTCATAATGATAAATCCATGCTCGATACTTCTTGTGTTGGTTCTTTTATGAAGAAAGATGTTGAATTCAAATGGCATTTATTGGAAAGAATTAAACGCAACTCTGAAGATTGGGAACTCGACGAAGGTAAGGAGTCAGGTATAAATCTTAAGTTTGACTGTGTTAAATCCTTCATGGACACCGATGCTTTTCGTGAATTTAACACTAAATATGGACTTGACTCTAAGATAGTAGCTTCTTTCTATGAATCTTTTGCTACTCATGTTGATCTCCCTAAGGATATGTGGTTTAAATATCATCTTCCCATTGAAGTGAAAGTAATGGAACCTATTAAAGTTGAAGAGAAAATTATTACTTACAATGTTGATCCTGTTATCCCTACTGCTTACTTTGAGAAACCACCTTTCCCTGTTAGGATAAAGGAACATGCTAAAGCTTCAACTATGGTTCGTATGAGTTGTATTAGAACATCTACACCCCCTGAACAAATCAAATTTGAACCTAGTATTGCTATGGTTAAAGATCTCTTGGTTGATAATATTGATGGGCATGTTATTCATTTCTGTGATGAAGCTGCTAGAATTGCTAGACCTGATACTAAGCATAAACATAGACCAGTTGTTGGCATGCCTGTTGTGTGTGCTAAAATAGGAGATCATTGTTATCATGGCTTATGTGATATGGGTGCTAGCGTAAGTGCAATTCCCCATTCCTTATACAAAGAAATCATGCTTGATATTGCACCACTTGAACTAGAGGATATTGATGTTACTATTAAACTCGCTAATAGAGACACTATTGCACCGATAGGGATTGTTAGAGATGTTGAAGTCTTGTGTGGGAAAATAAAGTATCCTACTAGTTTTCTTGCTCTTGGTTCCCCACAAGATAATTTTTGTCCCATTATATTAGGCAGACCCTTCTTGAATACTGTTAATGCTAAGATTGATTGTGAGAAAGAAATAGTTACTGTGAGCTCTAGGGATGTGTCTCATGAGTTCAATTTCTGTAAATTTCGTAGACAACCCCATGACAAGGAATTGCCTAGTAAATATGAAATTATTGGTCTAGCTTCTATTGTTGTTCCTCTTACTGATCCTTTAGAACAATATTTGCTAGACCATGAACATGATATGCATATGAATGAGAGGAATGAAATAGATGAAATTTTCTTTAAGCAGCAACCTATTTTGAAACATAACTTACCTGTTGAAATACTTGGGGATCCTCCTCCACCCAAGGGTGATCCCGTGTTTGAGCTCAAGCAACTACCTGATATGTTGAAATATGCTTATCTTGATGAAAAAGAGATATATCCTGTTATTATTAGTGCGAACCTTTCAGAGCATGAAGAAAAAAGATTCTTGAAAACTCTGAGGAAGCACCATGTTGCAATTGGTTATACTCTTGGTGATCTTAAGGGCATTAGTCCCACCCTATGCCAGCATAAAATTAATATGGAGCCTGATGCCAAACCAGTTATTAATCACCAACGACGATTGAACCCTGAGATGAAAGAAGTGGTAAGAAAAGAAATACTAAAGCTTTTGGAGGCAGGTATAATTTATCATGTTGCTGATAGTAGATGGGTTAGTCCTGTCCATTGTGTCCCTAAGAAGGGCGGTATTACCGTTGTTCCTAATGATAAAAACGAATTGATCCCGAAAAGAATTGTTACAGGTTATAGAATGGTAATCAATTTTAGGAAATTAAATAAAGCTACTAAGAAAGATCATTATTACCTTTTATTAATCAAATGCTAGAAAGAATATACAAACATACTCATTTTTTCTTTCTAGATGGTTATTCAGGTTTCTCTCAAATACCTGTATCAAGCCAGGATCAAGAAAAAACCACTTTTACTTGCCCTTTCGGTACCTTTCCTTATAGACGTATGCCTTTTGGTTTATGCAATGCACCTGCTACCTTTCAAAGATGTATGATGGCTATTTTCTCTAACTTTTGTGAAAAGATTCTAGCGGTTTTCATCGATGATTTTTCCGCTTATGGAACTTCATTTGATGATTGTTTGAGCAACCTTGATGGAGTTTTGCAAAGTTGTGAAGAAACTAATCTTGTCTTGAATTAGGAAAAGTGCCACTTTATGATTAATTAAGGTATTGTCTTGGGGCATAATATCTCCGAAGGAGGTATTGAAGTTGATAAAGCTAAAGTTGATGCTATTGAAAAAATGTCGTGCCCTACGGATATCAAAAGTATAAGAAGTTTCCTTGGTCATGATGGTTTATATAGGAGGTTTATCAAAGATTTCTTGGCCTCTCACAAACCTTTTGCAAAAATATGTTCTGTTTGTTTTTGATGATGATTGTGTAGAAGCATTTGAAATTCTTGAGAATGCCTTGATTATCGCACCTGTTGTTCAACCACCCAACTGGAACCTACCTTTTGAAATTATGTGTGATGCTAGTGACTATGCTGTTGGTGCTGTTCTAGGAAAAAGATTCAATAAGAAATCAAATGTTATCCTTTATGCTAGTAAAACTCTAGACAGTGCTCAAAGAAACTATGCTACTACTAAAAAGGAATTTTTAGCACTCACGTTTGCTTGTGATAAGTTTAGACCTTATATTGTTGATTACAAAGTAATTGTTCACACCGATCATGCTGCTATTAAGTACCTTATGGAGAGTAAAGATGCTAAACCTAGACTTATTAGGTGGGTCCTTGTGCTAATAGAATTTGATTTGCATATCATTGATAGAAAGGGTGCTGATAACCCTGTGGCAGATAACTTGTCTAGGTTAGAAAATGTTCTTGATGACCCATTACCTATTGATGATAGCTTTCCTGATGAACAATTAGCTATCATGAATACTTCACATAATGTTCCTTGGTATGCTGATTACGCCAATTACATTGTTGCTAAATTTATACCTCCTAGTTTCACATACCAACAAAAGAAAATTTTCTTCTATGATTTAAGGCATTACTTTTGGGATGAGCCACATATTTATAAAGGAGAAGATGGTATTATTAGACATTGTGTACCTAAGCATGAACATGAACAGATCTTACGCAAGTGTCACACCGAAGCCTATGGAGGACATCACGCTGGAGATAGAACCACACACAAGGTACTACAATCTGGGTTTAAATTTGCCTACTCTCTTCAAGGATGCTCATAAGTTTGTCTTATCCTTAGATGAATGTCAATGAATTGGTAATATTAGTAGACGTCAGGAAATGCCTATGAATTACTCTCTTGTTATTGAACCATTTGATGTTTTTGGCTTTGATTATATGGGGCCTTTTCCACAATCTAACGGGTGTACTCATATTCTAGTTGTTGTTGATTATGTCACTAAGTGGGTAGAAGCTATTCCAACTAGTAGTGTTGATCATAAAACTTCTATTAAAATGCTTAAAGAAGTTATTTTCCCTAGATTTGGAGTCCCTAGATATTTGATAACTGATGGTGGTTCACATTTTATTCATGGTGCTTTCCGTATATTGCTCGCTAAATATGATGTTAATCGTAGAGTTGCATCTCCTTATCATCCTCAGTCTAGTGGTCAAGTAGAATTGAGAAATAGAGATATTGAATTGATTTTGTAGAAGACTGTTAGTAGATCTACAAAGAATTGGTCTAAGAAACTTGACAATGCCTTGTGGTCTTATAGAACTGCTTACACAAACCATATGGGCATGTCTCCGTATAAGATGGTTTATGGTAAAGCATGTCACTTACCTCTAGAGCTAGAACATATGGCTTATTGGGCAATCAAAGAGATCAATTATGATTTGAAACTTGCTGGTGAGAAGAGGTTATTTGACATTAGCTCACTTGATGAATGGAGAACCCAAGCCTATCAGAATGCTAAGTTGTTTAAAGGAAAGGTTAAGAGATGGCATGATAGAAGGATACAAAAGCGTAAATTTAATGTAGGTGATCATGTCTTTCTATACAATTCCCATTTAAGATTTTTTGTAGGAAAACTTCTCTCTAAATGGGAAGGTCCTTACATCATCAAAGAGGTATACCATTCCGGTGCCATCAAGATTAACAACGCCAAAGGCATAAACCCGAAGGTGGTGAACGGTCAAAGAATCAACATTATATATCAGGTACTCCCATAAATGTTGAAACCAATATCATCAATACCATAACTACGGAGGAGTACATTAAGGAGACATACCAGAATGTTTTAGACTCCGAAAAGGAATAGGTATGTGGTACGTTAAGCAAAAAGACTCCAAAACTTTTTCAGTGGTAAATTTTATCTGTTTTGAAATATTTAAAAAATTAGGACAATTTAAAGTAGTCCGAATAGTTCACGAGGAGGTTTTGATTCTCATATCATGACAATACCTCCCATTTTCTTTTTGAGCTATTTCTGCAGCAGATTTAGAGCAAGATGTCTTTGCAATAATCGGTCGGGGAGAACTGCTCCGGGCTAGCTACGGAAGAAGAGATGGAGGCCGACTTGAAAAGGATAGATGCCATGGAGGAAGACCAAGAAGTTACCTCAAATTCACAACCTGGAGTCATGCTGGAAGAACTTCAGAGCTCAGCAATTCCAAATTCGGTTATCCCTTCAAATGCTAAATTTCTTACTTTTGAAAATATGAAGAGGAGTGTTGCTTCTCCCCCCGCAGCAATGAAACATCCATGGGTTAAAGGCTCTCTAGCCATCGCTGAAAAACTTTACAAGGAAATAATGGATCTTAGACGACAAAATAACAAGCCCGAGGAGGAGAATCGCATTATGAAGGGCCTCATTGCCAAGTATATGGCATCACCACCTCCGAAGGAAGACAACTAAACACATGGGTATGGGCACTCCCCTTGGCTTGTGCCAAGCTTGGGGGAGGTGCCCCGGTATCGTATCGCCATCACATCTTTTGTTATTATTTTTATTTTTATTTTCACCATGTTTTCTTAGTTCAATCCTTTTGGTTATATCTTGATCTAGTAGAATAAAGTTTTCGTGTGATCTAGCTTTGAGTCTTTGCTTTATGATTCCTCCTATGTAAGCTGGTTCGTGAGTTATATAATAAAAAGTTCTTTTGAGTTGAGGGCTTTGCTTGCTTGGTATGATCTTAATCTTGAGAAAGATAAAGTATAAAGAAGTGTAGAATGAAAGCAAAGATTATATATGAAAATCTTATGGGGAGTGATGACTTTACATATAAAAAGTATGTCGATTGAAACCTATTGTGGGTTGGCAAACATAGTTGTTGGTCATTGGGGCAATTAAAAGGAAGTAATAAAGAAAGCGAGGTTCACATATAAATATATTATCTTGGACATCTTTTATGATTGTGAGCACTCATTAAAATATTATATGTTAAGAAGTTGATGTTGGACAAGGAAGACAACATAATGGGTTATGTTTGCTTATTTCCGAATAGAAGTTATATTGTTATAGATCCCTCAACATGTGTCGCTTGCATCCACCTCATATCAGCCAAAACTAAGTAGAGATACTACTTGTGCATCCAAACACCCTTAACCCAGTTTTGCCATGAGAATCCACCATACCTACCTAAGGATAGAAAACGATCCTTCAAGTAAGTTGTCATTGGTGCAAGCAATAAAAATTTCTCTCTAAATATGTGTGATCTATTAGTGTGAGGAAAATAAACTTTATACGAACTTGTGATAGGGAAGAAATAAAAGTGACACACTGCATAATAAAGTTCTCTATTACAAGGGGCAATATGAAGTGACATTCTTTTGCATTAAGAGATTGTGCATCTAATTATAAAAGCGCATGACAACTTCTGCTTCCCTCTGCGAAGGGCCTATCTGTTACTTACCTTTATGCAAGAGTCATGTTGATCTCCATCACCTTCGCTATTTTTACCTTTATCTTCTGGCAAGTGTCACGTGTTGAGGAATGATCTAGGCACATATATCCACTCGAAAGTGGATAAGCATGAGTTATTACTGTTGACATTACCCATGAGGTAAATAGTTGGGAGGCAACACTATAAGCCCCTATCTTTCTCTGTGTCCGATTGAAACTTTGAAGTCATAGGTACCTCGTGAGTGTTAGCAATTGTGAAAGACTAAAATATGATTGAGTATGTGGGTTTGCTTTACAATATATTATATTGACTCTTTCCTACATTATGATAAATTGGAATTGCTTCAATGACTGATATCATAGTTTGTCAGTTCTCAATAGAGTTCTTGATTCATACTTTGCCATTGTGAATGAATTATTACTTTATCATAAGAAATTATATGTCAATATATGTTGTTGTTCTAAGGATGATCATGATGCCTTCATGTCCGTATTTTATCTTTTCGATACCTCTATCTCTAAACATGTAGGCATATTTATTGATTTTGGCTTCCGCTTGAGGACAAGCGAGGTCTAAGCTTGGGGGAGTTGATACGCACATTTTGCATCATGATTTTATATTGATATTTATTACATTATGGGTTGTTATTACACATTTTGGTACAATACTTATGCCTTTCTGGGTGTTAAACAAAGTATCCAAGTTTGCCACATAACTGCGAGCACGGCTTCTCAAAAAGATTTAACCCTGCAGGGGTGCTCCAACTCATCCATCACAAATCAACCACACGCAGCGGGAATAACCTCAACCACGGATCTCGTGATCATCCTAGGCAATTCCAAAGGAAATCCGACACCTCGAGATAGCCTGAAGAAGATCAGAGTTGCTCGCTCAAGACATTCGAGAAAGGTAAAACAAATCCAGCAAGGCTTCCCAACATGTCGACAATCCCGATAGGAGCCGCGTATCTCGTTCTCAGGACACGACGGATAAGCTAGTGTACGGTGGCCTGATAGAAATCTCCCAAGTTGCCCTGGGTTGGCCCCGCACAGTGCACTAGTTTGGACCAACACTCATGAGGGAGCACTGGCCCGGGTTGTTGATTAATTATCCACGGGGTCCGAAAAGCCCCTATGCAAGTTCATTAGTTATTAGGCAAATGTAGTACCAATGTTGGGCCTTGCCAGACAAGTTTTATTATAACACGAAAATCAAGGGGGTCCCCATAACAACCCCGAGCATGTTAGGAGCGCTCAATTATGGAACATAACACCGGTTCACAAGTAACTAGGGCGGCAAGAGTGGAACAAAACACAGAGCAAAAAGGCCAAGCCTTCCACCCTTTACCAAGTGTATAAGTGCATTAAATTAAATAGCAGCAATATTGTGATATAACAAAAGAATGTCCATGTTGACACATGGAAGCAATTGCACCTGTAGCTAGAAATGCTATAAGAAGGGCTGAGCAAGCGGCAACATAGCCAAACAAAGGTTTGCTGGGATGTGGAGGGGTTAAAGGCTTTTCATGACAATGTTGGAGGGCTTATTAAACAAGTGGTAGGTAGTGTGACATAGCGATATAAAGACGAGACAACTAGCATGGCAATGATAGTAATGGTATCCAAGGAAATGAGTCATCTTGCCTAAGATCCCGCTAGGAAGAAGACCGAGTCCATGAAGAAGGCGAGCCAACGTAGTCGAACGAATCCTCACACTCCGAACGCTTTCGGAACTCTATCGATAAGAAGCAATTCGAAACAAACAATCAACACAAGATACACCACAACATATGCATGACATGATGCGCAAAAAAATATGATGCATGTCCGGTTTAATATGCAAGGCATGACAATTCACATCAAACAACTACTACACATTAAAGTGAAGCTCAATGTGCAACGAGTTACATATTGACAAAACTCCATGTTTGACTTATTTAGTTTATCTTGTTTAAGTACTCATCAATATTAAATGTTTCTAAACATGGCAAGAGGTGAAGCATAAGTAAACTATCTATTTAGGCATCTTAAATGAGGCCGGAAACAACTTATAGCATTTCCGAAATGACCCCATATGTTAATTTCGAAATTGGTCTAGATCTGAACTAATCATATTTTATATTGGTTAAACAACAGAATAAAGCATACCGTGCAATTCTACACGTAATTCTAGTCGATTTACATATATGGAACATCTCAAACGGAGCAACGGCCTAAAAGATATGAGTAACGCAAGATGCACATGTCATGAATGCAAATGCATGGAAAATACCAATCACAAACATTTCAAATCATGAATTCAGCAATTTATTATAAAACTACATGAGATTCCAATCAAGTTTCAGATTCAACATGTTCAAAATGGAGCTACATTTCAACAAATACAACCAACACAAGTTTTAGTTGAAATCTGCCCAAAACAGCAACTTAGCATTTGCACGCATGAAAACAGCAAGCCACAAGATTCTAAAATGCATAAACTAAGCATGGGGCAGTAGTATGTGACACACACTTCATTTCGTCTTCACATATCATAAGCAAAACATGCATGGATCACATGGTAGGAAGCTCACAAGATGGCTACTTGAAAATAGTTTCAGACTTAGTGAAAATAGCAGTTTTTGACAGTGCAGTTTTTATCACGAAGGCATATTGATAGTAGTAAAACTATATGCTACAGATCATATTATGGCATGCAACTTAACAGGATACTAAAGGATACTATCAACTACGAATAACTCCATTACAGCTACCACAAAAGAATTCTAGATTACTAGCAAATCACATGGCAAGACAGCAACAAAATATTACAGATTCCAGACTTAGAAATATTTTAGCATCTCAACACAGCAGAATTTTCATAGCATGTTGACAACAAGAAAACAACACCTATACATGCATTTCTATGGCAAGCAAAATGGCCAGGGGATAGGACACATATCAAAGGGCACATCTCATGTTCAAACTTATATCAAATCATGCATGTATTAAATCACACGAAAATGACAAAAGGGCATCACGGCAAAATGACATGCACACAAAAATGCTCAAATGAAAAAACTAAATGCACAGGTTCTACCCCGAGAACATATATAATATGCATAGGTTCATGTCGAAAATTAATCACAAGTAATTATGCAAGAATGGCCTAATCACCTTATAGCAAGTCATTTATGTAAATAAAAATGCAAACATCATGCCAACATTTGTATCATGCATGAAAATGTGATGCCGATAATATGAACATTTTAATATATGATTTTCTTAATTCCGATGCACGGTTAAATAATTATGACAATGCAATTTAATGGCAATTATGTAAAATCACAGAAAATGGCATGTTAAACATTTTAAACATGGATGATATTGTCATATAAATAATCTACACATTATTTCTAAACATTTCATATATGAAACATTTTATTACGATGGACGGTTAAATAGCTATAATCGTTTAAAATCGTGCAATTTACTGAATTAAACCGCCAAGCCCATCTGCAGGGGCGGCTTGGTCACGCTAGGGCAGAGGCGCTAGTGAGCCGCATCTGGGCTGGCCCACGCGGGCGAGCGAGCGGGGCGAGCAGGCTAGCCTTCGTCCTCCTCCTCCCGAGCGGAGGAAGCGAGGCAGGCGGCGGCGTTGGGCATCTCCGGCGACGGCGGTGGCCTGGAGGCGAAGGCGGGGCGAGGCGAGGCCGGATCCCGTGGGCGGCGGACCGGATCCGTCCATCCCCGGCGGCGACTTGGGGCGAGGGAGGTTGGCGACCGATGGCCATGGCAGAGCTCCTGCAGAGAGAGAGGCCGGTGGGGTGAGAGAGGAAGAGGGAGAGGAAGGAGGGAGAAGGAGAGAGAGGTGGAGCGGCGGTAGGGTCCTGCTCCGGTGACCGGCAACGGCGGCGCGGGGTCCAGCAGGGTGGCGCGGCGGGGGAGCTGCGGGGGCGCTCGGGGGGAGCGGGGCATCCATGAGAGGAGCTCCAGGAGCTCGGGCTGATTCGGGCCCGGGCGGGACCAGATGGGCTTTCGCGGGCCTGGCGGCTGGAGGAGGGAGAAGCTGCGGCTGGGACTAGTTTGGCATGGGGAACGAGGGGGATTAGGGTTAGCTGCCTAATTACGAAGGGGAGGGGGTCTATTTATAGCTTAGGGGCTAGGGCTGACGGTCTCTGTCTGTTTTCGGACTGCCGGCTGACGATTCGACGGTCCGGAAGTGGAGGGGGCTACGGTGGCTGTGTAGAGGGGCTAGGTGGGGAAGAGAGGGCTAGGTGCGCCCCATGACACGAAGGTTTTAAAACACCGACAACGTCCGACGAAATACCGATGATGATACTGCTACAGTTGACCGATGGGGTATCAAACGAACTCAGAACACGATGAAATTCGATGGGCGGTCTACCTACAACATAACAAGACCGCACGCCAAGTTTTGACCCAATCCAAGAATATTTTTAGCGTGCCTTTTAAAACGGTTTTATTTAAAGATGTCGCGGGCGTGTGCATGTGTGGTTGGTCTCGAAATGGGCAACGACAAGAACAAAGAGAACCGGCAACTATGAATGGATGCAAGTTTTCAAAAACGGATGATGATGCTATGCTGATGATGTGAACGATGCGATGATGAATGCAACAGCCAGACGAATCACACACGAGAACGGAAATAAAAGGGGAATCTTCTGGAATCTTCTGGAGCATCGGTCCCGGGCTGTTACACCGCGGCCCTGGGGCTTGTGGCCCACCTAGTAGCCCTCTAGTGCCCATCTTCTTCTATATTGAGGGTTTCATCCTGGAAAAAATCATATCAGAGCTTTTGGGACGAAGCGCCGCCGTCTCGAGGCGGAACTTGGGCAGAACCAATCTAGAGCTCTGGCAGGGCGATCCTGCTGGTGAAACTTCCCTCCGTGAAAGGGAAATCGAAGCCATCGTCATCATCGACGATCCTCTCATCGAGAGGGGGTCAATCTCCAGCAACATCTTCATCAGCACCATCTCTCTCCAAATCCTAGTTTATCTCTTGTATCCGATCTTTGTCTCAAAATCTCAGATTGGTACTTGTGGGTTGCTAGTAGTGTTGATTACTCCTTGTAGTTGATGCTAGTTGGTTTAATTGTGGAAGATTATATGTTTAGATCCTTGATCATCACTACACTCCTCTAATTATGAACATGAATATGCTTTGTGAGTAGTTACGTTTATTCCTGAGGACATGGGATAAGTCTTGTTATAAGTAATCATGTGAATTTGGTATTCGTTCGATATTTTGATGAGATGTATGTTGTCTCTCCTCTAGTGGTGTTATTTGAACGTGGAATACATAACACTTCACCATTTTTTGGGCCTAGAGGAAGGCATTGGGAAGTAATAAGTATATTATGGGTTGCTAGAGTGACAAAAGCTTGAACCCTAGTCTATGCGTTGCTTCGTAAGGGGCTGATTTGGATCCACATGTTTCATGCTATGGTTAGATTTATCTTAATTGTTCTTTCATAGTTGCGGATGCTTGCGAGAGGGGTTAATCATAAGTGGGAGGCTTGTCCAAGTAAGGACGGCACCCAAGCACCGGTCCACCCACATATCAAATTATCAAAGTAGCGAACGCGAATCAAATGAGCATGATGAAAACTAGCTTGACATAAATTCCCATGTGTCCTCGGGAGCGCTTTGCTTTATATAAGAGTTTGTCCAGGCTTATCCTTTGCTATAAAAAGGATTGAGCCACCTTGCTGCACCGTTGTTACGGTTGTTACTTGCTACCCGTTACAAATTATCTTATCAAAAAACTATCTGTTACCGATAATTTCAGTGCTTGCAGAGAATACCTTACTGAGAACCGCTTGTCATTTCCTTCTGCTCCTTGTTGGGTTCGACACTCTTACTTATTGAAAGGACTATGATAGATCCCTTATATTTGTGGGTCATCAGTCTTCAGTCCATAATTCTTCATATATTCCCAAAAAAATTCACAAAAAGTTTCATCCAATTCCGAGAACTTTTATTTCTACACAAAAATAACACGAAGGTAGTTGTGCTGAAAACAGCGTCAGTCCGAGTTACTTTCATTCAAATCATGAAAATTAGAGGCCAAAACAAGAGCATAAGTGTTTGGAAAAGTAGATACGTTTGAGACATATCAGGCGCGCGTCGAACCACACCTCCAAGTGATGCCCGAGCACCTCCCTAGTAACACGGGTCAGATTAGACCCCTCCAAACGGAAGCACCCGAGCTTGGTCCGCGGGAGGCGCAGGGCGCTCCTTCCTATGCTGGGGGAGGCAGGCACCAGCGACGGACAGAGGGTTCATGATGCTTGTGCCGAACGCCGCGTTCCTCACCTCGGGCAGGCCTTGGGTGGGTAGTAGCCGCTTCTTCCTTGGGGGCGTGGCCTCACGGGGCTCGACATTCCCGTTGTTGTGATAATGCTCAACCGCAACAGCTTTGTAGGCGCGCTAGAGGGAGTATACCGCATCCTAGTTGTCACAGGTGATGGTGATGACGCCGCAGCAGTCTGGCATCTTGAGGATGTTGTAGCCGCGGTGAGTCACCACCACTAATTTGGCCAGCATCGGGTACCCCAAGATTGCATTGTACGAGAGGCCAATGTGCGCCATGTCGGAGTCGAAGAGCTCGGTGTGGTAGTTGTCGCATGAGCCAAAGGTGACCGGGAGGTGGACCTGCCCTCGGGGAATGGTGGAGCCATCCGTCACCCCGGAGAATGGCCTCGTGGGCATCAGCTGGTCGTAGGGCACTTGAAGAGTCTAAAAGGTCTCCATAGAGAGCATGTTGGGACCCTCCATCGATGAGGGTCTTGGTGACCATGACATTGCTGATGGTGGGGGAGCACAACATGGGGAGCATGCCTCCGGCTACTATGGACTTGAGGCCATCCCTAGTGTCGAAGTAGATGGCGTACTGCGACCATTTGAGGGGTCGTGTGGCCTCTGGCTTTGGGAGAGCATCATTCACCTCGCGAGAGAATTTCTTGAATAGACGATTGATGCTGGGGTGTGGGCCCCACCGAGGATACATGCTACCGTGTGAGGTTCGCGATAGCCTCCAGTTCCCTCGCCTCGTTGGGCGTTGTCGTTCGTTCTAGGCGACGAAGGCAACAGTGTTTTCCTGAGGGCGTGCCTCACGAGGTTGCTCACACAAAGCGTCCTCATGAGGCTAGAAACGCCAGTGGTCCTCGCGGGGCTGCTCGCGCCAGCCTTGGCATGGGTTGCTACCGTGACAGTCGCACCTGGCCCCGCTGTGGCCACCCCCGTGGCCGGTGTCACAATTGCTGCGTTCTGGGCGTCGCCAGACACACTCGTCGTGGAGGGACTTGAGCTCCTAGCTGTCAGGACCGGTTTTCTAGGATATTAATTTCCTAGTAAATGGCCCTTGTTCTTATCAGCCGCAGGATTACTATTAGCTTATGAGACACAATCTTGATACAGAAATTCCAAGCAAAATTACAACAGCTGAAGTACAAGACCATCATAGTCTATGAGTACAACAAAAGTATTCTAGTGGTTGGTGGCGGAAGCGGTTCGGATCATCAGCGTCTATGGGACTCCATTTCCCACAGGAACAACTGACCTAGTTAACTCCTATCTTCGTGTGGCTGTAATCCTTGATGCCTAGGTTCCACGGTTGTCATCGTAATGCTCCTCTCCACATGCATAATCTGGCCAAGACAATAGCCAGGGACAAGCCAGTCAGTACTTTGAATGTACTCGCAAACATTATGAAAATAGGTATAACATAGTAGTGATATTCATGCACTGAACTTAATCCATGGTCACTCAACCAGTTATAAAATATAACTTCATGATGCAAGCAAGCAGGTCATTCATATTAAGCATGAATAAGCAATCAGAGAATAGATATAACATAGACCGATCGGGTGTCTGAAGCGATACCTCCAAAGGATAATAATATAAAGCATGGCTCAGTCGGGCGTCTGAGCGACGCCACATAAAGGGCTCATTAGGAAAATAAATAATCAGCATGCCACAATCGGGCATCTGGGAGACGCCACATAAAGGGCTTATAAAGGGAATAAAGAACAAGCGTGCCATAGTCGGGTGTCTGAGCGACGCCACATAAAGGGCTCATTATGAAAATAAATAATCAGCATGCCATAGTCGGGCGTCTATGTGACGCCGCATAAAGGGCTTATATAAGAATAATCACAATGAATATCAAGGAGGTACAACCTTCCCACGGATACTCAATAATTCAAATAATATAAATGGTTAGTCCACAATAAAAATAATCACGATCATCAATTGTCACTTGTCATGATCCATATTCCCAGTTTAGAAGTTTTCCTCTGAAGACCGACACTAAGACCGACACTTGACCCATCCCAGACTGTAGTCCTTAACCGTGGAAACGGCTATTCGAATAGATATTCACTCCGTAGAGGTTGCACTCTTTACCCACAGCCGACGGATTTCAGTAGTCACAAAGGACTAGTTCCGTCTACGGTATTTTAGAAGAAAACACACCTAATGAGTACACACCCATTTCTCATCCCGATGCCAGGTATCACCCTAGGCAACGTTCAGGAAAAACATTAACATGATGATGCTACCACCTCGAATAGAATGGGATCGAATTTATACCGCGCGCTCTAAGGGGTGCCCCCCTCTTGGTCCCAACCAGAAACACCCATGCCCCTACCGGATGACTGGCTTTAATCCATGGCCATGGGACCCTCATCACGGCTCCTCTTTTTGGTGTGTACATGGAAAGAGGTTTGCAACTTACTAAACCATATTCTTTGCAGAAGACCTGTGGCAGCACGAAAAGATGGAGAGCGGGGACAAGACTCGATCTATGGTCGACTCAGGAGGTTGTGTATTCTTTGCATGGTTAGCACAACAAACATATTCCACGACATTAGACATAATCACCACTCATCATACCCCTTCATGCCTTACTGACCACTCTCGCTCCAACGAGATGTCAACACCAAGCTCGTGTCCACTCGAGGCACAGACTTTTCCTGATTCCTTCCGGTAGGCATGAACGGCATACGGGGGTGAATACTTTCACAAGTATATTAATTCCAACAGCAACGAATTTTCATCATGCAATAGTAAACATGATCACACCATCACATGAAATAATGCATACTTCAGGTCAACCCAATGTTATAGTCACATCAAGCAACACACAACAAATATTATACCAGGGTTCAGAATGCTTGCCTTTAATGTGTATGTATTTGAGGTGCACTCCAAAACTTTATCTTCACTCCAAATTCCTATTTGAAAACATTCTAATTAACACACAATTGAAAAATAGTACAAAAATTGTTTTGGAAAATTTCAAATAAATTTGAAAATAAACTAGATGGAATTTGGGAAACAACAGAAAAAGAATTAGGTCCATTGGAGCTATATTTTCAAAGTTATAGACAATCAAAGATCAGGTCAAAATCTGATTTTTAAATTAATTAGAAAAGAAAACGGTTCGGTGGTGAATACGCTTTCGAGAGGGGGAGACATACTCAGGGACCAGCGCCACTGGCGGTTGGGTTGTGACACCGACAAGTGGGGCCCACTTGTCGGGTTTGTCCCCCACCTCACGCGCGCGCCTGGCTAGAGGCAGAGGCCGACTCCGGTGACGATTGCCCGCGCTAGGAAGAACCTGTCCCAGAGCTGTGCACAATGGCATGCTCAAGAGAGAGGGGCCCATCCTCTGGAGGGCAAAAGAAACACTAGGAAGCTCGGGGGTGAGCACCCCTCCATCCATGGCGGGCAGAGAGCTCCGGCGAGCATGACACTGCCCTACGGCTGCTATGGCCCTAATTACTAGAGGGTCTAGAGGTTCTGTTGGAGCTAGCAAGGCCAGGGTGGGACAACTGAGGCTCGGGTTATTTGGTGCGAGGGGGGAAAGAGGTCTGAGGGTCCAGGGAGGGCTCATGCCTTGGCTGGGGCTCGGGGGCTCCTATTTATAGGCTAATCAAGGTCGGTCTGCCGACGGTCGAGGATAAGACCGGAAAACCGTCATTCTGTTGCTAGAAGGGCGACATGGCAGCGGCGGGCGCTAGCGGACGAGCTCACGGATGAGCTCGCCCTGTTGCCGGGGGCAGCTGGCATGCTGGGGTGGCTGGGGCGGTGCCGACCATGGTAGAACGACAGCGGCCACAGCCTAGCCGCCAGTGAGCTCTGACGGCAGCATTGCAAGGCCGCAAGGGACGGTTGAGAAGCTCTACGATGTTGGAGGGGTCGGGGGAGTGTCCCTACGGGCAGGGAAAGGCCTGGGACGAGGGTAGGTGGAGACGGCGACTCGGTTGTGCGGCTGCAATACGTGCGCTCTGGCTCGCGCTCTGGGCACACACGGTGATCCTTCGACAAAATGACAGGGCGACTAAACTTGCATGGATGCAAATGAAAAATAGAAGGACTATGGTTTAGGGTTAAACATGCCTAGAGGACATGCTAGTTTGTCCTCAGAGGTAACTTCCCAATACAAACACAAAACCATGCCAAAACTGTTCCTGCCCTCCAGGTGTTCGACAAAATGCCAAGGGCATCTAGGCAAGTCTTCTGGTGTCCAAAATCTCCAGGTTGGGGTCTCTCTAGATGCCGGTTATGATGGCATGGTTTGTTTGAGGAAAACAGAAACTTGTTAGTGCCAGTTTTGTAAAAGTTAGTTTCTGGACAGAAACTAAATGGGGCTATAGCATGGTCAAACAATTTTCCACTGGACCTCAACTCTTGGACTTAATGGTTTGGTAGGGTAAACTTCAAGTAGGAAAAATCTCATGGGAATTAGAGCAAAACAAAATAGGGTTGCAGAAGAAAGTACCAATCTGGGCCAAAATGAATATGAGGATGGTTTGCTCAAATTTTCCAAAACACAACGTTGTTTCTCTAAAAAAAATTGAATTACAAACTTCTACTAAAATCTTCAATTTTTTATGGAATTTTGAAAGTAATATTTAAATATTTTGTAGTGCAAACTACAAAGTGGACCAAATTTGAAAACTTGAGATAAAGCTCAAAATCTCCAAATGACTAAGAGAGGTTTTTGCATAAAAGTGATGTAGAAACATCACCTGTCATTTAAGAAATTTTGTAGAATTTTTAAATGAAGAAATTAAATGGTTGTAGTGCAAAAGAAGCTCTAAAGAATATGAGAAACCATTTTAGGATAATTAAATCTCAAAAAAATGTTCTTGAGGAGCTATTCAAGTCCAACAATTATTTTTGAAAAGTTTCTAGTTGGAGGGAAAACTCCACAATTCGGAAGAAAGAAGTGATTCTGAAATCAATAGATGATCCAGAAAATAAAATGTTAATTTCCTGGCAAAATTTTAATTAATAAAACAAGGTTAAATTTTTGGGGTGTTACACTGGCAATCTTTGGGATTACGTGTGTGCACGTCATGGTAGATGCAGAACGGGCAGCGGTCCTTCTCGGGCACATCATGGCCGCGGCCGCGCTTCTTCTCGGGCTCTATGGTAACAGCCCAAGTGCACCCCTTGCCATTTTGGTCATGTATGTCATGTGGACCTTCCATGCTTGCCACCATATGTTGTGTTAAATATATTTTGCTTCTTGTCATTTCATGCATCATGGCATCATGTTTGTACCATCAAGTGCACCTTTTTTTTGTTTGACATGATTGTGGTGTGGTGTTGTTGTTGGAGTGGGTGTTTTGTGATGTTGGTTTGTTGGAGACACTTGTGTTCTTTTGTGTGATTAACCCTCCACAATTTCTTTAGAGCTATGCCACCACCTCTCTTATTTCAAACATATTGCAACATGTGGTTTTTGCTTGTTATTAAAAATTTGTAGAAAATGTTGCACTCTTCTTAACTATTCTGTTATGCTTTAGAAAAATTGTTATCAACCATGTTGAAGTTTTCTTTGCCTTACTTCTTAGCCAAATAGTATGCTTAAATAAATACCTATGAATTAATTTGGTTGTCCTAAAAATGCCAACTCCATTTTTATTAAATAAAACATATTTTTTGAGCTCAAAAGTATTTTCATTGTTTTCCCAAATAGTTCTCTTTGTCCTGTGTGAATTGTTTTGTTCCTGGCTTTAAACCAAATAGAAAAACCTTTTTGGCCAGGGAGAGAGAGATCCAGCGAGTTGGGCCTCGCTTGGTCCAACTAGCGCAGCCCAGTCGGCCTCCCAGCCGCATGCTCGGCGTCCCTGTACGGCAGGCATCCACAAGAGCCACGTCGCCCCTCCGGTCGATTTGACGTCCGATGAGAGCTCGAGCCGCCTATAAGTTGTGTCCCCAGTGACGCCCTAGACATAGCCTCTCCATTCCCTCCTTCCTCCACCGCCTCCCGCGCAGGTAAGGGCCACCGTCGCCATAGCCGTCGCCTGTCCTCCATGACCCGAGCGAGCTCGCGCTCGAGCTTGGGGTAGCCTCCCGGTCGCGCCCCACTTCCCTGGTGTCGAGGGAAGGAGTCCTCGCGGCTTCTTCTTCTTCCCCGATGAAGGAGGGAGCGCCAAGGCCCAGCTTGTCACCGTCCTCATCCCATCTTCTTCCTCGGCTCGTATCAAAGACCGTCGCCTCGCTCCGTCGACCCATGCCTCATCTCCGACACGTCTATGGTCGCTTAGGCTTGTCCTTTGGACACTAGGTGAGACGCACCTCCGCCCTGCCTTTGTTTTTTTCCTTGTTTCGTCTCGAATGCGTCATAGAGTCCGTGCCATCATCGAGTTTTCGGTGCTCTGGTCGAAGCTTCGTTTTTTGTTGTTGTTTTGTTTGTTGGTCATGGACACACCCTTTTGCGAGTTGGACGAACGCACGCTTTGAATCTTCCTCGATCACATGTCCGCGTGCCCGCAAGTCCCCAACGAGCGCAGCCCGTGAGTACTAGCTGCAGCCCAACCTCGCCTCGCTCATCGCTGCTGCCATGGATGGGAGTCAACAGGCTCCTTGCTCCTTGTCTTGCAGCCCTTGATATCATAGCTAACCTCGGGAATGGGTTCCCTGTAGAATTACACACCCCCGCCGGTGATTCTTAGCTATGGCCATCAGGAATGGGTACCCATCGATTCGGTATCAAGGGCAAGTTGGCTCCTCATTACATTAGACCTTTTCGCATTCCTGCTAAACGAGGGGAGGTTGCCTACAAATTGGGACTTCCGCCGCATCTTTCCAAGGTTCATGATGTCTTCCACGTCTCGAAACTCAGGCATTGCTTCTCGGACCCTGTCCGTGAAGTAGACCACGAAGCGCTTGATCTCCAAGAGAACCTTACATATCGAGAATACCATGTTCGTATTCTTGATCAAGCTGAGCGTACCACTCGGCGTCGGAACATCAAGTTTCTCAAGGTTCAGTGGTCACACCATTCTGAAAAGGAGGCCACATGGGAAAGAGACGATCGTCTTCGACTAGAGTACCCCGTGCTCTTCCCGACGACTTCAAAATCTCGGGACGAGATTCTTTTGAGTGGGGGTGAGTTGTCACATCCCTAGCTAGATGTCATAGGATAGCATGTGTGTGCATCATGTTACAATTTCGCATCAACATGAAATGGGGACTAAAAGAAACCCCAAGCTCATATTTGAATCAAATTAATTCAAAGTTGTGAAAACTTAACAAATCCAAAATGTCCTTACAAAATGTTCCCTATGTCTGATAAATATGGACATGATTATAACAGGGGCCATTTTAAATATTTGGACAACTATAGAAATTTAAAAATAAATGATAAAGCCTCTGAATATGCCAAATAAAACATTATCATTATTTTATATTTCAAAATATCCTGAAAATTTTTATTGGAGCTTGAAATATTCAAACTTAATATTATCAAATAATTGGGATATTTTATCAAAGCAATTGTACCTGAAAAGAAAAGAAAACAAATGTCAGAAATGGAAAACAGAAAAAAAAGCAGAGGCCCAAGGGGAACCGGCCCATCTGGCCCGTGCTAGTCATCCCTGTCCTCTCGCCAGGAGGACAGGGGCATGCGCTCGCCACGTGCAAGCACATGTCGACCACCTCCTCCCTGCCTGGCTGCCAGCCTGGAGGGCTGGGAGAGCGCCAGCGTGAGGCCTCCTCGCTGTGGCCTCCTTCTCCTCTCCCTCTCCCACTCACGCTCTCTCTCTCTATCGTTCTCTTTCCTCCTCTGCTCCTCCATGGCCGAGCTCGTCTCCGCCGCGTCGCCGTAGTTCTAGCCGCCCCGCGCCTTTCTGAGCCTGCCAAAAGCCTCGCCGTGACCTCCTCGTCCTCCCCGTGAAGCCAGTCGACGCCGGGAGCCCTCCACGATGCGCCGTCGTTGTTTCTTCCCCGCCGGCCACCGAAGCTTCCCTCCAGCGATTCGTGGTCGTCTGCGCGTCCCCGAGCTTGTCGTCTCCCCCAGCAACCCCGTTGTGAGCCCCTGCTCCATTTCCCCCTCGTCTAGCGGCCTGTCCCTCACCATAGGCGTCGTTCCCCTTGCTCCCCAAAGCTCGCCACAGCTTGGGTCATCGCCGGCCGTAGCTCCGGTGGCCCCCGAGGCCCCTCTGCCGTAGCATTGGATGCACGCGTGCACGGCTTACCACCCGGTGCCCTCCGCGCGCCAAATGGTCGTCGGAGTCACAACTCCGGCGGGTCACCGCCGTGCTGTTGGTCGCCACCGACCTCGCTCCGGTGGGCGCCGACGTGGCCGACCATCAGGGGCTAATCCCCCTGATTTGTTAGGCCCCAATCACTGACCAGTGGGCCCTGAGGTGGGTCAAATCACTGGTCAGCGCGGGGATTAGGCCTGTGTCACTAACGTGCGGGCCCCGCACGTCAGGTTTGACCTGGCCTGGTCAGCCGACCAGCTGACGTCGTAGTGATGTCAGGCTGACGTCATATTTCATTTTCCAGTTTTAAAATAATTCCAAAAATTGTTTAAAACTTTAAAAATTCATATAAATTAATCTGTAAATCAGATAAAAATAATTTATATATGAAAATTTATCAAAAAATCCAATGAATCCAATGATGCAATTATCATGCATGTTAGAGCAACCTATGTAGATGAACGTAGACATTTATTAATAGGTTAGCATATGGAATTTGAAATGAAGAACGATTTTGAATCTATATTCAAACTCACTTCAAATTAACTTGGACACTAGTTGCATTAGATCATCCATACATGCTACGATGTCATGATCATGCATCATATTGTTGCACTTGCGTGTATTGAATGCTATTTATCAGCATTGCGGTAGGCCCTGCTTTTGAGGATACCCCCGAGTATTCCAACGAAGGAGAGGACCTTCCCGCTACCCAACAAGGCAAGAAACTCCCCCTTGATCATTCTTATAACTTCCCACTCTCTCGCTCCTGCTCTTGTTTATTGCATTAGGACAACCGTTCACATGTTTGTCATACACGGTAGATGAACCTATTCTTCTACATGACCTGTCATTGTCAAAGTAAATAGCTAAACCTTGCAACCTAGCATACCTGGTAGATGCTTGTGCCATGATGTGCTTAGCTTACTTTGCCTGCTATGCTTAGAGTTGTGTTAGGTCTGATTCATCTGGGTGATGAAGTGGAGTGAAACATTGTTGTTCCGATGAGATAAGCTTATGATGAACCCGATTTGGTAAAGGTAGCGATGAGAGGCTATGTAGGAGTACATAGCAGGTTGTCTCATTGGGTCCATTCTTAGAAACTGAGTTCCATGTTTGTGACCCAAGACTAGATACTACCACATGATGGGCCCTGAAATATGACCCCGCTCGACTTATCAGTCGCTTAGTCCTTAGTCGAGGAGTTGCAAGTAGTTACTGGTGTTTATAGCATGCTGGAGGCCGTGTGTAGCGCTGACCCTAGGGGTGGGCTATGACGCGGTAGGCAGTGGCATGGTGTACCAAGGGTCACCTGAATGGTGGGCTTGGGAACCCTGTGCACATCGTTTGGGGCCGTAGCAGAAACTTCGGACGGACTTCCATGCGGGTTCAGTCTCAAATAGGCGATAGCCTGGACTAGAGGTCTTTTGTGATTGACGGTCGTGGCCAACTCCTTCGTTGGGGTTCCGCTTGTAGGTTGCCGAGGTGCATGGTTTTAAGAGCACACGGCGATAAGTGGCGAGAGCGTGTGTGAACAAGTACACCCCTGCAGGGTATGAAACTATTCGAATAGCCGCGTCCTCGGATATGGACTACTTGGATAACTTATGTTGTTCATAGATAATCAAATTGATACTCATAAAAATATCAAGACAAATGTGAGTACCGTGGATGGCACTCTCCCAGGAGAGGGAAGTGAATCCATGGTGGTGTATTGTCACGGAGTTAGTGGACTCGTGTTCGATAACTAAAATCTAACCAAATAGCTAAAAATGGTGTAGTGTAGGTTAGCCATGAGTCAAAGCTGGCATTGCTGCATAAACTCCACCACTCCCCTTGTACATGAGCATGAATAGGCTAGGTCTGTTTTAAAGACTTGCTGAGTATCTTTGTACTCACGTTTGCTTAATAAATGTTGCAGATGAGACCCAGGACCCATCAGGTGGGTTCTTTCTGGATGTTGACGATGTCGAATAGCTGGTGTCCTAGCTACGACCTATGAACTGTGGCAGGCTGTAGATAGTCAGGCCATGTGCCTTTTTACCCTTTCATCTGTTTGTACTCAAACAGCTTTATGCTTCCACTTGGTTTGTATGAACTTGTTTGTATGACTTTTGTGTTGGGTCATGTGACCCCTACCTGTAAGAACATACTATCCAAGGCTCGTCTGAGCCTCTTAAATAAAAGTTGTTGTATGGTTATGTTGTGATGCCATGGTTGTATCTATGCATATCGGGCATGTCATGCGTACGTGTGACGTGCAACAGTATGTATGGGATCCGACACCTAGTCGTGTGCCTTTAGTAGTACTTTTACAGGAAACTCTCTCTTTGTGCTTCCCCCGAGCCATGGTAGCTTGCTACTGCTCCGGACACATTGATTGATCGGCATGTATCCTTCTTTGCTGTTGTGTCTGTCCCTTCGGGGAAATGTCTTGCAGTGTAATGGAGTCCCTTTAGCCTGCTACGACTCGTCTACATGCAGTGATGGTATTTATGTCTCATGGCGTAACGGAGTCCTTGTATCTTGCTAGGACTCGTCTACACACGCTTGAGGCCGACACCTGCATTGTTGGCTTACGTTTGCCAATTTCCATACGGATGTGCCACTTGGGTTCTATGACTAGTGATGTCGGCCCGGGTTCTCTATCGTTTGATTGCCAGCGTCATGTTCACATACGTGAGCCAAAAGACGCAAGCGGTCCTGGCTAAGGTAAGGCTGCAGCCGTGGAGCTTACCGTGCGTGAGGCCGCAAAGTGATGTGATATGTTACAGTCTAGATTCATATGACTTAGGATCGGGGTCCCGGCACTTTCGATGGTATTCCCAGGATCCTTGTGGTTTGGTGAGTGGTGAGGGATCCCACAACGACCAATTTTGAAGGGGGCATGGGTTGGTGCTCGCCCTGCCTAAAGGCGGTCTTCGCCTGCAAAGTAGTTGTCGACGCCACATGGACAGGCTCAGTGATGACATGCGCTGTGTGGGATGGGTGGTTGTGTTCTCCTTGCATCGGAATGGAAACCTTTGGGGGCGCTTTGGGAACCTGCGTCTGTCCTTGCTCCCTTTGCACCAAAGGGGAAACTGTGCCGCCTGGAGCACCTGTGCTCGCCTGTCCTTCCTTGTGTCATCTTTGACTCCTTATCCCGGGCCTTGCATAGGAACCTTCGCCGCTCCAGAGGGGTCCTGGGGAGGCCCGTCCTTCTGGGAACATCGTTCTTCCTCGTGAGTCCAGGGCCCTCACGAGGGCCTTGTCTTGAGTGGGGCCTCACCAGGTCCCATTTGGCCGATGAAGTGTGCCACGTCCTGGGCCACAGGCAGGCAGGTCTTGGTACCCCCATTCCCAGAACGCCGATAGATGCATCCAACATTAACTATACACAATGTATGAGGATTACAATAGTGCTCTCAGATCTCGAGCTTATTTGGAAAGGTGATGACTCAACATAAAATAAAATAGATAGTCCCTTCGCATAGGGATGCAGGGATTTGTAGAGGTGCTAGCGCTCAAAGCTTAAATTAGAGATAATTATAATTTTGGGAGGTGCACCCTTCTTGCCAACCTTACGACCAAGAGTTATCAATATCTTCCGTGTTAAACACATTAGCGTGGTTCCCAAGCAGTAAAAGTAAAGGTTTACTCCCCCTCCACCAACAAACACACTCCACGGCTAGACGAGTCCATGGGTACTGTCCATACCAACAACATTCCTGGGGGAGTTTTGTTTAATTATTTTCATTTCTTTTGATTTCGGGACTAGGAATCCCTATTACCGCGCCTCTCGTGCAAGGACAAGTGAATAAACACTCATCATGACAAGAACCCTCTTAACATGGAAGATACTGACCGCCCCCTGTCGCTCCATGAGCGGTCCAGGTACACAAAATAGATGTTCATTTGAAATTTTAGAGATGGCACACACAAATTTATTTGTAATGACAGGGTAATACCACATATAGGTAGATATAATTAACTCATCTAGAACAACTTTGGTTTAAGGATTTTGACACACAAGCAGTATTCTCGCTCAATACATGCGAAGGCTAACAAATAGGTTGAGAAGCGTCCAGCTAGAGAGCGAAGAAGGTCATCAACATGCATTATGAATAATAAACTTCGAATGCTATCATGAGTAGGATATGGACACCATGAACATAAATACTATGAAGGCTATGTTAAATTCGATTCAACTACATGCATGTGCGTGTGCCAAGTCAAGCTACTTGAAACATTCAGAGGAGCATACCATACCATCATACCATCACAACCATTTTAATGCATGTTGACATCCAAGATAAATCATTATCCATTCCTAGCTACTTAAGAATGGCATGGGCAACTATAATCTCTAATTGTCCTTGCAAACCTGTTTGATCATAATATGCTAAATCATGGATACTAGGTTAAACATATTTACAAAAACAAAAACAACTTGAGTTCATACCCGCTTCTCTCTACCACAGTCACTTCATCAAATATCGTCATTATTTGCCGGATTTCAGGCTCCGCAAAACCCTTAAGATTCGAGCACAGCGGCATGTGCGAAGATCCCCTACAGCCTCGCCCAACTTAGCTCACTACTCGATGAACGCAACAACAAACTCGCACGATGACGAGGGAGAAGATGGACACGACAGTTTGCCCAGGTTCGGGACGCTACGAAGCGTAATACCCTACTCCTGCTTTGGTGGAGTGCCTCTCATGGAGGTGGTGTGGATGAACTTATACAGTGTTCTAGGGCCTCATGAGGCCTCCCTTTGATGTGTTGGAGGCTCTCCGTGGCCCGGTGGTGAATGGATGGCGGAATGGATCGGCCATCCCTCTCTACGGTGCAACCTATCCTCTATATAAAGTGGAGGCTCGGGTCATCTTCCCTAATCACAATGGAGGGAAGGGATCCCACAACAGTCAATTTTGAAGGGGGACAAGCGTACGTACTTGCCTTGCTCAAAGGCGGTCTTCATATGCAAAGTAGTTGTCGATGGCTTAGGGATGGGATCAGCAATGACATGCGCCCTGCCGAGCGGTTGGTTGTGGTCTTGTGGCATCGGAGTGCAATCCTTTGGGGGTTCTTTTGCAACCCGCATACGTCCTTGCTCCCCTTTGCACCAAAGGGGAAACTGCACCGCCAGGCATGCTGGCACCCGCCTTTCCTTCCTTGCGTCACCCTTGACTCTCGACGCCGGGCCTTGCATAGAGATCTTCGCCGCTCTGGAGGGGGCCTAAGGAGGCCCCCCTTTCGTCGTTCTTGACGTCGCTCCTCCTCGCGTGGCTAGGGTCCTCGTGAGGGCCTTGTCTTGAGTGAGACCATGCCTGGCCGCATTCGGTCGATGAAGTGCGCCAAGCCCTAGGCCACAGGCAGGCAAGTCTGGGTACCCTCGTTCCCAGAATGCCGATAGTAGCCCCCAGGCCCAAGGCGCGCACGAGCTGGCCTCAGGGCAAAGCCTTGGGGTTGGCTTGGAGCGTCGCGGTCCCCAAACGCATGTCGGCCAGGCTCAGTGCGCATCACGCGGTTGGGATCGCGTGTCCTTTGCCCCTTCGGCCTCCGGTCGAATCGAGAAGAGCCTGACTTCCAGGGCTAGGCCATTACCGCTACCCTTTCTCGCGCACCTCCTCTTGCTTTCTTGGTCACCAGCTCTAGCAGGCGTATCCCCGAATCCGGCACCGCGCCATCCTTCTCCTTGTTGCCTTCTTCCTGCGTGCTTTCTTGATGGCGTCTGCCGGTAAGAAGAAGCCAGAGGTGCAAGGCTCCGCCCCTACCCCCATCTCGCCGGCGCTTTCGGGGTCTACCCTTGCCAAGGTTGAGGACCTCCTCCCAGTGCTCTCATGGACGGCGCATGGGTCCAACGAGCAGTGGCGGACCTTGATTGGGGTGGCTCCTCGACAAAGCGGCCCTCTTCCAAAAAGGTCTACCCCTTCTTCCATGACAGTGTATTTGCCGGGTTCATCCCGCCCTTCTCCGCATTTTTTGCCGCCATCCTCGAACACTATGGGATCCAGGACCTTCATCTTCAACCCAACTGCATCTTGCTCCTGTCTGTCTTTGCTTTCTACTGTGAGGCCTTCGGTGGCTCTCTTCCACCATTTCTTCAGCTTGCGTCTGCACGACGGCGCTCAGCAGTCGGCGTGTGTCTCCTTTGTCACGGTCCAGAGCGGCAACATGCTCTTGAAATCCGGGAAGAAGGTGGAGAACTTCAGGCACTGCTGGGTCCTCATGGATCTCAAGAGCACCATCCCTCGATTGGATCTTTCGGAAGGGCTACCGGAGAAGCCCCCCGTGTGGAGCTCTGCGAAGCATTCTGACCCCCGAGCCGGACCTATCCTAGAGTGCTTCTCCTGTGACATCAGCGCCAGGAAGCTGACCAGGGGAATGATAGTGAAGGAGTTCTTGGCGCAGCGCCTGGCACCCCTCCAGGCCCATTCGAGGCCATTGTGGGACTATCAGGGCCACGACGACAATCTCAGGCTTCGGTCAGCATGCATAACGCCCGAGGAACTGAGCAGGGCCATGGCAACCCTGCTGAACGGCGACCTAGGCGGCCTTGCTAAGGCCTATGCCCCGCTGTACTGCCATGACGACGGTGCAAAGCTGGTTGCCACGATGCTTATGAATTGGGGCTTCTTCTTGCGAAGGGCCTTGGTTCCCCGGTGATTATGTCTTCCGGTGACACCTCGCACGGGAGGGACTCGACGAAAACCGCCGCCAACGGCCCGGCAGGGCGTCTCCCCCGTCGCAGGGCTCCCTTCTACGCAAGCTTGAGGATGACGACGACCCCTCGTGCCAAGGACCCCAGAGGGCTCGGGCCGGCCCCTCGTGCATCGCCAAGGACCCCAGAGGGCTCGGGCCGGCCCCTCGTGCCACGCGGTCCACTTGTGTGATGACTCCCTAGAAGCATTGGGTGGAGGCTTCTCCGGTGCGCCCTGCCTCCGTAGGCACGATGACCGAAGTGCCGGCCTCGCCCTTGCTCGGACCGCAACCCATGGGCGAGGCGAGCGCGGCCGTGGCCACTATGGTCCCTCCGGCGACAGCCTCATGGGTGGTGCCCCGACTCCCGCGTGTGACAGTGCCCCCGCCAAGGTGGGCTTGGGTGCCTTCATCGCTGCAGGAGCAGAGAAGAAGAGGAAGTGGGTCGACATCGAGGAGGAAGTGGTCTAGCTTGGCTTCGCTCGCATTCTTGTGGCTTGTACTTTGACGCCCTTCCTTTTGTTTTGTGACCAAGGATGCCGCTACGCCAAAGATGAGGAGGAAGAAGGCAGGCGTTAAGCTGAAGGCGACTTCGGATGCGATGCCTGCCCCCGCCGATATGTCGTTGCCTGCTGCTGAAGGCGAGGAGGCTCGCGAGGCTGCCTCCCTGGTCATCATTGCGGATCCCCTTGATCCCCTAGTGCCCGCCGACATGGTTGCTCCTTCCCTTGAGGGCACGGTGGCGCCGATGTCTGGGGGGCTAGCCCCTGAGGGCCAGCCGCTTGACGATTCGTCCATGTCTGTGGTCGCCGAGTGACCTCCAGGGCCACCTGCTTCTCGCGTCGTCGCCCTGCCAGTGTCGCCCCCTGCGATCACACAAGGGACTCCTCTAGAGGAGTCATTTATGCCTCCGACGCGCGGCCTCGACCTCCTAGACAGGGACTTCGCTGCTATGGATCAGGTCCATGATGCCCATAGGAGCGCTAGCGATCGCCCCGCGAGTGGGCACCTAGAGCTGCTCTCGAGGTGGCTCCAGGCCGTCGCCTCTGTCGAGGCGGCTTGGGACTAGGAAGAGGTTGCCGCGGCAAAGAGTGGGGAGGAAGTCATGACCACCTGAACAACGTGTGTAGAGGCGCTGATTGAGGTGGCATCCGCTACGAAGCATTGCGAAGAGGTGGTAGCCTATCTGAAGGCTTCCTATGAGCAGCAGGCCTAGCTTGCGGGGCAGCTTCATCAGTGGGAGGAGGACCTCAAGACCCGCGATGCCAAGCTTTCTGCTTGGGACTATGAGCTGTCCTAGGTGGCGATCTGCCAGGATGCAGAGCGGGTGCGCCTGGACGCGGCGAGGAACGAAATCGCTTCGAAGAAGGCCCCTTGTGACGCGAGGGAGGAAATCCTTGTCGCGATCGAGGAGAAAAAGGCCGCGGAGCTGTCTGCCTTCCTTGTCGTCGAACTCAAGCTTCGCCAAGCGCTTCATGCCCTTTGCTGGGACGGGTTCGTGGAGCCTCTGGCAGCTTCGGAGAGCGGCTTCCCTCCGCTCACCTCGAAGCTCATCAAGGTGATGGAGATCGTCATCGTCCAGGTGGAGAGAATCCTGGAGAGTGAGTGTCGCAACCTCTGCTTCGAGGCCATGACATGTGTCTTCAGCCATCTTCATCTTTGTGAGCCGAGGTTTTACATCGACTCCGTGATCCACCCGGTTGCCCCCGAGGTCCGCGTCAGTGCCGCGGCAGTGGTGAAGGGCGCAGTGGAGACGCTGGTGAAGAGGTTCGCTCCCATCACGGTTTCTTGACCTCGGGATGGTGCTAGGGTTGGCTACGAGGTCAACAATGCTAGTGATGTCGACGATGAGCCCCCCGAGGACGGGATGAGTGGTGGCGGCGGTTCCTCCTGATTCCTCTCCCCTACTTCTTTCCTGCAATTCACATCATGCCTCGTAGAGGTGTTAAACTTTTTTGTGTTCGCGAAGGCTTTTAATGCTTGTAATAACTATTTGACTGTGTGGTTGCTCTCTTTGCCTTGTTTCCTTCTTGCTTGTTGTGATGCTCTACCTCGGCATGGCCCAGCCCACACATACCTCAGCCGTTGTTGGACCGACCGGATCACCAAGGACGGCCCAAGGGGTCAGGGTCTACGGGTCCAGTTAGGCTCCTGAGTCGCGATGCTCAAGAGTCCCCCTTGACGTGCGAGCAGCCCTCATGAAGGGGATACGACGGAGATCTGGTTAACTTGAAACTTTCGAACACCTTTAGCGATCAGCGTCGGTAGGGCCCGAACCGCGCATACCTCAACCGCAATTGGGTCGACCGGATTACCAAGGATGGTCCAAGGGTTTAGGGGCTACGAGTCCAGTTAGGCTCCTGACTAGCGATGCTTAGGAGTCCCCCTTGACGTACGAGACCCAGTTGTGGCTTCGGCGAGAAGTTTTTGACCACTTTTATCTCTACGTCTGCAGGCCCGGCCCGCACATACCTCAAGCGCAGTTGGGACAACCAGATCACCAAGGACGATAAAAGGGATGAGGGGCTACGAGTCCAGTTAGGCTCTTGAGTCGCGATGCTCAGGAGTCGCCCTTGATGTACGAGCGGGTCCCATAGCTTTCCTTGCCAGTTTTTCTAGAGATGGGCACGTGAAGACCAGGTTCGGCAGACCTATTAAGGCGGCGCTTACCAGGCTCGACCTGGTAGCAGCCCCCGTGCAGCCCCCTCCCGCGTGCGTCCCCGGGGAACACAGCGAGAAGGGGGCTGCTAGGGACCCTCCTCAGGTTGGATGCAACCGCTGGGGGCGGCCTCACTTGTTTATCCCCCCGCACCGGGCGTGGGGCTTCCACATTGTGTGGGCATAGCCATTGGAGGGTCGTGTCATCTGCCAGCACGCAGCTGTGGCTTCAATATTGCATGCGCATAGCCATTGGCGGGCCATGTTAACTTCTCTGCCAGTGATGGGTTGTGGCTTCCACATTGCGTGGGCTTAGTCATTGGTTGACCGTGTTGACCGCCAGTACAAGGCTGTGGCTTCCACATTGCATGGGCATAGTCATTGGTGGATCGTGTTGACTTCTCCACCAGCACTGGGCTATGGCTGCCACATTGCATGGGAAAGGATCCCTCCGCGTCCTCGGGGGGCCCCGGGCATGTACAACCCATGAAGTTCGTACATGTGGCTGACACGGTAGAACTGGGAGGTGTATCTGGGAGCTCGTGAGGGCACTTTGGCCTCACAAGGTCCCTAGGTCATAGGAGATTTGCGCCTGAGTCTTCTCGTAGGTGGGGTCATCTGAGGCCCTGCTGACTTCTTCTTCTTGGGTGAGGCAGGTTGGGAGTCCTTTTGGCACTCTACGTCATCAGGTCACGGTCCCGCACATTTCGCCACCACCTTTAGGTGCGACTGGAAACCAAGGATGCACTTCATGGGGTGAGGCCCCGACACTCCTGACACCGATAGGAAACCAAGGACGACATCAGGGGGTCGAGTGGCATTATGACTAGTAAGGCTCCTGAGGAGCCCCCTTCGATGCTCAAGTGTCTCTATGTCAACAGGTCCCAGTCTCGCACATTTGCCTACCGCCGCAGTATATGACCGAAAACCAAGGACGCAACTATGGGGCAAGGCCCTGACACCCCTGATGCCGACCGGAAACCAAGGACAACACCGAGGGGGCGAGTGGCTATATGACTGGTAAGGCTCCTGAGGCACGGTGCTCAGGAGCCCCCTTTGACACCCAAGCTACCCTAGTCTACCCTGTTTGCTGCTGGCTCCCGAGACTCCATGGCGGGGAACCGCGTGGCGGTCCGGGCCCCAAGCGAGGGTCGACCGCCCCAAGATGCAAGCCCTTGAGGCGACAGGGCCTTGCATCCAATGCCCGGGGTGCCCCAGGAAGGGCCATAATGTACAACCCCTTGCAAGTCACCAACCTAGAGGGGGTGGTATGACACATTCACGACGGCAAGGAGCCATGCAAGCAAGGCAGAACATTAGAAAGTAGACTAAACTCATGGGAAACTATTGGAATATGCATAAAAGAGGCGGTTGCGGGGGGTGCGCCCTAATCATATGAGGATAATGCGGCCATTGGGTGCCCTCAAACGGAGTAAACAAAAAAATTACCTGGCAACAACCAACAAAAAGGATACCTGGTGGCCACGCAGCGCGAAGAGCTGAAGGTGTCATCTTGGACTGATCTTTCACCTTGACGAGCGCGGCCTTCATGGGTCCGTCGTCTGCCGACGGTCGGAACCTTCGCTAGGTCCGAGCACTTCCTCCAACTCCTTGTCTCCCCTCGCTAGGTAAGGCACGAGGATGGCTCGATGGAGGCGCTAGAACGTGATGCCTGCGTTCGCCAGTCCGAAGTGCATGCGGACGTAGGCGTTCGGGTTGACCCATCCATGATTAGCACGCGCTGGCCCGAAGGGGCCATGGGTTGCGGCATGGTTAATCGCGAGCGCGTTGTCACAGACGCGCGGCCGGTCAACCATGCCAATGACGCCAGCTGCGATTGACGGTGCTGGGCAGCCCCCGCTTTGCACGGCTTGTGCTTCTTGAAGCTCCTCGATTGCTCTGATGACGGACTCCTATGAGCTTGGCGCCCCGCGCCATGCCTTCGGGTTGTGCTCATGCGCCTCTATTACCTCACCAGCTGGGCCCGAAGCTCCCTGGGTGGGAGTCCCCGGGCTCGGCCCAAGAGCGGCACCGAGCGCGTCTTCCTATGCGATGGGGGGTGGGGCCCCATCCCTGGGCATAGAGCTCGAGGCCCCTGGGCAGCCCATGGAAGTGAGCTGCTTCTTCTTCTTGTGCGGGTCCTCATGGGGCGGGGCATCCTCCTTGTTGTCCGAGCGTTCGGCTGCCGCGACGCAGTAAGCACGCTCAAGAGTGCACACAACATCCTTCTCGTCGCAAGCAATAGTGATAACTCCACCACTCCCTGGCATCTTGAGGACATTGTATCCGTGGTGGGTCACCGCCATGAACTTGGCAAGGGTTGGTACCCAAGGATCTCGTTGTACGGATGGTGGATGTGGCGACATCGAAGATGATGATCTCGGCATGGTAGTTCTGGCGCCCGCCAAAGGTGACAGGCCGATGCACCTGCCCAATGGCCATGGTGGATCCGTCCATGACCCCTGAGAAAAGCTTGGTAGGCATGAGCTGCTCATACAAAACCTGGAGCATCTCGAAGGTCTCAATGGAGAGGACGTTGAGCCCCACTCTGCTGTCGATGAAGGTCTTGGTGACGAGAACGTTGCTGATGGTTGAAGTGCATAGCATTTGGAGCTTGCCGGCCATGGCCGAGCACCTAAGCTAGTCCCTTGATTCGAAGGTGATGGCGATCTAGCACCAATTGAGGGGACGCATGGCTTCGAGCCTCGGGAGAGCCGCGTCCACCTCCCATGCAAATTGCTTGAAGGCTCGATTTGAGGTGGGGGACTGGGCGCCGCCCAGGATACAAGCCACGACCCTGATCTCCTGGAACCCCCCAGCCCAGTCGTCCTGCCTGTCCTCTTCCTTCCTTCTGGGTGGAGGTGGTAGCGATGGTAGGCCGACCTCACGAGGGCGAACCTCGCCAGGCTGGCTGCGTCGCGACCCCTCCGGAGGGTCGTCACGCCAGCAGTCCTCACGAGGCTGGTTGCGCCAGCGGTCCACACGAGGCTGGTTGCACTAGCGGTCATCCCGAGCCTCATCACACCAGCGGTCTTCCTGAGGCTGATTGTGCACCCTTGGCGAGGTTCCCGATTGTCCCAGCGCCCTCCTCCGCGGCCACCGCCACCTCCGAAGCCTCGGTCGGCTAATCCTGGGTGCCTGCTGAAGTGCTCGGCATGGATCAGCCTAAGTTCCTGGCAATCGGTAGTGTCATGGTTGTTGGTGCCCTGGAAGATGCAGGTGGGCATTCCTTCTGTGAGGTGTTCCTCGCCGTCTGCGCTTTGCCTCTGGTTCGGCCGCAAGCACGGCTAGGGTTTGTGCTTCTCCTCCTTATCCTTTGTCTTCTTTCTTCTGGCTCCGCCGCTGGAGGCCCGTGGAGCGACAGGTGACCCTCCTCTGCCTTGGCGCACTTGTTCGCCAAATAGAACGTCTCCAGGGCGGAGCACAGTTCGTCATTCATGGTGAGCTCCTCCCTCGTCTTGAGTTCGGCTACTCTATCGGCGAATGCTGAGATGATGGCTTCGTATGAAGCCCTTGGAATCTTGAGGCATGTGGTCATTGTCGGTGTCAAATCCGGCATATCTTGTAGTAGGGGTCCTAAGCTAGGCGTCTTAGAGCGATGGTAACATGGACACAGGATTTTACCCAGGTTCAGGCTGTCTCAAGGTGATAATACCCTATGTCCTGCTTTTGATTGTATTGATATGAGGATAGTACATAGTACATGTATCTACCACGAGATTGTAGTAATGAATCTGATCTATTGACTATCTTGGCCTCGATTTATATATGCACCGTAGGCCTAGGGTTTAGAGGAGTCCTTGTCTTGTGCGCCAAGTCTTGTGGAATCCAGCTTGTATTCGGCATGGGCTGCGCGAAGTGGCCCATTAGTGAATCATCATGGGGGTCCTCGGCACGACCCACTGGTCGGGAGACGACGTGGTGAGTACCCCCTAGTCCAGGACACCGCCAGTAGCCCATTGAACTGGTCTTCAAGTTGAGGACGCTCATCAGTTCTTCCGATCTTCATCTTGGATCATCGTTCTTGAAAACTGGTTCAACAAATCTTCCCATGTCCGATCTTGAGGGTCGTTGAGCTAAATCCGAAGTGTTTACATGTTGGGCATCCGAGGAGCCCCTTTAAGTTATCGGCCTTTATCAATGCCTTGTAATTTTTTACGCCACGCATGGGGTTTGATGTGTTTCCCGGGCACCGACGTTCTCTTACGTCCGAGCTCTAACGTCGAACTACATCCGAGGCATCTTTTCATAGCCGAGCTCGAACACTGTTCAACATTCAAGGTATCCTCTTGCGTCCGAGATCCAACGCCGGACTACATTCGAGGTGTCTTTTTGTAGCCGAGCTCTGATGATGGTCGACATCCGAGGTATCATAGATTACCTTGGTCACTGAAAATCTAAATGAGTCCATCCAAGCTTAAATGCTGGAATAGTCTTCTATGGAACGAGCCATTCGAATCCAAACTTTATGCCAGACTACTTCCAAAGTGTCTTCGATCTTGAGCTTTATGCCGGATTGCATCTGAGATCCAACACCGGACCGCATCTGAGCTCCAATGATGATTGACATACGAGGTATCATAAACTACCTTGGACCTTAAAAACATTGAACAAATTCAATCGACCTTAATGCCGAAAATGCCCTCTATGGGGCCAGTTAGTGGCGCCCAAGCTTGATGTCGGACTGCTTTCGAGGTGGTGCACCAACCCGACTGTGGGCTGATTTTTCATGGATATTTTCGATTGGTGCAATTTATTCTTTGCCGAGATATATAGCCAGTAGCCCAAAAGGTGTGTGTCGGTCTAAAACCCGAGATGCACATGAAGGATGACATAAAACTGTTGATCCTAGTAGCCCCTGAGATTTGGGTTGATTCGCAAAATCGGCCTAAGGATCAACTCCTAGCTCGGCAACATACTTTGGAACCCAAAAGCGGTGTGCAAAGACCTCAAGACTCAGGTTGGGTGTGGCCGACCAACCTGAGGACCATAATCTCCTCGGAAACTATATTGCACTTAAATTTTCTACATTGAATTGTCAATGCATTAGCCACCGAGACTTAGGTTGGGCAACATGGCCGATCCTAGGATTGTACCTCCTCGGGAACTAGCTCAATAGTCATGTATGTTTTGACAATATAGAGGTGAAGTTTAGTAGGAAAGATGTTGAACTATATATTAGAAAAGAGTTTCACGCCGAACACCTCAACCAAGAGACTGTCCCGCTTCCTGAAAGGAAAACATAAAATAGGTGAAATATGTTATAAGCTCAAAAGACCAAAACACATGCTTAAAAAACTTTACGTCTAGATTGAATCTAGTTTTTTTGGTGCCAATATGAAATTGGTCTTAAAATTGTACTGTCGTCATGCTTTGACATGACACATCCGATCTCTAGACTTCAAGTAGGTCAGCCTTCGGCTTCAACCTCCTATCCCGAAGGCAAAGTGTTTCTCGGCCCAGTTTAGTGAACTAAATGCGAGCGGCTTTAGAGAGAAACCAGGCTACCCGGTCATTGATCATACAATTGTGTCGAGAAAGGAGTGGTAGAAAAATACTTTGCAACGACTAAGAAGACACATCTATTATACTCATATTAATTTAAGATCTCCCAAGTGACTTGGAAAAAAGAATTTTATGTATAATGATTGTATGTACCAAAGTACTTATATAATATATATGTTCACCCAAACTTTGAATGTGTCTTAACCGACCGTCGGTTTCTCCCTCTTCGGCCAAGGGCCGAAAAGCGTTATCTACTCCGCCTACCGAGAATATCGGCGGTGTGTCAGATAACCAGGCAATCAGGCCGTGAGGTTGTAACAGACAAATCACGCCTAGGGAACTTATGTTATATTACTTATGTAACGTAAGAAGCATCTTCAAAGAAAATAGTGCCTCCAACGGTACCTTTCTTTGGTCGCTCATGATTATTATGAGACTTGTGCAATAGATTTGTGTATGCGTGAGTTCCATCATGTGCGGACCATAGTTGAAAACAATAAGAGTGCTAGCTTTCGGCTTCACTCATCTGAGGTACGAGTTCAGATGACCCGGTCGTAACAATCACAAAGGTGCTCCCTTTACTCCCTAGCCGAACAATCGGGAATGTAGGGGTAAGCACAGGAGACAGGCAACCTAGCTTTGCCGAACACTTAAGTCAACATGATGCATATTTTGGCAGAATACACGAGCAACGAAAGAAGTCGTACAATAATAATGGCATGCAAAGAGAAAAGGTTTCATAAAGGAAGCCCCCAAGTAAATGGGGCTGCCCGAAGTGGCCCATTAGTGAATCATCATGGGGGTCCTCTGCCCGACCCAGTGGTCGGGAGACGACGTGGTGAGTACCCCCTAGTCCAGGACACCGCCAGTCATGAACCGTTGTATAAACTTGTGCAAGGTATCTCCCTCCTGCTGCTTGATTCTCCGCCGGTTGTTGAGGCTGGGATTCATGGTCACGGGTGCCTTGGAAGTTGGCGATGAAGTGTTTGCGTAGGGTTTCGGAGGAGGTGATACATGCCTTCGGGAGATTGAAGAGCCAGGAGAGTGCGCAGCCCTTGAGCGTCATAGGGAACCAGCATGCCATGAACTTGTCGTCTCCTCCAGCGACCAGATACTTAGAGAGTAGACCTACAGGAACTCTGCTGGATCTGGGGTACCATCATAGCGCGAGGGTAGGTCAGGCTTGAACTTGCAAGGCCACACAGCTGGCTAGAGCTCTGGGGTTATAGCGAGGCACCCCACCGGCTTGACGGGTGTTGCGTGTGCGGTAGGGTCGAGGCCTCGACGCTCCTGTGTAGCCTCCTGGACCGGTATCCGGTCGCAGCGCTCGGTCGGAAGGGCCGGGAACGCGCGCGTGGCGACGGGTAGCCGGGGAACCACCTGGCAGCGCACCTCGTCTCCCATCCTTGCCTATGGTTCACGTGGCCGGTCGTGGGGGCGCACTTCCCGCCGTGGCTCGAGGTCTGCGTCACGTCGCGGTGGTGGAGGTTGCGTGTCGTGTGCCATGTTGTCCACCGTGGATGGTTGTGGCCAAAGCGAGTTGGAGAGCACCGAAGCGTCACCGGCAATGCTGATGAGCTCCACGATGCGCCAAAGCCAGTCGTCGAAGTGGTCGGGGGCGGGACGGTAGTGAAGTAGTTCGTTAGCCTTGGCGAGCACGCCCTGGCAGCGCACCGGCCTGGTCCGATCATGGGAGGATGACCCGGAAGATGGGACGATTGCCGGAGTGGCAGTGTGGCCGTCGCGCGGCGCGGTGACCGGTTGGGAGGAGTCCTGCTGCTCTTGGGCGTCAGGGCCCGCGGCATCGTTCGCCACAGGCAAGGGCGACCTTCGCGCACCGACGCGGCCCAACGGTGTCGTCTGGGTGACGCGGGTGGCTCGGCGCTCAACGCAGGCTCGACGAGCATCAGACATCAAAGCAGCAAGGTTGGAGAAGACCTTGGCTCGAGGGAGACTCCGACACGCCCCCTACCCGGCGCGCCAAATGTCGGATTTCAGGCTCCGCAAAACCCTTAAGATTTGAACACAGGGGCGGGTGCGAAGATCCCCTGCAGCCTAACCCAACCTAGCTCGCTACTTGATGAACGCAACAACAAACGTGCACGATGACGAGGGAGAAGATGGACACGACAGTTTACCCAGGTTCGGGCCACTACGAAGCATAATACCCTACTCCTGCTTTTGTGGATTGCGCCTTAAGGAGGTGGTGTGGATGAACTTGTACAGTGTTCTGGGGCCTCATAAGGGCTCCCTTTGATGTGTCAAAGGATCTCCATGGCCCAGTGGTCGATGGATGGCGGAATGGATTGACCATCCCTCTCTACAGTGCAACCTATTCTCTATATATAGTGGAGGCTCGGGTCCTCTTCCCTTATCACAATGGCGGGAAGGGATCCCACAATGGCCAATTTTGAAGGGGGGCAAGAGTACGACCTTCAAAGTAGCTGTCGATGGCACGGGGATGGGCTCAGCAATGACATCCACCCCGCGGGGCGGGTACTGTGTTGTTGTGGCACCAGAATGGAAACCTTTGGGGGTGCTTTGGGAACCCGCATACGTCCTTGCTCCCCTTTGCACCAACGGGGAAACTACACTGTCTGGCGCGGTGGCGCCCTCCTGTCCTTCCGTGTGTCACCCTTGACTCCCGAGGCCGGCCATGCATAGAGATCTCCTTCGCTCCGGAGGGGGGCTGACGAGGCCCCTCCTTCATCGTTCCTGGTGCCGCTCCTCCTTGCGTGGATAGGTCCCTCGCGAGGGCCTTGTCTTCAGTGAGACCATGCCTAGCCGCATTCGGTCAATGAAGTGGGCCAAGCCCTGGGCCGCAGGTAGGTAACTCTAGGTACCCCCGTTCCCAGAACGCCGACATTTTTGCCTTTCACTTGCATGACCAAATGATATGAAAATAATAATAGTGCAAGAGTGTCGTGGACTAAGCTGGAATCTACAAGCATTTTATCCAAGAGGAGAAGACAAAGTAATATTGGCTCTTTGTTAGATCAACATTGGTGCATATGAGAGCCACTCAACATTTTGATCGTGATTTTCTCCTTGGTATGACTCAATAAAAGGAAGAGAATTTAAAAGAAACACACAAAAATATTTTTGGATTTTTTAGTTTTTCTTGAATAAAGCAAATAAAAGTAAGAAAAGCAAAAATGAGAAAAACTATTTACATGGGAGAACTCCCAACAAGTAAAAGAAGAAATAAGAAATCTCTTTGGGTTTTCTTTTAATACTACAACTAATTAAACTAAGAATAAAAACTAAAAAGTAGCAAGTGATATTTTTGGATTTTCTCATAGTTTTTCAAACACATGAGAAGAAAGCAATAAAATAAATCTAGCATGGATAATACAATGAAAAAGTGTGGAAACCGACAACTGAAATGAAATGTGTGAACATGAATATAATGTCTATGGAAACACGTACTCCCCCAAGCTTAGGCTTTTGGCCTACCTTGGTAATCACAACCCGGAGCCTTGACAATAGTCTAAGTCATAGCCCGCTGACGCTCTTGGCACGGCCTCCTCAACCCGTATGGTAGCTTCAACCTCTGCATTGTACGTGCAGGCCTTGCTCTCAAGAATGTAATATCTTCCTTTCCTGTGATAATCCAAAAGAGAAGGAGGGGGCAATACGATAGGTACAATGGGACCATTATCGAACCTTAAGTTTTAAGTATAATTAGTGATTGTGCCCTTAAGGAACTTATGGCGTTTCATGGTCTCAAAGTCTAAGTACTGATTAGGTAAAATAGGATCATTAGGCCAAGGGGATACACCCAGATCCATATCTAGACGGGAGCCATAAATCCCACCATAAAAGTGACCACTATTAGCGTCGTGATTCAATCTCTATGCAAAAATTGCTCGTAGATTATAACGTTTAACTCATGTTACAACCGTGTCTATAAGACTCAAATCAGGAGCATATAGTGTGATGCAATCTTGTTTGCCTACGGTGCATTTACCATTAAAGAGTACAAAGTATTGTATAGATGGAAAATGGATGCTTTTTATTCTACCTTGCATCACTCCTCTGACTTCAACATAGCAAAGATTAATCAAAGATGACTCATACTTAGATTTTGGTGGTTCGTCTAGCGAACCCCAATAAGGAATTTTGCATGCTTCACAAAACACATCTAAGGGCATGGTGAAAGGATTATTATAAAGGATAAATGAAACTCTAGACTCACAAGGAAAATATTTAAATTTCTTAGTAAACGTCTTTGTGAGGTTGAGGTGTCTGGTGCACTAATATTCAATGAAGGGAGCAAGATCGGTGTTGTGAACATACTACTCGAATTCTTCCTTGATACTTGCACCTTCCTTGAATGTATTACACAGCCAAAGGCACGATTTGGTGTTAACTTCCCGCATTGAGCTTGCACTTGGTTCAACATAAGATTGTTGGACAGAGCTTCCACTTGACAATGCCCCCAAGGACCTTCTCCTCCAAGAACTCCTAAAGAATTGCATTTTTATTTGCGAACAATTTCTAGAAAAAAATTGTGACACAAAATTTTATTTACAAAACTTCACAAGACTGATAGCAACTAATTATAAGGATGCCTAGAGGCCATTTAAGCATTCAAACCACTTAGAACTCTAAGAATTCAACATGAAAGGTCATCTACGATAGCACCAAGAGTAGCTAATTATTCTGAGAATAAGCCACTAAATCAAAAACTAATTGGAGCAATGGGGGAGTCACATACCAATAAGCAATCCCCGAAAACAGTTTCGGAAATGGAGCTTCGAGCAAAGAGATCGAAATCCATAGGTTTGTGAGCAAGAACACAAGAGAGAGAGAGCTATGGTAATTTTTTTTCTAGAGGTAGGAGATGACATGGGCTAAAGAAGGAAGTTAGGCGACCCACATGGGGACCACAACCCACCAGGCTATGCCTCGGGTTGCTGGCGCGCCTTGGTGTCTTGTGGACACCAGGTGCACCCTATTTCATGTTATTTGCATGATAAATTCGGAACTATTCAGAAAAAATCGTGTTAAATTTTCAGGACATTATGAGAATTTTTATTTTTGGGTCATTTTTTATTGCGCTGGAAAAATCAGAAAACATGATAAGCATGGAATTTTATTTTATTTAACTATATAGAAAACAAAAAGTGGATACAGAAAGTTGTGTCTACTAAATTCATCAACTTCACACGTCTCAAAAATGATCCATTAATAAGGTTGATCAAGTCTTAGTAATAACCACTTTCGATTAGCATGAAACCAAAGAACTTTCGTAAAACACTAAATTACCTCAACGGGGATATGCATATACCCAACCATATTTATATCATATTTTTTTGCAGTAGGTAGAGGTACATGAAATCTTCCAATAGTGAGCGTCGGAGAAATTTTCAATAACATTTACACCATTCACTTGGAATTGTTTCTTCGGAAAGTGCATCGTATGCTCATTAACATTGATATGAAAATTGACTTTGCTTTTATTGCAATCAATAACAGCGCCTGCAGTATTCAAAAAGGGTCTAGCAAGAATAATCGACATGGTGTCTCTCTCGGGCATATCAACAATAACAAAGTCTGCTAAAATAGTAACATTTGCAACAACAACGGGCACATCCTCACAAATACGGATATGTATGGCAGTTGATTTGTCAGCCAATTGCAAAGATATTTTAGTATGTGTGAGTTTATTCAAATAAAGTCTTTTATATAAAGAGAAAGCCACAACACTAACACCAGCTCCCAAATCACACAAAGCAGTTTTAACATAATTTCTTTTAATGGAGCAATGTATAGTTCGTAATCCAGGATCTCCAAGTTTTTTAGGTACTCCATCCTTAAAAGAATAATTAGCAAGCATGGTGGATATTTCAGCTTTAGGTATGTTTATCTTATTAGTGATCATGTCTTTCATGTACTTTGCATCGGGGGGGCATGTTTAAGATATCAGTTAAGTGGGTACGCAAAAAGACTTGCCTAATCATTTCAGCAAAGCATTCAAATTCTTCATCATCATTTTTCTTAGATGGTTTAGGAGGAAAAGGCATGGGTTTTTGATCCCATGGCTCACATTCTTTACCATGTTTTCAAGCCACGAAGTCTTCTTATTCATATAATTTGTTTTTAAGTTGTGGGTTATCAAGATCAATAGCAGGTTCTATTTATACACCATTTGTGGTTCTTTTATCACTGTTTGCTTGAGTATCTTTATGAACATCATCATTATCATTATCATTATCACTAGGTGAATGTTCATTACCAGATTGAGTTTTAGCATCACAAATAGAAACATCATTATTCTCATGAGGTTTATCTACCTCAGGTTCACTAGAGGTATGCAAATTCCTGTCATTTTTCTTTTCCTTTTTCCTTTTAGAAGAACTAGGTGCATCGGCATTAATTCTTTGAGAGTCTTGTTCAATTCTTTTAGGGTGTCCCTTAGGATAACGTGGTTCTTGTGTCATTTTACCTCCTCTAGTTGCTACTCTAACAATAAAATTATTCATATTATTATTCATTTCATTAAGTTATTCTAGTTTATATTTAGCAACCTGCTCTAACTAGGTTTGAACCATAGAGGCATGTTTTCCGACACCTCTAACATCATTACTAATTCTAAATAACAAGTCACTCAAGGGAACAATCACATCAGAATTATATTTCAATTATTTCAGAACATTTGCATTGAAGAGATCTTGTTTCCTAATGTAACTGTCAAATTCATATGAGCATCGATTAGGAAGTTTATTGTAATGAATGTCACCTGCATCAAACTTCAATAAAGAATTTACCTCTACCAGTCGTGGAGGTGATGGTGTGTCATGACCATGCATTTCTTCAATAGGTGGTAAATTCTTAACATCCTATGCCTTAATACCTTTTCCCTTCATAAATTTCTTAGCCTCTTAGATATGTCTCCAACGTATCTATAATTTTTGCTTGTTTCATGTTGTTATATTATCAATCTTGGATGTTTTACAATCATTTCATAGCAACTTTATATCATTTTTTGGGACTAACCTATTAACATAGTGCCAAAGTGCGAGTTGTTGTTTTTGCTTGTTTTTTCACTTTGCAGAAAATCAGTACCAAACGGAGCCCAAATGCTCCGGGGATTTTTGGAGAATTTTTATGGTCCGGAAAAGCCAAGATGGGCCAAATATCACCAGAAGAGGGGGCCCAGGGTGGCCACCCTCCACGAAGGCATGCTAGATGCCCCTAGTGCCGCCTAGTAGAGGGTAGCCACCTCGGGAGTCCCCCCAATCGACTGTCGAGCCTATAAATTTCCAAAACTCAGAAAACCCTGGAGGAGTAGACGAAACACAATTCTAGCCGCCGCAAGTTCCATATCCTTGAGATCCAATCTAACACCATCACGGAGGGGTTCATCTTGCTCATAGGTGCCTCTCCGATGATGCGTGAGTAGTCCACCATAGACCTAGGGGTCCGTAGACAGTAGCTAGATGGCTTCCTCTCTCTCTAAGATTCTCAATACAATCTTCTCTTGGAGATCTATTTGATGTAATGACTTTTGTGGTGTGTTTGTTGGGATCCGATGAATTTTGACTTCATGATCAGTTTCTATCAATGAATATGATTTGAGTCCTCTTTGATCTCTTATTTGCATGATTACTTATAGCCTCGTATTTCTTCTTCGATTCTTTTATTTAGTTTGGCCAACTAGATCGATTTTTCTTGCCATGGGAGGAGATGTTTTGTGATGGGTTCGATCTTGCGGTGTTCTTCCAAGTGACAGAAGGGTCAGCAAGAAATGCATGTATCATTGCCATTAAGGATAACAAAACGGGGACTATTCCTACATGAATAGATATTGTCTACATCATGTCATTGTTCTTATTGCGTTCCTCCGTTATGCCATGAACTTAATAAAGTAGATGCATGCTGGGTAGCAGTCGATGTGTGGAGTAATAGAAGTAGATGCAGAATTGTTTCATTCTACTTATCTTAGATGTGATGCCTATATAATGATCATTGCTGGATATAGTCATGATTATTTGATCTTCTATCAATTGGCCAATAGTAATTTGTTCACCCACCGTGCCTATACTCATGAGAGAAACCACTAGTGAAACCTACGGCCCCCGGGTATACTTCTCCAACCTATTGCCTTCCGATCTACTATTTGCATCTTTTGTTATCAGATCTATTAATCCCAAAACCGCAAAATACCTTGCTGCACGTTTTTTATATTTATTTTTGTTTGTGTTCTTACGAGATCTGTTTGCCAAAACTGTCATTACCTAATCTATCTTATTACCGTAGAGAGCTTGACAACCTCTCTTTCGCGTTGGGTTGCAAGTATTTGTTATTTGTGTGCAGGTGTTGTTTATGTGGGTGCGTGATCTTCCTCTACGGATTGATACCTTGGTTTCATAATTGAGGGATATACTTACCGTCATTGTGATGCATCATCCCTTCCTCTTTGGGTAAATACCGATGCAGTCTCAAGCCGCGTTAAAGGAATTTCTGGCGCCATTGGCGGGGAGCAAAAAAATCTCATCTACCAGGATCCTAATCACAAATCTCATATCCTTGCAATTACATTATTTGTCATTTGCCTCTCGTTTTCCTCTCCCACACTTCACAAATTTGTCATTTTATTCGCCCTCTCTTTTTCGTTTGCCTTTTTCTCATCAGATCTCTTGTTTGCTTGCAATCTTGTTTGTGCAGTCACAATGACTCAAGAGAACACCAAGTTGTATGATTTTTTCAATACCAACAATAATTATTTTATTAGCACTCCTGTTGCTCCTCCCGACACTAGCGCTAAGTCTTGTCATATTAATGCCGCTTTGTTGAATCTTTGACATGAAAGATCAATTTTCTAGTACTCCTAATGAGGATGTCGCGTCCCATCTAAACAACTTCGTGAAATTATGTGATATGCAAAAGAAAAAATATGTGGACAATGATATTGTGAAGTTGAAATTGAGGGATAAGTGTAAGGGCGCTTTTATTACTAAGTATTTTTGCACCCACGAAAATTATTTCCCTTAGAACTCAAATCATGAATTTTAAGCAACTTGAGCATGAACATGTTGCACAATCTTGGTAAAGAATGAAATTGATGCTAAGAATTTGTCCTACTCATGGTTTAAATCTTTGGATGATCATACCATTTTCTATGCGGGATTGAGTATTGTCTCTAGAAATCTTTTAAATTCTGCCACAGGTGGTACTTTTATGGAAATTACTTTGGGTGAATCTACCAAAATGCTAGATAATATTATGGCAAATTATTCACAATGGGATACTGAAAGAGCACCGACTAGTAAAAAGGTTAATTCGGTCAAAGAAATTAGTACTTTGCGTGAAAAAGTTGATGCTCTTATGAAGTTGGTTGCTAGTAAAAATGCTATTGCTGATCTTAATGATGTGCCTTTGTCTACTTTCATTGAGAAAAATAGTGATTCCGTAGATGTAAATTTCATCTCGCGAAATAATATCAATAACAATGCTTATAGAGGTAATTTTAATCCTAGGCCTTTTCCTAGAAATTCCTCTAATAATTATGGTAATTCTTATAATAATAATAATAATAGGAACACCTCTGATCTAGAGAATATTTTTAAAGAATTTATCAATGCACAAAAGTCTTTGAATACTACGATAGAAGAAAAGTTGAATAAGATTGATGATATGTCTAGAAGCATTGATAGAATTTCTGATGATGTAGAAAATCTCAAGTTGCATGCTTTTCCACCTAAGATAAATGAATCAATTAAGGCTTTATTTGTTTCTCTAGATGAAAGTAAGAAAAGAACCGCTATGCTTAGGGCCAAAAGAGAAATTAAAAAAACATTTTCTAGCGATTACTTTCGTAACAATGATGAAGATCTTAAAATGATTAGTGTTTGCTCTATTGACTACTTGTTTACCAATGTTAAAGTTTATGATAAATTACTTTAGTTAGAGGGCATCCCGATGATTTGGAGGGTGAAAATCTTGATGAATTTTTTGATAAAAGTAGGTTTGGAGAGGTCAGAAGTTTAACTAGTGATGTGCCCACTATGTTTGGTTATGAAGACTTTAATTATGAGAGTTGATCCTTTCTTTATTGTATTTCTTTGCTTCAATCTACGATAAATTCACCCCATGCTTATGAACAAAATAATGCTTTTACTAAACATATTGTTGACGCCATGATGAAATCCTTAGAAGAGAAGTTGGAATTAGAGATCTCAATCCATAGAAATTTGCATGATTAGTGGGAACCTACCATTAAAGTCAAGATTAAAAATTATGAATGCTTTTCTTTGTGTGATTGGGTGCTAGTGTTTCCACGATTCCCAAATCTTTATGTGATGTGCTTGGTGTCGGTGTCAAAACCGGCGGATCTCAGGTTGGGGGTCCCAGGCTGTGAGACTGGGATCGATGGTAACAAGGGATGAAGGAGACGATGTTAACCCAGGTTCGGGCCCTCCTATGGAGGTAAAAACCCTACATCCTACTCTATTATATTGACGATATGAAGGTTATAGAGTTGATCTACCTCGATATCAGATAGCTAAAACCCTAGATGAGTTTCTCTGCCCTATAATCTAAAACCCTCCCGGTTTATATAGACACCGAGGGGGTACCTAGGGTTTACACATGGTAGGACTCCTACCAGAGATGGAGATGTTGATTTCCTCGTCTTGACTTGGAGTGCACAATGCGCCTTCGGGGCTTCCTTCTAGAACATGGTCTCTCAATGTATCTGACCCTTCCTACGACAGTCAGAGAGCGGCCCACCAAGCCAGCCTATCAGGAGATAGGACGGCGGCTCGAGGACCCCTTAGTCCAGGACTCCAAGACCAACGAGGATAGCGTGGGTGGGAACCCCTCCACGTCCTTGGGAAGTTCGGGCATATACAATCCCCTCATTATTACGTCAGAGTGTCACGGACGTAGATAGCTGGACAAGCCCCTGGGCGCCCGGCCTGGTAGCTCGCAACTCCGTCAAGAGCCAACCATGCATTTCTGCTCGGTTGCGCGCCCCCATGACCCATAGCCAAACGCGTTGCTCCCCGCATAGCCACGGGATTGCGCTCCCGCGGCCCAAACATGTGTACAACGCAATCGACGCAGCCATGGAGGTGTTTGTCGATGAAGCCGTCCTGCAAGGTGTCGAGGCGCCGACCGGATAGGGCCTTGGGAGCCTTGTGATGTCTATCCTCCTAAGGCTATGTCGGTGCTCCGATTGCTACGGGTGGCCCGCGTTACTTGTGTCTTGCTGCCCCTCCCCTAGGGCATCACTCCTAAGGCCTCGGAGCTCGGCTCGGCGTCGCTTGCCCGTGAGGACGACAGCTTGTGTCGTGCCCACATGGGCCCGGGGGCGTCCTCTCTCTTTCTCCTGCTCCTGTCGTCCAGACTTGGTGCTTCGTCGGGAGAAGCCCCCAAGCCCGGCTTGGGGAGGATGCCCGGGGCTTCTCCTATTCTTGCAGGGTGCTGGCGCCTGCGGCAGGCACCTGTTCCGGGCCGATATCCCTAGGCACAACGTAGCATGGTACGTAGGGTTCCACATAGGGGCCAATTCTCCTCCTGAGCCATCCGCTGGGACGCTAGGAATGGTCCCTCCCGGCGGCGGAGGGGCGCCGCCCTGCGCACGCAACCCATAGACCATCCTGCGTCGAGCCTCAGAGCGAAGTTGCTTACCTCTGCCCATGCTGTTGGGTAGGCTGCGCGTCTCTTGACGTGGATTTTTCGCTGGACGATCCGGCACGCCTTCACCATTGTGGCTTGTTTGTGTGGTCGCCTAAGCCATTTGCTCCCTGCACAGGATGGCATGCTCTCGCCTGGTCAGTTCAGGGTGTTGAAGGTCCACTGGGTCGGGGGGCGCGCGTTGGTGTGCGTAGGCTACGCCCCGTAATTTCCCTCGCGCGTTCGGTTGTCGTGGCCGAGCTGTGTCCTAAAATCAGTCACCGGAATTCGAAGGAGGAGGAGCACTGCGTGCGGCATGCCCCTCTCGGGCTTGCCCAAGGCCGGATGGGGCACTTCGTTCTGGGGGGTAGGAGCAGTGGAAGAGCCACCAATGCCTGAGGACGGACAAGGAGCCATGACCCTTCATGCAACGGTGATCAGCTCCATGACGTGATCGGCCCATGCGTTGGGCGGTGGCGGAGCATTTTGCTTGCCAGCAGCAGCGCATCGTGTGTGTTGAGGTCCTCCACGTAGGTGCATTGCGTCGTCGGTGCTGAAGGTGTCGTCCGCCCGCTATGAGCTTGGGCGACGTGAGGGGCAGTGACGGTGGAGGCGATACTGGCGGTCTGATAATGTTCGCCCAGCACCATGCCGCTGGGAGGTGGGTCCCTGGCAGCAGCGGCGGAACCGACGGGAGTTTATCCGCCACATCCGGGGAAGCTTGTTGGGCGCCGGCCATCGTAGCGGTGGAGCGGGGGAAGAGCTTGGCTTGAGGAAGACTTCAACACGTCCCCTACCTAGCATGCCAAATGTCGGATTTCGGGATCCGCAAAACCATCAAGGTTCAAATACGGGGGCATGTGCAAAGATCCCCTGCAGCCTCGTCCTACCTAGCCCACTACACGATGGACAAAACGGCAAACTCACACGATGAGGAGGAAGAAAATGAACATGGCAATTTACCCAGGTTCGGGCCGCTGTGAAGCGTAATACCCTACTCCTGCTTTGGTGGATTGCCTCACGGGGAGGTGTGGTGGATGGACTAGTATAGTGCGTTTGAGCCTCGCGAGGGAGCTCAAGTGGTGTTCTTAGCTTCCTGCCTTGTCTGGTGGTTGGAGTGGCTAAGTCGTGTATCGGGATCCCCTCTACGCTGTGGCCTCGCCTCGATATATAGCAGTGGCCCGAGTCCTCTTCCCTCATCATTGTCGCAGGAAGGGATACCACAACGGCCAAATTCGAAGGGGGACAGGAGTACATACGTGCCCTGTCCAAAGGTGGTCTTCGCCTGCCAAGTGTCTGTCGATGATGCAGTGGTGGGCTGGGCGATGACATCCTCCCTATGGGGCTCGTGGTCATGGTCTTGTTGCACTGGAATGGAAACCTTTGGGCGGTGCTTCGGGACCCGTGTACGTCCTTGCCCCCTCTACACCAAGGGGGAAACTGCACCGCCTGGCACGCTGGCGCCCGCCTTTCCGTCTTTGTGTCATCTTTGACTCCTAAGGCTGGGTTCTACGTAGGGATCTCCGTTGCTCTGGAGGGCGCCTGAGGAGTCCCATCCTTCTTCCTCATGAGGGCCTTGTCTTGAGTGGCGCTACGCCAGGCAGACGAAGTGGGCCACGTCATGGGCTACAGCCAGGCAGAGCTCGGAACCCCATTCTCAGAACACCGACAAGGTCCTTGATGGAACCTGAAGTTTGTCCGAAGACATGTACTGGTAGTAGTTCAGTCCAGTCGAACACTTTCCTTTTGATAGTTGTTTCCCATTGCTGCCCATGGGATCTTCAGTGCAAAGTTGTGTCTTCTCGGCACCTGTTTGATGGGTATTAGGGCTGTGCAATGGGGGCATGTACCTATTTCTAGGGATAAGAAGGTTCTGGGAGTTCGGACTGAAACCGAGCTCGTTTGTCAACCTTACGTGACTTTATGGCAGATTTTGGCGTTTGCTAATTGTCATCATAATGGAATTCGCCTTCCAGGGCCAATGCATGTTCCTCAGTTTAGAGGGAACACTCTATGTTGTCGTTGACAGTAATGACCCCCTTGGGCCCGAGCATCTTGAGCTTGAGGTATGCGTAGTGTGGGATGACATTAAAGCGGGCAAACGGTGTACGGCCTAGCAGGGCGTGATAACCGTTGCGGAAAGGTACAATATCAAAGATCAAGTCCTTGCTATGGAAGTTATCAGGCAAACCAAACACTACTTCAAGGCTCACCGAGCCCATGCATCGGGCTTCGACGCCCGGGATAACTCCTTTAAAGGTAGTATTGCTGGGTTTGATCCTTGATGGATCAATATCCATCTTTTTCACCGTGTCTGAGTAAATCAGATTGAGGCTACTTCCTCCATCCAGTAGGACTTTAGTGAGGTGATGCCCATCGATAATGGGGTCTAGGACGAGGGCAGCAGAACCTCCATGAAGGATACTGGTTGGATGGTCTCGTCGATCGAATGTGATCGAGTATGCCGACCATGGGTTATACTTCGGGTTTACAGGATCTATGGCGTAGACTTCACGAAGGGCGCACTTCCTCTCCTTTTTGGGTATGTGAGTGGCATATATCATATTCACAATCTTTACCTTTGGAGGGAACTTCTTCTATCCACCATTAATCGGACCGTGGGGCTAATCATCTTCCTGCCTGCATGGGCCCTTGCCTTGCTCCTCGACTGCGAGTTTACCAGCTTGTTTGAACACCCAATAGTTTTTTTGAAAGCTTGGGATAGTGGGGGCAACCCCCCACTGACTTTATATTACACCAAAACTTAGAGTGTTACAATAATGGGATTACAAGGAGTGGACTAACAAAATAAGTGCTAACCACTAGGGGATAGGGATAGGTAGAACTATCTAGCACAGGGGTTACGGGACAGCGCTAGATCGATGCAACAACGTGCTCGACAAATGGCACCAGGGCCTCTTTCACTCTGTGCCTCGTCATACCAAAGTCATCTTTGAATCTTTGTAGCCAGCCATTCTCGTTGGGCGTGACCCCCCTAAAATGTTTGTTGTTATGTTCTTTCCATATGCTCCAGCCCGCGATAATGAAAATCTCGATGAACATGGGTTGGGCCCACAAGTCTTTTGCCCCATGCATGAGCTGTAGTCTTTTTCCACCATGAGGCCACACAATCCCCAGCTTCCCCCAGCGGGCTTTGCTAAAACCAGAGTCAAAGAACAAGTGATCCACCGTTTCTTCCGGGGGTTGGCGCACAGAAGGCAGGTAGAGTTATTGTCTCTCAATTTCATACTCTTATTCTTCAGTAAGTTCCGAGTGTTCAACCTGTCCGCTAACAGTAGCCAAGCAAAGACCTTCCATTTGTGAGTACATTTAGTCTTCCAGATCCACTCGAAGGCCTTATCTGCCACAACCTCACGAAAGCAGTGCAAATAGTATTTGCAGGATGCGAACCCATCCGATCCCCAAATACATTTCCAGTTATCCGTCGCCTTAGTTAGTTCTGTCATGGCCAGGATGGATTGAAGATCTTCCAGCTCCCCTGTGGCCTAGACGGATAGCGGCAAATGAAAGTTGTGGCTCAGCGTAGGGGGTGACTACTAGAGAGTATATTGTCATGCCACACGTCTTTCCAAAATAGCACTATGCTCCCATCTCTCACATCCACAGACGTGACTCCTCTGTAGATCGGCGCTAGTTGCATGACATCTCGCCACCAGAACGAGCCACACGAGTCTGATGTGTGCGGCACCAAGCCATCATAGTGTGCTGTCGATACAAATTTCACCCAAGGCAAGTCCATGCGATTATAGAATTTATGCAGTTATTTGAGGAGCAGCCCTTGATTCTGGACCTTTAGGTCGATTACTCCAAGACCACCTTTATTTTTGGGACGACATATCAACTCCCATGCTGCCAAGGAGACGTCTTTGGAGCCATCATCTGTGGGTTTTGCCCAGAGACAATATCTTCTAAGTTCGTCAAGATGCTCAAGGATTTTTGGTGGCAACCTCATGGAGCACATGGCGTATATCGCTAGGGATGTGATCACCGAGTTAACCAAGGTTAGCTTGGATCCGAGGTCTAGGAGAGTGGCAGCGGAGGAGAGCCTGTGTTCCACCGACACGACCATCAGCATGAGATCAGTCACTGTTGGTCTGGTGGTTCCCATGGGCATCACAAGGTACGTGAACGGCATGGAGCCAATCGCGCATCCAAAAACCTGTGCCAACTGTGCAGTCGTATCCTCAGCCATGTTGACAGTGATTAGGGTCGATTTTTGAAAGTTTATGCGCAGACCAATCGACGAGGCATAGTCTTGAAGAATGTGTTTGATAGTCTTTGCTTGATTTTGGTCTGCAGGCATCATAAGGATCGTGTCGTCTGCATATTGGATCATGGGGTATTCATCGTCTGGCACTAGTATAGGAAGTTGGAGATCACCATCTCTATAGGAATCATTTATGGCTGCTTGCAGTAAGTCTGCCGCTAGCATGAAGATGAGCAGGGATAGGGGATCACCCTGATGCATGCCTCTTTTGCAGAAAAACTACCTGTCTAGGGTCCCATTGAGGAGCACAGAAGATTTGGTTGTTGAGAACAAGCAATCAATCCACCCGAGCCATCTGTCATCAAAACCCATGCATTTCATAATATCCATCAACGGGGCATGCTCGATCATGTCGAAGGCTTTGGCAAAGTCTAGCTTCAGGATACGATCTCACGCCCTGACGCTTGGCACTGGTGTATGAATTCAAACGCCCATGCCACACAATCCCGGATCGACCTACCACACAGGAAGCCATATTGGTTGCGATGTATGATCTTGAGGATCACTCTTTGTAGTCAATTATCCAGGAGTTTGGTTATTAACTTGAGACAACAGTTTAGCGGTGTTATTGGGCGATAGTCATTGGCAGTCTCTGGTGACCGAATCTTCAGAATGAGCATCATGAAACCAGTGTTTAGACTTACTTTCGAGGTCTAATGTACCTACATGAAAATCAAAACAAACCCGATAGAAGTCCTCTTTAATTATGTGCCAACAGGATTTTATGAAGCTTCCACTAAAGCCATCCAGGCCAGGAGCTCGGTCAGATGGTAGTTCTTTGACAACTTGATCAATTTCCTCACTCGTGAAGGGTACAGATAGGGCTTGGAGTTCATCCACCTTTTTCATGGTGCGCCGCAGATCGAAGCGCATGTTGGTCTGATTGGAATAGCCTGGTTTGTCCTTGTAGGCATGAAACAAGACGGCTTCTTTACCCACATGATCATGAATGATCAAGTCATCAAGCAACCAGAGCAGAGCTATGCTGTTTCTATGAAATCTTTCAGACACCACCCTATGGAAAAATTTCATATTGCCATCGCCATACTTGAAGTATCTGATGGTACAATGTTTCATCCAATACACCCTTTTGTAGTCCAGCAGTTTGAGGAGGTGATGTTTCATGATTATCTTGAAGTTGGTTTCAGGTATAGATAGCCGCCTACGTTCCTCCAGCCCGTCAATCTCTAGTAGGGGTTTGTTGCAATTGTCAATCAGTACTGACAGTTTGGAGATTTTCTTGCTCCACTGCTTCAAGTCATAGCGAAGGTTCTTAAGTTGTTTGCATAAGACTGTGGTTGTATTCAGGGCATAGTAGTTCTTACTCCATGATCGCTGCACCACCTCAAAGAAACTAGGTTGCTAGATCCAGTAGTCCTCAAAACCAAAAAAAATTGACTTGGGGATTTTGGTCTGAATGCTCACATAGCATGGCACATGGTCTGACGTAGGTTTTCCAAGAGGCATGACAACTGTGTTCGGGTATTTGGCCGCCCAGTCAACCAATGTGAAATGCCAGTCCAATTGCTCAAGCAAAGGATGAGATTGCATATTACTCCATGTGTACGATCGCCCTTTGATCGGGAGTTATACCAACGACTGTGTGCGGATAAATTCATTAAAGAGCATCATATCATTAGAGTCCCCTCCTCCTCTGTTACGGTTGTCCAGTGCTCGGGTGAAATTAAAATCTCCCAAGAGGAGCCAATCTTCACCATTGGGAATTTGTAGATGAAAGAGCCAAGTGGTAAATAACGTTCTATTGGGGTCAGTACAGGGGCCATAAACGTTAACTAATGTCTACGAATCATTGGACTGAGTTGAGGTGAGCCCGATGCCGAGAGCAAATGATTCAGGGAATACCAATACACCTGTGAAAGCCGAGCTCATCCACGCAGTGATTAAGCCCCGGAATTACCAATAGATTGTACAAATTCGAACATATCTAACTTTGTAGGGCAGAACAGTTTAATAAATGAAGCATCAAAAGAGGTACATTTAGTTTCTTGAAAGCAAACTACGGAATAAACACTAACTTCTATCGCATTGCGGATCATCAACTGCTTTTTGTCGGAGTTGATTCCATGCACATTCCAGCACAAGATGTTCCATTGCTTATTCGACGACATCGCTCTTAGTTCAGCTGAGATTCCTCCCCTTGATCACTCGCCAGGGGCTATTGGCGGATGAGATCTTTAGTAGGTATCCCACATAGGACAGTGCCAACATAGTGCAGTTGCTGGATTGGTGTTGGAGGTGGCAGTTCCTCAGGCTAAGCTGTAGAGGGCTGCAATAGTAGCTTGGAGCACGGGTCAGTCGCCTTTGATGAGCATGTGACTGATGGTGCTCCCCTGGGTTTGACCTTGGATAGTACCTTCTCTGCGTCGGTGATTTGAGAAATCTTGAAACCAACATATCTCGTGGATCTAGTACTACGTCATAGGCAAGCAGTGTGGATGGGTGCCTTATCGGATAGAATCATCCTCTGAATTCACTCATTCTATGGTTTGATAGTGAAAGAATCAAAGGATTCAGAATATGCACCAATTTCAGAATCGTTAGACTTTGTGTTGCGGTCAGCACACCCATCGTCAAGAGACCCGAGAGCCTGCTGTGGAGCATGGTCCGTGGTGTCAGTTGTGTCACCCTCATACCCTGCAATCTGCACAGCCAAATCTGCCCAGAGCTCTGACGGGATGCATATTGTACCCTCCAAGCAAAAGGGAAGTTCAAACATTCGGCTGGGCTGATGACTTTCAGCGCTCATAGCCTTGATGACAATAGTAGTGACCGCATGGAAAACTGTAACAGGGTTCACAGGCAGCATGGCGTGGTTCATATTTGTATCAGGAGCATCAATGCAACGGGTGTATCTACCAAAGGATATCATCCAGAGAAACTGCAGTAATGAGATTCTTTCCTCTAACTGCACCTCAAATGTGTGGGAGTTGCTCGTTGCGCGCATGAACTGTAGGCTAGAGGTTTGCCTACCATTGATCAGAGCATCAACAGCTTCTTCAATCTCTGAGTAGATAGGCCATTCATCCTTGGGATCATCGGTAGTATTACTCTCCTGCTCAACGCCTCCATGAGGGAAGGGCCTGTGTACTGAAAAAGAGTTCTGAAGCTGAATCCACGGTATGGAGGGGGCGCAACAGGCAACCCCCCCCCCAAGCCATCGTTCTACATCTGCTGCTGTGGTGGCTCCTGCTGCTCCCAAACCTCATCAATCTATTGCTGCAGCATTTGCTGGTGTTCTAGAGCCCACTGTTGGGCCGCCATGAGATAAGGCAACTCATACGGATGAGGAGATGCATTCATGGGAGGGGCCTCATCTTCATTGCCAACCAGGCCAGGAATAGTGTCCGTGCCATTGAGAACATATACAGGAACTGACCAAGATCTGCCCATGCCTGGTAGGGTGCCAATTCTCTTAACCACAAGACTATGGGGCACACGCGTAATGTTACTTATGATCACACGCACCAACACGTGTTCCTTGTTCTACCCTGGCTTGTGCCACAGATCCAGCTTCCCAAAGCATGAGACTGCTTTGTTGATGTAGTGGTCAGTTTGATAGTCCATCGGGAAAGCTAGAAACATAACCCAAGCTACATACTGAAACGGTCATTGACGCATGTTTGCTCCTTCATCATGTGGAACAAAGTAGAAGGTGATCTCATCATCTATGGGGTCTAACTGATGCGGACTCTCCTGAATATACTGATCTCTCAGAGCTACGTCAGCAAATGCAACCATTCCGACCCTAATAGGATACACAAACGCATCAAATACTTCTAGATGTAAATCCTCTGCCATGATGCGAACTACTTTAGCCAAGACTAACTTCTTCTGATGATCTGGCGTTGGGGGTGTAGCAGTGATAATGGCTTACCTCTCATGGCTGAGAGGCGGGTCGTCCACCATGATCATGTTGCGCGCCAATCTGTGGTCAGGGCCGTGCTCGATCTGGGATCCCAGCGGCACAAACTGAAAGGGTCAGACCGGCAAGTTGGCCATGGTGGTGGAGGGCTTGGTGATGCTAGTCCCGTCTGCCGATGGTGGAGGTATGCAAGATGTGGGGTGTCTGCTCATTGGTTATTTGGGGTGGCCATAATGGCAACTGGCGTGGAGCTTGAAGCAGAATCTTCAGTCCTATGGCGTTCGAGGAAAGGGGCCCATGTTCTGGTACTTTCTTTTTGGGGCACCATATCTTTTTACATTCAGGTATGTAAAGATTCCGTTTACGTGGCACGGGTTGTGGTTGCGGTGGGGGAGCCATATTGATTGCTACCTATCGTTCCAGCATCCTCATACGCCAAAAGAATCGAGGAGCAGATTTGGATGTATATCTCTTCTGCCCGTGGCCCAAAAATTTGCATTGCGGGTAGCACATAAGGCCCAGGCAAAATTTCTCTTGATGGGCCAGGCTCTTGCAAATACCACATGCACTAGCAAGTTGACCCTTGTATTGTTGGTCACAGCAGCATGCCCTCTCAGAATTATGGCAAGAATCGCAAAATTTGGTAGTACAGTTTGTTGTTGCATGGCCAACCGCGAAACATCTATAACATCTCCCCAAAATATCGTGGATGATCTCCGAGGAAGGCAACTCATTTATTTCACAGATATTTTGGATACTTGTCTCCTCATAATGAGCTTGCCAAAAGTCTAAGATTTTTTCCAAAGTTGAAGTGGGTATGTTACGCCAATTGTGCTCAGAGTGCTTCTTGCCAAAAAATGGTAGGAATGCAATGGTTTTCCGAGTAAACCGGAATTTCCAAACTACCAAAATGCAAGGTTCCATGGATCAAAGTCTCTTCCGCATGATGATCATCATGAAGATCGTCATGTTGAGTTGCAACATCGTCAAAAGAACTTATCAAATTAGTTGGTATGTGCTTGGAGAAACCAAATTTGGCCAATTCCATAGCGGATCAAACATCCTTAGAAGTACTTATCTCAAGAAAATTAAGATTAGAACGAACAGCCTTGGGTGCTCTGGCCGATATTTAAGTGATCTCATAAGGTGAACTCCATGCAACCGACCCATCTAAAGGTACATTCCAAGGATGTTTAAATAAACCAAAATGGCAAACAAAATCTGGCCAAACTCTATCTCGTAGGGCATAGATGAAATGATCCACTTTATTCGAAACCACTGAAAACCAAAAATTCCTTGAGCCAAGCTGTGCAACCTTGAAACCAGATGCAAGGCCCCCAATGCAACATTGTAAAGCCAAACCAACCGAGGAACATGAAAGAGGTTAGGAGGTAGAGGAGAAAGTGACCACCAAGAAGAATTCCTTGGAGGAAGTGGGGGAGAAATGAACTGTTGATTTGAAACGCCTACGAACCTGGTCCTCGACCTTGAGGCCAGGGTTGAAATCCTAGTGGAGTAGCCCTTCCATGGTACGCTAGGAGGAGTCATGGTCGCCGGAGGTGGTGGTGGTGGAAGTTACCGGAGGTGGTGAAGGTGGGAGAGGTCCTGCCATTACCAATTTACCGTGGGGAGAACACCCAATAGTTACGGTTGGTGTGGGTGGCGGTTTTGTCTTGAGTGCCATGGATCTGGCAAGTCCTCTCCATAATCTTGTCCAGCGGGGTAGGTCCGTCACGATGGCCTTTGGGAGGCTTCTTCCGCTGCCCGGATCGAGGGTTGCGGAAACCGGCATTAACGGCCATGTCATCGACATCACTATTGTTGTGCTAGCACTTATTTTTGCTGCGTCTTGGTTTCCTGTTTCCGTCCCGAACTTTGGAGGTTCTAGGGTATTCGGGATTGTGGCTCCGTCTAGCTATCCAGTTATCCTCGCTTGCGCAAAAGCGGGTCATGAGTGATGTAAGGGCGGACATTGTCCTAGGCTTGTCCTGACCGAGCTGGCGAGCCAGCCATTCATCCCGAATATTGTGCCTGAAAGAGGCTATTGCCTCGGCATCCGGGCAATCAATGATCTGGTGTTTCTTGCTCAAGAACCGATTCCAGAATTGTCAAGCGAACTCTCCTGCCTTCTGGACGACGTTTTCTTAGGTCGGAGGAGTCTGGCGGTCGTACATAGGTTCCTTGGAAGTTAGATCGTAATACATCCTCTAGATCCTCCCAGCACTCGATAGAATTTTTGGGGAGGCTATTTAACCAGTGCCGAGCTGGGCCCCCCGTAAGCTTTAGGGGTAGGTATTTGATGGCAAGGAGATCGTCTCCTCGTGCCATGTGAATGTGGAGGAGGAAATCCTCGATCCATATTTTTGGGTCAGTTGTTCTGTCGTATTGTTCTATGTTCACGATTTTAAATCCTTCTGAGAACTGATGATGCATGACCTTGTCGGTTAAGCACAGTGGACGGGCAGCGCCTCTGTCTCGAGCTATGTCGCGCCGGTAATCAGCATCGGTTCTGGCCCGGTTTCTTTCCCGACCTCTATTCTTGCAATCGAGCCAAGGCCGATACCCCTCCCGTCTACCGGGGGAGTACCCTCTGGATCCGTAGATGGATCTTGTATGACCTGTTCTATAGTTCAGGTCGTGTCGCAGGTCAAACCTGTCATCGGGCTCTATTGGCTCTTTTCCCCTTCTGCGGGGTATCGTCGGCCTATGACCAGTGTCATCAGGCCTCCTGTCTCGTCCTCGGGAAGGGCGGTCTAGCTGGTTGTATTGAGTGTGCTTGGGAGACGACGTATTGCTACTTCTCGAGCATGCGTTGGTTTTCGTGAAGAGGAATGGGTGATGCAGCAAAGTAGATAAGTATTTCCCTCAGTTGTTGAGAACAAAGGTATCAATCCAGTAGGAGATACAAGCAAGTCCCCAATAGGTGTACCTACACAAAGAATCAAACTCTTTCACCCAACTCTATAAAGGGGTTGTCAATCCCTTTAAGGTTACTTGCAAGGATGAGATATGATAGAGATAGATTGCTTGAACGGAAAGTAAAAAAAAAGGTAAAATAATACAGAAAAGTATTTTTGGTTTTAAATCTGAAAGTATAAGATGGAAAATAGACCCGGGGGCCATAGGTTTCACTAGAGGCTTCTCTCAGGATAGCAAGTATTACGCTAGGTGAACAAATCACTATCAAGCAATTGATAGAAAAGCGAATAATTATGAAGATATCCAAGGCAATGATTATGCATATAGGCATCACATCCGTGTCAAGTAGACCGAAACGATTCTGCATCTACTACTATTACTCCACACATCGACCGACTCTTGCCTCCATCTAGAGTATTGAGTTAATGAAGAACAGAGTAACGCATTAGGTAAGATGACATGATGTAGAGGGATAAACTCAAGCAATATGATGAAAACTCCATCTTGTTATCCTTGATGGCAACAATACAATACGTGCCTCGCTACCCCTACTTTGTCACCGGGTGAGGACACCGCAATATTGAACCCAAAACTAAGCACTTCTCCTAATTCAAGAATTACCAATCTAGTTGGCCAAACAAAACCCATAACTCGAAGAGACTTGCAAAGAATATGAAATCATGCATATAAGAATTCAGGAAAGACTCAAATAATATTCATGGATAATCAGAACATAAACCCACAATTCATCGAATCTCGACAAACACACCGCAAAAGAGTATTACATCGGATAGAACTCCATGAAGATCATGAAGAACATGGTATTGAAGAGCAAAGAGAGAGAAGAAGCCATCTATCCACTTGGTATGGACCCGAAGGTCTCTGGTGAACTACTCACGCAGCATCGGAGGGGCAATGGTGTTGATGTAGATGCCCTTCGTGATCGAATCCCCCCCGACAGATTATCAGAAAAGGCTCCAAGATTGGATCTCTCGGGAACGGAGGCTTCTGGCGGCGGAAAAATGTTTTTGTGGCTCTTTTTGATAATGATGGAATATTTGGGAATTTATAGGACGAAGATTAGGGTTGGGAGAGCTGCTGTGGGCCCACAAGCCTGCTGGGCATGCCCTACCCGCTAGGCGCGCCCTACGGCTTGTGGCCCCACGATGGCTCTCCTGCCTTGGTTCTCAAGTCTCTTGGTTTCCTTTCGTTCCATAAAAAATCATTCCAAAGGTTTTATTCTGTTTGGACTCTATTTAATATTCCTTATCTGCAATTCTCAAAGACAAGGAAAAATAGAAACCAACACTAGGCTCTAGATTAATAGGTTAGTCCCAAAAATAATATAAATTTGCATATTAATGCATATAAAATATCCAAAACAGATAATATAATAGCATGGAAAAAAATAAAATTATAGATACGTTGGAGACATATCATGTATTTGGAAGCTCGTCGTTGAATTTTGGCAGCAGCCGTCGGCGTGGATAGCTCTTAGGTTGGTCCAATAGACACGTAACGTATCCTTCCTCGGCTAATAGGAACCTCGTCCATCTATCATTGAGGCTATCTTGTTCGAACTTAAGTTGCCGTTCTTTTGCCTTCATGCTTCGAGCAGTGGCTATATGTTGTTGCCTAAACCATTCCTGATCCTCAAGGTTTTAGGGGATGGTGAAGTCTTCGGCTTCCGGGCTATGCTCATCCTCTACAGGGGGAGCTAGTTGTCGTCCTCGTAATCGTTTGGATCTTCGGGGTTGCGCTCGTCATTCGGCCTCTCCTCGTCCTCTAGTGGCTTCTCAAGGATATCGGGATCGTCGAGGTCTTCCGGGGTTTCGCTTTCCCCGGTGCCAGCAATAGCTTCCCTTCCCTTTTTTTCCTTTGATTGTTTGCACGGTTTCCGGCACCTTGACGTCGCCTCACCCGATTTATCCCCATTGTTTGCGGGTGTGTGCTTGCCATTATTGGCTGGAGAATCCACCATGTAGACATTATAGGTGGATGTAGCAGTCCATCACCCGGTGTTGATGGGGGTCGGAGCGCAATCCTATTCATCCATGTCTTCTGCTTCCTCGGAGGCGTAGTACAACATATCGGTTAAGTATTCAACAGTGGATACCAAGTGGGTGGTGGGTGGGATGAAAAATTCCTCTTGACTCGCCTCAAGGCCGATCTGAATGTGGATCGGGGTTGGGTCGTCAGTAATTTTCATCGATAAGATCCGATCTAGAGCCTCATTGAGTGTCGAGAGCTCGATCGGGTCAATCTTCTTAGAGATTTCGGAGTTAACCTCCGATGCATCCGCGCAAGAAGTGTGTTCGGCAGGAACTGGTCCCTGGCCATCTGGTGATATGGATTGATCCGGACAAAAAGCAAGATCATCACCGGGGTTGGTCCCATGGACAAGATCGAAAGCAGAATCCGAGGTTAAGGCCTCGGAGTCTTCGGGCACCTTAGATGAGATTGCGAGCCCGGTTAGCGAGAGATTGCCCCGAGAGCCAACGGAGAACCCTAGGTTCCCGAATCTGACCTCTTGATCAGGGGCGAAACTCCCGACACGGCCAAGACGTCCAGTTGGGTTAGCATGCAGCATAATACTGCCGAAAGCGAAGATATGTCCAGGGACAAAGGAGTCCATGTTATAGACTTATTCATTGATGACAATGCGAGCTATCGATTCCTTTTGGCAATCACATCAGAACTGTCAATGAAAGAACCAATGTCGGTGTCAAAACCGGCGGATCTCGGGTAGGGGGTCTCGAGCTGTGAGACTGGGATCGATGGTAACAAGGGACAAAGGAGCCGATGTTTACCCAAGTTCGGGCCGTCCTATGGAGGTAAAACCCTATGTCCTGCTCAATTATATTTATGGTATGAATGTTACATAGTTCATCTACTTTGAGATCAAATAGCTAAAACCCTAGATGAGTTTCTCTACCCTATAATCTAAAACCCTCCCGGTTTATATAGACACCGGGGGGTACCTAGGGTTTACACATGGTAGGTCTCCTACCAGGGATGAAGATGTCGATTTCCTCATCTTGACTTGGAGTGCACGACGCGCCTTTGGGGCTTCCTTCTAGAACATGGGATCTCAATGTATCCAGCCCTCCCTGCAATAGTCAGAGAGCGGCCCACCAACCGATAGGCCGGCGGCCCGAGGTACCATTAGTCCAGGACTCCCTCACTTGGTCTTACCAATATTGAAGAATGTTCTCTTAATTTGTGCTTGGCGGATTCTACTATTAAAAAGGCTTTGGGAAGAATTAATGATGTTCTTATTCTTGCAAATAGGAATTATGTGCCCATTGCTTTTATTGTTCTTGATATTGATTGCAAATCGTCTTGTCCTATCATACTTGGTAGACCGTTTCTACGCACTATAAGTGTCGTGGTTGATATGAAAGAAGGCAATATTAAGTTTCAATTTCCTCTTAGAAAGGGTATGGAATACTTCCCTAGAACAATAATTAAGACACATTATGAATCAATCATGAGGGCCTTTTCTGGAGTAGAAACTAAGGATGACAATACTTGAAACTATGCGTTATGCCTAGCTAGGGGCGTAAAACGAGAGTGCTTGTTGGGAGGCAACCCAATGAATAAATTATTTTTATCTTTTCCTTTCTGTTTTTGAGTATTTTGCACAATTAGGATTCTTTTATGATTATGTTTTTATGTTTTATTTAGTTTTTGTGCCAAGTAATGCCTTTAGGATGTTCCATAAGATGAGTAGAAACAATGCTAAATACGAAACGGAAACTTTGTTCTCAGTGCATGAATTTTCATATTTTACTGGAAGTTATATTGAGATGAAATTTTTACACAGTATTTTTATACAAATTATTTACGTTTTCCTAAGTTTTCAAAAAAATAGAGTTCCAGAAGTATGTGTAGATTACAGATTACTACAAATTGTTTTGTCTGAAACAGATTCTGTTTTCGTTCCATTGTGTGCTTATTTTGATGAATCTATGGCTTGTATCGGGGGGTATAAGTCATGCTAAAGTTAGAATAAAGTATATATAATGCAATAATAAAATATGAACGGGTTTACAACAGTACCTAAAGTGGTAATTTGCTTTATTATACTAATGGATCTCACGAGAATTTTGCCAAGTTTTGTGTGATTGAAGTTTTAAAGATTTGGGTGAGATCATGATGGATGGAGAAATAAGGAGTAAGAAGAGCCTAGGCTTGCGGATGCTTCAGCACGCCAAGGTAATATCCAAAGAGTAACAAGCAACTAAGCTTAGGATGCCCCGAGTGGCATCCCCTCTTTCGTCTAACAACCATCGGTATTTTACTTGGAAATATATTTTTATTGTTCACATATCATAAGTTTTGCACGGAGCGTATTGTATCTTTGCTTTATTTGCTTTTATCCTTGCTGCACACCGCCTATTTAAGAGATCCAAAATTATACTATGATTTTCTAGAATTGCTCTTTATGCTTCACTTAAATCTATTGAGCAAAGGAATTGCTCTTATGCTTCACTTATATCTTTTTGAGCACGACGTGCTTTTACATGTTTGAGGAAATGCTCTCATGATTCACTTATATTAATTTGAGAGTTAGTAATTTTGAAGAAATCCTCTCATGATTCATTTATACTATTTTGAGAGATGAAACTTGTATGCTCATGTTCATCACTTATATCCATGTGAGCTTGTCAAAAGCAATTGCAATATATGAAACTAGTCCCAAAGTGATAGATATTCAAGAGGGATATAATAAAAAAATCAAGAAGATCATTGAACAAATTAAACTTGATTCTTTGTAATAGTTTTGAGACATGATAATAGTAATATGTCAGTTATGTTAGCAATTAATGATGCTTAGTAAGAATATTGGTGTTAAGGTTTGTGATTCCCTATGCAAGCACGAAAGTCAATAGTTGTGCTACGAAATTAGATCCTACTTATGGTGCATTATTCATTGTTAGTTATGCTTAATGCTCGCTTATGTGATTTTTCGTTTCTTGGTTGCATGCTTCTCAATCTCTTGCTAACCTTCACTTGAACTAAGTAGAAATACTATTTGTGCATCCAAACTCCTTAAAACCAGTTTTGCCATATGAGTCCACCATACCTACCTATATATGGTATTTCCATGCCGTTCCAAGCAAATTTGTTTGTTCCATCTCTAAATTTCAAAATAAATTTTCCTTTTTGTGTGCTCGTACCACATATGAAACGGTAGGGGGTGACCAGTATCTTTCCATGCTAGATGTGTTATTCTCAAGATGAGTGTTTATTCACTTGTCATTGCATGAGAGTTCAGCGGTTTAGGGCCTATCTATTTACTTTATGAAATTTTTATATTTCTATTTGAGTCTCCATCTTCTATTATAAAGCACCAACTAGGAGGCACTATGATTGTACTTGAGCATTAGGTGTAGCAAATATTTGAGTGTGTATTATGAATGGATCAGTGATTGAGCATGATGGGCTAGGGATAACTTGCTTTGGCGTTGATATTTTGAAAGACATGGTTTCTTGTTGATATGCTTGAGTATTAAATTTTTCATGTCAAAACTAGACTATTGCTTTGAACCATTTGAAAGTCCAAGTGTCCATGCTACAAGGAAAAGGATATATGATGAACATGTTAGGCAGCATTCCACATTAAAAATTCGGCTTTTATCATTTACATACTCGAGGACGAGTAGGAATTAAGCTTGGGGTTGCTGATATGTCTCCAACATATTTATAAGTTTGGCTTGTTTGATGTTGTTATATTATCAATCTTGGGTGTTTTACAATCATTTTATTGCAACTTTATATCATTTTTGCGACTAACCTATTGGCATAGTGCCAAAGTGCGAGATGCTATTTTTGCTTGTTTTTTTACTTTGTAGAAAATAAGTACTAGACGGAGCCCAAACGCTGCGGGGATTTTTGGAGAATTTTTATGGACCAGAGGAGTCAAGATGGGCCAAAGATCACCAGAAGAGGGCGCCCAGGGTGCCCACCCTCCACCAGGGACCACTAGAGGCCCCTACCATGGCCTGGTAGAGGGTGGGCACCTCGAGAGTCCCCCTTCCGACTATCGAGCCTATAAATTTCCAGAAAAACAAGAAACCCTGGAGGAGTCGACGAAACACATTTCCAGACGCCGCAAGTTCTAGAACCTCGAGATCTAATCTAACACTATCACAGAGGGGTTCATCTTCCTCATAGGTGCCTCTCCGATGATGCGTGAGTAGTCCACCATAGACCTATGGGTCTGTAGGCAGTAGCTAGATGGCTTCCTCTCTCTCTATGATTCTCAATACGATGGTCTCTTGGAGATCTATTTCTTATAATGATTTTTGCGGTGTGTTTGTCAGGATCCGATGAATTTTGAGTTCATGATCAGTTTCTATCCATGAATATGATTTGAGTCTTCTTTGATCTCTTATTTGCATGATTACTTATAGCCTCGTATTTCTTCTTCGAATATTTGGTTTAGTTAGGCCAACAAGATTGATTTTTCTTGCCATGGGAAGAGGTGCTTTCTGATGGGTTTGATCTGTTGGTGTTCTTTCTGAGTGACAGAATGGGCAGCAAGACACGCATGTGTTGTTGCCATTAAGGATAACAAGATGGGGTCTATTCCTACATTAATAGATCTTGTCTACATCAATTCATCGTGCTTATTGCGTTACTCCATTTTCTCACGAACTTAATACACTAGATGCATGCTGGATAGATGTCGATGTGTGGAGTAATAGATGCATAATCGTTTTGGTCTACTTATCTTGGATGTGATGCCTATATAATGATAATTGCATGGATATATTCGTGGTTATTTGATCTTCCATCAATTGCCCAACAATAATTTTTTCACGCACCATGCGCTATACTCATGAGAGAAGCCACTAGTGAAACCTACGGCCCCCGGGTCTACTTTTCCAACATATTGCTTTCCGATCTACTATTTGCATCTTTTGATTTTAGATATATTAACACAAAAAACAAAAATACCTTGCTGCACTTTTTATTTATTTATTTTAGTTTGTGTTCTTTCAAGATCTATTTGCCAAAACTATCATTACGTAATCTATCTTATTACCGTAGAGAGTTGGACAACATCTCTTTCACGTCGGGTTGCAAATATTTGTTATTTGTGTGCAGGTGTTGTTTACGTGGGTGCATGATCTTCCTCTACGTATTTATACCTTGGTTCCATAACTGAGGCAAATACTTAATGTCGTTGTGCTACATCATCACATCCTCTTTGGGGAAGTACCGACGCAGTCTCAAGGAACATCACTCTTGCATATCTTTAGGACTGAGAAATAAGATACCCTTCCTCTTCGGAGTGGGTTCAAGTGGTGGTTCAGGGAGAGTTCGATCATCATAACTCTTCAATATATTATTCCATAGTTCCTCAACTTGTTTAACAGTTCGTTCCCCGAAAACACAACCAACACAACTATCTACGAAGTCCGTAGAAGCATTAGTTAGTCAATTATAAAAGATATCAAGTATTTCATTTTTCTTAAGAGGGTGATCAGGCAAACCATTAAGCAGTTGGAGAAGCCTCCCCAAGCTTGTGGGAGACTCTCTTCTTCAATTTTCACAAAGTTAAATATTTCCTATAAGGAAGCTTGTTTCTTATGAGCAGGAAAATATTTTTCAGAGAAGTAGTGAATCATATCCTGGGACTACGCACACAACGAGGAGCAAGAGTATTGTACCATATCTTAGCATCACCTTTTAATGAGAATGGAAATAATTTGAGAATACAGTAATAGTGAATCTTCTCATCATGAGCGAAAAGGGTGGCTATATCATTCAACTTAGTAAGATGTGCCACTACAATTTCAGTTTCATAGCCATGAAAAGGATCAGATTCAACCAAAGTAATTAACTCTAGGTCGACAAAGAATTCATAATCCTTATAGGTAACAAAGATAGGTGAAGTAGCAAACTTAGGATCACGTTTCACTCTAACATTCAAAGCCTTTTCTTTACACTTGCATAGTAATTTCTTAAGATCCTTTGTATCCTTACACGCAATAATGTCTCTAGCTACTTCTCCATCCATAACATAACCCTTAGGTATCTTAGGCATTTAAAATCGAGGAGAGCTAGATCTAATAGGTGTTTGACAATTATTAGTTTCAAAGGCTTCATCAGTTTTATTAGTTTCAATAATTTCATTCTCTTTAGCTCTAGCAAATTGTTCATCAAGAAATTCACCTAGTGGCACAATATCATCAAGCAAGGTACTAGCATCATCATAAGCATCATTCATAGCTGAAGTAACATCATCAATAACTTGTGACATACCAGGATTAATAGCATGCGGTTGAGTTGCTAGTCTACTCATAACAGAAGGTGAATCAAGTGCAGAGTGTGATGACAAATCCCTACCCCCCCCCCTCGTCTTAGAGGCAACAATCTTGGTTCTTGTATCCTTCAGATTCTTCATAGTTATAAATTGATATAAATTCCAAGCAACTGAGAAAATATATCTATGTTCCCCGACAACGGCGCTAGAAAAAGGTCTTGATAACCCACAAGTATAGGGAACACAACCATTTTCGAGGGTAGAGTATTCAACCCAAATTTATAGGTTCAACACGAGAGGAGCCAAAGAGTATTGGAGAGTATTAGCAGTTGAGTTGTCAGTTCAACCACACTTGGAGATTAAATATATGTAGCAAAGTGATCAGTAGCATAGTAATATGATAGTTTGATAGCAGTGGTAACAACAGTAGTAACAATAACAGTGATAGCAATAGTTTTGTAGCAAGTGCAACAGCAACATCAGCAATAATAACTTAGCAAGAACAATAAGTGGAAAACTCATAGCCACTGGATCGGTATATTTGTTGGATGATATTCATCATATAATAGTCATAACCTTTGGCGACACAGAACTAGCTACAGTTCACCAGTGTAATGTAGGCATGTATTCCATAAAGAGTCATATGTGCTTATGGAAAAGAACTTGCGTGACATATTTTGTCCTACCCTCCCATGGCAGAGGGGTCCATAAGGAAACTAAGGGATATTAAGGCCTCCTTTAATAGAGAACTGGAACAAAGCATTAACACATAGTGAATACATGAGCTCCTCAAACTACGGTCATCACCGGAAAGTATCCCAACTATTGCCACTTTGGGGTTTACAACTCATAACACATAATAGGTGCATATGACTAGGCATTATCAGATCAAGAACATAGATATAGTGGTGAAAACATAAACAGTTCAGATCTGAAATCATGGCACTCGGGCCCTAGTGACAAGCATAAAGCATGGCAAAGTTATAGCAACATCAATCTTAGAACATAGTGGATAGTAGGGATCTAGCCATAACAAAACTAACTCGATTACATGATGAATCTCATCCAACTCCTCACCGACCAGCAAGCCTACGAAGGAATTACTCACTCCCAGTGGGGATCATCATGGAATTGGCAATGAAGGAGGGTTGATTATGACGAAGACCGAAGATTTCCTCTCCGGAGCCCTAGATGGGCTCTAGATCTGGCCTCCCGATGAAGAACGGGAGGTGGCGGTGGCTCCGTCTTGTGTAATGGGATAAAACTTTCTCCTTGATTTCTTTTGCAAAATTAGGAATTTATAGCACCAGAATTAGGGTGTGCGGGGCCACGAGGTGGGCACAACCCACCAGGGCGCGCCTGGGGTGCTGGCGTGCCCTGGTGTCTTGTGCCTAGTCAGGCCTCCTCCTCCTGTGGTTTTTGGCTCAAGTATTTTTTATTTATTCTGAAATGATTCTCCAAAAATTTTCGCTCGATTATGAGAATTTAGAGTGCGACCTAGGGGGTGGTCGTGCCTTGTTGCCTTGTGAGCTAGAGGGAAACCTATCTGTTGGTTCTTTGCACCATAATTCATTATAATTCCTAGAAAAAAATCACAAATAGTTTTGTCCAACACCGAGAATTTTTACTTCTGCCCAAAAAATAACACCAAGGTAGTTCAATTGAAAACAACGTCAGTCCGGGTTAGTTTCATTCAAATCATGCAAATTAGAGTCTAAAACAAGAGCAAAAGTGTTTGGAAAAGTAGATACGTTGGAGACCTATGAAAGACATGCCGCTCCGAGACGCGCATGTTCGTGCCCTCCGCCGCACCGGAAACCCTCTCCACCGCTGTCCTTGACAAAAACCAAGGCCAGCACCATCGTCTCACGTTTTTCATCGAACAACTCTGGTGACGTTACCCCTCGGTGAGACACTGATTTAATCTTAGCCATCAGTTTCGGATCTAACGCTCCACGTTGGATCATGTAAATGACCAAAACGACATCCCTTAAGTATGGCCGTCCGCCATATCAGACACCCTCGTAGCCAATCAGAACCTATGACGTAGCTCCTATCCGTTTGATAAATCTCTCTTAATTAAATGAAATCTCATTTTTATAGAAAAAAACCTCAATTCGAACCTTCATAAATAATTATCTACGAGTCCAAATTAAGTAAATCCATTTGTAGAATGATGCTTATGAATTCTACTTTCACTTTGTCCAAAAATATTTCACAATTGAATAATTTAAAATAGAAATTTGAACATAATGAATTTGAATATGAATAGGACATAACTTGCATTATATAAATCCAAATTAAATTATTCTTTTTGCAAATTAAATTTAATTGAATATACTTTCATCTCAAAACACTTTAACTCAGTTTAAAATAGTTTAAAAATGTGTTTTAAAAAGAATACCATCAGAATTCAAATAGAAATTAAACCTAATTAGGTCTAATTTGAATTAATAAATTGTTTAATAAAATAATTATGAAACAATATTTGAGAAAACTTAAATTGAACTTTAGTGATTAGTTTTGGATTATTATTTTACTTTAGGTAAACCAAATAGTATTTCAATTTAATTCAAACCTTATTTGAAATTAAATTGAAACCTAAGTTTAAATTTAAATAAAATCAAATGCAAGTAAAGTTTGTTAAATCAAGTTAAAACATAGTAGAATATGTTGAAGTTAATACTTGGTGATTAGGGAAAGACGAACTCAAATTAAATTAGTTAAAGCCAAAATCAAATTGAAATTGTTGAATACAAATGAATATTTGGGTTTCTATTTGACTTTAGTAAACTAAATCAAATTAATCAACTATAGTAATTATGTTGGGATTATAGTTGTCTTTAGTTGGAAACTTATTTAATAATATACTTTAGTAATTGTTTTGGATTTGTATATGACATTATTATTAACAGATGACACATGATCTAAGTTTATCCAACTTAAATAAATTATGAATTCTCATAATTCATATTGAATTCAGAGGAACCTGGTTAAAATTTAAACCAAATTCAATTTGAATTCAAATAGGTTGAACTCTAGTTCAAATCCAAATTGAATTAGAAGCCAGACCATGTTATCATTTTTAGACCTTAGCGTATTCAAGCTCATGAAAGGTCAACAAGTTGGAATTGTCATTCAAACTTGAAAATGAACTTGGCTACACAAGATTAATTAACCGGGACCCTGTTGTCATGATGCCTAGAATGAATCGGACAACCACCATTTGACATCACATACTTTTTATGTGATGAACCTTTATTGAAACTGGATGTGATCCCTTATGTCACATGTATTTCAAAACACAACCACTACGTTGTTATCCAAACTCTTATGAGTCAAGCCTTGACACATGATCATAGAACACAATGGCACCGACACCATGCCCAACCCCTATGATTTTTTGACTGCATTGTATGGTTATTGATGAATGATCTTCACTTATGATAGATTGTTACAGAGAGTGAAGCATGTTGATCAAGCATAGCGAGACCATGATACGTCTCCAATGAATCTATAATTTTTTATTGTCCCATGCTATTATATTATCAAACTAGGATATTTTTATGAAATTATATGCTATGTTATACCATTTTTAGAACATAACCTATTAACCAAGTGCCAGCTAATGTTTACTGCATTTTTGGTTTTTTAGAAAATTCGTACCAAATGAAGTCCAAATGCTAAGAAAAAATTTAATGATATTTTTCCTAGACAAAAGGGACGCATGAAGCTTTGGGAGGTGTCAGGAAGCCTCACGAGGTGTCCACAAGGCACATCGGCTCGCCCAAGAGGGGTAGGCACGCTAATCTACCTTATGGGCCCCTCATGGCTCCTCCTGTCCTAGTTCCTCTTCTATAAAACTACAAATATTGGGAAACCAATAGAGAGCAACCCCAAACACTTTTTCCACCGTCGTAAGCCTCTGTTCCGATGGGAGGCCATCTAGAGACCTTTTTCGATGAACTGTTGTAGTCTAGAAATCGATCATCAAGGCCATCTATGTCAACCTTGCTGCCTCCATGATGGTGCATGAGTAGCCCATCATAGACCTACAGGTAAGTAGCTAGTACCTAGATGGCTACTTTTTTCTCTTTTGATCTTCAATACTAAGTTCTACGTCAACCTTGCTACCTCCATGATGATGCAGAGTAGGGAGTTATGGCACTGATCTCAGAGAACTGGGGGTACCAGGGTCTTTGGAGAGAAGCTAGGGATGACCGGGGTTACCTGGAGTTCACATACTCAAACTGATTGGGTTACGATCGGGGTTACTGTAGTAACTCTAGACTACAACCGTGGGGTACCCGAAGTGTCATATTGCTATTAGAGTAGACCACTATTATAAAGGTAGGGACATCTATTTTCACGCAAAAGGAAAACTAGACACACCAATTGCATATTATGTACCACATGCCAATCCCGATGAAGCTTGCCAATACATCCAATATATTGACCCTTGTGGATGCAACATATCATCTTGTAGGTTACCTTAATGAAGAGAAGGATTACGAAGTAGGGTTACAACACTATACTCAACTCTTTCCCGTGAGTTGATGGATACCGTGAGACCAGAACATTGCTCCGCTGAATGATTATAATGTAAGCTAGCCATGAGCCAAACAGGTGTGTATTGTATTGATTGGATCTTCCATGTAAATACTATGACATGTGATGTATTCTGGTATTTCATCGTCGATTATGTGTGTCAGCTATTAATAAAGGGACTGATAATAAGTGCAGATATTTGGTGCCCTATCACGGGACCGGGTCACAACGCGCCATCACTTGTGGGAGTATGCTGCTCAGATGCCTTCTCTGGTCCTCGTGGCTCATCGACGTGATCTAGGGAGGCGGGGTGAATCCGCTGCGTTCCTACGCATATAGAGTTTGGGAGTGAACTCGCTGGTGTCCACAATTTTTCTCACAAGTATTCCAGATGACTCTTTAGGTGGTTGCGATGCGATCCAGGTGGCATTTTGGAGTACCCGCGACTTCACAAATCGATCTTGGCAGCCAAGCGGCATGAGAAAGCGGTCTGGGGTTCTGGCCTTGTCCTCCCTTTAATTCCTTAGGATTCCAGGCCTCTCTAGGGCCTCCATATCATTCCCCACTTCTTCCACAATCCTAACCAACGTTTCCTGACCTGGGGGAGGGGCATCCCTCCCTCCTGACTGTGTCCTCGATTAGGGGGTACTCATCATGTCGGCCTACCAATCATGGGTCGGGCCGAGGACGCATCGACAAGCCAAGAATGAGCCGTGCTTGTCATGACCCTCGACGCATTTAAGATGGAATATTCCGAAGATTTGGAGTGCACTTCAATACAAATTCAAATATTCAGCATGTTTATCTCTAGATAGAACCAACCATGTGGAACCATAGGTACCCTCGACCCCTATATAAACCGAGGGGTTTAGTTCATAGAGGCAATGTTTTTAGATACATTCAGACGATCTCGAGGTAGATCATACTATAATTTGTACTCCAACATAATTAATATAATAGAAGTATATCAGCGTTCTGGGAACGGGGGTACCCAGACCTGCATACCTATGGCCCAGGGCATGGCCCACCTCTTCGACCAAACGCAGCAAGGTGTGTCCCACTCAGGACAAGGCCCTCGCAAGGGCCCAAGCCTCACGAGGATTAGAAGCATCAAGACTGGCACAGGACAGGCCTCTCCAGGGCCCATCCGGAGGGGCATAGATCTGTATGCAAGGCCTAGCCTCAGGAGTCAAAGATGACACAAGGAAGGACAGGCGAACACCAGTGCGTCAGGCGGCGCAGTTTCCCCTTTGGTGCAAAGGGAGCAAGGACGTTGGCGGGTTCCCAAAGCACCCCCAAAAGGTTTCCAATCTGGTGCAACATGACCGCAACCACCAGCAACGCAGGACAGACGTCATTGCTGAGCCCGTCCCTGTGGCATCGACAACTACTTTGCAGGCGAAGACCACCTTTGGGCAGGGTGAGCACAAACCCCCATTCCATTCAAAATTGGCCGTTGTGGGATCGCTTCCCGCCATTGCGATAAGGGAAGAGGACCCGGGCCACTGCTATATACAGAGGGTAGGCTGCTTCATAGAGAGGGAGATTAACCAACTCCACCACTCACCGACCATCAAACCACAAGGAGCGTCGAACACCACCAAGAGCCCTCAAGAGGCTCCGAAAAATTGTACTTGTTCATCCACCACACCTCCACGAGAGGCAATCCACCAAAGGCAAGAGTAGGCTATTACGCTTCGCAGTGGCCCGAACCTGGGTAAACTGTCGTGATTGTCGTCTTCCTTGTTATCACGCAAGTTCTTTGTTGTGTTTATCGATTAGCGAGCGAGGTTGGACGAGGCCGCAGGGGTACTTCGCACACGCCCCTGTGTTCAAATCTTGAGGGTTTTGTGGAGCCTGGAATCCAACAAAGTAGGGCATAGGGTTTTACCTCTTTCAGAGGGATTGAACCTAGGTAAATGTGACATTTGTTCATCATGTTACCATCTAGCTAAGATCACCAGCTTGGGACCCCGTACCCGAGATCTTTCGGGTCTAGCTCCTATATTGATGGCCCATACAGGTCCCGTTGTGTGGTTAGGATGGCCCAATGGATAATCTTTGGATCGGCCACCACATTGCGTGTGGGAAGACCTTCTTCCCCAGTTAGCTCCATCTCTTCGACACTGTCATGATCCACACAAATGTGACTATCAACCTCGGCCAAATTGAGAACTTTGCTCCAGGACATACCAACTGGTTTGGAAACATGGAATGTGTCACAGATGCCTGCGTCAAACCTGCGTTCTTGGGCTGGGTACAAAATCAGTTCGAGAACCGCGTGAAAACTAATGTTGAAAGCACAACTTCTCCCTAGGTGGTTTTGGTAATTAATAAAAACATATATTTCACTGGAATAATGTTTCCACCAAGTGTATTTCAGGAAAAAGTTTAATGTTTGGATGGCAAAGGAATGTGTGGAGACCCCTAGATGCAAGGCATGCGATTGGCCAAGCTACAAGCATGAAGACTCTATATTTTGCTTTGTGGGAAATCACTTTGAGTCCATAGGAAAGACAATACTATTAAAAGGGGTGAGGTAATAATGGTCAATGACATGCTCAAAATGCTCAAGTTCTAACCACCAAAATCATTCGCAAACTCTCCCACAAATATTCAGTCTTAGACCCTACCACTCAAAATTGGTATGACCAATATTTCCCGTTTGGTCCTACCGAGTAAAAACCCTAGACAGAGCCTATGTCAAACCCATATCTCGGTACTACCAAGTTCTACATATCGGTGCAATCAAGTTCAGTGACCAATTTCCTGTTGCCCCATTTACAAGAATCAGAATTTCTAACAATTGTACATCGGTCTCACCGAGTTGGGTAACTTCCCTTGGCAACTCATATCGCTGCCACCAAGATTCCTATATCAGTCTCACCGAAACCGCCAAAGTTGCCACATTTTGCACTAGTCGGTGCATCCGAGTTTTTACTTCGGTTTCACCGAGTTGGGCAATATTTTTGTAACGGCTAGATTTTTGGAGATGCCTATATATGCCCCCTCCACCCCATCCCACCCGTAAGAGAAGCACTCAGAATGGACCCACACTTTCCATATCCAATTTTCTGAGAGAGAACCACCTACCCTTGTGTTGAGGTCAAGATCATCCACTCTGACCAGATGGATCTTGATTTCTAGCCACCCCAAGTTGATATCCACCCAATCAATATATTCTACCCAAGAAAATTTTGTGAGAGAGCGATTGAGTGTTGAGGATACTATCAATTTAAGCACAAGAGCACGGAGTTCATCATACTACCGCATCTATTACGTTTTGAAGGGTGGTGCCTTCTAGATTTGTTAGGTGTCGCTTGGGAGCCTCCTACTTCGTGTTGTGGAGTTGAACCAAGAAGTTTGTAAGGGCAAGGAGATCACCTACTTCGTGAAGATCTACCTCAAGTAAGGCTAGTCCTCCGTGGACGTAGGTCATCATGTTATAGACAAGGTTGCTTCTTCGTGGACCCCTTGTGTGTGGAGCTCTTCGTGGACTCTCGCGACCGTTACCCTCCGTGGGTTGAAGTCTCCATAAACATGGATGTACGATAGAGCCACCTATCAGAACTACGAGAAAAATCTTCGTGCCTCCAAATTGCATTAGATCTTCTTATCCCTATCCTCTTACATATGTTTGTCTTTACTTTCCATTGCAATACTCGTAGACATGCATGTGTAGGATTAACTTGATGTGCCGGAATTGCTAAATTTTCCCAACCAATTAATTTGGGAAAAGGTTAAGTTTTTATTTGGTCAAGTAGTCTAATCACCACCCTCTAGACCTACTTTCGATCCCTACAGATGTCGAGGCATTGATCTTAGATTTGATCTCAAATCAGAAAACAACATGGAACACTCTTCAGATCTGGCCTTAAGCTCGGAGCCGAACATTGCCCGGTCCGAACATTAAGTTCAGATGGCAAAACTGCCTTGGTCGTGCCAGACGGAACCTTGGCCAAATTTGCACTAAGTCCAACCCTATGTCAAGATATGGGCGAGCCTGACTACATACTCCTGAACGAGATGTTAGATCGGATTCACAGCCTAGATATCTCGAACGATTGGACCTTGTTCTACGATCAGATTTGGGAGAAATTTGGAACGACCTTCGACCCCACCATGTTACGGGAGGTAGCTGAGCACCTCGAGCTTGGTGAGCCAATGGTGACGGTGGAAGGGAGACACATGCTGCTCTGGCTCGCTGCCTTCTGGTCCTCTCCAGCTGCACACACTTCCTCTTGGCGGTCGTCGCCGAGATCGAGAGGAGGGGAGGAGGAAAAGGCTGTTCTTTGGCATTGTGTTATGGCGCAAGAGATTGAAGATTGCAGTAACAAGGAATGAGAGGGGATGCGTTAAAATGAATTTTACTCGTCATTTACCTTTTACAAGGTATTAAACATACGCAAGGGGAGCATTGCATGACATTAATGCTGCAACTTCAAACACAATGTGCCCACGTGAATCGATGGGTTTTACTGATGATGTCACCAAAAATCTAGAGTACGACCTCTTTTACAGATGATACATACCAATGTTGACGGCTTCAAGATGTGTCCCGTGCGGCATAATGACTATTGGTAAGACGTTTTGGCTCTACAGTACATGGTGGCATTTGGAGTTTGGTCCAACTTTTCAAAACCTGACCCAACCAGCGCACCCACTCCCTCATAGGAAGACCTCGCCGTTAATCTAACTAGGCACAGTATGGGTCTTTGGATCAAACAAGAGCAAAAGTACTTCCCGAGGAACGCTCATTTGGGGATCCTTGGAAGTCTGAGGTATATAACTCCTCGAATAAAAAATATGGTTACTTTGGAGTATGACTTTCAACGAAGGTGTTGAACCACTTTACAAGGTAGAAAATCGACAAAGAAGAGAAAGTCATCCGAGGATTATCCTTGGCTAGGAGGACTGGTCCAGGGGCTACTAATGGAGTCGTGGATTAGGTGGTACTAGTAATGTCAGCCCCCTAAGAATGGGCTGACACTTTGACCCCCAAGTTATCATCCAAATGGACCGTGTGTTTCAGGCCTCGTGATATTATAAAGATGGAATCCTTCAAAGACTTGCACACACTTCATGATATTATGGTATCCTTGCCTCATTTACCCCCATATGTAACCGACCTAGATGTAATCCTAGACACCCCCGATGTTTATATAAGCCGAGGGGTTTATACCGTAGAAGTGGATTCATTCCCACACGATCTAGAGGTAGATCAAGCCGTACTTTGTACCCTATCCACAATCAATGTAATATAAACATGACATGGCATTTTACCTCATTGAGAGGGTCCAAACATAGGTAAATACCATTTCTCATGTCCGTCCTATTACTATCTAGTCATTCAGGACCCCCTACCCAAGATTTTCCAGATTTATCTGTGTCATCCTGTCATCCTACTTACTATAGAAAACAACAAGGAGTTCAACAAAAAAACTCAATGGCATTTGGACGAACAACCGTCGGGTGGTCCTCTATAGACGCCACCAGTAGGGGGCAGATGGTACCTGACTATGAGGGATCTCGAGTGAACAACGATGTAGTCCAAGGTGTAAAGACATGTTGGTGGTGGTTGCGGGTGTCCGATGATGCCTGGGTGGCAGATGAAGAAGAGGTACAATAGCAATGTAGGACAAGAAGGGTGTTGATGAAAGAAGGAGGCAGGGGAGTGAAAGAAAAGTGGACCTGGAGAGGGATTGTATTAGGCCCGGGTGGTCGGAGTTCTACGTGACGGCTATCCAGACTCTTGCAAAGACCCACCCCTATTTTCCATCCGGTTTATGAAAATGGATAGCCAGACATGCCAACACATTATGTCAGATGAAAAAATATGTATGGTTGCGAGTGGTTTAAGAAACCTTGTTAAACATGCCTAGAAGGCATCTCCAAGGTAGACCCGCAAACCTATCAGAATGGTCTGGACCAAGAAAGCCATCCAACGTGCTCCTGCATCGGTACGCACAGCGGCCCGAATGCGATTTCTCCAGCAAACCAAAGACAAACATGGGACAGGTTTGCGGGAGTCTAAAAGCACAATATGCTCCCTTGGTGGTTTTGATAATTCAGAACAACATACATTGTCTCTTGGACTAATACTTACATCTAGTGTATTTTAGATAAAGTCCATAGAGAAGGTTGTCTAAGGAGTGTGAGGAGCATCCCCAATAAGAACAAGGAGAAGCAATATCATTGGCAAAACTTCAAGCAAGAAAACGATACATTTTACTTTGCGAGAAATCACTTTGAGTCCGTAGGAAAGCCAATACTATTAAAAGGGGTTAAGGTATTGTTGGTGAACAAAATGATCCACGTGCACAAGTGATAGTCACCAAAGTCTATCCAAACCTATCATGAAAATCGGTGCTACCAATATTTCCCACTCGATCGTACTGATTTCCAGCTCAGACAGATCCCTGCCAAACCCTAGGTCTTCGGTACAACCGATTCTGCATCGGTGCCACCGATTTCAACTTGCCAACTTTCTGTTACCTCGTTTCCTAAAATCGGAATTTTCGATAGTTTGGATCGGCTTCACTGAGTTGTGCAATTTGACCGTTGGTCACCTTAACGGTACTGCCAAGATCTATGTATCGGTCTCACCAAGATTTAAAAGTTGCTACCTTTGGAGCAACTCGGTACCATCGAGTTTTATACTTCGGTGTCACAGAGTTGGTCACTTTAGGTGTAACAGTTGGATTTCTGGAGATGCCTATATATACCCCTCCACTACTACTCACTCGAAAGAGAAGCACTCATAACAGATCCCACTTATCCCATAAGATTTTGTGAGAGAGAGCCACCTACTCATGTGTTGAGATCAAGCCATTCCACTCCATCCATATGAATATTGATCTCTAGACTCCCCAAGTTTCTTTGCACCCAACCAATCTCTTCCACCAAAGCCAAATTTGTGAGAGAGTGATTGAGTGTTGAGGATTCTATCATCTTGAAGCACAAGAACAAGGAGTTCATCAATTATCAAGCCTATTACCTTTTCGAGGGTGGTGCCTCATATATTGTTTAGGTGTCGCTTGGGAGCCTCCTACTTCATGTTGTGGAGTTGAACCAAGAAGTTTGTAAGGGCAAGGAGATCGCCTATTTCGTGAAGATCTACCCCGAGTTAGGCTAGTCCTCCATGGACGTAGGCCATCATGTATAGACAAGGTTGCTTCTTCGTGGAACCCTCCATGGGTAGAACCCTCCATCGACTCTCATGACCATTACCCTCCTTGGGTTGAAGTCTCCATAAACGTGGACGTACGATAGCACCACCTATCAGAGCCACGAGAAAAATCTCCGTGTCCCTCGTGTGTTTGATCTCCCTATCTCAACTCCTTACTTCCATGTGCAATGTCTTTACTTCCGCTGCTATACTTGATGACTTGCATGTGTAGGGTGTGCTAGACTTGTTATAATTGTTAAAATCAGCCAACCATTAACTTTGGATATTGTGTAGATGTTAATTTGTGCTAGTAGTCTATTCACCCCCCTCGAGACACACACTTCTAGTGATCCCTCAATTGGTATCAGAGCAAGGTCTCCATAACCTTGGTTTAATCACCTTCGGAGGAAGATGGATGTGTCTAATTTGGAGAGTTTGGATTGTAGAGTGCCTATTCTTGATGGGGAGTACTATAGTCAATGGAAAGATGCTATGATTGATCTATTTAACAAATTCCATTTGAGCAAGTATATTGAAAACCCCTATGTGTTCCCCATTGATCCCATACATCCCACATACGAAGAGGAAATTGACATGCTTGGTAACCTTAGAACTGTCAATCTTATCATTAGAGGTTTGCCAAGATTTGTGCTTACCCAATTGAAGAATTTTGAATGTTCTTACACTTTGTAGAATGATTTGGAGAAATGATATCCAAATTATTCATTAATCAATCTTGATCAAATTCTTCATAAGACTGTTTCTTCTCATGGAATGAAGTCTAGTGATCCAAACTTTGATAAATGCTTATTTGAACTTCGTGATCTTATGTGTGCTAAAGGATATGTCACTACTATTAGCAACATCGGCGTAGAAGCCATTCACATACATAAGGTTGAACATTGTCTTAGTCAAAATTCGAAAGAATCTCTTGATTTCTATGATGAGGAGATTCAACCTAATGACGACAATGAGGAAAATGGCTATTATGATGATGATGAGATGGTTTACATCGAATGTACCAAGATTATGAAGTGCCTAAGTCTCATGACAAACTTCAAGGATTACATGTCTGGTGCAAAAGAGTGGATTCTCGACAGTGGATGCACCGATCATATGACTGGAGATAAAGACATGTTCCAAGACATCACACCTAATAAACGACCTTGGAGGTAGGTGACCTTTGGAGAGAACTCTAAGGGTAAGGTACTTGGTCTTGGTATCTCATGATAGCTCTATTCAAAATGTCATGATTGTTGAATCCCTTGGCTACAATCTTCTTTATCTATCTAGACTAGCAGACTTCGGTTTCAATGTAATATTTACTAAAGTAGATTGCCAAATGTTTCATCATGACAATCATAATATTGTCTTTACCGGTATACGTAGAGGTGATCTATACATTATCAGTTTCACTAAAAAATCCCAACCTCATACTCGTTTCATTGCAAAATCATCTAAAGGTTGTCTATGGCATAGAAGGCTAGGACATGTAGCCATGTGCAATCTAGATAAGCTTATCAAGGGCGATTACATTTTTGGTGTTAAAGATGTTATCTTTGACAAAGATAGGATTTGTAGAACTTGTCAAGCTAGAAAGCAAGTAGGTGGAAGTCATCCGGTCAAGAACATCATGACTACTAGAAGACCACTCAAGCTACTTCATATGGATCTTTTTGGTCCCAATGCTTACAAGAGGCTCGGTGGAAACTCTTATGGTCTAGTTAAACTTGATGATTTTTCCAGATTTACGTGGGTATTCTTTCTTGATGATAAGTAGAAGGTACAAAAGATCTTTAAGAACTTTTCTCGCAAAGCACAAAATCAATTTGAAGTGAAGATCAAGAAGGTTCGGAGCAATAACATATCGGATTTCAAGAACACCCATGTGGGTACCTTTCTTGACGAAGAAGGTATTTCACATGAGTTCTCGGCTACATACACGCCTCAACAAAATGGAGTTTTTGAGAGGAAGAACCGAACCCTCATTGAGAGGAAGATCAAACACAATTTGGAGAAGTAATCCTCATTGTCCTTCATTGTCCTTCATGTACTTCCAGTCCACGTATCTCATGTCGCTCACAACAGGCCTCTTGTCAAGCAATACAGTTTCATAGAAGTCTTGATGTTCTTTTGTATAGAACCTGTAGTTGATAACCCACAAGTATAGGGGATCAATTGTAGCCTCTTTCGATAAGTAAGAGTGTCAAACCCAACGAGGAGCTAAAGGTAGAATAGATATTCCCTCAAGTTCTATCGACCACAAATACAACTCTACGCACGCTTAACGTTTTCCTTACCTAGAACAAGTATGAAACTAGAAGTACTTTGTAGGTGTGATACGATAGGCTAGCAAGATAATAAAGAGCGAGGAAATAAAAACTAGGGGCTGCTAAGATAGAGAAACAACTAAGTTAGTTTAACGAGTGTGGAAAAGTGGTGGTAGGAGTTGCGGAATTATCCCTAGGCAATCGATAACTAGAACGGTAATCATTATTGCAATTTTGTATGAGGGAGAGGCATAAGCTAACATACTTTCTCTACTTGGATCATATGCACTCATGATTGTAACTCTAGCAAGCATCCACAACTAATAAAGATCATTAAGGTAAAACCCAACCATAGCATTATAAGGTATCAAGTCCTCTTTACTCCCATATGCAACAACCCACCTACTCGAGTTTATGCTTCTGTCACTCAAGCAACCCACCATAGGAAAATCATGAACACATTGAAACACTCTACAGCGACGAACCCTCACACTTGCGAGACACGGAGAGCACCATAGGACAACGCCAATAATAAAACATGCAATTCAAACCAATCATGATCATCAATCAACCAATAGGACAAAATAGATCTACTCAGATATCATAGGATGGCAACACATCATTAGATAATAATATGAAGCATAAAGCACCATGTTCAAGTAGAGGGTACAGAGGGGTGAGGAAGAGTGGACCGCTGTAGATAGATGGGGGAAGGCGATGGAGGTGTTGGTGAAGATAACGGAGTTGTTGGAGTAGATCGTTGTCACGATGATGGCCCCGGCGGCATTCTGATGCCACCGGGGGAGAGGGGGAGAGAGCCCCCTCCTTCTTCTTCTTGCTTGACCTCCTCCCTAGATGGGAGGAGGGTTCCCCCTCTTGTTCTTGGCCTCCATGGCAGCGGAGGGGCGAGAGCCCCTCCGAGATTGGATCTCTCTCTCTATTTTCTTCTGCTTCTGCGCTCCCAGATTCTGGCCTTTCACCATTTCTTAAATATCCGGAGATCCGTAACTCCGATCGGGCTGAAATTTTGAGGGGATCTTTATCCAAAAATTATCTTTCCTGCTGTCAAAGGACACCTCCAACCGACCTAAGAGGTGGCCCCAGGCCCTCTGGGCGCGCCCTACCCCCCAAGGCATGTCTGGCAGGCTTATGGGCCCCTCGGGCACTGCCTTCTATTGATTCCACTTCCCAAAATTCACATATATTCCAAAAAAATCTCCGTAAGGTTTTATCACGTGTGGACTTCGTTGCATATGGATTTTCTGCGAAACAAAAAACATGCAACAAACAAGAACTGACACTGGGCACTCGATCAATATGTTAGTCCCAAAAATAGTATAAAAAGTTGCCAAAGTATATGAAAGTTGTAGAATATTGGGATGAAACAATAAAAAATTATAGATATGGAGGAGACGTATCAGTAGTCCATAGTAGTCTTCCTCCTCTGTGAAATGGGTCAATAGCTCTCAATTCCCTCATCCCATAGTCCTTCCACTTCTTCATGTCCTCAGCTAGCAAGTGGTTGGTGTTATGCTCTGGAAGGTGTGGCCTCAGCTTCATCGAAGTAGACATAGCATCCTTGCTACTTCTTGAGCTTGCGTTGGTTTTCCCTTGAAGAGGAAAGGGTGATGCAGCAAAGTAGATAAGTATTTCCCTCAGTTGTTGAGAACCAAGGTACCAATCTAGTAGGAGGTACAAGCAAGGCCCCGATCTATGCACCTACACAAACAAACAAACACTTGCACCCAACACTATAAAGGGGTTGTTAATCCCTTCACGGTTACTTGCAAGGATGAGATTTGATAGAGATAGATATAAAATATTACTAAACGTAAAACTAAATAATAGTAAACAAAATTGCAGCAAAGTATTTTTGGTATTTTTGGTTTATAGATCTTAAAGTATAATATGGAAAATAGACCCGGGGGCTATAGGTTTCACTAGAGGCTTCTCTCTTGAAGGAAAATAATATGTTGGGTGAACAAATTACTATCTAGCAATTGATAGGAAGTGCATAGTTATGACGATATCCAAGGCAATGATTATGCATATAGGCATCATGTCTGTATCAATTAGACCGAAACGATTCTGCATCTACTACCATTACTCCACACATCGATGGACTCCTGCCTGCATCCAGAGTATTAAGTTCATGAAGAGAATAGTAACACATTTAGTAAGATGACATGATGTAGAGGGATAAAATCAAGCAATATCATGAAAATCCCATCTTTTTATCCTTGATGGAAAAAATACAAATACGTGCCTCGCTACCGCTACTTTGTCACTCGGTGAGGACACCGCAAGATTGAACCCAAAACTAAGCACTTCTCCCATTGCAAGAATTACCAATCTAGTTGGCCAAACCAATCCAATAACTCGAAGAGACATGCAAAGATTTGAAATAATGCATATAAGAATTCATAGAAGCTTCAAATAATATTCATAGATAATCTGATCATAAACCCACAATTCATCGGATCTCAACAAACACATCACAAAAGAGTATTACATCGGATAGATCCCCATGAAGATCATGGAGAACATGGTATTGAAGAACATAGAGAGTGAAGAAGCCATCTAGCTACTAGCTATGAACCCAAAGGTCTGAGGTGAACTACTCACGCATCATCGGAAGGGCAATGGTGTTTATATAGATTCCCTCCGTGATCGAAGCCCCCGCCGGCAGATTCCCGGAAAAGGGCCCAAGATGGGATCTCACGGGAACAGAGGCTTGCAGCGACAGAAAAGTATTATCATGTCTCTCTTTGGTATTGGGGAATATTTCTGAATTTATAGGAGAATAATTAGGGTTGGAGGAGCTATGGCAGAGCCACAAGCTAGGGGGAGCCCCCCCACGGGCATGCCCTGGTGGCTTGTGGCCCACCCGTAGGTCTTCTGGCCTCTTCTCCAAGCCTCCTAGGTTCCTTCTGGTCCAAGAAAAATCATCATAGAACTTTATTCCATTTGGACTCCGTTTGATATTCCTTTTCTGCAATACTCAAAACAAGGAAAAAACAGAAACTGGCACTAGGCATCAGGTTAATAGATTAGTCCCGAAAATAATATAAAATAGCATATTAATGCATATAAACATCCAAAATAGATAATGTAATAGCATGTAACAATCAAAAATTATAGATAGGTTGGAGATGTATCAACATCCCCAAGCTTAATTCCTGCTCGTCCTCTAGTAGGTAAATGATAAAAACAGAATTTTTGATGTGGAAAGCTACCTAACATATTTATCCATGTAATATTCTTTATTGTGGCATGAATGGTCAGATCCATAAGACTCAAAACAAAAGGTTAATTTTGACATAAAAACAATAATACTTCAAGCATACTAACAAAGTGTCACAACCCTAGCAAGTTGTCCTAGGATAGCATTTATGTTTGCATCATCATCATCATCATTGCATTAATGTGAAATGGGGAGAAAGAAAAGAAACCCCAAGCACTTAATGAAATAAAGAAATTCAAGTTTAGTGAAATTTCAACAAATCCAAAATGCCCATCAAAAATGTTCCCTATGTCTGATAAATTTGGAAAAAGTTATAACAGGGAACATTCAAAATATTTGAGCATCAGAAGCAATTTAAAAATAATGATTTAAGTCTCTGACATTGATAACTAAATCATTATCATGACTATTGTTTTCATATTAATCTGAAACTTTATTACAATTTTGAAATATTCAAACTTTATTTTAGAAAATGGTTGGGATATTTTGAAAAGTCAATTGGACCTACAAATAAAATAAAGAAAAGTCAGAAAACAAAAAACAAAAACAAAAAAAAGAAAAAGCCTACCTGTGTCAGGGGAGAGAAGCCGGCCCAGCCCACAGGGGCGAACCGGTCATCTCCCACCTCTGGCCAGGAGGATGTCGGGCGTGTGGTCACCGTGCACTGGCCACCTCCTACCTGCCTGGCTCCTTGCTGGAGGGCTGGGAGTGCGCCAGCGCGAAGCTCCTCACCGTCATGCCCCTTCTCCTCTCTCTCTCCCGCGAGCGCTCTCTCTCACGCGCGCATTCCCCTCTCTGCTGCCGCCATGGCCGACCTGCGCTTCTTCGTCGTGCCGACGTTCTAGCCACCCCCGAACCCATCTGAGCCTGCCAGAACCTCCGCCCGGACCTCCTCTTCCTCCTAGCCAAGCTACGCATCGCCGGAAGCCCCTGTCGACCACGCGCCATCGTCTCCTCCTCGGGTCGCCGGAAAGGGAATCGAAGCTCGCCACCGTTTCAGACCGTCCCCGAGCCCGCTTCCGACGCCCCTGCGACCGCTGTGAGCTCCTGCTCCTACTCCCCTCCTTTACCCCTTCGTTAGAGCTCTGTAGCGCCGGATTTCCTCCAAACCCAAAAGCTTCCTGCCGCCGGTGAGGTCGTGGTCGCTGTTGTGGCGACCCAAGCTTGCATCTGAGCACGCGGTCGTGCTCAGAAGGCTTCCTTGTAGCTTCCGGAGGCCTCAACTGCCCCGTTTGAGCTACGGCTCGACGAGCCCGTGCTCGCCCGAGTTCCGGCAGCCGTCGTGCTCGTCGCCGGCGTCAATTCCGACAACCCCAGCCCCTGGGAGGTATCGGGTTCGACGCGCGCGAGCAGTGCGAGCCGTCTGGTGCCCTCTGCCATCTGTTTGGTCGCCGGAGACACGGTTCCGGCGAGTCGCTGCCATGCGGATGGTCACTGCCGGCCTCACTCCGGTGGGATCCGACGTAGCAATCATTAGGGGGCTAATCCCCCTAATTAGTTCGGCCCCAGTCGCTGACAGTGGGACCCCAGAGGTGGGTCAAACCTCAGTCAGCGCGGGATGAAGACCCCTGACGCTGACAGGGAGGTCCCACCTTGTCAGGTTTGACCTGGAGCTGGTCAGCCGACCAGCTGACGTTAGGTTGACGTGAGGCTGACGCCATTAATCCATTTTTTAGTTTAAAAATAATTCCAGAAAATGTTTAAAACTTTGAAAAATCATATAAAATAATGTGTAAGTCAAATGAAAATAATTTATATATGAAAATTGATCAGAAAAATCCAATTAATACAATGGTGCTATTCTCATGCATGTTAGAGCAATCTAAATAGGTCAACATGGACATTTGCCGTTAGGTTAATATATGGAATTTGAAAGAAGAATGATTTTGAACCTTTATTCAAATTCTTTTCAAATCAACATGAACACTAGTTGCATTAACTCATCCATACCTGCCATCATGCCATGATCATGCATCATATTGTTGCACTTGCGTGTATTGATTGTTTCTTATCTGCGTTGCGGTAGGCCCTAATCCGAAAGATACCACCCCGTATCCCGACGAAGGAGAGAACTCCTCCGCAACTCAGCAAGGCAAGCAACCCCATTGATCATTCCAATAACATCCCACTCTCTCGCTCCTGCTCTTGTTTATTGCATTAGGTCAAACGGTCACATGTCAGTCATACACGATAGATGATCCCATTCCTATGCATGACCTGATTTTGTCACAGTAAATAGCTAAACCTTGCAACCGAGCATACCTGGTAGATGCTTGTGCCATGATGTGCTTAGCTTACTTGCCTACTATGCTTGCTATGCTTAGAGTTGAGTCAGGTCTGATTCATCTGGGTCATGAACTGAGTGAAACAATGTTGTCCGATGTGATGAGCTCATACTGAATACGATTTGGTAAAGGTAGCGATGAGAGGCTATGTAGGAGTACATAGTGGGTTGTCTCATTGGGACCATTCTTAGGAACCGGGTTCCGTGTTTGTGATCCAAGACTAGATACTACCACATGCTGGGCCCTGAAATATGACCCCGCTCGACTCATCAGTCACTTAGTCCTTGGTCCAGGTATTGCAAGTAGTTTCTGGTGTTTATAGCATGCTGGAGGCCATGCGTAGCGCTGACCCTCGGGGTGGGTTACGATGCGGTAGGCAGTGGCACGGTGTACCAAGGGTCACCCAAATGGTGGGCTTGGTAACCCTGCGCACATCGTTTGGGACCATAGCAGAAACTTCGGCCGGACTTCCGTGCGGGTTCAGTCTCAAATAGGCGGTAGCCTGGACTAGTGGTCTTATGTGATTGACGGTCGTGGCCGACTCCCTCGCTTGGCTTCCGCTTGAAGGATGCCGAGGTGCATGGTTTTATGAGCACACAGCGATAAGTGGCGAGAGCGTGTGTGAAGAGGTACACCCTTGCAAGGTTATGAAACTATTCGAATAGCCGCATCCTCGGATATGGACTACTTGGAGATCTTATGCTGTTCATAGATAATCAAATGGATACTCATAAAAATATCAAGACAAGTGTGAGTACCGTGGATGGCACTCTTCCAGGATAGGAAGATGAATCCATGGTGGTGTATTGTTGTGGAGTTAGTGGACTCGGGTGCAATACTTAAAATATGAAGAAAGGGTTAAAATTGAGTAGTGTAGGATAGCCATGAGTCAAAGCTGGCATTTCTGCATGAACTCCACCACCCCCTTGTTGATACATGAGCATTAATAGACTAGGTCTGTTTTAAAGACTTGCTGAGTACGATTGTACTCATCCTTGCTTAATAAATGTTGCAGAAGAGAATCAGGACCCATCAGGTGGGTTCTTTCTAGACGTTGATGATGCCGAATAGCTAGTGTCCCAGCTACGATCTTGCCCGTGCGGTGGGCTGTAGATAGTCAAGCCGTGTGCCTCTTTTCTATTTTCTCCGTCTGTACTCAGACAGCTTAAGTTTCCACTGGCTTGTATGATTTTGTTTGTATGACTTGAGTGTCGGGTCATGTGACCCCTATCTGTAAGAACATATTATGCAAGGCTCGTCTGAGCCTCTTAAATAAAAGTCATGTTGTTGAATGGTTATGTTGTGATGCCATAGTTGTATCTATGCATATCGGGCATGTCGTGCGTACGTGTGACGTGCAACGGTATGTATGGGATCCGACACCTAGTCGTGTGCCTTTAGTAGTACTCTTTACGAGAAACTGCCTCTTTGTGCTTCCACCGAGACATGGTAGCTTGCTACTGCTCCGGACACATTGATTGACCGGCATGTATTCTTCTTTGCTACTGTGTCTGTCCCTTCGGGGAAATGTCTCGCAGTGTAATGGAGTCCCTGTAGCCTGCTACAACTCGTCTACGTGCAGTGATGACATTCATGTCTCGCAACGTAATGGAGTCCTTGTTGCTTGCTATGACTCATCTACACACGCTTGAGGCCGACGCCTGCATTGTTGGGTTATGTATGCCTGTTTCCGTACAGATGTGCCACTTGGGTTCTATGACTAGTTATGTCAGCCCGGGTTCTTTGTCTTTGTGATTGCCGGCGACATGTTCACATACGTGAGCCAAAAGACGCAAACGGTCCCGGCCAAGGTAAGGCTGCAACCGTGGAGTACCGTGCGTGAGGCCGCAAAGTGATGTGACTTGTTACAGTATGGAATCATATGACTTAGGATCGGGGTCCCGACAGCGTTGGTATCAGAGCCTAACTGACTATAGGACTACCAAGCCAAACCGGTCGAAGTTGAGTCTAGAAACACTATAGATAAGTAGGGGAATTGATTGTGGAAGGGAACGTAAGGCTCTTTTTACTCCTCTTCCCAAGTTATTCTATGCTGGGTCATTCTCATCTCTTCTACGGGGATAGGAACTAGGATTCTCATCTATTGCTTAGGATGACGGGTTACTAGCCATGGACCAATAGCTAGCTTGTTTGTAAGTGAGTGCAGTTATTCAAGTATTGTTGGTGTGACAAACAGATGGAGAAGAGATTGAGTCTAGATAGTCAAGTGGTTATGCCTTTCCAATCTTTTTCAATTGTCTCAAAAAATTTCTTGAGCAATTACAGCCGTTATGCTGTCCAATTTCTGCTAGGATCTCTAATGTCTTTGCATCATTCTCTGTTTCAGATGCCCTCTCGTCCTTCCCGTCAGGTGGTCCGTTTGACCAAGTGCATCGATGTGACGGGTCACACGGCCATGTTGGTTAGTGTTATGATGGAGGCTGGATACCGCTGGTACCCAGAGTACACCATGGAGGAGCAGTATCGAGATTTCAACCAGAGTCAGTATCTGTGTACCGTTAGGATATATCCTTCATATCCTGGAGCTGCAGAGCCGCTTCACTGGACTCATGGATTGTGAGTTACCATAGATATGGCAGTTCAGGAAGCCACATACATCATGCTGACTATCATGAGGTTTCACCATGGTCTACTACAGAACACGGAGTTCTGCTATGTTCCTGCTTCCATGGGAGGAGAGAATGGATATCTTAGTGCAGCCTACTTTGATCATTCTCCTGAGGACCCTAGGTTGCAGGTGACTGCTCAGATGTTGGAGAACAGGGATCATGATGCACGTGCTCTTTGCATGGAGCTTTATGCTACCCATGCCCGTCTTTGGACAGCCTTGACACAGTTGGCACCTGTCGTGCAGACAGGCTATGGAGATTTGGAGATGCTAACTCCATCGCGGACTCATTTGCCAGCACATGTAGACTGGCCTGATGTTGGAGGCATCACCCCTCTTCGAGGATCGCTGTTGCCGCCGACAAGGGGACCAAGGCCACATCCGTGTCCTTATGGTTTCCAGGGATCCTAGGCTAGAGTGTTTCCAGATCCTCAGGTTCAGCTCCCAGGTCACGGGGGTAACCTGTACGAGGCATTCTACGGTGATGTTTGAGTGTGTGGATGTTAGTCCTAGTATGGCAGTAGTCGTATCGCCACAGTCCTGCGTGTCTTGTGGGATATGACCTAGGTCGAGAGTTGAGTTCCGGAGGTGTAGATAGATAATGTATAGGAAGGTTGTAATGCCTCCGATGAGTTGTGTCATCTCTCCGTAGTTGTTTTCAGCTTGGGCTTGTACTGAAATAAGTCATGGTGTGTATGAAACCTAATGTTCATATGGTAGTTACTTTACCATGTTGATTGGTGTTTATCCTACATGCCATGTTGACCAGTACATTCCTTATCTCATGTCTTAGAGTTGATGTTCTCTATGTCTAAGTTGTGGATTGTTTTTCCCAGGATGGTGGCAACTAGGAACAACCCCGTGTCTGCTCCTGAGCAGGGCGAAAGTAGCCATCCAAGGCAAGAGGAGCTGCCACATGCACCATCCCTGGCAGAGGTGATGCTAGAGGCTGAAAGGAATAAGAGGGAGACCAATAGGCTGTTGGAAAGAATTGAGCAAAACACAGCTCGTGCTCCCCGCAATGATCACCACGATGGAGTATCACTTGGTGACTTTATCAAGCTATGTCCGCCCAAGTACCATCATTCGATCGACCCTCTCGATGCGGATGATTGGCTGACGAGTATGTTCCGCAAGATACGGGATGCTAATGTGCCCGAGGCCAACAGGGTGTCTTTTGCCACCTACTTTCTAGAGGGACCTGCCAACCTGTGGTGGGAAAGCTATGAGTCTATGCATCCCCAGGGACCTGCACTAACCTGGGCAGAGTTCAGCACCGCATTCCGTATCCATCACATCCCGGAAGGGCTGATGGATCGCAAAAGAGAGGAATTCTGTGCCTTCACCCAGGGCAGATTGTTAGTGGATGCATACAGTCGCGAGTTTGGTAATCTTGCTCGCTATGCTCCAGAGGAAGTCTCAGCTGATGCTAAGAAGCAGGGTAGGTTCCGCAAGGGACTTAATGCTGAGCTTCGCCGAGATCTTTGCTTGCACGAGTGCACCACCTTCCAGGCTCTCGTCAATAAGGCCATCAATGCCGAGTCGGGACAAACTGACTACAAGGCTACGAGGAAGCATAACCGTGACTTCAACCCTGCATCGGGTTCAGGCCCTAACAAACGCCGAGTGTGGGTGCCCAATGTAGCTTTGCCGCCAAGATACACCGCGAGGCCATCCTTCCAAGCACCTCGTCCAGTTCAGTCCAACCCTCCACCCAGACCATTTGGAGGACCGCCTACAAATGTTGCACCTCATGCTACAGTGGTATGCTACAAATGTGGAGAACCGGAACACTATTCTCGTGAGTGTCCCTAGAACAATGCTAAGCCCGCTGGACGTGGAAAACCAGGAAAAGCTTTCTATGTGAAGCCAGCCCCTGTCCGTGGGCGAGGGAATTATGTGTCTGCTGAAGAAGCCCTTGAAGATCCTGATGTTATTCTAGGTATGCTTCTTGTTAATAGCCATCCAGCATCTGTTCTGTTTGATACTGGGGCATCTCATACTTTCATCTCTGAAAGTTATGCACAGTTGCATAACATGTCCTTCTGGGACATGCCCACTCCTTTAGTAGTTGAGACTCCTGGTTCAAAATGGCAAACTTCTAGAGTGAGACATGACAATGAAATTCTGGTGGATAGACTAGTATTCCTAGCATCCTTGATAGGTCTTAAGTCTTTAGACATCAATATCATTCTAGGTATGGATTGGATGAAAGCCCACTATGCCAAGATTGATACTCATTCTAGGAATGTTCAACTTACACATCCATCGGGTGAGATAGTTAATGTCTCTACTCGAACAACTAAGCGCCAACTCTATTCCCTAAATGCTAGCCCTCTTCTAGAGTTAGAAGATATTCTGGTAGTTCGTGATTTTCCGGATGTCTTCCCAGAAGAACTGCCAGGTATTCCACATGTCAGAGATGTTGAGTTTGTGATAGAACTTATTCCAGGGACAATCCCAATAGCCAAAAGACCCTATAAGATGGCACCCTTAGAACTGGCCAAGCTAAAAACCCAACTCGATGAAGCTTTGAAGAAAGGTTTCATCCATCCAAGCTCTTCTCCTTGGGCTTGCCCCGTTCTCTTTGTTAAGAAGAAGGATGGATCGGATCGGATGGTTGTCGATTATCGACCAGTGAATCTGGTCACTATCAAGAACAAGTATCCGCTCCCCAGGATCAAAGATTTGTACGATCAACTCGCCGGATCCTCTGTCTTCTCCAAAATGGATTTGAGGTTGGGATACCATCAAATCAGAATTAGAAACGGGGACATTCCAAAAACGGCTTTTGTCACTCGTTATGGCCAATACGAGTACACCGTCATGTCCTTCGGTTTAACCAATGCCCCAGCCACCTTCTCTCATCTGATGAATTCGATCTTCATGGAGTATTTGGATAAATTCGTCGTGGTTTACCTCGACGACATACTTATCTACTTGAAGAACGAACAAGAACATGCCGAGCATCTAAGGCTGGTATTGATGAAACTTCGAGAGCACCGCTTATATGCCAAATTCTCCAAGTGTGAATTCTGGTTGCCGGAAGTGACCTATCTAGGCCATGTGATCTCTGGCAAAGGTATTGCTGTCAATCCCGAGAGATTTCAGGCCGTCCTTGATTGGACTCAACCTGAATCGGTTAAGCAAGTTCGGAGTTTCCTTGGCTTAGCGAGCTATTGTCGCCGCTTTGTTGAGAACTTCTCCAAGGTTGCGAAACCTCTGACTGAACTCCTCAAGAAAGATAAAAAGTTCAAGTGGACCCCACAATGTGAGCATAGTTTTCAGGAGTTGAAAGGACGACTGACCTCTGCTCCCGTTCTGGTGCCACCAGATTTTTCTAAGGACTTTGTTATCTACTGTGACGCCTCGCGACAAGGATTAGGTTGCATTCTCATGCAAGATCGTCATGTGATTGCATACACATCTCGACAGTTGCGTCCACATGAGGATAATTATCCAACACATGATCTTGAGCTTGCAGCTATAGTCCATGCACTAAAAACATGGCGACATTACCTTCTGGGTAATCGTTGCGAGATATACACTGATCACCAAAGTCTGAAATATATTTTCACCCAGCCGGATTTGAATCTCAGGCAAAGACGGTGGGTAGAGCTGATTACAGATTACGACTTAGGGATAACTTACACCCCGGGGAAAGCCAATGTCATGGCTGATGCACTAAGTCGTAAGTCTTATTGTAACAATCTGATGTTACAACAAGGTCAACTCCTTCTCTATGAGGAATTCCGGAAGTTAAACCTTCACATTGTTCCTCAAGGATTCCTATCCAACCTGGTGGCGAAACCTACTCTTAAGGATCAAATCATAGCTGGCCAAAGGCATGATAAGGGAATTTCCCGGGTCAAAGAGAACCTCGTTAGCGGTCCCGCTAAGGAATTCTCTATAGATGATCAAGGTGTAGTGCTCTTCCAGGGCCGTTTGGTGGTTCTTAAGAACCAACATCTCCGGCAGCTGATTCTTAAGGAGGCTCATGATTCTCCTCTCACAATTCATCCAGGTAGTACCAAAATGTATCAGGATCTACGCCAAAGGTTCTGGTGGACTAGGATGAAGAGAGAAATTGCTCAGTATGTTGCTAACTGCGACGTTTGTCGTCGTGTGAAAGCAGAGCATCAAAGGCCTGCTGGCACCCTTCAACCTTTAGCTATTCCTGAATGGAAATGGGATAAGGTCAGTATGGATTTCATCATCGGTTTTCCCAGGACCAAGAGAGAGAACAATGCTATATTCGTAGTCATTGATCGCCTCTCCAAAGTGGCTCATTGTCTTCCTGTTCGTGAAAGCATTACTGCTATTCAGCTAGCGGAGTTATATGTTTCTCGAATAGTTTCTCTTCATGGTGTTCCTTTGGAGATTAACTCAGACCGGGGAAGTATCTTTACTTCTCGATTTTGGGAAAGTTTTCAAACCGCTATGGGGACTCATCTATCCTTTCACACTGCCTTCCACCGTCAATCAAGTGGTCAAGTTGAGCGAGTCAATCAAATTCTCGAAGACATGCTCCAAGCTTGTGTTATATCCTTTGGTATGAATTGGGAGAAATGTCTTCCATTTGCCGAATTTGCTTATAACAATAGTTATCAATCAAGCTTGGGAAAAGCCCCTTTTGAAGTTCTCTATGGACGAAGATGTCAAACACCTCTTAACTGGTCAGAAACCGGAGAGAGGCAACTCTTTGGGCCAGATATGATCCAGGATGCAGAAGAGCAAGTTCGCATTATTCGTGAAAAGTTGAAAACAGCCCAATCCCGTCAAAACAGTCAATATGACCGTCATCATAAGTCTATGACCTATGAAGTTGACGAGAAGGCTTACCTTCGGGTTACACCTCTGAAGGGTACCCATCGATTCGGTATCAAAGGCAAGTTGGCTCCTCATAACATTGGACCCTTTCGCATTCTTGCTAAACGAGGAGAGGTTGCCTACCAATTAGAACTTCCGCCGCATCTTTCCAAGGTTAATGATGTCTTCCACGTCTCACAACTCAGGCGTTGCTTTTCGGACCCTGTCCGAGAAGTGGACCACAAAGCGCTTGATCTCCAAGATAACCTTACATACCGAGAATACCCTGTTCGTATTCTCGATCAAGCTGAGCGTACCACTCGACGTCGAAACATCAAGTTTCTCAAGGTTCAGTGGTCGCATCATTCTGAAAAGTAGGCGACATGGGAAAGAGAAGATCGTCTTCGACTAGAGTACCCTGCGCTCTTCCCAACGACTTCAAATTCTCGGGACGAGATTCTTTTGAGTGGGGGTGAGTTATCACAACCCTAGCAAGTTGTCCTAGGATAGCATTTGTGTTTGCATCATCATCATCATCATTGGATTAATGTGAAATGGGGAGAAAGAAAAGAAACCCCAAGCACTTAATGAAATAAAGAAATTCAAGTTTAGTGAAATTTCAACAAATCCAAAATGCCCATCAAAAATGTTCCCTATGTCTGATAAATTTGGACAAAGTTATAACAGGGAACATTTAAAATATTTGAGCATCAGAAGCAATTTAAAAATAATGATTTAAGTCTCTGAAATTGATAACTAAATCATTATCATGACTATTGTTTTCATAATAATCTGAAACTTTTATTACAAGTTTGAAATATTCAAACTTTATTTTAGAAAATGGTTGGGATATTTTGAAAAGTCAATTGGACCTGCAAATAAAATAAAGAAAAGTCAAAAAACAGAAAACAAAAACAAAAAAAGGAAAAAGCCTACCTGTGCAAGGGGAGAGAAGCCGGCCCAGCCCAAAGGGGCGAACCGGTCATCTCCCACCTCTGGCCAGGAGGACGCCGGGCATGTGTTCGCCGCACGCCGGCCACCTCCTCCCTGCCTGGCTCCTTGCTGGAGGGCTGGGAGTGCGCTGGCGCGAAGCTCCTCGCCGCCATGCCCCTTCTCCTCTCTCTCTCCCGCGAGCGCTCTCTCTCGCGCGCATTCCCCTCTTTGCTGCCGCCATGGCCGACCTGCGCTTCTCCGTCGTGCCGACGTTCTAGCCACCCCCGAACCCATCTGAGCATGCCCGAAGCTCCGCCCGGACCTCCTCTTCCTCCTAGCCAAGCTACGCATCGCCGGAAGCCCCTATCGACGACGCGCCATCGTCTTCCTCCTCGGGTCACCGGAAAGGGAATCGAAGCTCGCCGCCGTTTCAGACCGTCCCCGAGCCCGCTTCCGACGCCCCTGCGACCGCTGTGAGCTCCTGCTCCTTCTCCCCTCCTTTACCCCTTCGTTAGAGCTCTGTAGCGCCGGATTTCCTCCGAACCCGAAATCTTCCTGCCGCCGGCGAGGTCGTGGTCGCCGTTGTGGCGACCCAAGCTTGCATCTGAGCACGCGGTCGTGCTCAGAAGGCTTCCTGGTAGCTTCCGGAGGCCTCAACTCCCCCGTTTGAGCTCCGGCTCCATGAACCCGTGCTCGCCCAAGTTCCGGCAGCCGCCGTGCTCGTCGCCGGCGTCAATTCCGATGACCCCAGCCCCTGGGAGGTATCGGGTTCGACGCGCGCGAGCAGTGCGAGCCGTCTGGTGCCCTCCGCCGTCTATTTGGTCACCGGAGACCCGGTTCCGGCGAGTCGCCGCCGTCCTCACTCCGGTGGGCGCCGATGTGGCAATCATTAGGGGGCTAATCCCCCTAATTAGTTCGGCCCCAGTTGCTGACAGTGGGACCCCAAAGGTGGGTCTTCAGCGCGGGATTAAGACCCCTGACGCTGACAGGGAGGTCCCACCTTGTCAGGTTTGACCTGGAGCTGGTCAGCCGACCAGCTCACGTCAGGTTGACGTCAGGCTGACGCCATTAATCCATTTTTTAGTTTAAAAATAATTCCATAAAGTGTTTAAAACTTTGAAAAATCATATAAAATAATCTGTAAGTCAAATGAAAATAATTTATATATGAAAATTGATCAGTAAAATCCAATGAATCAAATGGTGCTATTCTCATGCATGTTAGAGCAATATAAATAGGTGAACATGGACATTTCCCATTAGGTTAATATATAGAATTTGAAAGAAGAACGATTTTGAACCTTTATTCAAATTATTTTCAAATCAACATGAACACTAGTTGCATTAACTCATCCATACCTACCATCATGCCATGATCATGCAACATATTGTTGTACTTGCATGTATTGATTGTTTCTTATCTGCGTTGCGGGAGGCCCTAATCCGGAAGATACCACCCCGTATCCCGACGAAGGAGAGAACTCCTCCGCAACTCAGCAAGGCAAGCAACCCCATTGATCATTCCAATAACATCCCACTCTCTCGCTCCTGCTCTTGTTTATTGCATTAGGAAAAATGGTCACATGTCAGTCATACACGATAGATGATCCCATTCCTATGCATGACCTGATTTTGTCATAGTAAATAGCTAAACCTTGCAACCTAGCATACCTGGTAGATGCTTGTGCCATGATGTGCCTAGCTTACTTGCCTGCTATGCTTGCTATGCTTAGAGTTGAGTCAGGTCTGATTCATCTGGGTGATGAACTGAGTGAAACAGTGTTGTCCGATGTGATGAGCTCATACTGAATACGATTTGGTAAAGGTAGCGATGAGAGGCTAGGTAGGAGTACATAGTGGGTTGTCTCATTGGGACCGTTCTTAGGAACTAGGTTCCGTGTTTGTGATCCAAGACTAGATACTACCACATGCCTGGCACTGAAATATGACCCCACTCGACTCATTAGTCGCTTAGTCCTTGGTCCAGGTATTGCAAGTAGTTTCTGGTGTTTATAGCATGCTGGAGGCCATGCGTAGCGCTGACCCTTGGGGTGGGTTACGACGTGGTAGGTAGTGGCACGGTGTACCAAGGGTCACCCGAATGGTGGGCTTGGGAACCCTGCGCACATCGTTTGGGACCCTAGCGGAAACTTCGGCCGGACTTCCGTGCGGGTTCAGTCTCAAATAGGCGGTAGCCTAGACAAGTGGTCTTATGTGATTGATGGTCGTGGCCGACTCCCTCGCTGGGCTTTCGCTTGAAGGATGCCGAGGTGCATGGTTTTATGAGCACACAGCGATAAGTGGCGAGAGCGAGTGTGAAGAGGTACACCCCTGCAAGGTTATGAAACTATTCGAATAGTCGCGTCCTCGGATATGGACTACTTGGAGATCTCATGCTGTTCATAGATAATCAAATGGATACTCATAAAAATATCAAGACAAGTGTGAGTACCGTGGATGGCACTCTTCCAGGATAGGAAGATGAATCCATGGTGGTGTATTGTTGTGGAGTTAGTGGACTCGAGTGCGATACTTAAAATATTAACAAAGGGTTAAAATTGAGTAGTGTAGGATAGCCATGAGTCAAAGCTGGCATTTATGCATGAACTCCACCCCCCCCTTGTTGATACATGAGCATAAATAGACTAGGTCTATTTTAAAGACTTGTTGAGTACGATTGTACTCATCCTTGCTTAATAAATGTTGCAGAAGAGAATCAGGACCCATCATGTGGGTTCTTTCCAGATGTTGATGACGCCGAATAGCTAGTGTCCTAGCTACATCTTGCCCATGTGGTGGGCTTTAGATAGTCAGGCCATGTGCCTCTTTTCTATTTTCATCGTCTGTACTCAGACAACTTAAGTTTCCGCTGGCTTGTATGACTTTGTTTGTATGACTTGAGTGTCGGGTCATGTGACCCCTATCTGTAAGAACATATTATGCAAGGCTCGTTTGAGCCTCTTCAATAAAAGTCATGTTGTTGTATGGTTATGTTGTGATGCCATAGTTGTATCTATGCATATCGGGCATGTCGTGCGTACGTGTGACGTGCAATAGTATGTATGGGATCTGACACCTAGTCGTGTGCCTTTAGTAGTACTCTTTACGGGAAACTGCCTCTTTGTGCTTCCACCGAGCCATGGTAGCTTGCTACTGCTCCGGACACACTGATTGACCGGCATGTATTCTTCTTTGCTGTTGTGTCTGTCCCTTCGGGGAAATGTCTCGCAGTGTAATGGAGTCCCTGTAGCCTGCTACGACTCGTCTACGTGCAGTGATGACATTCGTGTCTCGCGACGTAATGGAGTCCTTGTAGCTTGCTATGACTCGTCTACACACGCTTGAGGCCGACACCTGCATTGCTGGGTTATGTATGCCTGTTTCCGTACGGATGTGCCACTTGGGTTCTATGACTAGTTATGTCGGCCCGGGTTCTTTGTCGTTATGATTGCCGGTGACATGTTCACATACGTGAGCCAAAAGACGCAAACGGTCCCGGCCAAGGTAAGGCTGCAGCCGTGGAGTACCGTGCGTGAGGCCGCAAAGTGATCTGACTTGTTACAGTATAGAATCATATGCCATAGGATCGGGGTCCCGACACAAAGCAATCGTGTCTCTTCAAAATAACATGGCCAAAGAAAGTTATCCCTCCAAAATAATATGGCATGGCTATGCTCCATCTTCCCCACACAAAGTATTTAAATCATGCACAACCCCGATGACAAGTCAAGCAATTGTTTCACACCTTTACGTTCTCAAACCTTTTCAACTTTCACGCAATACATGAGCGTGAGCCATGGATATAGCACTATAGCTGGAATAGAATATGGTGGAGGTTATGAGGAAAAGGAGAAGATAGTCTCACATCAACTAGGCATATAAGCGGGATATGGATATGCCCATTAATAGATATCACTGTGAGTGAGTAGGGATTGCCATGCAACGGATGCACTAGAGCTATAAGTGTATGAAATATCAAAAAGAAACTAAGTGGGTGTGCATTATAATGAAAAATTCCCACTAGTTATATGAAAGTGACAAAATAAGAGACTCTCTATCATGAAAATAATGGTTCTACTTTGAAGCACAAGTGTGGTAAAAATATAGTAGCATTGTCCCTTATCTATTTTCTCTCTTTTTTTGTGGGCATCTTTGGCCTCTCTTTTTTATTTGGGCTTCACTGGCCTCTTTTATTATTTTTAAAGTCCGAATTCTCATCCCAACTTGTGAGGGACCATAGCTTCCATCATCCTTTCCTCACATGGGACAATGCTCTAATAATGATGATCATCACACTTTTATTTACTTACAACTCAAGAATTACAACTCGATACTTACGGCAAAATATGACTCTATATGAATGCCTCTGGAGGTGTACTGGGATGTGCAAAGACCTAGCATAGAAAATGACATTAGCATCACGCTAGTTGTCTTATGATCATGCAAAGAAATATGACAATGATGGTGTGTGTCATAATAAACGGAACGGTGGAAGTTGCATGGCAATATATCTCAGAATGTCTTTGGAAATGCCATAATAGGTGGGTATGGTGGCTGTTTTGAGGAAGGGTATATGGTGGGTTTAATGCACCGATGAAAGTTGCGCGATACTAGAGAGGCTAGCAAAGGTGGAAGGGTGAGAATGCGCATAATCTATGGACTCACATTATTCATAAAGAACTCACATACTTATTGCAAAAGTCTATTAGTTATTAAAGCAAAGTATTAGATGCATGCTCCTAGGGAGAGGTTGGTAGGATTTAACCATCGCGCGCTCCCAACCCTCACAATACAAAGGATGACAATCAATAAAAGAATCATGATCCGACTTCGTTACATAACGGTTCACCATACGTGGATGCTAAAGGAATCACAAACTTTTAACACAAGTATTTATACCAATCCACAATTACTCGATAGCATGACTCTAATATCACCATCTTTATATCTCAAAACTATATGCAATGAATCAATCTTCTCATAGTATTCAATGCACTTTATATGAAAGTTTTTATTATATCCATCCTGGATGCCCATTATATTAGGACTAAATTCATAACCTAAACCAATTACCATGTTGTTTAAAGACTCTCAAAATAATATAAGTGAGGTAGGAGAGTTCAATTATTTCTATAAAATAAAACACCACCGTGCTCTAAAAAGGTATAAGTGAAGCACACAGGGTATTCTAATAAATTCACGACTCATGCTTGCCTCTCTCAAAAGATGTGTGCAGCAAGGATGAGTGTGGCAAACTAAAAAGCAAAGACTCATATCATACAAGATGTTCCAAGCAAAACACACATCATGTGATGAATAAAAATATAGCCTCAAGTAAATTTACCGATGGATTGAAGATTAAAGAGGGGATGCCTTCCGGGGAATCCAAAAGCTTAGGATCTTTGGTATCCTTGAATATTCCTTGGTGTGCCTTGGGCATACCTAATATTAGGATCTTGCAACTCCTTATTACATAGTCCATCAAATCTTTACCCAAAACATGAAAACTTCACAACACAAAACTCAACAGAAAACTCGTGAGATCCGTTAGTATAAGAAAAATAAATCACCACTTTAGGTACTGTTGTGAAATCATTTTTTACTTATATTGGTGTAATATCTATTGTATTCCAACTTCTCCATGGTTCATACCCCCTGATACAACCCATAGATACATCAAAATAAGCAAATAACACAAAGAAAACAGAATCTGTCAAAAACAGAAGAGTCTATAGCAATCTGTAAACTTTGAATACTTCTATAACTCCAAACATTCTGAACAATTTGGAAAATCTAGAAAATTTGTATATCAATCTTGTGTATAAATTTCAGACTCATTCATCGCTCTAGTGAATTTATAAAATTCCTGGACTGAGCACAAAAGTTTCTGTTTTTTAGCAAGATCAAATCAACAATCACCATAGACTATCCCGAAGGTCTTACTTGGCTCAAACACTAATTAAAACACCGAAACACAATTAATACAGAGGTAACAATGTGTAAATCACTCAATAACAGAAACAAAAAACAAAAACATAAAAATAAAATTGGGTTGCCTCCCAACAAGCGCTATTCTTTAACGCCCCTAGCTAGGCATAACGCAATAGATCTAGGTATTTTTATCTTTCGTATGCAACTCCTCAATTGCACACTTATAAACCCTAGGAGGTTCTTTCCTCTTATCAATAATAATGCTCCTAGTCAATAAGTCAATAGATTCACTTGTGGCAATTGGTTCCCTAACAATATTGATAAAGCTGGTGTAAATACTTATCATCTTAAGATCTTTATCCTCTTTTCTAGAGGATACACCCTTATTTTTAGGAACATAAACAAAGTTTGGAGTAGTTTGAAACAAGGCAAAGGCGGAACCCAAGTTGGTAATAATGTCACGCCCAAGATGCGGTCCTATCCTTATTTCGGCACGAGGGCCTTGACAGGGACAGAAGCGCATCTCGTCGTGTTGCAAGAATGGATATCATTACAAGTACATGTACAGAAGAGATGAGTATATGGAATTGGCTTACACTCGCCACAAGCTACATCAGAGTCACATCAATACAATAACATACTCAAACATCATACAAAAGAGCAGGGTCCGGCTACGGACGACAACAAACTATAAAATTACATCCATCCTTGCTATCCCAGGCTGTCGCCTGGAACCCATCCAAGATTGATGATGAAGAAGAAGAACTCCAAATCAAATCAAGGAACACGCTCACGTCAAATCATTGCATTACCTGTACCTGCAACTGGTGTTGCAGTAATCTGTGAGCCACAAGGACTCAACAATCTCATTTCCAAGGGTATCAAGACTATTAAAGCTTAATAGGTGAGGTATGGTTAAGTAGTGAGGTTGCAGCAAGTGACTAAGCATTTATTTGAGTGGCTAACTTACGAATATAGAAAATAAAGTATGGTGGTCTACGCATAATGGACATGAACTAGTAATGATCACTAACTGATCCTGAACACCTACTTACGTCAAACATAACCCCACCGTGTTCTCTTTCGCATAAGGACTCACGAGAAGAGACAGTCACGGTTACGCACACAGTTGGTGTATTTTATTAGAGTTTACTTCAAGTTTGCTATGACCGGGTGTTAAACAAAGTATCCAAGTTTGCCACATAACCGCGGGCACGGCTTCTCGAAAAGATTTAACCCTGCAGGGGTGCTCCAACTCATCCATCACAAATTAACCACACGCAGCGGGAATAACCTCAACCACGGATCTCGTGATCTTCCTAGGCAATTCCAAAGTAAATCCGACACCTCGAGTTAGCCCTAAGAAGACCAGAGTTCCTCACTCAAGACGTTCGAGAAAGGTAAAACAAATCCAGCAAGGCCTCCCGGTGAGCCAGATCCGCAGCTAGAGCCGTGCGGTCTCTATCCACGGGCATCATCCGTCTATGCAAAGTGGACGGTAGCCTGAAAATGCCTCGAGTTGCCCTGAGGTAACACTGCCGACGGCTAGGTAGGTGGACCAACACTCATGCAGAGCACTGGCCCGAGGGTTAATTAATTATCCACGGGGTCCGGAAAGTCCCTATGCAAGTTCAATATTTATTAGGCAAATGTAGTACCAATTTTGGGCCTTGACAAAAGGGTTTTATCCCAAAATGAAAATCAAGGGGGTCCCCATAACAACCCTGAGCATGTTAGGAGCGCTCATTTATGGAACATAATACCGGTTCACAAGTAACTAGGGGCGGCAAGAGTGGAACAAAACACCAAGCAAAAGGCCAAGCTTTCCACCTTTACCAAGTATATATGTGCATTAAAATAAATAGCAGCAATATTGTGATATAGCAAAGAATGTCCATGTTGGCACATGGAAGCAATTGTACCTGCAAGTAGAAACGCTATAAGAAGGGCTGAGCAAGCAGTAACATAGCCAAACAAAGGTTTGCTGGGATGTGCAGGGGTTAGAGGCTTTTCATGTCAAAGTTGGGAGGCTTGACAAACAAGTGGTAGGTAGTGTGACATAACGATAAAAGTGAGACAACTAGAATGGCAATGATAGTAGTGGTATCCAAGGAAATGATTCATCTTGCCTGAAATCCCGCTTGGAAGAAGAACGAGTCCATGAAGAAGACGGTCCAACATAGTCGAACGAATCCTCACACTCTGAACGCTTTCGGAACTCTATCGAGAGGAAGCAATCCAAAAAAAACAATCAACACAAGATACACCACAACATATGCAAAATACGATGCACAAACAAATATGATGCATGTCCGGTTTAATATGCAATGCATGGCAAATCACAACAATCAAATTCTACACATTAAAGTGAAGCTCAATATGCAACAAGTTGCGTGTTGACGAAACTCCACGTTTGAATATTTAGTTCACTCTTGTTAGGTACATGATAATATTAAATGTTGTTAACACGGCAAGAGGTGAAGCATAAGTAAACTAGCTATCTAGGCATCTTAAATGAGGCCGGAAACAACTTATAGCATTTCCGAAATGACCTCATATGATAATTCGTAATTGGTCCAGATCTTAACCAATCATATTTTATATTTGTTAAATAGCAAAATAAATGTCACCATGTTATTCTACACGTCAATCTAGTCGATTTACATATATGGAACATCTCAAACGGAGCTACGGTCTAAAAGATATGAGCAACACAAGATGCACATGTCATGAATGCAAATGCATGGAAAATACAATCACAAACATTTCAAATCATGAATTCAACAATTTATTATAAAACTATATGAGATTCTAAGCAAGTTTCATATATAGCATGTCCAAAACGGAGCTACGGTTCATCCACAAACACCAAAACAAGTTTTAGTTGAAATCTGCCCAAAATAGCAACTTAGCATTTTGCACACATGAAAACAACAAGTTACACTATTCCAAAATGCACAAACTAAGCATGGGGCAGTAGCATACAACATCCACTTCATTTCATCTTCACAAATAATGTCCTCTAGCTTGCCAAATCTAGAGGAATCTTGATCCAATTTTTCATTAACAATGTGTTCTTCTTCCCTTAGATATTTAAAGTAACTCCTACCTTAGATCCATATTGATTAATGTGATTATGAATCTTTTTATCCAAGTTTTCAATAAGCTCTAGAGTAGCAACTTTATTTTCAATAATATCAAGCCTTCGCATCACATGTTCCAGAGTTAAGATTGTTTCATTAACCATGAGTGGGGGTAAACCTACCAATTTTATCATAGCATTATAAGAATCATAGGTATGGATTCCCAAGAAAATTTCCTCCCATAATGGTATCCTGAACATATCTATTCCATGGAGAAACACCCACGTAAAAATTGCGAAGGAGAACGATAGTAGACTGCTTACGAGCAAATCTATTTTGAGCATTGCAAATTATATACCAACCATCTTTTAAGTTTTCTCCCCCCCTTGCTTAAAATTAAGAACTTCACTCTCGGGAGTACTAGCGCTAGTAGTAAGGCTAGCCATGAGTTTAAGCGATCTAACACACGAGCAAACAAAAAGCAAACAAAAGACAAACGGAAGAAGGGCGAATAAAAAGGCAAATCTTTTGGGGTTTTTCTGAAAATCGTTTTAGAAGTGGGGGAGGAAAATGAGAGGTAAATGGAAAATAATGTAAATGAAAGAGATGAGTTTGTGATGGGTACTTGGTAGGCTTGCTGTAGACTTGCTATGTATCTTCCGTGGCAACGGCGCCAGAAATCCTTCTTGCTACTTCTTGAGCTTGCGTTGGTTTTCCCTTAAAGAGGAAAGGGTGATGGAGCAAAGTAGATAAGTATTTCCCTCGGTTGTTGAGAACCAAAATATCAATCCAGTAGGAGGTACAAGCAAGTCCCCAATCCATGCAACTACACAAACATTCGAACACTTGCACCCAACGCTATAAAGAGGTTGTCAGTCCCTTCACAGTTACTTGCAACGATGAGATCTGATAGAGATAGATCTAAAAGATTACTAAAAGTAAAACTAAATAAAACTAAATAAAATTGCAGCAAGGTATTTTTGGTTTATAGATCTGAAAATATAGTATGCAAAATAAACCCGGGGGGCATAGGTTTCACTAGAGGCTTCTCTCTTGAAGGAAAATAATACAGTGGGTGAACAAATTACAGTCGAGCAATTGATAGAAAAGCACATAGTTATGACAATATCTGAGGCAATGATTATGCGTATAGAACTAATGTCCATATCAAGTAGACCAAAACAATTCTGCATCTACTACTATTACTCCACACATCAACCGACTCCTGCCTGCATCTAGAGTATTAAGTTCATGAAGAACAGAATAACGCATTAAGTCAGATGGCATGATGTAGAGGGATAAACTCAAGCAATATGATGGAAACCTCATATTTTTATCCTTGATGGAAACAATACAAATATGTGCCTCGCAACCCCTACTTTGTCACTAGGTGAGGACACCACAAGATTGAACCCAAAACTAAGCACTTCTCCCATTCCAAGAATTACCAATCTAGTTGGCCAAACCAAACCAATAACTCGAAGAGACTTGCAAAGTTATGAAATAATGCATATAAGAATTCAGATAAGATTCAAATAATATTCATAGATAATCTGATCATAAACCCACAATTCATCGGATCTCGACAAACACACCGCAAAAGAATATTACGTCTGATAGATCCCCATGAAAATCATGGAGAACATGGTATTGAAGAACATAGATAGAGAAGAAGCCATCTAGCTACTAGCTATGGACCCGAAGGTCTAAGGTGAACTACTCACGCATTATCGGAAGGGCAATGGTGTTGATGTAGATGCCATCCGTGATCGAATCCCCCTCCGGCAGATTACCAGAATAGGCCCCAAGATGGAATTTCACGGGAACAGAAGCTTGTGGTGACGGAAAATTATTATCGTGGCTCTCTTTGGTATTGGGGGAATATTTCTCAATTTATAGGAGGAGAATTAGGGTTGCAAGTGCTACGAGGGGGCCCCACAAGCCAGCCCCCCCAAGGGCGCATCCTGGTGGCTTCTGGCCCACCCGTAGTTCTTATGGCCTCTTCTCTAAGCCTCCTAGGTTCCTTCTGGTCCAAGAAAAATCATCATAGAATTTTATTCCATTTGGACTCCCTTTGATATTCCTTTCTACAATACTCAAAAACAAGGAAAAAAGCAGAAACTGGCACTAGGCACTAGGTTAATAGGTTAGTCCCAAAAATAATATAAAATAGCATATTAATGCATATCAAACATCCAAAACAGATAATATAGTAGCATGGAACAATCAATAATTATAGATGTGTTGGAGACGTATCAATCCTCCTCCGGATCTCTGCATGAAGATATCTTGTTCTTTTGAGAAGCTGGAATCTTGCTACCTCTTCAGCTTGCGTTGGTTTTCCCTTGAAGAGGAAAGGGTGATGCAGCAAAGTAGATAAGTATTTCCCTTAGTTGTTGAGAACCAAGGTATCAATCTAGTAGGAGGAACAAGTAAGTCACCAATGAATGCACCTACACAAATAATCAAGCTCTTGCACCCAACGCTATAAAGGGGTTGTCAAATCCTTCATGATTATTTGCAAGGATTAGATCTGATAGAGATAGATGTAAATGAGAACGGAAAGTAAAAGGTAAATAAATTGCAGAAAATTATTTTTGGTATTTTTGGTTTATAGATCTGAAAGTATATTATGGAAACTAGACCAGGTGGCCATAGGTTTCACTAGAGGCTTCTCTCTCACAGGAAAATATCATGGTGGGTAAACAAATTACTGTCAAGCAATAGATAGAAAATCGAATAATCATGTAGTTATCCAAGGCAATGATCATGCATATAGGCATCACGTCTATATCAAGTAGACCGAAACGATTCTACATCAACTACTATTACTCCACACATCGACTGACTCCTGCCTGCATCTAGAGTATTAAGTTCATAAAGAACAGAGTAACACATTAAGAAAGATGACATGATGTAGAGGGATAAACTCAAGCAATATGATGAAAACCCCATCTTGTTACCCTTGATGGCAACAATATAATACGTGTCTCGCTACCCCTAATATGTCACTAGGTGAGGACACCTCAAGATTGAACCCAAAACCAAGCACTTCTCCCATTGCAAGAATTACCAATCTAGTTGGCTAAACTAAAACAATAACTTGAAGAGACTTACAAGGATATGAAATCATGCATACAAGAATTTAGGAGAGATTCAAATAAGATTCATGTATTATCTGAACACAAACTCACAATTCATGAGATCTTGACAAACACACCACAAAAGAAGATTACATCGGATAGATCCCCATGAAGATCATGATGAACATGGTATTGAAGATCAAAGAGAGAGAAGAAGCCATCCAGCTACTAGTTATGGACCCGTAGGTCTGTGGTGGAGTACTCACGCATCATCGGAGGGGAAATGGAGTTGATTTAGATGCCCTCCGTGGTCGAAACCTCCTCCGATAGATTACCGGAAAAGGCTCCAAGATTGGATCTCTCGGGAACGGAGGCTTCCCACGGCAGAAAAGTATTTGTGTGGATCGTTCTGAGGTTGGGGGATATTTGGGAATTTATAGGACGAAGAATAGGGTTAGGAGACCAGTTGCGAGATGGCTTGCCTTCTAGGCGCGGCCAGGGGGGACGCGCCTACCAATCTTGTGACTCCCTAGCAGGTACCCTGGCATGCACTCCAAGCCTGGTTGATTTGTTTCCTTCCAGAAAAATTCCTTCCGAAGGTTTTATTCCATTTGGACTCCGTTTAATATTCCATATCTGCAAAACTCAAAAACAAGAAAAAAACAAAAACTGGCACTAGGCTCTAGATTAGTAGGTTAGTCCCAAAAATAATATAAAATAGCATATGAATGCATGTAACACATCCAAAACAGATAATATAATAGCATGAACATCATCAAAAATTATAGATACGTTGGAGATGTATCAGCATCCCCAAGCTTAATTCCTACTCGTCCTTGAGTAGGTAAATGACAAAAATAGAATTTTCGATGTGGAGTGCTACCTAACATATTTATCCATGTAATATTCTCTATTCTGGCATGAATATTCATATTTGTAAGACTCAAAACAAAAGCTTAATAATGATATAAAAACAATAATGTTTCAAGCATACTAGTAAAGCAATTGTATCTCTTCAAAATATAAGAGCAAAATAAAGTTATCCCTACAATACCATATGGTCTAGCTGTGCTCCATCTTCCCCACACAAAGTATTTATATCGTGCACAACCCCGATGAAAAGTCAAGTAATTGTTTTCACACCTTTATTTTCTCAAAGTTTTTCAACTCTCATGCAATACATGAGCGTGAGCCATAGGTATAGCACTATAGGTGGAATAGAATATGCTAGAGGTTGTCAAGGAAAGGGAGAAGATAGTCTCACATCAACTAGGCGTATCAACGGGCTATGGAGATGCCCATGAATAGATATCAATGTGAGTGAGTAGGGATTTCGATGCAACAGATGCTCTAGAGCTATAAGTGTATGAAAGCTCAAAAGGAAACTAAGTGGGGGTGCATCCAACTTATATAAAGAAAAATTACCACTAGTATATGAAAGTGACAAAATAGGAGACTCTCTATCATGAAGATTATGGTTCTACTTTGAAGTACAAGTGTGGAAAAAGATAGTATCAATGTCCCTTCTCTCTTTTCTCTACCTTTTTTTAATGGTGGGCATCTAAGGCCTCTTTTTTTATTTGGGCTCCGCTGGCCTCTCTTTTTTAAAGTCAGGCATCTCATCCCCACTTGTGAGGGAATCATAGCTTCCATCATCCTTTACTCACATGGGATATGCTCTAATAATGACAATCATCACACTTTTATTTACTTACAACTCAAAAGAAAATTACAACTTGATACATATGAAAAAATATGACTCTATATGCAATATGGAAGTGATGGTGCAAGTCATACAAGGAAACGGTGGAAGTTGCATGGCAATATATCTCGAAATGGCTATGGAAATACCATAATAGGTAGGTATGGTGGATGTTTTGAGGAAAGATATATGGTGGCTATTTTGAGGAAGGTATATGGTGGCTATTTTGAGGAAGGTGTTTGTTGTACCGGCGAAGGTTCCACGGTGCTAGAGAGGCTAGCAAAGGTGGAAGGGTGAGAGTGCGCATAATCCATGGACTCAACATTAGTCATAAAGAACTCAAATACTTATTTCAAAAGTATATTATTCATTGAATCAAAGTATTAAATGCATGCTCCTAGGGTAGAGGTTGGTAGGAGTTAGCCATCGCGCGCTCCCGACCCTCACACAAAGGTTGACAATCTATAAAGAAGTCATGCTCTGACTTCCTTACATAACGGTTCACCATACGTGCATGCTATGGGAATAAAACTACCTTTACACAAGTAGTTTTACCAAATCACAATTACTTCCTAACATGAATCTTAACATTACCATCTTTATATCTCAAAACTTTATGCAAGGAATCAAACTTCTCATAAATACTCAATGCACTTAATATGGAAGTTTTTATTATATCCCTCTTGGATGCCTATCATATTAGGACTAAATTCACAACCTAGACCAATTACCATGCTTTTTACAGACTCTCAAAATAATATAAGTGAGGTACGACAGTTCAAGTATTTCTATAAAACGCAAACACCACCGTGCTCTAAAAAATATAAGTGAGGCACATAGAGCAAAATTGCCTAACTCAAAAGATATAAGTGAAGCACACAGAGCATTCTAAAAAATTCATGATTCAGCGTGTCTCTCTCAAAAGATGTGTGCAGCACGGATGATTGCGGCAAACTAACAAGCAAAGACTCATATCATGTGGTGAATAAAAATATAGCCTCCAGTAAATTTATCGATGGATTGAAGACGAAAGAGGGGATGCCTTCCGGGACATCCCCAAGCTTAGGCTCTTTGGCATCCTTGAATATGACTTGGGGTGCCTTGGGCATCCCCAAGCTTAGGCTCTTTCCACTCATTATTCCATAGTCCATCAAATTTTTACCCAAAACATGAAAACTTCACAACATAAACCTTAGCAGAAAACTCGTGAGATCCGTTAGTATAAGAAAATAAATCACCACTTTAGGTACTGTTGTGAACTCATTATTTATTTATATTGGTGCTATACCTACTTTATTCTAACTTCTCCATGGTTCATACCCCATTATACAACCCATAGATTCATCAAAATAGGTAAACAACTCAACAAAAACAGAATATGTCAAAACCAAAATAGTTTGTAGCAATCTGAAAACTTTTTCTACTTGTGTAACTCAAAAAATTCTAAAAAACTAGGAAAACCCGAGAAATCTATATATAAATCTTGTGTAAAAATTTCAGACTCATTTGACGCTCTTAAAAATTTATAAAATTCCTGGACTGAGCACAAAAGTTTCTATTTTTCAGCAAGATCAAATCAACAACTACCATTGATCACGCCAAAGGTTTTAGTTGGCCCAAACACTATTTAAAACACCAAAACAAAAATAATACAGAATTAATAATGTTGTAAACACTCAAAAACAGAAGCAAAAATAGAACACAAAAATAAAATTGGGTTGCCTCTCAACAAGCGCCATTGTTTAACGCCCCTAGCTAGGCCAAACGCAATAGATCTAGGTATTGTCATCTTTGGTATGCAATCCAAAAGTAGCTATCATAATATATTCATAAGGCAGTCTTATTTTATTTCTAGGAAAGTTTTACATGCCTTTCCTTAATGGAAATTTAAATCTAATGCTTCCTTCTTTCATGTCAATAATCGCACTAATCGTTCTAAGGAAAGGTCTACCAAGAATAATAGGGCATGTAGGATTGCAATCTGTATCAATAACAATGAAATCTATGGGCACATTATTACTATTTGCAACAATAAGAACATCATTAATCCTTCCCATAGGTTTCTTAATAGTTGAATCCACAAGATACAAATTTAGAGAGCAATCATCAACATCGTGGTAACCTAGCACATCACATAAAGTTTTCGGAATCGTGAAAACACTAGGACCCAAATCACACAAAGCATGACACTCATAATCTTTCATTTTAATCTTAATAGTAGGTTCCCACTCATTATAAAGCTTTCTAGGGATAGAAACTTCTAACTCAAGTTTTTCTTTAAAAGATTTAATCAAAGCATCAACGACATGTTTAGTAAAAGCCTTATTTTGACTATAAGCATGTGGAGGATTCATCATGGATTGTAACAAGGAAATACAATCAATCAAGGAGCGGCTATCATAATTAAATTACTTGAAGTCCAAAAGGGTGGGTTCATTGCTATTCAAAGTTTTGACCTCTTCTATCCCACTTTCATCAGTTTTAGCATAATGATCTATATACTCCGAACGGACGCTCTTTAACTAAAGTTAACTTATCTCCAGCCCCATCTTTATAAAGATTTATATTGGAAAACAAAGATTTAATAGGAGTGACATAAATCACTTTGAGATCTTCATCATTATTAAAAGATTCTGTCTTAGCAACCATTTTATTGACTAAGGTAGCTTGTTTATCAGAAATTTGGCCTACTAAATCGTCAAGATGAGCAAACTGAAATTTCAATCCAAAAAACTCTTTAGACATATCATCAAGTTCCTTGTTCATGTATTCAAGCATACCCTTTTATTCTTTAAGCTCATTTCTAAAGAAGTTATTATGGTCAAATTGGAGTGACATGAATCTTTTAGCATTATCCTCAATATCTTGCAACTTAATAAGATAAGGATTAAAGTCATTGCGTGGAGCCATCAAGACGAAAAAACAAACTATCACACAAGCAAACAAAAGGAAACGAAAGAAGGGCGAATAAAAAGGTGAATCTTTTTGGTATTTTCTAAAAACTGTTTTAGAAGTGGGGGAGAGGGAAACGAGAGGCAAATGGAAAATAATGTAAATGCAAGGGATGAGTTTGTGATGAGTACTTGGTAGGCTTGATGTGTATCCTCCCCGGCAACAACGCCAGAAATCCTTCTTGCTACCTCTTGAGCTTGCATTGGTTTTCCCTTGAAGAGGAAAGCATGATGCAGCAAAGTAGATAAGTATTACCATAGTTGTTGAGAACCAAGGTATCAATCCAGTAGGAGGAACAAGCAAGTCACCAATGGATGCACCTACAGAAATAATCAAACTCTTGCACCCGACGCTATAAAGGGGTTGTCAATCCCTTCACGGTTATTTGCTAGGATTAGATTTGATAGAGGTAGATGTAAACGATAACGGAAAGTAAAAGGTAAATAAATTGCAGCAAAGTAGTTTTGGCATTTTGGTTTATAGATCTTAAAGTATATTATGGAAAGTAGAACAAGGGGCCATAGGTTTCGCTAGAGGCTTCTCTCTTGAAGGAAAATATCATGGTGGGTAAACAAATTACTGTCAAGCAATTGATAGAAAAGCAAATAATCATGTAGTTATCCAAGGCAATGATCATGCATATAGGCATCACGTCCGTATCAAGTAGACCGAAACGATTCTGCATCTACTACTATTACTCCACACATCGATTGACTCCTGCCTGCATCTAGATTATTAAGTTCATAAAGAACGGAGTAACGCATTAATAAAGATGACATGATGTAGAGGGATAAACTCAAGAAATATGATGAAATCCCCATCTTGTTACCCTTGATGGCAACAATGCAATATGTGCCTTGCTACCCCTACTATGTCACTGGGTGCGGACACTGCAAGATTGAACCCAAAACCAAGCACTTCTCCCATTGCAAGAATTACCAATCTAGTTGGCCAAACCAAACCAATAACTCGAAGAGACTTACAAGGATATGAAATGATGCATATAAGAATTCGGGGAGATTCAAATAAGATGCATGTATAATCTGAACATAAACTCATAATTCATCGGATCTTGACAAATACACCACAAAAGAGGATTACATTAGATAGATCCCCATGAAGATCATGAAGAACATGGTATTGAAGATCAAAGAGAGAGAAGAAGCCATATAGCTACTAGCTATGGACCCGTAGGTCTGTGGTGGACTACTCACTCATCATCGGAGGGGAAATGGAGTTGACGTAGATGCCCTTCGTGATCGAAACCCCCTCTGGCAGATTACCGGAAAAGGCTCCAAGATTGGATTTCTTGGGAACTGAGGCTTCCAGCGGTGGAAAAGTATTTGCGTGGCTCGTTCTGATGTTCGTGGAATATTTGAGAATTTGTAGGATGAAGAATAGGGTTAGGAGACCTGCCGGGAGACGGCAAGCCTACTAGGAACGGTCAGGGGGGCATGCGCCTACCAGGCTTGTGATTCCCTGGAAGGTGCCCTGGCGTGCACTCCAATCCTGGTTGATTTGTTTCCTTTATTCCATATCTGCAAAACTCAAAAACAAGGAAAAAAACAGAAACTGGCACTAGGCTCTAGATTAATAGGTTAGTCCCAAAAATAATATAAAATAGCATATTAATGCATATAAAACATCCAAAACAGATAATATAATAGCTTGATATCATCAAACATTATAGATATGTTGGAGACGTATCAAATCTCTCTAGAGAACCTCTTGGTTTTCGGAGCAGAGGGCTTCTTGGATCCAGCTGGCTTGCCCTTGGGAGTTGCTTGGCTAGGCATAGCATCTGACATCAGTTTATTTTTCTTGTTGGGAGGAGCCTTGGTAGCTGGCTCTTCCTCTTCCTCCTCGGCAATAGCTTCTGCTGGGTACTCAAACATAGAGGTAGGCCTGCGAGTGAAAGAATGATCCTCTTTCTACTCTTCTTCTTCTCTCAAGCCTTCTTGGGCATGGATTTCTTGGGAGGCTCAATGGTCATGGTGCCCCTGGAGCTCTCTGGTGCTCTCATAGTGTCTGAGGGGGCATACTCCTTCCTGACTACCTTCTTGGAAGATGTAGCCTCAGTTGTGGGCTTCCTGGCAGTCTTCTCAGCCTTGTCCTGCTTAGCCTTGGCAGGAACTACATCAGGCACAACATTAGAGTCTTATTCCTCTGAGTTGAGCTTCCTCCTAGTACTTGTTGCTGCCTTGGGCAGGTTTGGTGAGCTAGCAACATCATCAAAAGAAGATGAGCTCTTGTCTGGACTAGTGCCTGGATCTGTGTCAGCACTGAGCTCCTTGAGGTTGTTCTGGCTATCCTATGATACACACATCTCTGATCCTGTGAATAGAATATAGAGGAGTAGAAGGGTTGAGTCATCACAAAATGCAAAGATTTTTCAAAGATTGAACAAAGAAATTCTTATATATAGATTTCAACAAAGATGGATTTCGGTGTCATCGAGTCAAAAGTGTCGGTACCACCGAGACACACAGAACTCTATATAGAAACTTGGTAGCAATTTCGGTCGCATCAAAAAATTCCATTCGGTTTCATTGAGACTGTCCTCAATAGTCCAAAACAAAATTTGTAGACCGATTTTTCTATCTTGATGACACCGAGATTCGGTTTTACGGACAGCTAGACCTAAAAATCTTTTGTTCAATGCGGTTTCTAGAGGATTGAGAGGATTACAATGAGTGGATTATTGATAAAAGTTACTCTAATGTGCATGAATCGGAAGGGGAGCGCAAAGAGGGAAGGAACCATACCCTAACTCGGTGAAGGATCCGCTAATGCATCGATGGTGGTGAAGATTCCATCGGCAGCAGCGATTCCCAACAACGGAGGCTCAAGGGGAGACGAAGGCGATGACCAGGGGTCCGAAGAGACAGCTTAGGGTTGGAGGAAATATACTTTTTCGGTTGAATTTCAAAACTCGGGCCTGCCATGTAATTTCAAAGACTTTCTCAACTGTTAGCTAGCAGGGAAACTCGGTGTAATAGAGAAAGTGGAATCGGTGAAACCGAGTGTGAAAACTAGATCAACCCTAGGCATTTGATGAGACCGAGAATTTTGGATTGGTTCCACCGAGATGCACTTGGGAGGTTTTAATGGTCAATACTTTGTCGATACGGAACTCCGAGTGCTCCTCACACAGAGAGATCGAAAAGTACTTGTTCAAATTTTGTGATGTAGCATGAATAGATTATGAGACGAGAAAGCATAGACAGCTAGAGAAGGGCCCTAGGCATTGTTGTCCATCCAATTGGAAAAAACAAAATCAAAGTCCAACTAGCGACAATTGGATGTCCTCGAATGGATAAAGAAATGCAGACCAACATGCTCACACAATAAGATGACAAATGAAATCACGGAAAACATGCACATACATACTAGCATCTATCAAGCATTTCGGTGATGATGTAGTCATCTATATATGAGTATATGAACTTAGGAGCCAAGTAAGAATACTTGTTCATAGGTCATACTCATCATTTAAGCATGACTGGGTTACCACTTCTACATAAAGCTTGTTAATGTTGTCACATTGTATGAGATGCTTTGACTCAAGTCTTAGAGTAAAGTCCCCCTCTTAATGTGACATCCCCCTTGAGAGAGATAAACTAACCTTGGGTTTTGTCGATGAAGACTTCATGTAGGTGAAGTAGTGGTGGATGCTCAAAGTTGATGAAGATCACCATGAGTTGGGAGCATCCTTGTTGTTTCTTACTCTTCTCACCTACATGGGTTAGTCCCAATACACAAGATACAAATACAAGGATATCTATGGACATGGAGTGCAAAGCATACATGATGATGTACATGGATTTTTTGATTACCTTGTCCCTTGCTTACCTTTGAGGGAATGTGTGATTCATTGAACTATTGCATAATGTATATGTTGATTGCAACTAGTTTTGGCCAATAATGAATGTGAGTGAATTTCATTGGCGGAGTCACCCCTTAACAACTTCTCTAGTTCTTGTTCTTGGGGACCCACATCAAGTTGATGGGGATCCTTGGTGTTGATGTGGCACTTGTAGAAGTTGATCTTGAAGTAGCCTTGGGAACGCACTAGACTAAAGCTTGGGATTCATCTTCATATGAGTCAATGTCCTCTTGAAGCTTGTTCTTGCCATTGAGCTTGCGGCTTGTGGTGGAAAGTCATCTTGAGCTTTTGTTCCCTTGGGAAGAGTATTTTTATACTTCTCCCTTTGAGGAACAAACTTGGGCTTGGGGTAGTTACCTTCTTCCCATTCAACTCCATTAGCATTAAAGTAGCCAATGCCATGGTTCTTCCGGTATCCTCTGTGCTTGTGTACAATTTCCTCAAATTTCTAAAACCCAGCAAGACTCTTGTAGATACCTTTATCTATAATCCCTTTCAAAAGTTCATTTTCTTGCTCAAGTGTAACTTGAATAAGAGAGGTGTTAGTGGGATCAATAGAACTACTAGAAGCAATATCATTGGATTTATCATTTTTATTTCTACTACTTGAAGAAACTTTCTTTCCTTTGTTACTAGTTTGCTTAGCCTTAACTTCTGGAACGAATGTAGACAAGAGAAGTCATTTGGCTAAATAAGAGGAAGTCTTATTTCGAAGATCGTCATGTTGGAGAACGTTGCATGGGAAACAAAAAAAATCCTATGCACACGCAAGATCTATCCATGGTGATGAGCATCTATGAGAGGGAGAGTTCATCTACATACCCTTGTCAATCGCTAAGCGGGAAGCATTGAGAAACACGGTTGATGTAGTTGAACGTCTTCGCGATCCAAATCACCGAGCGTCCCGAGATCCAATCAAGATCTGTCCCGATCTAGCACCGAACGGACGACACCTCCGTGTTCAACACACATACAGCTTGTTGACGATCTCCGCCTTCTTGATCCAGCAAGAGGGAGCAGAGAGATAGACGAGTTCTTCGGTAGCGCGACGGCATTGCGGCGATGGTGGTGGAGCTATTCCAGCAGGACTTTGCCTAAGCACTGCTGAAACCGATATAGAGGAGAAACTACAAACTAGAAGAGCGGCAGCATGTGGCTTTGGGTTTCTTGATGTGTTCCAGGTGCTATCCCCGCCCCTTTATTTATATGTTGAGCCATGGGGTCGAAACTTGGAGAAAATCCTCCTCAAGGTCGGTTTGCCCGCAAGGCAAGAGTCCTCCTCGGACTTCGGGACCAGATGCCAAGGTCCTTGGCGTCTGGCCCCAAATGCGAGGGTCCCTCACGTCTGGCCCCTAGCCTCCACAAAACACCTTTTGCACCTTCCTAAAGCCTCATGGTATTTACCCTTGGTCCAAATAAAGTGTCCTTGTACCCCCGAACATTTCGGGAAACATCCGAAACTATTTTCGGTGAATTCCGAAACCCTTCTGGAGACCTAACACTATTATCCCATATATCAATCTTTACCTTCGGACCATTCAGGAGCTCCTCATGACGTCCGGGATCTCATCCGGGACTCCGAATAACCTTCGGTCACCACCATACATAACTCTATACTACCGTAACGTCACCGAACCTTAACTGTGCAGACCCTGCGAGTTCGAGAACTATGTAGACATCACCGAGACACCTCTACGCTCGATAACCAATATCGGGACCTGGATGCCCATATTGGTTCCTACATATTCTACGAAGATCTTTATCGGTAGAACATCTGTGCAAAGGATTCAGTTAATCCCGTATGTTGTTCCATTCGTTCTTCGGTATGTTACTTGCCCGAGATTCGATCGTCGGTATCTATATACCTAGTTCAACCTCGTCACCGGCAAGTCTCTTTACTCGTCCTGTAATACAAGATCCTGTGGCTAACACTTAGTCACATTGCTTGCAAGGCTTGTTGTGATGTTGTATTACCGAGTGGGCCCTGAGACACCTCCGTCACACAGAGTAACAAATCACAGTATTGATCCATGCCAACCCAACAAACACCCTCGGAGATACCTGTAGAGCACCTTTATAGTCACCCAATTACGTTGCGATGTTTGATACACACAAGGTACTCCTCCGGTGTCAGTGAGTTGCATGATCTCATGGTCATAGGAACAGATACTTGACATGCAGAAAACTGTAGCGATAAACCGACACGATCAAATGCTACATTTATAGTTTGGGTCTTGTCCGTCTCATCATTCTCCTAATGATGTGATCCCATTATCAAATGACATCTCAAGTCAATGGCTAGGAAACATTGATCATCTTTGATCAACGAGCTAGTCTACTAGAGGCACACTAGGGACAAAGGGTTGTCTATATATCCACACATGCAATGTGTTTCGAGTCAATACAATTATAGCATGGATAATAAACAACTATCATGAACAAGGAAATATAATAACAACCATTTTATTATTGCCTCTAGGGCATATTTCCAACACGTCATTGATGGCTTTAAGGAATTCATGCTCTTGCTTCAAAATGAGCTTCTCGAAGCGGGGCTTCTCATGTGTCCTTTCAAGCTCTCTATGATCTTGTAGAGTAGACTCGTGAGCTAACTTAAGATTGTTTAGTTCTTGAGTTAGTCGTTCTGTTTCCAACTTATCATCATCACATGACTTATCTTGGCTAGAGTGATTACTAACAAGTTCATCTTGACTAACATTACTAGATTTTTCAAATATCAAGTCATCATCTCCTAACAAGTCATCCTCATCACCATTGAAATCAAGATACTCGGGGTGTGATACCTTGGGGCCTTTAGCCATGAAGCAACTTCCACTCCCTTAATTTTGTGAATCCAATATTTCATAGGAGTCGGTCGTCACTAGTGGAAGTCCGGCAACACCTTCATCCTGACTATGGTTAGAGTTGGAGTGATAGCTTCTCGGAGTGGTTGTCGGATTCGGAGCCGGAAACCCATTCACAAACATGAGCTTGATGTCTTCTTCTTGAGTAGCTATTGTTGTAGTTGTCCTTCTTCTCCGAGTCCCTACTTCTCCTTGAGGGTCTTCGTTCATAATGATCATCTCTACTCCTTCTCCGTTTCTTCGACATGACTCATCTGTTGAGCTTTGTCTTCTTGGTGACTCTTCTTATCTTTTGTAGGGAGTCATGCACTCGTTGGAGTAGTGTCTGGGCTTCCCACAATTGTAGTAGTTTTGGTCACGACTTGAAGAACGCTTCTCTTCATATCTTGAGTTGGAGCTCCGATCTTTGCCTCTATTCTTGTAGAACTTGTTGAATTTCTTGACCATGAGCCACATCTCTTCATTTGTGACAAGGTTGTCGCTCGAAGTTATGGGAGCATCACTTGTGGCTTTGTAATCACCGCTAGACTTGTTGTGAAGCTCTTCCTTATCCTTGAGTGTCATCTGATGAGCAACAATCCTTCCAATCACTTTTGTAGGCCTGAGATCTTTGTAGTTGGGCATCATTGGGATCAATGTGCGCACAGTATCATATCTCTCATCTAAGCTCAAAATATCTTCTTGATGATGAATTTGTCGATCCTTTCTTCGCTTCCTAAGCTGGCAATCTCATTTGTGATGAGAGATAGCCTAGAGTACATCTCTGTGACTCCTTCACCATCCTTCATCTTGGAATTGTCAAGCTGGCTATGAAGAACATCCAACTTGGATTCTCTCACGGATTCGGCACCTTTGTGCATATCAACCAAAGTATCTCAAATATCTTTGCATTCTCAAGACGACTGATTTGGTTGTATTCTTTGAGGCATAGGCAGTTGAAGAGAATGTCACATGCTTGAGCATTGTATTGCAACATATTCAGTTCATCCGCAGTCGCTTCACAATCTAATTCCCTTCCATCCGCAAATAATTCACCTTGCAATACAACAAAAACAATAGAACAAATGGCAGGGTTATGACCAAGAATATGCATTTTCAATTTATTGCTCCAACTAGCAACATTTATGCCATCAAAGTACGGACAGCTATGGTGATAGTTTCCCTTGCTAGACACCATAATGTCCTAGGTTGTGAAACCATTGCAATGGAGACCAATGCTCTAATACCACTAGGATCAAAAGTAGGTCTAGAGGGGGTGATTAGACTAGTTAACCAAATAAAAATTCTACCTATTCCCAATTTTAAGTGTTGGCATATTGTAACAATGATAGCAAGTCAAGCACACCATACACATGCATGTCTACAAGTATAGCAGCAGAAAGTAAAGACAAGCATGAGTAGTAAAGGAAGGGTAGGAAGATCAAACACAATTTGGAGACACAAAGATTTTTCCCGTGGTTCCGATAGGTGGTGCTATCGTACGTCCAAGTTTATGGAGACTTCAACCCACGGAGGGTAATAGACGCAAGACTCCACGGAGGGTTCCACAAAGAAGCAACCTTATCTATACCATGATGGCTACGTCCACGGAGGACTAGCCTAACTTGGAGTAGATCTTCACAAAGTAGGTGATATCCTTGTCCTTACAAACTTCTTGGTTCACTCAACAACACGAAGTAGGAGGCCCCAAGCGACACCTAACCAATCTAGGAGGCACCACCCTCCAAAAGGTAATAGGATCAATAATGTCGATGAACTCCTTGATCTTGTGCTTCAAGATGATAGACTCCTCAACACTCAATCACTTCCTCACAGATTTGGCTTAGGTGGAAGATATTGATTAGGTGGAAAGTAACTTGGGGAGGCTAGAGATCAAGATTCATATGGTTGAAACGGAATGGTATGATCTCAACACATGAGTAGGTGGCTCTCTATCAGAAAATATGATGGGATAAGTGGGGATCTGTTCTGAGTGCTTCTCTTGCGAGTGAGTGGTGGTGGAGGGCTATATATAGGCATCTCCAAAAATCCAACCGTTACACCTCAAGTGACCAACTCTATGTGTGAATCTTAGTGGTATCAAGTTGCTCCAAAGGTAGCAACTTTTGAATCTCGGTGAGACCGATATAGAACTCTCGGCGGTACCGATTGAGGGAGTCCTAGATTAGGAGGTCCTCGGTGAGGCAGCCTATTATTATGGGCCAGATTATATGGGCTACTCACTGAACACTGGAAGATTTGAAGGCCCAGTCTCCAAGATGGAAGCTTCGGGAAGCACGACTTGCGCTCCATGTTTGATGTAGCAAATAGGCATATTTATCTCTTCGGCATTTAACCGACCATGTGCAAACCTAGGCATCCTCGGTGTCTTTATAAGCCGGAGGATTTTAGGGTATAGACAGAGGATAACTCATCTAGGTTTAGCTATTCAATCTCGACGTGGATCAACTCGGTAACCCCCCAAATCATCAATACAACCAAGCAGGACGTAGGGTATTACCTCCATAGGAGGGCCCGAACATGGGTAAACCTATGTCCCCTTCGTCTCCTCTTACTATCGATTCTAGTCTCACAGTTCGGGACCCCCTACCCGAGATATGCCGGTTTTGACACTGACATTGGTGCTTTCATTGAGAGTTCCTCTGTGTGCAAGATGGAATCGACGTCTCGCCTTGTCATCAACGAAGAGGTCCGCAACATTGACACTTTTGTCCCCTGACAGATCTTCGCCTTCGGCAGCGTTGTGCTGCACGCTGATTCTGCTGACCATCTAGGCTGCTTTGAGAGCTTCGCCCCTAATCGAGAGTTCAGATTTAGAAACATAGAGTTCTCCGTTGACTCTCGGGGTGACTTATTGTTAATTGGGCTTGCAGCCTCGCTAGTAGCCCCCAAGGACTCCGAGTCTCTAACCTAGAACCCCTTCTTCGGACATGCCAATGGGGTCACCCATGGCAATGGTCCGAACTCCTATCTCGGCCCGGCCATTGAGCCAGATGACCTGACACGTGTTCTTGCCGAACACTCCCCATGTCCGGACGCCTTGGAGGTTAACTCCGCAAGTTCCAAACAGCTGGATCCCATCGGTCCCTCAACGGTTAACATGGCCCTAGATAGGATCTCGTTGATGAAGATCACCGACAATCCAGCCCCGATCCATGCTTAGTTCGCTTACGGTGCGGGTCAGGATGAATTTTTCAACCCACCCACAACCCACTTGATAGCCACTGTTGAGGATTTAACCGACATGCTGGACTATGCCTACGACGAGGCAGAATACATGGATGAAGAAGATCGTGCTCCCACCCCCATTAACACCGGGAGGTGGGCTGCCACTTCCACATACATGTCTACATGGTAGATACTCCTGCCACTAATAGCGACAATACTCCTAATAACGATGGCGACATGTCCGGCAATGCGTCGTCAAGGCGCCAGAAACCGCATAAGAGGTCTAAAGGCAAAAAGGGAAGGAAAGCTATTATCAGCAACGGGGACGGTAATACCCCCACTGACCATGGAAATCCCGATATCCCCGAGCACCCGTTAGAGGGTCCGGAAGGGCCTGAGGACCAAAACAACCGCGATAACGTCAACAACTCCAAAGAAAATAATTACCTTCCCCCCGTCGAGGAGGAACATATACCAAAAGCCGATGACTTGTACATCCCTGATAACCTCGAAGATGAGGAAGAAATCAGGCAATGGCTCATAGCAACGGCTCGCAGCCTAAAGGCTGAAGAATGGCAACTCAAAGCCGAACAGGACAACCTCAATGATCGATGGACAAAAGTCCTCTCACCCGAGGAAGTATACGGCACCGGTCTTTTGAACCAGCCCAAAAGCTACCCTCGGAGGAGGCTGCTACTGCAATTCGATGATGAACTCACTAATACTCCGTCTCCAAACCGTTCTCCATACGACAAGATGGACCGCCCCCTCGTGGTCGGGACAGGACGGCTGACAAAACCGGTTATATACTGGTCGTGCCTCGAAGACGGGGCAAGGATCCATTAGAGCCCAATGAAAGGTTCGACCTGCGAGATGACCTGGATCACATAGCAGGTCGTACAAGATCCATGTATGGATCCAGAGAGTACTCGCCCGACAGACGGGGCAGATACAGCCATGGTTCAACCAAAACAATAGAGTCCGGGAATGCTACCGGCCCCACACAGACGTCGAATATACGTGTGACATAGCACGGGTCAGAGGCGCCGCTCACCCACTGTGCTTCACAGATGAGGTAACGCGACATTAGTTCCCCGCGGGGCTTAAACCTGTGAATATAGAACAGTATGATGGGACCACTGACCCAACCATATGGATTGAGGACTTCCTCCTCCATATCCATATGGAGCGAGGAGACGATCTCCATGCCATCATATATCTACCTCTTAAGCTTAAGGGGCCATCTCGGCACTGGTTAAACAGTCTCCCCGAAAACTCCATTGGATGTTGGGAAGACCTGGAAGATGCGTTCCGCTCTAACTTCCAGGGAACCTACGTCTGCCCGCCAGACTCATCCGATCTTAGCAACGTCGTCCAGAAGCCCAGCGAGTCTGCTCGGCAATTTTGTAATCGGTTCTTGACTAAGAAAGAGCCAAATCGTTGAATGTCCGGATGCTGAAGCCATAGCCTCCTTTCGGCACAATATTCGGGACGAATGGCTGGCCCGCCAGCTAGGCCAGGACAAACCTCGGACTATGTCCACCCTTACCTCCCTCATGACCCGCTTTTACGCGGGTGAAGACAATTGGATGGCAAGACGCAGCCATAATTCCGAAGATCATGTAGCATCCCAAGCCTAGGATGGCAACTTAAAACCAAAGCGCTATAAGAATAAGCGTCGGCACAATAATAGCGATGCCGATGACACGGATGTACATGCCAGATTCCGCAACTCCCAACCTGGGCAGCGGAAGAAGCCTCCTAAATGAAATCGCGATGGGACCACTTAGCTGGAGAAGATCATGGAAAGGCCTTGCCAAATCCATGGGACTTTGGAGAAGCCCGCCAACCACACACACCGCAACTGCTGGGTGTTTAAACAGGTCGGCAACATACCACCGGAGGACCAATGCAAAAGCTCTCGCAGCAAGGACGAGGATGAGCCTCGGGGTCCAATTGGTGGCAGACAGAAGAAATTCCCTCCCGAAGTAAAAACAGTGAACATGATATACGCCACCCATATACCTAAGAAGGAAAGGAAGCGCATCCTCCGGGACGTCTACACTATGGAACCCATAGCCCCGAAGTACACCACATGGTCGGCATACCCGCTAACCTTCGATCGGCGTGATCACCCGACCAGTATTCGTCATGGGGGTTCGGCGGCCCTCGTCCTAAACCCCATTATAGATGGGTATCACCTCACAAAAATCCTAATAGACGGAGGAAGTAGCCTTAACTTGATTTACTCAGATACGATGAAAAAGATGGGCATAGATCCGTCAAGGATCAAACCTCGCAGCACTACCTTCAAAGGAGTGATCCCAGGTGTTGAGGCCCGATGTACGGGTTCTGTAACCCTGGAAGTTGTGTTCGGTTTGCCCGATAATTTTTGTAGCGAAGACTTGATCTTCGACATTGTGCCCTTCCTCAACGACTATCATGCATTGCTTGGTTGGACAGCATTCGCTCGTTTCAACGCAGTCCCACACTACGCATACCTCAAGCTCAAGATGTTGGGCCCCAAGGGGGTCATTACTGTTAACAAAAATACAGAGTGCTCCCTTAGAACTGAGGAACATGCATTATCCCTAGCACTCGAATTCAGCTACAAAGAAGATCAGCAAGTTCCGACATCCACCATAAAGGCATGTTGTAAATATGCCCTAGAGGCAATAAATAAAGTGTTTATTATTATATTTCCTTGTTCATGACAATTGTTTATTGTCCATGCTATAATTGTATTGATTGGAAACACATTACATGTGTGGATAAATAGACAACACTTTGTCCCTAGTATGCCTCTAGTGAACTAGCTCGTTGATCAAAGATGGCCAAGGTTTCCAAGCCATTGACATGTCATGTCATTTGATAATGGGATCACATCACTAGGAGAATGATCTGATGGACAAGACCCAAACTAACAATGTAGCATATGATTGTGTCAATTTATTGCTACTGTTTTCTACATGTCAAGTATATGTTCCTATGGCCATGAGATCATGCAACTCACGGACACCGAAGGAGTGCCCTCTGTGTATCAAACGTCGCAACGTAACTGGGTGACTATAAAGGTGCTCTAAAGGTATCTCCAAGGGTGTCTGTTGGGTTGGCATGGATCAAGACTGGGATTTGTTACTCCGTGTGATGGAGAGGTATCTCAGGGCCCACTCGGTAACACAACATCACAATAAGCCTTGCAAGCAATGTGACTAAGTGTTAGTCACGGGATCTTGTATTACGGAATGAGTAAAGAGACTTGCCGGTAACGAGGTTGAACTAGGTATGGAAATACCGACGATCGAATCTCGGGCAAGTAACATACCGAAGAACAAAGGGAACATCATACGGGATTAACTGAATCCTTGACATAGAGGTTCGACCGATAAAGATCTTCGTAGAATATATAGGAACCAATATGGGCATCCAGGTCCCGCTATTGGTTATTGACCATAGAGGTGTCTCAGTTATGTATACATAGTTCTCGAACCCGCAGGGTCTCCACACTTAAGGTTTGGTGATGTTTCGGTAGTATAGAGTTATGCATGGTGGTGGCCAAAGGTTGTTCGGAGTCCCGGATGAGATCATGGACATCACGAGGAGCTCCAGAATGGTCCGGAGGAAAAGATTGATATATAGGAAGTCCTGTTTTGGTCGCCGGAAAAGTTTTGGGCTCATCGGTAGTGTATCGGGAGTGCCGGTAGTGTACCGGGAGACCATCGGGAGGGGTATTTCGACCCAAGAGGCTACATGGGCTGTGGGAGGGTGAATACCATCCCTTAGTGTGTTGGTGGTAGTCCCACACAAGGACCATGTGGCTGGGAAGAAAAGCCCAAAGAGTAAAAGGTGGAAAAAGGCAAAAAGACCAAATAAGGGAGTCCTAGTCCTACTAGGATTGGAGGAGGATTCCTCCTCTCCTCCATTCGGCCGAAGCCTAGATGGATTGGCCCTTGGGCCAAGACTCCTCCTCTGTTCCTCTTATATATCTGGAGATTTTAGGGTTTTGGCACAAGATTTCCAGCCACGTGCAACCCTACCCTCTAGTTCGTAGTTCCTCTTCTAGATCGATTTCAGCGGTGCTTAGGCAAAGCCCTGCTGAGACTACTCCACCACCATCGCCGCAGCGCCGTCACGCAGCCAGAGAACTCGTCTACGCCTCCTCTCCCTCTTTCTGGATCAAGAAGGCGGAGATCATCATCAAGCTGTACGTGTGCTGAACGAGGAGGTGCCGTCCGTTCGGTGCTAGATCAGAACGGATCGTGATTGGATCACGGGACGCTCGACGATTTGGATTGCAAGGACGTTCGACTACATCAACCACGTTTCTTAACGCTTCCCGCTTAGCGATCTACAAGGGTACGTAGATCCACTCTACCTCTCGTAGATGCTCATCACCATGGATAGATCTTGCGTGAGCGTAGGAAATTTTTTGTTTCCCACGCAACGTTCCCCAATAGTGGCATCATGAGCTAGGTCTATGTGTAGATGAGATCTCGAGTAGAACACAAAGAGTTTGTGGGCGTTGATGCTTAGATTGCTTCCTCCCTTGGTCGTGTTTTGGTTCAGCGGTATTGTGGGATGAAGCGGCCCGGACCAACCTTACTCGTACGCTTACGAGAGACCGGTTCCATCAACTGACGTGTAACCTCGTTGCACAAAGATGGCTGGTGGGTGCCTGTTTCTCCTACTTTAGTTGGATTGGATTCGACAAAGGAGGTCCTTGAGAAGGTTCAAAAGCAACTTATGTATCACCGTTGTGGTTTATGCGTAGGTGAGAATTGTTCTTGCTAGATACCCATAGCAGCCACGTAAAACATGCAATAACAATTAGAGGACGTCTAACTTGTTTTTGCAGGGTATGTTGTGATGTGATATGGCCAATTACATGAAGTGATATATGTGATGTATGAGATGATCATGTGTTGTATAGAATATCACGACTTGCATGTCGACGAGTACGGCAACCGGCACGAGCCATAGGGTTGTCCTTAATTATTGTATGGCATGCGTCTCAATCATTAAGCACTATGTAATGATTTACTTTATCACTAAATGGTAGCAAGAGTAGTACAAGCATGATGGGCGCGACAACCCCGATGGCGACTCGTTGATGGAGATCATGGTGTCGTGACGGTGACGATGGAGATCATGCCGGTGCTTTCAAGATGGAGATCAAAAGCACAAGTTCATGGCCATATCATGTCACTTACGATTTGCATGTGATGTTAATCCTTTTATGCACCCTGTTTTTCTTTGGACGATGATAGCATTATAAGGTGATACCTCACTTAAATTTCAAGATGAATGGTGTTCTCCCCGAGTGTGCACCGTTGCGAAAGTTCGTCGTGTCGAGACACCACGTAATGATCGTGTGTGATAGACTCTACGTTCACATACAACGGGTGCAAGCCAGTGTTGCACATGCAGAACACTCGAGTTAAACTTGACGAGCCTAGCATGTACAGACATTGCCTCGGAACACAAGATACCGAAAGGTCGAACATGAGTCATATAGTAGATATGATCAACATGATGATGTTCACCTTTGAAACCACCACAACTCCCGTGATGACCGGACTTGAGTTGGTGGATTTGGATCATGTGACACTTAGATGACTTGAGGGATGTCAATTTGAGTGGGAGCTTTAGTAATTCGATTAACTAAAACTCATTATCTTGAACAATAGTCTAAGAAACCTTTGCATATTTATGTTGTAGATCAATGGCTCGCGCAGTAGCACCCCTGAGTTTTAATGCATTCCTAGAGAAAGCTAAGTTGAAAGATGATGGATGAATTTTTTTTGAATAGGCCCGTAATCTGAGGATTATCCTTACGGCTTCCAAGAAATCATATGTCCTTGATGCACCGCTTGGTGACCAACCAGAAGACATGTCATCCGAAGACGTTACGAATGCTTGGGAGGCACGTTCTCGAGATTGCTCAATAGTTCAGTGTGAAATAGTGTATGGCTTAGAACTGGGACTTCAAAGACGTTTTGAACGTCATGGAGCATATGAGATGTTCTAGGTGTTGAAGTTTATCATTCAGAAGAATGCTCAAATCGAGAGGTATGAGACCTCCGATAAGTTCTATGCTTGCAAGATGGAGGAGAACGGATCTATCAGTGAACATATACTCAGAATGTCTGGGTATTCGACTCGTCTAGCGGAGTTGGGAATTACCCTTCCGCCAGAGGCATTCACTGACAGAGTTCTTCAATCACTGCCACCTAGTTACAAGAGCTTTGTGATGAACTATAACATGCATGGGATGAACAATTCAGTCGCCGAGCTGTTTGCGATGCTAAAAGTCGCTGAGTCTGAAATCCAGAAAGAACATCAAGTGTTGATGGTCAATAAAACCACTAGTTTCAAGAAGAATGGCAAGGGCAAGGGCAAGAAGGGTAAAACCAAGAAGGATGGCAAAGCAGTTGCTACTCCTGTAAAGAAGCCCAAGAATAGACCCAAGCCAGAAACTGAGTGCTTTCATTGCTAGGGAACTGGTCACTGGAAGCGGAACTGCCCCAAGTACCTGGCTGACAAGAAGGCGGCCAACGACAAACAAGTATATATGATATACTTGTTATTGATGTGTACCTTACTATCTCTCGTTGTAGTGCCTAGGTATTTGATACCGGTTCGGTTGGTCACATTTGCAACTCAAAACAGGAACTACGGAATGGACGAAGGCTAGCAAAGGATGAAGTGATGATGCGAGTGGGAAATGGTTCCAAGGTTGATGTGATCGTCGTCGACACGCTCTCTCTTCGATTACCATCGGGATTAGATTATTGACTCTAGTGCAAGTGGGAGACTGTTGGAAATATGCCCTAGAGGCAATAAATAAAGTTTTTATTATTAAATTTCCTTGTTCATGATAATTGTTTATTGTCCATGATATAATTGTATTGATTGGAAACACATTACATGTGTGGATAAATAGACAACACTTTCTCCCTAGTATGCCTCTAGTGAACTAGCTCGTTGATCAAAGATGGTCAAGGTTTCCTAGCCATTGACATGTGATGTGATTTGATAACGGGATCAAATCATTATGAGAATGATGTGATGGACAAGACCCAAACTACAAACGTAGCATATGATCGTGTCAGTTTATTGCTACTATTTTCTACATGTCAAGTATATGTTCCTATGACCATGAGATCATGCAACTCACGGACACCGGAGGAGTGACTTATGTGTATCAAACATCGCAACATAATTGGGTGACCATAAAGGTGCTCTAGAGGTATCTCCGAAGGTGTCTGTTGGGTTGGCATGGATCAGACTAGGATTTGTTACTTCGTGTGACGGAGAGGTATCTCAAGGCCCACTCGGTAATACAACATCGCATTAAACCTTGTAAGCAATGTGACTAAGTGTTAGTCACGGGATCTTGTAATACGGAATTAGTAGAGAGACTTGCCGGTAATGAGGTTGAACTAGGTATGGAGATACCGACGATCGAATCTCGGGCAAGTAACATACCGAAGAACAAAGGGAACATCATACGGGATTAACTGAATCCTTGACATAGAGGTTCGACCGATAAAGATCTTCGTAGAATATGTAGGAACCAATATGGGCATCCAGGTCCCGCTATTGGTTATTGACCGTAGAGGTGTCTCGGTCATGTCTACATAGTTCTCGAACCCGCAGGGTCTCCACACTTAAGGTTTGGTGACGTTTCGGTAGTATAGAGTTATGCATGGTGATTGCCGAAGGTTTTTGAGAGTCCCGGATTAGATCACGGACATCACGAGGAGCTCCAGAATGGTCCGGAGGTAAAGATTGATATATAGGAAGTCCTGTTTTGGTCGCCGGAAAAGTTCCGGGCTCATCGGTAGTGTACCGGGAGTGCCGATAGTGTATCGGGAGACCATCGGGAGGGGTATTTCGTCCCAAGAGGCTACATGGGCTGTGGGAGGGTGAATACCAGCCATGAGTGGGCTGGTGGAAGTCCCACACAAGGCCCATGCGGCTGGGAAGAAAAGCCCAAATAGAAAAAGGTGGAAAAAGGCAAAAAGACCAAATAAGGAAGGAGTCCTAATCCTACTAGGATTGGAGGAGGATTCCTCCTCTCCTCTCTTCGGCCGAAGCCTAGATGGCTTGGCCCTTGGGCCAAGCCTCCTCCTCTCTTCCTCTTATATATACTAGAGGTTTTAGGGTTTTGGCACAAGATTTTCAGCCATGTGCAACCCTACCCTCTAGTTCGTAGTTCCTCCTCTAGATCGATTTCAGCGGTGCTTAGGCGAAGCCCTGCTGAGATTACTCCACCACCATCGCCGTAGCGTCGTGACACTGCTGGAGAACTTGTCTACCTATCTGCTCCCTCTTGTTGGATCAAGAAGGCGGATATCATCATCAAGCTGTACGTGTGCTGAACGCGGAGGTGTTGTCCGTTCGGTGCTAGATCAAGACGGATCGTGATTGGATCGCGGGACGCTCGGCGATTTGGATCGCGAAGACGTTAAACTACATCAACCGCATTCCTCACGCTTCCCACTTAGTAATCTACAAGGGTACATAGATCCACTCTCCCTCTCGTAGATGCTCATCACCATGGATAGATCTTGCGTGTGCATAGGAATTTTTTTGTTTCCCATGCAACGTTCCTCAACAAGGCACACAAGGCTGGGAAGCGAGTTCAGCTTCAGACCGAAAACTCAGATCCTTCCTCCTCCCCTCTATAGGGACTCACCCCCCACTGCACAACCTTAAGACCAGCAAAGTACGTGACGATGAGGCACAACTTCGCACTTAAGATTCCATGGGTAGCGGTAGGGAAGTAAAGATGGGTGTTTGGCTGGTCCGAACCTCTACCATCAACACATCTTCGGACTAAATGTAGGCACTCCTAAAAGAGCCTGCCTATGGCGTGAAGCTCACCTACAATTCGGCGGCCTTTGAAGACCTTGCGTGCAAGATCCATCCATCGAACACGAACACCCATCAAGGTGCATCTAAGAGCAGGAGTCAACTAGCAACGGGGCATATCGAGGAGGTCAGGTTATCAATTGAAGACCCTGGTACAACAACTCATGTATATTTTTATATCTTTCGCATACGTGTAAATAGTTGCTTCGGCAATCCGAGCTATAAGAGTTGTTGAGGAAATGTAAATTGCGTGGCACAAGTTTGCCTGATCTGTCCTTTTTTCAACGCACATTTTTTCCTATCTCCCTCTTCTCGTGGACATGTTCGGTATGACGCGAGGTAACTGGATAATAGACCCGGGGCTCGAGTTCAAAAACAAATTGCCTTATCCATCATGTGTTCGTGTCTTGGTGTTCTCTTTATATGCATCGGTTCCGAACTATGTATTTGGTTAATAAGTTGGGTTGCCCGACTCCTGTGCTTGCCCCTTTATGTTTCGCTCGTTCGGCTAAAAGGGCAAAGGGAGCACCCCTGCGATTGTGCTTCCGGATAGTCTGGTCAAGCACCTCAAGGGAGAAAGCCGAATACAGACTGTCATAGTATACGCGAACCGGTCTGTGAACCCCGAGCTGGAAGTATTATACTTCAATCCTCATAAGCGGTTATTCCGTGTTATACGAGGAACTTGCCCTTTGCACAAACATTGTGATACCGTCTTTGGCCACGGTTTGTCCGAACATCACAACACTTTGGTGGCTAATCATACGGTTCATGTAGTCCTTTTCGCGCCCCTATGGCTAAGTGAAATAAATAAAGCACTATAGTCTGATTGCCTAGTCTACCACACTATACCACCTTCGGGTTCTGATAATTCGGCTAAGGGACATAGTGCATTGGCATAGACACCCCATGTAGTATCTACATGGGGGATGAAGCCGACAACTCGCATCTTTCACTATTAAACAGCCACATAGGATTTATAAAGGAGTGCAAAACCACATAAGAACAAATACTAATATCACCAAAAGTTTGGACAAGTCTTCAGACGCGTTACAACTCATTCAAACATGTTATCACCTGAGCATTGTGACGCTACACCCAAGCACTCTCCATCATTGCATAGAAGTATAGCTTGGGGCGTCGATGCTCCTTTCTGGGTGGCGGCGGGTCGATGGCTATCTTCACCAGATTCAGCCCCGATCAGTGCACCTTGGCCTTGAAAAGGGCCATCCCGACTCCCTCGATACAGTAGGAGCGCTTGACGGTGTCGAGGCGGGGCGAAGTAGCAATCAACCTCTGCACTAGGACCAAGTAGCTGCCTGGCAACGGCTTGCCGGGCCATAAGCGGATGCAGAGGTCCTTCATGGTCGGCTCTGCCATCTGGCGCAGCTCCATCAACTTTTTTAGCTGCTCCACCAGAAGAGGAGGATGCTCAAGGGGCTCCGAACTGTGCCCAGAACAGCCGAGCTTCATCTCCTTGTCCTCGCGAGGCGAACAACTGATTGGCGTCCTCCATGCTCTTTTCGAGATCGAAATATGCGCCTGAGGATTGCCACACCCGGGTAAGCAATGCGAATTTTCTATCCCTGAATATGCACTTTAGTGAGTACGGCTTACCGTCTGCTATGTCCTTGGCTTGGCGCACTTGCTACTCGTAGAACCGTCTGTCCATCCGCTCCTTCTGGGTTGATTTTTAACGTGGACAGTTCGGCCGAGCTCACCTTATTCTTCTGCTTCAAGGCCTCGCATCTTCACTAGCGTCCTTGAGCTCCTGCTGGACCTCTGCCACATGAGCCTCATGCTTGCCGCTGGTGGCCCGCATGGCGGAAAGGGCGACAATTCTTTCTTTAGCAGCCACCCTCTCGGTGTTCGTTTCGTCCTTCACACGCTGGAGCTCGGCCTTGATGTTGGAAATATGCCCTAGAGGCAATAATAAATTAGTTATTATCATATTTCCTTGTTCATGATCATCATTAATTATCCATGCTATAATTGTATTGATCGGACACTTAGATGCATGTGTGGATACATAGACAAAACCATGTCCCTAGTATGCCTCTAATAAACTAGCTCGTTGATCAAAGATGGTTAAGGTTTCCTAGCCATGGACAGGAGATGTCATTTGATAATGGGATCACATCATTAGGAGAATGATAGGACGGACAAGACCCAAACCACAGACGTAGCATATGATCGTGTCACTTTATTGCTACTGTTTTCTGCATGTCAAGTATCTTTTCCTATGACCATGAGATCATGCAACTCACTGACACCGAAGGAGTGCCTTCTGTGTATAAAACATCGCAACGTAACTGGGTGACTATAAAGGTACTCTACAGGTATCTCCGAGGGTGTCTGTTGGGTTGGCATGGACCAAGACTAGGATTTGTTACTCCGTGTGATGGAGAGGTATCTCAGGGCCCACTCGTTAATACAACATCACAACAAGCCTTGCAAGCAATGTGACTAAGTGTTAGTCACGGGATCTTGTATTATGGAACGATTAAAGAGACTTGCCGGTAACGAGTTTAAACTAGGTATGGAGATACCGACGATTGAATCTTGGGCAAGTAACATACCGAAGAACAAAAGGAACATCATACGGGATTAACTGAATCCTCGACATAAAGGTTCAACCGATAAAGATCTTCGTAGAATATGTAGGAACCAATATGGGCATCCAGGTCCCGCTATAGGCTATTGCCGTAGAGGTGTCTCGGTCATGTCTACATAGTTCTCGAACCCGCAGGGTCTGCACACTTAAGGTTCAGTGACGTTTCGGTACTATAGAGTTATGTATGGTGGTTACTGAAGGTTGTTCGAAGTCCCGGATGAGATCCCGGACGTCACGAGGAGATTCGGAATTGTCCATAGGTAAATATTGATATATAGGAAGTCCTATTTTGGTCGCCGGAAAAGTTTCGGGCTCATCGGTAGTGTACTGGGAGTGTCGGTAGTGTACCGGGAGACCATCGGGAGGGGTATTTCGACCAAAGAGGTTACATGGGCTGTGGGAGAGTGAATACCAGCCCTTAGTGGGCTGGTGGAAGTCCCACACAAGGCCCATGCGGCTGGGAGAGAAAAGCCCAAAGAGAAAAGGTGGAAAAAGGGGAAAAAGGCAAAAATAGGAAGGAATCCTAGTCCTACTAGGATTGGAGGAGGATTCCTCCTGTCCTCCTTGGTTCGGCCGAAGCCTAGGGCTGGCCCCTTCCCCCTCCTCTCTTCCTCTTATATATACTAGAGGTTATAGGGGTTTTGCACTAGATTTTCTGCCACGTGCTACCCTCTCCTCTAGTGCATAGTTTCTCCTCTAGATCGGTTTTCTGCAGTGCTTAGGCAAAGCCCTGCCGGAATTGCTCCACCACCATCGCCGCGGCGCCATCATGTTGCCGGAGAACTCGTCTACCTCTCTGCTCCCTTTTGCTGGATCAAGGAGGCAGAGATCTTCATCGAGTTGTACGTGTGCTGAACGTGGAGGTGTCGTCCATTCGGCGCTAGATCGGAAGGATCATGATCAAGATTGCGAGACGGATCGTGATGAGATCGCGGGATGGATCGTGATGAGTTCGCAGGATGGATCGTGATTGGATCGCGGGACGGATCATGATGAGATTGCGGGACGCTCAGCGATTTGGATCGCGAAGACGTTCGACTACACCTACCGCGTTTCTTAACGCTTCCTGCTTAGCGATCTACAAGGGTACGTAGATCCACTCTCCCTCTCGTAGATGCTCATCACCATGGATAGATCTTGCGTGTGCATAGGAAACTTTTTGTTTCCCATGCAACGTTCCCCAACAGTGGCATCATGAGCTAGGTCTACGTGTAGATGAGATCTCGAGTAGAACACAAAGAGTTTGTGGGCGTTGATGCTTAGATTGCTTCCTCCCTTGGTCGTGTTTTGGTTCAGCGGTATTGTGGGATGAAGCGGCCCGGACCACCCTTACTCGTACGCTTACGAGAGACCGGTTCCATCGACTGACATGTAACCTCGTTGCACAAAGATGGCTGGCGGGTGTCTGTTTCTCCCACTTTAGTTGGATCGGATTCGACAAAGGCGGTCCTTGAGAAGGTTCAAAAGCAACTTATGTATCACCGTTATGGTTTTGCGTAGGTGAGAATTGTTCTTGCTAGATACCCGTAGCAGCCACGTAAAACATGCAAGAACAATTAGAGAACGTCTAACTTGTTTTTATAGGGTATGTTGTGATGTGATATGGCCAATTACATGATGAGATATATGTGATGTATGAGATGATCATGTTTTGTATAGAATATCACGATTTGCATGTCGATGAGTACGGCAACCGACAGGAGCCATAGGGTTGTGTTTAATTATTGTATGACCTGCGTGTCAATCATTAAGCGCTATGTAATGCTTTACTTTATCACTAAACGGTAGCAATAGTAGTAGAATCATGGTGGGCGCAACAACCCCGATGGCGACACGTTGATGGAGATCAAGATGATGGACATCATGGTGTCATGCCGGTGACGATGGAGATCATGCCAGTGCTTTCTAGATGGAGATCAAAAGCACAAGTTCATGGCCATATCATGCCACTTATGATTTGCATGTGATAATAGTCCTTTTGTGCACCTTGTTTTGCTTAGGATGACGGTAGCATTATAAGGTGATCCCTCACTTAATTTCAAGATAAATTATGTTTCCCCGAGTGTGCACCATTGCGAAAGTTCATCGTGTTGAGACACCCCGTGATGATCGGGTGCGATAGACTCTATGTTCACATACAATGGGTGCAAGCCAGTGTTGCACATGCAGAACACTCGGGTTAAACTTGACGAGCCTAGCATGTACAGACATGGCTTCGGAACACAAGAGACCGAAAGGTCGAACATGAGTCATATAGTAGATATGATCAACAGGATGATGTTACCATTGAAACCACCTCAACTCACATGATGATCGGACTTGAGTTGGTGAATTTGGATCATGTATCACTCGAATGACCAGAGGGATGTCAATTTGAGTGGGAGTTCTTAAGTAATATGATTAACTGAACTCATTATCATGAACATAGTCAGTAGTGTCTTTGCAAATTTATGTTGTAGATTACTAGCTCACGCTGTAACTCCCTTGAATTTCTATATGTTCCTAGAGAAATAGAGTTGAAAGATGATGGTAGCAATATTGCAGACTGGGTCCGTGATCTGAGGATTGTCCTCATTGCTGCACAAAAGGCTTATGTCCTTAATGCACCGCTCGGTGTGCCACCCCCTCTAGCATCGTCTGTAGATGTTGTGAACATCTGACAGGCACGTTCCGATGACTACTTGATAGTTTAGTGTGTCATGCATTACGGCTTAGAATTGAGGCTCCAAAACGTTTTGAACGTCACGGAACATATGAGATGTTCTAAGAGCTGAAATTGGGATCTCAGGCTCGTGCCCATGTTGTGAGATATGAGATCTCGAACAAGATTCTTTGCCTGCAAGATGAAGGAGAATAGCTCAATCGTTAAGCATGTTCTCAGATTGTCTGGGTGCTACAATCGCTTGAATCGAGTGGGAGTTGATATTCCAGATAAGATAGTGATTGATATAGTTCTCCAAGTCACTCTCACTAAGCTACTAGAACTTGGTCATGAACTATAAAATGACAGGGATAGAAATAATGATCCATGAGCAGTTCGCGATGTTTGACGTCGCGAAGGTAGAAATCAAGAAGGAGCATCAAGTGTTGATGGTTAGTAAAACCACTAGTTTCGAGAAGGGCAAGGGCAAGGAGGGAAACTTCATGGATGGCAAGTCAGTTGCTACTCCAGTGAAGCAACCCAAAGTTGAACCCAAACCCGAGACTAAGTGCTTCTATTATGAGGTGAGCGGTCGCTAAAGCGGAACAACCCTAGATACTTGGTAGATAAGAAGGCTAGCAACGTCGACAGAAGTATATTTGATATACTTGTTATTGATGTGTACCTTGCTAGTACTCCAATTAGCACCTAGGTATTGGATACCGGTTCGGTTGCTAAATGTTAGTAACTCGAAGTAAAAGCTATGGAATAAACGGAGAATAGCTAAGGGTGATGTGACGATGTGTGTTGGAAATGTTTCCAAGGTTGATGTGATCGACATCGCACGCTCTCTCTACCTACAGGATTAGTGACGAACCTAAATAAATGTTATTTGGTGTTTTGCATTGAGCATGAATGTGATTAGATCGTGTTTATTGCAACACGGTTATTCATTTAAGTTAGAGAATAATTGTTATTCTGTTTACATGAATAATACTTTCAATGGTCATGCACCCAGTCAGAATGGTTTGTTGAATCTTGATCATAGTAATACACATGTTCATAACATTGATGCCAAAAGATACAAAACTCATAATGAGAGTACCACATGCTTGTGGCACTATCACTAAATGTCATATTGGTATAAAGCGCATGAAGAAACTCCATGTTGATGGATCTTTGGACTCATTCGATTTCGAATCGGTTGAGACATGCGAACCATGCCTCTTGGGCAAGATGACTAAGGACCCCGTTTTCCGGATTGATGGAATGGGCAAGTGATTTATTAGAAATGATACATGTTGATGTATGCAATCCAATGAGTCTTGTAGCGTGCGGTGGATATCGCTATTTTCTTACCTTCACTGATGGTTTGAGTAGATATAGTGTATGTTTACTTAATGAAACACAAGTCTGAATCCTTTGAAAGGTTCAAGAAAATTTAGAGTGAAGTTTAAGATCATCGTGAGAAGAAGATAAAAATGTCTACGATATGATCGTGGAGGTGAATATCTGAGTTACGAGTTTGGAATACAACTTTAGACAATGTGAAAGTTGTTTCACAACTCGCGCCACCTCGAACACCATAGTGTGATGGTGTGCCGAACGTCATAGTCATTCTCTATTGGATATGGTGCATGCTATGATGTCTCTTATCGTTTTGCTACTATAGTTTTGGGGTTATGCATTAGAGACAACTACATTCACTTTAAATAGGGCACCATCTAAATCCATTGAGATGACATCGTGTGAATTATGGTTTGATAGAAATCTAAGTTGTCATTTCTTAATGTTTGGGGCTGCGATGCTTGTATGGAAAAATGTTTTCACCTAATGAGCTCGAACCCAAAGCAGACAAATGCATCTTCATAGATTACCCTAAGAATAGTTGGGTGAACCTTCTACCTCAGATCCAACCATAAAGTGTTTGTTGCTAAAACGGATCCTTTCCCGAGAAAAAGTTTCTCTCGAAAGAATTGAGTGGGAGGAAGATGGAACTTGATGAGGTTGTTGAACCTTTGCTTAAACCAGAGAGTAGGGCAGCGCAAAAAGATGTTTCTGTGGAACCTACGTCAGTTCAAGAGGAAGTAAATGATGATGATCATGAAGCTTCAGATCAAGTTACTATAAAACCTCGTAGGTCGACAAGGATGTGTACCGCTCCTGTGTGGTACGACCACCCTGTCTTGGAGGTCATGTTGTTGGACAACGATGAACCTACGAGCTATGGAGAAGCGATGATGGGCCCAGATTCCGACAAATGGCTAGGAGCCATGAAATCCGAGAAAGGATCCTTGTATGAAAACCAAGTATGGACTTTGGTAGACTTGCCCGTTGAACGACAGGTCGTTGAGTACAAATGGACCTTTAAGATGAAGACAGACGATGATGGTGAATGTCACTATTTGTAAAGCTCGACTTGTCGCAAAGAAGTTTCCGCCAAGTTCAAGGAGTTGACTACGATGAGACCTTCTCACCCGTAGTGATGCTAAAAGTCAGTTGGAATTATGTTGGCAGTTACTGCGTTGTTCAATTATGAAATCTGGCAGATGGATGTCAAAACATCGTTTCCTTCCTTGAGGAAAGGTTGTATGAGATACAACCAGAAGGTTTTGTCAGTCCTAAGAATGCTAAAAGGTGTGCGAGCTCCAGCAATCCATCTAAGGGCTGGAGCAAGCATCTCGGAGTTGGAATACACACTTTGATGAGGTGAGCAAACTTTTGTAGTTTATACAAAGTTTAAGAGAAACTTGTATTTACAATAAAGTGAGTGGGAGCACTATAGAATTTCTGATAAGTATATGTGGATGACATATTGTTGATCGGAAATAATGTAGAATTACTGGAAAGTATGAATGGTTGTTCGAAAAGTGATTTTCAAAGGAAGACCTGGATAAAGCTATCTAATTTTTGAGCATCAAGATCTATAGAGATAGATCAAAATGCTTGATGAGACTTTCAATGAGTACATACCTTGACAAGATTTTGAAAGTGTTCAAAATGGATCAGTCAAAGAAAGAGTTCTCGCCTGATTTGTAAGTTGTGAAGTTGAGTGAGACTCAAAGCTCGACAGCGGCAGAAGAAAGAGAAAGGACGAACGTCGTTCCCTATGCCTTAGCCATCGGCTCTGTATAGTATGACATGCTATGTACCGCACCTGTATGTGCCTTGACATGAGTCCGTCAAAGGGTACAAGAGTGATCCAGGAGTGGATCACTGGACAACAATGAAGATTATCCTTAGTAACTAAACGACTAAGGAGATGTTTCTCGATTATGGAGGTGATAAAGAGTTACATCGATGCAAGCTTTAACACCAATCCGGATGACTCGTAGTAGCAATCTGGATACGTATAGTGGAGCAGCCATTTGGAATAGTACCAAGTGGAGTGTGGTAGCAGTGTTTGTAGTTTGACATAGAGATTTTCAAAGGACACACGGATCTGAATGTCGCAGACCCATTGACTATAAGACCTCTCTCACATGCAAAGCATGATTGAGCCCCAGAACTCAGTGGGTGTTAGATTCATAACAATGCGAATCACATGGTGATGTGAACTAGATTATTGACTTTAGTGCAAGTGGGAGACTGTTGGAAATATGCCCTAGAGGCAATAATAAATTAGTTATTATCATATTTCCTTGTTCATGATAATCGTTTATTATCCATGCTATAATTGTATTGATCGGAGACTTAGATGCATGTGTGGATACATAGACAAAACCATGTCCCTGGTATGCCTCTAATAGACTAGCTCGTTGATCAAAGATGGTTAAGGTTTCCTAGCCATGGACATGAGATGTCATTTGATAACGGGATCACATCATTAGGAGAATGATGGGATGGACAAGACCCAAACTACAAACTTAGCATATGATCGTGTCAGTTTATTGCTACTGTTTTCTACATGTCAAGTATATGTTCCTATGGCCATGAGATCATGCAACTCACTGACACCGAAGGAGTGCCTTGTGTGTATCAAAACGTCGCAACGCAACTGGGTGACTATAAAGGTACTCTACAGGTATCTCCGAGGGTGTCTATTGGGTTGGCATGGATCAAGACTGGGATTTGTTACTCCGTGTGACGGAGAGGTATCTCAGGGCCCACTCGTTAATACAACATCACAACAAGCCTTGCAAGCAATGTGACTAAGGGTTAGTCACGGGATCTTGTATAATGGAACGAGTAAAGAGACTTGCCGGTAACGAGGTTGAACTAGGTATGGAGATACCGACGATCGAATCTCAGGCAAGTAACATACCGAAGAACAAAAGGAACATCATACGGGATTAACTGAATCCTTGACATAGAGGTTCGACCGATAAAGATCTTCGTAGAATATGTAGGAACCAATATGGGCATCCAGGTCCCTCTATTGGTTATTGACCGTAGAGGTGTCTCGGTCATGTCTACATAGTTCTCAAACCCGCAGGGTTTGCACACTTAAGGTTCGGTGACGTTTCGGTAGTATAGAGTTATGTATAGTGGTTACCGAAGGTTGTTCGAAGTCCCGTATGAGATCCTAGATGTCACGAGGAGCTCCATAATGGTCCGGAGGTAAATATTGATATATAGGAAGTCCTATTTTGGTCGCCGGAAAAGTTTCGGGCTCATCGGTAGTGTAGCGAGAGTGCCAGTAGTGTACCGGGAGACCATCGGGAGGGGTATTTCGACCCAAGAGGCTACATGGTCTGTGGGAGAGTGAATACCAGCCCTTAGTGGGCTTTTGGAAGTCCTGCACAAGGCCCATGCAGCTGGGAGAGAAAAGCCCAAAGAGAAAAGGTCAGAAAAGGCAAAAAAGGCAAAAAAGGAAGGAGTCCTAGTCCTACTAGGATTGGAGGAGGATTCCTCCTGCCCTCCTTGGCTCGGCCGAAGACTAGGGCTGGCCCCTTGAGGGCCAAGCCTCCTCCTCTCTTCCTCTTATATATATACTAGAGGTTGTAGGGTTTTTGCACTAGATTTTCTGCCACGTGCTACCCTCTCCTGTAGTGCATAGTTTCTCCTCTAGATCGGTTTTCTGCAGTGCTTAGGCGAAGCCCTGCCGGAATTGCTCCACCACCATCGCCGTGGCGCCGTCATGCTACCGGAGAAATCGTCTACCTCTCCGCTCCCTCTTGCTGGATCAAGAAGGCGGAGATCGTCATCGAGCTGTACATGTGCTGAACGCTGAGGTGTCTTCCGTTCGGCGCTAGATCGGAAGGACCGTGATCAAGATTGCGAGACGGATCATGATGAGATCGTGGGACAGATCGTGATGAGTTCGCGGGACAGATCGTGATTGGATCGCCGGACGGATCGTGATGAGATCGCGGGACGCTCGGCGATTTGGATTGCGAAGACGTTCAACTACACCAACCGTGTTTCTTAACGCTTCCCACTTAGCGATCTGCAAGGGTATGTAGATCCACTCTCCCTCTCGTAGATGCTCATCACCATGGATAGATCTTTCATGTGCGTAGGAAAATTTTTGTTTCCCATGCAACGTTCCCCAACACTTGAGCCTCTCCATCTCCTTCGTCGAGGTTGTGCATACATTATACAATGTGAAAAAGCTACATTGACAATACTCAAACGATAGAGTTCAGACAAAGGCATTCGGATTCTGTTTTGACATACCTTGAGCCTTGTCCAACCTTCGGTTAAGGGCCTCAACTTCGTCTTCAGAGCGCTTAAGCTTCCGATTTAGCTCTTCCAGCTCGGCGCCATTTATTGTCGCCACCGATGATGAAGCCTGCATTACACACACAATTGATATATTACATGGGCTCTCAATTCCCGAATTATAGACAATCCAATCATATGTTGAGTTATTCTAACATGCCGGATACTTAAAAGTGCATCTAGTTCTATATCGGATACAGACGTGACCCCTAGGTCAGCTTTTTCAGCTCACCTTGGGCTCGGGGGCTGCCATGTATATAATACGAATAAATAAAAACTTTGCAAATAAGAAACTCGGGTGACTTACTTGAAAACCCGTAAGGAGACCTTTGAAGGCCTCCTTCAGTCCATTGTCAACGGACTAGATGCTCTACAATACTGCACCTATAAGGGTGCAGTGATCCCCGGGGATGGAGGCACTCGATAGAGCCTCCTCCATGGCCGACCACCAATTGCTCGGTGGTGCCGGTGATGATCGGATTCCCTGATCACCTACTGGGGATTGAACCGGTGCCTGCGGAGGCATAGTGCGCTCCAGAGATGTTCTCGGAGGGGACGGAGCGCCCGCTCGCTCGACCTCCTTAGTGTCCGGGAGGGGTGTCGCCCCCCGGTCTTTAGTGGCCGAGGCGTTAGCCCCGGCCATGGTATGGTGTCCCTCACCGCCGGTGTACACCTCCATAGGAGTGTGCTGGGACGACATCTTCACGGCATCCCTCGTGGCGCCTGGAGTGGTGGGATGCGAGGCATCCTCGCTCTCCGCCAGTTCAGCGGGCAGGGTCTCCCCGTCCGATATCACCTCGATGGGGATAACACGCGGGGGGGATGCAAAGCCAATAACCTGCATGTTAGCAAAATATAAATCTATTCGAAATGAATGGGAGGGTCTTTAGATCCTAACCTTTTCGAAGGGGGCTTGACCCTTAGGCTCCTTCACGGAACCGCCTCGAGGTCTTCAGACGCGGTGTTTGAGACAAAACTATCGTCGGACAGAATCACCCGTGCCCAACGCGCCCTCTTCTGGGCAGGAGGAGGGACCTGCTCCGAAGCGTTCGAAGACGCCGCTCTCTTCCCAGCACGGGGGGACTTACCTCCCCCCTCGCCATCGACCTCGGCCTCCTCCTCCTCCTCTTCTTCTTATTCTTCTTCCTCCTCCTCCTCAACCTCCTCCTAATTCGAGGAGGCGGGGGTATCCTTGGATGCAGCGTTAGGCTGGTCCTTGATGCAGATGCCAGCCTAGCCTGGTTTCTTCTTTTCTCTTTTTTCGTGGGGGCCTCGTAAGGCTTTACCACGAGCATTTTTGCCAACAGGTCGGGCCTCTCATCTTCGGGCTGAGGCGTCGGACTGTTGATGTTGACAGCTTTCTTCGGCCATCTCTGCAAAGACAGGTCAAATAAGGGGTTATGAGATCTCCTCATGTAATAGAGCTGAACAAGCTAGGGTATATCGTATCTCGAATTCAGGCTTGGCGGCGTGCAAACCCTTGTCCTCCTCCTTAGATAGTCAGCTCTTCTGTTATTTGAAGAGCGCCTTCCACAAGTTCCCGACGTAGTGCGGACGAGATTCCAGACTGTGGGCTCGGCGTCGAGCTCACGAGCCCACAAGGGAGTATCCCGGCGCTGGCATGGGAGGATGCGTCTTCGGAGCATCACCTGGACCACATCGGTTAGCTTGGTGCCTTATCGATCATGGAGAAGATGTGCTTCTGTAGGTCGCTCACCTCCTTGCTCGGTCCCTAGATGAGGCCCTTTTTGAGCCATGAAGCCAGTCTGGTAGGGGGGAGGAATCTGAATGCAGCAGCGGGATACTGACCTTCTTCTTGTGGTTCGGTGACGTAGAACCACTCCTTCTTCCACCCCTTGATGGTGTCAATAAGGGTGCCCGACGGCCACCCAACGCGGGTGAGCTTGCCGATGATGGCCCTGCTGCAGTCTGCATGCTTGCCGCCGACGCACTTGGGCTTGATGTTGAACACATGAAGCCAAAGCCCGAAGTGTGTCTCGATGCGCAGGAAGGCCTCGTAGACGAGGATGAACGCCGAGATGTGCATGATGGATTTCGGCGGGAGGTCATGGAAGTCGAGGCCGTAGAAGAACATCAGCCCCCTGACAAAGGTGTGGATGGGAAAGGTCGGCCCCCTGATGAAATGGGGGATGAACACCACCCTTTCGCCTGGATTGGGGATGGGGATGACTTGGCCCTCCTCCGCCGCGCGGTGAGGGATGTCAGCGGAGAGGTAGTCAGCCTTCTTGAGGTCACGAATGTCCCGGTTGGTGACCGAGGAGGCCTCCCATTGGCCATTGGACCCCACCATTGATGAGCTCGGAGGTGGGGGCGGATGACCTAGATCTGTGCTTCGGAGCATAGAGGAATGGGAGGCGGAGAAGTCAAATGGAGAGCGTGAATAGCCTTCGGGGTTTTCTTCCTCTTTTTATAAGGCCTACCGATTCGGTCTCCCCTTGCTTCGCTGTGAATCCCTCCACTACCCGAGACATGCGAGCCGTTGCGCGCGCGTGATTGAATATATCCCGTATAAAACAGGACATGATCGGTATATTGATATATCATGATGATTAAAACGGCCTCAAACCGCGAATTGAGTCCGTGTAACTGGCCTAGCGGTCGTGGTTGGTCGTGACCTTTCGTCAGAGAGGTTGTCAAAGGAACATTGTTTACCCCCTGGCGTTTGGCCTTCAAGGCCAACCAATTTGCAGTGTTCGGACGTGCCACTATGCGGAAACTACTTATCATCGAAGGCCGGACTTTGATTCGGCGGGAAGGAACTCACCTCGCAAGCCGAAGACTTTGTTGACAAAGCAATGGGAGCTGAAGACCCTTGGCGTTGGAGGCAAGTTCGGGGGCTACTGAGGGAGTCCTGGATTAGGGGGTCCTCGGGGAGTAGGCCTATTATTATGGGCCGGACTATATGGGCTACTCATCGAACACTGGAAGATTTGAAGGCCTAGTCTCCAAGATGGAAGCTTCGGGAAGCACGGCTTGCGCTCCATGTTTGATGTCGCAAATAGGCATGTTTATCTCTTTGGCATGTAACCGACCATGTGTAAACCTAGGCATCCTTGGCGTCTATATAAGCCGGAAGGTTTTAGGGTATAGATAGAGGATAACTCATCTAGGGTTAGTTATTCGATCTGGAGGTAGATCAACTCTGTAACCCCCCACATCATCAATACAACCAAGCAGGACGTAGGGTATTACCTCCATAGGAAGGCCCGAACCTTGGTAATATGTGTCCTCTTCGTCTCCTATTACCGTTGATTCTAGTCTCACAATTTGGGACCCCCTACCCGGGATCCGTCGGTTTTGACACCGACACCGATCAGGTGTCCAACGGTCAGAATCCAAATCTCGGTGACACCGATTCAAAGACTCGGAGCTTTCGGTTTTGTGAATCGAGGTAACAAAAAGTTGGCAAGATGAACTCGGTGGTACCGAAGTGGTATCGGTTGCATCGATGTGCTAGGGTTTGGCACGTCTCTGTTTGAGTTTGGAAATCGGTGTGTTGGTTGCACCGGTTTTCATGAATGGTTTAGACATAATTTGTGGAAGAGTTTGTGGGTGTTTTTAATGACTATCACTTGTGGACGTGGAGCGTTTTGTTCATCAACAGTACCTTACCTCCTTTTAATAGTATTGACTTTTCCTATGGACTCAATGATTTCTCACAAAGTAAAATGTAGAGTCCTCTTTGCTTGAAGCTTTTGCCAATCCAAATCCTTGCATCTAAGGGTTTCTCCTGAATCCTTTTGCCAACCCATCATTGAAATTTTCCTCAAATATGCTTAGTGGAAATATTATGTCAATGATATATATGTTGTTATTAATTAACAAAACCACCAAGATAGCAAATGTGCTTTCAAGAACGAGCCGGCATACTCGCTCCATCCTGTCAAGACGAGCCGGCGTACCCGCCGCGCAACCACGGCCTTCACATCAGTGGCCGCGTGAAGCAGGAGCCCGTGTCCCCATAGAATTGCTCCACACTCGCCAAGACGCACATGGCACTGGAATGGGTCCTCAACGACCCATACCTCATCGTGGCTTGGGCGCTCGACCGCTCTGTGACCACCGCGGAGACGACCGCTAGGCGTTTTCGCAGCCTTGACGACGAGCTCGTCAAGATCGATAAGGAGTGGTCGCTCCACACGACGCACCAGGTGCGGCTCCTCCTTGAGCGGCAGACAGCCGCCAGACAAGGCTGCCACGGCCCTACGGCGTCGTTCGGCTGTTGAAGTGACGATGACAACGACGACGACGACGGAATGGACGGAGATGACGGTGCAGCAGGGTAGGGTGGCCACGCTTACGAAAAGGTCGACATGTATATGGTTTAGGTTTTTTTTTAATTTTAGTTAAACGGTCGGAATATCGACATTTTATGTAAATTATGTTCGAACTTAATGAAATCCATCTGGTTTGATTGAAATGTGTACGGATGGTTTGAGTTGTGATCAAAATGTACGCGATTAGTATTGGATGGCATTCTTTCATATTTATGTCTGTAAATTATTCTATCCAGGAATGGATATCAAAATAAATTTATGAGTTACCATTCAAGATGCCTAAGGCCTGGCAAAAGAGCTCGTGCCATAAGGGATGGCGACGAATCCATCGAGCACTGGATCAAACGATTTCGTCTTTCTCTCCGCACCGTGACCATTGGTGTACGTGCTTATCCTCTAGAGCCGTCGCTCTCAGGAATCTACGGATCCAAAACCTATTCGCAGGAACAAAAGATCACGAGATGCCATCATCGTCGTGGCTCAGCTGGTGGTATTACTACCAGAATAGAATTCCCTCTAGTGTTGGCGGATAACGAGAGCATGGCGCCAAGGCGGACATGTACACCATACGTATGTACGTAGCTCGCGACGACGCATCGCCGGCGGCAACAACAACAACAACGCGACGTGAGGCTTCTAACTAACAGGTAGCTCCCCGGCGAAAAAAGAAGAAGAAAGAAACTGGTACCTCGGTGGATGCGGTAGGCCTATCCGGTCCAGGTCCAGGTCCAGCTGCAGGGCCGGCTACTGTACCGTTTCGTTAGCGCCGTGGAAGACGCGCGTGGCGTATATGTGCCGAGCGACGTGGCGTCGTCGTGTCTTTTTCCCCGTCAACCGGTAAAGCGCCACGGTGTGTAAAAAAGCTAGTCGATCCAGGGTATATCCGTTTCCTCCGAGGAACGGAAGAGGGGGGACTAGTGGCCGGCAAGCAGCGACTCCCCGGTCCTCCATGAGCTGCACAACTCTCTTCCAAAAACTCCTCGCATAATCGCATGGTCGCATGGTGTGCACTTTTGGGCATATTTTGCATGCCATTCCATCCACTAGCTAGATAGCTAGGAGGAAAGAAGAACACGTACACTCACTTGAAGATACACCGCTATTGTACGAGATGCTCCAAATTGTACACGTAGCTGTATAATTGGAGCCTCTACAGTCGGATTGGATAAATCCGGCCTCCTATACGTCCGCGGGCGTGTTCGGACACGTCCACGGACGCATCCCTACAAGCCTCATATATCGCTTCACACATTCACATATTTCATATTCGGACTCTTAAATCCATGCAAAGCCACAAACGTTGGTTATGAAAACATAACCATCGTCACAAGTAAATAACAAATGTTGGTAGCGAAAATAGAGTTTATATAAAATTTATTTGAAGTGCATAATCAATCGTATGCTTTTTGGTTTTTATTGTGAGTCCACATATGTTTCACCAGATCATTTAGTAGTTGTGCGTGCATCTCATAATCTCGAAGATTTTGATGCATCTGCAGAAAGTTCATAAGCTGAGTTGCATCTTGATCTTCCTCGATTTCAACTTGTTCACCGGATGCTTCAAAATCATTAGTTTGGCCTACATCATCATCCTTATTCTCGACAATCATATTGTGCAAAATAACACAACTTGTCATCAGCTGCCATAAAGTTTCTGATTCCCACATCATCGCAGTCTCACGAACAATTTCCCAGTGAGCTTGCAGTACTCTGAATGCCCTCTCCACATCCTTCCTAACTGTTTCCTGCATTGATGCAAAGTATTTTTGTTTCCTACCCTGTGGTTCGGATATGGCCTTCACAAATGCAGCCCACTAAGGGTAGATGATATCAGTAAGATAGTATCCCATGTTGTAGTCTCGGCCATTAACGGTGTAGTTACACGGCGGTGATTCCACATTGCAAAGCCTCTTGAATAACGAAGATTGTTGAAGCACATTGATGTCGTTGTCAGAGCCGAACATTCCAAAGAAAGCAGGTCAAATCCATAAGTCATATGATGCCACCACTTCTGGTATGATGATGGCCTCTCTGGTGTGACCTTAATTAATTCCTTGCAAACCTTTGGGGTGGTTCTTCGACTGTCAATGCATGCAATCAGTTGATCACAACATTGCTGGAAACCCTCGGACCTCTGCAATAGAAAACAACTTCTCCATGTCCTGTGCATTTGGTTCTCTCATATACTTTGCTCCAAACACACCTCGACCACAACACGGGCAAACTTGACAGTAGTCTTCAGGTATTTTCTCTCCCTCATCCCGACCATCTCACCAACAACATCTGCAACAGTACCAAGTGCAAGCATTCTCAGAGTAGCCATGCACTTCTGCTTGACAGAGAAAGAGAGTTGACCCAAGCAATCCCTTGTGAGCTCGAAGTACTCGTCGTGTGCCTACACTCCGTCCACAATGCGCAAAAATAATTGTTTTGGCATGCAAAAACAGTGACGAAACCATGGATCATTCGGAAAAGTTGGGTTCAGAGCAAAGTAGTCTTTTTGCAATAGCTTTGCTCCGGATACCCTATCCCGATTGATCACTCATCTCCCTTTGATTGAGCCCTTGAAACTGAGAATATGCTCCACTTGCCAGTCCATTTCCTCTTGTGTGGTCATGAGCATCATCATGTCCACTTCTCCGTCTGAATCCGACGAATCGAAGAACTCATATTGAATCATGTGATCAAGCTCCGTTGGTCCATACTCCTTGTTAGATGAAGCATCGGAATCCATCGTTTTCCCCTAAAATTTTGACCAAAAATCTGGTCAAGCAATGTGTCAAACACGTCCAGTGCAATGCAGAGCCAGAGAGTTTCTAGAGGTACCACGACATCTTCCGGGCCAGCGACAACGTCCCCTGCAGCGAGGACGGGACAGAAGACTGCTCTACCACAGTTGGCGAAGAAGAGGCTAGGAACGATGACGGAGCGTGCGCAGCGGAGGATCTGCGAGACGGGCGATACAGAAGAGGAAGAAGAGAGGAGATAGAGCAAGTGGATCCAACAACTCTGGGGTGGATTTGGTGCAATTTGCGGTGGGGTCGTGTTGTTGGGTCCGACGTGGCGGGCATGCCCGGGCGCCCCCATATCCGCCTCATATTTGACCTGGATATGAGGGGTGCCGGTCAGCCCGGACGTTTGAGGCCGGTTTGAGAGGCTTGACCGGGCCGCATTTTCATGACCGGTTAGTGAAAGACGGCCTGCTTGGGCGTTTGAGACGGGTATGAGAGGTTTGGTTGTAGATGCTCTTAACACTGCTCAAAAAGATAATGATGGAGAGAATCAAAACAATGTTGTATTGAGTTGGTGACTTGAAGAGCTGTGCAATACAACAAACAAATTGCGAATGAAACAATGTGCAAGACAAATATTGATCATCAATGTATATAGATTTGCTATTTCTCATCCACATGAGAAATAACAAAGTCTTGGGGGTGCTCATAGGGCTAAGACGTGAGTGCATGCATACGTTTATAGGGATAATTGTGTGTGAGCATCTGTGAATGTATTGTGTTAAAAAAACCTACACAATTTAATTAGCCAAATAAAAAATCCCCACGAATCTCCATGTAATATCAAACGGTGTAGGAGTTACATGAGACATGGTTATTTCCCATCTAGATTAGAGCTGGCTATAGTCCTACTAACAAGATATCAGTCCTAGCGGAAGAAGTTGTTGCGCTCGTTTCTTCCGGAGGTTTTCTCATCTCTCATGGTGTCAAATCAAAGTACCTTTTAGCTCTATTGGTCGGGTCATGGATTATCCTTCTCTTCGTTTGCCGCTCCAGCGGCTGATGGTGAGGAAAAGAATAACTGATTGATTGGCTCCCCTTAGTAGTCTAGGTTATGAACTTTTTTCTCCCATAGGGATGCGTTCACACATATGGTGTCGTCTAATCTTTGAGTTGGTGTTTTGGTTCTCATCCCACCTCGAGATTGTACATGAGGACAATGTCGATGGAGCTCCGGTGTAGATTACATGCGTTCCTAGAGGCAGAGAGGTTAAAGGTTTTAGCCCCACATTCGCGGTGGTGACATACAGTGTTAGACGCTTTAGATAAATTCAATAGTTCATTGGTGATGGCTGCGGCTCGAGGGCCCTGATCCTTATGGGCACGTGCACAAAGATTACATGGCTATCATCAATAAGGTCGGTGATGGAGTCAATCTCGATGGATCTTCGGTAGCGGTCCCAATCTAGTAGTCTTGAGATGTGGTAATAGAGACATAAGTTTTTACCTAGGTTCGGGCTCTCCTAATAGATAAAACCCTATGTTTTGTTTTTGTTGTATTGATTTGATACGGAGTACAAAGTGTATGCAATTTACCTCGAGACCGTTGTGTGTCGTCTACAAGCCCTACCCATTGGTTATAACCTAGCCACTTACGCATAAGGAAACATGTTGTAGATGGCGTAAAATATCTTGGAGTATGTGCTAAGTGTTCGTGAGATTCCTTTTATAGGCCATGGGCTCCCTCGATCATTCCACTGGTGAACCGACATGGGGGTCCTTGACCTGGCCCACCTGTCCAGGAGACGGCGTGGTGAGTGTGCCCAACCCTCAATCCGGGACACCATTTTCAGCCCGTAAACAGGTATTCAAGTTAGTGACACTCCTCGGATCTCCCGATCTGTTCTTCACTCTCCGGTCGTCGATCTTGAAAACTGTTTCAACAAATATTCTTTTGTTAGAAATTGAGTTTGCATATGATGTGCGTTATGATGTCTCGGTTCTTGCTAAGCTTTTCATGGGGTCTGTGTTGTTCCTAACATCGGAAATCTTCCTATGCAGTGGTTCCTTACTCTTGTAGTTTTCGTGCGCTCGATGCATAATGATGGTCTGGTTAGGCATTATCATAGACGGATCCCATCCACCAGCCCACGTGGCTCCGAGGTGCCTATGCCTTGATGATCAATACTACGTGTGGGCATGGGTAGGGTCCCACCATTGTCATGACTTGTCACAAAATCATTAGAGTGGTTCAAGACGGTAATTTACATATAGTTCCTTCAGTTTTTGTGCAACGCGCATGGGAAAATAGCAAAATTAACTCTGCATATCTAGGGCGCGCTGCCGCCAGTTCTAAATTAATTCTCCCGTAAAAGGGGCACATTCGTGAGGAGGAAAAGGTCTGTGTCCTTAGCATTCTCTTCCCTTGTCCCCTTCCTCAAGCCCTGATAACCCACAAGTATAGGGGACCGCAACAATTTTTGAGGGTAGGGTATTCACCCCAAATTTATTGATTCGACACAAGGGGAGCCAGAGAATATTCTCAAGTATTCGCAGCTCAGTTGTCAATTCAACCACACCTGAAAGACTTAATATCTGCAGCAAAGTATTCAGTAGCAAAGTAGTATGGAAGTAACGGCAGCGGTAGCAAAAGTAACAGAAGCAGTTTTGTAGTGATTGTAACAGTAATAGCGGAGAAGTAACTTATCAAGGATCAATATGTGGAAAGCTCGTAGGCAATGGATTGGTGATGGATAATTATGCTGGATGTAATTCATCATGCAACAGTTATAACATAGGGTGACACAGAACTAGCTCCAATTCATCAATATATTGTAGGCATGTATTCCATATATAGTCATACATGCTTATGGAAAAGAACTTGCATGACATCTTTTGTCCTACCCTCCCATGGCAGCGGGGTACTAATGGAAACTAAGGGATATTAAGGTCTCCTTTTAATAGAGAACCGGACCAAAGCATTAGCACTTAGTGAATTCATGAACTCCTCAAACTATGGTAATCACCGAAAAGAATCCCAGTTATTATCACCCTGGGGGATGCGGATCATAACTTTTAATAGGTGTCTACAACTTGCAAGATAGGATCAAGAACACATATATATTCATGAAAACATAATAGGTTCAGATCTGAAATCATGGCACTAGGGCCCTAGTGACAAGCATTAAGCATAGCAAAGTCATAGCAACATCAATCTCAGAATATAGTGGATACTAGGGATCAAACCCTAACAAAACTAACTCGATTACATGATAAATCTCATCCAACCCATCACCGTCTAGCAAGCCTATGACGGGATTACTCACGAATGACGGAGAGCAACATGGAATTGGTAATGAGGGATGGTTGGTGATGACGATGGCGTTGATTTCCCCTCTCTGGAGCCCAAAATGGACTCCAGATCTGGCCTCCCAAGGAAGAACAGGAGGTGGCAGCGGCTCCGTATCGTGAAATGAGATGAACTCTTCTCTTTGATTTTTTTCCTCCGCGAATAGGGTTATATGGAGATGGAGAGGAGGTCGGAGGAGCCACGAGGGCCCCACAAGCCTGCTAGGCGCGGCAAGGGGGGTGGCCGCACCTAGCAGGCTTTTGGCCTACAGGTGGCCTCCCTCTGGTTACTTCTTGCACCAGTATTTTTTTATTAATTCCAAAAATATTCTCCGTAAATTTTCAGGACGATCCGAGAACTTTTTTCTTCACAAAAATAACACCAAGGCAATTCTACACAAAACAGTGTCAGTCCGGGTTATTTCCATTCAAATCATGCAAATTAGAGTCCAAAAAAGGGCAAAAGGGTTTGGAAAAGTGGATACAATGGAGACATATCAAGTCCACATTCTTCCCTTCATCCACTCGCCACTACCTTAGCTTTGATAAATGTCTGGCAATCGCCAGCAGAAAAGATCCGGGACCACAGGCTCAACCGCCGCATCATCAACACTCATAGCCAGCACAATCAAGGGGAAGTGAAAGCCATGCATGGTGTGTCCCAAGGCCAGTTGGACCAGTTGTCAAGTGATGTCTATTACACAACCTTCTTCTTGTAGACTCGTGTTGGGCCTCCAAGCGCAGAGTTTTGTAGGACAATGGAAATTTTCCCTCAAGTGGATGACCTAATGTTTATCAATCCGCAAGAGGTGTAGGATGAAAATGGTCTCTCTCAAACAACCCTGTAATCAAATAGCAAAGAGTCTCTTGTGTCCCCAACACACCCGATACAATGGTAAATTGTATAGGTGCACTAGTTCGGCGAAGAGATGGTGATACAAGTGCAATATGGAAGGTAGATATAGTTTTTTGTAATCTGAAAATATAAAAACAACAAGGTAACAAATAGTAAACAGTGAGCAAAACGTTGTATGGATGCTTGGAAACAAGGCCTAGCATCCATACTTTCACTAGTGCAATTTCTCTCAACATTACTGACATAGTTGAATCATATGTAAGTACCTCTCGTGCGACAAAGAGTTCACCCCAAAGTCACAAATAGCGGAGAACTAATGAAGAAATTATTGTTGGGTATGAAACCACCTCAAAGTTATCTTTTCTAATCAATCTTATGGGCTGTCCCTATAAGTGTCACAAACAGCCCTAGAGTTCGTACTAAAGTAACACCTTAAGATACACATCAACCAAAACCCTAATGTCACCTAGATACCCCAATGTCACCTCGAGTACCCGTGGGCTTGATTATACGATATGCATCACATAATTTCAGATTCATTATATTAAATCCAACACAAAGAACTTCAAAGAGTTCCCCAAAGTTTCTACCGGAAAGTCAAGACGAAAACATATGCCAACCCCTATGCATAGATTCCCAAGGTCACGGAACCCGCAAGTTGATCACCAAAAAATACATCAAGTAGATCAATAGAACATCCTATTGTCACCACAGATATCCCATCGCAAGACATACAACATGTGTTCTTAAATCCTTAAAGACTCAATCCGATAAGAAAACTTCAAAGGAAAAACTCAATTCCCCACAACTAGATAGAGAGGGGAAACACTCCATATGATTCAATCTATATCAACAAAGCTCGCGGTACATCAAGATCGTGTCATCTCAAGAACACGAGAGAGAGAGAGAGAGAGAGATCAAACACATAGCTACTGGTACATACCCTCAGCCTTGAGGGTGAACTACTCCCTCGTCGTCATGGAGAGCGTCAGGATGATGAAGATGGCCTCCGTTGATGGTTTCCCCCTTCGGCAGGGTGCTGGGACGGTCTTCCGATTGGTTTTTCATGGCTCTAGAGGATTGCAGCAACGGAACTTCTGATCTAGGTTCTGCATTGGGATTTCTAGAATATTTGACGATTTATAGAGATGAGAGGGAGGTCGCTGGACTCCCGAGGGGCCCACAAGCCTGGTCGCCGCGGCCAGGGGGTGGTCGCGCCCCTGAGGCTTGTGGCCTCCTCGGGAACTTTCTAGCCCAACTCTGATGCTCTATATGTCTCTTCTGGTCCAAAAAAAATCACCGTAAAGTTTTATTCCATTTGGACTCCGTTTGATATTCCTTTTCTGTAAACTCAAAAACACGGAAAAACGGGAACTGGCACTGGGCTCTAGGTTAATAGGTTAGTCTCAAAAGTAATATAAAGTTGTGGTAAAATGATTGTAAAACATCCAAGAATGATAATATAGCAGCATGAAACAAGCAAACATTATAGATACGTTGGAGACGTATCATCAAGCACCAGTTACCTACCTCTGTTGGAGGTTACATACGCACGCCCAGGTCTAGTCTCAATTGTGTCGGTGTCAAAACCAGCAAACCTCGGGTAGTGGGCCTAGCTATGAGATCGGATCATTGGTAACACGAGACAAAGAACACGAGGCTTTCACCCAGGTTCGGGCCCTCTTGATGAAGGTAAAACCCTACGTCCTTCTCTTGTAATATTGATGATGTAGCAAGTAGAGAGTTGATCTACCTCGACATCATAAGTTTGTGGTCTAAACCCTAGGGGTGATGATGCAGCGTATATGTCCCTTATATTGGCTAAACCGTATAGTTTTATATAAGCACATAGGGTATCTAGGGTTACATAAATGTCGGTTACCATCTATGGATTACATGCCCATCGAATCATCCTCTTCTTTGAGCACACGCCAAGTCTTCATAGAGTCCGATGCACTCACGCCCCTCCTCAAGGATTCTGAAGTCTTTCCTCTCTGATGGGCCCCCAATCCAACCCATGGACTAGACCAGCTCGGCTGGGACCCCCTAATCCAGGACTCCCTCAAGAGCCCATGAACTAGTCTTCAAAGATGGAGATGACAACCTTCTTCGGAGGTACAACTTCGGGCAATGGAATCTCTGTATTGACACGCAAGTTCTTGTTTCCGCTTGAGAGCGCTCTTGCATAAAATTTTACTTTGGCCTTGGTCCCATCACGTGCCGCTTCGAACATCGCACCACGTGGGGAGTCGAGCCAGCTTTATGACCATGCATTGAAGCGTCGGTTTCTCTGTTCTTTATTTACCCAAATCCAAACATCGAAATCATATCCAAGCGCAATCCTGGTGTTCCTCTGGACATCTAGCAACATTTCCTCCACGGGTCCAACCTCAAAAATCTTTCAACCATGGCCAACAACGCTTGATATTCCAAGAATCGCCAAGGTCCCCTCAAGGGCGACCGAGGGAGCTGCACTGTGTCGCACCTCCAACTACAAGGCCCTGCCACCCAAGGCTACTTACCGGACCCATATTTGGTCCCGACTTGCGTTGGCCTGGTATCCGTTGACGCACAAACCCACACAAATAATCACCTCATCACTCACGGGGAAGAGCGAGTATGTTTCGTCCCTTTCCTCCTTCACGGTTTAGGATTCCCAATCCATACATTCCTTCGGGGAATGTTTGAATTCTATGGGATCCAACTCCACCATTTTACCCCCAACTCCACATTACGCATCATAGTTTTTTTGCTGTTGCGTCCCTGATCCTAAGTCACATAGATCTAGCATGTAACACATCATATCACTTTGCGGCCTCACGCACGGTATTTCCACAGTTGTAGCCATTACCTTGGTTGTTTGCGCCTTTTGGCCCACATATATATGATTACATCGCTAGCATCCATATGCCAGAGAACCCGGTGTTAGGTTCTACCATAGGTGCATTGCACGCGAATTAAAATTTTCCTATGCACAGAACATCCAAGATCATGCTACGGAGATGGACCATAGATCACTACCACTACACGCGTAGTGCCGTGCAGCGGAAGTAGAGTTGTGGCAGCGTGTTCGTGTGGTCCGTCTCCTTGTCTTCCGATCTCCTTCGAACCACGGATCATCATATCCCACGTACAGGTTCATCGGAGCGGCGCAAGTGCACAACCTCTAACGGTATCTGCACGTGTAGGAGGGACACCGTGCAGCGGACTGCTAGGTACGATCACACAGTCGGTGGCAGGTGAAGGTGGCTAGTTGCAACACATGCAAAGACCTAATGACAGCATCAAAGCAATCAACCAGATGAGTGTGCCGCACCTCCACTATATATAGGCATCCAGTGCGGGATCAACTCTTGGGCCTCACACGGATCCTGAAACACACATGTTCCTTTCCCTTAACCGCGCGACCCCTTAGGTTCTCGTTCACTTGGTTGCGAGTCAGATCACATCTGACTAGGCTAGCCGGTAGCGGCCTCTAGCAAAGCATGCCAACTCCAAGTGTCCGATGAAGATGGTTAGGCGAACCGGTACTTCACACTTATGTTCCCTTTGCCACACGATATATGTTGTCGTGCACAAGGCGATATGGTCATCCTTGTTGCAGCACGACCTATTTCTTGTTTTGCTGAATATGACCAACATTCGGATTATCTCATAATCATCATCGCATGGCCATGCTTATCCAGGTCAGATCACCTAAGGGTCCCAGAGTATATCTCTCCTGGTAGGAGGGGCAAATCCCATCTTGCTCAACCATGTCTCGCAACATGGGTCTGGACAAGCCCGAAACCTACCTTTGTAACTACCCAGTCATGGAGTAGCGTTTGGTCGGCCCAAAGCAAGTCTGTCACCATCCTAAGTACATGTGCCATCTCAGGTATTGGGACATAGAATATATGTTTTACCTTCCAGATGACCTATCGATGCGCTCATAGTTGGGTCTGTCCAACTCAGACCTTATCTCGACACAGCGTCGAATCTGACCAGGTCTTTCCGAGTCCATATTATCCGGCTAGCATCCAATGCTACATGGTCAATGAGACCGGAACATACACCGTGTCATATGCTAGTCTAATTAGCTGCGCGTCCACACAACCCTTTCGACTAGGGACCATTTAGGACAGTCATCATACAATGCATAGTATCACAAACAAGTCATGTACTTGTTAATATACATCATTGATAATGTTCAAGGACTATCTTTATTCATAAACACATAGGAAATATCATCATACATGATTGCCTCTAGGGCACATCTCCAACACCCGGGTCAATATGATTAGTTAAAAACCAAGGTTGCACAAACATACATGGACAGGCATAGGTAACCCAGCAATGATGGAAGCAAAGGAAGAGGGGTGAGGCAGATCTGATCTAGGACAAGGCGCGAGTCATTCTTCCCCTCTCTCTGTTTATATCCCTTAGGAAAGCAGAAGTGATGGCCTTATCCGAGCGACGTGCGTCCCATTTCCATTGTGGTTTCATATTTTGTGATGTGTGGGCATGTGAATCTAGGTACAATCATCATGATGCATTGGTCAATGCCAAACTAATGGGCACCAAGAGGGTCTTCCAGTCAGTTATGACGAGACAAGACGATGCAAGTTGGTGATGCCTTGATATCTGGTAAGCATGACATGAGCTCCAATCTATGGGGTCGCGACAAGTTGGAACCCCGTGTTTAGGGCCACGGCACTTCAAAGAGGCCAACGATAGGTGAACCTCATGACCTTGAACCCCCAAGCCTCAACATAGCGCAAAACACGATGGGAGGCCCGAATCTTTGCAATTCATAGAAGTGGATCTGAAGTCATAAGAATGACATCTAGGAAGCCTCATACTTGGTAGGCCTGAAAACTCTTCTGAAGCCGGTCTCACCAAAGTTTGTTGTAAAGATTAAGACAAAAGGAGTGTGGTTGTTCTCATTTCCGAATTACAAGATACTCCAACTCAAGACACACTCGGGGGCTACTAACGGTGCAATACACCGTGTGTGTCCTCTGAAGGAGAAGCCCGACAACAAATCTACCATGGGGCTCATGCGGCATGGACGAAACCCAACGATAGGAGGGATCCTGAAAGCTTGGATGGATCTTGGGGACCATCTTGGCGTGCAAGCCAAGATGGCGACAACACAAGATCGCATAAACCCTCATGTAAACCCTAGCCTGTGTCATCTATTTGTCTTGGCAAGTGGTAGGCATTCTCATCTACTTTTGTAGCCCATAACTCTCGATAGCTTATACCTCATCTACATTGCAACCCCTCGCACGAGGTACTCCACCATGAATACATATCAGAAGGAGTATGTATGGTATTACCTTTTACAAACGGCCTGGACTCGGGTGACCCCCTTGTGTGAAATCCCTTCTAATACTTCCAGTCGTGTTTTGCACCCTGTCGAGGGTACGACCGGTTCTACTTATCATCGTATTGTATCCATGGCTTATTCCCTACGTCCAGCCACTATATATTTTCTACTGCTTGCACTTTCTAGGTTTAGCAAAACATTGAATTAGATCTTGTGAGAGCTTTGCTCATGTTCGTCTCCTCTTTGAGGATCAAGACCTCCTCTAGGAGAAGAATCCCTTGTATTACCAAGACTTTGATATCCTTTTGATTGGGGGGGGGGGTCTCGCAACACCCTATCTCTCCTAGATATTTGGGAAGAACCCTACCTAGTTACCTTGACCTTTGTTGCTCATGAATCTTGAGTTGTATCATACCTTGGTTGTGATCTTACTAAACTTGTGTTAGCAATCTTGTTTCTTGTGTGTTTCCTATTTGTGCTATTGAAATTTCCCCTGAATCCACCTCCAAATTGTGATGATTGGGCCACCGCTAGGGTTTTCTCTACTCATTTGTTGTGTGCATGTATTCTTCAGTGATTTCTAGAAAAAAAATTACAGATTGATATCTTGGTTCTCACCTGAACATACTACAAATCCTTGTACTTCAAGGTTGAATAGTTTCCTATACAATCATCAACAAGCACCACTCATGAGTCAATGGTCTCCAGGCAGCCAGCAGATGAGCCCCACCCGTTGTCGACCTGACTAGCCTAGCCTCCTGGCTTCCTTTGACGGTGGCGAGATGTGGAAGAGGAGATGGTGTCGTGGGGAACGAACACCTATGGGACCGCGGGGGGCCTTTCGGTTTGGCGAGGGGGGCGTGCTGGCACAAAGAGCGGGTCTGGTAAGTTGCGCACGGGGTGTTTTTACCTAGGTTCAGGACGCACAAATGCGTAAAACCCTACTCCTACTTGGTTGTATTGATAATGTTCTAGGGTTCGAGCTACAGGAGCGCCATGAACGGCCGCTTCGTAGGTTTGTGAACCTTTTCTCCCTTCTCTAACCCTCGGGCTGTCCGGTAGCCTAACTGCCTGAAAGCCCAAAAGCCAAAGAGTCCAAAAGTCAAAAGTCAAAAGTCCTTTTATGTAATACCTTGGGCCTCCTTTCATACTCAAGGGAATCCCAACAGTGGCGTCCAGTGTGCACACGGGACGCACAGTGCTGCTACAGTGTGCACCGTCATACCTAACCTTGGCTGAGTAGGACAAGAGCATTAAAGGCACCGTCAGGGCCTTAGTCCATCAGTGGGACGGGATGGGGGCCGTTCCATCAGCGCCGCTTAGCTTCCTCCAATGTCAACGCCGTGACACCCGTCCAGGTGGATTGACACTTGTCATGTGCGCTGGCGGTGCTTGCTGGGGCCTCGCCTTGCCGAGGGCCTTGCCTTGCCGGGGGCCTGGAGGCTCTATGGCCCTCCCGGCAAGGTCTTGTCGGTGGTCTTGAGTCTATTGTGCCGGTGCTTGGTAAGTATTCGCTAGGTCCTGCCGCTGGGGCGGCTACCACTGTTCGTGCACAAGTAAAGGGGCACTAGATGGCCCAAAAACTCTAGTGCACCGACAGGAGCCCCCGGGCCTAGGCCATACACGTCACGAGGCGTTGTTGGGCCAGGCACAAATAGTGCGCGGGTACGCGTGGCAGGGGCCCTGCAGTTTTGATCATTGAGCTCGCTGCACTTCCCCACGATGCCCATTGAATGCGGGTAGTGGGATACATGCATGGCGTGGCCATTACAGCAGTGCATCTGCGGAACGTTTTTGCATCGTCTTGTTTTTAGTAAAAAGAGACCGCTCTGTGCCTTCCCCGTAAAGAGGAGACTCCAGAGTTGATGCCCATTTACCCCTCATCTTTCCCAATCTGAGAACCGGCCGTTGTCTTCCTCCTCGAGCCCGAAGTAGAGCCTCTTGCATCCGCTAGTGCCCCTCCCCGCTTCTGCCTGCTCCTCGTTCTCGGTCTCCATCCCAACCATCACCTTGCTGCCCAAAGCCAGCAAAGGCAAGGACACGGAGGTCATCTCGGAGAAGAAGGTGGTGAAGATGCAGAGGGAGCATGTCATCTTCCCGCTAGGGCTCAACCTGAGCGTCCTAATGAGGTAGTACCAGTGGGCATGGGCGACTGCGATGGCGAGGCACCCCGCCACCGTCGTGAGCCCGAGTCCTTTCGGGGAAGGTCCAAGCAAATACCCTTTCTTTGCTGATTACTTTTACTGCGGGCTCTGCCCCTCTTACTTGAACTTTTTCGTCGACCTTATGCTCACTTACGGCTTCCAACTCCTAGATTTCACGCCGAACGCCGTAACCTCCATGGCGGTTTTCGCACACCTCTACGAGAACTTTGCCGGACTGACCCCCAGCACTGCCCTCTTCCGCCTTTATTTCATCCCCCGCATCCACCAAGGGGGAGCGCTTTTCGGCACCGTCACTTGGATTCTTCGGCCAGGAACCAAGGAGACCTACCCTGAAGGGATTTATTGCAATAGGTGGGATGAGTGGTGGGGCAAGTGGTGCTGGCTACGAGAGGAGAAACCCCAGTCCTTCTATACGCCGCGGGAGACCAAGATGGTGCGCGGTGATGACTGGAGTGCCCTCGACCCTTGGGATGGGAGCCTCATGGTCGTGACCACCAGGATCCATCATCTCAGGGACGCCGGCCTCTCCGTAGAGATGATAGGCGCTGATTTTCTTCGCATGTGCATCGCCCCCTTGCAGAACAAGGGGAGGTCGGCCTGGGATTTCAGGAATGCGGCGGACATCATGAGGTTAAGCCTTGGGCTGAACCACAACCTGACAACCATGCAGCACAGGGCCCTTTGCCAGAACTTGTTCAGGAGCATCTCGGCGATCGAGCTACCGGCAGGCGTGATCCCCTTGTTCAACAATTCAGCCTTAGGCAGAATTATTGCCATGATGCCGGTGTCCGATGCCCACAGTCTTGACGCAACTTGGATGGAGCCGCACGCGGAGGTGGTGGAAGAGTTTTTCCACAACTTGTCGGAGACGGCCATCTGCAAGGAGGAGGGCCTCGTCCGCGACACCACCGAGGAGGAGCTAGCGTACATCGCCAGCAGGGCGGAAGAAGCGGCACTTGCCGAGGAGGCCGGCAGCGTCGGCTTTTTAGAAGACGAAGCCGGGAAAGGGGAGATACCGCCGGGTGAAGATCTTGCCGGGCAGGGCAATCTGACCGAGGAGCGAGGCGACATGTCTGCCCCGGGACACCTTGCCGGGGATGCATCCGAAGAGGAGCCGCTCGAGGAGGTCCCGTCCCTCATCCACGAGAAAAGGCGCGTCATTAGGAACGCTGCCTCCGAGCTCCCAGCTCAGCAAGCTTCTTCGAGTAGTGTGGCCCCCGACAAGGGGGCAACCGACAAGGCCGCGCGGCGGCATGAAGTCCAGCAGCAGCCCGCGCCTGCCGCGGCCAAGCGGTCTAGGGGCACCTCTCCACCCCTTCCAGAGGCTCCACGGCAGAGGTCGCCTTCGATCTTTCTGCTCTTAGCTCGGGGGAGGAAGAAGAAGAGTAAGGATCCCGTCGTACTTTCCTAGCCTTCGGGTCTCCTTCCCTACTTGTTAGTCTGTTTTGTTTTTTCTTCATAGGGACACGGAAATGCTAGCGCAGTGGGTCGCGAAGAGGATGAAGACCTTGAAGGTTGAGGGGTCACCGGCAAGTGCCTCAGGTGCGCCGAGAGCGACCACCACCAATCCGGAGACTAGATCGCGCCGCAGTCCCCAATTCAGCCCCCGGTGGAGCCCCCAACATGAGTTCACTACTCATTTTCCGCTGACAGGCGCTGGGACATGCATCTATACTGCTAACATCACTGGACGTGTAGGGGGAGGATGATGACAAGGGGAGTCATCGGCAACCATGCCAGGTTCCCCGCCCAGGGACTTTTCTCCGGCCAAGACTTCCTCCAACGCGTTTTATCGCGACGAGGGAGGGTCAGCAAGCCCAGAGACTGGCGGGTCTCCTCCGGCAATCATTGTAGGTGAGGGTATTCCCCTTCTTCCCCCTCTCTCTCTTTTTTTGAACTTCTCCCTTAGTTTTTCTTGGTTTGCCTTTCTGGTCCTCAGACATTCCCATGGCGGGGGAAATGGACGTCGGTTCCGTCATCGAGGAGATAGCGAGGGACGCTACCACCGGTGTTGATAAAATCGCCGCCGAAGAAGATGCCAAGAGTGTCGAGGCTGCGGCCTCCAAGAATGTTTCCGCCAAGGCCGCCAAGAATGCTGTTGTCGAGGCTGCAAGCACCGAGGCGGCCAAAGCCGCGCAAGAGGAGGAGGCCACCAAGAAGCCTGATGAGTGGGCTGGCTAGGAGGCCGACGGGGAGACGGCCGTCAAGGGCCATCCATCCTCGTCCGAAGCCCCTTCATCGAGTAGGTACTTCAAGGTCGGCGACAACTTATTCGTCAGTATCCCTGGTGCGAGAAGCGCTGGGATGCCACCTGAGGAGGGGGTCCTTGTCGAGGAAGCCGTCATCGCCATTGGGCTCGACATCGTTGACGAGCCAAACGTGGGCCACAAATCCCAGGAGGAGCGGCTCCTCTAGTCCATGGGAGACAGCTGTTGGAAATATGCCCTAGAGGCAATAATAAATTATTTATTATCATATTTCCTTGTTCATGATAATCGTTGATTATCCATGCTATAATTGTATTGATCGGAGACTTAGATACATGTGTGGATACATAGACAAAACCATGTCCCTAGTATGCCTCTAATAGACTAGCTCGTCGATCAAAAGATGGTTAAGGTTTACTAGCCATGGACATGAGATGTCATTTCATAACGGGATCACATCATTAGGAGAATTATGTGATGGACAAGACCCAAACTACAAACGTAGCTTATGATCGTGTCAGTTTATTGCTACTGTTTTCTGCATGTCAAGTATATGTTCCTATGACCATGAGATCATGCAACTCACTGACATCGGAAGAGTACCTTGTGTGTATCAAATGTCACAATGTAACTGGGTGACTATAAAGGTGCTCTACAGGTATCTCCGAGGGTGTCTATTGAGTTGGCATGGATCAAGACTGGGATTTGTTACTCCGTGTGATGGAGAGGTATCTCAGGGCCCACTCGGTAAAACAACATCACAATAAAGCCTTGCAAGCAATGTGACTAAGTGCTAGTCACGAGATCTTGTATTACGGAACAAGTAAAGAGACTTGCCGGTAACGAGGTTGAACTAGGTATGGAGATACCGACGATCGAATCTATGGCAAGTAACATACCGAAGAACAAAGGGAACATCATACGGGATTAACTGAATCCTTGACATAGAGGTTCGACCGATAAAGATCTTCGTAGAATATGTAGGAACCAATGTGGACATCTAGGTCCCGCCATTGGTTATTGACCGTAGAGGTGTCTCGGTCATGTCTACCTAGTTCTCGAACCCGCAGGGTCTGCACACTTAAGGTTCGGTGACGTTTCGGTAGTATAGAGTTATGTATGGTGGTGACCGAAGGTTGTTCGGAGTCCCGGATGAGATCCCGGATGTCACGAGGAGCTCTGGAATGGTCCAGAGGTAAAGATTGATATATAGGAAGTCCCATTTTGGTCGCCGAAAAAGTTTCGGGCTAATCGGTAATGTACCGGGAGTGCCGGTAGTGTACCGGGAGACCACCGGGAGGGGTATTTCGACCCAAGAGGCTTCATGGGCTGTGGGAGAGTAAATACCAGCCTTTTGTGGCCTGGTTTAAGTCCCACACAAGGCCCATGCGGCTGGGAGAAAAAGCCGAAAGGGAAAAAGGTGGAAAAAGGCCAAAAAAAAAGGAGGAATCCTAGTCCTACTAGGATTGGGGGAGGAGTCCTCCTCTCCTCCCCACTTTGGTCGACCCAAGGGCTGGCTTTTTGGCAGACAAGACTCCTCCTCCTCTCCTCCTATATATACTAGAGGATTTTAGGGTTTTGGGACAGAATTTTCAGCCACGTGCTACCCGTTGCTCTAGTGCATAGTTTCTCCTCTACATCGGTTTTCTGCAGTGCTTAGGCGAAGCCCTGCCGGAATTGCTCCACCACCATCACCGGAGCGCCGTCATGCTGCCGGTGAACTCTTCTCCCTCTCCACTTCCTCTTGCTAGATCAAGACGGTGGAGATCATCATCAAGTTGTACGTGTGCTGAACGCGGAGGTGCCGCCCGTTCGGCGCTAGATCGGAAGGACCGTGAACAAGTTCACGGGACGGATCATGATGAGATCGCAGGACGGATCGTGATGAGTTCGCGGGACGGATCGTGATTGGATCGTGGGACGGATCGTGATTGGATCGCGGGATGGATCGTGATGTGATCGCGGGACGCTCGGCGATTTGGATCGCGAAGATGTTCGACTACACCAACCGCGTTTCTTAACGCTTCCCGCTTAGCGATCTACAAGGGTACGTAGATCCACTCTCCCTCTCAAAGATGCTCATCACCATGGATAGATCTGCATGTGCGTAGGAAATTTTTTGTTTCCCATGCGACGTTCCCCAACAGTGGTATCAGAGCTAGGTCTATGTGTAGATGAGATCTCGAGTAGAACACAAAGAGTTTGTGGGTGTTGATGCTTAGATTACTTCCTCCCTTGGTCGGATTTTGGTTCAGCGGTATTGTGAGATGAAGCGGCCCGGACCAACATTACTCGTACGCTTACGAGAGACCGGTTCCCTCGACCGCAACTTGTTGCATAAATGGCTTGCGGGTGCCAGTTTCTCTCACTTTAGTTGGATCGGATTTGACAAAGGCGGTCCTTGAGAAGGTTGAAAAGCAAATTATGTATCACCGTTGTGGTTTATGCGTAGGTGAGAATCGTTCTTGCTAGAAACCCGTAGCAGCCACGTAAAACATGCAACAACAATTAGAGGACGTCTAACTTGTTTTTGCAGGGTATGTTGTGATGTGATATGGCCAATTACATGATGTGATATATGTGATGTATGAGATGATCATGTGATGTGTAGATTATCACGACTTGCATGTCGATGAGTACGGCAATCGGCAGGAGCCATAGGGTTGTCTTTAATTATTGTATGACCTACGTGTCAATCATTAAGCGCTATGTAATGCTTTACTTTATCGCTAAACGGTAGCAATAGTAGTAGAAGCATGGTGGGCGTGACAACCCCGATGGCGACACGTTGATGGAGATCAAGATGATGGAGATCATGGTGTCATGCTGGTGACGATGGAGATCATGCTGGTGCTTTCAAGATGGAGATCTAAAGCAGAAGTTCATGGTCATATCATGTCACTTATGAATTGCATGTGTTGTTAATCCTTTTATGCACCTTGTTTTGCTTAGTACGACGGTTTCATTATAAGGTGATCCATCACTTAAATTTCAAGATATAATTTTGTTCTCCCCGAGTGTGCACCGTTGCGAAAGTTCGTCGTGTTGAGACACCATGTGATGATCGGGTGTGATAGACTCTACGTTTGCATACAACGGGTGCAAGCCAGATTTGCACGCGCAGAACATTCGGGTTAAACTTGACGAGCCTAGCATGTACAGACATGGCCTCGGAACACAAGAGACCGAAAGGTCGAGCTTGAGTCATATAGTAGATATGATCAACATAGTGATGTTCACCATTGAAGCCACCTTAACTCACGTGATGATCGGACTTGAGTTGGTCAATTTGGATCATGTGACACTCAGATGACCTGAGGGATGTCAATTTGAGTGGGACCTTTAGTAATTTGATTAACTAAACTCATTATCTTGAACAATAGTCTAAGTAACCTTTGCATACAATAGGTGCAAGCCAGTGTTGCACGCGCAGAACACTCGGGTTAAACTTGACGAGCCTAGCATGTACAGACATGGCCTCGGAACACAAGAGACCGAAAAGCCGAACATGAGTCATATAGTAGATATGATCAACATGATGATGTTCACCATTGTAACCACCTCAACTCACGTGATGATCAGACTTGAGTTGGTGAATTTGGATCATGTATCACCCGAATGACCGGAGGGATCTCAATTTTAGTGGAAGTTCTTAAGTAATATGATTAATTGAACTCATTATCATGAACATAGTCAGTAGTGTCTTTGTAAATTATGTTGTAGATTACTTGCTCGCGCTGTAGCTCCCTTGAATTTTTATATGTTCCTAGAGAAATAGAGTTGAAAGATGATGGTAGCAATATTGTGGATTGGATCTGTGATCTGAGGATTGTCCTCGTTGCTGCACAGAAGGCTTATGTCCTTAATGCACCGCTCGGTGCGCCAACCCCTCTAGCGTCGTCTGTAGATGTTGTGAACATCTGACAGGTACGTGCTAATGACTACTTGATAGTTTAGTGTGTCATGCATTACAGCTTAGAATTGAGGCTTCGAAACGTTTTGAACGTCACGGAACATATGAGATGTTCTAAGAGCTGAAATTAGGATCTCAGGCGTGCCCATGTTGCGAGATATGAGATCTCCAACAAGATTCTTTGCCTGCAAGATGAACGAGAATAGCTCAATCGTTGAGCATGTGCTCAGATTGTCTGGGTGCTACAATCGCTTGAATCGAGTGGGAGTTCATCTTCCAGATAAGATAGTGATTGATATAGTTCTCCAAGTCACTTTCACTAAGCTACTAGAACTTGGTGATGAACTATTGAATGCCAGGGATAGAATTAATGATCCCTGAGCTGTTCGCGATGTTTGACACCACAAAGGTAGAGATCAAGAAGGAGCATCAAGTGTTGATGGTAGTATAACCACTAGTTTCGAGAAGGGCAAGGGAAAGGAGGGAAACTTCATGGATGGCAAGTCAGTTGCTGCTCCAGTGAAGTAACCCAAAGTTGAACCCAAACCCGAGACTATGTGCTTCAATTATGAGAAAGGTCGCTGAAGCGGAACAACCCTAAATACTTGGTAGATAAGAAGGCTGGCAACGTCGACAGAAGTATATTTGATATCTGTGTTATTTATGTGTACCTTGCTAGTACTCCAAGTAGCACCTGGGTATTGGATACCGGTTCGGTTGCTAAATGTTAGTAACTCGAAAATAAGCTACGGAATAAACGGAGCACTAAGCTAAGGGTGAGGTGACGATGTGTATTGGAAATGTTTCCAAGGTTGATTAGATCAACATCGCACGCTCTTTCTACCTTCAGGATTAGTGACGAACCTAAATAAATGTTATTTGGTGTTTTGCATTGAGCATGAACATGATTAGATCATGTTTATTGCAATACGGTTATTCATTTAAGTTAGAGAATAATGGTTATTCTATTTACCTGAATAATACCTTCAATGGTCATGCACCCAATGAGAATGGTTTGTTGAAATCTTGATCGTAGTAATACACATGTTCATAACATTGATGTCAAAAGATACAAAGTTAATAATGATAGTACCACATACTTTTGGCACTGCCGCTAAATGTCATATTGGAATAAAGCACATGAAGAAACTCCATGCTGATGGATCTTTGGACTCATTCGATTTCGAATCGGTTGAGACATGCGAACCATGCCTCTTGGGCAAGATGACTAAAAAACTTTTGGATGGAGCGGGCAAGTGATTCATTGGAAATGATACATGTTTATGTATGCAATCCAGTGAGTCTTGTAGCATGCAGTGGATATCGTTATTTTCTTACCTTCACTGATGATTTAAGTAGATATAGTGTATATTTACTTAATGAAACACAAGTCTGAATCGCTTGAAAAGTTCAAGCAAATTCAGAGTGAAGTTTAAGATCATCGTGACAAGAAGATAAAAGTATCTGCGATATGATCGTGGAGGTGAATATCTGAGTTATGAGTTTGGCATACAACTTTAGACAATGTGAAAGTTGTTTCACAACACACGCCACCTGGAACACCATAGTGTGATGGTATGTCCGAACGTCATAGTCATGCTCTATTGGATATGGTGCATGTTATGATGTCTCTTATCATTTTGCTACTATAATTTTGGGGTTGTGCATTAGAGACAACTACATTCACATTAAATAGGGCACCATTTAGAGCCGTTGAGATGACACCGTGTGAACTATGGTTTGATAGAAACCTAAGCTGTCATTTCTTAATGTTTGGGGCTGTGACACTTGTGTGGAAAAAGTTTTCACCTAATGAGCTCGAACCCGAAGCAGACAAATGCATCTTCATAGAATACCCTAAGAACAGTTGGGTGAACCTTCTATCTCAGATCCAAGCATAAAATGTTTGTTGCTAAAACTGGGTCCTTTCTCGAGAAAGGGTTTCTCTTGAAAGAGTTGAGTGGGAGGAGGATAGAACTTGATGAGGTTGTTGAAACCTCTGCTTCAACCAGAAAGTAGCGCAGCACAGAAAGATGTTTTTGTGAAGCCTACGTCAGTTGAAGAGGAAGTTAATGATGATGATCATGAAAGCTTCGGATCAAGTTACTATCGACCTACGTGGAAATTAGAGCTTGATGAGGTTATTGAACCTTTACTTCAACCAGAGAGTAGTGCAGCACAGGATGTTGTTTCTGTGAAGCCTACGTTAGTTGAAGAGGAAGTTAATGATGATGATCATGAAGCTTTGGATCAAGTTACTATCAAACCTCGTAGGGCGACAAGGATGTATAGTGCTCCTGAGCGTTACGACAACCTTGTCTTGGAGGTCATGTTGTTGGACAACGATGAACCTACAAACTATGGAGAAGCGATGATGGGCCCGGAAACCAACAAATGGTTAGAGGCCATGAAATCTGAGAAAGGATCCATGTATGAAAACCAAGTATTGACTTTGGTGGACTTGCTCGTTGGACGGCAGGTCGTTAAGTACAAATGGATCTTTAAAATGAAGACAAACGTTGATGGTAAATGTTACCATTTGTAAAGCTCGACTTGTTGCAAAGTAGTTTTCGACAAGTTCAAGGAGTTGACTGCGATGAGACTTTCTCACTCGTAGCGATGCTAAAGTCTGTTGGAATTATGTTAGCAGTTGCTGCATTTTTCAATTATGAAATCTGGCAGATGGATGCCAAAACATCGTTTCCTTCCTTAAGGAAAGGTTGTATGAGATGCAACCAGAAGGTTTTGTCAGTCCTAAGGATGCTAAAAGGTGTGTCAGCTTCAGTGATTCTTCTATGAACTGAAGCAAGCATCTCGGAGTTGGAATATACACTTTGATGAGGTGATCAAAGTTTTTGAGTCTATACAAAGTTTACGAGAAACTTGTATTTGCAATAAAGTGAGTGGGAGCATTATTCAGTTTCTGATAAGTATATGTGGATGACATATTGCTATTCGGAAATGATGTAGAATTTTTGGAGAGCATAAACGGTTGTTTGAAAGAGTTTTTCAAAGGAAGACCTGGATAAAGCTACCTAATTGTTGAGCATCAAGATCTATATAGATAGATCAAGATACTTGATGAGACTTTCAATGAGTACATACCTTGACAAGATTTTGAAAGAGTTCAAAATGGATCAGTCAGAGAAAGAGTTCTCGCCTGATTTGTAAGGTATAAAGTTGAGTAAGACTCAATGCCTAGTGACTGCAGAAGATAGAGAAAAGATGAGTGTCATCCCCTATGCTTCAGCCATAGGCTCTATCATGTATGCAATGCTGTGCACAAAGACCCGATGTCAGCCTTGCTATAAGTATGGCCGGAAGGTTTCAAAGTGATCCTGGAATGGAGCACTAGACATCGGGCAAGATTATCCTTAGTAACTAAAAGACTGAGGAGATGTTTCTCGATTATGGAGGTGATAAAGAGTTCATCGTAAAGAGTCACATCGATGCAAGCTTTAACACCGATCCGGATGACTCGTAGTAGCAATCTGGATACGTATAGTGGAGCAGCCATTTGGAATAGTACCAAGTGGAGTGTGGTAGTAGTGTTTATGGTTTGACATAGAAATTGGCACAGTACACATGGATCTGAATGTCGCAGACCCATTGACTATAAGACCTCTCTCACATGCAAAGCATGATCGAGCCCCAGAACTCATTGGGTGTTAGATTCATAACAATGCGAATCACATGGTGATGTGAACTAGATTGTTGACTCTAGTGCAAGTGGGAGACTGTTGGAAATATGCCCTAGAGGCAATAATAAATTAGTTATTATCATATTTCCTTGTTCATGATAATCGTTTATTATCCATGCTATAATTGTATTGATCGGAGACTTAGATACATGTGTGGATACATAGAAAAAACCATGTCCCTAGTATGCCTCTAATAGACTAGCTCGTCGATCAAAAGATGGTTAAGGTTTCCTAGCCATGGACATGAGATGTCATTTGATAACGGGATCACATCATTAGGAGAATGATGTGATGGACAAGACCCAAACTACAAAGTGTCGGGACCCCGATCCAAAGTCATATGAATCCAGGCTGTAACACATCACATCGCTTTGCGGCCTCATGCACGGTAACTCCACGGCTGCAGCCTTACCTTGGCCGGGACCGTTTACGTCTTTTGGCTCACGTATGTGAACATGTCGCTGGCAATCACACAACAGAGAACCCAGGCCGACCTTACTAGTCATAGAACCCAAGAGGTACATCCATACAGAAACAGGCATACATAACCCAGCAATGCAGGTGTGGGCCTCAAGCGTGTGTAGACGAGTCATAGCAAGCTACAAGGACTCCATTACGTCGCGAGACACGAATGTCATCACTGCACGTAGACGAGTCGTAGCAGGCTACAGGGACTCCATGACACTGCGAGACATTTCCCCGAAGGGACAAACATAGCAGCAAAGAAGGATACATGCCGGTCAATCTATGTGTCCGGAGCAGTAGCAAGCTACCATGGCTCGGTGGAAGCACAAAGCGGCAGTTTCCCGTAAAGAGTACTACTAAAGGCACACAACTAGGTGTCGGATCCCATACATACCATTGCACGTCACACGTATGCACGACATGCCCGGTATGCATAGATACAACTATGGCATCACAACATAACCATACAACAACATGACTTTTATTTAAAAGGCCCAAAAGAGCCTTGCATAATATGTTCTTACAGATAGGGGTCACATGACCCGGCACTCAAGTCATACAAACAAGTTCATACAAGCCAGCGGAAACATAGAACTATCCAAGTACGGACAGTGAAATGAAAAGAGGGCACATCGCCTGACTATCTACAGCACGCCACACGGCACAGGGTCGTAGCTGGGACACCAGCTATTCGGCGTCATCAACGTCTAGAAAGAACCCACCTGATGGGTCCTGATTCTCTTCTGCAACATTTATTAAGCAAGGATGAGTACAATCGTACTCATGAAGTCTTTAAAACAGACCTAGTCTATTTATGCTCATGTATCAACAAGGGGGTGGTGGAGTTCATGCAGAAATGCCAGCTTTGACTCATGGCTATCCTACACTACTCAATTTTAACCCTTTGTTAATATTTTAAGTATCACACTCGAGTCGGCTAACTCCACAACAATACACCACCATGGATTCATCTTCCTATCCTGGAAGAGTGCCATCCACGGTACACACACTTGTCTTGATATTTTTATGAGTATCCATTTGATTATCTATGAACAACATAAGATCTCCAAGTAGTCCATATCCGAGGACGCGGCTATTCGAATAGTTTCATAACCCTGCAGGGGTGTACCTCTTCACACACGCTCTCGCCACTTATCATTGTGTGCTCATAAAACCATGCACCGCGGCATCCTTCAAGCGGAAGCCCAGCGAGGGAGTCGGCCACGACCATCAATCACATAAGACCTCTAGTCCAGGCTACCGCCTATTTGAGACTGAACCCGCACAGAAGTCCGGCCGAAGTTTCCGCTACGGCCCCAAACGGTGTGCGCACGGTTCCCAAGCCCACCATTCGGGTGACCCTTGGTACACCATGCCACTGCCTACCGCGTCGTAACCCACCCCGAGGGTCAGCGCTACGCACGACCTCCAGCATGCTATAAACACCAGAAACTACTTGCAATACCTAGACCAAGGACTAAGCGACTGATGAGTCGAGCGGGGTCATATTTCAGGGCCCAGCATGTGGTAGTACCTAGTCTTGGATCACAAACACGAAACCCAGTTCCTAAGAACGGTCCCAATGAGACAACCCACTATGTACTCCTACATAGCCTCTCATCGCTACCTTTACCAAATCGTATTCAGTATGAGCTCATCACATCGGACAACACTGTTTCACTCAGTTCATCACCCAGATGAATCAGACCTGACTCAACTCTAAGCATAGCAAGCATAGCAGGCAAAGTAAGCTAAGCACATCATGGCACAAGCATCTACCAAGTATGCTAGGTTGCAAGGTTTAGCTATTTACTGTGACAAAATCAGGTCATGCATAGGAATGGGATCATCTATCATGTATGACTGACATGTGACCATTTTTCCTAATGCAATAAACAAGAGCAGGAGCGAGAGAGTGGGATGTTATTGGAATGATCAATGGGGTTGCTTGCCTTGCTGAGTTGCGGAGGAGTTCTCTCCTTCGTCGGGATACGGGGTGGTATCTTTCGGATTAGGGCCTACCGCAACGCAGATAAGAAACAATCAATACACGCAAGTGCAACAATATGATGCATGATCATGGCATGATGGCAGGTATGGATGAGTTAATGCAACTAGTGTTCATGTTGATTTGAAAAGAATTTGAATAAAGGTTCAAAATCATTCTTCTTTCAAATTCCATATATTAACCTAATGGCAAATGTCCATGTTCACCTATTTAGATTGCTCTAACATGCATGAGAATAGCACCATTGGATTCATTGGATTTTTCTGATCAATTTTCATCTGTAAATTATTTTCATTTGACTTACAGATTATTTTATATGATTTTTCAAAGTTTTAAACATTTTCTGGAATTATTTTTAAACTAAAAATGGATTAATGGCGTCAGCCTGACGTCAACCTTACGTCAGCTGGTCGGCTGACCAGCTCCAGGTCAAACCTGACAAGGTGGGACCTCCCTGTCAGCGTCAGGGGTCTTAATCCCGCGCTGTCTGAGGTTTGACCCACCTCTGGGGTCCCACTGTCAGCGACTGGGGCCGAACTAATTAAGGGGATTAGCCACCTAATGATTGCCACGTTGGCTCCCACCGGAGCGAGGCCAGCGGCGACTCGCCGGAACCGCGTCTCCGGCGACCAAACAGACGACGGAGGGCACCAGACGGCTCGCACTGCTCGCGCGCGTCGAACCCGATACCTCCGAGGGGCTGGGGTGGTCGGAATTGACACCGGCGACGAGCACGACGGCTGTCGGAACTCGGGCGAGCATGGGCTCGTCGAGCCGGAGCTCAAACAGGGCAGTTGAGGCCTCCGGAAGCTACCAGGAAGCCTTCTGAGCACGACCGCGTGCTCAGATGCAAGCTTGGGTCGCCACAACGGCGACCACGACCTCACCGGCGGCGGGGAAGCTTTCGGGTTGGGAGGAATCCGGCGCTATAGAGCTCTATCGAAGGGGGAAATGAGGGGAGAAGGAGCAGGAGCTCACAGCGGTCGCAGGGGCGTCAGAAGCGGGCTCGGGGACGATCTGAAATGGCGGCGACCTTCGATTCCCTTTCCGGCGACCCGAGGAGGAAGACGATGGCGCATCGTCGACAGGGGCTTCCGGCGATGCGTAGCTTGGCTAGGAGGAAGAGGAGGTCCGGGCAGAGCTTCTGGCAGGCTCAGATGGGTTCGGGGGTGGCTAGAACGTCGGCACGACGGAGAAGCGCAGGTCGGCCATGGCGGCAGCAGAGAGGGGAATGCACGAGAGAGAGAGAACGCTCGCGGGAGAGAGAGAGGAGAAGGGGCACGGCGGCGAGGAGCTTCGCGCTGGCACACTCCCAGCCCTCCATCAAGGAGCTAGGCAGGGAGGAGGTGGCCGGCACGCGGCGACCACACGCCCGGCGTCCTCCTGGCCACAGGTGGGAGATGACCGGTTCACCCCTATGGGCTGGGCCGGCTTCTCTCCCCTGGCACAGGTAGGCTTTTTATTTTTTTTTTGTTTCTGTTTTCTGTTTTCTGACTTTTCTTTATTTTATTTGCAGGTCCAATTGACTTTTCAAAATATCCCAACCATTTTCTAAAATAAAGTTTGAATATTTCAAACTTGTAATAAAAGTTTCAGATTATTATGAAAACAATAGTCATGATAATGATTTAGTTATCAATTTCAGAGACTTAAATCATTATTTTTAAATTGCTTCTGATGCTCAAATATTTTAAATGTTCCCTGTTATAACTTTGTCCAAATTTATCAGACATAGGGAACATTTTTTATGGGCATTTTGGATTTGTTGAAATTTCACTAAACTTGAATTTCTTTATTTCATTAAGTGCTTGGGGTTTCTTTTCTTTCTCCCCATTTCACATTAATGTAATGATGATGATGATGATGATGCAAACACAAATGCTATCCTAGGACAACTTGCTAGGGTTGTGACACAAACGTAGCTTATGATCGTGTCAGTTTATTGCTACTGTTTTCTGCATGTCAAGTATATGTTCCTATGACCGTGAGATCATGCAACTCACTGACATCAGAAGAGTAACTTGTGTGTATCAAATGTCACAATGTAACTGGGTGACTATAAAGGTTCTCTACAGGTATCTCTGAGGGTGTCTGTTGAGTTGGCATGGATCAAGACTGGGATTTGTTACTCCTTGTGATGGAGAGGTATCTCAGGGCCCACTCGGTAAAACAACATCACAATAAAGCCTTGCAAGAAATGTGACTAAGTATTAGTCACGAGATCTTGTATTACGGAACGAGTAAAGAGACTTGCCGGTAACGAGGTTGAACTAGGTATGAAGATACCGACGATCGAATCTTGGGCAAGTAACATACCGAAGAACAAACGGAACATCATACGGGATTAACTGAATCTTTGACATAGAGGTTTGACTGATAAAGATCTTCATAGAATATGTAGGAACAAATGTGGACATCCAGTTCCCGCCATTGTTTATTGACCGTAGAGGTGTCTCGGTCATGTCTACATAGTTCTCGAACCCGCAGGGTCTACACACTTAAGGTTCGGTGACGTTTCGGTAGTATAGAGTTATGTATGGTGATGAACTAAGGTTGTTCGGAGTCCCGGATGAGATCCCGGATGTCACGAGGAGCTCCGGAATGGTCCGGAGGTAAAGATTGATATATAGCAAGTCCCATTTTGGTCGCCGGAAAAGTTTCGGGCTAATCGGTAATGTACCGGGAGTGCCGGTAGTGTACCGGGAGACCACCGGGAGGGGTATTTCGACCCAAGAGGCTTCATGGGCTGTGGGAGAGTAAATACCAGACTTTTGTGGGCTGGTGGAAGTCCCACACAAGGCCCATGCGGCTGGGAGAAAAAGCCCAAAGGGAAAAAGGTGGAAAAAGGCCAGAAAAAGGAGGAATCCTAGTCCTACTAGGATTGGAGGAGGAGTCCTCCTCTCCTCCCCACTTTGGTCGACCCAAGGGCTGGCTTTTTGGCAGCCAAGACTCCTCCTCCTATCCTCCTATATATACTAGAGGATTTTAGGGTTTTGGGACAGAATTTTCAGCCACGTGGTACCCGTTCCTCTAGTGCATAGTTTCTCCTCTAGATCGGTTTTCTGCAGTGCTTAGGCGAAGCCCTGCCGGAATTGCTCCACCACCATCACCGGAGAAACGTCACGCTGCCAGTGAACTCTTCTCCCTCTCCACTTCCTCTTGCTGGATCAAGACGGTGGAGATCGTCATCAAGCTGTACATGTGCTGAACGCGGAGGTGTCGTCCGTTCGGCGCTAGATCGGAAGGACCGTGAACAAGTTCACGGGACGGATCGTGATGAGATCGCGGGATGGATCGTGATGAGTTCGCGGGACGGATCGTGATTGGATCGCGGGACGGATCGTGATTGGATCGCGGGATGGATCGTGATGTGATCGCGGGACGCTCGGCGATTTGGATCGCGAAGATGTTCGACTACATCAACCGCGTTTCTTAACGCTTCCCGCTTAGCAATCTACAAGGGTACGTAGATCCACTCTCCCTCTCGTAGATGCTCATCACCATGGATAGATCTGGGTGTGCGTAGGAATTTTTTTGTTTCCCATGCGACGTTCCCCAACAACAACTTCCGAAAGCTCCAGGCGCTTCACCGCGCTCTGAAGGAGAAGCTTGACTCCAGGCTGCGGTCGTCGAAGCTGCCGAGGCCAGTTTCCAGGAACGCGTCACGGAGACCCAGGCTTGGTATGCCCAAGCCTCCAAGGATTTGCATACTGGCAAGTCGCAACTAAGCGAAGGCTGGAGCCAGCTCTACATGAAGTAGTCCGACGCCAAGCAGGCACGGGAGGAGGCCAAGCAACGGGCTGCCGCAGAGGATGCCCGCTTGATGGAGCGTCGCATCTTCCTTGACGCCCAAGAGGAAGACCTCGTCGCTCACGAGCGGGCACTTGCCGACAAGCTCCGTGGCAAGGAGGTGGAGCTCAAGGATCTCGTCGCACGGCGGACTAAGGAGTTGGAGCGGGGCCACAAGGAAGCACTCGGTGCCCTGGCGATGGAACACGCCGGCAAGCTGAGGGAGGCCGTCGATGCTGTTGCGGCTGTGGAGACCGCCAAAAGCTCACTGGAGGAGGGGGGTGAAGGAATTGGACGTATCCCTTGAATATCAAGGCGCAAAGGTCTCGTCATTCGGGGTCGAGTGGAACAAGTCCGCTGCTAGTTTGATGGAGGCGCAAGTTTCCGCTTCTGACAGGGCTAAGTAGCTCTTCGTGGCCAATGAGTCCATCAACGACCTGACCTAGAAGTTGGCCATGCTGACTGGGACGCTCGAGGCCGCCAACACTCGGGAGAAGGCTCTGGCAAAGGAGCTCCATGACGATAAGCAGCTTGTCGTGAGCACCGCCCTCTCCCACAACGACTTTGTGCATGGGGTGGAAGTCTGGACCGAGAAGCTCGTCGAAGTCGTGGGGAAGCTTGCCGAACAACTATCTGCCATGGGCCTAGAGGGCCCGTCGTATTCTCCTGACGGCAGTGTCCCTACGAGCGCCAAGGTGATCATGTCCTTCGACAACCTACTCGAAGCCCTGGAGCAGCTCCAGTCTGACCTTGCAGCCCACCTAGCCGATGAATCGCACAGGCTCTGCCAGGCCGTCCTTTGTAAGGTGCTCGTCAAGGTGGCATACAAGAATCCCGTCCTCAACCTTGACAACGTCCTCGACTGTTTGCCGAAAGGTGTGGACGTCTAGGCGCTCGAAGAACTCATTGCGCCCATCGTCGAGTGGGTGAGCCAGGTCAAGCGGGTCGAGGGGACCGCCGAGATTAGTTGCCCTACTCCTTGTTCTGCACATATCCAGAACAATTTACTTCGTGTTAAAGTTTCGGCAAGGCCGATGTAATGCTATTTGCTAATGCCTTGAAGGATTGTTATGTTATCTTCCTTGTTAGGCTGATTCTATATACGGAACTTTCCCTACGCCCTTTCTGGAAAAATCATGCCGGCATGTGTAGTCCTACCACAAGCGCTTTGAGGAATGGATCCTTAGCAGCCTGCTGGTGGTGCCACTGCCGGCAAGACACCTTGGTGTCCTTGGTGCGGCCGTTTAGGGCGTTGGCCTTACTCGAAACGGGTAAGGGCGCGAGCGCTGTCACTTGGATCGTTGAATGGACTTGAAACAAAACAAGGAGCGCGGGCGAATCCACTTAAGACATTGAGTGGTCCCGAACGCAGTGAGGGCGCATCCAATCGTGGCAAGGTTCCCGTGCATGCAGGTTTTCCATACAGAAGTCAAAACCGCTCATCAAAAATAACTTTACGGCAAAGTTTCACATGGGGTTTTCGCAACATATATTTTCATTGCCCTTCTCCTTTTGGCAAGTTTTTTTGGAACGTCGTGCTCATAGGAATCCGTACCATAATCCCCCCTGGCAAAACTGCATGCAAGGAATCCTTCTGCTCTTCGGACAAAGAAAGAAGAGAAAATATGGATATGGAACCTTGGCGGTTCGTTAGTCCTTGCCGGAATTAAGCATAATGTAACTCTCCAGATAAACATGCACATAAGTAAATAGGAGAGCTGAACAGGATTGCAGAGCACTTATCTTTATTTATCTACGCACAGGATCTGAGACTGGCTTTGTACCAAGGAGTACATGCTTCAGCGGCAAGACTTGTACAAAGGGTGGTTGCCGGGGCCGGGCCGGCAACCGCGCCTCATGGGTAGAACTTCCGAAGATGTTTGATATTCCAGGAGTTGCTTATTGGAACGCCATCCTCGGTCTCTAGGCGGACTGCGCCGGGCCTAGTGACTCGTACTACCCGATAAGGGCCTTCCCACTTCGGCATCAACTTGTTTGGATTCTTGGCGGACTGAACTCGCCAAAGAACAAGGTCGCCTTCCTCAAGACTTCTAGCATTGACCTTGCGGCTATGGTAGCGGCACAAGGCTTGCTGGTAGTGTGCAGCTCTCATAGCAGCGTGAAGACGGTCTTCCTTAAGGAGCGTCGCATTGTCTTGGCGCAACTGCTCTTGCTCGAGCTCATCATAAGCGAGCACTCGAGGTGACCCGTATATGAGTTCCGTGGGGATCACTGCCTCCGTCCTATAGACAAGGAGAAGGGTGTCTGGCCGGTAGCTCGATTTGGTGTCGTCCTGATTGACCAAAGAACCACCGGCAACTCATCAATCCAGTTTCTTATGCACTTGCGCAGCCTATCAAATTTTTTTGTCTTGAGACCTCGCAGCACTTCTGCGTTAGCCCTCTCTGCTTGGCCATTGCTCCTCGGGTGGGAAATGGAAGCAAAAAAGATTTTTCTACCAAGGTCTTGGACATACTGCACAAAGGTGCGGCTCGTGAACTGTGTGCCATTATCGGTGATGATCCTGTTGGGAACATCGAAGCGGCAAACTAGTCCCTTAAAGAATTTGACGGCTGACTGTGTTGTCACCTTCCTCATTGCTTCCACTTCTGGCCACTTTGTGAACTTGTCGGTAGCCACGTACAAGTACTCAAAGCCCCCGGCAGTGTGGGTAAAGGGGACCAAGATGTCGAGCCCCCAGACCAAAAATTGCTAGGAGAGAGGGATTGTTTGAAGAGCTTAAGTTGGTTGATGAAGTTTCTTCGAATGAAACTGGCATGCTTCACACTTTGTTACTAATGCAGTTGCATCCTGGAGGGTAGTGGGCCAAAAGAAACCTTGCTGGAATGCCTTTCCGGCAAGTGCTTTTGATCCTATGTGGGAGCCACATATACCTCTCTGTATCTCTGCCAACAGTTCCAGTCCATCCTCCCGAGAAATGCACTTGAGTTTGACACCGTTCGATCTCTTTCTATACAGGACGTTGTCTACGAACTGGTACATATGAGACCGGCGGCCTACTTTCTCAGCTTCCTCTTGTTCCTCGGGGAGTTCTCCTGTCTGAAGGAATTGGACAAGATGATGCGCCCATGCTGGAGCCTGGGGCTCGACAACAAGGACCAAAGGTGTATCCTCTGTCAGGGGAACATTTGCCTCGATGGCAAGGGCTTGAGGGCTTACTGGAGTCTGCTGTGCCCCGACAAGCCTAGCGGGAGTGCATGCTTCTACGGTGAGAGCTGATGGCCCTGCCGGAGCATAACACTCACCGGCAAGCCCGCCGTTCTCTTGGGCAATTTTCTCGTCGGCGGCTTCAGGGAGCCCTGCCGGGAGATACTTGCCGGAACTTAACTTCCTTCTCTTCTCTTGTCCAATTGATGGTGTCACAGAGGGTTGAGTTAGTTGGAGCATGAAGGTTCCTGGTTCCACAGGTAACATAAGGGCATCACATTTTGAAAGGCCATCGACAACGTTGTTCTCCGCATGTGAAACGTGCACCATTTGCAGGCCGTCAAAACATTCTTCCAACTTCCTTACTTCATCTACATAAGCTTCCATCAACAGACTCTGGTAGTCTTTGTTTACTTGCCCGATGACAAGTTGAGAATCACCCCTGACAATAAGTTTCTTGATCCCAAGGTCTGTCGCGATCCTAAGACCGGCGAGCATCCCTTCATATTTAGCAGTGTTGTTTGTTGATCTCTCCTGGGGAAAGTGCATCTAGATCACATATCTGAGGTGCCCATAGGTGGGTGCAACAAGCAGCACTCCGGCACCAACGCCTTGCAGTGATAAACCTCTATGAAAATATATGATCCATTCTCGATCAGTCTCCTTGCCGGAGAGAGTTGACTCTCGAATCTCTTCATCGGGCATCGGGGTCCATTCCGCAATGAACTCCGTCAAGGCCCTACTCTGAATAGTCGAAGTGCTTTCAAACTTAAGACCAAAGCTTGATAGTTCCAGAGCCCACTCCATAATCCTACCAGTAGCTTCTGGGTTCCTCAATATCCTTTGTAGCGGGAAGCGGGTGACAACGGTGATCTCATGTGCTTGGAAGTAATGGCGCAGCTTCCTCGAGGCCATAAGAAGGCCGAAGAGCAAGTTTTGCACGCCAGAATACCTTGATCTAGCCCCCTGTAACAAGGAGCTGACAAAATAGACTGGTCGCTGCACCACTTTCTTCTTCTGAACTATCTCTTTCAACTGCGCAGATCCTTCCTTTCCGGCATCAGACCCTGCCAAAGGCTGTCCTGGCTCATTGTTTGGCGCATATACCGCCGCTGCTGCTTCTTCGCCAACCTCTCTTTCAGCCACTAATGCAAAACTCACCACTTGATTCATTGCCGCCAAGTATAGCAGCAATGACTCCTGTGGTTTTGGCGCGACTAGGACTGGCGGAGAGGAAAGGTACTTCTTCAAATCTTGAAGTGATGTCTCCGCTTCCGGAGTCCATTTCATTGGACCTGCCTTCTTCAAGATTTTGAAAAAGGGCAGGGCGCACTCAGCAGACTTTGAGATGAACCTACTCAGAGCAGTAAAACAGCCGGCAAGGCATCGCACATCCTTGACTCGTTTTGGTGCCTCTATCTGCTCAATTGCTTTGATCTTGTCAGGATTCGCTTCGATTCCTCGTTGAGACACAAAGAACCCGAGAAGCTTGCCGGATGGGACACTGAACACACATTTCTCGGGATTGAGCTTCATGTTGATCTTGCACAGATTGGCGAACGTCTCTTCTAGGTCCGCTGTGAGTGTGGCTTTGTCCTTGGTTTTGACCACTGTGTCATCCATATAAGCCTCCATATTTCTATGCAGCTGGGGCTCAAAACCTATCTGGACCGCTCTCGCAAAGGTGGAACCAGCGCTTTTCAACCCAAAAGGCATACACAAAAAGCAGTACGTACCACATGGGGTGATAAACGTGGTTTTGTCTTCGTCTTCCTTGGCCATAAAGATCTGATGATAACTAGAATAGGCATCAAGGAAAGACAACAAGTCACAGCCAGCGGTGGAGTCCACAATCTGGTCGATGCGCGGCAAGCGAAAAGGATCTTTGGGGTAGGCCTTGTTGATGTCCATGAAATCAATGCATAGCCTCCACTTCCCATTCACCTTGCGCACTACGACTGGATTGGCCAACCACGTAGGGTAGAGTACTCCTGTGATCAGACCAGCCGCCTCTAACTTCTTGATCTCTTCGGCAATAAATTGTTGCCGCTCCAAAGCTTGCTTCCGAACCTTCTGCTTGACCGGCCGCGCGTGCAGACAGACGACAAGGTGGTGCTCAATCACCTTCCTGGGAACACCGGGGATATCAGATGGTTGCCATGCAAACACATCGACATTTGCCCACAAGAAGGCGACAAGCGCGCTTTCCTATTTTTCATCAAGGGTGGAACTTATGGTAAAAGTTCCCCCCGTGCCATCCTCCTTGGCGGGCACCTTCTTGGTTTCTGGCGGAGCTGCCTTGGACTTCTTGCTCTTGCCGGTGGAGCTCTCCGACACATCGTCAACAGCAGCACAACACTCCGGAGAGGTGCGCTTGCCGGAATGTGCGCCAGAGGCCTTGTCGGTCTTCTTCCCCCCGGGAGCTTCAGCGGTAGGAGCAAGTACCTTGGCGGCAGGTGCTGCGACTGCGCCCCACTAGAGTTGGTCAGCACAAATAAGTGCGCTCTTCTTGTCCGAGTTGATGGTAATGACGCTCATCGGTCCGGGCATCTTCAACATGTTGTAAGCGAAGTGAGTGGCCGCCATGAACTTGGCCAGTGTCGGGCGCCCAAGAATGTCGTGGTATGGCAATGAGATCTCGGCAATGTCAAAAACCATCTTCTCCGTTCTGAAATTGATATCGCTGTCGAATGTTACTGGTAGCATGACCTTGCCTTTCAGCCGAGTCCTTCCCGAACTGACCCCTTGGAAAGCGCCTGTCGTCTCGAGATCTTTGTCGGGAATTTGCAGCCTTCGAATGACATCGGGCGAGATCAGGTTCAGGATGGCTCCGCTATCGACTAACATTTTCGTCACCTTGAGGTTGCAGATTGTTGGCGAGACCAACAACGGCAGGCACCCAACCACGGTTACGCGATCAGGGTGATCCTTGGCATCGAAGATGATAGGAGTGTTGGATCATTTCAGAGGTTTCTGTGCGCCGATAGAGGGCTCTGCCGCATTAACCTCTTGCGCCCACTGTTTAAGTTGGCGGTGAGAGGAATGCGACGAGGCTCCTCCTTCTATGCACATCGCCAACGTAGCTCTCTGGAACTCATGCTCACTGGACTCGTCGTCCTCTTCGACGTCATCAACATCTCCCTCTTGCTTGTCATGGCCGCGGGCAGGCCGATCCTTCTGTTGCTCAGGCTTGCCGCGACAACCTCCTTGGCCAACACGCTTCTTGTCGGACCCCTCAACACCATCCTGACCCTTCTCCTTGTCGCGCCTTTCATATTCAGCCCTCATCTTCTCGGCAAGCTGCTCAACTTGTCGGCATTCTTGGAGGTCGTGGCCCTTGGTGCGATGGATCTTGCAATACCGCTTGCCGGAGTCTCCTGGCTTACCGGCAGCCGCCAGAGCATGGTAGGAGGCGCACCCAGCAACATCGTTGTCGGGGTCGTCGACCTTGCCTTTCTTGGCGGCGCCGGGGTTGTCGGATCCTTCGACGGCTAGCACGGTCTTGCCCTTGCCCTTCTTGTTCTGCCGCCGGTCCTTCTTTGCCGGGGAAGTAGTGTCTTCATCACCAGAGTCGACCTCCACTCTAGCATTCTCGCCGGGGAGTCTTCTCCCTTCTTCAGCACGAGTGCATTTGTCTGCCAAAGCATAAAGCTCGGCGACGTCCCTGACTCTGTTCATCGCTAGCTCTTCCCACATCCTGCAGTTGCACACATTTTGATGGAACGTGTTGATAACGGGGGCAGGGTGAACGTCTAGGATGTCGTGGTGCACGCGGCTGAACCTCTGGATGTACTTGTGCAGAGTTTTGCCTTCCTTCTAGGGGATGATGTGCAGGTCGCTCTCCTGGGTAGGAGCTTGATGACCCCCAGTGAAGGCGCCAACGAATTCGTGACACAGGTCCGCCTAGGAGGCGATGGATCTCTCTGGCAAGTGCATCAGCCATGATCGACATTGGGATTAAGCACCAATGGGAAGTAGTTAGCCAATATCTTGTCGTTGCGGCCCCCGGTAGCCTGCACCGCAATGGTGTAGACGGTCAGGAACTCTGACGGATGGGTCTTGCCGTCATACTTCTCCGGGACTTCTGGTTTGAACGTGCGGGTGTTGGGCCACTGGACTCGCCGTAGCTCGGGAGTAAACGCTGGGCAGCCCACCTCATGGCGCAGACGTGTCCACGGTGGGTCCCGTGCGCCTGTCTGACTAGAGGCGCGCTTCCCGTCGCCGCTCGATCGCGGTTCGAGCGTCCTCCTTGCCACGTTCCGAAAGAACACGACGCTGATCACGGCGCGTTCGCGAATCAGACGACGCCGTTGAGTAACCATCATGGGCGTCAGCCCGTTGGGTCGGCGACCGATGATGCTATCGCGGAGGAGAGTGCGCCGAGGTCGTGTCGACTCCGGGCATATCACCGCTGGCCTGAGGCGGCCCTCTGGGTGAAGCTTGTCTGCGAGGCTGAGGAGGCTTTGAATGGTGTCTCTCCATTCGTCGAGCTTCTCCACAGTAGGAGGAAAGTTCAGGAGTAGTTGTGCCCGTGCCATCGCTTCCTCTGCTGTGGACGACATCGAGCGACGCGAAGAACGCGAGGTGCTCTGACTCCTAACCATGTTAGAAGGAGCACCTCCGCGGTCCCGCGCCAGTATGCCACTCCTGCTCACGTTCTGGTCCCGTGCATCTTGGGAATGATACGTAGGAGCCTTTCCATGGGGACGCTGAGAACTGCGGGCGCCGTGGCACGGCTCTCCGCGCGCGTCCTGAGAAGGTCGCGGCATAGGCGCGAGCGTGGGCGCCCTGGGAGTTCGCCGTACCAACCGCTCTATCCTGAGACCCGGGCGCGTGGGGGTTCCCATCGTCACCATGGGCGTCTCCGTGGCGAGCGTTGCCGCTTGCTTGGCCTTGGTCACCGGAACATCACGGAAGTTCCGAACCTCCACCTCCTCCTCCTCCACCCGCGTCCACGCCGTCTCCTATCTATGCAGATACAGGAATGGCGGACGCGGATGGGCCAACTACTCTTAGGCTCTTCTTCTTGGGGGCCATGGCGATGATGAAGTTGGGACGCAGATCACCAGAACGGGTTCGCACCACTCAGGCGCCCCCTACCTGGCGCGCCAAAGATGTCGTGGGGAACAAACACCTATGGGACCGCGGAGGCCCCATTCGGTTCGGCGAGGGGGCGTGCTGGCACAAAGAGCCGGTCTAGTGAGCTGCGCACGGGGTGTTTTTACCCAGGTTCGGGCCGCACGAATGTGTAAAACCCTACTCTGCTTGGTTGTAATGATCCTGTTCTAGGGTTCGACCTACAGGACCGCCATGGACGGCCGCTTCATATGTTTGTGAACCTTCTCTCCCTTCTCTAACCCTCGGGTTGTCCGGTTGCCTAACTGCCTGGAAGCCCAAAAGTCAAAGAGTCCAAAAGTCAAAAGTCAAAAGTCCTTTTTTGTAACGCCCTGCGCCTCCTTTTATACTCAAGGGAATCCCAACTGTGGCGTACAGTATGCACACAGGATGCACAGTGCTGCTATAGTGCTATCATACCTAACCCTGACAGAGTACGACAAGAGCATTAAATGCACCGTCAGGGGCCTCAGTCCGTCAGTGGGACAGGACAGGGGCCGTCCCATCGGCGCCTCTTAGCTTCCTCCAACGTCGACGCCGCGACACGCGTCCAGATGGATCGACACTTGTCCTGTGCGCTGGCGGTGCTTGCTGGGGCCTCGCCTTGCCGGGGGCCTGGAGACTCTACGGCCCTCCCGGCAAGGTCTTGCCGGTGGTCTTGAGTCTTCTGTGCTGGTGCTTGGTAAGTCTTCGCTAGGTCCTGCCGCTGGGGCGGCTACCACTGTCCGCGCATGAGTAAAGGGGCACTAGATGGTCCGAAAACTCTAGTGCACCGACAGGTGGAACGGGGCAGTGACAACGAGGGTTGCGCCTGGGTTATTAAAGATCGCCTCTGGCTTTTCCCGAAAAGATTTTCGTTACGATTTTGCTTGTTCATGGTGATTTTACTTCCTATCGTGTATTGATTTTTAATAGTATGTTGATATTATATTTTTTTCCTTTCAACAATGATGTGAACACATGAATAAGGTATAATTGGTTGACAAATAATTGCCAAGAAACTAGTCTTTTGGCATAATGGCCGTTAGGAAACATTTGCCTCCTAGTCGGAGTTACTTTCCCGTGAGCTATCATTGTCGTTTAATCTAATACTCCCTCTGTTTCATAAGGTAATGCATATAATTTTTTTCAGTCAAACCTCACAAGCTCTAATCAAGTTTGTGGAGGAAAACATTTAACTCTAGAATGCGAAGCATATACTATTAGCTTATCATAACATGTTCTTTCATATTATATATATTTGATATCAGACATATAATTAGTTGACCTTTGAACTTGGTCAAAGTTTGCAAAATTTAATTTTTGAAAAACTCTATATACACTACATTATGAAAAGGAGGGAGCATATGGCTACTTGGAAGACAATATGCATAGTTTTTTTTCAATAAAGGGTTCTTTTATTATCTCAAAATGTAGCATCAAATCGATAGACAATATGCATACTAGTTAAATAATGGACATTATGCGTAGTTAGAAGGATCCTTAATTTCATAGCTTACTGTAAGTTTCACAGTACTAGTTGGCCTTAATGATCACGTAAAATAATGGACGCTTTCTCCCCGCATGAACGGGCACGTATTCATGCACACCGTGGAGTGACGACACCTCAACAAATATTTGGTTGCTTTGCAACAACAGTCGGCAGGCCTCAAACATACCGTTTCTCCATTTAGGCTGACAGTGCTGGCCTTCTAGCGTCCCTGTCAAGTTGCTCAACGACTGTCGGGCGTGCCTGCTGATCCTGCACGACAAAACCCCTAAATTACAGTTAGTCAGCTGCCGCGCTATGTCAGCAGCAATTAATTAGAATTTCGTTATAGCAGCTGGATTGATTGCGAGTGTCTTGGTGCAGAGGCCAGCAAAGTGAAATTCTCCCCCATTTTAAGAAGATTCAACAACACCTAGGGCGGGCGGTGGCGACTAGGGCGGGCACATCCGGCGGGCAACTGGCGGTGGCGCAGTCAGGCCACCACCGAAGGGTGGGTGGCCGGTTCTGGGCGCTGCTGGAGGGAGAGGGCGGCGAGGATTCGGAGGAAGAGGACAACTTCGCCGGAGTCGGGCCGGAAGCGGGATCTCCTACGCCGTCGGATATCATTTGCGAGGCACTTCGGGTAGACATTTCTGATGGTGATCTCGCAGGAATCGTCAACAAATGCGTTCCTAGGGACGATCCGGCAAGGGAGGGACTCAGGGAAACGGACGCTGTGGAGGTCGCGAGGCGGATGGTTCTACGGCGAACGTCGCCACAAGCGATCAGACCATGGCGAGGTCTGCTACCCAAGGTAAGTCTCCCTAAGCTCACGTTGGCAGATTCATTACCGATTCAACATGGAAGTTAGTCCGAAGGAGGAAAAAGAGAAGGGATATGGTGGTTCCGGCACCGGCGCCGGCGATGGAGGCAGCCATCGAGATCCGCAATCAGCGCCAACAGCGCTTGAATCGCCTGTTGGGCTTGGATGGGCCGGAATTGGGCAAGAAGTTTGTGGGCTCTGCGTCGATTGGGTATGTGGCCCAATCTCTGTCGACTACCGGTCCAGCGACATCACGTTAGGCCGATGCATAGAGTTGGACGTACCTAGGGTACGTAGACATCTCGCACGTCCAGGGTTTCCTTCGATCGGGACTGGGAAGGCAGCCAAGATCCGTGGTCCTCCGGCGGCAAGAGCTGCACCGGAATCGCTGGTGATGGCAGGGCGAGGAGCTGCTCCTGGGTGCCCAAACCCTCCTGTGAGGGCTGACCAACAGCAGCAGGGTCTCCAGCCTCGAGGGTCGCGGCTACCGGGACACACAGATGGCGGGCCGCCGCCGGCGTATGACCGGGGTCTGGGACAGAACGGCGGTGGCCATGTTCCGCCTCAAGGGCGTGGTTCTTGGCTTGTCGGGCGAGGTGCGGCTACGGGGCAAGAAAAGAGGCCTGCTAAGGGTTATTGGGGAGATGACGGTCTGGACGCTTATGGTGAGGGCATCCATCGTGGTTCTTCCTCAACTGGCGATTGCCGGACGGATGGGAATGGCTAGGAGTACAATGGACCTCCCGGTCCTTTCGTTCAAGGAGCTACGGGACCAATTCACAGAAACCGGACCTGGCACCGGCCTTACCGAGGTGGAAGGGGTAGAGGCAGAAGGCCTCCTCCTCCTACTTATACGCTTGATAGTGCGGATAGGTCCGGTGAGGTGGTGGTGTCATAGACGGCACCGGCAGTGCTCAATACGGCTGCCGGGGATGCTCCTCCGGTCCTTGCAAGGAAGGTGGTGGTGGTCGTCAAAGCTCTCTCTGTGGTCCAGGTGGCAAAGGCAAAGCCGGGGGTGGGCCATGATAATGCGTCAGACAAAGCTGATGGGGAGAAGCTTACTAAATGGGCACGTAAGAAAGAAAAGATGTCATGTTACAGGTGCGGTGTGCCAGGACACTTTGCAGCTGAATGCACGATGGAGCTATGTGATGTATGCTAGAAACCGAAACATGATGATGGGGAATGCCCGTTTCTTGTAGGACCTAAACCAATGGTGACGATCTATGGTGTGTGCTGCCCAGAGCTGATGTTTTTCGAGTCTCCACGTGCTTCTTCGCAGGCACCGGTACCGGAGAGTTCCCGGACTGGGATTGTGCGAGTCACTCGTGGGACCTTGACTACTAAACAGGTTGTGCAGCGTTTGCAGGAGCTGGTGCCCTCCAATTTTCACTGGAACCTGGTGAGTCTAGAGGATCATGCGTTCCGGGTGGATTTTCCATCTAAGGAGGATCTAGGTCGTCTTCTGACTTTTGGGATGAGCAAAGTCCCTAATAGTTCATGCATACTGGAATTTGAACCATGGACACGGAAGGAACCGGAGGGTACTCCCTTAGCACAGCTTTGGGTTCAGTTTGCGGGAGTACCTCAGAGGGCACTTGATGATGTAAAGGTCACCTGGAGTCTCGGTTCATTAATCGGTAAGACTGAGAAGGTGGATATGTCGTTCACCCATTCTAATGGAATTGCTCGCTTATTTTTTAGCGTCATTAGTGTTGAGAACATTCCCGAGTCTGTTAGGTGGACATACGATGGCATGAGTTATCTGATTGATATTGAGATCAAGGAAAATGCTGAGTTCCTTGATCTGGCCAGACAGGTGGATATGGACACTGATGAGGGTAATGATGGTGATGGGCAGTCTCACAAGGATACTCATACGGAACCTACAATGGATAGGGGGGCTGCGCCGATGACTAAAACGATGGAGTCAACTAAGTTTTAGCAATCCAATAGTTCTACTTCATCGCATCAGTTGCGGTTTTGCTCTTTTGGTTCTTCAACGGCTCCGAGCAAACTTTGGAGCACCAGAGTGGAATTGGATGATCCGGAGGAGCAGGAGCTACCTTCTCTTTCACTACCAGGGTCACCTATTATGTCGCGGGAGGTGCCCCCAGCTAGAGAGGGGTTGGGTGTTTCTTTCTTCTCTACCACGACTCTAGAGCCCGGGCAGGAGGAGAAGGCTGCTATGCCAGTGGTTGATGTGGCTACTGTTACCAATAGCTCACCGGAGAGCGTCGACCTGCCTAAGCCCGTGGCGACGGTTATTGGCACGCAGCAGCGTGGTATGAGGCATGTGGCTGCGCTTTCTCAGGTGATTGCAAACACAGCTGGTCCTTGGCAGGAACGTCACTCGGGGACAGTGGTGGCACCGCAGCTCACAACTGGTGTCAGCCCAGACCGCGAGACGATGGGGATGAAAACGGGCCTGGCCAGGCCTGCTTCGGACAGCATGAGACATGGGTCGACGGGAGGAGACCTGCAGCTGCATGGAACCCAGGCGCGGTCGAGCTGCCAGCCAGCGGATGGCTCCCCTCGGGCACATTGCGCCGAGTCTGGTGGTGCTGTTGTGCATGGGGGTCGTCTGGCATCCGTGACCACCTCACCATAGCTAACCCGGGGTACATCGGGAGCGGAGGTCTTGGGGGCTGGTGACGCCCTCGATTGCCCAGCTGAACGAGGAGCAGGAGGCTCCACGCTGGCAGGGCGACACACGGAGGAGCTCGTGGAGTTTGGAGGCATCCCGGATCCGACGTCCAGGGGCAGGCGGATAAGCTGTCGTATCTACGATCAGCCAGACACGGATGACTTGATCGCGGGTCGTGCCATGCGGGTGGCCAAGCTTCGCGACATCGAGACATCGACAGGTATGGCTATTAATATGTCTTGTTCAATACTACATTTTTCGGATGAGGATATTTTATATAAGGCCAATAAGCTAGGAGTGTCATTAGGTAACAATGGTAAAGAAATTACGAATTCTATGAACAAACTCTTCGACTTAGAGGCGGAGAGAGCTATGATGATGTTGCGAAATTTAGCAACGGTTCAACCTTTAGATGATGATGAGATTAATGATCTAGGGTTGGGAGCGATGGAACGCTTGTGTGAGGATATCTTACCTTCGTCTGTGGTTACAAAGGAGGAGGAGGATCTGGGTAAGGAGGGGTATATGGCCCCAACTACACACAAGGAAAGTCCGCTGATAGCAAATGGTTATGTGGACCGTGCTATTATACACGATAAGCCAAAGCGTTCATGGAAAAGGAAAGTGTATCCTGTGTCGGCGGTTAGACATAGCGCTAGATTTAAGACTGCAAAGAAATTTCATGATGAACAATGAAAGGCATATTCTGAAATAGCAGAGGTCTTGGTGACTTGGCTAAAAGGATATTTCTTGCGGAGGCAACTATTGAGCATAAACTAGATTTCATTGCGTTAATGGAGACTGGTAGGGATAATTTCTCTTTGCAGTTTCTAAGTACGCTCTCTGGGGGTGTTGATTTCGATTGGCATTGTTTACCACCAAGAGAACGGTCTTGGGGTAAGATGTGAGACCCTTGAAGTTGCCACGTGGTCTTGGGGGATTTCGCGGTCAAGTTTAGAGTTCGCTCTAAGGAGGATGGGTTCCAGTGGGTGCTTGTGGCTGTTTACGGCGTGGCACAGCCGGAGCTCAAGATCGATTTCCTTGCTGACCTTGTTCGAGTATGTGGGAATGAGAGAATACCTATTTTGATGGGAGGCGATTTTAATATTATCAGGCGAAGGGATGAAAAGAATAACGACAACTTTGATGGCAGATGGTCCTTCATGTTCAATACTATTATCGAGAGCATGGACTTAAGAGAGATAGAGTTGACGGGCAAAAAATTCACTTGGGCCAATACCTTACCTAATCCGACGTTTGAGAAATTGGATAGGGTACTGGCTAGTGTGGAATGGGAACAAAAATTTCCTCGAGTAACAGTGAGAGCACTGTCTAGGGTGATTTTTGACCATACTCCATTATTTGTTGACTCAGGGGACGCAACTCATAGGGGAAATAAAGAGACGTTCTCGTTTGAGGTGGCCCGGTTCGAGAGAGAAGGTTTCTTGGATATGGTCGCACGGGAATGGTCGAGAGCCCCTAGGGGCAAGTCCAACATTGATAGATGGCAAAATAAGATTAGACATCTTAGACAGTTTCTTCGAGGTTGGGCGAAGCACGAAAGCGGGGTTTATAAGCTGAAGGAAGAAAAGCTTATTCAAACTATAAACCGCCTAGATATTAAGTCTGAATCCATGTTGTTGGCTGACAATGAAAGGGAATCCAAAGCGGAAGCTGAATATCAACTCAAAGTTCTTCTTAGAGAAGAGGAGTTAAAGTGGGCACTAAGAGCAAAAGTGCGCCAGGTAATCCAAGGGGATGATAATACACAGTTCTTCCATCTCATTGCTGATGGTAAGAACAGAAATAAAAAAATCTATCAACTTGAGCAAGATGAGGGTACAATCGTTGGGCAAGAAAACCTGAAGTTGTACATTTCAGAATATTATAAAAAATTGTTTGGAATCCCCGAGGACAATGCGGTTAATATGGATGAACGGGAGGTCGGAGATATACCTCAACTCGGTTCGGACGAGAATGATATATTAACAGCACCATTTATGGAGAAAGAGGTGCTTGATGCGATTTCTCAAATGAAAATTATAAGTCACCTGGACCAGATGGGTTTCCAGGTGATTTTTATAAACGATGCTGGCATATTATAAAAGGGGACCTCATCCCAATGTTTCATGATCTGTTTCAAGGACGCTTGTAGTTACACCATTTAAACTTTGGGACTATTATGTTGTTGCCAAAGAAAGAGGGGGTTGTGCGAATTGAACAGTTCGGACCTATATGCCTTCTAGATGTGAGTTTCAAAATATTCACTAAGGTGGGAACTAATAGACTGACGCATATTGCACATGCGGTGGTGCAACCTAGCCAATCAGCTTTCATGCCCGGTAGGAATATTCTAGAAGGGGTAGTTGTGCTCCATGAAACTCTTCATGAAATCCACTCGAAGAAGCTTGACGGGGTTATCTTGAAGGTGGATTTTGAAAAGGCATATGATAAAGTTAAATGGTCTTCCGTACTGCAGGCATTGAAGATGAAGGGTTTTGATGAGCCATGGAGGAAGCAAATCGATTCCTATGTACAAAAAGGGAGTGTTGGAATTAAAGTGAATGATGATATATGTCCTTTTTTCCAAACACATAAAGGTCTCCGGCAGGGAGACCCAATGTCCCCTATCCTATTCAATGTAGTTGCGGATATGCTAGCAATCCTGATTGGGAGAGCCAAGCAGGAAGGCATGGTAGGTGGACTAGTGCCTCATCTAGTCGAGGATGGGGTGTCCATGTTACAATATGCTGATGACACGATCCTCTTTATGGAACATAATGTAGCAAAGGCCCGGAATATGAAACTTATATTATGCCTATTCGAACAACTATCGAGATTGAAGATCAATTTTCATAAGAGCGAATTGTTCTGCTTTGGAAGAGCCAAGGAAGAATAGGAAAGCTATAAGCAGTTGTTTGGATGTGAATTACGTAGCTTACCGTTTAGCTACTTGGGCATTCCTATACACCATTGTAAACTTTCAAATCATGAGTGGAAGACGATTGAGGACCGGTTTGAAAAGAAGCTGAGTTGTTGGAAGGGCAAGATACTGTCATATGGTGGGAGGATAATTTTGATTAATTCTGTCCTCACAAGTATGCCTATGTTCCTTTTGTCATTCTTTGAGATACATGTAGGGGTATGCAAAAGATTGGATTTTTTTAGGTCCTCGCAAGTATGCCTATGTTCCTTTTGTCATTCTTTGAGATACCTGTAGGGGTATGCAAAAGATTGGATTTCTTTAGGTCGCGTTTCTTTTGGCAGAGTGATGATATTAAGAGGAAATATAGACTAGCGAGATGGGATATCATTTGCCGTCCCAAAGACGAAGAAGGTTTGGGGATTGAGACCTAGAAGTTAAGAACAGATGTCTACTTAGCAAGTGTCTATACAGACTATCTGTAGAGACGGATGGAATGTGGGCACAAATTTTACGTAATACGTATCTGAATTCTAAATCTCTAGCCCAGGTCTCCGCTAGACCATCTGACTCTCCATTCTGGAAGGGCTTGATGAAGTTCAAGGATCAATTTTTCAATCGAACTAAGTTCGTTGTCGGCAATGGAGAGACAACTAGGTCTTGGAGGATACGTGGCTGGGGGAGATGCCCTTAGCCTTACAGTATCCATCGTTGTATAATATTGTGCAACATAAGGAAAGATATGTGGCCACAATCTTACAGACTATTCCTCTCAATATTCAGTTTAGGCGATCGTTAATTGGTCATCGTTGGACGAAATGGTTACACCTAGTTAATAGACTGATGGACATTCACCTATCAGAGGATCCAGATAGAGTTCAGTGGCAGCTCACGAATTCTGGTTTGGTTACAGTAAAGTCGATGTATCTGGACCTAATTGACACGACGGCAGTGCCTAGGTCAACTCATATATGGAATGTCAAGGTACCTCTCAGAATCAAGGTCTTCATGTGGTTTGTTCACAAGAAGGTGATTCTTACTAAGGACAATCTTGCGGAACGCAATTGGCCAGGGAGTGTACGATGTAGTTTTTGTGATCACCACGAGTCAATCCAACACCTCTTTCTCGAGTGTCCACTAGCTAAACTATTATGGCAAATGGTTAGAATTACCTTTAATATTAATCCTCCAGATAGCATTGAGACGTTGTTTGGCACATGGCTAGATGGAGTTGATATTAATATGGAAAGGCACTTACGCATAGGTGTATGTGCGCTATTATGGGCAATATGGAATTGCAGAAATGACATGGTTTTTAATAGAAAAACACGTATACATTTCTTGCAGGTACTACATAGAGCGGCGGCATCAATCCGTACGTGGTCATTACTCACTCCTACGGAAGCCAGGGAGCCTTTGGTTACTTGGTCTACCCGGTGGGAGATGGTAGCTCGGGATATTTTCAGCCAGCTTGGATGGCGGTCCAATAATAGGATAGGTGGTTAGGCATCTATGTCTATTTGTGCCGGCTGTGGCCATTTACTTATTTTGTTTCTGGAACCATATTTGTTATTCCTCTGCTACTAGACTGAGGAGACGAGCCTTTTGTGTTTTGGTTTGTTTTAATAAAGAGGTCGTATGCATCGTGCTGATGCAGAGGCCGGAGGTAATGCTTCTTTTCTAAAAAAAACTACTCCACAGTGCTGAAAATTCCTGTCCCAAATAGCCATGGTTAATTAAGAGCATGACCAAGCACAAAGTAACATTGAGAGTCAGTCGATATCACATGTTCATGTAAAAGATCAAGTTTCAGGGACCGTCCGTCCACGTGTCTGAACATTCTTTGCACACTGTAGGCTAAAAAGTTGATTTTATTGGAGCCATTGTTTGATGAGGAAATTGCCTGACTCCAAAATGTAGGGGTGCTTTCTCTAGCACCTACACGTAGGCGTGTTCTCGAAGCTAAAAGCGTCCATGTAGGACATCTACAAAGGTAACTATATCTTTTACTCTGCTAGGTGTGACATTCTCGATTGCTAGAGCTCAACCAAATGTCTGTGTCGACGATCATATCTTATCTCACTTAGCGAGAAACATGAGTTTAATACTAGCTTAGGCTTGCTGGAAAATTCAGTGAATATAGGCTCGTGAAAAAGATTTTGTTTTTTAAAAAAGGAAGAAGACCCCCAGTCTCTACATCTCTGTTAGGAACCTATCCTAACCAGGCTAAGGACGACCAACACATGGGCCTGGCCCATCGGGAGCCACAAGGACTACAAGCTATATAACTCCAAGGGAAGGCAACCAACGAGGCATCCAGTGGATCACGGCTCGGACCCGGCAGCGGTAGCTCCTCCCTCTTTCCCCTAACTCCAGCTCCTTCCCATTCTTGTAGTAGTTTGTGTATCAGATTCTTGTAGTAGCTACTGTGATTGAATTCCTATGTGAGGCTACTACTAGTTCGTGGGTGGGATATCAAGGGGATCCTTACATCTGGTATTTAGAGCCAGTCCACCATCCTTTCCGCCCCAATTTTTTCTTTTGCTTCCAGTCATCGCTTTTCTCCTGTTCGACAAAATGGCTAGCCACCAAATGTCCTCAGATCAAGTTCTCAGCATGGTAGTGGAGCAAGCAATTTACCTAATTACCATTGATGTTATGTATTCCCTCTTCGGACCCTTTGGTGTTGAGCAGTTGGTGGTGTATCCCTCAACAAAATCAGAGGATGGAGAACCATATGTGGCGGCGGATGTGAGGTTTTGTTCGGCACATGCGGCGGTGCAAGCGTTCGCATACTGGGATGGCCGCTGCATCTACTTCCGATGCTGCCGTCTGCAGATGTGGAACGCAACTCCTGATGTGTTGTCGGCCCCAACCTCACCACCAACACGCACGACAATGCCGGATGCGTTCCTGGCGGGTTATAATACTACATCGATGCACTCGACGTGCTTGGACCCCTCCGTCAACAACCGCACGCCGCCTGTCCGACCTACCATCGTCAACGGGGTTAGTGATGGGGCCGCCGCCACCGCAGTCAAGCTCCACAACCCCACCGCGGCCATCTTTGGTCACGAGGGCTAGTTGGTGAGGGCCGTCAACACTCCTGCGACAGCCAGGACTAGCACACCGCCTCACGTCCATGACACATCCCCCAACAGCAACTGTCGTTTCCTCATCACGGGGGGCAGCAAAGAAGTCGTCACCGAGCTCGCCGTCCTCTCGGATGTCCTCTCCTCCACCACTGAGGCCCAGGATGTCCTCCATGATGCATCCTTGGACTCCATCGACGTCAAGCCCGTGACCTGTTCGACAGAGTACTCGAACTAGGATAACGACACACTGGCATCCCCACCTCCACTCATGTCAGAGTCGCTGCTCCCAACAGCCGCACCAATGATCGTCGCTGACCTCATTCACTTGGGCACCAATGTCCTTGATTCGATGCAGCCGATCCGGAAACATGGCCTGGATGTCTCATGGCCCACAAGGCACTCAGGGTTGTTGATACGGGCGACACCGTGGCCATCTTTGCTGGTGGATCATATTGCAGAGGCGAATGAGATTCGACCCACTCCATGGCCGTCGTTTCCAATTTGTGTGCCATCAGAGGACAAGAGTGCTTCATGTTTTAGTAAGCAGCTATTTCATAAAGCTAAAAAGTGGCTTTCAGTACTCTATGCATACTCTATTATGACTGCATATCTATTTTGGAGCGTGTAGAAAATGGGTGCTCTAAGAACAACAAGTTCAAGCAATGTGTTTCTTCAGTTCATGCAATTTGGGCCATCTAGACTTGTCTGCTACCAGCTGCATGATTCCGTTTCCAGTTTGTTGGCTAGTGCTGCTATTCAGACTACACTGTCTGCATATACTACTGTTCTTGCTCCTGATCCACGTAATTTCTGTCGGGGTACCATGGCTGTGCATTTGTTTAGGAGCGTGAAGAAATGGGGTGCTTGGAACATGGATCTCTCGATTAGTATTGGCTTTCAGTTAACACTGTTTGAGGAACTACTTTCTGCTCTGGCTAGCATATTTGAACAATGGCTGCTTAGCAATTTAGAGCATACTGCCACATGTAAATTTCCCAGGCCTGACAAATTGAAAGGCACAATGTAGACAATGAACATATCCGTGCAGTGGAAATTTTTGAGCAAAGAAATTTTTCAAGGCAATGGTTGTTTTGCTCTAGAAGGCAGTTCTGTAAAATATAATAAACGGTGGCAGTCTTGGCATCTACTAGATCAGGCAACATCCAAGTTTAAACACTTAAGTCATAAATGTTGCAGCCAAATGGAGGTGCGGGAAACATTGAGTCTTGGAACATTTTCTACACATGTATATTATCTTACCTCTTTGGGGCCAGAAGCAATTCACAGGAAGCTAGTGAACTACAACGACGTGCAATTTTACCCATGCGGGATAGGGAACTCACGAGAAGATGCTAAATTTGGTTTCCATCCTGATGCTTCCTATGATTTTTCTTTGGAGAAATTTACATTGGAGAAGAAGCTAGAAAACAGTGGGTGACCTAATTAAAATGTAAGTATGATTACTGCACTCGTACATGGCATGGACGCGCGCCCTTTTGGTACTATGCTAGGACATACCTGGTTGGGTTTGGCTGCAAGCTTCAAGTCATCTGCATATTCTCATGGAAGCAAGTACGTGTTGGTGGCTCATTGGTTCTCGCATTCCATTAGAGAGCCGGTTGTCAATGTTCACAAGAGGGGACTGCAAACTGATGCAATCGAGAGCAAAGGATTTAAGAGCATAAATTATCTATGCTTGAGCATCCATCTTGAAGGTAGTTTGTTGGCTTTGATTGAGCTGGAGCGATGCCCTAAGTTCCTTGTTGGAAAAATGGCAACATTTACGAATTCTGGTGCAATCAAGGCCTCTGTGAATTTCAGTCATCAGCATCACTTTGATGAGTTGGAGAAGTTATGGTCTGCTGCTACTAGAAGTAATGAGAAGATATTTGGTCAGAGGGGGTATGCACCTCTGTCCAGTATTTGTTGTAAGCACTGGGATCCAGGCAATAAGCAATGGAATTCAGAAGGCATTACTGAACATTTTGTTGATCTCTTAATCTTTCTGGCATGTTTAACGGTTCAACATATCCGCAGTCAATGTTCTCGACACAATGTCAACATAGCCATTCTAGCAACTCCAAACCTGTATAGACTGCGAGTGCTGGGGTGTACCGGTTCGTCTGCTACTGGTTCTCTAAATACACCCATGAGTATTTGGTTTGCGGAGCAACAGTTGTCATTTCCTGAACTTGATGAAGACGCATGCAGACATGAACACATACATGCTGCAGATCCAAGATGGTACTCCTTATGCTATGATTGCTCATCTGATTTTACCAATGCTTGGGTTGTTGTTTGTTTTGACTACCCGGCTAACGAAATGCACAAGTCGCTGAATCCTACCATGCTAGCTTCCGATTTTCAATCGCCAAAGGTTCCAATGGTGCTGGTCGTCAGCAAGAGATCAAATGCCATGAGCTGTATGACACCCTCTACTTGTTCCAATCAAGATCCTTTTCAAGAAGGGAGGGGTGTCATCATCGCCACTGCGATCTTCGCGCACCGTGTCAAGGAACATCGAGTGCACTGGGACCCGGGTGGTTGTCGGTGGCGTCGGCTTGGGGTCAAGCCGAATTTCAAGAAGGAAGGGATGTTAGGAACCTATCCTAACCAGGCTAAGGACGACCAACACATGGGCCTGGCCCATCAGGAGACACAAGGACTGCAAGCTATATAACTCCAAGGGAAGGCAACCAACGAGGCATCCAGTGGATCACAGCTCGGACCCGGCGGCGGCGGCTCCTCCCTCTTTCCCCTGCCTCCAGCTCCTTCCCATTCTTGTAGTAGATTCGTGTACCAGATTCTTGTAGTAGATACTATGATTGAATTCCTATGTGAGACTACTACTAGTTCGTGGGTGAGATATCAAGGGGATCCTTACAATCTAGGCGATGCATGCAACTACTTTATTGATTATTCATAAAAGATCTTACAAAGCAATACAACAGTAAATCTGAAGCCACCATCTAGGCAACTTCTGTCAATACTCTTATCCAATTGATGAAGGGATGCTTATAGTCTAGGCATAATACCAAACAGACCTCGCAGTAAAGCCAAACATCTAAGACCTGATACCCCAACCAAGCCACTTGCCGAGTATGGGTCACCCACCGGTCTGGCACATGCACAGATGTCGTCGCCGCCACCTACCACCAATTCATCTTCAAAGATGTATTGACGCATCAACCTTGCCCGGTCTAGCTGACGTCAACGCCACCACGACGCCAGACAACGCCACCATCCTGCGCTCGTCCATCAACACACGCCCAGCAACGAGACACCACTGCTCCATGCCGCTGAGACTAAGAAGTGGAGGACTGCTTCAAAGAAGGCAAGATATTTATCAGCATTAGCCAAGGAAGTTGTACTATGAATGCAAAGATTCAGCTCATTGCTGCTGAGTTGTTTGAATTTGAGCAGTACAGTAATACACGGGTGAACCCTAGCCGCCACCTTACCCATCGCCTTCGCAACCCGCGGCCAAGCCGCTGCTGGAGGAGGCCGACGGGCGAAGCCCGCCTCGGTGTACGGCAGCGGCAGGGCACTCTCTCCTCATGACAATGCATTGCCCTCAACGACACGACCCACTCGAGGTGCGGTGGTGGAAGCGGGCATGGTGGATATGGTGGTGTCTCGTGAGCGCGACAAGGAGGATCTGCATCGTTGACCGGGGACGAGCACGAGGGATTCATGCCTTGTTGCCCGGATCGATCTTGCGATGGCGCTTGCGTCGTCAGCCGGTGCGATCAGGGAGGTGACCCTGGCATGCGACGACGGGCGGTTCCCCCATGCCCGGTGGGTTGAGTCGTTGGCTTGCTCGATCGGGTGCTGGGTGTCGGCGGTGGTCGCGGATCTGATGCCCCGTCTAGATCCATTGCGGTGTGGCCTTAGCCGGCCGGTGACGCATGAAGGAACCGGTGAGGGGCAGTTGGAGGCCCTCTGCCGGCATGCTGACGGTGGCCTTCGTCTCCACGACGAGGCTCCATTCGGTTCCAGTCAGCTGCGAGAGCGGGGTGACGCTACTTCCGGTGGAAATTGCATCGACTACGGTCATGACGGACAATGGCAGCATCTGTGACGTTGTTCTCTTCTTGAGGCATCGTTGTTGCAGGTTGCGGAACCACGCTCCGAGGAAACCCTAGATCTGGGGCTTTCCCGATCGAACGATGACGACATCTTTGATGTCGTTTTCCTTCCTGGGGACATCGTTTTTGAGTAGGTGCTGACTGGAAGGGCCCAGAGCTGGAACGGCGTTACCTCTTCCGCATCGACAACGACGGATATCGGCGGCGTGGCGCAACGGAGTCTCCGCGTCCGATGCGTGTAGTCGGACTCGCGCAGGAGGATGGCACTGTTTGGTGTCGTGATGGCGTCGACGACATGCCTAACAAGGTCAATTTGTCAGTATCTTCTCTGAAGATGGATCGGTGGAAGAAGACGACGAAGGCCTTTGAGAGTACGGCAGACCGGTGTGTTGCCCCAGACCCGACAATGTGGCTTGTTTGTGACCGCGGTTTTGTTTGATAGGCTTTGATGCGAGGTCTGTTTAGTATTCGGTTCGTACTATCGGCACCCCTTCATCAAGTGGATAGGAATAACGACAAATATTATCGAGACGACGGTTTCAGGCTTACTGATGTGCTTCCACCGTCTCATAATATAAAAGTGTTTTTGACTATACACTTTTATATTATGGAACGAAGAAAATATTACTTTGTAAGGTTTTATAAATAATTAATAAAATAACTGTATACGTCGTTTAGATGCAAAGGCAGGGTCTTTCTCCTTTATAAAAAGCAATACACCAGTGAATCCCTGCATCGGTGCTCCAGATGGATGAAAACCGACCCAGGTCAAGCTGCTGTTTCGTTCGACGAAAGCAAGCAAACGAGAGAGAATCCGAAAAGGCAAGAATCGCTGGGCGTGTGAACGGCCACAGATTCTGCCCAAGCATACGCGCCATTCATTCCTAGCGTGCTTGTCCAGACTCCAGAGTATCTCCGGCACGTCGACACGAGTGGGCAAGCCATATGCACACGTCAGGTTACTTACTCAGAGTGCAAAGCTGGAGTCGACTCGTCACCGAAACAACCAGGTGACGGGAGCCGCACCAACAGAAAGAAAAAAGTAGCAGTCGCTTCCGGAGGGCAAAGCACCGAAAGATGGAAGCAGCATCACACGAGCAACTCGTGGGATTCGCCGCGCGCCCACGAATCCATCCAATCCACCGGAAACCATTTCATTATCCTCTCCACTTCGGTGCGCGCTTATCCTCCTAGCTACCAACAGATCCGCCCTCCTCCTATGGGTGGGGGCGTGGATGCGGATTCCGTAGATTTTTAGGGTCGTGATCGTGTCACGGATAACGGGATCAAGGCGCGGCGCGGCGCCGCTCGCCGGCCGCGGCCTAGCCTAACTGCCGGAGCTTCGCCTACTCTATCCATGTGGCGGCGACGTGGACTCACTCGGCACCGTCGTGTCGCTTTCCGGACACAGGTAGGCGCCACGGTGTGCCGTGCCTAGCGGCTAGCCCTCATGTCGTGGTCGGCCGTGATGCGCCGTGCAGCACGAGCACGTTCCTCCGAGGAAAAGGACCGGTGGGCAGCTACTAAGATCTCCTCGATCTCGCCAAAGAGAGAGCGTCCAAGAGCATACGGCGTGCGTACAGCGTACGTACGCTACCACTAGTGGTTTGTTGGTTGGGGGTTCGTATTCGGGTGACGTGGAGCTAGAGCCGGCCTTTGTTATCCAATCTCATCCCCGGCGGCCTAGCTAATGGATAGAGCGACAAGACGAGAGGATAATGGTTTCGTACGCCTCCTTCTTCTTGCGCTTCCGCATGGCCACTGACGTATTTGTAGCCTAACGGTACAGATGCTCGCTCGAGTCAGTGATACTCCTAGCAAAAGAAAATACTAATCCAAGTGCAAGTGTGCAACCCTGTCTCGGTCAAAAGTGTCAAGCGGCTCGCTCAACTACTGTCGGGCATGCTGGCTGATGTGCGCACCAAAACCCCACCCTTTTTTTTATCGGTCGCAGCCAGCCCGGTCGCCACGTCAGATCCGACCAAACAATCTGGTTGGTAGGTATCAGTAGTCTTGATTAACGCACGTTTTATTTAGGTCGGTCGACCGGCGCAACAGGCCGCCGATCACCTACATGGTCGTTAGATTAAATCGCTTCAAACCGTCAGATACATAACGATTGGTCAACGCTCACTTCCTCCTCCGTCTCGCATGCTTGCGCCATCGTCCGTGTCTCGTCCCCAGCAACCTCCTTCCCCTGCACGTTGTTGTTGTCGTCGGCATAAGGCCTCCTCATGTCGCCGGTCAGCTCTCCGCTCATAGCCGTGACCGGTTGCAGTAAACCACAGAGAGCACGACCGTTGTCAGTTGCAGCCTTTCCTCCTCGTAACCCCGCTTGGCGTCGTCGTAGCTTGCAACAACGCCATCCATGCTGCCATGACTCACCACGAACGAGTTCCCCGCTTGCAGTAAGTTGTGGTCACTCATCCTTGAAGCAAACACCGTCGTGGGTCCCAGCATACAGTTCCACCAGTTGCAAGTCCACATGTTCGTGTTTGCTACCTCACAAGTGTCGCTGTTGCTGGGGCCATAGGATTGTAGTATGTCAAAACAGTTGTAGCTCTAGCGGTATACGGTTGTAGCACTTGTTGACGACTGCGTCGTCGGTTGTAGTTCTTATGTGTTCGATAATAGCGTTGTCGAAAGAAGGTCGTAGCTCCTACGATACACGGTTGTAGCATACATCGATGATGGCGTCGTCGAGTGCAGCTCGGGTGTACACAGTTCTAGCACGCGGTCACCGTGGCCGTATCTCCATCATCGGCCGGTTCCAACCCATGTGTGTACGGATCTAGCACGCGGTCACCGCGGTCGCATATCCGGTGTGCGCGGTTCAAGCATGTAGTCACCATGGTTGCAGCTCTGCCATCTGCTAGGCCAAGCATGTGGTCACCATCGGCCGATTGTGCAATGGAAGGCGACAACTTGCATCGCCTCTAGTTGAAGCTTTTGCCATCACATGTTGCAACTTCCTCTATCACGAGTCGCGGCTTTCTTGGGTTGCTCAATGGCGGTCGTAGCTTTCTCCATAGTTGGCCGCAGGTCTCATCGATGTTAGCTGCAGCTTCTATTGTAGTCGATTGTAGCATTGGCCACCCCCTTGCCCCGTTCATAGTGTTGGCAGTCCAATGAGGTATGTGCTCCCGAGGTGTGGCCGTGCAGTGCTAGCCTTGCCAGCAACGGCCCTTGCGTGTGGCATGTCTCTTGGTTGCACCAGCGGCGTCTACACCTCGGGAGATCATTGATGTCGTCTCTTGGTTGTTGATGGTGGCCTAGCTTAGGGGTCACTCCCACGTTGCCTCCCGACCAGGTGAGCCAGCCCGAGGAACCCCCATGGCGGTTCACCAGCAGGCCGTCACAAGAGTGTCCATGTCGCGTGGAAGGAATATTCCTGAAGACTTGGCGCATACTCCAAGACTTAGAGGTCGTCTACAATATGTTTTGCCTTCTATGAAACCGAGCTAATTGTAATTCTAGACCCCTAGTTCCCATATAAACCGAGGGATAGGGCTCATAGATGACCCACATCGGTCTCGTGGTAGATCAGCTTGTACTTTGTATTCTATCCAAATCAATACAACACAAGCATGATGTAGGTTTTTATCTCTTAGGAGAGCCTAAACCTGGATAAACCTCGTGTCCTTGTTACCATCGTATCTAGGTTACTAGCGTGGGAACCCCTACCCAAGATCAGCCAGAATCCACTCTGCCAGTTCCCAGCACTAACCCTTGTAGTAGGTTATGACGAGAGCTTACATTTGAGAGAGATAAGGAAAGAGGAGCTCATCCATGGGAGCAGGAGAGAAGGGGGAGATAAGTGCACGGTGGGGGCGGGTGAGGATTGGGGAAGACAACAAGACGAGATGCTAGGAAAGGTTGGTGAAGAGATAAGAGTCGTGTTCGTGTGTGGGCGTATGGTTTCCCTTCATCGCATGACGCATGGGTGACCGATGCAAGACACCGTTGGTCAAATGGAAATAAACATACCTTTAAGTAATGACATAATTAATCGGAGGGAAACATACCTTTAACTAATGGCATAATCGTCGCTTCTATCGCCATGGCTATTGCCCACACTATGACCATCGCATTAGTTGCATCCCGAATAGGCGTCTCTTCCAATATTTTCTGACTTTTGCACTTGCGTATATTTGAAATGAATGTTATTGATAAACCTAAATGCTAATGGTCCCGCGAGCAAATCGTAAAGCGTTCTCTTCCACGCACCCTTTTGAGCAAACTAGGACCTAGGACGAGGATTGAATGCTCCCTTCATATGCTTCGGTCCTTCTCGAAACAGTCTTTCTCCCCCACTTTATAAATAAAGCAACCACCACGTCCATTTAACAGGTTCAAGTGTAGAAAAGGAAATAGTAAAGTATGTTAGGGAATCATCACAAACGCACTCAATAAACATAAAAAAAGTTGAAAAGGCCACCAAGTGGTCAGTACCTCTGCGACGATGCAAACTAGCGAGCGACAGCAGTCCCCATGTCCACTATGCGGCCAGGTTGTCAGGATCCCTCTGTCTAGAAACCGGGTTCCAATGGTGCAAAATGAAAAGGAATTTGAAGATAGAGTTAGTGGCCTTCCTAAGAGAAAACATCTCAATAACCATCTTGTTGCACGTCATCGAGAATGTACAAGCGAACGCTGGGAACACAAGCTATAGGATGTGTCTCTTCCTCCTTATCTGGTTAGCCTAGGTTTGACCGATCTAGACCAGGCCCGGAGCCTCTTAGTCAGACCCCAGAGCCTCAAGGACAAAACACCAATGTAACCGTGTCGCTGGGCATGAGAAGAAGACGTGTGTCCCCGTCTCTAGGACAAAACAGAGGGGTACAACCCATCCCCAGGGCGTGCCACTTGATCATCTTCGTCCAAGATGGGAAGTAATTCCGTAGAAGCTACCAAACAAACATTTTGATCTTTAATGACAACAACGCTTTCCGTAAATTAAATTTCTAGGTAAGAGATGGTCATTGGTAGAAGGCATGATACGCCAAGCCAACAAAAGATATCCACAAGGGCGTCAAACACCAAGATACATTGGTCGAATAGTCCTCAAGATACTAAAGGCTGACACCCAGAGTTCTGTCGGTCAAACAAATTCCTATCAACTTCATATGAGGCATGTGTTTAACCCCCAACTATGCTCGGTGGATTGGATAGCTCCAATAACTTTCACAGCAAATTGAGTAAGTACACGAAGGGACACATAAATAAATGACAACCGTCACATACAAGGCATACTAGATTACAACACCTACAACCAACAATTACTCAAATCAACATAGGATTACAAAGGGGATTCAAGAGCGATTAGATCACACCATGGAGACTGTGATGGGGAAGGAAGAGTGAGTGGTGGAGACGTACTCTACGGCATGGTGACGACAACGGAGGGGAGGGGGCATGGTCATATGGATGGAGATGGAGGCTTAGCACAACCACCTAATGCCTCTTCGTGGCGTGTGGATGGAGATTGGATCGGTGCAAGCTTGCGAGATGGATGTTCTTTGGAGAAGGCAATGGCTAGGTTCCTCCTCTCTTTATATATGATTCTGCATGTCTTTCTTAGGGGTTCAAGGGTGTATCATGGGGCCCAATACAAACATGACTCAATTTAATCGATAGGAGCCGAGTCCACGTTGTACAAGGTGCGGTATGAGCGTAGATGCCCGAACTACGCCATGTCTTCCCTTCTGGAAGCACCCCTGGTGACATATTTTATAGGGAGTTGACCCTCTCTTTGTCTAGTCTTTATATATGCCAATTTTTCCTTTAAAATACATGCATATATTGAACGTTCCAATCCCAAAGGAGTTTCACCTCTCCTACAGACACAAGAGACCAAGAAAAATGTAGTTGAAACTAAATACTATGCAATGTTTGCACTAAACAAGTGCAAACTGGAAATCACTAGTACATGAAAGTGGCTCAATGGGAGATCATGTGAGAAGTTTTTATGCAACAAATGATCTCTAGAATGTGTATTAAAATGGACTCGTCAACATCGACACACTTAAATCTTGCGCGTTCTCAAGTATGAGAGTTGACTAGCTAAGCACATTGTTACAAACCCTTAAGCTTAAAATCAAAGCCAAGGCCCACAAGTGTATCCTCATTCTAAAAGTGAAACTAATATGAGAGCATACATGCAATCCTTTTACTCCCATTTCCATGGAAGTGATCAAACAAGAAGTATTTGTCTGGAGTCGAAAAACCCCATTGTAAAAGGTTTCAAAATAATGTCAATATTATGCTGGAACAAAGCAATGACCATCATCGATGTGCACAATTATGCATTATTTATGATGTAAAAACATCACCTGGAGACATACCGCAGCCAATAGCAAAATAAATTGTTTATGTTTGTTAAGATCTCAATTACCTATGTAGAGTTGAGTGCAAGACTAGGCCTTAAACTTATTTGGAAAAAATTAATAATTATTGGGGGTTTTGAGAAGTCAAAAACAAAGAAAGTCTTGCATCAATGCACTTAGCAATTAGGCGATAGACAAGGCTACAAGATCAATGTTAACGCAAGGAGTACGGATCGTTGTGCAACTAGATGCACATTGAGTTGTGAGTATATGAAATGTCTCCTATGGACTAAGTGGGTGTGCATCCAACTTGCTTGCTCATGACAACCTAAAGCATTTGTGAAGCTCGTCATCAAAATAGATAAGCCAAGTTGTGTAATGTAAGTTCCTCACTAGTATTTATGAAATGTGAAGCTCATGAAACTTTCCACCTTACAATTCATGAAGTGATGATACTTTGAAGCACTTTTGTGTATAGTAAAAAGGATAATGGTGTTTCCCCTTATCTCTCTCTCCCTCCCCCCCTCTCTCCCTCCTCTTTCTCTCTCTATCTCACTCACTCACTCGCTCGCTCGTCTCTTCTCTTTTTTGTGACATCTCCGTGGTGCATGTTTTATTTGGCATCTCTTCTTTTATTTTTATTTTTTCCCTTTTTACCAAGGAAGCAACACCTCATAATGATGAACAATAAAGTTTTATTTTGACACACTTCCACTAAGTGTAATCATAACTCAATCTAAAAAAATGACATAAACTATATATGAATGATCTAGTACGGTACCCATATTTCGAGATATAAACAACATATAACAGGTGATAAACAATGGCTAGTTTTTGCAAAATAATATGAGTCTAGATATATATACCTCTATAGTCATTTAATGTAATAATAATGGTTGCGCATAGCGATATACTTCGAATTGCTATGAGAAATTCCATGATAGGTATGGTGGCTGTTTTGAGGAGGTGTTTGTCTTATGGGTAGGATAACAAGTGAAAGTCCTGTTGTACGTTTGGATGTACTAACAAAGTATGCACCAAGTCTCGATGTAAGAGTGGGTAATTCCCGGTACCGACGAGGCTAGGTACAAAAGATGAAATTAAAGTGCAAAGGCTTTGAAATCGTATTAATTGTAAAAAACTCAAATACTACACAAGAGTGTAGCCGAGTGATGACCCACAAGTATGTGGGATCAAACGTAGTTCTTTCTATAAGTAAGAGTGTTGAACTCAACGAGGAGCGGAAGAATCGATAAGAGGTTTTTAGCAAGGTATTCTTTGCAAGTGTTGTAAGATAGTTTTCAGATCAAGATAATTGATAGCAAGTAACAAGGCGCAACAAAGTTACCCAATCCTTAATATTACTAAGGACAATACGGAGGAACTTATTATAGTGATTAAAATGCTCTTGAAGAAACACGAGAATTTGTCTAGTTACTTTCACCATGATTCATCGATTCATGTTCATTGCTTTGATAAGTTGTTGTGTGAGTGGACCAGAGCCAAGGTGTTGTTATTACTTGAGGAATAACCTAATTATGATTACACTCTTCATGCAAGTATCCAGAAATACAAGAGAAGTCATTAAGATAAATCTAATCATAGCATTAAACATATGGATCCAAAACAACCCCTTACGGATTAATTCATAAAGTGGGATTTAGATTTCAGTCACTCCCGCAACCCACCATCTGCAAAATAATTCCATAACGCCTTCCCCTAGGTCCAAAGATGGTGAAGTATCATGTAGTCGACGTTCACATGAAACCACTAGAGGAAGAACAAGATAACGTATAATCAAAACATTGAACATAAGCCAACTTCACATGATTACTAATAACAAGACTTCTCCCATGTCCTCAAGAACAAATAGAACTACTTACAAATCATAATTGTGTTCATGATAATAGGATGTAAATATGTGTTTATCAATCTAAACATATAAGTATTTCACTAAGTAAACCAACTAGCATCAGTTATAAGATGTAATAAACACTACTAGCACCATCAGGTACTAATCTAAGGTTGGATACAAAGATTGAACACAAGAGATGAACCAGGGTTTGGAGATTAAATGGTGCTGGTGAAGATGTTGATGAAGATGAGGCCTCCCACGATAAGAGGAATGATGGTGTTCATGATGGGTTCAATTTCGCCCTCTGAGAGGGAAGTTTCCCCTGCGGAATCGCTCCACCAGAGAGCAAAAGTGCTCCTTGCCAGGTTCCACCTTGAGATGGCGATGGCTCGTCCCGAAAGTCTTCTCTTAATTTTTTTCTAGGGTAAAGCGCTTCACATAGGAGAAGATCAGCATTGATGGACCTTGGTGGGCCTCGCAAGTCTCAGTCGCGCGCCCGTGGGGGGCCTAGGATTGTGGGACCATAGTGGCTCTTTTTTGGTATTTTTATTTTCAGTTTCCTTTATATATTCCCAAATATATCCATGTACATTTTCATGTCATTTTGAACTCCAAATAATTCCTATCGTTCTGGTTTTCAAGCCAGATTCCAGGTGCCGTTATTCCCTATCTTCTTGATGCATCTTACATTTTAAGAGATAAAAGGCACTAGAATTGCATCATAATATGGAATATAGCTTCAATATATAACAACATGGAAACATGATACAAAATGGACGTATCACTGAGTCACATTGCATAAGACTTAAAAGATAAGCATCCAAAGGGTAGTTTGACGGTGGTAACCTGTTGCGGATCTCGGATCAACCAAAGTCACGGGGTTCATCACCAAAAGCCTCTACAACATTTTAGTGCTACTCAAGTCCTTCACTTTTATGTTAGGTGAAAGAAATGCAACATTCCAAATGACTCCTTTATTATTTTGATTTAAAAGAGAACAATACAATGTCTTTAAGAGGATAACTAGATTTCTCCAAGTCAGGTAAAGCTCATGCAGAACAAGCATGTCAAAACAGTGACACATGATTGCACAAAAATTATAAGATAAAAACCATTGCAAAATACTCTACTCATGAAAAAATATCATCCCCACACTAAGAACTTTTCAGTGCCAAGTTTAAGGAAATTACGAAACAAAAAGAGAAAATACAATAATTAAAAGAGAGCATAGGAAGTGGTTACCTCCCTACGCTTAAGATTAAGCAAGGGTGATACAGTTTTACCGGATGCACAAATGTCCCCTTCTTGAATGGACATGGACCTTCACTTCAAAAAAGAAAATCCTTGTTACGGTCCGATGACTCCCTTCCGGGAGAACCTGCTACAAAGCTCATAAGTAAAAGAAACAAAATATTTTGTGCTTTCTAAATGTCTCCATTTTTTTGATAGCACACATGGTTAGCTCACAACTGACAAAAACATCTTACCTCGTAAAGATCAGTTCGCCAACCCAAGTGAAAAGACGTGGATTTCGCCTAGAGGGGGGTGAATAGGCGTTTTAAAATAATTACGGTTTAGGCTTGAACAAATGCGGAATAAAACTAACGTTTAATGTGTCAAGCACAAAACCTAAAACAACTAGGCTCACCTATGTGCACCAACAACTTATGCTAAGCAGGATAAACAACTAAGTGATAACAAGATATATAGGATCAAACAGTATAGCTATCACAAAGTAAAGTGCATAAGTAAAGGGCTCGGGTAATAGATAACCGAGGCACGAGGAGACGATGATGTATCCCAAAGTTCACACCCTTGCGTATGCTAATCTCCGTTCGGAGCGGTGTGGAGGCACAATGCTCCCCAAGAAGCCACTAGGGCCACCGTAATCTCCTCACGCCCTCGCACAATGCAAGATGTCGTGATTCCACTAAGTGTCCCTTGAAGGTGGTCATCGAACCCGTACAAACAAGGTTGGGGCAATCTCCACAACTTAACTGGAGGCTCCCAACGACACCACGAAGCTTCACCACAATGGATTGTGGCTCCGAGGTGACCTCAAATGCTCGAGGCAATCTCCACAACCTAATTGGAGACCCCTGATGACCCACAAGTATAGGGGATCTATCGTAGTCCTTTCGATAAGTAAGAGTGTCAAACCAAACGAGGAGCAGAAGGAAATGACAAGCTCTTTTCAGTAAGGTATTCTCTACAAGCACTGAAATTATCGGTAACAGATAGTTTTGTGATAAGATAATTTGTAACGAGTAACAAGTAACAAGTGTAGCAAAGGTACAGAAAGGTAGCCGAATCCTTTTTGTAGCAAAGGACAGGCCTGGACAAACTCTTATATAAAGTGAAGCGCTCCCGAGGACACATGGGTATTTCTGTCAAGCTAGTTTTCATCATGCTCATTTGATACGCGTTCGTTACTTTGATAATTTGACATGTGGGTGGACTGGTGCTTGGGTGCTGCCCTTACTTGGAAAACCTCCCACCTATGATTAACCTCTCTCGCAAGCATCTGCAACTAGGAAAGAGGAATTAAGATAAATCTAACCATAGCATGAAACATATGGACCCAAATAAGCCCCTTACGAAGCAATGTATAAACTAGAGTTTAATCTTCTGTCGCTCTAGCAACCCATCATCTACTTATTACTTCCCAATGCCTTCCCCTAGGCCCAAATAAGGGTGAAGTGTTATGTAGTCAACGTTCACATAAAACCACTAGAGGAGAGACAACATACATCTCATCAAAATATCGAACGAATACCAAATTCACACGATTACTTATAATAAGACTTATCCCATGTCCTCAGGAACAAATTTAACTACTCACGAAGAATGTTCATGTTCATAATCAGAGGAGTATTAATTATCGTTAAGGATCTGAACATATGATCTTCCACCAAGTAAACCAAATAGCATCAACTACAATGAGTAATCAACACTACTAGCAAACCACATGTACCAATCAGAGGTTCGAGACAAAGATCGGATACAAGAGATGAATTAGGGTTTGGAGAGGATATGGTGATGGTGAAGATGTTGATGGAGATTGACCCCCCTCTCGATGAGAGGATCGTTGTGATGATGATGGCTTTGATTTCCCCCTCTGGGAGGGAACTTTCCCCGGTAGAATAGCTCCGTCAGAGCTCTAGATTGGTTCTGCCCAAGTTCCGCCTCGAGACGGCTGCGCTTCGTCCCGATAGCTCTCTTATGATTTTTTTCCAGGTTAAAACCCTTCATATAGATGAAGATGGGCGCCAGAGACCTGACAGGGGGGCCACAAGCCACCTAGGCACGGCCAAGGGGTAGGCCGCGCCTGGCAGGGTTGTGACCTCCTGGTGGGGCTCCTCTGGTATTTGTTTCGCCCAATATATTTTATATATTCCAAAATAATTCTCCATAACTTTTCAGGACTTTTGAAGTTGTGCGGAATAGGTCTCTCAGATTTGCTCCTTTTCCAGTCTAGAATTCCAGTTGCCCGCATTCTCCCTCTTCATGTAAACCTTGTAAAATAAGAGAGAAAAGGCATAAGTATTGTACCCATAACGTGTAATAATAGGCCATAATGCAATAAATATAAATATAAAAGCACAATGCAAAATGGACGTATCAACCCCAAAGCTTGCCCGGAGCTTTCCACCACAATGATTGAGCTTCGAGGCACCACAAACCGTCTAGGGCGCAAAGGCACCCAAGAGGAACAAGCTCTAGGGTGCTCAAACACCCAAGAGTAATAAGCTTCTCAAACATCACTTCCACGTATCACTTTGGAGAGCTCAAACCTATGCACCAAATGCCCAAGTCCCTCTCTACCAAATCCCACCACAACAACTAATGCTATGGAGGAAATGAGAGGAAGAACGAAGAAGAACAGCAAGAACTCCTTGATAAAGATCCAAGGGGTCCCCCTCACAAAGAGGAGAAAGTGATTGGTGGAAATATGGATCTAGATCTCCTCTCTCTTTTCCCTCAAGAACTAGCAAGAATCATTGGAGGGATTGAGAGTTAGCAAGCTCGAAGAAGGTCAACAACGGGGGAAGAACACGAGTTCAAGAGTTAGGGAGCAATAGGGAAGAAAACCCCCTTTTATAGCCCCCCCCCAAATCCAACCGTTATGTGCACAAGTCGTGCACAAGCGGTACTACCGCTCAGCTGAGCGGTACTACCGCTTAGCACGGTAGTTCCAAGAGAAGCATGCAAAATGGGAGAAAACTAGAGGCGGTAGTACCGCCCAAAACTTCCGCTTAAAAAACATAAGCGGCACTTAAGGGCGGTAGTACCGCTGGAGCCCCTATAGGCACCAAACGGCAAATATAAGCGGTAGTGACATCGGTAGTACATAGCGGAAGTACCGCCCAAGCGCTACTATCGTGCTACCGAGCAGTACTACTGCTTGTTTAGAGAAAAAAAGCTCTGGCACTAAAACTACCATAACTTTCACAAATGAACTCCGAATTGAGCAAACTCAAGCTTGTTGGTTTTGTTAAGAAAAGGCAGTATGAAAATGCCAATGATATAGAGATGTGAAATCTCTATGAATGAAGAACCAGCAAAAACTCCAACATCAAAAACATCTTAGAAGATGCATATGGACTCCGTTTCCGATGAACTTGAGCTTGTCATGGAGTGATACGTCTCCGCCGTATCTATAATTTTTGATTGTTTCATGCCAATATTCTACAACTTTCATATACTTTTGGAAACTTTTTATACTATTTTTGGGACTAACATATTGATCCAGTGCCCAGTGCCAGTTCCTATTTGTTGCATGTTTTTTGTTTCGCGGAAAATCCATATCAAACGAAGTACAAACACAATAAAAACTTACGGACATTTTTTTGAATATATGTGATTTTTGGGACAAAGAATCAACGCGAGACGATGCCCGAGGAGGTCACAAGCCTGCTAGGCGTGACCCACCCCCTGGCCGCGCCCCGAGGGCTTGTGGCCACCCCTTAGGCTGCTAGAAAGATATTTTTATAAGGAAAATCCCCTCAAAATTTCAGCCCGATCGGACTTACGGATCTCCGAATATTTAAGAAACGGTGAAAGGCCAGAATCTGGAAGCATAGAAACAGAAGGAAACAGAGAGAGAGATCCAATCTCAGAGGGGATCTCGCCCCTCCGCCGCCATGGAGGCCAAGGACCAGAGGGGAAACCCTCCTCCCATCTAGGGGGAGGCCAAGGAAGAAGAAGAAGAAGGGGGCTCTCTCCCCCTCTCTCCCGGTGGCACCGGAACGCCACCGAGGCCATCATCGTGATGGCGACCTACTCCAACAACTCTGTCATCTTCACCAACACCTCCATCACCTTCCCCCATCTATTTACAAGGGTACACTCTCCCGCAACCCGTCGTACCCTCTACTTGAACATGGTGCTTTATGCTTCATATTATTATCCAATGATGTGTTGCCATCCTACGATGTCTGAGTAGATTTTTGTTGTCCTATTGGTTGATTGATGATCATGATTGGTTTGAGTTGCATGTTTTTTTATTGGTGTTGTCCTATGGTTCTCTCTGTGTCGCACAAGCGCGAGGTATCCCCGCTGTAGGGTTTGCAATATGTTTATCATTCGCTTATGGTGGGTGGTGTGAGTGACAAAAGCACATACCCAAGTAAAGGGTTGTTTGCGTATGGGAATAAAGAGGACTTGATACCTTATAATGCTATGGTTGGGTTTTACCTTAATGATCTTTAGTACTTTCAGATGCTTGCTAGAGTTCGAATCATAAGTCCATATGTTCTAAGTAGAGAAAGTATGTTAGCTTATACCTCTCCCTCATATAAAATTGCAATAATGATTACCGGTCTAGTTATCGATTGCCTAGGGACAATTCCGCAACTCCCACCACCAATTTTCCACACTCGTTAAACTAACTTAGTTGTTTCTTTATCTTAGTAGCCCCTAGTTTTTATTTACGTTCTTTTTTATTATCTGGCAATCCTATGCTATCACACCTACAAAGTACTTCTAGTTTCATACTTGTTCTAGGTAAAGCGAACATTAAGCGTGCGTAGAGTTGTATAGATGGTCGATAGAACTTGAGGGAATATTTGTTCTACCTTTAGCTCTTCATTGCGTTCGACACTCTTACTTATCTAGAAAGGCTACAATTGATCTCCTATACTTGTGGGTTATCAAGACATTTTTCTAGCGCCGTTGTCGGGGAGCAATAGCGTGGGGTGAATATTCTCGTGTGTGCTTGTTTGCTTTAGCACTAAGTAATTTTATTTTCTATTTTAACTTGTTTTCTATCTTTAGATATGGGTAGGAAACGCAAAATACCAAAAAAGTAAGTTGTACTTGCTGCTCCAAAAGTTGAGGAACCACTAGTGTTCCGTACCACCGAAGAATATTACTTGGGTCATCTTCATTCCACTTGTGCTCATGCTGAAAACCCAACTAGCTTAGTTGAGGGAAAATCATTAAATGAGCATGCTCATTATGTGCGACACCGCATATCTGAAAAAGGGAAAATCTTGTGGCATCAAATTAATACTTTGTGTTGCTATGCTTGGAATCTATGTGAAATTTATGATTTTACTTGTTGTTCTAAAGAAGCTAAAAAACACCTTCCTTACCAATGTGTGTTTAATGATAATGAAATATTATCCTCTTATGCCAAGGAGGCCTATTGCTATAGTGTTGTTGAACAAATTGAAGAATTTGTTGCTTTTAAGGGTGCCTATAAAATTGCTTCTTTCATTGAAAAGATGATGCTACTCTTTATGAATCTGAAAATTTTGCCATACTTAAATATTGCTATGAAAACTATGCTTCTAATGCTTATGTCAAAGAGTTTATTGAAAAAATGACCGCTGCTTTGGAAGATACTAATATTTTGCAGGAATCTATGGAAGAAGAAATTGCTGAAACTGTGAGCTCATTGGATGAAAAAGATGAGGAGGAGAGCGAAGAACAAAAGGAGGAAGAGCAGATTAGCTACCTGTGCCCACCTTCTAATAAGAGTAAATCTTCAACTCATACATTGTTTAATTTCCCTTCATGCTTACCGAAGGATGAATGCTATGTTGATTATTATGATCCCTTGGATTCATTTGAAATATCCCTTTTTGATGAACTTGATGCTTGCTATGCTTGTGGCCATGATGCCAATATGAAAGATGCTTATGGAGTTGAACTTGTTATAGTTCCTTATGTTAAGAATGAAATTGTTGCTATTGCACCCACGCATGATAGTCCTATTATGTTTTTGAATTCTCCCAACTACACTATATCGGAGAAGTTTGCACTTATTAAGGATTATATAGATGGGTTGACTTTTACTATTACACATGATGATTTTGATAGATATAATATGCAGGTGCTTGCTGCTGCTACTTGCAATTATTATGAGAGAGGAACTACATCTCCACCTCTCTATATTTATATGATAAAATTGCAAGAAACTGTTTATGCTATGCATTGGCCTTTACTTTGTGTGCATGAATTGTTCTTTTATAACATGTCGATGCATAGGAAGAGAGTTAGACTTCGTCATTGCATGATATATATTACTTTGTTCTCAATACTAAATTACAAATCATTGTTAATTAAAATTGGCTTTGATATACCTTGGGATCCTCGTGGATCCATTACTTGAGCACTTTATGCCTAGCTTAATGGCTTTAAAGAAAGCGCTGCCAGGGAGACAATCCGGAAGTTTTAGAGAGTCATTTAATTATGTTGTGTGCTTTTATATAGTTTAAAAATAAAAAAATAAAGTGGGGAACCTAAATTTTTTTCAAAAAGAAAAGTGAAAGTGAGAGAGATGAGCATTGTGAAAGTGGGAGCTAGCCTTGAACTTTGTTCATGCCCATGGAAACCTTGTGAATCTGAATTACGGAAACTTTTCAGCAAAAATAATTATCCCCTTGTATAAATCCATTGTATTATAAAAATAATGTGCCAAGATTTACCTTTAGGATGATTAGATTGCTTGTTTGGTGTGTGCAGTGCAAAAACAGAAACTTTGTCTGTAGTGCATGAATTTACATTTTTTACTGGGATGTCAAAAGTTTTTGAAATTTTTACACAGTACTGCCATGCAATTTTTTAGTCTTTACTAAATTTTCAGAATTTTTAGATTTATAGAAGTATGGCAAATGTTCAGATTGCTACAGACTGTCCTGTTTAAGATAGATTCTGTTTTTGATGCATTGTTTTGCTTGTTATGATGAAACTATCGGTTGTATCGGTGGTATAAGCCATGGAAAAATTATAATATAGTAGCTACAATGCAAAAAAAAATGAATTGGTTGGCAACTGTACTTAAAATGGTAATTTGCTTTATTATACTAACGGATCTCACGAGGGTTTTGTTAAGTTTTGTGTGATCGGAGTTTTCAAGTTTTGGGTGAGATCACGACGGATGAAGGAATAAGGAGTGGAAAGATACTAAGCTTGGGGATGCCCGAGGCACCCCAAGATAATATTCAAGGACTCCCAAGAAACTAAGCTTGGGGATGCGGCATCCCCTCTTTCTTCTAACAACCATCGGTAATTTTACTTGGAGCTATATTTTTATTCGTCACATGATATGCGTAAATCTTGGAGCGTCGTGTGCTTTTTTTTAATAATGCACCATGATTCTATGAGAAAGTCTTTGGTTGATTTATAGAAGGCTATGTGCACATCACTTATGTCTTTTGAGTATGGCTTTGTAGAATGCTTCATGTGCTTCACTTATATCATTTGAAGTTTGGATTGCCTGTTTCTCACACATAGAAAACCGCCATTTGTAGAATGATCTTTTGCTTCACTTATATTTTTTAGAGCGTGGACTTATCTTTTGTAGAAAGAATTAAACTCTCATGCTTCACTTATATCTTTTTAGAGAGTTAATAGGAGTTGGTCATTCACATGGTTAGTCATAAAATCCTACATAAAACTTGTAGATCACTGAATATGATATGTTCGATTCCTTGCAATAGTTTTGCGATATGAAGATGGTAATATGAGAGCCATGCTAGTGAGTAGTTGTGAATTGGAGAAATACATGTATTGAAGTTTGTGATTCCCTTAGCATGCACGTATGGTGAACCATTATGTAATGAAGTCGGAGCATGATTTTTTTAATAATTGTCAACCTTTGTGTAAGGGTCGGGAGCGCGCGATGGTTAACTCCTACCAACCTCTCCCCTAGGAGCATGAGTCTAATGCTTTGTTTGATAACCAATAGACTTTTGCAATAAGTATGTGAGTTCTTTATGACTAATGTCGAGTCCAAGGATTATACGCACTCTCACCCTTCCACCTTTGCTAGCCTCTATAGTATCGCGCAACTTTCGCCGGTGCATCAAACCCACCTTCCTCAAAACAGCAACCATACACCTTCCTCAAAACAGCCACCATACCTACCTATTATGGCATTTCCATACCCATTCCGAGATATATTGCCATGCAACTTCCACCGTTCCATTTAGTATGACATGCACCATCATTTTCATATTGCTTTGCATGATCATAAGACAACTTGCACGATGTTTTCATGGCTTGTCCATTTTTTGATGTCATTTACTAGGCTAGATCGTTGCACATCCCGGTATCCTACCAGAAGCATTCATATAGAGTCATATTTTTTTCCTAGGGATCGAGTTGTAAGTAAATAAAAGTGTGATGATTTTCATTATTAGAGCATTGTCCCGTGTGAGAAAAGCATGATGGAAGCTATCATTCCCTCACAAGTTGGGAGGAGTCTCTGGACTTTACAAAAAAATAAAAGAGGCCAGCGAAGCCCAAATAAAAAAAGAGGCCAAAGATGCTGACGAAAAAATAGAAAATAAAAAAATAGAAAATAAAAAAAATAGAAAATAAAAAAATAGAGAAAGAGAGAAGGGATAATTGCTAATATCTTTTTTCACACTTGTGCTTCAAAGTAGCACCATGATCTTCATGATAGAGAGTCTCCTATTTTGTCACTTTCATATAGCTAGTGGAATTTCAGCATTTGCACGACCACTTAGTTTTCTTTTTGAGATTTCGTACACTTATAGCTCTAGTGCACCCAATGCATGGCAATCCCTACTCACTAACATTGATATCTATTGATGGGCATCTCCATAACCCGTTGATACGCCTAGTTGATGTGAGACTATCTTCTCCTTTTTCCTCATCACCTTCACCATATTCTGTTCCACCCATGCTACTATATCCATGGCTCACGCTCATGTATTACGCGAGAGTTGAAAAGGTTTGAGAATATAAAAGTGTGAAACAATTGCTTGAATTGTTCATCGGGGTTGTGCATGATTTAGATACTTTGTGTGGGGAAGATGGAGCATAGCCAGACCATATGATTTTGTAGGGATAACTTTCTAAGGCCATGTTATTTCAAAAGGACACGATTGCCTTGTTGGTGTGCTCGAAGTATTACTCTTTTTATGTCAATATAGACTATTGCTTTGAATCAATCTTGTCTTAATATTCATGCCATGATTAGATTATATGATCAAGATTATGCTAGGTAGCATTCCACATCAAAAATTATCTTTTTTATCATTTACCTACTCGAGGACGAGCAGGAATTAAGCTTGGGGATGCTGATACATCTATGTCATATCTATAATTTTTTATTGTTTCATGCCAATATTCTACAACTTTCATATAATTTTGGCAACTTTTTATACTATTTTTGGGACTAACATATTGATCCAGTGCCCAGTGTCAGTTCCTATTTGTTGGATGTTTTTTGTTTCACAGAAAATCCATATCAAACGAAGTCCAAACGCGATAAAAACTTACGGAGATTTTTTTGGAATATATGTGATTTTTGGGAAAAAGAATCAACGCGAGACGATGCCCGAGGAGATCACAAGCCTGCTAGGCGCGACCCACCCCTGGCCACACCCTGAGGGCTTGTGGCCACCCCTTAGGTCAGTTGGAGCTGTCCTTAGGCCGCAAGAAAGATATTTTATAAGGAAAATCCCCTCAAAATTTCAGCCCGATCGGAGTTACGGATCTCCGGATATTTAAGAAACGGTGAAAGGCAAGAATCTGGGAGCGCAGAAAGAGAAGGAAATGGAGAGAGATCCAGTCTCAAAGGAGCTCTCGCCCCTCCGCCACCATGGAGGCCAAGGACCAGAGGGGAAACCCTCCTCCCATCTAGGGGGGAGGACAAGGAAGAAGAAGAAGGAGGAGGGCTGTCTCCCCCCTCTCTCTCTCGGTGGCACCAGAACGCTGCCGGGGCCATCATCATGACGGCGATCTACTCCAACAACTCTGTCATCTTCACCAACACCTCCGTCACCTTCCCCCATCTATCTATAGCGGTCCACTCTCCCGCAACCCGTTGTACCCTCTACTTGAACATGGTGCTTTATGCTTCATATTATTATCCAATGATGTGTTGCCATCCTATGATGTCTGAGTAGATTTTTTGTCCTATTGGTTGATTAATGATCATGGTTGGTTTGAGTTGCATGTTTTATTATTGCTGTTGTCCTATGGTGCTCTTTGTGTCGTGCAAGCATGAGGGATCCCCGCTGTAGGGTTTGCAATATGTTTACGATTCGCTTATGGTGGGTGGCGTAAGTGACAGAAGCACAGACCCGAGTAAGTAGGTTGTTTACGGATGGGAATAAAGAGGACTTGATACCTTATAAGGCTATGGTTGGGTTTTACCTTAATGATCTTTAGTAGTTGCGGATGCTTGCTAGAGTTCCAATCATAAGTGCATATGATCCAAGTAGAGAAATTATGTTAGCTTATGCCTCTCCCTCATATAAAATTGCAATAATGATTACCAGTCTAGTTATCGATTGCCTAGGGACAATTCTGCAACTCCTACCACCAATTTTCCACACTCGTTTAACTAACTTAGTTGTTTCTTTATCTTAGCATCCCCTAGTTTTTATTTACATGCTCTTTATTATCTGGCAATCCTATCCTATCACACCTACAAAGTACTTCTACTGTCATACTTGTTCTAGGTAAAGCGAACGTTAAGCGTGCGTAGAGTTGTACCGGTGGTCGATAAAACTTGAGGGAATATTTGTTCTACCTTTAGCCATAGTGTGAAATAGCGAAGATAGCGGTCGCTATTGCGTCCGCAATAGCGCTAGCGCAATAGCAACCGCTATCACCCATATTAAATGTCGTTACTTTTTCTTTATGTTCTAGTGATATAAACAATAACATGGTGTATTTATAAATCCGCTACGTGGACATAGCGCCCGCAATATCGCTTGCTATCCGCATTTCGCTACATAGAACCCAATCCGGTACCAGCCCGCTATCCGCTATTTAAAACCATGCCTTTAGCTCCTCGTTGGGTTCAACACTCTTACTTATCGAGAAAGGCTACAATTAATCCCCTATACTTGTGGGTTATCATGCAGCTGACCATAAGCTCAAGAACTCACAAAGAGAAACACCAAACAAGAACCAAGAAAGATGATGATGTAAGGATGCAAATGGTTTGAGCTCTGAACGAACGATATGATTAAGCTACTCACTTGAGAGCCCCCTTGATAGTACGACTAACTATCCTGTAACCCAGCCTCCCAACTACCACTATGAGACTGGTAAAATAGAAAACCCTAGCAAGGTGAAACCTTTGCCTTGTGCATAGTCCACTTGAGCTGGATGATGACGATCTTGACTTCCTCAAGATGGACCACCTTTATTGATTGTGTTGGGTTGATGAAGATTAGTAGATTTCTCCCCCGTACTCCACTATGGGTGAGCCACTCTTCAGCACATCTTCACAAGTCCATTGTCACTACAATGGACGACAAGCTTCAAGCATGATCTCTCTGTGATGCTTCACTTGAACTTGCACACCGCAACCTCGATGACGATCACCAGTTGATGTCATCCTCCATGGATTGTATGAGATCTTCTTATTCATGCTAGACCATGGAAACATACCTAACCCCACAAAGAACACTCACAGGGAACATGGGTTAGTACATAAAGTGTAATGGACAATGCTTACCATACAATGGGATCACTTGATCCCTCTTGGTACATTTTGTACGCTTTGTGTGTTGATCAACTTGATTCACTCTTTGACTTAGTCTTGATCAACCTTGTATCTTATCTTCTCTATGACCAATCTTTGGATAAAATCTTGAATACCACCTTGATCACCATATAAACTCCTTGAAACCAACAGATGGACTTCAAGAAATGCCTATGAACAAATCCTTCAAATATAACTTAAGGCAACCATTAATCCATAGGGATTGTCATCAATTACCCAAAACCACACATGGATAATTATGCTCTTACACTAAGCAAGTCTTGCGAATTTAGTCTTGCATGTCAATCGGGCTGGCTCGGGTATGGGATCAACGACAGTGACGTGCCAACGGCACATTCAGGCGGCAACTGTGTTCATTCGATGCTCTGAAAACCTTGATGAATTTGTTATTATGTTTGGAATACATTATACTTGTGAGGATCATTGATCAATACACAGTTGAGGAGGCCGATCATGAATGTGACAGGTGTGGGAGCGATCTCGGGAACTAGATATATGTCCTTCTTGAAAATAGGTTTAGATATCCACAACTAGTATACATAAATATATGCATGTTCTGATCTCCTTTTAGATACTAGAGCTTTAGGCGGCACTGCCAAACCTTTGCTCAAGTGGAGAAAGGAGGTTAACAACATTTGATATTATTTATTTGACACAACTGTTGTGTCGAAATTGCCTTTCAGTACTGACTTATATGGCGAAGTATCGAGTGAAAACGCTTATTCAGTAAAAGCTGAAAACTATCGTCGGATGCCATCTGATCAAGGATGTATGGTGCACAGCAAAAGTGGGATTCTAACTAGCCACTTAATCACAGTTTTGCAGCTAACCCCCTGTACTTACGTCCTAGGTTGGTAACGATTCAAAAAAAAGGACCCGTGCGAGGAAGACTTGGAGGCGACGGCGATTATTCGACGGCGACAGACTGCATTGCCGCTCCTTTGGCAACGGCGACGCGGAGCCCGCGGCCCCGACGCGACCGCTAATAGGTAGTGTGTACACGCGCTGGTGGCGGCGGTAGTAGCCCCACACAACGGTGACCTGACGGCCACCGTGATGGCCCCGTGCCACGGCGACCTCGACGGCCAAGTCATCCTGGCGCTGGCCCACATGAGGGTTGAACGGCGACCTCGGTGGCCCTGGCTTCCCGGCAGCTGCCCTTCGAAGCTGATGTTTCTGTTACTGAGTGATGAATTTGTTGTAACTGAGTGAATAAGATGTACAGTACAGACGAGTCCTTATTGTTTTGCTGCATCTGAATGAAAGTGTATGTACAGAAAATACTTGAATGTATGTGGTTATACAAGAAATCTTTGGTCTTTTGCTATTGCCGTACATACTCAAATTGCAGATTTACTGAATGAATGTGAATAGGTTCTAGAAACATGTCTTGTCTGTATGTTTGGTGAGCTGAAATTTTTGTGGTATTGTCTGCGACAAATTCACGATAGAGGGGCCTCTCACTCTCAGATGGATGCATTTGATTAATTAGATGGCCCATGCCATCAACAATTGCACTATTGACTGACTGTCTATACTCTGCCTCACAAGACAACATCCCCTGTTTTGTTTGAAAGTGAGGCATGTATTGATGTCAAAATCAACAACACTTAGCATTGTCTGTTTACCACCGGTGCTGTTTAGCACCCTCAACATTGCATTTTTACGACAACGCATATATGATAAACCCAACAACTCTGAGCATTACTACTGCTAATTCAAGGACATAAGCAGGCAATGATTTAAAAAATGCAATAAATTGGAGCAAACAACATATCGTGAGGAACAAGATTCTTGCACTGTGGTTTGAAATTCCACCATGGCCATTTTGATGAATATCCAGACATAAATATTCCAAAGAACAATATTCAGTAATACAATATTCTGACATAAATATTCAAAATAAAATGGTAATCTCCTAGCAAAGTATTTGCAGAAAGTTCATCTAAAATTCGTCCAACACATGATCTTCAACGCCAAGTTGTCGTTCAGTAATGCATCATAAGATTTCAGAAAATGAGAAGATTGGTCGAGCTTGAACAACACCTGCAGTTTGCATAAACATATAAGTTTGTGTGTGTGTGTGTGTGTGCGTGTGTGCATTTTGTAAAGGAAAATGAATTGTATGGGTATGAAAAGTACCATTAGCTTTCTTAGTAGTTGTTAGGACAATTACGGCTATCATGTAAGCCAACCTGCTTAAACTTTTTATATGTTCTAGGCACTTTCTTTTTTGCTCCACCAACATTTTTCTTCCCCTCCACATCATTATTTTGCTTCCCTTCTCCATCCTTATTTTGATGCCTACCTTTGTCTAAGTGCCCCTTAATTCTTTTGCATCTCCCTTTTGTATAGACATCAGTTGGTGGATGGATGTCAACCTGATTAGGCATGGTACAACCAATATATGCCTCAAACTCATCTTGTCTACTAGGATGATTGGCAACAACCCTTTCAGACACATTTCTTTTCATGTCAATGAGAATGTTTCTTAATGCTTCCAATTCTTCAGGAGAGTGTTCAGCCAACCTAATTGTGTCATCCACTGCTTGGCGTATCTCAGAAATCATTTTCCGCTTTGCCAGATCTAAGGAACTACTTTCATTCTCTTCAAGCAAGTTGCCATAGCTATCATATAGTACCTTCCGGTTAACAGTTTTCTTCCACCTATCTAGCATAAAATGGCTAGGTAGCTCAGTCATCTTTGCACCTCTCAAAACCACGATGATATGTCGGCATGGAATTCTACGTGTCTCAAATAACATGCAAGAGCAGTGAGCACTCATGGATGTTGTGTTGAATTGTACTTCTCGAGACTTCAAAGAGCGGTCACCACCTATAACTGTGGTTCTCACATCACCTTCTTGTGATATGCTTTCAATCAAGCAATATTCTCTAGCTGCACGTTCCTCCTTTCAAAAATATTTGAAAACCACATGGGTGAAGAACAGACTAGCATGCTTCTCGATCTCCCAGGATGTAATCAATGGAGGCATACAATTGAGGCACTCATGGTCAGCCTTGAGTTCATTCTGACGTTGTTCTTCTAGGGCTGTACCAATCCTAATCCAAAACTCCACCAAAGCATGTTTGTAACCAATAAAGTGGTTGAAAAATGAGTTAGCACTCTCTGACCTTGAAGTGGTTCTTAGAATCTCACCCATGAATACATCTCTAAAGTAGGACGGTATCCATGATTTACGAAGTTCGTATCTCCTAGGAAACCATGTGTTTTCCTCAAGCCCAAATTCAGAAATCATTGAAGACCATTTTGCCTCAAATTCAACTGGGTTTTCAGAGCCCCATACACATGCGTTGATTGTACTATAGAAATGTCATCCTCTCTCAACACAGGACCAACCTTTTCTGGAAGCTTTCTCATTATGTGCCACATGCATAATCTATGTACGGTGTTAGGCATAATTTATTCAATAGCAATCTTCATGCTTTGGTCTTCATCAGTTACTATAAGCCTTGGTGCTTCCCCGTCCATTGCTTTCAAGAACGTTTGAAATACCCATTTATACGACTCTATCTTCTCATCTACAATCAAGGCAACACCATAAAAAACAGATCCCATGTGGTGGTTTATTCCTGTGAATGGGCAAATATCATGTTGTACTGGTTGGTGCTATATGTAGAGTCGAAGGACACCATTTCTCCAAACAAAGCATAACTCTTTCTACAAAAAGTATCAGCCCAGAATACATGTGTCAAACATTTCTTATCATCAAGAACATACTCTAAGAAGAATCCCGGGTTTATTTTCTTCCTCTTCCTCAGGTTGTCAATGAACATTTGAGCATCTGAATCCTTGAAAGTACTTCTCATGTCACGATGGTAATTTTGCAGGTCTCTTCTTGTGCACCCCATGAACTCAAATCCACCTTCACCAACACGTAACAACCGAAACGCCCCAGATGTGCCAATGCTAGCTACGTGACATGTGGATAGTGTGCCCTTGGCCTTCTCACTGACTTTTCGGTTAGACTTGATTAAATGTTGCTTCCTAGGTGTGACAAATTCATGGGTGTGTTCTTCATGAAAAAATGATACTGAGTATTTGCCATCCTTCATACGCTTCACAGTTATCATGGCCTCACAACCACATCTAGTAATATTTCTTGCATGTGTTCTTTTCTTCTCTCCATTCAAATCCATCTTGGGTTCATCCTCCTTCTTTGTTCGAAATCCTGATTTTGCACAAAGGAAACGCCTCCAGACTATCACATTATCTTTTGTTTTGTTCTGTCCAATCCGAACTGAGAAACCAACGTTGTGTGCATAAGCCTTATAAAACTCCTCGACTGCTTCCATATTGTTGAATGTCATTCCTACATATGGCTTCAAGTTCTCGTCGCATATGGGTGTACACGATGAAACCTAAAAATTACAAAACCCATTAGTTATAAAAGTTACTCTTTGTTAGTGGAATTTGAATCAAGTTGTGTGATAATGATACTCACACAAACGGGGATGTCCATAGCTCTTTTTTTGGGTGTATTGAAGCTATCCAAATTGATCAGGGGAGGATGTATTTCGATATCATGGCCACCGACACCATTGCAATTATTAGTTTGCAAAACCAAATCACCATCCAGCTACGGGAATCAACCATGGCATTGGCGTCATCAGTTTGCATCAATGGAGGAAGAAAAACAATAAAAAAACAATATAATGCTTACCTGTGTAGTACTACCAGCAGGCAAGTGCATTGCAGAGGACAGAGGATCGATCGGTACTGATGCGTGCTCTGGAAGGCGAGTCATGACCGGCATAGAGCAATGGCTCACGACCATGGCCGGTAAAGGGCATGGGATCACAGACGAGGCCGGCGGAGAGCAGGGGGTCATGGTCGAGGCCGATGGAGGGCTAGTGTTGTTGGACAGGGCAGTCGCCGGAGAGCTAGCGCACCTAGCAATCGACGGCGGCGCAGGCCTAGACTCCATGCCGGCACAGATTGAGCACGATTTCGTTTTCCTTTTTTTTGCTGAATCGTTACCCAGCTAGAACGTGGGTTAGCTAGGACGTAAGGGCAGGGGGTTAGTTGCAAAACTGTGATTAAGTGGCTAGTTAGATTCCCACCTTTGGTGTCCACCGTACGTCCTTGATCGGGTGGCGTACGATGATAGTTTTCAGTTTTTACTGAATTGGCGTTTTCACTTGATACTTCGCCGACTTATATTGAAACTTGTGAAATCAAAATTGTTCTTTGCACTTTCATTGGAATGCATTATTTAAGCATTTTTTAGTTGTTATGCAACTCTTGATATAAGGTTCGTGCATGATAATTTTTTTAATTTATTATTAAGTGGGCAACTGTGCGAATACCGCTTTTGACTAAATCAGCATGAGGCATGCAACTTTCTCATGGAAACTCGTCGGTGAAATTAGAGTTGCCTTATTTCAACCGCCGCTAACTGGTTGGCGAGCCTTCTCATTCTTTTGTGACATGTATTATGGTTGGTAAGTTGGTACTTGCCTGATATGAAGTCGCAGCCATGGTATTAGGAATGACAGAGTGATGCCACACGCTACTCGGTCGTTGTTAGAGAATGGGGCGTCGTGTCGTTGGCTAGGCGTGTGAATACACAACCAGCCTGATAGTGTTCCAGTCTCGGCTCTAGTGTGTGGTGTCTATGATGTTTTCTTCTATTAAAAGATGCCACCATGTGCTAGTCCTAGTTATTCTGGTTTTGGGAGTTGTTAACATTATTACCTTGTCAAGTTGGCCGATGGTTCTGTGTGGCGGGCTATTATGTCTCATGTCGATCGTGTTACATTGATTTTAACATGATTTCACTCTCACTAACCCAATAATTATGCTCCCTCAGTTAACAGAAATGGTAGATCTTTGTCTCTTTAGACAACATTTATAAGCAACACTAGTAAAGAAATGAATAGCCACAACTTTAATTGATGATGGCTCATTTTCTATTCACGCCATCATTATTTTTTCTAATAGTGGTGGCGTTGGCATATTTGGTACGCTGTCTGTAATAGGTTACTCGTGGCGTGCTGCCTAAAATCCACGTCATCAGTATTTGGGATCCAATAGTCTGACCCGACGCAAGTTATTGGTGGCGTGTCAAGATATGACACATCATTGACACTATAAATAGTGGTGGCGTGTGTGAATAGTGCCACACCACTAGTAATCAGACCGATCTGTTTTAAATTTTGAATTTTTTAACCAGTTAACGATGGTGACTGACTAATGCCACACCACTAATAATAAAATCCATGCAATTTATGTCCACGCCACCAATAAAATTATTACTTCTTTCTCTCTTTCTCTCTCTCGGTCGCTCTCATCTCTCAGTCTCGGTTGAACTCTATGTCACCAACTGCCAAAATCACCGCCGCCACCTCGATCTCTACCCATATCGCATTCCTCTGCCAGCTCGCCGTTGGCCAGCCCTCTCTCCTCCTCTACCGCATCGCAAGCCATGCAAGCCATCCACACCAAGCACCTCACCCAACCATCTCCTTGCGAGGCTTCTCTATCTCTCCCGCAACCCCTCGTTGCAGCCACCAAGGCTGGCCGATTCCGATGAGCCTCAACGGCTATGGCCGGCGTAAAGCTTACCACGGACCTCAACTGCCTTTATGTGTCCTTGCCTACGGCTAGGTCCACCGCACAATGCCTCTAATGCTCATGCCCAACCCCTCCACGCAGCTAGGATTTCAAACACGGCGTCGCCTTCATCGTCAGCTTGGCTTCGGTGTCCCTGGCGGCTCCTCTCCAATGGCAGATGTGCACTACATCTACTAGAAAATTGCCATGGTGAGCTCCTTTCCTTCCTTCGTTCTCCGACGGTGTGTGTATACCATGTAGATATGCTCATTCCCATGTTGATGTTCATGTAGGTGTAGATGTGTGTACGCCACATCAAAATAAAATCATCTTCCTTCCTTTGTTTTCCGACAGTGTGTGTATGCCATATGCATAAATGTATGAATCATATAACTGATTGATATATATATATATATATATATATATATATATATGAATATATGGATGAATGTATACATATTTAGATGCATAGGTAAATTGTATAATTTTTTAAAATCCATAAATAAGTAGTGGTGGCATTGGTTTGTTTTGCTCACGTTACTACTGATAGTTAATAGTACTGACATGTATAAATTTGAATGTCATTGCTATTTTAAATAGTGGTGGTGGAAGTAAATAGTGCTACGTCATCAGTATGTAAAATATCGATGGCGTGACGGTTTCAACGTCGCCATTATTTTTTAACTGTGGCGCCATATTGGTGGTGCCTGGTGTCCATACAGGAAGAACATTTTTGCCACGTCATAGCTAGGCTTTCTGCACTAGTGTGAGTAAGTAAGAGCATCTTCAGTCGTGCCTCCAAAGGACCCCCAGGCCTCTTTTTTATCTCCGACGGGCGAAAATTGTCCCAGTCGCCCCCTAGGACGTCGGTTTTTGCCGGTTGGGCCTTTTTTTGGGCCGGCGATCCCAGGCCGAACCCAGCACGCTGGGGCAGCCGACTAAAGCGAAAAGCCGTGTGGGACCGAGCTGTCGGCAACACGGATGCTACTTCCCATCGTTTTCTCTCTTTTCCCCTCCCTCGTCCCGCCGATTAACCGCCATTCTCTCCCTTTCCCTCCATCTCCTTCCGCCATGCCACCGAAGAAGTACGCCGCCCCTCGCCAAGCCGCCACCACCCCTGCCGTTGCCAAGCCGTGCAATGCCCCTGCGCCGATGCCAAGGCCGCCAGGCTTCACAAATACGAAGTGGAAGGCCAACGTAAACGGAAGGGAGGCGGTGACCTCCGACCGCCCGAACAGGCTTCTCATGAAGAAATGCAGGGATGCGGCGGCGGTGACAACGGAGCAGGAGGCGTCGTCTCAGCGACCAATCTTCCCGGGGCAGCAGAAGAGTGGACAGTTCTAGCAAGGCGCATGGGGCAGCCAGCAGAGCGTCGCATCGCCGGCCAACCCCAAATTCCCTTCGTTGGAGTGGGGGCGGGGGGGGGGGGGGTTACGCGCCCACTCCGGAGTACGTCAATGGCGACGCCCTCGGCGGGTTCGATCCCAACATCACCTTCCCGCGCATGCCTTCCTCCTTCTCCACCGCCCATCCCACCGACCAGTATGGCTACACGCCATCACCGATGTACTCTGGCTCCTTCATACGTCTCCAACGTATCTATAATTTATGAAGTATTCATGCCATGTTTAAAATAATTTTATATGATTTTGATATGATTTTATTAGAACTTGTTGTAAATATTCCCTAGAGGAAATAATAAATTGGTTATTATCATATTTGCTTGCTCATGATAATCGTTTATTATCCATACTAGAATTGTATTGATCAGAAACTCAGATACATGTGTGGATACATAGACAACACCATGTTCCTAGTATGCCTCTAGTGAACTAGCTCGTTGATCAAAGATGGTTAACGTTTCCTAGCCATGGACATGAGATGTCATTTGATAACATGATCAAATCATTAGGAGAATAATGTGATGGACAAGACCCAAACTATAAACGTAGCATATAATCGTGTCAGTTTATTGCAACAGTTTTCTGCATGTCAAGTATATGTTCCTATGACCATGAGATCATGTAACTCACGGACACCGGAGGAGTGACTTGTGTGTATCAAATGTCGCAACGTAACTGGGTGATTATAAAGGTGCTCTATAGGTATCTCTGAGGCTGTGTGTTGAGTTGGCCTGGATCAAGACTGGGATTTGTTACTCCGTGTGACGGAGAGGTATCTCAGGGCCCACTCGGTAATACAACATTACAATGATGTACCCTCGTAGGTCGACAAGTTACTACCAAAGTCTAAATGGTATGAAGACCCTGTCTTAAAGGTCATGTTGTTGGACAACGATGAACCTACGAGCTATGGAGAAGCAATGATGGGCCCGGATACCGACAAACGGTTAGAGGCCATGTAATCCGAGAAAGGATCCATCTATGAAAACAAAGTATAGACTTTGGTAGACTTACTCATTGGACGAAGGGTTGTGAAGTACAAATGGACCTTTAAGATGAAGATAGACGCTGATGGTAAATGCCACCATTTATAAAGCTCGACTTGTTGCAAAGTAGTTTACGACAAGTTCAAGGAGTTGATTGCGATGAGATTTTCTCACTTGTAGCGATGCTAAAGTCTGTTGGAATTATGTTAGCAGTTGCTACGTTTTTCAATTATGAAATATGGCAGATGGATGTCAAAACATCGTTTCCTTAACGGTTTACTTGAGGAAAGATTGTATGTGATACAACCAGAAGGTTTTGTCAGTCCTAAGGATGCTAAAAGGTGAGCAAGCTTCAGTGATCCTTCTGTGGACTGAAGCAAGCATCTCGGAGTTGGAATATACACTTTGATGAGGTTATCAAAGTTTTTGAGTCTATACAAAGTTTATGATAAACTTGTATTTACAATAAAGTGAGTGGGAGCACTATAGAGTTTCTAATAAGCATATGTGGTTGACATATTGTTGATCGGAAATGATGTAGAATTTTTGGAAAGCATAAAGGGTTGTTTGAAAGGACTTTTTCAAAGGAAGACCTGGATAAAGCTACCTAATTGTTGAGCATCAAGATCTATAGAGATAGATCAAGATGCTTGATGAGACTTTGAATGAGTACATACCTTGACAAGATTTTGAAAGAGTTCAAAATGGATCAGTTAGAGAGAAGTGTTCTCGCCTGCTTTGTAAGGTGTGAAGTTGAGTGATACTCAAAGGTCGACCACGGCAGAAGAAAGAGAAAGGACGAATGTCGTCCCCTATGCATTAGCCATAAGCTCTATATAGCATGCCATGTTGTTTACCGCACCTGTGTGTGCCTTGCCATGAGTCTGTCAAGGGGTACAAGAGTGATCCAGGAGTGGATCATTGGACAATGGTCAAGATCATCCTTAGTAACTAAAAGACTAAGGAAATGTTTCTCGATTATGGAGGTGATAAAGAGTTCGTCGTAAAGAGTTACGTCGATGCAAGCTTTAGCACCAATCCGTATGACTCTTAGTAGCAATCCGGATACGTATAGTGGAGCAACCATTTGGAATAGCTCCAAGTGGAGTGTGGTAGCAGTATTTACAGTTTGACATAGAGATTTGCAAAGTACACACGGATCTGAATGTCGCAGACCTGTTGACTAAAAAGACCTCTCTCAAATGCAAGGCATGATCGAGCCCCAGAACTATAAACATAGCATATGACCGTGTCAGTTTATTGCAACAGTTTTCTGCATGTCAAGTATATGTTCCTATGACCATGAGATCATGCAACTCACGGACACCGGAGGAGTGACTTGTGTGTATCAAATGTCGCAACGTAACTGGGTGACTATAAAGGTGCTCTATAGGTATCTCTGAGGCTGTGTGTTGAGTTGGCCTGGATCAAGACTGGGATTTGTTACTCCGTGTGACGGAGAGGTATCTCAGGGCCCACTCGGTAATACAACATTACAATAAGCCTTGCAAGCAATGTGACTAAGTGTTAGTCACGAGATCTTGTATTACAGAACGAGTAAAGAGACTTGTTGGTAACGAGGTTGAACTTGCAAGTAACATACCGAAGAACAAAGGGAACATCACATGGGATTAATTGAATCCTTGACATAGAGGTTCGACCGATAAAGATCTTCATAGAATATGTAGGAACCAATATGGGCATACAGGTCCCCCTATTGGTTATTGACCGTAGAGGTGTCTCGGTCATATCTACATAGTTCTCGAACCCGCAGGGTCTGCACACTTAAGGTTCGGTGACGTTTCGGTAGTATAGAGTTATGCATGATGGTGAATGAAGGTTGTTCGGAGTCCCATATGAGATCTCGGACGTCACGAGGAGCTCTGGAATGGTCCAGAGGCAAAGATTGATATTAAGGAAGTCCTGTTTTGGTCGCCGGCAAAGTTTCAGGTTCAACGGTAGTGTACCTGGAGTGCCGGTAGTGTACCGGGGACCATCGGGAGAGGTATTTCGACCCAAGAGGCTACGTGGGTTGTGGGAGGACTAATACCAGCCCTTAGTGGTCTGGCCAAAGTCCCACACAAGGCCCATGCGGCTGGGAAGAGATTCCTAAGTGGAAAAGGTGGAAAAAGGCAAAAGGGGTGGAAATAAGGAAGGAGTTCTAGTCCTACTAGGAGTGGAGGAGGAGGACTCCTCCTCTCCACTTCGGCCGAAGCCTAGAGGGGCTGGCCCTTGTGCCAAGCCTCCTCCTCCTCTCCTCCTATATATACTAGAGGGTTTTAGGGTTTTGGCACAAGATTTTCAGCCACGTGCAACCCTACCCTCTAGTTCGTAGTTTCTCCTCTAGATCGCTTTCAGCAGTGCTTAGGCGAAGCCCTGCTGAGATTACTCCACCACCATCATCGCAGCGCAGTCACGCTGCCAAAGAAATCGTCTACCTCTCCACTCCCTCTTGCCGGATCAAGAAGGCGGAGATGGTCATCAAGCCGTACGTGTGCTAAACGCGGAGGTGCCGTCCGTTAGGTGCTAGATCGGGACGAGTCGTGATTGGATCGCGGGACGCTCGGCGATTTGGATTGTGAAGACGTTCGACTACATCAACTATGTTTCTTAATGCTTCCCTATTAGTGATCTACAAGGATACGTAGATCCACTCTCCCTCTCGTAGATGCTCATGACCATGGATAGATCTTGCGTGTGCGTAGGAATTTTTTTTGTTTCCCATGCAACGTTCCCCAACAGAACTAACCCGGACTGACGCTGTTTTCAGCAGAACTACCGTGATGTTGTTTTTGTGCAGAAATAAAAGTACTCGGAATGGGATGAAAATTTACGGAGAATATTTTTGGAAAATATAGAAACTACTAGAGCAAAGAGCTGGGCCAGGAAGTGGACGAGGAGGCCACAAGCCTGCTGGCGCGGCCACCCCCCTAGGTCGCACCCCTATGGCTTGTTGACTCTTCGAGCGTCCCCTTGACGTGAGACCAACGCCAAAAATACCTATAAATACCAAAAACCCCAAAAGAAACCTAGATCGGGAATTCCACCGCCGCATGCCTCTGTAGCCATGAAAAACCAATCGAGAGCCTGTTCCGGCACCCTGTCGAAGGGGGAAACCATCACCAGAGGCCATCTTCATCATCCCGATGGTCTCCATGACGAGGAGATAGTAGTTCACCCTCGGGGCTGAGGGTATGTACCAGTAGCTATGTGTTGGATCTCTCTCTCTCTCTCTCGTGTTCTTTAGATGACACAATCTTGATGTATCACGAGCTTTATTGATATAGATGAATCATATGGAGTTTTTTCCTCTCTATCTTCTTGTGATGAATTGAGTTTTCCCTTTGAAGTTTTCTTATCGGATTGAGTCTTTAAGGATTTGAGAACACTTGATGTATGTATTGCAATGGGATATTTGTGGTGACAATGGGATGTTCTATTGATCCACTTGATGTATGTTTTGGTGATCAACTTGCGGGTTCCTTGACATTGGGAATCTATGCATAGGGGTTGGCACATGTTTTTGTGTTGAATCTCCGGTAGAAACTTTGGGGCACTCTTTGAAGTTCTTTGTGTTGGATTGAACATGATGAATTTGAAATTGTGTGATGCATATCGTATAATCAAGCCCATGGGTACTTGTGGTGACATTGGAGTATCTAGGTGACATTAGGGTTTTGGTTGACGTGTATCTTAAGGTGTTATTTTAGTACGAACCCTAGGGCTGCTCGTGACACTTATAGGGATAGCTCATAAGATTGATCAGAAAAGATAACTTTAAGGTGGTTTCATACCCTACAATAATTTCTTCGTTTGTTCTCCATATTTGTGACTTTGGAGTGAACTCTTTGTAGCACGCGAGGTATTTACATATGATTCAACTACGTCAGTATTGTTGAGAGAACGTGCACTAGTTAAAGTATGAACCCTAGGACTTGTTTTCAAGCATTGCAATTCCATCTGTGCTCACTTTCATCATTAGTTACCTTGCTTTTTTTTATATTTTCAGATTACAAAAACCTATATGTACCATCCATGTTACCCTTTTATCACCATCTCTTCGCCGAACCAGTGCACCTATACAATTTATCGTTGTATTCGGTGTGTTGGGGACACAAGAGACTCTTTGTTATTTGGTTGCAGGGTTCTTGGAGAGAGACCATCCTCATCCTATGCCTCCCACGGATTGATAAACATTAGGCCATCCACTTGAGGGAAAATTGTCATTGTCCTACCAAACTCTGCGCTTGGAGGCCCAACAAAGTCTAGAGGAATAAAGTTGCGTAGTAGACATCAAGCTCTTTTCTGGTGCCGTTGCCGGGGAGGTGAATGCTTGAAGGTATATCTTTAGATATTGCAATTGAATCTTTTAGTTTCTTGTTTTCATTAGTTTGGTTTTATAAAAGAAAACTACAAAAAAATGGAATTTAGGTTGCCTCATATGCTTCATCTTTTTAATGTCTTTCGTGAAAATGATGGAAAGGAAAATTGTGCTCAAGTATTAGAAGAAGAAGTTATTAAAATGTTTGACACTAAATCTTTGAGTTATGAGCATGATTGCAATATTTTTGGTATGAATTCTCTAAATATCCTTGATGCTAATGATATGCAAAGCCACAAGCTTGGGGATGCTATGTTTGATGAAGATGATATTTTTAGTTCCCCAAGTTTTGATGAGCAAATTTATTATGATTATAGCATTCCTCCTATTCATGATGATTATTGTGATGACATGTATGATATAAAGAATAATTATAACCATGAGACTTGTCATCGTGATTTTAATTTTCAATTGGATTATACTTCACGTGATAGTTACTTTGTTGAGTTTGCTCCCACTATTGTGAATGAGAAGGAAATTGCTTATGTGGAGAGTGACAAATTTTATATGCTTGTGGATCATGAAGAGAATTCTTTATGTGCTAGTTATATTGATGCTACTGAAAATTATTATGAGGGAGGAACATATGCTTGTAGGAATTGCAATAATATCAAGTTTCCTCTCTATGTGTTCAAGGTCTTGAAGTTATGCTTGTTTTGCCTTCCTATGCTAGTTGATTCTTTCTCCCATAAATTGTTTGCTCACAAAATCCCTATGCAGAGGAAGTGGGTTAGACTTAAATGTGCTTTTTATGATATTCATGATGCTCTTTTGCATATTTCAATTATTATTCCTATACGAGCATCATCGAAATCATCATGCCTAGCTAAAAGGCATTAAAGAAAAGCGCTTGTTGGGAGACAACCCAACTTTTTTACCTTCTGTTTTTATGTATTCACATGATTAAGATACTGTAGTAATCATGTTCTATGTCTTTTATTTCAATAAAGTCCCAAGTAAAGCCTTTGGGATAGTGTGGATATTTGCTTGTTTGATTCTGTGCAAAAACAGAAAGTTTTGCGTCCGGTATATGAATTATCTGATTTTACTGGAGAGTCAAAAAATTCGGAAATATTTACATAACATTTATTTGCAAATTCTGTGATATTTCCTAAGTTTTAAGAATTTTTAGAGTCAGGTAAGTTTGGTGATCATTCAGATCTTTACAGACTGTTCTGTTTTTGACAGATTCTATTTTGCATTCATAGTTTGCTTGTTTCAGTGTGTCCATAGCTTATATTTAGCGGTATAAATTATTGGAATGATAGAATACAGTAGGTATAATTTTAGAACAATTATGAATCTTGTCTTGACAGTACCTAAGTGAATGATCTTTATTTATTACACTAACCCTTCTCGCTAAGTTCCGTTAATTTTTGTGTGATTGAAGTTTTCAAGTTTTGGGTGAGACACCGATATGAGGAGAACAAGGAGTGACAAGAACCTAAGCTTGGGGATTTCCAAGTCACCCCCAAGGTAGTATCCAAGGAATACTCAAGCGCCTAACCTCGGGGATGCCCCGGAAGGCATCCCCTCTTTCGTCTTCAACACTATCGGTATATCTTACTTTGAGCTATATTTTTATTCGTCACATAACATGAGTTTTGCTTGGACAATCATTTTATTTTGTTGTTCTCTTTTAGGTGTTATTTATAATCTTGTTTTTCAATAAAAGTTCCAAGAATTTCCTTAGGATGCTTGCATATTTTGATATATGATGGGTAAAAACAGAAACTTCTATTGTTGTGTTTGAATTTTCGTATTTTACTGGATGTGGAAAGTTTCTAAACTATTTACACATTGTTTTCATATAAATTATTTAGCATGTCCTAAATTTTTATAATTTTTGGAGTTACATAAGTACACTGGTTTAATAGATTGCTACAGACTGTTCTGTTTGGACAGATTGTTGTCATAGTTTTGTTATCTTCTTATCCTATAGTCTCCATAGCCTATATTGGTAGATATAAATTGTGTAAATGATAGTATACAGTACATAATGTTTGAAAATTATTGTGCAACTTGTCTTGGTAGTACATGAAGTGTTGATTTATTCTTATGTGTACACACCTATCTCATGGGTTCTTTTTGAGTTTTGTGTGGATGAAGTTTTTGAGAATAGGTGAAACTGGGATATGAGAGGATTCAACAAGATACAAAAGCTAAAGCTTGGGGATGCCCAAGGCACCCCAAGTAAATATTTCAAGAACTCTCAAGCATCTAAGCTTGGGGATGCTACGCATCCCAGCTCTCTTCATCAACTATCAGTTACCCTATGTTGAGCCTAAATTTTTATTCGTTCACATGATGCGTCCTATTCTTGGAGTGCTATTTTTCCTTTGCTTGCTGTTTAAATAAAATAATCAGATCTGAAAATCTTTATTGAAAGAGAGAGAGAGAGATATTCCTCACATAGTTACTTAATTGTTTGACTACTCATTGATCTTCACTTATATGTTTCGGAGTAGTTTTGTCATTTACTCTCGTGCTTCACTTATATCCTATGAGTAAATGGTTGAATGATTTGAATATCATAAATCTGAAATTATATATGTTTTATATGATTATTCCATGGGGAGTAATGACTTCACATATAAGAAGTATAAGTGGTAAAATTTATTGAGAGTTAGCAAACACCGCATTGGTCACTTGAACAATTCATGAAAGAATACTGAAGGAAGAGAGATTTCACATATAAATATACTATATTTGAAATCTTCTATGATTGTTAATACCCATTAATTATTTTCAAACTTGAGAAAATTAGTTGAAGTTGGACAAGGAAGACAACGTAATGAGTTATGCTTGGGTATATTTGTATAGAAGTTATATTGTTATGGATCCTCCAACATGTGGTGCTTTATTCCACCTCATACTAGCCAAAACTCCTGCACCAAGTAGAAATACTACTTGTGCATCCAAACACCCTTGAACCCAAAGTGGTTCCATATGAGTCCACCATAACTACCTATATGCGGTATTTACCTGCCGTTCCAAGTAAATTTGCATGTGCCAAACTCTAAACCTTCAAATAATATTCTGTTTTGTATGCCCGGATCGCTCATATATTGACTAGGGGCTATTAGTATCTTTCATGCTAGGTGGGTTATTCTCACGATATGTGTTGATTCACTATCATTCATGAGAAAGTGGCTGGTATTCGTGATGCCCAGTTCCATGCTCAAAAATCAAATCAAAATATAATGAAACAAAAATCCCCCAGGATTGTTATTTGTATGGACGGTACCCTGGGGATTTGGCTCGCCGTGGAGTGTGACTGATTGGTGGACAGGGAGTAAAACCTTTACCATTCTATTTGGGAACCGCCTATAATGTATCTAGCATGGAAGATACCGAGATCTCTCGATTGTTATGTTGACAATGAAAGCATACCGCTCAAAATTATTATTCATTTCCGTTTTAAAAGCTCGAGCTCGACATCTTTGCAAATCAACGCTTCCCTCTGCAAAGGGCCCATCTTTTACTTTCTAGTACTTACCTTTATACAAGAGTCATGGTGATCTTCACCACTTACTATATTTCGCCTTTCTCTTATGGCAAGCATCATGTGTCAGGAAAAGATCCAAGCATATATGGCCATTCAAATATATTTGATCATGAATTATTATTGTTGACAATTATCTATATGATAAATAAGTTGGGAGGCGAAACTTTAAGTCCCTATCTTTCTCTGTGTTCGACGAATGCCATTTTCTCTAAAAATATGCTTTGAGAGTTAGCAATCATCGAAGACTATATGATTGTTGAGTATGTGGAATTTGCTAAATCGAAGCTCTTACATAGACCCTTCCTGAAAATAATATGAATTGCAATTGTTTGGTGACTGAAAGCATAGTTTATTAGGTTTCAAGAAACTTTATGTTCTATACTTTAACATGTGAATAGCTTGTTACTTCATCATGAGAAATTTTATGAGATGATCTACTCTTTATGATATATAATGATGCTTGAAAAAGTGTTTGGAACTATCATTGATCAAATTTATGCACTATGCTAGCATTCACACTTCATAAATTATTTGTTTTATCATTTACCTACTCGAGGATGACCAAGAATTAAGCTTGGGGATGTTGATACGTATCCAACGTATCTATAATTTATGAATTATTCATGCCATGTTTACAACAATTCTATATTATTTTGGTATGATTTTATTAGAACTAACCCGGAATGACGCTGTTTTCAGCAGAACTACCGCGGTGTTGTTTTTATGCAGAAATAAAAGTCCTTGGAATGGGCTGAAAAATTTACGGAGAATATTTTTTGAAAATATAAAAAATACTAGAGCGAAGAGCTAGGCCAGGAAGTAGACAAGGAGCCCACAAGCTTGCTGGGCGTGGCCACCCCCCTAGGTCACGCCCGTGTTGCTTGTGGACACCTCGAGCGTCCTCTTGACGTGAGATCGATGCCAAAAATTCCTATAAATACCAAAAAACCCAGAAAGAAACCTAGATCGGGAGTTTCGCCGCTGCAAGCCTCTATAGCCACGAAAAACCAATCAAGAGCCCGTTCTGACACCCTGCCGGAGGGGGAAACCATCACCAGAGGCCATCTTCATCATCCCGCCGGTCTCCATGACGAGGAGGAAGTTGTTCACCCTCGGGGCTGAGGGTATGTACCAGTAGCTATGTGTTGGATCTCTCTCTCTCTCTCTCTCTCTCTCTCTCTCTCTCGTTTTCTTGAAATGGCACAATCTTGATGTACCATGAGCTTTATTGATAAAGATGAATCATATAGAGTTTTCCCCTCTCTATGTTCTTGTGATGAATTGAGATTTTCCTTTGAAGTTTTCTTATCGGATTGAGTCTTTAAGGATTTGAGAACACTTGATGTATGTCTTGCGATGGGATATCCGTGGTGACAATGGGATGCTCTATTGATCCACTTGATGAATGTTTTGGTGATCAACTTGCGGATTCCGTGACCTTGGGAATCTATGCATAGGCGTTGGCATATGTTTTCTTCTTGAATCCCCGGTAGAAACTTTGGGGCACTCTTTGAAGTTCTTTGTGTTGGATTCAACATGACAAATCTGAAATTATGTGATGCAGATTGTATAATCAAGCCCATGGGTACTTGTGGTGACATTGGAGTATCTAGGTGACATTAGGGTTTTGGTTGATGTGTATCTTAAGGTGTTATTTTAGTACGAACTCTAGATCTGTTCATGACACTTATAGGAATAACTCATAAGATTGATCGAAAAAGATAACTTTGAGGTGGTTTCGTATCCTACAATAATTTCTTCGTTTGTTCTCCGCTATTTGTGACTTTGGAGTGAACTCTTTGTCGCACGTGAGGGATTTACATATGATTCAACTATGTCAGTATTGTTGAGAGAACATGCACTAGTGAAAGTATGAATCCTAGGCCTTGTTTTCAAGCATTGCAATACCGTTTGTGCTCACTTTTATCATTAATTACCTTGCTTTTTTATATTTTCAGATTACAGTAACCTATATCTATCATCCATATTACACTTGTATCACCATCTCTTTGCCGAACTAGTGCACCTATACAATTTACCATTGTATTGGTGTGTTGGGGAAACAAGAGACTCTTTGTTATTTGGTTGCAGGGTTGTTCGAGAGAGACCATCCTCATCCTACGCCTTCCACGGATTGATAAACCTTAGGTCATCCACTTGAGAGAAAATTGCCATTATCCTACAAAACTCTGCGCTTGGAGGCCCAACAAAGTCTACAAGAATAAAGTTGCATAGTAGACATCACTCCTCCATGACGGCTCTGCGTCACGGCCCCCTACCTTTCGCGCCTGGTTCGGCCCCACAGTTCAGCACCACCGACGCTGAGATGGGGGAGATCATCAACACCGGCTCCGTTGTGACCGCAACATGCCCCGGGTTCGGTACACAAGAGGTGGAGGGCATCGGCGACATGGACGACGTCGACCACGACGAGGCCGGGAAGGAAGAGATGGGGGAGGAAGAGCCGGTGAAGCCAGAGCCGCGTTGGCGAGGGGCAAAGGAAGGAAGAAGAAGCCGAGTTCTGCCAATGGGAAGCCGGCCGAGCCCCGCATCAAGTGGACGTCGAAAGAACACGTGTGCCTTGCCGAAGCATGGAAGCTGGTCAGCCAGTACCCGATCACTGGCGTGAACCAGAACACCGAGACGTACTAGAACAGGATCAAGGCAGCGTTCGACGAGCGCAAGTTGGTCGACCCCGAATTCGCCGGCAAGTCCATGGCCAACCATTGGGCGAGCATCCAACTGGCATGCAACAAATGGCATGTGATCCAAGAACAGGTCCTGGCGCACCCTGAGAGCGGTGCGCACGTCGAACAACAGGTACGTCAATAAATGCCCGACTTTGGCGTCCTTCGCCATGGTCGCCGACACTTTGTTCTTGCTGCAGATGTCCGAATGTTGGACTTGTTTCGCCGGGACAGCAAAACCGATTCGGACTTCAAGTTCCGTCATGTGTTCACTCGGATCGAGTCGTGTGAGAAATGGGACGAGGTCCGGCTTGCACTCTCCAACAAGGACGGCATGTATAGCCCGAACGCGTCTGTTGCTGGGGCGGGCGAAGGGTGGCCAACCGGGAACAAGAAGGCGAAGAAGGCCATGAACGATGCGTCGGTTGCCGAACGGCTGCAGTCGTTAGTCGAGCAATGCATCGCCAACGTAAAGACCCACTCTGCATTGAGGGAGGAGAAGTCGGAGGCGAGGTGGTCGACGCTGATGATGAAGCAGGATGCCAAGCTTGACCTCCTCCGGACCAACGTCGCCGCGAAGAAGTGCAACACCGACCTGGCGTTCCTCATGGGAGGCGTCACGACGGATATGGACCCGCTGACGAAGGCGTGGTACTTGGCCGAGCGCAACCTCATCCTGAACCTCATGCCGGCGTCGGCCATACCGCCCACTCCCATGCAGCCGCCGAGTGCGCCTTCGTCGCCGCCGCCGGACGCGTCCTCCCCGACACCGACGCCTACGCCTACGCCTACGTCGAACGCCCCCTCCTTGACCCCTGCACCGAATTCTCATGCCGCTCCAGGAGATGATGCCGAGGTGGCCATTTGGGTTTACGTGCATGTGTCTCGCCTTTTTTGTATGCCGAACTATGGCATGTTTTGATTGCCGGACCTGTGGCGACGATCGCCGGCCTGGACGCCAATTGTGACAATGACAGACGCCGAACTGTGGCATGATCACGGATTGCGTCGTTCTTTGGGTAGCGGGAATGGAACATTTAAATTTACATGTGTCTTTACAACTCGGAAATGCGATCGGGAAGATTACTCCTCTCCCCCCCCCCCCCCCCCACCGGTCAAAAATAGCGTGGGCTGAAGCGTTTTGCGACGTCACCAGTCACGCTCGGAGGAGGGCAAACGGGTGGAGATGCTCTAACATTGCGGATATTCAACAATGAGACGGTTGCATAATAGATATTAGAGGAAGCAAATAATTGAGCCGGCCTAGTTCTTGTAAAACTATTCGCATAAGATCAGCCATCACATGCTAAAGACGAAAATTATTAAGAACCAAGTTTGATTGCTGTGAGTGACGTATTAGCCCTCCCAACTAGCATACCATTGCCTCTAAAAAAGAACTAGCATACGATGGCTACTTGGGCGTTCTAGTGGACGACGACCAGGACCAATTTCGCTGTCAACTTCACAAAGACGGAGAAAAAAGGAAAAGAAAGCGGACTATTAGCCGACCTGATTACATTCATAATTCATTCAGACGAGTCAAACTGAAGGCTACACGCCTCCACCAACGCCAGTGTGTCCGTGAAACACAGCCGTTCAGCAAAGAGAAGAGGGGATGCATTCGCAGATGCGAGATCGGCTGGCTTTTGGGCTTTATGAACAGACAACATAAATATGGACGAGAAACGCTTCCGTTGTTTTGCACCAAGTAATATTTGCCTCTTTTCCCCGCAAAGAAAAAGTGATATTGCCTCCTTTTGTCTTTTTTTCTTTTCTTTTTTTGCAGGGGTGATATGGCCTCCTCGTTAGGTCATATCCCACGGTCACATGAAAAGTTTGTTTTAATACCGGGTCAGATATAGCTTTATAAAAAGACTATTTATTTCATCTCTCACAAAGGAAAGGCCATTAGGGTAACCAAAAAGATAACCATTAGCCGACGGATTGCACTGTCTGCATCTGCATCTGCCACCTCCTGTTTATGACACGCGTCCAAATGACGTTTCACATAGTGGGTCAGTAACATGGACTATGTTTTTAAAACATATATGTTATTGCAATAGTCTACGACGGGTTTATATTTTACAACAAAACACTTATTATATTTTTTTTTGCAGCAAGACTTTAGTTAAAAAAAATCACAATGAAACCTCATTTGTAAAAAAAACATAACAAAACAATTGCTATAAAAAAAACGGCAACAAGATCTATGTTGCAGAAATAATTCTGCAACAAGATCTGTGTTGCAGACCTGCAGTGATGAAGGCTTATTTGGCTCGCTCGATGCAGTACATCGAACGGCTCGCAACCCGGCTGCCGGAGGATGCATAGCACGCCCCTTAGGGTAAATAATTCTTCCTCTTGATCTTTGTTGGTGAGTTTGTGGATTTGGCTTCCTTTTCCATGCTGCTTCAGGACCGGTGATGGGAAAGGCAATTCTGATACCTCGCTTCGACTAGGTGACGTGTTCGAGTTTAGTCATCACGGGGGCGCGCTCGGATGAATGACACTTCATCTCTGAGTTGGTCTTCGGGCCTCCAATCCTCGTCGAGTTTGTCTTTCGAGGCAGATTCGATGGAGCTCCGGCGTAGATTCTTGTCGGTTCTTCGGGGCAACAAGATTAATGTTTCTTGTCATGTGTATGCAACAGAAAGATTTGATGTCAGGTTTTTGGAATTGATTCAAAGATTCAATGACGACAACTACAGCACCGTAACATTGTTCTTTGGAAGCACGTGCGCATGCCTGTCGTAGGAACAGGTGTGTGATAAACATCCAGCCGAGTTACAGGAGCTATATATCTAATGCCTTCAGAGTGATCGGTCAATGCTAAGCTTCATCACTGTCTCGTGAACCAGGGCGATCATGACAAGGGGCCACTGCTATTCGTGTCTGTCATAGTGTTCTCCAGCTAATAGGTTGGGACTTGTACTAAATGCAGTCAAAATATGTAGTCGCACGTCTCTATTTCTAATTAGGAGTTGATATCTTTCGGGTTTATTTCCGTTCGGTTTATTTTGTCCCACCTCCTACCATTTCTTTTCGCTGGTTTCTTATCTATTGATTTATTTTTCTTTTTATTTTTTTCTTTCAAATCAATAATTTTCTAACATATGAAACAACATATATCTCGCTTTCCTAACGATTTCAATCCCACTGATCTCTCTAATTAATGCAATTTGTTTTAGAAAACAAACAATCTCTTTTCTTTCAAATCGATACTTTCTTAAAAAACGAAAGAACACATATCTCGCTTTGCTAACTTATGCAATCCCACCGATCTCTCTAATTAATGCAATTTGTTTTAGGAAGCAAATAGTCTCTTTTCTTTCAAATCAACACTTTCCTAACATACGAAAGAACACAGATCTAGCTTTCCTAAATATTCAATCCCATCGATCTCTCCAATTAATGCAATTTGTTTTAGTAAACAAATAGTAAACAATCCCTCCTCTTAAAGGAGGAGTGTGTGGTTGTGATGGTAGGTTTGATTGTCGTTTCGTTTCGTTCGTTCGCCGCACTCGTCCAGTCCCACGTCTATTCATGCTCGAATAAAAGGAATCGTCCCTCGCCTGCCGTCTCCAATTTCTCTCCACAAAATTCGCGTCTTGAATTTCTCTCCACAAAATCAGCGATGGGGCCCCCTCTTCTGCTCGCACGCATGCCTCCGCCGCCATCCATCCGCTCAAATGCCCCGGTATTCTCACCGTCTCACCCCACGCCCGACCCCCGGTTCCGTTTTTCCTCGTACCCAGCCACCGGCGACCGGAGTCACTTCCCTCCTCCGGTCGGCGGATCTTTTCCACCCTCCACGACTCCCTTCGCCGTCTTTCTACACCACCCTGACGTCACTTGCACCTATCCCCAATTCCCTCTCGATGCCATTCTCCGAGGAGCCGCTGGTGGGCCGCTGCCCAACACTTTTTTGCTTCAAATTTAATCGTGGGTTGACTTGTGTGTGCCTTTTTCTCCATGGGTTTTCAGTTCCAGGCGAGGAATGTGCTCGGGGAGGAGGATCGTCACGGTGCACCCAACCGGCTACAAGCTCCTGTGCAACATGGCCAACGAGTGCAAGTGCATGACTCTACTTCTCTCTATGCCAACTTGTTTGTGCCCTGCTCATAGTTTAGATAGTGTTGAATCGAGCTAAATTGAGGGGAGTTATTGAAGGTTTGGTTGGTGTTAAATGTCATCCTTTCTTCACTGCATTACTGTTTTGTAAAATTATTAGTTGTTGATGCTAATAAAAGTAAGTACAGTTTGTCTAACAACACTACCAAATGGTACAGCTAAAAAGTTGAATTAATATAGCTTATTGATCTGTCGATCTGCACTGCGAGCAGTCAAATAAATACTCCATTTTTCATAAATGAAGATCGAATCCTTAAAACGAACTGAAGATTGTTGGGATAGTTAGACAGGAAAAAATAATCAATATAGAAGATCCGACAGATAGAAGTGATTGTTGATGTTGTTGCACTAGGATGATCCGAAAGTGTGTGGAGCCACATGGTGTTCGACACCCAAAGACGAGGAGTCTCACGACCTGACGTTGTGGAATCACTCCTGCAATAGGCCGAGATGGCGCAGGTTGACGTTGCTAAGAACCTGACGCCAAAGAGCACCAGCGATGACGCGGATTCACGCCTCAGCAGGCTGGTGTAGGAGCTAGATAAGGCGAGCATAGTTCTATTTGGTAGTAATCTGTATTTACCAATAACATGTGGAAAAAGGTAGTAATCTGTGGAAGAGTGGTCGAAGATTGACCTCTGAGACTCACCTCCCGCCACGGCCATGGTCGCCGATGAGCCCAAGCACAAAGTTTAGTCTCCTCATGGAATAGCCGAGGAAAGAAGGACCAGTACAATCAGGATCCATGACTTTGGTGGAACTGGTGGGTGTCACTGCTCATGCGCGCTCGCGTCTGAATCCTAGTCAAGAGTGAGAGAAAAAGCTGGATGAGGTAACAATATTTTCTAGAAAACATCTGGATGGATCCAAATCTGGGCAGTGGAAGCAATGCTGAAGGTCGATCAGTAGCAGCTATACTAGGATTCATGCGCTATTCTTTGGAGCTGGAGTTGGTCAAAAGGCACAAATCCAATGTTGCTCTGTCGTATCAAATGACCGCAGCCTATACAAAAGATTATTATGGAATAAGGTACATGCATACATATAAAATTCTAAATTGAAATACCCTATTTTTTCTTGATAACACTTAATTATCATGCTGTCAAGTTTTACTTTTCTGTTCTGGTTTAATTCTGAATTTGAATAGGATAAAGCGAAGAAAGGAGTTTCAAAGAACGTTGTCACCAAGACATATATCCCATTAGCAGAAGGATCTCGTGTCATGGAAAGAGACAGTGTTGATCTGAAAATCATCAAGTTTATTCCTGCGAACGATATTCATTTCAATGTGATGAGAATCCTCAATATTATACAATCATAACTCATACATATAAAGATCTCTAGATTCTTAATTCTTGCTAAGTACATATTGCATATTGATAAATTCGTACTTGTAGGTATAACATGGCATTTCCATTGTTAGTGCTTAAAAATTAGTCACTCACTAAAGTCATAGTTGCGATTAATCGTGGATCGATGTTTCTCTATGCAGAAGATTTCTCTGGAATTGAGAAAACTTCTGAAGCTATTGTTCAGTTTTTACTGAAATCTATTGATGAAATTGGCCATCAAATGTTCTTCTAGTAGTAATGCCTGAAACTGTAGTTCAACTGGCAATTCCGTGGGAAAGTAAGTGCATAGTACATAATCAATATATTTCATATTTCATATATCGTTTATTACTTTTGTAGTCATACTTAAGCATGAAGCAACGAGTTTTTACAAAAAAATGGTGAACAGGTGCACAAGCATATATTTTGGTCCCCTTGTGTGGTTCACACTTCAAATACCTTCCGAAACACTCACATTACTTGTCAATTTTTAGAGCTAATTCAAAATTAAACCATCTGAATGTGGCGAATACACGCTTCGCATCGCACTACATTTTCCTAAACATGCCTATGATTGGTCTGAAGGCACATGTTGGGACCATGATGAATACACGGTGGAAAGAAAGGGCAAGGTTGGTGATCAACATGACAGAACAATAGAGGATCTGGTTACCTACACAATCAAGGATGATGTTTTCTGGGATGAGGGTCTACATCATCCATGCAAACACAAACTATAAGATCGAAAGTAGGTCTAGAGGGAGGGGTGATTAGACTACTTGACCAATTAAAAATCTACTTGTTCCCAGTTTTAAGTGTTGGCAGATTATAGCATTCATAGAAAGTCAATTACACCCTACACATGCATGTCTACGAGTATAGCAGCGGAAAGTACAGACAAGCATGTAAGTAAAGGAAGGGTCGGTTCCCGTGGTTCCAATAGGTGGTGCTATCGTACGTCCATGTTTATGGAGTCTTCAACGCACGGAGGGTAACGGTCACGAGAGTCCACGGAGGGCTCTACCCATGGAGGGTTCCACAAAGAAGCAACCTTGACTATACCATGATGGCCTACGTCCACGGAGGACTAGCCTAACTATGGGTAGATCTTCACGAAGTAGGTGATCTCCTTGCCCTTACAAACTTCTTGGTTCACTCCAAAACACGAAGTAGGAGGCTCCCAAGCGACACCTAACCAATCTAGGAGGTACCACCCTCCAAAAGGCAATAGGCTCGATAATGTCGATGAACTCCTTGCTCTTGTGCTTCAAGATGATAGAATCCTCAACACACAATCACTCTCTCACAGATTTGGCTTTGGTGGAAGAGATTGATTGGGTGGAAAGCAACTTGGGGACGCTAGAGATCAAGATTCATATGGTTGGAATGGAATGGCATGATCTCAACACATGAGTAGGTAGCTTTGTCTCTCTAAAAATCAGTTGGTATGAGTGGGGATCTGTTCTGAGTGCTTCTCTTCCGAGTAGGTGGTGGTCGAGGGGTATATATAGGCATCTCCAAAAATCCAAACATTACACCTAATAAGTTAGACTCGGTGACACCGATGTGTTAATCTTGATGGTACCGAGTTACCTCAAGGGTACCAACTTTTGAATCTCGGTGAGATCGATACATAAAACTTAGTTGCACCGATAAGGTGACCAATGGTCAGATTGCCAGACTCAGTGACGCCGATTCGACAAGCTCGGTGGTACCGATTTTTGAATTTGCGTAACAGTAAGTTGGCAACCCAAACTCGATGGCACCGAAGCAGAATCTGTTGCACCGAAGGGCTAGGGTTTGGCTGAGTCTGTCTGAGGCTGAGAATCGATGGCACTGAGTGGAATGTGTTGGTTCCATCGATTTTTTATATTTGGCTTTGGAAAAACTTTTGTGGAAGAGCTTGTGGGTGTATGTGGTGACTATCACTTGTGCACGTATGAGCATTTTGTTCACCAACAATACCTTACCCCCCTTTTAATAGTATTGGCTTTCCTATGGACTCAAAGTGATTCCTCACAAAGTAAAATGTAGAGTCCTCTTGCTTGAAGATTTTCCAATCTATTTCCTTGCATCTTGAAGTATTCCACCATCCTTTTGTCAACCCATCATTGAACTTTTCCTGAAACCTGCTTAGTGGAAACATTAGTTATTTGACATATATGTTGTTATTAATTACCAAAACCACCAAGGGAGCAAATGTGCTTTCAATCTCCCTCTTTTTGGCAATTGATGAATATATATATATATATATATATATATATATCAAAGCTTCGACATATGATATAATCAATGAATATAATCGTCGCTTTGAGAAGTATACAATAAGCAAGAGCTCCCCCTAAATTTGTGCATTATCTTTAAATTTGTGTTTGAATGCAAATGCACAATCGATTAGGTACATGGGGCACTTCTTCCATGTCACATACACCTTGGTGGTGTGCAAGAGTAATAAGAGTTAAATCAAAGCACAACACATCAAGCAAAGTGAATGATCATCTTATAACCATCAAAAGGATAGGAAATAGTAGCAACACACATTAAAGTGTATGATCAAACACCAAACAAAGTATTACACATCCAAACCAAAAGACCAAATGTTTTTGAAACAACAATAAAACCAGACGCTCTCTCACTCAAAGCCTAAAGATCTATATACAACTTCTCCCCCTTTGGCAACAAGTTACCAAAAAGTTCAAAGAGATATAGCTAATCGTCCTTCTGAGGCTGATCTGCTCCAGTGGTCGTTGTTGGAGTCGAGAGAACTGTGTCGGCGAAGACCTCTGCAGATGTCTTGGATGGAGTTGGAGTAGCAACTGGTGGCACTGGAGGAGCTGATGGAGATGAAGTCACTATAGCTGGTGCAGATGATGAAGGTCTCGTCTGTGGAGCTGGCACTGTAGGTGCCCTGACCCGAGTCCTGAACTGGGCAGTCATACTCACAGGTGCACAATCCTCATCATCAGTAGAATCTGACTTTGAAGAGGTGCGACAGATAGGAGCTTCATCTACTTCCTTCTTGAGTTCGTTCACGGTCTTGGTCAGCCCATCCACCTTGTCATTGAGGGTCTTCACCCTATCCTCAAAGATGTTCACGAGGCTTTTCTGATCGTCCAATATGCTTTTGATATCCTTCTGCATGTCCATGAGTGTAGAGATCAAGAGATCCATCTACTCGTTCCTGGATCTAGGGACTTGAGCACTAGTGGCTCTAACTGCCTCTGCCTCTGGCTGAGTTGCAGCTGATCTGGGATGGTCTGGGTCCATCACCACAACGTTGTCCTTGAAGTCTGTCTATAGGGGCAAGTGGGGTCTGTCCAGAGAAAAGATGTGCTTCTCCAGCTTGGAGTTGATGAGCATATGAATGTAGGGTGCATAGCAGCATGAGCGCTTCTGATCAGCAGCAACCCTCTTCACAGTCTCCACTATCAGATCCATCACTCTGAATCTCTCGTGCCAGTCAATATGAATTAGTAGGTTGATGGAGTAGCCTCGGATCATCTTCTCGTCACCTAACTTGGGCATCAAAGTATGCCTCAGAATAGTGTTAATAGTGCGGAGACCTGCCTGGAGGTGATAGATGGGTCCTAGCTTGTGGGACTGAAGTTGTGCAACAGGGATGGCATTGTACATGTCCTTCATGGCATTGGGGCTTGCCTTGGACTCTAAGTATACGCAGATATGTCCAACCTGTGCCTCTGGGACTCCTAAGATGGCCGCCCATTCATTAACAGTAGACTCATATCTTGCTCCTTCTGTCATCCACACAGTCCTACCATCGCCATAGATGTGAGTAGTGGAGTAGAATTGCATGATCATCTCGTCGTTCCATGCAGTGAACTCTCTGCCAACAAACTGATCTATGCCAATGTAGTGGAAGTTGTCTTGCACACTCGGGAAGTAGTTTTCATTCTCCTTGATGTACTTCCAGTCGACATATCTCATGTCACTCACAGCTGGACTCTTGTCAAGCAGCACAGTCTCATAAAAATCATGTTGCTCCTTGGTGTAGAACATGTAGTCCATAGTTGTCTTCCTCCTCTAAGAGTAAGGATCCATGGCTCTCCATTCTCTCAAACTTGCATCCTTCTTCTTCTTCCTATCAACATCAATTGGATGGCTGGCATTGTGCTCTGGAAGCTGAGGTATGAGCTTCATCAAAGCAAACATAGCATCGTCATTAGCTTCTCTAAAGGTGGATCCCTTGTTCTTCTTAGAAGTTGGGATGTCTCTAGTAGTTCTCTTGGACTTATCTGCAACAACCTTCTTGGGTGCAGACTTGGTGCTCTTGGAGGGACCTTGCTTTGGCATAGCATCTTCCAACATCTTCTTCTGCTTCTTCTTGGGAGGGGCCTTGACAACATGCTCTTCTCCTTCTCCTCCTCTTCCTCCTCAGCAGCACCAGAAGCCTCCTCAGGGTCCTCACACATTGAAGTAGGCCTGCCAACCACACGGATAATCCTTTCCCGGCCTTCTTCTCTCTTGCCTTCTTAGGCAAAGACTTCCTTGGGGGCTCAGTGGTCAAGGTAGCCCTAGCACTCTCAGGTGCTCTCATAGTCTCTAGAGGTGCATATGTCTTGTTTACTACCCTCCTGGAAGAGGTGGCCTCATTGGCTGACTTCTTGGCAACCTTCTCTTGCTTCTTAGCAAGAACCTCCTTCGGCACAAAGTCTGAATCCTCCTCATCTGAATTCAGTATCTTCCTAGTCCTTGTAGCATCCTTGGGCAACCCATGAGAACTAGGGATGCCTGGATCTGAAAATGAGCTGGACCGAGGGCTAGTGCCTGAACTCATGTCAATGTCCTGCTCCTGCAAGTTCTAGCTGTCCTCAGCATCTGACATGTCTAACCCTGTGAGTAGAGTATAGAAGACTGGAATAGGATAAGTCATCACAAAATGTAGTTGGTTTTTGTAAGTTTGAACAAAAAAATCATAAGTGTAGTTCACAGTAAAACTGGATTTCGGTGTCACCGAGTCAAATATTTCGGTGCTGCCGAGATGCACAAAACTCTTAACCGAAACATGGCAACAGTTTCGGTCAGACCGAAAGCTGCCACTCGTTCTCACTGAGTTTTGTCTTCAGTAGAACAAAAAGGCAATCAATGGAACCGATTTTTCTGACTTGGTATCACCGAGATGCAACTTTGCAGGCAACTAAACCTAGAATTCTTCGATTCGCTAGACTATTGAGATTTCTAGAGGATTGAGTGGTTGCAAACGGTGGATTAACGATAAAACAAATTCCAATGCGCGACATTCGTATGGGGAGCGCAAGGAGGGCCGAATCCATACCCTATCTCGGTGATGGATCCGCTACGATACCAAAGATGGAGAAGATTTTGTCGGTGATGGAGATTCCCAGTGGCGGAGACGCTCGGGGAAGCAAAGGCGATGACCAGGGGGTCCGTTTTGGCAACTTAGGGTTTTGGGGCATGACGGTTTGAGGATTGGATTCAAAGCATCGGGTCCACAACATATATACCCCTCACTGTCGGTGACATTGATTCTAAATTTTCGGTGTCACCGAGTTTCTCAACTGTCAGCTGACAGGGAAACTCGGTATAACCAAGAATATGGAATCGTTAGTACCGAGATAGAAAACCAGATCAACCCTAGGCATTCGATGAAACCGAGTTTTTTGAGTTGGTTCCACCGAGATGCACTTGGGAGGTTTTAAAGGTCGGTCATTTGTCGATACGGAACTCTGAGTGCTCCTCACATAGAGAGATCGAAAAGTACTTATTTAAATTTGTGATGCAGCATGAATAGAATATGAGGTGAGAAAACATAGATAGCTAGAGGACTGGTCCTAGGCATTCTTTTACATCCAATTTGCAAATGAAAAATCAAAAGCCAAATAGCAACAATTGGATGTCCTCGAATGAGTAAATAAATGCAGACCAACATGCTCACACAATAAGATGTCAAATGAAAACATGGCAAACATGCACAAACACACTAGGACCTAACAAGCACTTTGGTGATGACGAAGTCATCTATATATGGGTATATTGACTTAGGATCCAAGTAAGAATACTTGATCATAGGTCACACTCATCGTTTAAGCACAAGTGGGGTTACCACTTTTACATAAAGCATTTAATGTTGTCACATACTATGAGATGCTTTGACTCAAGTCTTAGAGTAAATCTCCCCCTTGGTGTGACCTTCCCCCATAGGAGGGATAAACTAACCTTGGGTTTTTTCGATGAAGACTTGATGTAGGTGAAGTAGTGGTGGATGCTCAAAGTTGATGAAGATCAGCATGAGTTGGGAGCATCCTTGTTGTTTCATTACTCTTCTCACCTACATGGGTTAGTCCCAACACACAAGAGACAAATACAAGGATATCTATGGACATGGAGTTCAAAGCATACATGATGATGTCCATTGATTTGTTGATTACCTTGTCCCTTGCTTACCTTTGAGGGAATGTGTGACTCCTTGAACTATTGCATGATGTTGATGTTGATTGCAACTAGTTCTTGCCAATAATGAATATGAGTGGATTTCATTGGCGGAGTCACCCCTCAAGAACTTCTCTAGTTCTTCTTCTTAGGGACCCACATCAAGTATATGGGGATCCTTGGTGTTTAAGTAGCACTTGTAGAAGTTGAGCATGTAGTAGCCTTGGGAACCCACTTCACCAAAGCTTGGGATTCATATTCATACGAGTCAATGTCCTCTTGAAGCTTGTTCTTCTCCTTGATCTTGGGGTCTTGTGGTGGAAGGTCATCTTGAGATTTTGTACCCTTGGGGATAGTATTTTCATACTTCTCCTATTGAGGAACAAACTTGGGACTGGGGTATTGACCTTCTTCCCATTCAAATTCATTAGCATTGAAGTAGCCAACACCACGGTTCTTCTGTATCCTCCGTGCTTGCGTACAATCTCCTCAAATTGTTTGCACCCTTCAAGACTCTTGTAGATACCTTTCTCTATATTCCCTTTCAAAAGTTCATTTTCTTGCTCAAGTATAACTTGGATAAGAGAAGAGTTAGTAGGATCAATAGAACTACTAGAAGCAGTATCATTGGATTTGTCATTTTTATTGATACTAGATAAAGAACCAATGCAATGGAGACCAAAGCTCTCATACCACTTGTAGGATCGAAAGTAGGTCTAGAGGGGGGTGATTAGACTACTTGACCAATTAAAAATCTACTTCTCCCCAATTTTAAGTGTTGGCGGATTTTAGCATTCATAGCAAGTCAAGTACACCCTACACATGCATTTCTACGGGTATAGCAGCGGTAAGTAAAGACAAGCATGCAAGTAAAGGAAGGGTAGGAAGATCAAACACAATTTCAAGACACGATGATTTTTGCCGTGGTTCCGATAGGTGGTGCTATCGTACGTCCACGTTTATGGAGTCTTCAACCCATAGAGGGTAACGGTCGTGAGAGTCCATGGAGGGCTCTACCCATGGAGGGTTCCACAAAGAAGCAATCTTGACTATACCATGATGGCCTACGTCCATAGAGAACTAGCCTAACTATGGGTAGATTTTCACAAAGTAGGCGATCTCCTTGCCCCTACAAACTTCTTGGTTCACTCCATAACACGAAGTAGGAGGCTCCCAAGCGACACCTAACCAATCTAGGAGGCACCACCCTCTAAAAGGTAATAGGCTAAATAATGTCGATGAACTCCCTACTATTGTGCTTCAAGATGATAGAATCCTCAACACAGAATCACTCTCTCACAGATTTGGTTTTGGTGGAAGAGATTGATTGGATGGAAAGAAAATTGGGGAGGATAGAGATCAAGATTCATATGGTTGGAATGGAATTACATGATCTCAACACATGAGTAGGTGGCTCTCTCTCAGAAAATTAGTTGGTATGAGTGGGGATCTGTTCTGAGTGCTTCTCTTTTGAGTAGGTGGTGGTGGAGGGGTATATATAGGCATATCTAAAAATCCAACCGTTACACCTAATAAGTCAGACTCGGTGACAACGATATGTTAATATCGGTGGTACCAAGTTGCCTCAAAGGTAGCAACTTTTGAATCTCGGTGAGACTGATACATAAAACTCAGTTGCACCGATAAGGTGACCAACAGTCAGATTGCCAGACTCACTGACGCCGATTCGACAAACTCGGTGTTACCGATTTTGTGACTTTGCGTAACAGGAAGTTGGCAACCCAAACTCGGTGGCACCGAAGCAGAATCGATTGCACCAAAGGGCTAGGGTTTGGTTGAGTTTATTTGAGGCTGAGAATCGATGACACCGAGTGGAAAGTGTTGGTTGCACCGATTTTGTTTATTTGGCTTTGTACAAACTTTTGTGGAAGAGGTTGTGGGTGTATGTGGTGACTATCACTTGTGCATGTATGATCATTTTGTTCACCAACACTAGCTTACCTCCTTTTAATAGTATTAGCTTTCCTATGGACTCAAAGTGATTTCTCACAAAGTGAAATATAGAGTCCTCTTGCTTGAATCTTTGCCAATCTATTTCCTTGCATCTTGGGGTATTCCACAATCCTTTTGCCAATCCATCATTGAACTTTTCCTGAAATATGCTTAGTGGAAACATTAGTTCAATGACATATATGTTGTTATTAATTACCAAAACCACCAAGGGAGCAAATGTGCTTTCACAAACCTATTTTATTTGCTTATCAAATTAGGCGATGGGGAGATAAAGAACGTGATTAAAAAGAGAGATCACCCTCACAAGGGAGATTTCCCCAAGATAATGACATACTACTTAACCGTTATGGTAGGATGTATTGGACATTTCATTGCTTGGCTTTTTCCCTTTCCCCTAAATATTATGATATCCAATATCTTTGATCTATACTTGCATGTGTAGCTAATGACCTGTACTGATTAATCATCCATTTTATCGAGAAGGAGTTCATGTGGTCTTGGGGAGCTCTAGGGGCTGGAAAAAAAGTTTCGGTGCCTCCTTTTTTTTCTACAAATATTTGTAGCTCTGTGGTGTTTGTTATCTACAAGGTAGCAAGGAGTTTGCAACATGCTGAAATATTCAATTGTTTTATGTTGTCTTATGCTCACACCAAATGTTGCATTTTAGCATTAATGTCAGGTTAAGTCTGTGTATAGTACCTAGCAGAAACATATGTCACAAATTCAACGCATTGTACTTGTTAATAGAAAGTACAGTTCTTCTCATACCATCGAGTACTCCATACCATTGTTTACATGCATAATTTCTCTGTCATGGCATATACTAATTGGGTTTTATACCTTTATGTAATTCCAAATTGTTAGTGTAACATACTTGACAATTGACAGCCTAGGAAATTTTGGCTCTCTCCGTCATGCATCGGGTATGTGCAAGGTTGAGGTTAGGTTCTTGATGCTACTGATCCACTGGTGTATTACAATATCTTTGATGACTTGCTAATATTTTGTTTTAATTCATGCTTGTATAAATACTTCTCGAGGTTTCCGAAGGATGACACCAGTAGTTGTGGCGAGGATGTACCATGCGCTCGACCGGTAATGAACACCCTAGGAAGTACAAGTAACATTATCTCAAGTAATTTTGTCTTTACCATGGTAATTACTTGTTGGCATTAGAAGATATCTGATGACGACCTTTGATGAATTATTATTATTATGATCTCCTTTGAAGCATAAAATATACGGTTGCAATGGACATGGTTGTTCACATTATCGCTAACAATATGAGTTGTTCTCCAAAAAGTGGCAATATTCGCATCATTGATTACGCTTCCATGGATTGTAAGAGAGAAATATTCTTCCATCTCTAATCAGGAGTGGCTGCTAAATGAAACATGTCACAATTGCACAAAATAGCGGTTAGAAGAGAATGTAGAGATGATCGGAGAGGTGCAAATAGTTCACAGAATAATGTTCCCTTATAGGATTAGGAATCTATTTGTATCAATGAAATTGTTCTGCCTGCTCGTAGTGATATGTTTTCATATCCTGTCAAATGAAATGAGTGATTACAAAAATATTTTTGATCGATGAAATGGATGGATTTTTTTTTGAATGGTCTATGGATGGATATGTGTGTATCTTGTTATGCAGAGTTCATGTATGAACTCTTTTCACTTGTATTATCTTGACCCTTTAACAGAAAAATTGTTCTAGGATGGCACAACTGGTTGGTACCACGACTATTTCGGTATCAAGTATCAATGTGAGGCACGTGTGTGATTATCGGTCAACATGAGCTAAAAAAGCTAAAGGGGTCAGCTATTTCCAGTGGATCACTACCACAAATTGGTGAGTTAGACCGTGAAAATGCTATGAACAGTCCAAACATAAAGGCTAACTTTTCTTAACAACAAACAATGCTTAGTTCTTGGCCCGTATGGAATTTTTCGTGATGAAATCACATTCATGGAGGTGGCAAAACTAGTGCTTCAATATGCTTTCAAAAAAGTAACTCGAGCATTGGTTTTTCTTTGGACAGACCACTAGGAATGTGACTCGTCATGAAAATCCGCACATAGGTGAAACAGTCAATGTTCATTAAGAAAACAAAGAAGTGGCTTTCATTTTATCAGATTATAGTGTCCATCTAGGTGCACACAGGGTGCATGTGCACCCTGAAGCGGAAACCCCGTTTGTGTTTACCATGAGAAAATAAAAAATTACAGACACATGTTATTAACGCAAACATGGTGTGAAATATACCATAGCTGGACCATCATGGGTTTGAGATTTGACCTCCTCCTCCTCCCTCCTACTCCTACTCCTACTCCTACTAAAGGTGTATATATTAAACTATGAAGATATGTACCATACTTGTGATGGATTCAGGGCATGACACTATCTAGTTAATGGCTTGCGGGGGCAAGGAGCCACGAACACAGCTATACGGGACACCAATTTACCTGGAGGTCACCCTTGACATCAAAAATCGGCTTGGGATGGCGAGATCGACGACGCGGCTCACTTGTGGTAGAAGTCGTCCTCGAGGTAGACCGAAAATCGCCCTGAGATAGCTAGACTAACATCACAACTCGCTAGTAGCCGGACCCGGCTACTCACCGTGACATATATGTGCCCACCGCTGCTCACTGGATCTGATCAGAATAAATAAGCATGGATGGAACATGTGACACCACGACATAGGGGATTGGAGGCGATGATGAGCGTGGAGGGGAGGTGACAAAGACATGCCGCAAGGTGGGACATATAGTGGCGGCAACATCATGGTGGAGAGTACGAGTGAGAGGGATGGCTGAGGTGAGTGGACCGGCCACGAGGGGAGAAAGTGAGAGGAGTGGGTATGGTGAGGATAATGATGGTTAGGTAAAAAATGGTTATGAGTTGAGGAAGAAGTTTTTATTATATTTCCTCAAATATCGTCCGAATGAAGTTAGGGACAACATTTCTAATATTGTGCAAGAACGTCTTTAGCACATCAAATAAATCTTAATTTATAATAAATTATTAGTTGGATCATCTTGCTCTCTATGTACACATCGTCGAATTACTTTTTTTTATCAACTTAGAATTGGAAGTGAAGTGGATTTTAATTATTGCCTGATTGTTATTGCCTATCTTTTCTATACATCTGAAATTTGATATATGTTTCTTTTGAGACAATATATACATGTTTATTTATGACTCCAACAAAATATTTCAAAAGCCCATGGCAATACACGGGCATTCTACTAGTACATTACAAGTTACCAGTATGGTACCATCATGTTTGTAATGTTTTACATTTGGAAAATAACGTTTCACATTTTGTATATATTTCAAACTGAATATGTACTTTATAATAATACATTCAAATAAATTTGAGAAACCGTTTTAGCGTAATAATGAAATAATAATTATCTACCATGTTTGGATCACATAATGACAATAAGAAGCTACTATATTTAGATCACATAATGACATTAATGTTGCAGTTTACTATGTATAGTCTTGCACGTTGATTGGTACCCGTGTATATTTCAAACTGAGCAATGCTTAAAATTGTTTTAGTGTAATAATGGAATGTAATAATTATCTACCACGTTTGGATCAAATAATCATAATGAAAGTGCATTATATCGACCGGGGGGTGAATAGGCGATTTTTACAAATTCATCACTTGAGGAATTTCAACTTTGAGGAATTTGAAATGTGATGAATAACTAGCAGCAGAATAAGTAGTCAAGTGCATGAGGAACATAGTAACAATATAGTCTTCATGATGAAATAAAACATGCACATATAGAGAGTAGCGTGATAAAGGATAAGCAGTGATGAACAAGGCAACTTGAAGAATTTGAGGTGAGGAATTTGCAAAAGTCTTCAGTCAAATTCTTCAAACAGTAACAATCAATTTCATCAACAGGTTTATGAGGAATAAGGAGGTTGAGGAAATAGAACCGGGTAGCTCGATGAAGACAATGGTTTGATGACCCAGTTCCAACTACTGTGACAGTCGTACATCTGGTTTGGAGCGGCCTGGTATTTAAACCAGAGGACACACAATCCTTACCGTATTCTCCTTGAGCTAAGGTCACACAGTCCTCGCCCAACACTCGTGGTAAGTCTTCAGGGTAGACTTCCAAAACCCTCACAAACTGGTCACCTGGCGATCCACAATTTACTGCTGGATGCTCTAGACCAAGGTCACTTCATGGTCCCCAATTGACTGCAGGAGCACTAGACCATGACGCCTAACCGTCTGGAGGATGCACAGTCCTCAAAGGTAACAAGCATCGGTTCCACACAGGAATTTCTTAAGTGATTCTCAATCACTATGGGTTTTGTGGTTTTGTTGTGGGTTTTTCCTCACTGATGATTTTCTCTCGAAGTCCTCAGAGGATGGGTTGCTCTCAAATGACAAGTGTCAGTTCTCTCTCGGAGCAGCCAACCCACTAGTGGTTGTGGGGGGTGGCTATTTCTAGCCAGGATGCAACCTGACATGATAAGACATAAATGCCCCCAACGATATGACTGTTATGTGGACAAGAGTGATTGGGGACAGTTGGCGCTAAGCACAACAACGGTCGGAATTTCGAACTATGAAAGTCCTTAGCTTATCATGTTCCTCACTTGTAGGCAATTCGCACTGGCGAAATCCTAACTCCTCAGTCAGATCAATTTCCTCAGAGACCAGAAGAACTTCGTCTCTGTCATTGAAGAACTTGTCTGAACCGTAAGAGATTTCCAAAGGCTTCACTCGAAGGATTGTATGGGTTGAGGATTTTGGAGTTGAGCATCAGTTGGAAATTTTCCTTAGTATTACCTCGGCCCCCTTTAACAGTACGGTGTTTCCTATGACTCAAATAAAGGAAATGAAACTACGAAAACAAAAGTCTTCATGCTTCATATTCCTCGTTCATATCTTCAAGGTCACACCAACTTCTTCATATTCAAAGTCTTCACAAAGTCTTCACCAAAGTCTTCAGAAAGTCTTCAGCAAAGTCTTCACTTGAAGACATACATTTTTAGGGGTCGATAATCTCAGAATATATCAAACTCCTCATCGACTTATAGAGCCTGTGTACACTCACAAACACATTAGTGCCTTAACCTATAAGTCTTCAATACACCAAAATCACTAAGGGGCACTAGATGCACTAACAATCTCCCCTTTTTGGTGATTGAAGTGAAAGTATAGATTTTGAGGAATTTGATTGCAAGATATAGAAGAACTCCCCCTGAAGATGTGCATATTTGAGGAATTTGCTTTGGACTGCAAATGCACATGGTAGGTTCAAAACATGGAGAACTCCCCCTATATCTTGTAATTCATACACGCATATGAATATTTGAAATCAAGAATTTGAAATGCGTGAGGAAAATGGTGTTTGACGAAATTCAGCATGCATGCATTAAAGTATTTGAGGAAATAAACATGCGAGGAAATAGTTCAAAAGTGTCAGACCACCATCAGACTTAAGTTTACAACTCAATAACCAAAAACTTCAGAAGAGCGAGAGTTGTAACTTAAACAGAAATAGACCATAAATATAGACCCGCTTGAAGACTAACTCAATTTTTCTCCCCCTTTGTCATCGAAGACCAAAAGGGAAGAAAAAGTGATGACTAACGCCCCATGAGGAATTTCATCTTGTTGGTGAAGAAGGAGCGCCAGCATTGTCGGGGTCGATTGTTGATGTAGGGCTAGCAGTAGTATCTTCAATGTCTTCATCTTCATCACGCTCGCGAGATGAAGAATATGAACTAGTGACCATCAGAGGAACTTGGACTTTCTTGAACTTCTTCTGAGGACAGCGAGCAAAGTCAGGATATTCCTCAAAGTTCAGCTCATCCAATTCTTCAGAAGGCATGATGTGATTTAGCATAGCCCAAGAGCGCTTGAGGTTTTCATGAGCATAATAGTGGTTCCTCTTGACAGTGTTCTGCGTCACAGTCATATTCTACACAATATACCCAAGTTGACGCTTTACCCACTTATGATTGCGATCGACCTTCTGATGAAGACTTATAAGAAGTTTGCGATCAGTCATCAATTGAGGGGCACACTCTTTGGGAGCTGAGGCCTTTGCATCAGAGTCTTGTGTGGCAGTGTCATCGTTTGTGGAGAAGGAAGCGGCTTTGCGAAACTGTCCATCCAGTGGACGTGTTCCTTCATCAATACAGACTTGCCTTTCCCTTCAACTGATGAAATTGTACTCTTGATGACTTCAACGGGCAGCAAGAAACTGAAGTGATTTTGGAAATCAGCTTTGTAGTGCACTGAGGACTTATCCCTGATGAATTTCATAATCCATGGTGCATATGGCTTCTGGTCCAATGGAGTGTCAGCCGCACTGGCCAAAGTCCTCATGAAGAAGTCATGTAAGTTAATGGGAATACCATGTATGATATTGAAGAGCACATTCTTCCTGATTCCTTCAACTTCTTCTTCCTCAGAGTTATGGCCTTTTTGAGGACACAAAGTTTTTGTGAGGATGCGATAGATTGTGCGAGGCACATAGAGCAGATCCTTGTTGGGGAACGTCGCATGGGAAACAAAAAATTTCCTATGCACATGCAAACCTATCCATGGTGATGAGCATCTACGAGAGGGAGAGTGGATCTACATACCTTGTAGATCGCTAAGTGGGAAGCGTTAAGAAACACGATTGGTGTAGTCGTACTTCTTCGCGATCCAAATTGCCGAGCGTCCCGCGATCTAATCACGAACCATCCCGCGAACCAATCACGAACTATCCCACGATCTGTCCCGCGATCTGATCACGAACGTCCCGTGGCCTTGATCACGATCCTTCCGATCTAGTACCGAACGGCCGGCACCTCCGCGTTCAGCACACGTGCAGCTTGATGACGATCTCCACCGTCTTGATCCAGCAAGAGGAGGTGGAGAGGAGAGAGAGTTCACCGGCAGTGTGACGGCGCTCCGGTGATGGTGGTGGTGGAGCAATTCCGGCAGGGCTTCGCCTAAGCACTGCGGAAAACCAATCTAGAGGAGCACCGGTGGAACGGGTAGCACATGGCCGTAATTTCTGCCAAAACCCTAGCTATTCCACCAGTATATATAGGAGGAGAGGAGAGGAGAGGCAGCCAAGGGCCTCTTTGGTTCGGCCGAATAGGAGGGGTGGAGTCCTACTCCACCTCCAATCCTACTTGGAGTAGGATTGCTCCCTATTGGCTGATTTTTGGCCTTTTTCCTTTAGCCTTTTTCTCCTGTGCCATGGGCCTTCTTGTGGCTGATTTACTAGCCCACTAAGGGCTGGTTATTATTCTCCCACAGCCCATGGACCCTCTAGGGTCGAAATACCCCTCCCGGAGGTCTCCCGGTACACTACCGGCACTCCCGGTACACTACCGATGAGCCCGAAACTTTTCCGGTGACCAAACTGGGACTTCCTATATATGAATCTTTACCTCCGGACCATTCCGGAGCTCCTCGTGACGTCTGGGATCTCATACAGGACTCCGAACAAACTTCGGTCACCACCATACATAACTCTACACTACCAAAACGTCACCGAACCTTAAGTGTGCAGACCCTGCGGGTTCAAGAACTATGTAGACATGACCGAGACACCTCTATGGTCAATAACCAATGGAGTGACCTGGACATCCACATTGGTTCCTACATATTCTACGAAGATCTTTATCGGTCGAACCTCTATGTCAAGGATTCAGTTAATCCCATATAACGTTCCCTTTGTTCTTCGGTATGTTACTTGCCCGAGATTCGATCGTCGGTATCTCCATAACTAGTTCAACCTCGTTATCGGCAAGTCTCTTTACTCGTTCCGTAATACAAGATCCCGCAACTAACAATTAGTCACATTGCTTGCAAGGCTCATTGTGATGTTGCATTACCGAGTGGGCCCCGAGATACCTCTCCGTCACACGGAGTAAGAAATCCCAGTCTCGATCCATGACAACTCAACAGACACCATCGGAGATACCTGTAGAGCACCTTTATAGTCACCCAATTACGTTGCGACGTTTGATACACACAAGGCACTCCTCCGATATCCGTGAGTTGCATGATCTCATGCTCATAGGAACATATACTTGACATGCGGAAAACAGTAGCAATAAACTGACACGATCATATGCTACGTTTGTAGTTTGGGTCTTCTCCATCACATCATTCTCCCAATGATGTGATCCCGTTATCAAATGACATCACATGTCAATGGCTAGGAAACCCTGACCATCTTTGATCAACGAGCTAGTTCACTAGAGGCATACTAGGGACACAATGTTGTCTATTTACCCACACATGCAATGTGTTTCCAATCACTACAATTATAGCATGGATAATAAACGATTATCATGAACAAGGAAATATAATAATAAACACTTTATATATTGCCTCTAGGGCATATTTCCAACAGTCTCCCACTTGCACTAGAGTCAATAATCTAGTTCACATCACTATGTGATTTACATGGTAATGAATTGAACACCCATACAGTTCTGGTGTTGATCATGTTTAGCCCTTGGAAGAGGTTTAGTCAACGGGTCTGCAACATTCAGATCCATGTGCACTTTGCAAATATTTATGTCCTTCTCCTCGATGTAGAACCGGATGGATTTGAAGCGTCGCTTTATGTGTTTGGTCCTCTTGTGAAACCTTGGTTCCTTGGCTAGAGCAATGGCACCAGTGTTGTCACAAAACAAGTTTATTGGATTCAGTGCACTAGGCACTAGTCCAAGATCTATCATGAACTGCTTCATCCAGACACCTTCCTTCGCTGCCTCCGAGGCTGCGATGTACTCCGCTTCGCACGTAGAATCATCTACCACGCTTTGCTTGGAACTGCACCAGCTTACTGCTCCCCCGTTAAGAATAAATACGTATCCGCAACTTAGAATCGTCCGGATCAGTGTCAAAGCTTGCATCGACGTAACCCTTTACGACAAGCTCTTCATCACCTCCATAAACGAGAAACATGTCCTTAGTCCTGTTAAGGTACTTAAGGATATTCTTGACCGCTTGCCAGTGCTCCACTCCAGGATCACTTTGAAACCTTCCGGCCATACTTATGGCAAGGCTGACATCGGGTCTTGTGCACAGCATTGCATACATGATAGAGCCTATGGCTGAAGCATAGGGGATGATGCTCATCTTTTCTTTATCTTCTGCAATCACTGGGCATTGAGTCTTACTCAACTTCACACCTTGTAACACAGGCAAGAACCCTTTCTTGGATCTGCTCCATTTTGAACTTCTTCAAAACTTTATCAAGGTATGTGCTCTGTGAAAGTGCTATTAAGCGTCTCGACCTATCTCTATAGATCTTAGTGCCTAATATGAAAGCAGCTTCTCCAAGGTCCTTCATTGAAAAACACTTATTCAAATATTCCTTCACGCTTTCCAGCATTTCTATATTGTTTCCAATCAGCAATATGTCATCCACATATAACACTAGAAACGCAATAGAGCTCCCACTCACTTTCTTGTAAATACAAGCTTCTCCATAAACTTGTACAAACCCAAACGCTTTGATCACCTCATCAAAGCGCTTATTCCAACTCCGAGATGCCTGCACCAGTCCATAAATGAACCGCTGGAGTTTGCACACTTTTTCAGCATTCTCTGGATCGACAAAACCTTAGGGTTGCATCATATACAACTCTTCCTCAAGGAAACCGTTGATGAACGCCGTTTTGACATCCATCTGCCAAATTTCATAGTCGAAAGAAGCAGTTATCGCCAACATGATTCTGACAGACTTAAGCATCGCTACGGGTGAGAAAGTCTCATCGTAGTCAACTCCTTGAACTTGTGAAAAACCCTTTGCCACAAGTCGAGCTTTATAGACGGTGACATTACCGTCCGCGTCCGTCTTCTTCTTATAGATCCATTTGTTCTGAATGGCCTTTCGCCCTTCAGGTAGTACTTCCAAAGTCCATACTTTGTTTTCATACATGGATCCCATCTCGGATTTCATGGCCTCTAACCATTTCTCAGAATCCGGGCCCATCACTGCTCCTCCATAGCTCGTAGGTTCATTGTTGTCTAACAACATGACCTCTAAGACAGGGTTGCCGTACCACTCAGGAGTAGTACGCGTCCTTGTCGACCTACGAGGTTCAATAGCAGCTTGATCCGAAGCTTCATGATCATCATCATTAACTTCCTCTTCTACCGTCGTAGGTTCCACAGAAACATCTTTCTGCGTTGTGCTACTTTTCGGTTGAAGTAAAGGTTCAATAACCTCATCAAGCTCTATTTTCCTCCCACTCAATTATTTCGAGAGAAACTCTTTCTCAAGAAATGTTCCGTTGTTAGCGACAAACACTTTGCCTTCGGATCTAAGATAGAAGGTATACCCAAATGTCTCTTTTGGGTATCCTTTGAAGACGCATTTCTCTGCTTTGGGTTCCAGCTTTTCAGGCTGAAGCTTTTTGACATAAGCATCACATCCCCAAACTTTAAGAAATGACAACTTCAGCCTTTTGCCAAACCACAGTTCATATGGCATCGTCTGAACGGATTTTGATGGTGCCCTACTTAAAGTGAATGCTGTTGTCTCTAATGCATAACCCCAAAATGATAGTGGCAAATCGGCAAGAGACATCATAGAACGCACCATATCTAATAAGGTTCGATTACGAAATTCAGACACACCATTACGCTGTGGTGTTCCGGGTAGTGTCAACTATGAAACAATTCCACATTGTCTTAAGTGACTGCCAAACTCATAACTCAGATATTCACCTCCTCAATCAGATCGCAGAAATTTAATCTTCTTGTTACGATGATTCTCAACTACACTCTGAAATTGCTTGAACCTTTCAAAAGTTTCAGACTTGTGTTTCATCAAGTAAATATACCCATATCTACTCAAGTCACCAGTGAAGGTGAGAAAGTAACGATATCCACCGCGCGCTGCAACATTCATTGGACCGCACACATCAGTATGTATGATTTCCAACAAGTCACTTGCCCATTCCATTGTTCCAGAGAACGGCGTTTTAGTCATCTTGCCCATCAGGCATGGTTCACATGTGTCAAGTGATTCAAAATCAAGTGACTCCAAAAGTCCATCAGCATGGAGCTTCCTCATGCGTTTTACACCAATATGACCTAAACGGCAGTGACACAAGAAAGTGGTACCATCATTAACAACTCTACATCTTTTGGCATCAATGTGAACATGTGTGTCATCACTATCAAGATTCAATATGAATAAACCCCTAACATTGGGTGCATGACCATAAAAGATATTACTCATATAAATAGAACAACCTTTATTCTCTGACTTAAATGAGTAACCGTCTCGCAATAAACAAGATCCAGATATAATGTTCATGCTTAACGCAGGCACTAAATAACAATTATTCAGGTTCATCACTAATCCCGATGGTAGTCGAAGAGAGAGCGTGCCAACGGTGATCACATCAACCTTGGAACCATTTCCCACGCGCATCGTCACTTTGTCCTTTGCCAGTCTTCGTTTATTCCGTAGTTCCTGCTTTGAGTTGCAAATGTGAGCAACCGAACCGGTATCAAATACCCAGGCACTACTACGAGAACTAGTAAGGTACACATCAATAACATGTATATCATATATACCTTGTTTGTCGTTGGCCGCCTTCTTGTCAGCCAGGTACTTGGGGCAGTTCCGCTTCCAATGACCAGTTCCCTTGCAATGAAAGCACTCAGTTTCTAGCTTAGGTCCATGCTTAGGTTGCTTTGTAGGAGTAGCAACTGCTTTGCCATCCTTCTTGGTTTTACCCTTCTTGCCTTTGCCCTTGCCATTTTTCTTGAAACTAGTGGTTTTATTGACCATCAACACTTGATGTTCTTTCTAGATTTCAGACTCAGCGACTTTCAGCATCGCAAATAGCTCGACGACTGACTTGTTCATCCCGTGCATGTTATAGTTCATCACAAAGCTCTTGTAACTAGGTGGCAGTGATTGAAGAACTCTGTCAGTGATTGCCTCTGGCGGAAGGGTAATTCCCAACTCCGCTAGACGATTTGAATACCCAGACATTTTGAGTATGTGCTCACTGATAGACCCGTTCTCCTCCATCTTGCAAGCATAGAATTTATCAGAGGTCTCATACCTCTCGATCCGGGAATTCTTCTGAAAGATAAACTTCAACTCCTGGAACATCTCATATGCTCCATGACGTTCAAAACATCTTTGAAGTCCTAGTTCTAAGCCATACAATATTGCACACTGAACTATTGAGTAGTCTCCAGCACGAGCCTCCCAATCGTTCTTAACGTCTTCGGAGGTCATGTCTTCTGGTTGGTCACCAAGCGGTGCATCAAGGACATATTGTTTCTGGGAAGCCCTGAGGATAATCCTCAGATTACGGGCCCAATCAACAAAGTTACTTCCGTCATCTTCCAACTTAGCTTTCTCTAGGAACGCATTAAAATTCAAGGGTGCTACTACACGAGCCATTGATCTACAACATAAATATGCAAAGGTCACTTAAACTATTGTTCAAGATAATGAGTTTAGTTAATCAAATTACTAAAACTCCCACTCAAATTGACATCCCTCAGGTCATCTGAGTGTCACATGATCCAAATTCACCAACTCAAGTCCGATCATCATGTGAGTTAAGCTGGTTTCAATGGTGAACATCATTATGCTGATCATATCTACTATATGACTCATGTTTGACCTTTCGGTTCTCTTGTGTTCCGAGGCCATGTATGTACATGCTAGGCTCGTCAAGTTTAACCCGAGTGTTCTGCACGTGCAAATCTGGCTTGCACCCATTGTATGTGAACGTAGAGTCTATCACACCCGATCATCACATGGTGTCTCGACACGACGAACTTTCGCAACGATGCACACTCGGGGAGAACACAATTCATCCTGAAATTCAAGTGAGGGATCACCTTATAATGCTACCGCCGTACTAAGCAAAAGAAGGTGCATAAAAGGATTAACATCTCATGCAATTCATAAGTGACATGATATGGCCATGAACTTGTGTTTAAGATCTCCATCTTCGAAACACCGGCATGAACTCCATCGTCACCGGCACAACACCATGATCTCCATCATCTTGATCTCCATCAATGTGCTGCCATTGGGGTTGTGGCGCCAGCCCTGCTTCTACTTCTATTGCTACCGCTTAGCGATAAAGTAAAGCATTACATAGAGCTTAATTATTGACACGCAGGTCATACAATAATTAAAGACAACCCTATGGCTCCTGCCGATTGCCGTATTCACCGACGTGCAAGTCGTGAAAATCTATACATCACATGATCATCTCATACATCACATATATCTCATCATGTAATTGGCCATATCACATCACAACATACCCTGCAAAAACAAGTTAGATGTCCTCTAATTGTTGTTGCATGTTTTACGTGGCTGCTACGGGTATCTAGCAAGAACGATTCTCACCTACGCATAAACCACAACGGTGATACATAGATTGCTTTTCAACCTTCTCAAGGACCGCCTTTGTCGGATCCGATCCAACTAAAGTAAGAGAAACTGTCACCCGCAAGCCATCTAAGCAACAAGTTGCATTGAGGGAACCGGTCTCTCGTAAGCGTACGAGTAATGTTGGTCTGGGCCGCTTCATCTCATAATCCCGCTGAACCAAAATCCGACCAAGGGAGGAAGCAATCTAAGCATCAACGCCCACAAACCTTTTGTGTTCTACTCGAGATCTCATCGAACCATCAACCTAGCTCATGATGCCACTATTGGGGAACGTCGCATGGGAAACAAAAAATTTCCTAGGCACACGCAAACCTATCCATGGTGATGAGCATCTACGAGAGGGAGAGTGGATCTACATACCCTTGTAGATCGCTAAGCGGGAAGCGTTAAGAAACGTGGTTGGTGTAGTCGTACTTCTTCGCGATCCAAATCGCCGAGCGTCCCGCGATCTAATCACGAACCGTCCCGCGAACCAATCATGAACCGTCCCGCGATCTCATCATGACCCGTCACGCAATCCGATCACGAACGTCCCGTGGCCTTGATCACGATCCTTCCGATCTAGTACCGAACGGACGACACCTCCGCGTTCAGCACATGTGCAGCTTGATGACGATCTCCACCATCTTGATTCAGCAAGAGGAGGTGGAGAGGAGAGAGAGTTCACCGGCAGCGTGACGGTGCTTCGGTGATGGTGGTGGTGTAGCAATTCCGGCAGGGCTTCGCCTAAGCACTGCGGAAAACCAATCTAGAGGAGCACCGGTGGAACGGGTAGCACGTGGCCGTAATTTTTGCCAAAACCCTAGATATTACACCAGTATATATAGGAGGAGAGGAGAGGAGAGGCAGCCAAGGGCCTCTTTGGTTCGGCCGAATAGGAGGGGTGGAGTCCTACTCCACCTCCAATCCTACTTGGAGTAGGATTGCTCCCTATTGGCTGATTTTTGGCCTTTTTCCTTTAGCCTTTTTCTCCTGCGCCATGGGACTACTTGTGGCTGATTTACCAGCCCACTCAGGGCTCGTTATTATTCTCCCACAGCCCATGGACCCTCTAGGGTCGCAATACCCCTCCCGGAGGTCTCCCGGTACACTACCGCTACTCCCGGTACACTACCGATGAGCTCGAAATTTTACGACGACCAAACTGGGACTTCCTATATATGAATCTTTACCTCCGGACCATTCCGGAGCTCCTCGTGACATCCGGGATCTCATTCGGGACTCTGAACAAACTTCGCTCACCACCATACATAACTCTACACTACCGAAACGTCACCGAACCTTAAGTGTGCAGACCCTGCGGGTTCAAGAACTATGTAGACATGACCGAGACACCTCTATGGTCAATAACCAATGGCGGGACCTGGACGTCCACATTAGTTCCTACATATTCTACGAAGATCTTTATCGGTCGAACCTCTATGTCAAGGATTCAGTTAATCCCGTATAACGTTCCCTTTGTTCTTCGGTATGTTACTTGCCCGAGATTCGATCGTCGGTATCTCCATACCTAGTTCAACCTCGTTGAGAAAGTCTCTTTACTCGTTCCGTAATACAAGATCCCGCAACTAACAATTAGTCACATTGCTTGCAAGGCTCATTGTGATGTTGCATTACCGAGTGGGCCCCGAGATACCTCTCCGTCACACGGAGTAACAAATCCCAGTCTCGATCCATGCCCACTCAACGTACACCATCGGAGATACCTGTAGAGCACCTTTATAGTCACCCAGTTATGTTGCGACGTTTGATACACACAAGGCACTCCTCCGATATCCGTGAGTTGCATGATTTCATGGTCATAGGAACATATATTTGACATGCGGAAAATAGTAGCAATAAACTGACATGATCATATGCTACGTTTGTAGTTTGGGTCTTGTCCATCACATCATTCTCCCAATGATGTGACCCCGTTATCAAATGACATCACATGTCAATGGCTAGGAAACCCTGACCATCTTTGATCAACGAGCTAGTTCACTAGAGGCATACTAGGGACACAGTGTTGTCTATTTACCCACACATGCAATGTGTTTCCAATCACTACAATTATAGCATGGATAATAAACGATTATCATGAACAAGGAAATATAATAATAAACACTTTATATATTGCCTCTAGGGCATATTTCCAACAATCCTTCACTAAGAAGACTTAGCATTGAGGCTTTCCAAGTGGCAATGTCTTCATTAGCACATTCATCAGTTTATTGGGTAGAGGAGATTCATCAAACAACTTGTGGGCTTCATCTGAGCGAATTTGGACTGGGACACACTAAAGCAATTCAGAGGCTTGAGTAGTGAAGTGTGTTGTGCCAGTCATCCAGTCCAATATCCAAGAGTTGATGTCTGAGGAATCTCCGCTGATATGCAACGTGGCATAGAATTGAAGGATGATTTCCTCATTCCAATCGCAGATGTCAACACAAAATGGAAGAAGTCCAGCATCATATAGAACTTGAAGCATAGGAGTAAATGTTGGAAGACTTTCCATGTCAGCGTGAGGAATCTGATGGTGCTCGAAGACTTTCTTCTTCTCATAGAGGAATGAAGCATAGTAATTCAGTTGAGTGGCAGTCCAGAACCTGTTGTGACCGGCCCTTGTAGAGTCATAGGGGTTTGGTCCAGAGAAGAATGAGTGTTCATTGAAGAAATTCCTCTTGAGGAATTTGGGACGAACAGTGCCTTTGAAAGGCAGTCTTGGCTTGGGTTGAAGATTTGTTCGTGTACGCCCCTTGACCTCCGTTGGCATGGAGGGAACAGTAGACTGAGTCATTTGAAGAGCTGGTTCCTTAGCAGTGGTCGGAGCATCAATTTCCTCAGCTGTTGCAGCTAGAATTTCTCCAGGGTCTGGAAGGTACAGGTGTTCAGAGTATTCAGGTATTTCTATAGTCTGTGCAGGTGACAGAGGAATCAACATCAGAGGAGTTGCCATTGGTGAATTGGGATGTGCAGATTCCCAATATTCATCATTGATGACTGGAGTGGTGTCACCAATGTCAACGTCTTCATCAATGTCTTCGCCAGCTTCCTCAGCAGTTACCAGAAGCTGGAGCGATGATACCTTGGGGGTTGATGCAGTGTCATCGATGACAATTTCCTCATCAAGAGGCTCTGAGAAAGCAGCCGAATGATTCTCTTCTTCTTGAGGAATGTCATATGCTTCCCCGATTGGCACGATAGCATAGGCTGGTGCCGAGGAAATTGGAGTTGCATCAAGTGGTGTTGCTGAGGAACTTGTCAAAGTTTTCAACTTCTTCAACACAGTGGCTTCAGAAGTTGATGCTTTTCTTTTGAGAATATTTTCCTCGGGAGTAGTAGTTTCTTCAGGAACGACTGATGCAGCCGCCCTGGGTAGTTCAGTTTCTTCAGGCACAGTAGATTCTTCAGCTGGCCTATTAGATTCTTCAGGTACATTAGAAGTACCTGTTGGCATAGCAGTTTATTCGGGCACAACATTGGAGGTTGCCTTGGCATGTTCATCAGTGGTCTGAGTTTCCTCAGCAGCACTGGCAGTTGCTTCTGATGCAGAAGCATTTCCTACAGCAGTTTCATCAGGCTGAGCATTTTCATCAACTGCTTGAGGAGTTTCATCTGTAGTCCGAGCAGTTTCTTCAGACTGAGGCATATGTGGTTGCGATCGAGCTGCAACCCTGGTGTTGTGATCCTTTACGGCTGCTTGAGCAGCCCTGACGAGTCTGACCTTGGTGCCCTTCCATTTAGCATCATATTTCTTTTGATCCAAAGAGACAGAGCGAATCTCGGACTGAACTGTGACGAGTTGATTTGGGGTCAAATTCATCACATTTTCACGCAAAAACTTTTCTTTGCGAGTCTTGTTCCTCTTAGCTCTCTGAGCTTGCTCTCTCTTCCATTGTTCTTCAGATATGAAGTGGGTGAGGACATGATCCACTTCAGGAGGCAGATTCAGTGAAGAAAGTGGGGTGCTTGGGTCTTCATGCCATATATCGATGAAGTTGAGGATCATCTTGGGATCCAACATGAGAGGAATAGAGCTGCCCTTTGCTCTAGCAGCCCTGTGCTGACTTTGTCTGATGATTTCTACCAATTCCTCATCATCAGCTTCATCATCATCACTATCATTATCCTATGAAGAACCTGAGGGCACTGTAACCAGAGCCTTGCTAGTGTGAGGACTTGGTCTTTGACCACGTCCGACTGTCTTCTTCAGTTTAAGCGCAGAGGGACTGGTTGAAGACTTTGCAGTCGTGGAGGGGCTTGCAGTGAGCTTTGGAACTTTGGTGAAACCCTCAGTCCTTTTGCATGTTGACACATGCACTGGGGTTGAGGACTTTGTAGCTGTTGCAGATGACTAAGCAGCAACAGTTCCAGGTGCAAAAGGTTTTCTGGGCTGAGACCTTTGACCTTTAGGAATTTGCGCTGAGGATTTTGAAGAAACAATCTTCAGAGCAGGTTTCTTTACCATTTGCTTCGGAGCACTAGCAGAAGCTCCGGCAAAGTCAGCAGCAGCAGAATCCTCGTTGAATTTCTTCACTGCCTCTTTGGCTTTCCTTGCCAACTTGGCTTGTTGCTTCTCCCACATGTCAGGAAAGTACTCACCAGTTTTGAGGCTAGTAGGATCAGCAATTTGCTTTGGAGCAAGAGGAGGCCTGCTGCAAGGTGGTTTCACAGCGAATTTCATCATGTATTTTGGAGTTACATAACGATATTCTCTCCATTCTTTGGCCCATCTCCTCTCAATCTTCTGCAGACGGATCTTCCTCTGCTTGGTTGTCTCCTTTCCATGTGTTTCTTCGTCAGGTGTGCAATATTCATCATACAGATCCTCAGGGATTTCAAATGCAGTGTGCACATCTAGCTTCTTCCCTCCTTTCTGAGGTTTCTTTTCATTAAACATTTTGTTCACTTGAGGAATATGAACTCTTGAAGATTCTGAAGAGGTACACAGTTTTTCTTCAAGTACCACTGCAAATGAGTTAACTTGATGAGAACCTAGTGATTCATCAGCGGACATGTTGTACCTGTGAACAGAGTATAGGTGCGAGGAATTTGAAGAGGTCATATGCGTTCTTAGAAATTAAAAAAATAGGTGTGAGGAATTTGACCATGGTTGTCTTGAGGAATTTCACTAAGTGTTCTTTGCCTTAGGTTCCAGAGTTGTGCAAATTTGAGAATTTGCACAATTGAGGAATCTTGAAGAAAATCACTACTTAAGGAAAATCATCAAGTATGAGGAGATGAAAGGTGCTTGAGAGTTGGATTTATAACATATAAACACCTTCTGAGGAATATAAAGAGCATTTGAGGATCAAGCAAGGGTAGTAAAAGTAAATTTTATTTACCCTGGTGAAGAACACGACGAACTCAGAGATGAGATTGGGAAGTTCGTGCGTTCAGATCTCCGACGCCCTAGCTTGGCAGAGGGAGACATCTATAGCGGCGGTGGGATGAGGATTTCCGCGGCCGATGCAAGTACGACGACGACGAGGTTGAGGCAGTGAAGCTCTTCCTCACCGGCGACGATGACTTTAGCGATGGCGCTAGGTTGGAGCTCGGGAGAGGGATGAGATGCGGAGTAACCAAGCACAGTTGATGGGAAGGGGGCATTTATAGAGGAAGTGAAAACCGATCCGCCCAAAGATTTTGGACAGGATTGCCCCTGACCCTTGCTCTCCACGCGACAGGTGTCACCCATGTTCTCAGCGGTGGCGGTAGTGGGGGGTCGTGGGTTATCTAGGCGTGGGAATAGGAACAGTTTGAGCGGGAACCGCCGAAAATTTTGGTAGAGAAGATTTCAAAGTTTTCGTTCGCAAATTCTTCAGCTGTCAAGGACACAGTGAAGACTTTGAACGAGTTTCAAAGTACAACGCATATGAAGAATTTGTGAACAGACTTGGTTGAGTTTAGCATAGAGGGGAAAAGGGGTCCGATCACATTCAGTTAGATAAAAATCAACTTGAAGAATTAGCAATAAGTGAATGATCTTGAGGACATTGAAAACTCAAATAAATAAATATATATATATATATGTATAGTCAATGAAGAACATGAGTTTCAAAGTTTGAAGAATTTGAAAAGTTGAGGAATTTGAAAATCTTGAGGAATTTGGTAGTTTGAAGAATTTGCAAAAACAACGAAATGCTCAATTTTGAAGAATTTCAACTTTTGGTTGGTGGCGTAACCCACCGTATAAGAATGATGATTTCAGACACCGCGTACAATTGTCGTAGAGTTCTGAGAATCAAATTCTTCGTTAATTTCTTCACACTTAGAGAGTTATTCTTCATTGATTGACGAAAAATGTTACTTCATGTGTTGCACATCTAAGTCATCAATTTTGCGTAAGTGTTAGGATGTGTGTTCTTCATCAAAGAACATTCGAAGATTCTAAGATATTTAGCTCACACCGCAACTTGCAAAATCTCTTTTCATCCAAGGGCTTTGCGAAAATATCGGCCAGTTGTTCTTCAAGGGGAATGTGATTGATGGAGATGTCGCCCTTGAGTACATGATCTCGAAGAAAGTGATGATGAATCTGGATGAGCTTGGTCTTGGAGTGCTGAACTGGGTTGTACGCAATCTTGATGGCACTCTCGTTGTCGCAGTAAAGAGGCACATTCTATAGCTTGATGTCGTAGTCCTTGAGGGTTTGCTTCATCCATAGTAACTGAGCACAACACGAGCCAGCAGCAATGTACTCAACTTTTGCAGTAGAGAGTGAAACGCTGTTCTGCTTCTTCGAGGACCAACAGACTAAGGATTGTCCGAGAAAAGGACATGTGACTAAGGTTGACTTGCGATCCACACGATCTCCAGCATAGTCAGCATCAGAGTATCCGACGAGGTGAAGATTTGAGCCCTTGGGATACCACAATCCAAATGTTCGTGTGTGAGCTAAGTGTCGAAGAATATGTTTCACAGCCTTATGGTGTGATTCCTTCGGTGTTGCTTGGAATCGAGCACACATGCAAACACTTAGCATTATATCAGGCCTAGATGCACACAGGTACAATAACGAGCCAATCATGGAGCGGTATACCTTCTGATCGAAATCTTTACCATTTTCATCAGTGCAGCGGTGGCCTTTTGAAGGCATAGGTGTTTTGACGCCTTTGCAATGTTGCATGTCGAATTTCCTTAGAACATCTTTGAGGTATTTCTCTTGTGAGATGAAGATGCCATTGTCTTGCTGACGAATTTGAAGACCTAAGAAGAATTTCAACTCTCCCATCATAGACATTTGATATTCTTCACTCATCATATAGGCAAATTCATCACTGTAACGTTTGTCAGTACATCCAAAGATAATATAATCAACATAAATTTGGCATATGAATAGTTCATTGTCATAGGATTTTGTGAAAAGAGTAGGGTCGAGTGAACCGGGTTTGAAGCCTTTCTTCATGAGGAATTCCTTCAGAGTGTTGTACCACGCCCGAGGGGCCTGCTTGAGGCCATAGAGGGCCTTGTTTAGTCTGAAGACTTTGTCAGGATGCTTAGGGTCTTCAAAACCTGGGGGTTGAGCAACATATACTTCTTCCTCAAGCTTACCATTGAGGAATGCACTTTTCACATCATTTGATATAAGATGATATTATGATGGTTAGCATAAGCCAGTAATATGCGAGTAGCTTCAAGTCTAGCAACAGGTGCAAAGGTTTCATCAAAATCAATTCCCTCAACCTGTGTGTAACCTTGAGCTACAAGTCGATCCTTATTCCTCACGACAAGGCCATTTTCATCTTGCTTTTTGCGGTAGATCCACTTGGTACCTATGATGTTATGCTTGCGAGGATCTGGCCGCTTGACAAGTTCCCACACATTGTTGAGCTTGAATTGATGCAATTCCTCTTGCATAGCTTGAATCCACTCAGGCTCCTTGAATGCTTCATCAACTTTGGTGGGCTCTATGATAGAGACAAAGGCAAAGTGCCCACAAAATTTAGTTAATTGTGAAGCTTTTGAGCGTGTGAGAGGACCTGGCGCATTGATGTCATCGATGATTTTGTCAATCTGCAATTCATTTGCTACTCCTGGATGAGGAGGTTGACGAGGCTAAGGATTTTCATCAGCACCATTTTCTTCAGGTATATCAGCATGAGAGTCTTCATTTGTTGGAATGATTTCCTCACTGGGTATGACATCTTCAGTTGCCTTCAGCTTGATGGATTCCTCAGGAGATGGTTCATCTAACATAGAAGGTAGGTGCTCTCTTTGCTAGCCATTAGTTTCATCAAACCGCACATCTACAGTTTCAACCACGTTATGATGGTAGGTGTTGAAGACTTTGTAGGTATGCGAGTCCTTTCCATAACCAAGCATAAAACCTTCATGTGCTTTCGGTGCAAACTTAGAACTATGGTGAGGATCTCTGATCTAGCATTTTGCACCGAAGACTTTGAGATAACTTACATTGGGTTTCTTGCCTGTCATGAACTCATATGAAGTCTTCTTGAGGAATTTGTGAAGATATACCCTGTTGATGATGTGGCATGCAGTATCAATTTCTTCAGGCCAGAAGTGACGAGGGGTTTTGTATTCGTCAAGCATGGTGCAAGCCATCTCAACAAGTGTCCTATTTTTGCGCTCCAAGATGCTATTCTGATGAGGAGCATAAGGGGCATATTACTCATGATTAATACCAAGTTCATCAAGATATTCATCAAGATTAGTGTTCTTGAACTCAGTCCCATTATCACTCCTGATATGCTTGATCTTGACGCCGAAGTTGGTGGAGGCCCTTGAAGCAAATCGTCTGAAGATGTCCTGTACTTCATTTTTGTACGGAATAACATGCACCCATGTGTAACGAGAGTAATCATCAACAATGACAAAGCCATACAAACTTGATGCATTTGTTAGTACGGAGTAATGAGTGGGGCCAAATAGATCCATGTGAAGCAACTCAAAGGGTCGAGTCGTGGTCATGATTGTCTTTGAGGGATGCACCGCAGAGGTGGTCCTTGAGGAATTTGACACCCTCGATGCCAATGATGTGCTTTTTCTTCACGAGTGTGTGCAGGTTCCTCATACCAGCATGTCCAAGTCGTCGATGCCACAGCCGGCCTTCTAAAGACTTTGCAAGTAAGCAAGTGGCACGTTGAGGACCTGTAGAGAAATCAACAATATACAAGTCTCCTCTCCTAAAGCCTTCGAAGACTTTGGAATTATCAGATTCCATGATGATAACACAACGATATTTTCCAAATACGACAACCATATCAAGATCACAAAGCATTGAGACAGACATAAGGTTGAACCCGAGGGATTCAACAAGCATCACCTTGTCCATGGTTCGGTCCTTTGAGATAGCAACCTTACCGAGTCCCAATACCTTGCCTTTTTCCTTTGTCTGCGTAGGTGATATGCTTCAGAGGAGATGAAGTGAGTGGCAAATTCATCAGTAGATTCTTGTCACCCGTCATATGGTTTGTGCATCCACTATAGAGAACCCACTCAGTGGCTTTTAGAGTATCATCCTACAGATGAATTAGTACAACTTAAAAACTCATATGCTTTAGAGTGAAGAATATGACATCAATTTCATCAGACAGAATTTCATCACACAAGATAGTAAGCAAGTAGAGTGAGGACGTGGGAAATAAAGAATTCATTTCATTATGGTAAGCTTGCATTTCCTTAGGTCTCCAGCAAATTCATCAGATGTTCAAATTCATCTGGAGACCTGACCCTGCATAAGATGTCAGTTTGATTTCTTCACCACCTACATCTGGAGGGGTGGCAAAGAATTCATCATTCTGCGAGCACCATGTGAGAAGGGAGGCATTGAAGCAAGTGCGCTTCGTTTCACAGGGTGAGGGTTAGAGTATTCAAACGAATAAGTAGAGAAATTCTTCGAGGACTTATGAACATAATGGTTTGAATAACAATGCACCTATTCATAACTCTTAGGTTTTCCCTGTGAAACAGAGGCATTAGCACGAGAATGATGATTTTGACCATTTGAGGAATTTGGTCCAAGTGAGGACTTTGGTCCATATGAGGAATTTGACCTGGGGTTCAGATTCTTCATGAGTGGTGTCGTGAGGACATTCACTTGAAGATTTTCTAGGTAGCTCTTGGGAACCCAGATTTTCTTCATAGGAGAACTGTTCCTGCATTTAGTTCCAACATATCTAGCAAATACTTCACTTCTCTGATTCTTGAAGAATTTGTAATTGGAGTCAAGTGACTCATCAGAGGAATATGAAGTTTCACAAGTAAAGCCAGATAAAGTGGATGGATCTACATGAGATCCTTTTGCAGCAACCCATGAGGTTTTGGGGTACTGCTCAGGTGTCCAGTAGGATCCATCAGTGTTGAGTTTCCTCACAAAGGCAATACCCTCTTTCCTAGGGTTCCTGTTCAGAATCTGCTTCTTGAGGACATCACAAAGGGTTTGATGCCCTTTGAGACTTTTGTACATGCCTGTCACATACAATTCCTTCAACCCTGCATTGTCATCAGTAATACTTGTGGTATCCTCAGATGAGGAATTTGAATCCACTGGAATAGTTGAAGAATTTGCAGCAGTAGAAGCATTTGAACATTCAGGTGAAGAATTAGCAGTTTCACGTTCGTTGCATTTCAAACAAGGTGGAACAAATTCTTCCTGAGCGGTACTGATCTGTTGAGCCAGTAAGGAATCGTTTTCCCTTTGGAGATCCTCATGTGACACCCTCAAATTTTCAAGATCTTGCTTTCTTTGAAGAAATTCATATGAAAGCTTCTCATGATCGGCTAAGAGGTCGTTATGATGACTCTGAAGGTTATCATACTTTGTCTGAAGACTTTTGAGATCGACAGACAGAGTTTGAGTCCGATCCACTTCATGTTTTAACAGATCATCACTTTTGTCTAGCATTTTCTGAAGCTTTTCAAGTGCACTTTGCTGCTTAGTGGAAATTTTAACAAGTTTAGCATAGCTAGGTTTCACATATTCATCAGATTCGCCTTCACTTCATTCAGAAAAGGAATGATGTTTGTGTACCTTTGAGCTTTTTGCCATGAAGCAATAAGTGGGAGCATGATCATCGTTGCTGACGTCAGAGTCGTTGGAGTAGTCAAATTCTTCATCGTTAAAGATGGACTTGCTGACGAAAGCAGTAGCGAGAGCAAGGCTAGTGACACCAGATTTTGATTCCTCCTCAGATTCTTCCTCAGAATCCATTTCCTCGCCGATGAATGCTCGAGCCTTTCTGGAAACATTCTTCTTGTGCTTTGAGGACTTTGAAGATGAAGACTTTGCAGATGAGGACTTTGCAGATTTCTTCTTTTTCTTCGAGTCATCAGTACTATCATCCTTGTATTTCTTCTTCTTCTTTGAGTCTTTTTCCCAAAGAGGACAGTCAGAGATAAAGTGGCCAGGCTTGTTGCAACGATGACAGATTCTTTTCTTGTAATCTTCTGAGCAATCTGATTTCCTCAAGCCACTTTTTGATGACTTTCCAAATCCACCTCTTCTTGAGAACTTCTGGAATTTCCTCACAAGCATTGCTAGTTCCTGACTTAGTTCTTCAGGATCACCAAGGCTGCTGTCAGAATCTTCTTCTTCATATGAGGAAATTGCTTTTGCCTTCAGAGCATGAGATCTTCCATAGCTTGGCCCGTAGAGGTCTCTCTTTTTAGCTTGTTGGAATTCATGAGTATTGAGTCTCTCAAGAATATCAACAGGATCAAGAGCTTTATAATCTCCACGTTCTTGAATCATCAAAACCAGAGTATCAAAGGAGGAATCGAGAGATCGTAGCAGTTTCTTCACCACTTCATGGTCAGTGATATCAGTGGCACCTAGTACTTGAAGTTCATTGGATATATCAGTGAGGCGATCAAATGTTGCTGAACAATTTCATTGTCAAGTCTCTTGAAGTGGTTGAAGAGATTACGAAGAACGTCAACACGAGAGTCATGTTGAGTGGAAACACCTTTGTTGACTTTGGACAGCCTATCCCAGATAAGATTAGTAGATTCCAAAGCACTCACTCTGCCATACTGACCTTTGCTCAGATGATCACAGATGATATTCTTCGCTTGAGAATCGAGTTGCTTGAATCTCTTCACATCAGCAGTTGTAACAGTGGGAGCGATAGAGGGCACACCATTTTCCACAACGTACCAGAGATCGTTGTAAATAGCTTCAAGGTGCATATGCATCTTGTTCTTCCAGTAGGGATAGTCTGTTCCATCGAAGGTAGGACATCCCGCGGAAACCTTGATCATACCTGCAGTCGACATAACTAGAACTCCAGGTGGTTAAATCAAAATCACATAGAGCGAGGGAGTACCCGCTCTGATACCAATTGCAAGTGTGTTATATCGACTAGAGGGGGGGTGAATAGGCGATTTTTACAAATTCATCACTTGAGGAATTTCAACTTTGAGGAATTTGAAATGTGATGAATAACTAGTAGCAGAATAAGTACTCAAGTGAATGAGGAACATAGTAACAATATATTCTTCATGATGAAATAAAACATGCACAGATAGAGAGTAGCGTGATAAAGGATAAGCAGTGATGAACAAGGAAACTTGAAGAATTTGAGGTGAGGAATTTGCAAAAGTCTTCAGTCAAATTCTTCAAACAATAACAATCAATTTCATCAACAGGTTTATGAGGAATAAGGAGGTTGAGGAAATAGAACCAGGTAGCTCGATGAAGACAACGGTTTGATGACCCAGTTCCAACTGCTGTGACAGTCGTACGCCTGGTTTGGAGCGTCCTGGTATTTAAACCAGAGGACACACAGTCCCAAGGCACATAGTCCCAGGACACACAGTCCATACCGTATTCTCCTTGAGCTAAGGTCACACAGTCCTCGCCCAACACTCGTGGTAACTCTTCAGGGTAGACTTCCAAAACACTCACAAACTGGTCACCCAGCGATCCACAATTTACTGCTGGATGCTCTAGACCAAGGTCACTTCGTGGTCTCCAATTGACTGCAGGAGCACTAGACCATGACGCCTAACCATCTGGAGGATGCACAGTCCTCAAAGGTAACAAGCGTCGGTTCCACACATGAATTTCTTCAGTGATGCTCAATCACTATGGGTTTTGTGGTTTGGTTGTGGGTTTTTCCTCATTGATGATTTTCTCTCGAAGTCCTCAAAGGATGGGTTGCTCTCAAATGACAAGTGTCAATTCTCTCTTGGAGCAGCCAACGAGCTAGTGGTTGTGGGGGGTGGCTATTTATAGCCAGGATGCAACCTGACATGATAAGACATAAATGACCCCAATGATATGACCGTTATGTGGATAAGAATGATTGGGGACAGCTGGCGCTAAGCACAGCAACGGTCGGAATTTCGAACTATGGAAGTCCTCAGCTTATCATGTTCCTCACTTGTAGGCAATTCGTACTGGCGAAATCCTAACTCCTCAGTCGGATCAGTTTCCTCAGAGACCAGAAGAACTTCGTCTTTGTCACCGAAGAACTTTTCTGAACCGTAAGAGATTTCCAAAGGCTTCACTCGAAGGATTGTATGGGTTGAGGATTTTGGAGTTGAGCATCAGTTGGAAATTTTCCTTAGTATTACCTCGGCCCCCTTTAACAGTACGGTGTTTCCTATGACTCAAATAAAGGAAATGAAACTACGAAAACAAAAGTCTTCATGCTTCATATTCCTTGTTCATATCTTCAAGGTCACACCAACTTCTTCATATTCAAAGTCTTCACAAAGTCTTCACCAAAGTCTTCAGAAAGTCTTCAGCAAAGTCTTCACTTGAATACATACATTTTTAGGGGTCGATAATCTCAGAATATATCAAACTCCTCATCGACTTATAGAGCCTGTGTACACTCACAAACACATTAGTGCCTTAACCTATAAGTCTTCAATACACTAAAATCACTAAGGGGCACTAGATTTTGGTGTATTGAAGACTTATAGGTTAAGGCACTAATGTGTTTGTGAGTGTACACAGGCTCTCTAAGTCGATGAGGAGTTTGATATATTCGGAGATTATCGACCCCTAAAAATGAATGTCTTCAATTGAAGACTTTGCTGAAGACTTTGCTGAAGACTTTCTGAAGACTTTGATGAAGACTTTGTGAAGACTTTGAAAATGAAGAAGTTGGTGTGACCTTGAAGATATGAACGAGGAATATGAAGCGTGAAGACTTTTGTTTTCGTAGTTTCATTTCCTTTATTTGAGTCATAGGAAACACCGTACTGTTAAAGGGGGTCGAGGTAATACTACGGAAAATTTCCAACTGATGCTCAACTCCAAAATCCTCAACCCATACAATCCTTCGAGTGAAGCCTTTGGAAATCTCCTACGGTTCAGACAAGTTCTTCGGTGACAGAGACGAAGTTCTTCTGATCTCTGAGGAAACTGATCTGACTGAGGAGTTAGGATTTCGCCAGTACGAATTGCCTACAAGTGAGGAACATGATAAGCTGAGGACTTTCATAGTTCGAAATTCCGACCGTTGTTGTGCTTAGCGCCAGCTGTCCCCAACCATTCTTATCCACATAACGTTCATATAATTGGGGGCATTTATGTCTTATCATGCCAGGTTGCATCCTAGCTATAAATAGTCACCCCCCACAACCACTAGGTGGTTGGCTGCTCCGAGAGAGAACTGACACTTGTCATTTGAGAGCAACCCATCCTCTGAGGACTTTGAGAGAAAATCATCAGTGAGGAAAAACCTACTACCAAACCACAAAACCCAAAGTGATTGGGCATCACTGAAGAAATTCCTGTGTGGAACCGACGCTTGTTACCTTTGAGGAGTGTGCATCCTCCAGACAGTTAGGTGTCATGGTCTAGTGCTCCTGCAGTCAATTGGGGACCATGAAGTGACCTTGGTCTAGAGCATCCAGCAGTAAATTGTGGATCGCCGGGTGACCAGTTTGTGACAGTTTTGGAAGTCTAACCTGAAAACTTACCACGAGTGTTGGGCGAGGGCTGTTTGACCTTAGCTCAAGGAGAATACGGTAAGGACTATGTGTCTTGGGACTGTGTGTCCTCTGGTTTAAATACCAGGCCGCTCCAAACCAGACGTACGACTGTCACAACAGTTGGAACTGGGTCATCAAACCATTGTCTTCATCGAGCTACCTGGTTCTATTTCCTCAACCTCGTTATTCCTCATAAACCGTTGATGAAATTGATTGTTATTGTTTTAAGAATTTGATTGAAGACTTTCGCAAAAATCCTCACCTCAAATTCTTCAAGTTGCCTTGTTCATCACTGCTTATCCTTTATCACGCTACTCACTGTTCGTGCATGTTTCATTTCATCATGATGACTAAGCTGATACTATGCTCCTCATGCACCTGAGTACTTATTCCGCTACTAGTTATTCATCACATTTCAAATTCCGCAAAATTGAAATTCCTCAAGTGATGAATTTGTAAAAATCGCCTATTCACCCCCCTCTAGTCGATATAACGCACTTTCAATTGGTATCAGAGCAGGTACTCCCTCGCTCTGTGTGATTTTGGTTTAACCACCTAGAGTTCTAGTTATGTCGACTATAGGTATGATCAAGGTTTCCGCGGGATGTCCTACCTTCGATGGGACAGACTACCCCTATGTGGAAGAACAAGATGCATATGCACCTTGAAGCTATTGACAACGATCTCTGGTACGTTGTGGAAAATGGTGTGCCCTCTGTCGCTCCCATTGTTACAGCTGCTGATGTGAAGAGATTCAAGCAACTCGATTCTCAAGCGAAGAATATCATCTGTGGTCATCTAAGCAAAGGTCAGTATGACAGAGTGAGTGCTTTGGAATCTGCTAAGCTTATCTGGGATAGGCTGTCCAAAGTCAGCGAAGGTGTTCCCACTCAACTGCTTCAGCAAACCTTTGATCGCCTCACTGATATCTCCAATGAACTTCAAGCACTGGGTGCCACTGATATCACTGACCATGAAGTAGTGAAGAAACTGCTCAGATCACTCGATTCCTCATTTGATACCCTGGCTTTGATGATTCAAGAATGTGGAGACTACAAAGCTCTTGATCCTGCTGATATTCTTGAGAGACTCAATACTCATGAATTCCAACAAGCTGAGAAAAGATACCTCTACGGGCCAAGCTATGGAAGATCTCGTGCGCTGAAGGCAAAAGCAATTTCCTCATCTGAAGAAGAAGATTCTGATAGAAGCCTTGGTGATCCTGAAGAACTAAGTCAGGAACTAGCTATGCTTGTGAGGGAATTCCAGAAGTTCTCAAGAAGAGGTGGATTTGGAAAGTCATCAAAAAGTGGCTTGACGAAATCATATTCCTCAAAAGATTACAAAAAGAGAACATGTTATCGTTGCAAGAAGCCTGGCCACTTTATCTCTGATTGTCCTCTCTAGGAAAAAGACTCAAAAAAGAAGAAGAAATACAAGGATGATAGTTCTGATGACTCAAAGAAAAAGAAGAAATCTTCAAAGTCCTCATCTACAAAGTCTTCATCTTCAAAGTCCTCAAAGCACAAGAAGAATGGTTCTAGAAAGGCTCGAGCATTCATCGGCAAGGAAATGGATTCTGAGGAAGAATCCGAAGAATATGATGAAGAGGAAGAATCTGAGGAGGAATCAGAATCTGGTGTCACTAGCCTTGCTCTCGCTACTGCTTTCGTCAGCAAGTCCATCTTTAACGATGAAGAATTTGACTACTCCAACAACTCTGACGTCAGCAACGATGATCATGCTCCCACTTATTGCTTCATGGCAAAAGGCTCAAAGGTACACACACATCATTCCTTTTCTGAATCAAGTGAAGGTGAATTTGATGAATATGTGAAACCTAGCTATGCTAAACTTGTTAAAATTGCCACTAAGCAACAAAGTGCACTTGAAAAGCGTCAAAAAATGCTAGACAAAAGCGATGATCTGATAAACCATGAAGTGGTTCGGACTCAAACTCTGTGTGTCGATCTCAACAGTCTTGAGACAAAGTATGATAACCTTCAGAGTCATCATAACGACCTCTTAGCCGATCATGAGAAGCTTTCATATAAATTTCTTCAAATAAAGCAAGATCTTGAAAAGCTGAGGGTGTCACATGAGGATCTCCAAAGGGAAAACGATTCCTTACTGGCTCAACAGATCAGTACCGCTCAGGAAGAATTTGTTCCACCTTGTTTGAAATGCATCGAACGTGAAACTGCTAATTCTTCACCTGAATGTTCAAATGCTTCTACTGCTGCAAATTCTTCAACTATTCCAGTGGTTTGAAATTCCTCAGCTTAGGATACCACAAGTATCACTGATGACAATGCAGGATTAAAGGATTTGTATGTGACAGGCATGTACAAAAGTCTCAAAGGGCATCAAACCCTTTGTGATGTCCTCAAGAAGCAGATTCTGAACAGGAAACCTAGGAAAGAGGGTATTGCCTTTGTGAGGAAACTCAACGCTGATGGATCCTACTGGACACCTGAGCAGTACCCCAAAACCTCATGGGTTGCTACAAAAGGATCTCATGTAGAACCATCTACTTTATCTGGCTTTACATGTGAAACTTCATATTCCTCTAATGAGTCTCTTGATTCCAACTTCAAATTCTTCAAATCATAAAGGTGAAGTATTTGCTAGATATGTTGGAACTAATTGCAGGAATGGCTCTCCATTGAAGAAAATCCGGGCTCCCAAGAGCTACCTACAAAATCTTCAAGTGAATGTCCTCACGACACCACTCTTGAAGAAAAGGAACCCCAGATCAAATTCCTCAAGTGGATCAAAGTCCTCACTTGGACCAAATTCCTCAAATGGTCAAAATCATCGTCCTCGTGCTAATGGCTCTGTTTTGCAGGGAAAACCTAAGAGTTACGAATATGTGCATTATTCTTCAAACCATTATGTTCATAAGTCCTCGAAGAATTTCTCTGCTTATTCATATGAGTACTCTAACCCTCGCCCTGTGAAATGAATCACACTTGCTTCAATGCCTCCCTTCTCATATGGTGCTCGCAGAATGATGAACTCTTTGCCACCCCTCCAGATGTGGGTGGTGAAGAAATCAAACTGACATGTTATGCAGGGTCAGGTCCCTAGATGAATTTGAACATCTGATGAATTTGCTGGAGACCTAAAGAAATGCTTGAAAGGACGCAACCTAACCATGATGAAATGAATTCTTCATTTCTCACGTCCTCACTCTACTTGCTTACTATCTTATGTGATGAAGTTCTGTCTGATGAAATTAATGTCATATTCTTCACTCTGAAGCATATGAGTTCGTAAGTTGTACTAATTCATCTGCAGGATGATACTCTAAAAGCTACTGAGTGGGTTCTCGATAGTGGATGCACAAACCACATGACGGGTGACAAGAATCTATTGATGAATTTGCCACTCACTCCATCTCCTCTGAAGCATATCACCTATGCATCCAAAGGAAAAAAGCAAGGTATTGGGACCTTGTAAGGTTGCTATCTCAAAGGACCGAACCATGGATAAGGTGATGCTTGTTGAATCCCTCGGGTTCAACCTTATGTCTGTCTCAATGCTTTGTGATCTTGATATGGTTGTCATATTTGGAAAATATTGTTGTGTTGTCATCATGGAATCTGAAAATTCCAAAGTCTTCGAAGGCTTTAGGAGAGGAGACTTGTATATTGTTGATTTCTCTATAGGTCCTCAGCCTGCCACATGTTTACTTGCTAAGTCCTCAAAAGGCTGGCTATGGCATCGACGACTTGGACATGCTGGTATGAGGAACCTGCACACACTCGTGAAGAAAAAGCACGTCATTGGCATCGAGGGTGTCAAATTCCTCAAGGACCACCTCTGCGGTGCATGTGAATCTGGGAAGATGACCAGATCCAAGCATCCCTCGAAGACGATCATGACCATGACTCGACCCTTTGAATTGCTTCACATGGATCTATTTGGCCTCACTCATTACTCCATATTAACAAATGCATCAAGTTTGTATGGCTTTGTCATTGTTGATGATTACTCTCGTTACACATGGGTGCATGTTATTTTGTACAAAAATGAAGTGCACGACGTCTTTAGACGATTTGCTTCAAGGGCCTCCACCAACTTCGGCGTCAAGATCAAGCATATCAGGAGTGATAATGGGATTGAGTTCAACAACACTAATCTTGATGAATATCTTGTTGAACTCTGTATTACTCATGAGTTATCTGCCCCTTATACTCCTCAGTAGAATGGCATCGTAGAGTGCAAAAACAGGACACTTTTTGAGATGGCTCGCACCATGCTTGACGAATACAAAACCCCTCGTCGCTTTTGGCGTGAAGCAATTGATACTGCATGCCACATCATCAACAGGGTATATCTTCACAAATTCTTCAAGAAGACTTCATATGAGCTTATGACAGGCAAGAAACCCAATGTAAGTTATCTCAAAGTCTTCAATGCAAAATGATGGATCAGAGATCCTCACCATAGTTCTAAATTTGCACCGAAAGCATATGAAGGTTTCATGCTTTGTTATGGAAAGGACTCGCACACCTACAAAGTCTTCAACACCTACCATCACAAGGTGGTTGAAACTGTAGATGTGCGGTTCGATGAAACTAATGGCTCGCAAAGAGAGCACCTGCCTTCTATGTTAGATGAACAATCTCCTGAGGAATCCATCAAGCTGAAGGCAACAGAAGATGTCATACCCATTGAGGAAATCATTCCAACAAATAAAGACTCTCATGCTGATATACCTGAAGAAAATGGTGCTGATGAAAATCCTCAGCCTCGTCAACCTGCTCATCCAAGAGTAGAAAATGAAGTGCAGATTGACAAAAACATCGATGACATCAATGCGCCAGGTCCTCTCACACGCTCAAAAGCTTCACAGTTAACTAACTTTTGTGGGCACTTTGCCTTTCTCTCTATCATAGAGCCCACCAAAGTTGATGAAGCATTCAAGGAGCCTGAGTGGATTCAAGCTATGCAAGAGGAATTGCATCAATTCAAGCTCAACAACGTGTGGGAACTTGTCAAGCGACCAGATCCTCGCAAACATAACATCATAGGTACAAAGTGGATCTACCGCAACAAGCAAGATGAAAATGGCCTTGTGGTGAGGAATAAGGCTCGCTGTGTAGCCCAAGGCTGTACACAGGTTGAAGGAATTGACTTGAGGCTATTCGCATATTACTGGCTTACGCTAACCATCATAATATCATCTTATATCAAATGGATGTGAAAAGTGCATTCCTCAATGGTAAGCCTGAGGAAGAAGTATATGTTGCTCAACCCCTTGGTTTTGAAGACCCTAAGCATCCTGAGAAAGTCTTCAGACTAAACAAGGCCCTTTATGGCCTCAAGCAGGTCCCTCGAGCGTGGTACGACACTCTGAAGGAATTACTCATGAAGAAAGGCTTCAAACCCGGTTCACTCGACCCTACTCTTTTCACAAAATCCTATGACAATGAACTGTTCATATGCCAAATATATGTTGATGATATTATCTTTTGCTGTACTGACAAACGTTACAGTGATGAATTTGCCTATATGATGAGTGAAGAATATCAAATGTCTATGATGGGAGAGTTGAAATTCTTCCTAGGTCTTCAAATTCGTCAGCAAGACAATGGCATCTTCATCTCACAAGAGAAATACCTCAAAGATGTTCTGAGGAAATTCGACATGCAAGATTGCAAAGGCGTCAAAACTCCAATGCCTTCAAAAGGCCACCTCTGCACTGATGAAAATGGTAAAGATTTCGACCAGAAGGTATACCGCTCCATGATTGGCTCCTTATTGTACCTATGTGCATCTAGGCCTGATATAATGCTAAGTGTTTGCATGTGTGCTCGATTCCAAGCAACACCGAAGGAATCACACCATAAGGCTGTGAAACATATTCTTCGATACTTAGCTCACACACCAACACTTGGATTGTGGTATCCCAAGGGCTCAAATATTCATCTCGTTGGATACTCTGATGCTGACTATGCTGGAGATCGTGTGGATCGCAAGTCAACCTCAGGCACATGTCATTTCCTCGAACGATCCTTAGTCTGTTGGTCCTCGAAGAAGCAAAACTGTGTTTCACTCTCTACTGCAGAAGCTGAGTACATTGCTGCTGGCTCGTATTGTGCTCAGTTACTCTCGATGAAGCAAACCCTCAAGGACTACGACATCAAGCTGAAGAATGTGCCTCTTTACTGCGACAACGAGAGTGCCATCAAGATTGCCTATAACCCAGTTCAGCATTCCAAGACCAAGCACATGATTCGTCATCACTTTCTTCGAGATCACGTACTCAAGGGCAACATCTCCATCAACCACATTCCCACTAAAGAATAACTGGCCGATATCTTCACAAAGCCCTTGGATGAAAAGAGATTTTGCAAGTTTCGGTGTGAGCTAAATATCTTAGAATCTTCGAATGTTCTTTGAAGAAGAACACACATCCTAAGACTTATGCAAAATTGATGACTTAGATGTGCAACACATGAAGTAACGTTTTTCTTCAATCAATGAAGAATAACTCTCTAAGTGTGAAGAAATTAACGAAGAATTTGATTCTCAGAACTCTACAACAATTGTACACGGTGTGTGAAATCATCATTCTTATACGGTGGGTTACGCCACCAACCAAAAGTTGAAATTCTTCAAAATTGAGCTTTTCGTTGTGTTTGCAAATTCTTCAAACTATAAAATTCCTCAAATTTGCAAATTCCTCAAGTTTTTCAAATTCCTCAACTTTTCAAATTCTTCAAACTTTGAAACTCATGTTCTTCATTGACTATACATATATATATATATATATTTGAGTTTTCAATGTCCTCAACAGCATTCACTTATTGCTAATTCTTCAAGTTGATTTTCATCTAAGTGAATGTGATCGGACCCCTTTTCCCCTCTATACTAAACTCAACCAAGTCTGTTCACAAATTCTTCATATGCGTTCTACTTTGAAACTCGTTCAAAGTCTTCACTTTGTCCTTGACAGCTGAAGAATTTGCGAACGAAAACTTTGAAATCTTCTCTACCAAAAGCTTCGGCGATTCCCGCTCAAACTGTTCCTATTCCCGCGCTTAGATAACCCACGACCCCCACTATCACCACCACCACTAAGTACGTGGGTGACACCTGTCGTGCGGAGAGCAAGGGTCAGGGGCAATCCTGTCCAAAATCCTCGGGCAGATCGGTTTTCACTTCCTCTATAAATGCCCCTTCCCATCAACTATGCTCGGTTACTCCGCATCTCATCCCTCTCCCGAGCTCCAACCTAGCGCTGCCGCTAAAGTCATCGTCGCCGGTGAGGAAGAGCTTCACTGCCTCAACCTCGTCGTCGCCGTACTCGCACCGGCCGCGGAAATCCTCATCCCACCGCCGTTGTAGCTGTCTCCCTCTGCCAAGCTAGGGCATGGGAGATCTGAACGCACGAACTTCCCAATCTCATCTCTGAGTTCGTCATGTTCTTCACCAGGGTAAATAAAATTTACTTTTACTGCCCTTGTTTGATCCTCAAATGCTCTTTATATTCCTCAAAAGGTGTTTGTTCTTCATGAACCTTATTTGAAAGCACCTTACATCTCCTCATACTTGATGATTTTCTCTAAGTAATGATTTTCTTCAAGATTTCTCAATTGTCCTAATCCTCAAAATTTGTAAAACTCAGGAACCTGAGACAAAGAACTCTTAGTAAAATTCCTCAAGACATCCATGGTCAAATTCCTCTCACCTAATTTTTCTTGAAAATTTCTGAGAACCCATATGACCTCTTCAAATTCCTCGCACCTATACTCTGTTCACAGGTACAACATGTCCGTTGATGAATCACTAGGTTCTCATCAACTTAACTCATTTGCAGCGCTACTTGAAGAAAAAATGTGTACCTCTTCAGAATCTTCAAGAGTTCATATTCCTCAAGTGAAGAGAATGTCTGATGGAAAGAAACCTTAGAAAGGAGGGAAGAAGCCAGATGTGCACACTGCATTTGAGATCCCTGAGGATCTATATGATGAATATTGCACACCTGACGAAGAAACACATGGAAAGGAGACGACCAAGTAGAGGAAGATCCGTCTGCAAAAGATTTAGAGGAGATGGGCCAAAGAATGGAGAGAATATCGTTATGTAATTCCAAAATACATGATGAAATTCGCCGTGAAACCACCTTGCAGCAGGCCTCCTCTTGCTCCAAACCAAATTGCTGATCCTACTAGCCTCAAAACTGGTGCGGACTTTCCTGACATGTGGGAGAAGCAACAAGCCAAGTTGGCGAGGAAAGCCAAAGAGGCAGTGAAGAAATTCAATGAGGATTCTGCTGCTGCTGCCTCTGCCGGAGCTTCTGCTAGTGCTCCGAAGAAAATGGTAAAGAAACCTGCTCTGAAGATTGGTTCTTCAACATCAAAATCCTAGTACAAATTCCTCAAGGTCAAAGGCCTTAGCCCAGAAAACCTTCTGCTCCTGGAACTGTTGCTGCTCAGTCATTTGCAATAGCTACAAAGTCCTCAACCCCAGTGCATTTGTCAATATGCAAAAGGACTGAGGGTTTTACCAAAGTTCCAAAGCTTACAGCAAGCCCCTCCACAACTGCAAAGTCTTCAACCAATCCCTCTGCGCTTAAACTGAAGAAAACTGCTGGACGAGGTCAAAGACCAAGTCCTCACACAAGTAAGGCTGTGATGACCATACCCTCACGTTTTGAGGATAATGATAGTGATGATGATGAAGCTGATGATGAGGAATTGGTAGAAATCATCAGACAAAGTCAGCACAGGGCTGCTAGAGCAAAGGGCTGCTTTGTTCCTCTCTTGTTGGATCCCAAGATGATCCTCAACTTCATCGATATATGGCATGAAGACCCAAGCACCCCACTTTCTTCACTGAATCTACATCCTGAAGTGGATCATGTCCTCACCCACTTCATCTCTAAAGAACAATGGAAGGGAAAGCAAGCTGAGAGAGCTAAGAGGAACAAGACTCGCAAAGAAAAGTTTTTGCGCAAAAATGTGATGAATTTGACCCCAAATCAACTCGTCATAGTTCAGTCCGAGATTCGCTCTCTCTCTTTGGAGCAACAGAAATATGATGTTGAATGGAAGGGCACCAAGGTCAGACTCGTCAGGGCTGCTCAAGCAGCTGTAAAGGATAACAACACCAGGGTTGCAGCTCGATCGCAACCACAAATGCCTCAGTCTGAAGAAATTGCTCGGACTGCAGATGAAACTCCTCAGGCAGCTGATGAAAATGCTCAGCCTGATGAAACTGTTGTAGGAAATGCTTCTGCACCAGAAGAAACTGCCAATGCCGCTGAGGAAACTCAGACCACTGATGAACATGCCAGGGCAACCTCCAATGTTGTGCCTGAGGAAACTGCTATGCCAACAGGTACTTCTGATGTACCTGAAGAATCTGATAGGCCAGCTGAAGAATCTGTTGTGCCTGAAGAAACTGAACCACCCAGGGCTGCTGCATCAGTCGTTCCTGAAGAAACTGCTACTGCTGAAGAAAATCCCCTCAAAAGAAAAGCATCAACTTCTGAAGCCCCTGTGTTGAAGAAGTTGAAAACTTTGACAAGTTCCTCAGCAACACCACTTGATGCAACTCCAATTTCCTCGGCACCAGCCTATGCGATTGTGCCAATCGGGGAAGCATATGCCATTCCTCAAGAAGAAGAGAATCATTCGGCTGCTTCCTCAGAGCCTCTTGATGAGGAAATTGTCATCGATGACACTACATCAACCCCCAAGGTATCATCGCTCCAGCTTCTGGTAACTGTTGAGGTAGCTGGCGAAGACATTGATGAAGACGTTGACATTGGTGACACCACTCCAGTCGTCAATGATGAATATTGGGAATCTGCACATCCTAATTCACCAATGGCAACTCCTTTGATGTTGATTCCTCAGTCACCTGCATAGACTGAAGAAATCCCAGAAGACTCTGAACATCTATACCTTCCAGACAGTGAAGAAATTCCAGCTGCAACAGCTGAGGAAATTGATGCTCCGGCCACTGCCGAGGAATCAGCTCTTCAAATCACTTAGTCCGCTGTTCCTTCCATGCCAACGGAGATCAAGGGGCGTACACGAACAAATCTTCAACCCAAGCCAAGACTGCCTCTCAAAGGCTCTGTTCGTCCCAAATTCCTCAAGACCAATTTCTTTGATGATCACATGTTCTTCTCTGGACCAAACCCCTATGACTCTGCAAGGGCTGGTCGCAACAGGTTCTCGACTGCCACCTAACTGAATTACTATGCTTCAGTCCTCTATGAGAAGAAGAAAGTCTTCGAGCACCAGCAGATTCCTCACGCTGGCATGGAAAGTCTTCCATCATTTACTCTTGTGCTCCAAGTTCTATATGATGTTGGACTTCTTCCATTTTGTGTTGACATCTGCGATTGGAATGAGGAAATCATCCTTCAATTCTATGCCACGTTGCATATCAGCGGAGATTCCTCAGACATCAACTCTTGGATATTGGACTGGATGACTGGCACAACACACTTCACTGCTCAAGCCTCTGAATTGCTTTAGTGTGTCCTAGTCCAAATTCCCTCAGATGAAGCCCACAAGTTGTTTGATGAATCTCCTCTACCCAATCAACTGATGAATTTGCTGATGAAGACATTGCCACCTAGAAAGCCTCAACGCCAAGTCTTCTTAGTGAAGGATTTGCTCTATGTGCCTCGCACAGTCTATTGCATCCTGAGAAAAACTCTGTGTCCTTAGAAAGGCCATAACACTGAGGAAGAAGAAGTTGAAGGAATCATGAAGAATGTGCTCTTCAATATCATACATGGTATTACCATTAACTTACATGACTTCTTCATGAGGACTTTGGCTAGTGCAGCTGTCGCTTCATTTGAGCAGAAGCCATATGCACCATGGATTATGAAATTCATCAGGGATTAGTCCTCAGTGCACTACAAAGCTGATTTCCAGAATCACTTCAGTTTCCTGCCACCCGTTGAAGTCATCAAGAGTAGAATTTCATCAGTTGAAGGGAAAGGCAAGTCTGTTATTGATGAAGGAACACGTCCCCTGGATGGATAGTTTCGCAAAGCCGCTTTCTTCTCCACAAACGATGACACTACCACACAAGACTCTGATGCAAAGGCCTCAGCTCCCAAAGAGTGTGCCGCTCGATTGATGACTGATCGTGAACTTCTTATAAGTCTTCATCAGAAGGTCAATCACAATCATAAGTGGGTAAAGCGTCAACTTGGGTATATTCTGCAGAATATGACTATGACGAAGAACACTGTCAAGAGGAACCATTATTATGCTCATGAAAACCTCAAGCGCTCTTGGGTTGTGCTAACTCACCTCATGCCTTCTGAAGAATTGGATGAGCAGAATTTTGAAGAATATCCTGACTTCGCTCGCTGTCCTTAGAAAAAGTTCAAGAAAGTCCAAGTTCCTCTGATGGTTACCAGTTCATATTCTTCATTTTGCGAGCGCGATGAAGATGAAGACATTGAAGATACTGTTGTTGGCCCTGCATCAACAATCGACCCCGACAACATTGGCGCTCCTTCTCTAACAAGATGAAATTCCTCATGGGGCGTTAGTCATCACTTTTTCTTCCCTTTTGGTCTTCGATGACAAAGGGGGAGAAAATTTGAGTTATTCTTCAAGCGGGTCTATATGTATGGGCTATTTTTGTTTAAGTTACAACTCTTGCTCTTTTGTTTAAGTTACAACTCTCGCTCTTCTGAAGTTTTTGGTTATTGAGTTGTAAACTTAAGTCCGATGGTGGTCTGACACTTTTGAAGTATTTCCTCGCATGTTTATTTCCTCAAATACCTTAATGCATGCATGTTGAATTTCGTCACACACCATTTTCCTCATGCATTTCAAATTCTTCATTTCATATATTCAAATGCGTGTATGAATTACAAGATATAGGGGGAGTTCTCCATGTTTTGAACCTGCCATGTGCACTTGTAGTCCAAAGCAAATTCCTCAAATATGCACATCTTCAGGGGGAGTTCTTCTATATCTTGCATCAAATTCCTCAAAATCTATACTGTCACTTCATATGTTTATCCCCATTGAAAACTTAACCTATTTGTCATCAATCACCAAAAAGAAGGAGATTGTTAGTGCATCTAGTGCCCCTTAGTGATTTTGGTGTATTGAAGACTTATAGGTTAAGGCACTAATGTGTTTGTGAGTGTACACAGGCTCTATAAGTCGATGAGGAGTTTGATATATTCGGAGATTATCGACCCCTAAAAATGAATGTCTTCAATTGAAGACTTTGCTGAAGACTTTCTGAAGACTTTGGTGAAAACTTTGTGAAGACTTTGAAAATGAAGAAGTTGGTGTGACCTTGAAGATATGAACGAGGAATATGAAGCGTGAAGACTTTTGTTTTCGTAGTTTAATTTACTTTATTTGAGTCATAGGAAACACCGTACTATTAAAGGGGGCCGAGGTAATACTAAGGAAAATTTCCAACTGATGCTCAACTCGAAAATCCTCAACCCATACAATACTTCGAGTGAAGCCTTTGAAAGTTTCTTACGGTTCAGACAAGTTCTTCGGTGACAGAGACGAAGTTCTTATGGTCTCTGAGGAAACTGATCTGACTGAGGAGTTAGGATTTCACCAGTACGAATTGCCTACAAGTGAGGAACATGATAACCTGAGGACTTTCATAGTTCGAAATTCCGACCGTTTCTGTGCTTAGCGCCAGCTGTCCCCAATCATTCTTATCCACATAATGGCCATATCATTGGGGGCATTTATGTCTTATCATGTCAGGTTGCATCCTGGCTATAAATAGCCACCCCCACAACCACTAGCTGGTTGGCTGCTCCGAGAGAGAACTGACACTTGTCATTTGAGAGCAACCCATCCTCTGAGGACTTTGAGAGAAAATCATCAGTGAGGAAAAACCTACTACCAAACCACAAAACCAAAAGTGATTGAGCATCAATAAAGAAATTCTTGTGTGGAACCGACGCTTGTTACCTTTGAGGACTGTGCATCCTCCAGACGGTTAGGCGTCATGGTCTAGTGCTCCTACAGTCAATTGGGGACCACGAAGTGACCTTGGTCTAGAGCATCCAGTAGTAAATTGTGGATCGCCGGGTGACCAGTTTGTGAGGGTTTTGGAAGTCTACCCTGAAGACTTACCACGAGTGTTGGGCGAGGACTGTGTGACCATAGCTCAAGGAGAATACGGTATGGTCTGTGTGTCTTGGGACTGTGTGTCCTCTGGTTTAAATACCAGGCCGCTCCAAACCAGACGTACGACTATCACAACAGTTGGAACTGGGTCATCAAACCATTGTCTTCATCGAGCTACCTGGTTCTATTTCCTCAACCTCCTTATTCCTCATAAACATGTTGATGAAATTGATTGTTACTGTTTGAAGCATTTGATTGAAGACTTTCGCAAATTCCTCACCTCAAATTATTCAAGTTTCCTTGTTCATCACTTCTTATCCTTTATCACGCTACTCACTATTCATGCATGTTTCATTTCATCATGATGACTAAGCTGATACTATGCTCCTCATGCACCTGAGTACTTATTTCGCTGCTAGTTATTCATCACATTTCAAATTCCTCAAAATTGAAATTCCTCAAGTGATGAATTTGTAAAAATCGCCTATTCACCCCCCTCTAGTCGATATAACGCACTTTCAACAACTTATTATTACTCTTGTCTTTTGGGTTGAACTAGCTAACATAGGATATTCAATAAAAACTAGTTGCATGGTAGTACTTAATAGGTTAGGTGGTTGGTGTGCACAAGACTATCACCCAACACAAAAATCGGTTTTTGTGGGAGGAAGACAACCATCATGGTACAAAAATGGAAAACAAATGTGGCATGTCCCTAAAAACCAAAAACACATAAAGGGCCTTGATTCTATGTGTGAGGCCCTAGTGTGAGGCCCCCTCGCCACTCTCGGCTTGAGCCGACAAGAAAAGCCCACAGTGGTAGGTGGTGGCAGGGCCTCCTCCTCTCCATCGCATGGTAACCTCTCTCACTGCCCAGGTGTTCCACCTTCCTCAAAACTCCTAGTTGCAACCCATCCAAGAATCAAGAGCACGGTGAGCCAGATCCGACCGCCCCCGCTGTGGTTCTCCTCGCTCCAGGGAGTCCTGGTTCAGGATGCTCGATTCGGGGAGTAGCGGTCTCTGCTGCAGGCTAGCCCCTCCAGGACATGGAGCACCCTAGATCGTCCTTGACATGGCCAGGCGGGGTTTGTGTCCACCACCCATGTGTATGTGCATTGATGGCATGTTGTGATGGGGTCGCCCCTGGCCAGATCTGGCAGCGTATGGCCAAGGCCTTCATGCTTGGGTGGTGTTGCTCGTGCACTTGTTATCTAGTTGGACTCCATGCTCCTATGGCTTTAGGTTGGCCGACCCAGGCTCCCTGTGATGCTGGGTTGCGACAACCATCACCGATGTGGCTACTACGACTAGATTCATACGCGCTACCACTTGTTGGGGCCCGTCGAAAATTCGGTTATCTGGTCATGTAGGCGGTCTCACTAAGAATTACACTGCCCACCGAAAGGTCTTTGTGAGGGTTGCCCCCTCCGGATCTAGTGATTGACTTTGGTGGGAGGTGCAAACTATGATGACGACTTAACGCAGAGGGATGGCTGCGTAGCGGCGAGGGTCACACATCACATGTAGCTGATGGGCTGGCGAAAAAGTGATGGAGAAAACACATGATTGATGCCGATGGTGGTGCTACTCGAGGACCAGATCTCAAGCTCTGGGGTGAATGCCTAGGTTACCCGAGTTGATTGTGCCTGATAATGGTGATGCTTCTACGTCATTACCTTGTTGAAGTCATTGCTTGCACATGCTTGGACTTGTTCTCTAGGGTGACAATTTAGATTATGACCATAAGTGGTTGGGTCTGGTGACGGTGACGACTCAATGTTGCTCCCTTCCTGAAGGTGTTGCTGTTGAACAAACTTGTCTTTTGTGTCATGTCATGAAATAATTGGTGCGGATATGGTCATTGATGTAGCTTGTCAATTGTGCATCTAATCGCTTTGGGTTTTTTCAGTGCCTACACATAACTTTGATCTTATCTAACTTTGTTCTTTGCTTGACGTATTTTTGTGTGCCTACGTTGGTGTTATGTATGAGGCCCTCTACCAATAGTGAGACACGAAGGAAGGTGAAAGGGACATCTATAAGATTGCTAAGATCCGAGAGAGAGGAAGACGAGGGATGTTGACCAAATCAAGTGCATCAAGGACGAAGCAGATCAACTCCTGGTAAAGAACAAGGAGATTAAGCATAGATGGCGGGAGTACTTTGACAAGTTATTCAATGGGGAGAGTGAGAGCTCTACCGTTGAACTAGACGACTCCTTTGATGATACTAGGCATTTTGTGCAGCGAATCCAGGAGTTGAAGGTCAAGGAGGCTTTAAAGAGGATGGAAGGAGGCAAGGCAATGAACCCTGATTGTATCCCCATTGAGATCTAGAGACGCCTCGGGGACATAACGATAGTATGTCTAACCAAGCTTTTCAACCTCATTTTTCGGGCAAACAAGATGCCAGAAGAATGGAGACGAAGTATATTAGTATCAATCTTGAAGAACATGAGGATATTTGGAGTTGTACTAATTATCGTGGAATTACGCTGATGAGCCATACAATGAAGCTCTGGGAGAGATTCATTGAGCACCGCTTAAGAACAATGACAAGCGTGACGAAAAATCAGTTTGGTTTGATACGTGGGAGGTCGACCACATAAGCCATTTTCTTGGTACGACAACTTATGGGGAGAAAGAGGGAGCAAAAGAAGGACTTGCATATGGCGTTTATTGACTTGGAGAAGGCCTATGATAAGATATCGTGGAATGTCATGTGGTGGACCTCGGAGAAACACAAAGTCCCAGCAAAGTACATTACCCTCATCAAGGACATGTACAATAATGTTGTGACAAGTGTTCGAACAAGTGATGACGACACTGATTACTTCCCAATTAAAACAAGACTACATGAGGGGTCAACTTTGAGCCCTTATCTTTTTTCCTTGGTGATGGATGAGGTCACAAGGGACAAACAAGGAGACATATCATGGTGTATGCTCTTTGAAGACGATGTGGTGCTACTCGATGATAGTCGGACGAGGGTCAACAAGAAGCTGGAGTTATGGATACAAACCTTGAAATCGAAAGATTTTAGACTTAATAGAACTAAACCCGAGTACATGAGGTGTGCTTTGAGTACTATTAGGCATGAGAAGGAGGAGGAGGATGTTTGCCTTGATGGGCAGTTGGTGCCTCAGAAGGACACCTTTCGATATTCGGGGTCATTGTTGCACAAGGATGGGGATATCGATGAAGATGTGAATCATCGAATTAAACCGGGATGGATGAAGTGGCGCCAAGCTTCTGGTATTCTCTGTGACAAGAGAGTGCCACAAAATCTAGAAGGCAAGCTCTATAGGACTGCGGTTCGGCCCGCAATGTTTTATGACACTAAGTGTTGGCCGATTAAAAGGCGACATGTGTAACAGTTAGGTGTGATGGAGATGCGCATATTGAGATGGATGTGTGGCCACACAAGAAAGATCCGAATCCAAAATGATGATATACGAGATAGACTTGGGTAGCACCGATTGAAGAAAAGCTTGTCCAACATCGTCTGACATGGTTTGGACACATTCAACGCAGACCTCCAAAATCCCCAGTGCATAGCAGACCGCTAAAACGTGTTGATAATGTCAAAAGAGGCCGAGGTAGACCTGGAAAGTGTCCATAAAAAGAGATCTAAAGGATTGGAGGATCACCAAAGAACTAGCCATGGACAGAGGTGCATTAAAGCTTTCTATCTATGTGTCAGAACCACGAGTTAGTCACGAGATCTTATGTGTTTCACCTCTAGCCTATCCCAACTTATTTGGAACTAAAAGTTTGTTGTTGTTTGTTGTTGTACGTTGATATTGTGTGTGCATCCTTATGCAAAAGGCTGGATGGGCTCATTATGTTTATATCCACTGATGCTCTATTATGAGCCATTAAAATTCACTTCTTATTTGTTAGTAGAGTATAATCGAAGTAGTTCACATTCACGAGCATACAATTCATCCCTGTGAACGCATACACGTACACCTTACCCCTATGAGCGTCTTCAAGAGACTAAGCTAGTACATCATCTTGAGATTGACGAAGTCGTTACAGACGCCTTCGTTGTCGACGGAAACGTCTCCTTCCACTAAAAACACATCGTCGGAAGAACTGGAATAAATCCAGAAAAATACAAATACCAACGTCAAATCTGTGACTTAAACTCTGATAGCAGGGATATCACTATCCTCCTAACCATACAACTACAGTTTGCAAAATTCACTCCTTATTAAAAAACAGATTGGCTGCTAATATTGTTTACACCAGGTCATGCTAAACGACCGCCTCACTGAAGAGAAACAACTTGGAGTGTGGAAAGAAACCCACGTTTCCTATAACAAGGGTATAGAAAAGAAGCAACAATTTGGAATCTTTATGATCACCAATTAATCACCTACCAACCTATAATTACGTAATTCCGTTTCACCGTCCGACATATATATCCCCTACCCAATTGTAGGTTATACGTCTACGATATCCATCGGCATCAACCCCTTCATCCGTGCTCGCCGCCTCCATAAAAGCCACCAGACACGCGAAGCTTTTCGGTTCTGTCCGGGCAAGCCCAGCACACCGTATCATAATTCACAAGCTCTCTCTCTCTCTTCTTCGACGTCTCCTCTTCCTGCCGCCTCTCTGCTTCGCGCAAAGTAAAGCTAAGCTGTTGATGTGAGTGAGGGTGTGCTGGCCATGGCTCTCACAGACGACCACGACGAGTACGCCAAGCTCGTCCGGGGGATGAACCCGCCGAGGTGAGCAACTCGATTAGCCGCCCTTCGCTTTTTGTAAAGTTATAGTTTCGTTTTAGGATTTCTTGGTTCATTTCGAGTTTTGCAGTTCTTGACCTGCATCGATTCTGGTTTTGGTTCGTCCTTCCTTAATCCTCGTATCTCGGTTCTGGTTTTGCCTTACTAGTCTCGAATTGGGAATCCTCTTCTCCTTGCTCCATCTTTGCTTTGCTCTGTTCTCATGTGTTTTGGGGATTGAACGTGTTGTTGCAGGGTTGTGATCGACAACGATGCCTCCGACGACGCAACTGTCATCCGGGTGGACAGCGTCAACAGCCACGGCACCCTCCTCGCCGTCGTCCAGGTCATCGCCGACCTCAACCTCGTCATCCGCAAGGCCTACTTCTCTTCCGACGGCAGTTGGTTCATGGACGGTGAGTGCGCCAAGACGGTCATCAAGAGTTCTAGTTCTAGCCCTCCGCCGAATTTCCGCGGAATCTAACAAATTTCGGTTCTTCGTTTTCCCCTTGTTGTCCGCAGTGTTCAATGTCACTGACCGTGACGGGAACAAGGTTCTTGACACGCCAACCATCTCCTACATCCAGACGGTAATTCACTGAAAAATTTTGGTACCGGATTGATTTTTAATTGCCTCGAGAAGAGTTTTTGAGGATTGAGTTTGTTGTGTTGTATATGAAGACGCTGGAAGCGGAGGACTGCTACTACCCGGAGGTGCGCAACACGGTGGGCATCGTGCCGTCTGGGGAGTACACGTCGATAGAGCTCACGGGCACCGACCGCCCGGGCCTGCTGTCCGAGGTGTGCGCGGTGCTCGCCGGCATGCAGTGCGCGGTCCGGAGCGCCGAGCTCTGGACGCACAACACGCGCGTCGCGGCCGTCGTGCAGGTCACGGACGCGGCCAAAGCCGCGGGCGGCGCCATCGAGGACGACGCCCGCATCGTCGACATCAGCCGGCGCCTCGACAACCTGCTGCGCGGGCAGAAAGGCGTGCGAGCGGCGGCCGCGGCCAGCCTGACGCACAAGGAGCGCCGCCTGCATCAGATGATGTTCGAGGACAGGGACTACGGCGCCGCCGGACGGCCGGACCCGCGGACGGAGGTCTCGGTGACGCACTGCGCCGAGCGCGGGTACACCGTCGTGGTCGTCCGGTGCAAGGACCGGCCCAAGCTGCTGTTCGACACCGTCTGCACCATCACCGACATGCAGTATGTCGTCCACCACGGCACCGTGAGCTCCGAGCCTGGGGGCGGCGCCTACCAGGAGTACTACATCAGGCACGTCGACGGCCACCCGGTCAGCTCCGAGGCCGAACGCCGCCGCGTGGTCCAGTGCCTCGAGGCCGCCGTGGAGCGCCGCACCGCCGATGGGCTGGAGCTGGAGGTCCGCACGGACGACCGCGCCGGCCTGCTCTCCGACGTCACCCGCATCTTCCGGGAGAACGGGCTGACGATACGGCGCGCCGAGATATCGTCCGAGGACGGGGAGGCCGTGGACACCTTCTACCTGTCGGACCCGCAGGGCCACCCAGTGGAAGCCAAGACGATCGAGGCCATCCGCGCGCAGATCGGCGAGGCCACGCTGCGGGTAAAGAACAACCCGCTGGTCGACGACAGCGGCTCCACCTCCGAGGTCGCCGCCGGCTCGACGGCGTTCCTCTTCGGCAACCTCTTCAAGTTCTACCGGCCGTTCCAGAACTTCGGCCTCATCAAGCTCTACTAGAACTAGTAATACATACAGAAATCATATGTAGGGTGCACAGATACAGATTTCAGTGTAAATATTGGTCCAGTCTTTCCTGCCAGAAGATGATGGTGATGATCAAGCTAGTCTGGTGTAGATACGTGGTAGCACAAACTAGCTCTGGAAAGAAATGTTAGGTCAGCTCAGAAAGGATAGCATCATAGCAACTAGTTTAGCTTGGGTATACTGGAATTGGGCTGTACTAGAATCTCTGTAAATACTCACCTTGTACATGTATTCATAGATCAATGGAGAAAACTTGTAAATACGTGTATGCACCGTGTGTGCTGTGTTTAGGATGTACAAGAAGGTGTTCATTTGCATTTGTTAGAGCATCTACGACCACTTGACAAGTCCGGGCAGATATACGCCCACGGACGACACCTCATTTCGCATGCCGGCCAGCTGCACACCTCAAATCCAAACTCTCGAACTCATGTAAATCCAAACACGTCCATAGTAGACGTGAATGTCACACATAAATAAAATTTGTTGATAGCAAAAATACATAGTTCAACCATAAATTTATTTTAGATGGCAAATTCAAACATTAGCTCTTACCTTTTCATCGTGAGTCCATATATTCTCTACAAGATAATTGAGTAGCTACACCTGCATCTGATGTTTTTAAAGATTTTGAAGCGTTTGTAGAGAATTGATAAGCTGATATGCATCTTGATCTTCAGGGATTAAACTTTCCCCTCGGCCGTTCCAAAATCATTAGTTTGGACTACCCAATCATCATCGTCCTCGACAATTATATTGTGCAAAATGACACAGTATGTCATCAACTTCCACAAAGTCTTTGATTACCACATCATTGCAACTTCACAAACAATTCCCCAATAATTTTGAAGCACTCTAATTGCTCTCTTCACATCCTTCCTAGTTGCTTATTGCATTGCTACAAAGTGCATTTATTTGTTGCCTTCGGGATCAGATATGGTCTTCACAAACGCCGCCCACTGAGGATAGATACTATCGGCAAGGTAGTACCCCTTGTTGTTGCCGCAGCCGTTGATAGTGTAGTTGCACAACGGTCCTTTCCCATTGCAAAGTCTCCTGACCACGGGAGACCGCTGAAGCACATTGATGTCATTGTGCTAGGCATTCGAAAGAAAACATGCCAAATTCATAAGTCATGTGATGCCACTGCTTCTAATATAATGATGGTCTCTTTGGCGTGACCTTGATATATCCCGCACATACATTTGGGGAAGTTCTTCCATTGTCGATGCATGCAATCAATTGAATCGAGCGACCTGAAAAACATCTTACCTCTCCAATATTCAGATTTTTTGTATATCCTGCACATTTGGTTCTCTCAGATACTCTATTCCAAACACCTACACCATGGCACGGGCAAACGTCACAGTGGTCTTTAGGCATGTGCTCTCCTCCATCCAAACCATCTCACCAATGACATCGACAACAGTACCAAGTGCAAGCATACTCAGAGCAGTCGTGCATTTCTGCTTATTAGAGAATGATAGTTGTCTGCAACAGTCCCCGGTGAGCTTGAAGTAATCATTGTGTGCCTCCACCCCCTCCACAATGCGCAAGAAGATTTGCAAATACAAAGACGATGGTGAGACCATGGTTCATCATGAAAAGTTGGGTCAGAAGCAAAGTAGTCATTGTAGAGCAGCCATGCTCCAGAGACCCTATCCGGGTTAAGAACTATTCTCCCTTTGACCAAGCCCTTGAAGTTGAGAATGTGCTCCACCCACTGCTTCACTTACTATTGGATGCTCATGAGCATTACCATCTCGGCTTGTTCGACTGAATCTGACGAATCAAAGAACTCACCATTTCATCAATCTATGTCGTTCCATACACCTTGTTCGACAAACCATCTGATTCCATAATTTTTCCTATGAATAAATCAAAACAAATTGGTCAAACAATGTGTCGAACACATAGAGGGAAAGGTGCACTCCGAGAGTTGTGCGACGTACACGTACCACAGTGGCATTCGGGCTGAGGACTATGTTCGCAGCGGCGAGAATGGATGGGAGGATTGTTATGGCAGTGCTATAGGCGCTCAGGGCTCAGAACGGTGGGGGGGGGGGGGGGGAAGGGTGGCGATAAAGCTAGGAGAGGGCGTACGCAAAGGAGGAAGAAGCGAGGATATGAACTAGTGGAATCGGGTAGGTCAGTGTTGGTGTCAAAACTGGCACACCTCTGGTAGGGGGTGAGCTGTGAGATCTGATTGATGGGTAACAACTAACAAGAGACATGGGACACGAAGCTTTTACCCAGGTTTGGGCCCTCTTGACGGTAAAACCCTATACCCTCCTCTTGTTTGTATTATGGGTGTATAAAAGTACAAAGTTGTATTGGAAATATGCCCTAGAGGCAAAAATAAAATGGTTATTTATATTTCCTTGTTCATGATAATCGTTTATTATCCATGCTATAATTGTATTGATTGGAAACACATTGCATGTGTGGATACATAGACAACACCGTGTCCCTAGTATGCCTCTAGTAGACTAGCTTGTTGATCAAAGATGGTCAAGGTTTCCTAGCCATTGACATGAGATGTCATTTGATAATGGGATCACATCATTGAGAGAATGATGTGATGGACAAGACCCAAAATATAAACATAGCATTTGTTCGTCTCAGTTTATTGCTATACTTTTCTACATGTCATATGTTCCTATGATCATGAGATCATGCAACTCACTGATACCGGAGGTGTGCCTTATGTGTATCAAACGTCGCCACGTAACTGGGTGACTATAAAGATGCTCTACAGGTATCTCCGAGGGTGTTCATTGAGTGGGCATGGATCAAGACTGGGATTTGTTACTCCGTGTGATGGAGAGGTATCTCAGGGCCCATTCGGTAATACAACATCACAACAAGCCTTGCAAGCAATGTGACTAAAGTGTTAGCCATGGGATCTTGTATTACGGAACGAGTAAAGAGACTTGCCAGTAACGAGATTGAACTAGGTATAAAGATATCGACGATCGAATCTCGGGCATGTAAGGTAGTAACATACCGAAGAACAAAGGGAACGACATACATGATTAACTGAATCCTTGACATAGAGGTTCAACCGATAAAGATCTTCTTAGAATATGTGGGAACCAATATGGGAATCCAGGTCCCGCTATTGGTTATTGATCGTAGAGGTGTCTCGGTCATGTCTACATAGTTCTCAAACCCGTAGGGTCTGCACCCTTAACGTTCAATGACGTTTCGATAGTATAGAGTTATGTATGGTGGTGACCGAAGTTTGTTAGGAGTACCGGATGAGATATCGGACGTCACAAGGGGATCCAGAATGGTTCGAAGGTAAGGATTCTCATATAGGAAGTCCCATTTTGGTCACTGAAAAAGTTTTGGATACTTCGGTAGAGTACTGGGAGTGCTAGGAAGGTTCCGGAGGACCACCGGGAGAGGCCACCTATGTTGGGAGGCCACATGGGCCTAAAGGGTGGTGTATAGTCTTTAGTGGGCTGGGCAAACTAGCCCCAAGAGGCCCATGCGGCTGGAGGAGGAGAGAAGGAAAAATCGCAAAGGTGGGAGGATCCCAAGTGGAATCCTACTAGGACTAGGATTGGAGGTGGACTCCTCCACCGCCTCTCCACTTCGGCCGAAGGCCTAGGGGAAACCCTAGGCGGCTGCTAAGGGAGTCCTGGATTAGGGGGTACTCAGATAGCCGACCTATTGTTATGGGCCGAAACATAAGGGCTACTTACCGAACACCGGAAGATTTGAAGGCCCAGTCTCCAGGATGGAAGCTTCGGGAAGCACGGCTTGCGCTTCATGTTTGATGTAGTAAAGAGGCATGTTTATCTCTTCAGCATGTAACTGACCATGTGTAAACCCTAGGCATCCTTGGCACCAATATAAGCCGGAGGGTTTTAGGGTATATATAGAGGACAACTCATCTAGGGTTAGTTATTGGATCTTGAGGTAGATCAACTCTGTAACCCCCCATATCATCAATACAACCAAGCACGACGTAGGGTATTACCTCCATAGCAGGGCCCAAACCTGGGTAAATCCTTGTCGCCTTCGTCTCCTGTTACCGTCGGTTCTAGTCTCACAGTTCGGGGCCCCCTACCTGAGATCCACAGGTTTTGACACCCACATTGGTGCTTTCATTGAGAGTTCCTCTATGAGCAAGATGGAATCGACGCCTCGCCTACTCATCAAGGAAGAGGTCCACAACATGGACGTTTTTGTCCACGGACAGATCTTCGCCTTTAGCAGCGTTGTGCTGCATGCTGATTCCGCTGGCCATCTAGGCCACGTTGAGAATTCCGCCCCAGATCGCGAGGTCAGATTTGGTAACTTAGAGTTTTCCGTCGACTCTCGGGGTGACTTGTCATTAATCGGGCTCGCATCTTCGCCTGCAGTCCCCGCAGACTCTGAGGCCTTAAACTCGAGCCCCTTCTTCGGACATGCCGATGTGGTCACCCATGGCGACGAGCCGATCTCTTATCCCGGTCCGGCCATTAAGCCATATGACCAAACATGTGTTCTTACCGAACACTTCCCATGTCTGGACGTCATGAAGGTTAACTCCACGAGCTCCGAACAGCTGGATCCGATCGGGCCCTCAGCGGTTGACGAGGCCCTGGATCGATTCTCTTCGATGAAGATCACTAACGATGCTCCCCCGATCTATGCTCGGTTCGGTTACGGTGCGGGCCAGGATGAATTTTTTGACCCACTCACCACCCACTTGATAGCCACTGTCGAGGATTTAACCGACATTCTGGACTATGCCTCCGAGGAGGTAGAATACATGGGTGAGGAGGACTGCCTTCCCACCCCCGTTGACACCAGGAGTTGGACCGCTACTTCTACATACGACGTCTACATGGTAGACACTCCTACCACTAATGGCGACAACATGCCTCACAACGACGACGACAAATCGGGCGATGCGCCATCAAGGCGTCGGAATTCGCATAAGCAGTCCAAAAGAAAAAAAGGGAAGAAAAGCTATTATCAGCAACAGCCAACAAGGACGGTAATACCCCCGCTGATCAGGGCAATCCCGATATCCCCGATCACCCGTTAGATGGTCCTGAAGGGCCTAAGGACCAAAACAACCCCGATAACGTCAATGACTCCAAGGGTGATAATTACCTTCCCCCTGTCGAGGAGGAAGATATACCGGAAGCCGATGACTTGTACATCCATGATAACCTTGAAGATTAGGAAGAAATCACGCAACGACTCATAGCAACGGCTCACAGCCCAAAGGACAAAGAATGGCAACTCAAAGCCGAACATGACGACCTCAATGATTGGTGTACGAAAGTCCTCTCAACCGAGGAAGTATACGGAGCTGGTCTATCGAACCAGCCCAAAAGCTACCCTCGGAGGAGGCTCCTATCGCAGTTCGATGATGAATTCACTGATACTCCATCTCCAAACCGTACTCCATACGACAAGCCGGACCGCCCCCTCACAGTCGGGACAGGACGTCTGACAACACCTGTTATATACCGGCAGTGCCTCGGAGATGGGGTAAGGATCCATTAGAGGCCAACGATAGGTTAGACCTGTGAGATGACCCGAATCACAGGGCAGGCCGCACAAGATCCATCTATGCATCCAAAGGGTACTCGCCCGATAGACGGGGCGGATACAGACCATGGTTCGACCAAAACAACAGAGTCCGGGAACGCAACCGACCCCATACAGACGCTGAATACAAACGCGACATAGCACGAGTTAGAGGCGCTGCTCACCCACTGTGCTTCATAGATGAGCTAATGCGGCATTAGTTCCCCGAAGGTTTTAAACCCGTGAATATGGAATAGTATGATGGGACCACTGACCCAACCGTATGGATCGAGGACTTCCTCCTCCATATCCACATTGCGTGAGGAGACGATCTCCATGCCATTAAATACCTCCCTCTTAAGCTTAAGGGGCCAACTCGACACTGGTTAAACAACCTCCCCAAAAACTCCATCGGATGCTGGGAAGACCTGGAAGATGCGTTCCGCTCTAACTTCCAATGAACATATGTCCGCCCACCGGACTCCTCCAATCTCAGCAACGTCGTCCAGAAGCCCGGCGAGTCTGCACGATAATTCTAGAATCGGTTCTTGACTAAGAAGAACCAAATCGTCGACTGTCCGAATGCTGAGGCCATAGCCTCCTTCCGGCACAATATTCGGGATGAATGGTTGGCCCGCTAGCTAGGCCAGGACAAGCCTCAGACCATATCCGCCCTTAGCTACTTCATGACCCGCTTTTGCACGGGTGAGGACAATTGGCTGGCAAGATGTATCCACAATTCTGAAGATCCCGTAGCACCTGAAGGCCGGGATGGCAACTTAAAACCAAAGCGCAATAAGAATAAGCACCGGCATAATAATAGCGATGCCGATGATAACGCTGGATTCCACAACTCCCGACCTGGGCAGCAGAAGAAGCCTCCTGAAGGCAATCACGACGGACCCACTCAGCTGGAGAAGATCATGGAAAGGCCTTGCCAAATTCATGGGACTTCGAAAAATCCCGCCAACCACACACACCGCAACTGCTGGGTGTTTAAACAGGCCGACAAGATACCACCCGAAGACCAAGGTAAAAGCTCTCACAACGAGGACGAGGATGAGCCTCAGGTCCAATTGGTGGCGGACAGAAGAAATTCCCTCCCGAAGTCAAAATGGTGAACATGATATACGCCACCCATATACCCAAGAAGGAGAGGAAGCGCGCCCTTCAGGAGGTCTACGCTGTGGAACCCATAGCCCCGAAGTACAACCCATGGTCGGCATACCCGATCACCTTTGATTGGCGTGATCATCCGACCAGTATCCGCCATGGGGGTTCAGCGGCCCTCGTCCTAGACCCCATAATAGATGGGTATCACCTCACAAAGGTCCTAATGGACGAAGGAAGTAACCTCAACCTGATTTACTCAGATACGGTGAAAAAGATGGGCATAGATCCGTCAAGGATTAAACCTAGCAACACTACCTTCGAAGGAGTGATCCTAGGTGTTGAGGTCCAATGCACGGGCTCCGTAACTCTGGAAGTTGTGTTCGCCTTGCCGGAGAAATTTTGCAGTGAAGATTTGATCTTCGACATTGTGAACTTCCGCAACGGCTATCACGCGCTACTTGGTCGGATAGTGTTTGCTCGTTTAAACGTGGTTCCACACTACGCATACCTCAAGCTCAAAATGTCGAGCCCCAAGGTGGTCATTACTGTTAACGGCAATACAGAGGGCTCCCTTAGAACTGACATCCGCCAGTTACAAAGAAGATCGCCAAGTTCCGACATCCGCCGTAAAGGCACACAAGGCTGGGAAGCGAGTTAGGCTTCAGACCAAAAACTCAGATCCTTCCTCCTCCCCTCTATAGGGACTTGCCCCTCACCGCACAACCTCAACACCGGCAAAGTATGCGCCGAGGAGGCACAACTTCGCACTTAAGATTCCATGGGTAGCAGTGGGGAAATAAAGATGGGTTTTCGGCTGGCCCGAACTTCTACCATCAACACGTCTTCGGACAAAATGCATGTGCTCCTAAAAGAGCCTGCCTATGGGTAAAGCTCACCTACAATTCGGCGTCCTCTCAAGATTTTGTTAGCAAAATCCACTCACCGAACACTAACACCCATCAAGGTGCATCTAAGAGCAGGAGTCAACTAGCAAGGGGGCATATCGAGGACGTCAGGTTACCAATCGAAGACTCCTGGTACAACAACTCCTTTATATTTTTATTTTCTTTCACATAAGTGTAAACAACTTCTTCAGCAATCTGAGTTATAAGAGTTGTTGATAAAATGCAAAATTGCGTGGTTCTAGTTCGCCTCATCTATGCTCTTTACGGCGCATATTTTTTCTTTTTTCTCTCTCTTCTCGTGAACCTGTTCGGTATGACGCGAGGTAATCGGCTAATAGCCCCGGGGCTCGAGTTCAAACAAAAAATTGCCTTATCTATCATGTGTTTGGCGTCTTGGCGTTCACTTTATATGCTTCGGTTCCGAACTATGTCTTTGGTCACTAAGTTGGGTTGCTCGGCTCCTGTGCTTGCCCCTTTATGTTCTGCTCGTTCGGCTAAAAGGGCAAAGGGAGCACCCTTGTGATTGTGCTTCTGGATAGTCTGGTCAATCACCTCAGGGGAGAAAGCCGAAAACGGACTATCATAGTATGCGCGATTCGATCTATGAACCCCGATCTGGAAGTGTTATACTTCAATCCTCGTAAGCGGTTATTTCATGTTATACGTGTTGGGGAACGTTGCATGGGAAACAAAAAATTTCCTATGCACATGCAAGATCTATCCATGGTGATGAGCATCTACAAGAGGGAGAGTGGATCTACATACCCTTGTAGATCGCTAAGCGGGAAGCGTTAAGAAACGCGGTTGGTGTAGTCGAACGTCTTCGCGATCCAAATTGCCGAGCATCCCGCGATCTCATCACGATCCGTCCCGCGATCCAATCACGATCCGTCCCGCGAACTCATCACGATCCGTCCCGCGATCTCATCATGATCCGTCTCGCGATCTTGATCACGGTCCTTCCGATCTAGCGCCGAACGGACGGCACCTCCGCGTTCAGCACATGTACAACTCGATGATGATCTCTGCCTTCTTGATCCAGCAAGAGGGAACGGAGAGGTATATGAGTTCTCCGGAAGCACGAGGGCGTTGCGGCGATGGTGGTGGAGCTATTCTACCAAGGCTTCGCCTGAGCACCGCTGAAAACTGATCTAGAGGAGAAACTACGATCTAGAGGAGAGGTAGCACATGGCTATTACGGTTAGCTTTTCCCTTGAAATCCTATAGTATATATAGGAGGGAGGGAGGGAGGGGAGGAGGCAGCCTCAAACCCTCAAGGTTTGGTCGAAATTGGAGGTGGAGGAGTCCTACTCCAATCCTATTAGGAGTAGGATTCCTCCTTTCCACTTGGAAACTCTTTCCACCTCTCCACCTTTGGATTTTTTCCTTCTCAAACAACTCCAGCCGCATGGGCCCTTAGAGGAGGCTTTGTCCAGCCCACCAGGGGCTGGTTTACCTCCTCCCATAGCCCATGTAGCCTCTTGGGTCGAGACACCCCTCCCGATGGTCCTCCGATACCCTCCCGGCACTCCCGGTACACTACCAATGAGCCCGAAACTTTTCTAGTGACCAAAACATGACTTCCTATATATCAGTCTTTACCTCCGGACCATTCCCGAGCTCCTCAATATGTCCGGAATCTCATTCGGGACTCCGAACAACGGTCAGTCACCACCATACATAACTCTATACTACCGAAACGTCACCGAACCTTAAGTGTGCAGACCCTACTGGTTCGAGAACTATGTAGACATGACCGAGACACCTCTACGGTCAATAACCAATAGCGGGATCTGTATGCCCATATTGGTTGCTACATATTCTACGAAGATCTTTATCAGTGGAACCTCTATGTCAAGGATTCAATTAATCCCGTATGCTGTTCCCTTTGTTCTTCGGTATGTTACTTGCCCGAGATTCGATCGTTGGCATCTCCATACCTAGTTCAACCTCGTTACCAGCAAGTCTCTTTACTCATTCCATAATACAAGATCCCATGGATAACACTTAGTCACATTGCTTGCAAGTCTTATTGTGATGTGGTATTACCGAGTGGGCCCTGAGATACCTCTCTGTCACACGGAGTAACAAATCCCAGTCTTGATCCATGCTAAACCAACAGACAACCTTGGAGATACCTATAGAGCACCTTTATAGTCACCCAATTACGTTGCGACATTTGATACACACAAGGCACTCCTCTGGTGTCAGTGAGTTGCATGATCTCATGGTTACAGCAACAAATACTTGACATGCAGAAAACAGTAGCATAAAATGACACGATCATATACTACGTTTGTAGTTTGGGTCTTGTCCATCACATCATTCTCCTAATGATGTGATCCCGTTATCAAATGACATCTCATGTCCATGACTGGGAAACCATAGCCATCTTTGATCAACGAGCTAGTCTATTAGAGGCATACTAGGGACATGGTGTTATCTATGTATCCACACATGTATCTGATTTTCTGATTAATACAATTATAGCATGGATAATAAATGATTATCATGAACAAGGAAATTTGATAACAACCAATTTATTATTGCCTCTAGGGCATATTTCCAACAGTCTCACACTTGCACTAGAGTCAAAAATCTAGGTCACATCACCGTGTGATTCGCATTGTTATGAATCTAACACCCAATGAGTTCTGGGGATCGATAATGATTTGCATGTGAGAGAGGTGTTTTAGTTAACGGGTCGGCGACATTTAGATCCGTGTGTACTTTGCAAATCTCCATGTCAAACTGTAAATACTACTACCACACTCCACTTGGAGGTATTCCAAATGGCTGCTCCAATATACGTACCCGAATTAATACTAAGAGTCATCCGGATTTGTGTTGAAGCTTGCATTAGCATAACTCTTTACGACGAACTATTTATCACCTCCATAATTGAGAAACATTTCCTAAGTATTTTAGTTACTAAGGATGATCTTGACTGTTGTCTAGTGATCCACTCCTGGATCACTCTTGTATCCCTTGACGGACTCATGGCAAGGCACACACAGGTGCGGTACACAACATGGCATAGTATACAGAGCCTATGGCTAAGGCATAGGGGACGACATTCGTCCTTTCTCTTTCTTCTGCCGTGGTCGAGCTTTGAGTCTCACTCAACTTCACACCTTACAAAGCAGGCAAGAACACTTCTCTCTGACTGATCCATTTTGAACTCTTTCAAAATCTTGTCAAGGTATGTACTCATTCAAAGTCTCATCAAGCATCTTGATCTATCTCTATAGATCTTGATGCTCAACAATTAGGTAGCTTTATCCAGTTCTTCCTTTGAAAAACATCTTTAAAACAACCCTTTATGCATTCTAGAAATTCTACATCATTTTCGATCAACAATATGTCAACCACATATGCTTATCAGAAACTCTATAGTGCTCCCACTCACTTTATTGTAAATACAAGTTTCTCATAAACTTTGTATAGACTCAAAAACTTTGATCACCTCATCAAAGTGTATATTCCAACTCCGAGATGCTTGCTTCAGTCCATAGAAGGATCACTGAAGCTTGCTCACCTTTTGGCATCCTTAGGACTGACAAAACCTTCTCGTTGTATCACATACAACCTTTCCTCAAGTAAACCGTTAAGGAAACGATGTTTTGACATCCATCTGCCAGATTTCATAATTGAAAAATGTAGCAATTGCTAACATAATTCCAACTGACTTTAGCATCGCTACTAGTGAGAAAGTCTCATCACAGTCAACTCCTTGAACTTGTCATAAACTTCTTTGCAACAAGTCAAGCTTTACAAATGGTGACATTTACCATCAACGTCTGTCTTCATTTTAAAGATCCACTCAATGACCTGCCGTCCAACGAGCAAGTCTACCAAAGTCTATACTTGGTTTTCATACATGGATCCTATCTCGGATTTCATGGCCTCTAACCATTTGTCGGAATCTGGGTCCATCATTGCTTCTCCATAGCTCGTAGGTTCATCGTTGTCCAACAACACGACCTCTAAGACAGGGTTATCACACCACCCAGGAGCAGTACACGTCCTTGTCAACCTACGAGGTTTGGTAGTAACTTGATCCGAAGCTTCATGATCATCATCATTAACTTCCTCTTCAACTAACTTAGGCTTCACAAAAACATCTTCCTGCACCGCGCTACTCTCTCGTTGAAACAAAGGTTCAACAAACTCATCAAGTTCTATCTTCCTCCCACTCAATTCTTTCGAGAGAAACTTTTCCTCGAGAAAGGACCCAGTTTTAGCAACAAACATTTTATGCTTGGATCTGAGATATAAGGTTCACCCAACTGTTCTTAGGGTATTCTGTGAAGATGCATTTGTCCGCTTTGGGTTCGAGCTCATTAGGTGAAAACATTTTTCCACACAAGCGTCGCAGCCCCAAACATTAAGAAATGATAGCTTAGGTTTCTATCAAACCATAATTCACAAGGTGTCATCTCAACAGATTTAGATGGTGCCCTATTTAAAGTGAATGCTGTTGTCTCTAATGCATAACCCCAAAACTATATTGGCAAATCGATAAGAGACATCATAGTTCGCATCATATCCAATAGAGCACGACTACGACGTTCGGACACACCATCACACTATGGTGGTCCAGGTGGTGTGAGTTGTGAAACAACTTTCACATCGTCTAAAGTTGTATGCCAAACTCGTAACTCAGACATTCACCTCCATGATCACATTGTAGACATTTTTATCTTAAACTTCACTCTGAATTCTAGGGGAGGAGGCAGCTTCAAACCCTCATGGTTTGGTCGAAATTGGAGGTGGAGGAGTCCTACTCCAATCCTATTAGGAGTAGGATTCCTCCTTTCCACTTGGAAACTCTTTCCACCTCTCCACCTTTGGATTTTTCCTTCTCAAACCACTCCAGCCGCATGGGCCCTTAGAGGAGGATTTGTCCAGCCCACCAGGGGCTGGTTTACCTCCTCCCACAGCCCATGTAGCCTCTTGGGTCGAGAGACCCCTCCCGATGGCCCCCCGGTACCCTCCCGACACTCCCGATACACTACCGATGAGCCCGAAACTTTTCGAGTGATCAAAACAGGACATCCTATATATCAATCTTTACCTCCAGACCCTTCCGGAGCTCCTCGTGACATCCGAGATCTTATCTGAGATTCCGAACAACCTTCGGTCACCAACATACATAACTCTATACGACCGAAACGTCACCAAACCTTAAGTGTGCAGACCCTGCGGGTTCGAGAACTATGTAGACATGACCAAGACATCTCTACGGTCAATAACCAATAGCGGGACCTGGATGCCCATATTGGTTCCTACATATTCTACGAAGATCTTTATCAGTCGAACCTCTATGTCAAGGATTCAATTAATCCCGTATGTTGTTCCCTTTGTTCTTCGGTATGTTACTTGCCCGAGATTCGATCGTTGGCATCTCCATACCTAGTTCAACCTTGTTACCAGCAAGTCTCTTTTCTCGTTCCGTAATACAAGATCCCGTGGCTAACACTTAGTCACATTTCTTTCAAGGCTTATTGTGATGTTGTATTACCGAGTAGGCCCTGAGATACCTCTGTGTCACACGGAGTAACAAATCCTAGTCTTTATCCATGCCAACCCGACAGACAACCTTGGAGATACCTGTAGAGCACCTTTATAGTCACACAGTTACGTTGCGACATTTGATACACACGAGGCACTCCTTCGGTGTTAGTGAGTTGCATGATCTCATGGTCATAGGAACAAATACTTGACATGAAGAAAACAGTAGCAATAAACTGACACGATCATATGCTACGTTTGTAGTTTGGGTCTTGTCCATCACATCATTCTCCTAATGATGTGATCCTATTATCAAATGACATCTCATGTCCATGATTGGGAAACCATAGCTATCTTTGATCAACGAGCTAGTCTATTAGAGGCATACTAGGGACATGGTGTTGTTTATGTATCCACACGTGTATATGAGTTTCCGATTAGTACAATTATAACATGGATAATAAACGATTATCATGAACAAGGAAATATGATAATAACCAATTTATTATTACGTCTAGGGCATATTTCCAACAATACGAGGAACTTGGCTTTTGTGCAAACATGGTGATACCGGCTTCGGCCACGGTTCGTCCGAACATCACAACACTTTGGTGGCTAATCGTACGCTTCCTATATTCCTTTTCGCACCCCTAGGTCTACGTGAAAGAAATAAAGCACTATAGTCTGATTGCCTAGTCTGCCGCACTGTACCGCCTTGGGGTTCCGATAATATGGCTAAGGGACATAGTACATTGGCATAGACACCCCATGTAGTATCTACGTGGGGGCTAAAGCCGACGACTCGCATCTTTCAGTATTAAACAACCACATAGGAGTTATAAAGGAATGCAAAACCATATAAGCGCAAATACTAATATCATTAAAAATTAACGCAAGTCTTCGGACATGTTACAAGCTCATGCAAATAATTTATCACCCGAACACTGTGACACTGTCAACCGAGCACTCTCCATCACTCCATCGAGGTATAGCTGGGGGCGTCGATGCTTCTTCCCGGGTGGCGGCGGGTCGGTGGCTACCTTCATCGTATTTAACCCCGACCAGTGCACTTTGGCCTTGGCAAGGGCCATCTAGGCTCGGTCGATGCAGGAGGAGTGCTTGACGGTGTCGAGGCAGGGCGTAGCAGCGATCAATCGCTGCACCAGGCCGAAGTAGCTGCCTGGTAGAGGCTCGCTGGGCCATAAGAGGATGCATAGGTCCTTCATGGCCGGCTCGCCATCTGGTGCAGCTCCATCAACTGTTTCAGCTACTCCACCAAAAGAGGAGGGCACTCGTGGGCTCCAAACTATGCCCAGAACAGCTAAGGTTTATCTCCTTCTCCCCGTGAGGCGAACAACTGATTGGCATCCACTATGCTCTTCTGGAGATCGGAGGATGCGCCCGGGGATCGCCACACCTGGTTAACCAATGTGAATCTGCTATCCCCAAATATGCACTTTAGTGAGTATGGCTTACCATCTGCTACTTCCTTGGCCTGGCGCACTTGCTCCTCGTAGAACCTTCTGTCCATCCGCTCCTTCTGGAGTTCGGTTTTCATGGTGGACAGTTCGGCCGAGCTCACCTTATTCTTCTACTTCAAGGCCTTGTGTCTTTCGCTAGCATCCTTGAGCTCCTACTGGACCTCTACCACACGAGCTTCATGCTTGCCACTAGTGGCCCGCATGGTGGAAAGGGCGACAGTCGTTTCCTTAGCAACCGCTCTCTCGGTGGCCGTCTTGTCCTTTACGTGCTGGAGCTCGGCCTTGAGCCTCTCCACCTCCTTCGCTGAGGCTGCACGTGCATTATACAATATGAATATGCTACATTGACAGTATTCGGACTATAGAGCTCAGATAAAGGCATTCAGATTCTGTTTTGACATACCTTGAGCCTCGTTAAGCCTTCGGTTAAGGGCCCCAACTTCGTCTTTGTAGCGCTTTAGCTTCCGATTTAGCTCTTACATCTTGGCGCCATTTATGGCCGCCGCCAATGATGAAGCCTGCATTACACACACAGTTAATACATTACCTGGGCTCTCAATTCCAGAATTATAGACAATCTGATCATATGTCGAGTTATTCTCACATTCTGGACACTTAGAGTGCATCTAGTTCGGTGCCATCTCCCTCACCACCAGTGTCTGCTTCCATAGGAGTCGGCTGGGACGACACCTCCACGACGTCCTTTGTGGTGCCTGGAGTGGTGGGATGCAAGGCATCCCTGCTCTCCGCTAGTTTAGCGGGTGGGGTCTCCCCGTTCGATATCACCTCAGTGAGGATAATGCACGGGGGTTTGTAAGGCCAATAACCTGCGTATTAGCAAACTCTAAAATCTATTCGTAATGAACAGGAGGGTCTTCGGATCCTAACCTGGATGGGGGGGGGGGTGCTTGACTCGTAGGCTCCTTCGTGGAACCTCCTTGAGGTCTTTAGACGCGGTGCCCGAGTCTGAACTATCGTCGGACAGAACGACTCGCGTCTGCCACACCCTCTTGTGGGTAGGAGAAGCGACCTGTTCCAGGGCGTCCGAAGACGCCGCTCTCTTCTTGGAACGGGGGGAATCGCCTCCCCCTCGCCCTCGACCTCGGCCTCCTCCTCGTCCTCTTCTTCCTCTTCCTCCTCAGCCTCCTCCAGATTCGAGGAGGCGGGGATATCCTCGGATGCGGAATCAGGATGGTTCCTGATGCGGATGCCAGCCTGGCTTGGTTTCTTCTTCTTCTTTTTCTTCGTGGGAGCCTCGTCAGGCTTCACCATGAGCACTTTGGCTAACAGCCCGGTCCTCTTGTCTTTAGGCTGAGGCACCGGACTGTTAATGTCGACGGCTTTCTTCAGCCATCTGTGCAAAGACAAATCGGCTAAGGGTTTATGAATCTTCTATGTAATAAAGCCGACCAAGCTAGGGTACATCATACCTTGGAATCGGGCTTGGCGGCGTGCAAACCCTTGTCCTCCTCCTCGGATGGCCAACTCTTCATTGATTTGAAGAGCACCTTCCACAACTTCTCCCGCATAGTGCGGAATAGGTTCCGGACTGTAGGCTCGTCTTTGAGTTCTCGAGCCCACATGAAGGTGTCCCGGCGCTGGCAGGGGAGGATGCATCTTCAAAGCATCACCTGGACCACGTCATCGCCGCCTGCCGTCGCGCTGTCGGAGAACTCATCTAGATCTCCACTCCCTTTTGCTGGATCAAGATCATAAGTTGTGGTCTAACCCTAGGGGTGATGTTGATGCCACTGTTGGGGAATGTTGCATGGGAAACAAAAAATTTCCTACGCATACGGAAGATCGATCCATGATGATGATCATCTACAAGAGGGAGTGTGGATCTACATACCCTTGTGGATCGCTAAGCGGGAAGGGTTATGAAACACGGTTGATGTAGTCGAACGTCTCCGCGATCCAAATTGCCGAGCGTCCCACAATCCAATCACGATCCGTACCAATCTAGCGCCAAACGGACGACACCTCCATGTTCAGGACATGTACAACTCAATGAGGATCTTCGCCTTCTTGATCCAGCAAGATGGATTGGAGAGGTAGACAAGTTCTCCGGCAGCGCGATGGCATGGCGACAATGGTGGTGGAACTATTTCGGTAGGGCTTCGCCGAGCACCAATGAAACGATCTAGAGGAGAAACTACGATCTAGAGGGAAGAGGGCAGCACGTGGCTTTTTCATGTATATGCTGCCCTCAATACATCCTCTATATATAGGAGGAGGCCGAGGGGAGGCTTCCTTGGCTCCTCCTCCAAGGAGGGCTTCGACCGAACCTAAGGGGGGAGATGTTGGAAATATGCCCTAGAGGCAATAATAAATTAGTTATTATCATATTTCCTTGTTCATGATAATCGTTTATTATCCATGCTATAATTGTATTGATCGGAGACTTAGATGCATGTGTGGATACATAGACAAAACCATGTCCCTAGTATGCCTCTAATAGAGTAGCTCGTTGATCAAAAGATGGTTAAGGTTTCCTAGCCATGGACATGAGATGTCATTTGATAACGGGGTCACATCATTAGGAGAATGATGTGATGGACAAGACCCAAACTGCAAACGTAGCATATGATCGTGTCAGTTTATTGCTACTGTTTTCCGCATGTCAAGTATGTGTTCCTATGACCATGAGATCATGCAACTCACAGATATCGGAGGAGTGCCTTGTGTGTATCAAACGTCGCAACGTAACTAGGTGACTATAAAGGTGCTCTACAGGTATCTCCGATGGTGTGTGTTGAGTTGGCATGGATCGAGACTGGGATTTGTTACTCCGTGTGACGGAGAGGTATCTCGGGGCCCACTCGGTAATGCAACATCACAATAAGCCTTGCAAGCAATGTGACTAATTGTTAGTTGCGGGATCTTGTATTACGGCATGAGTAAAGAGACTTGCCGGTAACGAGGTTGAACTAGGTATGGAGATACCGACGATCGAATCTCGGGCAAGTAACATACCGAAGAACAAAGGGAACGTTATACGGGATTAACTGAATCCTTGACATAGAGGTTCGACCAATAAAGATCTTCATAGAATATGTAGGAAACAATGTGGATGTCCAGGTCCCTCCATTGGTTATTGACCATAGAGGTGTCTCGGTCATGTCTACATAGTTCTCGAACCCGCAGGGTCTGCACACTTAAGGTTCGGTGACGTTTCGGTAGTGTAGAGTTATGTATGGTGGTGACCGAAGTTTGTTCGGAGTCCCGGATGAGATCTCGGACATCACGAGGAGCTCCGGAATGGTCCGGAGGTAAAGATTCATATATAGGAAGTCCCGGTTTGGTTTCCGGAAAAGTTTCGGGCTCATCGGTAGTGTACCGGGAGTGCCGGTAGTGTACCGGGAGTGCCGGTAGTGTACCGGGAGGCCTCCGGGAGGGGTATTTCGACCCCAAGAGGTCCATGGGCTGTGGGAGAATAATAACCAGCCCTTAGTGGGCTGGTAAAACAGCCACAAAGGCCCATGGCGCAGGAGAGAAAGTCCTAAAGCAAAAAGTGGAAAATCAGCCAATCGGAGGCAATCCTACTCCAACTAGGATTGGAGGTGAAGTAGGATTGCTTCCCACCTCCTATTTCGGCCGACCCAAAGGCCTTGGCTGCCTCTCCTCTCCTCTCCTCCTATATATACTAGTGGATTGGGTGGTTTTTGGATAGAATTTCCGGCCACGTGCTACCCGTTACACCGGTGCATCGTTTCTCCTCTAGATCGGTTTTCTGCAGCGCTTAGGCGAAGCCGTGCCGGAATTGCTCCACCACCATCACCGGAGCGCCGTCATGTTGCCGGTGAACTCTCTCTCCTCTCCACCTCCTCTCGCTGGATCGAGATGGTGGAGATCGTCATCAAGCTGCACATGTGCTGAACGCGGAGGTGCCGTCCGTTCGGCGCTAGATCGGAAGGACCGTGATCGAGATCGCGAGACGGTTCGTGATGTGATCACGGAACGGATCGTGATGAGTTCGCGGGACAGATCGTGATTAAGATCGTGAGACGGATTGTGATGAGTTCGCGGGATGGATCATGATGTGTTCATGGGACGGTTCGTGATTGGATCACGGGACGCTCGGCGATTTGGATCGCGAAGAAGTTCGACTACACCAACCGCGTTTCTTAACGCTTACCGCTTAGCGATCTACAAGGGTATGTAGATCCACTCTCCCTCTCATAGATGCCTATCACCATGGATAGGTTTGCGTGTGCGTAGGAAATTTTTTGTTTCCCATGCGACGTTCCCCAAGAGTGGCATCATGAGCTAGGTTGATGGTTCGATGTGATCTCGAGTAGAACACAAAAGGTTTGTGGGCGTTGATGATTAGATTGCTTCCTCCCTTGGTCGGATATTGCTTCAGCGGGATTGTGAGATGAAGCGTCCTGGACCAACATTACTCATACGCTTACGAGAGACTGGTTCCCTCGACGCAAGTTGTTGCTTAGATGGCTTGCGGGTGACAGTTTCTCTCACTTTAGTTGGATCGGATCTGACAAAGGCGGTCCTTGAGAAGGTTGAAAAGCAATCTATGTATCACCGTTGTGGTTTATGCGTAGGTGAGAATTGTTCTTGCTAGATACCCATAGCAGCCACGTAAAACATGCAACAACAATTAGAGGACGTCTAACTTGTTTTTGCAGGGTATGTTGTGATGTGATATGGCCAATTACATGATGAGATATATGTGATGTATGAGATGATCATGTGATGTATAGAATTTCACGACTTGCATGTCATTGAGTATGGCAACCGACAGGAGCCATAGGGTTGTCTTTAATTTTTGTATGACCTACGTGTCAATCATTAGGCGCTATGTAATGCTTTACTTTATCGCTAAGCGGTAGCAATAGAAGTAGAAGCAGGGCTGGCGCCACAACCCCAATGGCAACACATTGATGGAGATCAAGATGATGGAGATTATGGTGTTGTTCCGGTGACGATGGAGATCATGCCGTTGTTTCAAAGATGGAGATCTTAAACACAAGTTCATGGCCATATCATGTCACTTATGAATTGCATGAGATGTTAATCCTTTTATGCACCTTGTTTTGCTTAGTACGGCGGTAGCGTTATAAGGTGATCCCTCACTTGAATTTCAAGATGAACTGTGTTCTCCTTGAGTGTGCACCATTGCGAAAGTTCGTCGTGTTGAGACACCACGTGATGATCGGGTGTGATAGACTCTACGTTCACATACAACGGGTGCAAGCCAGATTTGCACGCGCAGAACACTCGGGTTAAACTTGACGAGCCTAGCATGTACAGACATGGCCTCGGAACACGCGAGACCGAAAGGTCGAACATGAGTCATATAGTAGATATGATCAACATAATGATGTTCACCATTGCAGCCACCTCAACTCACGTGATGATCGGACTTGAGTTGGTGAATTTGGATCATGTATCACTCGAATGATCGGAGGGATGTCAATTTGAGTGGGAGTTCTTAAGTAATATGATTAATTGAACTCATTATCATGAACATAGTCAAAGTGTCTTTGCAAATTATGTTGTAGATTACTAGCTCGCGCTGTAGCTCCCTTAAATTTTTATATGTTCCTAGAGAAATAGAGTTGAAAGATGTTGGTAGCAATATTGTGGACTGGGTCCGTGATCTGAGGATTGTCCTCATTGTTGTACAGAAGGCTTATGTCCTTAATGCACCGCTCGGTGCGCCACCCCCTCTAGCGTCGTCTATAGATGTTGTGAACATCTGACAGGCACGTTTCGATGACTACTTGATAGTTTAGTGCGTCATGCATTATGGCTTAGAATTGAGGCTCCGAAACGTTTTGAACGTCACGGAACATATGAGATGTTCTAGGAGCAGAGATTGTGATCTCAGGCTCGTGCCTGTGTTGCGAGATATGAGATCTCCAACAAGATTCTTTGCCTGTAAGATGAAGGAGAATAGCTCAATCGTTGAGCATGTACTCAGATTGTCTGGGTACTACAATCGCTTGAATCAAGTGGGAGTTGATCTTCCAGATAAGATAGTGATTGATATAGTTCTCCAAGTCACTGTCACTAAAGCTACTAGAACTTAGTGATGAACTATAATACACCAGGGATAGAAGTATTGATCCCTGAGCTGTTCGCGATGTTTGACACCGCGAAGGTAGAAATCAAGAAGGAGCGTCAAGTGTTGATGGTTAATCAAACCACTAGTTTCGAAAAGGGCAAGAGCAAGGAGGGAAACTTCATGGATAGCAAGTCAGTTGCTGCTCCAGTGAAGCAACCCAAAGTTGAACTCAAACCCGAGACTAAGTTCTTCTATTATGAGGTGAGAGGTCGCTGAAGCGGAACAACCCTAGATACTTGGTAGATAAGAAGGCTGGCAACATCGACAGAAGTATATTTGATATACGAGTTATTGATGTGTACCTTGCTAGTACTCCTAGTAGCACGTAGGTATTGGATACCGGTTCGATTGCTAAATGTTACTAACTCGAAATAAAAGCTACGGAATAAACGGAGAACTAGCTAAGGGTGAGGTGATGATGTGTGTTGGAAATGTTTCCAAGGTTGATGTGATCAACATCGCACACTCTCTCTACCTTCAGGATTAGTGACGAACCTAAATAAATGTTATTTGGTGTTTTGCGTTGAGCATGAACCTGATTATATCATGTTTGTTGCAATACGGTTATTCATTTAAGTCAGAGAATAATAGTTATTCTGTTTACATGAATAATACCTTCAATGGTCATGCACCCAGTGAGAATGGTTTGTTGAAATCTTGATCGTAGTAATACACATGTTCATAACATTGATGTCAAAAGATACAAAGTTAAATAAAGATAGTACCACATACTTGTGGCACTGCCGTAAAATGTCATATCGGTATAAAGCGCATGAAGAAACTCCATGGTGATGGATATTTGGACTCATTCGATTTCGAATCGTTGAGGCATGCGAACGATGCCTCTTGGGCAAGATGACTAAAGGACCCCGTTGGATGGAGCGGGCAAGTGATTCATTAGAAATGATACATGTTGATGTATGCAATCTAGTGAGTCTTGTAGCATGTAGTGGATATCGTTATTTTCTTACCTTCACTAATGATTTGAGTAGATATAGTGTATATTTACTTAATGAAACACAAGTCTGAATCGTTTGAAAGGTTCAAGCAAATTCAGAGTGAAGTTTAAAGATCATCGTGACAAGAAGATAAAAATGACTGCGATATGATCGTGGAGGTGAATATCTGAGTCACGAGTTTGGCATACAACTTAAGACAATGTGAAAGTTGTTTCACAACTAAATGCCACCTGGAACACCATAGTGTGATGGTGTGTCCGAACATCATAGTTATGCTCTATTGGACATGGTGTGTGCTATGATGTCTCTTGTCGTTTTACTACTATAATTTTGGGGTTATGCATTAGAGACAACTACATTCACTTTAAAAAGGGCACCATCTAAATCCGTTGAGATGACACCACGTGAATTATGGTTTGATTGAAACCTAAGTTGTCATTTCTTAATGTTTGGGGCTGCGACGCTTGTGTGGAAAATGTTTTCACCTAATGAGGTAGAACCCAAGGCGGACAAATGCATCTTCATAGAATACCCTAAGATCAGTTGGGTGAACCTTCTATCTCAGATCCAAGTGCAAAGTGTTTGTTTCTTAAACGGATCCTTTCTCGAGGAAATGTTTCTCTCGAAAGAATTGAGTGGGAGGAAGATAGAACTTGATGAGGTTGTTAAACCTTTGTTCAACCAGAGAGTAGCGCAACGCAGAAAGATGTTTCTGTGAAGCCCACGTTAGTTGAAGAGGAAGTTAATGATGATGATCATGAAGCTTCAGGATCAAGTTACTATCGAACTTCGTAGGTCGACAAGGATGTGTACTGCTCCTGAGCGGTACGACAACCCTGTCTTGGAGGTCATGTTGTTGGACAACGATGAACCTACGAGCTATGGAGAAGCGATGATGGGCCCGGATTCCGACAAATGGTTGGAGGCCATGAAATCCGAGATAGGATCCATGTATGAAAACCAAGTGTAGACTTTGGTAGACTTGCTCGTTGGACGGCAGGTCGTTGAGTACAAATGGATCTTTAAAATGAAGACAGACACTAGTGGTGAATGTCATTATTTGTAAAGTTCGACTTGTTGCAAAGACGTTTGTGACAAGTTCAAGGAGTTGACTACGATGAGACTTTATCACTTGTAGTGGTGCTAAAGTCTGTTGGAATTATGTTAGCAGTTGCTATGTTTTCAAATATGAAATCTGGCAGATGGATGTCAAAACAACGTTTCCTTAACGGTTTACTTGAGGAAAGGTTGTATGTGATACAACCAGAAGGTTTTGTCAGGCCTAAGGATGCTAAAAGGTGTGCAAGCTTCGGTGATCCTTCCATGGACTGAAGCAAGCATCTCGGAGTTGGAATATACGCTTCGATGAGGTGATCAAAGTTTTGATGTTTATACAAAGTTTACGAGAAACTTGTATTTGCAATAAAGTGAGTGGGAGCACTATAGAATTTATGATAAGTATATGTGGATGACATATTGTTGATCAGAAATAATGTAGAGTTTCTGGAAAGCATAAAACGGTCATTTGGAAAGTGATTTTTAAAGGAAGACCTGGATGAAGCTACCTAATTGTTGAGCATCAAAATCTATGGAGATAGATCAAGATGCTCGATGAGACTTTCAGTGAGTGCATACCTTGACAAGATTTTGAAAGAGTTCAAAATGGATCAGTCAAAGAAAGAGTTCTCGCATGATTTGTAAGGTGTGAAAGTTGAGTGAGACTCAAAGCTCGACAACGGCAGAAGAAAGAGAAAGGACGAACGTCGTCCCCTATGCCTTAGCCATAGGCTCTATATTATGCCATGCTGTGTACCACACCTGTGTGTGCCTTGCCATGAGTCCGTCAGGGGGTACAAGAGTGAACCAGGAGAGGATCACTGGACAGCGGTCAAGATTATCCTCAGTAACTAAGAGACTGAGGAGATGTTTCTCGATTATGGAGGTGATAAAGAGTTCGCCGTAAGGAGTTACGTCGATACAAGCTTTAACACTAATCCGGATGACTCGTAGTAGCAATCTGGATACGTATAGTTGAGCAGCCATTTGGAATAGTACCGAGCGGAGTGTGGTAGCACTGTTTACAGTTTGACATAGGTATTTGCAAATTGCACACGGATCTGAATGGTACAGACCCGTTGACTATAAGTCCTCTCTCACATGCAAAGCATGATCGAGCCCCAGAACTCGTTGGGTGTTAGATTCATAACAATGCGAATCACATGGTGATGTGAACTAGATTATTGACTCTAGTGCAAGTGGGAGACTGTTGGAAATATGCCCTAGAGGAAATAATAAATTAGTTATTATCATATTTCCTTGTTCATGATAATCGTTTATTATCCATGCTATAATTGTATTGATCGGAGACTTAGATGCATGTGTGGATACATAGACAAAACCATGTCCCTAGTATGCCTCTAATAGACTAGCTCGTTGATCAAAAGATGGTTAAGGTTTCCTAGCCATGGACATGATATGTCATTTGATAACGGGGTCACATCATTAGGAGAATGATGTGATGGACAAGACCCAAACTGCAAACGTAGCATATGATCGTGTCAGTTTATTGTTACTGTTTTCCGCATGTCAAGTATGTGTTCCTATGACCATGAGATCATGCAACTCACAGATATCGGAGGAGTGCCTTGTGTGTATCAAACGTCGCAACGTAACTGGGTGACTAGAAAGGTGCTCTACAGGTATCTCCGATGGTGTCTGTTGAGTTGGCATGGATCGAGACTGGGATTTGTTACTCCGTGTGACGGAGAGGTATCTTGGGGCCCACTCGGTAATGCAACATCACAATAAGCCTTGCAAGCAACGTGAATAATTGTTAGTTGCGGGATCTTGTATTACGGAATGAGTAAACAGACTTGCCGGTAACGAGGTTGAACTAGGTATGGAGATACCGACGATCGAATCTCGGGCAAGTAACATACCGAAGAACAAAGGGAACGTTATACGGGATTAACTGAATCCTTGACATGGAGGTTCGATCGATAAAGATCTTTGTAGAATATGTAGGAACCAATGTGGATGTCCAGGTCCCGCCATTGGTTATTGACCGTAGAGGTGTCTCGGTCACGTCTACATAGTTGTCGAACCCGCAGGGTCTGCACACTTAAGGTTCGGTGACGTTTCGGTAGTGTAGAGTTATGTATGGTGGTGACCGAAGTTTGTTCGGAGTCCCGAATGAGATCCCGGACGTCACGAGGAGCTCCAGAATGGTCCGGAGGTAAAGATTCATATATAGGAAGTCCCGGTTTGGTTTCCGGAAAAGTTTCGGGCTCATCGGTAGTGTACCGGGTGTGCCGGTAGTGTACCGGGAGTGCCGGTAGTGTACCGGGAGGCCTCCGGGAGGGGTATTTCGACCCCAAGAGGTCCATGGGCTGTGGGAGAATAATAACCAGCCCTTAGTGGGCTGGGAAAACAGCCACAAAGGCCAATGGTGCAGGAGAGAAAGTCCTAAAGCAAAAAGTGGAAAATCAGCCAATCGGAGGCAATCCTACTCCAACTAGGATTGGAGGTGAAGTAGGATTGCTTCCCACCTCCTATTTTGGCCGACCCAAAGGCCTTGGATGCCTCTCCTCTCCTCTCCTCCTATATATACTAGTGGATTGGGTGGTTTTTGGATAGAATTTCCGGCCACGTGCTACCCGTTACACCGGTGCATCGTTTCTCCTCTAGATCGGTTTTCTGCAGCGCTTAGGCGAAGCCGTGCCGGAATTGCTCCACCACCATCACCGGAGCGCCGTCATGCTGCCGGTGAACTCTCTCTCCTCTCCACCTCCTCTCGCTGGATCGAGACGGTGGAGATCGTCATCAAGCTGCACATGTGCTGAACGCGGAGGTGCCGTCCGTTCGGCGCTAGATCGGAAGGACCGTGATCGAGATCGCGAGACGGTTCGTGATGTGATCACGGAACGGATCATGATGAGTTCGCGGGACAGATCATGATCAATACCGTGAGATGGATCGTGATGAGTTCACGGGATGGATCATGATGTGTTTGCGGGACGGTTCGTGATTGGATCACGGGACGCTCGGCGATTTGAATCGCGAAGAAGTTCGACTACACCAACCGCGTTTCTTAACGCTTCCCGCTTAGCGATCTACAAGGGTACATAGATCCACTCTCCCTCTCATAGATGCTCATCACCATGGATAGGTTTGCGTGTATGTAGGAATTTTTTTGTTTCCCATGCGACGTTCCCCAACAGGAGAGAACTCCCACAAGGAAGGTGGAATCTTGGGAGGACTCTCTCCCCACTTGGTTTGCTCCTCCCACTTACGCATAGGACCTCTTGGGCTGGCCTCCCAGCCTACTAGGGGCTGGTGTGCCACCACTCAGACCCATGGGGTGGGTGGGACCCACTTCATGGACCCCCGGAACCCATTTGTCACTCCCGATACACTACCAAAAATGCCCGAAACTTTTCCGGAGTTCAAACACCACTTTCCTATATATCAATCTTCGTCTTTGGATAATTACGGAACTCCTCGTGACGTCCAGGATCTCATCCATGACTCCGAAAAACCTTCGGTCACCACCATACATAACTCTATTCTATCGAAACATCACCGAACCTTAAGTGTGCAGACCCTGCGGGTTCGAGAACTATGTAGACATGACCGAGACACCTCTATGATCAATAACCAATAGAGGGACCTAGATGCCCATATTGGCTCCCACATATTCTACGAAGATCTTTATCGGTTGAACCTCTATGTCAAGGATTCTATTAATCCCGTATACTGTTCCCTTTGTTCTTCGGTATGTTACTTGCCCGAGATTCGATCGTCGGTATCTCTATACCTAGTTCTATCTCATTACTGGCAAGTCTCTTTACTCATTCCGTAATACAAGATCCCATGTCTAACACTTTATCCACATTGCTTGCAAGGCTTTTTGTGATGTTGTATTACTGAGTGGGCCCTAAGATACCTCTCCGTCACACGGAGCAACAAATTCCAGTCTTGATCCTTGGCCACTCAACAGATACCCTCGGAGATACCTGTAGAGCATCCTTATACTCACCCAGTTTTGTTGCGACGTTTGATACACACAAGGTTCTCCTCTGGTGTTAGTGAGTTGCATGATCTCATGGTCATAGGAACATATACTTGACATGCAAAAAACTATAGCAATAAACTGACACAATCATATGCTATTTTTATAGTTTGGGTCTTGTCCATCACATCATTCTCCCAATGATGTGATCCTGTTATCAAATGACATCTCATGTCTATGGCCAGGAAACCTTGACCATCTTTGATCAACAAGCTAGTCTACTAGAGGCATACTAGGGACAGAGTGTTGTCTATGTATCCACACATGTAATGTGTTTCCGATCGATACAATTATAACATGGATAATAAACAATTATCATGAAAAAGGATATATAATAATAACCATTTATTGTTGCCTCTAGGGCATATTTCCAACAATAAGAAGGTTGGTTACCATTTAGAAATTACATACCGAATAAGTCATCCCTTCTTGGAGCACACGACGGGTCTTTGGTGATGTCCGATGTGCTCACGCCATAGGTTGAGGGCCTTTGAAGTCCTTCCTTATTGAAGGGCTACCAGCCCAGCCCACGGACTGGACCATCTCGGCTAGGACCCCCTAGATGCTTGTATGACCCTTTGTCGCTAGCCATGGTCGTATTGCCAATCATGGGATACATTGCTTTCTCTGAAATGTATCTCGGTTGCGAAGCACACTTCGAATTGTGGAGGAAATACATTTGCGTGATGCTCTATTCCCGAGACGGGAAATTGCTTGAAGTAGGCGCCGCTGAAGTGTGTAGAATAGCTAGGGCCGCCTACCCCACCAACACCCCTTGAGAAGATGACACATGGGCATCTGAGTGGTTCTATATGGTTGATGTCCCTCTGCACGACCCAGTTCGGCCCGGTCTTCCGACCTTCTCCTTGGCCCGGGCTTCAGCTAGAGATCAGGGAGCATTGCTCAAAATGATGACATCGATGTGGCCTGCCTGTTGGAAATATACCCTAGAGGCAATAATAAATTATTTATTATTATATTTCCTTGTTCGTGATAATCGATTTTTATCCATGCTATAATTGTATTGATTGGAAACTAAATACATGTGTGGGTATATAGACAACACTATGTGCCTAGTATGCCTCTAGTAGTCTAGCTCGTTGATCAAAGATGGTCAAGGTTTCCTTGCCATGGACATGAGATGTCATTTGATAACGGGGTCACGTCATTATGAGAATGATGTGATGGAAAAGAACCAAACTATAAACGTAGCATATGATCGTGTCAGTTTATTGCTACAGTTTACTACATTTCAAGTATCTGTTCCTATGACCATGAGATCATGCAACCCACTGACACTGGAGGAGTACCTTGTGTGTATCAAACGTCGCAACGTAAATGGGTGACTATAAAGGTGCTCTACAGGTATCTTCGAGGGTGTCTATTGAGGTGACATGGATCAAGACTGGGATTTGTTAGTCCATGTGACGGTGAGGTATCTCAGGGCCCACTCGGTAAAAACAACATCACAATAAGCCTTGCAAGAAATGTGACTAAGTGTTAGCCATGGGATCTTGTATTACCAAACGAGTAAAGAGACTTGCCGGTAACAGGATTGAACTAGGTATAGAGATACCGACGACCGAATCTCGGGCAAGTAACATACCAAAGAACAAAGGGAACAACATACGAGATTAATTGAATCCTTGACATAGAGGTTCAACCGATAAAGATATTCGTAGAATATATATGAACCAATATGGGCATCCAGGTCCCGCTATTGGTTATTGACCATAGAGGTGTCTTGGTCATGTCTACATAGTTCTCAAACCCGCAAGGTCTGCACACTTAAGGTTCGGTGACGTTTCGGTAGTATAGAGTTATGTATGGTGGTGACCGAAGGTTATTAGGATTCCCGGATGAGATCCTAGACGTCGAGGAGCTCTGGAATGGTCCGTAGGTAAATATTGATATATAGGAAGTCCTATTTTGGTCATCCGACAAGTTTTGGGCTCATCCGTAGTGTACCGGGAAGGGTGTCTCGACCTAAGAGGCTACATGGCCTGTAGGAGGAGGTAAATCAGCCCCTGGTGGGCTGGCCAAAGCCTCCCCTAGGGGCCCATGCAGTTGGAGTGGAGGGAGGAGGCAAAAGCCCAAAGGTGGAAAGGCTTCCAAGTGGGGAGGAGTCCTACTAGGAGTAGGATTGGAGTCCAACTCCCTCTCCTCCCCACTTCGGCCAAACCAAAGGGCAGCCCTAGGGCGCAACCTGCCCTCCCCCTCCTCCTGTATATACTAGAGGTTTAGAGGTGAGGAATAACCCTAATTGCCATGTGCTCCCTCCAGTTCATCTGCATCAGTTTTCTCCTCTAGTCTAGTTCGGCGGCGCTTAGGCGAAACTCTGTCGGAAAAGTTCCACCACCATCACTGCGACGCCGTCGCGCTGCCGAAGAACTCATCTACCTCTCTGCTACCTCTTGCTGGATCAAGAAGGTGGAGATCGTCATTAAGCTGTACGTGTGCTGAACGCGGAGGTGTTGTCCGTTTGGTGCTAGATAGGAAGGACTGTGATCAAGACCGCGAGACGATTCGTGATTTGATTGCGGGACAGATCATGATGGGATCGCGGGACGGATCGTGATTGGACCGTGAGAAGGATCGTGATGGGATTGCGGGATGCTCTGCGATTTGGATCGCGAAGATGTTTGACTACATCAATCGCGTTTCTTAACGCTTCCCGCTTAGCGATCTAGAAGGGTATGTAGATTCACTCCCCCCTCGTAGATGCTCATCACCATGGATAGATCTTGAGTGTGCGTAGGAAATTTTTTGTTTCTCATGCAACATTCCCCGTCAATGGCATCATTTGCTAGGTCTATGTGTAGATGAGATCACGAGTAGAAAACAAAGGAGTTTGTGGGTGTTGATTCTTAGATTGCTTCCTCCCCTGGTCGTGTTTTGATTCAACGCTATTGTGGGATGAAGCGGCCCGGACCAACCGTACTCGTACGCTTACGAGAGACCGGTTTCATTGACTGACGTGTAACTTCGTTGCACAAAGATGGTTGGCGGGTGTCCGTTTCTCCTACTTTAGTTGGATCGGATTCGACAAAGGCGGTCCTTGAGATGGTTGAAAAGCAATTTATGTATCACCGTTGTGGTTTTTGCATAGGTGAGATGTGTTATTACTATATACCCGTAGCATCCACGTAAAACAAGCAACAACAATTAGAGGACGTCTAACTTGTTTTTGCAGGGTATGTTGTGATGTGATATGGCCAATTACATGATGAGATATATGTGATGTATGAGATGATCATGTATTGTATAGAATATCACGACTTGCATGTTGATGAGTACGGCAACCAGCAGTAGCCATAGGGTTGTGTTTAATTATTGTATGACATGCGTGCCAATCATTAAGCGCTATGTAATGCTTTACTTTATCGCTAAGAGGTAGCAATAGTATTTGAAGCATGGTGGGCGCGACAACCGCGATGGCGACACGTTGATGGAGATCAAGATGATGAAGATCATGGTGTCTTGCCGGTGACGATGGAGATCATGCCGGTGCTTTCAAGATGGAGATCAAAAGCACAAGTTCATGGCCATATCATGTCACTTATGATTTGCATGTGATGTTAATCCTTTTATGCACCTTGTTTTGCTTAGGACGACGGTAGCATTATAAGGTGATCTCTCACCAAAATTTCAAGATAAAATTGTGTTCTCCCCGAGGGTGATCCATTGCGAAAGTTCGTCGCGTCGAGACACCACATGATGATCGGGTGTGATGGAGTCTACGTTCACATACAAAGGGTGCAAGCTAGTGTTGCACATGCAGAACACTCGGGTTAAACTTGACGAGCCTAGCATGTACAGACATGGCCTCGGAACACAAGAGACCAAAAGGTCGAACATGAGTCATATAGTAGATATGATCAACATGATGATGTTCACCATTGAAACCACCTCAACTCACGTGATGATCGGACTTGAGTTGGTGAATTTGGATCATGTATCACTTGAATGACCGGAGGGATGTCAATTTGAGTGGGTGTTCTTAGGTAATATGATTAATTGAACTCACTATCATGAACATAGTCAAAGTGTCTTTGCAAATTATGTTGTAGATAGCTTGTGTTGTAGCTCCCCTGTTTTTATTGATACGATCCTAGAGAAAAGTAAGTTGAAAGATATTGGTAGAAGTTTTGCGGACTAGGTCCATGGTTAGAGGATTGTCCTTAGTTCCTTCATAGAAGGCTTATGTCCTTGATGCACTGCTCGGTGCGCCACCCCCTCTAGCGTCATCTATGGATGTTGTGAACATCTGACAGACACGTTTTGATGACTACTTGATAGTTCAGTGCGTCTTGCATTATGGCTTCGAATTCAGGCTTCAAATACGTTTTGAAAGTCATGGAGCATATGTGATGTTCCAAGGGCTGAAATTGGATTTCAGGCTCGTGCCCGTGTTAGAGGCAGGAGACCTCCAACAAGATTCATTGCGTACAAGATGAAGGAGAATAACTCAATCGGTGAGCATGTGCTCAGATTTTCTGGGTGCTACAATCGCTTGAATCAAGTGGGAGTTGATCTTCCAGATAAGATAGTGATTGATATAGTTCTCAAACTCACTATTACTAAACTACTAGAGCTTCATGATGAACTATAAAGTGCCAGGGATGGTAATAATGATCCCTAAGCTATTCGCGATGTTTAACACCGCGAAGGTAGAAATCAAGAAGGAGCATAAAGTGTTGATGGTTAGTAAAACCACTAGTTTCAAGAAGGGTAAGGGCTAGGAAGGAAAATTCATGGATGGCAAGTCAGTTGCTGCTCCAGTGAAGCAACCAAAAGTTGAACCCAAGCCCGAGACTAAGTGCTTCTATTATGAGGAGAACGGTCGCTGAAGTGGAACAACTCTCGATACTTGGTAGATAAATAGGCTGGCAATATCGACACAAGTATATTAGATATACATTTTATTGATGTGTACCTTTCTAGTACTCCTAGTAGCACCTGGGTATTGGATACCGGTTCGGTTGCTAAATGTTAGTAACTTGAAATAATAGCAACTGAATAAACGGAGACTAGCTAAGGGTGAAGTGATGATATGTATTGGAAATGTTTCCAAGGTTGATGTGATCAACATCGCACGCTCTCTACCTTCGGGATTAGTGACAAACCTAAATAAATGTTATTTCGTGTTTGCGTTAAGTATGAACATGATTAGATTGTGTTTATTGCAATATGCTTATTCATTTAAATTAGAGAATAATGGTTATTCTGTTTACATGAATAATACCTTCAATGGTCATGCACCCAATGAGAATGGTTTGTTGAATCTTGATCGTAGTAATACACATGTGCATAACATAGATGCAAAAAGATACAAAGTTAATAATGATAGTACCACATACTTGTGGCACTGCCACTAAATGTCATATTGGTGTAAAGCGCATGAAGAAACTCCATGCTCATGGATCTTTGGACTCATTCAATTTCGAATCGGTTTAGACATGCGGACCATGCCTCATGGGCAAGATGACTAAAGACCCCATTTTCGGTAATGGAGCGGGCTAGTAACTTATTGGAAATAATACATGTTGATGTATGCGGTCCGATGAGTGTTGTAGCGTGCAATGGATATCGTTATTTTCTTACTTGCACTTATGAATTGAGTATATATGAGTATATTTACTTAATGGAACACAAGTCTGAAACATTTGAAAAGTTCAAACAAATTCAGAGTGAAGTTTAATATCATCATGACAAGAAGATAAAAATGTCTATGATATGATCGTGCAGGTGAATATCTGAGTTACGAGTTTGGTATGCAACTTAAGACAATGTAAAAGTGGTTTCGCAACTCATGCCACGTGGAAAACGATAGTGTGATGGTATGTCCAAACGTCATAGTCGTGCTCTATTGGATATGGTGCGTAGTATGATGTCTCTGATTGTTTTGCCACTATCATTTTTGGGTTATGCATTAGAGACAACTACATTCACTTTAAATACGGTACCATCTAAATCCGTTGAGATGACACCGCATGAATTATGGTTTGATAGAAACCTAAGCTGTCATTTCTTAGAGTTTGGGAATGCGACACTTACTTATGATAAGATCGAACCCAAAGAGGAAAAACACAACTTCATAGGATACCTTAAGATCAGTTGGGTGTACCTTCTATCTCAGATCCAAGTGCAAAGTGTTTGTTGCTAAAACGGGACCTTTCTCGAGAAATAGTTTCTCTCGAAAGAAGTGAGTGGAAGGAAGATAGAACTTGATGAGGTTGTTGAACCTTTGTTTCAACCAGAGAGTAGCGCATCACAGAAAGTTGTTTTTGTGTATCCTACGTTTGTTGAAGAGGAAGTTAATGATGATGATCATGAAGCTTCAGATCAAGTTACTATCGAACCTCATAGGTCGACAAGGACACGTACTACTCCCGAGTGGTATGACAACCGTGTCTTAGAGGTCATGTTGTTGGACAACGGTGGTCCTACGAGCTATAGAGAAGCGATGATGAGCTCGGATTTCGACAAATGGCTAGGAACCATGAAATCCAAGAAAGGATCCATGTATGAAAACCAAGTATGGACTTTGGTAGGCTTGCCCGTTGAATAGCTGGTCGTTGAGTACAAATGGACCTTTAAGATGAAGACATATGCTGATGGTGAATGTCACCATTTATAAAGCTCAAGTTGTCGCAAACAAGTTTTTGCCAAGTTCAAGGAATTGACTATGATGAGACTTTCTCACCGTTAGCGATGCTAAAGTCTGTTGGAATTATGTTAGCAGTTGATGCATTTTTCAATTATGAAATCTGGCAGATGGATGTCAAAACATCATTTACTTAATGGTTTACTTGAGTTTTGGTTGTATGTGATACAACGAGAAGGTTTTGCCCGTCCTAAGGATGCTAAAAGGTGTGCAAGCTCCAGCAATCCTTCTATGGGCTGGAGCAAGCATTTCGGAGTTGGAATATACACTTTGATGAGGTGATCAACCTTTTTGTGTTTATACAAAGAAACTTGTATTTTCAAGAAAGTGAGTGGGAGCACTATAGAATTTCTGATAAGTATATGTGGTTGACATATTATTGATCGGAAATGATGTGGAATTTCTGGAAAGCATAAACGGTTGTTTAAAAATAGTTTTTCAAAGGAAGACCTGGATAAAGCTACCTGATTGTTGGGAATCAAGATCTATAGAGATAGATCAAGATGCTTGATGAGACTCTCAATGAGTACATACCTAGACAACATTTTGAAAGAGTTCAAAAAGGATCAGTCAAAGAAGGAGTTCTTGCCTGATTTGTAAGGTGTGGAGTTGAGTGAGACTCAAAGCTCGACCACGACAGAAGATAGAGAAAGGACGAAGGTTGTCCCCTATGCCTTAGCCATAGGCTCTATATAATATGACATGCTGTGTACCGCACCTGTGTGTGCCTTGCCATGAGTCGTCAAGGCGTATAAGAGTGATCCAGGAGTGGATCACTAGACAGGGGTCAAGATTATCCTTAGTAATGAGAGGACTAAGGAAATATTTCTCGATTATGGAGGTGCTAAAGAGTTTTCCGTAAAGGGTTGCGTTGATGCAAACTTTAACACCAATCCGGATGACTCTGAGTAGCAATCCGGATACGTATAGTGTAGAAACCCTTTGGAATAGTTCCAAGTGGAGAGTGGTAGCAGTGTCTACAGTATGACATAGAGATTTGCAAAGTACACAGGGATCTGATTGTCATAGGCCCGTTGACTAAGGACCTCTCTCACATGCAAAGCATGATCGAACCCCAGAACTCATTCAGTGTTAGATTAATAACAATGTAAATCACATGGTTATGTGAACTAGATTATTGACTCTAGTGCAAGTGGGAGACTGTTGGAAATATGCCCTACAGGCAATAATAAATTAGTTATTGTTATATTTCCTTGTTCGTGATAATCGTTTATTATCCATGCTATAATTGTATTGATTGGAAACTAAATACATGTGTGGGTATATAGACAACACTATGTCCCTAGTATGCCTCTAGTAGACTATCTCGTTGATCAAAGAAGGTCAAGGTTTCCCATCCATGGATATGAGATGCCATTTGATAACGAGGTCACATCATTAGGAGAATGATGTGATGGACAATACCCAAACTATAAACATAGCATATGATCGTGTCACTTTATGCTACAGTTTCATGCATGTCAAGTATCTGTTCCTATGACCATGAGATCATGCAACTCACTGACACCGCAGGAGTACCTTGTGTGTATAAAACATCACAACTCAACTAGGTGACTATAAAGGTTCTCTATAGGTATCTCCGAGGGTGTTTGTTGAGTTGTCATGGATCAAGACTGGGATTTGTTACTCCGTGTGATGGAGAGGTATCTCAGGGCTCACTCGGTAATACAACATCGCAATAAGCCTTGCAAGCAATGTGACTAAGTGTTAGCCATGGGATCTTGTATTACGGAATGAGTAAAGAGACTTGCCGGTAACAGTATTGAACTAGGTATAGAGATGCCGACGATCGAATCTCGGGCAAGTAACATACTGAAGAACAAAGGGAAATCATACAGGATTAACTGAATCCTTGAAATAGAGTTTCAAACAATAAAGATTTCATAGAATATGTTGGAGCCAATATGGGAATCCTGGTCGAGGTATTGTTTATTGATCGTAGAGGTTTCTCGGTCATGTCTACATAGTTCTTGAACCCGCAGGGTCTGCACACTTAAGGTTCGATGACGTTTCGGTAGTATAGAGTTATGTATGGTGGTGACTAAAGGTCGGTCGGAGTTCTGGATGAGAACCCGGACGTCACGAGTAGCTCCGGAATAGTCCGGAGGTAAAGATTGATATATAGGAAGTCCTGGTTTGGTCTCCGGAAAAGTTTCGGGCTCATCGGTAGTGTACCGGGAGTGCCGGGAGGGTACCGGGGGACCATCGGGAAGGGTTTCTCGACCCACGAGGCTACATGGGCTGAAGTAGGAGGTAAACCAGCCCCTGGTGTGCTGGACTAAGCCTCCCCAGAGGGCCCACGTATCTGGAGTGGAGGGAGGAGGCAAAAGCCCAAAGGTGGAAAGGCTTCCAAGTGGGGGAGGAGTCCTACTAGGAGTAGGATTGGAGTCCAACTTCCTCTCCTCCCCACTTCGGCCGAACTAAAGGGCAGCCCTAGGGTGCAGCATACCCTACCCATCCTCCTATATATACTAGGTGTTTAGAGGTGAGGGCTAACCCTAATTGCCACGTGTTCCCTCTAGTTCATCTAGATCGGTTTTCTCCTCTAGTCTAGTTCGACGGTGCTGAGGCAAAGCCCTATCGGAATAGTTCCACCACCATCACCGCCACGATGTCGTGCTGCCAGAGAACTCATCTACCTATCCGCTCCCTCTTGATGGATCAAGAAGCTGAAGGTTGTCATCGAGCTGTACGTGTGCTGAATGCGGAGGTGTCGTTCGTTCGGCGCTAGATCGGACGGACCGTGATCAAGATCGCGAGACGATTCGTGATTTGATCATGGGAAGGATCATGATGGGATCGTGGGACGGATCGTGATTGGATAGCGAGAAGGATCATGATGGGATTCCGGGATGCTCAACAATTAGGATCGTGAAGACGTTCGAGTACATCAACCGCGTTTCTTAACGCTTCCCACTTAGCGATCTACAAGAATATGTAGATTCACTCTCCCCCTCGTAGATTCTCATCACCATGGATAGATCTTGCGTGTGCGTAGGAATTTTTTTGTTTCCCATGCAACGTTCCCCAGCACTACCCTGCAAACAAAGTAAAGTGTCTGACCAATACTCACTTGACAATCATAGACATAATGGCAGCAAGCATCATCCGAAGAATCCAACCTCTTCGCCAACCCCAACATCTGTTGTGTATGTACAACAGGACCAACAACACCACTTGGTCGATACAAAATGACTTCAAGGACGATGTCGCCTTTATGCTATCCCCAGCTGGCATATACAAGGGAGAGGCCCTAGTTTTTGCCAAGAGAAGATTCATAGACGGCCTGTCTCATAGTAATCCAGGCGACATAGTAAGTTTTTTTCTTCTAAACTTCCTTCATTATCCGAAAAACTCATCCCGTTTCTTCTTAACAATCATCGTATTCATCTAGTGATGGAGGCACTAGGTCGAGATACTTAAGTGTACGACGCTCAAGCCAGGGACATATCATCGCGACGATGATCCCATCTTCCACGAGGATGAGGAGATATCCACCATATATGAAGGGGGATATTTTACCAAGAGAGCCTCGACGGCTCCAGAGTGTCTATCACCCCAGACCTGCCGGGGCTATGCCTTCCTCATAGGTAAATCCTCCTCCCGTTACCTCTCGAAAGAGACCTTCTAGTCGAGGAACTCCGAGCACCCTAATTCCTCTTCCTAAGGTTTGACGCTCGAAGCATTTGCCCGGTGCTGAGGCACCTCCCGGGGTCCTACTGTGCATGTTGCCCCTCAGTAGGGTACGACCACAAAGCCGTAATGTAATGTTCAACCTTCGAACAGGTAATTCTCCCTATCTTTATATTTTGTCCAAATACATAGGATGAAATGCCTGATTATTCGGTTCTTGTATAGGCCGACCGGTGAAGCAGCTATAGCCTTGGTGGAGAAGAATCCACCCGCAAGCTTTAGTGTCCAACCGTCCTCTACCTTGCGGAGTGCCCCTCAAGCGCCACAACCAGCCACTTCAAGGACGCATTCGGCTATAGTCACCGAGCACGACAACGCGATGATACATCGACACCATCAAGCCACTTTGAAGAGACCTACGTTTACTCGCCAAGAGTTCAATGCTCCCAGTTCGGTTGATGCCTGTTGAAAGCACATTTCCTCCCTTGGTGGTTTTGGTTATTTATAACAACATATAAGTCGTTGAACTAATGTTTCCACCATGTATATTTTAGGAAATGTTCAATGATAGGATTGGCAAAAGGATTGTGGAGATTGTGGAATACCCCAAAGATTCAAGGAAATAGGTTGGCAAAGCTTCAAGCAAGAGGACTCTACAATTTATATTTATGAGAAATCACTTTGAGTCCATAGGAAAGCCAATACTATTAAAAGGGGGTAAGGTTTTGTTGTTGAACAAAATGCTCATACGTGCACAAGTGATAGTCACCAAAAACACCCACAAACTCTCCCAACAAAGTCTGTCCAAAGCCAAATATTCAAAATCGGTGCAACCAACATTTCCATCCAGGTCCCACCGATTCCAACCCTAGACAGACTCTACCAAACCCTAGCTTTTCAGTGCAACCGATACTGCATTCGGTGCCACCGAGTTGGGCTGTCAACTTTCTGTTACGCAAGTTCACAGTTTTGGTCCCTCCGATATTGTCGAATCGGCGTCACCAAGAATGGCATTCTGACCGTTGGTCACCTCATCGGTGCAACCGAGTTTCCTATATCGGTCTCACCAAGATTCAAAAGTTGCCACCATTTGATCACTTCGGTACCATCGAGATTAACACATCGGTGTCACCAAGTTGGTCATTTTGTGTGTAACGGTTGGATTTTTGGGGATGCCCATACATACTGCTTCACCACCACCTACTCGAAAGAGAAGCACTCAGAACTATTCCATACTTGCCCTATCCAGTTTTTCTGAGAGAGAACCACCTACCCTTGTGTTGAGGTCAAGATCTTCCACTCCAATCATATGTATCTTGATTTATAGCCTCCCCAACTTTCTCTCCACCCAATCAATCTCTTCTACCAAGCCAAATCTATGAGAAATGATTTTGTGTAGAGGAGTCTATCGTCTTGAAGCACAAAAGCAAGGAGTTCATCGCCATTACCGAGCCTATTACCTTTTGGGGGGTGGTACCTCCTAGATTGGTTAGGTGTCACTTGGGAGCCTCCTGCTTCGTGTTGTGGAGTTGAACCAAGAATTTTGTATGGGCAACAAGACTGCCTACTTCGTGAAGATCTACCCATAGTGAGGCTAGTCCTTCGTGGATGGAAGCCGTTATGGAATAGTCAAGGTTGCTCCTTTGTGGACCCTTATGAGTGGAGCCCTTCATGGACTCTCGCAACCGTTACCCTCTATGGGTTGAAGACTCCATAAACGTGGATGTACGATAACACCATATATTGGAACCACGAGAAAAATCATCGTGTCTACAATTGCATTCGATCTTCCTACCCTATCCCTTCTACTCATGCTTGTTGTTATTTTCCAATGCTATACTCTTAGACATACATTTGTAGGGTGTACTTGACTTTCCATCAATGCTAAAACTGCAAACACTAAAATTTGGGGAAAGGCAACATTTTTATTTGGTCAAGTAGTCTAATCACCCCCTCTAGCACTACTTTCAATCCTACAAGTGTTATTAGAGCTTTGGTCTCCATTGCATTGGTCTCACAACCTAGGAGAGTATGGCGTCTAGTGAGGGAAATTATCATCATAGAGGTTCGTACTTTGATGGCACTAATTTTGCTAGTTGGAATCACAAAATGAAAATGCATTTGCTTGGTCATAACCCCTCTGTTTGGGCTGTTGTTCGTGTTGGTATGCAAGATGAATTCTTTGCGGAAGGGAGAGAACCCGATTGCTAAGTGACTGCGAATGAATTGAAGATGTTGCAACTCAATGCTCAAGCATGTGACATTCTCTTCAACTGCCTATGCCCCTAAGAATTCAACAAAATCAGCCGTCTTGAGAATGCAAAAGAGATTTGTGATACTTTGATTGATATGCATGAAGGCACAAAATCTGTGAGAGAATCCAAGTTGGATATTCTTCAAAGTCAACTTGACAAGTTCAAGATGAAGGATGGTGAAGGAGTTTCCGAGATGTACTCTAGGCTAGCTCTCATCACCAATGAGATTGCCGGTTTAGGAAGCAAAGAAATGACTGACAAATTCATCATGAAGAAGATACTTCGAGCTTGGGACGATCAATATGACACTGTTTGCAAATTGATCCAAATGATGCCCAACTACAAAGATCTCAAGCCAAAGGAAGTGATTGGTAGAATTGTTGCTCATGAGATGACACTCAAAGACAAGGAAGTGCTTCACCACAAGTCTAGCGGTGCTTACAAAGCAAGAAGTGATGCTCCCTCTACCTCAAGCGACAACCTTGTCGCAAATGAAGAGATAAGCATCATGGTCAAGAAATTTCACAAGTTCTGCAAGAATAGAAGCAAAGATCAAAGCTCCAACTCAAGATATGAAGAGAAGCGTTCGTCAATTCGTGACCGAAACTGCTATAATTGTGGGAAGCCCGAACACTACTCCAATGAGTGCACGACTCCTTACAAGAGAAAAGAAGAGTCACCAAGATGACAAAGCTCAAGAGATGAGTCAACTCGAAGAGAGAGAAGGACTAGAGATGATCGTTATGAACGAAGACCCTCAAGGAGAAGTAGGGACTCGGAGAAGAAGGAAAAGTACACCAAGAGCTACTCAAGAAGGAAACATGAAGCTCATGTTGGTGAATGGGTTTCCGGCTCTGAATCCGACAACCACTCCAAGAGAAGCTATCACTCCAACTCTGACTATAGTGAAGATGAAGGTGTTGCCGGACTTGCACTACTGACTATAGAGAAGCTATCACCAAACGAAGGGAGTGGAAGTTGCTTCATGTCTAAAGGCCCCAAGGTATCACACCTTTAGTTTCTTGATTTCAATAGTGATGAAGATGACTTGTTAATTGAAGATGACTTGCTATTTGACAAATCTAGTAATGATAGTCAAAATAAACTTGATAATTCTCATGATAGTCAAGATGAGTCAATTGACGATGATAAGATGAAAATAGAAGAACTAGATACAAAACTAAACACTTTTAAATTAGCTCATGAATCTACTCTCGAAGATCATAGAGAGCTTGTGAGAACTCATGAGAAGCTACGCTTCGAGAAGCTCAACTTGGAGCAAGAGCATGAGTTTCTTAAAGCTATCAATGACGATCTCCGAAAGAAGACTTTATCTTATCTAGCCAATTGAGTACTCTTGTCTACATTCATGCCTCAAGTTAAAACTAATAAATCTAGTAACAAAGGCAAGAAAGGTTCTTCATCTAGTAGCAACAATAAAAATGCTAAACCCAATGATGTTGCTTCTAGTAGTTCTATTGATTCCACTAATGATGATCCTCTTAGGCAAGTAACACTTGAGCAATAAAATGCTTTGTTGAAAGGAATTATAGAAAAAGGTATCTACAAGAGTCTTGCTAGGTGCAAGCAATTTGAGGAAATTGTATGCAAGCACGGAGGATACCGGAAGAATCGTGGTGTTGGCTACTTCAACGCTAATGGAGTTGAATGGGAAGAAGGTCAATACCCCAAACCCAAGGTTGTTCCTCAAAGGGAGAAGTATGAAAATACTCTTCCCAAGGGGACAAACACTCAAGATGACCTTCCACCACAAGACCACAAGCTCAAGGGCAAGAACAAGCTTCAAGAGGACATTGACTCATATGAAGATGAATCCCTAGCTTTGGTGGAGGGGGTTCCCAAGGCTACTTCAAGCTCAACTTCTACAAATGCTACCATAACACCAAGGATCCCCATCTAATTGATGTGGGTCCACAAGAAGAAGAACTAGAGAGTTCTTGAGGGGTAACTCCGCCAATGAAATTCACTCATATTCATTATTGGCAAGAACTATTTGCAAACAACATCAACTCTATGCAATAGTTCAAGGAGTCAGACATTCCCTCAAAGGTAAACAAGGGACAAGGTAATCAGCAAATCAATGGACATCATAACATATGCTTTGCATTCCATGTCCATAGATATCCTTGTATTTGTCTCTTGTGTGTTGGGACTTTAAAGTACGTTATATTGACTAGAGGGGGGGGGGTGAATAAGCGATTTTTACAAATTCATCACTTGAGGAATTTCAACTTGAGGAATTTGAAATTTGATGAATAACTAGCAGCGAAATAGGTACTCAAGTGCATGATAAATATAGCGACAACATAGTCATCATGATGAAATCAAACATGCACATATTACAAGTAGCGTGACATAGGATAAGCAGGTGAGGCACAAGGTAACTTGAAGAATTTGAGGTGAGGGAATTGTGAAAGTCTTCAGTCAAATTCTTCAAACAGTAAGGATAAATTTCATCAACATGTATATGAGGAAATGAAAGAGTTGAGGAAATAGAACCAGGTAGCTCGATGAAGACAATGGTTTGATGACCCCGTTCCAACTGCTGTGATAGTCGTACGTCTGGTTTGGAGCAGCCTGGTATTTAAACCAGAGGACACACAATCCCAGGAAACATAGTCCTTATCGTATTCTCCATGAGCTAAGGTCACAAAGTCCCCGCCCAACACTCATGGTAAGTCTTCAGGGTAGACTTCCAAAACCCTCACAAACTGGTCACCCGGTGATCCACAATTGACTGCTGGATGCTATAGACCAAGGTCACTCCGGGATCCCCAATTGACTGTAGGATGCACTAGACCATGATGCCTAACCGTCTGGAAGATACACAGTCTTGAAAGGTAACAAGTGTTGGTTCCACACAGCAACAATCTCTTCAGTGATGCTCAATCACTTTGGGTTTGGTGGTTTGTATTTGGATTCCTCACTGATGATTTTCTCTCAAAGTCTTCGGAGGATGGGTTGCTCTCAAATGACAAGTGTGAGTTCTCTCTCGGAGCAGCCAAACAACTAGTGGTTGTGGGGGGTGGCTATTTATAGCCAGGGTGCAACCTGACATGATAAGACATAAATGCCCAATGATATGACCGTTATGTGGATAAGATGATTGGGGACAGCTGGCGCTAAGCACAACAACGTTCAGAATTTCGAACTATCAAAGTCCTCTGGCTTACCATGTTCCTCACTTGTAGGCAATTCGCACTTGCGAAATCCTAACTCCTCAGTCAGATCAATTTCATCAGAGACCAAAAGAACATCGTCTCTGTCGATGAAGAACTTGACTGAACTGTAAGAGATTTCCAAAGGCTTCACTCGAAGGATTGGATAGGTTGAGGATTTTGAGTCCAGCATCAGTTGGAAATTCTCTTTAGTATTACCTCGCCCCCCTTTAACAGTATGATGTTTCCTATGACTCAAAGAAAGGAAATGAAACTACGAAAACAAAATTCCTCACGCTTCATAGTCCTTGTTCATATCTTCAAGGTCACACCAATTTCTTCATTTTCAAAGTCTTCAGGGAATACCAAAGTCTTCAGCAAAGTCTTCAGCTGAAGACATATTTTTAGGGGTCGAGAATCTCCGACTATATCAAACTCCTCATCAACTTATAGAGCCTGTGTACACTCACAAACACATTAGTTCCTTAACCTATAAGTCTTCAATACACCAAAATCACTTAGGGGCACTAGATGCACTTACAGGACTAACCCATGTAGGTGACTAGAGTATGGAAACAACAACAATGCTTCCAACTCTTGGTGATCTTCATCAACCTTGAGCATCCACAACTACCTCACCAACATGAAGTCTTCATCGACAAAACCCAAGGTTAGTTTATCCCTCTTATGGGGGGGTGTCACATCAAGGGGGAGCTTTACTCTAAGACTTGAGTTAAAGCATCTCTTAGTATGTGACAACATTAAATGCTTTATGTAAAAGTGGTAACCCCACTTGTGCTTAAACGATGAGTTTGACCTATAATCAAGTATTCTTACTTGGCTCCTAAGTCAAATACTCATATATAGATGACTTCGTCATCGCCCAAGTGCTTGTTAGATGCTATAGTGTATGTGCATGTTTGTGATGATTTCATTTGACATCTTGTTGTGTGAGCATGTTGGTCTGCATTTATTTTCTCATTCAAGGACATCCAATTGTTGCTATTTGGCTCTTGATTTTATATTTTTCCAATTGGATGGACAAGAATGCCTAGGACCACTATTTAGCTATCTATGCTTTCTCACCTCATACTCTATTCATGCTGCATCACAAAATTTGAACAAATGCTTTTCGATCCCTCTGTGTGTGGAGCACTCAGAGTTCCGTATCGTCAAGGACTGACCATTAAAACCTCCCAAGTGCATCTCGGTGGAACCAACCCCAAAATCTCGGTCTCATCGAAAGCCTAGGGTTGATTTGATTTTCTATCTTGGTACTACCGATTCCATATTCTCGGTTACACCGAGTTTCCCCGTCAGCTGACAGTTGAGAAACTCGGTGACACCGAATATTTAGAATTGGTATCACCGACAGTAAAGGGTATATAAGTTGCGTCTCGATGATTTGAAATTTCAATCTTCAATCATCGCGCCCCAAACCCTAAGATGACGTAGAAGGACCCCTGGTCACCGCCTTACCTCCCCGTGCGTCTCCTCTATTGGGAATCTCGCCGTCGACGGGCATCTTCGCCACCGTCACCTCTGTAGTGGGTATGTCACCGAGGTAGGGAACGGATTCGATCTTTCTTGCGCTCCCCGTCTGATTCTTGTGCAATTAAGTGAATTTTCTCTATAAGCCATAGTTTGCACAACTTTCTATCCGCGAGAAAACTCCGTAGATTAGAGAACCATCGATTTTCTAGGGTTTACCTTCCGCCCGATGGAACTCGGTAGAACCGAAGTGGACAAATCGGTATCCCTGATTTGCCTGTCTGTGTTGCTGAGAACTGTCTCGGTGAAACTGAGTAGTTCTTTTCGATATCATCGAAAAGAGTGCCTAGTTTCTGTTAATGGCATAGTTAGTCTCAGTAGCACCAAATTTTTTGCTTTGGCTGTACCGATTTTCATGTGATAGAATGTAAAATCTTGAAAATCATTTGTTCAAACTTTCAAAAATCAGCCTCATTTTGTGACGACTCATCTTATTCTGCTCCTCTACACTCTATTCACAGGGTCAGAGATGTCTTCTTCAGATGATAGTGAGAACAACTTCAGAGAGCAGAGTGTTGACATGGATTCGGGCACTAGTCCTGAGCCTAGTTCATTTTCAGATCCAGGCACCCCTAGTTCTCATGGGTTGCCTAAAGCTACTACAAGGACCAAGAAGTGACTGAATTCAGATGGCGAAGATTCAGACTTTGTGCCAGATGAGGTTCTTACCAAGAAGCAAGAGAAGGCTACGAAGAAATAAGCCAATGAGGCCACCTCTTCTGGGAGGGTGGTTGGCACAACATATGCACCTCCTAAATCTATGAGAGCACTTGAGGGTGCCAGAGCTACAATGACCGTTCAAGCCCCAAAGAAGTCTATACCTAAGAAGGCAGGGGATAAGAAAAAGGCCAGAAAGAGGATAATACATGTTATTGGCAGACCTACATCTATGTTTGAAGATCCAGAGGAGGTATCTGCTACTGAGGAGGAGGTAGAGCCAGCTGCTAAGGCCCCTCCCAAGAAGAAGACAAAGCTTATGGCAGATGCTATGCCTAAGGCTGCAACCACCAAGAGCACCAAATCCAAGAAAATTACTGCTACTACTGCTAAGAAATCCAAGAGTTCATCCAGACAGATTCCTGCTTCTGAGAAGAACAAGGGGTCTACCTTTAGATAAGAAGAGGATGATGACGTGACTACCTTAATGAAGCTTATGCCACACCTTCTAGTACATAATGCCAGCTATCCACTTGCTGAAAATATGAAGAAGAGGAAGGGCTCGGTCTTGAGGGCATGGAGAGCTGCTGATCCACATGCCCAAAGGAAGAAGACAACTATGGACTATAGATTCCATACCAAAGAGCAACATGATTTCTATGAGAATGTGCTTTTTGACAAGAGTCCATCTGTGAGTGATATGAGGTGTGTGGACTAGAAATTAATCAAGGAAAATGAGGACTACTTTTCAAGTGTCCAAGACAATTTTCACTCCATTGGATTGGATGAGTTTGTTGGCAGAGAGTTTACTGCTTGGAATGATGAGATGATCATGCAATTCTACTCCACTTCACATTTCTATGGAGATGGTAGGATTGTATGGATGACTGAAGGTGCAAGATATTGTTGATGAATGGGCTGCTATCTTAGGAGTCCTAGAAGCTCAACATGGAGAATTGGATGTCTTCTCAGAATCCAAGGAGAGCCACAATGCTATGGCTAACATGTACAAGGAGATCCCTGCTGCTATCGTGAGGTCTCACATGCTAGGATTTGTTTACTTTCTCCAGGCCGGCCTCTGCACCATGAACACCATTCTCAGGCATAATTTGATTCCCAACTCAGGAGATGACAAGATGATCCTAGGCTACTCCATCAACATGTTGATCCACCTTGACATACACACCAGGATCAGAGTAATGGACTTGATTGTTGAGACAGTCAAGAGGGTTGCTGCTGATCAGAAGTGCTCTTGCTGCTATGCACCCTATATCCATATGCTCATCAACTCCAAGTTGGAGAAGCACATATTTTCTCTAGATCGTCCCCATTTGCCCCTACAGCCAGATCTCGAGGACAATGTTGTGGTGATGGATGCTGAACATCCCACATCTGCGGCAGCTCAGATAGAGGCAGAGGCAGTTAGAGCCACTAGTGCTCAAGTCCCTAGATCCATAAATGAGCAAATGGATCTCTTAATATCATTAGTTCAGGGTATGCCGAAGGACATTAAGGGGATTCTAGACAACCAGAACAGTCTTGTGAGGATCTTTGAGAATAGGATCAAGACCCTTAATGATAAGGTGGATGGGCTGACTCAGACAGTCAATGAGCTCAAGAAGGAACTTGACTCAGTGCTTCTTCCTCAGACTTCTTCTTCTTCAGATGATGATGATGAGGATGGATCACCTCTCAGGACAGCCACACAGTTTCCTACTCAGGCCAGATCAGCCACTGTGCCAGCTCCAAACTTGAGCCCTCTTCATCAGCTCTTTCTACTATCACCTCACCTCCTGCTCCATTAGTTTCAGTTCCTCCAGCTGCTACTCCAACTCCATCCACGACATCTGCAGAGATTTTTGCCAATGCTATTCTCCCGACTCCTTCATCAACAACCGGAGGAGATCATCCCAAGAACGCTTAGATACATGCCTTTGAACTTTTTGGTAACTTGTTGCGAAAGGGGGAGAAGTGTATATGGATCTTTAGGCTTCGAGTGAGAGAGCGTTTTGGTGTTTATTGCTTTTTTCAAAAACAATTGTCTTTTGAATTGTCATTTGGGTGCTTGTGATACACGTTCTTTGTGTTTCATCATACACTTTATGTGTGATGCTACTACTTCCTGTCATCTTAATGCTTAATAAGATGATCTTTCACCATTGCTTGATTGTGTTGTGCTAGGATGTTCACTCTAATTATTCTCGCACACCACCAAGTTGTATGTGACATGGAACAAGTGCCCCATGTACCTAATCGATTGTGCATTTACATTCAAATGCAAATTCAAAATGATGCAGAAATTTAGGGGGAGCTCTTTCTTATCACATACTTCTCAAAGCAACGATTATATTCATTGATTATATCATATGTCGAAGATTTGATCTATATGTTGTCATCAATTACCAAAAAGGGGGAGATTGAAAGCACATTTGCTCCCTTGGTGGTTTTGGTAATTTATAACAACATATAAGTCATTGAACTAATGTTTCCACCAAGTATATTTCCGGAAATGTTCAATGATAGGATTGGCAAAAGGATTGTGGAGATTGTGGAATACCCCTAGATGCAAGGAAATAGGTTGGCAAAGCTTCAAGCAAGAGGACTCTACATTTTATATTTGTGATAAATCACTTTGAGTCCATAGGAAATCCAAAACTATTAAAAGGGGGTAAGGTTTTGTCGGTGAACAAAATGCTCATACGTGCATAAGTGATAGTCACCGAAAACACCCACAAACTGTCCCACCAAAGTATGTCCAAAGCCAAATATTCAAAATCGGTGCAACCAACATTTCCATCTCGGTGCCACCAATTCCAAACCCTAGACAAAATCAGACAAACCCTAGCTTTTCGATGCAACCGATACTGCATTCGGTGCCACCGAGTTGGGCTGCCAACTTTCTGTTGCGCAAGTTCACAGTTTTGGTCCCTCCGAGATTGCCGAATCGGCGTCACCGAGAATGGCATTCTGACCATTGGTCACCTTATCAGTGCAACCGAGTTTCCTATATCGGTCTCACCGAGATTCAAAAGTTGCCACGTTTTGGTCACTTCGGTACCACCGAGATTAACACATCGATGTCACTGAGTTGGTCATTTTGTGTGTAATGGTTGTATTTTTGGGGATGCCTATATATACCCCTTCACCACGACTTACTCGAAAGAGAAGCACTCAGAACTATTCCATACTTGCCCTATCCAGTTTTTCTGAGAGAGAACCACCAACCCTTGTGTTTAGGTCAAGATCTTCCACTCCAATCATATGGATATTGATTTCTAGCCTCCCCAACTTTCTTTCCACCCAATCAATCTCTTCTACGAAGTCAAATCTGTGAGAGAGTGATTGTGTGTAGAGGAGTGTATCATCTTGAAGCACAAGAGCAAGGAGTTCATCGTCATTACCGAGCCTATGACCTTTTGGTGGGTGGTGCCTCCTAGATTGGTTAGGTGTCACTTGGGAGCCTCCTACTTCATGCCATGGAGTTGAGCCAAGAAGTTGTACGGGCAAGGAGACCGCCTACTTCGTGAAGATCTACCCATAGCGTGGCTAGTCCTTTGTGGACGAAAGCTGTTATGGAATAGTCAAGGTTGCTACTTCGTGGACCCTTATGGGTGGAGCCCTCCATGGACTCTCGTGACCGTTACCCTCCGTGGGTTGAAGACTCCATAAAAGTGGATGTACGATAGCACCACCTATTGGAACCATGGGAAAAATGATCGTGTCTACAATTGCGTTTGATCTTTGTACCCTATCCTTCTACTGATGATTGTTATTTCCCGCTGCTATATTCTTAGACATGCATGTGTAAGGTGTACTTCACTTGCCATGACTGTTGAAACTGAAATCACTAAAATTTGGGAAAAGGCAAAACTTTATTTGGTCAACTAGTCTAATCACCCCCCTATAGCACTACTTTTGATCCTACACCTGTCTTCGCACTGCTTGTTCCGCTTTCATAGCGGCAATGGACGTCCTAGACAAAGGATTGCAAGTACTTATTCTATTTTGATTTTATGCCATACTAGGCAGTAGTCCCCAAGACACTGGTCGGATGGCGGATCTGATCAGTGCATTTGGTTAAACAAATGTGATATTTATCACTGCGGAGGACATTAGCCCCCAAGCCGAAGTTTGGACAAATATGTCCATATTGAGGCTTGATTAATAACGACATTGATTTGTAGTCGTATTGGGAGACGAATGAGAAATTGTCCAAGGAATTGACTAATAAGAAGAAGCTACTAAGCGCACTAGAGGCCGAGCTTAAACCAGTAAAAGCCTTTACCAGAGAAGCACGATAATTGCATCTAGCCTACTATAGATTACCCATGACAGACTCGTAAGTTTTGTTTGATGTATTTCATTCCTTAGCAGTAGAAGTCATCGGCCAATTTGAGAAGGACCTAAAGCAGGCTCGCAAAGACCATATATATGTTGAATCACAAAGACAAGCCGGCCAATGAGACCCGACACGGTGCAGGGAAGAAGTCAACACTAAGGAGAAGAATGAGCAACAAGCCCATGAAATTGATCAACCGCGGGCCCAATTGGCTTCTGCCCAGGCTAAAATCCATACACCGGTGAAGATGTGTCCGGTAAACTTGTCCTTTCATAAAAGGATCTAATACGAAAGATTGTTTGCCTTGAATTAACACAGTCTTCCCTTGGTATTGGTGGCATGCCAACCGAAAGAGGCGCCAGGCCCATCGTCCAAGGACCCACATGCGTAGCCAACCGAGGAACATGAAAGAGCTCGGAAGGAGATGACGGTTTTGTGTAAGGCTTTATGGACCGAGGAAGAAATGTGCCCGAGGGCATGTCGGCATCATCTACAAGCATGGAAGATGTTAGCCCATGGGGTGGGATCTAGAGAGGCATGAGCAATGATCAAGACCCACTTCACAAAGATAGACATGGAAAGCCTCGCCGAGGTAGGCCCGACTGGTCCTGATGGGGAGGAGGTGCCAACCTTTCTGGTTATGACAATGTGATGCCTGCCACTGGTTTCCCCCAGTGTGACTATAGCCTAAAATCCTTAATAGACGGCCTAGACAACTATTAAGCTATTTGTAATGACTCCACGTATCTATGTATGTTACATCATTTCCAATGCTTCTGATGTTTCAAACTTTGTTAGCCAGCCTTCGACTTCTCCCTCCTTAGCCAGTAGCCGAGGAGTGCTCCCTAGTTCATTCTAAATAAGTGGACCAGATATTTTGAATAGCAAGGCAATCCAGATGTGTGGCTTAAAAAACAAAGTGATCCGGAGCTTATGTTATATCGCGTTTATGCACAAGAAACATCCTCTAGAGAAAATAGTTCCTCTATTGGTTCCTTTCATTGGGTAATCATATATGATCATGACGATAAGCCTGATCAAGGTAGGGTATTTACATCTGAGGTGGGTGTAAAGCCCCCGATTATAGCATTTATTACTTCTATCGAGTTGAACCAGTAGCAACAATCGCAGAGGTGCTCCTTCCTCTTAGGCGAACAATCAGGAACATAGGGGATAAGAAAAGGAGCCACGCAACCTAGCTTGGACAAAACTTAATCAAGTTGATGCATCATACGTCTCCATAATATCTACTTTTCCTAACGCTTTAGTTCTTGTTTTGGACTCTAATTTGCATTATTTGAATGAAACTAACCCGGATTGACGCTGTTTTCAGCAGAACTACCATGGTGTTGTTTTTATGCAGAAATAGAAGTTCTTCGAACGGAATGGAACTTTTTGGAGAATTATTTCAGAATATTTGAGGAATATTGGAGCAAAAAGCCACCAGAGAGGGGGGCCAGGGTGTCCACCACCCACTAGGGCGCGCTAGCCCCCCTGGCACGGCCTGGGGGTGGTGCTCACCCCGTGCCCTCCCGACCCTAATTCCAGCACTATAAATCCTATTTTTGCAAAAAAATCAAGGAGAAAGTTTCATCACGTTTCACGATACAGATCCATTGCCACCTCCTATTCTTCATGTGGAGGCCAGATCTGGAGTCTGTTTGGGGCTCCGAAGAGGGAAATCTTCGGTCTTCATCATCATCAACCCTTCTTCATCACCAATTCCATGAAGCTCCCCACTAGGAGTGAGTAATTCCATCGTAGGCTTGCTTGTCGGTGAGAAGTTGGATGAGATTCATCATGTAATCGAGTTAGTTTTGTTAGGGCTTGATCCCTAGTATCCACTATGTTCTAAGATTGATGTTGCTATGACTTTGCCATGCTTAATGCTTGTCACTAGGGCCTTCGTGCCATGATTTCAGATCTGGACCATTTATGTTATCATCATTATATCTATGTTCTTGATACGATCTTTCCTAGTCATATGCACCTATTACATCTTATGATCCGTTAACCCCGTAGAGACAATATTTGGTATACTTCATGGTGATGACCGTAGTTTGAGGAGTTCATGTATTCACTATGTGTTAATGCTTTATTTCGGTTCTATATTAAAAGGAGGCCTTAATTCCCTTAGTTTCCTTATGGACCCTGCTACCATGGGAGGGTAGGACAAAATATGTCATGCAAGTTCTTTTCCATAAGCACGTATGACTATATACGTAATACATGCCTACATTACATTGATGAACTGGAGCTAGTTCTGTGTCGCCCTAGGTTATGACTATTATATGATGAATATCATCCAAAGAATACACTGATCCAATGCCTATGAGTATTCCACTTATTGCTCTTGATAAGTTACTACTTATGATGTTACTGTTGCACTTTCTACGAAACTATTACTGCTACTATCATTGCTACTGTTACCGCTACTCTTACTGTTACTATTGTTATCAAACTATCATACTATTGTGCTATTGATCACTTTTCTACAGATATTTATCTCCAGCTGTGGTTGAATAGACAACTCGATTGCTAATACTCTCAAATATTCTTTGGCTCCCCTCATGTCGAATCTATAAATTTGGGTTGAATATTCTACCCTCGAAAATTGTTGTGATCCCCTATACTTGTGGGTTATCAAGACCTTTTTCTAGTGCCGTTGCTGAGGGGCATAGCTATATTTGTTGAGTCACTTGGGATTTATATCAATTGATCACTATGAAGAACCTGAAGGATACTAAAACCATGATTTTTCCCTTTACGACGAGGGGAGGTAACAAATTGCCATCACACTCTACACTTGATTCACCTACAGTTATGAGTAAACTTGCAACAACACCACCTGCTATTAATCCTGGTATTGATGATGCTACTTCTGCTATGAATGATGCTTATGATGGTGCTAGTACCATGCTTGATGATAATGTGCCACTAGGTGAATTTCTTATGGAACAAATTGCTAGAGCTAGAGAGAATGAAATCATTAAAACTGATGAAACTGCTGAAACTGATGAGATCTTTGAAACTCATAATTATGAAACACCTATTAGGCCTAGTTCTCCTAGATTTGAAATGCCTAAGATACCCAAAGGGTATGCTTTGGATGCGTAAATAGGTAGGGAGATTCTTGCTTGTAAGGATAGGAATGATCTTAAGAAACTACTATGCAAGTATAAAGAAAAGTCTTTGAATCCTAAATGAAATGCGATCCTAAGTTTTCTACTTCACCTATCTTTGTTACTGATAAGGATTATGAATTCTTTGTCAGCCCAGAGTTAATTACTTTGGTTGAATCCGATCCTTTTCATGGCTATGAAACTGAAACTGTTGTAGCACATCTTACTAAGGTGAATGATATAGCCACCCTATTTGCTCATGATGAGAAGATTCGCTACTATTATATTCGCAAATTATTTCTTTTCTCATTAAAGGCTGATGCTAAGATATGGTACAATACTCTTACTCTTGGTTGTGTACGTAGTCCCCAGGATATGGTGTACTACTTCTCTGAAAAATATTTTCCTGCTCATAAGAAACAAGCTGCCTTACATGAAATATTTAACTTTGTGCAAATAGAAGAAGAGAGTCTCCCACAAGCTTGGGGGAGGCTTCTCCAATTTCTTAGTGCTTTCCCTGATCATCCTCTTAAGAAAAATAAAATACTTGATATCTTCTATAATGGACTAATTGATGCTTCTAGGGACTTCCTAGATAGTTATGATGGTTGTGTTTTCAGGGAACAAACTATTGAACAAGCCAAGGAACTATTGAATAATATATTGAATTTTTTTGATGATTGGACTCTCCCTAGACCACCACTTGAACTCACTCCGAAGAAGAGGGGTACCTTATTTCTTAGTCCTAAAGATATGCAAGAGGCAAAGAAATGTATGAAGGAAAAAGGTATTAAGGCCGAGGATGTTAAGAATTTACCACCTATTGAGGAAATCCATGGATTTAACACACCACCACCTCCGTAGGTGGTAGAGGGAAAATCTTTATTTAAGTTTAATGAAGGTGACATTCCTTACAATAATCATCCTTGTCAATGGTGATATGAGTTTCATAACTACATTAGGAAACAAGATCACTTCAATGCAAATGTTCTGAAACAATAGAAATATAATTCGGATATGATTGCCCGCTTGAGTGACTTGTTATTTAGAATTAGTAATGATGTTAGAGGTGTTGGAAAACATGCTTCCATGGTTCAAACTCAGTGAGAACAATTTGCTAAATATCAAAAAGAATTGCTTGATGAAATGAATAATAATATGAACGATCATGCTATTTGAATAGTGACTAGAGGAGGTAGAATAACCCAAGAACCTCTTTATCCTGAAGCTCATCATAAAAAAATTGAACAAGACTCTCAAGGAATTAATGTTGATACACCTAGTACTTCTAAGAAGAAAAAGAAAAAGATAAATGATAGGAATTTGCATGCTTCTAGTGAACGTGAGATAGAAAAACCTCCTGATGCTAATAAAGATGTCTCTATTTTTGATGTTGTAACTCAATCTGGTAACGAACATCCACCTAGTGATAATGATAATGATAGTGATGTTCATGAGGATACTCAACCTAGTAATTATAAAGAACCAGATAAAGACGTAGAAATAGAACCTGATGTCGATCTCGATAACCCACAACCTTAAAAAACGATATGATAAAAAAGAATTTTTGGATAGAAAATATGGTAAAGAAAGAGAGCCATGGGTTCAAAAACCCATGCCTTTTCCACCTAAACCATCGAAGAAAAAGGATGATGAAGAATTTGAACGCTTTCCTGAAATGAATAGGCCAATCTTTTTGCGTACCTGCTTAACTGATATCTTAAAGATGGCTCCTTATGCTAAATACATGAAAGACATCATCACCAATAAATGAAAGATACATGAAGTTGAAATCCCCACCATGCTTGCTAATTATTCTTTTAAGGATGGAGTACCTAAAAAACATAAAGATCCTGGAATACTAACTATAACTTGCTCCATTAAAAGGAATTATGTCAAAACTGCTTTGTGTGTTTTGGGAGCTGGTGTTAGTGTTATGCCTTTCTATTTATATAAAATACTTGATTTGAATAAACTTACACATACTAAAATATCTTTGCAAATGGCTGATAAATCAACTGCCATACCTATCGGTATTTGTGAGGATGTGCCCGTTGTTGTTGCAAATGTTACTATCTTAGCGAACTTTGTTATTCTTGTGATGCCCGAGGATGACAACATGTCAATTATCCTTGGTAGACCCTTTTTGAGTATTGTAGGGTCTGTTCTTGATTGCAATATAAGCAAAGTCACTTTTCGTATCAATTGTAATGAGCATACAGTGCACCTTTCAAAGAAACAATTCCAAGTGAATGGTGTAAATGTTATTGAAAATTCTCCGACACTAACTATTTGAAGCTTTCGCCTACCTCTACATACTGCTAAAAATAAATATGATATAATTATAGTTGGGGATATGCATATCCCCGTTGAGGTAACTTAGTGTTTTACGAAAGTTCTTCGGTTTCATGCTAATTGAAAGTGGTTGTTAATAAGACTTCCTTATTAATGGATCATTTTTGAGAGGTATAAAGTTGATGAATTTAGTAGACACAATTCTCTGTATCCACTTTTTTGTTTCCTGTTTTTCCTAGTTAGATAAAATAAAATGCCATGTTTATCCCGTTTTCTGAATTTCCTGTGCAATAAAAAATGACCCAAAAATAAAAGTTCTCAGAATGTCCTAAAAATTTAACACGATTTCCCCCCGAATATTTCTGAATTTTTGGTACAAATAACAATAGAGGGGGGGGGGTGCATTTGGTGCCCACAGGACACTAGGGCATGCCGGCCACCCCTGGTGCGACCTGGTGGGTGGTGGGCCCCACATGGGTCCCCTCACATATTCCCTTAGCCCATATCATGTCCTACTTCCTGAAAAAAATCACCATTGACCTCTTAGCTTGAAGCTCCATTTCCGAAACTGTTTTAGGGTATTGCTTGTTGGTATGTAACTCCCCCATTGGTCCAATTAGTTTTTGATTTAGTGGTTTATTTTCAGAATAATTAGCTGCTCTTGGTGTTGTTGTAGATGAGCTTGCATGTTGAATTCTTAGAGTTCTAAGTAGTTTGAATGCCTGATATGGTCTCTAGGCATCCTTATGAGTAGTTGCTATCAATCTTATTAAGTTTAGTTGCCAAAAATTTTGTGGGCTAAATTTTTCAGAAATTTATTTGTAGAAATAAAATGAATTTATTTAGGAAGTACTCCTCCTATAAGAATGCTAAAGTATTCATTGGGGAATCATTTGACAATGACCTCAACGCTCTGAGGAAGGCGGAAGTGAGACCATGCGAATGGCCACATACTCCCTTTTTGGAGGAGGTCAAGTTCCATCAAGAATTTGCCCAATTCGTTCCAAATGTTGGGCTGACCAACTTCCTAGAATATGAGTGTGACTAATACCACAACCTTACAAATTCCTTTGTGCAAAGTTTTCATTTTCTAAGTAAGAATGATCCTCATGAGGTGTAGTTTAATCTTTATGCTGAAACTTATATACTATCACTTACCTAGTTTTCTGACATATGTCTGATTCCTTCTGACGGGGAATTAACAGAGCCTAGACTAGTAGAATTTGAGGAGTTTCTCCTCACTTTAATAGTGGGTGACGAAAGAGGCCTGTCAAAAGCCACTGCTACCTGTTTGTAGTTACCTTCTCTGCACTACTTTGCTCTATTCATCGCGAAGTGTTTAACTTGTAAGGAAAAGTTTGCTGCACTCAGCTCCCCTGACCTCGCCATTTTACGTCGTGCATTACACAATGATCATACTTTTAGCTTAGGAGCTATTATTGCATGACGCCTACACCTCAACAAGAGTAAAGGCAAGATACATGGTGGTATTTATGCTACTCATTGAGCGAGTCGTTTTGAAGTTCAGATAAGCCCACATGATTATCTTTTGCCCAAGGCTTATCTAGATCACAGGTCGTTGCTGGATCACCAATTTATTGATGAAGCTGATCTCTTTCATAATATTTGCTACAATTAAGTATTCAGTGTCATAACCCATGATGTTATCCCGTTGCCTGCACCCGCCTTGTTTGATTCTGTTGCCAGGAACGGGTACAGAATTATGCCAGATGACATCACTGCCTACCAGAATAGCCTAGCAGCAGCTGGGGAGGAACCCCAGGAGTGGGACCCTCAGGTGCCACCTCCACCTCGTATCGACTCAGACTATTATCCGGTCTACGGATGTTGATTACCAAGCTAGGCCAAAAGCCTAAGCTTGGGGGAGTACGTGTTTCCACCGACATTATATTTATGCTCACGTATTTCATTCCAGCTATCAGTGTTCACACTTTTTCATTGTATTATCCATGCTAGATTTATTTTCTTGCTTTTTTGTTGTGTGTTTGAAAAACTATGACAAAATCCAAAAATACCTCTTGCTTCTTTTCGGTTTTTATTTCCAGTTTAATTAGTTGTAGTATTAAAGGAAAACCCAAAAAGATTTCTCATTTATTATTTTGTTTGTTGGGAGTTCTCCCATGTAATTTGTTTTATCATTTTTGTTTTTCTTTCTTATATTTGCTTTCTTCAAGAAAAAATTAGAAACTCCAAAAATATTTCATTGTGTTTCTCTGAAATTCTCTTTCTTTTATCAAGTCCTACCAAGGAGAAGACCGTGATGAAAATGTTGAGTGGCGCTCATATACTTTACTGTTGATCTAACAAAGAGACCATAATACTTTGTCTTCTCATCTTGAATAAAATATTTGCAGATTCCAGCTTAGTCCACGACACTCTTGCACTAGTAATATTTCCATATCATTCGATCGTGCAAGTGAAAGGCAATAATGACGATATTTGATGAATTGATTGTGGCATAGAGGAGCGGGTATGAACTCAACTTGTTTTTGTTTTTGTAAATATGTTTAATCTACTATCCATCAGCATATTATGATACAACATGTTTGCAATGACAATTAGAGATTATAGTTGCTCATTCCATGCTCAAGTATCTAGCAGTGGATAATGACTTCTATTAAATGTCAGCATGCATTAAAATGGTTGTGATGTAGTATGATGATATGGTATCTTCCTTTGAATGTTTCTAGTGGCTTGACTTGGCACATGTTCACGCATGTGGTTGAATCAAAACGATCATAGCCTTCATCATATTTATGTTCATGGTGACCATATCCTACTCATGGTAGCATTCAATGTTTATTATTCGTAATGCATGTTTATGACCGTGGTGTAATTTATGGGCCGATTTTTATGGAATTTTACGATTGGTGTAATTTATTCTCTGACGAGATGTATAACTAGTAGACCTCAAGGTTTGTGCTGGCCTTAAATCCGTGGTGATACTTGAAGGATAACATAAAACCGCTAATCCTTGTAGCCCTTGAGACTCGGGTTGATTTGTGAAATTGGCCCGGGGATCAACTTCCTTCTCGACAACATACTTTAAGAATATAAATGAGGTGTGCCATAGCCCCCGAGACTGAGGTTGGGTGTGGCCGACCAACCTGAGGATTGTAATCCACATGGAAACCATATTGCACTTTTAAATTTTCAGCATCGAATTGTCAATGTAGTAGCCACCGATACTTGGGTGGGAAACATTTCTGACCCTACGATCGTATCTCCTCAGTAACTACTTCAATGTCGTGTATGTTTTGATAAGACCGAGGTGCAGCTCGGTAGGAAAGATGCGGAACTACGGGTCAGAAAAGATTTCCCGAGAGGAACCACCACGCATAACACCTCGAACAAGAGAATCTCCTGCCTTGAGAAAGAAAAACATGAAAAATGGGTTAACCATGTCAAAAGCTTAGAAAACCAAAAAAACATTTATAAACTTCATGTCTATATTGAATCAAGTCTTTTGGTGGGTTTAAAATTAACAGGTGCTTCGGTCTTGCGTTAACATGTACTTCAAGTAGGTCAGCCTTCAGCTTCAATCTCCTATCCCGAAGGCAGAGTGTTTCTCAGGCCAATTTAGCGAACTAATTTCGAGTGGCTTTGGAGAGAAACCAAGCTACGCAACTATTGACCACACACTCGTGTTGGAAAAAATAGTTGTAGAAAAAGACTTTGATTAATAAGAAAACACATTTATTATCAAATGACTTATATAAATTTAAGAGCCCCCGGTTGACATGGCGCAAACAAGTTGTTTTTAACAAAGAACTTTTTTAACACAAAACTAATGCTTGGTTGAACTGCACAAAAATTAGAAATTGAAAAAATTTGAGCATGACAGCGACTTAGCTGGTTATTGTGCTCGGTGTTGATGATGTGCGCCAAGCATGCAACGAGTTGAGGTCCCAACACGCAAACCGGTCCTGAGGTGCCCGAGCGAAGAGCTTGACTTGATAAAGTGACACCACAATGTGGTCGATATGTCGAGGCAAATCCCCCGATCCAGCTAATGTCAGTCGGCGTGTTGAAGGAGGTTAGCGTGTTGGATGTTGGCTTGAAGAATAGGCGGCACAGAAATGCCGATGCAGGTCAAAATATGTGATGCAGTCGATGCATTGCTTGATGAAGTGACCGTGCGGCGACGCCGGTATTCCAGCCCTGTGCAATCCGTGGGGCGATGATGTTCTCTTGATGATTTTTTGACCCTCATGATGCCGAACTCTTGGTCGGCTCACCGAGGTGATGATTCGATGAGGCTGACCTTTGCTCGATGAAATGATCTGTCTAGAGCATGTCGACAGCCGTGGAGCAATGATGTCGGGCTGGTTTGACACCGATGCAACGGTGAATATTACCTTTGAAAAGGCTTTAAAATTTGTAGGCACGTGCTTGAGAACAATACACAATACTCTAGAGAAAATTTCCTTCAAAAAGGACGTCTGGTAACCCGTTCATTAAAAAGATGAACTTGGGTTGGATTTGTTTTCATGTAGAAAATAGATCCAAAAAATGGCTGCAATCATCAGACATTTCTAGGAGTTTCAACGGTCGGATCAAGCTTTAATGTTGAGGGGTTGCCTACATAGGAATTGTGTAGTCGATCAGTGGTTGGATCTTCCAAAGGACATCCGAGCTAATTGATGTATTCCCTACCCTTAAGTCATCCAAATTCCCGTCCAGATTTGACACGGCTCCGGTATACCAAATATTTGCAAAGAGTCCTCCATCGGAATGCGATGAAATTTATAGGGTTGTTCTAGACTCAATTACTCACAATTCCACTGAATCAATCGTTAAAGTGAATCTTGAGGAGGTGGAGATGGCAAAAACGACTCCGTTGTCTAGAAAAAACGGTTGTCAATATGCAGACGAGCCATGGACCCTTTGGGATCACACAACAGGCTCTGAACGAAAGGACCAATGTCGACGTCAAACCGGCAGACCTCGGGTAAGGGGCCCGAGTTGTGAGATTGGATCAATGGGTAACAAGAGACAAGGGACAGAAAGCTTTTACCCAGTTAAGGCCCTCTTGAAGGAGGAAAGACCTTATGTCCTGCTCTTGTTTATATTATGGATGTATCAAAATACAGAGTTGATCTACCTCGAGATGGTAAGTTGTGGTCAAAACCCTAGGGTGATGATGATGAATGTCTATCTCCCTCTCTAATTTCTATTGACTAGCCTCACCTCGGCTTATATAATGCACTGGAGGCCTAAGATAATTACAGTTCTTGTCGACTACGCCGATGGAGAGAGTTCTTGTATTGATTACCAAGTCTTGGGGAATCTTCCTCATATATGTCATGGGCTGCCCAAAATGGCCCATTAGTGAACTTTCATGGGGTTCCACGGCTCGACCCTCTGGCCTGAAGACGACGTGTTGAGTCGCCCCTAGTGTAGGACACCGTCAGTCGGAGTGGGGGGGATTGGTGCCATTTACAGTGGGGTCAGGTTGTCTAGTCCGACATGGCGGATGCACTCGGGCCTCCTATATTCGCCCCTGATTGGGCGGGACATGAAGGGTGCCTCTCAGTTAGGGCAATTAGGGGCTAGAATGAAGAGCCCTTGAGGGTCGTTTTTAACTGGCCAACGAACAGGAAATCCTACCGCACGGTTGAGGCCGTTTTGAAGTGACAGTATGTAGATGCTCTTAGAGAACATCTTTAGTTACTTTTCTTAGGAAGTGGGCTAAACCCGATAAGATTTATTTGTCGCCCGCCCAAACTGCACATCCATTTCACGCACCGGAATGAGAAGAACATGGCCATTTCGGAAGGTCCCCAAACTAGGATTAGGATAAAAGAAGAAACTATACACGAGAAGTTCACTTTTGAAATACCCAACTAATGTCCTCTATTCTCCTCCCCTTCCTCTCCCTATTCACCACTACCTCTTTCTTCTTCCCCTGCCCTGATGTGTCTTGCCTCTCCCTCCACCTCTCCGCCCCCTTCACTGCCTCACCTCTATCAACCTGATGTTGCAGGGGGTGGGGGTGGGGGGAGGGGGTCTCCGACGGCCTCGCCAATTGGCTTTAGGTTTTGGGTGACGATGGGGACAATTCCGAGGATAAACTTCCACTACCTCGAATGGGGAAAGTATGTCAGACCACCCTAGACCTGGTGGGGATGCTTGTTGCTGTAAGTTTGGCTAGGGTGGGCATACTCCTCAGAGCGACGGTCTACTAACAATGGGTGGACGTTCATTCTTTCCGACGGGCCACGGCGTGCATGTAAGTTCTCCTCCAGCTCTTCTAGCCCTAGAATTTTGGGGTCGTTTCCCATTTCCCCACTTTTGGCTTCGTCTGGTTTCCCTTCTCCATTGTCGGTGTGTTCCGGATATCTCCTTTTTGTAGATCCGGTGTTAGAACAATAAAGGGTATCCTGCACCTATTTCCCCACAGGTGACCCTGGGTATCAAACCTATGAGAAGAATAATACCTTGAAGTAATGGTCTCTAGGAAGCTTTTGCCAAAGCACCAAATCCCGCTTTTTACTAGATCAACAAGAAAATAGTGATCCAAACACCTATTATAAACGAAGGTACGGGGATGAGGTCTAAATGCTTACAACCATGTATTTGTGTTGGGATCAAAATTGATATTAATTTGTGCTCGATAAGTCACCCATCAAGAGTTACTTGCTTCATATCAGAAGGGGGATGTGTCCAAATAACATCTTTATTGACACGAGTCCTGCATCAAGATTCGGTTTTCCTACCGAAGGCCCTATCCATCTCGTGGGGTTGCCTTGATAATTAAGATAATAATATCAGACAAAAGCATTGGGTGTTTAGTGACTACTGGTCATGAATCCCCAAGGATATGATGCACAAGACCCTACTAAGCTTTCCTGTCGCTGGTGTTCGGTACGACACTTCATTGTTCCCTTGCTCCTAGACTCATCGATGCTCAATCTTCTTAATCTTGGGTACCTGCAGGGATGAAGATAGGGGACAAGATAAGAGACACTTCACGAAACAATTTTAATTCACACATATGAGATATTGTTTCAAAGACTTCCATTGATCCCTTCACCAGATACCTGGGGTTGCAAGGCTCATGCCTCACCCCATACCTTACCAAACTACTCACATATGGAGATCAGATCGCGAGAAGAAAACATTAAAGAACACATCTTGGGATTGACTAAGTGCAATATTTCTTATAATGGATGCCTTGTGAGATGCAAGAAACAAGTTACCAGGAGATGCCAGGAGGCCACCAGAGTCAAAGACGGTGTTCCATGCGACCGCACGCACTCGCATGAGCGGTCATTGGCATGGCAACAGAGGTAGGTCGTCCACCTGAACAACTTCTATGAACATGACCCCGTCGAAATGTCAAAAGAACGGTAAGGTATGGGATGTGACATGAGTCTTGCAACCCCAGATATTTGGTGAAGGTATCAATGGAAGTCTTTTATATAACGTATCGTATCCATGAAATAAAATTGTTTTGTGAAGTGTATCTTTTCTTACTTGCGATCTTCATCCCCGCAGGTACCTAGGATCATGGATATAGAGCACCAGTGAGGCTAGAAGCAAGGGGACCGTGAAGTGTTATACCGAACACCGATGACAGTAAGGTTCAGTAGGGTAACATGGATCATATCCTTGGGGATTCATGAGGTGTAGTCATTAAACACACATTGCTTTTGTCTGATATTATTATCTTAATTATCGGGGCAACCCAATGAGGCGGATATGGCCTTCGGTAGGACAACTGATTCTTGATGCTGGACTCATGTCGGTCAAGATGTTATATTGACACATCCTCCACTCGATACAAAGCAAGCACCTCTTGATGGGTGACTTCCCGAGCACGAACTAATATCGTTTTTTAGCCCAACAAAAATACATGGTTGTCAGCATCTGGACCTCATGCCATAACGTCTTTTTATCGTATGTGTTTGAATCACCATTTGCTTATTGATTCGGTCAAAAGCTGGATTGGGACTTTAGCAATAGCTTGCTAGAGACCATTGCTTCAAGGGAATCTTCCTCTCGTGGGTTCGATACCCAAGGTCATCTGTGTGGAAATAGGTTTGGGGTACCCTTTCTTGATCCAATATCGGATCAATCAAAAGGAGATATCAAGCCCTTTTTCTGGCGCCGTTGTCGGGAGGAGTTTAGTATTTACTAGCCTTTGTGTTTAGTGTTTTTTATTAAAGTTATTTTTTTGTTTTTATTTTTTACTTTTCAGTTTTAGTTTAACTCTTATTTTGTTGCAAGTATTTTAGTTGAAATATCGGAAAGTTACTGTTGCTCGTAAATTTGGGAGTGTTGTACTCCTAGCAACAATTTCATGCATGAACATAAACACAACCTGATATTGAAGTTGCAGAATATGAGATCAAAACGAACCTAGTGACCGTGATACAACATGACCAATTTGGAGGCTCTTCTTCTTTAGATGCAGGTATGCATTTACATAATTTTACTGAATTGTGCAACATGGCACGCATAAAGGATTATGACCCAGATGGTTTGAAACTTCGCTTATTTTGTTTCTCTTTCAGAGGAAAAGCTAAGGAATGGTTTTTAGCTTTGCCTAAAGGAAGTATTACTTCTTGTCCTGCTTGTTGCAGATGAATGTGAGTCACTAGCGTTTGTGTGGATGGAATGAAAGAATATATATGAAACTGCTCCAATCATGGAATGGCGAAGTGGTTAATGCTTCATATGTTTTATAATGGTGTGAATCAAATGTCAAAAACTAAGCTTTCTACAACTATAGGAGGGACAATCATGGGAAAGCCCATAAAACATGTCAATAAGATACTAGTTGGTATGCAAGAGAACAATGCCCAATGGCATGTTCAGAGAACCACCACCAAGAACGAGAATGTCATAGAATAAAATAGCTCACAATTGACAACCAAGCTAGAAGAACTTATCTTTGTAATGAAAGGTAAATAAGAGTTAAAGTGCAATGCCATCACTAATGGAGATACTAGTGATGTGAAGTTTATCGCTCAATAGCAATAATCCTACTTGTGAAATAATGGTTATGCCTCTAAACTTCCTTTTCCTAATAATGGAGGAGCATCCTATAATTTTAAGGGAGCTAATGATAGCAATAAAAACGCTCTTGAATAAACTCTTCAAATTTAATTGCTAGCGATACTAAGCAAAATGAAAACTTCGAGAATATCTTGAAGAATCCTGATAACTTACATGGTCAATTGACTAGTGAGATTGTTGGACTAACAAATGGTGTGTAGATACTTGAAGCCAAATCCAAGAATATGGAGGCATTAGTGGTAAACATAGTAGAGAGCCAAACCTTTACTTTTGCTAATTTTTTAGGTAAACCGGATCCTACACCGGTTGAAGAAGTTAAAACTGGTAAGAAGCAAAGAAGGTAAAACTGAGGTACTTGACACAAGCCATATGCCAGATTATAATTATACCATTGCAGATTTTGTCAAGTTGATATCCATGAAGTATCCACTACCGGAGGTAAATAATGATGAGGCATATAATGTCTTTGTTGAACAAGTTGGAGCCAAGGTACGTGAACTTGATGATGAAATAAAAATATATCCAATAAGTTACCACCTAAGCAAGAGGATGCTTTTGAACCTACTGTAGAGATTGAGATAGGATTTAATAAGTTTCGTGCTTTATGTGATCTAGGGGCAAGTGTTTCCACAATCCCCAAATACGTTTATGATAGCCTCAAGCTTGGTCCTGATGCTAATACTGATTTTATATTCAATATGGCTAACTCTATTTTTAATCAGGTAGTAGGCTTTAAGTATGGAGTTATAGTTGAAATTAATGATTGCCCTATGATACGTCTCCAACGTATCTATAATTTTTGCTTGCTCCATTCTGTTGTATTATCAATCTTGGATATTTTACAATCATTTTACATCAATTTTATATCATTTTATGGGACTAACCTATTTACATAGTGCCAAAGAGCCAGTTTTTTTGCTTGTTTTTTAACTTCACAGAAAATCAGTACCAAATGGAGCCCAAACATCCTGGAAATTTTTGGCATTTTTTGGGACCAAAAGACCCAAAATGGGCCAAACACATACTAGAGAGGGGGGCCAGGGTGCCCACCACCCACCAAGGCGCGCTAGGGGCCTCTAGCGCGGCCTGGTGGGTGGTGGCCACCTAGGGAACACCCTCCACCGACAATTTTAGCCTATAAATTCAAAAATATTTGGAAAACCCTAGGGGGTCGACGAAACACAAATCCATCCGCTGCAAGTTCCAAAACCTCGAGATGCAATCTAACACCATCATGGAGGGGTTCATCTTCATCATAGGTGCCTCTTCGATGATGCGTGAGTATTCCACCATAGACCTATGGGTCCGTAGGCAATACCTAGATGGCTTCCTCTCTCTCTATGATTCTCAATACAATGGTCTCTTGGAGATCTATTTGATGTAATGACTTTTGCGCTGTGTTTCTTGGGATCTGATGAATTTTAGGTTCATGGTCAGTTTCTATCCATGAATATGATTTGAGTCTTCTCTGATGTCTTATTTGCATGATTACGTTTAGCCTCGTATTTCTTCTTTGAATCTTTAGTTTAGTTAGGCCAACTAGATCAAATTTTCTTGCCATGGGAAGAGGTGCTTTGTGATGGGTTCAATCTTGCGGTGTTCTTTCCCAGTGATAGAAGGGGCAGCAAAGAACGCATGTATCGATGCCATTAAGGATAACAAGATGGGGTCTATTCCTACATGAATAGATCTTTTCTACATCATGTCACCATTCTTATTGCATTACTCCGTTTCTCCATGAACTTAATACACTAGATGCATGCTGGATAGCGGTAGATGTGTGGAGTAATAGAAGTAGATGCAGAATCGTTTCGGTCTACTTATCTTGGACATGATGCCTATATAATGATAATTGCTTGGATATCATCATGATTATTTGATCTCCTATCAATTGCCCAACAGTAATTTGTTCACCCACCGTGCGCTATACTCATGAGAGAAGTCACTAGTGAAACCTATGCCCCCTGATTCTTCTTTTCCAACATCTTGCTTTATACTACTTCACCTTTTTTTCCAGATCTATTAATACACTAAACCCAAAATACCTTGCTGCACTTTCTGTTTACCTAATTTATTTTGTGTTCTTGCGAGATCTATATGCCAAAACTATCATTACCTAATCTATCTCTGTACCATTGAGAGCTTGACAACCTCTCTAATGCATGGGGTTCCAAGTATTTTTTATTTGTGTGCAAGTGTTGTCTACGTGGGTGCGTGGTATTCCCATACGGATTGATACCTTGGTTTCACAACTGAGGGAAATACTTACCGTCGCTATGTTGCATCATCCCTTCCTCTTTGGGGAAATAGCGACGTAGTCTCAAGCCACGTCAAATTAATTTCTAGCACCGTTGTTGGGGAAGAAGCGATCTCATCTACCAGATTCGTAATCACAAATCTCATATCCTTGTAATTTAAATTATTCTCCATTTTCCTCTCATTTTCCTCTCCCCCATTTCACAAATTTGTCGCTTTATTCACCATCTCTTTTTTGTTTGCCTTTTTCTCAACAGATCTCTTGCTCATCTAATTTTCATTACGGCTAGTTCTTCTGTTATTGCGTATACCCGTGAGAATGAGGTTCTTAAGTTTAAACAAAGGGGAGGAGAGAATCTTAAAGATGCTTGGTATATGATTTGCAATGCTCATAATAGATCTATTTGTAAGGAATCTATCATTGTTCTCCTTCGTTGTTTTTATCTGGGCATCACCATTCCTTGATACGATTACCGGTGAGAATTTCTAGATGTGCCCTACTTTGAATGCTTATAATGCAATAGGAAATCTAGTGGGTTCCCGGCCTATCATTATCAATGAAACAATTTTAAATCTTGAGAATGTTATGAAAATGTTAGATGCTATTGAAAAGAAAATGTTCACGGAGGAAAATATTGAAAATTTGGATAAAAGGATGCATAATATTCCTAATAAAATTGGGTCAAAGGTGGGATATGCTCTCAAAGTACTAATGGAAAAGGAACCCGTAGTCAATAAAAAAATGGAAGAAAGCCCCACTAGAATTGATAAGTTGGAATAAATCTTTCGTACTTTAAGCTCGGCATTTTCTACCGTTAGGACTATTGAAAAATTCCCATTAATAAAGATTGCAAATCTATGCAAGCTCCTAAGAACAAGAGGACCGCTTCTATTAGAAACAATGAGGATCTTAAAATGATTAGTATTCCTCCCAATTTTGTTGAAGTGGTAAACAACCTTAATGGCAAGAACAAAATTTTCAATTTTATTACTAGAAGTATTGTCATTGAAAATATGCATGATATTTCCTTGAAAAATTCTCATTGGGTGCCTACGGAATTGGAAACTAAAGATGACAATATTTGAATCTGTGCGTTATGCCTAGCTAGGGGCATAAAACGATAACGCTTGTTGGGAGGCAACCCAATGAATAAAGTTATTTTTATCTTGTCCTTTCTGTTTTTGAGTGTTTGCACAATTATGATTAGGTTATGATTGTGTTTTTATGTTTTATTTAGTATTTGTGCCAAGTAAAGCCATCAGGATGATTCATAAGATGAGTAGAAACAATGCTAAATCTGAAACATAAACTTTATCTCTAGTGCACGAATGTGCATTTTTACTGGAACATGACAATGAGCTGAAATTTTAACACAGTATTTATATACAAATTCTTTACATTGTCCAATCTTTCAGAATTTATAGAGTTATAGAAGTATGGGTAGAGTACAAATTACTACAAACTGTGCTGTCTGAAATAGATTCTATTGGCGTTGCATTGTGTGCTTGTTTTGATGAATCTATGGCTTGTATAGGGGGGGTATAAGTCAATTTAAAGTTAGAATACAATATAAATAATGCAATAATAATATATGAGTGGGTTTACAACAACACTTGAAGTGATAATTTTCTTTATTATACTAACGGATCTCACGAGAATTTTGTTAAGTTTTGTGTGATTGAAGTTTTCAAGTTTTGGGTGAGATCATGATGGATGAAGGATTATGGAGTAAGAAGAGCCTAAGCTTGGGCATGCTACAACACCCCAATATAATATCCAAAGAGTAACAAGCAACTAAGATTGGGGATGCCCCGACTAGTATCCCCTCTTTATTCTAACAACAATCAACATTTTACTTGGAACTATATTTTTATTTGTCACATATCATGAGTTTTGCTTGGAGTGTCTTGTATCTTTTCTTTATTTGCTTTTCATCCTTTCTGTAGACACCTATTTGAGAGATCCAAAATTATGCTATGGTTTGCCAGAATTTCTCTTTATGCTTCACCGAAATCTATTGAGCATTGGAATTGCTCTAGTCCTTCACTTATATCTTTTTGATCATGGTGTGGTTTTACATGTTTGAAGAAATGCTATGATGCTTAACTTATATTAATTTGAGAGTTAGTAAATTTTGAAGAAATTATCTCATGCTTCACTTATATTATTTTGAGAGATGAAACTTTTATGCTCATGTTCTTCACTTATATCCATGTGAGATTGTCAAAAGCAATTGCAACATATGAAACTAGTTCCAAAGTGATAAATATTCAAGGAGGATATAATAAAAACTTTCATGAAGATCATTGGACAAATTAAACTTGATTCTTTTTAATATTTTTGAGACATGACGATATTATTATGTGAGTTATGTTAGTGAGTAATTATGCTTTAGTAAGAATATTGACGTTAGGTTTGTGATTACCTATGCAAGCACGAAAGTCAATAGTTGTGCTACGAAATTACATCCTACTTATGGTGCATTATTAGATGTTAATTATGCTTAATGCTCGCTTATGTGATTTTTTGTTTCTTGGTTGGATGCTTCTCAATCTATTTGCTAGCCTTCACTTGTACTAAGTAGAAATACTACTTGTGCATCCAAAATCCTTAAACCCAGTTTTGCCATATGAGTCCACCATACCTACCTATATAGGTATTTCCATGTTGTTCCAAGCAAATTTGTATGTGCCATCTCTAAATTTCAAAATAAAATTTCCTATTTTTGTGCTCGTACCGTTCATGAAATGGTAGGGGTGACCGATATTTGTCCATGCTTGATGTGTATTCTCACGACGAGAGTTTATTCACTTGTCATTGCACGAGAGTATGGCGGTAATAGGGATGCCTAGTCCCGAAATGAAAAGAAAGGATTTTTACTTGATGTTGTCAAATAATAAATTCCTTGGAAAGTGTTGGTTGGAAGGCAATTGTGGATTCGTCTAGCCATGGAAAGTGAAAGTATGGTGGAAAGGAATAAACTTTATTTTCTGTTTGGAACCGCTTATGATGTATATAGCATGAAAATATATTGAAATCTCTTAGTCATTTTCTTTGACACGAAAAGCATGCCACCCAAAATATTCTTCTCTATCAATTTAAACCTTGAGCTCTGGCACCAGTACAAATCCCTACTTCCCTCTACGAAGCGCCTATCTATTTAGTTTATGCAATTTTTTATTTTCAATTTTAGTCCTCATCTTCTTTTATGAAGCACCAACTAGGGGGCACTATGATCGTACTTGAGCATTAGGTGTAGCTAATATTTGAGTGTGTATCATGAATAGATCGATGATTGAGCATGATGGGCTAGGGATAACTTGCTTTAGTGTTTATATTTTTAAAGACATGGTTGCTTGTTGATATGCTTGAGTACTAAAGTTTTCATGTCAAAACTAGACCATTGCTTTGAACCATCTAAAAGTCCAAATGTCCATGATATAAAGAAAAGAATATGTGATGAACATGTTAGGCAGCATTTCACATCAAAAATTCTGTTTTTATAATTCACCTACTCGAGGACGAGTAGGAATTAAGCTTGGGGATGCTGATACGTCTCCAACGTATCTATTATTTTTGCTTGTTCCATGTTGTTACATTATCAAACTTGTATGTTTTATAATCATTTTATAGAAATTTTATATCATTTTTTGGGACTAACCTATTGACATAGTGCCAAAGTGCCAGTTGTTGTTTTCACTTGTTTTTTACTTCGCAGAAAATTAGTACCAAACGGAGCCCAAACGTCCTATAATTTTCTGGAGATTTTTTTTGACCAGAAGACCCAAGATGGGCCAAACACATACTAGAGGGGGGCCCAGGGTGCCCACCACCCACTAAGGCATGCCAGAGGACCCTAGCACGGCTTTGTGGGTTGTGGCCACCTTGGGAACCCCCTCCACCGACTATCGAGCCTATAAATTCACCAATATTCAGAAAACCCTAGGGGAGTCGGCGAAACACAATTCCAGCCGCCGCAAGTTCCAGAACCTCGAGATCCAATCTAACACCATCAGGGAGGAGTTCATCTTCATCATAGGTGCCTCTCCGATGATGCGTGAGTAGTCCAGCATAGACCTACAGGTCCGTAGGTAGTAGCTAGATGGCTTCCTTTCTCTCTCTATGATTTTCAATACAATGGTATCTTGGAGATCTATTTGATGTAATAAATTTTGCGGTATGTTTATTGGGATCCGATAAAGTTTGAGTTCATGATCGGTTTCTATCCATGAACATGATTTGATTCTTCTTTGCACTCTTATTTGCATGATTACTTATAGCCTCGTATTTCTTCTTCGAATCTTTGGTTTAGTTAAGACAACTAGATCTATTTTTCTTGCCATGGGAACAGGTGCTTTTTGATGGGTTCGATCTTCCGGTGTTCTTTCCTAGTGACAGAAGGGGCAGCAAGGCATGCATGTATAATTGCCATTAAGGATAACAAGATGGGGTCTATTCCTGCATGAATAGATCTGTTATACATCATGTTACCGTTCTTATTACATTATCCCGTTTCTCCATGAACTTAATACAGTACTAGATGCATGCTGGATAGCGGTCGATGTGTGGAGTAATAGAAGTAGATGCATAATCGTTTTGGTCTACTTATCTTGGGCGTCATACCTATATGATGATCATTGACTGGATATCGTCATGATTATTTGATCTTCTATCAATTTCCCAACAGAAGTTTGTTAACCCATTGTGTGCTATACTCATGTGATAATCCACTAGTGAAACCTACGGGCCCGGGGTGTACTTCTCCAACATATTGTTTTCCGTCTACTACTTTGCCTTTTTTATGATCCACTAATCCAAAAAAACCAAAAATACCTTGCTGCACTTTTTTACTTATTTTATTTTGTGTTCTTGCGAGATTTATTTGCCAAAACTATCGTTACCTGATCTATCTCTTTACCGTTGAGAGCTTGAGAACCTCTCTTACACGTCAGGTTGCAAATAGTTGTTATTTGTGTGCAGGTGCTGTCTACGTGGGTGCGTGATCTTCATCTACAGATTGATACCTTGGTTTCATAGCTGAGGGAAATAATTACCCTCAATGTGCTGCATCATCCCTTCCTCTTTGGGGAAATACCGATGCAGTCTCAAGCCACATCACCCTATCATGATTGATCTCGTTATAACACAAATGCCTGAAGATCCAATTGCTCCTATAATCATCTAGAGACCTTATCTAAGAACTATCAAAGTTCTGATACATGTATTTGAGGGGAATGTTCATTTTTATTTACCAGCTAAAGATCCGTTTATAAGGCATTTCCTTAGGAAAAAGAGATTCAAGACCTACACAGGAGGTGGCGTTATTCTGAATGCTAGAAGCTATGGTATCGGTGATCTAGCACAACCTACCTAACCACTATGGTAGATCTATCCAACCAAAGACAAGCGCTTCATGGGAGGCAACCCATCGAATAAAGTAGACAAGTAAGTTTTAATTTTGTTTCGAATAAAGAGTCATTGAATTTCCATATGAAGAACTGTGTTTGGAAGAATTGTTATAATGAAGGCCTAGCTTTGTGCAAAACGATTGATATGATTGATTCTTGAATGCCTATAAATATGTCCATGTATTTCTATGGAACTAAAACCACATGAAGATGAAGAAAAAGACAAGGTTTAGAGGAAGCAGTCCAAACGACGGTCTTTCTTATGAACAGAGCGGTCACATGGGCGGTCGTTTGACCTACATGAGGTTCCAGCCCAAAACAACTAAAGAGAACTAAGAGAAAGACGGCATATCAAACGGGCGGACATGCCCATTTGAGTGATCATTTGACATCTTCGACCAGGAGCACACAAAGAACATAACGAACGACAGTGTTCAAAATGGACACCGACGTCCGTTTTAGTAGTCGTTTCATCTACATACATGTAAAGATGAGTTAAACCGGGTTGAAGATGGTGTTCCATGTGGGCACTTGCGCCCGTATGAACGGTCGTTTTGCATGCCGGTGTCTCCAATAATCCCAAGGAAGGAGGTATTTGGCCCCCATCTCTCTCTCTTTTCTTCTTCTTCTTCCTCCAAACCTCTCCAAACCCTAGCAAAACGTCGCTCGATCTATCTACTCGTTTGTGTTGAGTTCGAATCCTTCCATGTGATTGATCTATGGTATGTTTTTCCTCCGATCCCCAATTTATCTTTCGTGAATCCACATTCTACATGCCTAGCATTGCCATGTATAGGATATGCATATTTTTTATTCAAACCCGAGTTTGGCATGGATTTGTTGATTCTTTGAGAGGATTATGATGTTGTGAGTACCGTAGGATCATTATTGCTTCACAGTATTGGACTAAAAAATTGTTTTATATATGTGTACACTAAGGTCTTCTCATGTATGCAGTGGTTCGAGTTCATCCACTGCACAAGCACAACAAATTTTCACTCGGGGTATCATCCTCACCGACCATGGAGCAAGGAAGAAGTTCCATAAGCTCACCACAAGGAATATCAAAGCAACCAAATGGACTTGTGCGAATACTCTCACCAAGCTAGGTATCACTCATGATTTTAATTTGCGTTGTCATAATGTCAGGTTGCATCATTTTGTGTATTAGGGATGTGAGACTTATGAACGATTGGGTCTTGAGTTTCTTAGTACTCTCTCGCACAATGTTGGTTTGATGCCAAATGCATATGAGGAGGAGACGATCACTTTCCATCTCCTTAAACAAGACTTCAACATCACTTTTGTTGAGTGATGTAACTACTTTGGATTCCCCAACAATGATGATGATATTACATATGTTTATAATTTCACTGACCCGCAACCAAGGCAATCCTTTTACTCGATGGATCACCATGGCTCTAAGAAAAGAGCAGTTGTATTGAAAGTCCAGCTATACATTATTTCTACTATGTTATCACTAACTCATTGCAGTTAACAAGAGAATTTTCTAAGGTGAATGACGAGAACATGCTAGTTCTCAGGAAAGCAACAAACTGGACGTCGGTTATTCTCCCAACCTATGGTCAATACTTTTGCTACACCTCGTGCATCAAGCAAATCATGCACAAGGAGATATGGTGTGTGGAGGAGTGATCACTATGTTGGCCAACTCCCTTGGCCTCAACTACAATCATGTCTGCCCCATTGTCGGTAACACCCTTGTTAACATTCGTGTTCTTACTAACTATGATATGGTAGTAGTTCGTAATGGTCATCATTGTATCAAAATTCTTGGAGTGGCTTACTTGTTACCCACACCTATGCCTAACCATTTATCCATCGAGAATGGAGTATTGCATTATGTTGCATGGGAGGGAGATGCAACTTTTTACCAAGAAGGGCTAGAACCTCAACAAGTAGATGAAGAAGAACTCGCCACCGATGAAGAGGAGGAGCAACCCTATAAAGACTACACCGATGTGGACCTCAACAACCTTCGGGCTCTATCCGTGATATGAGCAACCTCGCATCGTCCCTGAGAGGCATAGCCGCTGCCAACATGAATGTGGACTTCTCCAACTGGAGGCAAGAGTGGGCTCCTCACCGACATCCACAATGATCTCGCCGGTTTGGGCTTGCAAGAGCCTAAGCTTCTCGGAGGTTACTACCACTTTTACATCAAGATGTCGCGGCATTTGAATAAATTTTAATGAGCTTTTACTTAAGCCCAAGGAGCTTCAAAACACTCGTGTTGGTTTCTTCCAACACTTTGCTTTCTATTTGCTTTTGCTTACTTTTTTTCCTTTGCGGTTTTCGGTTGCAAGTTAGTTTTGACAAACCCCAAAACCAAAAAAATAGAATAAGTTTTGGTTTGCTCTTGTTCTTCATTTTATCCCTTGGAGTTTCTTTGCATTTTCTTTTCAGAGGAGTTGATCTATGCCAGGATAACGAGGAATGCAAGAGTAAGGGAGAGAAGTGTGAAAATTCTCAACCGTTAAAGGATGTCCTATCCCCCCTGTGTTCTGCACTTGGATACTTAGAGTAGATGTAGTAGTTTTATATGTGGTATGTGTAAATGGGAGTGATTCTTAATAGTTGATATAAAGGTTTTGCTCTAGTACCTTTGTAGCCTTTGTTTTCTTTAGTTTAGACAACCAAGCCTTGTCGTGGGACATTTTTGAATGAAATGTTATTAACAAAGTATAACTTTGCCAGTGGCGGAGCTAGAAAATACGTATGAGGGTTGCCAAGTGCTGCTAAAACGGGTTGGGGAGGGTAGAGCTGCTAAAAAAAGGAATTTTTAGTAGCAAATAGTGATCAATTATGCCAATGTTCATATCAAATAGCAGCAAATGGCTAATGTTAGGGGGTCCAGGGCCCCTGCTGTCCCCCTGTGTCTGCCACTAAACTTTGAGCAAGAGAAAGTATTCAAAGACTTGGGAGTCAAGAAATTTTAGTTGAGGTGATGTTTAACATGCTCATCCCCATGTTGTTAATTTTAATAGACTTGATAGCACTTGTGGATTAAATTTTCTAGATGAACTTAGTTGAAAGGTCGGTAAGATTATGGCAACAATCTGTATTGTACATATCAACATGGTGTTACAGCCTCCGGCTGGTGCCATGGCCTTTGCTACTATATATGAATTTACGTTTGTAAATGTGGATTTTCACCCTTCTTGATGTTATGTTGAGGACTTCACTGGCCAAAAAATGATCCACAAAGAGCGACATCTCTTATTTTAGCTATGAGTTTGTTACCGTACGTAGAGGCAACACTACCAAATGAATATTATCCGTCTTTCTCTTGTGTGGATGTGTATGTGGTAAATAAAGGGGAATGGTCAAAAGAGCTCGAAAGAGAAATTATTGCTAAAGGTCCATAGTTCCCAAACATTAAGCCACATCAAAAACCTATGCATGATCACTTATTTGGCATAATCTCCTTCGCATGACAATCGAAGTTCCAACAAACAATGATAGAAACAAAGTGTTTAAGAGCCTAGAGGAGGTGACAATTGTGGGTGTGCTCATGAGCACTTGACCATCTTATTTTACTACATGCTTTCTACTTCCTAACCTATGTTTTTCATGGCTCTATATAAAGAAAATCTTTTGTGCATTCCCGACAAGCAAGTGTTCTCAAGATTAAATGAAGCGAAGTGTTATAAAGTTGTTTTATCTCATTGATCGAAAACTTTGTGTTGATTATATTTGATTCAATAACACTTGCACTATGACCATGCCACCGCTATATCTATGATAGGTTTTCAGGTCAAAAGGCAGAGGGCTATCTGGGCATACTGATCGTGGGTGAACCAAAACCTACTTGTTATTTTGGTTTAAACAACCGAGTTCCTTACGATTCAGATTTCCCTCTATGTTGCTCGAGGACGATCAAGTTTGAGCTAGGGGAGTTGATGGGTGATATTTTTATGCTCATTTTAACCATGCTTCAACCGAGATATTCCATTAAAAGAGAGATATTAGCTCCGATGTTACCACTAATGACTAATGAATGCAAAGTTTCCAAAAATCCTCTCTTTGATATTTTTCCAAGGTAAATGGGCTAAAATGGTAAGAAATCATGTAGGAGAAAGGAAAGGAAGGAAAATGGAGAAGAAACAAGTCATCGGGAGGGAACCAGAGTCAAAGAAACCGTTCGATGCAACCATACTCGGTCGCATGAGCGGTCGTTTAGCACAAAAACCGAGGCAAGTCATCCACCTTAAAAACTTTCATAAAGGGGACCCCATGATAATCTCAATAGAATATCATCGAGCACAGCCAAAACCTCTTCATAATCATCTTCATCCACAAATGAAGGCTATCACCATTTTCATCTCCATAGCCATCTCCACTACTATCGTGGTTTTATCACGGCAGATGTCTGAAGACTTAGGTTCGAGGCCATCGGTAAGGCTGTGGACTCAAAGGGGTTGATCGGGACGAAAGACACGGGTTTACCCAAGTTCGGCCCCTCAAGAAGAGGTAAAAGCCTACATATTGTTTTGTGCTGTATTGATTGTAGTATCGATTATAGGGGAGCGTATTCTCTTGACCAACATCTCGATTGATTGGTTTCTACCTAAGCCGCCTCAGGGTCTCGCCTTTATATAGGAGATCGAGGCTCTGGGTTACACGAGTCTCAAACCGACTCATACAACATACTCAATCTTGTCTCTAAGCCACCTTGCCTCCTTGGGCAAGTCGCCTCCGCGCGGCTTAACCGCCCGGGTCTCACACTATCATCTATGTCTAGGCCTTCCTCTTGGCCCATCTATCAAGCCGCCACGCTGCCTGGCCTTCATCTTTCGGCCCACTTCTAGGATCTTGAATATGAGCCACCAGGTATGACCCGACCCCTCTTGGGTGGGTCTTACCACGGGGTTGTATCCCCAGCATTAGGCCCCAGATGGATTTGAGCCTGTCCTTGTCAATCCCGAAACTCATTTGGCAGTGATTCTCATGTCTTTATCACCTCAAAGAGAAAACTCATAACCCGCCATGACGTCACCTTAAATATGTCAAAAAGATTTTGTGACGTTCGCAACGGATCATCTCATTAAACAGTCAGCTCGAAAATCAAGGCGTCCCCTTTGGTCAATTATCACTATGCCTCCTCGATTCTTGCGCGCACTGTTTGCCATCCCATCTCATGAATAGGGACACAAGGGGTCCCTTTTATTTTCTCTGCCGCCCCTGTATTTTTCTTCTTCCTCGAGACGCTCATGCCTCCAGAGCTCCGCTGTGCCGATCGGACCTCGTCGTGATTCTCAACGTCGGCCGTTGCATCAACCTGACTCGGTCCAGAGCTTTTGCCAGCCCGGCCGCATCTGCAAGGTACCATTCTCAATCCTTGTTGAATCTGCGGTCATCTTGATTAAGATCCCCTCACTTCATCGTGTTTCTTTCAGTGTTCTTTGTTGTTCGTTAGATTGTTCTTCGTAATGTAGATTGCCAAGTACCCCCTTGAATCTCATATTGTTGTTTATTCGTCACGGCCGTCCGGTTGATGTTAATGTCCACTTATCATAGATCCGCACATCACTCTTCTTTGTATGTTGACTACCTGTTCTTCCACCGCCTTTCTTAGGTCTTGAATATATTTCATTTTACCCTTGCTTGTCGATCTGTACTCATAGTTGTAATATGTGAAACCTGTTTGTCCGTACTAAGCAATATTTCTAGTGTCGCATTGACCACTTAACCCGCCATCAAGTTGCCGGCTCTTTGATAAAATATACTGGCAGCTTAGCGCCTCACCATTGACCATAGCCATCTTGATTATTTGGTGTTTCTAACCCGCCATATCATGCACCTTTTCACAGTTTAACCCACCACCATGTCGAGAGCGCCCTCGTCTTGTGATTGGGTTTTCTCCAGAGTCATTGAACGACTTCTGCTTGAGTTCGTAGAAATGGGTGTTTTAACGGGTCAGAACGTTACACATTGGAGGGTTCCCGGGCCAGAAATCAGACCCACCCCTCATGAAGGGGAAGTTCTCATATTCATCGTCACCTCCTCCGAGGTTTTAGCCCACCCGGGTCAAAATTCTTCCGAGAGGTCCTTCACTTCTTCAAGCTTCATCCTGAAGACATAGGTCCAAATTCATTCACCAACATGTGTTAGTTTCAAGTCCTCTGTGAAGCATATCTACGAGGAGAGCCGGCCGTGGACCTCTTGTGTGAGTTCTTTTACATCAATCGCCAAACTGAAGTGGCGGCTGGACCAAGTTTGGAGCTTGGCGGAGTCTCTATCCAGAGACGGAGAGATTTGCCTTACCCAACAACCCTCTTTCCAAGTCACCCCAAAGATTGAAACAAGACCTGGTTCTATTGCAGATACACCTCTTCCCAAGGAGAAAACCACTGTCGGGTTATCACCCTACCCGTCTTTGCACCTCCACCAAACTCTCGGACCGGATGTCCGCTGCAGAGCGAGCGAAATATGCTTCGACTTTCGTGAAGATCAAGGTCTTAATGGTGAACAGATTAACTGGCGTTGACATAACCCGCTACTGGTTTTCCTGGAAGATCTTGCCACTAAGCGGCATGACCGACTCATGTGCGAATTTACGAGTGCAAGGAATGACCCCCTCTGTTTCAATGCCACCCCCTGATTGAACAAGAAATTAACTCGTTCGTCAAATCACTCCTAGGCGAACCCCAAGAGGCTTGCAACAAGATTGGGTTGAAGCCCTTCTACATCAAGAACCCGACTCCAAATGTAAGGAAGTGTTTTGAGAAAATTTCTTATCATTGTCTTAACCTTATGCTTTTCTCTTTTTAACCTTTTTGCTCGCTTACACACAAGCCGACTCTAATTTCTGGAAAAAAATATATACTCCGCCTCTAAACAAAAAGTCAAAGGCGGGTAAAACCTGTGGCCGTAAGAAGAAAACCTCTGCTCAGGAAATGTTTGAGCTTGCCGACTCAGAGGTAGAACATGATTTTCTTGGTCGTCTCTTTATGCAACTTATTGACGGTAATTGTACACACGAGGAAACGGAAGAAAGTCACGCCAACGCCCCTCAGGTAACTTATCTTTCCTCCGACTCAGAAATCTTACCATGAGAAAGAACACTGCGGGTCATCTGAAAATTTCCCTGTTCACATCCTCTTGATTACTTAGATCCTAAATTTCTTTTGAAAATGCAACATCACAAATCCCGACGTCAGACCCGGAGCACCGGTTCTGAAGATCTCATGGTCGTCTTACCAAACTCTCCGGCTCCCCGAAAATGGCATGTCGAGGTATTCTTTCAACCAATTCCAACATCTACCTAATGCCTTTGCCTTGTTGCCTTACTTTGTTTTTTACCGTCTTAACCTTTTAGGAGACGCCCCCTTCGTCTGGCGACTCTACTGCATCCAAGCTGCCTTCTCAGAAAATCAACCTAGAGTGTGTACCTTTATATTTCCACCATACATTTTACCACCCTTGTCCTTTATATAACAATCCTTTTGCCTCCAGGGCTCAAGCAAAACGAAGGAAAATAGGCGGGTCTACCACCGCGCCTACTACCCAAGAACTGGAGACTGCTAAGTCGGACTCCCCTACAACTCATGCTGAGCCTTCTGAGGCCAGAAAAGATACGCTTGAGAACGCTCCTCATCCTTCTGAGCCAGCTGATCCTAACATGGCGGATTCTGAAAGCCCTCCATAAGCTAATCCTAAGCCACCCAGCCCTTCTACAGCCACCGAAGACATGACTCTGCCAGACGTTGTCGTCACTGGGACGGGTTATCACTCTCCTGAACCTCATGTACTGACAAGACATACCAGAAAGGATGAAGCCCCATTTCCCAAAAAGATTGACTTTGAATTCTTCATCTTAGGGAAACTGACTGTAGACAAGTTACACGCGGGTTATCTGAACCGCCTTTCTACCAGCCTCAACATGGAGTCCAAACTTGTTAGACTAATGAAGAAAAAAATATGAGGTACTCCTCTTCTCTTGATTTTCCTTATACCCTTATGTAGCCCCCAAGAGATGGTTTAATATTGCAAATACTAGACCAGTTCTTCCAATATACTTCCAACAGCTTAGCATGTAGCCCCCAAGTAATGGGTTAATATAGATAATAAGTCGGTACTTAGTTGAAAATTAGATCCAAGTGTAGCCCCCAAGTCCGGGTAATTATGACAATGATGAGCCGGATCTTTAGTGCTGAAAACTTGCCGAGTGTAGCCCCCAAGTAGCGGCTTAACTTTACGAAGGTGATCCGGAACTTCATTACCTAAGAGCGCCATGTGTAGCCCCCAAGTGCCGGCTTAAGTTTATGAAGATGAGCCGGAACTTCATTGTAGACTTTGAGAGAAAACATACATTAGCCCCCAAGTCTCAAGTATATTGCTTACAATCTTATTGAGACTTGTGTTTAATAGTTTTGTCACTTTGGTTCACTAATATCTTATCCTGGTGACTTAAATCTCATGAACTTTACTTGTACGATGCAGATAGCTTTGGACATGGCTGAATCTGATCTGACCGGCCTAAAGAAAAATGTTGCTTCCCAACAAGCCGCCAGGGCTGAGGCCGAAGAAAAATGGTAGATTACCGTCACAGAGCTGGAAAAGGTTCAAGCTGATTTTGTGGCCTTGAAAAGGACTGTTGAGTCTGAACAAGCCGCCCTGACTAAACACACAGATGATGCTGACGAGCAACTCAAGCTTTTGTTAGAAGAACTGAAAACCCTCAAGCGTCATATATCTAGGATGACCTCTACTATCTTTGGTAAGTACTTAAAACTTGGAAAATTTCCTTGCTTTCCTGAGAACCTTGCAGGCAGCTTATAACAACTAACTTCCCTTACAGGCCAAAGAATCCACCAACTATCCTCTAACAGTTTATTGAAGTTGAAGGCCATATATACCTTGACAGGGAAGCTATACTGTGAGACCCTCTGCACCATCAAATCAATGTTGACCGATAAAGGCATCCCCAAATTCAAGAAAGGAGTGATAGAAGTATTGTGCACTCTGTCCAAAAAAATTGACGAGCACAAGCGATCAGCCGACAGGAAGGGAGCGATGGCCACGCTAAGCCGGTCTCTGGCCTTTGCCCCTGAGATTACTACAGAAGAGATGATGGATGGCTTCACGTCCAAGAAATATGACGGCTCAGACTTTACTGAAGCTAATTATTTAAAATGCATGAAAGCCTCCCGGGTGCTTGCCTCAATGCTCGTCAATGAAATTGACCTGTCCTCATACCAAGCGGCTTACGAAAAAGATAGCAAACGAGTGTGCTATCAAACCTTTGAAGCTAGGGACTTAATTCCTGTATGCCATTATCCACTCTTTGCTCCTAAAATTGACCTGTCTCCCCTCTTTGACGAGGCTCAATATGAGGCTTTAATGAACTGCAACTGGGATGTGGACAACCTTCAAATCGAGGAGGTCGAAGACCAGACGCAGGATGACCCATCTGCGAGTTGAACACATAACCCTTGTCTGAAGGTAATCTGGCTAGCTGGGCTGCCAAGTTTGAGAATCCGCCAAAAAACTTTAAGTCCGCTATATTTTAGGCTCCTTGAAGGGCTTTGTGATAGACGTAGAAGAACTTTGATTGCCTCAAGCGTGCCATTGCACACATACCGAATTTGAAACGCCTTATACACTTTCATCTGCCTTGATTTCTACATGTAACATCTTTTTGTCACACTTAATGGAGGCTCATCTTAGGAGATAAGACCTGCAAAAAACAAACATGACAGAGTATGTTCTGTGTCATTGTGAGGGCGGCTTAGGAAGCACAACCCAGAGATGTTGAATCCCTTATGACCTTGTTTTTTCTTTGTATTTTTGAAAACTCATATGCTGGCTCTCCTAGGTGAACTCATTGTTTGAACTCTTAACAATATAGGGTCTCTAGTGAGAGTGACTGTCAAATCCTTTGAGTGGCTTAGGGTCTCTAGGAGAGATTAACTGGTAAGAGCACAACGAACCATAGAGAGGCACAGCAGGGCATGAGTACCCTAGGGCCCATAAGCTACATCTCACGTGACATAAATCCGTCGTTTGAACCATAAACAGTGCAGGGTCTTGAACAGAGTAATTGTTTAAGAATATGAACGGGGCACATACTGGAGAGTCGGTAGCAGATGGGTGAGTTTATCCTCGCTTTCCGTAAGCCGACCCTCACGTGACAAGAGCTGCGGATTGAACCTTGACCAGTACAGGGTTTCTAGTGAGAGTGACTGTCAAATGCTTTGAATAGCTGAGGGTCTCTAGTCAAGATTAACTTGTAAGAGTTCGACGGGTCACCTAGCGGAGGAGCAACAGCATACAGGCAGGTTTAAGTCGAACTTGCGGTGGATGAAGAGACGATCAAGAGGGTGTGTAAGCTAAACCCGGTGGGTTGGAAGCCCCCAAATGACCTTGTTGACGGAGTCAACTTTTGGTTATACAACCCGCCTTACGGTGGCTAAAGAGCCGATCAAGAGCGTGCATAAGCTAAACTTGATGGGTTGGAAGCCCCCAAAGGACCTTGTTGACGGAGGCAACTTTTGCACCATCTTGTACCCCGCCATCTTGTAAGCCATCATCTTGTAAGCCACCATCTTGTAGGCTGCCCAACTTGTAAGCGGCCGTCTTATGGGCCGTCGTATGATGTTGCAGTTTTGGATGAAAAGCCAATCAAGAGGGTGTGTAAGCTAAACCCGGTGGGTTGGAAGCCCCCAAATGACCATGTGGAAGTATCCACCTTTGCACAATCTGAAATGCATAAACGGCAGATGCTCCGTCTCATAGGGATGCCAACTTTATTAGATAAAACATAAGGTATATACAATGATGGATGTATGTACATTGATGAGAGTCGATGACTCAAGTATAATAAGGCCACAGATGAATCGTCTGTGATGATCCGTTGTTGTGATTCCTGCAATATTCCACGGCATGTGGGTCTCCTGTCCAGAGGTACGTGACTCGTCTCATACGTCAACGAGGTAGTATGACCCGTTGTTGTTATTCCTGCTTACCACGAAAGGTCCTTCCCAAAGGGGAGATAACTTGTGCATGTCCGTCTAATCTTGAGTCAAACGTAACACCAAGTCGTCCTCTTGAAATATATGGGTCTTAACTCTGTGGCTGTGATAGCGGTGCAAATCTTGTCCATAAATCGCCGATCGCGCTTCGGCAAGATCACACTCTTCATCCAAAGTATCTACCACGTCTTGGCGTGCCGTCTCGTTGTCCGTTTCAACATAAGCCGCCACTTTGGGCGAGTCATGACGGACATCACTTGGTGAAACGACTTCTACGCCGTAAACCATGAAAAAGGTGTATAGTCTGTTGTTCTGTTGGGGGTAGTTCTGATGCTCCAAAGAACTAACGGTAACTCCTTGACCCAGCAAGTCGGCGTCCGCTGCAGAGGAACCGTAAGCCAGGGCTTGATAACCCTCAAGTTCCCCTGGTTAGCATGCTCTGCCTAACCATTGGACTGTGGATGAGCGATAGCCGAGACGTCAAGCCAGATGTGCTCACTTTCACAGAATGCCTTCATGGCCCCTGTAGACAGATTAGTTCCATTGTCTATGATGATACTATGAGGGTATCCAAAGTGATAAATCAACTTTTTGATAAATTGAATCGTCGTGGTTGCATCGCACTTGCTAACTGGCTCAGCTTCCACCCACTTGGTAAACTTATCCACCGCCACCAAGAGGTGTGTCTTCTTGTCTTTAGATCTCTTGAAAGGTCTGACCATATCAAGCCCCGAGACCGTAATCGGCTAGGCGATTGAAATCATCCATAGTTCTTGAGCCGGCATGTGAGCCCGCCGTCCAAATTCTGACATCCGTCACACTTGGTGACCAAGTCTTCAGTATCCTTAAAAGACGTTGACCAGAAGAAGTCGTGTCGGAAAGCCTTGGCCACCAAAGATTTTGAGCCAGCGTGATGACCACAGTCGTTGGCATGTATTTCATTTAAGATTTCACTGTCCTCTTCTAGAGAAACACGGCGCTGAAAAAAGCAGGTGACTCTGCACTTGTGTAACTCACCGTTGACGATAGTCATGGATTTAACCGCCGCACGATTTGTCTTGCTAGAGTTTCATCCTCAGGCAACTCGCCGCGAGTTAGATATGCCAGATAAGGCAACATCCAATAAGGGATAGCATGTAGAGCCGCCACCAACTGCCCCTCCGGGTCAGGTATAGCCAGATCTTCCTCAGAAGGCAACTTGACAAACGGGTGATATAAAAAATCCAAGAAGACATTAGGCGTCATCGGCTAACGTTGAGAGCCTAGACTTGACAACGCATCAGCCGCCTTGTTCCTGCGACGGTCAATATGATCCACCTGACAACCCTTGAAGTGGCCAGCGATGATGTCTACCGCCTGCCTGTAAGCCGCCATCCGTGGGTCCTTGGAATCCCACGTACCTGAAACTTGCTGAGCTACTAGGTCTAAGTCGCCAATACATCTAACCTGGATCAGGTTCATCTCCTTAGCCATACATAGTCCATGAAGCAAGGCTTCATATTCAGATGCATTGTTAGTACAAGGAAACATTAACCTTAGCACATAACAAAACTTGTCACCTCTGGGGAAGTTAAGACAACTCTATCCCCTGACCCTTCCAATTGTCTGGAACCATCAAAGTGAATTGTCCAATATGTGTTATCCGGCTTCTCCTCGGGCGACTAACACTCTGTCCAGTCATTTATGAAGTCCACCAAGGCCTGAGACTTAACAGCCATGCGAGGCCCATACTTCAGATTAAGAGGCCCAAGCTCTAGCGCCTACTTAGCAATCCTGCCAGTGGCTTCCCTATTCTGAATTATATCTCCCAATGGAGTAGAGCTAACCACGGTGATTTGGTGTCCAAGGAAGTAATGCTTCAACTTGCGGTTGGCCATGAACACCCCATATACTAGCTTCTGCCAATGTGGGTACCTTTGCTTGGATTTAATCAAGACTTCACTTGCGTAGTATATCGGTCTCTAACCGGCTATTCTTTCCTTGCTTCCTTACGCCCCACAACTACCACGGTGCTGAGCGCTCTGTTGTTAGCCGCCACGTATAGGAGTAAAGGTTCCTTCTCAGTCGGAGCGGCCAAGATCGGCGGCTCAATCAATTGTCTTTTGAGCGCCTCAAGCACCTCACCCACAACCTTACTCCAGACAAAGTCATCCGTCTTCTTCATCATCTGGTATAGAGGAATAGCCTTCTTGCCCAGGCGGCTGACGAAATGGCTTAACGCGACAATACGACCCGCCAAGAGCTGCACATCATCGATGCTCGCTGATTTAGACAACGACATGATGGCCTTTATTTTATCCGGGTTAGCCTCAATACCTCACTCTGAGACCAGGAAACCCAGGAGGTTGCCTGTAGGAACTCCAAAGACGCACTTGGCCGAGTTAAGCATCATCTTGTAGACCCGCAAGTTGTCAAACGTTTCCTTCAGGTCGTCGTCAAGTAGAGTCTCCTTTTTCCTTGACTTAACCACAATGTCATCCACATACGTGTGAACATTGCGCCCAATCTAGTCGTGAAGGCAAGTCTACACACAACATTCATAAGTCGCCTGCGCACTCTTGAGCCCGAAAGGCATAGATACATAGCAGAAAGCCCCAAAAGGTGTTGGAAATGATGTCTTCTCTTGGTCCTTAACTGCCGTCTTGATCTGTTGATAACCTAATGTAGCGACCCGACCCGAAAGGCCAAGTCTCCGGTGTTTTCCGTACCATCCCAAGATCATGCTGGTACACACACGGTACATCAATGTATATATCAAAGGGAAATCACACAGCATTATATTAATCGCAATCTCATATAGAGTCCTTTATTACAATAAAAATTACAATAAAGTGGCTAAAGGCCAACTCATGAGAATATCTAAATCTTGCGGAAGCGTCGAAGGTAGATGAGTCCATCTGACTCCAAGGGCATCTCACTGAGCATAGAACGCGTCCTCACTCCTGGTCGGAAAAATACTCTGCAACATGATACGTTGCAGCCGTGTAGGTCAGCATATGGAATATGCCGGCAAAGTCATAGTAGAGGTGTGAAAATAATCAGCTAGTCTATATGCTTATATGGCAGGTGGGGTGGTAAGTTTTTGCGTAAAGCCAAGTTTTTCCTACATCAAGGGGGGTTAAGCAAAAAAAAAAATTACTAAGTTGGTTGATTAATGAGATGGTTCCACCAACCAATTCTCATACCCAAAATTATTAAATACCCACATCATCATATTATTTGTGTTGAGAGTTCCGGAAGTTCCAATTCCTTTGGCTCAAGTCGTCCATAACCGTGGACACGGCTAATCGATTAGGTTTTGTACTCTGCAGAGTTTTGCACACGTTCCCCACAAGATTTGGTCGCCTCCGTTTGATTTCTCGCACTTCAAGGTGTTTGAGAAACGGATGACCAAAACATGGTCTTCCAAAGGGTTTCCCTGCGACTCTGACGGTGCCCATCCTTTCCTACCGTTCTTCTACCTCTCGTAGCACCGCCTGTCCAGAGTTACCACGATATCCAACCAAGCCAGAGCCCATAATGACTTGTGGCTGTGCAGGTAAGCCTTGGGTCTTGAAGCACCCATCCATCCCTTTGTGCCTGGGTGGACCTTTCCGCGTGAATACTGGCCATCTCCATCATCACCTAGGCTAACCACTGGTTTCTCCAGGGTGCCGTTCAACCATCATCCACCCAGAGGTATGTTGAAAACTTGGAGTCTTGAAATCTTGCTCATTATGTAGGTCTTGAAATTATTAACTCTCACAACTCCCATGAATCACACAACCAACCCCGTCTACTATTAGCATAGCAAAAGTAAAACAACGTTTCCCGGGGCCAATGTTGTCAAAGGGGGTTGAGAGGGGTATCTACCACATGATACTACTACAATGTAACCAAGTTTCCAACTAACCTATCTTGCATGCAACTGGGGAGATGGTAGAACTAATGCATATAAAACATGGGTAAAACATGGTCAAAGTGACTTGCCTGATTGATGATCTTCGTACTTGAGTAACTCTAGGTAACAAGCTTCGCACTCCGGATAATCTAACGAAACAAACAATGCACTCAAATAAGCATACAACCAAAATAAGTACTCATAACATTCAGCAAAGAAGTACTAAACAAACAAGGCAACCAATGCACAAAAGTCTCTAGCAAGAAAAACACACAAAGTTTTGTTTTCCAAAAGGTGAGGGATGAAAACACTATTGACATAATAAAACTATTTTGAAATGACAAGACAATTGTTGTCAGCAAAGAAACAATAGCATATTTTATTAATAAACAGAATATAATCAATTTAAGTTTGTTGGGAAAACTTTAGTAGAGTTTATACAAGTTTGAGATAAACACTATATGAATCAACTATAGTTATATTAACAAAAAGAATTAAAACTAAACTTATTATTTTGTTAACAAAACATGTTCTTGACAGAAAAATAATTTACTATTAAATCTGTCTTAGAAAACAGAATTAATTATACAAAACTTATTTGAAAACAAAACTATTACTAGTTAGTTGTTTTAATCAAATTATGCCTATTTGAAAAGAAGTTGTGATTCCTATGTTAAATGAAATTAAACTAGGCAAATTTATATTTTTATTAACAGTAAGTGAAAACACTAAATGTTTACTAACAGAACCTAATAAACAAATAAAACCAAATTCTAAATCAAACTAATCAAAATTAAGTTTATAAAACTATAGTATAATAATAAACAGATTCTGTTTTTTGGGTAAAACAGTAATCAAATATATCATGAAAATCCTCAAACTATACCTGAAGATAGTCCTAACTAATACCAAACAGTAGCAAAAAGATTCATATCAAAATCTATTTTCAAACTCTAGTTATTCAGATTTGAAGATTTTGAGCAAATTTGATTACATTCAAATTTTATAGTTCAAATTTGAAATTTGAAAGTACAGGGTGAAACTACATGAAAAATGTGAGCTATTGCAAAAAGAATCAACTCAAAACTCTAAACAGATTAAAAGATATAAGCAAAACAAAATTGGAAAACACTCTGTTAATTAAAACAAAACAGAAATTAAAAAAAAGATTGCGTCGGTCAGGGGGCTACGTGGCGCAATCCTATTGGTTGGCTAGCGCGCGCGTTAGAAGATTTAGAGCGGGCGACCGATGCTAGGAGGATACCGGTTCGGTTTTAAGTGATTTCTAATCGGGGCCGTCGGTTTCGAATCGGAGGGATGGGAATGCTCACGGGGGAGGTTGCCGGCGTCGGGGTTTCTCCGGTGATCCGAAGACGGCGAGGAACGATGGCGAGGCGTTCCGGTGGTCGGGGAGGACGGGGAGGTGGTCCGGGCGACGGGGACGGTCCTCCGGAGTCGATTGGTGGCGACGGCGAGGCGAACGGTGGTCGGGTGTGGTGGCTACGCTCGACGGCGACGTCCGGTGGTGGTGGAGCTCCGACGAGAAATTGACGGCGTCTAGGTGAGAGAGAGAAGGGGCTCGGGGGGGGGGGGAAATGGACGCGGGGTAGTGGGGCTCTTATATAGGCGCTCGGGGGGTGCGGGGAGGAGAGAGGGGAGAGATCCGGTGAGGGGGGGAGCGACCGGCGTCGGGTCCGGCGCGCGCGGGGGAGGGAGAAGACGACGACCGAGCGAGGAAACGGTCGGATGAGTGGGGTCCAGCGTCAGAGAGAGAAAGGGGCGTCCGTTGCGCGCGGTCGGCCGGCTCGTAGTTATTGCGCGAATAAAACCTGTGGGCCGGCCCATTTAATACCGGAAACGGTTACCGTTACTGTTTAATAATTTCCAGAGACATTCAAAAACTTTTAAAGCATTGAAATCGTCTCTAAATGTAGGGGTATTATATATCAAAATTAACAGAATAATAAATGCTATTTAATGAACATTTCTATTCTGTCATTTGAACATTTTGAAAAAAATATTATTTTCAGAAATTGTCTAATTGTTTTTAAACCCTTTTTGCAAATATTTTCAAAATAACCCCTGGTTATTATTGTTCAAATATATCACCAATTAGACCCTGGTGTGGAGTGTCATGTTACTCCTCTCTTATTTTGAACATTTAACCAAAATTTCAAATAGGGGAAACAACATAGGGAAAAGTAGAAAGAACTTTCAGAAAAATCAGAAATGACATTTCAACTAACACATACAATCAAGCAATGGTGATGATAGATGCATAGCTATATTCATAACATTCCAAAATGGAATTTTGGGATGTTACAAACCTACCCACCTTAAGATGAATCTCGCCCTCGAGATTCGGGTTGGCTAGAAAATAGGTGCGGATGGTCTCTACGAAGATCTTCTTCGCGTTCCCAGGTGGCTTCCTCCTCGGTATGGTGACTCCACAAAACTTTGCAGAACTTGATAATCTTGCTGCGGGTAACTCTGTTGGATGTCTCGAGGATCCTGACAGGCTTCTCCTCATAAGTCAGATCACTTTCAAGCTGTATGGCCTCTAGGGGCACTGTATCTCTCAAAGGGATGTCGGCCATCTCAGCATGACATTTCTTCAGCTGGGACACATGGAACACATTATGAACTTCGGATAATCCTTCTGGCAATTCCAGTTTGTATGCAACTTCACCTCTACGTTCAAGAATTTTGTAGGGGCCTATGAATCTGGGTGCTAATTTTCCTTTAACACCAAATCTCTTGGTTCCTCGAAGCGGGGACACACGAAGATATGCTCGGTCTCCCACTTCATACGTCACTTCCTTGCGCTTGTTGTCAGCATAGCTCTTCTGTCGAGATTGAGCTATTTTGAGTCTGTCACGTATCAACTTGACTTTCTCTTCAGAATCTCGGATAAGGTCGGGACCAAAAAGTTGTCGGTCTCCAACACCATCCCACGTCAGTGGTGTTCTGCACCTCCTTCCGTATAAAGCTTCGAAAGGGGCCATCTTTAGACTGGTTTGATAACTGTTGTTGTATGAGAATTCTGCGTAAGGCAAGTTATCATCCCAACTAGATCCATAATCTAGCGCACAAGCTCTCAACATGTCTTCCAGAATCTGGTTGACTCTCTCAGTCTGTCCATCTGTCTGCGGATGAAAAGCTGTACTAAACTCCAGTCTCGTACCCAAAGTTTCATGTAACTGATGCCAAAACTTTGAGGTAAATTGTGTTCCTCTATCTGACACGATACTCCTCGGAACTCCATGCAGACATACGATCCTGGTCATGTATATCTTGGCTAGCTTAGCACTGGTATAGGTGGTTTTCACTGGAATGAAATGTGCTACCTTGGTCAAGCGATCAACCACTACCCAGATGGAATCATAACCTGAACGGGTCCTGGGCAATCCTGTAATGAAATCCATACCAAGTTTTTCCCATTTCCACTCGGGTATCGGCAAAGGTTGGAGTAACCCTGCTGGTTTCTGATGTTCTGCCTTTACTCGCTGACAAACGTCACATATCGCAACATGCTCTGCAATATCTTTCTTCATACCTGTCCACCAATAACTTTCCTTTAAATCCAGATACATCTTGGTGTTGCCTGGGTGTATCGAGTAAGGTGAATCGTGGGCTTCCTGAAGTATCAACTTCCTGAGCTCTGGTTCATTGGGCACATAGATTCGGTTCTCAAACCACAAAGTTCCGTGTTTATCCTCACGAAAACCTTTAGCTTTACCATCTTTCATTCTCTGTTTAATCTCAGCTATCTCCTTGTCCGATTTCTGGGCTTCTCGAATTCTTTCGGTCAAGGTGGACTGAATTTCCAGTGTAGTAACATATCCTCTTGGAACTATCTCTAGCTTGAGCTCTCTGAGATCATCGACTAACTCTTGAGGTAATCCTCCAGCTGTGAGTGTGTTCACATAAGTTTTCCGACTCAAGGCATCGGCTACAACATTAGCCTTACCTGGATGGTAGTGTAATCTCATGTCATAGTCCTTGATTAACTCTAACCATCTCCTCTGTCTGAGGTTCAACTCTTTCTGCGTGAAGATATACTTCAGGCTCTTATGGTCGGTGTAAACATCACAACTATTTCCGATAAGGAAATGTCTCCAGGTCTTGAGTGCGTGCACTACGGCTGCTAGTTCCAAATCATGCGTGGCATAATTTAACTCATGAGGTCGTAGTTGTCTGGAAGCATAGGCTACAACTTTTCCATCCTGCATAAGTACTCCTCCAAGTCCTTGACGTGAAGCATCACAATAAACCTGGAAATCCTTCCGAATATCGGGCAAGATCAACACTGGGGCTGTGACCAAACGTTCCTTCAACTCCTGGAAACTGGCTTCACATTCCACAGTCCAAACATACTTGGATTCTTTCTTCAACAACTCTGTCATGGGCTTGGCAACCTTGGAGAAATTCTCAATGAATCTCCGGTAATATCCGGCAAGTCCAAGGAAACTGCGGATCTCCTTAACTGAGGTGGGTGACTTCCACTCGGTGACGGCTTCAACCTTAGCGGGGTCCACTGCTATTCCATCTCCGGAAATAACATGTCCAAGGAATCCGACTTCCGTCAGCCAAAATTCACATTTGCTGAACTTGGCATATAACTGATGCTCTCTTAGCTTTTCCAGAACTAAACGCAAATGTTCCTTATGCTCTTCCTCATTCTTGGAGAATATCAGAATGTCATCGATGAACACCACAACAAACTTGTCTAGGTATTCCATGAATACTTTGTTCATCAAATTCATGAAGTAGGCAGGAGCATTAGTCAATCCAAAAGACATGACCGTATACTCATACAAGCCATACCTCGTGGTGAAAGCTGTTTTGGGTATATCCTGTTCACGAATTTTCAACTGGTGATACCCTGATCGAAGATCGATCTTGGAGAATACTTTGGCTCCTACGAGCTGATCAAACAAATCATTAATCATCGGTAGAGGGTACTTGTTCTTGATAGTCACCTCGTTCAAGGCACGATAGTCCACTACCATTCTCAAAGATTTATCCTTCTTCTCCACCAAAAGTACTGGGGCTCCCCAAGGTGAAGAACTTGGGCGAATATAACCTTTGTCCAATAACTCCTTAATTTGCTTCTTGATTTCCAACAGATCATTTGCGGGCATCCGATAGGGTCTCTTGGAAATTGGAGCTGTCCCTGGCTGTAGCTCTATTAAGAACTCAATTTCCCTATCTGGTGGCATTCCTGGTAATTCTTCCGGAAATACATCTGGAAATTCTTTTACCACAGGTACTTCCTCCTGAACAACTCCTGTGAGAGAATTTAACCGAGCACTCATACGTGTGCGTCGGGATACATACTTAATCCTCTTGTTCTCCGGGGTGGTGAGTGAAACAGACTTGCTAGGGCAATCAAGATTTCCTTCATACTTGGTCATCCAATCCATGCCTAGGATTACATCCAATCCGTGTGACTCTAAGACGATGAGGTCGGTGGGAAAAACATGGTTCCCTATATTGAGTTTCAAGGCATGGCATCCTATCCCTGCCATCATCATACCTCCTGGAGAACTAACTTTAATGGGCTGACTAAGGGTTTTGGTGGGCAAACCATACTTATCCACAACTACCCTTGATATGAATGAATGAGTTGCACCAGAATCAAAAAGTACTGTAACAGGACGTGAATGCAATAAAAACTTACCAACCACAGTCTCGGGCTGATCATAGACTTCTTCCACATCGATGTGATTCACTTGAGCACGGGGAAACGGATTGGGCTTCTTGGCTGCGGAGTTGCCGTTGTTAGTGCCGTTTCCATTGCCTTGCTTGCTCTGGGGACACTCAGTAGCATAGTGCCCTGTCTTCTGGCACTTGAAACAGGTAATGTGACTCAGATCCTTCTGAGCAGGAACTTGACGGTGCTGGTTGTTGTTCCCATTCCCATTGTCACTCTTGAAGTTACCATGGTTGGAACGGTTGTTCCCATTTCCTCCATGATGGTGACCTCCATGGTTGTGCACAGCATGAGTGTGCTTTCCAAACTTACCGTTTCCTGATCCGGTATTCCCGGAGTACGGGGAGTAACGAGGCTTCTGATGAGCTCCAGAGTTGAACTTCCCCTGAGTGTACTTCCGCTTGCGGTTCTCAATCTGCTGCTGTTTACCTTCCAGAATAAGTGCCTTATCCACCAGCTCTTGGTAGTTGTTGAAATTAGCCACTACCAGCTGTATGCTCAACTCATCATTGAGTCCTTCCAGAAACTTTTCTTGCTTGGCCGCATCATCGGCCACATCTCCTGGGGCATAACGTGACAATGTGCTGAAGTCGTCCACATATTGGGCCACGGAACGATTACCCTGGCGCAAGTTGCGAAACTCGCGCTTGTTTAGACTCATGGCTCCAGCTGAAACATGAGCTGTGTGGAAAGCAAGCTTGAATTGCTCCCAAGTCACATCTGCAATAGGATAAGTGGTGGTGTAATTATCCCACCATGATGCTGCTGGTCCTTCCAGTTGATGTGCGGCAAATCGCACTTTCTCAGCGTCAGTGCATCCAGCGGTGACAAGTTCTCTCTCCATCTTGCGGAGCCAGTCATCTGCCACAATGGGCTCAGTGCTGCTGGAGAAAGTTGGAGGGTTCAACCTCAGAAAACGGGTGAGATTGTCAGTCTGGGGTGGATGGTGGTTGTTGTTGTTGTTCTGGTTGTTGGTCTGATTCTGAATCAACAACTGCATCAGTGCATTCTGCTGCTGAAGGAGTTGAGTGAGTTCCGGCGGAAAAGTGAAATCGGTCTCACGTCGTGGAGGCATCTTGTTGTTTTCAGAGGGATGAGAATTAGAATAGAACAAGGGTCTAGAAGAAATTCACTACCCATATGCAATGCAACAAACATATCACACCAAACACTCATTCATTTATTCAATCAATGTCAAACAATGGAAATACAAATCTCAGACAACTAAGCATCGACCTACGCTTTAACGAATAAAAGATACATGGAGGGCATAACTAATGTTTTTCCTCAGAAGTGCATAGTCGTAGGTCCTCCGGTGGTGCTTTCCTCATAGTCTTCATCGTCGCTGATGAAGGGTGCCATGTCTCCTTCGGGGTGAAGGTTTTCTCCCATGTCTAGCTGCTCTTCCAGAGTTGCAATGCGTGCATTCTGCTCATCAATCCTCTCTAGGAAGTCCTTCACTTCATGCTCGTGTTCATAGTTGGCCTCTCGCAGATCAGCTTCAAGGTCCAGCTCGCGATTCATCAGATTCTTGATAGTCTTCGTGTCAGCACGAACTCGAAGCTCCAGAGTCCTGATGTGAGTCTCCAAGGTCTGGATATAGGAGATGGTGGTGTCTGCAGTGGGATTGGTGATGATGTTGCCATGGGCATCTCTGCGGCAAACCATGCTGAGTCCTGGTGAAATGGTTCCACCTCTGTATTCCTCCTGAATACGTCCAAGGGCACGATGAATGGCCATGTCTCTCCCAAGTATCCAACTGGGTGCCACGAACTTGGGATCTATGGGTTCCTTCCGATTCCCAAAGGTCTTCCCTGGAATATGCACCTCGATCCTGTAGCGTCCATCTTGGGGAAATGACATGATAGGAATCCCGGTGATGCTCGGCAAAGCAATCCTTATGTCCTTGACGATCCTCATCAGCTCCTTACCAAAGGGTATCGTTGCGTCAGGCTGGCAAAACTCTGTGATCAACACTGGGATGAAGGTGGCCATCTATAAATTTTGAAATAATCGGAGAGGAGTCAGAAACGAATAGATGAGAGTATAAGATATTTAAAGACAAAAAGAAACAATCCTAAGGCTTTCCAATCCTAGAGGTTACGTCCTACGGTCAGCGTGTGCTCTGATACCATTTCTGTAGCGACCCGACCCGAAAGGCCAAGTCTCCGGTGTTTTCCGTACCATCCCAAGATCATGCTGGTACACACACGGTACATCAATGTATATATCAAAGGGAAATCACACAGCATTATATTAATCGCAATCTCATATAGAGTCCTTTATTACAATAAAAATTACAATAAAGTGGCTAAAGGCCAACTCATGAGAATATCTAAATCTTGCGGAAGCGTCGAAGGTAGATGAGTCCATCTGACTCCAAGGGCATCTCACTGAGCATAGAACGCGTCCTCACTCCTGGTCGGAAAAATACTCTGCAACATGATACGTTGCAGCCGTGTAGGTCAGCATATGGAATATGCCGGCAAAGTCACAGTAGAGGTGTGAAAATAATCAGCTAGTCTATATGCTTATATGGCAGGTGGGGTGGTAACTTTTTGCGTAAAGCCAAGTTTTTCCTACATCAAGGGGGGTTAAGCAAAAAAAATAAAATTACTAAGTTGGTTGATTAATGAGATGGTTCCACCAACCAATTCTCATACCCAAAATTATTAAATACCCACATCATCATATTATTTGTGTTGAGAGTTCCGGAAGTTCCAATTCCTTTGGCTCAAGTCGTCCATAACCGTGGACACGGCTAATCGATTAGGTTTTGTACTCTGCAGAGTTTTGCACACGTTCCCCACAAGATTTGGTCGCCTCCGTTTGATTTCTCGCACTTCAAGGTGTTTGAGAAACGGATGACCAAAACATGGTCTTCCAAAGGGTTTCCCTGCGACTCTGACGGTGCCCATCCTTTCCTACCGTTCTTCTACCTCTCGTAGCACCGCCTGTCCAGAGTTACCACGATATCCAACCAAGCCAGAGCCCATAATGACTTGTGGCTGTGCAGGTAAGCCTTGGGTCTTGAAGCACCCATCCATCCCTTTGTGCCTGGGTGGACCTTTCCGCGTGAATACTGGCCATCTCCAGCATCACCTAGGCTAACCACTGGTTTCTCCAGGGTGCCGTTCAACCATCATCCACCCAGAGGTATGTTGAAAACTTGGAGTCTTGAAATCTTGCTCATTATGTAGGTCTTGAAATTATTAACTCTCACAACTCCCATGAATCACACAACCAACCCCGTCTACTATTAGCATAGCAAAAGTAAAACAACGTTTCCCGGGGCCAATGTTGTCAAAGGGGGTTGAGAGGGGTATCTACCACATGATACTACTACAATGTAACCAAGTTTCCAACTAACCTATCTTGCATGCAACTGGGGAGATGGTAGAACTAATGCATATAAAACATGGGTAAAACATGATCAAAGTGACTTGCCTGATTGATGATCTTCGTACTTGAGTAACTCTAGGTAACAAGCTTCGCACTCCGGATAATCTAACGAAACAAACAATGCACTCAAATAAGCATACAACCAAAATAAGTACTCATAACATTCAGCAAAGAAGTACTAAACAAACAAGGCAACCAATGCACAAAAGTCTCTAGCAAGAAAAACACACAAAGTTTTATTTTCCAAAAGGTGAGGGATGAAAACACTATTGACATAATAAAACTATTTTGAAATGACAAGACAATTGTTGTCAGCAAAGAAACAATAGCATATTTTATTAATAAACAGAATATAATCAATTTAAGTTTGTTGGGAAAACTTTAGTAGAGTTTATACAAGTTTGAGATAAACACTATATGAATCAACTATAGTTATATTAACAAAAAGAATTAAAACTAAACTTATTATTTTGTTAACAAAACATGTTCTTGACAGAAAAATAATTTACTATTAAATCTGTCTTAGAAAACAGAATTAATTATACAAAACTTATTTGAAAACAAAACTATTACTAGTTAGTTGTTTTAATCAAATTATGCCTATTTGAAAAGAAGTTGTGATTCCTATGTTAAATGAAATTAAACTAGGCAAATTTATATTTTTATTAACAGTAAGTGAAAACACTAAATGTTTACTAACAGAACCTAATAAACAAATAAAACCAAATTCTAAATCAAACTAATCAAAATTAAGTTTATAAAACTATAGTATAATAATAAACAGATTCTGTTTTTTGGGTAAAACAGTAATCAAATATATCATGAAAATCCTCAAACTATACCTGAAGATAGTCCTAACTAATACCAAACAGTAGCAAAAAGATTCATATCAAAATCTATTTTCAAACTCTAGTTATTCAGATTTGAAGATTTTGAGCAAATTTGATTACATTCAAATTTTATAGTTCAAATTTGAAATTTGAAAGTACAGGGTGAAACTACATGAAAAATGTGAGCTATTGCAAAAAGAATCAACTCAAAACTCTAAACAGATTAAAAGATATAAGCAAAACAAAATTGGAAAACACTCTGTTAATTAAAACAAAACAGAAATTAAAAAAAAGATTGCGTCGGTCAGGGGGCTACGTGGCGCAATCCTATTGGTTGGCTAGCGCGCGCGTTAGAAGATTTAGAGCGGGCGACCGATGCTAGGAGGATACCGGTTCGGTTTTAAGTGATTTCTAATCGGGGCCGTCGGTTTCGAATCGGAGGGATGGGAATGCTCACGGGGGAGGTTGCCGGCGTCGGGGTTTCTCCGGTGATCCGAAGACGGCGAGGAACGATGGCGAGGCGTTCCGGTGGTCGGGGAGGACGGGGAGGTGGTCCGGGCGACGGGGACGGTCCTTCGGAGTCGATTGGTGGCGACGGCGAGGCGAACGGTGGTCGGGTGTGGTGGCTACGCTCGACGGCGACGTCCGGTGGTGGTGGAGCTCCGACGAGAAATTGACGACGTCTAGGTGAGAGAGAGAAGGGGCTCGGGGGGGGGGAAATGGACGCGGGGTAGTGGGGCTCTTATATAGGCGCTCGGGGGGGTGCGGGGAGGAGAGAGGGGAGAGATCCGGTGAGGGGGGGAGCGACCGGCGTCGGGTCCGGCGCGCGCGGGGGAGGGAGAAGACGACGACCGAGCGAGGAAACGGTCGGATGAGTGGGGTCCAGCGTCAGAGAGAGAAAGGGGCGTCCGTTGCGCGCGGTCGGCCGGCTCGTAGTTATTGCGCGAATAAAACCTGTGGGCCGGCCCATTTAATACCGGAAACGGTTACCGTTACTGTTTAATAATTTCCAGAGACATTCAAAAACTTTTAAAGCATTCAAATCGTCTCTAAATGTAGGGGTATTATATATCAAAATTAACAGAATAATAAATGCTATTTAGTGAACATTTCTATTCTGTCATTTGAACATTTTGGAAAAAATATTATTTTCAGAAATTGTCTAATTGTTTTTAAACCCTTTTTGCAAATATTTTCAAAATAACCCCTGGTTATTATTGTTCAAATATATCACCAATTAGACCCTGGTGTGGAGTGTCATGTTACTCCTCTCTTATTTTGAACATTTGACCAAAATTTCAAATAGGGGAAACAACATAGGGAAAAGTAGAAAGAACTTTCAGAAAAATCAGAAATGACATTTCAACTAACACATACAATCAAGCAATGGTGATGATAGATGCATAGCTATATTCATAACATTCCAAAATGGAATTTTGGGATGTTACACCTAAATAGGAGTTGAGGAAGCATAAACTCTCACAACCCGCCGTTGCATCAATAATATGGTTGGTACGGGGCAAAGCAAACGGGTGAACCAAACATGCCTTATTAAGATCTGTGTAATCCACACACATATGCAACGTGTCATTCTTCTTAAGCACTAGATTTGCCAACCACTCCGGGTGAAACACCTCCACGACGAACCCTGCTGCGAAGAGCCGGGCCACCTCTTCTCCAATTGGCTTACGCCGCTCTTCGTTGAAACGACAAAGGAACTGTTTAATCGGCTTAAACTTAGGATCCACATTAAGAAGGTGCTCGGCGAATTCTCTCGATACATCCGGCATTTCAGATGGTTTCCATGCAAAGATGTCCCGATTCTCATTGATGAATTCGATGAGCACGCTTTCCCATGCGGGGTCTACTACCTCTTGAGCTTGTGTTGGTTTTCCCTTGAAGAGGAAAAGGTGATGAAGCGAAGTAGATAAGTATTTCCCTCAGTTGTTGAGAACCAAGGTATAAATCCAATAGGAGGAACAAGCAAGTCACCAATGGATGCACCTATACAAACATTCAAACTCTTGCACCCAACGCTATAAAGGGGTTGTTAACCCCTTCACGATTATTTGCAAGGTTTAGACCCAATAGAGATAGGTGTAAACGAGAACGGAAAGTAAAAGGTAAATAAATTGCAGAAAAGTATTTTTGGTATTTTTGGTTTATAGATTTGAAAATATATTATGGAAAGTAGACCTGGGGGGCCATAGATTTCACTAGGGGCTTCTCTCTTGAAGGAAAATATAATGGTGGGTAAACAAATTACTGTCAAGCAATTGATAGAAAAGCAAATAATCATGTAGTTATCCAAGGCAATGATCATGCGTATAGACATCACGTCCGTGTCAAGTAGACCTAAACGATTCTGCATCTACTACTATTACTCCACACATCGATCGACTCATGCCTGCATCTAGAGTATTAAGTTCATGAAGAGCAAAGTAACGCATTTAGAAAGATGACATGATGTAGAGGGATAAACTCAAGCAATATGATGAAAACCCCATCTTGTTACCCTTGATGGCAACAATAAAATACGTGCCTCGCTACCCCTACTATGTCACTGGGTGAGGACACCGCAAGATTGATCCCAAAATCAAGCATTTCTCCCGTTGCAAGAATTACCAATCTAGTTAGCCAAACCAAACCAATAACTCGAAGAAACTTAAAAGCATATGAAATTGTGCATATAAGAATTCAGAGAAGATTCAAATAAGATTCATGGATAATCTAAACATAAACTCACAATTCATCGGATCTTGACAAATACACCACAAAAGAGGATTACATGGGATAGATCCCCATGAAGATCCTGAAGAACATGGTATTGAAGAGCAAAGAGGGAGAGAGAGAAAAAGCCATCTAACTACTATCTATGGACCCATAGGTCTGTGGTGGACTACTCACGCATCATCGGAGGGGCAATGAAGTTGATGTAGATGCCCTCCGTGATCGAAACCCCCTCCAGCAGATTACCGGAAAAGGCTCCAAGATTGGATCTCTTGGGAACGGAGTCTTCTGGCGGCAGAAAAGTATTTGTGTGGATCGTTCTGGTGTTGAGGGAATATTTGGAAATTTATAGGATGAAGAATAGGGTTAGGAGACCTACCAAGAGACGACAAGCCTGCTAAGCGCGATGGCCACGCCTACCAGGCTTTTGATCTCCTGGTAGATCCCCTGGCATGCACTCCAAGCCTGGTCGATTTGTTTCCTACCAAAAAAAATCATTCTGAAGGTTTTATTCTATTTGGACTCCATTTAATATTCCATATCTGCAAAACTCAAAAACAAGGAAAAAACAGAAACTGGCACTAGCTCTAGATTAATAGGTTAGTCCCAAAAATAATATAAAATAGCATATTCATGCATATAAAACATCCAAAACAGATAATATAATAGCATGACATCATAAAAAATTAAAGATACATTGGGGGCGTATCACAATCCCCAAGCTTAATTCCTGCTCGTCCTCGAGTAGGTAAATGATAATTTTTTCTGATGTGGAGTGCTAGCTAACATATTTATCCATGTAATATTTTCTATTGTGGCATGAATATTCAGATTCATTAGACTCAAAACAAAATCTCAATATTGATATAAAAGAAATAACGTTCCAAGCATACTAGTAAAGCAATTGTATCTCTTCAAAATATAATGGCAAAAGAAAGTTATCCCTACAATATCATATGGTCTGGGTATGCTCCATCTTCCCCACACAAACTTTTTATATCATGCACAACCTCGATGAAAAGTCAAGCAATTGTTTTCCCACCTTTATTTTCTCAAACTTTTAAACTCTCACGCAGTACATGAGCGGGAGCCATGTATATAGCACTATAGGTGGAACAAAATATGGTGGAGGTAGTCAAGGAAAGGGGGAAGATAGTCTCACATCAACTAGGCGTATCAACGGGCTATGGAGATGCCCATTAATAGATATCAATGTGAGTGAGTAGGGATTGCCATCCGACAGATGAACTAGAGCTATAAGTGTATGAAATATCAAGAGGAAACTAAGTGGGGGTGCATCCAACTTGCTTGCTCATGAAGACCTAGGGCAATTTGAGGAATCCCATCATTGGAATATACAAGCCAAGTTATATAAAGAAAAATTCCCACTAGTATATGAAAGTGACAAAATAGGAGACCCTATCATGAAGATCATGGTGCTACTTTGAAGCACAAGATTGGAAAAAGATAGTAGCAATGTCCCTTCTCTCTTTTCTATCATTTTTTGTTGGGCATCTAAGGCCTCTTTTAATTTATTTTTTATTTGGGCTTCGCTGGCCTCTTTTATTTTTTCATAATGTCCGAATCTCATCCCCACTTGTGAGGGAAATATAGCTTCCACCATCCTTTCCTCACATGGGACATGCTCTAATAATGATAATAATCACACTTTTATTTACTTAAAAATCAAAAGAAAATTACAACTTGATACCTATGACAAAATATGACTCTATATGCAATATGGAAGTGATGGTGCATGTCATAAAAGGAAATGGTGGAAGTTGCATGGCATTATATCTCATAATGGCTATGGAAATGCCATAATAGGTAGGTATGGTGGCTGTTTTGAGGAAAGATATATGGTGGCTGTTTTGAGGAAGGATATATGGTGGCTGTTTTGAGGAAGGACATATGGTGGCTGTTTTGAGGAAAGATGTTTGTTGTACCGGCAAAAGTTGTGCGGTACTGGAGAGGCTAGCAAAGGTGGAAGGGTGAGAGTGCGTATAATCCATGAACTCAACATTAGTCATAAAGAACTCACATACTTATTGCAAAATTCTATTAGTCATTGAAGGAAAGTATTAAACGCATGATCCTAGGAGATAGGTTGGTAGGAGTTAACCATCGCGTGCTCCCGACCCTCACTCAAAGGTTGACAATTTATAAACAAACCATGCTCCGACTTCCTTACATAACGGTTCACCATACGTGCATGCTACGGAAATCACAAACCCTTACGCAAGTATTTTTACCAAATCACAATTACTTACTAACATGAATCTTAATATTACCATCTTTATATCTCAAAACATTATGCAAGGAATCAAACTTCTCAAAAATAGTCAATGCACTTAATATGGAAGTTTTTATTATAACCCTCTTGGATGCCTATCATATTAGGACTAAATTCATAACCTAGACCAGTTATCATACTGTTTAGAGACTCTCAAAATAATATAAATGAGGTACGAGAGTACAATTATTTCTATAAAACACAAACACCACTGTGCTAAAAAATATATAAGTGAAGCACATAGAGCAAAATTGCTTATCTCAAAAGATATAAGTGAAGCACATAGAGTATTCTATGAAATTCACGATTCAGTGTGTCTCTCTCAAAAGATGTGTGCATCAAGGATGATTGTGGCAAACTAAGAAGCAAAGACTCATATCATATAACACTCTCCAAGCAAAACACATATCATGTGGTGAATAAAAATATAGCCTTAAGTAAATTTACCGACGGATTGAAGACGAAAGAGAGGATGCCTTCCGGGGCATCCCCAAGCTTAGGCTCTTTGGCATCCTTGAATATGACTTGGGGTGACTTGGGCATTTCCAATCGTAGGATCTTGCCACTCCTCATTCCATAGTCCATCAAATCTTTACCCAAAACATGAAAACTTCACAACACAAAACTTAGCAGAAATCTCGCGAGATCCGTTAGTATAAGAAAGTAAATCACCACTTTAGGTACTATTGTGAACTCATTATTTATTTATATTGGTGTTATACCTACTGTATTCTAACTTCTTCATGGTTCATACCCCATGGTACAACCCATAGATTCATCAAAATAGGTAACCAACTCAAAGAAAACAGAATCTGTCAGAAACAAAACAGTCTATAGCAATCTAAAAACTTTGTATACTCATGTAACTCAAAACATTCTGAAAATTAGGAAAACCTGAGAAATTTATATATCAATCTTTTTGAAAACTTTCAGAGTCATTCGACTTACTTGAAAAATTATAAAATTCCTGGACTGAGTGCAAAAGTTATGTTTTTCACCAAGATCAAATCAACAACTACCGTAGATCACCCCAAAGGTTTTAATTGGCTCAAAAAATAATTAAAACACCAAAACACAATTACTACAGAATTAATAATGTGGTAAACACACAAAAACAGAGGCAAAAACAGAACACAAAAATAAAATTGGGTTGCCTCCCAACAAGCGCTATTGTTTAACGCCCCTAGGTAGGCAAAACACAATAGATCTAGGTATTGTGTTCTTTGGTATGAAATCCAAAAGTAGCCATCATAATAGATTCATAAGGCAATCTTATTTTCTTTCTAGGAAAGTGTTCCATGCCTTCCCTTAATGGAAATTGGAATCTAATGTTTCCTTCTTTCATGTCAATAATTGCACCAATCGTTCTAAGGAAAGGTCTACCAAGAATAATAGGACATGTAGGATTGCAATTTGCAGGCACATAATTCCTATTTGCAACAATAAGAACATAATTAATCCTTCCCATAGGTTTCTTAATAGTGGAATCCGCAAGATGCAAATTCAATGAGAAATCATCAAGTTCATGGAAAGTATATTTAAGTCTAACCCACTTCCTATGCATAGGGATTTTGTGAGCAAACATATTATGGGAACAAAAATCAACTAGCATAGAAAGGAAAAACAAGCATAACTTCAAAAGTTTGAACACATGGAGAGGAAACTTGATATTATTTCAATTCCTACAAGCATATGTTCCTCCCTCATAAAAAATTTCAGTAGCATCATGAAGGAATCTCATAATATAACTATCACACAAATCATTCTTTTCATGATGAATTATAGCATACGTGTCATCAGGAAAACTTGGGGAACCAAAAATATCATCTTCATCAAGCATAGCATCCCCAATCTTGTGGTTTTGCATATCATTAGCATCATGGATATTGAGAGAATTCATACTAACAACATGGCAATAATGTTTTTCATTCAAGAAGATATCATGAATCACCTTATAATTTTCTTCTTTCAACAATTCATCAAAAAATTCATGATTTTCAAGCAAAACTTCATAGAGATAATCAAGTGCACTAATCACTAGCAATTGGCTTATCAAAATTTGGTCTTTTGAAAAGATTAGCAAGTGGATGAGGATCCATGTCAATAGATTTTTAGCAAGGGAATATGCAAGCAAATAGAAGGCACATGGCAACACAAGCAAACAAAAACAGACCCAACGAGAAAAAGGCGAACAGAAGACGGGCGAATAAAAAGGAAAATATTTTTTGTATTTTCTGAAAATCGTTTTAGAAGTGGGGGAGAGGAAAACTAGAGGCAAATGGTAAATAATGTAAATGCAAGAGATGAGTTTGTGATGGGTACTTGGTTGGCTTGATGTGTATCCTCCCCGGCAATGGTGCCAGAAATCCTTCTTGCTACCTCTTGAGCTTGCGTTGGTTTTCCCTTGAAGAGGAAAGGGTGATGCAACAAAGTAGATACGTATTTCCCTCAGTTGTTGAGAACCAAGGTATCAATCAAGTAGGAGGAACAAGCAAGTCACCAACGGATGCACCTACACAAACAATCAAACTCTTGCACCCAACGCTATAAAGGGGTTGTAAATCCCTTCATGATTATTTGCAAGGATTAGATCTTATAGAGATAGATGTAAACGAGAACGGAAAGTAAAAGGTAAATAAATTGCATCAAAGTATTTTTGGTATTTTTGGTTTATAGATGTGAAAATATATTATGGAAAGTAGACCTGGGGGCCATAGATTTCACCAGAGGCTTCTCTCTTGAAGGAAAATATCATGGTGGGTAAACAAATTACTGTCAAGCAATTGATAGAAAAGCGAATAATCATGTAGTTATCCAAGGCAATGATCATGCATATAGGCATCACGTCTGTGTCAAGTAGACCGAAATGATTCTACATCTACTACTATTAGTCCACACATCGACCAACTTCTGCCTGCATCTAGAGTATTAAGTTCATGGAGAACAGAGTAACGCATTGAGAAAGATGACATGATGTAGAGGGATAAACTCAAGCAATATGATGAATACCACATCTTGTTACCCTTGATGGCAACAATACAATACGCACCTCACTACCCCTACTATATCATTGGGTGAGGACACCGCAAGATTGAACGCAAAACCAAGGACTTACCCCATGCAAGAATTACCGATCTAGTTGGCCAAACCAAACCAACAACTCGAAGATACTTACAATGATATGAAATCATGCATATAAGAATTTAGAGAAGATTCAAATAAGATTCATGGATAATATGAACATAAACTCAAAAATCATCGGTTCTTGACAAACACACCACAAAAGAGGATTACATCGGATAGATCCCCGTGAAGATCATGAAGAACATGGTATTGAAGAGCAGAGATAGAGAAGAAGCCATCTAGCTACTAGCTATGGACCCGTAGGTCTGTGGTAGACAACTCACGCATCATCAGAGGGGCTATAGAGTTTATGTAGATGCCCTCCATGATCAAAACCCCCTCCGATAGATTACCGGAAAAGGCTCCAAGATTGGATCTCTCGGGAACGGAGGCTTCTAGAAGCAGAAAAGTATTTGCGTGGCCGTTTCTGGTGTTGGGGGAATATTTGGGTATTTATAGGACGAAGAATAGGGTTAGGAGTCATGCCAGGAGACGTCTACCAGGCTTGTGAATATTTGCGTGGCCGTCTAGGCGCGGTGGTCGCGCCTACCAGGCTTGTGATCTCCTTGTAGATCCCCTGGCATGCACTCCAAGCCTGGTTGATTTGTTTCCTTCGAGAAAAATTCATTGCGAAGGTTTTATTCTGTTTGGACTCCGTTTAATATTCCGTATCTGCAAAACTCAAACACAAGGAAAACCAAAAACTGGCACTAGGCTCTAGATTAATAGGTTAGTCCCAAAAATAATATAAAATAGCATATTAATGCATATAAAACATCCAAAACAGATAATATAATAGCATGACATCATCAAAAATTATGGATACATTGGAGACGTATCAGGGTCCATGTTGGCCCCAATAGTGAACTGCCCTGTCGAGTCGCTCAGAGCGAAATCCACCAGTTTAGTGTCATCCGTCGCAAACTTCAAAGGCGGCTCAGACTCTGTACTGGGCTTCTTCAGCTGGGTCATATCCGCCAGGTCGACATTATCATTGTAAAACTTGAGCTCTGTCTCTGCACAACTGGATTCCGCATAAGCAGCGTCACCCTCGTCACACTCAAGGTCCACTTTCCGATTATCATGCACTGTAATCGTCCCCTTGAGAGCCCGCATCTTGAGCTGTAAGTAAACATAACAAGTTCTGGCCATAAACTTGGCAAAAGTTGGCAAACCAAACAAGGTGTGGTACGAGCTCTTAATCTTCACCACCTCAAACCACAAGGTCTCTACCATGTAATTGTACTCATCTCCAAACGCCACCTCCAGGGCAATCTTACCTACCGAGTAGGATGACTTACCCATCACAATGCCATGAAAAACTGTTGATGATGGCTTAAGAGCCTTGTCAATTAACTCCACCATTGGAAACTTTCATAGTAAAAGATGTTGATGCTGCTGCCACCATCCATTAGCACCTTTGTAAATTTATAACCTCAAACCCGAGGCGCCACCACCAGCGCCAAGTGCCCTGGGTTCTCAACCAGTGGTGGGTGATCTTCCCTACTCCATGAGATAGGATATTCGGACCACTCCAAATACCGCGAGAGAGCCGGCACTATCGCGTTGACCGCCCTCTTGCGTAGCTTTTGATCCCGTTTGTCCAGGCTCGTAGTGAACACATGATATTGGCTTCCGCTGAGTTCCTTCGAGTTACTCTGGTACCCTGATTGGTTATTTTGCTACTGACCACTATTACCGGACTGCTGATGGTGACCTCCTTGATTACCTAGACCCTGATAACCGAACCCTGAGATGCCTCCACCAAAGCCGGTTCCTGAGCCGCCCAATGGTCCATTATTGTTGTTATGATATTGATGAAGGTTGTAATCCTAGAACTGCCGCATAATGTTGCCATCCCTCCATGTGTGTCCTGCCGGCTTATCGGGCTGGCTATGCTCTGGGCAAGGCTTGTTGAGCATTTCCTCTAGATTAAAAGGTGGTTTGAAGTTACTATTGCCCTTGTTAAAAGGCAGCTTGAAGTTACCATTGCCCTTGGAACAATTATTCCCAGTGCTGGCATTTGCTACCAGCTCTAACCCGCCGTCCGGGTTCTTTCTCTTGCCCGAGTTATTATTTCCAGGTCCATTCTGCTATTGACTCTTGCCATTGTTATTCTTCTTGCCTTGGGTCGACCTCTCATCATTAGAGCTCCGATCTTTAGTAGTATTTGAATCGGCATACGTCGTGAGAGCCGTCATGAGCTCACCCATATCCTGACATGAACACTTTAGCTGCCCAAGCTTCTGTTTGAGGGGTAAAAAGTCACAGTTTTTCTCCAGGGTCAGGACTGCTTCGGAAGTCGTGATGTTCTCAAATGAGTGGATAAACATCGAAACCCGCTGTACCCAACGATGGGCCGACTCACCTTCCTGCTGTACACAATGGTCAAGATCCACAATCATCATAGGTTGCTTGCACGTTCCTTTGAAATTCTTAATAAAGCGCGCCTTCAAGTCGTCCCAAGACGTGATGGTATTGGGAGGCAAACCCTTCAACCAAGTGCGAGTCGGTCCTTCCACTATCATGATAAAGTATTTTGCAAAAACCGCCTCACTGACATCCAACATCTCCATGGCAAGCTTGTAACTCTCAATCCAAGCCTCGGGGGGCAAATCGGTCGTATAATTAGGCACCTTACGGGGCCTCTTAAAGTCCTTGGACAGATGCTCATTTCGTAGAGCTGCCGTCAGCCGCCCCTATTGAAGCACCACTTCCCTGGATGAAGCACCAGCCCCTATTGAAGCGGAAGGAGTCACCGGGGCCGGCTCAGGGTTCGCCGGGTAGTCTTTCACTGGCGTTGACCCTCGCTAGGCCCGGCCCCTGTCCATGATCTCCTGAGCATCGGCTGGTGGCAAGTCATCACCGGGCGGGTTACGTCGTCGTCTGTTGTTGGACACCGCTGGTGATTCTAAGCGCTGGCTGTAACTACGGCTAGGGATGGGCGTGGAGTGCACCCGGCCCTAGCTGTACGTGTAACTTTCCTGTTGAGCCACTGCTATCTATAACAAATTAATGGCCTTGAGTGCATCGAGCCTGCCAGCCGCCGCCACCATGTTCTCCACCGGGTTAGAATAATGGTCGGGTGGTGTCACAAGGTGCCGCGGTGGAGTCTGATCTCTCTAGGACGGGTCTTGCTGCCGTGGAGCCTAAGCAGCTCAGGTTACAACCGGCGGCGTGCTCGGTCCCGCTCTAGGAGTATTGAAGAGGTTTAGGGGCTGAATAGGGAGGACAACTTGAGCCCTTCTCCGAAGGACGCCTCCGAAGCATGCTGGTCTAAGCTGAAGCGGAGGCCCTCGGCCCTCAGACGTTCTGACTTAGTGTTCATCTGGATCTACAACACGTTGATGTCCTCCTGGGCCTGAGCCATCAGTCCCTTTATCTGGGTAAGTTCCGCATTGTGTTCCGCCTGATTCCCAGTAGTTACCTCAATGTCCATCAGGGCCGTTAGCTCATCCATTAATTCCAGTAGGACCTGGGCCGACAGCTTAGGAGGCCCTGCCTCGGGCGTGGTGGCTCCCGCCGCTGCCCCGGATGTCGTGCTGTTGAAAACCGGCACTGGGCCTGCCATGAACACGTCAGCTCGACTAGGTGGGTTGTAAGGCTCCGGAATACTTTCAACATCGACATAGCCCTCGATCCCGCCATCATGAAGGTGGTAGATCGACTCCGCATCTCCGCTGGAGGATCCTTCATCTAAAGAAGCCAAAGTTTCCATTCCTGACATGGAGTCTTCCTTGCCTTGGGTGAAGCCAACGAAAACGCTTCTTCGCACAGGTTGAACACGAGCGGGTTGTGCACGTCGGGCCGACTCGACGAGGTTGGTGCAGACGCCCGGCCTGGGTGTAGATCCGCTGATCTTGCCAATGAACACATGTGTATTGCCAAAGGGAACCCGGTACCCGTACTCGATTGAGTCGGCCTCTGGTCCCCATCCTGCATCGTCAATGTAGAGCTTGCCATGACGACTCTTTGTCATCAAGCCGACGGTGTATCCTTCCATCCCTGGGAGAGAGCCCTTTGAGAACTCAACACCACTGTGCGCTAGCCCCTGAAAGCACATTTGCTCCCTTGGTGGTTTTGATAATTAATAACAACATATAAGTCATTGAACTAATGTTTCCACCAAGTATATTTCAGTCAATGTTCAATGATTGGATTAGCAAAAGGATTATGGAGATTGTGGAATACCCGAAGATGCAAGGAAATAGGTTGGCAAAGCTTCAAGCAAGAGGACTCTACATTTTACATTTGTGAGAAATCACTTTGAGTCGATAGGAAAGCCAATACTATTAAAAGGGGGTATGGTTTTGTTGGTGAACAAAATGCTCATACGTGCACAAGTGATAGTCACCAAAAGCACCCACAAACTCTCCCACCAAAGTCTGTCCAAAGCCAAATACTCAAAATCGGTGCAACCAACATTCCACACTCGGAGCCACCGATTCCAAACCCTAGATAGACTCAGCCAAACCCTAGATTTTCGAGGCAACCAATACCGCATTCGGTGCCACTGAGTTAGGCTGCCAACTTTTTGTTACGCAAATTCATAGTCTCGGTCCCTCCGAGATTGTTGGATCGGCATCACCGAGATTGTACATCTGACTGTTGGTCACCTTATCAGTGCAACCGAGATTCCTATATCGGCCTCACCAAGATTCAAAAGTTGCTAACTTTAAGTCACTTTGGTACAACCGAGATTCACACATCGGTTCCACCGAGTCTAACTTATTGTGTGTAATGGTTGGTTGTTTGGAGATGCCTATATATACCCGTCCACCACCACCTACTCAAGAGAGAAGCACTCAGAACTATTCCCACTCATATCTAATGATTTTCTAAGAGAGAACCACGTACCCTTGTGTTGAGGTCAAGATCTTACACTCCAACCGTATGGATCTTGATTTCTATCCTCCCCAACTTGCTTACCACCCAATCAATCGCTTATACCAAGCCATATCAGTGAGAGAGATATTGTGTGTTGAGGAGTCTATCATCTTGAAGCACAAGAGCAAGGATTTCATCAAATTACCGAGCCTATTACCTTTTGGAGGGTGGTGCCTCCTAGATTTGTTAGGTGTCGTTTGGGAGCCTCCTACTTCGTGTTGTGGAGTGAACCAAGAAGTTTGTAAGGGCAAGGAGCTCACCTACTTCATGAAGATAAACCCCGAGTAAGGCTAGTCCTCCGTGGACGTAGGCCATCATGGTATAGTCAAGGTTGCTTCTTCGTGGAACCCTCCGTAGGTAGAGCCCTCCATGGACTCTCGCGACCATTACCCTCTGTGGGTTGAAGACTCAATGAACGTGGATGTACGATAGCACCATCTATCGGAACCACGGGAAAAATCATCGTGTCACCAATTGTGTTTGATCTTCCTACCCTCTCTTTACTTACATGCTTGTATTTACGTTCCGCTGCTATACTCTTAGACATGCATGTGTAGGGTGTACTTGACATACTATGGATGCTAAAATCTATCGAGAATTAAAATTGGGAAAAAGTAAATTTTTATTTGGTCAAGTAGTCTAATCACCCCCCCTCTAGCACTACTTTCGGTCCTACGAGTGGTATCAGAGCTTTGGTCTCCATTGATTGGTCTCACAACCTAGGAGAAGTATTGAGTCTAGTGAGGGAAATTATCACCGTAGAGGTTCGTACTTTGCTGGCACTAATTTTGCTAGTTGGAAGCACAAAATGAAAATGCATTTGCTTGGTCATAACCCGCCATTTGGGTTGTTGTTCGTGTTGGTATACAAGGTGAATTCTTTGCGGAAGGAAGGGAACGCGATCGCAAAGCGACAATGGATGAATTGACGATGTTGCAACTCAATGCTCAAGCATGTGACATTCTCTTCAACTGCATATGCCCCGAAGAATTCAAGAAAATCAGCCGTCTTGAACATGCAAAAGATATTTCGGATACTTTGGTTGATATGCATGAAGGAACTGAGTCCGTGAAACAATCCAAGTTGGATGTTCTTCAAGGTCATCTTGACAAGTTCAAGATGAAGGATGGTGAAGGAGTCACTGAGCTGTACTCTAGGCTAGCTCTCATCACCAATGAGATTGCCGTCTTAGGAAGCGAAGAAATGATTGACAAATTCATCATCCAGAAGATACTTCAAGCTTTGGATGATCGATATGACATTGTTCGCACATTGATCCAAATGATGCCCAACTACAAAGATCTCAAGCCAACAGAAGTGATTGGTAGAATTGTTGCTCATGAGATGACACTCAAAGATAAGGAAGAGCTTCACCCCAAGTCTAGCGGTGCTTACAAAGCCACAAGTGATGTTCCCGCTACCTCTGGCGACAACTTTGTCACTAATGAAGAGATAAGCCTCATGGTCAAGAAATTTAACAAGTTCTACAAGAATAGAATCAAGTTTTGAAACTCCAACTCAAGATATGAAGAGAAGCATTCGTCAAGTCGTGACCGACACTGCTACAATTGTGGGATGCCTAGACACTACTCCAATGAGTGCACGACTCCTTACAAGAGAAAAGAAGAGTCGCCAAGAAGATGAAGCTCAAGAAACGAGTCACCTCGAAGGGGGAGAAGGAGTAGAGATGATCGTTATGAACGAAGACCCTCAAGGAGAAGTAGAGACTCGAAGAAGAAGGACAAGAACACTAAGAGCTACTCAAGAAAGAAACACCAAGCTCACGTTGGTGAATGGGTTTCCATCTTCGAATCCGACAACCACTCCAAGAGAAGCTATCACTCCAACTCCGACTATAGTCAAGATGAAGGTGTTGCCGGACTTGCACTAGTGGCTACCGACTCATGTGATCTATTTGATTCACCAAACGAAGGGAGTGGAAGTTGCTTCATGTCTAAAGGCTCCAAGGTATCATGCCCTGAGTATCTTTATTTCAATAGTGGTGATGATGACTTGTTAATTGAAGATGACTTGCTATTTGACAAATCTAGTAATGTTAGTCAGAATGAACTAGCTAGTACCCACTCTAGTGTAGATAAGTCATGTGATGATCATAAGTTGGAAATAGAACGACTAACTCAAGAACTAAAAAACCTTAAGTTAGCTCATGAGTCAACTCTAGAAGGTCATAGAGAGATTGTAAGGACACATGAGAAGCTACGCTTCGAGAAGCTCAACTTAGAGTAAGAGCATGAGTTCCTTAAATCTATCAATGACGATCTTTGAAAGAAGACTTCCTCTTATCTAGCCAAGCGACTTCTCTTATCTACATTCATGCCACAAGTTAAGTCTAAGCAAGTTAGTAACAAAGGAAAGAAAGGTTCTTCAACTAGTTGCAATAAAAATGTTAAATCCAATGATATTTCTTCTAGTAGTTCTCTTGATCCCACTAACTCTTCTCTTAGCCAAGTTACACTTGAGCAAGAAAATGAACTCTTGAAAGGGATTATAGAGAAAGGTATCTACAAGAGTCTTGAAGGGTGCAAATAATTTGAGGAGATTGTACGCAAGCACGAAGGATACCAGAAGAATCATGGTGTTGGTTACTTCAACGCTAATGGATTTGAGTGGGAAGAAGGTCAATACCCCAATCCCAAGTTTGTTCCTCAAAAGGAGAAGTATGAAAATACTCTTCCAAAGGGAACAAAAGCTCAATATGACCTTCCACCACAAGGCACCATGCTCAAGGGCAAGAACAAGCTTCAAGAGGACATTGACTCTTATGAAGATGAATCCCAAGCTTTGGTGAAGTGGGTTCCCAAGGCTACTACAAGCTCAACTTCTACAAGTGCTACTTCAACACCAAGGATCCCCAGCAACATATGTGGGTCCCCAAGAAGAAGAACTAGAGAAGTTCTTGAGGGGTGACTCCGCCAATGAAATTCACTCATATTCATTATTGGCAAGAACTATTCGCAATCAACATCAACTTCATGCAATAGTTCAAGGAGTCACACATTCCCTCAAAGGTAAGCAAGGGACAAGGTAATCAACAAATCAATGGACATCATAACATATGCTTTGCACTCCATGTCCATAGATATCCTTGTATTTGTCTCTTGTATGTTGGGACTAACCCATGTAGGTGAGAAGAGTAATGAAACAACAAGGATGCTCCCAACTCTTGGTGAACTTCATCAACCTTGAGCATCCACCACTACCTCACCAACATGAAGTCTTCATCGTCAAAACCCAAGGTTAGTTAGTCCCTCCTATGGGAGGATGTGACATCAAGGGGGAGCTTTACTCTAAGACTTGAGTTAAAGCATCTCTTAGTATGTGACAACATTAAATGATTTATGTAAAAGTGGTAACCCCACTTGTGCTTAAACGATGAGTATGACCTATGATCAAGTATTCTTACTTGGATCCTAAGTCAATATACTCATATATAGATGACTTCGTCATCACCCAAGTGCTTGTTAGATGCTATTGTGTTTTTTCGTGTTGCCATGATTTGATTTGACATCTTATTGTGTAAGCATGTTGGTCTGCATTTATTTACTCATTCGAGGATAACCAATTGTTGCTATTTGGCTTTTCAGATTTATTTACCAATTGGATATACAAGAATGCCTAGGACCACTCCTTTACCTATCTATGTTTTCTCACCTCATACTATTTTAATGTTGCATCACAAAATTTGAACAAGTACTTTTCGATCACTCTGTGTCAGGAGCACTCAGATATCCGTATCGTTAAGGACCGACCATTAATACCTCGCAAGTGCATCACGGTGGAACCAACCCCCAAATCTCAGTCGCACCGAATGCCTAGGGTTGATTTGATTTTCCTACCTTGGTAAGATCGATTCCATCTTCTCGGTTACACCGAGTTTCCCCGTCAGCTGACAATAGTGTAACTCGGTGACACTGAAAATTTAGAATCGGTGTCACCGATAGCGATGGGTATATAATTAGTGGACCCCAACTTTTGAAATCTATTCTTCAAACGTCACACCTCCACAAACCTAGCTGCCGCAGAAGGACCCCCTGGTCATCGCCTTGCCTTTCCCGAGCGCCTCTGCCACTGGAAATCTCGCCGTCGACGGGCATCTTCGCCGACGTCGCCGCTGTAGCAGATCCATCGCCAAATTAAGGTGTGGATTCGGCCCCCTCTCGTGCTCACTTTCCGATTCATGCGCATTAGGGAATTTTCCTAGTCTTTTCCACATTTTGAAAGCTTTCCATCCATAAAGATAATCCCATAGAGTAGGGAATGATCAATTTTCTAGGGTTTATCTTTCGCCCGATGGAACTCGGTGGAACCGAAGCAAGCCAATCGGTGTCACTGATTTGTATGTCTGCGTTGCTGAGAACTTTCTCGGTGAAACCGAGTGCACCTTTTAGTCTCACCAAAAGGGGTGCCATGTTTCGGCTAAGGAGATAGTCTCTCTCGATAGCTCCGACATTTTTTGCTTCGGCTGTACCGATTTTCATGTGACAGAATGTAAATCTTTGAAAATCTTTGTTCAAACTTTCAAAATCAGCCTCATTTTGTGATGACGTATCCTATTGTACTCTTATATACTCTATTCATAAGGTCAGCATGTCAGGTTCACATAGTTAGAATTCCAAAGCAAAACATCGAGATGAGTTCAAGCACGAGTCGTGAGTCCAGTTGTTCCACAAATCCAGGCACTCCCGGTTCTCATGGGTTGCCAAAGGCTACCACTAGGAAAAGGAAGACACTCAACTCAGAGGAGGAGGATTCTGATTTTGTCCCGAAAGAGTTTCTTGCTAAGAAGCAAGAGAAGGCTGCTAGGAAGTCTGCCAATGAGGCCACCTAATCTAGGAAGGTGGTCAGCAAAGTTTATGCTCCTGCAGAGACCTTCAAAGCACATGAGAGTGCTAGGGCAACAGTGTCTGTTGAGGTCCCCAAGAAAGCTTTGCCAAAGAAGACAACCAGGAAGAGGAGCATTCATGTGCAGGGCAGGCCTACCTCAATGTATGAGGATCCAGAGGAGGCTGCTGGTGGTGGTGGTGGTGGTGCTGTTGCTGCAGAGGAATAGGAGGAACATGTTGCTCAGGCCCCTCCTAAGAAGAAGTCCAAGCAACTTTTTGTTGATGCTATGCCCTAGATAGGCACCTCCAAAAGCACCAAGGCAACTTCAAACAAAGCTGCTGCACATAAGTCCAAGAGGACTACCAGAGACATACCTGCTGCTGAGAAGAACAAGAAGTCCAGTTTCAGAGAAGCTGATGATGATGATGCTATGCCTATTCTGATGAAGCTCAGACCTCATCTTCTAGTTAATGATGCGAGCCACCTAGTTGCTGAGGATATGAAGAATAGGAAGGATTCAGGCTTGAGGGCACGGAGAGCTATTGATCCATATGCCCAAAGGAGAAAGACTGTTATGGACTACATGTTTTACACCAAAGAGCAGCAAGACTTCTATGAGACAGTTTTGCTAGACAAGAGCCCTGTAGTCAGTGACATGAGATATGTTGATTGGAAGTACATCAAAGATAATGAGAATTACTTTCCATGTGTCCAAGACAACTTCCACTACATTGGACTTGATAAATTTGTTGGGAAGGAGTTCACTGCTTGGAACGATGAAATGATCATGCAATTCTACTCCACTGCATATTTCTATGGAGATGGTAGGATTGTTTGGATGATTGAAGGAGCAAGATAGGAATCTTCTGTTGATGAGTGGGCTACCATCTTAGGAGTCCCAAAGGTTCAAGAAGGAGATTTGGATGTCAACACAAAATCCAAGGAGAGCCACATTGCTATGAAGGATATGTATAATCCTATCCCTACAGAAAAGGTGCAATCTCACAAGCTTGGTTCTATCTACTTTCTCCAGCCAGGCCTCTGTACCATGAACACTAACCTGAGGCATACCTTGATGCCCAAGTCTGGAGACGAGAAGATGATCCGTGGATACTCCATCAACTTGCTCATCCATGTTGATCGTCACACCAGGATTCGGGTGATGGACTTGATAGTAGAGACTGTGAAGATGGTTGCTCATGCTGCTATGCACCCTATATCCAGATGCTCATCAATTCTCAGCTTGAGAAGAACATCTTTGCTCCGGACAGTCCCCATTTGCCACTTCAGTTAGACTTTGAGCATAACGTAGTGGTGATGGACCCAAACCATCCCACATCAGTTGCAGCTCAGGCACATGCAGATGCCGAAGCAGAGGAAGCTCGAGCCACTAGTGGTCAGATTCCCAGGTCCAGGAATGAGCGGATGTATCTTTTGATCACCAGTGTCATGGACATGAAGAAGCATACCGAAGGTATACTGGACAATTAGAATAGTCTTGTGAGGATCTTTGAGGATAGAGTGAAGACCCTCAATGACAAGGTTGATGGGGTGACTAAGACAGTCAATAAGCTCAAGAAGGAGGTTGGGGAAGCCCGAATTCGTCGCACCTCTTCAGAGTCTGAGTCTTCTGATGATGAGGAGGATAGTGCACCTATCAGGACGACTGACCAGTTCATGACTAAGGCTAGGACTCGTACAGTACCAGCTCCAGAGACGAGGCCTTCATCTTCTGCTCCAGCCACAGTATCTTCCGCACCATCAGCTCCAGTGCCTCCAGTATCTACTCCAGCTCCATCGAGGACTTCACCAGAAGTCTTTGCCGAAGCAGTTCTCTCGACTCAGCCATCAACGACTGGAGGAGATCAGTCGCAGAAAGATTAGCTATATCTCTTTGAACTTTTTGGTAACTTGTTGCCAAAGGGGGAGAACTTGTATATAGATCTTAGGCTCCGAGTGAGAGGGCATCTATTTTTATTTGCTGGTTTTACAAAACATTTGGTTCGTTTGGTTTGACATGAGATACTTTTTTGTTTGTGTTTGATCATATGCAGTTATGTATGTTGCTACTATTTCTTATCATTTGATAATTATGTGATGATCACTCACTTTGCTTGTTGTGTTGTGCTATGTTGTTAACTCTTATACTCTCGTACACCACCAAGTTGTATGTGACATGGAACAAGTGCCCCATGTACCTAATCGATTGTGCATTTGCATTCAAACACAAATTTAAAATAATGCACAAATTTAGAGGGAGCTCTTCCTTATCACATACTTCTCAAAGCAACGATTATATTCATTGATTATATCATATGTTGAAGCTTTGATCTATATGTTGTCATCAATTACCAAAAAGGGGGAGATTGAAAGCACACTTGCTCCCTTGGTGGTTTTGATAATTAATAATAACATATAAGTCACTGAACTAATGTTTCCACCAAGTATATTTCAAGAAATGTTCAATGATAGGATTGGCAAAAGGATTGTGGAGATTGTGGAATACCCCAAGATGCAAGGAAATAGGTTGGCAAAGATTCAAGCAAGAGGACTCTACATTTTACATTTAGGAGAAATCCCTTTGAGTCCATAGGAAACACATACAATATAAATGGGGTAAGGTTTTGTTGGTGAATAAAATGCTCATACATGCACAAGTGATAGTCACCAAAAACACCCACAAACTCTCCCACCAAAGTCTGTCCAAAGCCAAATACTCAAAATCGGTGCTACCAACATTCCACACTCGGAGCCACCGATTCCAAACCCTAGACAAACTCAGCCAAACCATAATTTTTTGGTGCAATCGATACTGCATTCGGTGCCACCGAGTTGGGCTGCCAACTTTCTGTTACGCAAATTCACAGTTTAGGTCCCTCCTATATTTTTGGACCGGCGTGATCGAGATTGGACATTCTGACCGTTGGTCACCTTATCGGTGCAACCGAGATTCCTATATCGGTCTCACCGAGATTCAAAAGTTGCTAACTTTAAGTCACTAAGGTACAACCGAGATTCACATAGCGGTTCTACCGAGTCTGACTTATTGTGTGTGACGGTTGGATTTTTGGAGATGCCCATATATACCCCTCCACCACCACCTACTCGAGAGAGAAGCACTCAGAACTGTTCCCCACTCATATCTACTTATTTTCTAAGAGAGAACCACCTACCCTTGTGTTGAGGTCAAGATCTTCCACTCCAACCATATGGATCTTGATTTCTATCCTCCCCAACTTGCTTTCCACCCAATAAATCTCTTCTACCATGGCATATATGTGAGAGAGTGATTGTGTGTTGAGGAGTCTATCATCTTGAAGCACAAGAGCAAGGAATTCATCGCATTATCGATTCTATTACCTTTTGGAGGGTGGTGCCTCCTAGATTGGTTAGGTGACGCTTGGGAGCCTCCTACTTCGTGTTGTGGAGTGAACCAAGAAGTTTGTAAGGGCAAGGAGATTGCCTACTTCGTGAAGATCTACCCCGAGTAAGGCTAGTCCTCCGTGGACGTAGGCCGTCATGGTATAGTCAAGGTTGCTTCTTCATGGAACCCTCCGTGGAATCTCGCGAACGTTCCCCTCCGTGGGTTGAAGATTCCATGAACATGGATGTACGATAGAACCACCTATCGGAACCACGGGACAAGTCATCATGTCAACAATTGTGTTTGATCTTCCTACCCTCTCTTTACTTACATGCTTGTCTTTACTTTCCGCTCCTATACTCTTAGACATGCATGTGTAGGGTGTACTTGACATACTATGAATGCTAAAATCTGCAAAGAATTAAAATTGGGAAAAGGTAAATTTTTATTTGGTCAAGTAGTCTAATCACCCCCATCTAGCACTACTTTCGATCCTACAACCCCATGATGGGCGCCAACTGTCATGGTTTTATCTCGGCAGATGTCCGAAGACTTAGGTTTGATGCCATCGCTATGTTGGTGGACTCAAAGGTCTTGATCAGGACGAAATACATGGGTTTACCCAGGTTCGGCCCCTCTAGAAGAGCTAAAAGCCTACGTCATGCTTTGTGTTGTAATGATTGGAGTATCGGTTACAGGGGAGCATATTCGCTGGACCTAGCTCTTGATTGATTGGTTTCTGCCTAAGCCGCCCTAGGGTCTTGCCTTTATATAGGAGGTCGAGGCCCTGGGTTACACGAGTCTCAAACTTACTCATACTACGTACTCAATCCTGTCTCTAACCCGCCTTGCCTCCTTGGTAAGCCGCCTCCGGGCGGCTTAACCGCCCGTGTCTCACACTATCTTGTATCTCTGGGCGTTTGTCTTGGCTCATCTGTCATGCCACCACGCGGCCTGGCCTTCATCTTCTGGCCCACTTCTAGGATCTTGATTATGAGCCGACAGGTATGACTTGGCCCCTCTTGGGAGAGTCTTACCACGGGGTTATATCCCCAACAACCACCATAGTGCTCTCTCGTCTAGTTCATACTTGTGATGGTGCATCACGCAAGGCATCCATTGTGAGACATAATGTAATCATTCAATACCTAGATGTATTATTCAATGCTTTCCTTTCATGATCTGATATCTATATTTGAGTGGTCCGATAAGGTATGGGGTGTGGCATGAGCCTTGCAACCCCAGGTATTTGGTGAAGGGATCAATGGAAGTCTTTGACACAACGTCTTGTATGTGTGAAATAAAATTGTTTACTGAAGTCTCTCCTGTCCTTTTCATGATCTTCATCCCTACAGGTATCCATAATCATGGAGATTAGGCACCGGTGAGGTTAGTAACAAGGGGTCCGTGAAGTGTTATTCTGAACACTTTTGACAGTAAGGTTTAGCAGGGTAACATGGATCATATTTGTCGGCTTTCTAGCAATGGGGGTACCCAGTCTTGCCTGCCTACGGCCCAGGCCATGGCCCACTTTGTCGTCCAGGCTAGGCCCGATGTGGCATCACTCAAGACTAGCCCCTCGCGAGGACCCTGGGCTCGTGAGGAGGAGGAGCATCAAGACCCTCAGGGAAGAACCTCCTTAGCTCCCCTCCCGATGAGCGGAGATCCCTATGCAAGGCCCAGCCTCAGGAGTCAAGGATGATGCAGGTGAGGAGAGGCAAATCGCCAGCATGCTAGGCGGCACAGTTTCCTCTTTGGTGCAAAGGGAGCAAGGACGTACGCGGGTTCCCAAAGTGCCGCCCAAAGGTTTCCATTCCGGTGCAACAAGACCACGACCGCCAGCCCCATAGGGCGGATGTCATCGCCGAGGCCACCACTGCATCTCCATCAGCTACTTCGCATGCGAAGACCGCCTTTGGACAGTGCGCGGATGTACTCCTGTCCCCCTTCAAAATTGGTCGCTGTGGGATTCCTACCCGCCATTGAGATAAGGGAAGAGGACCTGGGCCGCCGCTATATATAAAAGTTAGGTCACACCATAGAGGAAATCCTAGATCCAATCGGGCACTTAGCCACATCACTCTCCTCTGACAGTCAGAGAGCCAAGAACACGCCTTGAGTGCCCTCACGAGGCTCAGGCCCCTTGTACTAGTTCATCCACCAAAACCTCCACGAGAGGCAATCCACCAAAGCAGGAGTAGGGTTTTACGCTTCACATCGGCCCGAACCTGGGTAAATTGTTGTGTTCATCTTCTTCCTCATCATCGAACGAGTTTGCCGGTGTGTCCATCGAGTAGCGAGCTAGGTTGGGTGAAGACACAGGGAAGCCTTCGCACACGCCCCTGTGTTCGAACGTTAAGGGGTTTGTAGAGCCTGAAATCTGACATTTGGCGTGCCAGGTAGGGGGCATGTCGGAGCCCTCCTCAAGCTAGGCTCTCCATCCACCTTGCCATTCCGATGGCCGACGCCTCGCGAGCACTTGTCGGCTGCAACGGACCGGCCACCATCGAGCTCAACGTTGCCGTCGGGGACCCACGCCCTGATGGCCGGTTCTAGGTGGGTAGTATCAAGTCGCCAGCATCGCCTCTATCGTCGCTGCCTCTCGCACCACCCTAGCACATGATGGCCGGGCGGTACCTTTGGCATTCACATTGCGTTACTCCCACATGGGGGACCTAAACGCACACGACGTGCTTCTTCTAGCAAGCAAGGTGCTCCTCCATCGTGCAATTCTAGGGGGCTTCGACGCGTCGGCCGACCGCATCATGGAGCTGATCACCGTCACGCACGGATCCATGGTCCCTCGTCTCCCGTGCGTGTCCCTCGGCCCAACAGCACCACACCTTCTTCAGCCATAGACAGACCTGAGTGGGGCCCACCGAGCGTTGTGCTCCTCCTCCTACGGATTCCGGTAACCGATTTAGGGGCACAGCCCGGCCATGGTGACCGTGCTCGTGGAGAAGACAAAGGAGTACCCTACGCGCGTGTTGACACGGGCCCCCATGCCCCGATGGATCACCAACAACCTGGGCTGACCAGACGCGAGCGCACCACCCTGCGCAGGGAGCAGATGGCGTAGGTACCCAGGCAGGCAAGCAACCATGGCGAAGTCGTGTCGGACCATTGGGGAATCGATTCACGTCAGTAGACACGCGACCTATTGAGCGGCGACAACAGATGGAGGCAACTACGCTTTGAGGGCCGAGACAAGAGGGTCTGTGGGCTGCGTGCGCAGGGTGCCACCCTGCCTCCGCCCGGAGGAGCCGTTCCAGGCGCCACGTGGGACGGCTCGGGAGAAGGCCCAGGCCCTTATGTGGAGCCCTATGTACCATCTTACGTCGTTCCTAGGGAAGACGACTAGGATATGGCGCCTGCCGCAGGCGCCAACACCTACCGAGGGTAGGGGGAGCCCCGGACGTCCTACCGAGCCGGGCTCGGGTGCTCCCCCAGAGGAGCGCCAAGCTCGGACAACGCAAACCGAAGAAGGGGGGGGACATCACCAGATCCATGGGGGCACGGCGCGGGCTGCCGCCTTCCCCCCCACGGGAATGCATCGACGAGCCAGACCCCGGGGTGTTGGGCGTAATGCCCTGGAGAAGGACAACAAGACACAGGTAATGCGGTCCACCCGCGGCAACTGGAATATTAGGGAAGCCTCAGGAGGACGGACCTCATGAGGCTCCCGAGGTAGCACACGGTCACCACCCTAATGCCTCACATGGCGGCTTCAATGACAAAACATCCTTACGGTTGTGTCAGATGCGTTGTACTCCCTCGTGTCGTCCGCTATCGCCCACCACGATAGGTCCATGTAAGTTGGTAGGTGGGGTGGTGTTCATACCTTCTTGAGAAGCTATGTTGGTGTGATACTGGGTGCCTCGACACGAAGAAGAGTCTTCGGCCAAGGAAAGAACTAGCTCTTGCATCTGCCAATGCGTTGAGGGGTATCCTCATCATCGACTGGTACCGGAGGAGGCAAATCCTCGAACCTTGCTAAGACACTTTCCATGTTATCCTTGAAGACGCCATCGGGCATCTCTCGGTTGTGGAACATGCGGTCCTTCGGCTTCACGATAGTTTCCTTTACCACGGCCACGTTCTGACCCTTGATATCGTACAGTAGGGTGCACAGGGTATCATTGGTCTGTGAAGTCATCTCTGTGATGTCAAACATCTGAAAGGCAACTGAAACGGAAGACTATAGATATGTTGGTCAAGTGGGTATGACTTGTAATTACCGTGAGGGTGTCGAGCTCAGCCAAAGACGAAGGCCTGCCGAGTAGGCCAGAGACAGAGGACAGGCTGGTATAAGCAAGAGCGGTACTAGGTACGGGAGAATGTGTGGTGGCGTGACCAGGTGCTAGTGGTGCGATGTTCACCGAATTGCTCCCGACGTAGCTAGGAAGGGGAAAGTCCTCTGGCCCTTTATTTGGATTTTTCTTCGTCCAGTCGAAGAATGCTGCAATAAAGCTGGTAAAGTAAGATGTGAAGTCAGCCGTGACATTAGCTACCGCTACACTGACCCTTTGATCGACTATCTGTTCAATCTCAGCTTTAGCCTTATTGACTGCAAGTGCGACCTTCTCATCGACACTAGTAGGACACAGGTTCCCCGCAGGAAGAACTTTATTATGTGGATACTTCAAATGCTCATCGAGGCTTTTGTCTGTTCATTTGTTTTTGGCCTTCGTCTTTAGAAGTTCGAGCATGAAACTCAAGCGGGTCACCTCGGGATCGCAACCATCATAAAGTTGAGTCTTCGAGTCTACTTCAAGTTGCGCCATCTTGGTATCCTCTCTAGAAGCTTCTCTCTAGCTAGTCATACTCTTGTGAAGGGGGTCTCGAACATGAGGGTCCTGCATGACTTCACTTAGTAGCATCAAAGACTGCGGCATGACCACTGCCTCTTCTCCGCCATGTCTGGACTCTCCTTTGTTGTGTCCAGAATATTCCCCGCCGCTGTCATTTAACTCTTCCCCACCGCCATGTCTAATGACATCGTCTTCGTGTCGATCAGACATCTCTTCGTCTAACCCCATGTCGTTATTCCCTGCCATGTGGGCGTCCTCATCATCATCATCTTCACTTATCCGTTGAGTATAGCAATCCATGAAACCATTCATCAGCAGGTGCGCCTTCAACGTGCCACGATCAAAAGGGTCCAAAAGGAATCCTTCTTTGCATCTTGTACATAGACATCTAATCCTAGTCTGATTACTTGCAGACATGTCTATGACCGCGGATTGCATCCATCGCTCCAACTTCCATCCACTCACCTTCATGACTGACTACATGCACGGTATAAGAAGAAAAAGGGTTATAAACAAAATCCATGCATGCATCAAAGTTATATAAAAAATTGGCATGACCTTACCTAAAAATAGGACATATCGAGTTTGCTCGAAATCATCGAAATGGAAATAAATCAACATTTCGGCAAAACATAAGAAACTCGGGGGCATGTCACTCGCACAAATCTCTTCATATCCCAAACACATATATTCCCATTCACACACACATTCCCATTCTTGAAATGAACAACTTTTTACTCACCTATCTCTCGAGAGGGACCGATCGACCGGATGAGGCGTTTCGCTACCTAGAGATGAGCTAGCTAGATCTATATCTAATGGAATGAGGGAGAGCCAAATAAATGAGGTAGGGGGCATATATGGAGCTAGCAAGATATGAGAAGGCCATTTATGGAGGAGAGTTATGGTGGAGGGGGCACTAATGGGGAGAGAAGAGAGGTATAGGAGGAAGAGAGAAGAATGACAACAATGTTGAGGGGAGAGGGGATATGACAAGGCCATTTATGGAGGAGAGTTATGGTGGGGGGCATTAATGGGGAGAGAAGAGAGGTAGGAGGAAGAGAGAGAAGAAGGACAACAATGGTGAGGGGAGAGTGGAAAGGAGGAGAGAGGGCAAAGGGGGAGGAGGGGGAGGGGTTGAAGCACCAGCCACGAATAGCAGTAGCACTGTTTTTCAGCAAGCGCTACTGCTATGTTACTTAATAGTAGCGCTTTGCAGAATGAGCACTACTATTAAGTGGTGCCCATTAGCAGTAGCGGCTCCATGAAAAACAGCGCTACTACTAAAATCTTAGAAGTAGCATTGTATTCTGGACAGCGCCGCTACTACCAACAGTGTCGGTGGGCTCATCATGTCCCTCTTAGCAGTAGTGCTCGTTTTGTTTCTAATGCTACTCCTAAGTCTTTACTTGTAGTGCTGCCAAAATCCAGCCCTATAGGTAATTACCAGCAGCGCCTGTTACTTTATAGTGCTACTGATAGTCTCCTGCCTATAAGGTTTCTCCTAGTAGTGGGTGGTTGTATTGAGGAAGATATAAGGAGGCTAATGTGTGATAGAGTGTATCATATCACGAGGTTTGGATGCACTGGCGAAAGCTGCACCGATCTTCGAGGTGAGAACGGGCAATGCACGGTACCAAAGAGGCCAACAATATGCGGAAAGGTGGGTGTGCGTACATCCATGGATTCACATCAGTAATAAAGTACTCATATACTTATTGCAAAAACTTATTATCTCTCGAAGCAAAGTACTATCGCATACCCCTAGGGAGGAGGTTGGGAGGAGTTAACCATCATGCGCCTCCAACCCGAACAACACTAGGAATAAGAATGCTCACACATCATCATCATGCCATAACAAATATTCTGATGGGCAACAAGTAACAAGCTTTAACTACTGATATTTCTACTAACCAACAATCATGTACTCATGCCCTTTCCTATTTCTATATCAATATCATTAACCCACAATCTCTCTTATATGGTGAGCTACATGAAGGTTCTGATTATACACTCATTGAATACTATCCTTTTTGGACTAGTCTTATAACCCATGCAAATTACCCTTACTATTTTTTAGACTCTCAAACTAGTTTAAGTGAAGCACGAGAGTTCAACTATTTCTATAAAATCCACATGCCATCGTGCTCTAAAAGATATAAGTGAAGCACTAGAGCAACTACTTGGCTCCAAAGATACAAGTGAAGCACATAGAGTATTCTAACAAATCCTGATGAACATATACCTCTCAAATAGTTGTGTCCAGCAAAAATTGATTGTGGCAAACTAAAAATAAATCAAACTATAATACACAATGCTCCAAGAAAAACACATATCATGTGATGAAAAAAATATAGCTCCAAGTAGCATACCGATGGAATGGTGACGAAAGAGGCGATGCCTTCCGGGGCATCCCCAAGCTTAGACGCTTGAGTCTTCCTAGAATTTTACCTTGGAGTGCCTTGGGCATTCCCATGCTTAGGCTGTTGCCGCTCCTTATTCCTTCATCCATCACGATCATACCCAAAACTTGAAAACTTCGACACACAAAACTTAATAGGAAACTCGTGAGCTCCGTTAGTATGATAGGTACATTAAAACTTTAGTTACTCTTATAAATTGATTCATATTTTATTATTGCATCAGGTACAATATTCTAACTTCTCCATGTCTTATACTCTCGATACAACCCACAACATCATCAAAACAACCAAATATACAAGCAAAAACAAAATCGGTCTTAAAAAGAAGAGTCTATAATGATCTACACAAACACCATACTTATGTAAATCCAAAAATTCTGAAAAACGGGGAATACTGGGGAATTTGTATAAAAAATATTTTGTAATAAATTAAGATAAAAAATATGTCCTGATAAATTCATAGAAATTCTACACTGGGCGCAAAAGTTTTTGTTTTTGCACCATATCCATTCTACTATCTTACACATCAATCCCTAAGGCTTTACTTGGCAAAAACACTAATTAAAAATTAAAAAAATCAATACATTAGAAACAATCATATAAACACACCAAGACTAAAAGTACAAACAAAAAATTAAAGATAACTACTAGGTTTCCTCCCAGCAAGCACTATCGGTTTATACCCCTAGCTTGGCATAATGCATAGTATCAAGTGTTGTCATCCTTGACACTCGCTCCATAGGTGGCCCTCATAATAGATTCAAGGTGGTTTAATTATCTTTCTAGAGAATTGTTCCGTCCCTTTCTTTAGTGGGAATTGCAATCTTATGTTTCCCTCCTTCATATCAATAATATCACATATAGATCATATGAAAGGCCTACCAAGTATTATTGGACAAGACATATTGCATTCAATGTTAAGCATAATGAAATCCACGGGCACATAGTTTCTATTAGCCAGAATAAGCACATCGTTTGTTCTACCCAATGGTTTCTTAATAGTGGAATCCTCTAAGTGCAAGTTAAGGGAACATTCATTTATATCGGTAAGACCTAGCACAACACATAAACATTTCGGTATAGTGGAAACGCTAGCACCAAGGTCAGACAAAGCATCAGATTCAATTTCTTTCAGCTTTATTTTAATAGTATGTTCCCACCCATCATGCAACTTTCTAGGAATAGAAACTTCTGACTCAAGTTTTTCTTCATGAGCCTTTCGCATAGCTTCCACAACATGTTTAGTAAAAGCCTTATTTTGTTCATAAGCATTGGGTGAGATAATTATGGATTGCAGCAAGGAAATACATTCTACTAAATAGAAATTATCATAATCAAAGTCTGTGTGATCAAATATAGTGGGTACATCACTAGCTAAAGTTTTGACCTCTCGAAATGCTCTTTTTTCATTTTTATCATTAAGATCATCACGATCCAAGCAAACGGGACACCTTCTTATTAAATTTGACTCATCTCTAGTCCCTTTATCATTTGTTTTCAGATCAGTAAACAAGTATTCAATGGGATAAGTACCTATCATTTTAATATCTTCATCATGATTAAGGTAAAAACCGGGAGGAAACGCCTTTTCTAAGAATTCTCCCTTATCTCTCAACCTAGCGGTCCTCTCCTTACTTTCATTAATGGATAAGTGGATGGATTTAATGGACTCGTTAATATAATGGTTGGGTGGTAAATTTTTAATTTTAAGAGTTTCCACATCATGAGCAATATCTAGGTTTCTAGCCATATCGTCAACTTTATGCAATTTTTTCCTTTACCATAGTATTGAAAATCTTTTGAGAATTAATAAATTAGTTAATGGTGTTCTCAAGATCAATAGGTATCCTATCATTATTATTGGATGAGTTTCCATTGGAATTACCATAAGAGTTGCCATAATTATTAGAGGAGTTACCGGCATACGTCCTAGCATTGAAATTACCTCTATAAGCATTATTGTTGAAATTATTTCTCGAGACAAAGTTCACGTCAATAGCATCATTATTTTTCTCAATCCAAGTATAAAATAGCATATAATTAGGATCAACTTGATCATTCTTGTTTGGAGTCATATTCATAGAGCATCCATTTTATCACTCAAAGTAGTAATTTCTTCGTTGGAATTTACCTTCTTACCAGTTGGAGCTTGCTTGGTGTGCCATTGAGAATAATTTGTCATGATATTTTCTAGAAGTTTTTTAGCCTCTCCTAATGTCACCTCCATAAAGGTACCACCTCCAGCAGAATCTAGAAGGTTTCTAGACACAAAGTTTAGTCCAACATAGAAATTTGTATAATCATCCATAAGTTTAAGCCATGAGTGGGACAATTTCCAACCATTATTTTCATTCTATCCTACGTTCTGCAACATGTTCTTTATAATGTTGTTTAAAATTCATAATTTGGTTTCGAAGAGATATAATTTTAGCGGGAGGAAAATACTTGGCAATAAAAGCATCCTTACATTTCTCCTATGTTCGAATACTATTTCGAGGAAAGGATGAAAACAAAGCTTTAGCTTTATCTCTTAGTGAAAAAGGAAATAATTTCAATTTAACCACATCATTATCCATGTCCTTTTTCTTTTTCATATCACATACCTTAACAAAGGTATTAAGATGCGAAGCGGGATCCTGATAGCACTCCCGGAAAATTGTTCTTTCATAACAAGAATTAGCAAAGCGGCATTACTATCATAAAACTACGCACTAGTGGTGGGTGGTATAGGAGTACTAATAAAATCATTATTATTAGTATTTTAGAAATCACACAACTTTGTAGTATCTTGAGATATGGTTTCAAAGCAAGTAAACTACCAAGCAAAAAAGTAAACTAGATAACTAAGCAAACAAGCAAATAGAAATATATTATTATTTTTGATTTTCATATAAAGTAAAATATAACAACAAATATTAAGTAGAAAAAGTGACTGATAATTTGTGTGAATGTACTTGATAAGAATTTGGTGATACTCCCCGACAACAGTGCCAGAACTTCTTCCTGCTACTTGTAAACTGCGTTGGAATTTTCCCTAAAGAGGAGGGGAGATGCAGCACAGTATAGATGAGTATTTCCCTCAGTGATAACAAAGTTTATCGAACCTATAGAATGACAAAGAATATTCCCCTCTTCAGCACCTACACACAAAACAGCACGCACTTGCACCCAACGCGGGCAAGAGGGTTGTCAAGCCCTTTGAACTCGTTACTTGCAAGTGATAAGTAGTGCAGATAGAGAATATACATGTAAAATAAAATAACAGTAAATAAATGTTAGCAATATTTTTGGTGTTTTTGTAATAATATATTTTATGAAGACCCAAGGGCATAGTTTTCGCTAGAGGCTTCTCTCTCGAAGAAAGCAACGGTGGGTAAACAAATTACTCTTGGGCAATTGATAGAAAAGCGCGTAGGTATGCAATATTTATTCATATCAATGATCATGTGTATAGGCATAACGTCTACAAAGAAGTAGGCCGACTCCTTCCTGCATCTACTACTATTACTCCACCCATCAACCGTTATCCAGCATGTAGCTAGAGTATTAAGTAAAACTGGAGTAATGCTTGGAGCAAGATGACATGATGTAGACAGAGTGAATCCAATCAATATGAATAAACCCCATCATTTACCCTTAATGGTAGTATTAAAATACATGTCATGTCCCTTTCTGTCACTGGGATTGAGCATCGCAAGATTAAACCCATCACGACGGACCACTCCCAAAGAAGATAAACCAATCTAGTTTGCCAAACCAAACCGATAGATCGGAGAGCAATAAGAAGCTATAACAATCATGCATCTAAGAATTCAGTAAAGACTCAATATATTTTCATGATTTATCTGTACATAAACCCACAATTCATCGGATCGCAATAAACATACCGCAAAGAAGGATTACATCGGATAGATCATCGTGGGAATCGTAGTGAACATTGTCTTGAAGATCATAGAGAGAGAGAATTATCTAGGTACTAGATATGGACCCTTAGGTATATGGTAAACTACTCACACATCATCATGGAGGTAGCATGGTTGATGTAGAGGCCACCCATGATTGATCCCCCCTCCGTCAGGGCACCAGAACAGGGCTCTAGATGGCCTCCCGTCAAAGCTAAGACTTGTGGTAGCGGAAAAAGTATTTTTGCTGGATCTCGGGTATTTTCCCAATTTTAGAGAATATATAGTGGAATAATTAGGCCAGGAGGTTGCGGGAGGTGGTACCAAGCCATCAGGGCATGACCACTCCCCTAGGCGTTTCCTGTTGGTTTGGCGCCACCCCATGTAGCATGCGGTCTCTCTCCGAAGCTTCCGGGTTTTATTTTTGTCCAAAAAATCATCAAAAAGTTTTGGGGCATTTGGACTTTGTTTGCTATAGTATTATTGAAAGACCAAAAACAAGCAAGAAAGAACAACTGGTACCGGGCACTAGGTTAATAGGTTAGTTCACAAAAATGATATAAAATAGCATATAAAGTATTCAAGAATGATAATATAGTACCATGGACAATAAAATTATAGATAATTTGGAGACGTATCACATATCCTTGGGGATTCATGAGGTATAGTCATTAATCACCCAATGCTTTTGGGTGATATTATTATCTTAATTATTGGGGCAACCCTACGAGACGGATAGGGACTTCGGTAGGACAACTTATTCTTGTTGCAGGACTCGTGTCGGTCAACACATTATTTGGACACACCTCCCAATCTGATACATAGCAAGCACCTCGTGATGGGTGACTTCTAGAGCATGAACTAAGATCATTTTTGATCCCAACACCAATACATGGTTGTAAGCATTAAGACCTCATCCCCATACCTTATTTTTATGATAAGTGTTTGCATCACTATTTGCTTGTTAATTCGGTCAAAAGCTGGATTGAGACTTTAGCAAAATCTTGCTAGAGACCATTGATTCAAGGGAATCTTTGTCTCGTGGGTTCCATACCTAGGGTCACCACTGGGGAAATAGGTGCGGGATACCCTTTCTTGTTCCAATACCGGATCGACAAAAAGGAGATATCAATCCCCTTTAAGGAAGTTGTTCAGGTGGACGACCTGCCTCGGTTTCCATGCTAAATGACCGCTCATGTGAGCACGTGTGGTCGCATGGAGCGTTGTTCTTGACTCTGGTCGTCTCTCGGCGCCTCCTAGTGAGTTATTACGTCTCCATTTTCCTTTCCCCCACGTGATTTTTTCCCTTTTTATCCCATTTCATGTGGGAAAATATCAAAGAGGGGATTTGTGGAATCCTCTGCATCCGTTAGTCATTAGTGGCAATATCAGAGCGAATATCTCTATTTTAATGAAATATCTTAGTTTACACATGGTTTAAATGAGTCTGAAAATATCACTCAGCAAGTCCCCCAAGCTTAAACTTGATTGTCCTCCAGCAACATAGAGAAAAATCCGAAGCATAAGAAACTCAGTTGTTTAAACTGAAATAACAAGAAGGTGTTGGTTCAATTATGACCAGTATGCCTAGATAGCCCTCCGCTTCTTGCCCTAAAAACTTATTACAGATATAGCGGTGGCATGGTTATAGTGCAAGTGTTAGTGAAGCAAAGATAATCAACACAAAGTTTCTGATCTACTAGATAAAACAACTTTGCAACACTTCATTTAATTTAATCTAGACAACACTTGCTTGTCAGGAATGTATAGAAGAGTTTCTTAGATAGAGCCAAAAAACATAAGTTAGGGAGTAGAAAGCATGTAGTGAAGTATGATGACCAAGTGCTCATGAGCACACCCACAATTGCCTACTCCTCTATGCTCTTAAACACTTTGTTTCAATCATTGTTTGTTGGAACTTTGATTGTCACGTGTAGGAGATTATGCCAAACATGTGATCACGCATAGGTTTTTACCGTGGCTTAATGTTTGGGAACTATGGACCTTTAGCAATAGTGTCTTTTTCGAGTCTTCTGATCAGTCCCCTTTATTTACCGCATACACACCCACTCAGGAGAAAGACGGATAATATTCATTTGGTGTTTCCACTATGTATAGTAACAAACTCATAGCCAAAATCCGATCTATCGCTCTTGGTGGCTCGCTCATTGGGCAACGGAGTCCTCAAGAAAACATCAAGAAGGGTGATGAAGCCACATTTACACACGTAAATGCCTATATAGTAGCAAAGGCCATGACAGTGGCCGAAGGCTGTAAGACCATGTTGAGATATACAAGACATATTTTTGGCATAATCTCATCCACCTTTCAACTAAGTTCCTCTAGACAATTTAATCCACAAGTGCTATCAAGTCTATTAAAATTAAAAACGTTGGGTTGACCATGTTAAACATCACTTCCACTACAATTTCTTGACTCCCATGTCTTGGGAGACTTTCTCTTGTGCAATGTTATACTTGGTTAATAACATTTCATTTATAAACCATCCCACGACAAGTTTTAGTTGTCTAAACTAAAGAACACAAAGGCTACAAAATACTGCCATCTACACATTAAAGAACACTAAAGAACACAAATACTGCCATCTACAAAATATCAGCTGCTAGAGCAAAACATTTGTATCAACTATCAAGACTCACTCCCATCTACACATATCACACATACAACAACTACCTCTACTCTAAGTATCCAAATGCAAAAGATGGAGGTCATAGGATATACCTTCACGGTTGTGAATTTACACACTTCTCTTCCTACTCTTGCATTCATTAATGTCCGACATAGATCAACTCCTCTGTAAACAAAATGCAAACGAACTCCAAGGAGATAAATGAAGAATAAGAACAAAGAGAAGCTTATTCTATTTTTTGGTTTTGGAGTTTTTTCAAAACTAATTTGCAACCGAAAAATCGCAAAGGCAAAATAAAAATAAAAGAAAAAGAAAGTAAAAAAGTTAAGTGTTGGAACAAACCAACACAAGTATTTTTAAGCTCCTCGAGCTTAAGTACAACCTCATTACAATTTATTCAAATACTGCCACATCTTGAAGTAGAAGTGGTGATAACCTCCCCAATGTTAGGCTCTTGCAAGCCCAAAACAGTGAGATCATTGTGGTGGTTGGTCAGGAGCCCACTCCTGCTGCCAGTTCGACAAGTTCATGTTCATGTCAGCGGTTGTGCCTCTCAGGGATGATGCAAGGTTTCTCATGTAATGGATAGAGCCATGTATGTTAACTGTTGAGGTCCACGTAGGTGGTGTAGTATTAATGGGGCTGCTGCTCCTCTTCAACAATGCTGAGTTCTTCTTCATCTACTTGTTCAGGTTCCGGCCCTTCTTGGTCAAAAGTTGCATCTCCTTCCTTTGCAACACAATGTCCATTATCGATGGAGAAACGGTTATGAATAGGTGTGGTTAACAAGTACGCCACTCAAGAATTTTGATGCAATGACGACCATTACGAACTACTACCATACCAGCACTAGTAAGATAAGGAATGTTAACAAGGGTGTTTCCTAGAATGGGGCATAGATGATTGTAGTTTAGACCAAGGGAGTTGGCCAACTTGGTGATAACCCCTCCACACACGATATCTACTTGTGCATGGTTTGCTTGATGCGCAAGGTGTAGCAAAAGTGTTGCCCTAGTTGGGTGAATAACCAACATCCAGGTTTGCTGCTTTCTTGAGAACTAGCATGTTCTCATCATTCATCTTAGAAATTTCTCCTTGTTCCTGCAATGAGTTGGTGATAACTTACAACTAACGTATAGAAGGACTTCCAATGCAACTGTGTTGGCGCACTAGAGTTTTGGTATTCCTAGTGCCCCTTTACTCGTGCACGGGCAGTAGTAGCCACCCTGGCGATGAGGCCTAGCAGGGACTTGTCAGGTACCAGCGCAGAAGAATTTGGACTCCCAGCAAGACCTTGACGGGATGACCATCAGACCCCCAGGCAAAGACAGAGCCCCGGCAAGACCCGTCAAGGCCCCGCCAGCAAACAGGCCCGGTGTCGATCTGCCTCGACACATGTCGCAGCGTCAGCGTTGGAGGGAATAAGTGGTGCTGATGGGACGGGCTCCTGTCTCTCCCCACAGGCGGACAGAGATGCATGACAGTGCATTAAATGCGCCTGTCCTACTCCGTCAGTGTTAGGTATGATAGCATTGTAGCTCTGTACACCCCATGTACGCACTATACACCGTTGTTGGGATCCCCTTGAGTATAACAGGAGGCCCAGGGCGATACGATAGGGGACTTTTGCACTTTTGGACTTTTGGGACTTTCTAGCTCACACGCGTGGTAGCTTCTCATAGCGCTCCTGTATCTAGAACCCTAAGAACACTCTGAATACAACCAAGCAGGAGTAGGGTTTTACGCATCCTTGCGGCCTGAACCTGGGTAAGATCCCCATTTGCTATTCATCAGACCGGCTCTTTGCGTGTGCCTTCTCCCCTGATGAACCAAAAAGGGGTCCCTCCAATCCCATAGGTGCTCATTCCCACGACATCTTTTGCACGCCAGGTAGGGTCAATAGTTCATGCGAACCCGTTCTGCTGATCAGCGTGCTAGTTTCTTCATACTCATCATCTCCATGGCCCCTAAGAAGAAGGGCCTGACGACGGTTGGCCCATCTGCATCCAATGTCCCTGTATCTACGTAGACGAGCGACAACGTAGACACGAGTGAAAGAGGAGGAGGCGGAGGTTCAGAACTTCCGCGACACTCCGGTGATCTAGGCCAAGCAAGCGGCGACGCTAGCTGTGGAGATGCCCATGGCGGCGGCGGGAACCCCCGCGCCCCTAGGTCTCAGGACAGAGCGGTAACGCCTACGGGTGGTACAGCGAACTCTAGGGGCGAAAGGGTATCTTCCAGGGCACCCACGCCGGCGCCTACGCCACGACCTTCCCAGGACACGCGCGAAGAGCCGTGCCATAGCGCCCGTAGTTCTCAACGTCCCCACGTAAGAGCTCCTACGCATCACTCCCAAGGTGCGCTGGACCAGAATGCTCACCATCATGCTAGTGGGAGTGGCGTGTTGTAATGGGACCGCGTCAGTGCTCCTTATAACACAGTTAGAAGTCAGAGCACCTCGCGTTCCTTGCGCCGTTCGTTGCCGACCACGTCGGAGGAAGCGATGGCGCGGGTGCAACTACTCCTAAACTTCCCTCCTGGTGTGGAGAAGCTCGACAAATGGAGAGCCACCATTCAGAGCCTCCTCAACCTGGCAGATAAGTTTTGGTCCATCGAGCCGGCTCACGCCAGTGGTGAGAGGGCCGTAGGCGGTGTGACCTCGGCGCACTCCCCTCCACAGCAACAACGCCGGTCACCGACTCGACGGATAGACGCTTATGATGGTTACTCGACGGCGTCGTCTGACCCATGGACACGCCGCAACCAGCGTCAAGTTCTTTGAGAACGGGGCAAGGAAGACACTCGAATTGCAATTGAGCGGCGGCAGGAAGCACGCCTTCAGTTTGATAGGCGTGCAGGGCCCACTATAGACAAGTCTACGCTAGGGTATCCTGTCAGCCTACCTTATGAGCTGGGTTGTCCAGCGTTTACCCGTGAGTTGCGACAAGTGTAGTGGTCCAACTCCCGCACGTTCAAGCCAGAAGTCCCGGAGAAGTATGAAGGCAAGACTCATCTGTCGGAGTTCTTGAGCATCTACACCATTGCGATGCAGGCTGATGGGGGTCGCAACGACAAGATACTTACCAAATACTTCCCGTTGGTGGGTGCAAGTACATCCAAAGGTTCACCCGCTTGCACCACAACATACCAGACGTTCATCCTGCCGCTGTTATCAGCGTGTTCCATCAGAACATGTGCAACCACGGGATGCGGGAAGATCTGGCGATGAACATGGTCAGGGACGTTGCTCGGGCTGAAGAAAGGAGGAGACTCCCCGGCGAAGACGTCGGCGCAGGGGTCGACTCTGAAGATGAAGACACCGCCACCCTAGCGAAGAAGGGCCGATGGCAGAACAAGAAGCGCAAGGGCAAGGCCGTACTTGCTGTCGAGGGATCCGGCAACCCCGGCGCCACCAAGAAGGGCAAGGTTGATCACCCCGGCGACGATGTTGCTGGGTGCACCTCCTGCCATGCCATGGCGGCTGCCGACAAGCCAGAAGGCTTCCGCTAGCAGTATTGCAAGATCCATCGCACCAAAGGCCATGATCTCCAAGATTGCCGACAAGTTGAGCAGCTAGCCGAGAAGCAAAAAGCCGAGTACGAGAGGCAAGATAAGGAGAAAGGATGGGATGGTGTTGAGGGGTCTGGCAAGAAGCGTGTTGGCCGAGGAGGTCACTGCGGCAAGCCCAAGCAACAAAAAAGCACGGCCCGCCCGTGGCTGCGACCAGCAAAAGGGAGATGATGATGACGTCAAAGAGGACGATGAATCCAACGAGCATCAGTTCCAGAAGGCTATAGAGATGATGTGCATAGAGGGAGGTGCCTCATCGAATTTCTCCCACCGCCAAATTAAACAGTGGGCACGTGAGGTTAATGCGGTGGAGCCCTCTATCGGTGCCTAGAGACCTTTGAAGTGGTCCAACACTGCTATCATCTTCAACGCCGAGGATCACCCTGATCGCATAACTGTGGTCGGGTGCCTGTCGTAGTTGTTTTCACCAACAATCCACAACCTCAAGGTGACGAAGATGCTAGTCAACAGTGGGGCCAGCCTGAACCTGATCTCGCCCAATGTCATCCAGATGCTGCAAATTCCTGATGAGGATCTCAAGCCGACAGGCGCTTCCCAAGGGGTCAATTCAGGAAGAACTCAGCCGAAGGGCAAGGTCACGCTGTTGGTGATGTTTGGCAGTGATATATATTTCATAACAGAGAAGATCGTTTTTTACGTCGCCAAGATCTCGTTGCCGTACAACAGCATCCTTGGTCACACATCACTGGCCAAGTTTATGGCGGCCACCCACTTCACTTACAACGTACTGAAGATGCCCGGGCCAATGAGCGTCATCACTATCAACTCCGATAAGAAAAGCGCACTTATCTGCGCTGACCAGCTCTACCGGGGTACAGTCGCAACACCTGCCGCCGAGGCACTTGCTCTTGCCGCTGAAGCTCCCGAGGGAAGAAGACTAAGAAGGTCTCTGGCACACATTCCGGCAAGCGCACCTTCTCGGGGTGTTGCGCTCCCATTAACAATGTGCCAGAGAGCTCCACCGGCAAGAGCAAGAAGTCCAAGGCAGCTCTACCAGAGACCAAGATAGTGCTCGCCAAGGGGGGTGACACGAGGGGAACTTTCACCATAAGTTCCACCCTGGATGACAAATAGGAAAGCACGCTCGTCACCTTCCTGCGGGCGAATGTCGATGTGTTTGCATGGCAACCATCTGATATCCCTGGTGTTCCAGGGAGGAGAGTGAGCACCACCTTGCCGTATTCCCACATGCACGGCCCTTCAAGCAGAAGGTCTGGAAGCAAGCTTTGGAGCAGCAACAGTTTTTTGCCGAAGAGATCAAGAAACTAGAAGTGGCTGGCTTGATCATAGGAGTACTCCATCCAACATGGTTGGCCAATCCAGTCGTAATGTGCAAGGAGAATGGAAAATGGAGTCTATGCATTGACTTCACAGACATCAACAAAGCCTGCCCCAAAGATCCTTTTCCCTTGCCATGCATCGACCACATTGTGGACTCCACCGCCGGGTGCGACTTGTTGTCTTTCCTTGACACCTATTGCGGCTATCATCAGATTTTCATGGCCAAGGAAGACGAGGAGAAGACCACATTTATCACCCCATGTGGTACGTATTGCTTTTTTTGTATGCCTTTCAGGTTCAAAAGTGTCGGTTCTACATTTTCTAGAGCAGTGCATATTGGTTTTCAGCCCCAGCTACATAGAAATATGGAGGCTTATATGGATGACATAGTGGTCAAGATGAGGACAAGGCTACGCTCATATCAGACCTAGAAGAAAAAATTTCCAATCTGCACAAGATGAACATGAATCTCAACATTGAGAAGTGTCTGTTCGGCGTCCCATCCGGCAAGCTTCTCAAGTTCTTTGTATCTCAACGAGGAATTGAAGCAAATCCCGACAAGATCAAAGCGATTGAGCAAATTGAAGCACCAAGATGAGTCAAATATGTGCACTAATGACCCACAAGTATAGGGGATCTATCTTAGTCCTTTCTATAAGTAAGAGTGTTGAACCCAACGAGGAGCAGAAGGAAATGACAAGCGGTTCTCAGTAAGGTATTCTTTGCAAGCACTAAAATTATCGCTGATAGATAGTTTTGTGATAAGATAATTCGTAACGGGTAGAAAGTAACAATTGTAACAAAGGTGCAGCAAGGTGGTCAAATACTTTTTATATCAAAGGAAAAGCCTAGACAAACTCTTATATAAAGCAAAGCGCTCCCGAGGACACATGGGAATTTATGTCAAGCTAGTTTTCATCATGCTCATTTGATTCGCGTTCGCTACTTTGATAATTTGATATGTGGGTGGACTGGTGCTTGGGTGTTGTCCTTACTTGGACAAGCCTCCCACTTATGATTAACCCCTCCCACAAGCATCCGCATCTACGAAAGAAGAATTATGATAAATCTAACCATATCATGAAACGTGTGGATCCCTTAGGAAGCAACGCATAAACTAGGGTTTAAGCTTCTGTTACTCTAAAAACCCATCATCTACTTATTACTTCCCAACTCCTTCCTCTAGGCCCAAACAATGGTGAAGTGTTATGTAGTCGACGTTCACATAACACCACTAGAGGAGAGACAACATACGTCTCATCAAAATATCGAACGAATACCAAATTCACACTATTACTTATAACAAGACTTATCCCATGTCCTCAGGAACAAACGTAACTACTCAAAAAACATATTCATGTTCATAATTAAAGGAGTATAAGTCATGATAAAGGATTTGAACATATAATCTTCCACCAAGTAAACCAACTAGCATCAACTACAAGGAGTAATCAACACTACTAGCAACCCACATGTACGAATCTGAGGTTTTGAGACAAAGATCGGATTCAAGAGATAAACTAGGGTTTGGAGAGGATGGTGTTGATGAAGATGTTGATGGATATTGACCACTCTCGATGTGTGGATAGTTGCTGATGACGATGGCTTTGATTTCCCCCTCCTGGAGGGGAGTTTCACTGACAGGATCGCCCTGCCGGAGCTCTAGATTGGTTCCACCCAAGTTCCGCCTCGACACGACGGCACTTCATCCCGAAAGGTCTGTTATGATTTTTTCCTCAACAAAACCCTCAATATAGCAGAAGATGGGCATTAGAGGGCAGCAAGGTGGGCCACAAGCTCGCTAGATGCGCCCAGGGGGGTGGTCGCGCCCAACGGGCTTGTGGCTCCCTAGTGGGCCCCCTGGTGTATTTATTTCGCCCAGTATTTTTTGTATATTCTAAAATAATTCTCCGTATATTTTCAGGACTTTTGGAGTTGCGCAGAATAGGTATCTCAGATTTGCTCCTTTCCAAGTCCAGAATTCCAGCTGCCGGCATTCTCTCTCTTCATGTAGACCTTGTAAAATAAGAGAGAAAAGGCATAAGTATTGTAACAAAATGTGTAATAACATCCCATAAGGCAATAAATATCAATATAAAATCATGATGCAAAATGGACGTATGAACTCCCTCAAGCTTAGACCTCGCTTGTCCTCAAGCGGAAGCCGAAATCAATAAATATGCCCACATATTTAGAGATAGAGGTGTCGATAAAATAAAATATGGACATTAAGGCATCATGATCATCTTTAGAACAACAGCATATATTGACATATAATTTTTTATGATAAAGTAATAATTCATTCACAATGACAAAGTATGAATCAAGAACTCCATTGAGAACCCACGAACTATGATCTCAGTCATTGAAGCCATTCCAATTTATCATAACGTAGGAAAGAGTCAATATAAGAGCTTGTACAGCAAAGCCACATACTCAATCATCTTTTAGTCTTTCACAATTGCTAACACTCACGAGGTACCTATGAGTTAAAAATTTCAACCGGACACAGAGAAACATAGGGGTTTATAGTGTTACCTCCCAACTATTTACCTCAAGGGTAACGTCAACAGTAATAACTCATGCTCATCCACTTCTTAGTGGGTATATGTGCCTAGATCCTTCCCCAAGACGCGACACTTGCCAGAAGATAAAGGCGAAAATAGCAAAGGTGATAGAGATCACCACGACTCTTGCATAAAGGTAAGTACTAGAAAATAAAAGTAACAGATAGGCCCTTCGCAGAGGGAAGCAGAGGTTGTGATGCGCTTTTATAATTGGATGCACAATCGCTTAATGCAAAAGAATGTCACTTTATATTGCCCCTTGTGATAGAGAACTTTATTATGTAGTCTGTCGCTTTTATTTCTTCCCTATCACAAGTTCGTATAAAGTTTATTTTCCTCACACTAATAGATCACACATATTTAGAGAGCAATTTTTATTGCTTGCACCGATGACAACTTACTTGAAGGATCTTATTCTATCCTGAGGTAGGTATGGTGGACTCTCATGGCAAAACTGGGTTAGGGGTGTTTTGATGCACAAGTAGTATCTCTACTTTGTGCGGAAGTTTCGGCTGATATGAGGTGGAAGCAAGCGACACATGTTGATGGATCTATAACAATATAACTTCTATCCGGAAAGAAGCAAACATAACCCATTATGTTGTCTTCCTTGTCCAACATCAACTTCTTAACATATAATATTTCAATGAGTGCTCACAATCATAAAAGATGTCCAAGATAATATATTTATGTGTGAACCTCTCTTTCTTTATTACTTCATTTTGACTGCCCCAATGACCGACAGCTATGTTTGTCAACCCACAATAGGTTTCAATCGACATACTTTTTATATGTGAAGTCATCACTCCCCACAAGATTTTCATATGTACTCTTTTATTTTATTCTATACTTTATTCTACTTCATCTTGCTCAAGATTAAGATCATACCAAGCAAGGAACTCAACTCAAAAGCACTTTTCATTATATAACTCACAGACTTGCTTACATAGGAGGAATCATAAAGCAAAGACTCAAAACTACATCACACGAAAACTTTATTCTACTAGATCAAGATATAACCAAAAGCATTGGACTGAGAAAAGATGATGAAAATAAAAATAAAAATAAAAATAATAACGAAAGATGTGATGGTGATATGATACCGGGGCACCTCCCCCAAGCTTGGCACAAGCCAAGGGGAGTGCCCATACCCATGTGTTTATTTGTCTTGCTTCGGAGGTGATGATGTGGGACTTGTTGATGGGGTTGAAAGCCATTCTAGTTTCCTCCTAAGCATAAAATTTTGTTCCCTCAAATCGTCCACTTCTTGCTCGAGCTTCAATATCCTTTGACACAATTCCTCCTCGCTTTCCCGCAGGAAGAGAGAAGGGATAAATAGAACCTTGGGTTTTTGCCTTGTGTTTGGGAGGCTTGATTTCTTGAACTCCACGTGCATATCTCCTGGCTGAAGTAGGGAGGACCCTTCTTCATCCGAGATTTCTTCCTCATACTTCCCTCTTGTTCCTCCTCTAAGAACAATCCATAAGGGTCCAAGTCCCCATAGTGCTTGGGATTGACAAGATAGTGCGATATGAAGCTCTCCCCGTCAGAATCTTGGGATGACATATTGCTCTAAATCTGCTGCAGAAACAACTCAAAAAGAAACGAGAGGTATTGTCATGATACAAGAATCAAAACCTTTGGGAGATTATATAATGAATTTGTACCGACCCGAAGGAGTATGCCACAAGAAAACAGAGTCCGGGTGGTGCACGAGGTGGCCACAAGCCCAAGGGGCGCGACTAGGGGGGTGGCCGCGCCGAGCAGGCTTGTCGCCTCCTCATGCATTATTTGGACTATTTTAAATTGAACCGAATTTTTTAAATATTCCAAAACATATAAAATTTGCCATTGAAAAAGTTTTGGAGTTGTTTTGCTTATAGTACCACATACCTATTCCTTTTCGGAGTCTAAAACGTTCTGGTATGTCTCCCTAATATACTCCTCAGGAGTTATGGTATTGAGGATATTGCTTTCAACATTTATGGGAGTACCTAAGATATAATGTTTTATTCTTTGGCCGTTCACCACCTTCGGGTTTGTGCCTTCATCATTGTTAATCTTGATGGAAATGGAATGGTATACCTCTTCGATGACGTAATGACCTTCCCGTTTAGAGAGAAATTTTTCTACAAAAAATCTTAAATGAGAATTGTATAGCAAGACATGATCACCTACATTAAATTCACGCTTTTGTATCCTTCTATCATGCCATCTCTTAACCTTTTCTTTAAACAACTTACCATTGTCATAGGCTTGGGTTCTCCATTCATCAAGTAAGCTAATGTCAAATAACCTCTTCTCACCAGCAAGTTTGAAATCATAATTGAGCTATTTGATTGCCCAATAAGCCTTATGTTTTAGCTCTAGAGGTAAGTGACATGCTTTACCATAAACCATCTTATACGGAGACATACCCATAGAGTTTTTGTAAGCAGTTCTATAAGCCCACAATGCATCGTCGAGTTTCTTAGACCAATTCATCCTAGATCTATTAACAGTCTTCTGCAAAATCAATTTAATCTCTCTATTGCTCAATTCTACTTGACCACTAGACTGAGGATGATAAGGATATGCAACTCTATGATTAACGTCATATTTAGCGAGCAACTTACGGAAATTACCATGAATAAAATGTGAACCACCATTAGTCATCAAATATCTAGGGACTCCAAATCTAGGGAAAATAATTTCTTTAAGAATTTTAATAGAAGTGTTATGACCAGCGCTACTAGTTGGAATAGCTTCTACCCACTTAGTGACATAATCAACAACAACTGGAATATGAGTATACCCGTTAGATTGTGGAAAAGGCCCCATATAGTCAAAGCCCCAAACATCAAATGAGTCGATAACAAGAGAGTAATTCAAAGGCATTTCCTAACGTCCACTAATATTACCAATTCTTTGACATTCATCATAGGATAAGACAAACTTACGAGCATCCTTGAATAGAGTAGGCCAATAAAACTCAGATTGTAGTACCTCGTGTACGGTTCTATCTCCAGCGTGATGTCCTCCGTAGGCTTCGGAGTGACACTTGCGTAAGATATGTTCATGCTCATGCTTAGGTACACAATGTCTAATAATATCATCTACTCCTTCTTTATAAAGATGTGGGTCATCCCAAAAGTAATGCCTTAAATCATGGAAGAACTTTTTCTATTGTTGGTATGTGAAACTAGGAGGTAAAAATTTAGCAACAATGTAATTGGCGTAATCAGCGTACCAAGGAGCATTATGTGAAGTATTCACGATAGCTAATTGTTCATCAAGAAAGCTATAATCAATAGGTAGTGGGCCATCAAGAACATTTTCTAACCTAGACAGGTTATCTACCACAGGTTTATCAGCACCCTTTCTATCAATGATATGCAAATCAAATCCTTGTAGCAGAAGGACCCACCTAATAAGTCTAGGTTTAGCATCTCTCTTCCCCATAAGGTACTTAATAGTAGCATGATCGGTGTGAACAGTTACTTTGGAATCAGCAATATAAGGTCTAAACTTATCACAAGCAAACACGACTGCTAAAAATTCCTTTTCAGTAGTAGCATAGTTTGTTTGAGCACTATCTAGAGTTTTATTAGCATAATGGATAACATTTAATTTGTTATCAAATCTTTGTCCTAGAACAACACCGAATAATCACTAGCATCACACATAATTTCAAAAGGTAGGTTCTAGTCGGGGGGTTGACCAACAGGTGCGGTAATCAAGGCATTCTTAAGGATTTCAAATGCTTCTACGCAATCATCATAAAAAACAAACGGAACATGCTTTTGCAAAAGGTTTGTGAGAAGCCTAGAAATTGTCGTCGTTTTCTCACGACAGATGCCATGGGTAGGCTTATCGTAGGTGGTTGGGGCCGGAGGACGGCGACAGGCTCCGGGTGCGAGATTGGGCGCAAGCGGTGGTGGCACACGATGTACCCAGGTTCAGGGCCCTCCATGGGAGGTAACACCCCTAGTCCTGCTTCGTCTAGTTGGATGGATAGTTGTGTTTATGAGGATGCTCCTAGAGCTGTGTGTAGAGGAGGAAGAAGGAGCAGCCAGCTTGTCTTCCCCCATTGCTAGAGATGTTATGAGAGGGGAGTTCTATGCGGGTGTATGTGAATGATCGTTCATCCCCGTTGCATGGGGCTTGGGGGTTTTATAGGCCAACCCCCGGCTCTATAATATGTTCTAAAGTACAAGGGTGGAGGGACCCGGCTAGCAGCCTCTCTGGCTGACCAGGGGGTCCCACCCTTTGAGCTGGCTCGTCATCTATAGGGTCCACCGGCTGTGCGGTCCCGTCACCTGTGAGGGGCCCGCCAGCCGGCTCTACGATTGGCCCTCGCCCACCTGCCGTGGCACGGGTCGCCCAGGAGGCATCGTCTAGTGCCAGCCGACCGAAGTATTCGGTATGGCCGGCTGCACTATAGCCATGCCGGGGCAATTAATCGAGTGGACGAGGGCATGTCGGCACTGTTCTCCTGCCCATTCGCACTCGCCAGGGTTAGCGGCCTGGAAGGCCGGACCGTAGCCATGCGCTCCCGTGCGTCAGCGGCCATTGTGGCTATAGTGACGCCCGTCATGGCGGACGCGTCGTGTCATCGTACCCATGCGCAGAGGGATGGGACGTTGCATGTCCGCCCCAGGGTCAACGAAGGAGGTGGCCCAAGCCGGCCGTGCCCAGCCGGCCAGGGGTCAAGCCGGCTGCTCGACCAGCTGTCTGTGTCGCCAGCCGGCGGCAGCCCCGTCCGTGTCAACCAGTCCGTGGGCAGCCGGTCGCGTAGTTTTTCTTTGAAGCGAGGGGGGGAGAGAAACCACGTGCTTTGGCCTACCCAGGGGTATAACCCCGTTAGTTGTCCCCAAAGCTGGCGGGGGCGACGTTCGGTAGACAGTGGGGAGCCGGCGGCTTCCCACCAGCAATACCCGCCTCTGATGTGAAGCCGAAGGGCCAGCCGGGTCGGCCGTTGGACCTGACGCCTCATTGTGTATGATCCAAGTACGGAAATTGTGTTAGTGTGTGTCTCTCCCTCATTGCGTATGACAAGTATCTATCATGTTATATTCAATGGCTTAAGGACAAATCTTTATCTTGTGATACAAAAAGCTTTCTACTAAAAATTTAACTTAATTAATAATTATGAAGACATCACCTAACTTTTATTTCCATGTTCCTTGTTACCTTGCAAAACTATATCTACACCTACTAAGTACTACTATTTTATTCCCGCAAAGTAGTTGCATACTTGTTATAGGTAAAGTAAGCAGTAGCATGCATAGAGTTGTATCAGTGGTCGATTGAACTTGGGAGAATATTAATTCTACCTTTAGATCCTCATTGGGTTCGACAGTCTTACTCATCAAAAAAGGGTACAAACGACCCCCCTACACTTGTGGGTTATCAGGCTTGTCCCCTAATCTGCTCTCTATGGGCCCTGAGTCAACCTCTGCTCTTGTGGTTGTGTAGGACCCCCTTTCCCTGTCTGGTTTCCCTCTCCTGGTGGTCATGACCAACTACTTTCCTTGCTCGGCCCATCCCATTCCTGTTGTCCGCTCCATTGCGCCCCAACCGTATCCCTTTGGCATTATATGGGTGCCTATGGGTGCCTCGAACCCTTCCTAGGGTTTCATGCGAGCGCCGCTGACACTCAGAGATCTACCTTCCCCATCCACTCCCTCTCTCCTCTCCCACCTTCCCCTATTTTTCTTTTGTTTTCTCAAGCCGTGGCCATCTAGAGGTCCCATGGTTCCTCATACAACAAAAATTCCAATGGGAATCGGCGGTTGGAGGGGGCTAGGGGGGTGTTGGTCACTCGTTGGATTAAGAATTAGCTGCAGTATAATCTAGAGGCAGATAAAGTGGCCCGTGATCGCCCCGCTACGGATCGTGAAGTGTGGGGTGCGTCTCCGGTGTGGCTTCAATATGATCAGAGGCACAAGGAGGAGGTGGCACGCAGGACATCGAGGGGCATAAGGGATCTGCGCCTATTCTTCTTAGGTGGGCCTCAATCCTAGGGCCCGGATCCATGGGAGGTGGTGGCCACCATCTCCTAAGTTGTCGGATATAGTGGTGTGCACCCACAAGCTCCCAGATCTGGGCCTCCGCGGTTCCAACCCAACCAACACTTCGGTGCCAACCCCAACTCTAGCTACTTCATCAACAACTCAGGGTACCCGAATAAAACTGCAAGTTTCACCAGGATCTTCCTTCTTTCAACTCCGATGGCATCCTTCCTCCACCTCATCCCCTCCCCTCAACTAGTCTTGGTGCCGCTTGCCCCGGGCTAGACCACCTTCTTCGAAATCCCCCACCTTCACTTGCTTCACATCTCATTGCACGGAATGTTGTCACTACCCCGGGTTGGGCCTTGTGTCAGCTCCCGCCCTTTTGTCTCATCTGCTCTCTATGATGGGCATCTCACTATGGATTGTACCAACTGCTCCCCTTTGCTAGTCCTGAAGTAGTTTGGGAAAGGTATCCCTAGGTGTGGTTTCTTTGGCCTCGAGGACGGGGATGATGCAGTTGTGGCTGCCCCAGTGGTCCAGAATATTGTTGTGATTTTCATCCAGTCCAAGGTGGTTTCCTTGCAACTCATAGCCAACGAGCTTAAAGATTGGAGCATGTGGTTGTGATTGGCAGATTCATAAGATCTTGCCCTTGGAGTTTGGCGTTGTATTTCTATTCAAAGAGTATTTGCATATGATCTCCTCTTGGTCTGCTTTTACCCAACGTAAGAACCAAATTGTGATCACGATGAAGGAAGCTTGTAAATGTTGAAAAGCCTCTGGTGTTCTGGTGGATTCCTAGGTTCTTCATGAAGATGCACAGCCTGTGATGCGCATCACTGCCTTCCTGTCGATGTTCGTTGAACTCATTGGAAAGCCCATAGATCTAGATGAATATTCTCTTTCAAGGCTTGGTCCCGTCTGTGTGCCACTCTGGATGCTTGACCCCTCACATGTTCATAGTTTAATGGAGATCTTCCCTGCACCTCATATTTTTGTATCTATGTTCTTCTGTAAGGGATGTCAGCTTCCCCGTATGGCTTATCTTCAAACTTGTGTCTCTATTACAACAACGTAAAACAATTATGAAGGATTGGGACGTTGAGGTCATTGAGTTGTTGATATCTCGTGTGAGGGCCATGGCAATCTCCATATGGCACACGGATCAACCAATGCCTTCCTAGGGATATGTTGGTGATATCCCGATCGTTTTCTTCCATTCTTGCTCACAGGTTATGGGGCATGTGTGGCTTATCGTTGTAAGTTCGCTATCACATCAGGTACTATTATGTGTTTGTTTGTACTTTGCCTGTTGGCATGTTGAATGCTTCTTGAACTCCTGTCTGCTACATGTGGCTTTATCTATAAAGTGTGGAAAATTCCTTTTATCTAAAAAGAAGTCCATGTCCGTTTAAAAAAAGTTCATGTTTCTACTATTGGTTTTTTGTGTTGGATATAAACTATTTTAAATGTATATGTATGGTTTTTTATGCTTCTATGGGTTTGGCGGTTTTATTATCTAATCATTGGAAAATAATTTTTAAATCACATCCAACCTTTTGCTAACTAAAATTTCTATATAGTTAACAAAAAGAAATAGTGATTAACATAGGGCAGAGAATAAAACAGAAGGCAGACTAAGGACCTGCGAGGGGAGATTTTTAGACTATGCTAAGAGCATCTAGAACCAGGATCCTCACATCGGCCCCAAGCGCCCGGGTTTTCTGGTGCCTTCATATCTAGCCTAAATTCTAGGGAGGATATTAGGAGGCCCGAGCATGCCCGGGCGCATCCGCCCAGCCCAATGTGGCCTGTAGCGACCACACATATATCCTAATCCAGATAAACCCTAGACCTCAGTCTACTACTGTCCACTCCACTCTCTTCCCCTCCACTTATCAATCCAATATATGGCTTCTAACAGAAGCAAAGCGGGCTTCAGCGACAATGACCTTGATGTGGATGTGCTCGCTCTCCACATAGCACTACGTCTTCCCCCTTCACCCGACATCGTAATGTGGGAGACATTGTTGGGACCTCCAGTCTTGCCTGTGGAACCGGCGGCAACTCTGCCCGCTCCACTCCAATGTAGGTACGCTGCCCACTCCTTCTCTTCCACCCCACGGAGGTCATCCATAGCTACCTCTTGGTCTCATGCTCTCACCGATGCAGGGCCGGTCGAGGACATCGGAGTTGGAGATGCGGGCCGCACAACATAAGCAACAACAGACGAGGGAGGGCGTACCGTTGGGCAAGGCACCGGGCAAGTGGGAGCGTTGGTAGTTCCCGATGATGCACTCCTCGAGTCATTTCTGTGCTGCTACCAGTAAATGGCGGAGTCAGGTGTGCGGCGGTTCTAGAGAAAGAATGCTCCTACTCGCCGTTGAGTTGTCAGATCAGAATGCAATGGCGCAAGCAACAATGCAGGTGCAATGGCACGCCGAGAAATAAGAATGTTTGCTATGTTTAATAGTCGGCCAGATGTCGTCGGATGATGACCATCCAATGGCCAACCTGTACACCGAGGCCCAAAGCAGCACCGCCAACTTCAGGGGGGAGGGACCGGAAAGGAAATGTTGATTTCCACCATGCATCTTTGTTTAATTTGGTATTTTCATATGTTTAAGTACTGTCTGGACGATGAAAACTACTTATTTTGGTTGCCTAATGACCACTTTGTGAAATATGTCCAATTTAAGTACATTTGTTGGTAGTTCTTTGATTTTATGTAGGTTCATTCTATATGTTGCATGTGATGTTTGAATACGACAGATTGGATATGAAGTACACGACTACTGATGTTGTAAAATCAGGGGTGCCTAATGAGTGCGTGCGGACGCAAGCATTTGAAGGAACATATCAGGTGCATGTGGTCGTAGATGCAAAGCTAATTATTTGTCAATCAAGTATCCCTTACATGCCATGTAGATGTTTGCTATTCCAAAAGGGCCTGCTCGTAATAAACCTTAATACTATGAATGGGTGTTTGTTGACCAAGTGGTTATGAAAGCTTGAGACTAGTAAGGGTTGGTGGCAAGATGTGGTTTGGAGAAAATATTGCAGATTAAACCTGATTCTTCTACGCACACGTAGGGAGTGCTCAACTGTAGAGACTTCTTCGTCAATCTCAAGATGAAGTGACGACTCAGTCTCTCGTAGATGCTCATAGGGAAGGGTGTGTGTGTGTGTATTTTCATAGGAGTGAGTGTATGTGCGTATGTATGAGCGTATGCGCCTGTAATTTGTCAAAACAATTTGTATAGACTGAGGGAGTCCTAGATTAGGGGGTCCTCGGATAGCCGACCTGTTGTTCATGAGCCGGACTATGTGGGTTGCAAGGCAGGCATCAGATGATCGAAGACCGCCTGCGCCAGATGGAAGCTTCAAGGAGTCGTGACATATTCTCCAATTTATTAGCAGTAGTTAGGCATGTTATCTCTTCGGCATGTAACCGACCATGTGTAAGCCTAGGGCACCCTCGACATCTATATAAGCGGGAGGGTTTTTAGGGTATAGGGGGAACAACTCATCTAGGGTTAGACATACGATCTCGAGGTAGATCAACATTGTAAGCCCTTACACCATCAATACAATCAAGCAAGACGTAAGGTATTACCTCCATTGGAGGGCCCGAACCTGGGTAAACTCGTGTCCCCTTCATCTCCTGTTACCGTCGATCCTAGTCTCACAGTTCGGGACCCCCTACCCGAGATCTGTCGGTTTTGACACTGACATTAGTGCTTTCGTTGAGAGTTCCTCTATGAACGTTGAAGGAATCAATGTCTCACCCTGTCACAAGTAGCGAGATCTGTATCGAGGGAATTCTCACCCCTGATCAGAGTTTCATCTGTAATGACATATTGTCGCATGTCGGCCCGGTCGGCCGTCAAGGCAAGATCAGAAGGTCTTGATACGTCTCCAACATATATATTGATTGTTACATGCTATTATATTATCTGTTTTGGATGTTTTATATGCATTAATATGTTATTTTATATTATTTTTGGGACTAACCTATTAATCTAGAGCCTAGTGCCAGTTTCTGTTTTTCCTTGTTTTGAGTTTCATAGATAAGGAATATTAAACAGGGTCCAAACGGAATAAAACCTCCGGAATGATTTCTTCTGGAAAATATGGAACCCACGAGACTTGAGAACCAAGGCAAAGGAGCTGCCACGGGGCCACAAGCCCGCTTACCATGGCCAGGGGGGCACCCGCGCCGAGCAGGCTTGTGGGCCCCAAGCACCTCCTCTAACCCTAATTTTTGGCCTATAAATACCCAAATATCCCATCATTATCAAAACGAGCCACGAAAGCACTTTTCCACCACAAGAAGCTCCGTTCCTGAGAGATGCAATCTTGGAGCCTTTTCCAGTAATCTGTCGGAGGGGGATTTGATCAGGGAGGGCATCTATATCAACTTCATTGCCCCTCCGATGATTTGTGAGTAGTTCACCACAGACCTACGAGTCCATAGCTAGTAGCTAGATAGCTTCTTCTCTCTCTTTGCTTCTCAATACCATGTTCTTCATGATCTTCATGGAGATCTATTTGATGTAATACTCTTTTATGGTGTGTTTGTCGAGATCCGATGAATTGTGGGTTTATGTTCAGATTATCCATGAATATTATTTGAGTCTTTCCTGAATTCGTATATGCATGATTTCATATCTTTGCAAGTCTCTTCGAATTATTGGTTTGGGTTGGCCAACTAGATTGGTAATTCTTGCAATAGGAGAAGTGCTTAGTTTTGGGTTCAATCTTGCGGTATCCTCACCTAGTGACATAGTAGGGGTAGCGAGGCACGTATTGTATTGTTGCCATCAAGGGTAAAAAGATGGGGTTTTCATCATAGTGCTTTAGTTTATCCCTCCACATCATGTCATCTTGCTTAATATGTTACTCTGTTCTTCATGAACTTAATACTCTAGATGTAGGCAGGAGTCGATCGATGTGTGGAGTAATAGTAGTAGATGTAGAATCATTTCGGTCTACTTGTCATGGACGTGATGACTATATGCATAATGATTGCCTTGAAGATCTTCATAATTATTTGCTTTTGTATCAATTGCTCGACAGTAATTTGTTCACCCACTGTAATACTTGCCATCACGAGAGAAGCCATCCAGTGAAACCTATGGCCCCCGGATCTATTTTCCATATTCCATTTTCAGATCTAAAACCAAAAACACCAAAAATATTTTTTGCATTGTTTTTTACTTTTAGTTTTACTTTCCGTTCAAGCATACTATTATTTCTATCACTACTAGATCTCATCCTTGCAAATAACCGTGAAGGGATTGACAACCCCTTTATAGCATTGGGTGCAAGAGTTTGATTCCTTGTGCAGGTATATCTATTGGTGGCTCGCTTCTGTCTCCTACTGGATTGATACCTTGGTTCTCAAAAACTGAGGGAAATACTTATCTATTTTGCTGCATCAAACCGCTCCTCTTCATGGGAAACCAACGCATGTTCGAGAAGTAGCAAGAAGGATTTCTGGCGCCGTTGCCGGGGAGATACATAGAAAGTCAAGAATACCAAGTACCCATCACAAACTCATCTCTTGCATTTACATTATTTTTCATTTGCCTCTCATTTTCCTCTCCGCCACTTCTAAAACGATTTTCAAAAAGATTTGCCTTTCGCCCTTTTTCATTCGTCTTATCGTCTGCTTTTTGCTTGCTTGAGTGCTTGATTGCTTGCTTTGTCACGATGACTCAAGAGAATACCAAGTTGTGTGACTTTTCCAATACTAATAATAATGATATCATTAGTACTCTGATTGCTCCCGCCACTAGTGCGGAATCTTATGAAACTAATGCTGCTTTGCTCAATCTTGTTATGAAAGAACAATTTTCCGGCCTTGCTAATGAAGATGCCGCATCCCATCTAAATACATTTGTTGAATTGTGTGATATGCAAAAGAAGAAATATGTGGATAATGATATTGTTAAACTGAATCTATTTCCATTCTCACTACGAGATTGTGCTCAAACTTGGTTTCATCTTTGACTAAAAATAGTATTGATTCATGGAATAAGTGTAAAGATGCTTTTATTTCCAAGTACTTTCCGCCCACTAAGATCATCTCCCTTAGGAACGATATAATGAATTTTAAGCAACTTGATCATGAACATGTTGCACAATCTTGGGAGAGGATGAAACTTATGATTAGGAATTGCCCCGCGCATGGCTTGAGTTTATGGATGATTATACAAATTTTCTATGTTGGATTGAATTTTGCTTCTAGGAATCACTTAGATTCCGCCGCGGGTGGAAATTTTATGGAAATCTCATTAGGAAGAGCTGATAAACTCCTAAATAATATTATGGCAAATTACTCTCAATGGCACACAGAAAGAACTCCTACTAGTAAAAAAGTGCATGCTATTGAAGAAATTAATACTTTGAGTGAAAAGATGGATGAATTGTTGAATTTTTTTTCTAGTAAGAGTGCTCCTATTGATCCTAATTATATGCCTTTGTTTTATTTGATTGGAAATAATAATGAAGCCATGGATGTGAATTTTGTTGGTAGGAACAATTTTGGTAATAACGCTTATAGAGGTAATTTCAACGCTAGACCGTTTCCTAGCAATTCCTATAATAATTATGGTAATTCCTAAAACACTTCTTATGGAAATTATAATAAGATACCCACACATTTCGAGAGTAATATTAAAGAAGTCGTTAGTACGCAAAAAGGTTACAATGCTATGATTGAAGAAAAATTGCTCAAGAATGATGATTTGGCTAGGAACGTTGATAAAATATCTCTTGAGATTGATTCTTTAAAAATTAGATCTATTCCACCCAAGCATGATATTAATGAGTCCTTAAAATCTATGAGAATTTCTATTGATGAGTGTAAGGAAAGAACCGCTAGAGTTCATGCTAAGCGTGAATGGCTTGAAAATGTATGTTCTCGTGATAATATTGATCAAGATCTTAAAGTGATTGATGTAACTCCTATGCAATCTTTTTCCAATGCTAATATTGATAATGACGGGACTGGAGATGAGTCAACTTTAATTAAAAGGCGTCCCAATGATTCGGAGTTTTTAGATCTTGATGCTAAGATTGATAAAAGTGGGATTGAAGAGGTCAAAACTTTAAATAGCAATGAACCCACTCCTTTGGATTCAAAAGACTTTAATCATGGTAGCTGCTCTTTGATTTATTGTATTTCCTTGTTGCAATCCATGTTGAATTCTCCTCACGCTTATAATCAAAACAAGACTTTTACTAAACATATTGTTAATGTTATGATGAAGGCTTTTGAAGAAAACTTGAGTTGGAAGTTTCTACCTAGAACGATTTATGATGAATGGGAACCTACTATAAAGATTAATATTAAAGATTATGAGTGCCATGCTTTGTGTGATTTGGGTGCTAGCCTTTCCACTATTCCAAAAACTTTATGTGATGTGTTAGGTTTCCGTGAATTTGATGATTGCTCCTTAAATTTGCATCTTGTGGATTCCACTATAAAGAAACCTATGGGAAGAATTAATGATGTTCTTATTGTCGCAAATAGGATTTATGTGCCCATAGATTTCATTGTTCTTGATATAGATTGCAATCCTACATGTCCTATTATTCTTGGTAGACATTTCTTTAGAACAATTGGTGCAATTATTGATATGAAGGAAGGGAATATTAGATTCCAATTCCCATTAAGGAAGGGCATTGAACACTTCCCCAGAAAGAAAAGAAAACTACCTTATGAATCTATCATGAGAGCTACTTATGGATTGCATACCAAAGATGACAATACCTAGATCTATTGCGTTTTGCCTAGCTAGGGGCGTTAATTAATAGCGCTTGTTGGGAGGCAACCCAATTTTATTTTGCTTTCAGTTTTTTTGCTTCCGATTTGGTGTGTTTGGCACATTATTACTTCTGTAGTAATTTTGTGTGTGTTTAAATTAGTGTTTGTGCCAAGTATAACCTTTGGGGTCATCTATGTTAGTTGTTGATTTGATCTTGCTGGAAAACAGAAACTTTTGCGCTTAGTCTAGGATTTTTCTGAATTTTTCAGAGAGTCAAATTGATCTGAAATCTTTACATAGGATTGATATAAAAATTTCCCTGGTTATCCTAATTTGTCAGAATGTTTACAGTTCCAGAAGTATTCCAAGTTTACGGATTGCTACAGACTGTTTTGTTTTTGACAGATTCTGTTTTCTTTGTGTTTTTTGCTTATTTTGATGTATCTATGGGTCGTATCAAGGGGTATGAGTCATGGAAAAGTTAGAATATAGTAGGTATTACACAAATATAAATAAAGAATGAGTTCACAACAATACCTAAAGTAGTGATTTATTTTTCTTATACTAACGGATCTCATGAGTTTTCTGTTGAGTTTTGTGTTGTGAAGTTTTCAAGTTTTGGGTGAAGATTTGATGGACTATGGAATAAAGAGTGGCAAGAGCCTAAGATTGGGGATGCCTGGCACCCCAAGTCATATTCAAGGATACCAAAAAGCCTAAGCTTGGGTATGCCCCGGAAGGCATCCCCTCTTTCGTCTTCAATCCATCGGTAAATTTACTTAAGGCTATATTTTTATTCACAACATGATATGTGTTTTGCTTGGAGCGTCTTGTATGATATGAGTCTTTGATTTCTAGTTTGACACAATCATCCTTGCTGAACACATCTTTAGAGAGATACACACTGAATCATGAATTTGTTAGAATACTCTATATTCTACACTTATATCTTTTGAGCTAGGCAATGTTGCTCTAGTGCTTCACTTATATCTTTTTAGAGCATGGTGGTGTTATATTTTATAGAAATTATTGAACTCTCATTCCTCACTTATATTATTTTTAGAATTTATTAAAACAGCATGGTAATTTGTTTAGGTTGTGAATTTAGTCCTAATATAATGGCATCCAAGAGGGATATAATAAAAACTTTCATATTAAGTGCATTAACAACTATGAGAAGTTGGATTCCTTGCATATAGTTTTGAGATAATAGGGATGATAATATGAGAGTCATGCTAGTGAGTAGTTGTGAAATGAAGAGATACGTGTGTTAAAGGTTGTGATTCCCATAGCATGCACGTATGGTGAACCGCTATGTAACAAAGTCGGAGCATGACTTGTCTAATGATTGTCGACCTTTGTGTGAGGGTCGGGAGCGCGCGATGGTTAACCCCTCCCCTAGGAGCATGCGTCTAATGTTTTTTTGATGACTAATAGACTTTTTCAATAAGTATGTGACTTATTTATGACTAATGTGAGTCCATGGATTATACGCACTCTCACCCTTCCATCTTTGCTAGCCTCTCTAGTACCGCGCAACTTTCGCCGGTACATCAAACCCTCCTTCCTCAAAACAGCCACCATATATTCCTCAAAACAGACACCATACCTACCTATTATGGCATTTCCATAGCCATTCCGAGATAGATTTCCATGCAACTTTCACCATGTAGTTTTTCTATGACTTGCATCATCACTTCATATTGCATATAGAGTTATATCCTGTCATAGGAATCGAGTTGTAATTTCTTTTTCTTTGAGTTATAAGTAACTAAAAGTGTGATGAATTTCCATTAATAGAGCATTGTCCCATGAGAGAAAAGGATGATGGAGGCTATGACTCCCTCACAAGTTGGGACGAGTATCCGGAGTTTACAAAAAATAAAAGAGGTTGGCGAAGCCCAAACAAAAAATATAATAAAAGAGGCCAAAGAAGCCCACCAAAAAATGAGAGAAATAGAGAAGGGACAATTTATACTATATTTTTCCACACTTGTGCTTCAAAGTAGCACCATGATGTTCACGATAGAGAGTCTCCTATTTTTTCACTTTCATATAACTAGTGAATATTCATTATGCACGACCACTTAGTTTTCTTTTTGAGCTTTCATATACTTATAGATCTAAGTGCATTTGTTGCATGGGAATACCTACTCACTCACATTGATATCTATTGATGGGCATCTCCATAGCCCGTTGATACGCCTAGTTGATGTGAGACTATCTTCTCCTTTTTCCTTGCACCCCCACCATATTATATTCCACCTATAATGTTATATCCATGGCTCACGCTCATGTATTGCGTGAGAGTTGAAAAGGTTTGAGAACACCAAACGTGTGAAACAATTGCTTGACTTGTTCATCGGGGTTGTGCATGATTTAGATACTTTGTGTGGGGAAGATGGAGCATAGCCAGACCATATGATTTTGTAGGGATAACTTTCTAAGGCCATGCTATTTCGAAAGGACACGACTACCTTGTTGGTGTCCTCGAAGTATTACTGTTTTATGTCAATATTAGACTATTGTTTTGAATGTAACGGATCTGAATATTCATGCCACAATAAAGAATATTACATGGATAAATATGTTGGGTAGCATTCCACATCAAAAATTCTATTTTAATCATTTACCTACTCGAGGATGAGCATGAATTAAGCTTGGGGATGATGATACGTCTCCATCGTATCTATAATTTTTGATTGTTCCATGCTATTATATTATCTGTTTTGGATGTTTTATATGCATTAATATGCTATTTTATATTATTTTTGGGACTAACCTATTAATCTACAGCCTAGTGCCAGTTTATGTTTTTTCCTTGTTTTTGAGTTTCGCAGATAAGGAATATTAAACGGAGTCCAAACAGAATAAAACCTCCGGAATAATTTTTTCTAGAATATATGGAAGCCATGAGACGTGAGAACCAAGGAAGAGGAGCTGCCACGGGGCCACAAGCCCGCTTGCCATGGCCGGGGGGCCACCCGCACCGGGCAGGCTTGTGGGCCCCGGCACCTCCTCTAACCCTAATCTTCGGCCCATAAATACCCAAGTATTCCATCATTATCAGAATGAGCCACGAAAACACTTTTCTGCCGCGAGAAGCCTCCATTCCCAAGAGATCCAATCTTGGAGCCTTTTCCGGTAATCTGTCGGAGGGGATTCAATCACGGAGGGCATCTACATCAACTCCATTGCCCCTCCGATGATGCGTGAGTAGTTAACCACAGACCTACGGGTCCATAGCTAGTAGCTAGATGGCTTCTTCTCTCTCTTTGCTTCTCAATACCATGTTCTTCATGATGTTCATGGAGATCTATCCAATGTAATACTCTTTTGCGCTGTGTTTGTCAGGATCCGATGAATTCTGGGTTTATGTTTAGATTATCCATGAATATTATCTAAGTCTTTCCTGATTTCTTATATGCATGATTTCATATCTTTGCAAGTCTATTCGAATTATTGGTTTGGTTTGGCCAACTAGATTGGTAATTCTTGCAATAGGAGAAGTGCTTAGTTTTGGGTTCAATCTTGCGGTGTCCTCACCCAATGACATAGTAGGGGTAGCTAGGCACGTATTGTATTGTTGCCATCAAGGGTAAAAATATGGGGTTTTCATCATATTGCTTGAGTTTATCCCTCCCCATCATGTCATCTTGCTTAATGCGTTACTCTATTCTTCATGAACTTAATACTCTAGATGCAGGTAGGAGTCGATCGATGTGTGGAGTAACAGTAGTAGATGCAGAATCGTTTTGGTCTACTTGTCACGAACGTGATGCCTATATGCATAATCATTGCTTTGGATATCTTCATAATTATTTGCTTTTCCATCAATTGCTCGACAATAATTTGTTCACCCATCGTAATACTTGCCATCATGAGAGAAGCCATCTAGTGAAACCTATAGCCCCTGGGTCTATTTTCCATATTATATTTTCAGATCTAAAACCAAAAACACCCAAAATACTTCTTGCATTGTTTTTACTTTTAGTTTTACTCTCCGTTCAAGCATCCTATTATATCTATCTCTACTAGATATCATCCTTGCAAATAACCGTGAAGGGATTGACAACCCCTTTATATCGTTGGGTGTAAGAGTTTGATTCCTTGTGCAGGTATATCTATTGGTGGATCGCGTGTGTCTCCTACTGGTTTGATACCTTGGTTCTCAAAAACTGAGGGAAATACTTATCTACTTTGTTGCATCAAATCATTCCTCCTCAAGGGAAACCAACGCATGCTTGAGAAGTAGCAGGTCTCCCCCCAATCAGAGTATCAAGTTCGGAACCTTAGAGTTCGTGGCTGATTCACACGGAACACTCGTTCTAATGGAACCTTCAACCTTCGAAGAAGAACATGTAAGTTCAGATACTTTGACGTCGAGGACATCAGGCCCCATGGTGGAAGGGAACACGAATCTGCTTCTGTGTAACTCTAGAACCATCGCACCGCTTGACGAATCCAGTCCTATCAGCAACACGCATCCTGCCATCGCCTCGTTCTTAAATGAGTTGTTCGATTGGATCGAAGCTATAGGTATATCGGATGACTAGATTTCGTCTATGATCGGCTAGGTATCAGACCCGATGACTGGGAGATTCTTGTCCCATCAGTCACCCACCTTGTCGCTATCGGCGAGTGTCCGGCCGCGGATTCTGCTTGACAGCCGGAATTGAAAACCTTCACGGGAAACCAACACATGCTTGAGAAGTAGCAGGTGTCCCCCCAATAAGAGTATCAAGTTCAGAACCTTAGAGTTCATGGATGATTCACGGGGAACACTTGTTCTAATGGAACCTTCAACCTTCGAAGAAGAACATGTAAGTTCGGATGCTTTGACATCCAGGACATCAGGACCCACGACGGAACGGAACACGGATCCACTTCTGTGTAACTCTAGAACAATCGCACCGCTTGACGAATCCAGTCCAATCAGCAACACGCATCCTGCCATCGCCTTGTTCTTAAACGAGTTGTTTGATCGGATCGAAGCTATGCGTATATCGGATGACCAGATTCTGATCGATGATCGGCTAGGTATCAAACCCGATGACCGGGAGATTCATGTCCCTCCGGTCACCCACCTTGTCGCTACCGTCGAGTGTCCGACCACGGATTCTGCCTCACAGCCAGAATTGAAAACCGTCTATACCCTAGTCCTCGATCTCCAAGACACCGTCAGTGAATCAGAGGCGGGGAATCGCTCTAAAACCAGACCGTGACCGGTCTAGGATCTATTGCACGATTTGGAAATGGCGATTCCAAACACTCGTTGTGACAGATAACCAATTTTTTCCCACCCACCGCCCAAGATGATCATCCAAGTATCGCACCAAAGCCCATGTCTTCGGACTTTAGGGATATCAAAAAAATACAAGGAGAATCAGTCCACCACTTTTGGGCAAGACTCCTACTCACTAGGAGCAGAGTAAAAGGTCTTAGTGACCAAGATGTAATGGCAATCTTCATTCGCAATTTCCATGATGAAGGGATTCTCAATGCCATGGCCCACCGATGCATAAGCGACTTTTCGGAGTTATCCGAATTGGTACAGAAGTATTGTGCCATGGAAGTGTTTGGCAATCTAAATGATTGTTCTTGGAACCAATCTTCTCCGAACAACCTAGACGAGCTCGGAAAAAGAGGACACCTCCAAAGCGGCTAGCCAGGTATGAACCCGTCGAAAAAAGAAACAAGTCCCTTTCTGGGATGGGCACCGTCCTCGACGGACTCTTGGATAAACCATGCCCCATTCATTCCGTGTTGTTGAACACAAACCCTACTCATAAACTTCAAGCTTGTTGGGTCGTCGGGCAAGTCACAAAAAGTGACGAGGTCATCCTCGACAAACCTCCGTTGAACAGCCGCTCTCCTTCGCCAACCGGAATTAATGACGAAGTCCTGGCGGTCTATGAGATCTTCCCATTGAGGAGCAGACATAAGAGAGCTCTTAGGGAGCACGAGCAAGTCTACCATGTGACAGCTACTAGCCCATGGCAGACGTACCGATTATGTTTGGGGACACTACCAGCCGCCCATCCTTCCCGGTCATTCACCGACCGCTCTAGTATTGAATCCCATCATTGATGGATATAGGCTACATAAGGTGCTAATGGATGGCGGCAGTGGTCTTAACCTCATATATGAGGCCACTCTGGAAAAAATGCAGTTTGAGCGATCCCGCATCGAACATAGCAACACAACCTTCTGAGGAATTATTCGAGGGAAAGAGGCACGATGTTCCGGATGTATCATCCTGGATGTTGTTTTCGGCACGCCTGAAAACTACTGGTCCATCGAACTTCTCCTCCACATTGTCCCCTTCCCAAGTGGCTATCATGCCCTATTGTGACGCGATGCCTTTAAAAGTTCCAGGCTATACCCCATTACGGGTTCATGAAACTCAAAATGCCAGGACCAAATGGAGTGATCACGATTGCCAATGATCCGAATATAGCCCTTCGGGCCGAAAACAAAGTGACAACACTCGCCCTTGAGGCATTAGCGAAAACTTTCGCTGCCGAAGAGTTGATCGCTTTACAGTCGACAGTCAACAGGGACGATGTGATCCTTAGCAAGAGGCCCAGGTCCACGTCCTTTAAACCAGCAGAGGACATCATTAAATTTCAGGTGCATCCAACGGACCCCAATAAAACAGTGTCCATCGGTGCCCAGCTTGTTTCCCTTACGGACGAAGCATTGAAGAATTTCCTCTGCCACAATTGGGACATTTTCACTTGGCATCCTTCCGATATGCTTGGAATCCCACAGCAACTTGTTGAACATAGCTTAAACATTATTCCGGGCTTTAAGGCCATGAAACAGACCCTGCACCACTTCTCCGAGCCTAAACGGCAAGCCATGGGTGAAGAATTAGCCAAATTTCTCAAGGCCAGATTTATTCGGGATATTAAACACCCCAAGTGGCTAGCAAACCTGGTGATGGTACCTAAGAAAGACAAGTCCTCGCGGCTGTGTGTCGATTTCAAAGACCTCAACAAAGCATGCCCAAAGGACCTCTTCCCCTTACCAAGCATAGACTAGATCACTGATGCCACAGCCGGACACGATTTATTGTGTTTCCTCGATGCTTACTCCAAATACCATCAAATTAAAATGAAGGAATCCAATCAAGCGGCTACTGCATTCATCGGCCCCCTACGGGCCATTTTGCTTCAACACGATGCCCTTCGGGCTAAAATACGCCAGGGCCATATACCAGCGCTTGATTAAAACCTGCCTCTCTACACTGGTCGGAGAGACTGTCGAGGCATACGTGGATGATGTGGTAATCAAAACTAAACACGTCGAGCAATTGATCTATGACTTACGTCAAACTTTTGCTAATTTACAGTAATATGATATATGGCTCAATCCTGAAAAATGTGTTTCCGGAGTTCCCTCAGATAAGCTACTTGGATTCATCGTCTCCCATAGAGGAATAGAGGCAAATCCAGCTAAAATTCGTGCTCTATCAGAACTTCCAATCCCCACAGAGCTGAAGCATGTCTAGAGGCTAGCCGGGTGCGTAGCGGCGTTAAGCCGCTTTATCTCCCGCCTCGGAGAAAAAGCTTTGCCGCTCTATAAGCTGCTGAAATGGACCAACAATTTTGAATGGTCTGATGAAGCAGCGGCTGCGTTACAAGAAATCAAAGCAATACTGGCAACCAACCCCATACTCATGGCACCAAGCGTCGGTGAGCTCATGTTGTTAGACATATCGGCCACCAACAAAGTCGTCAGTGCGGTGCTCATCGTTGAATGAGATGAGGAGGGACATAAATTCTAGAATTAGAAGCCGGAATATTATGTGTCAGAGGTGCTAACGTAGTGCAAGTCGAGATACCCACATTATCAAAAAATAGCCTATATAGTATTCGTGGCATTGAGGATACTCCAACACTACTTCCAGGAGTGTGTGGTAACGGTGGCATCAGAAGTCCCCTTGAATGATATAATCAACAACAGGGACGCCACCGGTCGCATAGCCAAGTGGGCCATTGAGCTCCTTTCCTTCGAAATAACCTACAAGCCACGTCGTGCCATTAAATCTCAGGTACTGGTGGTCTTCTTGGCCGAATGGACAGAGGCCAAGCTCCCAAGGAGTATAGCGCATACTCCCATTGGATGATGTACTTTGATGGATCCAAGACCTTGGTCGGTCTGGGGCTAGAGTTATCCTCACATCCCCCACAGGCGACAACATACGATACGTGTTTCAAATCATATATGTCGAGTCTAGCAATGCCGCCGAATACGAAGCTCTTCTTCATGTTCTTCGGGTGGCGGTGTCGATTGGCATACGACGGCTATAGGTACGGGGAGACTCAAATCTGGCAATATCCCAAATTAACGGTGAATTCGATCCCAAAAATCCGAAGATGGCGGCATATATAAACGCCATCCTCAAGATATTTGCTCGGTTCGAGGGGTTGGAACTCCACCATGTTGTTCGAGACAACAACCAAGCCGCCGATGTACTGGCCCATATAGGAGCCAAGCGTGATACCGTCCCGAGAAACACATTCCTGGAACAGCTTTTCAAGTCCTCCGTAGTGTGTTAGGACGACTATAATGGCGCATGTCCGAACACGGCGGACGAAGTTGTTACCCCTATAAACGAGCCAGATGATGGCATTATCGGTGGATCAACGATGAATGAGACGCCCTCGGCCCATGAAGTAATGGCGGTAATTGCGTGATGGACAGAGCCCTTCCTTGGTTACCTTCTTTACAAGGAACTCCCCGACGATCAAATAGAGGCACGACGCATAGTTCGGTGATCCAAGGCCTACAAAGTACACGAGGGTGAGTTATACAATAAAAGCACCACCAAAATATTACAAAGGTGCATATCTGAGGAAGAAGCACGGGAGCTCCTCGCCAAAATACATGCATGCATGGGCGTGCATCATGCCGCGGCAAGGTCACTTGTCGGTAAGGCCTTTTGATCTAGTTTCTGTTGGCCTACAGCTGGGACGGACGCCCGGTCACTTGTTCAACATTTTGTTGGGTGTCAACTCTTTGCGAATCAAAGTCACATGCACCCTCCAGTTCTTCCAACTATTCCGATCACTTGGCCTTTTGCGGTCTGGGGGCTAGACATGGTTGGACCCCTTCAAGGGGGAACCAAGAAAAATAAATACCTTCTGGTCATGGTTGACAAGTTCACCAAATGGGTAGAAGCAAAGCCTGTTAAATCCGCTAAATCTGGACCAGTGATCAACTTTATATCTAGCGCACCATTAAGGCGTCCCGCATAGTATAATGACGGATAATGGATCCAACTTTACGGCCGAAGAGGTCATGGACTAGTGCGCAAAAGTGGGCATAAAGCCTGACTACACATCGGTCTATCATCCGAAGAACAATGGACAAGTCGAGCGAGCAAACGACCTCATTATGAGCGGCATCAAGCCACATTTGGTCCGATCTCTTCACGAGTCCAACTGTCATTGGGTGGAAGAACTCGACTCCGTTCTATGGGGCCTACGTACCACCCTGAATAGATCAACATGCTACACACCGTTTTTATGGTCTATGGGGCAGAGGCAGTTCTTCCCTGCGATATTATCAACGACACACCAAGGTTGCGCATCTACGAGGAAAAGGAGGCCGAGTTGGATCGGCAGGACGACTTAGACGTCTTGGAGGGGGGACGGTACATAGCTCTGGCTCGATCCTCTCTTTATCAACAAGAAGCTCGACGGTAAAAAAGTAGGGAGGTCAGGGAAAAGGCATACAATGTAGGAGAACTCATCCTATGGCTCCCGGAGAAATAGAAGCACATACTCAACCCCAAATGGGAGGGTCCTTTCATCATCCATGAAGTGCTCGCGGGAGGGGCCTATAATTTGCGGAGTCCATCCGATAACCGCCTTGAACCAAACCCATGGAACGTAGCTCGTCTTCGGCGCTTCTACAGATAAACTGCTATCGTCTAAACTCCCCTATATCTTTTCCTTTTCGTTATTTTTTGCCCTTTTTGCCTTTTCCCTTCCCACTTTGTTGTTTGATAGGGGAAATTTCTTTTCTTACCCTATGTTCGGCTGAACCAATCTTGTACTACAGATAATCGACATACACCATAAAGTGTTAAATCCGAACACAACATGTGGGGGCTTCTTTCAAGTAGCCAAATTTTTATTTGCTCGTACTTACCAGGCACGCATGTTTCTTTTGTCATGTTCTATCCATCGTATGCATCAATTTGAACTAAGACTTTGCGAAGCTGGTTTTCCTCGCTCTTGTGGTTACTGAAAGTGCATTATATCGACTAGAGGGGGGTGAATAGGCGATTTTTACAAATTCATCACTTGAGGAATTTGAAATGTGATGAATAACTACCAGCAGAATAATTACTCAAGTGCATGAGAAACACAGTGACAGCATAATCATCATGATGAAATAAAACATGCACAGATTACACGTCGCGTGATACAGGATAAGCAGGTGAGGAACAAGGTAACTTGAAGAATTTGAGGTGAGGAAATTGAGAAGGTCTTCAGTCAAATTCTTCAAACAGTAATGATCAATTTCATCAACAAGTATACGAGGAATAGAGGGGTTGAGGAAAAAGAACCATGTAGCTCGATGAAGACAATTGTTTGATGACCCAATTCCACCTGTTGTGGCAGTCGTACGTCTGGTTTGGAGCGGCCTGGTATTTAAACCAGAGGACACATCGTCCAAAGAACACAATACTTACCGTATTCTCCTTAAGCTAAGGTCACAAAGTCCTCGCCCAACACTCGTGGTAAGTCTTCAGGGTAGACTTCCAAAACCCTCACAGACTGGTCACCCCGGCGAAGCACAATTGACTGTTGGATGCTCTAGACTAAGGTCACTCTGTCATCCCCAATTAACTGCAAGATGCACTAGACCATGACGCCTAACCGTCTGGAGGATACATAGTCCTCAAAGGTAACAAGTGTTGGTTCCACACAGGAACAATCTCCTCAAAGGTAACAAGTGTCAGTTCTCTCTCGAAGCAGCCAACCAACTAGTGGTTGTTGGGGGTGGCTATTTATAGCCAGGGTGCAACCTGACATGATAAGACATAAATGCCCCCAATGATATGACCGTTAGGTGGATAAGATGATTGGGGACATCTGGCGCTAAGAACAGCAACGGTCGGAATTTTGAACTATGAAATCCTCATGCTTATCATGTTCCTCATTTGTAGGCAATTTGCACTAGCGAAATCCTAACTCCTTAGTCAGATAAATTTCATCAGAGACTAGAAGAACTTCGTCTCTGTCACTGAAGAACTTGACTGAACTGTAAGAGATTTCCAAAGGCTTCACTCAAAGGAATGGATAGGTTGAGGTTTTTGGAGTTGAGCATCAGTTGGAAATTTTCCTTAGTATTTCCTCAGCCCCCTTTAACAGTACGGTGTTTCCCATGACTCAAAGAAAGGAAATGAAACTACGAAAACAAAAGTATTCACGCTTCATAGTCCTCGTTCATATCTTCAAGGTCACACCAACTTCTTCATTTTCAAAGTCTTTGGGGAATACCAAACTCTTCAGTTGAAGACATAAAATTTTAGGGGTCGATAATCTCCGGATATATCAAACTCCTCATCGACTTATAGAGCCTGTGTACACTAACAAACACATTAGTTCCTTAACCTATAAGTCTTCAATACACCAAAATCACTAAGGGGCACTAGATGCACTTGCAATCTCCCCCTTTTGGTGATTGATGACAAATAGGTTAAGTTTTAAATGGGGATAATACTATGAAGTGTAAATACTGAGTTTGAGGAATTTGATTGCAAGATATAGAAGAACTCCCCCTGAAGATGTGCATATTTGAGGAATTTGCTTTGGACTGCAAATGCACATGGCAGGTTAAAAACATGGATAACTCCCCCTATATCTTGTAATTCATACACGCATTTAACATATGATATGAAGAATTTGAAATACATGATGAAAATGGTGTCTAACGAAATTCGGCATGCATGCATTAAGGTGCTTGAGGAAATAAGCATGCGAAAAGCAGTTCAAAAGAGTCAGACCACCATCGGACTTAAGTTTACAACTCAAACAACAAAAGCTTCAAAAGAGCGAGAGTTGTAACTTAAGCAAAAGAACAGCCCATATATAGAGACCCACTTGAAGACTAACTCAAATTTTCTCCCCCTTTGTCATCGAAGAACAAAAAGGGATGAAAAGGTGAGGACTAACGCCCCTTGAAGAATTTCATCTTGTTGGTGTGGAAGGAGCGCTAGTGTTGTCGGGGTCATTTGTCGATGCAGGGCCTGCCGCAATGTCATCAACGTCCTCAGCCTCATCCGTCTCACGCGATGAAGAATATGAGCTTGTAACCATTTGAGGAACTTGAACCTTCTTGAATTTGTTTTGAGGAGGATGAGACCAGTCAAAGTTTTGCTGAAAGTCCATGTCCTTGAGTTCCTCAGGAGTCTTGAGGTGTGCGATAATGGACCATGCGCATTCGAAGATTTCATGCAAATAGTAGTGATTTTTCTTCACAGAGTTCTGTGTCATAGTCACGTTCTGAACAATGCAAGCCAACTGACGCTTTACCCACTTGTGATTGTGATCAACCTTCTGATGAAGACTTATGAGAAGCTCACATCAGTCATCACACGAGGGGAAGACTCTTGAGGTTTTTGTGCTGAGGCTTTTGCAGCAGAGTCTTGGGTAGCAGTGTCATCATTGGTGGAGTAAGATGCAGTTTTGCGAAACTGACCATCCAATGGACGAGTACCTTCATCAATGACACCTTTGCCTTTTCCTTCAACTGAGGCAATTGTGGTCTTGAGGACTTCAATCGGGGGCAAGAAGCCGAAGTGGTTCTGGAAGTCCGCCTTGAAGGGAACTGAAGACCTTGATCTGATGAACTTCATGATCCAGGGAGCATAAGGCTTTAGTTCAAATGGGGCTAGAGCTGCATTCGCCAATGTCCTCATGAAAAATCATGGAATTTGATGGAAATCCCATGAATGATGTTGAATAGCATGTTCTTCATGACTCCCTCCACTTCTTCTTCAGAGTTGTGGCCCTTCTGAGGACATAGGGTGTTGGTGAGAATGCGGTAGACCATCCTAGGCACATAGGAAAAAAATCCTTCACAAGAAAGGTTGTCCGTTGAGGTTTTCCAGGAGCCAATGGCTTCATCAGCACTTGCATCAGTTGGTGGGGTAGAGCAGGTTCATCAAACAGGCAGGACGCTTCTTCTGAAGGAATTGGGATAGGGACTGACCGAAGCAATTCAGATGCTGGAGCAGTGAGGTGAGTAGATCCGGTCATCCAGTCCAAGACCCAGGAGTTGATGTCAGGGGAATCACCTATGATGTGCAAAGTGTTATAGAATTGAAGAATTAGCTCTTCATTCCAATCACAGATGTGCACACAGAAGGGAAGAAGTCCTTCATCATGAAGAACTGTGAGCACCGACGTGAAGGATGGAATTGTTTCCATATCAGCATGAGGTATTTGATGGTGCTCGAAGACTTTCTTCTTGTCAAAAAATACTGATGCATAATAGTTCATCTGTGTTGGAGTCTAGAGTCTGGTGCGACCTGCCCAAGTTGAGTCATAAGGATTGGGTCTGGTGAAGAAAATATGTTCATTGAAGAAATTGGACTTGAGGAATTTGGGGCGCTTTGAGCCTTTGAATGGCATCCTTAGCTTCGGCTGAAGGTTTGGCTTGAAGCGGACCTTAATCTCCTTAGGCATACGAGGAATTTCTTCAGACTAAGGAATTTGCAGAGCAGTTTCCTTAGTGGCAGTTGGAGCAGCACTGTCATCAGCTGAGGCAGCTGGAATTTCTTTAGTGGCTGGAGCGGCCATTTCATTAGATCCTTCGTGAATTTCTTCAGTCTAGGCTGGGGACTGAGGAATCTATGACAGTGGAGTGATCATTTGGGAATTTGGGTGATCAGCTTCCCATTATTCATCATTAATGACAGGTGTTGTGTTGCCAATGTCCATGTCCTCATCAATTTCTTCAACACCGGCCTCTTCAGCAGTAAACTGAGGCTGGGGCGATGATACCTGTGGAGTTGAAGCTTTTTCTTCCACTTCAATTTCTTCATCAAGCTGCTCTGAGGTAGCAGCAGATTGGTCCTTTTCCTTATCATTTGGGATGACATAGTCAACACCAAATGGCACGATGGCATAGGATGGCATGGAGCTGATAGTCATTGCATCAAACGGTTCTGTTGAAGAACTTGGCAGTGTCTTCAATTTCTTCACTGTTGAGGAATCTGAAGTTGATGCTTTTCGTTTTAGTGAATTCTTCTCTGCAGCCTCGGTCTTCTTCACTTCTGCTGCAGAAGGAAGGAAGATTGTGAATTGTGGATTCTTCGCTAGCAGTTTCTTCAGTAGGCTGAGCAGATTCTTCAGCCTGAGGAATTTGTGGTTGCGAACGAGATGCAACCCTTGAGTTGTGATCATTGATGACTTTATCAGCTATGTTGACGAAGCGAACTTTGGCGCCTTGCTAATCAGCATAGTATCTATTGACTTCCTCACTGAGGTCTTTGATCTCACACCGCATCTTGACAAGTTCCTCAGGAGACAAATTCAGAACACTTTTCTTCTGGAAATGCTCTTTCTTGTACTGAGCCTTCTTGGTTTGTCTGGCCTTCTCGTACTTCCATTTTTCTTCAGCTATGAAAGTAGTGAGAACATGATCAGGACCAGGAGGTAGCTTCAAGTTATCAATGGGCGTTCTAGGATCCTTGTGCCAGATGTCAATGAACTTCAGCACCATTTTTGGATCTAGGAAAAGAGGAATTTGGGTGCCTTTGCTTGAGCCACTTGTTATTGCTTGTTTCTGATGATTGCAACCAGTTCCTCATCATGAACTTCATCTGAGGAATCTGATGGTATTGTGAATTCCACCTTCTTGGGTTGGGGACTTGGTCGAATGCCTCGTCCAACAGTTGCTTTCATTTTCCTCAGGGAAGGACTGCTTGAGGAATGTGCTTGGGCTGAAGAACTTGCTAATGCCCCAAAATAAATTGAGAATCCCTCTGTCCTTTGGCATGATGCAAGATGCACATGAGTTGAGGAATTAGCAACAATAGCAGAGGATTGAGCAGCTACTGAACTAGCGGCTGAGGCCTTTGACGGCTCAGCTTGAGGAATCTGTTGTGGTGATTTTGAAGTTGAAGAATTTGACTTCACAACAGATTTCTTCACCATTGTTTTCTTAGGAGCACTTGCAGAGGCTCCGACAGTGGCAGTAGCAGCGTCTTCATTGAATTTCTTCACAGCCTCTTCACAACCTGTTTCTCCCATTCATGAGGAAAGTTATTGCCAATCTTGAGACTAGTGGGATCAGCAATTTGGTTGGGAGCCAAGGGTGGCCTGCTGCAAGGGGGTTTCATAGCGAATTTTATCATATACTTAGGAGTGACATAACGATATTCCTTCCAATCCTTTGCCCATCTTCTCTCTATTTTTTGCAGACGAATTTTCTCTTCTTAGTTGTCTCTTTGCCATGAGTTGCTTCATTAGGCGTGCAATATTCCTCATACAAGTCCTCAGGTATTTCAAAGGCAGTCTGCACATTTGGTTTCTTTCCACCTTTCTATGGCTTCTTTCCATCAACCGTTTTCTTTGGTTGAGGAATCTGAACTCTTGAAGATTCTAAAGAGGTGCACAGTTTTGCCTCGAGAAACACTGCAAATGAGTTAAGTTGATGAGAACCTAGTGATTCATCAACAGACATGTTTGTACCTGTGAACAGAGTATAGCTGCGAGGAATTTGAAGAGGTCATATGCGTTCTCAGAAGATTTTCAATAAAATCAGGTGTGAGGAATTTGACCATGGGTGTCTTGAGGAATTTCACTAAGTGTTCTTTGTCTTAGGTTCTAGAGTTGTGCAAATTTTGAGGATTTACACAATTGTGGAATCTTGAAGAAAATCATGACTTAGGGAAAAACATCAAGTGTATGAACATGTAAGGTGATTTAGAATGAGATTCTTGAAGAATAAACACCTTTGAGAAAATTGTGGAATAACTGAAGATCAGACAACGGTAGTAAAAATAGATTTTATTTACCCTGATGAAGAACACGACGAACTGTGAGAAGACATCTAGGAATTTCGTCTTTCTAGATCTACCACGCCCTAGCTTGGCAGAGGTAGATAGCTATAGCGGTGGCGGGGTGAAGACTTCCGCTGCCGATGTGAGTACTACGATGGCGAGGTTGAGGCAGTGAAGCTCTTCCACATCGGCGGCGATGATTTTAGCAGCGGCGCTGGGTTTGAGCTCGGGAGAGAGGAGGAGTGAGGAGTAACCGAGCATAGTGAAAGGGAAGGGGTATTTATAGCGGAGGTGAACACCAATCTGTCCGAAGATTTTGGACCAGATTGCCCCTAACCCTTCCTCTCCACGTGACATGTGTCACCCACGTACTGAGAAGTGCCGATAGTGGGGGATCGTGGGTTGTCCGGTCGTGGGAATCGGAATAGTTTGAGCGGGAAACACTGAAAATTTGGATAGTGAAAATTTAAAAGTTTCCGGTCGCAAATTCTTCAGCTGTCAAGGACACAGTGAAGAATTTGAATGAGTTTCAAAGTAGAATGCATATGAAGAAGTTTTGAACAGACTGGGTTGAGTTTAGCATAGAGGGGGAAAGGGTCCGATCACATTCACTTAGATGAAAATCAACTTGAAGAATTAGCAATAAGTGAATGTTGTTGAGGACATTGAAAACTCATATATATATATATTAATATATATATATAGTCAATGAAGAACTTGAGTTTCGTGGTTTGAAGAATTTGAAAAGTTGAGGAATTAGCAAACTTGAGGAATTTGATAATTTGAAGAATTTGCAAAATGATGAAAAACTCAACTTTGAAGAATTTCAACTATGGTTGGTGGCGTGACCAACCATATAAGAATGATTACTTCAGACACCGCGTACAATTGTCATAGGGTTCTGAGAATCAAATTCTTCATTAATTTCTTCACACTTAGAGGGTTATTCTTCATTGATTGAAGAAAAACGTTACTTCGTGTGTTGCACATCTAAGTCATCAATTTCGCATAAGTGTTAGGATGTGTGTCCTTTTTCAAAGAACATTCAAAGATTCTAAGATATTTAGCTCACACCGCAACTTGCAAAATCTCTTTTCATCCAAGGGCTTTGTGAACATATCGGCCAGTTGTTCTTTAGTGGGGATGTGGTCGATGGAGATGTCTCCCTTGAGTACATGATCTCGAGGAAAGTGATGACGAATCTGGATGTGCTTGGTCTTGGAATGTTGAACTGGGTTGTAAGCAATCTTGATGGAACTTTTGTTGTCATAATAGAGAGGCGCATTCTCCATCTTGATGCCATAGTCCTTGAGAGTTTGCTTCATCCACAACAACTGAGCGCAACATGAACCAGCAGCAATGTACTCAGCTTCAGCAGTAGATAGTGACATGAAGTTTTGCTTCTTCAGGACCAACAGACTAAGGATCATCCGAGGAAATGACATGTGCCTAATGTTAACTTGTGATCCACATGATCTCTAGCATAGTCAGCATCAGATTATCCGACGAGGTGAAGTTTTGAGCCCTTGGGATACCATAATCCAAGCGTTGGTGTGTGAGCTAAGTATCGAAGAATATGTTTCACAGCCTTATGGGGTGATTCCTTCGGTGTTGCTGGGAATTGGGCACACATGCAAACACTCAGAATAATATCAGGCCTAGGTGCACATAGATACAATAAAGAGCCAATCATGGAGCGATATACCTTCTGATCAAAATATTTACCATTTTCGTTACTACAGAGGTGGCCTTTTGAAGGCATTGGAGTTTTGACGCCTTTGCAATCTTGCATGTCGAATTTCCTCAGAACATCCTTGAGGTATTTCTCTTGAGATATGAAGATGACATTGTCTTGCTAACGAATTTGAAGAACTAAGAAGAATTTCAACTCTCCCATCATAGACATTTGATATTCTTCACTCATCATATAGGGAAATTCATCACTATAATGTTTGTCAGTATAGCCAAAGATAATATCGTCTATGTATATTTGACATATGAACAGTTCATTGTCATAGGATTTAGTGAAAAGAGTTGGGTCGAGTGAACCGGGTATGAAGCCTTTCTTCATGAGGAATTCATTCAGAGTGTCGTACCATGCCCGAGGGGCCTGCTTGAGGCCATAGAGGGTCTTGTTGAGTCTGAAGACTTTGTCAGGATGCTTAGGGTCTTCAAAACCTGGTGGTTGAGCAACATATACTTATTCCTCAAGCTTACCATTGAGGAATGAACTTTTCACGTCCATTTGATATAAAATGATATCATGATGGTTAGCACAAGCAAGAAATATGCGAATAGCTTCAAGTCTAGCAATAGGTGCAAAAGTTTCATCAAAGTCAATTCCTTCAACCTGTGTGTAGCCTTGAGCTACAAGATGAGCCTTATTCCTTACCAAAAGGCCATTTTCATCTTTCTTGTTGCGGTATATCCACTTGGTACCTATGATGTTATGCTTGCGAGGATTTGGCTGCTTGACAAGTTCCCACATGTTGTTAAGCTTGAATTGATGCAATTCCTCTTTCATAGCTTGAATCCACTCAGGCTCCTTGAATGCTTCATCAACTTTGGTGTGCTCTATGATTGAGAAAAGCAAAGTTCCCACAAAAGTTAGTCAAATGTGAAGCTCTTGAGCGAGTGAGGGGACCTGGTAAATCAAATTAAGGCTCGGGGGCTACTAGGCTTACACAAGTATGCAGATTCTATGAAATCCGATCTCTTACCTGAATGTTGGTTGTTATCAGCTTCGTAGCTTTGCCAAATCCAGCTTGGGCGGCCTTGAGGTGTGCATCCGCCGAGCATAGGGCGCCAAACTCCTGGTCGGAGAAAATTGGGTGCTGCATGGCCACCCATCGGTGCCGATGATGCATGGCACTCTCCACCTCCGATTTGGTGATGGATACTCCATCACCAGATTAAGTGGGTGCCGGATTGGCCATGAGGGATTCCATAGCGGAAGCCGCATGGGTCGTCACCCGGGAGCTTCGGGCATCTCCTGACACCCGGGTAGCCCCCTCGGTAGGAGAGGATTGGGTGTTTCGCCTAGATATAAAATGAGCGGCTATAAGGTTCTGTTGACTACAATGATAAAGCGGATATCCAAACAATGTACCTTCAGAATGAGCGGACGGGTGGATTCGTCCCCATGTTCGGCTCCTTCATGGGGTCCCGGTTGGCCTCTGATTCGAGAGAGAACTGACACGTCTGGGGCGCTCTTGGTAGCAGACCTCTTGCGGGAGGAACTGTTTCTTCTTGCCCACGGATGAATGGAGAATGACTTGGGGTAATCAATTATGATAGCCACCGGGGTCTGGACGATGATATCCTAGAAATAGACTCCGTTTTGGAAGTCAAGGAGAAGATCCGGGTCCTCGTTGAATCCCTGATCGTTGTCGCATGAATGGTTCTCAGGATGAGGAGCCGAACAGTTGACTGTTTCGACGAAGCTCCTCCATTCTTGTTCATGCCAAGACCTCGGTCATATAGAGTGCGGAATGAAATCCCGAACTATTTCATGATTGAAAAAGAAAGGCTTACCTATTCGATGGGATTGTGGGCCAAATACCCTTCCTTGGTTGACCGCCAAATGAAGTCTTCTTGTTCTCCTTTGTACATGTAAGAAAGTGCGGCGACCAACGCTGTTGGATTGGCGGGACCTAGTTTTCGGGAGCGCATGGCGTTGCTCATCTCATTGTACCACCAGATGGGGTGTACCCTCTGTTGGAGGGGATGCACACACCGGGAGATAGCGGCGACCATGACATCAATCATGGTCAGTCGCTGGTGGGCAAGCATCTGCACCTATGCGGCCAGGCGCTGCATCTCGGCGCTTTCCTCCTAAGATGAGCTCTTGGGTCGCCAGTTGTACCTCTTCTTCGGGAGGAGGTGGGAGTATTCAGGCAGACCTTTCCGAGTTGGCTCAAACAGGGGTACATCTTTAATATAGAACCACTCCGAGGTCCATTCTTCGGATTTCCTCGGTGTGCCAGCTGGATACCCCGTCCCCTCTATGCGGCATACTTTGGCCCCTCCGACCTCTAACATTGTCTTGTCCCGAGTTCGGGGGACGAGGCAGAAGTATTTCCTCCATAGATCGAAATGACCTTTGCACCCTAAGAACATGTCGCAGAGGCCGACAAAACCCGAGATGTGTAGAACTGACCCTGGGGTGAGATGGTGGAGTTCGATCCCATAGAACTCTAGTAACCCCCTCGGGAATGGGTGGATTGGAAACCCAAGGCCCGAAGGAGGAAGGGGACAAAGCAAACGCTCTCCCCTTGTTTGGATTAGGGAAGCGCTCGTCAAAAATCTCGTCACCATAAGAGAGCAGACCTGCATGGGTCGCCGCCAGATCTGATGATAGAAGATATCCTTGGGTCTCCAAATTACGGAGTCGTAGGAGTGTGACGGAGCAGCTGGTCTAGTCCCCTGGGCGTAGGCCGTAAGGGCGTGGTGAGGAGCTGGGAGCGTTAGCCATGTTCTGCGTGGAGCTTCCGCTAGGAGTTTTCGACGAGACGGAAGAAGAAGATGTGGTCTAAACCACGATTTTGTTTGGTTAAATGGGTTGGTGCCTTTGTTGCGGAGGGGTAAGATTCTAAAAATTGTTGGCCACTCACCTCCCCACGACGCGCGAAAGTCAAGGAACTCGCGCAGTTATTAAAATAACCCTGCGCCCACGATGCCTGGGATCTTACCGAAGACTGGTTGGTTGCTGAATGAATAAAGATGAGCGACTCGCCTTGCAAGCCGAAGATGACGACATAAGGAGATCGACCGAATATATTTCGGTGTTGAAGGCCAGTCAGGGGGCTACTAAGGGAGTCCTGGATTAGGGGGTCTTCGGATAGCCGACATGTTTTTCATGGGCCGGACTGTGTGGGCTGCAAGGTAGGCATCGGATGATCGAAGACCGCCTGCGCCAGATGGAAGCTTCGAGGAGTCATCACGTATTCTCCAAGTGATTAGCTATAGTTAGGCATGTTATCTCTTTGGTATGTAACCGACCATGTGTAAGATTAGGGCACCCTCGACATCTATATAAGTCGGACGGTTTTTAGGGTATAGGGGGGAACAACTCATCTAGGGTTAAACATACGATCTTGAGGTAGATCAACTATGTAAACCCTTACACCATCAATACAATCAAGAAGGACGTAGGGTATTACCTCCATTGGAGGGCCCGAATCTGGGTAAACTCGTGTTCCCTTCGTCTCCTGTTCCCGTCGATTCTAGTCTCATAGTTCGGGACGCCCTACCCGAGATCCGCCGGTTTTGACACCGAGAGAGACTTTTTTATATAAGTGTAGTAGGAGAGTAGGAAATTGTGACAACACTCATTTTTGGGAAGATAATTGAATAAGAGGGTTATCATTTGAAGAATGTTTCCTTATTTGTGTAGTGTAAATGTGAGTTTCAATATTTTGTTAGCAGCTAGTTTTAATGTTGGTTGAGGAGCTATTAGATTTAGGAGAATTTTACATTAGAATTTATGAACCTATTGGCTTAAGACTAATAATAAAGTTGATGATGTTGTTTTGACTGATAATAGAGATAGTTTAGATGGAACTTATATAAATCTAGTGAACTTTTTGTTAGTTATGTATTCACCATGTTGAATACATTGCAAGTGAAGTGCCCCTTAACGAGATTGTGGGTTATTACGCTTCCCTTGAAGGTTAAAGTTCTTCAGTGGTTAATGTTAAAGAATTATATTTTGACTAAGATAATTTGTTGAAGAGGGGTTGGAGTGGGGACGAGAAGTGTAGATTATGTAGTGCTAACAAAATTATAGAGCACTTATTTATACATTGCTCTTTTTCCATGCATGCTTGAAGGGTGGTTAAGTGTGCATTGGGTATAAACATGAGTTTGAATTATGTTCATGACATGTGCATCTGCGTGATGGAGTTTCCCATTAATATAAGAAATGTGATAGTGTGGGCGGTTTTGGCTATGCTTTGGGATTTATAGAAAACTAGGATCCGTGCTTTTTTTGATGACATTTATCCATCCGATCCTACGAGTGTTATGATGAAAAATTCTTACTAGATAGAGTTGTGGTCTAGCTTGCAGAGGCGAGGACTATGCGAGGCATAAACAATAGGAGAAAGTATGCTACTTCAAGAGGTTGCTCGCGAGGCATACACAATATGAGCAAGGATGCTACTTCAAGCGACTTCTGATGCGTTTAGCAAAAACAAGGTTGGACGCTGATGATCCTCAGATCGAATGGGTGTGCCAGTAGTTTTATAGTAGATGGTCATTGTCATGACCCTGTCCCATGATAGGGCCCTAACTCCATACGCTTTCGGCGTCAGTCCTTGGATCAATAGTTGACACGCATAGTCGACAATGAACTACCAATAATACATCATGTGTCATAGTATTTACAACAAAGATCCAATGCAATAAAATAAACATATGCTTACCTCTTGGATAGAATGCATTGCAATCATGCAGTGGAGTAATTATCTACTCTTGTGGCATCCATCGACTCATAGGCAAGAGTTGAGTATAGCATCGTAAACCTACTTAGTAACCTTCCCTTGGATATGGTAACCTGCAACATGATAAGTTGCAACCACAAAGATCAATAAATTGGATGTATTGGCAAGCTTCACCAGGATTTGGCGTCTGGAACATAAATATGCAATGTGGTGCGGCTGGTTTTCTTTTGTGCAAAATAGTTTTCCTACCTTTATAAAGTGGTATACTCTAGCATCAGTATGACACTTCTAGTACACCCCGGTCATAGTCAAGAGTTATATCGGTAAACCCCAGTCGCAACCCAAAGTAGTTTGAGCATGTGGACTTCTGATACACTCGAGTCATCCCAAGCATCTCTACAACCCCTGGTAAACCCCAGACCTATGAGATCAGTTCCAATACTCCCCATTGGGTCGACCCATGAATTTTAAATGGAATAGGTGACTCAGATCAAGTTGATAATTCTCGGATGAGTTGCTCAAAATTGTCCCCATTGGTTCAACCCATGAATTTGAAATCAAATAGGAGACCCAGTGAAAGCTAGTCCACAAATATCTATTCATTAATTAAGTAGTCAACCATGCGGTTTTATGGTGGAGTAAATTAGTTACGAACCCAAATTAAATTAGTTCAAACCAAATTAGTTGAAGCAAACTGAACCCTAATAATTATTTTGGGGACCTATACTTGACTTTAGTTAAACCAAATCAAATGAACCAACTATAGTAAAGATATTGGATTTATAATTGACCTTAGCTAAAGCTATATAATATACCTTACTAATTATTTTGGATTGTGTATGACTATAGGATTGGCAGATGATATTGAATAGGTGGAACCAGCTTAAGTAAATTATGAAAGTTCATAATTCAGATTGAACCTAGTGAAACCAATTTGAATTTTAAACCCAATTCAATTTGAAACCAAGTAGGTTGAAACCTAGTCCAAAACCAAATTGAATCCGAAACCATACCAGTTAATCATTTTCAAACCTTAATGTATTCAAACTCATGAAAGGTTACCAAGTTTGAATTGTTATTCAAACTTGAACAATGAACTTGGCTACCCAAGATTCATAGACCATGACTCTGTTGCCATGATCCCTTGACTATATCTGACAACCACCAATGAAATCAACTACTCCATATGAGATGAACCATAACGGGAACTTACATGTGATCCCCTATGTCACATGTATTCGAAAAGACAACCTCTATGTTGTTATCCAAAGTCTTGTGAGTTAAGCCGTGACACATTATCACACAACACAATGACACTGACACCATGCACATCACTAATCCTGGTTTGAATGTATTATATGGATGTGCATGAATGCTCTTTACTTACAAGATATTGTTTACGGAGAGCGGAGTGCATTTACCAAGGATCATGAGAATGAAGAATCCTCAATACATGCAAGTGGAAACTTTGATCATAACTTGTGGTTCATGCATTGTAGTTGATTTTCAACTAGGAATACCTGATAGGATTTTACTTTATGCTTGACAAGACCAGTAACATGAATGGGTCAATTATATCCTGACCTTGTAACCCACGAGCAGTTGCTTACTACTATAACGTGGATTGGGAAACACAATATATTACTCCACCATACAACCGCATGGTTGACTACTTAACTATTACTACTTAATTAATGAATCAATCTGGCTGGAGTGGATTTCATTGGCTCATCGCTATGTAGTCATTGGTGGGGAATGCCACCCAGTCACCTGGGATTTTATGACTTCAAAAGTTGAGTAGCGTACATTTGTCGCCGTTAGACATTATGGGCTCTTGTAGACCAGCAGATGTAGGCTTTCATGTAGGTTGGACTCGGTTTATTGTTTCTGAGAGGGCAACTACTTCCTATAAGTCTTGTCTTGATCTACCTAGCTACTTCACAAGTGAAGTTTAGTGTGGGGACCCTGAATCATAAGTCGTGATCACCGAATGTACGTGCATAGTGATCCCAGAGATCAATGCTCAATGAACATACGGAAACTAAATAACAACAGTCTTACATCCATTACGTACCGTTTTACTCAATATGGCCTTTATGGTGAAGTCTTTATATGATTGCAGTGAAAATCTTCAACGACAGCGTGAACCCAATCCATCTGCATTAACCCTACATGCATTCTCACTGGGAAGCGTCATAGCTCGCATGTTCGTCAGCAAGGTATTCTTCATCGTATCATGTTCATTTATGCCTAGACAATAAAATAATCAGTGGGAAGGCAATGACTACTTTGAATGTACTCGCAAGAAACCCATGTTTTGGAACAAGGTATTCTTCATCGTATCCTGTTCTTTTATGCCTAGCCAATAAAATAACCCGTGGCAAGCCAATGAGAACTTTAAATGTACTCACAAGCAATCCATGTTTTGGAACAAGGTACAACAACGCATGATATAGCACTAAGTAGGTGAGTTTTGCACAAAGCTAATTTTGAGTGCAATGACATGATCAATTACTTGTAAAATCATGCATCATGAGGTTACACGTATCCATGTGAACAAGTTACAGATATAAGTATAAACAAGGGTTGAACATATCATGTTCATTCACCATGCTAAGTCATCGTACATAACTCAAGCATCATCTTTGGCACACACACACACACACACCAAGTTTGTAAACAATGGACGTAGCCCAAGAGCGGTCATCCAATTGTCCTTGACCATGGACACAACTATTCAAATAGTTTTACACTCTAAAGAGGTTGCACACTTTACCCACAAGACTCGGGAAACTTCAGTGTCAAGCAACGACTCGTGGTATATTGCATTCCTGAGGTAAGTACTCGAACATTGCCTTTCCCCTAACGATACTAACAAAGAGTCCACTCATTGGTGCCATCCCTCATGATGTACATCACAAGTATCATCTACGAGTCACACAACGGTGTGCCCAGTGTATGTGAAAACAACCCATGATCATCCTTTCTGGCACGACCCCCTATAGAGAGTGACCACGTCACTCCTGCCACTAGTAATGAGGGATCTTTGATATTACCCACCAAAGTAATCAACAAAGCCCCACACCATAAGGGGTATCGAGGTTGTACATGTCAGGTTGAAATAACGTTTGCAACTTACACCAATATATTTTTGAATACCACACACTCACTTTCTCCAGAACACCACTTCTTTATCAAGTGGTTACCTAGCTAAACATCATCTCACTCGGGCATTAGTGGCACCCAACGGGGAATACAAAATGTCTTTGAAAAGACTATGTTCCCAACACCATGCATAATCTTGTCCCACTTTGTGTAGCAACTACTTAGCGACATAAATACTCCCAGTGGCGTAACCCTCATAAGGAAGTAGGGTCATGCATGATGCAAGTATCAACGGTAAAGGTAGCGGAGGCAACCCATCGAACTGGTCACCGCATCATCATGATCAATTCATCGGAACATAAGGTGCTATATGACATGCCTGAAAAAGTTTCTTAGGCATGGTCAAGGGGTTGCCTTCTTGGCTTAGCAAAGTCTTCGAGGTCTTCACACACTTGTCGTCCACTCTGATCACTTCGTCTACTTCCTCAACTATCGCCGGAAACAACCGCAATAAGCAACACAACAAGCAAAGAACTAAAAGTGCTCTATAAATAGGATTTTTATTTTTTGGACATCCTTGGTCATAAGAAAAATACCTAAAATGTCTCTACTAGAATAGGATCAATGAGGCTCTTGGGATGGAGCAAAATAGGGAAATTGGTGATCCCATAAAAAGTCTAAAGATTTTTTTTATAAAAATGGGTGGATGCACCCAACAAATAGGTCATGATTTTATAAGAATTTAGAAAGTGGTTTCACTATATTTGGAGTTGGGATGAATTTCCTATGATTTTCCTAATATTAAATAAATAAAAGGGCCCATTTATTAGATATAGCAAAGACAATGAAAATGGCCCATTATTAGATATAAGCATGCCTGGCGCGAAAACACATCCACATGGAGCTGCTTCCACTTAAACCGTCAGGCTCAGGAAGTGTGGCTTACAAGCGGGCCTCGCCTGTCGGGCTCGTCCCCCACCTCCTGCCCGAACAGGGGAGAGTAGGGGAGGCGAGACTGAGTGGGCGCCGGTGCCGCCCTAGTGTCTCAAGCCACCTCCGGTGAGGCTTCAACCACCGACGAGCTCAGGGCAAAGAGCCACAACACCTAGGGGTCTTCTCCTTCGCCGGGGAGTGCCTAATCGAGCGAGGCCTCACCCGCAGCAAACTCCGATGACAGCGGCCATGGAACCCGGTGTTCCGGCCACTGAAGGAAGGAAATAGAGCGGGGAGGAGCTCGTGGAGATGCCAGAAGTGCCCTTGTGCAGCTTAGGGGGCAGAGTCGCCGAGAAGCTCGAATCCGAGCGGTGGCCGTGGCGGGCGTCGTCGGCCGAATGAGGAGGAGAAGGCCACGGGAGCCAAATGGCTCTTGTCTAGGGGATCTAAGGGAGAGATAGAGGTGATACCCGCGTGAGGGGGAGCTCGGGGAGGGGCTGAAGTAGGGAGGCGACAGAGAGGGAGCTTGGGAGCGCCTCGGATGCTCTCGGCACCGAGCATGCACATGCCTGGGCTCCCTTTGCTGGACTCAGCTTCAGTGCCTTTGTGAAACAAAGGAACATCGCGCCTTAGCCTAGTGTATCTGCCACTCATTTTCCATCCGATGCACAAGATTGACTAAAAGCAAAATACATCCAGACTTGCTGGTTTTCAAGAAGACACGGGAATGGCAGCAACGATGCACTAACACTCTTCAGCCTGAAGATTTGCACACAAAGTATTTGATGCTAAAGATCAGGTTGTTAGTTTTTTGGTCATCCGACTGTCACTTTAGTCTGCCGATGTTTCAAAAATTTAACAATTTAAAAATTTACCAAATCAGGACAGAAAAACTGAAGTGATAAAATCTGTACCATACTGGACAATGAAAAAATCAACAACAAAACATGAAAATTTGCATGCAACTAACAATCAGTGTAGAATCATACCATATCAAAGAAATTTGTACAACCTGTAACACTTAACATGCAAAAGTAGTCCTATTCGAAGCACTTGACATTCAAAATCTGAAGCAATCAGAGAAGGAATTATGAACAAGCTAACATTGTAATTTGCAAGCACTTGATATTCAACAATTCTGTAGCGTAGCACTACAATTTTCAAGCACATGACATTGAAAGTCTGGAGCATATGATTCAAATTTTGGTGCAACAAATATTACTGATGATCAATCATCCAAGTCTGTTACATAATAGGCCATTTCAGTTGTACACTTAGGCCAGAAAAGACTATAGTTATCCCCCAAATATTTCCAAAAAACTATAGTCAACAACCAAAGTACCATGTAACCAATATCCGGACACTAGAAGAAATTTCCAGCATAAAGACTATCATCACCTTAAGTAGAGGGTGTTGTTAAGAGCTGAGTAAAGCTCTCAATGGCAATGTGTTTTGGGATTCTCTTGCTGCCATCATTCTCCACGTCTACTTTGGGTTGTACATCATCCTTTTCCTTTTTTTTCTACCAATGAAAGTTCCACTAATTAGTGTATTAATAGATGAAACCAATTTTTTGTTATGTCCAGGTTAGAATATACCTTTGCTCCCTTTTTGGTTGAAGCAGGAGTTTTAGTTGCCCTGTGCTTGCCCTTGTGCAACTTATCAAGCCAACTTTTCTTTCTTTTTGAATGTTTGGATTGAACCTCCTTTTTCTTCAGACGTGCAACTCTTAGCAAGTCATCTCCTTGCTGCATATTAGGGTCATCATTTTCATGGGCCTTACTAGGTTCATTCATGTCACTAGTAGATGCATTGAGTTTTTCCTCCAACTGTGGACCAACACAATCAAGTGCATTTTATAATATCAAGCAACATTCTGTTGAGTAGGCCACTTTATATGCCATGTCATGAAATTTATGAGATAGTCCCTTGTAACGAAGCAGAGCTTCCAGTTTTGGATTTTCCACCACATTCCTTCCTTGCCTATCCAAAAGTTAAAATCACCATACAAACTTCCAATAGTAACAACATATTTGTTTTCATCCAATAATATAGTGCATGCAGGCATGGATCTTTCATACCCAATTTATCTGACATACATGTATAATCATATGATCAAAGTGCACAACAATAACAAATTTTCTGAATTAATAGCTGCATGTGTGTGTGGTCAGAATGCATGAAATGTGTAGAAATCATGGAAATTTGTTCAGGTCGTACACGCATGTTCAAGCAAATAATTTTGGACCATAAGCCTGTGGTGCAAAGGTACGGTGTGGACATTCTGCACATAGTGGACTAAACTCAACAAAAATTACCTACGGCGGGCGATGGCTGCAGATTTAGAACGAAATCGCGGGGAAGATTGGGCGGGCAGCGATCCTCCGGTGCCGCACGACCATCATCCCTCGCCTACATGGTGGTGCGACCTTCGCCCCTCACCACGGCCCCACCTCGATCTCCAATGGACGCGGTGCGACGCCCTCCTCCCTCTCCTCTATGGCGGGGCAGATCTCTCTCTCTCTCTCTCACGGCGGCATGACGCGGCTCAACTCCCTCTCTCTCCTCGGTGAGCACGCCCGTCAAACCCTCGTCTCCGTCGAGCGGCGTGGGAGAACTCGATCCCGCCCACGTGCAAAACGCCTCGCCCCGCCTTTGTCTCTCCTAAAAACTAGCAAGTGTGGTTGTGTTTTGCTTTCACTCAATCTTGTGCGTCGGATCAAAAATGAGTGGCAAATATACTAGGCTAAGGCGTGTTGTGCCTTTACTCCACAAAGGCAATGAAGCTAAGTCCCCCTTTGCTACATCCTGGCATTAGGGAGGGGCATGGGAGGTCGAGGTGGGTCCCTGGCGCACTTGGGTGTTCAACCGGAGCTGGACAAGAGCTACAAGACGAATTTTGTTGGCAGAGCGTCGTTGTTGCATGTCAACAACATGGTCACCATGCCATGCACTGTCCACGGTGACTTTTTGGTCGGCCAAAGATGTCTCACAAGAAAGGCATGCGTGCTATAGTGCACTAGTGAGGCTTGAAAGTATATGGAGCTAGGCAGGAGGGGTATTGACAAAGAGTAAGTTTTCGGCAACAAACTTGGGGCTTAAGTAAGGGTTTTTACTGCAGGGAATTTGTACCAAAAATATGTCTGGGTGTCTTAGGTATGAAAGGACTACATTACCAGCAAATTTCACCTCAGGGAGATGAGTCTACATGGTACTTGTAGTTCAAGGCTATATTAACTGCCAAAATCTAGGTTTAGATGGTTTGCTCACATTTTCCATATGAGCCTGCCATTTATGAGTTTGGAGTGATGCATTAGTATGCAAATGAAGTTGTAGAAAGTTTGGGGGTATTTGCATGAATATACTAGTGGGAGAGAGAAATAAGAGGCCTTGCCATGGTAAAAAGAGAGGGAAAATGAGGGAGTTAGATCCCCCCCAATACTTGATCAGAGGCCATTGTGAAGTTACTGGAGGTAGATTGGGGTTATAATATACTCTGGTTAAAGGTTTCAGGCATGGGGATTCTTTTTGGGTCAACTTTCCTTGTCCACAAGCTTATGGTTGAAGGTGTTTGATGCTGTCCTAGGGCATCTAGGGGTATCCAATGGCCCTAAGATTTACCAGGAAACTGATCATAAGTTTCCAGCTCATTCTAGGAAAGTACCTAATGTTACTTTGGCGAACCTTAGGAATCAACAAAAACATGTTTGCTTAGATATAGTCATGCTAATCCATTCTCCTTGATGATCCACTTGGTGTGCTGGCATCATTTGGGTATTAGAGCATGCCCAAAAAGTTTGGGACCAAATGGGGAAACTTGACAAATGCAATAATTTCCAATACTAGAAATCAGCAGAAATGGGTTTGTGGGGATTTGGATAGGTGGATCAGTTCTCCTTCATGCACCACTTTGTTTGGATGCATCATTAGAGAATTAGAACATGTCCACAATTTTTCAGCTCCATTGGAGAAACATGGAAATGTAGAATTGCTCAAGTTTGGGTTTGAACACCAAGGGGTTTCAGATATTATGGTGAATCAAAACAATTCGGATTGAGATGAAACTTTGCAAGATCAACACATTAGGCATGTGAGACTTTCTAGAATTTTCCTGGATTTATTTCATAATATTTTATAGAAATATTTCAAATACTTGAAATAAACAGAAAGGGTTTTGGAGTGTTTTGTCTAGTATCATGCACATGACCATGTATCGAAACTCTTATATATGGAAAATATGTGTCCACTGAGTTTCGCTAATTTTTATCAAATATTTTGGAAGCATAAAAATAATTTTTCCCTATAGAAGACCATCTCTGGCTTAAGAAACAGCCTTTAAATAAAATATGAAAATAAACTTTAAAATTAATACTTGGTGTTTTTGGGAAGTCTTATATATAGTAGGTTCCAAATAAAACATTTAGGGCAAAATAATCCACCCAATTTGAGGACTTATAGTGCAAACATTAATTCAGGGTTTTTTGAAAAACCTAAATTGAATAAATGTTGTTTGGACAAAATAATATTTTGTAAAAATATTTTGAAGTCCTATACACATGGTATGATCATTGGGAAAAGGTATGAATAAACGAAAAGAGTTCTTGAGGGTAGGAGGGATTTCATGAATATAGAGCACAAGCAAACAATCAAGGAAGTAGAAATCAAGTCAAGCATCACATGCACACACAAAAATTGTTGTTCCTAATTTTTGAGCTATGTTTGCTTAGTCAGAAGAGGCAAAACACAAGGTGTGACAGACCTACCCCCGTTACTAGAATCTTGTCCCCGATATTCCTTGGCTAGGAGTAGAAAAGATGTGGAATTTCAGAGGTAAGGTAGTCTTCACATTCCATGTTGCTTCTGCTCCGGTGTGGTCGTCCTTCTGGATCTTGAAGTTCTTGCGGATATAGCTTCGAGTGCATCATTAGCTTCGTCTGAGGGCTAACGGGGATCTTGGCATATGTGTGTATCCCACCAAAGTAATCAACAAATGCCCGTCCCATAAGGGGTATCGTGCTTGTACATGTAAGTTAGTAATAACGGTCACAAATTACACCATTCTGTTTTTGAAAACCATACACTCACTTGCTCCGGTACCCCTCTTATTTATCAAGTGGTTACCTAGCATAACATCATCTCCCTCGGGCATTAGTGGCACCTGACGAGGTTTTCAAAAAGTCTTTGAAAACACTCTGTTCCCAACAACATGAATAATCCCGTCCCACTTTGCATAGAAATTAATTAGCAACCTAACTACTCCCACCCGCATAACCCTCATAAGGAGGTAGAGTCATGCACGATGCAAGTATCAACGGTAAAGGTATTAGAAGCAACCCACCGAAGTAGTCACCACATCATCATGATAAATTCATCAGAATATAAGGTGCTATATGACATGCATGAAAAAGTTTCTTATGCATGGTCAAGGGGCTGCTTTTCTGGCTTAGCAAAGTCTTCCAGGTCTTCACACGCTTCTCGTCCACTCCGATCACTTCGTCTACTTCGTCAACTATCGCCGGAGACTACCACAATAAGCAACACAACAAGTAGAGAACTAAAATTGCTCTATAGGTAGGAGTTTTATTTTTCTTGGACATCCCTGGTCATAAGAAAAATACCTAAAATGTCTCTACTAGAGTTGGAACAATGAGGCTCTTGGAATGAAGGAAAATAGGGGGATTGGTGATCCCATAAGAAGTCTACAGAAAACATTTTTCTAAAAATTGGTGGATGCACCCAACAAACAGGGCATGATTTTATAAGAATTTATAAAGTGGTTTCACTGGATTTGGAATTGGGATGAATTCCCTATGATTAAATAAATGGAAAATGGGCCATTTATTAGATATAACGGGGACAAGGTAAGGCAAAAATTTAAACCATGCCTAGATAAATAAGGAATGATTTTTGGACTCTATGAAAGTATGAATCACTCCATTTGGAGTTGATTTGGATGCCCTAGGGATATTGCAAAGTGGTGTTTATAATAAAAGAAATGAAACAATATTTGTGGTGCAGAAAATATTGTGTGGGAAAATCTGCAATGCACATATTTGGTTAGGACAAGATTTTACAAGATTGTAGGAATTTGAATCACCAAATTTGGAGTCCAAATGAATTTACTATGAATTTTACAAGCTCTGCAAAAATAGAAAATGGAAAAAGTCTTACCAAATGGGCCAGCCGCGCACCGAGCGTAGCATAGCAGCGACCGTACTGGGCTGGCCCAACTGCTCGGCTGAGCGCACCCTGGGCCACGTCGGAGACATACTCTCAAAAGTATAGTTTCCTGGCACAAAAACGCATCCAGTTGGAGCCGCTTCCACTTAAACCTTCGGGCCTAGGCGGTGTGGCTTGCAGGTGTTACCCACCTATCGGGATCGTCCCCAACCTTCCGCCAAAATAGGGGAGAGCAGGGGAGACAATGTCGAGTGGGCGACCTCAGGGCAAAGAGCCGCACCCCCTAGGGGTCTGCTCCTTCGTCGGGGAGTGCCAAATCGAGCACGACCACACCCACGGCGGACTCCAGCGACGACGGCCATGGAACCCAGTGTTCCAGCCACCAAAGGGAGGAAACGAAGCGGGGAGGAACTCCTAGATAAGGATGGCAATGGGTAGGGTATGGGCAGGGTAAAGCAATACCATACCCATACCCGTATGGTCATACCCATACCCATGCCCATGCCCAATGGTTACCCATACCCATTGGGTACCCAACGGGTAGAACGAATAGTGCACAAGTTGTTCACAATTTTCCATTCACTAATAGCACATTTGACACAAAGATGAATTATCTCAAGTTAATAACAGGTAGATGAGTTACATGACCACTATCAAAATTTAAAAAACACAACATACTAATAAGTCAATAGGAGTAGACGACTCACATGAAAAATTAGTGATTAATTGGCAATAACTTAACAATAGTTCATAAGTGGATAGGTTAGGGGAGAGAGAGAGGTGATACCCGCGCGTGGGGGAGCTTAGGGAGGCGCTGAAGTAGGGGGTGATGGAGAAGTAGCTCGGGAGTGCCTCGGACACTCTCGGCGCCAAGCATGCGCATGCCTAGGCTCCCTTGGCTACATCCTGGCATTGGGTAGGGTCATGGGAGGTCGAGGGGGGTCCCCTGGCATGCTTGGGTGCTAAACTGGAGCTAGACAAGAGCTACAGGACGGATTTTGTTGGTAGAGTGCCGAATAGTGTGGTCACCACACCATGGACTGTCTAGGGTAACTTTTTGGTTGGCCAAAGATGTCTAGCAAGCATGGCATGCATGCTATAGTGCACTGGTGAGGCTCGAAAGTATATGGAGCTAGGCAGGAGGGGTACTGACAAAGTGTAGGTTTCTAGTAGCAAATTTGGGGCTTAAGCAAGGGCTTTTTACTACTAGGAATTTGTGCCAAAAATATGTCTAGGTGGCTTAGGTATGAAGGGACGACATTACCACCAAATTTCACCTCAGGGAGCTGAGTCTACATGGTACTTGCAGTTCAAGGCTGTATTAACTGCCAAAATCTAGGATTAGATGGGTTGCTCACATTTTCCATATGAGCCCGCCATTTATGGGTTTGGATTGCTGCGCCAATATGCAAATGAAGTTGTAGAAAGGTTTGGGGCATTTGCATGAACATAATAGTGGGAGAGAGGAAAAAGATGCCTTGCCATGGTAAAAAGAGAGGGAAGTGAGGAAGAGGCTTTGCAAAGTTACTGGAGGTATGATGTTAGAATATACCGTGGTAAAAAGTTGGAGGCATGAGGAATCTTTTTGGGTCGACTTTCCTTGTCCACAAGATTATGGATGAAGGTGCTTGATGTTGTCCTAGGGCATCTTGGGGTATCCAATGCCCCTAAGATTTACCAGGGGTAAATGGTAAGTCCAAATGGTACTGATCACAAGTTTCCAGCTCATTCTAGGAAAGTACCTAATGTAACTCTGGCAAACCTTAGGAATTAACCAAAATAGGTTTTCTTAGGTATAGTCATGATAATCAATTCTCCTTGATGATCCACTTGATGTGGTGGCATCATTTGGGCATTAGAGCATGCCCAAAAAGTATGGGACCAAATGGGGAAACTTGATAGTGCAATAATTTCCAATACTCAAAATCAACAGAAATGGGTTTGTGGGGATTTGGACAGGTGGATCTGTTCTCCTTGATGCACCACTTTGTTTGAATGCATTATTAGAGAATTAGAACATGCCCACAAAGTTTTAGCACCATTGGAGAAACATGGCGATGTAGAGTTGCTCAAGTTTGGGTTTGAACAAAGAGGGTTTTGTGATATTTTGGTCACTCAAAACAATTACGATTGAGATGAAACTTTGCAATATCATCACATTAGGATTGTGAGACTTCCTAAAAATTTCCTGGATTTATTTGAGAATATTTCTTATAGAAATATTTTAAATACTTGAAATGAACACAAAGGGTTTTGGAGTGTTTTGTCCAATATCCTGAACATGATCACGTGTCAAAACTCTTATATATGGAAAATATGGGTCCATTGAGTTTCCCTATTTTTTCTCAAATATTTTGAAAGCATAAAAATAATTCGCCCCTATAAAGACCATTTCTGGCCTTAAGAAAAAACCTTTAAATAAAATATGGAAATAGACTTTAAAACTAATATTTGGTGTTTTTGGGAAGTCTTATATATAGTGGGTTCAAAATAAAACATTTAGGCTAAAATAATCCACCCAATTTGAGGACTTGTAGTGCAAACCTCAATTCAGGGTTTTTTGGAAAACCTAACTCGAATAAATGCCTTTTGGCCAAAATAATATTTTTTTAAATTACTTGTAAGTCCTATATACATGGTATGATCATTGGGCGAAGTATTGGAGCAACGAAGAGAGTTCTTGAGGGTAGGAGGGTTTTCATGAATATAGAGCACACACAAAGAATCAAGCAAGTAGCAATTAAGTCAAGCATCACATGCACAAAAAAGTTTTTGTTGGCTCTAATTTTTGAGCTATGTTTGCTTAGTGATAAGAGGCAAAACACTGGGTGTGACAGACCTACCCCCATTAAAAGAATCTCGTCCCCGAGATTCCTAGGCTAGGCATAGAAAAGATGCGGAATTTTCGAGGTGAGGTAGTCTTAACATTCCATGTTGCTTTTGCTCCGGTGTGGTTCTCTTTCTGGATCTTGAAGTGCTTGATGATATAGCTTCGAGTGCATCATTGGCTTCGTCTTGAGGTAAGCTAGGTATGACTAAAAGTTTAAGGGCCCGATGGACAAGGTTCGGGCAAAGTTCTGGCTTGTGTGTGTATCCCAAGGTTGGAATACGTGGAAAAGTAGTTTGTCTAAGTGATGGCCCTACGGTTTCACACGTTGGTTAGTGACATCTAGATGTCTCGCGTTAGAGTAGAAGGGTCAGGTCTTGGTGTGACTTCGTTGGAGCGGTTGACCTTCCGATGCTCATGGTCCTTAGAAATAAGGACATCGAAGCATGTCGGTGTAGGCTTGAGATGTTATGCTTGAGTGAGTTTCCCAGGTACGTTCTTCATCCATCTTCGGCCATTAGTCTTCGTTGTCACGGACGCATGTTCCGCGCGGGTCTTCGAGTATTTGGTCTACTTGTCTCTCTATAGCCATGTGTGGCAAGATTTGCAATTAGTCTCGTCGCTAAGACTAAGCTTAGAGACTTGGTGTCAAAACGGGTTCTATCATCTGGGAAGGTCTCTGACTGGTTCTAAATAAGCTGACTACACAGAAGTATAGAACAACCACCTAGTCCCCAAGGTATGAGGCTTGGCAAGCGGGGTGAAATTTCTTTGACAAGTGGTTCACCATGATCTAGTCAGGATCACGTCCTTGATTGGACCCAAAAGGGACTAGTAATGAAGTCATGACAGTCGTTCCACTCTGCTCCTGTCATCTGAAGGAAGTAGGGACGTCATGCTCACTGTATATAGTCAAAGCGGCGAAGCGAGGGAGTTATTAACTTCTTGGTTCCTTCCAAGTTAGGAACTGATAGGCGATTCCTTAAGACAAGGTCTCCTTAATCCACTTGACGTCCAAAGGCTTCATCTTTCTTGAACGTTGGTGCTTCTTGACAGACTCTTGCTTAGGTAGCCGACAGAGGAGTGGTGGTTGACTTCTCTCGCTTCTTCTTCTTCGTCGTCTTCGTGGCTTCCCAACCATAGTGGTTCTTCATCTTGCTTGGGAAAGAGTGTCTTATGCTACAGGGAGGGTGCTTCGGAGGTCCAATTCCTTCAAGGTGAAACCTTATACTTAAAAGTCATGGTAATTTGTGCTTCTAGGGCTTTTCAAAATAGGAATAAGGTGTTCCTTTCTCTCATTGGTAAACAACATTGCTCATCCATGAGGACAACAACATATTTCTCCAAGTATCACATAATCACATTGCTCATTGGATATGTGAGAGGAGCGGGCATTTTCTCAGAATGGTCACTTGCCTAGGGGTTAGTGGTCCCTCGTAATCTAGTTCTACATGTCCACCTTCCTTTTGGACATGATTGGTGGTGGTCGAGGTGGGGTATAGGTCATAGTCTTTTGACTTAGAGTCAAAGTCTATTGTCATATTCCGACCATGTTATGGCTTGGTAAAGCTTTGGGGTTTCAGGGAGCTTAGGATGTGAGTGAATGTCTATCATCTTATCCTTGAGCATGGTTGTTAGATGCCAACAGTACTTCCTATTACTCCAAACAAAATAATCTTATTCACCCAAAACATCACTTTACGTAAGTGAAGTCCAACATCAATCATGCTATCCAACTGCAAGATTTTTAGAGAAGGACTAATCCAACATGTCATATGTATACTAGAGCTAACTCATATATAACCCTATGTAAAAATCCTCGGGAAAGCATACAAGTTGATAAGATTGGTTGGGACACTACAATCGAAGTGTTCGGCTAATATATCCAAGGTCTAAGGTGTTGCATCCCTATGCTAAGGAAGCACATAATATACCAATCTAAGATCTTGTTTCCATCCTATGAATCCAATTTAATCTGGATCTTTGTTGTAAATACTATGACATGTGATGTATTCTTGACCCTGTTCAAGAATACGTTCGATTAACCAGTTAACTTGTGGATTAATCCCTACTTGTTGGGTCAACAAGTTACCGATTAACTGATAAATCGCATGATTAGCTGATTCAATGGCCGATTAACTTGCCAATTATCCTATTAATCTCCTACTCACCACCCAACCGAGCGGCTACGAGTTAACGATTTCCTCAACAATGATTCTTGGTATTTCATCATCGACTATGTGTGTCAACTATTGATCCAAGGACCGACACAGTAAACATAGGGATTCGGGGCCCTATCAGGGGACCGAGTCAAGACAACAACCATCTACTATAAAACTACTTACTCAACCATTTGATCTCGGGATCATCTGCGTCCAACCTTGTTTTTTGCTAAACGCTTCATAAGTCGCTTGAAGTAGCATCCTTGCTCCTATTGTTTGTGTCCCACGAGCAACCACTTGAAGTAGCATTGTTGCTTCTTATGTTTTTGCTCCGCGTAGTCATCGCCTTTGCAAGCCAGACCACAACTCTATGCAGTGAGAGTTGTTCATAATATCAGTTGTAGGATCGTATCGATAAATGTTATCAAAACAAGCACGGATCCTAGTCTTCTATAAACCCCAAAGCATAGCCACACCCCCCCTCGACACTATCACATTTCTTATATTAATAGGAAACTCCATAACCCTCATGCACATGTCACGAACATAATTCAAACTCATGTTTATACCCAATGCACAATTAACCACCCAACTAATTTAATTTGAGTTCATCTTGTATAATTTAGATTCCAATGTTATTGCATTACCTAAAGTCAAATAATAATACAACATAATACTCACTAAAGTTTTATTTAAGTTTATGAAACATTTTTTTAACAATTGTTTTATTAGACTCATTCTTGTTGCAAATTAAACCTGATCAGGTTTTAAATTCTATTTGAATTCTGCCTAATCTATAACCTGATTCAAATATAATATTAGATTATTTAAATTTGAACTAAAGTGTTCAGAAATTAAAGTGTATTTAATTTGACTCAATTTGAAAAAAAATATGTTTAATTTGGATTTATAGATTGCAAGTTATGTCCTATTCAAATTCAATTTCATTTAGAATTTGAATTTTAAAATATTCAAATGTGAAATATTTTTGGACAGGGTGGAAGTAGCTTTCATAAGGGTCATTTTGCAAAAGAATGACCTAATTTAGACTTATAAAGAATTATCTATGCACATTCTAAGTTCGGGAACTTTTCTGCAAAATTCCATTTTAATTCAATTTCTCTCGTTAATATAGAACGGACAGGGGCTACGTGGGGCTCTCAGATTGGCTCAGGAGTCGTGCGCTAGGGCATTACGCGACGAACGACTGAACACTAGGAAAAACTAGTAGCCACTTAAGTAATCTAACGTGGAGCGTAGGATCTGAAAATGAGAGTGCAGATTACACAGGGTGCTCACCGGGTGGCTAGGTCACCGGAGTTGTCACCGGAAAACGCGAAGACAACGACGACGGCTCGAGAGGTGGTCAGGGATGATGATGTCGGTGGTCCGGGGCTGTGTGGAGGTCATAGACCAGCGTGGGGCGACATAGCGGGGTCGATGGCTATCTCGGTGATGGTTGGGGGCGACGGAGATGGGCAACACGAGCTTGCCGGGGTTCGAGGGTTTGGTGGTGCAAGAGACAGGGGTGGCTAGCTTCGTTGGAATCGACGCCAGAGGGTGTAGGTCAGTGACGGAGCACGAGGGTCTTGCTGGTGACAGCCTGATCGATGGCGTCGGGTTGAATCGACTATGGCAAACAATCGAGGGTGGCCGACGCTATTTATAGGACATGAGAGCATGGGCGGCGGTGCACGGCGGCCGCGAGGTTCGCGTGGTCGGGGCACGGGCATGCGGCGTGCGCGAGGTCGTGGGTGAGCGGTTGGCGCGAGATGGGGCTGTCGGAGTCGGGGCTCTGCAGACCTAAGAAGGTTCAAACTCTGGGGTGCGCTCTATCTCCTTCCCTACTCTACTGCACAACGTCACTACAACCCTAAGGCGGCTCGCGCTAAGGAAGACGAACAAGGAATGCACAGTTTACGCAGGTTCGGGCCACCTTGCTGTGTGTAAGACCGTACTCCTACTTGTCTGGATTGCTTGGGAGAGTGGATGAGTACAACATGTGTTCTTGCCCACCAAAGAGTCTCCCGTTCTATGGTGGCCGATACCCCTCTTATATTGGCCCTGGTCCTCTTCCCCCGAAAATACAAGGCGGGAAGGGTTGCCACAACAGCCAGTTTGAAGGGGGACAAGACTGCAGCCTATTTTGACAAAAGACAGTCTCTGCCTGCTAAAGCTCCTCGTCGTGACACACCAGTGGGCTAGGGGGTGACCTTCGTACTGCCGAGCCCTTGGTCTTGGTCCACTTGCACTATATGGGCAACCTTTGGGACTTGCTTTGGGAACCCGTGAGCTCATGCTGCTTCTCTATCACCAAAGAGTAAGGCCTCTCTGTATGCGCCTGGTGGTACGGCTCTGCAGGCCGATCTACGCAGGGCACGTCGGCCACATGAGCGGGGCAAGGCTGCATGACCCCACCATGTTGTCCTTGGTGCCCCGTGCAGATACACGTGGGTAGGCTCAAGAGGGGGGCCCACGACGAGGCTCTAGGAGGCGGCCTCAAGGGGGACCCCACCGTCCTCCTGACAGCACTTGCTGGAGTGCGCCTCACGAGGAGGTGGCCCTCGCGAGAGTCTGATTCCTGAGGCTTCACGGGAAACCTTACCGGGCCCACGGCATGTATCGCGCCTTGGGCCACAGGTAGACGGACCTGGGTACCCCCTGTTGAATTATGCCCTAGAGGCAATAATAAATTATTTATTATCATAATTCCTTGTTCTTGATAATCGTTTATTATCCATGCTAGAATTTTATTGATCGAAAACTCGAATATATGTGTGGATACATAGACAACACCATCTCCCTAGTATGCCTTTTATAGACTAGCTCGTTGATCAAAGATGGTTAAGGTTCCTAGCCATGGACATTAGATGTCATTTGATAACGGGATCACATAATTAGGAGAATGATGTGATGGAAAAGATCCAAACTATAAACATAGCATATGATCGTGTCAGTTTATTGCTATAGTTTTCTTCATGTCAAGTATCTGTTCCTATGACCATGAGATCATGCAACCCACTGACACCGGAGGAGTACCTTTTGTGTATCAAACGTTGCAACTTACCTAGGTGACTATAAAGATGCTCTACATGTATCTCTGAGGGTGTCTGTTGAGCTGGCATGGATCAAGACTGGGATTTGTTACTCCATGTGACATAGAGGTATCTCAGGGCCCACTCGGTAATACAACATCACAACAAGACTTGCAAGCAAAGTAACTAAAGCATTAGCCACGGGATCTTGGACTACGGAACAAGTAATGTGACTTGCCGGTAACGAGATTGAACTAGGTATAGAGATACCGATGATCGAATCTCGGGCAAGTAACATACCAAAGAACAAAGGGAACAACATACGAGATTAACTAAATCCTTGACATAGAGGTTCCGCTATTGGTTATTGACCGTAGAGGTGTCACGGTCATGTCTACATAGTTCTCGAACCCGCAGGGTCTGCACTCTTAAGGTTCGGTGACATTTCGGTAGTATAGAGTTATGTATGGTGGTGACCAAAGGTTGTTTGGAGTCTTGGATGAGATCACAGACGTCATGAGGATCTCCGGTATGGTCCGGAGGTAAAGATTTTGGTCCAGTTTTTGGTCACCGGAAAAGTTTCGGGCTCATCGGTAGTGTATGGGGAGTGTCGAGAGGGTACCGAGGACCATCGGGAGGGGTGTTTTGACCTAGGAGGCTACATGGGCTGTGAGAGTAGGTATACTAGCCTTTAGTGGGCTGGCCTAAATCCCAAAAGAGGCTCATGCGGCTGGGAGGAGAAACCCAAGGTGGAAAGAAGGTTTCCAAGTGGGATAGAAGGAGTCCTAATCCTACTAGGATTGCAGGAGGACTCCTCTTACTCCACCTTCGGCCAAACCAAGGGTTGGATCCTTGGCGGCCAAGTCTCCTCCCTCCGTTCTCCTATATATACTAGAGGTATTGAGGTTTTTTCACAATAGAAATCAGCCACGTGCTACCCTCTCCTCTAGATCGTAGTTTCTCCTCTTAATCTTTTCAGCGGTGCTTAGGCGAAGCACTCCTCGAAGAGTTCCACCACCGTCGCCGCCACGCCCTCATGCTACCGGAGAACTCATCTACCTCTCCGCTCCCTCTTGCTGGATCAAGAAGGCAGAGATCATCATCGAGTTGTGCATGTGCTGAACACGGAGGTGACGTCCGTTCAGCGCTAGATCGAAAGGACCATGATCAAGATTGCGAGACGATTCATGATTGGACCACGAGATGGATCATGATGGTGTCGCGGGACGCTTGCTGATTTGGATCGCAAAGACCTTCGACTACATCAACCGCGTTTCTTAACGCTTCCCGCTTAGCGATCTACATGGGTATGTAGATCCACTCTCCCTCTCATAGATGCTCATCACCATGGATAGATCTTGCGTGTGCGTAGGAAAATTTTCGTTTCCCATGCAACGTTCCCCAACAATGGCATCATGAGCTAGGTCTATGTGTAGATGAGATCACTAGTAGAACACAAAGGATTTGAGGGCGTTGATGCTTAGATTGCTTCTTCCCTTGGTCGTGTTTTGATTCAGCGGTATTGTGGGATGAAGCGGCCCAGACCAACCTTACTCGTATGCTTATGAGAGACCAATTCCATCGACTGACATGTAAACTTTGTTGCACAAAGATGGTTGGTGGGTGTCTGTCTCTCCTACTCTAGTTGGATCGGATTCGACAAAGGCGGTCATTGAGAAGGTCGAATAGAAATTTATGTATCATCGTTGTGGTTTTTTTGGGTAGGTGAGAATCGTTGTTGCTAGATACCCATAGCACCAAATAAAACATGCAACAACATTTAGAGGACATCTAACTTGTTTTTGCAGGGTATGTTGTGATGTGATATGGACAATTACATGATGAGATATATGTGATGTAAGAGATGATCATGTTTTGTATAGAAATCACGACTTGCATGTCAATAAGTACGGCAACCGGCAGGAGCCATAGGGTTATCTTTAATTATTGTATGACCTATGCGTCAATCATTAAGCGCTATGTAATGCTTTAGTTTATCGCTAAGGGGTATCAATAGTAGTAGAAGCATGGTAGGCGCGACAACCTCGACGGCGACACATTTATGGAGATCAAGATGATGGAGATCATGGTGTCATGCCGGTGACGATGGAGATCATGCCGGTGCTTTAAGAACGGAGATCAAAAGCACAAGTTCATGGCCATATCATGTCACTTATGATTTGCATGTGATGTTAATCCTTTTATGCACCTTGTTTTGCTTAGGACGATGGTAGCATTATAAGGTTATCCCTTACTTAAATTTCAAGATAAATTGTGTTCTCCCCGAGTGTGCACCGTTGCGAAAGTTTGTCATGTCGAGAAACCACGTGATGATTAGGTGTGATAGACTCTACATTCACATACAACGGGTGCAAGCCAGCGTTGCACGTGCAGAACACTCGGGTTAAACTTGACGAGCCTAGCATGTACAGACATGGCCTCGGAACACAAGAGACCGAAAGGTCAAACATGAGTCATATGGTAGATATGATCAACATGAAGATATTCACCATTGAAACTACCTCAACTCACGTGATGATCGGACTTGAGTTGGTGGATTTGGATCATGTGATACTCGAATGACCGGAGGGATGTCGATTTGAGTGGGAGTTTTTAAGTAATATGATTAAATAAACTCATTATCATGAACATAGTCAAAATGTCTTTGCAAATATGTTGTAGATTACTAGATCACGATGTAGATCCCTTGAATTTTTATATGTTCCTAGAGAAATAGAGTTGAAAGATGATGGTAGAAATAATGTGGACTGGGTCTGTCATCTGAGGATTGTCCTCATTGCTGCATGGAAGGCTTATGTCCTTAATGCACCGCTCAGTGCGCCAACCCCGCTAGCGTCGTCTGTAGATGTTGTGAACATCTGACAGGCACGTTCCGATAACTACTTGATAGTTCAGTGCGTCATGCATTACAACTTAGAATTGAGGGTCCAAAATGTTTTGAACGTCACAGAACATATGAGATGTTCTAAGAGCTGAAATTGGTATCTCAGGATCGTGCCCGTGTTGTGAGATATGAGATCTCCAACAAGATTATTTGCCTGCAAGATGAAGGAGAATAGATCAATCGTTGAGAATGTGCTCAGATTGTCTGGGTACTACAATCACTTGAATCGAGTGGGAGTTGATCTTCTAGATAAGATAGTGATTGATATAGCTCTCCAAGTCATTGTCACTAAGCTACTAAGAGCTTCGTGATGAACTATAAATATGACAGGGATGGAAATGATGATCCCTGAGCTTTTCGCGATGTTTGACACTCCGAAGGTAGATATCAAGAAGGAGCATCAAGTGTTGATGGTTAGTATATCCACTAGTTTCGAAAAGGGAAAGGGTAAGGAGGGGAACTTCATGGATGGCAAGTCAGTTGCTGCTCCAGTCAAGGAACCAAAAGTTGAACCCAAACCTGAGACTGAGTGCTTCTATTATGAGGAGAACAGTCCCTGAAGCGAAACAACCCTAGATACTTGGTAGGTAAGAAGCCTGGCAACATCGACAGAAGTATATTTGATATATGTGTTATTGATGTGTACCTTACTAGTACTCCTAGTAGAACCTGGGTATTGGATACCGGTTCGATTGATAAATGTTAATAACTCGAAATAAAAGCTACAGAATAAACGGAGACTAACTAAGGGTGAGGAGACGATGTGTGTTGGAAATGTTTCCAAGGTTGATGTGATCAACATCGCACACTCTCTCTACCTTCGGGATTAGTGATGAACCTAAATAAACGTTATTTGGTGCTCGCGTTGAGCATGAATGTGATTAGATCATGTTTTATTGCAATACGTTTATTCATTTAAGTTAGATAATAATGGTTATTCTGTTTACATGAATAATACCTTCAATGGTCATGCACCCAATGAGAATGGTTTATTGAATCTTCACGTAGTGATACACATGTTCACAATATTGATGCCAAAAGATACAAAGTTAATAATGATAGTACCACATACTTGTGGTACTCCTGCTAAATGTCATATTAGTGTAAACCGCATGAAGAAACTCCATGTTGATGGATCTTTGGACTCATTCGATTTTGAATCGGTTGAGACATGCAGACCATGCCTCATGGGCAATATGACTAAGACCACGTGTTTCAATATGATGGAGCAGGCAAGTAACTTATTGGAAATGATACATGTTGATGTATGTGATCCAGTGAGTGTTGTAGCGTGCAGTGGATATCGTTATTTTCTTACCTTCAATGATGATTTGAGTAGATATAGTGTATATTTACTTAATGAAACAAAAGTCTTAATGGTTTGAAAAGTTCAAGCGAAATCAGAGTGAAGTTTGAGATCATCATGACGAGAAGATAAAATGTCTATGATATGATCGTGGAGGTGACTATCTGAGTTACGAGTTTGGTGTACAACTTGTGACAAATTGGAAGTTGTTTCACAACTCACGCCACCTAGAACACCATAGTGTGATGGTGTGTCCGAACGTCGTAGTCGTGTTCTATTGGATATGGTGTGAACTATGATTTCTCTTATCGATTTGCCACTATCATTTTGGGGTTACGCATTAGAGACAACTACATTCACTTTAAAAGGCACACCATCTAAGTCCGTTGAGATGACACCGTATGAATTTTGGTTTGGCAGAAACCTAAGCTATCATTTCTCAATATTTGGGGCTATGGTGCTTATGTGAAAAAGGGTTTTCACCTAACAATCTCGAACCGAAAGCGGACAAATGCATCTGCATAGAATACCCTAACGTAACAGTTGGGTGAACCTTCTATTTTAAATCCAAGCACATAATGTTTGTTGCTAAAATGGGTCCTTTCTCGAGAAAAGTTTCTCTCGAAAGAGTTGAGTGGGAGGAAGATAAAACTTGATGAGGTTGTTAAACCTTTGTTTCAACCAGAGAGTAGCGCAGCGCAGAAAGTTGTTTCTGTGGAGCCTAAGTTAGTTGAAGAGGAAGTTAATGATGATGATCCTAAAGCTTCGGATCAAGTTACTATCAAACCTTGTAGGTTGACAAGGACGCATACTTCTCCTGTGTTGTACGACAACCCTGTCTTGGAGGTCATGTTGTTGGACAACGATGAACCTACAAACTATGGAGAAGCGATGATGGGCTCGAATTCCATCAAATGGTTGGAGTCCATGAAATCCGAGAAAGGATCCATGTATGAAAACCAAGTATGGATTTTGGTTGACTTGCCTGTTGGATGACAGGTCGTTGAGTACAAATGGACCTTTAAGATGAAGACAGACGCTAGTGGTGAATGTCACCATTTGTAAAGCTCGACTTGTCACAAAGAAGTTTCCGCCAAGTTCAAGGAGCTAACTACAATGATACCTTCTCACTCGTAGTGATGCTAAAAGTTTGTTGGAATTATGTTAGCAGTTGGTGCATTTTTTAATTTATAAAATCTGGCAGATGGATGTCAAAACATCGTTTCCTTAACGGTTTCCTTGAGGAAAGGTTGTATGTGATACAACCAGAAGCTTTTGTCAGTACTAAGGATGCTAAAAGGTGTGCAATCTCTAGTGATCCTTCTATGGTCTGGAGAAAGCATCTCGGACTGGAAATATATGCTTTGATGAGGTGATCAAAGTTTTTGAGTCTATACAAATTTTATGAGAAACTTGTATTTACAATAAAGTGAGTGGGACCACTATAGAATTTCTGATAAGCATATGTGGATGACATATTGTTGATCGGAAATGATGTAAAATTTCTGGAAAGCATAAAGGGGTTTTTGAGAAGGAGTTTTTCAAAGGAAAAACTAGAATGAAGCTACTTAATTATTGGGCATCAAGATCTATAGAGATAGATCAAGATTCTTGACGAGGCTTTTAACAAGTACATACCTAGACAAGATTTTGAAAGAGTTCAAAATGGATCAGTCAAAGATGGAGTTCTTGCTTGGTTTGTAAGGTGTGGAGTTGGGTGAGACTCAAATCTCGACCACGGCAGAAGAAAGATAAAGAATGAAGGTCGTCCCCTATGCCTTAGCCATAGGCTCTATATAGTATGCCATGATGTGTACCGCACCTATGTGTGCCTTGACATGAGTCTATCAAGGGGTACAAGAGTGATCCAAGAGTGGATTACTGGACAGCGGTCAAAATTATCCTTAGTATGCCTCTTATAGACTAGCTCATTGGTCAAAGATGGTTAAGGTTTCCTAGCCATGGACATGAGATGTCATTTCATAATGGGATCACATCATTAGGAGAATGATGTGATGGACAAGACGCAAACTATAAACATAGCATATGATCGTGTGAGTATATGTTCCTATGACCATGTTTTCTGCATGTCAAGTATCCGTTCCTATGACCATGAGATCATGCAACCCACTGACACTGGAGGAGTACCTTGTGTGTATCAAACGTCGCAACGTAACTGGGTGACTATAAAGATGCTCTACAGGTATCTCCGAGGGTGTCTATCTAGTTGGCATGGATCAAGACTGTGATTTGTTACTCCGTGTGACACAGAGGTATCTCAGGGCCCACTCGGTAATACAACATCACAACAAGCCTTGCAAGCAAAGTGACTAAAGTGTTAGCCACGGGATCTTGTAGTACGGAACGAGTAAAGATACTTGCTCGTAACAAGATTGAACTAGGTATAGAGATACCGACGATCGAATCTCAGGCAAGTAACATACCGAAGAACAAAGGGAACATCATATGGGATTAACTGAATCCTTGACATAGAGGTTTAACCAATAAATATCTTCGTAGAATATGCAGGAAACAATATGGGCATCCAGGTCCCGTTATTGGTTATTGACCATAGAGGTGTCTCGATCATGTCTACATAGTTCTCGAACCCGCAGCGTCTGCACACTTATGATTCGGTGACGTTTCGATAGTATAGAGTTATGTATGGTGGTGACCGAAGGTTGTTCGGAGTCCCGGATGAGATCCCGGACGTCACGAGGAGCTCCGGAATGGTTCGGAGATAAATATTGGTTTATAGGAAGTCCTATTTTTGGTCACCCGAAAAGTTTCGGGCTCATCGGTAGTGTACCGGGAGTGTCGGGAGGGTACCCGGGGACCATCGGAAGGGGTGTTTCGACCCAAGATGCTACATGGGCTGTGGGAGGAGGTATACCAGCCCTTAGTGGGTCGGACAAAGTCCCAGAAGAGGCCCATGTGGCTGGGAGGAGAAACCCAAGGTGGAATGGAGGTTTACAAGTGGGAGAGAAGGAGTCCTAATCCTACTAGGATTGGAGGAGGACTCATCCTCCTACAACTTCAGCTGAACCAAGGGTTGGACCCTTGGGGGCCAAGTATCCTCCCTCCCTCCTCGTATATATACTAGAGGTATTGAGGGTGTTTCACAATAGAAATCAGCCACGTGCTACCCTCTCCTCTAGATCATAGTTTCTCCTCTAGATTGTTTCAGCGGTGCTTAGGCGAAGCCCTGTAGGAATAGTTCCACCACCACCGCCGTTATGTCGTCGCGCTGCCAGAGAACTCATCTACCTCTCCGCTCCCTCTTTCTAGATCAAGAAGGAGGAGATCGTCATCGAGGTGTACGTTTGTGTAGGATCTAGAGAGGCGTGTCAAGAGGGGGGGTGAATAGACTACTAGCAGGAATTTAAAACCTAACCTTTTCCCAAGTTAATTGGTTGGATGATTTTAACTATTTTAACAAGTCTAGCAAGTCTAACAGCCCTACACATGCATGTCTACAAGTATGTCCGCGAAAAGTAAAGACATTGCACATGTAAGTAAAGAGATGGGATAGGAAGATCAAACGCAATAGGTGATGTAAAGATTTTTCCCGTGGTTCCGGTAGGTGGTGCTATCATACGTCCACGTTTATGGAGTCTTCAACCCATGGAGGGTAATGGTTGCGAGAGTCCGCGAAGGGATCCACCCATAAGGGTCCACAAAGTAGCAACCTTGACTATTCCATATGACTACCGTCCACAAAGGACTAGCCTCGCTATGGGTAGATCTTCACGAAGTAGGCAATCTCCTTGCCCTTACAAACTTCTTGGTTCACTCCACAACACGAAGTAGGAGGCTCCCAAGCGACACCTAAACAATCTAGGAGGCACCACCCTCCAAAAGGTAATAGGCTCGGTAATGATGATGAACTCCTTGCTCTTGTGCTTCAAGATGATAGACTCCTCAACACACAATCTCTCTCACACAGATTTGGCTTGGTAGAAAATATGGGATTGGTGGAAAGCAACTTGGGGAGGCTAGAAATAAAGATCCATATGGTTGGAGTGGAAGATCTTGACCTCAACACAAGGGTAGGTGGTTCTCTCTCAGAAAACTGAGTAGGATAGGTATGGAATAGTTCTGAGTGCTTCACTTTCGAGTCAGTGGTGGTGAAGGGGTATATATAGGCATCCCCAAAAATCCAACCATTACACACAATAAGTCAGACTCGTGACACCGACGTGTTAATCTCGATGGTACCAAAGTGACTAAAAGTGGCAACTTTTGAATCTCGGAGGGACCGATATACAATACTCGGTTGCACCAACAAGGTGACCAACGGTCAGATTTACCAAACTTGGTGATGCCGATTCACCATTCTCGATCGTACCGAAAATGAGAACTTGCGTCACATAAAGTTGGTAACTCAACTCGGTGGCACCGAGTGCAGTGTCAGCTACACCAAAGTGTTAGGGTTTGGCTGAGTTTGTCTAGGGTTTGGAACTCGATGGCACCGGGATAGGAATGTTGGTTGCACCGATTTTCATGTTTGACTTAGGATAGACTTTGGTGGGAGAGTATGTGGATGTTTTCGTGATTGTCACTTGTGCACGTTTGAGCATATTGTTCACCATCAAAACTTTACCCCCTTTTAATAGTATTGGCTTTCCTATGGACTCAAAGTGATTTCTCACAAATGTAAAATGTAGAGTCCTCTTGCTTGAAGCTTGGCCAACCTATTTCCTTGAATCTTGGGGTGATTCCACAATCTCCACAATCCTTTTGCCAACTCAACTCTCCATGCACTATTATCTGAAATACACCAGATAGAGGTGTTAGTCCAAGAGACAATGTATGTTGTCATGAATTATCAAAACCACCAAGGAAGCATGTTATGCTTTCAGTGTGCTGAACACGGAGGTGACGTCCATTCGGCGCTAGATTGGAAGGACCGTGATCAAGATCACGAGATGATTCGTGATTGGATCGCGAGATGGATCATGATGGGATCGCGGGATGCTTGGTGATTTGGATCGTGAAGACGTTCGACTCCATCAACCGCGTTTCTTAACGCTTCTCGCTTAGCGATCTACGAGGGTATGTAGATCCACTCTCCCTCTCGTAGATGCTCATCACCATGGATAGATACTGCTTGTGCATAGGAAAATTTTCATTTCCCATGCAACGTTCCCCAACACACCGAGTCCCATGGGCCCGACGGTAACTCCCGAGCCCACAGCATGCATGACCCGACCAAAGGGGGCGAAGTGGTGCGGGCTCGAACCGCTTGCGGGCCAAGCTCGAGGTGTGGTGCGTGATGGGGCATGTGGGTGCCTTCCCTCCCCACGACGGCTCGGAAACTGCCCGGGCTGACAAAAAGCGGATGCGTAGAGAGGAGCCATCATTGCTTCCCTTTGCGTCACATCCTCCTCCCCACATCTTCCTCCCTCGCGCAGAATTGCTCCAAATCCAATCCCTTGCGAGGTAGCTTCTCTTCTCTCCACACGGCTCCAGCACTCAGATGGCGCCCGCCAGCAAGAAGGGGAAGGACACGACCTACGCCGCGAGCCATGCCGCCGTTGGGCCGGCTCTCTTGCCCTCCATCGTCTCGGATAAGGAGGATCTAGGCCCGGTGCTCCTGATGGTGGCCAGCAAGCGAAACGAGGGGTAGGTGACTGGGATCTGGTTGGGCTTGATGGCGCTAAGCGACCTGTCGGTGTCCGCTTACCCCTTCTTCTACCACAACAATTACGTCAGGATGGTCCCGCCGTTCTCCAAGTTCTTCTATGCCATCCTTTCCCATTACCAGATCCACGCCCTGCATCTTTAGCCCAACTCTGTCCTCCTCTTGGCCATCTTCACCTTCTATTGCGAGGCTTTCATGGGCGTGAGGCCCTCGCTGGCGCTCTTTTGCCACTTCTTCAGCATGCGGTTCACGGCCCTGGACCAACGCTCCGTGTGCCTCTCCTTCATTGACGTCACGGGCGTGAGCATATGCTTGAAGGCCGGGAAGAAGGTGGAAGGCTAACAGCCGCGTTGGGTCTTCATGGACGCGCGTCGGGTCAGCTTGTTCCTGACGGCCCCTATGGGCCGGCCCGCGTAGACCCCCGGGTGGACCTACGAGAAGATCACCAACCCGAGGGTGGAGCCTATAGTCGAGTGCATTTCCACGCACAGGGATGCCCAATTGACGGGAGCGATGGTCATCAAGGAGTTCCTGGGGCAGTGTATCACGTCGCTCTAGGCGCACTCACCCCCGTGTGGGAGCTCCTCGACATGATGGACCCGATGAGGCTGCACGTTAGCGACCCGACACACGACGAGCTAGATGGGGCCATGGGAGCCCTACTTGGACCCACCCCGGGGATCTACCAGAGGTCACGCTGCCACTGTATGGCTGCGCTGACATGGGGGAGCTTTTCACGGAGATGCCCGCGTTTGACGAGTGGGGGCTCATTGGGTCGCACCTGATTTCCTCCATTGCAGTGGCATCCTCCAGCGAAGGCGACAACGACAGAGACTCGGAGGCCATGGAAGAAGAAGAGGGTACTGGTCGGGTGCCATCGCCCAGCCTCCAGGCGTCCCTAGGCGGCCTCGGGGACGATAACGACGCCGCAGATGAGCAACAACGGGCTGCTCCCCCCGAGCTCGTGAACATGGATGGGGAAGCGGGATCAGGCCCCATAGCCTCCCTTGTGTCGGAGCCGGGGGCCCACATCGGAGGCGCAGCAACGACCCCAACGGCGGCTACGCCTCCCCATTGGGCCTCCCAAGCCCCTAGGGAAGAGAGGAACAATGCCGGACTCATCAGGGGCCGCACCGAGTGCCCCATGTGTAACATCAAGGCGGCGCGCGGGAGCAGCATGAGCGCGCCCTCCATCACCGAGAGGAAGAGGAAGTGGTCTGTCGGTTATGAGTAAGTACCTTAACCCACTTTCACACTATGTGCTTGTGAACGGTTTGCCCGGGCTAAGCCCTTGCTGGCGTAGGTGTCCCGGCTGTGGGGGGAGAAGAAGAAGAAGATAGCTGTCAGGGCAAAGGTGACACCCATCCCGAAGGCGGCTTCAGCCCTCGGTCGAGGCCTCGGCAGGCACGGGGGCGGTGTTTGTTTTTCTGGCGCCGTTCTTATCCACGTGGGCGCCATGGCGGTGCCCAGCACCTCCCCAACGCTGCGAGGGGGCCCGAGCGCCAAGGCCGTGATGACCCAACCCCTGGCACCACTCGCCAAGGCCGTGGCGATCCAGCCTCCGGTGCTGCCTACCGTGACAACTGCGGTCCATCCTCCGGCGCCACCTCCCATGCCTGTGGATTCTCAACCTGCGGGGGAAGGAGGGGTGTCTCAACCATCGTCGACCGTCCTGACACCCGCAACCAACCATGGCAGAGAGCCTGACCTAGGCCACCCTCAAGTTGTGTACACCTTTGGGGCCCCACAGGTCAATGGGACATCTTCTTCACGCGGGCCACGTGAGACAAGCGCGGAGGGTGACCTAGAGCCTCTGGCGCCTCAAGCGAATGCTGTTGGGTCCCCTCTAGTTACAACAATGTCAAGTGCCGGGGCGTCAGCTCCCACGCAGGCTCCCGCCCTGATGGACCAGGGCGCCTTGCTCAGGTGTGGAGCCCTGACCGATGCCCAGGACGTGCTCGACCGGCTCGGGGTGGGCTTCCAGGATGCGCTCGACCTTCTCAGGGAAAACTTCCGAGGCCCCGAGGCACGTCTCACCGCCGAGCGCTCGAAGCTTGCCGCATGATGGTGCCAGCTTGATGCCTCCACCAAGGAGGCTTTCGTCAGGACCGACGCCGCCCTTGTGGAAGGCAAGAAGGAGGCCGCCTGCAAGAGCACTCTTGCCGAGATAATAGCACTCGCCAAGCAATGTGAGGAAGCAGAGGCTAGTCTGAAAGCGCTTCGGGAACAGGTCATGCAAGCGCAACAACTCCAGCTGCGGGAAGAGGACCTCAAGGCCCATGAGGCGAAGCTCGTAGACTACAAATTCGGGCATGCGAAGGTGACGGCCGAGCAGGCCACGAAGCACGGGCGCCTAGAGAGGCTGCAACACAAGGTGGTCGAGGCCGAAGAAGCTCATGCCAAGCAAGTTTCTGAGGCCAACACCAAGCTGGACGCCCGGGAGAAGGAACCTCAGGTCGCCGCCAACACAAGGGCGAAAGCAGACCATGCCGTGCTTTCCTCCCTCAAGCTCAGGGCCGACAAGGCCCTGATCTCTATTTGCAGATTGAGCTTCGAGACTCCTCTCGCCCCTCAGGGCGCCATCTACGTCGAGCTCTCCTCCGAGCTCGTGGGGAAGCTCAAGGGAACGACATAGAAGTTGGATGGCATCATGGAGGAGGAAAGTCGCGATCTCCTCTCTGTGGTGGCGACCCGCATCTTTAGCCATTTCCTCCTCCGTGATCCCTACTTCAACTTTGACGTGGTGACTGGACATGTGCATGAAGAATCTCGCAACAGCTTGGCGACAGTTGTGGAAGGCGACGTGAATGCATTGCTCGAGAATTTCTTCCGTAGCGACAATGGCGAGCAGTCTGGCGGCGAGCCTTCTTTTATCATCCTCCAATAAATTGGTTCTCCCTCGAGCAGGCGTGAGATGACAGTTTATTCATGGGGAATACTTTGAGCTTTGTAATAACTACTTTTGATCTATGATTTTCCTTCCCACGCTTGGTTTCTCTTTTGCTTGCCTTTATGCTGTGCATCGACAGGGCCCAGCCCCGCGCATACCTCAATAGTCGCTGGAATGCCAGGTTATGATGCATTAGTGGAACCAGGAGGTGAGGGGATACGGGCGCTATTGAAGTCTCCTGAGGTGCAATGCTCAAGATCCCCCCTTTGACGCACAAGCGACCTGCTCGAGAGCCCCCATGCTCTGCATCGGTAGGGCCCAGCCCCACGCATACCTCAGCCGTCGTTGGAATGCTAGGTCGTGACACCTGAGCAGAGCAGGAGGTGAGGGGCTACATGCGCTAGTGAAGGCTTCTGAGGCGCAATGCTCGAGAGCACCCCTTTGACGTGCAAGCAGTCCACATGAGGAGGAATCCTGTGCAAAGAGAATTGCATTGGGAGCATCGCGCGAGGAGACTAGACACCAAGGACATCAGGAGGTGACGTGCATGGGTCAAGCCCTTGAGACAAAGCTTGATCGCTTGGATTTATCAGCGCTGCACAGACTGACCTGAGAACAGGCACCGTGTCCACCCCCCGCTCGCGCGAGGTACAATGGGAAATTAGCTAGCGTGGAGCTCAGTCGTGGGCGTGGGCGGGAGGCTTCCACTTGGGCGTGGGCAGGAGTCCTCCTAAGGCCGAGGGCGTACTTATGGGAGGCTCCGGGGCGTATACATCCCCAACCTTATTATTATGTGAGAGGGTCACGGGCGGCGATTATAGAGGTGTCACATGCTCTAGGCATAAGGTTTGGGAGCTCCTTCCTCGGTCTCCATGCGGGTTGTGCCTCACTTTTTACGCAACTGTGTGTGCATGGATCCTGTGGCATGGGGGCGACGCGCATCGGGTGGCCGTCCCGAGGCCACCACACGAAGAGGTTTGATACCGAGTACACAGGAGGTGACATGTACAGGGCTGGCCCATTAGACAGAGCTCGGTCACTTGGATTTAGCGGCGTTGCGGGGACATACCTGAGAAAAGACACTATGTCGAGTTCCTTCATGAAATGAACAGCGGAAAGCCACCCGATGCATGGCACCTGAGGTGATGAAACACCCACTGGAAGTCATGCACGTCGAGATGTGCCCCTACTCACCTATTGTCGGAAATCCCCTGATAGGGCGACAAACCAAGAATTAAAGGAGGTGACATGCACGGGAGCAAGCCCGTGAGACAGAGCTCGATCGCTTGGATTTATCAACGCTGTAGGGAAGAACCCGAGGATAGATGTCGTGTCTAGCACCAACCGAGGGACATTCGAAAGACAGGTCGCGGGAGCGCAATGATTTCAAATGGTGGCGAGGAACCAAACACAAGGCTTAAGAAGATATCATAAACTCTGAAAGGAATAATAAGGTTCGCTACACAACCAAAAAGCAAGAATCTTGTAGGGACGGACCCACGCCGGCCTGAGGATAATGTGCCCCAAAGGGCACACTCAACTTGAACAAACCAAAAAGTCACCTGGCAATTGTGCAGCTGCGGAAGCGTCAAATCGCGCGGTGAAGCGTGTCGCGGAGGCTCTCCCCTCAAGGGTCGTCTGGCTCCAGAGGCCTTGGAGGCAAGTGAAGCCCTGGCACCACGTGAGGCGCCTTCATGAGCCACGCCAGCCTTTGGAAGCCGACGCTGGAGCTCACCAAGCCAAAAGACATGCAGACGTAGTTGGTCGTGATGCTCGAGGTCCGGAAGAGGCCCTGGGACCAGGCCCTCTGAAGGTTCGCGATGTCGATGCACATGCGTGTCTTGCTGCTCCTCCTGGGGGCGACAGTCTAGCTATCGAGGCATTCCGGGCGACGCTCCTCTTATAGCTTGTCGATCCCTTCGTCGATGACCTCCCGTAACCTTGGAGTTAGGCGCCACACTCTTTGCTCGTAGGGGCACGCGTGGAGGCACGCCTCCAAGTGGTGCTCGAGCACCTCCCTCTTCATTCTGGCCAAGTCAGATGCTTTGTAGGTGAAAGCCCCCCCAGCCTGGCCTGAGGGAGGCACTAGGCGCGCCTTCCTATGTCAGGAAGAGGCCGACACCGACTGTGGGCACGGGGCTCGCGTCGCGGCCATCAGGCGCTACACTCTTCGCCTTGGTGATGCCTGGGAAGGGTAGCAGTTGCTTCTTCCTTGGGGGCGCCTCGCGAGGCACCGCGTCCCTACGTCATCGGAATGTTCTCCCGCGGCAGCCTATAGGCGCGCTTGAGGGAGCAGACCGCGTCCTTCTCTTCGTAGGCAATGGTGATGACACCGCCATAGCCCCACATCTTGAGGACATTGTAGCCGTGGTGTGCTGCCGCCATGAACTTGGCAAGCATGGGGTAGCCCAAGATGGCATTGTACGGGAGGATGAAGTCGATGACCTGAGTGTGGTAGTTGTCGTGCGTGCCGAAGGTGACTTGGAGGCTGATCTTCCCTAAAGGAGTGGTGGAGCCATCGGTCACCCCAGACAATGTCCTAGTCGGCATTAGCTAGGCATAGGGTACCTGGAGCGTCTCAAAGGTCTCCACAGAGAGCAAGTTGAGGCCCACACCTCTGTCGATGAGAGTCTTGGCGACCAGGACATTGCTAAGGGTGGGGGTGCACATCATGGGAAGTGCACCTACGACGGCCGTGGAGTAGAGGTTGTCCCTATCATCGAAAGAGATAGTGTACTACGACCACTGGAGGGGTTTCACGGCCTCTAGCCTCGGGAGGGTGGTGTTTACCTCATGGGAAAATTGCTTGAATCGATAGTTCAACGAATGGGCATGGGCTCCGCCAAGGATGCATGCCATCGTGCGAGGCTCTTGGTAGCCCCCAGGACCGTCATCACGCTAGTTGTCGTCGTTCCTCCTTGGTGGCGGTGGCAGCGGTGGGAGCACAACATTGTCCCGAGGGCACACCTCACGGGGATGGTCACGCCAACAGTCATACCAAGGCTGCTCACACCAGCCCTGGCGAGGGTTGCCGCCGCGGCTATCCCACCTGCCGCGACCGCGGCCGCCGCCGCCTTCGCGTCCAGCGCCACTGTTGTTGCATTCGGAGCGCCGGCCAACACGCTCATCTCAGAGAATCTTGTGTTCCTGGCAGTCTTCAGTGTTGTGGGTTGCGCACGTCGTGGTAGATACAGAATGAGCGGCGGTCCTTCTCGGGCATGTCGTGGTCGCGACTGCACTTTTTCTCAGGCTCCGCCGCGAGCACAGTGGGTCCCTTGCACTTGACCTCCTTGCCTTTGTCCTTGCCGTCGTCTGTGCAACGTCGGGGTTTTCATGGATGAACATGCGGCCCTCCTCAGCCTTGGCGAATTTGTCGATGGTGTTGAACAGCTCCAAGTCCGAGCTAAGGTTGTCGTTGATGGCGAGCTTCTCACACATCTTGAGGTCCTTGACGCCGTTGGAGAACGCGATGATGACGGCTTCATCCCTAGTGGGTGGGATCTTGTTGTGCACCTGGTTGAACCGCTGGATGTACTTGCGCAGGGTCTCCCCAAAACGCGGCTTCACGAGTCGCGGTCGTTGATGGAGAGGGAGCGGTCGTGCGTGCCCTTGAACTTGGCGATGAACAGCTCGCAGAGGTCGCTCCATGAGGAGACCGAGTTCTCAGGCAGGTTCAGGAGACAGGCGCCATCCTTAAGGGCCATCGGGAGCTAGTTCTCCATGACCTTGTCCTTGCAGCCCACCGTCACGACGCTCAGCGCGTAAAGATGGAGAAACTCCATGGGGTCGAGGGGTCAGTCATAGAGCTGTGGCAGTTCGGTCTTGAACTTGGTAGGCCAAACCACCCTACACAGCTCACGAGTGAAGGCCCGACAACCCATGGAGCTTGATGGACCGCCACGCGCGAGGGAGGCCTAGTTCTGGCGTCCGGTTGCTGCCACGTCCTGGACGACCTGATCCTGCCGCTGCCGCTGATGCTCAAGGGCCACACGCGCGTCGGGCGGCGCGCGGCGGATGATCTGGCAGCTGACCTCGTCCTGGGCTAGTGGGGCGCTTCATGAGGTTGGTCGCACGGGCGCGGGTCTTGCTGGGAGTCAGTCAGGTCATCGCGCAGGGGAGGGGTCAAAGGTGCCCTATGGGCCCCAACCCCTCTATGGGACGGCGGGGGCCAAAGTGAGCGAGAGGGCGTCGGAGCCTCCCCGGGGGCGGTGAAGAGCTCGGTGATGCGGCCCAGCCACGCGTCAAAGCTAGCGTCTGCTGGGCGGTAGCGAAGCAATTTTTGGGCCATGAGCAGCTCCGCCCGCATGTTCACCTACTCGATACGGGCGTGGGAGGAGGAAGCTGTGGTGGTGCAGCCCTCCCTCTACATGGAAGGGTGCGCAGAGGAGTCTTGCTGCTCGGGGGCAGCGGTGTTAGTGGCCGCAGCGGCCTCGGCACCGGCTGTGTGGCAACGACCATCTCAGCCAACGGGCCGGTCTGAGCGACTCAGGCTGCCCTGCGCTCGAAGTGCACATGGCGAGCATTAGCGATGGGTTCGGTGAAGGTGGAGCCAAAATGGAGCTGGAATGCGGCAGTGCACCCCTACCCGGTGTGCCAAATGTCAGAATAGGGGCTCCGCAGACCCAAGAAGGTTCAAACTCTAGGGTGCGCTCGATCTCCTTCCCTACTCTAATTCACAACCCATGACAACCCTACAGTGCCTCGCGCTAAGGAAGACAAACAAGGAACACACAATTTACCTAGGTTCGGGCCACCTCACGGTGTAAGACCCTACTCATGCTTGTCTGGATTGCTTGGGAGAATGAACGAGTACAAGGCATGTTCTTGCCCACCAAAGAGTCTTATGTTCTATGGTGGCTGGTTCCGCCTTTTATATTGGCCTTGGTCCTCTTCCACTGAAAATACAAGGCGGGAATGGTTGCCACAACGCCCAGTTTGAAGGAGGACAAGACTGTAGCCTATTTGGTCAAAAGGTGGTCTTCGCCTGCTAAAGCTCCTTGCTTCGACATGCCGGTGGGCTCGGGGGTGACCTTTGTCCTGCCGAGCCCTCAGTCTTGGTCCTCATGCACCGGATGGGCAACCTTTGGGAATTGCTTTGGGAACCCGCGAGCTGGCACTGCTTCTTTATCACCAAAGAGGGAAGCCTCTGTATCTGTGCCTGTTGGCACGACTCTGTGTTCCAATCTGCGCAGGCCACATCAGCCACGTGAAGGGGGCGTAGGGTTGCATTACCCATCCATGTTGTCCTTGGTGCCCTGCTCAGATCCCCATGGGCAGCCTCAAGAGGGGGTCCCATGACGAGGTTCCCGGAGGCGGCCTCAAGGGGGCCCCATCGTCCTCCTGATAACACTTGTCGGCATGCGCCTCGCGAGGAGGTGGCCCTCGCGAGGGTCTGATTCCTAAGGCTTCGTGAGTAACCTTACTGGGCCCTCGACACGTGTCGCACCTTTGGCCACAGGCAGGCGGGCCTGGGTACCCCAGTCCCATGGGCCCGACAAGGGCGATCTGACTAGTGGGGTCCACTAGTTAGTGTCTCGAAGCGAGGGGGAGCGTGCAGGTTGGCTATCTTAGCTAGGTGGGTCTTTCCCTTTTCTTTTGTTTTTTGTTTGTGTTTTATTTCTTTCCTCTTTTGTGTCTACTTATAAATTCAAAACTATTTTGAATTTGAATTAACTTTCAACAATGGAATACTTCAATTCCAAATGGAATATTTAGAAATGTTTAAACATTTCTTTTGGGCAATTTGGACATATAATTTCTACACTTATATTTTATACTTGAATTTGAATTTGGTTTCAAAACCAAAGTTGTTCCAAATTTATTGTAGAAAATATGGAGAGGGTCTTGTTAATCCTTTGATCTTGTAGAATTCTATTTCTTGGAAAATTCAATGCATAGCCAAATTTGATAACTCCCTCTTGATTTCCATTTGATTTTCACTTGATTCACGTTCGCTACTTTGATAATTTGATATGTGGGTGGAACGGTGCTTGGGTGCTGTCGTTACTTGGACAAGACTCCCATTTATGATTAACCCCTCCCACAAGCATCCGCAACTACGAAAGAAGAATTAAGATAAATCTAACCATAGCATGAAACGTGTGGATCCAAATCAGCCCCTTACGAAGCAACGCATAAACTAGGGTTTAAGCTTCTGTCACTCTAGCAACCCATCATCAACTTATTACTTCCCAATGCCTTCCCCTAAGCCCAAACAATGGTGAAGTGTTATGTAGTCGACGTTCACATAACACCACTAGAGGAGAGACAACATACATATCATCAAAATATCGAACGAATACCAAATTCACATGATTACTTATAACAAGACTTATCCCATGTCCTCGGGAACAAAGGTAACTACTCATAAAACATATTCATGTTCAGAGTCAGAGGAGTATAAGTGATGATCAAGGATCTGAACATATAATCTTCCACCAAGTAAACCAACTAGCATCAACTACTAGGAGTAATCAACACTACTAGCAACTCACAGGTACCAATATGAGGTTTTGAGACAAAGATCGGATACAGGAGATGAACTAGGGTTTGGAGAGGAGATGGTGCTTATGAAGATGTTGATGGAGAGTGACCTCCTCTCGATGAGAGGATCATTGGTGATGATGAGGGCTTCGATTTCCCCCTCTCGGAGGGAAGTTTCATCGGCAGGATCGCCCTGCTGGAGCTCTAGATTGGTTCTGCCCAAGTTCTGCCTGAGATGGCGGAGCTTCGTCTCGAAAGGTCTCTTATGATTTTTCCTCGACGAAACCCTCCATATAGCAGAACATGGGCACCGGAGGGCTGCCAAGTGGGCCACAAGCTCGGTGGCCCGGCCAGGGGGCCGTGGCCAGCAAGCTTGTGGCTCCCTGGTGGGCTTCCTGATGTATTTCTTTCGCCCAGTGTTTTTGATATATTCCAAAATAATTCTTCATAGATTTTCAGGACTTTTGGAGTTACGCAGAATAGGTATCTCAGATTTGCTCCTTTTCCAAACCAGAATTCCAGCTGCCGGTATTCTCCCTCTTCATGTAGACCTTGTAAAATAAGAGAGAAAAGGAATAATTATTGTACCAAAATGTGTAATAACATGCCATAATGCAATGAAATTCAATATAATATTATGATGCAAAATTGACGTATCAATGCCCCATGGCCCCATGGCCCGAGGACCACCGGAGTGGGGTGGACCTACAGCGGCACCGGCAGGAGGCAGAAACCCTAGCTTATTTGTGAAAGAGGTGGAGGCGGCTAATCAGAGTAATTACTGGTGGAATAAATGGTTATGTGAAAAAAATACTAGTGCGCGAAATAGTCATGCATGCAAATACAAACTTCTTCCCGGAAAAAATAAATGCCAATAACAAATGGAAAATAAAACGTATCAATTTAACCAAAATATAACCGCCATATGGGTTATTCCATTTATATGGTATTGGTGTTCAAAGAGCAACCTCGAAATCTGAAGAAAAAAGTAGTGTTAAAAGAAAGGGAAAAAACTGCAAAACTCATTTTTTTCGGAAACCTGCAAAAACACCTCAGCTACGCTACAAGACGATGGAATGGGGGATACATCATTACTCCTATTTGCTGTGAATGCTATATCTCGCTCAACGCAAGCTCAAAGTAAGTCTCGATGGCTTTCCCCTCATATAGTTTACTAGGCCGACCCGTTTTCTTTTGTATTTTTCGATCCCTAGCTCTTGGCTTTTATTCACACGCTCACTTTCAGTAGTCTTTTTATTTCTTTTATATGTGAAATCATTGGATTATTCCGGGTTTTATCAGTTTTTCCCTCTTTGTGTATTTCTTTGCCAGTTTTCTTCAGTTTCAACTAGTTTTTCTTTTGTTGCTTTTTATTTCCGATGTGTTTTCTATAAGATTTTCATTGTTTTTTATGTGTTTTAATGATTTTCATCGATTCTTTGGGTTTATAACTCTTTTCTTTTGTTTTTATGTGTTGTTTGTATCGTTTTATCTAAGTTTTGACATGTACATTTTTTATACATATAAAACATTGTTTTTATGCATGTAAAACATTTTTTATTGTTTTTATCATTTTTTGTTATTTTTTTCCTTCTTGTTCTTTTCTTTTTTAATTGTTTTTCTTACTTCTTCATGCTTTTCTTTTCTTTTCTTTTCTTTTCATCATCATTATACTATTGTTATCTATTTTTTTCCTTCGTTTCTCTTTTGTTTCTTTCATCGCTGTCATTGGGTTTCTTCTTTCCCATTTTCGTCCTTTTGCTTTGGATTTTATTTCTTGAGATTCAGCAATCTTATGTTTTTATTTCTATCTTGGTATCTCGTTTGTTTCTTTCTTGATTTTAAACATTTTATATTTCTTTTTTGCACATGTTTCTTTGTTTTTCTTTTTTGATCGTTTGGTTTCTATTTAATATATTTTTGAAATATATGCGCAAAAATAGTATATACACATTTAAATTTTTTAAAAGCTTCATTAATTATTTCCTAATACATGATTAACATTTTTCAAATGCAAGTTTATCATTTCTTGACTACATGGTCAACATTTTTTCTATATTCAATTTTATCATTTCTCAAATCAGTGATTAATTTTTTTCAAATAGTTGATTAAGATTTTAAAAATACTTAATTAACATTTTTGGAATACATTGTAAAATAAAATTTCTACATGCGTTTAACATTTTTAAATCGTTGATTAACATTTTTTACATATAAGTTTGAAATTTTTATGAATACATGCTCACCATTTTTTCTATACACATTTAGTTTTTAAATGTGTGATTAATAATTTTTATATATTTTTAATTTTTTTAAAGAGCTTCATTATGACATTTTTAATACATGATAGTTTTGTTTTTCGATAATTTTCTTTTCTTCATCATTATACTATTGTTCTATCACACATTGTACATTAATATTTTTTGTAAACATGAGAAGCATTTTCTTATACACATTAAATTTTTATCAATTGGTTGCTTAACATTTTTTCTAATGTATTATTTAATTTTATAAATATATTTATATATAACATTTGAAAGTGGAAAGAAAAATAAAGAAAGAGAAAAACCGTGAAAAAACAAAAAAAAGGTCATGGCATATACGACCTGATGCGTGTAGCAAGGTGCAAGGCCGAACAAACACTTGGCAAGCTCAGTTGAGTCGATTTCATTTGTTTTTATCTACCATTTTCATGGTGAATTTCCTTCGAAAAAGTATTTTTGGATTTTTACAGACATAAAATAATTATAAACTAACACGTAGAAATAAAAAGAAATATCAGAAAAATGATCATGTTCTTTAAAAGAGTTCGTTATATATAATTTTTATTAAAGTATACTAAGAGCAAGTTTAACATACATAAAAAAGTTCATTGTGTGTAAACAAAACTTCTCCATATACTATATAAAATGTTCAGCATGTATTTAGAAAATGCTTACCATATATTAGAAAAATGGTGACCGTATACTTACTAGATGTACAATGTTTATTTAATTTGTTTTGGGCATATATTATAAAAATGAGAATTACAAAAAAGGAAAAAACTGAAAGAAAAAACGGATAGTAAAACAAAAATAAAAATGAAACCTAAAATAACAAAAAATAACCACAAACAGAAAAACTTAAAAATCTACCCATCAACGAACCAAAAACACACGCGTCGTCGCCACAACTCCAGGAGAGGCCACCGTGGACCCATTCGACGACAACGATGAGTCTAAGGAGCAAAAAAACCTTCTCTCCATTAGCAAGAACTTCCAGCAGCTCCAAACTCATTACGGTAACTGCTCAGAGTAGTTGGATCGCTGGGAAGCCATCCTTGCTGAGGTAGAGGCTGATTTCCAGAGGAGCCTCACTGAAACGCAGGCTTGGATCATAGAATGTCGTCAAGATCTTACCACCCGCCAAGACCGGCTTGCCAAGGCTATAGAAGAATTCATCTTGAAAAGGTCAAGGCAGAGGCTGCATTGGAGAAGGCGGATCAAAGGATTGCTGCTATCGACGTAGACCTCATCAAGCGCAAGGCCGAGCTTGACCCTCATGAAGAGGACCTTGCCGCTCGAGAGTTAGCCATCACTGCCCAACTTGACACCCAACTGGCACAGCAGATTCAGGAGCTAGAGCAGAAGCACAAGGAGGTCATCAAGGCGCAAGCTACAGAGCACACCGACACGATTCAAGAGGCTAGCAAGGTTGTTGAAGCTGTTGAAGCCGCCAAGACTAAATTGGAAAGCAAAGTACAACAACTGGAGTTGAACCTTGCCGCTTCTGGCAAGGAAATCTTGGAGTTTTAGGAGAGCGCGCAGAAGGCAGCTCATACCCTAGGGGAGCTGCACACATCAATCTCCGGCAAGACCCAAGAGCTCTCTGATGCTGTCGATTCTATTGTTGGCTTGAAGCTAAAGGTGAGCACCTTGGAAAAGCACCTTGAGGGCACGAGGACCAAGGAAAGCTCCCTGCTCGAAGAGCTCCGAAAGAAGAAGGAGTTGCTCGCCTCTGCCTCCTACTCCTCTAATGAGTTGAAGAAGAACTTAGCGCTTTGGATATTGCGGCTTGTGAACATCGCCGACATGCTTTCCATCTAGCTAGCTACCATGGGCCTGGAGAAGTGGAGGTTCCCCAATGATGGCAGAGAAGTGGAAAGCGTCAAGCTATCCATTTTCGTTGAGGGGCTCATCGGGGCATTGGACAAGTACGAGGAGGACCAGGCCGACAACTTCGTCAAGGAGTCCCGCGAGCTCTGCCACGACGTCATCCACAAGATACTGGTAAAGATCGCCTTCTGCAATCCTAGGATCGACTTGTCCAAGGCCTTATTCAAGATGCCAAAGAATGGTGACACTAGTCTTCCTAAAGCCCTTGTAGTGCCTATCTTCGAGAGGGTTGGTTCTGTCAAGCTGAAGCAGTAAACCCATCTTGCTTGATCCTTGCCTCCAATGGCGCGCATGTATCAAAGACAAATATCAGGAATTAGCGATGCACTTTTGTTTAAGGATGTAATATATTTTATTTGTTTGAATGCATGGCCTCTTTCTTATACTTGACTCTATACTTGTATGTTTCGGAACCATACACTTTTAGGAAATGCTTGCTAGTGCGCACATTCTTGTCGCGGAAGCTTTAGGAACATGTCCTTAGCAGCCTCTTGGAAATGCCGCTGCTGGCAAGATCAGCTTTTCATCCTCAATGTAGCTACCTTGGTTGTTGAGAACACTAAAAACAACCTAGGAGCGCCATAGATTCCGGAAAGGGTCCTTCGCATGCAGCTTGTCTCCTAAAATGTCAAAATCGTTCAAGGAAAAAGGTGTTTACAACAAAGAACTTAAAGTTTTACTAATTAAATTTTCTTTGCTATACTTCTTGCCGCAAAACGATTAACTTGAACGTTGTTTTGTTATCCATGCTCGCGAGGGCCCCTTCCATCCTTTGAGAAAAGGAAAGAAGAGAAAAGAGGAGGCTTGGAACCTTTGCGGTTCATCAATCATTTCACAGAAGTTAAAATGAACACAAATTTTCATACGATCATACGTAATTTAAATATGTACTTTGACAAAAAGTAGTAGAACACTTAGCATTATTGATTATGCACAGGGGCTCCACTTGTCTTTGTACAAAGGTTTACATGCCTTGCTGGCAGACTCGTACAAAAGAGGCTTGCCAGGGGCCCTGGCAAGCGCGCATTATGGATAGAACTTGTGAAGATGTTTGATATTCCATGAATTTTGCATTGTAGTGCCATCTTCGGTCTCTTGGAGGTCTGCGGCAGGCCTAGTGACTTGTACAACCCGGTAAGGGCCTTCCCACTTTGGAGTCAACTTGTTGCTCCCCTTCGCAGACTGGATCCATTGAAGGACAAGGTCACCTTCCCTAATATTCCAAGCATTAACCTTGTGGCTATGGTAGTGGCGCAAGTCTTGCTGGTAACGTGCAACACGCACAACAGCCTGGAGACGGGTCTCTTCGAGGAGTGTTGCGTCATCTTGCCACAACTGCTCTTTGCTCATCTTCATGAAAAGCATACACTCAAGGTTATCCATATGTGAGTTATGTGTGAGCACCTCTTCTGCACCATAGACTAGGGATAAGGGTGTCTTGCTGGTAGCTTGATTTGATGTCATTTTGAGTGACCAAAGAACTGCGAGCAACTCATCAATCCAGCACCTCCGGCAATTGTACGGCTTCTAGAATGTTCTTGTCTTGAGGCCACACAACACTTTAGCATTTTCTCTTTCCACTTGGTCATTGCCTCTTGAATGAGCATCAAAGGCAACATAGCTCTTGCTTCCAAGGGTGTTGTAGTACTTCATAAAGGTGCGGCTCATGAACTGGGTGCCATTGTCGGTGATCATCATGTTGGGTACTCCAAAACGGTAAGCAATCCCCTTGAAAAAATTGACGACTGACTATGTTGTCATGTTTCTTACCGGCTCATCCTCTGGCCACATCTCGAACTTGTCCATTGCTACGTACAAGAACTTGAAGCCCCGGTAGATCAAGGGAAAGGACCAACAATGTTGATTCCTAGACTAAGAAGGACCAAGATAGAGGTATGGTTTGGAGGGCTTGGGCTAGTCGATGTATTTGCTTGGTGGGGAATTGGCAGGCTTCGCATCTTTTCACCATAGCTACGACATCTTGGAGGGTTGTTGGCCAGTAGACACCTTGTCAGAATGCTTTGCCGACAAGAGCACGAGACCAGATATGGGAACCACACACCGCTTTGTGTATGTCCGCCAACAACTTCTGTCCATCTTCCCGGCTAATACACTTCAATTTCAGTCTATTTGGTCACTTTCTGTGAAATATGTCGTCCATAAATTGGTACATAACTGACTCTCGGGCTACTCTTTCAGCTTCTTCTTGCTCTTCAGGAAGTTCTCCTGTTTGAAGGTACTAGAGTATTCGATACGCCCATACCGGAGCTTGTGGCTCAATGACAAGGACTTCAGGCATTTCTTATGCCGTAGGCGCGCTTGCTTTAATGACAAGGGCCTCAGGCCCTATTAGAGCTTGCTACTCACCGGCTAGCATTGCATTGCTTCCGGCAACCTTCTTGCCGGCGGCTTGCGGAAGATCTGCCGGGAAGTAATCGCCAGAACTTGCTTTCTTTTTCTTGGACTGTCGTGATGATGGTGTGACAGAGGGTTGATTCAGATGGACCACAAAAAGTTCCTGGTTCTACATGTAGCTTCTAGGCGGCACATTTGGACAAGTCATCAGCAATGATGTTTTCTTCATGTGGAACATGCTCAGTTTGCATAGTGTCAAAGTGCTTGTTCGACTTCCTAACTTCATCTACATATGCCTCCATCAAATACTTGCAGCACAACTAATTGTGAATCTCCTCGGAAAATAAGCTTTGTGATGCCAAGATCAACTGCAATATGTAGGCCGGCAACAAATCCTTCATACTCAACAGTGTTGTTGGTGGCTTTCTTCGGTGGAAAGTGCATCTGGATGACGTATTTGAGGTGCTCTCTGGTGGGTGCGACAAGAAGCACTCTAGCACTAGCACCTTGTAGCAAAAAGGCTCCATCAATGTACATAATCCATCCATGGCTTGATTCCTTGCCGGTGAGAGAAGTTTCTTGAATTTCTTCATCTTGCGTTGGTGTCCATTATGCAATGAATTCCGCCAAGGTCCTGCTTTGAATTGTTGATGTGCTTTCGAACTTGAAGTCAAAACTGGCCAGCTCCAATGCCCACTCCACTATCCTGTCGGTTGCCTCTGGATTTCTCAAGATGCGCTGCAATGGAAAGCGAGTAACGACGGTGATGGGGTGTGCTTGGAAGTAGTGGTGCAACTTTTGGGAGGCCATAAGGAGGCCAAAGAGCAATTTTTGCATACTAGAATATCTTGATCTAGCACCATGCAAAAGAGTGCTGATAAATTAAACTGGGCGCTACACCACCTTCTTCTACACAATTTGTTGGTTTGATTTTTGCATTGTACTTGCATTGGCGACACCTTGGCTTTTCATGGAACAATGTGTCTTGCTGTTCGCCAGCTTAGGAGTTCCTGCCCTCTTTATCGTCAGCCTCTCTCTCAAGCACCCGACTGTTGTGGCACGATCAACGCGATCCTTGGCATCAAAGATGATGGGTGTGTGAGACCACTTGAGTGGCTTCCGTGCTTCCATTGCCGGTTCTACAAAATTGATCTCCTGGGCCCATTGTTAGAGCTGTCGGTGAAAGGAGTGCGAAGATGTGCCTGCGTAATTGCACATGGCCTCTATGGCCTTATGGAACTCCTGGCCATTAGATGCTTCTTCATCCTCTTCATCATCATCCTCATGTTATTCTTTATTGTTGCAGCCTCACGCATGCTTCTCCTTTTTCTGCTTGGCCTTGCCATGGAGACCTCCACGGCCACCACCTTTCTTGCCAGACCCACCACCACTACTCTAGCCCTTCTCCTTCTCGCGCTTCTCATATTCTTGCTTTTGCTTCTCGGAAAGCCGCTCGAGTTGCCGACACTCATGGAGATCATGGCCCTTGGTGTGGTGCATCTTGGAGTACGACCCATCGATCTTGTCTACCTTGTCACCCGCTGTAGCCTCATGGCCACACGTGAAGACGACAACATCCTTGCTGGACCCTTCGACCTTGGCTTTATTGCCAACATTGTTGTTGTCGGAGCCTTTGACGGCCATCAGTGCTTTGCCTTTGCACTTGAGCTTCCAACATTTCCTCTTTGGGGTGGCGTCGTCATTGTCCTCAGAATCAACTTCCGCGCCTACATCTCCCCCCGCATCCTGCATCGTGATGGTGTAGATGCCGAGGAACCTTGATAGATTCAACTTGCCTTCATACTTGTTGGGTACGTCAGGCTTAAAGTTCCGACAAGATGACCACTAGACTTTTCGCAGCTAACGAGTGAATGTTGGGCAACCTACCTCGTAAGGTAGGTACCCAGGGTACTGTGGCACAAGCTGATACGCCTAAAACGTATCTACTTTTCCAAACACTTTTGCTCTTCTATTGGACTCTAATTTACATGATTTGAATGAAACTAACCCGGACTGACACCGTTTTTAGCATAACTAACATGGTGTTATTTTTGTGTAGAAATAAAAGGTCATAGAATCAGACGAAACTTTTTGTGAATTATTTCTGGAATATATGAAGAATTATGGAGCGAAGATGTACCAGAGGGGGGTTGCCTATGGGCCACAAGCCAACAGGGCGCGCCAACCCCCTAGGAACGCCATGTTAGCTTGTGGGTCCCACGTGGCTCCCCAAACCATAATTCCACTCCTATAAATTCACATATACGGAGAAAAAATTAGAGAGAAGATTTCATCATGTTTCACAAGACGGAGCCTCCGCCACCTTGTGTTCTTCCTTGGGAGGGCTGATCTGGAGTCTGATTGGGGCTCTAGAGAGTGGAGATCATCGTCGTCGTCATCACCAACCATTCTCCATCAACAATTACATGATGCTCACCACCGGAAGTGAGTAATTCCTTTGTAGGCTTGCAGGATGGTGATGGGTGTGGATGAGATTGATCATGTAATCAAGTTATTTTGATAGGGCTTGATCGCTAGTATCCATTATGTTTTGAGATTAATGTTGTTATGACTTTGCTATGCTTAATGCTTGTCACTAGGGCTTGAGTGCCATGATTTCAGATCTGAAGCTATTATGTTTTCATGAATATGAGAGTGTTTTACATCCTATCTTGCAAGTTGTATGCACCTATTACGTGTCATGATCCGCATACCCCAAGGTGACAATAATTGGTATTCTTTCTGGTGATTACCGTAGTTTGAGGAGTTCATGTATTCACCATGTGTTAATGCTTTGTTACGGTTCTCCATTAAAAGGGGGCCTTAGTATACCTTAGTTTCCTTATGGACCCCACTGACATGGGAGGGTAGGATAAACGATGTCATGCATGTTCTTATTGCAAACACGTATGACTATATACGAAATACATGCCTCCATTATATTGATGAATTGGACCTAGTTTCGTGTCGCTCTAGTGCGTAACTATTACATCATGAATGTCATCCATATATACTCATTCTGATCCATGGCCTACCATATACTAAACCTTTCTATGTTAATTTTGCTACTACTACTGTTACAATCACTACAAAACTGCTGATGTTACTGTTACTGTCACTACTACTATTCTGCTTTGCTACTAAACTTTTCCTACATAAGGATACTCTAGGTATGGTTGAATTGACAAATCAAATGCTAAGACAAATAAATATTCTTTGGCTCCCCTTATGTTGAATCAAACAAAATTGGGTAAAATACTTCCCTCGAAGACTGTTACGATCCCTTATACATGTGGGTTATAAAGACTATTTTCTTCTGTCGTTGTCAGGGAGCATAACTCTATTTATTATGTTCGCCAAGGTTATCCTATTGTAACTATGAAGAATCTGAAAGACGCTAAAACCAAGATCGTCCCCTCTCATACGAGAGGAGGTAAGGAACTACCATCTAGATCTGCTTTTGATTCACCTACAGTTTTGAATCAGCTTATGACACCATCGGTTGCTACTTGTTCTGATATGTCGCCAGTACTTGATGATGCTACTTATAAAAATAATTATGATGCTACTACTATGCTTGATCAAATTGAAATTGTGTCACTCGATGATTTACTTGATGCTCATATTGCTAGGACTAGAGAAAATGAGAATGCTGAAATTGATGAAGACTTTGAATAACCTATTACGCCTAGCTCTCTTAATAGATATGAATTACCTGACGTACCTTAGGGCTATGTTATGGATGTGTAATAGCTAGATACTTTGTTTTTTGTAATGATATAGATGATGTGAAGAAACTACTATGCAATCTGAAAGAAAAATCTATGATGGAGAAAATGAAACATGACCCTAAATTTGACATCTCCTATAAGTGTTACTAATAAGGATTATGAATTCTTTGTTAACCCTGAGTTTTTACTATAGTATAATTTGATCCTTTTTATGGCTATGAAATTGAGACTGTTGTGGGACACCTCTCTAAATTGAATGATATTTCCATGTTGTTTAGTAATGAGGAAAATATGCATCATTACTATATCTTAAGTTTTTTTCCCTTTCTCGCTAAAAATGATACTAAGAAATGGTTCCTCACTCTTGCTCCTAGTTGTGTGTGTAGCCCCCAAGATATGATATATTACTTCTCTTAAAAATATTTTCCTGTTCATAAAAAACAAGCTGCCTTACAGGAAATGGTTAACTTTGTGCAAATTGAAGAAGAGAATCTCCCTCGATCTTGGGGGAGGCTTGGGGGAGGCTTCTCTAGTTACTTAGAGCTTTGCCTGATCATCTACTCAAAAAAATGAAATACTTGATATCTTCTATGATGGACTAACCGATGCTTCTAGGGACTACCTAGATACCTGTGATGGTTGTGTTATCAGGGAACAGACTATTGGACAAGCTGAAGAATTATTGAATAACATATTTCAAAATGTCGATGATTTGACAATTCCTGAACCACCACCGGAACCTATTCAAAATAAGAGATGTATTCCAATCCTAAGTCCTGAAGATATGCAAGAAGCCAAGAGATCTATGAAATAAAAAGGTATTAAAACTGAAGATGTCAAGAATTTATCACCTATCGATGAAATACATGGACTTGACACCCTGACATAGGTAGCAGAGGTAAATTATCTCGGTGCCTTAATGAAAATGATATACCTTATACTAAGACTCCTAGTAAATGAATGTATGAATTCAATAATTATATTGTTAAGAAAGAACATTTCAAAAAACTATGTCAAAGATCAATTAAGATGCAATGCCATGATGATAGATCGCTTAAGTGACTTGATGTATAGAATTGATAATGATGTTAAAGGTCTAGGTAAACATGCTTCTATGGTTCACACTCAACTAGACCAAGTTGCTAAGTCACAAAATGATTTGCTTTCTGAATTAAAGGGTAACATCGATGATTATGATGTTAGAGTAATGACTAGAGGATTTAGAATGACTTAGGAACCCCTTTATCATGAACGTCAGCCTAAAAGAATTGAACATCATTCTCAGAGAATTAATGATGATGCACCTAGTCCACCTAGGAAGAAAAATAAAAATAAAAATGATAGGACTATGCATGCTTCTAGTGAACCTGTTATAGAAAAACCTACTGAGAATCATAATGATGTTCCTATTTCTCATGCTGAGACACAATCTAGTAGTGAACATTCACCTAGTGATAATGAAAATGATACTCACATATATGCTCAACCAGATAGTAATAAAGAACCTGAAAATGATGTGAAGATAGAACCTCCTAAAAATCTTGATAACCCACATCCTAAAAATAAACACTATAAGAAGACTTTGTTGCTAGGAAACATTGAAGATAATGAGAGCCATGGGTTCAGAAACCCATGCCATTCCCTCGTAAGCCTTCTAAGAGTAAGAACGAGGAAGAGTTTGAATGTTTTGCTGAAATGATTAGACCTGTCTTTCTACGCACTCGCTTGACTAATATTTTGAAGATGCCTCCATATGCTAAATATATGAAGGACATTATTATCAACCAATGAAAGATACCTGAAACAAAATTGCCACCATGCTTGATAATTATTCTTTTGATGGTGGAGTGCCTAAGAAGTTGGGAGACCCGGGTATACCCACAATACCTTGCGCCATTAAAACAAATTATGTTAAAACCGCTTCATGTGATTTAGGAGCCGGTGTTAGTGTTATGCCTTCCTCTTTATATAAAAGACTTGATTTGAATAATATTACATCCACTAAGATATCTTTGCAAATGGCTGATAAATCCATTGCTATACATGTTGGAATTTGTGAGGATGTTCCTATTGTGGTTGCAAACGTTACTATCTTGACAGGTTTTGTTATTCTTAAAATGCCCGAGGACAAGAACATGTCAATTATCCTTGGTAGTCCTTTTTTTGAACACTCTAGGGGTTGTTATTGATTGCAACAAGATCGAGGTTACTTTTCATGTCAATGGTAAAGAACATACGGTGCACATTCCGAAGAAGCCATCTTTGGTGAATAATATTAATACCATTGAGCCAATTGCCATAATCACTATTGAAGGTTTTAAAATCTCTCTCCCTGCTATCATGAAGAAATATGATATTCTTATTGTTGAGGATATGCAAATACTCATTGAGGTAACTTAGTGTCATACGAATAATCTTTAGTTTCATGTCAATGGGAAACAATTATTAACAAGACTTGATCAACCTTATTAATGGATCCTTTTTGAGAGACATGGGGTTGATGAATTTAGTAAGCACAACTCTATATATCATTAGTTTATTCTCTGATATTTTTAGTTAGACAAAATAAAATGCCATGAGTTCCCAGTTTTCTGATCTTCCCGTGCAATAAAAATGACCCAGATATAAAATGTCTCAGACTGCCACAAAAATTTGACATGATTTTTTTGGAATATTTTTTTGGTGCACAAACACATTAGGGAGGTGCACCTGTGGGCCACAAGACAATAGGGCACGCCCACCCCCGAGCATGCCCTAATAGCTTGTGGGGCCCATAGGGGACCCTCACCTTATCCCTTTAGCGCATGCTTTCGCTTACCTCCAGCAAAAATTCATAATCACCCACTCACTCTCGTGTTCTTGCTCCCAAACCTGAGATTTTCGATCTCTTTGCTCGGAACTCCGTTTCCGAAACTATTGAGGAATTTGTCCTTGGTATGTGAATCCTCCATTCCTCCAATTAGTTTTTGCTTTTGTGGTTTGCATTTTGATGTACTTGGTGCTGCCGAAAATGGGCTTGCATGTTGAATTCTTAGAGTTCCAAGTAGTATGAATGCTTGATATGGCCTCTAGGTACTCATATCAGTTGTTGCCACCAATCTTGCAAAGTTTTATTGACATATTTTTGTGGCCCAAAAATTCCAGAAATTTGTAACAGGAAAAATGAGTTTCCTTCAGAGGGGTTCTTCAAGGCGGAGTCCTAAAGGAATTGTTGGAGGACCGAGGAGCAAGACATCAACTTCTTTCACAACACAGAGATTAGGCCGTGTGAATGGCCACATACACCTTTTATGAGCGAAGCGGGTTTTCACCAAGAGTTTATGAAATTCATTACAAATGTCGGTCCGACCAAATTACTCACAGATCAGTGTGATCAATACTATCTCCTTACAAATTCCTTGGTGCGAAATTTCTATTTCATAAATAGGCCCAATAAATGGATATTTGGCTTTGGACAGACTTTTTTGGAAGAGCTTGTGGGTGTATGTGGTACTATCACTTGTGCACGTATGAGCATTTTTTCACCAACTATACCTTACCCGCTTTTGATAGTATTGGCTTTCCTATGGACTCAAAGTGATTTCTCACAAAGTAAAATGTAGAATCCTCTTGCTTCAAACTTTTGTCAATGCTATTCCTTCTTCTTATAGGGAATACTCTCCACACTCCTTAGCCAATCTTCTCTGTGGACTTTATCTGAAATACACTAGATAAAAGTGTTAGTCCAAGAGACAATCTATGTTGTCATGAATTATCAAAACCACCAAGGGAGCATATTGTGCTTTCACAATTAGAGATTCTAGTTACTCATGCCATGATTAAATATCTAGGAGTGGATAATGCTTTATCTTATGTATCAACATGCATTAAAATGGGTGTGATGTAGTATGGTAGTATAGCATCCTCCTTTGAGTAATTCGAGCGGTTTGACTTGGCCCATGTGCAAACATGTAGTTGATTCAAGGACAAAGCAGCCTTCATGATGTTTAAATTTAGAGTGTCTATATCCTACTCATGCTAGTGTTCAATTTTAATTATTTTCAATGCATGACTATGACCGTTTTTAGTCTCTAGTTGGTCACTTCTCAATCTATTGCTAGCCTTCACCTATACGAAATGTGAATGTTGCTTGTGCATCCAAAATACTTATACCCAAGTTATTCCACATGAGTCCACCATATTTACCTATATACGGTATTATCCTGCCGCCGTTCCATGTAAATTTGCATGTGCCACCTATAAATATTAAAATAAACATCTATTTTGTGTGCTCGTACCGCTCATGGAGCGACGGGGCGGTCAATATCTTCCATGCTAAGTGGGCTATTCTCAAGATGGGAATTTATTTGCATATCATTGCATGAGAGATGCTGGTAAAAAGGACGCCCAGTCCTGCAAAATCAAAAATAATTAAACAAAACTCCTGGGACAGTTGAGATGTTGGGGGGCATCCGTGGATTCGGTCAGCCATGGCTTGTGTATGTATGGTGGATGGGAGTGAACTTTGCAATTCCACTGCGGAACTGCCAATAATCTATTTACCATGGAAGATATGGAAATCCTTTTGTCGTGACGTTGATAGGAAAAGCACACCACCCAAAATTATAATCTCAACTCCATTTTAAACCTTGAGCTTTGGCACCTCTGCAAATCAATGCTTCCCTCTGCAAAGGGCATTTCTATTTACTTTAATGTTATTTTTGACTCATCATATTCTTACTTAAAGCACCAGATGGAGAGCACTATTGTCATTCTTATGCATTGAGTCTAGTTAATGTTGGATGTGAGCATGACTGGCTCACATGTACTCTGAATTATAATGTTTAGTCAATGCTTGAACCTCAGAGCTGATCTGCATTTATGTTTTGCGGTCTCAGAAAGGGCTAGCAAGATGCCATGTCATCATATTATATCATGATTGTTTTGAAAAATTGTTGGCATATGAGATATTTTATTACTGCTCGCTAGTTGGTTGTGTTGTTGTCATGAGTGAATATAATAGCTAAGTGTTATCACTGATATGGTTAGTTATGATTTATGGTGAAAACCTGAATACTAGCTAAGCATACGTATAATAACAAGAACAAAAGATTTGTAAACCTTTTCTTTATCACTTCCAGTTTATCAACTGATTTACTTAAGGACAAGCAATGAGTTAAGCTTGGGGGAGTTGATACATCTCAAACATATCTACTTTTCCAAACACTTTTGCTCTTGTTTTCGACTCTAATTTGCATGTTTTGAATGAAACTAACCCTGTCTGATGCCGTTTTTAGCAAAACTACCGTGGTATTATTTTTGTGCAGAAATAAAAGTTCACGGAATCAAGCAAAACTTTTTGTGAATTATTTCCGGAATATATGAAGAATTATGGAGCGAAGACCTGCCGGAGGGGGGGGTTGCCTGTGGGCCACAAGCCAACAGGGTGCCCACCCCCTAGGCATGCCCTGTTAGCTTGTGGGGACCATGTGTCTCCCCTGACCGTAATTCTAGTCCTATAAATTCACATCTATAGAAGAAAAATAGATAAGATTTCATCGCATTTCATGAGATGGAGCCGCCGCCACCACCTGTTCTTCCCCGAGAGGCCCAAGTGGATATCGCCGCCATCATCATGACCAACCCTTCTCCATCAACAATTCCATGATCCTCACCATCGGGAGTAAATAATTCCTTTGTAGGCTTGTTGGATGGTGATGGGGGTGGATGAGATTGATCATGTAATAGAGTTATTTTGATAGGGCTCGATCCCTAGTATCCACTGTGTTCTAAGATTGATGTTGCTATGACTTTGCTATGCTTAATACTTGTCACTAGGGCCCAAGTGCCATGATTTCAGATCTGAACCAATTATGTTTTCATGAATATGAGAGTGTTTTAGATCCTATCTTGCAAGTTGTATGCACCTATTACATGTCGTGATCCGCATACCCCAAGGTGACAATAATTGGGATTCTTTCCGGTGATTACCGTAGTTTGAGGAGTCCATGTGTTAATGCTTTGTTCCGGTTCTCTATTAAAAGGAGGCCTTAACATCCCTTAGTTTCCTTATGGACCCTGCTAACACTGGAGGGTAGGAAAAAAGATTTCATGCAAGTTCTTATCGCGAGAACGTATGATTATATATGGAATACATGCCTACATTATATTGATGAATTCGAGCTAGTTCTATGTCCCTCTAGTATGTAACTGTTATATCATGAATGTCATCCATATCTACCTATTGCTGATCCATGGCCTTCGCTTTTTCGTACATTGAATCTTGCTAAGTTACTATTGCTGCTACTATTGTTACAATCACTACAAAACTATTGCTGCTACTATTACTTTCACTACTACTATTCTGCTTTGCTCCTGAAGTTTTGCTATAGAAGGATACTCCAGGTGTGGTTGAGTTGACAACTCAACTGCTAAAACCAATAAATATTATTTGGATTCCCTTGTGTAGAATCAACAAATTTGGGTAAAATACTTCCCTCGAGGACTGTTACGATCCCTTATACTTGTGGGTTATCATAGGCTCATCAACAGATGGTCCCGCATGACCATTGGATTGTCGGTGTGCCTCCTGCCTGCGCTCGATAGTGCTATGGCCTTCCTCGTGGCACCGGTCACGGATGACCGGACGCTGGTTGGAGCAGCTTTGTGGCTCTAAACACATCATGGAGGTCTCATCCCACGTGTCCTTTCGGTGCGGTCGCCATTGTTGAGGTGGAGAGTGTACTATTGTGCAGCTCCCCTTATGCGCTCACCAGCCGTCTTGGCGGGAGCGTAGGTGTGCTGATATGAGGGCCATGCCTCTTGTGAAGTGTCTCCATTGGCGAAGGCGACGAGGATATGGATGGTGGCCTGTCAGGACCCTAATCCTAAGCCACACAAATCTAGCATGTAACACATCATATAGCTTTGAGACCTCACCCACGGTACACAACGGCTACCACCTTACCTTGTCCGGGACATATGCGACTTTTAGCTCACATATATTATTATGTCCCTAGCATCCATATGTTAGAGAACCCGGGTCGACATGACTAGTTATAGAACAAAGTGGCACAACCATACAAGGACATGCATACATAACCATCAATGCAGGTGTCAGTCATTAGTGCGTGTAATCGAGTTATAGCAAGCTACATGGAATCTAGTAACACCGCGTGACATTCCCCATAGGGACAAACATGGTAGAAAACAAGTATAAATGTCGGTCAATCAATGTGTCCGGAGAAGTAGAAAGCTACCAGGGCTTGTTGGAAGCACAAAGAGGCATTTAACCGTAAAGAAGGCTACTAAACACATACAACTAGGTGTCGAATCCCACACATACAACGCATTTCAAAAATACACACAATATGCATGATATGTGTAGATACAACATGGCATCACAACACAACTCTACGACTCAAACATTTATTGAAGGCTCATAAGAGCCTGCACAATATAATGTTATAGTCAGGGGTCACATGACCCAACATTCAGAGCATACATACAACAAGCGGAAGTTAAACATGTCTGGGTACACACATCTACTGAAAACGGCTGGAAGAGCCTGAAAATCTACAACGACCCTCCCAAAGGAGACAAACTGCTATCTGGGCTCCCAAGCTATTCATCGATGTCAACGTCAAGAAGAAAGCGTAAAGTGAACAACGTCTACCTCTACAAAAATGTACAAAACCAACGGTTAATACGAAGGTACTCAGCAAGACTTACATCAGAACTATCTATGCATGAATCATGTATCAATGAACGGGGTTGTGGGGTTTACTGCAGAAATGCTAACTTTGACCTTTGGCTAATCTGACTATGACTACTAATAGTTTTTCAAGGTGACAAAGCGCACACGAGTCCATCTAGCTAGTCACCACAACAATACACCACAATGGATTCTCTCTCCTCGTCCTACAAGAAGTCCATCAGCACTCACACTTATCTGGACCATTTTTAGAGTATCCATTAAAGTTATCTATGAACAGTATAAGCACCCAAGTAGTCCATATCCGCAAATGCGGATATTCGAATAGTTTGTTTACCGTGCAGGGGTGTATTTCTTCACACACGCTCCCACCACTTATTTCCCATTACACGTTACGTACTCGACAACCTTCAAGCGGAAGCCTAGTGAGGGTGTTGGTCACGGATGTTAACTTACAACCACTATAGCCCAAGGCAGTCGCCTAACTAAGTTGGTTACCACAATCGAGAATCTGGCCTTGTTACACGATTCAGACTCAAAAGTTGTGTGCAGGCCCCCAATCCGGTTCCGTTTGGGCCGTTCATCCACTTCGCAAACCCGACCACATCCTATCAATGTCTTGAACTACTGTGACTCCTGGGCAGAGAACAGGGTAGGTTAACAGACCAAGAGGGTCCATTAGTTTTGGTCTCGATGTGTGGTAGTAGATAGTCTTGGAACACTAACACAAGATATTAGCTCCTAAGAGCGGTTACAATGATACAACCCATGATGTACTCTTACATGGCCTCTCATCGCTACCTTTATTAGTGTGATTCACACACATAACTCTCGTCATTATGACATGATCATTCCAATTCACCCCCTCCCCAAGGGATCATACTTGACACAACTCTAGGCATAGCAAGCCACTACAGGAATGAGGCACTTTGCCGTCAGCCATCCCGGACGGCAAAGGCATGCATGCCGGATGGCAAAGGCATGCATGCCAAACGTCAAAGGCTTTGTCGTCCGCCAGCAGACGGCCAACTATCTGGCTGAATAAGCCACAATAAAGGGCGCTTTGCCGTCTGCTGGCAGATGGCAAAGACCTTTGCATCTTTGCCGTCTGCCAGCAGACGGCAAAGGGCATGGACGGCACACATGGCAACTTAGGTCTGTTAAGGGCTTAACGGCATACTTTGCCATCCGCTGGTAGACGGAAAATACCTTAGTTCTTTGCCATCTACCAGCTGACGGCAAAGCACCTGTTTCTTTGCCGGCCTAGGTGGGTTCTTTGTCGTCCGCTGGCAGACGGCAAATTTGTTGTTTCCAGTTGTTCTAGCATGGCATGGATGATATCACAGCATGGCTCAAGCAACTCCTGATCATGCTAGGAAGGTTTGGCTATTTACTATAACAATCATAGGTCATGCAAAGGAATGGGTTCAACTATCAGAACACAAGTAACCGTTGAATCATGTTGTCCTAATGCATTAAAATGAGAGCAAGAGCGAGAGAGCGGGATTATATCGAAATGCTCAAGGTTGTTTTCTTGCTTGAAGATCCAAAGAAAATCACTTCTCTTCAGAAGGACATGTGGTGAGGCTCTTTGAAACAGATGCCATCGCAAGGACCAAAACAACGAAAGAAGGCAATTCAATACATTGCAACTGCCACAAACAAGATGAATGACGTGACATGTTAACATGTTGCTGGTTTGAGATAATTCCACTATCCACAATTTAATTGAAGTTCATTTGATCAATATAGATCAAATTCAAACTCCACATATAAATAATTTAAATGCCTTAAATTGAATTGTACTATCCAACAACTTTAAGTTATTCGAAAAGGCATGAAAATGACACCATCAGATTCTTTGGATTTTTCTGATATTTCTCATATATGAATTATTTCAATTAGAAGTTTAGGTTATTTTCTTAATTAAATAAATAATTCTTATTTATTTTAAACCCAAAAATGGATTACTGTGTCATGCTTGTGTCAACAAGTCAACAGTGCCAGGTCCTGGTCAAACCTGACCGATGGGCCCCGCGTGTCATAGACACAGTGACTAAACCGATTCAATTTAACCTAAACTAAATTACATTGGGTGAATTAGCAATGTTGGCCATTATGAGTGAACCAAGGGCGTTTAGTTAGCGGTTAATCAAACGGTTAGTCGGTGGGTAAATACCGGCGACCACCCGACGCGATAGAGGCATGCCGGAGCAACGCTACTGGCAGCGGACTGCTGCGCTCAGGGCTCTAGAGGCACGCCCAAACTGCCCCGCATCTGGTGTATTAAGTTCATGGAGAAACAGAGTAATGCAATAAGAACAATGACATGATGTAGATAAGATCTATTCATGTAGTAATAGACCCGATCTTGTTGTCCTTAATGGCAACAATACATGCATGTATTGCTGCCCCTTTTATCACTAGGAAAGAACACCGCAAGATCAAACCCATCACAAAGCACCTCTTCCCATGGCAATAAAAAATGATCTAGTTGGCCTAACTAAACCAAAGATTCAAAGAAGAAATATGAGGCTATAAGTAATCATGAGAATAAGAGATCAAAGAAGAATAAAATCATATTCATGGATAGAAACTGATCATGAACTCAAAATTCATCGGATCCCAAAAAACACACCGCAAAATTCATTGCATCAAATAGATCTCCAAGAGACCATTGTATTTAGAAACATAGAGAGAGGAAGCCATCTAGATACTACCTACGAACCCATAGGTCTATGGTGGACTACTCACGCATCATCAGAGAGGCACCTATGAAGAAGATGAACCACTCCGTGATGGTGTTAGATTGGATTTCGAGGTTCTGGAACTTGCGGCGGCTGGAATTGTGTTTCGTCGACTCACCTAGGGTTTTTCATATTTTAAGGGAATTTATTTGCTTGATAGTCGGTTGGGGGTGCCCGAGATGCCCACACTCCACTAGGTCGCGCTAGGGGCCCCTGGCGCGCCCTGGTGGAGGGTGGACACCCTGGGACCCCTCTTCTGGTGTTGTTTGGCCCATCTTTCTTCTTCTGGTCCATAAAAAATCCACAAAAATCCCTGTAGTGTTTGGGATCTGTTTGGTACTATTTTTTACGAAGTAAAAAACAAGCAAAAATAGCAACAGGCACTTTGGTACTATGTCAATAGGTTAGTCCCAAGAAATGATATAAATTTGCTATAAAATGATTATAAAACATCCAAGATTGATAATATAACATCATGGAACAAGCAAAAAATATAGATACGTTGGAGATGTATCAGCATCCCCAAGCTTATTTCCTACTCGTCCTCGAGTAGGTAAATGATAAAAACAGAATTTTTGATGTGGAATGCTGCCTATCATGTTCATCACATATTATTTTCTTTATAGCATGGAGATTTGGAATTTTCATATGGTTCAAAGCTATCTTCTAGTATTGACATGAAAACTTTAATACTCGAGCATATCAACAAGCAACCATGTATTTCAAAATATCAGCACTAAACCAAGTTATGCCTAGCCCATCCTGCTCAATCATTGATCCATTCACAACACACACTCAAATATTAGCTACACCTAATTCTCAAGTACGATCATAGTGCCCCCTAGTTGGTGCTTTATAAGAGAAGATGGAGACTCAAAAGGAAAATAAAAATTTCATAAAGTAAATAGATAGGCCGTTCCCATAGGGTAGGGATTTGTAGAGGTGCCAGAGCTCAAGTTTTTAAATTGATAGAGACAAATATTTTGAGTGGCATGCCTTTCCTGTCAACGAAAACGACTCAGAGATCTCAATATATTTCCACACTAGATGCATCATAGGCGGTTCCCAAACAAAAAATAAAGTTTATTCCTTTTTCCACCATACTTTCTCTTTCCATGGCTAGCCGAATCCATGGTTGCCTTTCATACCAACACTTTCCAAGGAATTTATTATTTGACAACATAAAGTATTTTTTGTGTGTTCCATTTTGGGAGTGGGCATCCCTAGCTATTACTTCCATACTCTCGTGCAATCACAAGTGAATAAACACTCATCTTGAGAATAAGACATCTAGCATGAAAACATATTGGTCACCCCATACCGTTTCATGAGCGGTAAGAGCACACAAAAAGGAAAATTTATTTTGAAAGTTTTGAGATGGTACATACAAATTTCCTTGGGACGGCATGGAAGTACCGTATATAGGTAGGTATAATGAACTCATATGGCAAAAATTGGTTTAAGGATTTTGGATGCACAAGTAGTATTTCTACATAGTAGAAGCGAAGGCTAGCATGATATTGAGAAGCATCCAACTAAGAAACGAAAAATCACATAAGCAAGCATTAAGCATAACTAACACTAAATAATGCACCATAAGTAGGATGTAATTTCGTAGCGCAAATATTGACTTTCGTGCTTGCATAGGGAATCACAAACCTTAACACCAATATTCTTACTAAGCATAATTACTCATCAACATAACTCACATATCACTATTGTCATGTCTCAAAACTATTACAAAGAATAAAGTTTAATTTATCCAATGATCTTCATCAAAGTTTTTATTACATCCCTCTTGAATATCTATCACTTTGGGACTAGTTTCATATGTTGCAATTGCTTTTGATAAGCTCACATGGATATAAGTGAAGAACATGAGCATACAAGTCTCATCTCTCAAAATAATATAAGTGAAGCATGAGAGGATTTCTTCAAAAGTATTAACTCTCAAATTAATATAAGTGAAGCATGCGAGCATTTCGTCAAAAAAGGAAAAGCACGCCGTTCTAAAAAAGATTTAAGTGAAGCACTAGAGCAAGTCCTTTCCTCAAAATTTTTAAGTGAAGCATAAATAACAATTCTAAAAAATTGTGGCATAATTTTGGATCTCTAAAATAGGTGTATACAACAATGATAAAAGCAAACAAAGCAAAGATACAAGACGCTCCAAGCAAAAACTCATGATATGTGATGAATAAAAATATAGTTCCAAGTAGTATACTGATGGTTGTTGGAAGAAAGAGGGGATGCCACTTGGGGTATCCCCAAGCTTAGTTGCTTGTTACTATTTGGATATTAAGTTGGGGTTCTGTTGCATCCCCAAGCTTTGACTCTGCTAACTCCTTATTCCTCCATCCATTGTGATCTCACCCAAAACTTGAAAACTTCAATCACACAAAACTTGACAAAATTCTCTTGAGATCCGTTAGTATAATAAAGCAATTTACCACTTTAGGTAATGTTGTAAACCCATTAATATTTTGTAATTGCATTATACCTACTGTATTCTAACTTTAACATGACTTATATCCCCCGATACAAGCCATAGATTCATCAAAACAAGCACACAATGCAATGAAAACAGAATCTGTTTCAGACAGGACAGTCGGTAGTAATCCGTACTCTACCCATACTTGTGCAACTCTAAATATTCTGAAACAAATAGGAAAACGCAAAGAATTTGTATAGTAATACTGTGTTAAGCTTTCATCTCAATATCATGCTCCAGTAAAAAATGAAAATTCGTGCACTGGGAACAAAGTTTCAGATTCAGATTCAGCATTGTTTGTACTCATCTTATTGATTGTCCTAAAGGCATTACTTGGCACAAACGCTAAATAAAACATAAGAAACACAATCATAAAAGAATCATAATTGTGCAAAACACTCAAAAACATAAAGCGAAAGATAAAAATAATTTATTCATTGGGTTGCCTCCCAACAAGCGCTATCGTTTTACGCCCCTAGCTAGGCATAACATATAGTATTCAAGTATTGTCACTCTTAGATTCCATCTCCTTAACTAACAACTAGAAATTTTCAAGGATCTATCATGCATATTTTAAATCACAATACTTCTAGGAATAAGATTGGAAAACTTGTTCTTGCCATGGAAGTTGCTTATCACTTCAACAAAATTGGGATGGATACTAATCATTTTAAGATCCTCATTGTTTCTATTAGGAACGGTACCCTTTTTTTAGCAAACTTAATGGATTTAATAATGGGAGTTTTTTCAATAGTCTTATCGGTAGGGAAAGCCGAACTTAAATTATGAAATATTTCTTCTAACTTATCAATTCTAGTGGGGCTTTCTTCAATTGTTTTATTGACTACTATTCTTTTTTCCTTTAATATTTTAAGAGCGTCTCCCGCCTTTGACCCAATTCTATTAGCAAGATTATGCATCCTTTTATCCAAATTCTCAGTATTTTTCTCGGTGAGCATTTTCTTTTCAATCACATCTAACCTTTTCATAACATGCTCAAGAGTTAAAATGGTTTCATTGGCAATGATACGTGGAGAACCCACTAAATTTCCCATAGCATTATAAGCATCCAAAGTGGGGCACATCAAGAAATTCCCACCGGTAATCATATCAAGGAGAAATCTATACCAAGTGGTGATGCCCACATAAAAATAGAGAACAAGAACAACGGTAGATTCCTTACGAATAGATCTATTATGAGCATTGCAAATCCTATACCAAGCATATTTAAGATTATCTCCTCCCCTTTGTTTTGAATTAAGAACCTCATTCTTGGGGGTAAATGCAATAACGGAGGAACTAGCCATAGTGAAAAGATTGGCGAACAAGAGATCTGGCGAGAAAAAGGCAAGCGAAAAAGAGAGGGCGAATAAAATGACAAATTTGTGAAGTGGGGGAGAGGAAAATGAGAGGAAAATGGAAAATAATGTAAGTTGAAAGGAGATGATATTTGTGATTAGGAACCTGGTAGATGAGATTGCTTCTTTCCCAGCAACAACGCTAGAAATTCCTTTGACGTGGCTTGAGACTGCGTCGGTATTTCCCCAAAGAGGAAGTGATGATGCAGCATAGCGATGGTAAGTATTTCCCTCAATTATGAAACCAAGGTATCAATCCGTAGAAGAATATCACGCACCTTCACACAAACAACAAATACTTGCAACCTGACGCGAAAGATAGGTTGTCACGCTCTCTACTGTAATAAGATAGATTAGGTAGTGATAGTTTTGGCAAATAGATCTCGCAAGAACATAAAGTAAAATAAAAAAATAAATTCCAACAAGGTATTTTTTGTTTTTTGGAATAATAGATCTGAAAAAAGGTTGCAAATAGTAGATCGGAAAGCAATATGTTGGAAAAGTAGAACCAGGACTGTAGGTTTCACCAGTGGCTTCTCTCATGAGTATAGCACACGGTGGGTGAACAAATTACTCTTGGGCAATTGATGGAAGGTCAAATAATCACGATCATATCCAGGAAATGATCATTATATAGGAATCCCATCCAACATAAGTAAACCAAAATGATTCTGCATCAACTTCTATTACTCCACACATCGACCGCTATCCAACATGCATCTTGTGTATTAAGTTCATAGAGAAACGGAGTAATGCAATAAGAATGGTGACATGATGTAGACAAGATCTATTCATGTAGGAATAGACCCCATCTTGTTATCCTCAATGACAAGGATAGATGCGTGTCTTGCTGCCCGTTCTGTCACTAGAAAAGAACACCGCAAGATCAAACCCATCACAAAGCACCTCTTCACATGGCAAGTAAAATCGATCTAGTTGGCCTAAATAAACCAAAGATTTGAAGAAGAACTACGATGCTATAAGTAACCATGCAAATAAGAGATCAATGAAGACTCAAATCATATTCATGCATAGAAACTGATCATCAACTCCAAATTCATCGGATCCAAACAAACACATCGCAAAAGTCATTAAATAAAATAGATATCCAAGAGACCATTGTTTTGAGAAACATAGAGAGAGAGGAAGCCATCTAGCTACGGCCTATGGACCCGTAGGTATATGGTTGACTACTCCTGCATCATCGGAGAGGCACCTATGAAGAAGATGAACTGGATCATATTGGAGGCATCATCGGTGAGGCACCTATGAGGCATCATCGGTGGGTTCATATTGGATCTCGAGGTTCTGGAACTTGCAGCGACTGGAATTGTGTTTGGTTGACTCCCCTAGGGTTTTTGGATTTTCAGGGAATTTATAGGCTTTAGAGGTTGGGGGTGCCTCTGGCGCGTCCTGGTGGAGGGTGGCCACCCTGGGCCCCGTCTTCTGGTGTTGTTTGGCCAATCTTTCTTCTTCTGGTTCATAAAAATCGACAAACCCCCCCCTAGCATTTGGGATCCGTTTGGTACTAATTTTCTATGAAGTAAAAGACAACCAAAAACAGCAGCTGGCACTTTGGCACTATGTCAATAGGCTAGTCCCAAAAAATTATATAAAGTTGCTATAAAATGATGGTAGAACATCCAAGATTGATAATATAACTGCATGAAGCAAGCACAAATTATAGATACGTTGGAGACATATCAAGGAGCATATGGTTGGTTGCAAGGCGGCCTTGAACGACACCAGCGAAGAGGATTCACGATAGCCAGACTATGGTGACACGACATGACAAATGGGTTGTGGAGTTTGCTTGATAGAGAGGTGGAGAGCTCACTCACGTCCTCAAACGCGACACCCGCGATTTCAGACGCCGGTCGCGACGAGGCATGGTGGTAGCGGAGCTCGGCCATGGTGGCTGGGCAAGCTACGACATGAAATAGAGTTCACGGGGTGAGGGGGAAAAGAGAAGCTAACTAGGAATTCAACGGACGACTCTTCTTGCTCCGGGAGGCGTCAAACATGGTAAATTAGTGATGGTGGTCGTCGAAGCCCAAGGTTGAAGACGGTGCAAATGACGACACTATAGGGCCTCCGACCTCCCGTCCTTCTTCACAAAGACAAAGTAGGCCTTGGCGGATTGAGTGGACACAATGGCGGGGATCTTCGAGGGCGGTGGCCATGGTGGTTGCGAGCGACAATGACGGAGGTGTTCGGCTGGATGAGACAGAGATCTATGGGAGGGAAGAGAGCGAGAGTGAGCGGGTTGAGTTTGGGAATGTGTGTGGTGTTCTCAGAGCATAGAGGAGTTAAGCAGGGAGATAGGAGGTGGCCTCGCGTGTGGCTGCACGGTCTGGCCATGCACCGTTGTCCTCCTAGCGAGAGGAAGGGATGACTAGAAGCTGGGCCAGATGGGCTACCAGTGGTGCGCTAGGTAAGTACTCCTATCTTGGTTTTCCTTTTTATTATTTTCGTTTTATAATCTGCAGATTGTTTGATTTGCTTTGACTATGAAATCATCGTATAAATTTTTTGAAGTTTGCATGTGAGATAAATGGAAAAAACCAAATCACCAAAAAAATCATAATTATTGGATGTATATTTAATATATCAAATATAAATCCAATGCAAAAAACATTGGATTAACTCAAATGCCCAAGATAATATTTATGCGACTCCAAAAATATTGGTTTGGATTTTACCTCTTGCAATATTTTCACAGAATATTAAGAACATATTCTTGGACCTTTTGAGGCAATTTGTATCTTGGTCATTTTGAGAAAAATGATTCCTGATGCTTGCTAATTCTTCAATTAAAATTAAATTAAAATTAAAATGCATGCATGAAATGCAACGACAAAGCAAGCTAAAGCTAGGGCTGTGACATGGTACTCCACTCATCCATCTTCTCTTGCGCAAGAGGAAACTCGAGCAGCAGTTGTGCTCTTTCCATATCCTCCATTGATATCCTTGGCATGGAGCATGAGGAGGGGACAAGGCTACAACTTCTGATAGAGTCAGTAGGAGCATTGTCCTGCTCACGTTGATACTACTAATGCTCATCGCATGGTGGTCGTCCATGTGCATCCTGAAAATGACGCACAGGGTCCTAATCTTGGTCTTGGTGATATCATGCGCCACTGATGCTCCACGAGAGCGTGTAGCGGCCGTCTTGAGAGGGCCTAGGAGTATGCCTCGCCGCATCACGGTTCTGCGTTGCCATGTCATCCTGGGACGGTGCAGCTGTTGAATATTTGCCCTAGAGGCAATCATGTATGATGATATTTCTTCTGTGTTTATGAATAAACAAGTATGTGAGTTTATCAATGATGTGTATCAACAAGTACGTGACTTGTTTGTGGGACTATGCATTGTATGATTATTGTCCTAAAAGGTCCCTACTCGAAAGGGTCATGTGGACATGCAACTGAGTAGACTAGCACATGACGCGTTCGATGGCTTGGTCTCTCACTCGCCATGGAGCATTGGATGCTAACCGGATAATATGGACTCAGAAGGATCTAGTCGGATTCTACATAGTCAAATCGAAGTCAAGATAAGGTTTGAGTCGGATAAACCCAAATATGAGACGCAACGATATGTCATCTGTGAGTCTCTAGTACAACATATGTTCTATGTCCTAAGACCCGAACTGGCGCATCTACTTGGGATGGTAACATACATGCTTTGGGCCGACCAAATGCTACTCCGTAACTAGGTAGTTATAAAGGTAGGTTTCAAGCTTGTCCAGACCCATGCTGCAAGACATGGTCGAGCAAGATGGGATTTGCCCCTTCGATCAGGAGAGGTATACTTTTGGCCCCTCATGTGATCTGACCAAGATAAGTATGGCCATGCTACAAGGATTATGATATAATCCGGTTTGTGTCGGCATTAGTGTAACGAGAAAGAGATCAGGCTAGCACAAGGATGACTGACTTGCCTTGAGCCCGAAAACATATATCGTGTGGAAAAGGGAATAGAATTGTGATGTACAAGTTTGCCTAACCAGTTTCATTTTCTACTTGGTGGTCAGCACGCCTTGCTAGAGGTTGCTACCAACCAAGCAGGTTGGAGGTGATCTGACCTGTGACCAAGTCTACATGAACCTATGGGGTTGCCCACTTAAGGGAAGGAACCTATGAGGTTGGATTCGAGGACACTGATCGGATGTGATCTGAGCTGCACTTGGATCGTGACCGAGTAGACTTTGGACTTTAGGATCCGTGCAAGGCCCAAGAGTTGAGTCCATGATGGATGCCTATATATAGTGGAGGTATGGCACAATTATTCAGTCGATCGCTTCGGCACTGTCACTTGTTCTTTTCATGTGTTGCAACTAGCACTCGTTATCGGTTGTGCGATCAGACCTAGCAGTCTGTCGCATGACGTTCCTCCTGCACACACGGATACCATTAGAGGTGGTGCGCTTGCGCCGCTCGAGAGAACCTGTTCCTGGGATCCGGTTTTCTACGTGAGAGATCGATGAGGTGGATACGACCCCAGAGACGCGCTGCCCCAACTCTACTTCCGCTCCACGGCACTGCGTGTCTAGTGGTAACTATCCATGATCCATATCCCTTAGCATGTTCCTGGATGTTTTACGGGTAGGAAAAATTAATTTACAGTTAACACACACTACCGTAGTTCCGAACAACAACATCGTCCCTAGATGTAGCTGTGACAAACTTGGAGTTTATGGCAATAGGATCCCTTCTTGGTGAGCTCCAAACCTCACTGTCGCGGTGACTGTGGTTACCAACTGGACACGATGGAGATTTGCCTCCGCCATCATCCACTGTAGCTGTCAGTATAGGCAGCTTGGACGTCGATGGAGAGCTGGACGCGCCCTTTGCCTTCTGGGGAGACATGTATACAACTAGTGATGATGAAGAAAATCGAGCGTAGAATGCTGCTTCGAGTTTGCTCATGTGATCCCCCTATGTGGTGCGCCAAAGATTTCGAGGTACGACAATCAGTGGGGCCGGTAGGGCCTGTCGGTGCCAAAACCGGTGGATCTCTGGTAGTGGGTTGTCACGCCCAAGATGCGATCCTATCCTTATTTGGGCACGAGGGCCTCGACAGGGATAGAAGCGCATCTCGATGCGTTCGCAAGAATGGATATCATTACAAGTACATGTACAGAAGAGATGAGTATATGGAATTGGGTTACACTCGCCACAAGCTACATCAGAGTCACAGCAATACAACAACATCTCAAACATCATACATAAGAGCAGGGTCCGGCTACGGACGAAATCAAACGATAAAATGACATCCACCCTTGCTATCCCAGGCTGCCGCCTGGAACCCATCCAAGATTGATGAAGAAGAAGAAGAAGAACTCCAAATCAAATCAAGCAACGCGCTCACGTCGAATCATCACATTACTTGTACCTGCAACTGTTGTTGTAGTAATCTGTGAGCCACAGGGACTCAACAATCTCATTTCCAAGGGTATCAAGACTATTAAAGCTTAATGGGTAAGGTATGGTTAAGTGGTGAGGCTGCAGCAAGCGACTAAGCATTTATTTGAGTGGCTAACTTACGAGTACATAAAGTAAAGTATGGTGGTCTACGCATAACGAACGTGAACTAGAAATGATCACTAACTGATCCTGAACACCTACTTACGTCAATCTTAACCCCACCGTGTTCTCTTACGGATAAGAACTCACGATAAGAGACAGTCACGGTTACGCACACGGTTGGTGTATTTTATTAGAGTTTACTTCAAGTTTGCTATGACCGGGTGTTAAACAAAGTATCCAAGTTTGCCACATAACCGCGGGCACGGCTTCTCAAAAAGATTTAACCCTGCAGGGGTGCTCCAACTCGTCCATCACAAAGTAACCACACTCAGCGGGAATAACCTCAATCACGGATCTCGTGATCTTCCTAGGCAATTCGAAAGGAAATCCAACACCTCGAGATTACCCGAAGAAAATTAGAGTTCCTCACTCAAGACGTTCGAGAAAGGTAAAACAAATCCAGCAAGGCCTCCCGACGTGTCGACAATCCCGATAGGAGCCACGTATCTCGTTCTCAGGACACAGCGGATAAGCTAGTGTACGGAGGCCTAATAGAAATCTCCCAAGTTGCCCTGGGTTGGCCCCGCACAGTGCTCTAGTTTGGACCAACACTCATGAGGAGCACTGGCCCGGGGGTTGATTAAATTATACACGGGGTCCGGAAAAATATCCCCTATGCAAGTTCCTTAATTATTAGCAAATGTAGTACCAATGTTGGGCCTTGCCAGACAAGTTTTATTCTAACCCAAAAATCAAGGGCGTCCCCATAACAACCCCGAGCATGTTAGGAGCGCTCATTTATGGAACATATAACCGGTTCACAAGTAACTAAGGGCGGCAAGAGTGGAACAAAACACCAAGCAAAAGGCCAAGCCTTCCACCCTTTACCAAGTGTATACGTGCATTAAATTAAATAGCAGCAATATTGTGATATAACAAAAGAAGTTCCATGTTGGCACATGGAAGCATTTGCACCTGCAACTAGCAATGCTATAAGAAAGGCTGAGCAAGCGGTAACATAGCCAAACAAAGGTCTGCTGGCTTGTGAAGTGGTTAGAGGCTTTTCATGGCAATGTTGGGAGGCTTATCAAACAAGTGGTAGGTAGCAAGACATAACGATAAAAGACGAGACGACTAGCATAGCAATGATAGTAATGGTATCCAGGGAAATGTGTCATCTTTCCTGAGATCCCGCTCGGAAGATGTAACATCCCAAAATTCCATTTTGGAATGTTATGATTTATAGCTATGCATCTATCATCACCATTGTTTGAATGTATGTGTTAGTTGAAATGCCTTCTCTGAATTTCTGAAACCCCTTTCTACTTTCAATGTGTTGCTTTCACCTATTTGAAATTTTGGTAAAATGTTCAAAATAAGAGGGGAGTAACATGACACTCCACACCAGGGTCATCTTGGTGATATATTTGAACAATAAATAACCAGGGGTTATTTTGAAAATATTAGCAAAAAGGTTTTAAAAACAAATAGGCAATTCTGAAAATAATATTTTTTTGAAAGTATTCAAATGAAAATGTTCATTAAATAGAATTTATTATTCTGTTAATTTTGATATATAATACCCCTATATTTATAAGAGGTTTGAATGTTGTAAAAGCTTTTGAATGTCGCTGGAAAAACATTAAACAGAAAACGGTAACGGTTTTAGAATTAAAACGGGCCGGCCCACAGGCTTTATTTCGGGAATTCAATACGCGCCGGCCGACCAACGCGGAAACCTCACCCTCCCTCTCGCTGCCACCGGGTCCCACCCCCGACCGACCGTTAGCCCGACCGGTCATCCCTCTCCTCCCCCGCACGCGCCGGACCTTGCCGGCCGTTTCTTTCCACCTCCCCGGATCTCTCGCCCGTCTTAATCCCCTCGCTCCCCCGCACTCCTATAAAAGCCGGCCAGTCCCCGCATCCATTTCCCCCCCAAACTCCTCTCCTATCTTGCCGGAAGGCTGCCGCAATTCCTCGCCGGAGTAACTCCGACCACCGGAGCTTCCATCGCACGTGCCCGTCGCCTCGGTTGTCCACTTGCCCCTCCGACCCCACCATTCGACGCCGGACCTCGCCCGCCGTCGTCTGAACCACTTCACTGCCTCCCTCGACCACCGGAGCTCCTCGCCGTCGTCTTCGCCGCTTTCGGACTCGCCGGAGATCCCCAACGCCAGCGACCTTTACACTGTGAGCCCTCCCATCCCTCCGATCTAGATCCGATGGCCAAGATTAGAACGTTTTATTTCGCGAACCGGTATCCTCTTAGGATCGGTCAACCGCCCGTAAGCACTCGCGCGCACACGCCCGCAACCAATAGGAAAGCGCCACGTAGCCCCTTGGCCGTCCGGTAGATTTCACTCTTTTCTGTTTTTGTTTTAGTTAACAGAGTGAATCCAAATTTTGTTTTGCTTATAACTTTTAATCTATTAAGTGTTTTGAGTTGATTCTTTTTGCAATAGCTCACATTTTTCATGTAGTTTCACACTGTACTTTTAAATTTCAAATTTGAACTATAAAAATTTGAATTGAATCAAATTTGCTCAAATCATTCAAATCTGAATAACTAGAGTTTGAAAATAGATTTTGATATGAATCTTTTTGCTACTGTTTGGTATTAGTTAGGACTACCTCCATGTTTAGTTTGAGAATTTTTAGGATGATTTTGATTAGTGTTCTAGCTATAAACAGAATCTGCTTAGTATTATAGTATAGTTTTATTTACTTAGTTTTAGTTAGTTTAACTTAGATTTATTTTTAATTTGTTTAGTAGGTTCTGTTGATTATACACCTAGTGTTTTACTTATTGTTAATAAAAATATAATTTTTTTAGTTTATTTCTTTGTTAATATAGGAATCACAACTTCTTTTTAAATAGGTTTATTTTGATTTAAACAACTAGTTAGTAATAGTTCTGCTTTCAAACAAAGTTTTATATAATTTAATTTTGTTTTCTAAGACAAGTTTATTTGTAAACTCTTCCCTGTTAAGAACATGTTTTGCTAATAATTAATAAGTTTTGTTTTGCTCTTTTGTTAGTAAAACTATAGTTGTTCCATATAGTGTTTATCAAAACTTTCAAAAACTTTACTAAAAGTTTTCCCAACAAACTTAATGTGGCTTTATTCTGTTTATTAATAAAATATTTTATTGTTTTCTTGCTGTCAACTATTGTTTTGGTTAATACCAATAGTTTCATTATGTTAGTAGTGTTTTATCAATCACCTCCTAGTAAACAAAACTTTGTGTGTTTTCCTTACTTGTGATTTGTGCATTGTTTTGTCTTGACTGTTTACTAGTTCTTGATTGATGTTTGTGGGTTACAATATTCTGTTGTATGCTTATTGAGTGTTTGTTTGTTTCGTTAGATTATCCGGAGTGCGAAGCTTGTTACTTAGAGTCACTCACGTACGAAGATCATCAATCAGGCAAGTCACTTTGATCATCTTTATCCATGTTTTTATTGCATTAGTTCTTCCATCACCCAATTGCATGCAAAGATAGGTTAGTTGGAAACTTGGGTACATTGTTGTAGTATCATGTGGTAGGTACCTCCTCAACCCCTTTGACAACATTGGCCCCGGGAAACGTTGCTTTACTTTTGCTATGCTATTAGTAGACGGGGTTGGTTGTGTGATTCATGAGAGTTGAGAGAGTTAATAATTTCAAGACCTACATAATGATCAAGATTTAAGACTCCGAGTTTTCAACATACCTTTGGGTGGATGATGGTTGAACGGTACCCTGGAGAAACCAGTGGATTTGCCTAGGTGATGCTGGAGATGGCCAGTATTCACGCGGAAAGATCCACCCAGGCACAAAGAGATGGATGGGTGCTTCAAGACCCAAGGCTTACCTGCACAGCCACAAGTCATTATGGGCTCTGGCTTGGTTGGATATCGTGGTGACCCTGGACAGGCGGTGCTACGAGATGTAGAAGAACGGTAGGAAAGGATGGGCACCGACAGAGTCGCAGGGAAACCCTTTGGAAGACCATGTTTTGGTCATCCGTTTCTCAAACACCCTGAAGTGCGAGAAATCAAACGGAGGCGACCAAATCTTGTGGGGAACGTGTGCAAAACTCTGCAGAGTACTCAAACCTAATCGATTAGCCGTGTCCACGGTCATGGACGACTTGAGCCAAAGGAATTGAAACTTCCGGAATTCTCAACACAAGTAATATGATGATGTGGGTATTTAACAATTGGGTATGAGAATTGGTTGGTGGAACCATCTCATTAATCAACCAACTTAGTAATATTTTGCTTAGCCCCTCCCTTGATGTAGGAAAAACTTGGCTTTACGCAAAAACTTACCACCCCACCTGCCATATATGCATATAGACTAGATGATTATATTTTCACCCCTCTCTTGTGACTTTGCCGGCATATTCCATATGCTGACCTACATGGCTGCAACGTATCATGTTGCAGAGTACTTTTCCGACCAGGAGTGAGGATACACTCTACGCTCAGTGAGATGCCCTTGGAGTCAGATGGACTCATCTACCTTCGACGCTTCCGCAAGATTTAGATATTCTCATGAGTTGGCCTTCAGCCACTTTATTGTAATTCTATTGTAATAAAGGACTTGATATGAGATTTCGATTAATATAATGCTGTGTGATTTCCCTTTGATATATACATTGATGTACCGTGTGTGTACCAGCATGATCTTGGGATGGTACGGAAACACCGGAGATTCGACCTTTCAGGTCGGGTCGCTACAGAAGAAGTTCGAGCCCATGAAGAAGACGAACCAACCTAGTCGAACGAATCCTCACACTCCGAACGCTTTCGGATCTCTATCGAGAAGAAGCCATCCGAAACAACAATCAACACAAGATACACCACAACACATGCAAGACACAATGCACAACAAATATGATGCATGTTCGGTTAAATATGCAATGCAAGACAATTCACAACAATCAAATACTACATATTAAGTGAAGCTCAATATGCAACGAGATGCATATTAACGAAACTCCACGTTCGAATTATTTAGTTCACTCCCGTTAGGTACACGACAATATTAAATGTTGTTAACATGGCAAGAGGTGAAGCATAAGTAAACTATACTATCTAGGCATCTTAAATGAGGTCCGAAACAACGTATAGCATTTCCGAAATGACCCCATATGGTAATTATGTATTTGGTCCAGATCTGATCTAAACATATTTTATGTTTGTTAAACAGCAGAATAAATATCACCATGTTATTCTACACGGAATTCTAGTCGATTTACATATATAGAACATCTCAAACGGAGCTACGGTTCAAAAGATATGAGCAATACAAGATGCGGATGACATGAATGCAAATGCATGAAAACACCACCACAAACATTTCAAATCATGAATTCAACAAGCTATTATGAAACTACATGAGATTCTAAGCAAGTTTCATATATGGAATGCTCAAAACGGAGCTACGGTTCAACCACAATCATCGAAACAAGTTTTAGTTGAAATCTACCAAAAACAGCAAGATGGCATTTTTAACATGAGAAAACAACAAGCTACAAGATTCCGAAATGCACAAACTAAGAATGGGTCAATATCATACAACATCCACTTCATTTCATATTCACATATCATAAGCAAAGCAAGCATGGATCACTTGGTAGGAAGCTCACAAGAAGGCTACATGAAAACTGTTTCAGACTTGGTGAAAATAGCAGTTTATGACAGTGCAGTTTTTATCATGAAGGCATATTGTTAGCAGTGAAACTATATGCTACAAGTCATAAAATGTAATGAAACTTAACAGCATGCTAGAGGACAATATCAACAACAATTAACTCCATTACACCTACCACAAAAGAGGTCTAGATCACTAGCAAAGCACATGGCATGACAGCAACAAAATATAACAGATTCCAGACTTAAAAATATTTTGGACCCTAGAAAATAACAGATTTCTATAGCAAGTTGACAACAACAAAACAACACCTACACATGCATTTCTATGACAAACAAAATGACCATGGGCTAGGACACACATCAACGAGCAAGTTTCATGTCGAAAAAATAATCCATATCACGCGCGGATTAAATCCTACGAAAAAGACAAACGGGCATCATGGCATAAAGGACATGCACTCAAACATGCTCAAATGACAAAACTAAATGCACCGATAAATCCAATGTATTTTTCTATCCCGGAAACATATATAATATGCTTAGGTTTAAGTCGGAAATTATTCACAATTAAATATTCGGTATTAGGCCTATTCATGTTATAGCAATTCAACCGTGCAAAATAATGTGCAACCATCATGAGAACATTTTTCTCATGCATGAAAATGCGATGCAAATGAGATGAACATTTTTAATATTAGATAATATTAATTCCGATGCATGTTTATTTATTTATGGAAATGCAATTAAATGCCAAAATGCAATATGGCATGAAAATGACATGTTAAATATTTTAAACATGGATGCTAATGACATATTAATAATCTATGCATTTTTCTGAACATATCTCATGTTGAAAATATTTTGGAACGGTGCACGGATATTTAACTAACATCGTTTTAAACCGCAAAATGATTAACTAAAAAAACAAAAAAAGGGGAGGGGACTGCTCACCCTGGTGGGCCGAATCTGGCCCAACCGGTGGGGGGGCTGGCTGGGCAGGGGCGCTGGGCCTGGCCGGCGCTGGGGAGGCCGAGGAGACGGGCCGGCCCACGCGGGCGCACGCGCAGTCAACACGCTGGCGAGCGGAGGGGTTCGTCCCCGTCCTCCCGCACGCACAGAAGCAGCGGCGGCGGCGCAGGGAGGGCCGGCGGCAGGGCAAGCCACGGCAAGGGGCGGCCTGGGATGACGGATCCGGCGACGGTGGCTCCATTCCCGGCGGCGGAGGCTCGGGGCGCTGCGCCTCCATGGCGGTCTGCAGGAGGGAGAGAAGGAGCAGGGTGAGGAGGAGAGACGGGGGAGGAGAGGGAAGGCAGGGAAGAGGGGAAGGGAACCGGCGAGGCTGCAGGTTCCGGCAGCCTCGGGACTCCGGCGAGCTCCTCCGGCGAGGGGCTGGCGGCGGCTGGGGAACCTTGGCACGGGGGCTGGCACGGGAGCTGCGGGAACGAGCTCGGGCAACCATGGGAGCACTCGGGAAGCTCCGGATCGGCCGGATCGGGCCCGGATTGTCTCGAACGGGTCCAGATGGGCTCAGGCGGGCTGCTAGAGGTGGGAGAAGGGGCTGTCTAGGGTTAGGCTAGGGTTGGTTTGGCATGGGAACCGAGGGCTATAAATAGAGTTTCGGGCTAGGGTTACGACACTATCCATTTTCGGACTGCCGGGTGTCGACCCGACGTCTAGAAGCGGAGAGGGGGCTACAAAAGGGCTGTGCAGAGGGGCAATGAGGGGAAGAGAGAGAAGTGGCGACCCGTGGCACGACGATCGAAAACACCAAGAATCGTCCGACAGAAATCCGATAAACTACCGATAACCTCTCTGCTGCGACTGACCAACGGGGTATCTAACGAGCTCGAATCGCGACGAAAATCGACGGGCGGTCTACCTAGAATATAACGAGACCGCACGACAAGTTTCAACTCGATCCGAGAATATTTTTGCGCGCGCTTAAAAACGGTTTTATTTAAAAGATGTCGCGGACGCGTGCGTGTGTGGCTGGACTCGAAACGGGCAACGGCGAAACGGAGAGAACCGGCAACTACGAACGAATGCAAGTTTTCGAAAACCAGCGATGATGCAATGCCGATGATGCAAATGATGCGATGAAGAATGCAACAACCAGATGAACACATGCCGAAAATGGAAACAAAAGGGGAATCTTCTGGAATCTTCTGGAACGTCGGTCCTGGGCTGTCACATGGGTCCCGAGCTGTGAGATTAGGATAGATGGTAACAGGGGACAAAGGAGGCAATGTTTACCCAGGTTCAGGCCCTCCTATGGAGGTAAAACCCTACGTCCTGCTTAATTATATTGATGGTATGAAGGTTATAGAGTTGATCTACCACGAGATCAAATAGGTAAACCCTAGAGGAGTTTCTCTACGCTAAAATCTAAAACTCCCCGGCTTATATAGATGCCGAGGGTACCTAGGGTGTACACATGGTCGGTTGCACACCGAAGGGAAAAACATGCCTATCTACTATTTCAAACTTGGAGGACACGCCATGACTCCTGAAGCTTCCTCCCTGGCGACAGGGCCTTTGATCAATCCAATGCTCAGCAAGTGGCCACATAGTCCAGCCCATGAGAAACAGGTCGGCCATCCGAGGACCCCTTGAACCAGGACTCCCTTAGTAGCCCCCGGAGTAGCCTCCAATGCCGAGGTATAATATCTAGACAATCTTGCGCGTCAAAGTCTTCGGCTTGCGAGGCGAGTCCCTCTATCTCTTCTTTTTCGGGAACCATCCCATCATCGGCGAAATCCCAAGCTTCACAAACTTGAGGAACCCATTGTAATAACTTTTAGCGCTTCTCAATCCTCGTGCATCGAGGGGAGACGAGCGGTTCAACAACTTTTTACAAGATTGCCCCTGCCACAAAGGAGGCACCACGCATTTAAACAAGATGAATCATGGTCTAGCCACATCTTCTTCTTCCTCCCCATTAGAAAAAAACTTCAGTGAGAGATCACCACAAGAACATGGAGAGCTCCCCTAGCACTTTGTCGCACCCTTATGGCTCTCGTCCCGTGGATTGGGCAAGCTGTGCTATATCCCTCCTTCGACTACGCAACCTCGAGACCCAAGGGTATGTTCCTTCCTTAGATCTAGCTGTTACCCATGCCAGTTTGACTTCTTTCAATGGCGAGGCCTTCGCGGAAAACTTCCCTATCCTCAAAAGGTAGAGCGAGTATGCTTCGTGCCATTCCTCTTGCGGGGTCTTGGGTTCCCCATTCGTCCTTTCTCGAGGGAATTATTGGAGTTCTATGGGTTGTAGTTGTATCATCTCACCCCTGGGTCCATTCTGCATATCTCGGGTTTCGTCGCCCTTGGCGAGATGTTTCTGGGCTGCGAGGCACACTTTGAATTGTGGAGGAAGTACTTCTGCCTCGTCCCTCGTACTTGGGGTAAGAAAATTCTAGAGTTCAAAGGAGCCGAAATATGCCGCATAGGCTGTACGGGGTATCCAGTGGGGACACCGAAGAAGGAGTCCGAAGAATGGTCTTTGGAATGGTTCTATATCGAGGACATTCCCCTATTAGATCCATCTCGAAGGGGTTTGCCGAATACTCCGACACCGCCTTTAAGAAAAGGTACAACTAGTGACCAAAGAGCCCATCCCAAGAGGATGGCACCAAAGTGCAATGCTTGGCTTCCCATGTGAGTCTACTAGCTCATCATAAGTTGACCATGATAGACGTGATGGGCGCCGCCATCACCCGATGCGTTCAGCCTCTTTAGCAGACAATACACCCTTTATGGTGTTACAACGGGACAAGCGACACCCCTCGCTCCCGACGCAGGGCCCTGCCAATCAAGCAACATTAGTAGTCGCACTTGCCGACCTATACAAAGGGGAGAAATAGTATTTTGTTCGGCTACCGACCTAGGAGGGCTACTCAAGTCACAATCCCATCGAATGGGTAAGCTTTTCGACTCTGTGACCCGAATTTGGGTTTTACATTTGTCCATTTTTGACCGAAGCCTTTAACCTGTGTGAATAGGAATGGAGGAGCTTTGTCGACACAGTTAACTGTCCGGCACGCCAAGTCGAGAACTATTCTCGTGACGACGATCCAAGATTTCATGATGACCCGGAGCTGCTAGTTGAGTTCGAAGACGGGATCTTCTACCAAGAGAGCCTCGACTGGTCCAAGGTGGCTATCATAGCCGATTACCCAGGATCATTCCCTTCCCCTACTACAGGCAAGAAGAAGAAAAATTTGTCCCGCAAAAGGCAAGTATCCTCCATCGACCCAAACGCATCGCCTCCTGCTCCCAAGCATCGTTGGTCCATGCGACAAACATCGACTACGGCGGCAATGCCCGGACCAGGTAGCAACAGGGATCTGTCAAGTGAGCTGGTCGTGGGGACAGGCCCGACCAATCGTTCAGCTCAAAGGTACTTTTTTCAACTGCTTAATTTATTATTATGATCAATAGGGCCTCACAAGAGATCTCATGTCAAAATACTCAGGCAACGAGTTCAACCATCTCCTACCAAGGATGTTGTGAGGGTGTTTGGCAATGCTCACGATTCCAGATCTTATGCTCATGTTGAACCCGCTGCGAAGGTCCCTGTGGTCAATCAGGCCCCTGAAGACTCTGTGGACGCGGTATCAGTTACTAAATCCGAGGTAGAGAGCGTGATGAATCACCAGTGGTGATGGGAAGCCTTGCGCCACCCAGCGTTCTCTGAACAAGAGTTCAATTCTCTATGCTCGACTGACGCACAGATCGGAGCTGCCCGAGTTGGGTTCGGGGAAGCCTTGAAACTGATATCGTCTAGCCTGCAGGTGAGTGACCGGCTATAAGAATCCGAACACACATGTAAACCTAGTAGCCCCCAAGCCTTGAATTTGTCAGCACGACCGAATTAAGGGTCCGCTTATTGTTTTACTGATGATGCAGGCCTCAAGGCAGCAGAACGAGCAACTGGCCAAGGAACTGGAGGCGAGCCGAACACAGGTGGAAACCATGACGGGCGAACTTAATCAAGTGAAGAATTTTACCCGGGAGGTGCATAGTGAGTATATCTATTCTTCTGATCTTAGTATATAATCCCACACTGAAGCAAGGGCGCTTTGTAGTAGCTGAATTAATAGGGCAGTTGCAAAAAGATTTGGATGCTGCCCGAGAATCTCAAAGGTACACCGAGTCCCAACATGAGATCGGCTGCCGTTCGTTGCAACAAAACAGGGAAGAGAAGAAACACCTCTAGGCGGAGAATGAGCAATAGGCCGAAGAGACTGAGAGTTTAAAAGCTCAATTGGCCCAAACCCAAGAAATGAACTACAAATTACAGAGGGGCATGTTCGGTAAGTGCAATTATTACATCCTAGGATACCTCTCATACATTAGGTGTAATGGATATGCCTTGTCTCATGTACATGTCTCCTAACCGGACGACCTTAAGAAGAGATCGGATCCTACCAGGGAAGCCTGCTAAAGGAACTATCCGCCCTTCATGAGTGTGCTTGGAAGGCCATGAAGAGCATGATAAAGTTGCTATGGCCCGCCGAGAAGCCTTTGGAGGGGATGATCGAACTGGTTGGTTGGTTCAAGGGAGCCCGAAGTCGGTTCGAGTTATAGAAGACATTGGCCTGCCAGGAGGGAGTGCGAGAGGCATGGGCGATGATCAAGAATCTATATACTGGCCTTAACCCTGAGCATATGGCTCGGGTTGGGCCAGCAGGGCCTGATGGGCTAGAAGTGCCCCTTCATTTGGTGTACGACCAATTGATGCCCGCCCTCTCGACCAGTAGCCAGATGAGTGATTTTATGTAACTATGTAATTTAAATCAAAAATTACTCCGTCTATGTTGTAAGCTTTGTCTTAACCGGCCATCGTCCTCAACCTCCCATTCAAAGAGCTTGGAAGTGTTCCTTATGAAATATACCTTGCTAGGAAGTAATTCCTTCTAGGAACCAGGCAATCCGACCATTTGGTGTGAACAGACAGAAAAATGCACAGGGAGATATGTTATATTACTTTTTAGCGTAAGAAACATCTTCCAAAGAAAATAGTACCTCTATTGATACCTTTCTTCAGGGTGCTACGTAAATCGTAGATAATAAGACTGTATACTGCTAGTATGCGACTGATTGCTCTTTTCGAAAAAAACAAGTAATGGCGATCATAACCATATTTTTTGTTGTTTCCGTCGTAGCCGACCAATTTTCTGTTGAACATAGCTAGCTTTTGGCTTCACCCATCTGAGGTACGTATCTGGATAACCCGATCATAACAATCGCAGAGGTGCTCCCTTTACTCTGTAGCCAAACAATCTGGAACGTAGAGGGTAAACATAGGAGCGTGGCAACCTAGCTTATCAAAAATCTTAGTTCGAATTGATGCATAGAATGGCTTAAAAATCGACAGGGAAAATGTGCATACACGATTAATGTGAATAGATGCTTAGAATATAAAATCATTGGCTTCAGCAAGAAGCCCCCAGGTGTTGTGTTCAGATTTAACATTTAAGGATGTATGCCAAAAATCTTAATACAAGATTGGTTTAACCGAACATAGACTTGGGAAGAAAAGAAAAGAAATCCAATCCCACCGAAAATCAAGGGGCGGGGGAAAGGAAAAAAACAAAAAGGAAAAGAAAGTAAAGGGTAAAGAGTATGAGGACACCATTCTATCCGTAGAAGCGTCGAAGACGAGTTGCGTTCCATGGGTTCGGTTGAAGACGGTTATCCGACGGTTTTCGAAGACGGTAAGCCCCTCCCGTGAGTACTTCGTCAATTATGAAGGGGACCTTCCATTTGGGGGTTCAGTTTATGCTTCTACTTCTCCAGGAGCCATAAGACGAGTTCACCCACATTATACGCTTTTGCCCTGACCTCCCTACTCTGGTAACATCGGGCCTTCTGTTGATAAAAAGTAGAACGAGCCCGGGCTATGTCGCGCTCTCCTTCTAAGGCGTCTAGGTCATCCTGCCGATCTAACTCGGCCTCCTTTTCCTCATACATGTGCACCCTTGGTGCGTCATGAAGAATATCATAGGGGAGGATTGTTTCTGTCCTGTAGACCATGAAGAACGGTGTGTATCCTATTGATCTATTCGGTATGGTGCAAAGGCCCCACAGAACAGAGTCAAGCTCCTCTACCCAATGGCAGTCGGACTCATGAAGAGATCGGACGAGACATGGTTTAATACCACTCATGATGAGGTTGTTTGCCCATTCGACTTGTCCATTGGTCTGCGGGTGATGCACTAATGCTTAATCGAGCTTGATGCCCATTTTTGCGCACCAGTCTTTGACCTCTTGGGTTGTGAAGTTGGATCCATTATCCCTTATTATATTGTGCGAGACGCCGTAATGGTGTACCACGCCGGATATAAAGTCAATTACTGGTCCGGAGTTGGCTGATTTGATAGGTTTTGCCTCTATCCACTTGGTGAATTTGTCAACCATGACCAGTAGGTATTTATTCTTATTGGTCCCCCCTTTAAGTGGTCCAACGATATCCAGCCCCCAGACCGCAAAGGGCTAGGTAATCGTAATAGTCCAAAGAGCTGTTGGGGGGCATGTGACTTTGATTTGTGAAAAGTTGACACCCCACGCAGTGCTTGACAAGTGACTGGGCGTCTGCTCGAGCAGTGGGCCAGAAGAAACCAGCACGAAAGGCCTTGCATACTAGGGCCCTTGCCGCGGTGTGATGGTCGCCCATCCCTGCGTGGACTTCGGCTAAGAGTTGTCGTCCTTCTTCCTCAGATTTGCACCGTTGTAATACTCTGGTGGTGCTTTTCTTGTATAACTCACCCTCGTGGACTTTATAGGCTTTGGACCACCGAATTATGCGTCGCGCCTCTGTCTGATCGTCAGAGAGTTCTTTGCGAAGAAGGTGGGCAAGGAAGGGCTCGGTCCATGGCGTGATTACTAAAATGACCTCATGAGCAGAGGGCGTTTCGTCCATTACGGAGCCACCAACGATTTGGTCGTCTGGTTCATTTATAGGGGGAACAACCTCTTCCGTGCTAATGAGACCAACGCCCTTATTATTGTCCTGCCAAACCACCGATGGCTTAAAGAGACGTTCTGTTAGTGCATCTAGTGCCCCTTAGTGATTTCGGTGTATTAAAGACTTATAGGTTGAGGCACAAATGTGTTTGTGAGTGTACACAGGCTCTATAAGTCGATGAGGAGTTTGGTATAATCGGAGATTATCGACCCCTAAAAATGAATGTCTTCAAGTGAAGACTTTGCTGAAGACTTTTTGAAGACTTTGGTGAAGACTTTTTGAAGACTTTGAAACTGAAGAAGTTGGTGTGACCTTGAAGATATGAATGAGGAATATGAAGCGTGAAGACTTTGTTTTCGCTGTTTCATTTCATTTATTTGTGTCATAGGAAACACCGTACTGTTAAAGGGGGTCAAGGTAATACTAAGGAAAATTTCCAACTGATGCTCAACTCCAAAATCCACAACCCATACAATCCTTCGAGTAAAGCCTTTGGAAATCTCTTACAGTTCAGACAAGTTTTTCAATGAGAGAGAGGAAGTTCTTCTGGTCTTTGAGGAAATTGTTCTGGCTGAGGAGTTAGGATTTTGCCAGTGCGAATTGCTTACAAGTGAGGATTATGATAAGCTGAGGACTTTCATAGTTCGAAATTCCGACCGTTGCTGTGCTTAGCGCCAGCTATCCCCAATCGTTCTTATCCACATAACGGTCATATCATTGGGGGCATTTATGACTTATCATGTCAGGTTGCACCCTGGCTATAAATAGCCAACCCCCACAACCACTAGCTGGTTGGCTGCTCCGAGAAAGAACTGACACTTGTCATTTGAGAGCAACCCATCCTCTAAGGACTTTGCGAGAAAATCATCAGTGAGAAAAAACCCACAACCAAACCATAAAACCCATAGTGATTGAGCATCACTGAAGAAATTCCTGTGTGGAACCGACGCTTGTTACCTTTGAGGACTGTGTATCCTCCAGACGGTTACGCGTCATGGTCTAGTGCTCCTGAAGTCAATTGGGGACCACGAAGTGACCTTGGTCTAGAGCATCCAGCAGTAAATTGTGGATCGCCGGGTGACTAGTTTGTGAGGGTTTTGGAAGTCTACCCTGAAGACTTACCATGAATGTTGGGCGAGGACTGTGTGAACTTAGCTCAAGGAGAATACGGTAAGGACTGTGTGTCCTCTGGTTTAAATACCAGGCCGCTCCAAACCAGACGTACGACTGTCACAACAGTTGGAACTGGGTTATCAAATCATTGTCTTCAACAAGCCATCTGGTTCTATTTCCTCAACCTTTCTATTCCTCATATATTTGTTGATGAAATTGATTGTTACAGTTGGAAGAATTTGACTGAAGACTTTCACAAATTCCTCACCTCAAATTCCTCAAGTTACCTTGTTCATCGCTGCTTCTCCTGTATCACGCTACTCTCTATTTGTGCATGTTTCATTTAATCATGAAGACTATGCTGTCACTATGTTCCTCATGCACTTGAGTACTTATTCCGCTGCTAGTTATTCATCACATTTCAAATTCCTCAAAGTTGAAATTCCTCAAATGATGAATTTGTAAAAATCGCCTATTCACCCCCCCTCTAGCCGATATAACACACTTTCAATTGGTGTCAGAGCAGGTACTCCCTTGCTTTGTGTGATTTTGGTTTAACCACCTGGAGTTTTAGTTATGTCGATTGCAGGTATGATCAAGGTTTTCATGGGCTATCCTACCTTCGATGGGACAGACTACCCCTACTGGAAGAACAAGATGCGTATGCACCTTGAAGCTATTGACAACGATCTCTGGTACGTTGTGGAAAATGGTGTGCCCTTTGTCGCTCCCACTGTTACAGCTGCTGATGTGAAGAGATTCAAACAACTCGATTCTCAAGTGAAGAATATCATCTGTGGTCATCTGAGCAAAGGACAGTATGGTAGAGTGAGTGCTTTGGAATCTGCTAAGCTTATCTGGGATAGGCTGTCCAAAGTCAGCGAAGGTGTTTCCACTCAATGTGACTCTCGCGTTGATGTTCTTCGCAATCTCTTCAACCGCTTCAAGAGGCTTGACAATGAAAATGTTCAACAAACATTTGATCGCCTCACTGATATATCAAATGAACTTCAAGCACTGGGTGCCACTGATATCACTGACCATGAAGTGGTGAAGAAACTGCTTCGATCTCTCGATTCTTCATTTGATACTCTTGTGTTGATGACACAAGAACGTGGAGACTACAAAGCTCTTGATCCTGCTGATATTCTTGAGAGACTCAATACTCATGAATTCCAACGAGCTGAGAAAAGAGACCTCTACAGGCCAAGCTATGGAAGATCTCATGCTCTGAAGGCAAAAGCAATTTGCTCATCTGAAGAAGATTCTGACAGCAGCCTTGGTGATCCTGAAGAATTAAGTCAGGAACTAGCGATGCTTGTGAGGAAATTCCAGAAGTTTTCAAGACGAGGTGGATTTGGAAAGTCATCAAAAAGTGGCTTGAGGAAATCAGATTCCTCAGAAGATTACAAAAAGAGAACATGTCATCGTTGCAAGAAACCTGGCCACTTTATCTCTGATTGTCCTCTCTGGGAGAAAGACTCAAAGAAGAAGAAGAAATACAAGGATGATAGTTCTGATGACTCAAAGAAAAAGAAGAAATCTTCAAAGTCCTCATATGCAAAGTCCTCATCTTCAAAGTCCTCAAAGCACAAGAAGAATGGTTCTAGAAAGGCTCGAGCATTCATCGGCAAGGAAATGGATTCTGAGGAAGAATATGAAGAATATGAAGAAGAGGAAGAATCTGAGGAGGAATCAGAATCTGGTGTCGCTAGCCTTGCTCTCGCTGCTGCGTTCGTCAGCAAGTCCATCTTCAATGAAGAATATGACCACTCCAACGACTCTGACGTCAACAATGATGATTATGCTCCCACGTATTGCTTCATGGCAAAAGGCTCAAAGGTACACAAACATCATTCCTCATCCGAATCAAGTGAAGGTGAATCTGATGAATATGTGAAACCTAGATATGCTAAAATTCTTAAAATTGCCACTAAGAAACAAAGTGCACTTGAAAAGCTTCAGAAAATGCTAGACAAACGCGATGATCTGTTAAACCATGAAGTGGATCAGACTCAAACTCTGTCTGTTGATCTTAAAAGTCTTCAGGCAAAGTATCATAACCTTCAGAGTCATCATAACGACCTTTTAGCCGATCATGAGAAGCTTTCATATGAATTTCTTCAAAGAAAGCAAGATCTTGAAAAGCTGAGGGTGTCAAATGAGGATCTCCAAAGGGAAAACGATTCCTTACTGGCTCAACAGATCAGTACCGCTGAGGAAGAATTTGTTCCACCTTGTTTGAAATGCATCGAACGTGAAACTGCTAATTCTTCACCTGAATGTTCAAATGCTTCTATTGCTGCAATTTCTTCAACTATTCCCGTGGTCTTAAATTCCTCATCTAAGGATACCACTAGTATCACTGATGACAATGCAGGGTTGAAGGAATTGTATGTGACAGGCATATAAAAAAGTCTCAAAGGGCATCAAACCCTTTGTGATGTCCTCAAAAAGCAAATTCTGAACAGGAACCCTAGGAAAGAGGGTATTGCCTTTGTGAGGAAACTCAACGCTGATGGATCCTACTGGACACCTGAGTAGTACCCCAAAACCTCATGGATTGCTACAAAAGGATCTCCTGTGGATCCATCCACTTTATCTGGCTTTTCTTGTGAAACTTCATATTCCTCTGAAGAGTCACTTGACTCCAATTATAGATTCTTCAAAAAGAAGTCAAGTGAGGTATTTGCAAGATATGTTGGAACTAACTGCAGGAATGGTTCTCCTATGAAGAAAATTTGGGTTCCCAATAGCTCCCTACAAAATCTTCAAGTGAATGTCCTCACGACACCACTCATGAAGAATCGGAACTCCAGACCAAATTCCTCAAATGGTCAAAATCATCATTCTTGTGCTAATGCCTCTGTTTCGCAGGGAAAACCTAAGAGTTATGAATATGTGCATTATTCTTCAAACCATTATGTTCATAAGTCCTCGAAGAATTTCTCTGCTTATTCATTTGAATACTCTAACCCTCGCCCTGTGAAACGAAGCACCCTTGCTTCAATGACTCCCTTCTCACATGGTGCTCGTAGAATGATGAATTCTTTGCCACCCCACCAAATGTGGGTGGTGAAGCAAACAAACTGACATGTTATGCAGGGTCAGGTCTCCAGATGAATTTGAACATCTGATGAATTTGCTGGAGACCTGAGGAAATGCTTGAAAGGACGCAAGTTAACCATGATGAAATGAATTCTTCATTTCTCACGTCCTCACTCTACTTGCTTACTATCTTGTGTGATGAAATTATGTTTGATGAAATTGATATCATATTGTTCACTCTGAAGCATATGAGTTCGTAAGATGTACTAATTCATCTGCAGGATGATAATTTAAAAGCTACTAAATGGGTTCTTGATAGTGGATGCACAAACCACATGACAGGTGACAAGAATCTACTGATGAATTTGCCACTCACTCCATCCCCTCTGAAGCATATCACCTACACAAACAAAGGAAAAAGCAAGGTATTGGGACTTGGTAAGGTTGCTATCTCAAAGGAACGAACCATGGACAAGGTGATGCTTGTTGAATCCCTCGGGTTCAAACTTATGTCTATCTCAATGCTTTGTGATCTTGATATGGTTGTCATATTTGGAAAATATCGTTGTGTTGTCATCATGGAATCTGACAATTCCAAAGTCCTCGAAGGCTTTAGGAGAGGAGACCTGTATATTGTTGATTTCTCTACAGGTCCTCAACCCGCCACTTGCTTACTTGCAAAGTCTTCAGAAGGCTGGTTGTGGCATCGACGACTTGGACATGCTGGTATGAGGAATCTGCACACACTCGTGAAGAAAAAGCACATCATTGGCATCGAGGGTGTCAAATTCCTCAAGGACCACCTTTGTGGTGCATGTGAATCTAGGAAGATGACCAGATCCAAGCATCCCTCGAAGACAATCATGACCACTACACGACCTTTTGAATTGCTTCACATGGATCTCTTTGGTCCCCACTCATTACTCTGTACTAAAAAATTCTTCAAGTTTGTATGGATTTTTCATTGTTGATGATTACTCTCGTTATACATGGGTGCATATCATTCTGTACATAAAATAAGTAAAGGATGTCTTCAGACGATTTGCTTCAAGGGCCTCCACCAACTTTGGCGTCAAGATCAAGCTTATCAGGAGTGATAATGGGACTGAATTCAAGAACACTAACCTTGATGAATATTTTGATGAACTTGGTATTACTCATGAGTTATCTGCTCCTTACACTCCTCAGCAGAATGGCATCATGGAGCGCAAGAACAGGACTCTTGTTGAGATGGCTCGAACCATGCTTGACGAATACAAAACCCCTCGTCGCTTCTGGCCTGAAGCAATTGATACTGCATGCCACATCATCAACAGGGTATATCTTCACAAATTCCTCAAGAAGACTTCATATGAGCTCATGATAGGCAAGAAACCCAATGTAAGTTATCTCAAAGTCTTCGGTGCAAAATACTGGATCAGAGATCCTCATCACAGTTCTAAGTTAGCACCGAAAGCACATGAAGGTTTTATGTTTGGTTGTGGAAAGGACTCGCACACCTACAAAGTCTTCAACACCTACCATCACAAGGTTGTTGAAACTGTAGATGTGCGGTTCGATGAAACTAATGGCTCGCAAAGAGAGCACCTGCCTTTTGTGTTAGATGAACAATCTCCTGAGGAATCCATCAAGCTAAAGACAAATGAAGATGTCATAACCACTGAGGAAATCATTTCAACAAATGAAGACTCTCATGCTGATATGCCTGAAGAAAATGGTGCTGACGAAATACCTCAGCCTCGTCAACCTGCTCATCCAAGAGTAGCAAATGAAGTGCAGATTGACAAAATCATTGATGACATCAATGCACCAGGTCCTCTCACACGCTCAAAAGCTTCACATCTAACTAACTTTTGTGGGCAGTTTGCCTTTGTCTCTATCTTAGAGCCCACCAAAGTTGATGAAGCATTCAAGGAGCCCGAATAGATTCAAGCCATGCAAGAGGAATTGCATCAATTCAAGCTCAACAACGTGTGGGAACTTGTCAAGCGGCCAGATCCTCGCAAGCATAACATCATAGGTACCAAGTGGATCTACCACAACAAGCAAGATGAAAATGGTCTTGTGGTGAGGAATAAGGCTCGACTTGTAGCTCAAGGCTACACATAGGTTGAGGGAATTGACTTTGATGAAAATTTTGCACCTGTTGCTAGACTTGAAGCTATTCGCATATTACTGGCTTACGCAAACCATCATAATACCATCTTATATCAAATGGATGTGAAAAGTGCATTCCTCAATGGTAAGCTTGAGGAAGAAGTATATGTTGCTCAACCTCCAGGTTTTGAAGATCCTAAGCATCCTGACAAAGTCTTCAGTCTAAACAAGGCCCTCTATGGTCTCAAGCAGGCCCCTCGGGCGTGGTACGACACTCTGAAGGAATTCCTCATGAAGAAAGGCTTCAAACCCGGTTCACTCGACCCTACTCTTTTCACAAAATCCTATGACAATGAACTGTTCATATGCCAAATATATGTTGATGATATTATGTTTGGATGTACTAACAAATGTTATAGTGATGAATTTGCCCATATGATGAGTGAAGAATATCAAATGTCTATGATGGGAGAGTTGAAATTCTTCTTAGGTCTTAAAGTTCGTCAGCAAGACAATGGCATCTTCATCTCACAAGAGAAATACCTCAAAGATGTTGTGAGGAAATTTGACATGCAATATTGCAAAGGCGTCAAAACTCCAATGCCTTCAAAAGGCCATCTCTGCACTGATGAAAATGGTAAAGATTTCGATCAGAAGGTATACCGCTCCATGATTGGCTCCTTATTGTACCTATGTGCATCTAGGCCTGATATAATGCTAAGTGTATGTATGTGTGCTCGATTCCAAGCAACTCCGAAGGAATCACACCATAAGGCTGTGAAACACATTCTTCGATACTTAGCTCACACACCAACACTTGAATTGTGGTATCCCAAGGGCTCAAATCTTCATCTCGTCGGATACTCTGATGCTGACTATGATGGAGATCGCGTGGATCGCAAGTCAACCTCAGGCACATGTCATTTCCTCGGACGATCCTTAGTCTGTTGGTCCTCGAAGAAGCAGAACTGCGTTTCACTCTCTACTGCAGAAGCTGAGTACATTGCTGCTGGCTCGTATATACTTTTGAGTTTTCAATTTCCTCAACAACATTCACTTATTGCTAATTCTTCAAGTTGATTTTCATCTAAGTGAATGTGATCGGACCCTTTTCCTGTCTATGCTAAACTCAACCCAGTCTGTTCACAAATTCCTCATATGCGTTCTACTTTGAAACTTGTTCAAAGTCTTCACTGTGTCCTTGACAGCTGAAGAATTTGCGAGCGAAAACTTTGAAATCCTCACTACCAAAATTTTTGGCGGTTCCCGCTCAAACTGTTCCGATTCCCGCGCCTGGATAACCCACGATCCTCCACAATCTACACTACCCAGATCGTGGGTGACACCTGTCCCGTGGAGAGCAAGGGTCAGGGGCAATCCTGTCCAAAATCTTCGGGAGGATTCATTTTTTACTTCCTCTATAAATGCCCCCTTCCCAACTACTATGCTCGGTTACTCCGCATCTCATCTCTCTCCCGAGCTCCATCCAAGCGCCACCGCTAAAAGTCATCATCGCTGGTAAGGAAGAGCTTCGCTGTCTCAACCTCGTCGTCGCCGTACTCGCATCGGCCGCGGAAATCTTCATCCCGCCGCCGCTGTAGTTGTCTCCTTCTGCCAAGCTAGGGCATGGGAGATCTGAACGGACGAACCTCCTCAGTTCATCTCTGTGTTCGTCGTGTTCTTCACCAGGGTAATTAAAATTTCTTTTTACTACCCATGTTTGATCCTCAACTACAACTACTATTCCTCAAATATGTGTTTAAACGTTATAAATCAAATACACAAGCACCTTCATCTCCTCATACTTGATACTTGATGTTTTTTTCTAAGTAATGACTTTCTTCAAGATTCCTCAATTGTGCGAATCCTCAAATTTGCTCAACTCTGGAACCTGAGGCTAAGAACACTTAGTAAAAATCCGCAAGACATCCATGGTCAAATTCCTCACACCTATCTCTCTTAAAATTTCTGAGAATGCATATGACCTCTTCAAATTCTTCGCACCTATACTCTATTCACAGGTACAACATGTTCGCTGATGAATCACTAGGTTCTCATCAACTTAACTCATTTGCAGCGCTACTTGAAGAAAAACTGTGTACCTCCTCAGAATCTTCAAGAGTTCATATTCCTCAAGTGAAGAAAATGTCTGATGGAAAGAAACCTCAGAAAGGAGGGAAAAAGCCAGATGTGCGCACTGCATTTGAGATCCCTGAGGATCTATATGATGAATATTGCACACCTGATGAAGAAACTCATGGAAAAGAGATGACCAAGCAGAGGAAGATTCGTCTGCAAAATATTGAGAGGAGATGGGCCAAAGAATGGAGAGAATATCGTTATGTAACTCCAAAACACATGATGAAATTCCTGTGAAACCCCCTGCAACATGCCTCCTCTATCTCCTAACCAAATTGCTGATCCTTCTAGCATCAAAACTGGTGAGGACTTTCCTGCCATGTGGGAAAAGCAACAAGCCAAATTGGCGAGGAAAGCCAAAGAGGCTGTGAAGAAATTCAACGAGGATTCTGCTGCTGCTGCCTCTGCTGGAGCTTCTGCTGGTGCACCGAAGAAGATGTTAAAGAAATCTTCTCTGAAAATTGACTCTTCAAAATCTTCAGTGCAAATTTCTCAAGGTCAAAGGCCTCAGCCCAGAAAACCTTCAGCTCCTGGAACTGTTGCTGCTCAGTCATCTGCAACTGTCAAAAAGTCCTCAACTCCAGTGCATCTGGCAACAGCAAAAGGACTGATGGTTTCGCGTTAGTGCCGAAGCTCGCTGCAAGCCCCTCCACCACTGCAAAGTCTTCAACCAGTCCCTCTGCACTTAAACTGAAGAAGACGGCTGGACGTCAAAAACCATGCTCTCACACCAGCAAGGCTCTGGTTACAATTCCCTCAGATTCTTCTTCTTCTGATGCTGATGATGCTGATGATGAGGAATTGGTAGAAATCATCAGACAGAGTCAGCACAGGGTAGCTAGAGCAAAGGGGAGCTCTGTTCCTTTCATGTTGGATCCCAAGTTGATCCTCAACTTCTTTGATATATGGCATGAGGACCCCAGTACTCCACTTTCCTCACTAAATCTGCCTCCTGAAGTGGATCATGTCCTCACCCATTTTATCTCTAAAGAACAGTGGAAAAGAGAGCAAGCTCAGAGGGCTAAGAGGAACAAGACTCGCAAAGAAAAGTTTCTGTGCGAAAATGCGATGAACTTGACCCCAAATCAACCGGTCACAGTTCAGTCCGCGATTTGCACTCTATCCTTGGATCAACAAAGATATGATGCTGAATGGCAGGGCACCAAGGTTAGACTCGTCAAGGCTGCTAATGCGGCTGTAAAGGATCACAGCACCAGGGTTGCAGCTCGATTGCAACCACAAAAGACTCAGTTTGAGGAAAATGCTCAGACTGAATATGAAATTCCTCAGGATGCTGATGAAAATGCTCAGCCTGAAGAAACTACTGAAGAAAGAGCTTTTGCATCAAAAGCATCTGCTAGTGCTGCTGAGGAAACTCAGACCACTGATGAACTTTCCAGGACAACCCCCAATGTTGTTCCTGAAGAATCTGATAGGCCAGCTGTAGAATCCACTGTGCCTCAAGAAACTGAACCACCCAGGGCGGCTGCATCATTCGTTCTTGAAGAAACTGCTCATGCTGAGGAAAATCCGCTCAAAAGAAAAGCATCAAATTTTGGAGCCCAGTGTTGAAGAAGTTGAAAACCTTGACAAGTTCCTCAGCTACACCTCTTGATGCAACTCCAATTTCCTCGGCACCAGCCTATGCTATTGTGCCAACTAGAGAAGCATATGACATTCCTCACGAAGAAAAGAATCATGCGACTGCCTCCTCAGAGCCTCTTGATGAGGAAATTATCATTGATGACACTGCATCAACTCCCAAGGTATCATCGCCACAACTTCTGCTAACTGCTGGCGCTGAAGAAATTGATGAAGAAGTTGACATTGGTGACACTACCCCTGTCATCAATGATGAATATTGGGAATCTGCACACCCCAACTCACCTATGGAAACTCCTATGCTGCTGCTTCCTCAGTCACCAACACATACTAAGGAAATACGTGAAGATTCTGAACACATGTATCTTCCAGACCCTGAAGAAATTCCAGTTGCAACAGCTGAGGAAATTGATGCTCTGGGCACTACTGAGGAACCTATTCTACAAATCACCCAGTCTGTAGTTCCTCCCATGCCAACTGAGATCAAAGGGCGTAGTCGACCAAATCTTCAACCTAAGCAACGAATGCCATTCAAAGGGTCAAATTCCTCAGGACAAATTTCTTCAATGAACACATGTTCTTCACAGGGTCAAATCCGTATGATTCTGGTCGCACAAGGTTCTGGACTCCTACTCAAATGAACTACTATGCCACTGTTCTATGTGACAAGAAGAAAATCTTCGAGCACCACAACATTCCTCATGTGGACATGGAGTCAATTCCATCATTCACGCCGGTGCTCCAAGTTCTTCATGATGCTGGGCTTCTTCCCTTCTGCGTAGATGTCTGCGACTGGAACAAGGAGTTGATTCTTCAATTCTATGCCACTCTATACATTAGTGGAAATTCTTCAGACATCAACTCCTGGGTCTTGGACTGGATGACCGGAACAACTCATTTCACTGCAAGCTCTTCTGAATTGCTTCAGTCTGTCCCAGTTCCAATTCCTTCAGATGAAGCCCGCTGCCTGTTCAATGATCCACCACTGCCAAATCAGATGATGAATGTGATGATGAAGAAATTAGCACTTGGAAAGCCTCAAAGGACAACCTTTCTTGTGAAGGATTTGCTGTATGTACCTAGAACAGTCTATCGCATCCTCACTCACACCCTATGCCCTCAGAAGGGGCACAACTCTGAAGAAGAAGAAGTTGAAGGAATCATGAAGAACATGCTTTTCAACATCATTCATGGGATTCCCATCAATTTTCATGATTTCTTCATGAGGACTCTGGCCGATGCTGCTATGTCACCATTTGAGTTGAAGCCCTTTGCTCCCTGGATTATGCATTTCCTCAGAACAAAGTCTTCAAAGCACTTTGAGGCTGACTTCCAAAATCATTTCAGTTTTCTGCCCCCGATTGAAGTCCTCAAAAGCACAATTGATGAAGGAAAAGGCAAGGATGTCATTGATCAAGGCACTCGTCCATTGGATGGTCAGTTTTGTAAAGTAGCATCTTACTCCACCAATGATGACTCTGCAACACAGGACTCCTCTGCCAAAACCTTTGCACAAAAGCCTCATGCAACTGCTCCTCGTGTGATGACTGATCGTGAGCTTCTCTTAAGTCTTCATCAGAAAGTCAATCGAAATCACAAGTGGGTCAAGCGTCAACTTGGGTATATTGTGCAGAATAAGACAGTGACGCAGAACACTGTCAAGAGGAACCACTACTATGCTCATGAAAACCTCAAGCGCTCTTGGGCTGTGCTAAATCACATCATGTCCTCCGAAGAATTCGATGAGTTGAACTTTGAAGAATATCCAGACTTTGCTCGCTGTCCTCAGAAGAAGTTCAAGAAAGTCCAAGTTCCTCTGATGGTCACCAGTTCCTATTCTTCATCTCGCGAGCGCGAGGAAGGTGAAGACATTGATGATACTGCTGCTGGACCTGCATCAACAATCCACCCCGACAATGCTGGCGCTTCTTCTTCACCAACAAAATGAAATTCATCATGGGACGTTAGTCATCATTCCCCCCCCCCTTTTGGTCCTCAATGATAAAGGGGGAGAAAATTTGAGTTAGTCTTCAAGCGGGTCTACATATATGGGCTATTTTTGTTTAAGTTGCAACTCTCGCTCTTCTAAAGTTTTTGGTTATTGAGTTGTAAACTTAAGTCCGATGGTGGTCTGACACTTTTGAACTATGTCCTCGCATGTTTATTTCCTAAAATACCTTAATGCATGCATGCTGAATTTCGTCAGACACCATTTTCCTCACACATTTTAAATTCTTTATTTCATATATTCAAATGCGTGTATGAATTACAAGATATAGGGGGAGTTCTCCATGTTTTGAACCTGCCATGTGCATTTGCAGCCCAAAGCAAATTCCTCAAATATGCACATCTTCAGGGGGAGTTCTTCTATATCTTGCAATCAAATTCCTCAAAATCTGTACTTTCACTTCATATGTTTATCCCCGTTGAAAACTTAACCTATTTGTCATCAATCACCAAAAAGGGGGAGATTGTTAGTGCATCTAGTGCCCCTTAGTGATTTGGGTGTATTGAAGACTTATAGGTTAAGGCACTAATGTGTTTGTGAGTGTACACAGGCTCTATAAGTCGATGAGGAGTTTGGTATAATCGGAGATTATCGACCCCTAAAAATGAATATCTTCAAGTGAAGACTTTGCTGAAGACTTTGGTGAAGACTTTGTGAAGACTTTGAAACTGAAGAAGTTGGTGTGACCTTGAAGATATGAATGAGGAATATGAAGCGTGAAGACTTTGTTTTCGCTCTTTCATTTCATTTATTTGTGTCATAGGAAACACCGTACTGTTAAAGGGGGTCGAGGTAATACTAAGGAAAATTTCCAACTGATGCTCAACTACAAAATCCACAACCCATACAATCCTTCGAGTAAAGCCTTTGGAAATCTCTTACAGTTCAGACAAGTTTTTCAGTGACAGAGACAAAGTTCTTCTGGTCTCTGAGGAAATTGTTCTGACTGAGTAGTTAGGATTTCGCCAGTGCGAACTGCCTACAAGTGAGGATTATGATAAGCTGAGGACTTTCATAGTTCGAAATTCCGACCGTTTCTGTGCTTAGCGCCAGCTGTCCCCAATCGTTCTTATCCACATAACGGTCATATCATTGGGGGCATTTATGACTTATCATGTCAGGTTGCACCCTGGCTATAAATAGCCAACCCCCACAACCACTAGCTGGTTGGCTGCTCCGAGAAAGAACTGACACTTGTCATTTGAGAGCAACCCATCCTCTGAGGACTTTGAGAGAAAATCATCAGTGAGAAAAAACCCACAACCAAACCATAAAACCCACAGTGATTGAGCATCACTGACGAAATTCCTGTGTGGAACCGACGCTTGTTACCTTTGAGGACTGTGTATCCTCTAGACGGTTAGGCGTCATGGTCTAGTGCTCTTGCAGTCAATTGGGGACCACGAAGTGACCTTGGTCTAGAGCATCCAGCAGTAAATTGTGGATCGCCGGGTGACCAGTTTGTGAGGGTTTTGGAAGTCTACCCTGAAGACTTACCACGAGTGTTGGGCGAGGACTATGTGACCTTAGCTCAAGGAGAATACGGTAAGGACTGTGTGTCCTAGGACTGTGTGTCCTCTGGTTTAAATACCAGGCCGCTCCAAACTAGACGTACGACTGTCACAGCAGTTGGAACTGGGTCATCAAATCATTGTCTTCAACAAGCCATCTGGTTCTATTTCCTCAACCTTTCTATTCCTCATATATCTGTTGATGAAATTGATTGTTACAGTTGGAAGAATTTGACTGACGACTTCCACAAATTCCTCACCTCAAATTCCTCAAGTTACCTTGTTCATCGCTGCTTATCCTGTATCACGCTACTCTCTATTTGTGCATGTTTCATTTAATCATGAAGACTATGTTTTCACTATGTTCCTCATGCACTTGAGTACTTATTCCGCTGCTAGTTATTCATCACATTTAAAATTCCTCAAAGTTGAAATTCCTCAAATGATGAATTTGTAAAAATCGCCTATTCTCCCCCTCTAGCCGATATAACGCACTTTCACGTTCCAAGAAGGGATTTTTGGGACAGGTCGTGCTTGGTCCCCATGCAGGCCAGTATGTTGGTGGCTTGGTTGTTGTCTCTAGCGACATGGTGGAACTCTCGCCCTCGAACCATGGGTATGTCTTGAGGACAACGTTTCTGTATGCTGCCATCTTCGGGTTTTTGGCATCGAATTCACCGTTGATTTGGGAGATGGCCAAGTTGGAGTCTCCCTGTACCTTGAGTCATTGTATGCCCATTGAAGCTGCCATCCGAAGACCGTGCAAGAGTGCTTTGTATTCAGCTGCATTGTTCGAATCGGCATACATGATTTGCAACACGTATCGAACATTGTCGCCTGTGGGGGATGTGAGAATAACTGCAACCCCCAGTCCAGCCAAAGTTTTGGATCCGTCGAAGTACATCGTCCAATGGGAGTATGTACTATATAACCTGGGGAGCTTAGCCTTCATCCATTCGGCGAGGAAATCTACCAGCACCTGAGATTTAATAGCTCGTCGTGGCTTGTAGGCAAATTCAAAAGGAAGGAGCTCAATGGCCGATTTGTCTATGCGGCCGGTGGCGTCCCAGTTGTTGATTATATCATTTAGGGGTACTTCAGATGCCACCGTAACTGAACACTCTTGGAAGTAGTGTCTTAGTTTCCATGATGCCATAAATACTATATAGGCTATCTTCTCATAATGCGGGTATCTGGACTTGCATTGCGTTAGTATAGGGTCAGAAGTAGGTCTAGAGGGGGGGTGATTAGAATACTTGACCAAATAAAAAACTACTTTTTCCCAATTTCAATTCTTGGCAGATTTTAGCATTCATAGTATGTCAAGTACACCCTACACATGCATGTCTAAGAGTATAGCAGCGGAAAGTAAAGACATTGCACATGTAAGTAAAGAGAGGGTAAGAAAAGCAAATGAAATTCATGACACGATGACTTTCCTGTGGTTCCAATAGGTGGTGCTATCGTAAGTCCATGTTCATGGAGTCTTCAACCCACGGAGGGTAACGGTCACGACAGTCCACGAAGGGTTCCACGAAGAAGCAACCTTGACTATACCATGACAGCCTATGTCCACGGAGGACTAGCCTTACTCGGGGTATATCTTCACGAAGTAGGCGATCTCCTTTCCCGTACAAACTTCTTGGTTCACTCCACAAAACGAAGTAGGAGGCTCACAAGCGACACCTAACCAATCTAGGAGGCACCACCCTCCAAAATGTAATAGGCTCGGTAATGTCGATGAACTCCTTTCTCTTGTGGTTCAAGATGATAGACTCCTCAACACACAATCCCTCTCTCACATATATGGCTTGGTAGAAGAGATGGGATTGGTGGAAAGCAACTTGGGGAGGCTAGAAATCAAGATCCATATGGTTGGAGTGGAAGATCTTAACCTCAACACAACGGTAGGTGGTTCTCTCTTAGAATACTAATAGGATATGTATGGAATGGTTCTGAGTGCTTCTCTTTCGAGTAGGTGGGGTGAAGGGGTATATATAGGCATCCCCAAAAATCCAACCATTACGCACAAAATGACCAACTCAGTGACATTGATGTGTTAATCTCGATGGTACCGAAGTGACCAAAAGGTGGCAACTTTTGAATCTCGGTGAGACCGATATAGGAATCTCGGTTGCATCGATAAGGTGACCAACGGTCAGAATGCCCATTCTCGGGGATGCCAATTCAACAATCTAGGAGGGACCAAAACTATGAACTTGCATAACAGAAAGTTGGCAGCCCAACTCGGTGGCACCGAAAATAGTGTCGGCTCTACTGAAAGGTTAGGGTTTGGCTGAGTCTGTCTAGGGTTTGGAATCGGTGGAACTGGGATGGAAATGTTGGTTCCACCGATTTTGATTGTTTGACTTTGGACGGACTTTGGTGGGAGAGCTTGTGGGTGTCTTTGGTGACTATCACTTGTGCTCGTATGAGCATTTTGTTCACCAACAAAACTTTACCCCCTTTTAGTAGTATTGGCTTTCCTATGGACTCAAGGTGATTTCTCACAAATATAAAATGTAGAGTCCTCTTGTTTGAAGCTTTGCCAATCCATTTCCTTGCATCTTGGGGTGTTCCACAATCTCTTTGCCAACCCATCATTGAACTTTTCCTGAAATATACTTGATGGAAACATTAGTTCAATGACTTATATGTTGTTATGAATTACCAAAACCACCAAGGGAGCAAATGTGCTTTCAATCTCCCCCTTTTCAGTAATTGATGACAACATATAGATCAAAGCTTCAATATATGATATAATCGATGAATATAATCGTCGCTTTGAGAAGTATGTGATAAGCAAGAGCTCCCCCTAAATTTGTGCATTATTTTGGATTTGCGTTTGAATGCAAATGCACAATCGATTAGGTACATGGGGCACTTCTTCCATGTCACATACATCTTGGTGGTGTGCGACAATAATTAGAGTGAACATCATAGCACAACACAATCAAGCAATGTAGAAAGATCATCTCATAAAGCATTAAGATGATAGGAAGCAGTAGCGTCACACAAAAAGTGGATCACAAGCAACCAAAAGACAATTGTTTTTGAAAAGAAATAAACACAAAAACACTCTCTCACTCGAAGCCTAAAGATCTATATACACTTCTCCCCCTTTGGCAACAAGTTACCAAAAATTTCAAAGGCATATGTCTAAGCGTTCTTGGGCTGATCTCCTCCAATTGTTGATGAAGGAGTCGAGAGAACAATGTCGGCAAAGATCTCTGCAAATGTTGTCGATGGAGTTGGAGTGGCAGCTGGAGGAACTGCAGCTAATGGAGCAGGAGTCGAGGTGATAGTAGCAGGAGCTGATGAAGAGGGACTCAAGTCTGGAGCTGGCACAATGGCTGATCTAGCCTGAGTAGGAAACTGTGTGCCTATCCTGAGAGGTGATCCATCCTCCTCATCCTCATCATAAGAAGAAGTGGCGTGAGGAAGTGGCACTGAGTCAACTTCCTTATGGAGCTCTATGACTGTATTAGTCAGCCTGTCCACCTTATCATTAAGGGTATTGATCCTAGTTTCAAAGATCCTCACAAGACTGTTCTGGTTGTCCAGAATCCCCTTAATGTCCTTGTGCATGCCCTGAACTGATGATATCAACAGATCCATTTGCTCATTTCTGGATCTAGGTACTTTAACACTAGTGGCTCGAGCTGCCTCTGCCTCTACCTCAGTTGTAGCAGATGTGGGATGATCTGGGTCCATCACCACGACGTTATCCTCAAGCTCCGGCTGTAGGGGCAAATGGGGACTGTGAAGAGAAAATATGTGTGTCTCAATCTGAGAGTTGATAAGCATCTGGATATAGGGTGCATAGTAGCAGGAGCGCTTCTGATCAGCAACAACCCTCTTGATTGTCTCAACAATCAAATCCATGACTCTGATCCTGGTGTGAGTGTCAAGGTGGATCAACATGTTGATGGAGTAGCCTCGGATCATGTTGTCATCTCCTGACTTGGGCATCAAGGTATGCCTCAGAATGGTGTTCAAGGTATGCCAGCTTGAGGATATTAGATGGATCCAAGCTTGTGAGATTGCAATTTGTCTGCAAGGATAGGAGTATACATATCCTTCATGGAATTATGGCTCGCCTTGGATTCTGTGTAGACATCCAAGTCTCCATCATGAACTTCTAGGACTCCTAGAAGTGTGGCCCATTCATCAACTATGGACTCATATCTTGCTCCTTCTGTCATCCATACAATCCTACCATCTCCATAGAAATGTGCAATGGAGTAGAATCGCATGATAATTTCATCATTCCATGCAGTAAATTCTCTGCCAACAAACTCATCCAAACCAATGTAGTGGAAATTGTCTTGAACACTTGGAAACTAGTCCTCATTCTCCTTAATGAATTTCCAGTCAACATACCTCATGTCACTCACAGCTGGACTCTTGTAAAATAGCACAGTCTCATAGAAATCTTGTTGCTCTTTGGTATGGAATATGTAGTCCACGGTTGCCTTGTTCCTTCGGTCATATGGATCTACAGCTCTCCATGCCCTCAAACCCCGAGTCTTTCCTCTTCTTCATATCTTCAGCAAGCGGATAGCTAGCATTATGTACTAGAAGGTGTGGTCTAAGCTTCATCAAGGTTGTCAAGTCGTCATCATTCTCAACTCTGGAGGTAGTTCCCTTGGTCTTTTAAGAAGCTGGAATCTTCCTGGATGTCCTCTCAGGCTTTTCAGCAGCAACCTTCTGGGATTTTGGGCTTTTGGATGTGCCAAACTTGGGCATAGCATCAGCCAGAAGTTTCTTGGCCTTCTTCTTGGGAGGAGCCTTTGTAGCTGGCTCACCCTCCTCTTCGGCATCAGCTGCCTCCTCTAGACACTACTAGGAAAAGGGCTATAGATAATATAAGACACTAATGGCGCACCAGTCATGTGGTGCGCCACTACTATATAGCAGTGGTGCACCATGTTCTGGTGCGCCATTAGTGTGATGGGCACTAATGGCGCACCACACACTCGGTGCGCCACTACTAACAAACTTTTTTTTGTTATTTTCCAAAAGTACTAATGGCGCACCAGGGCAGAGTGTGCCATTAGTAGTTTAACTAGTAATGGCGCACCACTAACCCATTGCGCCACTACTATATTTTTTTTCTTGCAAAACTACTATTGGCGCACCTCCAGCTGGTGCGCCATTACTAACCAGGGTTACTAAGGGCGCATTTGTAGGTGGTGCGCCATTAGTAACTTGGGACCAGCTAGATATTTTGGACAACCACCTACCACACTCACTTTCCCTCACTTTCATTCTCTCCACCTCCTCCTCCAAGCTTGTCTCGGGTGCCTCCTCCTCCTCACCTCATTTGCATCATAGATTCACCCAAATTAAGTGGTTAAATTACCTTTTTTTTGATAGGTAAGTAAGGGGAAAGCTTTTATGTTGTAGATCTACTTTTTTCTCCCTCCAACAACGTGCACATGCACTTTTTATGGCCTAGCTAGATCTACGTATGTTTGTGGTGTTGCATATGTTTGTGGTGTTGCATATATGTTTGTGTTTGCAGATACCGGTATTTGAAATGCAATAGTTGCCAATATTTTGCCGGGATGTTGATTCATTTCCGTTTCGGCGAGAATTTGGCACTATGCATTAAAGTCATGCCAAATTTTTCTTGGTTCTAAAATATCGTTTTGCTCTACCCTGCAGGCGACCATGGTCCGCAAGATGACCGAAGGCATCGTGAATAGGTTTTTGAGCTCCGCGAAGGCCGAGATGCTTCAAAATAACGAGACGGAGATAAGATGTCCGTGTCGAAGATGCAAGCTGAGGAGCCTTATGGACCCGGATTCCGTACAGGTGCGGGACCACCTGCTCTTGCGTGGTTTCATGGATGGCTATCGGTGGCAAGGTGATGAAGATGATTATGAAGTCGTCCATGGGGGCCGGGCAAGAAATGAGGAAGGGCATGAGCAAGACAACCGCGGCAAGGGCAAGCGAGAAGATGAAGAATCTCTAGGACATGATCACTAAGTAGATGCATTACACGGTCATCATGTAGAAGATGCCGGACATGATGATGAGGAAGATGCCGGAGCAGACGAAGGGCATGATCATGAAGATGAAGATGCCGGAGCAGACGACGATGGACCATCGATGGGCTGGGTGGAGGACCCTCATATTCAAGAGCTGCTTCTCAAGCAGACGGATAATCAAAGAGCTGCCGCCCGAGTGAAAGCCAAGCTGGATCAACTGGAGATAGACGCGGTTACTCCATTGTATTAAGGATGTAGGCCCGAGGATACCCGCCTGAAAGTAACACTCATGGCTCTGGAGATGAAGGTAAAACACAAAATGACTGACGCATGCTTCGACGAGAACATGTCATTCTAGCATGAACGTCTTCCCAAGGGGAACAAGTGCCCGACCAGTTTCGAAGAGGCGAAGAAAATCGTGTGTCCTCTGGATTTACCGCACGTGAAATACCATGTGTGCATGAACAATTGCATCATTTATCGGGACGAGCATGCGGAGTCTACCATATGTCCGGTGTGCGGCGTCACTCGATACAAGAAGAGGAAGAAAGCTCCTCGAAAAGTGGTGTGGTACTTTCCGATCACTCCTTGTCTGCAGCGGTATTTCGCGGACCCTAAGGTAGCAAAGCTCCTGCGTTGGCACGTGGATAGGGAGGAGAAGAAGCAAGAAGATGACGCAAATGATCCGGAGATAAATAAAAAAGACAAGATGCTGAGTCACCCTAAGGATGAGAGCCAGTGGAAAGCGTTGAACATCGAACACCCAGAATTTGGGAACGATCCAAGGAACATCGTGCTGGGCGCGAGCACCGATGGAGTCAATTCGTAGGTACGGCAAGCACGTGTTCACCCACAGTACGACGTTCCCCTGCGTCAAGCAGCTGCCTGGCAGTCAGAAGGATGCCTACTACGCCCTCCATCACATGCGGGCGATCATACGGGACCAACATCACCATCTGCTACCAAATAATCTCAAAGATTGGGCCACACGCTTTTCGGCAATCCAGGACACGGACATCAGACAAGAATTCTATCGCATCCAGTCGGAGTTTGCGGAAATCATCCATCAAGATGTCCTTCGTACCTCGGGGCAGTTCTACCTCAGATATCAACCGTCCAACAGTGAGATAGAAACAACGCTACAAATGCAGGCTGACAACGCCCGCGATTTCATGACCATCACTAAAGACGGTGGTTTCATCCACGCTCCGGTCCCTGAGGCGAGTCGAAAGTAGTGATGCTATGTAGTTCTGAAATGTCGATTGGCTCATGTTGTAATATTAAACTTTAATGAACTTGTATTTCTCTTTGGTTTGGACAGTCATTCAACTTATATGTAATTGATGCTATTTCTTAGTAGGAACATGAATCGTTCTATTAATGTGTTGCTTTTCTCTTCCGATCCTTTTGTTGCATACTTATATATTGCTTATGTATTGTCTGTGAATTGCTACTAACGTTTTGTTTGGCTAGTGCATAGAGATGATGTCGTATGTCGTGTACAAGGGTAAGGTTCCCGGAGTCTACGACGACTGGGAGGAGTGTCGGAGACAGGTTCACCGTTTCAGCGGTAACAGTTACAAAGGGTACACCACTAGGGCGGAGGCGAATGGTAGATACGCGTGCTATCTAGCGGGAGAGAGGAGGGAGCGTTAGAGGAACCGGATGAAGACCAGTTTCATCACGATGATGCTCATCGTGATGACCGCAACTCCCTTATATGTGATGGTAGTTTAGATGATCGATATCGACTTGTAATGTGAAGACAAACTTGCTACTCGCGGTGTCGAGACTTGTAATGTTCTAACGTTGTTCGGTATTTTAAATTCGGAGACTAATATGATGAATTGTATTCGGAGACTAATCTTCTATTGTATTCGATAAATCTGCTGTTTATATGTTGTGCTCTCTATATTCAATGCAGTAATATGTTTTGTAACCTGTGCAAATATATCAGAAAAGAAAAAAATACCTAATATTCATACTAGTGGCGCACCACTCAGCACATTAGTGGCACACTGCAAAAAGCACACTAGTGGCGCATCCTCCATTAGTGCGCCATTAGTAAGCCAAAGCACATGGGTAAATATGGCCCCTAGGAGGCATACTAATGGCGCACCGTGAGCTATACTAATGGCGCACTGCATGGTGCGCCATTAGTATACCAGATACTAACGGCGCACCTGTGGTGCGCCATTAGTAAAAAATTCTAATGGCGTGATGCTAGTGGCGCACCTATAGTGCGCCATTAGTAGCCAAAACAGGTGCGCCACTAGCAGGCCTTTTCCTAGTAGTGGGATCTTCATAAATAGATGTAGGCCTACCAGTCACATGGATTATCCTCTTTCTGGCTCTCTTCTCCCCTGCCTTCTTAGGCATAGAATACTTTGGGGGATCAATGGTCATTCTTGACCTAGCACTCTCATGTGCTTTGAAAGTTTCAGCAGGTGCATAAATTTTGCTGACGACCCTCCTAGAAGTGGTGGCCTCATTTGCTGACTTCTTGGCAGCTTTCTATTGCTTCTTGGCATGTCGGGACCCTGATCCTAAGTCATATGAATCCAGACTGTAACATATCACATCACTTTGCGACCTCATGCACGGTAAGCTCCACGGTTGCAGCCTTATCTTAGCCGGGACCATTTGCGTCTTTTGGCTCACATATGTGAACATGTCGTTGGCAATCAAACGACAGAGAACCCGGGCCGACATGACTAGTCATAGAACCCAAGTGGCACATCCGTACGGAAATAGGCATACGTAACCCCGCAATGCAGGTGTCGGCCTCAAGCGTGTGTAGATGAGTCATAGCAAGCTACAAGGACTCCATTATGCTGTGAGACATAAATGCCATCACTTCATGTAGACGAGTCGTAGCAGGCTACATGGACTCCATTACATTGCAAGACATTTCCCCAAAGGGACAGACACAGCAGCAAAGAAGGATACATGCCGGTCAATCAATGTGTCCGGAGTAGTAGCAAGCTACCATGGCTCGGTGGAAGCACAAAGAGGCAGTTTCCCGTAAACAGTACTACTAAAGGCACACGACTAGGTGTCCGATCCCATACATACCGTTGCACGTCACACGTACGCACAACATGCCCGATATGCATAGATACAACTATGGCATCACAACATAATCATACAACAACACAACTTTTATTTATGAGGCTCAGATGAGGCTTGCATAATATGTTCTTATAGATAGGGGTCACATTACCTGACACTCAAGTCATACAAAAAAGTTCATACAAACCAAGCGGAAGCATAAAGCTATCTGAGTACAAACAGATGAAAGGGGAAAAAGGCACATGGCCTGACTATCTACAGCCCGCCACAGGGCATAAGGTCGTAGCTGGGACACCAGCTATTCGGCATCGTCGACATCTAGAAAGAACCCACCTGATGGGTCCTGGGTCTCATCTGCAACATTTATTGAGCAAACGTGAGTACAAACGTACTCAACAAGTCTTTAAAAATAGACCTAGTCTATTCATGCTCATGTATCAACAATGGGGGTGGTGGAGTTTATGCAGCAATGTTAGCTTTGACTCATGGCTAACCTACACTACACAATTTTAACTCTTTGTTTAAATTTTAGATAGCGCACACGAGTCCACTAACTCCATGACAATACACCACCATGGATTCAGTTCCCTCTCCTAGGAGAGTGCCATCCACGATACTCACAGTTGTCTTGATATTTTATGAGTATCCATTTGATTATCTATTAACAGCATAAGTTCTCCAAGTAGTCCATATCCGAGGAAGCGGCTATTCGAATAGTTTCATACCCTACAGGGGTGTACTTCTTCACACACGCTCTCGCCACTTATCGTTGTGTGCTCATAAAACAATGCTCCTCGGCAACCTTCAAGCGCAAGACCAGTGGGGGAGTCGGCCACGACTGTCAATCACATAAGACCTCTAGTCCAGGCTATCGCCTATTAGAGACTGAACCTGCATGGAAGTCCGGCCGAAGTTTCCGCTACGTCCCCAAACGATGTGCGCAGGGTTCCCAAGCCCACCAGTCGGGTGACCCTTGGTACACCGTGCCACTGCCTACCGCGTCATAACCCACCCCTAGGGTCAGCACTACGCACAGCCTCCAGCATGCTATAGACACCAGAAACTACTTGCAACTCCTGGACTAAGGACTAAGCAAATGATAAGTCGAGCGGGGTCATATTTCAGGGTCCAGCATGTGGTAATAACTAGTCTTGGATCACAAACACGGAACTCGATTCCTAAGAACTAACCCAATGAGACAACCCGCTATGTACTCCTACATAGCCTCTCATCACTACCTTTACCAAATCGGGTTCATCATAGGCTTATCACCATGGAACAACATGGTTTCACTCCAGTTCATCACCTAGATGAAACAGACCTGACACAACTCTAAGTATAGCTAGCATAGGAGGCAAGGTAAGCTAAGCACATCATGGCACAAGCATCTACCAGGTATGCTAGGTTGCAAGGTTTAGCTATTTACTATGACAATGACAGTCATGCAAAAGAATAGGTTCATATACCGTGTATGACATACAAGTGAACGTTTGCCCTAATGCAATAAACAAGAGCAGGAGCAAGAGAGTGGGATGTTATCAGAATGATCAAGGGGGTTGCTTGCCTTGCTGGGTAGCAAGAAGGTTTTCTCCTTCGTTGGAATACTCGGGGGTATCCTCACAAGCAGGGCCTACCGTAATGCAGATAAATAGCAATCAATACACACAAGTGCAACAATATGATGCATTATCATGACATAGCAGCATGTATGGATGAGCTAATGCAACTATTGTCCAAGTTAATTTGAAGTGAGTTTGAATATAGGTTCAAAATCATTCTGCATTTCAAATTCCATAAGTTAACCTATTAATAAATGTCAATGTTCATCTACACACATTGCTCTAACATGCATGATAATAGCACCATTGGATTCATTGGATTTTTCTGATAAATTTTCGTATATAAATTATTTTCATTTGGTTTACAGATTAATTCATATGAATTTTTGAAGTTTTAAATAATTTCTGGAATTATTTTAAAACTAAAAAAATAGAATTATGGCATCAGCTTGACATCACTATGACGTGAGCTGGTCGACTGACCAGGCTAGGTCAAACCTGACGTGCAGGGCCCGCACGTCTGTGACACAAGCCTAATCCCCACGCTGACCAGGGGTTTGACTCACCTCAGGGCCCACTGGTCAGTGACTGGGGCCTAATTAATCAGGGGGATTAGCCCCTAATAGTCGGCCACGTCGGCGCCTACCGGAGCAGGGCCAGCGGCGACCAAAAGCACGGCGGCGACTTGCCGGAGTTGCGCCTCCGGCGACCGTTTGGCATGCGGAGGGCACCGGGAGGTAGCCCGTGCATGCGCGCATCCAACGTTGTGGCAGAGGGGGCTCAGGGGCCACTGGAGCTACGGTCGGCAACAACCCGAGCGGCGGTGAGCTTCGGGCAGCAAGGGGAACGACGCCTATGGCGAGGGATAGGCCGCTAGAGGAGGGGAGACGGAGCAGGGTCTCATGACGGGGTTGCTGGGGGAGACGGCGATCTCGGGGACGCGCAGACGGCCTCGAATCGCCGAAGGGAAGCTTCAGCAGCCGGCAGGGAAGAAACGGCGATGGCGCATCGTGGAGGGCTCCCAGCGTCGACTGGCTTCACGGGGAGGACAAGGAGGTCACGGCGAGGCTTTTGGCAGGCTCACAAAGGCGCGGGGGTGGCTGGAACTATGGCGGCATGGCGATGACGAGCTTGGCCATGGCGGGCAGAGAGGGGGAGAGCGAGGGAGAGAGAGCTCACGAGGGAGAGAGGAAGAGGAGAAAGAGGCCACGGCGAGGAGGCCTCGTGCTGGCGCTCTCCGTGCCCTCCAGGCCAGCAGCCATGTAGGGAGGAGCTGGCCGGCGCGTACCCGCGTATGGCGAGCGCGTGCCCCTGTCCTCCTGGTGAGAGGACAGGGATGACCGGCAATGGGCCAGTGGGCCGGCTTCTCCTGGCCTTTCCTCTTTTTTTACTTTCTGTTAATAAATCTGACATTTGTTGATTTCTTTTGCAGGTACAATGCTATTATAAAATATCCCAATTATTTTATATAATCAAATTTGAATATTTCAAACTCCCATAAAAAGTTTCAGGATATTTTGAAATATAAAATAATGATAATGCTTTATTTGGCAATTTCAGAGGCTTTATCCTTTATTTGTAAATTGCTATAGTTGTTCAAATATTTAAAATGGCCCCTGTTATAATTATGTCCATATTTATCATACATAGGGAACATTTTGTAAGGGCATTTTGAGTTTGTTGAGTTTTCACAACTTTGAATTAATTTGATTCAAATGTGAGCTTGGGGTTTCTTTTAGTCCCCATTTCATGTTGATGCAAAATTGAAACATGATGCACACACATGCTGTCCTATGACATCTAGCTAGGGATGTGACATGGCAAGAGCCTCCTCTGGCACAAAATCTGAATCTTGCTCATCTAAATTCAGCTTCTTCCTGGCTCTAGTGGCAGTCTTGGGCAACCCATGGGAGCTAGGGGTGACTAGATTTGAAAAAGAACTAGGCTCAGGGCGAGTGCCTAAACTCATCTCAACACACTGCTCTCGCAAATTCTGACTATCTGACTCTGACATGCTGACCCTGTGAATAGAGTATATAAGAGTGGAATAGGATAAGTCATCACAAAATATTCAGCTGGGTTTTGAAAGTTTGAACAGAAAAATTATAGATGTATTTTACTGCAAAATTGGATTTCGGTGTCACCGAGTCAAATCTTTTGGTGCTACCGAGACTCACAAAACCCTTAACTGAAACTTGGCAACAGTTTCGGTCAGACCAAAAACTATCACTTGGTCTCACCGAGTTTTGTCCTCAGTAGCACAAAAAGGCAATCGGTGGAACCAATTTTTCTGACTCGGTCTCACCGAGATGCAATTTTATTGGCAACTAAACCTAAAATTTTCCGATTCGCTAGACTATAGAGTTAATCTTGTGGATAGAACAATCTCAAACTATGTCAAGATAATGATGAAACCCTAATCCGCAAGATTCGGAGGTTGGAGCGCAAGAGGGGGCCGAATTCGTACCCTAGCTTGGTGATAGATTCACTATGACGGCGACGGGGGCGAAGATTCCTTCGACGGTGGTGATTCCAAGTGGCGGAGGAGTGCGGGAAGACAAGGGCGATGACCAGGGGTCCTTCTGCGGCAGCTTAGGGCTTGGGGCACGATGGTTTAAAGAGTGAATTTTCGAACTGTCGGGACCACCGAATATATAGCCTTTACTATTGGTGACACCGATTCTAAATTTTTGGTGTCACCGAGTTTCTCAACTATCAGCTGACAGGGAAACCGAGGCAAGAAATCCATATCAACCCTAGGCATTCGGTGTGACCGAGATTTTGGTGTTGGTTCCACCGAGATGCACTTGGGAGGTTTTAATGGTCAGTCCTTGTCGATACAGAACTCCGAGTGCTCCACATAGAAAGAGATCAAGAAGCACTTGTTCAAATTTTGTGATGCAGCATGAATAGAGTATGAGATGAGAAAGCATAGATAGCTAAAGAAGTGGTCCTAGGAATTCTTGTATATCCAATTGGCAAATAAATATGAAATGCCAAATATCAACAATTGTATATCCTCGAATGAGTAAATAAATGCAGACCAACATGCTCACACAATAAGATGTCAAATGAAATCATGGCAAACATGAACAAACATAATAGCATCTAACAAGCACTTTGGCGATGTCAGAGTCATCTATATATGAGTATTTGACATAGGAGCCAAGTAAGAATACTTGATCATAGGTAATACTCATCGTTTCAGCACAAGTGGGGTTACCACTTTCACATAAAGCATTTAATGTTGTCACATTCTTTTGAGATGCTTTAACCCAATTCTTAGAGTAAAGCTCCCCCGAGATGTGGCATCCCCCCATAAGAGGGCTAAACTAACCTTGGGTTTTGTCGATGAAGACTTCATGTTGTTGAGGTAGTGGTGGATGCTCAAAGTTGATGAAGATCACCAAGAGTTGGTAGCATCCTTGTTGTTTCATTTCTCTTCTCACCTAAATGGGTTAGTCCCAACACACAAGATACAAATACAAGGACATCTATGGACATGGAGCGCAAAGCATATGTGATGATGTCCATGGATTTTTTGATTACCTTCACTAGTAGAAAACAAACCTTTCGTCCCGAGCATTAGTCCCGGTCTGGTCACGAGCCAGTACAAAAGAGGGTATTAGTCCTGGTTCATGCCGGCCCACCAGGGCGACCTTTAATACCGGCTCGTGAGGGACCTTTAGTACCAGTTCGTGTCATGAGCCAGTACTAAAGGGGCGTGGCAGGATTTTGGCTAGACTTGGGCTCCGCGTGCACCTTTAGTACCGGCTGGTGACACCAGCCGGTACTAAAGGGCAACCGTTAGTACCGGCTGGTGACACCAGCCGGTACTAAAGACTTCCACACAGCAGGTGTCAAATGTTTAGTTCCACCTCGCTACTCGAGGCGAAACCGCACCTGTTTATAAGCCCCGATGTGCTTGACCTGTCGAGCTCCGCTCATAGTGAAAATAGATGTCCTTAGACATGAAATTCCACCTAAATTCAAAATGTTAGTTAGGTGACAAACTAACACATAACTAACACTTTGAATTTGGGTTGAATTTCAGTGTAAGTGCATCTATTTTCACTTTTGCTATTTTTTATGTTATTTCTTTACTATTTTTCCTTCTATTTAATATTACTTCTTTTTAACATTATATTCGGTGAAATTATGATGTCACGCCAAGTTACAACCATTTCAGAGTTCATTTGTACTGCATTTCAAATTCAGGGTCATTTACCTCAAAATAAATCAATAAATGCCTGAAAAATATCAAATGAAGTCAGAAAGGGTTGAGAATAGATGATGTGCCTTTGAATGGTGCATATTGAACACGCAAAAAGTATGGAGTTAGAATAAGTTATTAAAAATGAAATCCCTTTGTAATAGATGAGTTTTCGTCCGAAACCCTCATACTTCTTATGAGATTGTCCAATTTGTACACGAAGTGCATCCAGTTTTTGCCGTAACCTTGTCAACTCTCTAGAAGTTGCTATGTGCGTGAAATTATGATGTCATGCTAAGTTACAACCTTTTCAGAGTTCATTTGTACTGCATTTCAAATTCAGGGTCATTTACCTCAAAATAAATCATTAAATGCCTGAAAAATATCAAATGAAATCAGAAAGGGTTAAAAATTGATGATGTGCCTTTGAATGGTGCATATTGAACACACAAAAAGTATGGAGTTAAACTAAGTTATTAAAAATGAAATTCCTTTGTAATAGATGAGTTTTCGTCCGAAACCCTCATACTTCTGATGAGATTGTCCAATTTGTACACGAAGTGCATCCAGTTTTTGCCGTAACCCTCTCAACTCTCTGGAAGTTGCTATGTGGGTGAAATTATGATGTCATGCCAAGTTACAAACTTTTCAGAGTTCATTTGTACTGCTTTTCAAATTTAGGGTCATTTACCTCAAAATAAATAATTAAATGCCTGAAAAATATCAAATGAAGTCAGAAAGGGTTGAAAATTGATGATGTGCCTTTGAATCGTGCATATTGAACACGCAAAAAGTATGGAGTTAGAATAAGTTATTAAAAATGACATCCCTTTGTAATAGATGAGTTTTCGTCCGAAACCCTCATACTTCTTATGAGATTGTCCAATTTGTACACGAACTGCATCTAGTTTTTGCCGTAACCCTCTCAACTCTCTAGAAGTTGCTATGTGGGTGAAATTATGATGTCATGCCAAGTTACAAACTTTTCAGAGTTCATTTGTACTGCTTTTCAAATTCAGGGTCATTTACCTCAAAATAAATCAATAAATGCCTGAAAAATATCAAATGAAGTCAGAAAGGGTTGAAAATTGATGATGTGCCTTTGAATGGTGCATATTGAACACGCAAAAAGTATGGAGTTAGAATAAGTTATTAAAAATGAAATCCCATTGTAATAGATGAGTTTTCATCCGGAACCCTCATACTTCTTATGAGATTGTCCAATTTGTACACGAAGTGCATCCAGTTTTTGCCGTAACCCTCTCAACTCTCTAGAAGTTGCTATGTGGGTGAAATTATGATGTCATGCCAAGTTACAACCTTTTCAGAGTTCATGTGTACTGCTTTTAAAATCCAGGGTCATTTAGCTCAAAATAAATCAGTAAATGCCTGAAAAATATCAAATGAAGTCAGAAAGGGTTGAAAATTGATGATGTGCCTTTGAATGCTGCATATTGAACACGCAAAAATTATGGAGTTAGAATAAGTTATTAAAAATGAAATCCCTTTGTAATAGATGAGTTTTCGTCCGGAACCCTCATACTTCTTATGAGATTGTCCAATTTGTACATGAAGTGCATCCAGTTTTTGCCGTAACCCTCTCAACTCTCTAGAAGTTGCTATGTGGGTGAAATTATGATGTCATGCCAAGTTACAACCTTTTCAGAGTTCATGTGTACTGCTTTTCAAATTCAGGGTCATTTAGCTCAAAAAAACCATCAAATGCCTGAAAAATATCAAATGAATTCAGACAGGGTTGAAAATTGATGATGTGCCTTTGAATGGTGCATATTGAACACACAAAAAGTATGGAGTTAAACTAAGTTATTAAAAATTCTAAAAGGAAAAAAGTTATGCTCAAACTTCAGTTTTTTTGAATTTTGGTCAAATCTGGTCAAACTATGGTCAAACTTTGGTCAAACTGTGGTCAAACTATGGTCAAACTACTTTTTCAAGAAATATTAGTGTGTTACTTAATAATGAGGGGTGATTATGGTCAAACTATGGTCATGCTCAAGTTCAACTCCTATGGGTTAATAGGATTGACAGCTTACTATTGTTAGGAAAACAACAAGTGCAGACTTGACAACAAGGGGGAATAGAACTCGAAAGTTAAGCGTGCTCAGGCTGGACTAGTGAGAGGATGGGTGATCGGTCGAGAAGTTAGACGATTTGGAATGATGAGGGGTGATTAGAGATTAGAAATCAAATTGAGCAGTGATGAGGGGTAGTTCAAGATTAAATTCAAATAATTCAGAAATTTGAAAATCGAACAAATTTTTTTTCCAAAAAAATTCAAAAAAAGAAAAAATTTCTTTAGTACCGGTTGGTATCACCAACCGGTACTAAAGGTCTTCCACCACCGGTCCACGCAGGCAGCCACGTGAAGGGCCTTTAGTACCGGTCCGTGCTCCAACCGGTACTAAAGGTCTGGACCTTTAGTCCCGACCCGTTAGTATCGGTTGGGGAACCGGTACTAAATGTCCATCTGGCCCGGGACTATAGGCATGTTCTGCACTAGTGCTTGTCCCTTGCTTACCTTTGAGGGAATGTGTGACTCCTTGAACTATTGCATAGAGTTGATGTTTATTGCAAATAGTCCTTGCCAGTGGTGAATATGAGTGAATTTCATTGGCGGAGTCACCCCTCAAGAACTCTCTAGTTCCTCTTCTTGGGGACCCACATGAAGTTGATGGGGATCCTTGGTGTTGAAGTAGCACTTGTAGAGGTTGAGCTTGTAGTAGCCTTGGGAACCCACTTCACCAAAGCTTGGGATTCATCTTCGTATGAGTCAAAGTCCTCTTGAACCTTGTTCTTGTCTTTGAGCTTGGTGTCTTGTGGTGGAAGGTCATCTTGAGCTTTTGCTCCCTTGGGATGAGTATTTTCATACTTCTCCTTTTGAGGAACAAAGTTGGGATTGGGGTATTGACCTTCTTCCCATTCAACTCCATTAGGATTGAAGTAGACAACACCACGATTCTTCCGGTATCCTCCATGCTTGCGTACAATCTCCTCAAATTGTTTGCACCCTTCAAGACTCTTGTAGATACCTTTATCTATAATCGCTTTCAAGAGTTCATTTTCTTGCTCAAGTGTAACTTGTCTAAGATAAGAGTTAGTGGGATCAAGAGAACTACTAGAAGCAATATCATTGGATTTATCATTTCTATTGCTACTAGTTGAAGAACCTTTCTTTCCTTTGTTACTAGCTTGCGTAGACTTAACTTGAGGCATGGATGTATATAAGAGAAGTCTTTTGGCTAGATAAGAGGAAGTCTTCTTTTCAAGATCGTCATTTATAGCTTTAAGGAACTCATGCTCTTGCTGTAAATTGAGCTTCTCGAAGCGTAGCTTCTCATGTGTCCTTACAAGCTCTATATGATCTTCTAGAGATGACTCATGACCTAATTTAAGAGTTTTTAGTTCATGAGTCATTCGTTCTATTACTAGCTTATCATCATCACACGACTTATCTAGACTAGAGTGAGTACTAGCAAGTTCATTTTGACTATCATTACTAGTTTTGTCAAATAGCAAGTCATCTTCAATTAACAAGTCATCCTCATCACTATTGAAATAAAGATACTCGATGTGTGATACCTTGGGGCCTTTAGCCATGAAGCAACTTCCACTCCCTTCATTTGGTGCATCCAATAGATCATTGGAGTTGGTTGTAACTAGTGGAATCCCGGAAACACCTTCATCTTTACTATACTCGAAGTTGGAGTGATAGCTTCTCTCGGAATGGTTGTCGGAGTCGGACCCGGAAACCCATTCACCAACATGAGCTTTGAAAGTGCGTTATATCGACTAGAGGGGGGTGAATCGGCGATTTTTACAAATTCATCACTTGAGGAATTTCAACTTTGAGGAATTTGAAATGTGATGAATAACTAGCAGTGGAATAAGTACTCAAGTGCATGAGGAACATAGTAACAGCATAGTCTTCATGACGAAATGAAACATGCGCTAATAGTAAGTAGCATGATACAGGATAAGCAGTGATGAACAAGGTAATTTAAAGAATTTGAGGTGAGGAATTTGTGAAAGTCTTTAGTCAAATTCTTCAAACAGTAACAATCAATTTCATCAATAGGTATATGAGGAATAGAGGGGTTGAGGAAATAGAACCAAATAGCTCGATGAAGACAATGGTTTGATGACCCAGTTCCAACTGCTCTGACAGTCGTCTGTCTGGTTTGGAGTGGCCTAGTATTTAAACCATAGGACACACAGTCCCAGGACACACAGTCCTTACCGTATTCTCCTTGCGCTAAGGTCACACAGTCCTCGCCCAACACTCGTGGTAAGTCTTCAGGGTAGACTTCCAAAACCCTCACAAACTGGTCACCCAGCGATCCACAATTTACTGCTGGATGATCTAGACCAAGGTCACTTCGTGATCCCCAATTGACTGTAGGAGCACTAGACCATGACGCCTAACCGTATGGAGGATGCACAGTCCTCAAAGGTAACAAGCGTCAGATCCACAAATGAATTTCTTCAGTGATGCTCAATCACTATGGGTTTGGTGGATTGGTTGTGGGTTTTTCCTCACTGATGATTTTCTCTCAAAAGTCCTTGCAGGATGGGTTGCTATCAAATGACATGTATCAGTTCTCTCTCAAAGCAGCCAACAAACTAGTGGTTGTGGGGGTGGCTATTTATAGCCAGGGTGCAACCTGACATGATAATACATAAATGCCCCCAATGATATGACTGTTATGTGGATGTTATGATTGGGGACAGCTAGCGCTAAGCATAGGAACGGTCAGAATTTCGAACTATGAAAGTCCTCAGGCTTATCACGTTCCTCACTTGTAGGCAATTCGCATTGGTGAAGTCCTAACTCCTCAGTCAGATCAATTTCCTCAGAGACTAGAAGAAATTCTTCTCTATCATTGAAGAACTTGTCTAAACCGTAAGAGATTTCTAAAGGCTTCACTCGAAGGATTGTATAGGTTGAGGACTTTGGAGTTGAGCATCAGTTGGAAATTTTCCTTAGTATTACCTCGGCCCCCTTTAACAGTATGGTGTTTCCTATGACTCAAATAAATAAATGAAACTATGAAAAAAAAGTCTTCACGCTTCATATTCCTCGTTCATATCTTCAAGGTCACACCAACTTCTTCATTTTGAAAGTCTTCACCAAACTCTTCACAAAATCTTCAACAATGTCTTCAGTTGAAGACATACATTTTTAGGGGTCGATAATCTCCGGATATATCAAACTCGTCATCGACTTATAGAGCCTATGTACACTCAGAAACACATTAGTGCCTTGACCTATAAGTCTTCAATACACCAAAATCACTAAGGGGCACTAGATGCACTAACAATCTCCCCCTTTTTGGTGATTGATGACAACTAGGTTAAGTTTTCAACGGGGATAAACATATGAAGTGAAAGTACTGAGTTTGAGGAATTTGATTGCAAGATATAGAAGAACTCCCCCTGAAGATGTGCATATTTGAGGAATTTTCTTTGGACTGCAAATGCACATGGCAGGTTAAAACATGGAGAACTCCCCCTATATCTTGGAATTCATACATGCATTTGAACATATGATATGAAGAATTTGAAATGCATGAGGAAAATGGTGTCTAACTAAATTCAGCATGTATGCATTAAGGTACTTGAGGAAAAAATATGCGAGGAAATAGTTGAAAAGTGTCAAACCACCATCGGACTTAAGTTTACAACTCAATCAACAAAAGTTGCAGAAGAGCGAGAGTTGTAACTTAAACAGAAATAGCCCATATATAGAGACCCGCTTGAAGACTAACTCAAATTTTCTAACCCTTTGTCATCGAAGACCAAAAGGGACGAAAAAATGAGGACTAACGCCCCTTTCAAGAATTTCATCGTGTTTGTGAGGAAGGAGCGTTAGCATTGTCGGGGTCGTTTGTCGATGCAGGGCCTGCCGCAGTGTCGTCAATGTCTTCATCCTCATCGTGCTCTCGAGATGAAGAATATGAACTTGTGACCATCAGAGGAATTTGGACTTTCTTGAATTTCTTCTGTGGTCGACGAGCCCAGACAGGATGTTCATCCAGATCCAGCTCATCCAATTCTTTAGAAGACGTGAGGTGAGACAATACGGCCCAAGTGCGGTTGAGGTTTTCATGCGCATAGTAGTGATTCCTCTTCACAGTGTTCTGTGTCACAGTCATGTTTTGCACAATATAACCAAGTTGACGCTTCACCCACTTGTGATTGCGATCGACCTTCTGATGAAGACTTATTAGCATCTCGCGATCAGTCATCACACGAGGGGCAGACTCTTGAGGTTTGTGAGCTGAGGCCTTTGCTTTGGAGTCCTGAGTTGCAGTTTCATCATTGGTGGAGAAGGAAGCAGCTTTGCGAAACTGTCCATCCATGGACGAGTGCCTTCATCAATGACAACCTTGCCTTTTCCTTCCACCGAGTCAATTGTGCTCTTGATGACTTCGATTGGAGGCAGGAAGCCAAAGTTGTTCTAGAAATCAGACTTCAAGGGAATTGAGGACTTTGCCCTGATGAATTTCATGATCCTTGCGCATAAGGCTTCAGGTCAAATGGAGCTTAAGCAGCATTGGCCAATGTCCTCATGAAGAAATCGTGTAAGTCTATGGGAATCCCATGAATGATGTTGAAGAGCATATTCTTCATGACTCCCTCCACTTCTTCTTCTTTAGAATTGTGGCCCTTCTAAGGACATATAGTATTTGTGAGTATGCGGTAGACCGTCCTGGGCACATATAGCAAATCCTTCACAATGAAGGTTTTACGTTGAGGCTTTCTAGGAGGAAGTGTCTTCATCAGCACTTGCATCAGCTGATTCGGAAACGCAGGCTCATCAAACAGTCTGCGAGCTTCATATGAGGGAATTGGAACTAGTACACACTGAAGCAATTCAGAAGCTTGAGCAGTGAAGTGTGTTGATCCTGTCATCCAGTACAAAACCCAGGAGTTGATGTCTGAAGCATTTCCACTGATATGTAGTGTGACGTAGAACTGAAGGATGATTTCCTCATTCCAGTCGCAGATGTCGATACAGAAAGGAAGAATGCCTACATCATGAAGAACTTGGAGCACCAGTGTGAACGATGGAAGTGTTTCCATGTCCGCATGAGGAATTTGGTGGTGCTCGAATACTTTTTTCTTCTCGAACAGGACCGATGCATATTATTTGGACCGGCCCTTGTAGAGTCATAAGTATTTGGACCTGTGAAGAACATGCGCTCATTGAAGAAATTGCTCTTGAGGAATTTAGGGCGCGCTGAGCCTTTGAATGACATCCTAGGCTTCGGTTGAAGATTTGGCTTGAAGTGGCCCTTGATATCCTTTGGCATGGGAGGAACTTGAACAATTTGGAGGGTTGGTTACTTAGTTACGGGTGGAGCAGCAAAGTCATCAGCTATTGCAGTTGGAATTTCTTTAGTGACTTGGGTGGTCTGATCGGCAGATTCTTCATGTATTTCTTCAGTCGAAGCAGGTGACTGAGGAATCTTTGTCACAGGAGTAGTCATTGGTGAATTTGGGTGTGCTGATTCCCAATATTCATCATTGATGATAGGAGTTGTGTTGCCAATGTCTACGTCCACATCAATTTCTTCAACTCTAGCCTCTTCAGCAGTGAACTGAGGCTGGGGCGATGATACCTTTGGAGTTGAAGCAATGTCTTCAACTTCAATTTCTTCATCAATTTGCTCTATCGAAGAACTAGAATGATCTTCATCTTCTTCATCTAGGATGACATAGTCAACCCCAAATGGTACAAGTTCATAGGTAGATGCAGAGGAAATTGGTGTAGCATCAATGGGTCTAGTTGAAGAACTTGGCATAGTCTTCAACTTCTTCATAGCTGAGGATTCTAACATTGATGATTTTCTCTTGAGAGTCTTTTCCTCTGCAGTGTCAGCTTCTTCAGGTACGACTAATGCAGTCGCCCTAGTGGGTTCTGGTTCATCAGGCACAACAAAAGCTTCAGCTAGCCTTTCAGTTTCTTCAGGCACAACAGTGTTCGTTGTCCTGGCATGGTCATCAGTGGTCTGAGTTTCCTCAGTAGCACTGGTCATTGCTTCTAATGCAGAAGCATTCTCATCATCAGTCACATCGGGTTGAGCAGTTTCATCAGCAGCCTGAGGAATTTCATCAGACTGAGCATTTTGTGGTTGCGATCGAGCTGCAACCCTAGTGTTGTGATCCTTCACAGCAGCTTGAGCAGCCCTGACGAATCTCACCTTGGTACCCTCCATTCAACATCATACCTTTGTTGATCCTCAAAGAGTGTGCGAATTTCAGACTGAACTATGACGAGTTGGTTTGGGGTCAAGTTCATCACATTGTCCCTCAGAAACTTTTCTTTTCGAACCATGTTTCTCTTAGCTCTCAGAGCTTGATCTCTCTTCCATTTTTCTTCAGAGATGAAGTAGGTGAGGACATGATCCACACCAAGAGGCAGATTCAGTGAAGAAAGTGGAGTGTTTGGATCTTCATGCCATATATCGATGAAGTTGAGGATCATCTTGGGATCCAGCATGAGAGGAACAGAGCTGCCCTTGGCTATAGCAGCCCTCTACTGACTTTGGCTGATGATTTCCTCCAATTCTTCATCATCAGCGTCATCATCATCATCCTCAGATCCTGAGGGTATGGTTACCACAGGCTTGCTTGAGTGAGGACTTGGTCTTTGACCTCGTCCAGCAGTTTTCTTCAGCTTCAACACTGTAGGGCTAGTTGAAGACTTTGCTGTAATAGAGGGGCTTGCCAGGATCTTTGGAACTTTTTTGAATCCCTCAGCCCTCTTACATGATGTCAGATGCACTAGGGTTGAAGACTTTGCAGCTGTAGTCGAGGACTGAGCAGCAACAGTACCAGCATCTAAGGCCTTTGTAGGTTGAGGCCTTTGGACTTGAGGAATCTGCTGCAATGGTTTTGAGGTTGAAGAACTTGTCTTCACAACAACTTTCTTCATCATTGATTTCTTCAGAGTACTTGCAGAGGCTCCGACAGAGCAGTAGGAGCAGAATCTTCATTGAATTTCTTCACTGCCTCTTTGGCTTTCCTTGCCATCTTGGCTTGCTGCTTCTCCCACATATGAGGAAAGTCCTCACCAGTCTTGATGCTAGTGGGATCAGCAATTTGATTTTGAGCCAGGGGAGGCCTGCTGCAAGGAGGTTTCATAGTGAATTTCATCATGTATTTAGGAGTTACATAACGATATTCCTTCCATTCCCTTGCCCATCTCATCTCAATTTTCTGTAGACGAATTTTTCTCTGCTCGGTCATTTCTTTGCCATGAGATTCTTCATCGGGTGGGCAGTATTCCTCATACAAATCATCTGGAATCTCAAAAGCAGTGTGCACATCTGGCTTCTTTCCACCTTTCTGAGGTTTCTTTCCGTCAGCCATTTTCTTCAGCTGAGGAATTTGAACTCTTGAGGACTCTGAAGAAGTACACAATTTTTCCTCAAGGAATGCTGCAAATGAGTTAAGTTGATGAGAACCTAGTGATTCATTAACATATGTGTTGTACCTGTGAACATAGTATAGGTGCGAGGAATTTGACAAGGTCATATGCATTCTCAGAAAGTTTTAAATAGAAATAGGTGAGGAATTTGACCATGGGTGTCTTGAGGAATTTCACTAAGTGTTCTTTGTCTTAGGTTCCAGAGTTGTGTAAATTTTGAGGATTCACACAATTGAGGAATCTTGAAGAAAATCATTACTTAGGGAAAATCATCAAGTATATGAAGATGTAAGGTGCTTTAGAATAAGATTCATGAAGAATAAACACCTTTTGAGGAATATGAAGAGCATTCGAAGATCAAACAAGGGCAGTAAAAATAAATTTTATTTACCCCGGTGAAGAACACGACGAACTGAGAGATGAGATTGGGAAGTTTGTCAGTTTAGATCTCCCACGCCCTAGCTTGGTAGAGGGAGACAGCTACAGCAGCGGCGAGATGAAGACTTCCGCGGCCGATGCGAGTATGGCAATGACGAGGTCGAGGCAGTGAAGCTCTTCCACACCGGCGTCGATGACGTTAGTGGCGGAGCTTGGTTGGATCTCGAGATAGAGTAGAGATGAGGAGTAACCGAGCACTGTTGAAGGGGAGGGGGTATTTATAGTGGAAGTAAAAACCAATCCGCCTGAAGATTTTGGACAGGATTGCCCCTGACCCTTGCTCTCCACGTGACAGGTGTCACCCACGTTCTGAGTAGAGGAGATTATGGGGATCGTGGGTTATCCAGTCGTGGGAATCGGAACCGTTTGAGCGGGACCCGTTGAAAATTTTGATAGTGAAAATTTCAAAGTTTTCATTCGCAAATTCTTCAACTATCAAGGACACAGTGAAGACTTTGAACAAGTTTCAAAGTAGAACGCATATGAAGAATTTGTGAACAGACTGGGTTGAGTTTATCATCGAGGGGAAAGGGTCCGATCACATTCACTTAGATGAAAATCAACTTGAATAATTTAGCAATAAGTGAATGCTGTTGAGGACAATGAAAACTCAAATATATATATATATATGTATATGTCAATGAAGAACACGAGTTTCAAAGTTTGAAGAATTTGAAAAGTTGAGGAATTTGAAAATTTGAAAATTTTGAAAATTTGACGAATTTGAAAAATGACGAAAAACTCAATTTTGAAGAATTTCAACTTTTGTTGGTGGTGTGACTCACCGTATAAGAATGATAATTTCAGACACCGCGTACAATTGTCGTAGGGTTCTGAGAATCAAATTCTTCATAAATTTCTTCACACTTAGCGGGTTATTCTTCATTGATTGAAGAAAATTGTTACTTCGTGTGTTGCACATCTAAGTCATCTATTTTGCATAAGTGTTAGGATGTGTGTACTTTTTCAAAGAACATTCAAAGATTCTAAGATATTTAGCTCACACCGTAACTTGCAAAATCTATTTTCATCCAAGGGCTTTGTGAAGATATCGGCCAGTTGTTCTTCAGTGGGGATGTGGTCGATGGAGATGACGCCCTTGAGTACATGATCTCGAAGAAAGTGATGACAAATCTGGATATGCTTGGTCTTGGAGTGTTGAACTGGGTTGTAAGCAATCTTGATGGCACTCTCGTTGTCGCAGTAGAGAGGCACATTCTTCAAGTTGATGCCGTAGTCCTTGAGGGTTTGCTTCATCCATAGTAACTGAGCACAACATGAGCCAGCATCAATGTACTCAGCTTCAGCAGTAGAGAGTGAGACACAGTTCTGCTTCTTAGAGGACCAACAGACTAAGGATCGTCCGAGGAAATGACATGTACTTGAGGTTGACTTGCGATCCACACGATCTCCAGCATAGCTGCATCAGAGTATACGACGAGGTGAAGAGTTGAGCCCTTGGGATACCATAATCCAAGTGTTGGTGTGTGAGCTAAGTATCGAAGAATATGTTTCACAGCCTTATGGTGTGATTCCTTTGGTGTTTCTTGGAATCGGGTACACATGCAAACACTCAGCATAATATAAGGCCTAGATGCACATAGATACAATAATGAACCAATCATGGAGCGGTATACCTTCTGATCGAAATCTTTACCATTTTCTTTAGTGTAGAGGTGGCCTTTTGAAGGCATTGGAGTTTTGACGCCTTTCCAATATTGCATGTCGAATTTCCTCAGAACATATTTGAGGTATTTCTCTTGTGAGATGAAGATGTCGTTGTCTTGCTGATGAATTTGAAGACCTAGGAAGAATTTCAACTCTCCCATCATAGCCATTTGATATTCTTCACTCATCATATAGGCAAATTCATCACTGTAACGTTTGTCAGTACAACCAAAAATAATATCGTCTACATATATTTGGCATATGAACAGTTCATTGTCATAGGATTTTTTGAAAATAGTTGGGTCAAGTGAACCGGGTTTGAAGCCTTTCTTCATGAGGAATTCCTTCAGAGTGTCGTACCATGCCCGAGGGGCCTGCTTGAGGCCATAGAGGGCCTTGTTGAGTCTGAAGACTTTGTCAGGATGCTTAGGGTCTTCAAAACCTGGGGGTTGAGCAACATATACTTATTACTAAAGCTTACCATTGAGGAATGCACTTTTCACATCCATTTGATATAATATGATATTATGATGGTTAGCATAAGCAAGCAATATGCGAATAGCTTCAAGTCTAGCAAGAGGTGCAAACGTTTCATCAAAGTTAATTCTTTCAACCTGTGTGTAGCCTTGAGCTACAAGACGAGCCTTATTCCTCACATCAAGGCCATTTTCATCTTGCTTGTTGCGGTAGATCCACTTGGTACCTATGATGTTATGTTTGCGAGGATTTGGCCTCTTGACAAGTTCCCACACGTTGTTGAGCTTGAACTAATGCAATTCCTCTTACATAGCTTGAATCCACTCAGGCTCCTTGAATGCTTCATCAACTTTGGTGGGCTCTATGATAGATACAAAGGCAAAGTGCCCACAAAAGTTAGTCAAATGTGAAGATTTTGAGGGAGTGAGGGGACCTGGTGCATTGATGTCATCGATAATTTTGTCAATCTATACTTCATTTGCAACTCTAGGATGAGCAGGTTGACGTGGCTGAGAATTTCCTTCAGCACCATTTTCTTCAGGTGTATCAACATGAAAGTCTTCATTCGTTGGACTGACTTCCTCAGTGAGTATGATATCTTTAGTTGCCTTCAGCTTAATGGATTCCTTAGGAGACTGTGCATCAAACACAGAAGGCAGGTGCTCTCTTTGCGAGCCATCAGTTTCATCGAACTGCACATCTACAGTTTGAACAACCTTGTGATGGTAGGTGTTAAAGACTCTCTAGGTGTGTGAGTCCTTTCCGTAACCAAGCATAAAACCTTTATGTACTTTCGGTGCAAACTTAGAACTCTGGTGAGGATCTCTTATCCAGCATTTTGCACCAAAGACTTTGAGATAACTTACATTGGGTTTCTTGCAAGTCATAAGTTCATATGAAGTCTTCTTGAAGAATTTGTGAAGATATACCCTGTTGATGATGTGGCATGCAGTATCAATTGGCTCGGGCCAGAAGCAATGAGGAGTCTTGTATTCATCAAGCATGGTGCGAGCCATCTCAAGAGTCCTGTTCTTGCGCTCCACAATGCCATTCCGCTCAGGAGTATAAGGGGCAGATAACTCATGAGTAATACCAAGTTCATCAAGGTATTCATCAAGATTAATGTTGTTGAACTCAGTCCAATTATCACTCCTAATATGCTTGATCTTGACGCCGAAGTTGGTGGAGGCCCTTGAAGCAAATCGTCTCAAGACATCCTGCACTTCATTCTTGTACAAAATAATATGCATCCAAGTGTAATGAGAGTAATCATCAACAATGACAAAGCCATACAAACTTGAAGAATTTTTTAATATGGAGTAATGAGTGGGGCCAAAGAGATCCATGTGAAGCAATTCAAAGGGTCAAGTCATGGTCATGATTGTCTTCGAGGAATGCTTGGATCTGGTCATCTTTCCAGATTCACATGCACCGCAGAGGTGGTCCTTGAGGAATTTGACACCCTTGATGCCAATGACGTTCTTTTTCTTCACGAGCGTGTGCAAGTTCCTCATACCCGCATGTCCAAGTTGTCGATGCCACAGCCAGCCTTCTGAAGACTTTGCAAGTAAGCATGTGGCAGGCTGAGGACTTGTAGAGAAATCAAAAATATACAAGTCTCCTCTCCTAAAGCCTTTGAAAAATTTGGAATTGTCAGATTCCATGATGACAACACAACGATATTTTCCAAATACGACGATCATATCAAGATCACGAAACATTGAGATAGAAATAAGGTTGAACCGAAGGGATTCAACAAGCATCACGTTATCCATGGTTTAGCCCTTTGACATAGCAACCTTCCCAAGTCCCAATACCTTGCTTTTTTACTTTGTCTGCATAGGTGATATGCTTCAGAGGAGATGGAGTGAGTGGCAAATTCATCAGTAGATTCTTGTCACCAGTCATTTGGTTTGTGCATCCACTATCGAAGATCCACTCAATAGCTTTTGGAGTATCATCCTGCAGATGAAGTAGTACAAATTACGAACTCATATGCTTCAGAGTGAAGAATATGACATCAATTTCATTATATAGGATTTCATCACACAAGATAGTAAGCAAGTAGAGTGAGGACGTGGCAAATGAGGAATTCATTTCATCATGGTTAGCTTGCGTCCTTTCAAGCATTTCCTCAGGTCTCTAGCAAATTCATCAGATGTTCAGTTTCATCTGGAGACCTCACCCTTCATAAGAAATTACTTCAATTTCTTCACCACCCACATCTGGAGGGGTGGCAAAGAGTTCATCATTCTACGAGCACCATGTGAGAAGGGAGGCATTGAAGCAAATGCGCTTTGTTTCATAGGGCGAGGGTTAGAGTACTCAAATGAATAAGCAGAGGAATTCTTCAAGGACTTATGAACATAATGGTTTGAAGAATACTGCACATATTCATAACTCTTAGGTTTTCCGTGCGAAATAGAAGCATTAGCGCGAGAATGATATTTTTGATCATTTGAGGAATTTGGTCCAAGTGAGGACTTTGATCTGGGGATCCTATTCTTCATGAGTGATGTCGTGAGGACATTCACTTGAAGGTTTTGTAGGTAGCTCTTGGGAACCCAGATTTCTTCATAGGAGAACCATTCCTGCAGTTAGTTCCAACAAATCTAGCAAATACTTCACCTTTCAGATTTTTGAAGAATTTATAGTTGGAGTCAAGTGACTCATCAGAGGAATATGAAGTTTCACAAGTAAAGCTAGATAAAGTGGATGGATCTACAGGAGATCCTTTCGCAGCAACCCATGAGGTTTTGGGGTACTGCTCAGGTGTCCAGTAGGATCCATCAGCATTGAGTTTCGTCACAAAAGCAATACCCTCTTTCCTACAGTTCCTGTTTAGAATCTGCTTTTTGAGGACATCGCAAAGGGTTTGATGCCCTTTGAGACTTTTGTACATGCCTGTCACATACAATTCCTTCAACCTTGCATTGTCGATCATTAGTGATACTTGTGGTATCCTCAGATGAGGAATTTGAGACCACAGGAATGGTTGAAGAATTTGCAGCAATAGAAGCATTTGAACATTCAGGTGAAGAATTAGCAGTTTCACGTTCGATGCATTTAAAACAAGGTGGAACAAATTCTTCTTGAGCTGTACTGATCTGTTGAGCCAGTAAGTGATCGTTTTCCCTTTGGAGATCCTCATGTGACACCCTTAGTTTCTCAAGATCTTGCTTTCTTTGAAGAAATTTATAAGAAAGCTTCTCATGATCAGCTAAGAGGTCGTTTTGATGACTCTGAAGGTTATCATACTTTGTCTGAAGACTTTTGATATCGTCAGACTGAGTTTCAGTCTGATCCACTTCATGGTTCAACAGATCATCGCTTTTGTCTAGCATTTTCTGAAGCTTTTCAAGTGCACTTTGTTGCTAAGTGGCAAGTTTAACAAGTTTAGCATAGCTAGGTTTCACATATTCATAAGATTCACCTTCACTTGATTCAAAAGAGGAATGATGTTTGTGTACCTTTGATCCTTTTGCCATCAAGCAATATGTGGGAGCATAATCATCATTGTTGATGTCAGAGTCGTTGGAGTAACCATATTCTTAATCGTTGAAGATGGACTTGCTGACAAAAGCAGCAGCGAGAGCAAGGCTAGCGACACCAGATTCTGATTCCTCCTCAAATTCTTCCTCTTCTTCATATTCTTCAGAATCCATTTCCTTGTCGATGAATGCACGAGCTTTTCTAGAGCCATTCTTCTTGTTCTTTAAGGACGTTGAAGATGAGGACTTTGCAGATGAGGACTTCGAAGATTTCTTCTTTTTCTTCGAGTCATCAGAACTATCCTCCTTGTAGTACTTCTTCTTCTTTGAATCTTTTTCTGAGAGAGGACAGTCAAAGTTAAAGTGACTAGGCTTTTTGCAACGATGACATGTTCTTTTCTTGTAGTCTTCCGAGGAATCTGATTTCCTTAAGCCACTTTTTGATGACTTTCCAAATCCACCTCTCCTTGAAAACTTATGGAATTTCCTCACGAGCATTGCTAGTTCTTGACTTAGTTCTTCAGGATCACCAAGGCTGCTGTCAGAATCTTCTTCTTCGGATGAGGAAATTGCTTTCGCCTTCAGAGCATGAGATCTTCCATAGCTTGGCCCGTAGAGGTCTCTCTTCTCAGCTTGTTGGAATTCATGAGTATTGAGTCTCTCCAGAATATCAGCAGGATCAAGTTACTTGTAGTCTCCACATTCTTGAATCATCAAAGCCATTGTATCGAATGAGGAGTCAAGAGATCTTAGAAGTTTCTTCACCACTTCATGGTCAGTGATATCGGTGGCACCCAGTGCTTGAAGCTCACGAGAGATATCAGTGAGACGATCAAACGTTTGTTGAACATTTTCATTGTCAAGTCTCTTGAAACGGTTGAAGATATTGCGAAGAACAACAACACGGGAGTCACGTTGAGTGGAAACACCTTCATTGACTTTGGATAGCCTATCCCAGATAATCTTAGCAGTCTCCAAAGCACTCACTCTTCCATACTGACCTTTTCTCAGATGGCCACAGATGATATTCTTTGCTTGAGAGTCAAGTTGCTTGAATCTCTTCACATCGGCAGTAGTAATAGTGGGAGTAACAAAGGGCACACCATTTTCCACAACGTACCAGAGACCATTGTCAATAGCTTCAAGGTGCATACGCATCTTATTCTTCCAGTGGGAGTAATCTATCATATCGAAGGTAGGACACCCCGCAGAAACCTTGATCACACATGCAGCCGACATAACTAGAACTCCAGGTGGTTAAACCAAAATCACACAGAGCGAGGGAGTACCTACTCTGATACCAATTGAAAGTGCATTATATCGACTAGAGGGGGGTGAATAGGTGATTTTAATAAATTCATCACATGAGGAATTTCAACTTTGATGAATTTGAAATGTGATGAATAACAAGCAGCGGAATAAGTACTCAAGTGCATGAGGAACATAGTAACAACATAGTCTTCATGATGAAATGAAACATGCACTAATAGAAAGTAGCGTGATACAGGATAAGCAGTGATGAACAAGGTAATCTAAAGAAATTGAGGTGAGGAATTTGTGAAAGTCTTCAGTCAAATTCTTCAAACAGTAAGAATCAATTTCAACAACAGGTATATGAGGAATAGAGGGGTTGAAGAAATAGAACCAGATAGCTCGATGAAGACAATGGTTTGATGACCCAGTTCCAACTGTTGTGACAGTCGTATGTCTAGTTTGGAGCGGCCTGGTATTTAAACCAGAGGACACACAGTCCTTACCGTATTCTCCTTGACCCAAGGTCACACAGTCCTCGCCGAACACTCGTGGTAAGTCTTCAGGGTAGACTTCAAAAACCCTCACAAACTGGTCACTCGGCGATCCACAATGTACTGTTGGATGCTCTAGACCAAGGTCACTTCGTGATCCCCAATTGACTGCAGGAGCACTAGACCATGACGCCTAACCGTCTGGAGGATGCACAGTCCTCAAAGGTAACAAGCGTTGGATCCACACATGAATTTCTTCAGTGATGCTCAATCACTATGGTTTTGGTGGTTTGGTTGTGGGTTTTTCCTCACTGATGATTTTCTCTCAAAAGTCCTCAGAGGATGGGTTGCTCTCAAATGACAAGTGTCAGTTCTCTCTCGGAGCAGCCAACCAACTAGTGGTTGTGGGGGGTGGCTATTTATAGCCAGGGTGCAACCTGACATGATAAGAAAAAAATGCCCCCAATGATATGACCTTTATGTGGATGTTATGATTGGGGACAGCTGGTGCTAAGCACAGCAACGGACGGAATTTCGAACTATGGAAGTCCTCAGGCTTATCATGTTCCTCACTTGTAGGCAATTCGCACTGGCGAAATCTTAACTCCTCGGTCAGATCAATTTCCATAGAGACCAGAAGAACTTGTCTGAACTTTAAGATATTTCCAAAGGCTTCACTCGAAGGATTGTATAGGTTGAGGATTTTGGAGTTGAGCATCAGTTGGAAATTTTCCTTAGTATTACCTCGTCCCCCTTTAACAGTACGGTGTTTCCTATGACTCAAATATGGAAATGAAACTACGAAAACAAAGGTCTTCACGCTTCATATTCCTCGTTCATATCTTCAAGGTCACACCAACTTCTTCATTTTCAAAGTCTTCACAAAGTCTTCACCAAAGTCTTCACAAAGTCTTCAGCAAAGTCTTCAATTGAAGACATACATTTTTAGGGGTCGATAATCTCCGGATATATCAAACTCCTCCTCGACTTACAGAGCTTGTGTACACTCACAAACACATTAGTGCCTTAACCTATAAGTCTTCAATACACCAAAATCACTAAGGGGCACTAGATGCACTAACAAGCTTGATGTTTCCTTCTTGAGTAGCTCTTGGTGTACTTGTCTTTCTTCTCCGAGCCCCTACTTGTACTTGAGGGTATTTGTTCATAACGATCATCTCTACTCCTTCTCTCTCTTCGAGGTGACTCGTCTCTTCGTTTGTGAGGAGCCGTGCACTAATTGGAGTAGTGTTCGGGCTTCCCACAATTGTATCAGTTTTGGTCACGACTTGACGAATGCTTCTCTTCATTTCTTGAGTTGGAGCTACAATCCTTGCTTCTATTCTTGTGGAACTTGTTGAATTTCTTGACCATAAGGCTTATCTCTTTATTTGTGAGAAGGTTGTCGCTTGAGGTAGCGGGAGCATCGCTTGTGGCTTTGTAAGCACCCATAGACTTGTGGTGAAGCTCTTCCTTGTCTTTGAGTGTCATGTCATGAGCAACAATTCTACCAATCACTTCAGTTTGTTTGAGATCTTGGTAGTTGGGCATCATTTGGATCAATGTGCAAACGGTGTCATATTGATCATCCAAAGCTCTAAGTATCTTCTTGATGATGAATTTGTCCGTCATTTCTTCGCTTCCTAAGCCGACAATCTCATTGGTGAGGAGAGCTAGCCTAGAGTACATCTTAGCGACTCCTTCACCATCCTTCATCTTGAACTTGCCAAGCTGACCTTGAAGAACATCTAACTTGAATTCTCTCATGGACTCAGTTCCTTCGTGCATATCAACCAAAATATCCCAAATATATTTTGCATGTCCAAGACGGCTGATTTTGTTGAATTCTTCGGGGCATAGGTAGTTTAAAAGAATGTCACATGCTTGAGCATTGAGTTGCAACATCTTCAATTCATCCATAGTCGCTTCATGATCGGGTTCCTTTCCTTCCACAAAGAATTCACCATGCAAGCCAACACGAATAACAGCCCAAACGGCGGGGTTATAACCAAGCAAATGCATTTTCATTTTGTGCTTCCAACTAGCAAAATTTGTGCCATCAAAGTACAGACCTCTATGGTGATAATTTCCCTCACTAGATGCCATACTTCTCCTAGGTTGTGAAACCAATGCAATGTAGGCCAAAGATCTGATACCACTTGTAGGATCAAAAGTAGGTCCAGAGGGGGGTGGGTGATTAGACTACTTGACCAAATAAAAATCTACCTTTTCCCAATTTTAATTCTTGGCAGATTTTATTTAATTCTTGGCAGATTTTTGCATTCATAGTATGTCAAGTACACCCTACACATGCATGTCTAAGAGTATAGGAGCGAAAAGTGAAGACATCGCACATGTAAGTAAATAGAGGGTAAGGAAAGCAAACACAATTGGTGACATGATGATTTTTCCCGTGGTTCGGATAGGTGGTGCTATTGTACATCCAAATTCATGGAATCTTCAACCCACGGAGGGTAACAGTCGCGAGAGTCCATGGAGGGCACTACCCACTGAGAGTTCCACGAAGAAGCAACCTTGACTATACCATGACGGCCTACATCCACGGAGGAATAGCCTTACTCAGGGTAGATCTTCACCAAGTAGGCGATCTCCTTTCCCTTACAAACTTCTTGGTTCACTCCACAACACGAAGTAGGAGGCTCCCAAGTGACACCTAACCAATCTAGGAGGCACCACCTTCCAAAAGGCAATAGGCTCGGTAATGTCGATGAACTCCTTGCTGTTGTTCTTCAAGATGATAGACTCCTCAACACACAATCACTCTCTCATAGATATGGCTTGGTATAAGGGATGGTATTGGTGGAAAGCAACTTGGGGAGGCTAGAAATCAAGATCCATATGGTTGGAGTGGAAGATCTTGACCTCAACCCAAGGGTAGGTGGTTTTCTCTCACAAAATTGACAGGATAGGTATGGAATGGTTCTGAGTGCTTCTCTTTGGAGTAGGTGGTGGTGAAGGAGTATACATAGGCATCCCCAAAAATCCAACCGTTACACACAAAATGACCTACTCGGTGACACTGATGTGTTAATCTCGGTGGTACCGAAGTGACCAAAAGGTGGCAACTTTTGAATCACGGTGAGACCGATATAGGAATATCGGTTGCACCGATAAGGTGACCAGCAGTCAGAATGCCCATTCTCGGTGACACCAATTCAACAATCTCGGAGGGACTGAAACTGTGAACTTGCGTAACAAAAAGTTGGCAGCCCAACTCAGTGGCACCGAAAGCAGTGTCGGCTGTACCGAAAGGTTAGGGTTTGGCTGAGTGTGTCTAGGGTTTGGAATCGGTGGCACTGGGATGGAAATGTTTGTTGGACCGATTTTGAGTGTTTAGCTTTGGACAGACTTTGGTGGGAGAGTTTGTGGGTGTCTTTGGTGACTATCACCTATGCACGTATGAGCATTTTGTTCACCAACAAAACTTTACCCCCTTTTAATAGTATTGGCTTTCCTATGGACTCAAGGTGATTTCTCACAAATATAAAATGTAGAGTCCTCTTGCTTGAAGCTTTGACAATCCATTTCCTTGCATCTTGGGGTGTTCCACAATCTCTTTGCCAACCCATCATTAAACTTTTCCTGAAATATACTTGATGGAAACATTAGTTCAATGACATATATGTTGTTATGAATTACCAAAACCACCAAGGGAGCAAATATGCTTTCAGTTAGTACTTCTCACACATAACAGACCGGCTTCTGTATCCATAATTTGTGTCCCTCCTCCTCTCGTTCGACGACAAGCACTGCGCCTACGACAGGGTTGGTGGCCGATATGTACAATAACATGGGTTCACCAGCACCTGGTGCTATGAGTATGGTGTTACTTGCCAGTAGTGTTTTAATTTCTTCAAACGAAGCCGCTGCTTCATCGGTCCATTTGAAATTGTTGGTCCGTTTCAACAACCTCTAGAGCGGTAAAGCCTTTTCACCGAGGCGAGAGATAAAGCGGCTTAGCATCGCCATGCTACCTCTTGAGCCTGCGTCGGTTTTCCCTTGAAGAGGAAAGGGTGATGCAGCAAAGTAGATAAGTATTTCCCTAAGTTGATGAGAACCAAGGTATCAATACAATAGGAGGAACAAGCAAGTCACCAATGGATGCACCTACACAAACAATCAAACTCTTGCACCCAACGCTATAAAGGGTTTGTCAATCCCTTCACGGCTATTTGCAAGGATTACATCTGATAGAGATAGATGTAATAGATTGTGGAATGTAAAAAAGGTAAATAAATTGCAGCAAGGTATTTTTTGTATTTTTTGGTTTATAGATCTGAAAATATATTATGGAAACAAGACCCGGGGGGCATAGGTTTCACTAGAGGCTTCACTCTTGAAGGAAAATAACACGATGGGTGAACAAATTACTGTTGAGCAATTGATAGAAAAGCGAATAATTATGAAGATATCCAAGGCAATGATTATGCATATAGGCATCACATCCATGTCAAGTAGACCGAAATGATTTTGCATCTACTACTATTACTCGAGACATCGAGCGACTCATGTCTACATCTAGAGTATTAAGTTCATAAAGAACAGAGTAGCGCATTAGGTAACATAATATGATGTAGATGGATAAACTCAAGAAATATGATGAAAAAAACCATCTTGTTACCCATGATGGAAACAATACAATACGTACCTCGCTACCCCTACTCTTTCACTTGGTGAGGACACCGCAAGATTGAACCCAAAACTAAACACTTCTCCCATTGCGAGAATTACCAATCTAGTTGGCCAAACCAAACCAATAACTCTAAGAGACTTGCAAAGATATGAAATCATGCATATAAGAATTCAGAAAAGAATCAAATATTATTAATGGATAATCTGAACATAAACCCACAATTCATCGGATCTCGACAAAGACACCGCAAAAGAGTATTACTTTGGATAGATCTCCATGAAGATCATGAAGAACATGGTATAGAAGCAAAAAGAGAGAGAAGAAGCCATCTAGCTACTAGCTATGGACCCATAGGTCTGTGGTGGACTACTCACGCATCATCAGAGGGGCAATGGAGTTGATGTAGATGCCCTCCGTGACTGGACCCCCCTTCGGCAAATTACCGGAAAAAGCTCCAAGATTGGATCTCTCGGGAACGGAGGCTTCTGACGGCGGAAAAGTATTTGCGTGGCTATTTTTGGTATTGTGGGAAAATTTGGGTATTTATAGGAGGAATATTAGGGCTAGGAGACCTTCTAGGAGGTGGCAAGCCTGCCAGGCGCGGCCAGGGGGTGGCCGCGCCCCCTGGCTTCTGACCTCCTGGCAGCTTACGTGTCGTGCACTCCAAGCTTGGTAGATCTCTTTTATTCCAGAAAAAATCATCGCGAAGATTTTTTTCTGTTTGGATTCCATTTAATATTCCATATCTACAATACTCAAAGGTAAGGAAAAAATAGAAACTGGCACTAGGCTCTAGATTAGTAGCTTAGTCCCAAAAATAATATAAAATAACATAATAATGCATATAAAACATCCAAATCAGATAATATAATAGCATGACATAATAAAAAATTATAGATACGTTGGAGACGTATCAGCATCCCCAAGCTTAATTCCTGCTCATGCTCGAGTAGGTAAATGATAAAAATAGAATTTTTTATGTAGAGTGCTACCTAACATATTTATCCATGTAATATTCTTCACTATGGCATGAATATTCAGATCCATAAGACTCAAAACAGAAGCTTAATGTTGACATAAAAACAATAATATTTCAGGCATCCTAGCAAAGCAATTGAATCTCTATAGAATATAATGGCAAAAGAAACTTATCCCTACAATATCATATAGTCTGGTTATGCTCCATCTTCCCCACACAAAGTATTTATATCATGCACAACCCCGATCAAAAGTCAAGCAATTGTTTGTCACAACCTATGTTTTGCCTCATGACTAAGTTGACATGACTCAAAAATTAGGGCCAATTATAACATTTTGAGTGCATTTGAATGCTTGACTTGTGTGTTATTTGGCTTGCTTGTCTGATTGCTTGCTAGTGCTCTATAATTCATAAAACATCCTCCTACGCTCAAGAACTGTTTTCCTTGATCCCAACTCTTGTCCAATGATCGTGCCATCTGAATAGGACTTAAAAATATTTTTAGAAAATATTATTTTGGCCAAAAAGAATTTATTTGAATTAGGTTTTCAATACCCCCTCAAGTGAGATTTGCACTGCAAGTCCCCAAACTAGGTGGATCCTTTTCCCCAAATGCTTTATTTGAGGCCCAATATATATGTGACTTGACAAAACAACCAAATATTAATTTTAAAGATTATTTTACTAGTTTATTTAAAGTCTTTTTCTTAAGGCCACAAATGGTCTTTTATAGGGAAAAATTATTTAAATGCTTTAAAAATATTTGAGAAAATTTAGGAAAACTCAGTGGACATATATTGTCTATATATAAGAGTTTCAACACATGGTCATGTTCAAAATATTTGACAAAACCCTTCAAAACCTTTTCTGTCTATTTCTAGCATTTGAAATATTTATATAAGAAATATTTTCAATTAAATCATAGAAAATTCCAGCAGGTCGCATATGTCCCGTATGATGATCTAGCCAAGTTTCATGTTAATCCCAATAGTTATAATTCACAAAATTATTCCAAAACCCCTTCTATCCAGAACCAAATTTGAGAAACTTTACATTGTGAAGTTTCTCCTTTTGATATCAAAACTTGTGGAAATGTTCTAGTCCCCAAATAATGATGTTACAGCATGTGGTGCATCAAGGGGAGCAGATACACTTGTTCAAATCCCCTCAAACCCATTTTAGTTGATCCCAAGAATTTGGTAATATTACATTGCCAAGTGTCCCCATTGGGCCCCAAACTTTTCGTGCATGCTATAGTCCCTAAAATATGCCACCACATCCAGTGGTGCATCAGGGAGGATAGTTTCTCTTAGCTAAATCTAAGCAACTCCATTTCTGCCCATTTATAGGGTTTGAAAGTTTTACATTGGCCACTTTCTCTAAATGTGGTCAAAACTTGTGATCAAGCTCATTTATACCTATTTCTCAATCCTGTAAAATCTCATGTCAATCACAACAACTTAGCTAGCCCAAAACTCCATCAAACACCTTCATGTAGAAAACCAAAGCTTATGTTTTCACCCCTTCCCTTGCCCTCCTTGGGCCTAAAATTTTACCACAGCTCCCATGTGATGTATTTTACCTCCATTAAACTTGGCATGGCCACGGCCCAATTATTGGCATGGTAAAACTTTACATTTACCCCCTGAATAACAGGTTTCCCCCTCTTTCTGTTTCCCTTCTCACCTAAGGCATCTATAGAGCAACATATGCTCTCTCCCCCTTTGTTTAAACCCCCTATAGCTTCTGGCTCTGTCCGCGCCCAAAGTGCCCAATGTATGTCCTAGCATGCAGAGCTCGCGCTTTGGAGTGCGCTATAGTGCTCTAGTGCACTGTAGCAGCCTCCAATGGATGCTCCCGACAGCCTTGGGCCTCGTGGTGGTGTCTCTCGAGGCTGCCTCGATGTCCATGGCACTTCACGCGGTCGGCCTCTCCTCCCTCGCCCTCCTCTCTCCTTTGTCGGGCATACCCGAGCGCCACCTGTGGACGGGGTCCATGGTGTGCCTCGATCCGGCTATAAGAGCCATCCCCTCGACCCCCTATCAGCTCCCTTGGCTCTCTCTCCCTCTGGTGAACCTCTCGGACCAACCAATTTGAGCTCTTGAGCTCTACTCCCTTCCCCATGGCCGAAGCCCCTCCGGCGGTCTCCACTTGAATTCGGCCATAGTGGCTCCCCTTGCTCCTTTGAGACTCACCAGAGCACCTAGCACCATCGCACACCTTCCCCCTCGTCCCTCTACCCTTTCCGGTGGTCGGAGCACCACCCCCTGCATCAGCCGGAGACAGTCTCTGCCACGGCCATGGCCCGCCACCCCCAACGCCCCCCGGCGGGAATGGACCTCCCAGCTGGGAGCGGGCCTCTTCCCTGACCGTGTCGGTGTCCTGAGCATCGTTGGAGGTGGCCTGTGCCATTGGGGCGGCGCCGGAGGGCGCTTTACCTCGACCTCCCCTGCTCTTCTGTTTGAGCGGGAGGAGGGAGGTGATCCTGGCCAGGGGCCCCGTCTATCGGTCAGCCGACTGGGTTGACGGGTGGGCCTGCCCCGTTTAAGTGGAGGCGGCCCCACTGCTTTCCGCCTCCATTTTGAGGAGGCGTACTCCACGCAGTACGCCTTCGATGTGGCCTGCTTCACGCGCGTGGAAGAGTAGTTGGCTTGGCCCAGTGCGCCTCGGTGCTAAGATACACCCAATGCATAGATTAGGCCCATTTGGGCAATTTCCTATTTATCCCTTTTTTCCAGTAAATCAATATAAATTCATATAAAATTCATTTGTACCCAAATTTGGTGATTCAAATTCCTACAAGCTTCTAAAATCTTGGCCTAACCAAATATGTGCATTGCACATTTTTCCATAATTTTTGTGATAGTTCAAATTCAAATTTGAATTTGAACCATATAGAACCCCAGTTTGCAAATTCCTAGGGAATTCTTATGAACTCTAGATGGAGTGATTCAAGTCCCTAGGTGTGTCTAAATTCATGCACTAAGTGGTGAGCATATTTCCTTACACTTATTCTGCTATGTCAATTATTGGGCCATTTCCTCATATGTGACCTACTTTACAAATCCCTAGAATATTCATACCAACTCCAAATCTAGTGAAACCCAGTCCCACATGTTTATAAAAGCATGCCCTATTTTTTGGGTCCATCCACTTATTTTTACAAAATATTTTCTATGGACATCTTATAGGATTATCATTCCCTTCATTTGCACCATTCAAAACTCCCCTTTGACACACATCTTCCAAAAACTACTTGGTTATTTCTATCATGACCAGAGGTGTCCAAGAAAATTAAAACTCCTATTTAGAGAGCACTTTTATTTCCTGCTTGTTGTGTCGCATATTGTGGTTCTTTACCAACGATAGCTGATGAGATAAACGGATTGCTCAGAGTTGGACGAGAAGCATGTGAAGACCTCAAAGACTTTGCGAAGCTAGGCAAGCAGCCCTTTGACCATGTTAAGAAACTTTTTCATGCATGACATATAGCACATGTTGTTTCGATGATTTGATCATGATGTGGTGTTCCCCTTTGGTGGGATGCCTCCGACACTCTATCATTGATACTTGCATCATGCATGACCCTACCATTCTTATTAGGGTTGTGCGGGTGGGATTAGTTAGGTTGCTAGTACTCCCTCCATCCCAAAATAACTGTCTTAACTTTGTACTAGCTCTAGTGTAAAATTGTACTAAGCTTGAGACACTTATTTTGGGATGGAGGGAGTAGATGCTACGCAAGTGGGGTCATGATTATGCATGGTGATGGAAACAAAGAAATGTTTTCAAAGACTTATCAAAAAAAACTCGGGTGACACTAATGCCCGAGGGAGATAGTGATGAGCTAGGTAACCACTTGATAAAGAAGTGGTGTAACGGAGCAAGTTGATGGTGTGTTTTCGAAAACGGAGAGTTTTAAGATTTGCTGACCGTCCCAACTTTACATGTGCAACCACTCTACTCCTATATGGGAAGGGGCTTTGTTTATTACTATGGTTGGTTCTAGATGGGTGCCTACATTACCAGTGGCAAGAGTGAAGTGGTCACTCTCGAGACGGGGTCGTCCTGGAGTGGAAGGCCATGCGCTGTCTTTACAGGCACCGGGCACACCGTTGCATGCCCTCATGGATTATACGTGTGATTTATATCATGAAGGATGGAACCAACAAGTGGAATCTTTGTTTAGTATCACAATGGGAAAGGCATTGTTCGGGGTGCTTACCTCGGGTACGTAATATACCGCGAGTCGTGGATGACATGGGAGTTCCTCGAGTCTTGTGGGTAAAGCGCGCAACCTCTGTAGAGTGTAAAACTATTTGAATATCCGTGTCCACGGTCATGGACTGTTGGAGGTCCTGCTTAAACTGCGTCCGATGTTTTTCACAAACTTTGTGTGTGTGTGTGTGGAGGACATAGAGGTGATACTTGAGATAAGTCAGATGACCTGACGTGATGACTAAAGACGAGGTGTTCAACTCCCTGTTTATGATGATATCTCTACCTTGTTCATATGGACATCTGCCAACTGTTGATGCATGCTTACATACTTACATTATCATGTCATTGCATTAAAAATTAGCTTTCTGCAAAATACCTACTGAGTGCTATATCATGCATTGTTATTTCCTTGTTCCATCATGGGTTCCTTGCGAGTACATTCAAAGTACTCATTGGCTTGCCACTGGTTATTTTATTGTCCAGGCATGAAAGATCAGGTTATGATGGAGATTATCTTGGTGACGGACATGCGAGCTAGGATGCTTCCTAGTCAGAATGCCTGTAGGTTTAAGGCAGATAGCATGGGTTCATGCTATCGTTGAAGATTTCCGGTGCAATCATATGAAGACTTGGCCATAAAGGCCATATTTGAGTAATACGGTATGTAATGGATGTAAGACTCTTGTTATTCAGTGTATGTGTGTTCAGTGAGCACAGATCTCAGGGATCACTATGCACGTACATTTGGTGATCATGACTTATGAGTCGGGATCCCCACAGAGCTAGTATCGGAGCCATCCTGACTATAGGAAGCCCTTAGTTAGCATGGGGGTTACTTAGGACAAAATAATTTTTCCAGACCCTTCAAAATCACCTACAAAGCCTCTATATTTCTCGCCTCTCCAAAAATTCCAAGGGAAGCAAAGGCTTTTGCCTTAGTACTGACACCACTTTTCTCTTAGCTCTCCTCATCTGCTTTTCAAAAACTTTGCAAATGGTCGCTACTACCCTTGTGACCCTGACCACGAGATTCCTTGTAATCCTCGTGGGTAACCTGGAAGGAAGCCACCTTGCCAGGCGATTGTCGACATATCTTGGACCCATGTTGGCGACACTAGAAAAGGAGCTACCAATAGAAGATACCTTCTCGAAGGATGATGATGTCAAGACTTAGATGATAGTGACACCCTCGACACAGCCCTAGGATGATGCCACCCTGGCCTTCGATGACCAGGGCACAAGACATGCAATGTCATGATATGCATCGCTAATAGAGCAACCCTGTCCTTTTCATTGTTATACGGTAACCACCGGTGGATGAGAACCTTGCCATTTGGTCTGCCTCAGTATAGTGAGCAGGAAAACGGTTCTCATCATCCCCCACTCTTGGTGCTGATGATATCATCAACATGACCGGCAGGATACAACTCTACCATGCCTTGTCAATGACATTGCAAAAAAGGTTGCCTACCTGGAATGCTCAACGTCTTAGAAGACAAGGAGGCATTATCACGATCATGAGGACACCAGAAGACCCTGTCAACAACAACCGTGAAGAATCACCTTCGTCATCAACTCAACAGACCTCACATCATCAAGGACTCTTAGAGCGCAACCAGGATTGTTTTGATGAACAACAACCAGAGACATAGCAACACCTGAAGAAGACCCCGAAGGCTAAGCGGACTCCTCTCCAAGACGCGAAGCAAGCTCGACTACTGAGTCCAAGAACCCCTAGGGTAGGATGAGTCGTTTATCCCCCATGCAAAGTTGAGTCCGTATGATGGTTCTGATGGAACCATGATGTGTTGCTTGTTTTGCTTGTTTGTGCTTTGGTGTAAGTCACACTTTTTCCCTAGGCAACAAGTGCGCGACTATATCACCTACCTTACCTTGATATTCGTGATTGGCCTTTCGGCACTTGCTTGATTGCACTTTCACTATACCACCCCCTGAGGCACTCCTCTCGATGCTACTTTCCCTCCCCCATCTCGTCAACTGAAGACCAGCAAGACAAGATGCAGCAAGGATCCACCTAGACAGATAGCTAGTGTTGAAGACTATGACCAAAACATACTCAACCAGACACAACCCCGTAGAGTTAGGCTCTTCCCTCAAGATTGGAAACCCCTCCCTAGACCAACCTAGACCTCAAAAGCTTGCCCAGCACAAGCCTCTGATCACTTGTGTAATACACGGACTTTCTAGAGCACTTATTGAGCTTAAATAACCCCTGCTTTGCACTAGGATTTATTATGGAGCTAGTGATCATAGTGAATAACACATCTGTAATTCTTACGCTAGCACTAGAACCTTGATGCCATAGGAAGGATTGTCTAAGGGTATACTATTTGTGGATAATTATTTGAATTACCCACAATTGATGTCTTGAGGAAGTAGTTGAGACTCTTGGATGGATTTCAATACCTTATGTTGATAGACGGACTTGGTGGGTCAAATTAATAGAGTTGCATAACTTACTTCTCCCTTGTGTCAATAGGGTTTAGTAGGACGATTGTGATCACGAGCAGAAATTATTAGTGGATAAATTTCTTGACTTTGGCAATAATAATGATAGTGGATTAATGATGTTACAATAGTAACTAGAGTAACCAGTAGGGAATTTTACTAGATGTAAACCTTGGACTTAAATAGGTGATTCTGATAGGTGTTCAAGAAAAATTAAACCACATGGTTCAGAGTAAATTGTATTTAGTCCAATGATCTTGATAATGATACCATGTTTCTCGATGGATGATAGCAGAAGGAATTCGATGATGTTAGGGATAATTTGGGGATCTATATTAGCTCGACCTTGGAGTTTAGTTGGCCATGAGATTGGAAGTTCATGATAATAGTCCTTGCAATGATATGTGGACTATATGAACTGGAGAAGATTATGTTGGACACCATCGTTGCAGGATTTGTAGTAGTGATGGATCATGTAATAGTGGATGATATTCGTGGATCGATTAGATTGGATTCGTAGGGAAGAAACAAGATCTTGGATTGGTAGTGTCATGATCAAGCTTAGCGGCTTGTAGATTATCCCAAGGATTTTTATATTGGGATATATGTGAGTTAGCTATAGTATACATATGAGATTTTCGGTATAGTCCTTCTCTCAAAATCTTGGAGATATGAGTAGCATGTGTAATATTGGAGCTGACTTATATAACATGATACCTTCGATGATAAAGGGTGAGTTTGTTTAGAGTAATAGGCAATACTATTGGCATCTAATAGCTATGTGCAGGATAAGATGGTTGTAGGATCGAAAGTAAGTCTATAGGGGGGGTGATTAGACTACTTGGCCAAATAAAAGTTTTGACTTTTCCCCAATTTTAATTCTTGGCAAGTTTTAGCATTCATAGCATATCAAGTAACACCCTACACATGCATGTCTACGAGTATAGAAGCGGAAAATAAAGACATTGCACATATAAGTAAAGAAAGTGTTAGGAATGCAAACACAAGTGATGACACGGTGATTTTTCCCGTGGTTCTGATAGGTGGTGCTATCGTACGTCCGCATTCATGGAGTCTTCAACCCATGGAGGTTAATGGTCGCGAGAGTCCAGGGAGGGCTCTACCCATGAAGGGTTCCACGAAGAAGCAACCTTGACTATTCCATGTGGCTTCCGTCCCAGAAGGACTAGCCTCACTATGGGTAGATCTTCACGAAGTAGACGATCTCCTTGCCCTTACAAACTTCTTGGATCACTCCACAACATGAAGTAGGAGGCTCGCAAGCGACACCTAACCAATCTAGGAGGCACGGCCCTCGAAAAGGTAAGAGGCTCAAGAATGACGATGAAGTCCTTGCTCTTGTGCTTCAAGATGGTTGACTCCTCAACTCACAATCTCTCTCTCACGGATTTGGCTTGGTAGAAGAGATGGGAGGACTGGTGGAGAGCAACTTGGGGAGGCTAGAAATCAAGATCCATATGGTTGGAGTGGAAGATCTTGACCTCAACAGAAGGGTAGGTGGTTCTCTCTCAGAAAACTGAGTAGGATAGGTATGGAATAGTTTTGAGTGCTTCTCTTTCTAGTGGGCGGTGGTGAAGAGGTATATATAGGCATCCCCAAAAATCCAACCATTACACACAAAGACTCGCCGAAGTGTAAAACTCGGTGGTACCAAAGCGATATAAAGTGGCAACTTTTGAATCTCGGATGGACTGATATATAACTCTCGGTTGCACCAACAAGGTGACCAATGGCCAGCATTGCCAAACTCGGTGACGCCGATTCACCATTCTCGGTCGGACCAAAAATGAAAATTTGCATAACAGGAAGTTGGCAATCCAACTCGGTAGCACATAGGGTATGGCTGAGTGTGTCCAGGGTTTGGAACTCGGGGGCACCGGGATAGTAAAGTTTGTTGCACAAATTTGGTATATTTGGCTTAGGACAAACTTTGGTGGGAGAGTATGTGGATGTTTTGGTGACTGTCACTTATGCATGTTTGAGCATATTGTTCTCCATCAAAACTTTGCCCCCTTTTAATAGTATTGGCTTTCCTATGGACTCAAAGTGATTTCTCACAAATATAAAATGTAGAGTCCTCTTGCTTGAAGCTTGTCCAATCTATTTCCTTGCATCTTGGGGGTAATTCCACAATCCTTGTGCAATTCCCATCATTGAACTTTTCCTGAAATATACTTGGTGAAGACATTAGTTCAATGACTTATATGTTGTTATTAATTACCAAAACCACCAAGGGAGGAAATATGCTTTCAATAGTAGATGTTCACTCCCATCCTAAGCTCCTTGAAACCTCTAAGCTTTATTGAGCCGCAATCTGATCAGATTATGACCATAGGTATTGGTTCTAAGTCATCTGACTATGGCTGATACTCCACCCCGACCTCCATGAGACATGTTCATATGCAAGGTCACCACAAGGACTTGTAATAGGTTTGACCAACTACCCATGGACAAGTGACCACCCAGAACAAACGACCGCCTCTCTCACACATCCCATGAGCAATGTGTTTATGTGGTATTTGGAGGAATATGTTGTTATCCTCACGGATGTCATACTTATTTACCCAATGAGAGGACGGAACACCTTAGTCCTATTTGGACAAGCCCTAGGAACACCCATTCCCATGCCTGTCGAGTATAAGGTCTCACCTTATAGGGGTTGGACTTCGCGAAGCACCCTCCCTACATAAGAAGACTTTCTTGCCCAAGCAAGATGAAGAACCACTACGAAGAAGCCACGACAACGACGAAGTAGAAGCAAAAAGAAGTCAACCACCACTCCACGGATCGCTACATTAGTTAGACTATATCAAGAGGCACCGATGCTCAAGCGCGATGAAGTCTTTGGACATCAAGAGGATTAGGGAGCCCCTTATTTTAACTTATCACCTATTAGTACCTAATTAGGAAAGAATCGAGAGGTTGGTAGCACACCTCAAGCCACCACTTTGATGGTGTACAATGAGCATGATGTCCCTACTCCCTTTAGATCCCTGGAATGGAGTGGAAGACTGTCATGACTTCAGTACCATCCCCTTCTGATCAAATCTAGGCCATAAGCCCCGACTCAATCATGGTAAACCACCTGTCAAAGGTAGTTCACCCACTTGCCAAGGCTAAGACCTTGGGGACTAGACGACTGTTCTATACTTCTAGATAGTCAGCTTATTTAGAACCCCTCGAAAACTTTCCCACATGGTATGGCCCATTTGACACCAAGTCTCTGCACTTAGTCTAAGGGACGAGGCTCAGCCCAAACACTTGCCATGATGGCTACTAAGAAACAAGTAGAACAAACACTCGAAGACCCGCCAGAAACACGCGTCTGCGATGAAAAGGACAAACAAACAAAGAAGAATGAAGAATCTACCTGGGAAACTTACTCAAGCAGAATATCTCAACGCAAAGCCTACGATGACACGCTTCAACATTCTCAACAATGAAGACCACCGGCAACTGAAGGTCGCCTGCCTTAAGGAAGACAAGGACTTCCCCGCCAACAAGAAGCTACACCAAGGCTCGACCCTTCTATTCTAATGTGATACATCTTGATTTCACTAACCAACATGAGCAACCTCAGGACCAACACATAGACACACTACTTGGCCACGTATTCCGACCTTGGAATACACACACAAGCCAAGGCCTTGCCAAAACCCCGTTCACCCTTAGACGAAGTCAACGATGCACTCGAAGGCATATCTTCAGGCACTTTAAGATCCAAAAGGACAACCACACCGGAGCAGAAACAACGTGGAACGTGAAGACTACCTCACCTCTGAATGTCCGCATTAGCACCTAGACTAGCAACCTCGGGGACGATATTCTTGTTAGGGGGGTAGGTCTGTCACACCTTGTGTTTTGCCTCATGACTAAGTTAACATGACTAAAAAATTAGGGCCAATTAAAACTTTTTGAGTGCATTTGAATGCTTGACTTGTGTGTTATTTTGCTTGCTGGTGCTCTATAATTCATAAAACATCCTCCTACCCTAAAGAACTATTTTCCTTGATCCCAACTCTTTTTTCCAATGATAATGCCATGTGAATAGGACTTAAAAATATTTTTACAAAATATTATTTTGTCCAAAAAGATTTATTTAAATTAGGTTTTCAAAACCCCCTCAATTGAGATTTGCACCGCAAGTCCCCAAATGCTTTATTTGAAGCCCACTATATATAAGACTTGCCAAAACCACCAAATATTTATTTTAAAGATTATTTTACTATTTTATTTCAAGGCTTTTTCTTTAGGCCAGAAATGGTCTTTTATAGGGAAAAAATATTTAAATGCTTTAAAAATATTTGAATTTTTTTAGGAAAACTCAATGGACATATATCGTCCATATATAAGAGTTTTAACACATGGTCATGTTCAGAATATTGGACAAAACCCTTCAAAACCGTTTCTGCCTATTTCTAGTATTTGGAATATTTCTATAAGAAATATTCTAAATTGAATCCTAGAAAATTCCAGCAGGTCACATATGTCCTGTGTCATGATCTAGCCAAGTTTCATCTCAATCCCAATAGTTTTTTTCCACCAAATTATTCCAAATCCCCTTCTATCCAAAACCAAATTTGAGCAACTTTACATTGTGAAGTTTCTCCTTTCGATCTCAAAACTTGTGGACATGTTCTAATCCCGAAATAATGATGTTACACCATGTGGGTGTCAAGGGGAGCAGATACACTTGTCCAAATCCCCTCAAAGCCATTTCTCTTAATTCCAAGAATTTGGTAATATTACATTGCCAAGTTTCCCCATTGGGCCCCAAACTTTTTATGCATGTTATAGTCCCTAAAATATGCCACCACATCAAGTGGTGCATCAGGGAGGATGTTTTTCCTTAGCTAGATCTAAGCAACTCCATTTCTCACAATTTCTAGGGTTTGAAACTCTTACATTGGTCACTTTATCTAAATGTGGTCAAAACTTGTGATCAAGCTCATTTATACCTATTTCTCAATCCTGTTAACTCTCATGTCAATCACATGAACTTAGCTGTCCCAAAACTCCATTAAACACCTTTTGGTAGAAAACCAAAGTTGATGTTTTCACCCCTTCCCTTGCCCTCCTTGAGCCTAAAATTTTACCACAGCTCCCAGGTGATGTATTTTACCACCAGTAAGCTTGGCATGGCCACAACCCAATTATTGGCATGGTAAAACTCTCCATTTACCCCCTAGACAGCATGTTTCCCCCTCTTTCTGTTTCCCTTCTCACCTAAGGCATCTATAGAGCCTCATATAATCTCTCCCCCTTTGTTTAAACCCCGTCTAGCTTGTGGACAAGCTTGGCCGCGCCCAAAGTGCCCAATGCATGCCCTGGCATGTAGAGCTCATGCTTTGGAGTGCGCTACAGTGCTCTGGCGCACTGTAGTAGCCGCCAATGGATGCTCTCGACATCCTTGCGCCTCGTGGTGGTGTCTCCCGAGGCCGCCTCGATGTCCACGACACTTCACACGACGCTTAAACTACGTCCGGTTTTTTTCCACAAACATGGCATGTGTGTGTGTGTCGAGGACACAGAGGTGATACTTGAGATAAGTCAGATGACCTGACGTGATGACTTAATACAAGGTGTTCAACCCCCTGTTTATGATGATATTTGTACCTTGTTCATATGGATATCTGCCAACTGTTGATGTATGCTTACATACTTACTTGATCATGTCATTGCATTCCAAATTATCTTTCTGCAGTGCTATATCATGCATTGTTATTGCCTTGTTCCATCATGGGTTGCTTGCGAGAACATTCAAAGTACTCATTAGCTTGCCACCGGTTATTTAATTGGCCAGGGATGGAAGAGCAGGAGTATTGTGAAGAGTTTGTTGGTGATGAACATGTGAACTAGGACGCTTCCTAGTCAGAATGCTTGTAAGTTTAAGACAGATGGCATGGGTTCATGCTATCGTTGAAGATTTCTGCTGCAATCATATGAATACTTGGCCATAAAGGCCATATTTGAGTAAACCTGTATGTAATGGATGTAAGACTCTTGTTATTCAGTTTCTATGTGTTCAGTGACCATTGATCTCTGGGGTCACTTTCGTACATTCGGTGATCACAACTTATGAGTCGGGGTCCCCACATTGTTTCACACTTTTACTTTCTCAAACCTTTTGAACTCTCATGCAATACATGAGGGTGGGCCATGGATATAGTAGTATAGGTGGAATAGAATATGGTGGAGGTTATGAAGGAAAATCAATAGACAGTCTCACATCAACCAGGCGTATCAACGGGCTATGGAGATGCCCATTCATACATATCAATGTGAGTGAGTAGGGATTGCCATGCAATGGATGCACTAGAGCTATAAGTGTATAAAAGCTCAAAAGGAAACTAAGTGGGTGTGCATCCAACTTGCTTGCTCATGAAGCCCTAGGGCAATTTGAGTAAGCCCATCATTGGAATATACAAGCCAAGTTATATAATGAAAAATTCCCACTAGTATATGAAACTGACAAAATAGGAGACTCTCTATCGTGAAGATCATGGTGCTACTTTGAAGCACCAGTGTGGAAAAAGGATAGTAGCATTGTCCCTTGTCTCTTTTCTCTCATTTTATTTATTTATTTTTGTGGGCATCTAAGGCCTCTTTTTTGGGGGCTTCACTGGCCTCTTTTACGTCGGTGTACTAAGGATCGGGTCTATTAGTACCCCTTACTTGTGAACGGGCAGTTGTAGCCGTGCCCACGGCAAGGCCCGTCGAAGGACTACTGGAAGCAAGCACAAAGACGTCAAAGGAACACTCAAGTCAAAAAACACAGGACCGAAGGCCAAGGGCTGGAACCCCGGCAAGATTTTGTCGGGGGTGGCCTGTGGAGCCCCTTCAAGGTGGGCACTTGGCAAGGCCTCGCCACCTTGCCAGCGCGAAGGCGAGGTGTCGACCCCCAGGAAACGTGTAAGGGTGCTGGCGATGGAGAGGCTAAGCGGTGCAGATGGGACGGGCTCCTGTCCCATCCCATAGAAGGCTAGGGACGCATGACGGAGCATTAAATGCATTTGTCTCACTCCATCAGTGTTAGGTATGATAACATTGTAGCACCATGCCCCCCGTGCACACACCGTATGCCACTGTTGGGATCCCTTTAGTCGTATAAATGAAGGCCTAAGGGGTTACGAGATAGGACTTTTGACTCCCACCTTCTAGCTCACGCGTGTAGCAGATGTTGATAGTGCTCCTGTAGCTGCAACCCTAAAAACACTGATAATACATCAAAGCAGGAGTATGGTTTTACGCTCCTCAACGGACCAAAACTGGGTAAAAACCTCGCATCGCGACGTTCGTTTGATCTGCTCTTTGCACATACCCTCTCCCCACCGAACCACGAAGGGATCCTCGTGGTCCTATAGGTGCCGTGTACCGACATCTTTGGCGCGCCAGGTAGGGGGAAGGTTGTGTGAACCTGATCACACGATTTGTGCACCATTTCCTCCATCGCCATGTCCCCCAAGAAGAAGGGTTTCACGGCGGTTGACCTGTCCACGTCCTACCCGCCTGTAGCCACTCAGACAGGTGGCGGTGTGGATGCGGGCCGAGGCCTTGAGCCTCCATGACGTTCTGGAGATCAAGGCCAAGCCAGCGGCGCCTTCCGCAGTGACGGTGGCAATCCACGTGCCGCTGGATCTCATGACGAAGCCATGCGGCCTATGGGCGGCGCGGTGAACACCAGAGACGGTGGGTGCCTTCCAAGACACCAACGCCGGTGCATACACCACGGCAGACTTCTCAGGTCATGCGTGACGAATAGCGTCACGACATTGTTGGTTCCAAGCGCCCCCATGGAAAGGCCCCTGCGCATCACACCCGAGATGAGCGGGACCAACATGTGCGCCAACATGCTGACAGAGGTGCCGCGCGGTCGTGGGACCGTGACAGGGCTCCTTCTAATACAGTTAGGAGTCAGAGCACCTCACGTTCATCGCACCTTCCGCTACTAACCTCGTCGGCAGAAAAATTAGCGCGAGCAAAAATGCTCCTGAATTTCCCTCCTGCGGCGGAGAAGCTTGATGAGTGGAGATCTACTATCCAGAGCCTCGTCAGCTTCGCTGATAGGGGTGGACCGCAACGGGCGGAGCCCTCACAGCAGTGGTCCATCGAGTCAGCGCGCGCTAATGGCGACGAGGCCGGAGGTGGCATGACCATGTTGCACTCTCCCCAATGGCGATAGCGGCGGTCGCTGACTTGGACGATAGGCACTGGTGGTGGCAACTCCACGGCATCGTTTGATCCGCAAACTCGTTGCGATCAACGTCAGGTTCTATGGGAGCGTACCAAGGGGGACGCCTGGACCACCATCAAGAAGCATCGGGAAATACGCCATCAGTCCGATAAGCATGCTGGGCCCACAGTACACAGGCCTGCGCCAGGGTATCCTGTCGACCTGCCTTATGTGGTAGGTTGTTCAGAGTTTACCCGTGAGCTACGGCGAGTCCAGTGGACCAATTCCCGCATGTTCAAACTAGATGTCTCGGAGAAGTACGACGGCAAGACCCACCGGTCGGAGTTCTTGAGCATCTACACCATTGCGGTGCAAGCTACCGGGGCTTGTGACGACAAGATACTCGCCAACTACTCTCCGTTGGTGCTCAAGCGCAACGTCAGGTCGTGGTTGATGCATTTACCAGATAATTCCATTTCTTCTTGGGCAGACTTGTGCCACGAGTTTGTTGGTGCCTTTATCGGAGGCCACCAAGCTCCTAGTCAAGCAAGTGTTTTGCATCTTATACCCCAGAAGGAAGGCGAAACCTTGTGCAAGTACATTAAAAGATTCAGTCGCATACATTACAACATCCCAGACGTTCATCCTGCCGATGTTCTTAGCGTGTTTTATCAGAACGTGCATAACCGCGGGATGCGCGAAGAGCTGGCGATGAATAAGGTCAAGGATGTCGCCGAGCTCTATGCCATGGCTGACAGGTGTGCTCGAGCTGAAGAAGGAAGGAGAATCCCTGGCAAGGATGCCTGTGCTGGGGTCGACTCTGATGAAGACACTACCGCCCCTGCAGGGAAAGGCCAACGGCGGAACAAGAAATACAAGGACAAGGCTGTGCTTGCCATCGAGGAGTCCGACAACCTTAGCGCCGCCAAGAAGACAAAGGTTGACAACCCTGTCAAGGAGGTTGTCGGGTGTGCCTCTTGTCAGGCCTTGGCGGCTGCCGATAAGCTGAAGAGCTTCGACAAGCAGTATTGCAAGATCCATTGCACCAAGGGCCATGACCTCCAAAATTGCTGACAAGTCGAGCAGCTTGCCGAGAGGCATAAAGCTGAGTACGTATGGCAAGACAAGGAGAAGGCCCAAGAAGGTGCAGAGGGGTCCGACAGGAAACACGGTGGCCGAAGAGGTCTCCGCAGCAAGACCAAGCAGCAAGAGAGGACCTCTCGAGGCCGTGACAAGTAATTGGAGGAGGATGATGGCAATAAAGAGGACGGTGAGTCCAGCGAGCATGAGTTTTAGAGAGCTACATATGTTATTTTCATCGACGGAGCCGCCTTGTTGCATTCTTCTCATCACCAACTCAAACAATGGGCACACAAGATTAATGCGACTGAACCATCTGTTGAAGACCGGAAACCTCTGAGATGGTCCCACGCGCTTATCATTTTTTACGCTGATGATCACCCTAATCGCACAACAGCGATCGGGTGTCTGCCATTTTTGCTTTCACCAATGAGTCTCAACCTCAAAGTGAAGAAAATGTTAGTTGATGGTGGGGCCGCTCTGAATCTAATCTTGCTCGATGCGATCAAGAGATTGCAAATTCTTGACGGAGATCTTGAGGAGACATGCACTTTTCAAGGGAACAATCCGGGAAGGACTTAGCCGACGGACAAGATCACGTTGCCGCTAACATTTGGCAGTGACATGAACTTCAGAATAGAGAAGATTGTTTTTAACGTTGCCTAGATACCCTTGCCGTATAATGGGATACTTGGACGCCTGGCACTGGTTAAGTTCATCGCGGCATCACACTATGCTTACAATGTGTTGAAGATGCCCAGGCCGATTAGTGTCATCACGATCAACTCTGACAATAAGGACGCACTTATCTATGCTGACCAACTTTATCGGGAGGCTCTTGCAGCACCTGTCACCAAAGCACCTGCTCCTGCCGTTGAAGCTCCCAGGGGGATGAAGACCGGCAAGGCATCTGGTGCACACTCTGACAAGTGCGCCACTTCGGAGTGCTGCGCTCCTGTCGACAATATGCCAAAGAGCTCCACCGACAAGAACAAGAAATCCAAGGCAGCTCTGCCAGAAACCAAAAGGTGCCTGTCAAGGAGGATTGCCCGGGGGGAACTTTCACCATAAGTTTCGCCCTCGATGAAAAATAGGAAAGCGCGCTCATTGCCTTCTTGCAGGCGAACGTTGATGTGTTTGCATGGCAATCATCTGATGTCCCCGGTGTTCCCAGGGAGGTAATTGAGCACCACCTTGTCGTTTGTCCCCACATGCGGCCCGTCAAGCAGAAAGTCAGGAAGCAATCCTTGGAGCGGCAAGAATTCATTACCGAGGAAATCACGAAATTGGAAGTGGAGGCTTGGTCGGAGGAGTGCTTCATCCAACATGGTTGGCCAATCCAGTTGTAGTGCGCAAGGCGAATGGAAAATGGAGGCTTTGCATTGATTATATAGATCTTAACAAAGCGTGTCAAAAAGATCCTTTCCCCTTGCCGCGCATCAACCAGATTGTGGACTCCACTGCAGGCTGTGATTTCCTGTCATTCTTCGATGCTTATTCAGGATACCACCAGATCTTCATGTCCAAGGAAGATGAAGAGAAGACCGCATTTATCACCCCATGTGGTACATATTGCGTTGTGCATATGCCCTTCGGGTTGAAAAGTGTTGGTTCGACATTTGCAAGAGCAGTCCAGATTGGTTTTGAGCCCCAGCTACAGTGAAATATGGAGGCCTATTGGGATGACATAGTGGTTAAAACCAAGGAAGAGACATTTGTGAATCTGCACAAGATCAACTTGAAGCTCAATGCTGAGAAATGTGTGTTCGGTGTTCCATCCGGCAAGATTCTCGGGTTCTTTGTGTCTTAGCGTGGGATCGAGGCGAACCCTGACAAGATCAAAGCAATTGAGCAGATTGAAGCACCAAAATGCGTCAAGGATGTACGTCCTCTTGGTGGCTGCATCACGGCCTTGAGTAGGTTTATCTCAAAGCCTGTTGAACGCATCGTGCCCTTTTTGAAAATCATGAAGAATGCAGGTCCAATGAAGTGGACTCCAGAAGCGAAGGCATCGCTGCAAGATTTGAAGAAATACCTCTCCTGTCCGCCAATACTGGTCGCGCCTAGACCACAAGAGCCATTGTTGCTATACTTGGCGGCAACAATTCAAGTGGCTAGCGCTACATTGGTGGCGCAGAGAGAAGCCGACGAAGAAGCAGGACTGCCAAGCGATGAACTGGGCGCTTCCCTGGCAAGTTCTGGTGCCAACAAGTCAGGACCTGTGCAGATGAACGAAGTGACACAGAAGAAGAAGGTGGTGCAGCGCCCAGTTTACTTCATCAGCTCCCTTTTGCAAGGTTCAGATCAAGGTACTCTACTGTGCAAAAATTACTTTTTAGCCTCCTCATGGCCTCAAGGAAACTGCACCATTATTTCCAAGCACATAGAATTACCGTCATCACTCGCTTTCCGCTGCAATGGATTTTGCGAAACCCGGACACGACCGACAAGATTGTGGAGTGGGCTTTGGAGTTGTCATGCTTTGGCCTCAATTTTGAAAGAACTTCAACCATCCAGAGCAGAGCTTTGGCAGAATTCATTGTAAAGTGGACTCCTACGCCGGACGAAGAGATCAAAGAAACGACCATTCCTGACAAGGAAATAATCCAAGAATGAATGATGTATTTTGACGGGGATCTTTCCCTGCAAGGAGCCGGCGCTGGCGTGATACTTGTTGCACCCACCGGAGATCACCTCAAGTATGTAGTCCAGGTGCACTTTCCCCAGGAGAAGTTGACAAACAACGTCGTAGAGTATGAGGGGCTGCTTGCCGGCCTCAGAATCGCGACAGACCTAGGGATCAAGAAGCTCATTGTCAGAGGAGATTCACAGCTTGTCGTCAATCAAGTCAACAAGGATTATCAAAGCCCGTTGATGGAACCTTACATAGATGAAGTGAGGAAGTTGGAGGAATGCTTTGATGTTCTGCAAACAGAGCACGTTCCTCGTGCAAAGAATAGTGCTGCTAACGAGCTGTCGAAGCGTGCTGCCCTCAAGTTACCTATGGAACCAGGGACTTTCATGCTCCAACTGAATCAGCCATCTGTATCGCCGCTGGCAAAGCAGAACAAGAGGAGGAAGTTGAATTTTGGACAGTACTTCTCGACAAAGCTCACGGAAGCTCCCGGCAAGGAAGTTGCCGGGATCGACGCCAATCTTGCCTAGGGGCAACAGGCTCCGGCGGGGCTTCAAGCCCTTGCCGTAGAAACAAGCACCCCCGTGGCAGAAGACGTGGCTTTATTCCTTGCCATCGAGCCTCAGGCTCCAGCATGGGCACAACACATAGTTCAATTCCTTCAAAGAGGAGAACTCCCGGAGCAACAGGAAGAAGCAGAGAAAGTAGCCCGCCAGTCTAGTATGTACCAGTTGTTGGACCGCGTCCTATACAGAAAGAGACCGAACGGTGTGATGTTGAAGTGCGTTCCTTGGGAGGATGGATTAGAGTTGTTGGCAGAGATACATGGAGGCGTATGTGGCTCCCACATAGGATCAAGAGCTCTTGCCGAGAAGGCTTTCCGACAAGGTTTCTTTGGGACCACTACTCTGCAGGATGCAACTGCACTAGTAACCAAGTGTGAAACGTGCCAGTTCCATTCGAAGAAGCTACATCAACCAGCTCAAGCTCTTCAGAATCCCTCTTTCCTGGACATTTTTGGTCCGGGGGCTCGACATCTTGGGCCATTTTCCCCGTGCTACCGGGGGCTTTGAGTACTTGTACGTCGCAATCGATAATTTCACAAAGTGGCCGCAAGTGGAAGAAGTGAGAAAGGTGACAACACAATCAACCGTCAAGTTCTTCAGAGGACTAGTTTGCCGTTTTGGTGTACCAAGAAGGGTCATCACCGATAATGGCACACAATTCACAAGCCACACATTCATGCAGTATATCCAAGACCTTGACAGTAAGATCTGCTTTGCTTCTATCGCTCATCCAAGGAGAAACGGCCAAGCGGAAAGGGCAAATGCTGAAGGGCTACCAGGGCTCAAGACAAGAACTTTCGACAGGATGCTCAAGTGCTGTAGACACTGGATTGATGAGCTATTGGCGGTTCTTTGGTCGATCAAAACGACGCCAAATCGAGCCACCCGCGAGACACCCTTCTCCCTGGTATACAGGGTGGAGATAGTTCTCCTCACAGAACTCATATACGGGTCACCTCGAGTGCTCGCTTATGATGAGCTTGAGCAAGAGCAGTTGCGCCAAGATGACGTAATGCTCCTTGAGGAAGATCGTCTTCGGGCTGTTGTGCGAGCTGCACGCTGCCAGCAAGCTTTGTGCCGCTACCATAGCCGCAAAGTTCATGCCTGGACTCTTGAGGAGGGCGACCTTTATCTTAGGCACGTTCAGTCGGCCAAGAATTCAAACAAGTTGACGCCAAAGTGGGAAGGCCCTTATCGGGTAGTAGGAGTCATCAGGCCTGGCGCAGTCCGCCTGGAGACCGAAGAAGACATCCTAGTGAGCAGCTCCTGGAACATTGAACATCTTCGTAAGTTCTATCCATAAGGCGCAGTTGCCCCCCCCCCCCCCCCCCGGGAACCACCTTTTGTATAAGTCTTTCGGTAGGGCATGTCATCCTTTGTACAAGGCCAGCCGCAGACCCTATGCATAGTTGAATAAGATCGGGCGTGTTGCAACTCTTATGAATTCCCATGTTTCTTTACATGCATGTTTATCTAAGATGTTGCATTCCGCTTATTCCCGGCAAGTGCTAATGAACCGCCAAGGTTCCACACCTCTATTTTCTCTTCTACGTTTTTTCTTAAAGGGATAGAAGGTTCCCTCGCATGCAAGTTTGCCAGGGGGTGAGGTGGTGTGGACACCTACGAGCAATGTTGGAAGCTGGCACCTTGCGGGAAGGATCACGACAACAAAAAGATAAGTTGCAAAAATCTAACTAAACTTTTACTATGAGGTTATTTTTGTCCGTAGACGATTTTAACTTTTTTATTGAAAACCTGCACGCGAGGGAAACTTGTCGTGATCGGTTGCACCCTTGTTCTGTTTCGAGTCCACTCAATAGTTTGAGTGGCTGCATTGAGAACGTCAAGGTAACTTGTCACGGTTGGTCGTGCCCTTACTCTGTTTCGAGTCTGCTCAACAGTTTAAGAGGCTGCACTGAGATTGTCAAGATATGTTGCCAGCAATCTGCTAAGGACCCGCGCCTTAAAGCGCCCGCGGTGGTGGTGCGTACGCTGGCAAGTTTCCAATAAATCGTAGGGAGTACACCATACAGAGGAAAAGCAAACAAGAGTAATAACATGCATCCATTCGAAGCACAAACAGTTATATTACACTGAGGAGTTACCGCGGTTCTGACTTAAGATAGAATCATCTCTGATATGAAACAACGGGGACAAGGAAAAGTGGAGCGGCTAGTCCATGCAATCACCCTCGACCCTCTTGACTTGGTTTACCTTGTCGATGATGGGCGCGACAAGTTCCTCGAGTGCCTTGATGTCCACGTCCTTCAGCAAGCGGTCGAGGACGTTGGTGAAGCTGATGCCGGGGTTCCTGTGCGCCACCTTGACGTGCACCTTGAGGAGGATGGACCAACAGAGTTTGCGGGACTTGTTGGCTAGATGGGCCGCCCGATCGGACTGGAGCTGCTTCAGGGCGTTGACTATGCCGTCGAAGAACATGGTTATCTTGATGCTCAAAGACACCCTATCGTTGCAGGAGAAGTGGAAGCTTTGCAAGCCCTGGGCAGACAACCGTGCATCAAGCTTCTCCGCCACTTCCATGACGCGCTTGGTCCAGATCTGCATGCCTTTCACATAATCATTATGAGAGGCGGTGATGTTCTTGAGAAAATCTTGCTCGTTCAGGAGGTCCTTGGCCAGGGCCTTCTCACGAGTTGTGCTGCCGTCGAGAGACCCCGTCAATGTATTGAACTTCATCTCCACATTGGCTATGGACTCTTTGGCTGAGGAGAGCTGTTTGCTCTTCTCGGACATGGCGATTTGCATCTCCGTCAAGCTATGGAGAGTTTTCTCTCTATTGGTCTTGTGTGCCGAGAGCTCTGTGTTGTGTTCCTCGAGGTCCGCCTCCAGCCTCATCACCTTGTCGGCATGCTCGCTTCTGGCGACCTCTGCGACTTCAGCAGCACCGATAGGTTCCTTCAGCTTGCCAGCATGGTTGATGAGCAGAGCCTCGAGGGCTTCCATGTGCTTTTTCTCTAGCTCCTGGGTTTGCTGCACGACAAACATTTCGATTTCTTGATCCTTGGGACGAAGCTTGTCGGCGAGCGCACCCTCGCGGGCAGCAAGGTCCTTTTCGTGGGCGTTGAGCCCAATGTGAAGTTCTGTCAGACGGGCGTTCTCCACGGCAGCCTGTTGTGAAGCCACCTCTCAGGCTTTTTCGACGTCGGACTGCTGCAGGAAGAGTTCGTCCCAGCCTATGCCCAGCTACCCCAGACTGGTCTTCAAATCCTTGGAGGCTTTTGCGAACTAGGCCTGCATTTCCTCAATGCGCCCCTGGAAGTCGGACTCTGCCGCCTGCATAACTGACGCCTCGGTGTCCGGCTTTTCCTTTCGAGTACGATCGAGCACCTGGAGTTTTTGGAAGTTATCCCCCATCGCTTGGAGGAGCTATTCTTCCTTGGGTAGACCGTTGATGCCAACCTCATTAAGAGCTTTGGGTCCGGCGGCAGCGGTGATGTCCCCGTCAAGGGCCTCCCCTTCAGTGGGCTCCCTAATGTTTGCCGTCCCTAGCGCATTGGCAAATAGGTTCTCACCAGCCTTGAGATGTCCGCTCAGAGAGGGGACTTAGGATGTCGACGAATGATCCTCGACGATCGTCTCACCAGCGACCGAGGGCTCCATGGCCGATGCAGTGCCTGGCGCTCCTGCGGTGTGAACGTCGTCAGTGCGGTAGCCGGACCCCTCGCCGGCCTCCCCAGTAGGTTTCTCAATGGTGTTTTCCTGTGCGTCCCTGGCGGCCTCATCAGCAGCAAACCTGGTGGCATCAACGGCAGCGTCCCTAGCGATCTCCTCAATAATGGCGTTGACGTCCATTTGTTCTGCCAAGGGGGGATCTGAAAACCAGAAACAGAGTGCAAAGATGAAGCCGAGGTTGAATTTCAAAAAATAATGTATAAGGATGGAATGACAAGCGCTCTGCGGCAAATGGTCTTACCTACACCGGGCTGTTGGGAGGTGGCTGCCTTTTCCCCAGCAACTTCGATTGCCTACATAGGACTGCCGCCACCAGTCCTTGCTGACTTTTCCTCAACAAGGAACATCTCATCGGTGGAATCCCCTGCCGAAGAGCCGTCTCTGGGTGGCGTAGTCGAGGAGGCGATGTGTCAGGGGTGGCCCCCAATGGCCCCTTTGTTGCCGCCTCTCTTCTACAAGCCTAGTGATGTCAGCGACGAAGAAGGGGAATTTTTCAGGGCTACCATTAGAAGAACTTGGGCTCACGCGGGTAGCGGGGTGCAAATTCGTATCCCTCACCCACATACTTTGGCACCGCTCCTTCAAGGCCTTCGCGTCGAGCACTGTAGGGAAGACGACGGGCACCTTCCGCATCTTTGCCAGATCTTTCTCTGAGACGGGTGCTTTCGCTCCCTTGCCCTTGCTCGTCTTGGGCGGCATGGTGGCTGCGGGGGCAAAGGCTAAGAATGGGGAGAGGCCAAAGGTGGAGGTTGAGTGGGAGAAGCTCTGCTTTGGGATTGAGGAAGGATACGGCGGCTGTTTCTAGATTGGAAAGGATAGGGAGTAAATGAGCAAGTGCCTCTGTGGGTCCTCTTTTATGGGGAAGTCACGAGGCTGCCTCTTTACTAGCCAATGGTAAATACCTTCACGAGCACGCTGCCGTTACGACCGCTCTGCGCATGCCTCCCACATCGTGCACTTAATGCGCATCATGGAGAGGCGCAGTTGAAATCACAACATGCTCCCTTGGTGGTTTTGATAATTCATGACAACATACATTGTCTCTTTGACTAATACTTTTATCTAGTGTGTTTTAGATAATAGTCCATGGAGATTTGGGTTGGCAAAGAAATTGTGGAATATCCCAAGATGCAAGGAAATTGGTTGGCAAAATTTCAAGCAAGAGGACTGAAAGTGCATTATATTGACTAGAGGGGGGTGAATAGGCGATTTTTACAGATTCATCACTTGAGGAATTTCAACTTTGAGGAATTTGAAATGTGATGAATAACTAGCAGCAGAATAAATACTCAAGTGCATGAGGACATAGTACCAGCATAGTCTTCATGATGAAATCAAACATGCACAAATAGTAAGTAGCGTGACACAGGATAAGAATTGATGAACAAGGTAACTTGAAGAATTTCAGGTGAGAAAATTGTGAAAGTCTTCAGTCAAATTCTTCAAACAGTAACAATCAATTTCATCAACAAGTTTATGAGGAATAGAGGGGTTGAGGAAATAGAACCAGGTAGCTCGATGAAGAAAATGGTTTGATGACCCAGTTCCAACTGTTGTGACAGTCGTACGTCTGGTTTGGAGTGGCCTGGTATGTAAACCAGAGGACACATAGTCCCAGGACACACAGTCCTTACCGTATTCACCTTGAGCTAAGGTCACACAGTCCTTGCCCAACACTCGTGGTAAGTCTTTAGGGTAGACTTCCAAAACCCTCACAAACAGGTCACCCAGTGATCCACAATTTACTGCTGGATGCTCTACACCAAGGTCACTTTGTGATCCCCAATTGACTGCAGGATGCACTAACCATGACGCCTAAACGTCTGGAGGATGCACAGTCCTCAAAGGTAACAAGGGTCAGTTCCACACAGGAATTTCTTCAGTGATGCTCAATCACTTTGGGTTTGGTGGTTTGGTTGTGTGTTTTTCCTCACTAATGATTTTCTCTCAATGTCCTCGGAGGAAGGGTTGCTCTCAAATGACAAGTGTCTGTTCTCTCTCGGAGCAGCCAACCAACTAGTGGTTGTGGGGGTGGCTATTTATAGCCAGGGTGCAGCCTGACATGATAAGACATAAATGCCCCCAATGATATGACCGTTATGTGGATGTTATGATTGGCGATAGCTGGCGCTAAGCACAGTAACGGTCGGAATTTCGAACTATGAAAGTCGTCAGGCTTATCATGTTCCTCACTTGTAGGAAATTCACACTGGCGAAATCCTAACTCCTCAGTCAGATCAAATTCCTCAGAGACCAGAAGAACTTCGTCTCTGTCAGTGATGAATTTGACTGAACCACAAGAGATTTCCAAAGGCTTCACTTGAAGGATTGTATAGGTTGAGGATTTTGGAGTTGAGCATCAGTTGGAAATTTTCCTTAGTATTACGTCGGCCCCCTTTAACAGTACGGTGTTTCCTATGACTCAAAGAAAGGAAATGAAACTACGAAAACAAAGTCTTCATGCTCCATAGTCCTTGTTCATATCTTCAAGGTCACACCAACTTCTTCATGTCCAATGTCTTGAGGGAATTATCAAAGTCTTCAGCAAAGTCCTCACAAAGTCTTCAGAAAAGTCTTCGGAAAGTCTTCACCAAAGTCTTCAGTTGAAGACATACATTTTTAGGGTCGATAATCTCCGGATATATCAAACTCCTCATTGACTTATAGAGCATGTGTACACTCACAAACACATTAGTTCCTTAACCTATAAGTCTTCAATACACCAAAATAACTAAGGGGCACTAGATGCACTAACAATCTCCCCCTTTGTGGTGATTGATGACAAATAGGTTAAGTTTTCAACAGGATAAACATATGAAGTGAAAGTACTGAGTTTGAGGAATTTGATTGCAAGATATAGAAGAACTCCCCCTGAAGATGTGAATATTTGAGGAATTTGCTTTGGACTGCAAATGCACATGGCAGGTTAATATATGGCGAACTCCCCCTTTATCTTGTAATTCATACATGCATTGTAACATATGATATGAAGAATTTGAAATGCGTGAGGAAAATGGTGTCTGACGAAATTCAGCATGTACTCATTAAGGTACTTGAGGAAATAAACATGCGAGGAAATAGTTCAAAAGTGTCAGACCACCATCGGACTTAAGTTTACAACTCAATCAACAAAAGCTTCAGAAGAGCGAGGGTTGTAACTTAAACAAAAATAGCCCATATATAGAGAGACCCACTTGAAGACTAACTCAGTATTTCTCCCCCTTGGTCATCGAAGACAAAAAGGGACGAAAAAGTGAGGACTAATGCCCCTTTGAAGAATTTCATCGTGTTGGCGAGGAAGGACCACCAGCGTTGTCGGGGTCGTTTGTCGATGCAGGGCCTGCCGAAGTGTCGTCAATGTCTTCATCTTCATATCTCTCACGTGATGAAGAATATGAACTTGAGACCATCAGAGGAACTTGGAATTTCTTGAATTTCTTGTTTGGTTGACGAGCCCAGTCAGGATTTTCCTCAAGATCCAACTCATTCAGTTCTTCAGGAGACTTGAGGTGAGACAATATGGCCCAAGTGCGGATGAGGTATTCATGCGCATAGTAGTGATTCCTCTTCACAGTGTTCTGCATCACAGTCATGTTTTGCACAATGTAACCAAGTTAACGCTTCACCCACTTGTGATCGCGATCGAGACTTATTAGAAGCGCACGATCAGTCATCACACGTGGGGTGGATTCTTGAGGTTTTTGAGCTGAGGCCTTTGCTTTTGAGTCCTGAGTTCAAGTGTCGTCATTGGTGGAGAAGGAAGCAGCTTTGCAAAACTGTCCATCCAATGGATGAGTGCCTTCATCAATGAAATCCTTGCCTTTTCCTTCCATTGAGTCAATTGTGCTCTTGATGACTTCGATTGGAGGCAGGAAGCCAAAGTGATTCTAGAAATCAGCCTTGAAGGGAACTGAGGACTTTGCACTGATGAATTTCATGATCCAAGGTGCATAAGGCTTTTGTTCAAATGGAGCTAAAGCAGCATTGCCCAATTTCCTCATGAAGAAATCGTGGAAGTTGATGGGTATCCCATGAATGTTGTTGAAGAGCATATACTTCATGACTCCCTCCACTTCTTCTTCTTCAGAATGGTGGCCCTTCTAAGGACAGAGAGTATTTGTGAGTATGTGATAGACCGTCCTGGGCACATATAGCAAATCCTTCACAAGGAAGGTTTTCCGTGGAGGCTTTCTAGGAGCCAATGTCTTCATCAGCACTTGCATTAGTTGATTTGGAAGTGCAGGTTCATCAAATAGTCGACGATCTTCATCTAAAGGAATTGGAACTAGGACAGTCTAAAATAATTCAGAAACTTGAGCAGTGAAATGAGTTGATCCTGTAATCCAGTTCAAAACCCAGGAGTTAATGTCTGAGGAATTTCCACTAATGTGCAGAGTAGCATAGAATTGAAGAATGAGTTCTTCATTCCAGTCACAGATGTCTACGTAGAAAGGAAGAATGCCTGCATCGTGAAGAACTTGGAGCACAGGCGTGAATGATGGAAGTGTTTCCATATCAGCATGAGGAATCTGATGGTGCTCGAAGACTTTCTTTTGGTCGAACAAGACTGATGCATAGTAGTTCATCTGAGTTGCAGTCCAGAATCTGCTTCGTCCAGCCCTTGCCGAGTCATAAGGATTGGGACCTGTGAAGAACATGCGCTCATTGAAGAAATTTCTTTTGAGGAATTTGGGGCGCGTTGAGCCTTTGAACGACATTCTGGGCATTGGTAGAAGATTTTGCTAGAAGCGGCCCTTGATTTCTTTTGGCATGGGAGGTACTTCTTCAGTATGAGGAACATGAAGTGTAGGTTCCTCAGTAGCAGTTGGAGCAGCAAAGTCATCAGCTGATGTAGCTGGAATTTCTTCAGTGGCATTGGCGGCCAAATAAGCAGACTCTTCATGAATTTCTTCAGTCTGGGCTGGGGACTGAGGAATTGGTGACAGAGGTGTGGTCATTGGTGAATTTGGGTGAGCAGATTCCCAATATTCATCATTGATGATTGGATTTGTATTGCCAATATGCAGATCCTCATCAATTTCTGCGACACCTGCCTCTTCAGCAGAACTGAGGCTGGGGCGATGATACCTGAGGAGTTGAAGCATTTTCTTCAACTTCAATTTCTTCATCAATCTGCTCTGTCGAAGCAGCAGAATGATCTTCATCTTCTTCATCTGGGATGACATAGTCAAACCCAAAAGGAATAATTTCATAGGCAGGTGCAGAGGAGATTGGTGTAGCATCAATGGGTCCAGTTGAAGAGCTTGTCTTCATAGTCTTCAATTTCTTCACAGCTGAGGACTTTGACATAGATGCTTTTCTCTTTAGAGTCTTTTCCTCAAAAGCCGAAGCTTCTTCAGACACGACTAATGCAGTCATACTTGTGGGTTCAGTTTCTTCAGGCGCAGCAAAAGCTTCAGCTGGCGTGGTAGTTTCTTCAGGTGTAGGAGCATTTTCATCAGTAGGCTGAGCTTCTTCAGCCGCAGGAGCATTTTCATCAGCTTGAGGAATTTGAGGTTGCGATCGAGCTGCAACCCTTGTGTTTAGGTCGTTTACAGCAGCTTGAGCAGCCCTGACAAATCTCACTTTAGTGCCTTTCCATTCAACGTCATACCTTTCTTGATCCTCAGAGAGGGAGCAAATTTCAGACTGAACCGTGACGAGTTGATTTGGGGTCAAGTTCATCACATTATCTCTCAGAAACTTTTCTTTCCAAGCCCTGTTCCTCTTAGCTCTGTGAGCTTGTTCTCTTTTCCATTTTTCTTCAAAAATGAAGTTGTTGAGGACATGGTCCACACCAAGAGGAAGGTTCAGTGAAGTAAGTGGGGTGTTTGGATCCTCATGCCGTATATCAATGAAATTGAGGATCATATTGGGGTCCAGCATGAGAGGAACAGAGCTGCCTTTGGCTATTGTAGCCTTTTGCTGGCTCTCTCTATTGATTTGTTCAATTTCTTCATCATCAGCTTCATCATCATCCTCAGATCCTCAGGGTATCGTTACCACAGCTTTGCTTATATGAGGACTTGGTTTTGACCTCGTCCAACAGTTTTCTTTAGTTTCAACACTGTCGTACTTGTTGAAGACTTTGTTAGAGTAGAGGGGCTTGTCGAGATCTTTGGAACTTTTGAGAATCCCCTAGTCCTCTTACATGACGCCAGATGCATAGGGGTTGAGGAGTTTACAGTTGCAGCTGAGGACTGAGCAGCAATAGTGCCAGCATCTGAGGCCTTTGAAGGTTTAGGCCTTTGGACTTGAGGAATTTGCTGTGATGGTTTTGAGGTTGAAGAACTTGTCTTCGCAAGAGATTTCTTCATCATTTATTTCTTTGGAGCACTAGATGAGGCTCTGGCATTGACAGTAGCAGCAGAGTCTTCATTGAATTTCCTCACTGCCTCTTTGGCTTTCCTTGCGAGCTTGGCTTGCTGTTTTTCCCATATATGAGGAAAGTCTTCACCAGTTTTGAGACTAGTGAGATCAGCAATTTGGTTTTGGGCAAAAGGTGGCCTGCTACATGGAGTTTCACGGCGAATTTCATCATGTATTTTGGAGTTACATAACGATATTCCTTCCATTCCTTTGCCCATATCCTCTCAGTTTTCTGCAGACGAATCTTTCTCTGCTTACTTGTCTCTTTGCCATGTGTTTCTTCATCCGGTGTACAGTATTCCTCATACAGGTCATCTAGACTCTCAAAAGTAGTGTGCACATTTGGCTTCTTCCCACCTTTCTGTGGCTTCTTCCCATCAGCCATTTTCTTCAGCTAAGGATTTTGAACTCTTGAGGACTCTGAATAAGTATATAGTTTTTTCTCAAGAAATGCTGCAAATTAGTTAAGTTGATGAGAACCTAGTGATTCATCAGCGGACATGTTATACCTATGAACAGAGTATAGGTGCGAGGAATTTGAAGAGGTCATATGCATTCTCAGAAATTTTCATTAAAAATAGGTGTGAGGAATTTGACCATTTGTGTCTTGAGGAATTTCACTAAGTGTTCTTTGTCTTAGGTTCCAGAGTTGTGCAAATTTTGAGGATTCACACAACTGAGGAATCTTGATGAAAATAATAACTTAGAGAAAGTCATCAAGTGTATGAACATGTAAGGTGCTTTAGAATGAGATTCTTGATGAATAAACACCTTTCTAAAGATTTGGGAAATCTTGAAGATCAAATAAGGGCAATAAAAAAATTATTTACCCTGATGAAGTACACGACGAACTATGAGATGAGATTGAGGAAGTTCGCCAGTCTAGATCTCCCACGCCCTAGGTTGGTAGAGGGAGACAGCTACAGCGGCGGCGGGATGAAGACTTTCATGGCTGCTGCGAGTATGACGACAGCGAGGTCGAGGCAGTGAAGCTCTTCCACACCAGAGTCGATGACTTTAGCGGCGGCGCTAGGTTGGAGCTCGGGAGAGAGTAGAGATGAGAAGTAACCGAGCACTGTGGAAGGGGAGGGGGTATTTATAGTGGAAGTGAAAACCAATCCACCCAATGATTTTGGATAGGATTGCCCCTGACCATTGCTCTCCACACAGCAGGTGTCACCCACGTACTGAGAAGTGGCGATAGTGGGGGATCGTGGGTTATGTAGTCATGGGAATCGAAATCGTTTGAGCGGGAACCGCCGAAAATTTTGATAGTGAAAATTTCAAAGTTTCCATACGCAAATTCTTCAGCTGTCAAGGACACAGTGAAGACTTTGAATGAGTTTCAAAGTAGAACACATATGAAGAATTTGTGAACAGACTGGGTTGAGTTTAGCATAGAGGGGGAAGGGGTACGATCACATTCACTTAGATGAAAATCAACTTGAAGAATTAGCAATAAGTGAATGTTGTCGAGGACATTGAAAACTCAAATATATATATATATAGTCAATGGATAACATGAGTTTCAAAGTTTGAAGAATTTGCAAAATGACGAAAAATTCAATTTTGAAGAATTTCAACTTTGGTTGGTGGCGTGACCCACCGTATAAGAATGATGATTTCAGACACCGCGTAAAATTGTCGTAGGGTTCTGAGAATCAAATTCTTCATTAATTTCTTCACACTTAGAGGGTTATTCTTCATTGATTGAAGAAAAACATTACTTCGAGTGTTGCGTATCTAAGTCATTAATTTTGCAAAAGTGTTAGGATATGTGTCCTTCTTCAAAGAACATTTGAAGATTCTAAGATATTTAGCTCACACCGCAACTTGCAAAATCTCTTTTCATCCAAGGGCTTTGTGAAGATATCGGTCGGTTGTTCTTCAGTGGGAATGTGATCGATGGAGATGTCGCCCTTGAGTACATGATCTCGAAGAAAGTGATGACGAATCTAGATGTGCTTGGTCTTGGAGTGCTAAACTGGGTTGTAAGCAATCTTGATGGCACTCTCGTTGTCGCAGTAGAGAGGCACATTCTTCAACTTGATGCCGTAGTCCTTGAGGGTTTGCTTCGTCCATTGTAACTGAGCACAACATGAGCCAGCAGCAATGTACTCAGCTTCAGCAGTAGAGAGTGAAACGTAGTTCTACTTCTTCGAGGACCAACACACTAAGGATCATCTGAGGAAATGACATGTGCCTGAGGTTGACTTGCGATCCACATGATCTCCAGCATAGTCAGCATTAGAGTATCCGACGAGATGAAGATTTGAGACCTTGGGATACCATAATCCAAGTGTTGGTGTGGGAGCTAAGTATGAAGAATATGTTTCACAGCCTTATGTTGTGATTCCTTCGGTGTTGCTTGGAATCAGGCACACAAGCAAACAATTAGCATAATATCAGGCCTAGATGCACGTAGATACAATAATTAGCCAATCATGGAGTGGTATACCTTCTAATCAAAATCTTTACCATTTTCGTCAGTGCGGAGGTGGCCTTTTGATGGCATTGGAGTTTTGACGCCTTTGCAATCTTCTAGACTCACATGCACCACAGAGGTGGTCCTTGAGGAATTTGACACCTTTGATGCCAATGACGTGCTTTTTCTTCATGAGCGTGTGCAAGTTCCTCATACCAGCATGTCCAAGTCATCGATGCCACAACCAGCCTTCTCAAGACTTTGCAAGTAAGCATGTGGCAGGCTGAGGACTTGTAGAGAAATCAACAATATACAAGTCTCCTCTCCTAAAACCTTCGAAGACTTTGGAATTGTCAGATTCCATGATGACAACACAACGATATTTTCCAAATACGACAATCATATCAAGATCACAAAGCATTGAGACAGACATAAGGTTGAACCCAAGTTCGACAAGCATCACCTTATCCATGGTTCGGTCCTTTGAGATTGCAACCTTACCTAGACCCAATACCTTGCTTTTTTCCTTTGTCTGCATAGGTGATATGCTTCAGATGATATGGAGCAAGTGGCAAATTCATTAGTAGATTCTTGTCACCAGTCATGTCGTTTGTGCATCCACTATCGAGGACCCACTCAGTAGCTTTTGGAGTATCATCCTGCAGATGAATTAGTACAACTTACGAACACATATGCTTCAGAGTGAAGAATATGACATCAATTTCATCAGACAGGATTTTATCACACAAGATAGGGAGCAAGTAGTGTGGGGATATGAGAAATGAAGAATTCATTTCTACAAGGTTAGCTTGCGTCCATTCAAGCATTTCCTCAGGTCTCCAGCAAATTCATCGGATGTTCAAATTCATCCGGAGACCTAACCCTGCATAACAAAGTAGTTCAATTTCTCCACCACCTACATGTGGAGGGATGGTAAAGAGTTCATCATTCAGTGAGAACCATATGAGAAGGGAGGCATTGAAGCAAGTGTGCTTCGTTTCACAAAGCGAGGGTTAGAGTACTCAAATGAATAAGCAGAGAAATTCCTCGAGGACTTATGAACATAATGGTTTGAAGAATAATGCACATATTCATAACTCTTAGATTTCCCTGCGAAACATAAGCATTAGCGCGAGAATGACATTTTTGACAATTTGAGGAATTTGGTCCATATGAGGAATTTGATCTAGGGTTCCTATTCTTCATGAGTGGTGTCGTGAGGACATTCACTTGAAGATTTTATAGGTAGATCTTGGGAACCCATATTTTGTTCATAGGAGAACCGTTCCTGTAGTTAGTTCCAACAAATCTAGCAAATACTTCATCTTTCTGATTTTTGAAGAATTTGTAGTTGTAGTCAAGTGACTCATCAGAGAAATATGAAGTTTCATAAGTAAAGGCAGACAAAGTGGATGGATCTACAGGAGGTCCTTTTGCAGCAACCCAGGAGGTTTGGGGATACTGCTCAGGTGTCCAATAGGATCCATAAGCGTTGAGTTTGCTCACAAAGGCAATACCCTCTTTCCTAGGGTTCCTGTTCTGAACCTGCTTTTTGAGGACATCGCAAAGGGTTTGATGTCCTTTGAGACTTTTGTACATGCCTGTCATATACAATTTCTTCAACCCTGCATTTTCGTTACTGATACTTGTGGTATCCTCAGATGAGGAATTTGAGACCACCGGAATAGTTGAAGAATTTGTAGTAATAGAAGTATTTGAACATTCAGGTGAAGAATTAGCAGTTTCACATTTGATGCATTTCAAACAAGGTGGAACAAAATCTTCCTGAGCGGTACTGATCTATTGAGCCAGTAAGGAATCACTTTCCCTTTGGAGATCCTCATGTGACACCCTTAGTTTCTCAAGATCTTGCTTTCTTTGAAGAAATTCATAAGAAAGCTTCTCATGATCGGCTAATAGGTCATTATGATGAATCTGAAGGTTATCATACTTCGTCTGAAGACTTTTGAGATCGTCAGATAGAGTTTGAGTCTGATCCACTTCATTGTTCAACAGATCATCGCTTTTGTCTAGCATTTTATGAAGCTTTTCAAGTGCACTTTTTTGCTTAGTGGCAAGTTTAACAAGTTTAGCATAGCTAGGTTTCACAAATTCTTTATATTCACCTTCACTTGATTCAGAAGAGGAATGATGTTTGTGTACCTTTGAGCATTTTTCCATGAAGCAATAGGTGGGAGCATCATCATCATTGATGATGTCAGAGTTGTTGGAGTAGTCATATCTTTCATCGTTGAAGATGGACTTGCTGACGAAAGCAGTAGCGAGAGCAAGGCTAGCGACACTAGATTCAGATTCGACCTCAGATTCTTCCTCTTCTTCATATTCTTCAAATTCTTGTTCAGAATCCATTTCCTTGCTGATGAATGCTCAAGCCTTTCTGGAACCATTCTTCTTGTTCTTTGAGGACCTTGAAGATGAGTACTTTGCAGATGAGGACTTTGAAGATTTGTTCTTTTTCTTCGAGTCATCAGAACTATCGTCCTTGTATTTCTTCTTCTTCTTTGAATCTTTTTCCTAGAGAGGACACTCAGAGATAAAGTGACCAGGCTTCTTGCAACGATGACAGGTTCTTTTCTTGTAGTCTTCTCAGGAATCTTCGTTGACTTTGGGCAGCCTATCCCAAATAATCTTAACAGACTCCAAAGCACTCACTCTGCCATACCGACGTTTTCTCAGATGGCCATAGATGATATTCTTCGCTTGAGAATCGAGTTGCTTGAATCTCTTCACATCAGCAGCGTTGATTGTGGGAGTAATAGAGGGAACACCATTTTCCACAACGTACCAGAGAAGGTGCATGCGCATCTTGTTCTTCTAGTAGGTGTAGTCCGTCCCATCGAAGGTAGGACTTCCCGCGGAGACCTTGATCATACCTGCAGTCGACATAACTAGAACTCCAGGTGGTTAAACCAAAATCACACAAAACAAGGGAGTACCTTGCTCTCATGCCAATTGAAAGTGCGTTATATCGACTAGAGGGGGGGTGAACAGGCAGCGGATTAAATACTCAAGTGCATGGGAAACATAGCAACAGCATAGTCATCATGATGAATTGAAACATGCACGGATTACAAGTAGCATGATACAGGATCAGTAGGTGAGGAACAAGGCAACTTGAAGAATTTGAGGTGCGGAAATTGTGAAAGTCTTCAGTAAAATTCTTCAAACATTAACGATCAATTTCATCAACAAGTATACGAGGAATAAGGGGGTTGGGGAAATAGAACCAGGTAGCTCGATGAAGACAATGGTTTGATGACCCAGTTCCAACTTCTTTGACAGTCGTACGTCTGGTTTGGAGCGGCCTGGTATTTAAAATCGAGGACACATAGTCCCAGGACACACAGTCCTTACCGTATTATCCTTGAGCTAAGGTCACACAGTCCTCGCCCAACACTCGTGGTAAGTCCTCAGGGTAGACTTCCAAACCCTCACAAACTGGTTACCCGACGATCCACAGTTGACTGCTAGATGCTCTAGACCAAGGTCACTTCTTGATCCCCAATTGACTACAGGATGCACGAGACCATGACGCCTAACCGTCTAGAGGATGCACAGTCCTCAAAGGTAACAAGCGTTGGTTCCACACAGGAATTTCTTCAGTGATGCTTAATCACTATGGGTTTGGTGGTTTGGTTGTGGGTTTTCCTCACTAATGATTTTCTCTCAAAGTCCTCGGAGGATGTGTTGCTCTCAAATGACAAGTGTCAGTTCTCTCTCGGAGCAGCCAACCAACTAGTGGTTGTGGGGGGTGGCTATTTATAGCCAGGGTGCAGCCTGACATGATAAGACATAAATGCCCCAAATGATATAGCCGTTATGTGGATGTTATGATTGGGGACAACCGGCGCTAAGCACAGCAACGGTCAGAATTTCGAACTATGAAAGTCCTCAGGCTTATCATGTTCCTCACTTGTAGGCAATTCACACTTGCGAAATCCTAACTACTTAGTCAGATCAATTTCCTCAGAGACCAGAAGAACTTCGTATCTGTCACTGAGGAACTTGACTAAACCGCAAGAGATTTCCAAAGGCTTCACTCGAAGGATTGGTTAGGTTGAGGATTTTGAGTTGAGCATCAGTTGGAAATTTTCCTTAGTATTACCTCGGCCCCCTTTAACAATACGGTGTTTCCTATGACTCAAAGAAAGGAAATGAAACTAAAAAAACAAAATTCTTCACACTTCATAGTCCTCGTTCATATCTTCAAGGTCACACCAACTTCTTCATTTTCAAAGTCTTTAGAGAATACCAAAGTCTTCAGCAACGTTTGCACAAAGTCTTCACCAAAGTCTTCAGTTGAAGACATACATTTTTAGGGGTCGGTAATCTTCGGATATATCAAACTCCTCATCGACTTATAGAGCCTGTGTACACTCACAAATGCATTAGTTCCTTAACCTATAAGTCTTAAATACACCAAAATCACTAAGGGGCACTAGATGCACTAATAGTGGGTTTATCGTACCGGCGAAAATTGGGCGGTGCTAGAGAGGCTAGCAAAGGTGGAAGGGTGAGAGTGCGTATAATCCATGGACTCACATTAGTCATAAAGAACTCACATACTTATTGTAAAAGTCTATTAGTAATCGAAGAAAAGCATTAGACGCATGCCCCTAGGGGAGAGGTTGGTAGGAGTAAACCATCACGCGCTCCCGACCCTCACACAAAGGTCGACAATCTATAAAGAAATCATGCTCTGACTTCCTTACATAATGGTTCACCATACGTGCATGCTACGGGAATCACAAAACTTTACACAAGTATTTTTACCAATTCAAAATTACTTTGTAACATGACTCTTAACATTACCATCTTTATATGTCAAAACTTTATGCAAAGAATCAAACTTCTCATAATACCAAATGCACTTAATATGGAAGTTTTTATTATATCCCTCTTGGATGCCTATTATATCAAGACTAAATGAATAACCTAAAAAAATTACCATGTTGTTTAAAGAATCTCAAAATAATATAAGTGAGGTACGAGATTTCAATTATTTCTATAAAACCAAACACCACCGTGCTCTAAAAAGACATAACTGAAGCACTAGAGCAAAATTGCCTATCTCAAAAGTTATAAGTGAAGCACATAGAGTATTCTAATAAATTCACGATTCATGCATGTGTCTCTAAAAATATGTGGGCAGCAAGGATGATTATGGAAAACTAAAAAGCAATGACTCATATCATACAAGACGCTCCAAGCAAAACACATATCATGTGGTGAATAAAAATATAGCATCAAGTAAATTTACCGATGGTTTGAAGACAAAGAGGGGATACCTCCTGGGGCATCCCCAATCTTAGGATCTTTGTGATCCTTGAATATTACTTGGTGTGCCTTGGGAATCCCCAAGCTTAGGCTCTTGCCACTCCTTATTCCATAGTCCATATAATCTTTACCCAAAACTTGAGAACTTCACAACACAAAACTCAACAGAAAACTCGTGAGATCCGTTATTATAAGAACATAAATCACCACTTTAGGTACTGTTGTGAACTCATTATTTATTTATATTTTTGTAATATCTACTGTATTATAAATTCTCCATGGTTCATACCCCTCGCTACAACCCATAGATACATCAAAATAGGTAAACAACACAAAGAAAACAGAATCTGCCAAAAACAGAATAGTCTGTAGCAATCTGAAAACTTCGTATACTTATGTCACTCAAAAAGTTATAAAAAATTAGGAAAACCTGGGAAATTTGTATATGAATCGTTTGCAAAAAATTTAGACGCATTCGACGCTCTGGAAAATTTATACAATTCCTAGACTAGGCGCAAAAGTTTCTGTTTTTCTGCGATATCAAATCAACAACCACCATAGACCATCCCAAAGGTCTTACTTGGCTAAAACACTAATAAAAACAACAAAAAACAATTAATACATAAGTAATAATGTGGTAAACACTCAAAAACATAAGGAAAAACATAACATACAAATAAAATTGCGTTGCCTCCCAACAAGCGCTATTGTTTTACGCCCCTAGCTAGGCATAATGATTTCAATGATGCTCACATAAAAAGTAGTAATTGAAATATGAAAGAAAGCATCATGAATCTCATGAAAAGCACATTTAAGTCTAACCCAATTCCGATGCATAGGGATTTTGTGAGCAAACAATTTATGGGAACAAGAATCAACTACCATAGGAAGGCCAAACAAGCATAACTTCAAAACTTTGAACACATAGATAGGAAACTTGATATTATTGCAATTCCTACAAGCATATGTTCCTCCCTCATAATAAATTTTAGTATCATCATGAAGGAATCTCACAATATAACTATCACACAATGCATTCTTTTCATGAGCAATTATAGCATATGTGTCATCGCCAAAACTTGGGGAACAAAAAATATCATCTTTATCTAGCATGGCATCCACAAGATTTTGGTTTTGCATATCATTAGCATCATGGATATTCAGAGAATTCACACTAACAACATGGAAATCATGCTTTTCGTTCAAGGAGATATCATGAATCACCTTATAATTTTCCTCTTTCAACTCTTCATCAAAATTTTCCTGATTTTCAAGCAAAACTTCATAGAGATAATCAAGTGCACTCAACTCACTAGCAATTGGATCATCATAATTTGGTTTTGAAAAGATTAGAAAGTGTATGAGGATCCATATCAAAATATTTTTAGCAAGCGAACATGCAAGCAACAAGAAGGCACATGGCATCACAAGCAAACATAGCAAACAGGAAGACAAACGGAAGAAGGGCAAATAAAAAGGCAAATGTTTTTGGTATTTTCTAAAAATATTTTTATAAGTGGGGGAGAGGAAAACGAGAGGCAAATGGCAAATAATGTAAATGCAAGAGATGAGTTTGTGATGGTTACTTGGTAGGCTTGATTTATATCCTCCCCGGCAACGGCACCAGAAATCCTTATTGCTATCTCTTGAGCTTGCATTGGCTTTCCCTTGAACAGGAAAGGGTGATGCATTGGCTTTCCCTCAGTTGATGAGAACCAAGGTATCAATCCAGTTGGAGGAACAAGCAAGTCACCAATGGATGCACCTACACAAACAAATCAAACTCTTGCACCCAACGTTATAAAGGGGTTCTCAATACCTTCATGGTTATTTGCAAGGATTAGACCTGATAGAGATAGATGTAATAGATTGCGGACAGTAAAATGATAAATAATTTGCAGCAAGGTATTTTTGGTTTATAGATCTGAAAATATATTATGGAAAGTAGACCCGGGGGCCATAGGTTTCACTAGAGGCTTCTCTCTTGAAGGAAAATAACATGGTGGGTGAACAAATTACGGTCGAGCAATTGATAGAAAAGAGAATAATTATGAAGATATCCAAGACAATTATTATGCATATAGGCATCATGTCCTTGTCAAGTAGACCGGAACGATTCTTTATCTACTACTATTAGTCCACACATCGACCGACTCCTGCCTGCATCTAGAGTATCAAGTTCATGAAGAACAGAGTAACGCATTAGGTAAGATGACATAATGTAGAGAGATAAACTCAAGCAATATGATGAAAAACCCATCTTGTTACCCTTGATGGAAACAATACAATACGTGCCTCGCTACCCCTACTTTGTCACTGGGTGAGGACACCGCAAGATTGAACCCAACACTAAACACTTCTCCCATTGCAAGAATTACCAATCTAGTTGGCCAAACGCAACTAATAACACGAAGAGACTTGCAAAGATATGAAATCATGCATATAAGAATTCAGAAAAGACTCAAATAATATTCATGCATAATCTGAACATAAATCCACAATTCATCGGATCTTGACAAACACACCGCAAAAGAGTATTACATCGGATAGATCTCCATGAAGATCATGAAGAACATGGTATTGAAGCACAAAGAGAGAGAAGAAGCAATCTAGCTACTAGCTATGGACCCGTTGGTCTATGGTGGACTACTCACGCATCATCGGAGGGGCAATGGAGTTGATGTAGATGCCCTCCGTGATCGGACCCCCCCTTCAGTAGATTACCAGAAAAGGCTCCATGATTGGATCTCTCGGGAACGGAGGCTTCTAGCGGCGCAAAATTATTTGTGTGGCTCTTTTTGGTATTGGAGGAATATTTGTGTATTTATAGGACGAAGATTAGGGCTAGGAGACCTGCCAAGAGGTGGCAAGCCTGTCAGGCGCAGCCAGGGGGTGGCTGCGCCCCCTGGCTTGTGACCTCCTGGCAGCTTCCCCGCCGTGCACTCCAAGCCTGGTAGATCTCTTTTGGTCCAGAAAAAATCATCGTGAAGATTTCATTACGTTTGGATTCCGTTTAATATTCCATATCTTCAATATTGAAATACAAGGAAAAAACAGAAACTGGCACTAGGCTCTAGATTAATAGGTTAGTCCCAAAAATAATATAAAATAGCATATTAATGCATATAAAACATCCAAAACAGATAATATAATAGCATGACAGAATCAAAAACTATACATACGTTGGAGACGTATCACGCCACGCAACCCGCCAACCACTGGACATGCTTTAGTTCTATGGGAATTGCAAGTTCCCATAGGGCGTGGATCTTAGACGAATTCGCCCCTATTCCTCTATGGGAAATGATGAATCCGAGCAGCTTACCAACGGGAACTCTGAATACACATTTCTCAGGATTGAGTCATATATCGTACTCACATAGGGTGACAAAGGTTTGCCTTATGTTGTCAATCAGCTGGCTGACATGTTTGGCTTTGATGACCACATCATCCATGTATGCCTCGATTGTTTTGTCGACCTGTTTAGCGAGACAAGCCTGGATCATGACCTCGTACGTAGCCCCAGCGTTCATTTTAATCTAACGGTATCCGGAATAAGCATCGAGGAAACACAATGAGTCATGTCTGGCTGTGGCATCAATAATCTGGTCTATGTGTGGTAAGGGGAAAGGGTCCTTAGGGCATGCCTTGTTGAGGTCCTTAAAGTCGACGCACAACCGCCAGTATTTGTCTTTCTTTGGTACCATCTCTAGGTTTGCCAACCATTCGGCGTCCTTGATTTCCCGTATGAATCCGGCCTCTAGCAGTTTGGCTAATTCTTCAGCTATAGCTTGTCGGTTGGGCTCGGGAAAACTATGCAGAGTCTGCTTAACGGGCTTGAAGCCTGTGATGATGTTTAGACTCTGTTTTGCTAGCCGCCGTAGGATTCTAGGCATATCAGAAGGATGCCAGGCAAAGATGTACCTGTTTTCTCGTAAGAATACTCATAGTGCTTCGTCCACAATTGGGTCCACCCGAGCTCCGATGGACGCTGTCTTATTGGGGTCCGTTGGGTGTACCTATAATTTAATGATTCCATCTAGAGGTTTAAAGGACGTGGGTTTGGGCCTTCTGCTAAGGATCACATCGTCCCTATCTACTGTTGACCGAAGTGCAGTCAGTTCTTCTACATCGAAGGTCTCAGCTAGTGCCTCGAGGGCGAGAGCCGATGTTTTGTTTTCAACTCGAAGAGCTATATTCGGATCGCTGGCGATTGTGATTACCCTGTTTGGGCCTGGCATCTTGAGCTTAGTATACCCATAATGTGGTATAGCCTGGAATTTTGTGAAGGCATCACACCCTAGCAGGGCGTGGTAGCCAGTGGGGAAGGGCACGATATGGAAGATAATTTCTTTAGATCGGTAGTTTTCGGGCATGCCAAACCCTACGTCCAGGGTGATACGTCCTGAACAACGTGCCTCTTTCCAAGGAATAATCCCCCGGAATGTTGTGTTTCTATGCTCGATGCAAGATCGATCAAACTAAATTTTATCCAGGGTATCTTCGTAGATAAGGTTTAAACCACTGCCGCCATCCATTAGCACTTTATGCAACTTGAAGCCCTTGACGATGGGGTTTAAGACCACTGCGGTTGTTGTATGACCAGGACGGATGGCTGGTTGGTCAGTATCTCCAAAGGTGATGGGTATGTTTGCCCATGAACTTGTTGCTGACACATGATAGATGTATCTTGCTCTTTTCCTCCTGTTCCTTGAGGGGAACGTTTCGTAGATCTTCAGAACTTCCGTGTTGTATTCTAGTGGCGATGTGGAGTGCCTGTTTGATGGTAGTGCATCAAGGATGACTTCACCTTGTTTTGCGACCTGCCTGACGACCCAACAAGATCTAAGGCTGTGAGTCGGGCTTGTGTTCAGCAATACAGATTGTATAGGGCATGGTTTAGCCAATAGTCCGTCAAGGACAGTTCTGACCCCTGTAAGGGGTCTATTTCTATTATATTATCTACTTTGGATGTTTTATATGCATTAATATGCTATTTTATCTTATTTTTGGGACTAACCTATTAATCTAGAGCCTAGTGCCACTTTCTGTTTTTCCTTGTTTTTGAGAATTCCAGATAAGGAATATTAAACGGAGTCCAAATGGAATGAAACCTTCGGAATGATTTTTGCTGGACCGGAAGGAAACCACCAAGCTTGGAGACCAAGGCAGGAGAGCCATCGTCGGGCCACAAGCCCCAGGGGTGCACCCTGCAGGCTTGTGGGCCCACGGTAGCCCTTCTAACCCTAATCTTTGGCCTATAAATTCGCAAATATTCCCTGTATATCAGAATGAGCCACGAAAACACTTTTCCGCCACCAGAAGCCTCCGTTCTTGAGAGATCCAATCTTGGAGCCTTTTTCGGTAATTTGCCAGAGGGGGATTCGATCAAAGAGGGAATCTACATCAACTGCATTGCCCCTCCGATGATGCGTGAGTAGTTCACCACAGACCTTCGGGTCCATAGCTAGTAGCTAGAAGGCTTCTTATCTCTCTTTTCTCTTCAATACCATGTTCTTCATGATCTTCATGGAAATCTATCCGATGTAATACTCTTTTGCGGTGTCTTTGTCGAGATCCGATGAATTGTGGGTTTATGTTCAGATTATCCATGAATATTATTTGACTCTTTTCTGAATTCTTATATGCATGATTTCATATCTTTGCAAGTCTCTTCGAGTTACTGCGTTGGTTTTGCCCACTAGATTGGTAATTCTTCCAGTGGGAGAAGTGCTTAGTTTTGGGTTCAATCTTGTGGCGTCCTCACCCAGTGACAATGTAGGGGTAGCGAGGCACATATCGTATTGTTGCCATCAAGGATAAAAAGATGGGATTTTCATCATATTTCTTGAGCTTATCCCTCTACATCATTTCATCTTACCTAATGCGTTACTCTGTTCTTCTTGAACTTAATACTCTAGATGCAGGCAGGAGTCGGTCGATGTGTGGAGTAATAGTAGTAGGTGTAGAATCATTTTGGTCTACTTGACACGGACGTGATGCCTACATGCATAATCATTGCCTTGGATATCTTCATAATCATTCGCTTTTCTATCAATTGCTCGACAGTAATTTATTCACCCAGCGTAATACTTGCCATCATGAGATAAGCCTCAAGTCAAACCAATGGCCCCGGGTCTATTTTCCATCTTATATTTTCAGATCTAAAACAAAAAATCAAAAAATACTTTCCTGGATTATTTTTAGCTTTTGTTTTACTTTCCATTCAAGCAATCTATGTCTATCAGATCTCATCATTGCAAGCAACCGTGAAGGGATTGACAACCCCTTTATAGCGTTGGGTGCAAGAGTTTGATTCCTTGTGTAGGTACACCTATTGGGTACTTGCTTGTATCTCCTACTGGATTGATACCTTGGTTCTCAACAACTGAGGGAAATACTTATCTACTTTCCTGCATCACCCATTCCTCTTCATGGAAACCAACGCATGCTCGAGAAGTAGCAAGAAGGATTTGTGGTGCCATTGCCGGGGAGATCTACATGAAGCCTACCAAGAACCTATCACAAACTCATCTCTTGCGTTTACTTTATTTTCCATTTGCCTCTTGTTTTCCTCTCCTCCACTTCTAAAATGATTTTCAGAAAATACCAAAAAGATTTGCCTTTTTATTCTCCCTTTTTCGTTTGTCTTTTTGTTTGGTTTTTTGCTTTCTTGTGTGTTAGACCGCTCAAACTCATGGCTAGCCTAGCTACTATCGCTATTACTCCCGAGAATGAAGTTCTTTATTTTAAGCAAAGGGAGGGAGAAAACTTAAAGGATGCTTGGTATAGAATTTGCAATGCTCAAAATAGATCTATTTGTAAGCAATCTACTACTGTTCTCCTTCACAATTTTTATGTGGGTGTTTCCCATTGGAATAGATATGTTTTGGATACCATTATGGGAAGGAATTTGTTGGAAAGCAATACCTTTGATTCCTATAATGCTATGATAAATTTGGTAGGCTCACCCCCTCTCATGGTTAATGAAACAATCTTAACTTTGGAACATGTTATGCGAAGGCCAGATATCATTGCAAATAAAGTTGCTACTATAGAGCTCATCGAAAACTTGGATAAAAAGATCCATAATCATATCAATCAATATGGATCTAAGGTAGGAGTTACCCTAAAACCCTAAGGGAAAAGGGACTCATAGGTTAATGAAAAATTGGACCAAGATTCCTCTAGAATAGGAAAGCTAGAGGATATTATTACCAACTTGGGTTCCGCTTTTTCCGCTGTTCAAACCGCTCCAAAATTTCCTATTTCTAAGTCTTCCAAGTTTGTTTACATTCCCAAGAATAAGGGTGAATCCACTAGTAAAGGGGACGAAGACCTTAAGATGATGAGTGTTCACCCTAACTTTATCAATATTGTTCGGGAACCTATTGCTACACAAGAATTTCTTGACTTTTTGCCTAGGAGTATGGTTATTGATATAACCAAAAAAAATCCTAGGGTTCACAAGCATGCTACTTATGTATTGCATACCAAATATTACAATACCTAGATCTATTGTGCTTTGCCTAGGTAGGGGTGTTAAACAATAGCACTTGTCGGGAGGCAACCCAACTTTATTTTGCTTTCTGTTTTTTTGCATCTGTTTTGGTGTTTTTTGCACATTATTAATTCTTTTGTAATTGTGTTTTGGTGTTTTAATTAGTTCTTGAGCCAAGTAAAACCATTGGGGTGATCTATGGTAGTTATTGATTTGATCTTGCTAAAAAACAGAAACTTTTGCGCTCAGTCCAGGAATTTTATAAAAAAATTAGAGAGTCAAATTGATCTGAATTTTTTACACAAGATGTATATACAAATTTCACTGATTTTCCAAATTTTTCAGAATTTTTATACTTTCAGAAGTATTCGAAGTTTGCAAATTTCTGCAGACTGTTCTGTTTGTGAGAGATTCTATTTTCTTTGTGTTGTTTGCTTATTTTGATGTATCTATGGGTCGTATCGGAGGGTATGATCCATGGAAAAGTTAGAATAAAGTAGGTATTACACAAATACAAATAAATAATGAGTTCACAACAGTATCTAAAGGGGTGATTCATTTTTCTTATACTAACGGATCTCATGAGTTTTCTGTTGAGTTTTGTGTTATGAAGTTCTCAAGTTTTGGTTGAAGATTTGATGGACTATGGAATAAAGAGTGGCAAGGGACTAAGCTTGGGGATTCCCAAGGAACCCCACGCCATATTCAAGGATACCAAAAAGCCTAAACTTGGGGATGCCCCGGAAGGCATCCCCTCTTTCGTCTTCAATCCATCGGTAAATTCACTTGAGGCTATATTTTTATTCACCACATGATATGTGTTTTGCTTGGAGCGTCTTCTATGATATGAGTCTTTGCCTTTTATTTTGCCACAATCATCCTTTCTACACACATATTTTGAGATATACATGCTGAATCATGAATTTATTAGAATACTCTATGTGCTTCACTTCTATCTTTTGAGCTAGGCAATGTTGCTCTAGTGCTTCACTTATATCTTTTTAGACCATGGTGGTGTTATATTTTATAGAAATTATTGAACTCTTGTACCTCACTTATATTATTTTTAGAGTTTCTTAAAACAGCATGGTAATTTGTTTAGGTTATGAATTTAGTCCTAATATAATGGGCATCCAAGAGGGATATAATAAAACTTTCATATTAAGTGCATTGAATACTATGAGAAGTTTGATTCCTTGCATATAGTTTTGAGATAATAGATATTGTAATATGAGAGCCATTCTAGTGAGTAGTTGTGAATTGGAAGAGATACTTGTGTTAAAGTTTGTGATTCCCGTAGCATGCACGTATGGTGAACCGTTATGTAACGAAGTCGGAGCATGATTTGTTTAATGATTGTCAACCTTTGTGTGAGGGTCGGGAGTGCACGATGGTTAACTCCTACCAACCTCTCCCCAAGGAGCATGCGTCTAATGCTTTGTTTGATAACTAATAGACTTTTGGAATAAGTATGTGAGTTCTTTATGTCTATTGTCGAGTCCATGGATTATACGCACTCTCACCCTTCCACCTTTGCTAGCTTCTCTAGTACCGCGCAACTTTCGCCGGTACATCAAACCCTCCTTCCTCTAAACAGACACCATATATATTTTCATGAAAACAGCCACAATACCTACGTATTATGGCATTTCCATAGCCATTCCGAGATATCTTGCCATGCAACTTCCACCATGTAGTTTTTCATGACATGCACCACCACTTTCATCTTGCATACAAAGTCATACTTTGTGATAGGCATCGAGTTGTAATTTTCTTTTTGAGTTATAATTAAATAAAAGTGTGATGATTTTTCATTAATAGAGCATTGTCCCGTGAGAGAAAAGGATGATGGAAGCCATGACTCCCTCACAAGTTGGGATGAGTATCCGGACTTTACAAATAATAAAAGAGGCCAGCGAAGCCCAAGCAAACAAAAAAGAGGCCAAAGATGCCCACCAAAATAAAAAAATGAGAGAAGGAACAATTGATACTATATTTTTCCACACTTTTGCTTCAAAGTAGCACCATGATCTTCATGATATTGAGTCTCCTATTTTTCATTTTCATATAACTAGTGGATATTCATCTTGCACGACCACTTAGTTTTATTTTTGAGCTTTCACACTTATAGCTATAAGTGCATTTGTTGCATGGCAATCCCTACTCACTCACATTGATATCTATTGATGGGTATATCCATAGCCCGTTGATATGCCTAGTTGATGTGAGACTATCTTCCCCCTTTTTCCTTGCACCTCCTCCATATTCTATTCCACCTATAGTGCTATATCCATGGCTCACGCTCATGTATTGCGTGAGAGTTGAAAAGGTTTGAGAACACCAAAAGTGTGAAACAATTGCTTGACTTGTTCGTTGGGGTTGTGCGTGATTTACATACTTTGTATAGGGAAGATGGAGCATAGCCACACCATATGATTTTGTAGGGATAAATTTCTAAGGCCATGTTATTTCGAAAGGACACGACTGCCTTGTTGGTGTACTCGAAGTATTACTGTTTTTATGTCAATATTAGACTATTGTTTAGAATCTTACGGATCTGAATATTCATGCCACAATAAAGAACATTACATGGATAAATATGTTAGGTAGTATTCTACATGAAAAAATCTGTTTTTATCATTTACCTACTCGAGGACGAGCAAGAATTAAGCTTGGGGATGCTGATACGTCTCCAATGTATCTATAATTATTGATTGTTCCATGCTATTATATTATCTACTTTGGATGTTTTATATGCATTAATATGCTATTTTATCTTATTTTTGGGACTAACCTATTAATCTAGAGCCTAGTGCCACTTTCTGTTTTTCCTTGTTTTTGAGAATTCCAGATAAGGAATATTAAACGGAGTCCAAATGGAATGAAACCTTCGGAATGATTTTTGCTGGACCGGAAGGAAACCACCAAGCTTGGAGACCAAGGCAGGAGAGCCATCGTCGGGCCACAAGCCCCAGGGGTGCACCCTGCAGGCTTGTGGGCCCACGGTAGCCCTTCTAACCCTAATCTTTGGCCTATAAATTCGCAAATATTCCCTGTATATCAAAATGAGCCACGAAAACACTTTTCCGCCACCAGAAGCCTCCGTTCTTGAGAGATCCAATCTTGGAGCCTTTTTCGGTAATTTGCCAGAGGGGGATTCGATCAAAGAGGGAATCTACATCAACTGCATTGCCCCTCCGATGATGCGTGAGTAGTTCACCACAGACCTTCGGGTCCATAGCTAGTAGCTAGAAGGCTTCTTATCTCTCTTTTCTCTTCAATACCATGTTCTTCATGATCTTCATGGAAATCTATCCGATGTAATACTCTTTTGCGGTGTCTTTGTCGAGATCCGATGAATTGTGGGTTTATGTTCAGATTATCCATGAATATTATTTGACTCTTTTCTGAATTCTTATATGCATGATTTCATATATTTGCAAGTCTCTTCGAGTTACTGCGTTGGTTTTGCCCACTAGATTGGTAATTCTTCCAGTGGGAGAAGTGCTTAGTTTTGGGTTCAATCTTGTGGCGTCCTCACCCAGTGACAATGTAGGGGTAGCGAGGCACATATCGTATTGTTGCCATCAAGGATAAAAAGATGGGATTTTCATCATATTTCTTGAGCTTATCCCTCTACATCATTTCATCTTACCTAATGCGTTACTCTGTTCTTCTTGAACTTAATACTCTAGATGCAGGCAGGAGTCGGTCGATGTGTGGAGTAATAGTAGTAGGTGTAGAATCATTTTGGTCTACTTGACACGGACGTGATGCCTACATGCATAATCATTGCCTTGGATATCTTCATAATCATTCGCTTTTCTATCAATTGCTCGACAGTAATTTATTCACCCAGCGTAATACTTGCCATCATGAGATAAGCCTCAAGTCAAACCAATGGCCCCGGGTCTATTTTCCATCTTATATTTTCAGATCTAAAACAAAAAATCAAAAAATACTTTCCTGGATTATTTTTAGCTTTTGTTTTACTTTCCATTCAAGCAATCTATGTCTATCAGATCTCATCATTGCAAGCAACCGTGAAGGGATTGACAACCCCTTTATAGCGTTGGGTGCAAGAGTTTGATTCCTTGTGTAGGTACACCTATTGGGTACTTGCTTGTATCTCCTACTGGATTGATACCTTGGTTCTCAACAACTGAGGGAAATACTTATCTACTTTCCTGCATCACCCATTCCTCTTCATGGAAACCAACGCATGCTCGAGAAGTAGCAAGAAGGATTTGTGGTGCCATTGCCAGGGAGATCTACATGAAGCCTACCAAGAACCTATCACAAACTCATCTCTTGCGTTTACTTTATTTTCCATTTGCCTCTTGTTTTCCTCTCCTCCACTTCTAAAATGATTTTCAGAAAATACCAAAAAGATTTGCCTTTTTATTCTCCCTTTTTCGTTTGTCTTTTTGTTTGGTTTTTTGCTTTCTTGTGTGTTAGACCGCTCAAACTCATGGCTAGCCTAGCTACTATCGCTATTACTCCCGAGAATGAAGTTCTTTATTTTAAGCAAAGGGAGGGAGAAAACTTAAAGGATGCTTGGTATAGAATTTGCAATGCTCAAAATAGATCTATTTGTAAGCAATCTACTACTGTTCTCCTTCACAATTTTTATGTGGGTGTTTCCCATTGGAATAGATATGTTTTGGATACCATTATGGGAAGGAATTTGTTGGAAAGCAATACCTTTGATTCCTATAATGCTATGATAAATTTGGTAGGCTCACCCCCTCTCATGGTTAATGAAACAATCTTAACTTTGGAACATGTTATGCGAAGGCCAGATATCATTGCAAATAAAGTTGCTACTATAGAGCTCATTGAAAACTTGGATAAAAAGATCCATAATCATATCAATCAATATGGATCTAAGGTAGGAGTTACCCTAAAACCCTAAGGGAAAAGGGACTCATAGGTTAATGAAAAATTGGACCAAGATTCCTCTAGAATAGGAAAGCTAGAGGATATTATTACCAACTTGGGTTCCGCTTTTTCCGCTGTTCAAACCGCTCCAAAATTTCCTATTTCTAAGTCTTCCAAGTTTGTTTACATTCCCAAGAATAAGGGTGAATCCACTAGTAAAGGGGACGAAGACCTTAAGATGATGAGTGTTCACCCTAACTTTATCAATATTGTTCGGGAACCTATTGCTACACAAGAATTTCTTGACTTTTTGCCTAGGAGTATGGTTATTGATATAACCAAAAAAAATCCTAGGGTTCACAAGCATGCTACTTATGTATTGCATACCAAATATTACAATACCTAGATCTATTGTGCTTTGCCTAGGTAGGGGTGTTAAACAATAGCACTTGTCGGGAGGCAACCCAACTTTATTTTGCTTTCTGTTTTTTTGCATCTGTTTTGGTGTTTTTTGCACATTATTAATTCTTTTGTAATTGTGTTTTGGTGTTTTAATTAGTTCTTGAGCCAAGTAAAACCATTGGGGTGATCTATGGTAGTTATTGATTTGATCTTGCTAAAAAACAGAAACTTTTGCGCTCAGTCCAGGAATTTTATAAAAAAATTAGAGAGTCAAATTGATCTGAATTTTTTACACAAGATGTATATACAAATTTCACTGATTTTCCAAATTTTTCAGAATTTTTATACTTTCAGAAGTATTCGAAGTTTACAAATTTCCGCAGACTGTTCTGTTTGTGAGAGATTCTATTTTCTTTGTGTTGTTTGCTTATTTTGATGTATCTATGGGTCGTATCGGAGGGTATGATCCATGGAAAAGTTAGAATAAAGTAGGTATTACACAAATACAAATAAATAATGAGTTCACAACAGTATCTAAAGGGGTGATTCATTTTTCTTATACTAACGGATCTCATGAGTTTTCTGTTGAGTTTTGTGTTATGAAGTTCTCAAGTTTTGGTTGAAGATTTGATGGACTATGGAATAAAGAGTGGCAAGGGACTAAGCTTGGGGATTCCCAAGGAACCCCACGCCATATTCAAGGATACCAAAAAGCCTAAACTTGGGGATGCCCCGGAAGGCATCCCCTCTTTCGTCTTCAATCCATCGGTAAATTCACTTGAGGCTATATTTTTATTCACCACATGATATGTGTTTTGCTTGGAGCGTCTTCTATGATATGAGTCTTTGCCTTTTATTTTGCCACAATCATCCTTTCTACACACATATTTTGAGATATACATGCTGAATCATGAATTTATTAGAATACTCTATGTGCTTCACTTCTATCTTTTGAGCTAGGCAATGTTGCTCTAGTGCTTCACTTATATCTTTTTAGACCATGGTGGTGTTATATTTTATAGAAATTATTGAACTCTTGTACCTCACTTATATTATTTTTAGAGTTTCTTAAAACAGCATGGTAATTTGTTTAGGTTATGAATTTAGTCCTAATATAATGGGCATCCAAGAGGGATATAATAAAACTTTCATATTAAGTGCATTGAATACTATGAGAAGTTTGATTCCTTGCATATAGTTTTGAGATAATAGATATTGTAATATGAGAGCCATTCTAGTGAGTAGTTGTGAATTGGAAGAGATACTTGTGTTAAAGTTTGTGATTCCCGTAGCATGCACGTATGGTGAACCGTTATGTAACGAAGTCGGAGCATGATTTGTTTAATGATTGTCAACCTTTGTGTGAGGGTCGGGAGTGCACGATGGTTAACTCCTACCAACCTCTCCCCAAGGAGCATGCGTCTAATGCTTTGTTTGATAACTAATAGACTTTTGGAATAAGTATGTGAGTTCTTTATGTCTATTGTCGAGTCCATGGATTATACGCACTCTCACCCTTCCACCTTTGCTAGCTTCTCTAGTACCGCGCAACTTTCGCCGGTACATCAAACCCTCCTTCCTCTAAACAGACACCATATATATTTTCATGAAAACAGCCACAATACCTACGTATTATGGCATTTCCATAGCCATTCCGAGATATCTTGCCATGCAACTTCCACCATGTAGTTTTTCATGACATGCACCACCACTTTCATCTTGCATACAAAGTCATACTTTGTGATAGGCATCGAGTTGTAATTTTCTTTTTGAGTTATAATTAAATAAAAGTGTGATGATTTTTCATTAATAGAGCATTGTCCCGTGAGAGAAAAGGATGATGGAAGCCATGACTCCCTCACAAGTTGGGATGAGTATCCGGACTTTACAAATAATAAAAGAGGCCAGCGAAGCCCAAGCAAACAAAAAAGAGGCCAAAGATGCCCACCAAAATAAAAAAATGAGAGAAGGAACAATTGATACTATATTTTTCCACACTTTTGCTTCAAAGTAGCACCATGATCTTCATGATATTGAGTCTCCTATTTTTCATTTTCATATAACTAGTGGATATTCATCTTGCACGACCACTTAGTTTTATTTTTGAGCTTTCACACTTATAGCTATAAGTGCATTTGTTGCATGGCAATCCCTACTCACTCACATTGATATCTATTGATGGGTATATCCATAGCCCGTTGATATGCCTAGTTGATGTGAGACTATCTTCCCCCTTTTTCCTTGCACCTCCTCCATATTCTATTCCACCTATAGTGCTATATCCATGGCTCACGCTCATGTATTGCGTGAGAGTTGAAAAGGTTTGAGAACACCAAAAGTGTGAAACAATTGCTTGACTTGTTCGTTGGGGTTGTGCGTGATTTACATACTTTGTATAGGGAAGATGGAGCATAGCCACACCATATGATTTTGTAGGGATAAATTTCTAAGGCCATGTTATTTCGAAAGGACACGACTGCCTTGTTGGTGTACTCGAAGTATTACTGTTTTTATGTCAATATTAGACTATTGTTTAGAATCTTACGGATCTGAATATTCATGCCACAATAAAGAACATTACATGGATAAATATGTTAGGTAGTATTCTACATGAAAAAATCTGTTTTTATCATTTACCTACTCGAGGACGAGCAAGAATTAAGCTTGGGGATGCTGATACGTCTCCAATGTATCTATAATTATTGATTGTTCCATGCTATTATATTATCTACTTTGGATGTTTTATATGCATTAATATGCTATTTTATCTTATTTTTGGGACTAACCTATTAATCTAGAGCCTAGTGCCACTTTCTGTTTTTCCTTGTTTTTGAGAATTCCAGATAAGGAATATTAAACGGAGTCCAAATGGAATGAAACCTTCGGAATGATTTTTGCTGGACCGGAAGGAAACCACCAAGCTTGGAGACCAAGGCAGGAGAGCCATCGTCGGGCCACAAGCCCCAGGGGTGCACCCTGCAGGCTTGTGGGCCCACGGTAGCCCTTCTAACCCTAATCTTTGGCCTATAAATTCGCAAATATTCCCTGTATATCAGAATGAGCCACGAAAACACTTTTCCGCCACCAGAAGCCTCCGTTCTCGAGAGATCCAATCTTGGAGCCTTTTTCGGTAATTTGCCAGAGGGGGATTCGATCAAAGAGGGAATCTACATCAACTGCATTGCCCCTCCGATGATGCGTGAGTAGTTCACCACAGACCTTCGGGTCCATAGCTAGTAGCTAGAAGGCTTCTTATCTCTCTTTTCTCTTCAATACCATGTTCTTCATGATCTTCATGGAAATCTATCCGATGTAATACTCTTTTGCGGTGTCTTTGTCGAGATCCGATGAATTGTGGGTTTATGTTCAGATTATCCATGAATATTATTTGACTCTTTTCTGAATTCTTATATGCATGATTTCATATCTTTGCAAGTCTCTTCGAGTTACTGCGTTGGTTTTGCCCACTAGATTGGTAATTCTTCCAGTGGGAGAAGTGCTTAGTTTTGGGTTCAATCTTGTGGCGTCCTCACCCAGTGACAATGTAGGGGTAGCGAGGCACATATCGTATTGTTGCCATCAAGGATAAAAAGATGGGATTTTCATCATATTTCTTGAGCTTATCCCTCTACATCATTTCATCTTACCTAATGCGTTACTCTGTTCTTCTTGAACTTAATACTCTAGATGCAGGCAGGAGTCGGTCGATGTGTGGAGTAATAGTAGTAGGTGTAGAATCATTTTGGTCTACTTGACACGGACGTGATGCCTACATGCATAATCATTGCCTTGGATATCTTCATAATCATTCGCTTTTCTATCAATTGCTCGACAGTAATTTATTCACCCAGCGTAATACTTGCCATCATGAGATAAGCCTCAAGTCAAACCAATGGCCCCGGGTCTATTTTCCATCTTATATTTTCAGATCTAAAACAAAAAATCAAAAAATACTTTCCTGGATTATTTTTAGCTTTTGTTTTACTTTCCATTCAAGCAATCTATGTCTATCAGATCTCATCATTGCAAGCAACCGTGAAGGGATTGACAACCCCTTTATAGCGTTGGGTGCAAGAGTTTGATTCCTTGTGTAGGTACACCTATTGGGTACTTGCTTGTATCTCCTACTGGATTGATACCTTGGTTCTCAACAACTGAGGGAAATACTTATCTACTTTCCTGCATCACCCATTCCTCTTCATGGAAACCAACGCATGCTCGAGAAGTAGCAAGAAGGATTTGTGGTGCCATTGCCGGGGAGATCTACATGAAGCCTACCAAGAACCTATCACAAACTCATCTCTTGCGTTTACTTTATTTTCCATTTGCCTCTTGTTTTCCTCTCCTCCACTTCTAAAATGATTTTCAGAAAATACCAAAAAGATTTGCCTTTTTATTCTCCCTTTTTCGTTTGTCTTTTTGTTTGGTTTTTTGCTTTCTTGTGTGTTAGACCGCTCAAACTCATGGCTAGCCTAGCTACTATCGCTATTACTCCCGAGAATGAAGTTCTTTATTTTAAGCAAAGGGAGGGAGAAAACTTAAAGGATGCTTGGTATAGAATTTGCAATGCTCAAAATAGATCTATTTGTAAGCAATCTACTACTGTTCTCCTTCACAATTTTTATGTGGGTGTTTCCCATTGGAATAGATATGTTTTGGATACCATTATGGGAAGGAATTTGTTGGAAAGCAATACCTTTGATTCCTATAATGCTATGATAAATTTGGTAGGCTCACCCCCTCTCATGGTTAATGAAACAATCTTAACTTTGGAACATGTTATGCGAAGGCCAGATATCATTGCAAATAAAGTTGCTACTATAGAGCTCATCGAAAACTTGGATAAAAAGATCCATAATCATATCAATCAATATGGATCTAAGGTAGGAGTTACCCTAAAACCCTAAGGGAAAAGGGACTCATAGGTTAATGAAAAATTGGACCAAGATTCCTCTAGAATAGGAAAGCTAGAGGATATTATTACCAACTTGGGTTCCGCTTTTTCCGCTGTTCAAACCGCTCCAAAATTTCCTATTTCTAAGTCTTCCAAGTTTGTTTACATTCCCAAGAATAAGGGTGAATCCACTAGTAAAGGGGACGAAGACCTTAAGATGATGAGTGTTCACCCTAACTTTATCAATATTGTTCGGGAACCTATTGCTACACAAGAATTTCTTGACTTTTTGCCTAGGAGTATGGTTATTGATATAACCAAAAAAAATCCTAGGGTTCACAAGCATGCTACTTATGTATTGCATACCAAATATTACAATACCTAGATCTATTGTGCTTTGCCTAGGTAGGGGTGTTAAACAATAGCACTTGTCGGGAGGCAACCCAACTTTATTTTGCTTTCTGTTTTTTTGCATCTGTTTTGGTGTTTTTTGCACATTATTAATTCTTTTGTAATTGTGTTTTGGTGTTTTAATTAGTTCTTGAGCCAAGTAAAACCATTGGGGTGATCTATGGTAGTTATTGATTTGATCTTGCTAAAAAACAGAAACTTTTGCGCTCAGTCCAGGAATTTTATAAAAAAATTAGAGAGTCAAATTGATCTGAATTTTTTACACAAGATGTATATACAAATTTCACTGATTTTCCAAATTTTTCAGAATTTTTATACTTTCAGAAGTATTCGAAGTTTGCAAATTTCCGCAGACTGTTCTGTTTGTGAGAGATTCTATTTTCTTTGTGTTGTTTGCTTATTTTGATGTATCTATGGGTCGTATCGGAGGGTATGATCCATGGAAAAGTTAGAATAAAGTAGGTATTACACAAATAAAAATAAATAATGAGTTCACAACAGTATCTAAAGGGGTGATTCATTTTTCTTATACTAACGGATCTCATGAGTTTTCTGTTGAGTTTTGTGTTATGAAGTTCTCAAGTTTTGGTTGAAGATTTGATGGACTATGGAATAAAGAGTGGCAAGGGACTAAGCTTGGGGATTCCCAAGGAACCCCACGCCATATTCAAGGATACCAAAAAGCCTAAACTTGGGGATGCCCCGGAAGGCATCCCCTCTTTCGTCTTCAATCCATCGGTAAATTCACTTGAGGCTATATTTTTATTCACCACATGATATGTGTTTTGCTTGGAGCGTCTTCTATGATATGAGTCTTTGCCTTTTATTTTGCCACAATCATCCTTTCTACACACATATTTTGAGATATACATGCTGAATCATGAATTTATTAGAATACTCTATGTGCTTCACTTCTATCTTTTGAGCTAGGCAATGTTGCTCTAGTGCTTCACTTATATCTTTTTAGACCATGGTGGTGTTATATTTTATAGAAATTATTGAACTCTTGTACCTCACTTATATTATTTTTAGAGTTTCTTAAAACAGCATGGTAATTTGTTTAGGTTATGAATTTAGTCCTAATATAATGGGCATCCAAGAGGGATATAATAAAACTTTCATATTAAGTGCATTGAATACTATGAGAAGTTTGATTCCTTGCATATAGTTTTGAGATAATAGATATTGTAATATGAGAGCCATTCTAGTGAGTAGTTGTGAATTGGAAGAGATACTTGTGTTAAAGTTTGTGATTCCCGTAGCATGCACGTATGGTGAACCGTTATGTAACGAAGTCGGAGCATGATTTGTTTAATGATTGTCAACCTTTGTGTGAGGGTCGGGAGTGCACGATGGTTAACTCCTACCAACCTCTCCCCAAGGAGCATGCGTCTAATGCTTTGTTTGATAACTAATAGACTTTTGGAATAAGTATGTGAGTTCTTTATGTCTATTGTCGAGTCCATGGATTATACGCACTCTCACCCTTCCACCTTTGCTAGCTTCTCTAGTACCGCGCAACTTTCGCCGGTACATCAAACCCTCCTTCCTCTAAACAGACACCATATATATTTTCATGAAAACAGCCACAATACCTACGTATTATGGCATTTCCATAGCCATTCCGAGATATCTTGCCATGCAACTTCCACCATGTAGTTTTTCATGACATGCACCACCACTTTCATCTTGCATACAAAGTCATACTTTGTGATAGGCATCGAGTTGTAATTTTCTTTTTGAGTTATAATTAAATAAAAGTGTGATGATTTTTCATTAATAGAGCATTGTCCCGTGAGAGAAAAGGATGATGGAAGCCATGACTCCCTCACAAGTTGGGATGAGTATCCGGACTTTACAAATAATAAAAGAGGCCAGCGAAGCCCAAGCAAACAAAAAAGAGGCCAAAGATGCCCACCAAAATAAAAAAATGAGAGAAGGAACAATTGATACTATATTTTTCCACACTTTTGCTTCAAAGTAGCACCATGATCTTCATGATATTGAGTCTCCTATTTTTCATTTTCATATAACTAGTGGATATTCATCTTGCACGACCACTTAGTTTTATTTTTGAGCTTTCACACTTATAGCTATAAGTGCATTTGTTGCATGGCAATCCCTACTCACTCACATTGATATCTATTGATGGGTATATCCATAGCCCGTTGATATGCCTAGTTGATGTGAGACTATCTTCCCCCTTTTTCCTTGCACCTCCTCCATATTCTATTCCACCTATAGTGCTATATCCATGGCTCACGCTCATGTATTGCGTGAGAGTTGAAAAGGTTTGAGAACACCAAAAGTGTGAAACAATTGCTTGACTTGTTCGTTGGGGTTGTGCGTGATTTACATACTTTGTATAGGGAAGATGGAGCATAGCCACACCATATGATTTTGTAGGGATAAATTTCTAAGGCCATGTTATTTCGAAAGGACACGACTGCCTTGTTGGTGTACTCGAAGTATTACTGTTTTTATGTCAATATTAGACTATTGTTTAGAATCTTACGGATCTGAATATTCATGCCACAATAAAGAACATTACATGGATAAATATGTTAGGTAGTATTCTACATGAAAAAATCTGTTTTTATCATTTACCTACTCGAGGACGAGCAAGAATTAAGCTTGGGGATGCTGATACGTCTCCAATGTATCTATAATTATTGATTGTTCCATGCTATTATATTATCTACTTTGGATGTTTTATATGCATTAATATGCTATTTTATCTTATTTTTGGGACTAACCTATTAATCTAGAGCCTAGTGCCACTTTCTGTTTTTCCTTGTTTTTGAGAATTCCAGATAAGGAATATTAAACGGAGTCCAAATGGAATGAAACCTTCGGAATGATTTTTGCTGGACCGGAAGGAAACCACCAAGCTTGGAGACCAAGGCAGGAGAGCCATCGTCGGGCCACAAGCCCCAGGGGTGCACCCTGCAGGCTTGTGGGCCCACGGTAGCCCTTCTAACCCTAATCTTTGGCCTATAAATTCGCAAATATTCCCTGTATATCAGAATGAGCCACGAAAACACTTTTCCGCCACCAGAAGCCTCCGTTCTCGAGAGATCCAATCTTGGAGCCTTTTTCGGTAATTTGCCAGAGGGGGATTCGATCAAAGAGGGAATCTACATCAACTGCATTGCCCCTCCGATGATGCGTGAGTAGTTCACCACAGACCTTCGGGTCCATAGCTAGTAGCTAGAAGGCTTCTTATCTCTCTTTTCTCTTCAATACCATGTTCTTCATGATCTTCATGGAAATCTATCCGATGTAATACTCTTTTGCGGTGTCTTTGTCGAGATCCGATGAATTGTGGGTTTATGTTCAGATTATCCATGAATATTATTTGACTCTTTTCTGAATTCTTATATGCATGATTTCATATCTTTGCAAGTCTCTTCGAGTTACTGCGTTGGTTTTGCCCACTAGATTGGTAATTCTTCCAGTGGGAGAAGTGCTTAGTTTTGGGTTCAATCTTGTGGCGTCCTCACCCAGTGACAATGTAGGGGTAGCGAGGCACATATCGTATTGTTGCCATCAAGGATAAAAAGATGGGATTTTCATCATATTTCTTGAGCTTATCCCTCTACATCATTTCATCTTACCTAATGCGTTACTCTGTTCTTCTTGAACTTAATACTCTAGATGCAGGCAGGAGTCGGTCGATGTGTGGAGTAATAGTAGTAGGTGTAGAATCATTTTGGTCTACTTGACACGGACGTGATGCCTACATGCATAATCATTGCCTTGGATATCTTCATAATCATTCGCTTTTCTATCAATTGCTCGACAGTAATTTATTCACCCAGCGTAATACTTGCCATCATGAGATAAGCCTCAAGTCAAACCAATGGCCCCGGGTCTATTTTCCATCTTATATTTTCAGATCTAAAACAAAAAATCAAAAAATACTTTCCTGGATTATTTTTAGCTTTTGTTTTACTTTCCATTCAAGCAATCTATGTCTATCAGATCTCATCATTGCAAGCAACCGTGAAGGGATTGACAACCCCTTTATAGCGTTGGGTGCAAGAGTTTGATTCCTTGTGTAGGTACACCTATTGGGTACTTGCTTGTATCTCCTACTGGATTGATACCTTGGTTCTCAACAACTGAGGGAAATACTTATCTACTTTCCTGCATCACCCATTCCTCTTCATGGAAACCAACGCATGCTCGAGAAGTAGCAAGAAGGATTTGTGGTGCCATTGCCAGGGAGATCTACATGAAGCCTACCAAGAACCTATCACAAACTCATCTCTTGCGTTTACTTTATTTTCCATTTGCCTCTTGTTTTCCTCTCCTCCACTTCTAAAATGATTTTCAGAAAATACCAAAAAGATTTGCCTTTTTATTCTCCCTTTTTCGTTTGTCTTTTTGTTTGGTTTTTTGCTTTCTTGTGTGTTAGACCGCTCAAACTCATGGCTAGCCTAGCTACTATCGCTATTACTCCCGAGAATGAAGTTCTTTATTTTAAGCAAAGGGAGGGAGAAAACTTAAAGGATGCTTGGTATAGAATTTGCAATGCTCAAAATAGATCTATTTGTAAGCAATCTACTACTGTTCTCCTTCACAATTTTTATGTGGGTGTTTCCCATTGGAATAGATATGTTTTGGATACCATTATGGGAAGGAATTTGTTGGAAAGCAATACCTTTGATTCCTATAATGCTATGATAAATTTGGTAGGCTCACCCCCTCTCATGGTTAATGAAACAATCTTAACTTTGGAACATGTTATGCGAAGGCCAGATATCATTGCAAATAAAGTTGCTACTATAGAGCTCATTGAAAACTTGGATAAAAAGATCCATAATCATATCAATCAATATGGATCTAAGGTAGGAGTTACCCTAAAACCCTAAGGGAAAAGGGACTCATAGGTTAATGAAAAATTGGACCAAGATTCCTCTAGAATAGGAAAGCTAGAGGATATTATTACCAACTTGGGTTCCGCTTTTTCCGCTGTTCAAACCGCTCCAAAATTTCCTATTTCTAAGTCTTCCAAGTTTGTTTACATTCCCAAGAATAAGGGTGAATCCACTAGTAAAGGGGACGAAGACCTTAAGATGATGAGTGTTCACCCTAACTTTATCAATATTGTTCGGGAACCTATTGCTACACAAGAATTTCTTGACTTTTTGCCTAGGAGTATGGTTATTGATATAACCAAAAAAAATCCTAGGGTTCACAAGCATGCTACTTATGTATTGCATACCAAATATTACAATACCTAGATCTATTGTGCTTTGCCTAGGTAGGGGTGTTAAACAATAGCACTTGTCGGGAGGCAACCCAACTTTATTTTGCTTTCTGTTTTTTTGCATCTGTTTTGGTGTTTTTTGCACATTATTAATTCTTTTGTAATTGTGTTTTGGTGTTTTAATTAGTTCTTGAGCCAAGTAAAACCATTGGGGTGATCTATGGTAGTTATTGATTTGATCTTGCTAAAAAACAGAAACTTTTGCGCTCAGTCCAGGAATTTTATAAAAAAATTAGAGAGTCAAATTGATCTGAATTTTTTACACAAGATGTATATACAAATTTCACTGGTTTTCCAAATTTTTCAGAATTTTTATACTTTCAGAATTATTCGAAGTTTACAAATTTCCGCAGACTGTTCTGTTTGTGAGAGATTCTATTTTCTTTGTGTTGTTTGCTTATTTTGATGTATCTATGGGTCGTATCGGAGGGTATGATCCATGGAAAAGTTAGAATAAAGTAGGTATTACACAAATACAAATAAATAATGAGTTCACAACAGTATCTAAAGGGGTGATTCATTTTTCTTATACTAACGGATCTCATGAGTTTTCTGTTGAGTTTTGTGTTATGAAGTTCTCAAGTTTTGGTTGAAGATTTGATGGACTATGGAATAAAGAGTGGCAAGGGACTAAGCTTGGGGATTCCCAAGGAACCCCACGCCATATTCAAGGATACCAAAAAGCCTAAACTTGGGGATGCCCCGGAAGGCATCCCCTCTTTCGTCTTCAATCCATCGGTAAATTCACTTGAGGCTATATTTTTATTCACCACATGATATGTGTTTTGCTTGGAGCGTCTTCTATGATATGAGTCTTTGCCTTTTATTTTGCCACAATCATCCTTTCTACACACATATTTTGAGATATACATGCTGAATCATGAATTTATTAGAATACTCTATGTGCTTCACTTCTATCTTTTGAGCTAGGCAATGTTGCTCTAGTGCTTCACTTATATCTTTTTAGACCATGGTGGTGTTATATTTTATAGAAATTATTGAACTCTTGTACCTCACTTATATTATTTTTAGAGTTTCTTAAAACAGCATGGTAATTTGTTTAGGTTATGAATTTAGTCCTAATATAATGGGCATCCAAGAGGGATATAATAAAACTTTCATATTAAGTGCATTGAATACTATGAGAAGTTTGATTCCTTGCATATAGTTTTGAGATAATAGATATTGTAATATGAGAGCCATTCTAGTGAGTAGTTGTGAATTGGAAGAGATACTTGTGTTAAAGTTTGTGATTCCCGTAGCATGCACGTATGGTGAACCGTTATGTAACGAAGTCGGAGCATGATTTGTTTAATGATTGTCAACCTTTGTGTGAGGGTCGGGAGTGCACGATGGTTAACTCCTACCAACCTCTCCCCAAGGAGCATGCGTCTAATGCTTTGTTTGATAACTAATAGACTTTTGGAATAAGTATGTGAGTTCTTTATGTCTATTGTCGAGTCCATGGATTATACGCACTCTCACCCTTCCACCTTTGCTAGCTTCTCTAGTACCGCGCAACTTTCGCCGGTACATCAAACCCTCCTTCCTCTAAACAGACACCATATATATTTTCATGAAAACAGCCACAATACCTACGTATTATGGCATTTCCATAGCCATTCCGAGATATCTTGCCATGCAACTTCCACCATGTAGTTTTTCATGACATGCACCACCACTTTCATCTTGCATACAAAGTCATACTTTGTGATAGGCATCGAGTTGTAATTTTCTTTTTGAGTTATAATTAAATAAAAGTGTGATGATTTTTCATTAATAGAGCATTGTCCCGTGAGAGAAAAGGATGATGGAAGCCATGACTCCCTCACAAGTTGGGATGAGTATCCGGACTTTACAAATAATAAAAGAGGCCAGCGAAGCCCAAGCAAACAAAAAAGAGGCCAAAGATGCCCACCAAAATAAAAAAATGAGAGAAGGAACAATTGATACTATATTTTTCCACACTTTTGCTTCAAAGTAGCACCATGATCTTCATGATATTGAGTCTCCTATTTTTCATTTTCATATAACTAGTGGATATTCATCTTGCACGACCACTTAGTTTTATTTTTGAGCTTTCATACACTTATAGCTATAAGTGCATTTGTTGCATGGCAATCCCTACTCACTCACATTGATATCTATTGATGGGTATATCCATAGCCCGTTGATATGCCTAGTTGATGTGAGACTATCTTCCCCCTTTTTCCTTGCACCTCCTCCATATTCTATTCCACCTATAGTGCTATATCCATGGCTCACGCTCATGTATTGCGTGAGAGTTGAAAAGGTTTGAGAACACCAAAAGTGTGAAACAATTGCTTGACTTGTTCGTTGGGGTTGTGCGTGATTTACATACTTTGTATAGGGAAGATGGAGCATAGCCACACCACATGATTTTGTAGGGATAAATTTCTAAGGCCATGTTATTTCGAAAGGACACGACTGCCTTGTTGGTGTACTCGAAGTATTACTGTTTTTATGTCAATATTAGACTATTGTTTAGAATCTTACGGATCTGAATATTCATGCCACAATAAAGAACATTACATGGATAAATATGTTAGGTAGTATTCTACATGAAAAAATCTGTTTTTATCATTTACCTACTCGAGGACGAGCAGGAATTAAGCTTGGGGATGCTGATACGTCTCCAATGTATCTATAATTATTGATTGTTCCATGCTATTATATTATCTACTTTGGATGTTTTATATGCATTAATATGCTATTTTATCTTATTTTTGGGACTAACCTATTAATCTAGAGCCTAGTGCCACTTTCTGTTTTTCCTTGTTTTTGAGAATTCCAGATAAGGAATATTAAACGGAGTCCAAATGGAATGAAACCTTCGGAATGATTTTTGCTGGACCGGAAGGAAACCACGAAGCTTGGATACCAAGGCAGGAGAGCCATCGTAGGGCCACAAGCCCTAGGGGCGCGCCAGGGGGGTAGGGCACGCCCTACACGCTTGTGGGCCCATGATAGCCCTCCTAACCCTAATCTTCGGCCTATAAATTCCCAAATATTGCCTGTATATAAGAACAAACCATGAAAACACTTTTCCTCTGCCAGGAGCCTCTGTTCCCGAGAGATCCAATCTTGGAGCCTTTTCCGGTAATCTGTCGGAGGGGGATTCGATCACGGAGGGCATCTACATCAACTCCGTTGCTCCTCCGATGATGCGTGAGCAGTTCACCATAGACCTTCGGGTCCATAGCTAGTAGCTAGAGGGCTTCTTCTTCTCTCTTTTCTCTTCAATACCATGTTCTTCATCATCTTCATGGAGATCTATCCGATGTAATACTCTTTTGCGGTGTGTTTGTCGAGATCCAATGAATTGTGGGTTTATGTTCAGATTATCCATGAATATTATTTGAGTCTTTTCTGAATTCTTATATGCATGATTTCATATCTTTGCAAGTCTCTTCGAGTTAGTTGTTTGGTTTGGACAACTAGATTAGTAATTCTTGCAATGGGAGAAGTGCTTAGTTTTGGGTTCAATCTTGCGGTGTCCTCACCGAGTGACAAAGTACGGGTAGCAAGGCACATATTGTATTGTTGACATCAAGGATAAAAATATGGGGTTTTCTGTTGGGAGACGTAGTAGTAAATGAAAAAAAATCCTACGTGCTCACCAAGATCTATCTATGGAGAAACCAGCAACGAGTAAGGGGAGAGTGGATCTTCGTACCTTTGAAGATCACCTAGTGGAAGCATTACAAGAACACAATTGGTGGAGTCGCACTTGTAGCGATTTAGATCGCAATGGACTCCGATCTTAGCGCCGAACAACAGCGCTTCTCCGTTCAACACACGTGCTGCCCGGTGATGTCTCCTACACCTTGATCCAGCAAGGAGGAAGGAGAGGTTGAGGGAGAGCTCCGGAAGCATGACGGCGTGGTGACGGTGGAGCTGCGTGGTCTCCGGTAGGGCTTCGCCAAGCACTACGGAGAACGAGGAGAGGGAGGAGTAGGGCTGCGTGGTCTCTGGCAAGGCTTTGCCAACCACTTCCGCTGGCCAAGTCCTCACATCCTATATATCAATCTTTGTCTTTGGACCATTCCGGGACTCCTCGAGACATCCGGGATCTCATCCGGGACTCCGAACAACCTTTGGTAACCATGTACACTATTTCCCTATAACCCTAGCGTCATCGAACCTTCAGTGTGTAGACCCTATGGGTTCGGGAGACACGTCGACCTGACCGAGACACCTCTCTGGTCAATAACCAACAGAGGGATCTGGATACCCATGTTGGCTCCCACATGCTCCACGATGATCTCATCGGAGGAACCACGATGTCAGGGATTCAATCAATCCCGTATTCAATTCCCTTTGTCTACCGGTATGATACTTGCCCAAGATTCAATCGTCGGTATCGCTATACCTTGTTCAATCTCGTTACCGGCAAGTCTCTTTACTCGTTCCATAACACATCATCCCGTGGATAACTACTTTGTCACATTGAGATCATTATGATGATGTCTTACCGAGTAGGCCCACAGATACCTCTCCGTCATACGGAGTGACAAATCCCAGTCTCGATTTGTGCCAACCCAACAGACACTTTCAGAGATACCCCTAGTGCACCTTCATAGCCACCTAGTTACGTTGTGACGTTTGGCACACCCAAAGCATTCCTACGGTATCCGGGAGTTGCACAATCTCATGGTCTAAGGAAACGATACTTGAAATTGGAAAAACTTTAGTAGACGAACTACACGATCTTGTGCTACGCTTAGGATTGGGTCTTGTCCATCACATCATTCTCCTAATGATGTGATCCCGTTATCAATGACATCCAATGTCCATGGTCATGGAACCATGACAATCTATTTATCAACGAGCTAGCCAACTAGAGGCTCACTAGGGACATGCTATGGTCTATGAATTCACACATGCATTATGGTTTCCGGTTAACACAATTATAGCATGAACAATATACAATTATCATAAACAAGGAAATACAATAATAACCATTTTATTGTTGCCTCTAGGACATATTTCCATCAGTCTCCCACTTGTAGTAGAGTCAATAATCTAGTTACATTGTGATGAATCGAACACCTATAGCATTCCAGTGTTGATCATGTTTCGCTCGTGAGAGAGGCTTAGTCAACGGATCTACGACATTCAGATCCGTATGTACTTTAAAAATATCTATATCTCCCTCCTGAATGTAATCACGAAGGAGTCGAAGAGGCGCTTGATGTGTCTTGTCTTCTTGTGAAACCTGGGCTCCTTCGCAAGGGCAATAGCTCCAGTGTTGTCACAGAATAGAGTCATCAGGCCCGATGCATTTGGAATCACTCCTAGGTCTGTGATGAACTCCTTCATCCAGACTCCTTCCTTTGCTGCTTCCGAAGCAGCTATGTACTCCGCTTCACATGTAGATGCCACCATGACACTTTGCTTGTTGCTGCATCAGCTGACTGCCCCTCCTTTCAAAATATACACGTATCCGGTTTGCGACTTGGAGTCGTCCGGATCTGTGTCGAAGCTAGCATCGACGTAACCCTTTAAGACGAGCTCTTCGGCACTTCCATATACGAGAAACATGTGCTTTGTCCTTTTCAGGCACTTCAGGATATTCTTGACCGTTGTCTACTGTTTCGCTCCGGGATCACTTTGGTACCTCCCTACCAAACTTATGGCAAGGTTCACATCAGGTCTGGTACACAACATGGCATACATAATAGAGCCTATGGCTGAAGCATAGGGGATGACACTCATCTCTTCTCTATCCTTTGTCGTGGTCGGGCATAGAGTCATACTCAATCTCACACCCTATAACACAGGCAAGAACCCCTTCTTGGACTGATCTATATTGAACTTCTTCAATATCTTTTCAAGGTATGTGCTTTGTGAAAGACCTATGAGGCATCTCGATCTATCTCTATAGATCTTGATGCCTAATATGTAAGCAGCTTCTCCAAGGTCCTTCATTGAAAAACATTTATTCAAGTCGGCCTTTATACTTTCCAAAGTTCTATATCATTTCCCATTATCAGTATGTCATCCACATATAATATGAGAAATGCTACAGTGCTCCCACTCACTTTCTTGTAAATATAGGGTTCTCCATAAACCTGTAAAAACCCAAACGCTTTAATCACCTCACTAAAGCAAATGTTCCAACTCCAAGATGCTTGCACCAGCCCATAGATGGAGCGCTAGAGCTTGCATACCTTGTTAGCATCTTTAGGATTGACAAAACCTTCCGACTGCATCATATAAAGTTCTTCCTTAAGGAAGCCATTAAGGAATGCCATTTTCACGTCCATTTGCCAGATCTCATAATCATAAAATGCGGCAATTTCTAACATGATTCAGACAGACTTCAGCATCGCTATGGGTGAGAAAGTCTCATCGTTGTGAACTCCTTAAACTTGTCGATAACCCTTAGCGACAAGCCAAGCCTTATAGACGGTCACATTGCCATACGCATCAGTCTTCTTCTTAAAGATCCATTTATTTTCAATGGCTCGCTTATCATCAGGCAAGTCCACCAAAGTCCACACTTTGTTCTCATACATGGATCCTATCTTGGATTTCATGGCTTCAAGCCATTTGTTGGAATTCGGGCCCGCCGTCGCTTCTTCATAGTTCGAAGGTTCATCGTTGTCCAACAACATGATCTCTAGGACAGTGTTTCCGTACCACTCTGGTGCGGAACGTGTCCTAGTGGACCTTCGACGTTCAATAGTAACTTGATCTGAAGTTTCATGATCATCATCATTAACTTCCTCTATAGCCAGTGTAGGCTCCACAGAAAACTTCCAATGATGCGCTACTCTCTGGTTCGAGTGGAGGTACAATTACCTCATCAAGTTCTATTTTTCCCCCACTTACTTCTTTCGAGATAAACTCTTTCTCAAGAAAGGACCCATTCTTGGCAACAAAGACTTTGCCTTCGGATCTGAGGTAGAAGGTATACCCAATAGTCTCTTTGGGATATCCTATGAAGACACACTTTTCCGCTTTGGGTTCGAGCTTCTCAGGTTGAAGTTTATTCACATAAGCATCGCATCCCCAAACTTTTAGAAACGACAGCTTAGGTTTCTTTCCAAACCATAATTCATACGGTGTCGTCTCAACGGACTTTGGCGGTGCCTATTTAAAGTGAATGCGGTAGTCTCTAATGCATATCTCCAAAATGATAGCGGTAAGTCGGTAAGAGACATCATAGATCGCACCATATCCAATAGAGTGTGACTATGTCGTTCAGACACACCATTTCGCTGAGGTGTACCAGGCGGCATGAGTTGTGAAACAACTCCACATTTCCTTAGGTGCGTGCCAAACTAGTGACTTAAATATTCTCCTCCATGATCAGATCGTAGGCACTTTATTTTCCTGTCATGTTGATTCTCCACCTCACTCTAAAATTCCTTGAACCTTTCAAAGGTTTTAGACTTGTGTTTCATTAAGTAGACATACCCATATCTACTCAAGTCATCAGTGAGGGTGAGAACATAACGGTAGCCACCGCGAGCCTGGACGCTCATTGGACCGAATACATCGGTATGTATTATCTCCAATAAGTCAGTTGCTCGCTCCATTGTTCCAGAGAACGGAGTCTTGGTCATCTTGCCCATGAGGCATGGTTCGCACGTGTCAAATGATTCAAAATCAAGAGACTCCAAAAGTCCATCAGCATGGAGCTTCTTCATGCGTTTGACACCAATATGACCAAGGCGGCAGTGCCACATGTAAGTGGGACTATCGTTATCAACCTTACACCTTTTGGTACTCACACTATGGACATGTGTAACATCTCATTCGAGATTCATCAAAAATAAATCATTGACTAGCGGGGCATGACCATAAAACATTTCTCTCATATAAATAGAACAACCATTATTCTCAGATTTAAATGAGTATCCATCTCGCATCAAGCGAGATCCAGATACAGTGTTCATGCTCAAAGCTGGTACTAAATAACAATTATTACGGTTTAAAACTAATCCCGAAGGTAGATGTAGAGGTAGCATGCCGACGGTGATCACATCGACCTTGGAACCATTCCCGACGCGCATCGTCACCTCGTCATTTGCCAGCCTCCACTTATTCCGCAGCTCCTGCTTGGAGTTACAAATGTGAGGAACTGCACCCATATCAAATACCCAGGATCTACTACGAGCGCTGGTTAGGTACACATCAATAACAAGTATATCACATATACCTTTAATGTTGCCGGCCTTCTTATCCGCTAAGTACTTGGGGCAGTTCCGCTTCCAGAGACTGGTACCCTTCAATAAGAGCACTCAGTCTCAGGCTTGGGTCCATTCTTGTTCTTCTTCCCGGCAACTTGCTTACCAGGCGCAGCAACATCTTTACCGTCCTTCCTGAAGTTCTTCTTACCCTTTCCTTTCTTGAAACTAGTGGTCTTATTCACCATCAACACTTGATGCTCCTTTTTGATCTCGACTTCCGCTGATTTCAGCATCGAGTACAACTCAGGAATGGACTTCTCCATATCCTGCATGTTGTAGTTCATCACAAAGCTCTTGTAGCTAGGTGGGAGCGACTGGAGGATTCTATCAATGACCGAGTCATTCGGAAGATTAACTCCCAGCTGAGTCAAGCGGTTGTGCAACCCAGACATTTTGAGTATGTGCTCACTGACAGAACTATTCTCCTCCATCTTACAGCTGAAGAACTTGTCGGAGACTTCATATCTCTCGACCCGGGCATGAGCTTGGAAAACCTGTTTCAGCTCTTGGAACATCTCATATTCTCCGTGTTGCTCAAAACGCTTTTGGAGCCCCAGTTCTAAACTGTAAAGCATGACACACTGAACAAGGGAGTAATCATCGCACCATGACTGCCAAGCATTTGTAATGTCTTGGTCCGCTGGTAAAATGGGTGGGTCACCTAGCGGTGCATCAAGGACATACAATATTTTGGAAGCTATGAGGATGATCCTCAAGCCACGGACCCAGTCCGCATAGTTGCTTCCATCATCTTTCAGCTTGGTTTTCTCTAGGAACGCGTTGAAGTTGAGGGTCACATTAGCGTTGGTCATTGGATCTACAATATAGATTGTAAAGACAATTTTAGACTAAGTTCATGATAACTAAGTTCACATAATCAAATTATTTAATGAACTCCCACTTAGATAGATATCTCTCTAGTCATCCAAGTGACACATGATCCATGTCAACTAGCCCGTGTCTGATCATCACGTGAGACGGACTAGTCATCCATGGTGAACATCTCCATGTTGATCGTATCTTCTATACGACTCATGTACAACCTTTCGGTCTTCCGTCTTCCGACGCCATGTCTGTATATGCTAGGCTCGTCAAGTCAACCTAAGTGTTTCGCGTGTGTAAATCTGGCTTACACCCGTTGTATGCGAACGTTAGAACCTATCACACCCGATCATCACATGGTGCTTCGGAACAATGATCCTTAGCAACAGTGCACGGTTAGGATGAACATCTTTCTTGAAATTTATTGAGAGATCATCTTATTCACTACCGTCATTCTAAGAAAATAAGATGTAAACATGATAAACATCACATGCAACCAATATAGTGGCATGATATGGCCAATATCATCTTGCTCCTTTGATCTCCATCTTCGGGGCACCATGATCATTACTGTCACCGGCACGACACCATGATCTCCATCATCATGATCTCCATCATTGTGTCTTCATGAAGTTGTCTCTCCAACTATTACTTCTACTACTATGGCTAACTTTTAGCAATAAAGTAAAGTAATTACATGGCATTTATGATTGACACGCAGGTCATACAATAAAATATGACAACTCCTATGGCTCCTGCCGGTTGTCATACTCATCGACATGCAAGTCGTGAATCCTATTACAAGAAGATGATCAATCTCATACATCACAATGCATCACATCACATCCTTTGGCCATATCACATCACAAGGCATATGCTGCACAAACAAGTTAAACATCCTCTAATTTGTAGTTGCAAGTTTTTGTGTGGCTGCTATAGGTTTCTAGCAAGAACATTTCTTACCTACGCCAAAACCACAACGTGATATGGCAATTGCTATTTACCCTTCATAAGGACCCTTTTCATCGAATCCAATCCGACTAAGGTGGGAGAGACAAACACCCGCTATCCACCTTATGCAACAAGTGCATGTCAGGCGGTGGAACCGGTCTCACGTAAGCGTACGTGTAAAGTTGGTCCGGGCCGCTTCATCCCGCAATACCACCGAATCAAGGTAAGACTAGTAGTGGTAAGAAAATTAACAAGATCGACACCCACAACAACTTTGAGTTCTACTCGTGCATAGATTCTACACATAGACCTAGCTCATGATGCCACTGTTGGGAGACGTAGTAGTAAATCAAAAAAATCCTACGTGTTCACCAAGATCTATCTATGGAGAAACCAGCAACGAGTAAGGGGAGAGTGGATCTTTGTACCTTTGAAGATCGCTAAGCGGAAGCGTTACAAGAACGCGGTTGGTGGAGTCGTACTCGTAGCAATTTAGATCACGGTGGACTTCGATCTTAGCGCCGAACAACGGCGCCTTCGCGTTCAACACACGTGCATCCCGTCCTATGCCTTGATCCAGCAAGGAGGAAGGAGAGGTTGAGGGAGATCTCCGGAAGCACGATGGCGTGGTGATGGTGGAGCTGCGTGGTCTCCGGCAAGGCTTTGCCAAGCACTAGGGAGAATGAGGAGAGGGAGGAGTAGGGCTGTGCCGAGAGAGGAAGAAACTTGTGTTCTTGGCAGCCCAAAAACCACCACTATATATAGGAGGAGAGGGAGGAGGGTGCCTACCCCTAGGGTTCCCACCCTAGGGTGGTGCGGCAGCCCTAGATGGGTTCTGGCCGGCGGCCAGAGAGGGGAGAGGGGGAGGGCGCAGCCCTAGTGGGCCTTAGGCCCATCTGGGTCTAGGGTTTCCCCTCCCTCCCAACTTTCCTGCGCCTTGGGCCAGGGTGGAGGGCGCACCAGCCCACTCTGGGGCTGGTCCCTTCCACTCTCAGCCCACGCAGCCCTCTGGGGCTAGTGGCCCCACTTGGTGGACCCCCCGGAACCCTTCCGGTGGTCCCGGTACGTTACCGGTAATTCCTGAATCACTTCCGGTGGCCAAATGCTCACTTCCTATATATCGATCTTTGTCTCCGGACCATTCCGGGACTCCTCATGACGTCCGAGATCTCATCCGGGACTCCGAACAACCATTGGTAACCACGTACACTATTTCCCTATAACCCTAGCATCATCGAACCTTAAGTGTGTAGACCCTACGGGATCAGGAGACACGTAGACATGACCGAGACACCTCTCCGGTCAATAACCAATAGCGGGATCTGGATACCCATGTTGGCTCCCACATGCTCCACGATGATCTCATCGGATGAACCACGATGTCTGGGATTCAATCAATCTTGTATTCAATTCCCTTTGTCTACTGGTATGATACTTGCCCGAGAGTCGGTATCCCTATACCTTGTTCAATCTCGTTACTGCCAAGTCAAATTACTCGTTCCGTAACACATAATCTCGTTGCTAACTCCTTAGTCACATTGATCTCATTATGATGATGTCTTACCGAGTGGGCCCAGAGATACCTCTCCGTCATACGGAGTGACAAATCCCAGTCTTGATTCGTGCCAACCCAACAAACACTTTCAAAGATACCCGTAGTGCACCTTTATAGCCACCCAATAACGTTGTGATGTTTGGCACACCCAACGCATTCCTACGGTATCTGGGGTTTGCACAATCTCATGGTCTAAGGAAACGATACTTGACATTGGAAAAGCTTTAGCAGACGAACTACATGATCTTGTGCTATGCTTAGGTTTGGGTCTTGTCCATCACATCATTCTCCTAATGATGTGATCCCGTTATCAATGACATCCAATGTACATGGTCATGAAACCATGACCATCTATTGATCAACGAGCTAGCCAACTAGAGGCTCACTAGGGACATGTTGTGGTCTATGAATTCACACATCCATTATGGTTTACGGTTAACACAATTATACCAGGAACAATAGACAATTATCATGAACAAGGAAATACAATAATAACCATTTTATTATTGCCTTTAGGGTATATTTCCAACATTTTCATCATATTGCTTGAGTTTATCCCTCTACATCATGTCATCTTACCTAATGTGTTACTCTGTTCTTCATGAACTTAATACTCTAGATGCAAGCAGGAGTTGGTCGATGTGTGGAGTAATAGTAGTAGATGCAGAATCATTTTGGTCTATTTGGCACGGACATGATGCCTATATGCATAATCATTGCCTTGGATATCTTCATAATTATTCTCTTTTCTATCAATTGCCCAACAGTAATTTGTTCACCCACCGTAATACTTGCCATTATGAGTGAAGCCTCTAGTGAAACCTATTGCCCCCGGGTCTATTTTCCCTCTTATATTTTCAGATCTAAAACCAAAAATACCAAAAAATACATTGCTGCATTATTTTTACCTTTTGTTTTACTTTCCGTTCAAGCAATCTATCTCTATCAGATCTCATCCCTGCAAAGTAATCGTGAAGGGATTGACAACCCCTTTATAGCGTTGGGTGCAAGAGTTTGATTCTTTGTGTAGGTACACCTATTGGGGACTTGCTTGTATCTCCTACTGGATTGATACCTTGGTTCTTAACAACCGAGGGAAATACTTATCTACTTTGCTATATCACCTGTTCCTCTTCACGGAAACCAATGCATGCTCAAGAAGTAGCAATGCGTGTCGCTAAAGCACGTGGGGTCGATCTGTGGTGTCGCAGTTTAGGAGTCGCTTGACAGAAGATCCGGGTCCTGTTTGGCCATAGCGGATCCGGGCAAAACGACTAGATTGGGCGTTCTAGACAGCCCAAGGGCGAAGGCCACCTTGGAGGTGGGGCCCGATTTCTTTGGTGTCGAGGCGTCGGGATGTGCGGGCTCCCCCATGAGAGTTGAGGGTCCCAACAAGACAAGTTCTCCCCATGAATCGGCGCCAAACTCTAGGGTTCCGAATATGATTCGTTGATTGGGGGCGAAGCTTCCGATCTAGCGAAGATGGCTGGTCAGGTCGGCGTGCGACAAGACGTTGCCTCCTGTGAAGATCTGACCAGTGAAGAGAATATCCTGGCTGCATATCTCATTTGTAGCGACTCGACCTGAAAGGTCGACTCTCCGGTGTTTCTGTACCATCCCAAGATCATGCTGGTACACACATGGTACATCAATGTATATATCAAAGTGAAATCACACAGCTTTATTAATCGAAAATCTCATATCGAGTTCTTTATTACAATAAAAATTACAATAAAGTGGCTGAAGGCCAACTCATGAGAATAACTAATCTTGCGGAAGCTTCAAAGGTAGTTGAGTCCATCTGACTCCAAGGGCATCTCACCGAGCGTAGAGCGTATCCTCACTCCTCGTCAGAAAAGTACTCTGCAACATGATATGTTGCAGCCGTATAGGTCAGCATATTGAATATGCCGACAATGTCACAAAAGAGGGGGTGTAAAGTAATCATCTATTCTATATGCATATATGGTAGGTGGGCTAGTAAGTTTTGCATAAAGCCAATTTTTCCTACAACAAGAGAGGGCAAAAGCATTATTACTATAGTGTTGGTTGATTAATGAGATGGTTCCACCAACCAATTCTCATACCCAAGTTGTCATTAATACCCACATCAATGTAATTATTTGTGTTGAGAATTCCATATAGTTTCAGTTCCTTTGGCTCAAACTGTCCATGACCATGGACACGGCTAATCGATTAGGTTTGGGTACTTTGCAGAGTTTTGCACACGTTCCCCACAAGATTTCATCGCCTCCGTTGGATTTCTCGCACTTCAGGGTGTTTGAGAAACGGATGACCAAAACATGGTCTTCTAAAGGGTTTCCCCGAGACTCTGTCGGTGCCCATCCTTTCCTACCGTTCTTCTACATATCGTAGCACCACCTGTCCAGGGTCACCACGATATCCAACCAAGCTAGAGCCCATAATGGCTTGTGGCTGTGCAGGTAAGCCTTGGGTCTTGAAGCATCCATCCATCTCTTTGTGCCTGGGTGGACCTTTCCACATGAATACTCGCACTTCTCCGGAAATAACATCTAGGCTAACCACTCGTTTCTCCAGGGCGTCGTTCAACCATCAGCCACCTAGAGGTATGTTGAAAACTCGGAGTCTTGAAGTCTTGATCATCTTGTAGGTCTTGAAATTATTATCTCACAACTCTCCTGAATCACACAACCAACCCCGTCTACTAATAGCATAGCAAAATTAAATCAACGTTTCCCGGGGCCAATGTGTCAAAGGGTTGAGGGTTGCCTACCACATGATACTACATTGAGTAACCAAGTTTCCAAATTACCTACTTTGCATGCAATTGGGGAGATGGTATAACTAATGCAATAAAAACATAGGTATACATGGTCAAAGTGACTTGCCTGGCTGACGATCCTCGTACTCAAGTGACTCTAGATAACAAGCTTTGCACTCCGGATAATCTAACGAATCAAACAAACCACACAATAAGCATAACCACAATACAACTCCTACAACAGCAAGGTAAACAAAATACTTCAACAAATAAATAGCACAATCAAAAGGAAGAATCACTCAAAGTATAAGACTCTAAATTTTTTGATGTCAAATCTCTACTAAGACATAACAAGTCAAAAAAAATTGTGTTGAACAACTAGCCATTTACATAAAAGAAAAGTAAATACAAAATTTTGTTAGAAAATATAAAGTATTTCATTATAAAATTCTTTTGCAAAAAGAGTTACTACAAAACTTTTTTTCTAAACAATACTAAAGGTGAAAATAAGATTTACCTATTCAAACTAGAGCACAAAACAAATAAAAAAATATTTTTATTAACAGAAAATAATTCACCTAATGTTGAAACAACAAAACCTAATGAAATCTAAAAACAAAAGTTAAACTAATTCAGATTCAAACTAAAACTAAAATCAAACTAACTAAACTCTATTAAGAACTAGATAGATTCTTTTTTTGTTAAAAACCCTAACCAAATTCATCCTAAAAATTCTCAATCTATGGAGGATGATAGTTCTAACTAATACAAAATAGTGGCAAAAAGATTCACTCAAAAATAATTTTTTAAACTCTAGTTATACAGATTTTAGTAATTTAAGAAAATTTGGTTAGATTCAAATTTAAAGTTCAAATTTGAAATCTAAGACCACAGGATGAACTACATGAAATTTGTGACCTAATGCAAAAATAATCAATTTAAAACACTAATTAGTTTAAAAGATATAACACAAATAAAATCAGAACACATTCTGTTTTCTAAAACAGAAACAGAAAAAGAAAAAAATTAGCTAACGGACAGAGGCTACATGGCAACTTCCTATTGTTCGAAAGCGCGCGCGTGCGGGTGTTTGCGGCGAATGACCGAACGTTAGAGGATACCGTTTCGATATTTTAAGTGATCTAATCTAACGCGTCGGATATGAATCGAACGGTCCAAGGGGTGTGCGGTGGGTTACAGAGGGGATGTCGAGGTTTCCGGCGAGGTCAATAGTGGCTGGACGTCGGAGGTGGTCGAAGGTGGTCTAGCGGTGTCGGGGGCAGCGTCCGAAGAGCTCCAACGACAGCAACGAAGATCCGGCGTCGAATGATGGCGTCAGACGGGGCTGGGGACGATGGAGACGACGGCTAGGACCTCTGGGGGGTTCGGTTGGAGTCCGAACTCCGGCGAGGTGGTGCGGTGGCGTTCTGGCGAGGGTAGAGGGAGGCTCGGGGTGGAACGGAGAGTGGAGAAGCAGTGGTTACTTATAGGCCAGATGCGGGGTCGGGAGAGGGAGAGAGGAGAGAGATCCGCGGGGGAGGGATCGCCGGCGAGGTCGGGGGCGAGGGGAAGGGGATGAGAGCGCTGATGAAGCTGTCGGATAGTGGGTTCTACGAGTCAGTATGAGAGAGGGTGATGTTTGCGTGTCGGTGGCCGATCCGGAGGAATCTCGGGACTAGAAGGCTGTGGGCCGGCCGGTTTGCTAATTAAATTGTTTAAATACGTTTCCTTTTCTATTACCATAACATTTAAAATCCTTTAATGCATTCAAATCATTTCCAAAACTAGGACATATATATATCAAAATGATCAGGCGAATAAATGCTATTTAATGAACATTTTTCCTCTGTCAAAAATGAATACTTAAAAAAATTCATTTTTCAGAAAATGCCTAATTGATTTTAAATTCTTTTGAGATAAACTTTCAAATAAACCTCTGGTTTTATTGTTCAAATAATTCACCAAGATGCTCCTGGTGTGGAGTGTCATGTTACTCCTCTCTGTTTTTGAATAATTCCAAAGATTTTCAAATAAATGAAACATGTAAATTGAGAAAAGAAAGGGGCCTTTTAGAAATCCAAAAGAAGAACTTCAACAATTCATTTCATTCAAACAATGTGATGATGATGCATAGCTATATTTCATAATATTCCAAAAATGAAATTTTGGGATGTTACAAACCTACCCACCTTAAGATTAATCTCGCCCTCGAGATTCGGGTTGGCTAGAAAATAGGTGCAGGTGGTCCCTACGAAGATCTTCTTCGCGTTCCCAGGTGGCTTCTTCCTCGGTGTGGTGACTCCACAAAACTTTACAAAACTTGATGGTCTTGCTACGGGTAACTCTGTTGGTAGTCTCGAGGATTCTAACAGGCTTCTCCTCGTAGGTCAGGTCACTATCAAGTTTTATGGCTTCTAGGGGCACTATGTCTCTCAAAGGAATATCAGCCATCTCAGCATGGCATTTCTTAAGCTAGGAAACATGGAAAACATCATGAACTCTGGACAATCCTTCCGGCAATTCCAGCTGGTATGCAACTTCGCCTCTATGTTCAAGAATTTTGTAGGGGCCTATGAATCTAGGTGCTAACTTTCCTTTAACACCAAACCTCTTGATTCCTCGAAGTGGGGACACACGAAGGTATGCTCGATCTCCCACTTCATATGTCACCTCCTTGCATTTGTTATCAGCATAGCTCTTCTGCCTAGGTTGAGCTATCTTGAGTCGGTCTCGAATCAGTTTGACCTTTTGTTCAGAATCTCGGATAAGATCGGGACCAAAGAGTTTTCGGTCTCCAACACCATCCCACATCAATGGTGTTCTGCACCTCCTTCCGTATAAAGCTTCAAAATGGGCCATCATCAGACTAGTCTGATAAATATTGTTGTACGAGAACTCTGCATAAGGTAAGTTGTCATCCCAACTGGACCCATAGTCTAGCGCATAAGCTCTCAACATGTCCTCCAAGATCTGGTTAACTCTCTCGGTCTGTCCATAGGTCTGCGGATGAAAAGCTGTACTGAATTCCAGCCTTGTACCCAAAGTTTCATGTAACTGATGCCAAAACTTTGAGGTAAATTGTGTTCCTCTATCTGACACGATACTCCTCGGAACTCCATGCAGACATACGATCCTGGTCATATATATCTTGGCTAACTTAGCACTGGTATAGGTGGTCTTCACTGGAATGAAATGAGCCACCTTGGTCAAGCGATCGACCACTACCCAGATGGAATCATAACCTGAACGGGTCCTGGGTAATCCTGTGATGAAGTCCATACCAAGCTTATCCCATTTCCACTCGGGTATCGGCAAAGGTTGGAGTAACCCTGCTGGTTTCTGATGTTCCGCCTTTACTCGCTGACAAACATCACATACCGCAACATGTTCGGCAATATCCTTCTTCATACCTGTCCACCAGTAACTTTCCTTCAAATCAAGGTACATCTTGGTGTTGCCTGGGTGTATCGAGTAGGGTGAATCATGGGCTTCTTGAAGTATCAACTTCCTGAGCTCTGGGTCATTGGGCATGTGGATTCGGTTCTCAAACCATAGAGTACCTTCTTCATCTTCACGAAAGTCTTTAGCTTTTCCATCCTTCATTCTCTGCTTTATCTCATCTATCTCCTTGTCCGATTTCTGGGCTTCACGAATTCTTTCGGTCAAGGTGGACTGGATCTCTAGTGTGGCAACATATCCTTTTGGAACTATCTCTAGCCGGAGCTCTCTGAGATCATCGCTTAATACCTGGGGTAATCCTCCTGCTATGAGTGTGTTCACATAACTCTTCCGACTCAAAGCATCTGCTACAACATTTGCCTATCCTGGATGGTAATGCAGTCTCATGTCATAGTCCTTGATTAACTCTAACCATCTCCTCTGTCTGACATTCAACTCCTTCTGTGTGAAGATATACTTCAGGCTTTTATGATCAGTGTAAACATCACAACTATTTCCGATAAGGAAATGTCTCCAGGTCTTGAGTGCGTGCACTACGGCTGCTAGTTCCAAATCATGGGTGGCATAATTCAACTCATGGGGCCGTAGTTGTGTGGATGCATAGGCTACAACTTTTCCCTCTCGCGTGAGTACTCCTCCAAGTCCTTGACGTGATGCATCACAATAAACCTAGAAGTCCTTCCGAATGTTTGGCAGTATCAACACTGGGGCTGTGACCAAACGTTTCTCCAACTCCTGGAAACTGGCCTCACATTCCTTAGTCCAGATATACTTAGACTCTTTCTTCAACAACTTTGTCATGGGCTTGGCAATCTTTGAGAAATTCTCAATGAACCTTCGGTAATATCCGGCAAGTCCGAGAAAACTACGGATCTCCTTAACTGAGGTGGGTGACTTCCACTCAGTGACTACTTCAACCTTAGCGGGGTCTACTGCTATTCCTTCTCCGGAAATAACATGTCCAGGGAATCTGACTTCCGTCAGCCAGAATTCACATTTACAGAACTTGGCATATAATTGATGCTCTCTAAGCTTCTCTAGAAGTAAACGCAAGTGTTCCTTGTGTTCTTCCTCGCTCTTGGAGAATATCAAAATGTCATCGATAAACACCACGACAAACTTGTCCAAATATTCCATAAACATTGTGTTCATCATATTCATGAAGTAGGCAGGAGCATTAGTCAAACAAAAAGACATGACTGTATACTCATATAAGCCATACCTTGTGGTGAAGGCTGTTTTGGGTATATCCTGTTCACGAATTTTCAGTTGGTGATACCCTAATCGAAGATCGATCTTGGAGAATACTTTGGACCCTACTGGCTGATCAAACAGGTCATTAATCATCGGTACAGGGTACTTATTCTTGATAGTTACCTCGTTCAATGCACGATAATCGACCACCATCCTCAAGGTTTTATCTTTCTTCTCCACCAAAAGTACTAGGGCTCCCCAAGGTGAAGAACTTGGGCGAATATATCCCTTATCCAATAGCTCCTTAATCTGCTTCTTGATTTCTACTAAATCATTTGCGGGCATCCGATAGGGTCTCTTGGAAATTGGGGCTGTTCCTGGTAGTAGCTCTATTAGAAACTCAATCTCTCTATCTGGTGGCATGCCTGGTAATTCCTCCGGGAATACATCTAGAAAGTCTTGTACAACCGGCACTTCCTCCTGAACAACTCCTATGAGGGAATTTAACCGAGCACTCATTTGTGTGCGTCGGGATACATACTTAATCCTCTTGTTCTCCGGGGTGGTGAGCAAAATAGACTTGCTAGGGCAATCAAGGTTTCCTTCATACTTGGTCATCCAATCCATGCCTAGGATTACATCCAATCCCTGGGATTCTAAGACGATGAGGTCAGTGGGAAAAACATGATTTCCTACATGGAGTTTCAATGCGTGACATCCTATCCCTGCCATCATCATCCCACCTAGGGAATTGACTTTAATGGGCTGACTAAGGGTTCTGGTGGGTAAACCATACTTTTCCACAACTACCCTTGATATGAATGAGTGAGTTGCACCAGAATCAAAAAGTACCATAACTGGACGTGAATGCAATAAAAACTTACCAACCACAGTCTCGGGCTGATCATAGACTTCTTCCACATCAAGGTGGTTCACCTGAGCACGAGGAAAAAGATTTGGCTTCTTAGTTGCGGAGTTGCCGTTGTTCTTGTCGTTTCCATTTCCTTGCTTGTTCTGAGGACATTCAGTGGCATACTGCCCTGTCTTCTGGCACTTGAAACAGGTGATATGGTTCATATCCTTCTGAGCTGGAGCAGGACGGTGTTGGTTGCCATTCCCACTTCCATTGCCATTCTTGAAGTTGCCATTGTTGGGACGATTATTCCCATATCCTCCATGGTTATGGCCTCCATGGTTGTGCACATGATGAGTGTGTCCTCCATACTTACTGGTCCCTGATCCAGTATTTCCTGAGTACGGGGAGTAGCGGGGCTTCTGTTGAGCTCTAGAGTGAGACTTCCCCTGTCCATACTTCCTCTTGCGGTTTTCGACTTGCTGCTGCTTCCCCTCCAAGATGAGGGCCTTTTCTACCAGCTCCTCGTAGTTGTTGAAAGTAGCCACCATCAGCTGCATGCTCAACTCATCGTTGAGTCCTTCCAGGAACTTCTCCTGTTTGGCTGCATCATCGGCCACATCTCCTGGTGCATAACGAGCCAACATGCTGAATTCATCCACATACTGGGCCACGGGGCGGTTCCCCTGGCGTAAGTTGTGAAACTCACGCTTCTTCAAACTCATGACTCCAGCTGAGACATGAGCAGTGCGGAAGGCTAGCTTGAACTGCTCCCAAGTCACACCAGCAATGGGGTACGTGGTGGTGTAGTTCTCCCACCATGAAGCTGTTGGTCCCTCCAGTTGATGGGCAGCGAAACGCACCTTTTCAGCCTCAGTGCATCCAGCGATGGTGAGTTCCCTCTCCATCTTGCGGAGCCAAATCATCTGCCACAATGGGCTCAGTGCCACTGGAGAAAGTTGGTGGATTCAGCCTCAGAAAACGGGTGAGGTTGTCTCCTTGAGGTGGAGGGTGGTTGTTGTGGTTGTTGGTATGGTTCTGGATCAACAGCTGCATCAGGGCATTCTGCTGCTGGAGAAGTTGTGTGAGTTCCGGCGGGAAGGTGAAGTCGAGCTCACGTCGCGAAGGCATCTTGTTGTTTTCAGAGGGGTGAGAATTAGAATAGAACAAGGCCCTAAAAGAAAATTTCACTACCCATATGCAATGCAACAAACATATCACACCAAACACTCATTCATTTATTCAACTCAAGGTTCAAACATCGAGATACAAGTCTCCAAATCAAACTAAGCATCGACCTACGCTTTAACGACGAAAATAAAGATACATGGGGGCAAAACTAAAGTTCTTCTAGAAGTACATGGTGAAGTGGCCTCCTCTGGTGACGCTCTCCTCATAGTCATCATCGTTGCTGATCAAGGGAGCAATGTCTCCTTCTGGGTGAAGATTTCCCCCCATGTCCAACTATTCCTCCAGAGTTGCAATGCGAGTGTTCATCTTATTGATCCTCTCTATGAAATCCTTCACTTCATGCTCATGCTGGTACTTGGCTTCCCGTAGGTCAGCTTCGAGGTCAATCTCGTGGTTCATCAGCCTCTTGATCGTCTTTGTGTCGACATGTACCCGAAGCTCGAAGGTCCTGATGTGCGTCTCCACAGTCTGGATATAGGAAATGGTGGAGTCTTCAGTGGGACTATTTATGATATTTCCATTGGCATCCCTGCGACAAACCACGCTGAGTCCTGGTGAAATGGGACCACCCCTGTATTCCTCCTGAATACGTCCAAGGGCACAGTGAATTGCCATGTCCCTCCCAAGAATCCAGCTAGGTGCCACAAACTTGAAGTCGATGGGTTCCTTACGATTTCCAAAGATCTTTCCGGGGATGTGCACCTCGATCCTGTAGCGACCATCTTGTGGAAAAGACATGATAGGAGTCCCGGTGATGCTTGGCAAAGTGATCCTTACGTCCCTGACGGTCTTCACCAGCTCCTTGCCAAAGGGCATCATCACGTCAGGCTGACAAAACTCCGTGATCAAAACTGGGATGAAGGTGGCCATCTATAAATTTTGAAATAAATCGGAGGGAAGTCAGAAACGAGCAGATGAGAATATAAGAATTTTAAAGACAAAAGAGAAATAAATCCTAAGACTTTTCCAATCCTAGAGGTTACGTCCTACGGTCAGCGTGTGCTCTGATACAATTTCTGTAGCGACCCGACCTAAAAGGTCGAATCTCCGGTGTTTCTGTACCATCCCAAGATCATGCTGGTACACACACGGTACATCAATGTATATATCGAAGTGAAATCACACAGCTTTATTAATCGAAAATCTCATATCGAGTTCTTTATTACAATAAAAATTACAATAAAGTGGCTGAAGGCCAACTCATGAGAATAACTAATCTTGCGGAAGCTTCAAAGGTAGTTGAGTCCATCTGACCAAGGGTATCTCATCGAGCATAGAGCGTATCCTCACTCCTGGTCGGAAAAGTACTCTGCAACATGATATGTTGCAGCCGTATAGGTCAGCATATTGAATATGCCGGCAATGTCACAAAAGAGGGGGTGTAAAGTAATCATCTATTCTATATGCATATATGGCAGGTGGGGTAGTAAGTTTTGCATAAAGCCAATTTTTCCTACACCAAGAGAGGGCAAAAGCATTATTACTACAATGTTGGTTGATTAATGAGATGGTTCCACCAACCAATTCTCATACCCAAGCTGTCATTAATACCCACATCAATGTAATTATTTGTGTTGAGAATTCCAGATAGTTTCAGTTCCTTTGGCTCAAACTATCCATGACCATGGACACGGCTAATCGATTAGGTTTGGGTACTTTGCAGAGTTTTGCACACGTTCCCCACAAGATTTCATCGCCGCCATTGGATTTCTCGCACTTTAGGGTGTTTGAGAAACGGATGACCAAAACATGGTCTTCTAAAGGGTTTCCCCGAGACTCTGTCGGTGCCCATCCTTTCCTATCGTTCTTCTATATCTCGTAGCACCGCCTGTCCAGGGTTACCACAATATCCAACCAAGCCAGAGCCCATACTAGCTTGTGGCTGTGCAGGTAAGCCGTGGGTCTTGCAGCATCCATCCATCTCTTTGTGCCTGGGTGGACCTTTCCACATGAATACTGGCACTTCTCCAGCAACATCTAGGCTAACCACTGGTTTCTCCAGGGCGCTGTTCAAACATCATCCACCCAGAGGTATGTTGAAAACTCGGAGTCTTGAAGTCTTGATCATCTTGTAGGTCTTGAAATTATTATCTCACAACACTCATGAATCACACAACCAACCCCGTCTACTAATAGCATAGCAAAATTAAATCAATGTTTCCCGGGGCCAATGTGTCAAAGGGTTGAGGGGTGCCTACCACATGATACTTCATCAAGTAACCAAGTTTCCAAATTACCTACTTTGCATGCAATTGGGGAGATGGTAGAACTAATGCAATAAAAGCATAGGTATACATGGTCAAAGTGACTTGCCTGGCTGACGATCCTCGTACTCAAGCGACTCTAAATAACAAGCTTCGCACTCCGGATGATCTAACGAATCAAACAAAGCACACAATAAGCATAACCACAATACAACTCCTACGACAACAAGGTAAACAAAATACTTCAACAAATAAATAGCACAATCAAAAGGAAGAATCACTCAAAGTATAAGACTCTAAATTTTTTTATGTCAAATCTCTACTAAGACATAACAAGTCAAAAAAATTTGTTTTGAACGACTAGCCATTTAGATAACAGAAAAGTCAATACAAAATTTTATTAGAAAATAGAAAGTATTTCATTATAAAAAATTTGTGCAAAAAGAGTTACAACAAAACTTTTTTTCTAAACAACACTAAAGGTGAAAATAAGATTTACCTATTCAAACTAGAGCACAAAACAAATAAAAAAAATATTTTTATTAACAGAAAATAATACACCTAATGTTGAAACAACAAAACCTAATGAAATCAAAACAAAAGTTAAACTAATTCAGATTCAAACTAAAACTAAAATCAAACTAACTAAACTCTATCAAGAGCTAGACATATTCTGTTTTTGTTAAAAATCCGAACCAAATTCATCTTAAAAATTCTCAAACTATGTAGGATGATAGGTCTAACTAATAGAAAACAGTGGCAGAAAGATTCACCCAAAAATAATTTTTTAAACTCTAGTTCTACAGATTTTAGTAATTTAAGCAAATTTGGTTAGATTCAAATTTTAAAGTTCAAATTTGAAATCTAAGACTACAAGATGAAACTACATGAAATTTGTGACCTAATGCAAAAAAGAATCAATTTAAAACACTAATTAGTTTAAAAGATATAACAAAAATAAAATCAGAACACATTCTGTTTTCTAAAACAGAAACAGAAAAAGAAAAGAAAAATTAGCTAACGGACAGAGGCTACGTGGCGACTTCCTATTGGTTGAAAGCGCGCACGTGCGGGTGTTTGCGGCGAACGACCGAACGTTAGAGGATACCGTTTCGAGGTTTTAAGTGATCTAATCTAACGCGTCGAATATGAATCGAACGGTCCAGGGGGTCTGCGTTGGCTTACAGAGGGGATGTCGAGGTTTCCGGCGAGGTCAACGGCGGCCGGACATCGGAGGTGGTCGGAGGTGGTCGAGCAGTGGTCGGGGGCGGCGTCCGAAGAGCTCAGACGACGGTGACGAAGATCCAGCATCGAATGATGGCGTCAGAAGGGGCTGGGGACGATGGAGACGACGGCTATGAGCTCTGGGGGGCTCGATTGGAGTCCGAAATCCAGTGAGGTGGTGCGGTGGCGTTCTGGCGAGGGTAGAGGGAGGCTCAGGGTGGAACTGATAGCAGAGAAGCAGTGGCTACTCATAGGCCAAGTGCGGGGGCGAGAGAGGGAGAGAGGAGAGAGATCCGCGGGGGAGGGATCGCCGGCGAGGTCGGGGGCGAGGGGAAGGGGATGAGCACGCTGATGAAGCTGTCGGACGGTGGGTCCCACGGGTCAGTGAGAGAGAGGGCGATGTTTGCGCGTAGGTGGCCGATCCGGAGGAATCTCGGGACTTGAAGGCTGTGGGCCGGCCGGTTTGCTAATTAAATCGTTTAAATACGTTTCCTTTTCTATTGAGATAAACTTTTTTTTCATTTAATGAACATTTTTCCTCTGTCAAAATGAATACCTAAAAAAATTCGTTTTTCAGAAAATGCCTAATTGATTTTAAATTCTTTTGAGATAAACTTTCAAATAAACCTCCAGTTTTATTGTTCAAATAATTCACCAAGATGCTCCAGGTGTGGAGTGTCATGTTACTCCTCTCTGTTTTTGAATAATTCCAGAGATTTTCAAATAAATGAAACAAGTAAATGGAGAAAAGAAAGGGGCCTTTTAGAAATCCAGAAGAAGAACTTCAACAATTCATTTCATTCAAACAATGTGATGATGATGCATAGCTATATTTCATAACATTCCAAAAATGAAATTTTGGGATGTTACATCATTGCTTATGGCAAGGCGAGCCATCGATTCCTCTGGCGATCACAGCGAAACTCTCAGTGAAAGCACCAATGTCGGTGTCAAAACCGATAGACCTTGGGAGGGGGTCCCGAGCAATGAGACTAGGATCGATGGTACAGGGGACGAAGGAGGCGATGTTTTCCCATGTTCGGGCCCTCCTATGGAGGTAAAACCCTATGTCCTGCTTGATTATATTGATGGTATAAAGGTTACCTAGTTGATCTACCGCAAGATCGAATAGCTAAACCCTAGACGAGTTTCTCTGCCCTATAATCTAAAAGCCTCCAGCTTATATAGACGCCAGGGGTACCTAGGGTTTACACATGGTTGGTTGCACACCGAAGGGAAAAACATGCCTACGTACTATTTCAAACATGGAGGACATGCCACGACTCCTGAAGCTTCCTTCCTGGCAACTGGGCCTTTGATCAATCCAATGCTCAGCAAGTGGCTGACATAGTTCGGCCCATGAGAAATAGGTCGGCCATTCGAGGAACCCTTGAATCAGGACTCCCTCAGGGCCCCTTTGCAGTTCTACTAGGGTCATCGAAATGCAGAAAGAGCGAAAATAGATGTCAACACAAACGGATTTACCCAGGTTCGGGCCATCGTGATGTGTAGAAACCTACTCCTACCTTGGCAGATTATTAGTGATGTCCTGTTTACACGGAGCGCAGCTTGCTGGCAAGAATGCACATGAGTGCAGCTACTACATGCAAATGGACAGGGAGTCAATCCTGATAAATGTTGACATGGACCTCCTTTTACAGGGAAAGGGGTTACCAAAGTGGCAAAAAAATAATACACTATGTTGGTAGTGGCTCAGTGCCAAATGTTGGCAAACGCTGCATGGGAAACAAAAAAAATTCTATGCTTCATCAAGATCAATCTAGGAGATGAGCATCTATGAGAGGAGAGATCGGATCCACATACCCTTGTAGATCGTTAAGCGGAAGCGTTAAGAAACACAGTTGATGTAGTTGAACGTCTTCGCAATCCAAATCGCAAGCCGTCACACAATCCAATCAGAATCTGGCACCGAATGGACGACACCTCCATGTTCAAGACACGTACAACTTGATGAAGTCCTTGCCTTCTTGATCCAGTAAGAGGGGTGAAGTAGTAGATGAGTTCCAGCAGCACGATCATGTGGTGACGGTGGTGGTGAAGAACAATCTCTACAGGGCTTTGCCAAGCATAACAGAAACTATGACTAAGGATAATCTAGAGGGGTGGGGTTGCCGGCACACGGCTTGGGGAAATATTGATGTGTTCTGGGTGCTAGACCTGCCCCTCTATTTATTTGTTAAGCCCTAGGGCCGAAACTTGGAGAAAGAGCCTCCTCAATGTCGTTTTGGCACGCAAGGCAACAGTCCTCCTCGCACTCTAGGACCAGATGCCAGGGACTTCGGCGTCTGGGCCCAGATGCCAGGGTCCCTGGCGTCTGGCCCCTGGCCTCCACAAAACTCCGTTTTTCACCTTCCTAAAGCCTCGTGGGATTTACACCTTCGCCCAAATAAAGTGTTATTGTACCCGAACATTTCGGGAAACATCTGAAACCCCTTCCGGCGAATTTCGAAGACCAAACACTATTATCCCATATATTAATCTTTACCTCTGGACTACTCCAGACCTCCTCGTCATGTCCGGGATCTCATCCGGGACTCCGAACCACTTTCGGTCACCAACATAATAACTCAACTATACTTATATCGTCACCAAACGTTAAGTGTCTAGACCCTACGGATTCGAGAACTATGCAGACATGACCGGTACACCTTTACGGCCAATAACCAATAGCCGTACCTAGATGCCCATATTGGTTCCTACATATTCTACAAATATCTTTATCAGTTGAACTTCTATGTCAGGGATTCAGTTAACCCCGTATGTTGTTCCCTTTGTTCTTTGGTATGTTACTTGCTTGAGATTTGATCGTCGGTACCTCCATACCTAGTTCAATCTCGTTACCGACAAGTCTCTTTACTCGTTCTGTAATTCAAGATATTGTGGCTAACTCTTTAGTCACTTTGCTTGCAAGGCTTATTGTGATGTTGCATTACCGAGTGGACCCTGAGATACCTCTCCATCGCATGAAGTAACAAATCCCAGTATTGATCCATGCCCACTCAACAGACACCCTCAGAGATACCTGAAGAGCATCTTTATAGTCACCCAGTTACGTTGCAACGTTTGATACACACAAGGTATTCCTCCGGTGTCACTGATTTGCATTATCTCATGGTCATAGGAACAGATACATGACATGTAGAAAACTATAGCAATAAACTGAGACAACCATATGCTACATTCATAGTTTGGGTCTTGTTCATCACATCATTCTTCTAATGATGTGATCCCGTTATCAAATGACAACACATGTTTATGAATAGGAAACCTTAAGCATCTTTGATCAACAAGCTAGTATAGTAGAGGCTTACTAGGGACCCTTTGTTGTCTATGTATCCACACATGTATCCGAGTTTCCAATCAGTACAATTATAGCATTGATAATAAATGATTACCATGAACAAGGAAATATGATAATAAATAATTTAGTATTGCCTCGAGGGAATATTTCCAACAGTATCCCACTTGCACTAGAGTCAATAATCTGTCTCACATTACCATGTGATTTACACCCAATTAGTTCTAGGGTTAGATCATGTTTTGCTTGTGAGAGAGGTTTTAGTCAATGGCCCGCAACATTCAGATTCGTGTGTACTTTGCAAATCTCTATGTCATACTGTAGATGCTGCAACCACTCTCCACTTGGAGCTACTCCAAATGACTGCTCCACTATACGTATCCGGACTGCTACTCAGAGTCATCCGGATGAGTGTCAAAGCTTGCATCAACATAACCCGTTATGACGACCTCTTTATCACCTCCATAATCAAGAAACACTTCCTTAGTCCTCTAGTTACTAAGGATAATTTTCACCGTTGTCAAGTGATCCACTATTGGACCACTCTCGTACCCCTTGATGGACTCATGGCAAGGCACACAACAGGTACGGTACACAACATGGCATACTATATAGAGCCTATGGAAAAGGAATAGGGGACGACCTTCGTCCTTTCTCTTTCTTCTGCCATGGTCGAGCTTTGAGTCTTACTCAATTCCACACCTTACAAATCAGGCAAGAACTTTTTCTTTGACTGATCCATTTTGAACTCTTCCAAAATCTTCTCAAGGTATGTACTCATTGAAAGTATTATCAGATGTCTTGATCTATCTGTATAGATCCTGATGCCCAATATTTAAGTAGGTTCGTTCTAGGTCTTCCACTAAAAAAACTCCTTTCAAACAACCCTTTATGATTTCCAGAAATTCTACGTCATTTTCAATCAACAATATGCCATCCACATATAGTTATCGGAAATTCTATAGTGCTCCCACTCACTTTCTTGTAAATACAAGTTTCTCATAAACTTTGTATAAACCCAAAAACTTTGATCACCTCATCAAAAGCATATATTCCAACTCCGAGATGCTTGATCCAGCCCATAGAAGAATCGCTGGAGCTTGCATACCTTTTAACATCCTTAGGACTCACAAAACCATCTTGTTGTATCACATACAACTTTTCCTTGAGGAAATTGTTAAGGAAACGATGTTTTGACATCCATCTGCCAGATTTCATAATCGAAAAATGCAGCAACTGCTAACAGAATTCCAACAGACTTTAGCATCGCTACTTGTGAGAAAGTCTCATCGTCGTCAACTCCTTGATCTTGTCGGAAACTTCTTTGCGAAACATCAAGCTTTATAGATGGTCACATTTACCATGAGCATCTGTCTTCTTCTTAGAGGTCCATTTGTACTCAACGGCCTGCCGTTCAATAGGCAACTCTACCAAAGTCCATACTCGGTTCTCATACAAGGATCCTTTCTCGGATTTCATGGCTCCTAGACATTTGTTGGAATCTGGTCCCACCATCGCTTCTTCATAGCCCATCACTGTTGTCTAACAACATGACCTCCAAGACAGGATTGACATACCACTCAGGGGCGGTACGAGTCCTTGTCGACCACGAGGTTTGGTAGTAACTTGATCCTAAGCTTCATGATCATCATCATTTGCTTCCTCTTCACTTGGTGTAGATGTCGTAGAAACATCTTTATGTGTCGTGCTACCATCCAACTGAAGTGATGGTTCAACAACCTCATCAAGTTTTACTTTCCTCCCACTCAATTCTTGTGAGAGAAACTCTTTCTCATGAAAGGACTCATTTTAGCAACAAATACTTTGCCCTCGGATCTGAGATAGAAGGTATACCCAATTGTTTCCTTAGGGTATCCTATGAACATGCACCTTTCCGCTTTGAGTTCGAGCTTATCTAACATAAGCGTCGCATTTCGAAACTCTAAGAAATGACAGCTTAGGTTTCTGCCAAACCATAATTCATACGGTGTCATCTCAATGGATTTAGATGGTGCCCTATTTAAAGTGAATGTAGTTGTCTCTAATGCATAACTCCAAAATGATAGCGGCAAAACGATAAGAGACATGATAGTATGCACCATATCCAATAGAGCATGGCTATCACGTTTGGACACACCGTCACACTATGGTGTTCCAGGTGGCGTGAGTTGTGAAACAACTTCCATATTGTCTTAAGTCATATACCAAACTCGTAACTCATATATTCACCTCCACGATCATATCGTAGACATTTTATCTTCTTTTCATGATGATCTCAAATTTCACTCTGAATTTTCTTGAACTTTTCAAACATTTTAGACTTATGTATCATTAAGCAAGCATACCCATATCTACTCAAATCATCAGTGAAGGTAAGAAAATCACGATATCCACCGCAAGCTACAACACTCATTGGACCGCATACTTCAACATGTATCATTTCCAATAAGTCACTTACCTGCTCCATCATACTGGAAAATGGGGTCTTAGTTATCTTGCCCTTGAGGCATGGTCCACATGTCTCAACCTATTCGAAATCAAGTGAGTCCAAAGATCCATTAGCATGGAGTTTTCTTCATGCGCTTTACACCAATATGACATTTAGCGGAAGTGCCACAAGTGTGTGGTACTATCATTATTAACTTTGCATCCTTTTGGCATCAACATTATGAACATGTGTATCACTACAATCGAGATTCAATAAACCATTCACATTGGGTGCATGACCATTGAAGGTTTTATTCTTGTAAATAGAATAACTATTATTTTCTGACTTAAATGAATAACCGTATTACAATAAACACAATCTAATCATGTTCACACTCAATGCAAACACCAAATAATATTTGTTTAGGTTCAACACTAATCCCGAAGGTAGAGGGAGCGTGTGATGCTAATCATATCAACCTTGGAAACACTTCCAACACACATCGTCACGTCACCCTTAGCTAGTCTCCGTTTAATCCATAGCTTTTACTTTGAGTTACTAACATTAGCAATCGAACCAGTATCTAATACCTAGGTGCTACTACTAGGATTACTAGCAAGGTACAAATCAATAATATGTATATCAAATATACTTCTGTAAACGTTGCCAGCCTTCTTATCTACCAAGTATTTAGGGAGTTACGCTTCAGTGACCATTTCCTCATAATAGAAGCACTCACTCTCGGGTTTGGGTTCAACCTTGGGTTTCTTCACTCGAGCGGCAACTGGCTTGCCATTCATGAAGTTTCCCTTCTTGACCTTCCCCTTCTCGAAACTAGTGGTTTTACTAACCATCAACACTTGATGCTCCTTCTTGATTTCTACCTTTGTGGTGTCAAACATCGTGAACAGCTCAGGGATCATCTTTTCCATCCCTGGCATATTTATAGTTCATCGTGAAGCTCTAGTAGCTTTGTGGTAGTGACTTGGAGAACTATATCAATCACTATCTTATCTGGAAGATTAACTCCCACTCAATTCAAGCGATTGTAGCACCAAGACAATCTGAGAACATGCTCACCGATTGAGCTATTCTCCCTCATCTTTGCAGGCAAATAATCTTCTTGGAGGTCTCATACCTCTCAACACGGGCACGAGCCTGAAATCCAATTTCAGCTCTTGGAACATCACATATGCTCCGTGATGATCAAAACGTATTTGGATCTTGAATTCTAAGCCATAATGCATGACGCACTGAACTATTAGGAGTCATCAGGACGTGCATGTTAGATGTTCACAACATCCACGGTCCCCGCTTGATCGGGTGGTGCACTGAGTGGTGCATTAAGGACATAATCCTTCTATGTAGTAACTGAGGACAATCCTCTAATTACGGACATAGTCCGTATAATTTCTACCATCATCTTTCAACTCTATTTTCTCTAGGAACGTATCAATAACACAGGGGAGCTATAGCGCGAGTTATTGATCTACAACATAATTTTGCAAAGACAACTTAAAATATGTTCATGATAATGAGCTCAAATAATTATATTACTAAAGAAGTCCCACTCAAATCAACATCTCTCAGGTTGTCTAAGTGTGACATGATCCAAATCCACGAACCCAAATCCGATCATCACGTGAGATGAGGTCGTTTCAATGGTGAACATCTCCATGTTGATCAGATCTACTATATGAATCATGTTTGACCTTTCAGTCTCTTGTGTTTCGAAGCCATGTCTATACATGCTAGGCTCGTCAAGTTTAACATGAGTGTTCTGCGTGTGTAACACTGGCTTGCGCCCGTTGCATGTGAACGTAGAGTCTATCACACTGGATCATCACGTGGTTCTTCGAAACGACGAACTTTCGCAATGGTGCACACTCGGGGAGAACACAATTTTATCTTGAAATTTTAGTGAGGGATCACCTTATAATGCCACCATCTTCCTAAGAAAAATAAGATGCATAAAATGATTAAAATCACATGCAAATCATAAGTGACATGATATGGGCATGAACTTGTGCTTTTGATCTCCATCTCCAAAGCACCAGCATGATCTCCATCTTCACCGGCATAACACCATGATCTCGATCATTGTGTCACCATTGGGGTTGTCGCGGCCACCATGCTTCTACTACTATTGCTACCGTTTAGCGATAAAGTAAAGCATTACATAGCGCTTAATGATTGACACGCAGGTCATACAATAATTAAAGACACCCTATGGCTCTTGTCAGTTGCTGTACTCATCGACATGCAAGTCGTGATATTCCATACAAAACATGATCATCTCATACATCACATATATATCATCGTGTCATTGGACATATCATATCACAACATACCCTGCACAAACAAGTTAGACGTCCTCTAATTGTGGTTGCATGTTTTACGTGGCTGCTATGGGTATCTAGCAAGAACGATTCTTACCTTCGCAAAACCACAAAGGTGATACACAAATTGCTATTCATCCTTCTCAAGGACCTCCTTTGTCGAATCCAATCCAACTAAGGTAGGAGAGATAGACACCCGCTAGCCATGTTTATGCAACAAAGTCACATGTCAGTGAATGGAACCGGTCTCTAGTACGTGGACGAGTAAGGTTGGTCCGGGCCTCTTCATCCCACAATAATGCTGAATCAAGAAAATACCAAGGGAGAAAGCAATCTGAGCATCAATGCCCACAAACTCCTTTGTGTTCTACTCATGATCTCATCTACGCATGGACCTAGATCATGATGGCACTGTTGGGGAACGTTGCATGGGATACAAAAAAATTCCTACGCTTCACCAAGATCAATCTAGGAGATGAGCATCTATGAGAGGAGAGATCAGATCCACATACCCTTGTAGATCGATAGGCGGAAGCATTAAGAAACGCGGTTGATGTAGTCAAAATTCATCGCGATCCAAATCGCAAGTTGTCCCGCATCCAATCACGATAGCACCGAACGAACGGCACCTCCGCGTTGAACACACATATAGCTTGATGACGTCCTCTCCTTCTTGATCTAGCAAGAGGGGCTAAGTAGTAGATGAGCTCTAGAAGCACGACAACGTTGTGACAGTGGTGGTGAAGAACAATATCTGCATGGCTTTGCCAAGCACAACGGAAACTCTGATGGAGGATAATCTAGAGGGGCGGGGTTGTCGACACACGTCTTGGGGAAATCTTGATGTGTTCTGGGTGCTAGCCCTACCCCTCTATTTATAAGTTGTGCCCTAGGGTCAAAACTTGCAGAAAGAGTCTCCTCAAAGTTGGTTTGGCACTCAAGGCAAGAGTCCTCGTCGGACTACAGGACCAGACGCCAGGTTCCTCAGTGTCTGGCCCCAGAAGCCAGGGTCCCTGGCGTTTGGCCACCTGGCCTCCCCAAAACTCCTTTTTGCACCTTCCTAAAGCCTCGTGGGCTTTACCCCTTGGCACAAATAAAGTGTTCTTGTACCTGAACATTTCGGGAAACATCCAAAACCCTTTCCTGTGAATTCCGGAAACCTTTAGGAGACCAAACACTATTATCCCGTATATCAATCTTTACCTTAGGACTATTCTAGAGCTCCTCGTCATGTCCAAGATCTCATCTAGGACTCCTAACAACTTTCGTTTACCAACATAATAACTCAACTATACTGATATCGTCACCAAATGTTAAGTGTGTAGACCCCGCGGGTTCGAGAACTATGCAGACATGACCGATACACCTCTACAGCCAATAACCAATAGCGATACTTGGATGCCCGTATTGGTTCCTACATATTATATGAAGATCATTATCAGTCAAACCTTTGTGTCAAGGTCCAGTTAATCCCGTATGTTGTTCGCTTTGTTCTTCGGTATGTTACTTGCCAGAGATTCGATCATTGGTATCTCCATACATAGTTCAATCTCGTTACCTACAAGTCTCTTTACTTATTCTGTTATACAAGATCCCGTTGCTAACTCTTTAGTCACTTTGCTTGCAAGGCTTATTGTGATGTTGCATTACCGAGTGGGCCCTGAGATACCTCTCCGTCACACGGAGTAACAAATCCTAGTCTTGATCCATGCCCACTCAACAGACACCCTCAGAGATACCTGTAGAGCACCTTTATTGTCACCCAGTTACATTGCAACATTTGATACACACAAGGTACTCCTCCAGTGTCAGTGAGTTGCATGATCTCATGGTCATAGCAACAAATACTTTACATGCAGAAATCTATAGCAATAAACTGACACGATCATATGCTACGTTCATAGTTTGAGTCTTGTCCGTCACATCATTCTCCTAGTGATGTGATCCTGTTTTCAAATGACAACACATGTCCATGGCTAGGAAAACTTAACCATGTTTGATCAACGAGCTAGTCTAGTAGAGGCTTACTAGGGACACTTTGTTGTCTATGTATCCACACATGTATCTGAGTTTCCAATCAATACAATTATATCGTGGATAATAAACGATTATCATGAACAAGGAAATACGGTAATAACTAATTTATTATTGGCTCTAGGGCATATTTCCAACACCAAATACCTAACCCTGATGCCTTAGGACAAACACATTAAATGTGTCATGAGGTGTCACACCGGCACCATGTCCCGCCAAGGATGGCCTCTCTTTCTATGTCGTCCACCTATCTACCTTTTATTTCTTTGCCACGCCACCTGGATATGAGTTAATAAAGGTGGATTAATCCTTCGGAGCGGTCACGTACCCCGTAAGGCTCTACCTAACTGCATGCCCGCCTGACACCTCACTGATAAGCAACAATCAAGATGATGAGGTGGAGCGGTGGCCTGGTAGTGCGAGTCTGTCGGCACGGAGCTTGTTAGGCCTTCTCGTGCCGACAAGATGGCTTACTTGCAACTTGGTCTTCAGTTGGCTATATCTTTAGTTCATCTATCCTCTAGTAAGGCTTGATGAGCGAGAAGTACTATCGTCTGTCCACATGTCAGGATACTAAAGGACCCATTCCTTAGTACACCAACAAGCACCTACACACACAAAACCAAACACTTGCACCCAACGCGGGCAAGAGGGTTGTCAAGCCCCTTGAACTCATTACTTGCAAGGATTAAATATTGATATAAATAGATATTGTAAAATAAAAATAAAATAAAAGTAAATAATATGCAGCAAGGTATTTTTGAAGTTTTCGTATTTATGTTTAAGTAGAACTAGGGCCATAGTGTTTGCTAGAGGCTTCTTTCTTGAAAATAGCATACGATTTGTAGAAAATTATTGTTGGGCAATTGAGAGAATTGCGCATAGTTATGACTTGTTATTCATGAAAATGATCATGTATATTGGCATCACGTCCATAAAAAAGTTGACCGAAATGTTTCTGCATCTACTACTACTACTACACTTCGAGAGCACTTCTATGCTTGCCTCTCTAGGTATTAAGTTCATAGCAAACAAAGTAATGCTTCGAGCAAGGTGACATTATGTAGACAAAATAATACAAGCAATATGTTCAGATCATGTTGTTTTATCCTTAATGGCAACAATACAAATACGTGTCTTGTCCCCTTCTGTCAAGATTGAACCCACTACAATGCACCACTCCTGCTGAAGATAAATCAATCTAGTTGACCAAACCAAATTTATTGATCGGAGAGAAATACGAAGCTAAAATAATCATGCATAATATAATTCAGAAAAGACTTAGTTACTTTCGATGAATAGTCTGATCACAAACCCACAATTCATCGGATCCCAACAAACACACCGCAAAATAGACATCGGATAGATCACCGTGGGAATCGCGGTGAACTTTGTATTGAAGATCAAAGAGAGAGAAGAAGTATCTAGGTACTAGCTATGGACCCGTAGGTCTATGGTGGACTACTCACGCATCATCATGGAGGCAGAAAGGTTGATGTAGATTGCCTCCATGGTTGACTCCCCTCCGATAGAGTACCAAAAATAGTCTCCACATGGCCTCCCGTCAGAACACAAGCTTGCGGTAGAAAAAAAGTGTTCCGTATGGCTCTCTGTTGGTTTCCTGATTTCCAATATTAATGGACATTGAATTAGTTCAGACGGAGCCATGAGCGACCCACAAGGCATCAGGGCATGCATATCCCCTTGGGCGTGACGTATTTCCTTTCCATCTCCTCGTATGGCTTCTGGACTCCCCCCGAAGCTTCATGTCTCTCTTTTGTCCAGGAAAAATCATCAAAAAGTTTCATAGTGTTTGGACTTTGTTTGGTACAAATTTCCTGGAAAACCAAAAACATGCAAAAAACAACAACTTGCACTTGGCACTGGGTTAATAGGTCAGTTCTCAAAAATGATGTAAAATAGCATACAATTGCATATAAAAATCCTAGATTTATAATATAATAGCATGAAATAGTAAAAAATATATAGATACATTGGAGACGTATCGGCGTCTTAAAAACTAGAGCTTCTCACAACAAGCATTGGGTATCGATAGGGAACGTGTGTCACCTTTTATGGGCGAAGCAACACCTGCTGCCTCTTCTCGCCTTGATTTTTTTTCTAGAGGCAACATAGACCAATAGGAGTGTCGTTCTAAAAGCTGGAGTTATTTTGGCTTCGTTTTTCCTTTTTATACATTATTTGATTTTTCTAGATATTTAATGTTCATTATGCAAATTTGAATGATAAGCACATGCTTGAGTGCACCAAAATGGGTTGAAAAATCATATGTGTGTTTTTGGCTGCATGTTTAGGTCCCCTGCAAGAAATGGGAAATAATTTCAAACCTCTTGGTGTCTTGTCTCAAATTCTAGTAAATCCAAATCTTGTTAGAAATTCATGAAACTTCGCATGTTGTCATGGCATGGCACATATGTGCCGCGGTACAAAAATGTTTCAATTTGGGGCAAGTTTTGGCACAAGCCTCTTACAAATAGGAGCTTCTCACAATAAGCTATGTGGTTCCAATAGGCAACGTGTGTCACCTTTTTTGGGCAAAACTACATCCGCTGCCTCTTCTCCCCTTGATTTTTTTTCTAGAGGCGACATACACCAACAGAAGTCTTCTGCTAAAATATGAAATTGTTGAGGGTTCGTTTAGCCTTTTTTATACAGTAATTGAGTTTTCTAGACATTTAATATGCATAATTCAAATTTGAACTGCAAGCACATGTTTTAGAGCACCAAAATGGGTTGAAAATCATATACGTGTCCCTGGCTGCATATTTAGGTCTCATGCAAGAAATGGACTCAATTTCGAACATCTCGGCGTCGTGGCTTGGCCATAGAGACTGAGAATCTAGGTTTTAAAATTCCAATAAACCCAAATCTCGTCAGAAATCCATGAAACTTGGCATGGTGTCATGGCATGACAAATATGTGCCGTGGTAAAACTTTGTGCAATTTGGGACAAGTTTTAGCACAAGCCTCTTGCAATCCGGAGCTTCTCACAAGAAGCTATATGTGTTTCCGACAGGGAACGTGTGTCACCTTTTATGTGCAATACGACATTCGCTGCCTCTTCTCGCCTTGATTTTTTTATAGAGGCAACATAGATTAATAGGAGTGTCATTCTAAAATATGGAATTATTCAGGGTTTGTTTGGCCGTTTTATACATTAATTGAGCTTTCTAGGCATTTAGTGTGCATGATTCAAATTTGAACTACAAGCACATGATCCAGTGCATGAAAATGGGTTGAAAAGTCATATACGTGTCCTTGGGTGCATGTTTAGGTCCCATGTAAGAAATGTGAATGCATTTCAAAGATCTATGTGTTTTGGCTCGTTGCAAACAATAAGAATCTTGGTTTTTTAAATTCTTGTAAATCTAACATGTGTCATAAAGTCATGAAACTTGGCATGGTGTCATGACATGACACATAAAGACATTGTCAGAATTTGTTTTCCAAATTGAGACACATTTCCGAATTTTTCTCCTACATGCAACATTGAGAATATTGGTTTAAATTACAATAAATTCAAAACTCACAAAAAATTCATGAAATTGAGCAGGGCGTCATTATATAGCACAAATATGTTGTGATATTTTTCATGTCTATTTTGAGAGAAGGTGCAAATATTAACTCAACAAAGGCATTTTGGAACAAAAAAGTTCCACGTTACCATGGCAAACACTCGTATTATTTACAAATCATGGGTGTTCTACAAACCATTTATGTGCTGCCACGCGTCACGTCTTTATTGGCTAGGAGGTGTCGTCAGACAATTGTTTGAATAGACGAGGGCGTGCCAGCAGTACGCTGCAGGGGCTCACCGGGAAGCAAGCCCTTTGACTTGCATCGCCGCCCGCTGAAAGCACAACTTCTCCCTAGGCGGTTTTGGTAATTAATAACAACATATATTTCAATGTGCTAATGTTTACACTAAGAATATTTTAGCAAAAAGTTCAATGTTATGATTGGCAAAGGATTGTGAGGAGACCCCAAGATGTAGGCATAGGATTGCCAAGCTACAAGCATGAAGACTCTACATTTTACTTTGTGAGAAATCACTTTGAGTCCATAGGAAAGTCGATACTATCAAAAGGGGGTGAGGTATTAATGTTCAATAAAATGCTCAAAATTATGAAGTGTTAGTCACCAAAAACACCCACAGGCTCTCTCACAAAGATTTTTTTCCTAGAACCTACCACTCAAAATCGGTGCCACCAAGATTTCCATATCGGCTACACCGAGTCAAAACCCTAGACAGAAACCCTTGGCAAAACCCACTTCTTGGTACTACCAACTTTCACTTTGGTGCAACCGAGTTTTGGTGACCAACTTCTTGTTGCCTATTTCACAAGAATCGAAATTTCCGAGAATTCTAAATCGGTCTCACCAAGTTGTGTAACTGCTCTCGGCCACTCCTATCGGTGCCACCAAGAATTCCATATATATCTCACCGAAATGCCAAAGTTGCCACATTTTGCACTAGTTGGTGCAACCCAGTTTTCACTTTGGTTTCACCGAGTTGGGCAATAATGTTGTAACGGTTGGGTTTTTTGGAGATGCCTATATATACCCCTCCACCACATCCCACTCACAAGAGAAGCACTCAGAACAGACTCACACTTCCCATATCCATATTTCTGAGAGAGAACCACCTACCCTAGTGTTGAGGTCAAGATCATCCACTCCAACCATATGGATCATGATTTCTAGCCTCTCCAAGTTGTTTTCCACCAAATCAATCTCTTCTACCCAAGCCAAATCTGTGAGAGAGTGATTGAGTGTTGATGAGACTATCATTTGAAACACAAGAGCAAGGAGTTCATCGTTACTACCGAGCCTATTACCTTTTGGAGGGTGGTACCTCCTAGATTTGTTAGGTGTCACTTGGCAGCCTCCTACTTCGTGTTGTGGTGTTGAAGGAAGAAGTTTCTAAGGGCAAGGAGATTGCCTACTTCGTGAAGATCTACCCCGAGTTAGGATAGTCCTCCGTGGACATAGGCCATCATGGTATATACAAGGTTGCTTCTTCATGGAACCCTTCATGGGTGGAGCCCTCCGTGGACTCCCGTGGCCGTTACCCGACGTGGGTTGAAGTCTCCATAAACGTGGATGTATGATAGAGCCACCTATCGGAACCACGGGAAAATTCTTTGTGTCTACAATTAAATTGATCTTGCTACCCTTATCCTCTAATCTATGCTTGTCTTTACTTTCCACTGCAATACTCGCAGACATACATGTGTAGGGTGCACTTGATATTATAGAATTGCTAAAATTTGCCAACCAATTAACTTAGGAAAAGGCTAGGTCTTTATTTGGTCAAGTAGTCTAATCACCCCCCTCTAGACCTACTTTCGATCCCTACAAGTGGTGTCAGAGCTTTGGTCTCCATTGCATTGGTCTAATAACCAAGGAGAGTATGGCGTCTAGTGAGGGAAACTATCATCGTAGAAGTCCATATTTTGATGCTACTAATTATGCTAGTTGAAAGCATAAGATGAAAATGCATATTCTTGCTCAGAACCCCGATGTATCGGTTGTTGTTCGTGTTGGCTTGCAAGGTTAATTCTTTGGTGATGGAAAGGAACCGGATCGTGAAATGACCGCGGAAGAATTCAAGATGTTGCAATACAATGCTCAATCATGTGACATTCTATTCAACTGACTATGCCCCGAAGAATTCAACAAAATAAGCTGTCTTGAGAAGGCAAAGGAGATTTGGGATACTTTGGTTGATATGAATGGAGGTATCGACTCCGTCAGGGAATATAAGTTGGATGTGCTTCAAATTCAACTTGACAAGTTCAAGATGAAGGATGGCGAAGGAGTCACAGAAATGTACTCTAGGCTTGCTGTCATAACAAATGGGATTGTCGTCTTAGGAAGCGAAGAAATGACCGACAAATTCATCATCATGAAGATACTTAGAGCCTTGGATAGAAAGTATGACACCATGTGCACATTGATCCAAATGATTCCAAACTACAAAGATCTCAAGCCTACGGAAGTGATTGGACTGATTGTTTCTCATGAGACGTCACCCAAGGAAAAGGAAGAACTTCACAACAAGTCAAGCGGTGCTTACAAAGCCTCAAGTGAAAATCCCACTACATCAAGCGACAACCTGGTTACCAATGAAAAGATAAGTCTCATGGTTAAGAAATTAAACAAGTTCTACAAGAGTAGAGGCAAAGAGAGAAACTCCAACTCAAGATATGAAGAGAAGCATTCATCTAGTCGTGACCGAAATTGTTACAATTCTGGAAGGCCTGGACACTACTCCAATGAGTGCACGGTCCCCCACAAAATAAGGGAATAGTGTAGGATCGAAACTAGGTCTAGAGGGGGTGATTAGACTACTTGACCAATTAAAAAACTACTTTTTCCCAATTTTAAGTGTTGGCAGATTTTAGCATTCATAGCAAGTCAAGTACACCCTACACATGCATGTCTACGAGTATAGCAGCAGAAAGTAAAAACAAGCATGAATAGTAAAGGAAAGGGTAGGAAGATCAAACGCAATTTGAAGACACAATGATTTTTTCCATTGTTCCAATAGGTGGTGCTATCGTATGTCCATGTTTATGGAGTCTTCAATCCACGGAGGGTAATGCTCGCGAGAGTCCACGGATGGATCTACCCACGAAGGGTTCCACGAAGAAGCAACCTTGACTATACCATGATGGCCTACGTCCACGGAGGACTAGCCTAACTCGTGGTAGATCTTCACGAAGTAGGCAATCTCCTCGCCCTTACAAACTTCTTGGTTCACTCCACAACACGAAGTAGGAGGCTCCCAAGCGACACCTAACCAATCTAGGAGGAACCACCCTCCCAAAGGTAATAGGATCGATAATGTTGATGAACTCCTTGCTCTTGTGCTTCAAGATGATAGACTCCTCAACACCCAATCACTCTCTCACAAATTTGGCTTTGGTGGAAGAGATTGATTGGGTGGAAAGCAACTTGGGGAGGTTAGAGATCAAGATTCATATGGTTGGAATGGAATGGCATGAGATCAACAAATGAGTAGGTGGCTCTCTCTCAGAAAATCAACTTGGTTTGAGTGGGGATCTGTTCTGAGTGCTTCTCTTGCAAGTGGGTGGTCGTGGAGGGGTATATATAGGCATCTCCAAAAATCCAACCGTTACACCTAATAAGTCAGACTCAGTGACACCAATGTGTTAATCTCGGTGGTACCGAGTTGCCTTAAAGGTAGCAACTTTGGAATCTCGGTGATACTGATATGTAAAACACGGTTGCACCGATAAGGTGACCAACGGTCAGATTGCCAGAATCGGTGATGCTGATTCAACAAACTTGGTGGTACCGATTTTGTGAATTTGCGCAACAGGAAGTTGGCAACCCAAACTTGGTGGCACCAAAGTAGAATCGGTTGCACCGAATGGCTAGGGTTTGGCAGAGTCTGTCTGAGGCTGAGAATCGGTGGCACCAAGTGAAAGCATTGGTTGCACCGACTTTGGATATTTGGCTTTGGACCGACTTATTTGGAAGAGCTTGTGGGTGTATGTGGTGACTATCACTTGTGCACGTATGAGCATTTTGTTCACCAACAGTACCTTACCCCCTTTTAATAGTATTGGCTTTCATATGTACTCAAAGTGATTTCTCACAAAGTAAAATGTAGAGTCCTCTTGCCTGAAGCATTGCCAATCTATTTCCTTGCATCTTGGCGTATTCCACAATCCTTTTTCCAACCCATAATTGAACTTTTCTTGAAACATGTTTAGTGGAAACATTAGTTCAATGCCATATATGTTGTTATTAATTACCAAAACCACCAAGGGAGCAAATGTGCTTTCAATCTCCCCCTTTTTGGTAATTGATGACAACATATAGATCAAAGCTTCGACATATAATGTAATCAATCAATATGATCATCGCTTTGAGAAGTATGTGATAAGCAAGAGCTACCCCTAAATTTGTGCATTATTTTTAAATTTGCGTTTGCAAATGCATAATCGATTAGGTACATGGGGCACTTCTTCCATGTCACATACTACTTGGTGGCGTGCGAGAGTAATAAGAGTTAATATCATAGAACAACGCGCAAAGTGAATGGTCATCTCATAACCATCAAAGGGAGAGGAAATAGTAGCAACACACATTAAAGTGTATGATCAAACAAGAACAAAAGTATAACACATCCAAACGAAAAGACCAAATGTTTTTAAAACAGCAATAAAACCAAACGCTCTCTCACTCGAAGCCTAAAGATCTATATACAACTTCTCCCCCTTTGGCAACAAGTTACCAAAAAGTTCAAAGAGATATAGCAAATCGTCCTTCTAGGGATGATCTCCTCCGGTGGTCGATGTCGGAGTCGAGAGAACTGCGTCAGCGAAGACCTCTGCAGATATCCTGCACGGAGTTGGAGTAGCAACTGGTGGCACTGGAGGAGCTGATGGAGCTAAAGTGATAGTAGCTGGTGCAAACGATGAAGGTCTCATCTTTGGAACTGGCACAGTAGGTGTCCTGGCATTTGTCCTGAACTGGGCAGTCGTCCTGACAGGTGCACAATTCTCATCATCATGAGAATCATACTCTGAAGAGATTCGATGGATAGGAGCTTCATCTACTTCCTTCTTGAGCTCGTTCACGGTCTGGGTCAGCCCATCCACCTTGTCATTGAGGGTCTTCACTCTATCCTCAAAGATGTTCACAAGGCTTTCCTGATCGTCCAATATGATTTTGATATCCTTCTTCATGTCCAGGAATGTAGAGATCAAGAGATCCATGTGCTCATTCCTGGATCTAGGGACTCGAGAACTAGTGGCTCTAGCTGCCTCTGCTTCTATGTCTGCATGTGCGTGAGATGTAGCTGACGTGGGATGGTCTTGGTCCATCACCACAACGTTGTCTTCAAAATCTGGTTGTATGGGAAAGTGGGTTCTGTCCAGAGCAAAGATGTGCTTCTCCAGCTTGGAGTTGATGAGCATCTGAATGTAGGGTGCATAGCAGCATGAGTGCTTCTGATCAGCAGCAACCCTCTTCACAGCCTCCACTATCAGATCCATCACTCTGAATCTCTGGTGCTGGTCCATATGAATCATCAGGTTGATGGAGTAGCCTCGGATCATCTTCTCGTCACCTGACTTGGTCATCAAGGTATGCCTCAAAATAGTATTGATGGTGCGAAGACTGCCTGGAAGTGATAGATAGCTCCTAGCTTGTGGGACTGAAGTTTTGCAATAGGAATGCCATTGTACATGTCCTTCATGGCATTGTGGCTTGCCTTGGACTCTGAGTATACGCATATATCTCCATCATGTGCCTCTGGGACTCCTAAGATGGCATCACATTGATACGTCTCCAACGTATCTATAATTTTTGATTGTGTCATGCTATTATATTATCTATTTTGGATGTTTTATATGCATTAATATGCTATTTTATATTATTTTTGGGACTAACCTATTAATCTGGACCCTAGTGCCACTTTCTGTTTTTCCTTGTTTTTGAGTATTGCAGATATGGAATATTAAATGGAGTCCAAACGGAACAAAATCTGTGCGATGATTTTTTCTAAAACAAAAGAGATCTACCAATCTTGGGGTGCACGGTAGGGAAGCTGCCAGGAGGTCAATGGCCAGGGGCACGGCCACCCCCTAGCCACACCTGGCAGGCATGCCATTTCCTGGCAGGTCTCCTAGCCCTAATCTTCGTCCTATTAATACCCAAATATTCCCCATACCAAAACGAGCCAGGCAAATACTTTTCCGCCGCTAGAAGCCTACGTTCCCGAGAGATCCAATCTTGGAGCCTTTTCTGGTAATCTGCCGAAGGGGGGTCCGATCACGGAGTGCATCTACATCAAATCCGTTGCCCCTCCGATGATGCGTGAGTAGTCCACCATAGACCTATGGGTCCATAAATAGTAGCAAGATGGCTTCTCCTCTCTCTCTTTGTCCTTTAATACCATGTTCTTGATGATCTTCATGGAGATCTATCTGACGTAATACTCTTTTGCAGTGTGTTTGTCGAGATCTGATGAATTATGGTTTTATGTATAGGTTATCCATGAATATTATTTGATTCTTTTCTAAATTCTTATATGCATGATTTCATATATTTGCAAGTCTCTTCGAGTTATTGGTTTGGTTTGGCCAACTAGATTGGTAATTCTTGCAATGGGAGAAGTGCTTAGTTTTGGGGTCAATCTTGTGGTGTCCTCACTGTTACGCCCAAGATGCGGTCCTATCCTTATTTCGGCACGAGGGCCTCGACAGGGATAGAAGCGCATCTCATCGTGTTGGAAGAATGGATATCATTACAAGTACATGTACAGAAGAGATGAGTATATGGAATTCGCTTACACTCGCCACAAGCTACATCAGAGTCACATCAATACAACAACATACTCAAACATCATATACAAGAGCAGGGTCCAACTACGGAAGAAATCAAACGATAAAATTACATCCATCCTTGCTATCCCAGGATGCCGCCTGGAACCCATCCTAGATTGATGAAGAAGAAGAAAAACTCCAAATCAAAACAAACATCACGCTCACGTTCAATCACCTCATTACCTGTACCTGCAACTGTTGTTGTAGTAATCTGTGAGCCACGGGGACTCAGCATTCTCATTTCCAAGGGTATCAAGACTATTAAAGCTAATAGGTGAGGTATGGTTAAGTGGTGAGGCTGCAACAAGCGACTAAGCATTTTTTTGAGTGGCTAACTTATGAATATAGAAAGTAAAGTATGGCGGTCTACGAATAACGGACACGAACTAGTAATGATCACTAAGTGATCCTGAACACCTACTTACGTCAATCATAACCCCACCGTGTTCTCTCTCGGATAAGAAGAGATAGTCACGGTTACGCACACAATTGGTGTATTTTTTTTGAATTTACTTCAAGTTTGCTATGACTGGGTTTTAAACAAAGTATCGAAGTTTGCCACATAACCGCGGGCATGGCTTCTCAAAAAGATTTAACCCTGCAGGGGTGCTCCAACTCATCCATCACAAATTAACCACACGCAACGGGAATAACCTCGACCACGGATCTCGCGATCATCCTAGGCAATTCCAAAGGAAATTTGACACCTCGAGATAGCCCGAAGAAGATAAGAGTTGCTCACTGAAGGCGTTCGAGAAGGGTAAAAAATCCATCAAGGCCGCCCAACGTGCCGACAATCCCGATAGGAGCCGCATGTCTCGTTCTCAGGGCACAACCGGATGAGCGCAGCGTACAGTGGCCTGATAGAAATCACCCGAGTTGCCCCGGGTTGGCCCCGCACACGACTCTGTTTAGGACCAGCACCATCATCACTGGCCCTCCTTGTATTATGTTAAATTAATCCATGAGGGGGCAACCCTTAATGCTTTAATAAGGTGATCAGTATTATTATGATGGGCAAATGTAGTACCAAAGTTGGGCCTTGCCAGAAAAGTTTTATCCTAAAACAAAAATCAAGGGGGTACCGATAACAACCCGGAGCATGTTAGGAGCGCTCAATTATGGAACATAACACCGGTTCACAAGTAACTAGGGCAGCAAGAGTGGAACAAAACACCAAGCAAAAGGCCAAGCCTTCCACCCTTTACCAAGTGTATAAGTGCATTAAATTAAATAGCAATAATATTGTGATAAGAAAAGAATGTCCATGTTGTCACATGGAAGCAATTGCACCTGCAGCTAGAAACGCTATAAGAAGGCTGAGCAAGCGGTAACATAGCCAAACAAAGGTTTGCTGGGATGTGGAGGGGTTAGAGGCTTTCATGGCAATGTTGGGAGGCTTGAGAAACAAGTGGTTGGTAGAGTGACACGACGATAAAAACGGAACAACTAGCATAACAATGATAGTATTAGTATCCAGGGAAATGTGTCATCTTGCCTGAGATCCCTCTTGGAAGAAGAACGATTCCATGAAGAAGACGAGCCAACGTAGTTGATCGAATCCTCACACTCCGAACGCTTTCGGAACTCTATCGATAAGGAAACAATCCGAAACAAACAATCAACACAAGATACACCACAACATATGCATAACATGATTCACAAATCGATATTATGCATGTCAAGTTTAATTATGCAAGGCACGACATGGCAAATCACATCAATCAAATACTACACATTAAGTGAAGCAGAATATGCAACGGGTTGCATATTGACAGAACTCCACGATCAAGTATTTAGTTCATTCTTGTTTATTTACTTGGTCACATTAAATATTGTGAAACATGGCAAGAGGTGAAGCAATAACAAACTACATCATCTAGGCATTTTAAATGAGGCCAGAAACCACATATAGCATTTCCGAAACATCCAAATATGCAAGTTATGATTTAGGTCCAGATATGAACTAACCATATTTTATATTTGTTAAACAACAGAATAAAGCATGACATGCAATTCTACACGTCATTCTAGTCGATTTACATATATAGAACATCTCAAACGGAACTACGGTCTAAAAGATATGACACGCACAAGATGAACATGACATGGATGCAAAATGCATGAAAATGACAACCACAACACGTCAAAACATGGATGCACTATGACAATATGAAACTACATGACATTATAAGCATTTTTCATATGTGGCATGTCCAAAACGGAGCTATGGTTCAACCACAACAAGCAACACAAGTTTTATATGAAATCTGCCCAAAACAGCAACATAGCATTTTTCACCCATGAAAACAATAAGCTACAAGATTCTAAAATGCACAAATTAAGCATGGGGCAGTAGCATATAACATACACTTCATTTCATCTTCACATATTAAACTCAACTTATGCATGGATCACATGGTAGGAAGCTCCCAACATGGCATATTGTACTAAGCAGTGTTCAGACTTAGTGAAAATAATCCAGTTTTTGACAGTTCATTTTTATCACGAAGGCATATTGAAAGCGGTAAAACTATATGCTACAGGTCATATTGTGGCATAAAAATTAACAACATGGTAGTAGACATTATAAGCTACAAGTAACTCCACTACACCAACCCCAAAGGACCTATAGATCATTAGCAAAACACATGGCAAGACAGCAACAAAATGTTACAGATTTCAGACTTAGAAATATTTAGCTATCTCCCAGAACTGCAGCATTGACTAGGCATATTGACATGGAAATAACAGAAGCATAGCAATCATATAAAGGCACGGCAAGGACTCTAACAGCATGTATACATGACACACTTCAAATCCTACCAAAGACACATGTTCATACGGGTCACGGGTTGCTTAATACAAAGCTCGCAAAATTGAACTTGTTGTTAACAGCAAACAGATTTATAGATTACGACAAAATGCAATTTGCAACAGAGTTTTGAGCACTTGGCTGGATTCTTATATGCATGCATATGACACTATCACATCGAGCACGAAGAGTAGAACAAAATACATATTAAGTTCATCCCAAGCGGATGCATATGCACAAAGTTAGAGCAAGACAAACACAGCATGATGATTTTGCTGACAGCCAGATGACTTAGAGAAAAAAAATACCCTAACGAAATCGGGATGAACAGGTTCGGGGACGAGCGGATCCAGACTGCGGGGGCGCTTGCTTGGACGAGCGAGGCAGTACCGGGACGAGCCTATCCCGGCCGTGGTCAACGGTGGCAGCGGTGAGGAGGCTGCCGGTAGGCGGCAAGGAGGCAACGACGAGGACGTCAGAGGCATGGGGCGGCTGGGGCAGCACGGATCCGGGGGTTGGGGACCCGGATCTGGCCGGCGGCGACCCCTACGGCAGCGAGCGACGGGAGCTCCGGCGACCTCGAAGACTCCGCGAGGCACGGGCTGGAGGCGACGACGCGGTCCGGCGGCGGTGGCGCGACGCGAGCCAGTGGGCGGCGGGCTAAGCAGACGCGGCAGCGGGGCATGGCGTAGGGCGGCTGCGAGCTTGCGGCACGGGCACGATGCAGGGCGGCAACGAGCTGGCGGGGGGGCTGCGCTAGGGTTCGGGGCAGGCGGCGCGGTGCGCCGGGGCTGCTCGGGCCCGCTTTGGCCCGAGGCGGGCCTCGGCTGAGCCGGGCGGGCCGCGGCGTCTTGGGGCGGCCAGGGGATGCGTGGCAGGCCCTGATTGGCTACGGGCAGCGGCTGCGGCATGGTAGGTGGTCGGCGGCGCGACAAGTGGCGGCGGGGCAGCGACTGTGTACGGAAAACAATGTAGGGAGGTTAGGGAGGCCAAAAATGGAAGGGGGGCATCTATTTAGAGGTAGGGAGGCTAGGTTTAGGGGGTTTTATCCATTCTCAAACCATAGGATGTCGATCCGACAGTCCAAAAGCGAAGGGGACTATCAAGGTGGTAGTGGGCCGTGTAGAGGGGGTGTGGGCTGAGGAGAGATGGAGAGGTTGTCCCATGGCACGAGTTTGAAACTCCAAAACATCCGACGAATAACCCGATGACGGTGCCGCTATGGGCGACCGTTCGGGTATCATACGGACTCTGATTGCGACGAAATTTGGCAGGCGGTCCACCTACCATATAGTAAGACCGCATGCCAGATTTCGACCCAATCCGAGAATTTTTTCCGCACGCCTTAAAAATGGGTTTTTTAACGATATCGCGGGCACGCGCGTGTGTGGTTGGTCTCGAAATAGGCAATGAAAAGAACGAAGAGAACCAGCAGCTACTCACGGATGCAAGTTTCCAAAAATGAGTGATCATGCCATGCAAATGATGCAATGATGAATGCAACACTCAAACAAAACACAGACAAGAATGGATAAAAAAGGGGAATCTTCTGGAGGGTCGGTCACGGGCTGTTACAACTCTCCTCCACTACACGAAGAGCTCGTCTCGAGATCTAGAATGAGAAGGGGAAGAGAAAGATCAATAGGAAAGGAAGAGGTAAAATTCAGTTGCTTCTTTGACAAACGAGTGAAACCAATGAATCTTGAAGGATGCAAAGAGATGAAGAATGACATGAGGAGCAAGCAAAATTCACAAGAAATTTCGGTAGCACTTCGGTTAAATGGATGAGCAAACGGATATGATCTTGATAAATTGAGATGATGAATCGAAGAGAGCACCCCCGGATGAGACAAATAGAAACTAGATCATTGGAAAGGAAGGCATGGAGAACAAAATGACATATTTCTACCACATTGAATTTGAAAGCACCCTTGGAAGGAAGGATAGAACGAGCTAATGGAAAATCAACAACGAAAAGAAACAACTAGTTGTGTACTTATGAAACACATCTCAAATTATGAGGTGAAAACCTGCCACAACAGAAACAGTTGGTTGCTTGAGAGCAACAAGAGATGAAAAAAACTTCTTTCACCAAGAAGAGAAGGAGAAAACTTGGATCATTTATGACACCATGATAGCAACAATCCTTAGGAAATGCCTTAGGTGAAATCCAATCCAAGATAACTCCAAGGAAGAAATGATGGGTTTACTTATCTTATTCTTGACAATTTTCCTTGAGACTCCTCATAACCAAGAATTTAATAACACCATCTCAAAAGGCAATGGAGAAGCAATTGAACTTAGAAATCCAAGATAAAGAACACTCGAGCACCTCCAACAAGAATCTTGAAGAACACTTGGAGAAGAATTACATCCTTAACAAACCACCATGAAGAAGCATTGAGATGAACTCCGGAATAAAAGTATGTTAGAAAAGAATTGAAGGTTGAAAAAGAACAAGATTGGGGCCTTCCCATGATTTAGATGATGCTTCGACACAAGATACTTGAGCAAAACTAGGAACTCCGGAAAGAAAGATGACCACTTGGGATAAGGAATTTGATATCATGAACAATTCTAGAAGGAGTATTGGAACCACTTGGATGAAACATGAATAAGAATTATGATATGCCTATCCTTCATCAAGTTAAATTGATGACAAACAATGGATTTCGCACACCACTTATTCTTCTTGAAAAAGAATGAAGAGAGGAATAGAGCACAAACTTGAAGAGGTCTTGAACGATACACCGGAAAGAATTAGGAACTAAGGAGGACACATGAGAATGAAGAGATCAACATTTGCCTAATAGAAACTAAACAAGGCACCAGAATAATTGAGATACGAACGAAGGAAGAACAATTGAGAAGATTTTGAGAACGAAAGCTGAAAGCTGAGAACAAAGAAATCTTCTGAAACGATGGCCTTCGGAGGATCGAGAAACGAAAACAATATGAAATGAACCGGATAGATAAGGATGGAATTACTCATGATCAAAAATAATTTGAGATGACAACACAAAGCTGAGACCCTGAATCTCCAAGAGAACGAGCAAAGATTTAAGAGAAACTCTCCTTCGGTCTTCAATGCTGAGAATGATGACGAGAAACAACACCATGAATTATTGAGACATTCCGGAATAATGAATAAGGAAAGGTTGAGCCAACAATGAAAATGATTTAGAAGCGATCTTCAAGAAGGCATATGACTGATGAAATTCATTCTTACGTCATATTTGAAGAGAACTTGAGAACATCTCTGGAAAGATTAGTAGAGTCGGGTAGGATCCTGGGAAAAAACCTGTGGGTTATGGGCCCACTCAAAAGAAACCACCGTTGAAACAATTTATTATAAAGAAAGATTGCACTGGTACAAATTAAAACCTTATGAGGTGAGAACCTTAAAATAATTTAAGAGGATAAGAATGAAAATGAATGTCTTCTTAGATATCTTCAACACTTCGGATAGAATAGAGGGGGGTGAATAAGCAAGAGACACTTGGATAAGAATTCCCAACAAGCATACCATAGAACAAATGAGGAATGATATGATGAACACTGAGAACTTGAATCGAATCCACCAGAAAATAAAACAAAGATGAATACTAATAAATGATAAACTTGAGCACTGAGCATCTTCACAATGAATCTCTGGATACGATACAGAAGAAAGATAGCCGAAGCATTTCATGAATAGAAAAGGCACATGGATGAGAATTTAATCATTGAATAAAAAGGGCGGGAGGGTGGGAAAAAACAAAGACAACTTGGGACAGATGAGACAAACTCCGGAGAAGAATATAGCGATTGATCTTGCAAATATTAGAGACAATTGACTTATTTTGAAGAGAAAGCACACCGGATAAAAAGAATTGATATGATAACTTGATTGAGCACAAGAATTAATAATTTCACAGAAATATGAGAACACTACTTACAAGATATGAAATCACCACTTGACATCGAAGCAACTCGAATTACTCTATTCAAAACAAAACAAAGGATGGGGCTTATGAAACAAGCCAGAACAAATTCATGACAGAGATTTCGCTCAATATTTTCGTGGTAAGGTTCGCACGGGTTCGATCGTACATTGGATTGTCATATTAAAATGACGCTCAAATATGCTCCCTAGGCATAGCGAACTACAAGTCTTGACGAAGCATAAATTGAGACTGTCCTCTGTAAGAAAGACCGTGAACAAACGAATCCACTAGATGTAAACCTACACCCCAACTGTATCCATCCTTCAACACATATAACAACTTCCCGGTCGGTCACCCATCCTAGAACTACTCCAAGCCAAGCATGCTTGACCTGAGAGTTCTGTTTGAATGGGCTACTAGGAAAGAAGGAATTTCTTATTGATATGAGTAGTCTATCATCCCTAATAAGCCAGGCTATCACATACACCACCACTCAAAGGAACTGACATCCTCGTCGGGTCATAGGAACGTTCCCTCTTGGCACAAACGTCTGTGCTTCTAGTCCAATACATGTGTCATTCCGTGTGCTGCAACGGGTCACCAACTTCGTGAACCACATGACCGCGCACCTGTCGGGAAACATCCGTCTAACCATGAGGGTTGGCTCTGATACCCACTTCTCACGTCCAAGATGCGATCCTATCCTTATTTCGGCACGAGGGCCTCGAAAGGGATAGAAGCGCATCTCGTCGTGTTGCAAGAATGGATATCATTACAAGTACATGTACAGAAGAGACGAGTATATGGAATTCGCTTACACTCGCCACAAGCTACATCAGAGTCACATCAATACAACAACATACTCAAACATCATTACAGAAGAGCTGGGTCTGACTACGGACGAAATCAAACAATAAAATGACATCCATCCTTGCTATCCCAGGCTGCCGCCTGGAACCCGTCCTAGATTAATGAAGAAGAAGCAGAACTCCAAATCAAAACAAATATCGCGCTCACGTTCAATCATCGCATTACCTGTACCTGCAACTGTTGTCGTCGTAATCTGTGAGCCATGGGGACTCAGCAATCTCATTTCCAAGGGTATCAAGACTATTAAAGCTAATAGGTGAGGTATGGTTAAGTGGTGAGGCTGCAGCAAGCGACTAAGCATTTATTTGAGTGGCTAACTTACGAATACAGAAAGTAAAGTATGGTGGTCTACGAATAACAGATGTGAACTAGTAATGATCACTAAGTGATCCTAAACACCTACTTACGTCAATCATAACCCCACCATGTTCTCTCTCGGATAAGGCCTCACCAGAAGAGACAGTCACGGTTACGCACACAGTTGGTGTATTTTATTAGAGTTTACTTCAAGTTTGCCATGACCGGGTGTTAAACAAAGAATCCAAGTTTGCCACATAACCGTGGGCACGGCTACTCGAATAGATTTAACCCTGCAGGGGTGCTCCAACTCATGCATCACAAATTAACCACACGCAGCGGGAATAACCTCGACCACGGATCTCGTGATCATCCGAGGCAATTCCCAAGGAAATCTGACACCTCGAGATAGCCCGAAGAAGATCAGAGTTCCTCACTCAAGAGTTTCGAGAATGGTAAAACAAATCTAGCAAGGCCGCCCGACATGCTGATAATCCCGATAGGAGCCACATATCTCATTCTCAGGGCACAACCGGATGAGCGCAGCGTATAGTGGCCTGATAAAAATCACCCGAGTTGCCCCGGGTTGTCCCCGCACATGACCCTGTATTATGTTAAATTAATCCACAAGGGGGTGACCCTCTATGCTTTAATAAGTTGATCAGTATTTTTATGATGGGCAAATGTAGTACCACAGTTGGGCCTTGCCAGACAAGTTTTATCCTAAAACAAAAATCAAGGGTGTCCCCATAACAACCCCGAGCATGTTAGGAGCGCTCAATTATGGAACATAACACCGGTTCACAAGTAACTCGGGCGGCAAGAGTGGAACAAAACACCGAGCAAACAGCCAAGCCTTCCACCCTTTACCAAGTGTATAATTTCATTAAATTAAGTAGCAATAATATTGTGATAACAAAAGAATGTCCATGTTGTCACATGGAAGCAATTGTACCTGTAGCTAGAAATGCTATAAGAAGGTTGAGCAAGCGGTAACATAGTCAAACAAAGGTTTGCTAGGATGTGGAGGGGTTAGAGGCTTTCATGGCAATGTTGGGAGGCTTGACAAACAAGTGGTAGGTAGAGGAACAACTAGCATAGCAATGATAGTAGTGGTATCCAGGGAAATGTGTCATCTTGCCCGAGATCTCACTCACAAGAAGAACGATTCCATGAAGAAGACGAGCCAACGTAGTCGATCGAATCATCACATTCCGAATGCTTTCAGAACTCTATCAAGAAGGAACAATCCAAAACAAACAATCAACACAATATACACCACAACATATGCATGACATGATGCACAAATCAATATGATGCATGTCAAGTTTAATTATGCAAGGCACGACATGGCAAATCACATCAATCAAATACTACACATTAAGTGAAGCTCAATATGCAACGGGTTGCATATTGACGAAACTCCACGATCAAATATTTAGTTGATTCTCGTTTGTTTACTTGGCCACATTAAATGTTGTTAAACATGGCAAGAGGTGAAGCAATAACAAACTACATCATCTAGGCACTTTAAATGAGGCCGGAAACCACATATAGCATTTCCGAAACATCCCCATATGCAAGTTTTGATTTAGGTCCAGATCTGAACTAACCATATTTTATATTTGTTAAACAACAGAATAAATCATGACATGCAATTCTACATGTCATTCTAGTCGATTTACATATATAGAACATCTCAAACGGAGCTACGGTCTAAAAGATATGACACACACAAGATGAACATAACATGGATGCATAATGCATGAAAATTACAAACACATCATTTCAAAACATGGATGAAATATGAAAATATGAAACTACATGACATTCTAAGCAAGTTTCATACATGGCATGTCCAAAATGGAGCTACGGTTCAACCACAATAAGCAACACAAGTTTTATATGAAATCTGCCAAAAACAGCAACATAGCATTTTTCACACATGAAAACAATAAGCTACAAGATTCTAAAATTCACAAACTAAGCATGGGGCAATAGCATATAACATACACTTCATTTCATCTTCACATATAAAACTCAACTTATGCATGGATAACATGGTAGGAAGCTCACAACATGGCATATTGTACTAAGCAGTTTTCAGACCTGGTGAAAATAATCCAGTTTTTGATAGTGTAGTTTTCATCATGAAGGCATATTGAAAGCAGTAAAACTATATGCTACATGTCATATTGTGGCATGAAAATTAATAGCATCGTAGTAGACATTATAATTTACAAGTAACTCCACTACACCAAACCCAAAGGACCTATAGATCATTATCAAAACACATGGCAAGACATCAACAAAATATTACAGATTCTAAACTTAGAAATATTTAGCTATCTCCCAGAACTGCAGTATTGACTAGGCATATTGACATGGAAATAACAGCAGCATAGCAATCATAAAAAGGCACACTAAGGACTCTTACAACATGTATACATGACACACTTCAAATCCTACCAAAGAGACATGTTCATACGAGTCACGGGTTGCTTAATACAAAGCTCGCAAAACTGAACTTGTTGTTAACAGCAAACAGTTTTACAGATTACGACAAAATGCAATTTGCAACTGAGTCTGAGCACTTAGATGGATTCTTATATGCATGGAAATGACACTATCACATCAAGCACGAAGAGTAGAACAAAATACATATTAAGTTCATCCCGAGCGGATCAATATGCACAAAGTTAGAGCAAGACAAACATGGCATGATGATGATTTTGCTGATAGCCAAATGACTTAGAGAAAAAAATACCCTGACGAAAACGAGATGAACAGGTTCGGGGACAAGCGGATCCAGACTGCGGGGGCACTTGCTTGGACGAGCGGGGTGGTACCGGGACAAGCCTGTCCTGGCCGTGGTCAACGGCGGAAACGGCAAGGAAGCTGTCGGCAGGCGGTGAGTACGCAACGACAAGGCCGTCAGAGGCATGGGGCGGTTGGGGCATCACGGATCTGGGGGTTCGGGACCCGGATCTAGCCGGCGGTGACCCCTACGGCAGCGAGCGACGGGAGCTCTGGCGAGCTCGAAGACTCGACGAGGCGCGGGCTGGAGGCGACGACGCGGTCCGTCGGCGGCGGCATGACGCGAGGATGTGTGCAGCGGGCTAAGCAGACGCGGTGGCGGGGCATGGCGCAGGGCGGCTGCGAGCTGGCGGCGGGGCGGGGCGAGCACGGTGTAGGGCGGCGGCGAGCTGGCGGCGGGGTTGTGCTAGGGTTCGGGGCAGGCGGCACGGTGCGGCGGGGTTGCTCGGGCCCGGTTCGGCCCGAGGCAGGCCTTGGCTAGCCGGTCGGGCCGCGGCAGCTTGGGGCGGCCAGGGGACACGTGGCAGCCCCTGATTAGCTACGGGCGGTGGTTGCGGTGGTGCTAGGTGGTCGGCGGTGCGACAAGTGGCGGCGGGGCAGCAGCTGGGCACGAAAAACAATGCGAGGGAGGTTAGGGAGGCCAAAAATGGAAGGGGAGGCATCTATTTATAGGCAGTGAGGCTAGGGTTAGGGGTTTTTGTCCGTTTTTGGACCATAGGATGTTGATCCGACGGCCCGAAAGAGGAGGGGGCTAGCAAGGTGGTAGTGGGCCGTGTAAAGGGGGTGTGGGGGCTGAGGAGAGAGGGAGAGGTTGGTTCGTGGCACGAGTTTGAAACACCAAAACATCTGACGAATAACCCGATGAAGGTGCCGCTATGGGCGACCGTTCGGGTATCATACGGTCTCTGATTGCGACGAAATTTGGCAGGCGGTCCACCTACCATATAATAAGACCGCACACCAGGTTTCGATCCAATCCGAGAATATTTTTCGCGTGCCTTAAAAACGGTTTTTTAACAATGTCGCGGGCACTTGCGTGTGTGGTTGGTATCGAAACGGGCAACGACAAGAACGAAGAGAACCAACAGATACTCATGGATGCAAGTTTTCGAAAACGAGTGATGATGCCATGCAGATGATGTGAATGATGCAATGATGAATGCAACACTCAAACGAAACACGGACGAGAATGGATAAAAAAGGGGAATCTTCTGGAGCGTCGGTCCCAGGCTGTTACACTCACCTAGTGACAAAGTAGGGGCAGTGAGGCAGGTATTGTATTGTTGCCTTCAAGGGTAACAAGATGGGTTTTCATCATATTGCTTGACTTTATCCCTCTACATCATGTCATCTTACCAAATGTGTTACTCTGTTCTTCATGAACTTAATACTCTAGATGCAGGCAGGAATCAGTCGATGTGTGGAGTAATATTAGTAGATGCAGAATCGTTTCGGTCTACTTGACATGGACATGATGCCTATATGCATAATCATTGCCTTGGATATCTTCATAATTATTCGCTTTTCTATCAATTGCTCAACAATAATTTGTTCACCCACCGTGTTATTTTCCTTGAAGAGAGAAGCCTCTAGTGAAACTTATGGCCCCCCGGTCTACTTTCCATAATATATTTCAGATCTATCAACCAAAAATACCTTGCTTCAATTTATTTACCTTTTTCACTTTCCGCAATCTATTAGATCTATCTCTATCAGATCTAATCCTTGCAAATAACCGTTAAGGGATTAACAACCCCTTTATAGCGTCAGGTGCAAGAGTTTTATTGTTTGTGTAGGTGCATCCATTGGTGACTTGCTTGTTCCTCCTACTGGATTGATACCTTGGTTCTCATCAACTTAGGGAAATACTTCTCTACTTTGTTGCATCACCCTTTCCTCTTCAAGGGAAAACCGACGCAAGCTCAAGAGGTAGCAAGAAGGATTTATGGCGCCATTGTCGGGGAGGATACACATCAAGCCTATCAAGTACCCATCACAAACTCATCTCTTGCATTTACATTATTTTCCATTTGCCTCTCGCTTTCCTCTCCCCCACTTCTAAAACAATTTTCAGAAAATACCAAAAAGATTTGTCTTTTTATTTGCCCTTCTTCCGTTCGCCTTTTTTGTTTGATATGTTTGCTTGTGTTGCCATGTGCCTTCTATTTGCTTGCATCTTCGCTTGCTAAAAATCTATTGATATGGATCCTCATCCACTTGCTAATCTTTTCAAAATACCAAATTATGATGAACCAATTGCTAGTGAGTTGAGTGCACTTGATTATCTCTATGAAGTTTTGCTTGAAAATCATGAAATTTTTTATGAAGTGTTGGAAGAGGAAAATTATAAGGTGATTCATGTTATATCCTTGAATGAAAAGCATGATTGCCATGTTGATAGTATGAATTCTAGGAATATCCATGATGCTAATGACATGCAAAACCACAAGCTTGGGGATGCTATGCTTGATGAAGATGATATTTTTTGTTCCCCAAGTTTTGGTGATTACACTGTCGGTGTACGAAAGTTTGGGTCTTTTAGTACCCCATACTTGTACATCGACGGTTGTAGCCACACCAGTGGCAAGGCCTGATGGGGGACAGCTGAATACAAGTGCAGGGATGTCAAGAAGGCATTCAAGTCAATAATCAGAAGACAGAAGACCAAAAGCCAAGACCCCAGCAAGATCTTGCCGGGCTAGCTTACGGAGCCCCGGCAAGACACTCACCCGGCAATACCATGCCAGCCTGTCACCATGCCAGCGCAGCGACCAACCTGTCAGACAGGCCTTACCCTCATGGATACGTGTCAAGGAGCTAGCGATGATGGGGTTAAGCGGCGATCATCGGGTTAGGCGGCGTTGATGGGAAGGCCTCTTTTCCGTCCCCAAGAAAGCAAGGGACAACTAAACAGAGCATTTAATGTGTTTGTCCTATACCGTCAGTATTAGGTATGATAACACTGTAGCAATTGTACACCTCCTGTATGTACTCTGCGCCACTGTGGTGACCCCTTGGACATATAAAAGGAGGCCCAAGACATAGTTATAGGGGGAGGACCTTCTGGCTCAGACACATGCGTAGCAGCTACGTACTGTTCACCACATGGCGCTCCTGGAGCCAGAGCTCAAGAACTCAAAATACACTAAGGCAGGAGTAGGGTTTTACGCTTCTCAGCGGCCCGAACGTGGGTAAAAATCCCTTGCGTTGCTAGTTGGATCTACTCTTTGTGCACACCTTTTCCCAGCCGAACCAGAAAGGGATCGACACGATCCCATAGGTGTCATACCCCGACATCTTTGGCGCGCCACATAGGGGAGAGGGTTGCATGAACCTGATCTAACGATTAGCATGCCAGTTTCTTCATCATCCATCATCTTCATTTCCATGGCCCCCAAGAGGAAGGGTTTTACGGCTATTGATCCATCCACGTCCGATGTGCCTATAGCTACTCAGACAAGCGACGGTGTGGATGCAGGTAGAGGTGGTGGAGGTCTTGAGCTTCCACGACGCTCTGGTGATAAAGGCAAAGCAACTGGCATCATTCCTAGCAATGACGGCAACCCATGCACCACTGGATCTTAAGACGGAGTTGTACTGCCTACGGGCTGCAAAGTGAACTCCAGAGACGGAAGGGCGCCTTCTAAGACACCCATGCCGGTGCATGCACTGCGGCCTTCTCAGGCCGCATGCGATGAACAACGTCGTGACGTTGGTGGTTCTAAGCGACCCCATGGAAGACTCCTGAGCATCACTCCCGAGATGTGCGGGACAAGCATGCATGCCAAAATGCTGGTGGAAGTGGCGCGCGGTCGCAGGACCATGATGGAGCTCCTTCTAACATGGTTAGGATTCAGAGCACCTCATGTTCTTCACACCTTTTGCCGCCGACTACATCATCAGAAGCGTTGGCATGAGCAAAGTTACTCCCGAATTTTCATCCTGCTTCGGAGAAGCTTGAAGACTGGAGAGCTACTATTCAGAGCCTCATCAGCCTCGTTGATAGAGATGGGCCGCAGCGAGCTAAGCCTTCGCGGCGGCGGTCCATCGAGCCAGCACGCACCAATGGCAAAAAGGCTCAAGGTGGCACGACCACAATGCACTCTCCTCTGTGGCGGCAATAGCGGTTGCCGACTCGAAAAATCAGTGCCTGTGCTGACGATTCAACGGTGTCGTATGATCTGTGAACTCGCCATGATCAACATCAAGTTCTTCGGGAGAGAATCAAATTAGACGCTCGGACTACCATCAAGCGGTGACGGGAAGCGCGCCATCAATCTGATAGGCATGCAGGACCCAGTGTAGACAAGCCTGTGCTAGGGTATCCTGTTGACCTACCTTATGAGGTGGATTGTCTAGCTTTTACCCACGAGATGTGGCTAGTCTAGTGGCCCAATTCCCAAATGTTCAAACCGGAGGTCCCGGAGAAATACAACGCAAGACTCACCCGTCGGAGTTCTTGAGCATCTACACAATTGCGGTGCAGGCTACCGGGGCTCGCGACGACAAGATACTTGCCAACTACTTACCGTTGGTACTCAAGCCCAATGTCAGGTCGTGGTTGATGCATGTGCCGAACAATTCCATTTCTTCCTCTGCAGATTTGTGTCATGAGTTTGTTGGCGCCTTTACCGGAGGCCACAAAGCTCCTGGCCAGGAAAGTGATTTGCATCTCATCCCCAGAAAGAAGGCAAAACTTTGCGCAAGTACATTCAGAGATTTAGCCGTATACATCACAACATCCCAGACATTCATCCTGCTGCTGTTATCAGCGTGTTTCATCAGAACATGCACAACCGCAGGATGCGTGAAGAGCTACCGATGAACAATGTCAGGGATGTTGCCGAGCTCTATGCTCTGGCTGATAAATGTGCTCGAGCTGAAGAAGGGAGGAGACTTCCCGGCGAGGATGCTGGCGCTGGAGTCGACTCTGAAGATGAAGACACCGCCGCTTTGGCAAAGAAAGGCTGACGGCGCAACAAGAAACGCAAGGGCAAAGTCGTACTTGCCATCGAGGAATCTGGCAACCTCGACACCACCAAGAAGAGTAAGGTTGACGGCCCTGGTAAGGAGGTTTCCGAGTGCGTCTTCTGTCAGGCCTTGGCGCCTGCCGACAAGCCTGAAGGCTCAGACAAGCAGTACTGCAAGATCCATCGCACCAAGGGCCACGATATCCAAAACTGCCGGCAAGTTGAGCAGATTGCCGAGAGGCAGAAAGTTGAGTATGTGAGGCAAGATAAGGAGAAGGCCCAAGATGGTGCAGAGGAGTCCGGCCAGAAACACGATGGCCGAGGAGGTCGTCGGGTCAAGGCCAAGCAACAGGAGAGGCCCACTTGAGGCCGCGACAAGGAAGAGGGGGATGACAATGGCAACAAGGAGGACGACGAGTCCAGCAAACACGAATTTCAAAAAGCTACAGAGATCATGTGCATTGATGGGTGCGCCTCGTTGCATTCTTCTTGACGCCAACTTAAACAGTGGGCGCACGAGATAAATGCAACAGAGCCATCTGTCGATACCCGGAAACCGTTGAAATGGTCCAACACTCCTATCATTTTTTACGCCGAGGATCACCCTGATTGCACAACTGCGGTGTGGTGTCTGCTATTGTTGGTTTCGCCAACAATTCACAACCTCAAGGTGACGAAAATGTTAGTGTACGGTGGGGCTAGTTTGAACTTGATTTCACCTGATATGATCAAAAGGTTGCAAATGCCTGATGAAGATCTCGAGAAAACTAAGAAGGTGCCCGTCAAGGAGGATGGTACGGGAGGAACTTTCACCATAAGTTCCACCCTTGATGACAAATAGGAAAGCACGCTCATTGCCTTCCTGCGAGCTAAAGTCAATGTATTTGCATGGCAACCATCTAATATCCCCGGTATTTCCACGGAGGTTATTGAGCACCATCTTTCTTTCTGTCCTCATGCAGGGCCCGTCAAGCAGAAAATTAGGAAGCAAGCCTTGGAGCGGCACGAATTTATTGCCTAGGAAATCAGGAAGTTGGAAGCGGCAGGTTTGGTCAGAGGAGTGCTCCATCCAACATGGTTGGCCAATCCAGTTGTAGTGCGTAGGCGAATGGAAAATGGAGTCCGTGTATTGACTATACAGATATAAATAAAGCCTATCCAAAAGATCCTTTTCCCTTGCCGTGCATCGACCAGATTGTGGACTCCACTGCCGGCTGCGATTTGCTATCAGTTCTTGACGCTTATTTAGGATATCATCAAATCTTCATGGCTAAGGAAGACGAAGAGAAGACCGCATTTATCACCCCATGTGGTACGTATTGCTTCATTTGTATGCATTTTGGGTTGAAAAGTGTTGGTTCAACATTTGCAAGAGCAGTACAGATCGGTTTTGAGCCCCAGCTACATAGAAATATGGAAGCTTATATGGATGACATAGTGGTCAAAACCAAGGACAAAGAAACGCTCATACAAGATCTAGAAGGGACGTTTGCAAATCTACACAAGATCAATTTGAAGCTCAATCCTGAGAAGTGTGTGTTTGGCATTCCGTCCAGCAAGCTTCTCCTATTCTTTGTGTCTCAACGTGGGATCGAGGCGAACCCCGACAATATCAAGGCAATTGAGAAGATTGAAGCACCAAGACGCGTCAAAGATGTGCGTTGTCTTGCCGGCTGCGTTGCGGCTATGAGCAGGTTCATCTACAAATCTGTTGAGTGCGCCTTGACCTTTTTAGAAATCTTGAAAAAGGCAGGTCCAATGAAGTGGACTCCGGAAGTGGAGGCAGCACTATAGGATTTGAAGAAGTACCTCTCCTCTCCGCCAATACTAGTCACACCTAAACCACAAGAGCCATTGTTGCTATACTTGGCGGCAATGAATCAGGTGGTTAGTGCTACGTTAGTGGCGCAGAGAGAAGTTGATGAAGAAGCAGCGGAGGAGGCAGAACCGTCAAGCGACGAGCCATGATTTTCCTCGGCAGAGTCTGGTGCCGACAAGGCAGGATCTTTGCAGATAAATTAAGCTACACAGAGGAAGAACATGGTGCAGCGCCCAGTTTATTTTGCCAGCTCCCTCTTACAGCGGGCTAGGTCAAGATACTCTAGCGTGCAAAAGTTGTTCTTCGGCCTCCTTATGGCCTCGAGGAAGTTTCGCCATTATTTCCAAGAACATGAGATTACCGTCGTCCCTCATTTTCCGTTACAACGGATTTTACAAAATCTAGATGCGACCGGCAGGATTGTGGAGTGGGCTTTGGAACTGTCAAGATTTGGTCTCAAATTTGAAAGTACTTCAACTATTCAGAGCAGCGCCTTGGCAGAGTTCATTGCAGAATGGACCCCAACGCCAAACGAAGAGATCCAAGAAACAACTCTCCCCGGCAAAGAAATGAATCAAGAATGGATTATGTATTTTGATGGGGATTTCTCCCTGCAAGGCGCCGATGCTGGTGTGCTGCTTGTCGCATCCACCGGAGAGCACCTCAAATATGTAATTCATATGCACTTTCCTTGGGAGAAGTCGACAAACAACACCATGGAATATGAAGGGCTGCTTGCCAGTCTTAGGATCACGGAGGACCTTGGAATTAAGAAGCTCATCATCAGAGGTGATTCGTAGCTTGTCGTGAAGCAATTCAACAAAGATTATTAGAGCCCACTGATGGAAGCCCACGTAGATGAAGTGAGGAAGTTGGAGGAGCGCTTTGACGGTTTGCAAACAGAGCATGTTCCTCGAAAACAGAACAACATTGCCGACGATCTATCAAAGTGTGCTGCCCTCAAGTTACCTGTGGAACCAGGGACTTTTGTGCTCCAATTGACTCAGCCATCCGTAGCACCATCAGCGAGGCAAAATAAGAAAAGGAAGTTGAATTCTGGTCAGTACTTTCCCCTAGAGCTCCTAGAAGCTGCTGGCAAGAAAGTTGCCAGGAACAACGCCAAGCCTACTAGGGGGCAACAGGCTTGAGCAGGGCCTCAAGCCCTTGCCGTAGAGACAAATGACCCCGTGGTAGAAGACATGCCTTTAGTCCTTGCTGTCGAGTCCCAGGCTCTAGAATGGGCACATCACATTGTTCAGTTTCCTCAAATAGGAGAACTCCCTGAAGAACAGGAAGAAGAAGAGAAAGTAGCCCCTCAGTCTAATATGTACAAGTTTGTGGACAATGTCATGTACAAAAAGAGATCGAACGGTGTGAAATTGAAGTGCATTCCTTGGGAGGATGGAGTGGAGCTGTTGGTGGAGATACATGGAGGCATATGTGGCACCCACATAGGATCAAGAGCTCTTGTCGGTAAGGCATTCCGGCAAGGTTTATTTTGGCCCACTGCTCTCCAAGATGCAACTTCAGTAGTAACCAAGTGTGAAGCGTGCCAGTTCCATTCAAAGAAATTACATCAACCAGCTCAAGCTCTTTAGACAATCCCTCTCTCCTGGCCATTTTTAGTCTGGGGGCTCGACATCTTGGGCCCTTTTCCCCGTGCTACCGAGGGCTTTGAGTACATGTATGTTGTGATCGACAAGTTCACAAAGTGTCCGGAAGTGGAAGCAGTGAGGAAGGTGACAGCACAATCAGCCGTCAAGTTCTTCAAAGGACTGTTTTTCCATTTTGGTGTACCAAATAGGATCATCACTGACAATGACACACAGTTCACAAGCCACGCCTTCATGCAATATGTCCAAGACCTTGGCGGCAAGATCTGTTTTGCTTCTATTTCTCATCTGAGCCGCAACAACCAAGCAGAAAGAGAAACTACTAAAGTGTTGCGAGGTCTTAAAACAAGAACTTTTGACAAGATGCGCAAGTGTGGAAGACGATGGATTGATGAGCTGTTGGTGGTTCTTTGCTCAATCAGAACGACACCAAATCAAGCCACCGTCCAGACACCTTTCTCCCTAGTATACGAGGCGGAAGTAGTTTGTGGGGCCCCCGACTCATAAGTCGTGATCACCGAATGTACATGCCAAGTGATCCTAGAGATCAATGCTCACTAAACACATAGAAACTGAATAACAAGAGTCTTACATCCATTACATATTGGTTTACTCAAATATGGCCTTTATGGCCAAGTCTTCATATGATTGCAGCGGAAATCTTTAACGATAGCGTGAACCCATTGCCATCTGCCTTAACCCTACAAGTATTCTGACTGGAATGCGTCCTAGTTCGCATGTTCGTCACCAACGAACTCTTTAACATACTCATGTTCTTCCATGCCTGGCCAATTAAATAACCAGTGGCAAGCCAATGAGTACTTTGAATGTACCCTCAAGCAACCCAAGTTGTGGAACAAGGTAACAACAATGCATGATATAGCACTAATAGGTAAGTTTTGCAGAAAGCTAATTTTGGGTGCAATGACATGATCAAGTAATTTAAGTAAGCATGCATCAACAATAGGCAATATCCATATGAACAAGTTATAGATATCATCATAAGTAGGGGTTGAACCCTCGTGTTCAGTCATCATGCTAAGTCATCGGACTTAGTTCAATACCCATGCTAAGTCATCAGACTTAGCTCATGTGACCTCTTGTCACCATCACATCCATACTCACACCAAGGTTTACGAAAACATTCGGATGTGGCATAAGAAGCACCACCCAACTGTCCTTGACCATGGACACGGCTATTCGAATAGTTTTACACACTGCAGAGGTTGCACACTTTACCCACAAGACTCGGGGAACTTCCATGTCATCCACGACTCGCAGTATATAACATACCCGAGGTAAGCACCCGAACAGTGCCTTTCCCCTAGAGATACTAGAGAAAGAGTCCACTCGATTGGTACCTAGCCCTCACGATGTACATCACACGAGCCTTGCTCTAATCGTACCATCCATGAGGGGACCAACGGTGTGCCCGGTGCCTGTGAAGACAGCGCATGATCATACATACTGGTACGACCCAGTATCGAGAGTGACCTTTCCACTCCCGCCACTAGTAATGCAGGCTCCTTGCCAGTACCCACCAAGGTAATCAACAAAGCCCCGTCCCATAAGGGGTATCGTGGTTGCGCATGTAAGGTTGGGACGGTCGACAAATCTTAAACCCTTAGTTTTTGAAAACACACACTCACTTGTTCCGGCATACCACTTCTTTCTCAAGTAGTCACCCAACTCATCATCATCTCCCTCGGGCATTAGTGGCACCCGACGGGGTTTTCAAAAAGTCTTTGAAATCATCTCTTTCTTTCCATCACTATGCATAGATCCCGATCCCACTTGCGTAGCATCTACTAGCATCCTATCTACACCCACCCGCATAACCCTCATAAGGTGGTAGGGTCATGCACGATGCAAGTGTCAACGGTAAAAGGATCAAGAGGCACCCCACCGAAGGGGAGCACCACAACATGATCAATCATCGAAACAAAAAGTGCTATATGACATGCATGAAAAAGTTTCTTATCATGGTCAAAGGGTTGGTTTCCTGGCTTAGCAACGTCTTCGAGGTCTTCACATGCTTCTCGTCCACCTCCGAGAACTCTGTATCTCTCGTCAACTACCATCGGTAAACAACCACAATAAGCAACACAACAAGCAGAGAAATAAATGTGCTCTATAAATAGGAGTTTTATTTTCTCTAGTCATGAGAAAAATAACCAAGGAGGTTTTGGTGGATGTGGGTCAAGGGGGAGTTTTAAATGGAGGAAAAGAGGGGAATGATAATCCTTTAAGATGTTAATAGAAAATATTTTTCTAAAAATGAGTGGATGGACCCAATAAATAGGGCATGATTCTAGAAACAGGTGGGGAGTGGTTTTTTTGGTTTTGGAGTTGGCAATAATACCCTAGGGATTTTCAAAGTGGGTTATACATGAATAAATAGCTCAATTATTTGGATGGCGAAGAGGCACCAGGAAAAATGTTCCCTAATTAACGCATGAATTTAGACACACCTAGGAACTTGAATCACTCCATTTGGAGCTATAATGGATGATCTATAGATTTTACAAAGTGGTCCTAATAGTTCAAATTTGAATTTAAATTTGAACATGACACAAAGGTGTGGAGGAAAATAATGAAAGTGACACAATCAAATAGGTGGCATTTTTAGAAGGATGGAGAATTTTGAATCATCAAATTTGGAGGTCATATGAATTTTCTGTGAATTGATTTGTCCTGAAAGAAAAACAAAAGGGATTATACCAAAAAGGGCTATAAGGCGCACGTGCGTCGGGTAGCGAACGGGCCGGCCCAGCAACACTGTCGCGCCTGCTCAACGGCCACATCAAAGGCGAAATAAGCGGAAACCGTTTCCTCTGCGAGGAAACGCACGCAAGGAGAAGGTGCGGCCACTTAACCCGGGGTGGGGGGCCTTAGCCACTGACCGGCAGGCCCCACTGGCAGGTTCTCCTTCCTCCTCCCGCCGAAGCAGGGGAGGGGTAGAGGAGCCCGACCGAGACCGCGTCGGTGCTCTGCCCCGCCGACACAAGGTGTCCCGACGGTGCTCCGGCCACCAGAGGGCTCGGGGCGGCGTGCCGCTCCTGGCTGGGTTGTTCCCTGGCCCTGGGGAGGGTTAGGCCGAGGAGGGAAGCGACAGGGCGGATGCGGCCGATGGTGACAGAAGACAGAGGTGCCACCATCGCGGTAGGGGGGAAATGAAGGAAAGAGGGAGGCCATGGGGGTCCAAGGACGAGGGAGAGGGCCAAGGAGGACAGAGGGGTGCCCGGGCGTGACTCTTATGTGGTAAGCTCGGGCTCACCATGGAAGGTTCCCACAGGCATCCCTGGAGCCGGCCTTGGTGGTAGAGGGAGAGGGTAGGGAGGTGTCTACGGCGTTCGTGAGTGTCGTCCAGGTCAAGGGGGACGAGGATGTGGGAGCGGGGCATGCTCTAGGAGGGCCCGAAGCTCGTGCGCCCACTGGTCGAGCTGGGCGGTGACGGGCGAGCTCAACAGGGGGAGAAGGATGGCAAGGGAGGAAGGGGCCGACAGCTAGCCGTGTCACGCACGCCGAGGTGGTCTCGACTGACAGCACCACGAGACCCAAGGCTGTTGGGTGCCTCTGATTGGGCAAGCTACAGTGCCTGGATGCACTATAACGTGCTTCAGAGCGCGAGCTCTGCATCCCGTGGCATTGTCCGCAGCCCCTTTGGCATGTCCTCTTGTGTCTAGGGTATCTAGGGGGAAATAAGCAAGGTCTAGGTGGCCTTGGATGCCCTGGGGATACAATAGACTAGAGAGGAAATGGAGAGAGAGGTGGAATCTTGCTGTCCAAGGGGGAAATCTTGGGGTTTTACCCCAAAATAATTGAGCTATGAACCTGAAATGGTACTGGAGGTATAGGGGAATAAGGTTAAGGTGTGGTAAAAATTTGTGGTCAAGGAGATCAATGGAAGAGGTGAAAACACCAGTTTTGGTTTTCTGCCAAAAGGAGTTTGTGTTGGAAATATGCCCTAGAGGCAATAGTAAATTAGTTATTATCATATTTCCTTGTTCATGATAATCGTTTATTATCCATGCTATAATTGTATTGATCAGAGACTCAGATACATGTGTGGATACATAGACAACACCATGTCCCTAGTATGCCTCTAGTAGACTAGCTCGTTGATCAAAAGATGGTTAAGGTTTCCTAGCCATGGACATGAGATGTCATTTGATAACGGGATCACATCATTAGGAGAATGATGTGATGGACAAGACCCAAACTACAAACGTAGCATATGATCATGTCAGTTTATTGCTACTATTTTCTACAGGTCAAGTATATGTTCCTATGACCATGAGATCATGCAACTCACAGATATCTGAGGAGTACCTTGTGTGTATCAAACGTCGCAACGTAACTGGGTGACTATAAAGGTGCTCTACAGGTATCTCCGAGGTTGTCAGTTGAGTTGGCATGGATCAAGACTGGGATTTGTTACTCCATGTGACGGAGAGGTATCTCCGGGCCCACTCGGTAATACAACATCACAATAAGCCTTGCAAGCAATGTGACTAAGTCTTAGTCACGGGATCTTGTATTAAGGAACGAGTAAAGAGACTTGCCGGTAACGAGGTTGAACTAGGTATGGAGATACCGACGATCGAATCTCGGGCAAGTAACATACCGAAGAACAAAGGGAACATCATACGGGATTAACTGAATCCTTGACGTAGAGGTTCAACCAATAAAGATCTTCGTAGAATATGTAGGAACCAATGTGGACATCAAGGTCCTGCGATTGGGTATTGACCGTAGAGGTGTCTCAGTCATGTCTACATAGTTCTCGAACCCGCAGGGTTTGCACACGTAAGGTTTGGTGACGTTTCGGTAGTATAGAGTTATGTATGGTGGTGACCGAAGGTTGTTCGAAGTCTCGGATGAGATACCGGACATCACGAGGAGATCCGGAATGGTCCGGAGGTAAAGATTCATATATAGGAAGTCCTATTTTGGTCGCCGAAAAGGTTTCGGTCTCATCAGTAGTGTACCGGGAGTGCCGGTAGTGTACCGGGAGACCTTCGGGAGGGGTATTTCGACCCAAGAGGCTTCATGGGCTGTGGGAGAGTTAATATCAGCCCTTAGTGGGCTGGTGGAAACTCCCACACAGGCCCTTGTGACTGGATAAGAAAACCCAAAAGGAAAAAGGTGGAAAAAGGCAAAAAAAGGCAAATTAGGGAAGGAGTCCTAATCCTACTAGGAGAGGAGGATGTGGAGTCCTCCCTAGTTGGTTCGGCCGACTCCTATAGGAGCCTTGTCCCTTGCGCCAGCCTCCTCTCCTGTTCTCCTATATATACCGGTGGATTTTAGGGTTTTACACTAGATTTTATCGCCACGTGCTACCCGTTCCACCGGTGCTCCTCTAGATCGGATTTCCGTAGTGCTTAGGTGAAGCCCTGCCGGAATTGCTCCACCACCATCACCGGAGCACCGTCACGCTGCCGGTGAACTCTTCTTCCTCTCCACTTTCTCTTGCTGGATCAAGACGGTGGAGATCGTCATCAAGCTGCACGTGTGCTGAACGCGGAGGTGTCGTCCGTTCGGCGCTAAATCGGAAGGACCGTGATCAAGATCGTGAGACGGTTCATGATGAGTTCACGGGACGGATTGTCATGAGTTTGCAGGATGGATCGTGATGAGTTCGCGAGACGGATCGTGATGTGTTCACGGGACGGATCTTGATTGGATCGCGGGACGGATCGTGATGAGATCACGGGATGCTCGGCGATTTGTATCGCGAAGATGTTCGACTACACCAACCGCGTTTCTTAACGCTTCCTGCTTAGCGATCTACAAAGGTATGTAGATCCACTCTCCCTCTCTTAGATGCTCAACACCATGGATAGATCTTGCGTGTTTGTAGGAAAATTTGTGTTTCCCATGCAACGTTCCCCAACAGTGGTATCAGAGCTAGGTCTATGTGATGATGAGATCTCGAGTAGAACACAAAAGGTTTGTGGGCGTTGATGCTTAGATTGCTTCCTCCCTTGGTCGGATTTTGGTTCAGAGGTATTGTGAGATGAAGCGGCCTGGACCAACATTACTCGTACGCTTACGAGAGACCGGTTCCCTCAACGCAACTTGTTGCCTAGATGTCTTGCGGGTGGCAGTTTGTCTCACTTTAGTTGGATCGGATTCGACAAAGGCGGTCCTTGAGAAGGTTGAAAAGCAAATTATGTATCACTGTTGTGGTTTATGCATAGGTGAGAATCGTTCTTGCTAGAAACCCGTAGCAGCCACGTAAAACATGCAACAACAATTAGAGGACGTCTAACTTGTTTTTGCACGGTATGTTGTGATGTGATATGGCCAATTACATGATGTGATATATGTGATGTATTCGATGATCTTGTGATGTATAGAATTTCATGACTTGCATGTCGATCAGTACGGCAACCGGCAGGAGCCATAGGGTTGTCTTTAATTATTGTATGATCTGCGTGTCAATCATTAAGTGCTATGTAATGCTTTACTTTATCGCTAAACGGTAGCAATAGTAGTAGAAGCTGTTGGAAATATGCCCTAGAGGCAATAAATAAAGTGTTTATTATTTTATTTCCTTGTTCATGATAATCATTTATTATCCATGCTATAATTGTATTAATTGGAAACATGGATACATGTGTGGATACATAGACAAACACAATGTCCCTAGTATGCCTCTAGTGAACTAGCTCGTTAATCGAAAGATGGTTAAGGTTTCCTAGCCATGGACATGAGATGTCATTTGATAACGGGATCACATCATTAGGAGAATGATGTGATGGACAAGACACAAACTACAAACGTAGCTTATGATCGTGTCAGTTTATTGCTACTATTTTCTGCATGTCAAGTATGTGTTCCTATGACCATGAGATCATGCAACAAATGGACATCGGAGGAGTGCCTTGTGTGTATCAAATGTTGCAATGTAACTGGGTGACTATAAAGGTGGTCTACAGGTATCTTCGAGGGTGTCTGTTGAGTTGGCATGGATCAAGACTGGGATTTGTTACTCCGTGTGATGGAGAGGTATCTCAGGGCCCACTCGATAATACAACATCACAATAAGCCTTGCAAGCAATGTGACTAAGTGTTAGTTGCGGGATCTTGTATTACGGAACGAGTAAAGAGACTTTCCAGTAACGTGGTTGAACTAGGTATGGAGATACCGACGATCAAATCTTGGGCAAGTAACATACCGAAGAACAAAGGGAACATCATACGGGATTAACTGAATCCTTGACATAGAGGTTCGACCGATAAAGACCTTCATAGAACATGTAGGAACCAATGTGGACATCTAGGTCCCACCATTGTTTATTGACCGTAGAGGTGTCTCGGTCATGTCTACATAGTTCTTGAACCCGCAGGGTCTGCACACTTAAGGTTTGGTGACGTTTCGATAGTATAGAGTTAAGTATGGTGGTGACCGAAGTTTGTTCGGAGTCCCGGATGAGATCCCGGATGTCACGAGGAGCTCCGGAATGGTCCAGAGGTAAAGATTCATATATAGGAAGTCCCGTTTTTTTCACCGGAAAAGTTTCAGGCTCATCGGTAGTCTACCGGGAGTGCCGACAGTGTACCGGGAGGCCTCCGGGAGGGTTATTTCTACCCATGAGGCTTCATGGGCTGTGGTAGAGTGAATATCCACCCTTAGTGGTCTGGTGGAAACTCCCACACAAGGCCCATGTCGCTGGAGGAAAAAACCCAATAGGAAAAGGTGGGAAAAAAGGAAAAAGGAGCAATCCTAGTCCTACTAGGATTGGAGGAGGAGAGTCCTCCTCCACCTCCCACTTTGGCCGAAGCCTCCAAGGCTTGGAGGCCAAGCTGCCTCTCCTCCTCCCTCCCTCCTATATATACTAGTGGATTTCTAGGGTTTTGCACTTGATTTTTCAGCCACGTGCAAACCCTAATCTCTAGTGCATAGTTTCTCCTCTAGATCGGGTTTCTGTAGTGCTTAGGCGAAGCCCTGCCGGAATTCCACCACCACCATCGCCGGAGCACCATCAGGCTACCGGAGAACTCTTCTTCCTCTCCACTCCTTCTTGCTGGATCAAGACGGTGGAGATCGTCATCAAGCTGTAGGTGTGCTGAACGCGGAGGTGCCGTCCATTCGGTGCTAGATCGGAAGGATCATGATCAGGTTCGTGAGACGGTTCGTGATCAAGTTCGTGGGACAGATCGTGATCGGATCGCGGGACGGATCGTGATTGGATCGCGGGAAGATCGTGATTGGATCACGGGACGCACGGCGATTTGGATCGCGAAGACGTTCGACTACACCAACCGCGTTTCTTAACGCTTCCCGCTTAGCGATCTACAAGGGTATGTAGATCCACTCTCCCTCTCGTAGGTGCTCATCACCATGGATAGATCTGCATGTGCGTAGGAAATTTTTTGTTTCCCATGCGATGTTCCCCAACAGGGGTATCAGAGTTAGGTCTATGTGTAGATGAGATCTCGAGTAGAACACAAAAGGTTTGTGGGCGTTGATGCTTAGATTGCTTCCTCCCTTGGTCGGATTTTGGTTCAGCGGTATTGTGATATGAAGCGGCCCGGAATAACATTACTCGTACGCTTACGAGAGACCGGTTCCCTCGACGCAACTTGTTGCCTAGATGGCTTGCGGGTGGCAATTTCTGCAACATTAGTTGGATCCGATTCGACAAAGCCAGTCCTTGAGAAGGTTGAAAAGCAAATTATGTATCACCGTTACGGTTTATGCGTCGGTGATAATCGTTCTTGTTAGAAACCCGTAGCAGCCATGTAAAACATGCAACAACAATTAGAGGACGTCTAACTTATTTTTGCAGGGTATGTTGTCATGTGATATGGCCAATTACATGTGATATATGTGATGTATGAGATGATCATGTGATGTATAGAATTTCACGACTTGCATGTCGATGAGTACGGCAACCGGCAGGAGCCATAGGGTTATCTTTAATTATTGTATGACCTGCGTGTCAATCATTAAGCGTTATGCAATGCTTTACTTTATCGCTAAAAGGTAGCAATAGTAGTAGAAGCATGCAGGGCGTGACAACCTCGATGGCGACACATTGATGGAGATCAAGATGATGGAGATCATGGTGTCATGCCGGTGACGATGAAGATCATGCCAGTGCTTTCAAGATGGAGATCTAAAGCACAAGTTCATGGCCATATCATGTCACTTATGAATTGCATGTGATGTTAATCCTTTTATGCGCCTTGTTTTGCTTAGTACGATGGTAGCATTATAAGGTGATCCCTCACTTAAATTTCAAGATAAAATTGTGTTCTCCCCGAGTGTGCACCGTTGCGAAAGTTCGTCGTGTTGAGACACCACGTGATGATCGGGTGTGATAGACTCTACATTCACATACAACGGGTGCAAGCCAGTGTTGCACGCATAGAACACTCAGGTTAAACTTGACGAGCCTAGCATGTACAGACATGGCCTCGGAACACAAGAGATCGAAAGGTCGAACATGAGTCATATAGTAGATATGATCAACATAATGATGTTCACCATTAAAGCCACGTCAACTCACGTGATGATCGGACTTGAGTTGGTGGATTTGGATCATGTGACACTCAGATGACCTAAGGGATGTCAATTTGAGTGGGAGCTTTAGTAATTTGATTAACTAAACTCATTATCTTGAACAATAGTCAAAGTGAACTTTGCATATTTATGTTGTAGATCAATGGCTCGCACAGTAGCACCCTTGAATTTTAATGCGTTCCTAGAGAAAGCTAAATTCAAAGATAATGGAAGTAACTTTGTTGACTAGGCCCATAATCTGAGGATTATCCTCACGGCTTCCCAGAAATCATATGTCCTTGATGCACCGCTTGGTGACCAACCAGAAGACATGACCTCTGAAGACGTTAAGAACGCTTGGGAGGCACGTACTGGAGACTACTCAATAGTTCAGTGTGCAATATTGTATGGCTTAGAACCGAGACTTCAAAGACGTTTTGAACGTCATGGAGCATATCAGATGTTCCAGGAGTTGAAGTTCATCTTTCAGAAGTACACCCGGATCGAGAGGTATGAAACCTCCGATAAGATCTATGCTTGCAAGATGGAGGAGAACGGGTCTATCGGTGAACATATACTCAAAATGTCTAGGTATTCAACTCGCCTAGCGGAGTTGGGAATTGCCCTTCTACCAGAGGCAATCACAGACAGAGTTCTTCAATCACTGCCACCTAGTTACAAGTGCTTTGTGATGAACTATAACATGCACGGGATGAACAAGTCAGTCGCCGAGCTGTTTGCGATGCTAAAAGTCGCTGAGGCTGAAATCCAGAAAGAACATCAAGTGTTGATGGTTAATAAAACCACTAGTTTCAAGAAAAATGGCAAAGTCAAGGGCAAGGGCAAGAAGGTTAAAACCAAGAAGGATGGCAAAGCAGTTGCTACTCCTGCAAAGAAGCCCTAGCATGGACCCAAGCCAGAAACTGAGTGCTTTCATTGCAAGGGAACTGGTCACTGGAAGCGGAACTGCCCCAAGTACCTAGCTGACAAGAAGGCGGACAACGACAAACAAGGTATATATGATATACATGTTATTGATGTGTACGTTACTAGCTCTCGTAGTAGTGCCTGGGTATTCGATACCGGTTCGGTTGCTCACATTTGCAACTCAAAGCAGGAACTACGGAATAAACGAAGGCTAGCAAAGGACAAAGTGACGATGCGCGTGGGAAATGGTTCTAAGGTTGATGTGATCGCCGTCGGCACGCTCTCTCTTCGATTACCATCGGGATTAGTGATGAACCTGAATAATTGTTATTTAGTGCCTGCGTTAAGCATGAACATTATATCTGGATCTTGTTCATTGCGAGATGGTTACTCATTTAAATCAGAGAATAAAGGTTGTTCTATTTATATGAGTAATATCTTTTATGGTCATGCACCCAATGTTAGGGGTTTATTCATATTGAATCTTGATAGTGATGACACACATGTTCATAACATTGATGCCAAAAGAAGTAGAGTTGATAATGATAGTACCACTTTCTTGTGGCACTGCCGTTTAGGTCATATTGGTGTAAAACGCATGAGGAAGCTCCATGTTGATGGACTTTTGGAGTCACTTGATTTTGAATCACTTGACACATGTGAACCATGCCTCATTGGCAAGATGAATAAAACGTCGTTCTCTAGGACAATGGAACGGGCGAGTGACTTATTGGAAATCATACATACTGATGTGTGCGGTCCGATGAATGTTATAGCACGTGGTGGATATCGTTATTTTCTCACCATCACTGATGACTTAAGTAGATATGGGTATATTTACTTAATGAAACACAAGTCTGAAACATTTGAAAAGTTCAAGCAATTTCAGAGTGAAGTTGAGAATCATCGTAACAAGAAGATTAAGTTCCTTCGATCTAATCGAGGAGGTGAATATCTGAGTTATGAGTTTGGCAGTCACTAAAGACAGTGTGGAATTGTTTCACAGTTGACACCGCTCGGAACACCACAGCGTAATGGTGTTTCCGAACGTTGTAATCGAACCTTATTAGATATGGTGCGTTCTATGATGTCTCTTGCTGATTTGCCACTATCGTTTTGGGGTTATGCATTAGAGACAGCTGCATTCACTTTAAATAGGGCACCATCAAAATCCGTTGAGACGACGCCATATGAACTATGGTTTGGCAAGAAGCCAAAGTTATCATTTCTTAAAGTTTGGGGATGTGATGCTTATGTCAAAAAGCTTCAGCCTAAAAAGCTGGAACCCAAAGCGGAGAAATGCGTCTTCATAGGATACCCGAAAGAGACAGTCGGGTATACCTTCTATCTCAGATCCGAAGGCAAAGTGTTTGTCGCTAAGAATGGAACATTTCTTGGGAAAGAGTTTCTCTCGAAAGAATTGAGTGGGAGGAAAATAGAGCTTGATGAGGTTATTGAACCTTTACTTCAACCAGAAAGTAGCGCGGCATAGAAAGATGTTTGTGTGGAACCTACGATGGTAGAAGAGGAAGTTAATGATGATGATCATGAAGCTTCGGATCAATCTGCTATTGAACCTCGTAGGTCGACAAGGCCGCGTACTACCCCTGAGTGGTACGGCAACCCTATCTTGGAGGTCATGTTGTTGGACAACAATGAACCTACGAGCTATAGAGGAGCAGTGATGGACCCGGATTCCGAGAAATGGTTAGAGGCCATGAAATCCGAGATGGGATCCATGTGTGAAAACAAAGTATGGACTTTGGAAGTATTACCTGAAGGGCGAAAGGCCATTCAGAACAAATGGATCTTTAAGAAGAAGATCGACGCAAACGATAATGTCACCGTCTATAAAGCTTGACTTGTGGCAAAGGGTTTTTCACAAGTTCAAGGAGTTGACTACGATGAGACTTTCTCACCCGTAGCGATGCTTAAGTCTGTCAGAATCATGTTAGCAATAGCTGCTTATTTCGACTATGAAATTTGGCAAATGGATGTCAAAACAGCGTTCCTCAACAGTTTCCTTGAGGAAGAGTTGTATATGATGCAACCCGAAGGTTTTGTCGATCCAGAGAATGCTAACAAAGTTTGCAAACTCCAGCGATCCATTTATGGACTGGTGCAAGCATCTCGGAGTTGGAATAAGCGCTTTGATGAGGTGATCAAAGCGTTTGAGTTTATACAAGTTTACGGAGAAGCTTGTATTTACAAGAAAGTGAGATGGAGCTCTATAGTGTTTCTAGTATTATATGTGGATGACATATTGCTGATTGGAAACAATATAGAAATGCTGGAAAGCATGAAGGAATATTTGAACAAGAGTTTTTCAATGAAGGACCTAGGAGAAGTTGCTTTCATATTAGGCATTAAGATCTATAGAGATAGATCGAGACGCTTAATAGCACTTTCACGGAGCACATACCTTGATAAAATTTTGAACAAGTTCAAAATGGAATAGTCCAAGAAGGGGTTCTTGCCTGTGTTACAAGGTGTGAAGTTGAGTAAGACTCAATGCCCAGTAACTGCAGAAGATAGAAAAAAGATGAGTGTCAGCCCCTATGCTTCAGCCATAGGCTCTATCATGTATGCAATGCTGTGCACAAGACCCGATGTCAGCCTTGCCATAAGTACGGTCGGAAGGTTTCAAAGTGATACTGGAATGGAGCACTGGCAAGCGGTCAAAGAATATCCTTAAGTACCTGAAAAGGACTAAGGAAATGTTTCTCGTTTATAGAGGTGATGAAGAGCTTGTCGTAAAGGTTTACGTTGATGCAAGCTTTGACACTGATCCGGACGACTCTAAGTCGCAAACCGGATACATATTTATTCTTAACGGGGGAGCAGTAAGCTGGTGCAGTTCCAAGCAAAGCGTGGTAGCTGATTCTACGTGCGAAGTGGAATACATCGCAGCCTCGGAGGCGGCAAAGGAAGGTGTATGGATGGAGCAGTTCATGACAGATCTTGGAGTAGTGCCCAGTGCACTGAATCCAATGAACCTTTTCTGTGACAACACTGGTGCCATTGCTCTGGCCAAGGAACCAAGGTTTTACAAGAGGACCAGACACATAAAGCGACGCTTCAACTCCATCCACGATTACATCATGGAGAAAGACATAAATATTTGCAAAGTGCACATGGATCTGAATGTTGCAGTCCTATTGACTAAACCTCTTCCAAGGGCTAAACATGATCAACACCAAAACTACATGGGTGTTTGATTCATTACAATGTAAATCACATAGTGATGTGAACTAGATTATTGACTCTAGTGCAAGTGGGACACTATTGGAAATATGCCCTAGAGGCAATAAATAAAGTGTTTATTATTGTATTTCCTTGTTCATGATAATCGTTTATTATCAATGCTATAATTGTATTAATTGGAAACATGGATACATGTGTGGATACATAGACAAACACAATGTCCCTAGTATGCCTCTAGTGAACTAGCTCGCCGAAAGATGGTTCTGGTTTCCTAGCCATGGACATGAGATGTCATTTGATAACGGGATCACATCATTGGGAGAATGATGTGATGGACAAGACCCAAACTACAAACGTAGCATATGATCGTGTCAGTTTATTGCTACTGTTTTCTGCATGTCAAGAATATGTTCCTATGACCATGAGATCATGCAACTCACAGATATCGGAGGAGTACCTTGTGTGCATCAAACGTCACAACGTAACTGGGTGACTATAAAGGTGCTCTACAGGTGTCTCCGAGGGTGTCAGTTGAGTTGGCATGGATCAAGACTGGGATTTGTTACTCCGTGTGACGGAGAGGTATCTCAGGGCCCACTCGGTAATACAACATCACAATAAGCCTTGCAAGCAATGTGACTAAGTGTTAGTTACGGGATATTGTATTACGGAACGAGTAAAGAGACTTGCCAGTAACGAGGTTGAAATAGGTATGGAGATACGGACGATCGAATCTCGGGCAAGTAACATACCGAAGAACAAAGGGAACATCATACGGGATTAACTGAATCCTTGACATAGAGGTTCGACCGATAAAGATCTTCGTAGAACATGTAGTAACCAATGTGTACATCCAAGTCCCGTCATTGGTTATTGACCATAGAGGTGTTTAGTTCATGTCTACATAGTTCTCGAACCCGCAGGGTATGTACACTTAAGGTTTGGTGATGTTTCGGTAGTATAGAGTTATGTATGGTGGTGACCGAAGTTTGTTCGGAGTCCCGGATGAGATCCTGGACGTCACGAGGAGCTCCGGAATGGTCCGGAGGTAACGATTCATATATAGGAAGTCCACTTTTGGTCGCCGGAAAGGTTTCGGGCTCATCGGTAGTGTACCGGGAGTGCCGGTAGTGTACTGGGAGACCTCCGGGAGGGGTATTTCGACCCAAGAGGCTTCATGGGCTGTGGGAGAGTGAATAACAGCCCTTAGTGGGCTGGTGGAAAGTACCACACAAGGCCCACGTGGCTGGAGAAGAAAACCCAAAAGGAAAAAGGTGGAAAAAGGCAAAAAAAGGCAAATTAGGAGTCCTAATCCTACTAGGAGTGGAGGTGGTGGACTCCTCCCTAGTTTGTTTGGCCGACTCCTATAGGAGCCTTGGCCCTTGCGCCAGCCTCCTCTCCTCTTCTCAATATATACCGGTGGATTTTATGGTTTTGCACTAGATTTTACGACCACGTGCTACCCGTTCCACCGATGCTCCTCTAGATCGGATTTCCGCAGTGCTTAGGCGAAGCCCTACCGGAATTGCTCTACCACCATCACCGGAGCACCTTCATGCTGCCGGTGAACTCTTCTTCCTCTCCACTTCCTCTTGCTAGATCAATACGGTGGAGATCGTCATCAAGCTGCATGTGTGCTAAATGCGGAGGTGTCGTCCGTTCGGCACTAAATCGGAAGGACCGTGATCAAGATCGCGAGACAGTTCGTGATGAGTTCGCGGGATGGATTGTGATGAGTTCGCGGGACGGATCGTGATGAGTTCGTGAGACGGATCGTGATGTGTTCGCGGGAAGGATCGTGATTGGATCGCGGGACGGATCATGATGAGATCGCGGAACGCTCGGCGATTTGGATCGCGAAGATGTTCGACTACACCAACCGTGTTTCTTAACGCTTCCCGCTTAGCGATCTACAAGGGTATGTAGATCCACTCTCCCTCTCGTAGATGCTCATCACCATGCATAGATCTTGCGTGTGCGTAGGAAAAATTTTGTTTCCCATGCAACGTTCCCCAACAGTTTGATAGAGTTTTGGACAAGCAAAAGGCCTCCACTTGCTGTGGAATTTAATAGGATGAATTTATGGGTAAAAAATAGGAGTGATCACCAGTTTTGAGCTCATTTGAGAAAAGTTGGCAATACAAATGTTGCAAACCCTAGAAATGGACAGAAATGGATTTTCTTAGATCTAGCTATGCAAATCCATTCCCCTTGATGCACCACTTGATGTGGTGACATATTTTAGGGACTATAACATGCACAAAAATTTGGGGGCCAATGGGGAAACTTGGCAATGTAATTTTACCAAATTCTTGAAATCAGCAGAGATGGTTTTGAGGAGATTTGGACAAGTTAATTTTTTCTCCTTGATGCACCACTTAGTGTGGATGCATTATTGGAGGATTGTAACAAGTCCAAAAAGTTTGAGGTGATGGGGAGACAGTTGGTAATGTAGAGTTGCTCAAATTTGGATCTGGACAAAGAGGGTTTTGGGATATTTTGGTGAACCAAAACAATTGGGATTGATAGGAAACTTGGTAGGATGACCACATATATCATATGTGACATACTAGAATTTTCTAGGATTTAATTGAGTATTTCTTACAGAAATATTTCAAAACCTGGAAACTGATAGATATGGTTTTGAAGGGTTTTGTCCTGTATTTTGAACATGACCACGTGTTGAAACTCTTATATATGGATAATATATGTACACTGAGTTTCCCTAAATTTTCTCAAATATTATTAAATCATTTAAATAATTTTTTCCTATGAAAAACCATTTCTGGCCTTAAGATAAATTATGAAAATAATCTTTTAAAATAATATTTTGTGGTTTTGGGGATTTATATATATTAGGTTCAAAATAAAGCATTTGGGGAAAAGGATCCAGCCAATTTGGGGACTTGCAGTGCAAATCTCAAATCAGAGGGTTTTGCAAACCCAATTTGAATAAAACCTTTTTGGCCAACATAATATTTTGTAAAAGTATAATTAAGTCCTATTCACATGGCATGATCATTAGACAAGAGTGGGGATCAAGGAAAAGAGTTTTGAGCATAGGAGGGATTTTATGAATATAGAGCAGTAGCAAGCAATCAGACAATCGGTAATCAAGTCAAGCGTAACAAGCACACAAATGTTTTAATTGGCCCTAATTTTTGAGTCATGATATCTTAGTCATGAGGCAAATCAAAGGGTGTGAACCCATTGCCATCTGCCTTCACCCTATAGGCATTCTGACTAGGATGCGTCCTAGTTCGCATGTTCATCACCAACAAACTCTTGAACATACTCCTGTTTGTCCATGCCTGGCCAATTATATAACCAGTGGCAAGCCAATGAGTACTTTGAATGTACTCGCAAGCAGCCCAAGTTGTGGAACAAGGTAACAACAATGCATGATATAGCACTAATAGGTAAGTTTTGCAGAAAGCTAATTTTGAGTGCAATGACATGATCAAGTAATTTAAGTAAGCATGCATCAACAATAGGCAATATCCATATGAACAAGTTACGGATATCATCATAAGTAGGGGTTGAACCCTCGTGTTCAGTCATCATGCTAAGTCATCGGACTTAGTTCAATACCCATGCTAAGTCATCAGACTTAGCTCATGTGACCTCTTGTCACCATCACATCCATACTCACACCAAGTTTTATGAAAACATTTGGATGTGGCATAAGCAGCACCACCCAACTGTCCTTGACTGTGGACACGGCTATTCGAATAGTTTTACACTCTGCAGAAGTTGCACACTTTACCCACAAGACTCGGGGAACTTTCATGTCATCCACGACTTGTGGTATATAACATACCCGAGGTAAGCACCCGAACAATGCCTTTCCCCTAGTGATACTAGACAAAGATTCCACTCGATTGGTACCCAGCCCTCACAATGTACATCACACGAGCCTCGCTCTAATCGTACCATCCATGCGGGGATCAACTGTATATCCGGTGCCTATGAAGACAGCGCATGATCGTACATACCGGTACGACCCCGTATAGAGAGTGACCACGCCACTCCCACCACTAGTAATCCAGGCTCCTTGCCAGTACCCACCAAGGTAATGAACAAAGCCCCGTCCCATAAGGGGTATCGTGGTTGCGCATGTAAGGTTGGGAGGGTCGACAAATCTTAAACCCTCCGTTTTTGAAAACACACACTCACTTGTTCCGGCATACCACTTCTTTCTCAAGTGGTTACCCAACTCATCATCATCTCCCTCGGGCATTGGTGGCACCTGACGGTGTTTCTGAAAAGTCTTTGAAATCATCTCTTTCTTTCCATCACTATACATAGATCCCGATCCCACTTGCGTATCATCTACTAGCATCCTATCTGCACCCACCTGCATAACCCTCATAAAGTGGTAGGGTCATGCACGATGCAAGTGTCAACGATAAAAGCATCAGAGGCACCCCACCAAAGTGGGAGCACCACAAGATGATCAATCATCGAAACAACGAGTGCTATATGACATGCATGAAAAAGTTTCTTATCATGGTCAAAGGGCTGCTTGCCTGGCTTAGCAACATCTTCGAGGTCTTCACATGCTTCTCGTCCACCTCCGAGCACTATGTATCTCTCGTCAACTACCGTCGATCAATAACCACAATAAGAAACACAACAAGCAGAGAAATAAATGTTCTCTATAAATAGGAGTTTTATTTTTCTAGGACTCCTCTGGTCATGAGAAAAATAATCAAGGAGGTTTTTGTGCATGTGGGTCAACGGGGAGTTTTAAATGGAGGAAAAGAGGGGAATGATAATCCTTTAAGATGTCAACAGAAAATATTTTTCCAAAAATGACTGGATGGACCCAACAAATAGGGCATGATTCTACAAACAGGTGGGGAGTGGTTTTTCTGGTTTTGGAGTTGGCAATAATACCCTAGGGATTTTCAAAGTGGGTTATACATGAATAAATAGCTCAATTATTTGGATGGCAGAGAGGCACTAGGAAAATTGTTCCCTAATTAGGGCATGAATTTAGACACCCCTAGGAACTTGAATCACTCCATTTGGAGGTATAATGGATGATCTATAGATTTTACAAAGTGGTCCTAATAGTTCAAATTTGCATTTAAATTTGAACATGACATAAAGGTGCGGAGGAAAATAATGAAAGTGACACAATCAAATAGGTGGTATTTTTAGAAGGATGCAGAATTTTGAATCATCAAATTTGGAGCTCATATGAATTTTCTATGAATTGATTTTTCCTGAACAAAAAAGAAAAGGGATTATACCGAAAAGGGCTATAAGGCGCACGTGCGTCGGGTAGCGAACATGCCGGCCCAGTAACACTGCCGCGTCCGCTCAGCGGCCACATTGAAGGCGCAATAACGGGAAATTCCTCCGCGGGGAAACGCATGCAAGGAGAAGGCACGGCCACTTAACCTGGGGGGCCCGGGCCTTAGCCACTGACCGGCGGGCCTCACTGGCAGGTTCTCCTCCCTCCTCCTGCCGAAGCAGGGGAGTGGTAGAGGAGCCCAACCGAGCCCGCGCTGTTGCTCTACCCCAACGGCACAAGCCGTCCCCAACGGCGCTCCGTCCACCGGAAGGCTCGAAGCGGCATGCCGCTCTTGGCTGGGCTGCTCCCTGGCCCTGGGGAGGGTCATGCCGAGGACGGCAGCGACAGGGCGGGTGTGACTGATGGTGATGGAGGGCAGAGGCGCCACCGCCACGGTAGGGGGAAAAGGAAGGAAAGGGGGAGGCCACAGGGGTCCAAGGAGGAGGGAGAGGGCCAAGGAGGACAGAGGGGTGCCCGAGCGCGGCTCTTATGTGGTGAGCTCGGGCACACCATGGACGGTGCCCACGGGCGTCCCTGGAGCTATCCTTGGTGGTAGAGGGAGAGGGTGAGTAGGTGTCTACGGCGTTCATGGGTGTCATCCAGGTCGAGGGGGACGAGGATGGGGGAGCGGGGCATGCCCTAGGAGAGCCCGAAGCTCGTGCGCCCACTGGTCGAGCTGGGCGGTGATGGGCGAGCTCAGCAAGGGGAGAAGGATGGCAAGGGAGGAAGGGGCCGACCACTAGCCGTGTCACGCATGCCGAGGTGGTCTCGGGGGACAGCACCACGAGGCCCAAGGTTGTCGGGTGCCTCTGATTGGGCAAGCTACAGTGGATGGATGCACTGTAGCGTGCTCTAGAGCGTGAGCTCTGCATGCCGTGGCATTGTCCGCAACCGCTTTCGCATGTCCTCTTGTGTCTAGGGTATCTAGGGGAAAATAAACACGGTCTAGGTGGCCTATGATGCCCTGGGGATACAATAGACTAGAGATGAAAGGGGGAGAGAGGTGGAATCTTGCTATCCAGGGGGAAATCTTGGAGTTTTACCCCAAAATAATTGAGCTATGAACCTGAAATTGCTACTGGAGGTATAAGGGAATGAGGTTAAGGTGTGGTACAAATTTGAGGTCAAGGAGATCAATGGAAGAGGTGAAAGCACCAGTTTTGGTTTTCTGCCAGAAGGTGTTTGATAGAGTTTTGGACAAGCAAAAGGCCTCCACTTGCTTTGGGATTTAACAGGATAAATTTATGGGTAGGAAAATAGGAGTGATCACCAGTTTTGAGCTCATTTGAGAAAAGTTGGCAATACAAAGCTTGCAAACCCTAGAAATGGGCAGAAACTGATTTTCTTAGATCTAGCTATGCAAATCCATTCCCCTTGATGCACCACTCGATGTGGTGACATATTTTAAAAACTATAACATGCACAAAAAGTTTGGGGCCCAATGGGGAAACTTGGCAATGTAACTTTACCAAATTCTTGAAATCAGCAGAGATGGTTGGGAGGGGATTTGGACAAGTTAATTTGTTCTCCTTGATGCACCAGTTGGTGTGGATGCATTATTGGAGAATTCTAACATGTCCAAAAAGTTTGAGCTTAAGGGCAGACAGTTGGTAATGTAGAGTTGCTCAAATTTGGATCTAGACAAAGAGGGTTTTGGGATATTTTGGTGAACCACAACAATTGGGATTGATATGAAACTTGGTAGGATGACCCCATATATCATATGTGACATGCTAGAATTTTCTAAGATTTAATTGAGAATATTTCTTATAGAAATATTTCAAAACCTTGAAACAGACAGATATGGTTTTGAAGGGTTTTGTCCAGTATTTTGAACATGACCATGTGTTGAAACTCTTATATATAGATAATATATGTCCACTGAGTTTCCCTAAATTTTCTCAAATATTTTTAAATCATTTAAATAATTTTACCCTATGAAAAACCATTTCTGGCCTTAAGAAAAAGCTTTTAAATAAATTACAAAAATAATCTTTTAAAATAAATTTTGTGGTTTTGGGGAGTTATATATATAGTAGGTTCAAAATAACGCATTTGGGGAAAAGGATCCGCCCAATTTGGGGACTTGCAGTGCAAATCTCAAATCAGGGGGTTTTGCAAACCTAATTTGAATAAAACCTCTTTGGCCAAAATAATATTTTGTAAAAGTATAATTAAGTCCTATTCACATGGAATGATCATTGGACAATAGTGGGGATCAACGAAAAGAGTTTTGAAAGTAGGAGTGATTTTATGAATATACATCACTAGCAAGCAATCAGACAATCAGTAATCAAGTCAAGCATAACAAGCACACAAAAGTTTTAATTGGCCTTGATTTTTGAGTCATGATATCTTAGTCATGAGGCAAATCACAGGGTGTGACACAGTTCTCCCATTGGAACTCATATACTGGTGACCTCGAGTGCTCGCTTATGATGAGCTTGAGCAAGAGTAGTTGCGGCAATATGATGTTATGCTCCTTGAGGAAGATCGTCTTCAGGCTGCTGTGCGAGCTGCATGCTACCAGCAAGCTTTGCACTTCTATCCTAGCCGCAAGGTTCATGCCCAAAGTCTTGAGGAAGGCGACCTTGTTCTTCGGCGCGTTTAGTCGGCCAAGAATTCCAACAAGTTGACACCAAAGGGGAAAGGCCCTTATCAGGTAGTACGTGTCACCAGGCCTGGTGCAGTCCGCCTGGAGACCGAGGATGGCGTTCCAGTAAGAATTTCCTAGAAGATCGAACATCTTCGCAAGTTCTATCCATAAGGCACGGTTGTCGGGTCCCCTGGCAACCTTCTTTTGTACAAGTCCTGCCGGCAAGGCATGTAATCCTCTTTACGAAGCCAGGCGCAGACCCTGTGCATAGTTGAATAAAATCAAGCGTTGTACAATTCTTGTCGATTTTCATGTTTCTTTATATGCATGTTTATCTGAGATGTTGTATTACACTTATTTCCAGCAAGTACTAACGAACCGCCAAGGTTCCATATCCCTATTCTCTCTTCTTTCTTTTTCTTAAAGGATAGAAGGTTCCCTTGCGTACAAGTTTGCCAAGGGAATGATGGTATGGACACCAGCAGGCGATGTTCAAAATTGACATCTTACAGAAAGGATTACTGCAACAAAAATCTAAGTTGTAAAACTCTAAGTAAATTTTTACTATGAAGTTATTTTCCTTGGACAATTTCGAATTTTGTATGGGAAACCTGCACACGAAGGAACCTCGTCGTGATTGCTTGCGCCCTTACTCTGTTTCGAGTCCGCTCAATAGATTAAGTGGCTGCACCAAAAACATCAATGTATCTTGCCGACAGTGGCACCTCTAGCAGGCTGCTAAGGATCCGCTCCTCAAAGCACTCGTGACAGGGTTGCATGCACCGGCAAGTTTCCGATAAAGCGTAGGACGTGTACCATACAGAGAGAAATATGACTAGAGGAATAACTTGCATTCATTCAAAACACACCCAGTTATATTACATTAAAAGTTGCCGCGTTTCTAACTTAAGATAAAATTGTCTTTGGCATGGAATGGTGGCGATAAGAAGAAGTGATGTAGCTAGTCCTTGCGCTGGCCTTCGACCCTCTTGACTTGGTTCACCTTGTCGACGATGGGCGCAACAAGTTCTTCTAGCGCCTTGACATCCACGTCCTTCAGCAAGCGCTCGAGGACATTGGTGAAGTTGATGTGGGTTCTTGTGCGCCACTTTGATGAGCACCTTGAGGAGGACGGCCTGGCAGAGTTTGCGGGATTCGTTGGCAAGATGGGTTGCTCGATTAGAATGGGGCTGCTTTAGAGCGTCAATTATGCCCTCAAAGAACATGGTCAACCTGGCACTCGGAGACACCCTGTCGTCAAAAGAAAGGTTGAAGTTCCAAAGGCCCATGGTGGACAACTGTGCAGCAAGCCTTTCTGCCACATCAACAAGGTGCTCAGTCCAGATCTGCATGCGTGTCACATAGTCGTTATGAGTGGCGGTGACAGGCTTGAGCAGGTCCTGCTCACTCCGGAGATCTTTGATCAAGAGTTTCTCACGAGCCATGCTGTTCTCAAGGGACTCATTCAACGTGGCCAGCTTCAGCTGCAGATCGGGGATGGAGTCATTTGCTGAAGTGAGTTGCTTGGTCTTGTCGGACATGGCGACATGTATCTCTGCCAGGCTGTAGAGAGTTTTCTCTCTATCGGTCTTGAGCGTCGAGATCTCCTTGTCGTGGTCCTCAAGGTTCGCCTCCAGTTTCTTCACCTTATCGTTGAGCTTGTTCTTGGCGGCCTCTACAGCTTCGGCAGCATTGAAAGCTTCCTTCAGCTTGCCGACGTGGACTATGAATAGAGCCTCGATGGCTTCCTTGTGTTTCTGCTTCAGCTCCTAGATTTGTTGCGCAACAAGCTTTCCTATTTCTTCATATTTGTGGTAAAGCTTGTCGGCAAGCTCCCTCTCACGAGTGGCAAGGTCATCTTCAGGAACATCAAGTCCGATGCGGCATTCTGTTAGGCGAGCTTCTTCTATAGCAGCTTGTTGCGAGGCATCCTCTTGCGCCTTCTCCATGTATGACTGCTTCAAGAGGAGCTCGTTCCAGTTTTCGCTCATCTGCTCCCGACCAGTTTTCAACTCTTGGAAAGCTTCGATGAACCAGGCTTGCGTTTCCTCTAAGCGCTTCTGGATATCCGCATCCGCCGCTCCAATAATGCTGCTCTGGAGTCCAACTTCTCCTTCCGAGTGCTGTGGAGCGCCTGGAGCTTTTGAAAGTTGTCGCTCATGGTTTGTGATATGTCTCCAATGTATCTATAATTTTTGCTTGTTCCATGCTGTTATATTATCATTCTTGGATGTTTTACAATAATTTTACCATAACTTTATATTATATTTGGGACTAACCTATTCACCTAGAGCCTAGTGCCAGTTTTTGTTTTTTCCTTGTTTTTGAGTTTTACATAAAAGGAATATCAAACGGAGTCCAAACGGAATAAAAATTTACGGTGATTATTATGGACCAGAAGACACCCACGGAGCTTGGAGATGAAGCCAGAAGATTCCCGAGGAGGCCACAAGCCTCAGGGGGGCGCCCACCCCCTCGGTGCGCCTACCAGGCTTGTGGGCCCCTCGAGAGTCCACCAACCTCCCTCTTAGCTCTATAAGTCCTCAAATATTCCAAAAAAACAACACACAACCTAGATCGGGATTTCCGCCGCCGCAAACCTCCAGAGCCATGAAAAACCAATCGGGATCCCATTCCGGCACCCTTTCGGAGGGGGAAACCATCACCGGAGGCCATCTTCATCATCCCGACGCTCTCCATGACGAGGAGGGAGTAGTTCACCCTCGGGGCTAAGGGTATGTACCAGTAGCTTTGTTTTTGTTCAGTCTCTCTCGTGTTCTTGAGATGGCACGATCTTGATGTATCGCGAGCTTTGTTTATATGGATTTAATCATATGGAGTTTTCCCCTCTCTATCTTGTTGTGATGAATTGAGTTTTCCTAGTGAAGTTTTCTGATCGAATTGAGTCTTTAAGGATTTGAGAACACTTGATGTACGTCTTGCGATGGGATATCCGTGGTGACAATGGGATGTTCTATTGATACACTTGATGTATGTTTTGGTGATCATCTTGCGGGTTCCGTGATCTTGGGAATCTATGCATAGGGGTTGGCACATGTTTTTGTCTTGACTTTCCGGTAGAAACTTTGGGGCACTCCTTGAAGTTCTTTGTGTTGGACTGAGCATGATGAATCTGAAATTATGTGATGCATATTGTATAATCAAGCCCATGGGTACATGTGGTGACATTGGAGTATCTAGGTGACATTAGGGTTTTGGTTGATGTGTATCTTAAGGGGTTATTTTAGTACGAACTCTAGGGCTGTTCGTGACACTTATAGGGATAGCTCATAAGATTGATCAAAAAAGATAACTTTCAGGTGGTTTCATACCCTACAATAATTTCTTTTTTAGTCCTCCGCTATTTGTGACTTTGGAGTGAAATTTTTGTCGCACGAGAGGTACTTACATATGATTCAACTATGTCAATAATGTGGAGAGAAATTGCACTAGTGAAAGTATGGACCCTAGGCCTTGTTTCCAAGCATTTATACAACGTTTTGCTCGCTGTTTACTATTTTTTACCTTGCTGTTTTTATATTTTCAGATTATTAAAACCTATATCTACCATCCATATTACACTTGTATCACCATCTCTTCGCCGAACTAGTGCACCTATACAATTTACCATTGTATTGGGTGTGTTGGGGACACAAGAAACTCTTTGTTATTTGGTTGCAGGGTTGTTTGATAGAGACCATCTTCATCCTACACCTCCCATGGATTGATAAACCTTAGTTCATCCACTTGAGGGAAAATTGTCGCTGTCCTACAAAACTCTCCACCTGGAGGCCCAACACGAGTCTACAAGAAGAAGGTTGTGTAGTAGACATCAAGCTCTTTTCTCGCACCGTTGTCGGGGGTGAGTGCTTGATGGTATATCTTTAGATCTTGCAATAAATATATTTTTTCTTGCTTTTCATTAGTTTGGTTTTATAAAATAAAAATACAAAAAAATGGAATTGAGGTTGCCTCATATGCTTCATCTTTTCAATGTCTTTCGTGAAAATGATGGAAAGGAAAATTGTGCTCAAGTGTTAGAAGAAGTTATTAAAATGTTCGGCACTAAATCTTTGAGTGATGAGCATGATAGTGATATTGTTAGTATGAATTCTTTGAATATCCATAGTACTAATGTTGATTGCACTAGTCATGATAAAAATATTTCTTATAAGCATGTCAATTTTTGTGGAGTGCATAGAGTTTGTGTAGACATGCCTAAAAGGGAAGATGGATTTTTTAAGAGGCATGAGTATTTAGAAACTAAATGGTTGCAAGAGAGGCTAGATGTTTGTGTTGAAAGATTTAATTTTTCTCACCGTCCTTGTGAACTTTGCAATCAATGTGGTCATTTAAATATCCAATGCAAATTGTTTAATGATCAAATCGTGTCCAAAAATTGTGATAACTTGATTTCCCTTGCGCATCATAATGAACTTAATTTGCTTCTGGGATATGAAGAAATGAAATGTATAACTAGGGGTATCCCAGAATATAATATTAAGAGATTTCTTGATTTTGATCTAAATGAAGTTTATATGTATTGCGTGGTAAATTGCATTGAGAATCCTTATATTGCCAATTACTTAAAGTCAAGGAAACAAATAGAAGATGAAGATAATACTAATGAAGGGGAAGAGGTTTCCCAATATCCTCCTTTTTTTTGTTATGATAAATCAGGTAACGAGGAGAAGATTTTTATTCAACCAACCTCTTCAAAAAGAAGTTTGGAGGAATTAAATAAAGCCACACCTAATGTGGTGAAGAAGAAGAAAAGAAGGAAAAGTAAAGGTAAAGAGGTATCTCTCCCAAATAATGTTTCTCACATTATTGATAGGCCTCATGAGAATAAATCAAAAATAGTTGTGGAACATGATACACTTGAGGATGATTTTGTTATGCCTATTGCTTGTTGTGATAATTATGATTGGGAAGATAATGATACTTCTTATAATCTTGAAAATATTTATGGCACCAACTTGGAGGATGAGGATAATAATTGCTATACTATTGGTGCTATTCATACCGTTAATGATGAGAGAGATTATGTTTATGATATACAAAGCCACAAGCTAGGGGATGCTATGTTTGATGAAAATGGTATGATTGAGAATTTGTTTGTTGCAATTAATGTTTGTCCCAAGCTTGGGTATGCTATGCTTAATGAAGATGAACTTTTTATTCCCCCCACTTTGAATGATCAAATTTGTTATAATGATTGAATGCCTCCTACTTATGATGATTATTATGATAATACTTATGCAATGAAAAAGAGTGACGATTACTATTATGATACTTGTCATAATTATGAATATCCTTTTACTAAATATTACTCTTTTATTGTGGAACTAATTTGTAGTATTCAAGTCTTTTATGATACTCCCACTATTAGTCATGAGAAGAAATTTGCTTATGTGGAGAGTAGTAAAATTTCTATGTTTGTAGATCATGAAAAGAATGCTTTATGTGATGGTTATATTGTGGAATTACTTAATGATGCTACTGAAAATTAATATGAGAGAGGAACATATGCTTATAGGAATTGCAATAATATCAAGTTCCCTCTCTATGTGTTCAAATTCTTGAAGATATGCTTGTTTTCCCTTCGTATGCCAGATGATTCTTGCTCCCATAAATTGTTTGCTCAAAAAATCCCTATGCATAGGAAGTGGGTTAGACTTAAATGTGCGTGTCATGATATTCATGATGCTCTTTTTCATGTTTCAATTACTATTCCTATGTGAGCATCCTTGAAATCATCATGCCTAGCTAAAAGGCATTAAAGAAAAGCGCTTGTTGGGAGACAAACCAACACTTTTACTTTCTGTTTTTGTGTGTTCACATGATTAAGCTACTGTATTAATCATGTTTTGTGTCTTTTATTTCAATAAAGTGCCAAGTAAATCCTTTGGGATAGTGCGGATACTTGCTTGTTTAATTCTGTGCAAAAACAAAAAGTTTTGTGTCCAGTATATGAAATATCTAGTTTTAATGGAGTGTCCAAAATTCTGAAATTTTTACACAAACTTTATATGTAAATTCCTTGAGTTTTCCTAATTTTTCAGAATTTTTGGAGTCATGGAAGTCTGGTGATCATTCAGATCTTTACAGATTGTTCTGTTTTTGACAGATTCTGTTTTGCATGCATAGTTTGCTTGTTTCAAGTGTTCCTATAGCTTATATTTAGTAATATAAATTGTGGGAATCATGGAATACAGTAGGTATCATGTGGGAACAATTATTAATCTTGTCTTGACAGTACCAAAGTGAATGATCTTTGTTTATTATACTAACCCATCTCATGAAGTTTCATTAAGTTTTGTGTGATTGTAGTTTTCAAGTTTTGGGTGAGACACCGATATGAGAAGAATAAGGAGCGAAAAGAACTTAAGCTTGGGGATTCCCAAGGCACCCCCAAGGTAATATCCAAGGCATACTCAAGCTCCTATGCTTGGGGATGCCCCGGAAGGCATCCCCTCTTCTGTCTTCAACACTATCGGTATACCTTACTTGGAGCTATATTTTTATTCGTCACACAATATGTGCTTTGCTTGGATCATCATTATATTTTTCCAAATTATGTTAGGTGTCATTTATAATCTTGTTTTTCAATAAAAAGTTCCAAGAATTACCTTTAGGATGCTTGCATTGCATGTTTTGATGAGTGATGTGTAAAAATAGAAACTTTTGTTGTAGTATTTGAATTTTCATATTTTACTGGTACGAGCAAAGTTTCTGAAATTTTTACAAACATGGTCATATAAATTTTAAAGCATTTCCTAAATTTTCATAATTTTTTGAGTTATATAAGTACATTTTTTTCAAAAATTTCTACAGACTATTCTGTTTAGACAGATTGCTGTCATAGTTTCGTTATCTACTTATCCTATAGTTTCCATAGTCTATATTGGTAGATATAAATTGTGGAAATGTCAGTATTCAATACCTAATATTTGAAAATTATTATGCAACTCATCTTGGCAGTACATAAAGAGTTGATTTATTATTATGTGTACTAACCTATCTCACGAGTTCTTTTTTGAGTTTTGTGTGAATGAAGTTTTGAGAATAGGTGAAACCGTGGTATGAGAGGATTGAAAGAGATATACAAGCTCAATCTTGGGGATTCCCAAGTCACCCAAGTAAATATTTCAAGAACTCTCAAGCATCTAAGCTTGGGGATGCTACGCATCCCACATCTCTTCATCATTAATTATCGGTTAGCCTATGTTGAGCCTAAATTTTTATTCGTTCACATGATATGTGCTATTCTTGAAGTGCTATTTTTTCTTTTGCTCGCTGTTTAATAAAATTCTTAATATCTGAAAACATTCATTGAGGGATATAAAGTCCTCACATAGCTACATAATTGTTTGACTACTCATTGATCTTCACTTATATCTTTTGTGAGTAGCTTGTCATTTCCTCTCATCCTTCACTTATACCTTTTTGAGGGATGAAATCTTTTATGCTCATGTGCTTCATTTAAAATTGTTTGAGCTTGTAAAAAAGCAATAGCAACATATGAAACTAGTCCCAAAGTGATAGATATCCAAGAAGGATATGATAAAAAATTCATGAACATCGTTGGACAAATTAAACTTGATTCTTTGTAATAGTTTTGAAACATGATGATAGTAATATGTGAGTCATGTTAGTGAGTAATTATGCTTAGTAAGAATATTGGTGGTAAGGTTTGTGATCCCCTATGCATGCACGAAAGTCAATAGTTATGCAATGAAGTTACATCTTACTTGTGGTGCATTATTCGGTGTTAGTTATGACTCAATGCTCACTTATGTGATTTTTCTTTCCTCGGTTTGGTTGCTTCCCAATCTATTTGCTAGCCTTCATTTGTACTAAGTAGAAATATAACTTGTGCATCATAAATCCTTAACTCAAGTTTTGTCTTATGAGTCCACCATACCTACCTATATGCGGTATTTCCATGTCGTTCCAAGCAAATTTGTATGTGCCATCTCTAAATCTTAAAAATATTTTTTCTCTTTTGTGTGCCCGCACCACTCATGAAACGGTGGGGAGTATCCAATATTTTGCCATGCTAGGTGGGTTATTCTCACGATATGTGTTCATTCACTAACATTCACGGGAAAGTGGCTTGTAATAGGGATTCCCAGTCCCGAAATCAAAGAAAAATGCAAATAAATAAAAAAACTCCCCTAGGAATGTTGTTGGTATGGACGGTACCCGTGGATTCGGCTTGACGTGGAGTGTGATTGATTGGTGGACGGGGAGTAAAAAATTTACTATTCTGTTTGGGAACCGCCTATAATGTATCTAGCATGGAAAGTATTGTGAGCTACTTAGTCATTTTCGTTGATAGGTAAAGCATGCCACTCAAAATATTTTTCTCTCTCAATATAAACCTTGAGCTCTGGCACCTCTACAAATCCCTACTTCCTTCTATGAAGGGCCTACCTATTTACTTTATGCAATTTTTATTTCTGCTTCGAGTCTCCATCTTGTCTTCTAAGCACCAACTAGGGGGCACTATGATCGTACTTGAGCATTGGTCATAGCAAATATTTGAGTGTGTTTCATGAATGGATCAATGATTGAGCATGATGGGCTAGGGATAACTTTCTTTAGTGTTGATATTTTGACAGACATTATTGCTTGTTGACATGCTTGAGTATTGAAGTCAATATGTTAAAACTAGACTATTGCTTTGAATCATTTAAAAGTCCAAATGTCCATGCTATACATAGAAGAAAAGAATATGAGACCATGTTAGGCAGCATTCCACACCAAAAATTCTGTTTTTATCATTTACCTACTCGAGGACGAGCAGGAATTAAGCTTGGGGATGCTGATACGTCTCCAACTTATCTATAATTTTTGCTTGTTCCATGCTGTTATATTATCATTATTGGATGTTTTACAATCATTTTACCACAACTTCATATTGTTTTTGGGACTAACATATTAACCCAGAGCCTAGTGCCAGTTTCTGTTTTCTCCTTGTTTTTGAGTTTTGCAGAAAAGGAATATCAAACGGAGTCCAAACGGAATAAATATTTACGGTGATTTTTTATGGACCAAAAGACACCCACGGAGCTTGGAGATGAAGCCAAAAGATTCTCGAGGAGGCCACAAGCCTTAGGGGCGCGGCCACCCCCCTAGGCGCGCCCACCAGGCTTGTGGGCACCTCGGGAGTCCACCGACCTCCCTCTCAGCTCTATAAATCCTCAAATATTCCAAAATCCCCAACAAAGAATCTAGATCGGGAGTTCCACCGCTGCAAACCTCCAGAGCCATGAAAAACCAATCGAGAGCCCGTTCTGACACCCTGTCGGAGGGGGAAACCATCACCAGAGGCCATCTTCATCATCCCGGCGCTCTCCACGATGAAGAGGGAGTAGTTCACCCTTGGGGCTAGGGTATGTACCAGTAGCTATGTGTTTGTTCTCTCTCTCTCTTGTGTTCTTGAGATGGCACGATCTCTATGTACCGCGAGCTTTGTTGATATAGATTGAATCATATGGAGTTTTCCCCTCTCTATCTTGTTGTGATGAATTGAGTTTTCCCTTTGAAGTTTTCTGATCGGATTGAGTCTTTAAGGATTTGAGAACACTTGATGTATGTCTTGCGATGGGATATCCGTGGTGACAGTGGGATGTTCTATTGATCCACTTGATGTATGTTTTGGTGATCAACTTGCGGGTTCCGTGACCTTGGGAATCTATGCATAGGGGTTGGCACATGTTTTTATCTTGACTTTCCGGTACAAACTTTGGGGCACTCCTTGAAGTTCTTTGTGTTTGATTGAACATGATGAATCTGAAATTATGTGATCCATATCGTATAATCAAGCCCATGTGTACTTGTGGTGACATTGGAGTTTCTAGGTGACATTAGGGTTTTGGTTGATGTGTATCTTAAGGTGTTATTTTAGTACGAACTCTAGGGTTATCCATGACACTTATAGGGATAGCTCATAAGATTGATCAGAAAATATAACTTTGAGGTGGTTTCGTACCCTACAATAATTTCTTCGTTAGTTCTCCACTATTTGTGACTTTGGAGTGAACTTTTTATCGCACGAGAGGTACTTACATATGATTGAACTATGTCAATAATGTTGAGAGAAATTGCACTAGTGAAAGTGTGGACCCTGGGCCTTGTTTCCAAGCATTTATACAATATTTTGCTCGTTGTTTACTATTTGTTACCTTTCTGTTTTTATATTTTCATATTACGAAAACCTATATCTACCATCCATATTAAAGTTGTATCACCATCTCTTCGCCAAACTAGTGCACATATACAATTTACCATTGTATTCGGTGTGTTGGGGACACAAGAGACTCTTTATTATTTGGTTGCAGGGTTGTTTGAGAGAGACCATCTTCATCCTACACCTCCCACGGATTGAAAAACCTTAGGTCATCCACTTGAGGGAAAATTGCCGCTGTCCTATAAAACTCTGCGCTTGGAAGCCCAACATGAGTCTACAAGAAGAAGGTTGTGTAGTAGACATCAGTTTGAAGGAGCTATTCTTCCTTGGATTGGCTGCTGGCACTTGGTTCATTGATAACTTCAAGTCCGGTAGCAATGGTGACTTCCCCATCAAAGATTTATCCTTCGGTTGGCACCCCAATGCTTTTCGTTCCTGGTATGTTGACGAATAGGTTCTCGTCATCCTTGAGATATCTGCTTGAAGAGGGGGCTTCGTATGTTGACGGATGATCCTCAATAGCCGCCTCACGGACAACTGGTGGCTCCATGGTTGGCGTAGCGCCTGGTGCTCCTACAGCAGGAATGTCATCAGTATGGTCACTGGACTCCTTGCCGGCCTTCTTAGCAGATTCCTTGGCATTTCTTCCTGTACATCCTTGGCAGCGTCATCAGCGGCAACGCTGGCAGCCTCGGCGGCAGCATTTCTGGCGGTCTCCTCAATGACGACATCGACATCCATTTGTTCCATCCAAGAGAGATCTGAAAGCCAAAGAAGGGGAAACAAGATGAGACCAAGGTTGAAGTTCAAGAAGACAAAAAATATATAAAGACAGAATGACAAGTATTCCGCAGCAAGCGGTTTACTCGCGCCAAGCTTTTGGGAGGTAGTTTCTCATTTCCTGACAACATTGGTTGTCGGTGTAGGAATTCTGGTGCCTGAGCTTGCCAGCCTCCCCTCAGCAAGAATGGGCTCGTCAGCAGAAGCGCTTGCCGGAGATCCATCTCTGGGCGGCATAGTCAACTAAGGCGGCGCATCTAGGGCGGCCTCCAACGGCTCTCCTTGTTGTTGCTCTTCTTATACAAGCCTGGTGATGTTAGTGGCGAAGATACACGTCCCAACTCTCGCTAGTGGGAAATGAGTAACGAACTCACGCTGGGGGCTGTGTTGAGGACTGCTTTGTGGGCTGGACTCTGGGCTGATGTTGATCAACTCTGGTGCACGTGTGGTGCTTGCTGGTGGCTCATTGCCCGTTGAAGTTTTGCCTTCTTCACCATCCTTTGGGCCAGTGTTTCCATATCTCTGTGGGGACACGCCAAAGATAAGCAAACAAGTTAAGTGAAGCTATAAATTCAGAGGATAAAAGATGTGACAGGATCCTTAATCTTCTTCTTCCGAGCTAAAGGCGGGGAGGTCAAAGTCAACCTCTGCCACAGTGTCTGTGTGAGGAGGAGAAGGAGTGGTCTTGGGTCGCTTGGCTATAGCAGAAGTGGAGGGTTGCTATTGAGCCTCTTGTCGCTGCGCAGCCTTGCCGGACGCCCTCTTGCTGAGGGCTGCACCACTCGAGGAAGGTTGGAGAACTGGGACACTGGAGGAGGCTTTCCGAAGAACACGCTTCTTCTTCTTCTCGGGAGCTAGGGGCTCCTCGTGTAGCTGCCCTTCGGTTGTATCTTCGGCAAAAGGGCCCCGGCAGCAGTGCCACTATGTTCTCCGGCAACCTCGCCCTGCCTAGCATGTTTTCCCTCTCATATCAATTCCTCTTCACTCGCTTCCCCTTCCGTGAAGCCAGCGCTGCCTTCCTCTAGGCAAGATTCACCTCTTCCATCCTGCTGGCGATGTACGTCACTTCTTCTTCAGTGATGGGGCGGATGAGGTTCGTTTCTTCATGGATGGCCTTCTCTGACAAGTTTTCAAAGAACTCTTGTGTCTGCTCTGTGGATGGTTCTTCCCAAGTTCCATCAAGGTCGTGAGCATTACACACCCGCATCATGGTAATGATTGAGGCTAAGGTAGAGTTGTTGCACAGAGGGATTATACCAGCCGGCAACCCGTACCTTGCGTCAAGCCAAAATAGTTTGTGGCAAAGAGCTGCGCGCTGCATGACCGTCAAGTTATTATTCAAGCCAGGGCATAGCCTCATGATATATGTCGCATTCCGGAACTCCTAGGCTGGTCTCCCTTTGTTCTGCAGAGGGCCAATGTGTGGGCGAAGGAAATCAGTGCCAATCATCTCTATTGTGAGCCCGGCAACTTTAAGGCGGTGGATTCTGGTGATTGCAACTGTGAGTTTCTCATCTTGAAGATTGAAGGCGCTCCTGTCATCGCTATGCACTATTTTTGTTTGTCGAGGCAAATAGAAGGGCTGAGGATCTTTCTCCTGAATCAAGCACCAGTTGGCCCGCCATTCTTCCCACTTCTCATGGAAGGCCCCGTCTGAGTATATATCCTTGTTCCACGCCCTTGGGATCCAGGTGATAGAACCAGAAAGGGCCTCTCCCCTCTGAATGTGGGGAATGAAATAGTGGCGGAAGAGGGGTGTGTTGGGGACTACTCCGGTGAAGTTTTCACATAGATGGGCAAAGACTGTCATGCATGTCACGGCATTCAACGTAAAATCCAAGAGACGTAAGCCGTATGTGTACATGATGTCGTTGAAGAAATCAGAAAATGAGGGACAGAGCCTGTAGTAAAAGTAATCGACAAAGAAGGGGAATTTATTTGGGCCATCCTTGGAGGAACCTGGACTCACGCGAGTAGCAGGATGGGCCTTCGTCTCTCTCGCCCACATGCACTGGTATCGCTCCTTCAAGGCACTCGCATCGAGCGTTGAAGTTTAAGACGTCATGCTCCCTCCGCAACTTCGCCAGCTCGCTCTCCATGATGGCGGCTTTCGCCTCCTTGCTCTTGCTCGCCTTGGGCGACATGGCGTCTATTGGAGTAGAGGCTGAGGACGGAGAGGGCCTGGATGCGGCGAATGAGTAGGAGGGGCTCTGTTTCAGGCTCGAGGAAGGAGACAACGATGGTTTCCATATTGGAAAGGACAGCAAGTAAATGAGCAAGCGCCTCTGTGGATTCCTTCTTATGGGGAAGGCGTGAGGCTGCCTCTTTACTAATCAATGTGAAATGCTTTTGCAAGCGCGTTGCGGTTACGGCCGCTCCACGCACGTATCCAACGTCGCACACTCAGCGTGCATCATGGGGGGCGTAGTAAACATAATGATTACAATTGTCGTTACCTGCCACGTGTGCCTGTGCACCGTTTGGGCCTAGCCCAACAACGCCTCGCATCCGTGTATGGCCTAGGCATGGGGGCTCCTGTCGGTGTACTAAAGTTGGGGTCTTTTAGTACCCCCATACTTGTGCACGGACGGTTGTAGCCACATCAACAGCAAGGCCTGCCAGGGGACAGCTGAATACAAGTGCAGGGATGTCAAGAAGGCATTCGATTCAATAATCAGAAGACAGAAGACTAAAAGCTGAGATCCCGGCAAGATCTTGCCGGGATGGCTCACGGAGCCCCGGTAGGACTCGCACCCGACAAGACCTCGCCAGCCTGTCACCGCTCCAGCGCAGGCAACCAGCCTATCAGACAGGCCTTACCCTCATGGGTACGTGTCAAGGCGCTAGTGATGACGGGGTTAAGCGATGATGATGGGGTTAAGCGGCGTTGATGGGACGACCTCTTTTTCCGTCCCCAAGAAAGCTAGGGACAGCTAAACAGAGCATTTAATGCGTTTTTCCTATATCGTCAGTATTAGGTATGATAACATTGTAGCAACTGTACACCTCCTATATGTACTGTGCGCCACTGTGGTGACCCCTTGGACATATAAAAGGAGGCCCAAGGCAGAGCTACAGGGGGAGGACCTTCTGGCTCAGACACACGCGTAGCAGCTGTGTCTTGTTCACCACATAGCGCTCGTGGAGCCAGAGCTCAAGAACTCATAATACACTAAAGCAGGAGTGGGTTTTTACACTTCTCAGCGGCCCGAACCTGGGTAAAAATCCCTTGCATTGGTTGTTGGATCTGCTCTTTGTGCACACCTTCTCCCTGCCGAACCGTAAAGGTATCCACGCGATCACTAGGTGTCGTACCCCGACAGACACGTATGCTATAATTGATCCTGAAAAGAATGCTTTGTGTCATAGTTATATTGTTGAATTTATTCATGATTCTACTGAAAATTACTATGAGAGAGGAACATATGCTTTTACATATTGCAATAATATCAAGTTGCTTCTCTATCTGTTGGAGATTTTGAAGTTTTGCTTGTTTTGCCTTGCTATGCTAATTGATTTTTGGTCCCATAATTTGTTTGCTCAGAAAATCCCGATGCATAGGAAATGGGTTAGACTTAAATTTGATTGTAAAGAGACTCATGATGCTCTCTTGCATATTTTAATTACTACCTTTTATGTGAGCATCATTGAAATCATCATGCCTAGCTAAGGGCATTAAACAATAGCGCTTGTTGGGAAGCAACCCAATTTTATTTGTATGTTATGTTTTTGCTTCTGTTTTTTAGTGTTTCCCACATTATTACTTCTATAGTAATTGTGTTTTGGTGTTTTAATTAGTGTTTGAGCCAAGTAAGACCTTTGGGATGGTCTATGGTGGTTGTTGATTTGATGTTGCTGAAAACACAAACTTTTGCGCCCAGTCCAGGAATTTTATAATTTTTTCAGAGAGTCGAATGAGTCTAATTTTTTTACACAAGATTGATATAAAACAATTCAAGGTTGTACTAATGTTCCAGAATTTTTTTGCTTACATAAGTATACGAAGTTTTTAGATTGCTACAGACTGTTCTGTTTTTGACAGATTCTTTTTTCTTTGTGTTGTGTACCTATTTTGATGTATCTATGGGTTGTATCGGGGGGTATGAACCATGGAGAAGTTAGAATACAGTAGGTATTACACCAATATAAATAAATAATGATTTCACAACAGTACCTAAAGTGGTCATTCATTTTCTTATACTAACGGATCTCACGAGTTTTCTGTTAAGTTTTGTGTTGTGATGTTTTCAAGTTTTAGGTAAAGATTTTATGGACTATGGAATAAAGAGTGGAAAGAGCCTAAGCTTGGGAATTCCCAAGGAACCCCAAGTAATATTCAAGGATGCCAAAGAGCCTAAGCTTGGGGATGCCCCAGAAGGCATCCCCTCTTTCGTCTTCAATCCATCGGTAAATTTACTTGAGGCTATATTTTTATTCACCACATGATATGTGTTTTGCTTGGAGCGTCTTGTATGATATGAGTCTTTGATTTCTAGTTTGACACAATCATCCTTGATGCAAACATCTTTTTATAGAGACATGCATTAATCGTGAATTTATTAGAATACTCTATGAGCTTCACTTATATCTTTTGAGATGGGCAAATTTGCTCTAGTACTTCACTTATACCTTTTTAGAGCACGGTGGTGTTTGGTTTTATAGAAATAATTGAACTCTTGTACCTCACTTATATAATTTTGAGAGTCTTTAAATAGCATGGTAATTGGTTTAGTTTATGAATTTAGTCCTAATATAATAGGCATCCAAGAGGGATATAATTAAAACTTCCATATTAAGTGCATTGAGTATTATGAGAAGTTTGATTCCTTGCATAAAGTTTTGAGATATAAAGATGGTAATGTTAAGAGTCATGTTATGAAGTAATTGTGAATTGGTAGAAATACTTCTGTAAAGGTTTGTGATTACCGTAGCATGCACGTATGGTGAACCGTTATGTAAGGAAGTCGGAGCATGACTTTTTTTATAGATTGTCGACCTTTGTGTGAGGGTCGGGACCGCGCGATGGTTTAATCGTACCAACCTCTCCCCTAGGGGCATGCATATAATGCTTTACTTCGATGAATAATACACTTTTGCAATAATTATGTGAGTTCTTTAGGACTTGTAACACCCCGTTACGCCTGGTGGGATCTAGACTAGCCCCACAGACCAACACTAGTCTTTCCTGCGCACTTTGTCCTCACTCGTGCACACCCGGGACCAACTTCCTGGTCGGTCACCCATCCTAGAATCGCTCCAAGCCAAGCACGCTTAACTTTGGAGTTCTTTTCAAGTGGGATTACGAAAAAGAAGGAATTCCTTGTTGATATGAGTAGTCTATCATTCCTATTAAGCTAGGCTCTCACATACACCCCCACTCAAAGGAACCGACGTCCTCGTCGGCCCATCAGGAACGTTCCCTTTTGGCACACGTATGCGCGTCCAGTTCGGCACATGTGCCATGCTGTGTGCCACGACGGGCCACACAAGCCATGTGCCACATGCCCGTGCACCTGACCCGTGCATGCCCATGTAACCGCAAGGGTCGGCTCTGATACCAATTGTAACACCCCGTTATGTCTGACGGGATCTAGACTAGCCCCACAGACCAACACTAGTCTTTCCTGCGCACTTTGTCCTCACTCATGCACACCCGGGACCAACTTCCCGGTCGGTCACCCATCCTAGAATCGCTCCAAGCCAAGCATGCTTAACTTTGGAGTTCTTTTCGAGTGGGCTTCTGGAAAAGAAGGAATTCCTTGTTGATATGAGTAGTCTATCATTCCTATTAAGCCAGGCTCTCACAGGACTGATGTGAGTCCAGGGATTATACGCACTCTCACCCTTCCACCTTTGCTAGCCTCTCTAGTACCGCGCAACTTTTGCTGGTGCAATAAACCCACATTCCTCAAAACAGCCACCATCTATCTTTCCTCCAAAAAGCCACCATACCTACCTATTAAGGCATTTCCATAGCCATTCCGAGATATATTGCCATGCAACTTCCACTGTTCCGTTTATTATGACACGCACCATCATTTTCATCTTGCTTTGTATGATCGTAAGATAGCTAGCATCATGTTTTCATGGCTTGTCCGTTTTTTGATGTCATTTTCTATGCTAGATCATTGCAGATCCCGGTACACCACCGGGGGCTTTCATATAGAGTCATAATTTTTTCTAGTTATCAAGTTCTAATTCTTGATTTGTAACTAAATAAAAGTGTGATGACCATCATTATTAGAGAATTGTCCCATGTGAGGAAAGGATGATGGAAGCTATGATTCCCTCACAAGTGGGGATGAGACTCCGGACTTTATGAAAAATGAAAGAGGCCAACGAAGCCCAAATAAAAAAAGAGGCCTTAGATGCCCACCAAAATAAAAAAAATGAGAGAAAAGAGAGAAGGGACAATGCTACTATCTTTTTTCCACACTTGAGCTCCAAAGTATCACCATGATCTTCATGATAGAGAGTCTCCTATTTTATCACTTTCATATACTAGTGGGAATTTTTTCATTATATAAATTGGCTTGTATATTCCAATGATGGGCTTCCTCAAATTTCCCTAGGTATTCATGAGCAAGCAAGTTGGATGCACACCCACTTAGTTTCCTTTTGAGCGTTCATACACTTATAGCTCTAGTGCATCCGTTGCATGGCAATCGCTACTCACTCACATTGATATCTATTAATGGGCATTTCCATAGCCCGTTGATACGCCTAGTTGATGTGAGACTATCTTATCCTTTTCCTTCACAACCTCCACCATATTCTATTCCACCTATAGTGCTATATCCATGGCTCACGCTCATGTATTGCGTGAGAGTTGAAAAGGTTTGAGAAAGTAAAAGTGTGAAACAATTCCTTGACTTTTCATCGGGGTTGTGCATGATATAAATATTTTGTGTGGGGAAGATGAAGCATAACCAGACTATTCAATAGTAGTACAAGCATGATGGGCGCGACAACCCCGATGGCGACACGTTGATGGAGATCAAGATGATGGACATCATGGTGTCATGCCGGTGACGATGGAGATCATGCCGGTGCTTTCAAGATGGAGATCAAAAGCACAAGTTCATGGCCATATCATGTCACTTATGATTTGCATGTGATGTTAATCATTTTATGCTCCTTGTTTTTCTTAGGACGACGGTAGCATTATAAGGTGATCCCTCACTTAAATTTCAAGATGAATTGTGTTCTCCCCGAGTGTGCACCGTTGCGAAAGTTCGTCGTGTTGAGACACCACGTGATGATCGGGTGTGATAGACTCTATGTTCACATACAATGGGTGCAAGCCAGTGTTGCACATGCAGAACACTCGGGTTAAACTTTACGAGCCTAGCATGTACAGACATGGCCTCGGAACACAAAGACCGAAAGGTCGAACATGAGTCATATAGCAGATATGATCAACATGATGATGTTCACCATTGAAACCACCTCAACTCACGTGATGATCGGACTTGAGTTGGTGAATTTGGATCATGTATCACTCGAATGACCGGAGGGATCTCAATTTGAGTGGGAGTTCTTAAGTAATATGATTAATTGAACTCATTATCATGAACATAGTCAGTAGTGTCTTTGCAAACTATGTTGTAGATTACTATCTCACATGTAGCTCCCTTGAATTTTGATATGTTCCTAGAGAAATAGAGTTGAAAGATGATGGTAGCAATATTGCGGACTGGCTCTGTGATCTGAGGATTGTCCTCGTTGCTGCACAGAAGGCTTATGTCCTTAATGCACCGCTCGGTGCGCCAACCCCTCTAGCATCGTCTGTAGATGTTGTGAATATCTGACAGGCACGTTTTGATGACTACTTGATAGTTTAGTGCGTCATGCATTACGGCTTAGAATTGAGGCTCCGAAACGTTTTGAACGTCACGGAACATATGAGATGTTCTAAGAGCTGAAATTAGGATCTCAGGCTCGTGCCCATGTTGCGAGATATGAGATCTCCAACAAGATTCTTTGCCTGCAAGATGAAAGAGAATAGCTCAATCATTGAGCATGTGCTCAGATTGTCTGGGTGCTACAATCGCTTGAGTCGAGTGGGAGTTGATCTTCTAGATAAGATAGTGATTGATATAGTTCTCCAAGTCACTGTCACTAAAGCTACTAGAACTTGGTGATGAACTATAAAATGGCAGGGATAGAAATAATGATCCCTGAGCTATTCGCGATGTTTGACACCGCGAAGGTACAAATCAAGAAGGAGCGTCAAGTGTTGATTGTTAGTCAAACCACTAGTTTCGAGAAGGGCAAGAGCAAGGAGGGAAACTTGATGGATAGCAAGTCAGTTGCTGCTCCAGTGAAGCAACCCAAAGTTGAACCCAAACCCGAGACTAAGTGCTTCGATTATGAGGAGAGCGGTCGCTGAAGCGGAACAACCCTAGATACTTGGTAGATAAGAAGGCTGGCAACGTCGACAGAAGTATATTTGATATACGTGTTAATGATGTGTACCTTGCGGGTACTCCTAGTAGCACCTGGGTATTGGAAACCGGTTCGGTTGCTAAATGTTAGTAACTCGAAATAAAAGCTATGGAATAAACGGAGAACTAGCTAAGGGTGAGGTGACGATGTGTGTTGGAAATGTTTCCAAGGTTGATGTGATCAACATCGCACGCTCTCTCTACCTTCGGGATTAGTGACAAACCTAAATAAATGTTATTTGGTGTTTTGCGTTGAGCATGAACGTGATTAGATCATGTTTATTGCAACACGATTATTCATTTAAGTTAGAGAATAATGGTTATTCTGTTTTACATGAATAATACCTTCAATGGTCATGCACCCAGTGAGAATGGTTTGTTGAATATTGATCGTAGTAATACACATGTTCATAACATTGATGCCAAAAGATACAAAGTTAATAATGATAGTACCACATACTTGTGGCACTGCCGCTAAAAGTCATATTGGTATAAAGCGCATGAAGAAATTCCATGCTGATGGATCTTTGGACTCATTCGATTTCGAATCGGTTGAGACATGCAAACCATGCATCTTGGGCAAGATGACTAAGGACCCCGTTTCCAGATGGATGGAGTGGGCAAGTGATTTATTGGAAATGATACATGTTGATGTATGCAATCCAATGAGTCTTGTAGCGTGCGGTGGATATCGTTATTTTCTTACCTTCACTGATGATTTGAGTAGATATAGTGTATATTTACTTAATTAAACACAAGTCTGAATCATTTGAAAGGTTGAAGAAAATTCAGAGTGAAGTTTAAGATCATCGTGACAAGAAGATAAAAATGTCTGTGATATGATCGTGGAGGTAAATATCTGAGTTATGAGTTTGGCATACAACTTTAGACAAGGTGAAAGTTGTTTCACAACTCACGCCACCTGGAACACCATGGTGTGATGGTGTGTTCGAACATCATAGTCGTGCTCTATTGAAAATGGTGCTTGCTATGATGTCTCTTATCGTTTTGCTACTATAATTTTGGGTTATGCATTAGAGACAACTACATTCACTTTAGATAGGGCACCATCTAAATCCGTTGAGATGACACCGTGTGAATTATGGTTTGATAGAAACCTAAGCTGTCATTTCTTAATGTTTGGGGCTGCAACACTTATGTGAAAAAGGTTTTCACCTAATGAGCTCGAACCCAAAGCGGACAAATGCAACTTCATAGAATACCCTAAAGATAGTTGGGTAAACCTTCTATCTCGGATCCAAGCATGAAGTGTTTGTTGCTAAAACTAGGTCCTTTCTCGAGAAAGAGTTTCTCTCGAAAGAATTTGAGTGGGAGGAAGATAGAACTTGATGAGGTTGTTGAACCTTTGTTCAACCAGAGAGTAGCGCAGCGTAGGAATTTGTTTCTGTGAAGCCTACGTTAGTTGAAGAGGAAGTTAATGATAATGATCATGAAGCTTCGGATCAAGTTACTATCAAACCTCGTAGGTCGACAAGGATGTGTACTGCTCCTAAGTGGTACAACAACCCTGTCTTGGAGGTCATGTTGTTAGACAACGATGAACCTACAAGCTGTGGAGAAGCGATGATGGGCCCGGATTCCGACAAATGGTTAGAGGCCATGAAATCCGAGAAAGGATCCATGTATGAAAACCAAGTATAGACTTTGGTAGACTTGCTCATTAGACGGCAGGTCGTTGAGTACAAATGGATGTTTAAAATGCAGACAGACGCTCATGGTAAATGTCACCATTTGTAACGCTCAACTTGTTGCAAAGAAGTTTACGACAAGTTCAAGGAGTTGACTGCGATGAGACTTTCTCACTCATAGCGATGCTAAAGTCTGTTGGAATTATGTTAGCAATTGCTGCATTTTTCAATCATGAAATCTGGCAGATGGATATCAAAAAATAGTTTCCTTAACGGTTTACTTGAGGAAAGGTTGTATGTGATACAACCAGAAGGTTTTGTCAGTCCTAAGGACGCTAAAAGGTGTGCAAGCTTCAGTGATTCTTCTATGAACTGAAGCAAGCATCTCGGAGTTGGAATATACACTTTGATGAGGTGATCAAAGTTTTTGAGTCTATACAAAGTTTACGAGAAACTTGTATTTACAATAAAGTGAGTGGGAGCACTATAGAATTTTTTATAAGTATATGTGGATGACATATTGTTGATCAGAAATGATGTAGAATTTCTGGAAAGCATAAACGGTTGTTTGAAAAGAGTATTTTCAAAGGAAGACCTGGATAAAGCTACCTAATTGTTGAGCATCAAGATCCATAGAGGTAGATCAAGATGCTTGATGATACTTTCAATGAGTACATACCTTGACAAGATTTTGAAAGAGTTGAAAATGGATCAGTCAGAGAAAGAGTTCTTGCCTGATTTGTGAGGTGTGAAGTTGAGTGAGACTCAAAGCTCGACAACGTCAGAAGAAAGAGAAAGGATGAATGTCGTCCCCTATGCCATAGCCATAGGCTCTGTATAGTATGACATGCTGTTTACCGCACCTGTATGTGCCTTGCCATGAGTCCGTCAAGGGGTACAAGAGTGATCCAGGAGTGGATCACTGGACAGCAGTCAACATTATCCTTAGTGACTAAAAGACTAAGGAAATGTTTCTCGATTATGAAGGTGATAAAGGGTTCGTCGTAAAGAGTTATGTTGATGCAAGCTTTAACACTAATCCGAATGACTCTTAGTAGCAATCCGGATACATATAGTGGAGCAGCCATTTGGAATAGTACCAAGTGGAGTGTTGTAGCAGTGTTTACAGTTTGACATAGAGATTTGCAAAGTACATACGGATCTGAATGTCGCAGACCCATTGACTATAAGACCTCTCTCACATGCAAAGCATGATCGAGCCCCATAACTCAGTGGGTGTTAGATTCATAACAATGCGAATCACATGGTGATGTGAACTAGATTATTGACTCTAGTGCAAGTGGGAGACTGTTGGAAATATTCCCTAGAGGCAATAATAAATTAGTTATTATCATATTTCCTTGTTCATGATAATCATTTATTATCCATGCTATAACTGTGTTGATCGGAAACTCAGATACATGTGTGGATACATAGACAACACCATGTCCCTAGTATGCCTCTAATAGACTAGCTCGTTGATCAAAGATGGCTATGGTTTCCTAGTCATGGACATGAGATGTCATTTGGTAACGGGATCACATCATTAGGAGAATGATGTGATGGACAAGACCCAAACTACAAATGTAGCATATGATCGTGTCAGTTTATTGCTACTGTTTTCTACATGTCAAGTATATGTTCCTATGACCATGAGATCATGCAACTCACTAACACCAGAGGAGTAACTTGTGTGTATCAAACATTGCAACGTAACTGGGTGACTATAAAGGTGCTCTAGTGGTATCTCCGAGGGTGTCTATTGGGTTGGCATGGATCAAGACTGGGATTTGTTACTCCGTGTGATGGAGAGGTATCTCGGGGCCCACTCGGTAATACAACATCACAATAAGCCTTGCAAGCAATGTGACTAAGTGTTAGTCAAAGGATCTTGTATTACGGAACGAGTAAAGAGACTTGCCAGTAACGAGGTTGAACTAGGTATGGAGATACCGACGATCGAATCTCGGGCAAGTAACATACCGAAGAACAAAGGGAACATCATACGGGATTAACTGAATCCTTGACATAAAGGTTCGACCGATAAAGATCTTCGTATAATATGTAGGAACCAATATGGGCATCCAGGTCCCGCTATTGGTTATTGACCGTAGAGGTGTCTCGGTCATGTCTACATAGTTCTCGAACCCGCAGGGTTTGCACGCTTAAGGTCCGGTGACGTTTCGGTAGTATAGAGTTATGTATGGTGGTGACCGAAGGTTGTTAGGAGTCCAGGTGAGATCCTGGACGTCACGAGGAGTTCTGGAATGGTCCGGAGTTAAAGATTGATATATAGGAAGTCTTGTTTTGTTCGCCGGAAAGGTTTCGGGCTCATCGGTAGTGTACCGGGAGTGCCGGTAGTGTACCGGGAGACCATCGGGAGGGGTATTTCGACCCAAGAGGCTAGATGGGCTGTGGGAGATTAAATACCATCCCTTTGTGGGCTTGTGTAAGTCCCACACAAGGCCCATGGGGCTGGGAAGAAAAGCCCAAAGAGAAAAAGGTGGAAAAAGGCAAAAAGGTAAAAATAAGGAGGAGTCCTAGTCCTACTAGGATTGGAGGAGGAATCCTCCAATCCTCCTTGGTTCGGCCGAACCAAGGGCTGGATCCCTGGGAGCCAAGCCTCCTCCTCTCTTCCTCCTATATATACCAGAGGTTTTAGGGTTTTTGGCACTAGATTTTCAGCCACGTGCTACCCGTTCCACCAGTGCATAGTTTCTCCTCTAGATCGGATTTCTGCAGTGCTTAGGCGAAGCCCTGTCGGAATAGCTCCACCACCATCGCCGGAGCGACGTCATGCTGTCGGAGAACTCTTCTACCTCTTTGCTCCCTCTTGCTAGATCAAGAAGGCAGAGATCGTCATTAAGCTGTACATGTGCTGAATGCGGAGGTGTCGTCCGTTTGGCGCTAGATCGGAAGGACCGTGATCAAGATCGCGAGACGGATCGTGATGAGATCGCGGGACGGATCATGATGAGTTCGTGGGACGGATCATGATGAGATCGCGGGACGAATCGTGATGAGTTCGCGGGACGGATCATGATTGGATCGCGGGATGCTTGGCGATTTGGATCGCGAAGACGTTCGACTACACCAACCGCGTTTCTTAATACTTCCCGCTTAGCGATCTACAAGGGTACGTAGATCCACTCTCCCTCTCGTATATGCTCATCACCATGGATAGATCTTGCGTGTGCGTAGGAAATTTTTTGTTTCCCATGCAACGTTCCCCAACATCACTCTGACTCCGACTATAGTCAAGATGAAGGTGTTGTCGAACTTGCACTTGTTTCCTCCAACTCCTACAACATATTTGATTCACCAAATAAAGGGAGTGGAAGTTCCTTCATAGCTAAAGGCCCCAGGGTACCACATCCCGAATACCTTGACTTTAACAGTGATGAGGATGACCTACTTGGAGATGATGACTTGCTATTTGACAAATCTAGTGATATTAGTGAAAATGAACTTATTATTAATCACTTTAGTCAAGATAAGTCGTGTGATGATGATAAGTTAGAAATAGAGAGACTAACTAAAGAACTAAATACTCTTAAGTTAGCCCACGAGTCTACTCTAGAAGATCATAGTGAGCTTGTAAGGACTCATGAGAAGCTCTGCTTCGAGAAGCTCAATTTGGATCAAGAGCATGAATTCCTTAAAGCTATCAATCATGATCTTCTAAAGAAGACTTCCTCTTATCTAGCCGAATGACTACTCTTGTCTACATTCATTCCACAAGCTAAGGATGAACAAACTAGTAACAAAGGCAAGAAAGGTTCTTCAACTAGTAGCAATAAAAATGATAAATCTAGTGATATTGCTTCTAGTAGTTCTATTTATTCCACTAATGATTCTCTTAGCCAAGTTACACTTGAGCAAGAAAATGATCTATTGAAAGGTATTATAGAAGAAGGTATCTACAAAAGTCTAGCTGGATGTAAGCAATTTGAGGAAATTGTACGCAAGCATGGAGGATACTGGAAGAACCATGGCATTGGCTACTTCAATGCTAATGGAGTTGAATGGGAAGAAGGTCAATACCCCAAGCCCAGGTTTATTCCTCAAAGCGAGAAGTATGAACATACTCTTCCCAAGGGAACAAGAGCTCAAGATGGCCTTCGACTACAAGACCACAAGCTCAAGGGCAAGGACAAGCTTCAAGAGGAGATTGACTCATATGAAGATGAATGCCAAGCCATGGTCAAGTGGGTTCCCAAGGCTACTACAAGCTCAACTTCTTCAAGTGCTACTTCAACTCCAAGGATTCCCATCAAGTTGGAGATCCCAAAGAAGAAGAACTAGAGAAGTTCTTGAGGGGTGACTCCGCCAACAAAATTAACTCACATTCATTTTGGCAAGGACTATTTGCAATCAACTCCAACTTTATGCAATAGTTCAAGGAGTCACACATGGACTCAAAGGTAATCAAGGGACAAGGTAATTAATGAATCCATGGACATCATTATGTATGCTTTGCACTCAATATCCATAGATATCCTTGTATTTGTCTCTTTTTTGGGACTAACCCATGTAGGTGAGAAGAGTAAGAAATAACGAGGATTGCTGCCAACTCAAGACGATCTTCATCAACTATGAGCATCCACCACTACAGCATCCACATGAAGTCTTATATGACAAAACCCAAGGTTAGTGTATCCCTCTTAAGGGGATGTCACATCAAGGGGGAGCTTTACTCTAGGACTTGAGTGAAAGCATCTCTTAAAGATGTGAACACATTAAATGCTTTATGTAAAAGTGGTAGCCCCACTTGTATTTAAATAATGAGTATGACCTATGATCAAGTATTCTTACTTGGCTCCTAAGTCAATATACTCATATATAGATGACTCCGTCATCGCCAAAGTGCTTGGTAGATACTAGAGTGGTTTTGCATGTTTGCCATGTTCCATTTGACATCTTATTGTATGAGCATGTTGGTATGCATTTATTTTCTCATTCAAGGATATCTGATTGTTGTTATTTGGCTTTCAATTTGATTTTGCCAATTGGATATACAAGAATGCCTAGGACCCATCTTTATCTATCTATGCTTTCTCGTCTCAAATTCTATTCATGCTACATCACAAAATTTGAGCAATGACTTCTCAAACCCTCTGTGTGAGGAGCACTCGGAGTTCCATTTCGTCAAGAGCTAGCCACCAAAAACTCCCAAGTGCATATCGGTGGAACCAACACAAAAATCTCAGTCTCACCGATGCCTAGGGTTGATTTGGTTTTCCAATCTCAGTAACACTGCTTTCTTATTCTCGGCTTCACCGAGTTTCCCTATCAACTGACAGTTCAGGAACTCGGTGGCACCGATAATTTTGAACCAGTGTCACCGACATCGAGGGATATATATTGTGGCGGACCCGACTTTTGAAATCAAACCTTCAAATGTCCATTTCCTCCAAACCCTAGATGCCACCTGTGGACCCATGGTTGTCCCCATGCCTCCCTGTGCGCCCTCGTCGGTAGGATCCTCGCCGTCGACGGAATATTCACCGCCGCTGTCACTATAGCGGACTCCTCACCGAAGTAGGGTGAGATTCTGATCCCCTTTACGCTCCTCAATCCAATTCTTGCACATAAGGGTTATTTTATTGATAAACCGCCATTTGAGATTAATCCATCCTCGAAAAACCTGCATTAGAGTAGAAGAATGAAAAAAATAGGGTTGAGTTTCCACCATGTGTGTCTCAGTGACACCAAGTTGAAAATATCGGTCTTACTGATATGTGGATTAGGGGAACCGAGAACTCTCTCGGTGGAACCGGCATCTCCTTTCAGTCTCACCAAAAAGGGCTGCCAAGTTCCTGTAACATGAGAGTGTCTATCTTGGTGGCTCCGATTTTTCTAACTCGATGGTACCGAAACCCACTTAGCTGAAATTCAAAACTAAGAATTTGAGTTCAAATTTGAGAAAAACTTCTGTATTTTTTGATGCTCAATCTCTCTGCTCTTCTATGCTCTATTCACAGGGTCAACATGTCAGGATCAGATGACAATCAGAACAACTTCAGAGAAAGGAATGTGGAGATGAGTTCAGGCACTAGCCCCGAGGGTAGTTCATCTTCCTATGATGATAACCCTAGCTCACCTGATTTGCCCAAGTCTATCACCAGGGCAAGAAAGAAGATGAATTCTGATGAGGAGGATTTTGATTATGTGCTAGAGGAAGAATTTGCCAAGAGGCAGAAAGAGAAGGCTGCCAAGAGCACGGCTACAGATGCTACTTGTTCCAAGAGACCTGTAAAGAAGCTCTATGCAAGTGATGATGCTATGAGGGCACCTGAGAGTGCCATGGCTAACACATCGGTATCTGTTGAGCCAGCCAAGAGTTCCATGCCTATGAAGGAAGGAGAGAAGAAAACAACAAGAAAGAGGATTGTCAAGGTCATTGGCAGACATACATCCATGTATGAGGCTCCAACTGAAGCTGAAGAGGTGGAAGTGGAGGAAGAGCTAGCTTCCCAGGCTCCTCCTCCTGCCAAGAAGAAGAAGCTCCTTGCTGGTGCTATGCCTAAGCAAGCTTCTTCAAGCAAGAAGTCTACACCCAAGAAGTAAAATGCTCCAAAGTCCAAGAAAACCACTAGAGACATCCCTCTAGCTGTCAAGAACAATACATCAAATTCCATAGATGCTGAGGGAGACTTGCCAATATTGAGGAAGCTCATGCCCCATCCGCGAGAGCATAATGTTGGTCATCCTTTAGCTGAGGGCATGAGGAAGAGGAAGGACTCAGGGCTGAGATTGTGGAGATCGAATGACCCCTATGCCTCCAACCACTAATGCAGGATGGTCCAAAGACAACACATCAATCATAGACCCTTCAACAAAACTGTTTGTGATCCACCAATGGCAAACGGTATTGCTCAAGCTCCATCGCTAATGACATGAACTGTGTGCGATAGTGGATCCATCAAATACGATTCGGAAAAGAGTTGCGTGTGATGCTTTGCACACGGTTCTTACAAATGATGTTTGTGTGATGTACTATATCATTGCACACAATTATTATAATGCAACTGCGTGTGATGCCATGCACACAGTTTTTTGCAAAAAGTGTGTGTGATGTGGCATATCATTGCACACCGTGTTAAAAACGCAAACATGTGCGATGCCTTGCACATATTTTCGCATACATTGTGTGTATGGTGTAGTTTGTCATCGCACGCACTTTCACAAATGGAACTGTGTGTGATGCCTGCAATTATTATTTTTTGAAAGAATACTAGTTTGCGTGATATGTTTGAAGGTGAAGTGACATTTTTCTATGTCGTTTGACTTGGAACTTTTTCCTAAAATTAACATGCACCATAGAATCCTCCCTGTTAAATTTGACACTTTTAGAGCTCATTTGCTATATTTGAGTGATTAACTGCATTTCCAGTCATTTAATGGATATAATTCAAATTTGAAATATGAGTGCATGAAAAAGTACGCAAAAATGATTTGAAAACTCATATTTAGGTTATTGAGTATATTTCAATGCCTCATACAAGAAATTGATATAAACTTATTAGACATGTGTGGCAAGAATCAACCGCGAACATAGAGTTTATTGGTATTGAAATGATAAAAATTGTAAATGAAGTCCGAAAAATATGAAACTCAGCATAGTGTCATGATATGACCTCACCATGATGTGGTCAAATTTTGAGAAGGTTTCGCATTTTTTAATTTACATCCTTTAGAAATCTGACAACCTCCGAGGATATATCATGGTTTCGAGAGTGAATGTACCAAATTTATGGAGAACTTATGTTTTCATTTATCATTTGACCTTGAATTTTTTTCTACAGTTAAGATACACCATATAATCCTCCACATTAGAATTTGGCACTTCTCAAAGCTCATTTGCTATATTTGAGTCATTAACTACATTTCTATTCATTTAACGGATGCATTCAAATTTGTACTATGAGTATAGAAAAAAAGTATACTAGAATGATTTGAAGAATCATATTTAGGGCAGTGAGTATATGTGTATGACTCATATAAGAAATGAATATTAAATTCAAATATCTATGTGGCAAGAATCAACCGTGAACATGAAATTTATTGGTATTTTAATTCTAGAAAATTCAAATAATGTCTAATAAATACGAAACTAGGTATGGTGTCAATATAAAACCTTAGTATATTGTAGAAAAATTTGAGAAGGATTCATAATTATTTTGATGGTCTAAGGGCAAATATCAAATGGCAGGAAAGCACACATATGTGTACTAAATTCTTCTTGGTGGAGAGATTGAAGCCTTGGATTGATGACATGGCATGAATCCATCTGTCCACACTCCACAGCCAAGAAAAATATCTAGCCTTATCTCCTCACCACGTATTCTACCACATATATATATATATATATCTTACTAGCACTAATCCAACCTCCTATAGAACCATGAACATAACACACACTTGTTCCATGCCACGGCCGATGAGGCAGACGATGCCTGCTCCAATCTCCGACTAGGAGCAGGACACAGCAGCGCCGCTTGGAATTGAGCGGACGTGTGTGAGGCAGGTACCATGGACGCCATGAGGCTCGTCGTCGGTCGTAGACGCAAGCACGAGCATGAAGCGGTAGTACAGCTCTGGGATCTCATCCGGTGGCACAACTGCTTGAACAAGTTCTGCATCCTGAAAGGCAGCGTCATGGAGGTGCATTTTGTGTCCATGTAAGCTAGCTTCCCATGCATCTCTTTCCAAGAATCCATCCACCAGGCTGGCTACTAGCACTACTACAAAATGGTCCAAAGGCAACACATCAATCAGAGACCCTTCGACGAAACTGTGTGCGATCCACCAATCGCAAACGGTATAGTTCAAGCTTCGTCGCTAATGACACGAGTTGTGTGCGATGGCAGATCTATCAAACACGATTCGGAAAAGAATTGTGTGTGCGATGCTTTGCACATGGTTTTTAAAAATGATGTGTGTGTGATGTACTATATTATTGCACATAGTAATTATAATTCAACTATGTGTGATGCCATGCACACAGTTTTTGCAAAAAGTGTGTGTGATGTAGCATATCATTGCACATGGTGTTAAAAACGCATACGTGGGTGATGCCTTGCACACATTTTTTGCAAACATTGTGTGTGCGATGTAGTCTATCATCGCACACACGTTCATAAATGGAACCGTATGTGACGCATGCGATTAGTCTTTTTTGAAAGAATACTGTTTTACGCAATATGTTTGAAGGCGAACTGCCATTTTCCTTCGTCGTTTGACTAAGATTTTTTTTTCTACACTTAACATACACAATAGAATCCTCCCTATTAGAATTTGACAATTTTCAAGGCTCATTCGCTATATTTGATCCATTATCTGCATTTCCAGTCATTGAATGGACATAATTGAAATTTGAACTATGAATGCATGAAACAGTATGCAAAAATGAGTTGGAAAATCATATTTAGGTTATTGAGTATATTTGTATGCCTCATACAAGAAATGAATATAAATTTATTAGACATATGTGGCAAGAATCAATCGCGAACATGGAATTTATTGGTATTGAAATGATAAAAAAAGTGTACATGAAGTCTGAAAAATATGAAACTTGGCATAGTGTCATGATATGACCTCACCATGATGTGGTAAAATTTTGAGAAGGTTTCACATTTTTTATGTACATCCTTTAGAAATCCAACAACCTCCGAGGATAGATCATGGTTTCAAGAGTAAATGTACCAAATTGGTGGCAAAGTTATCTTTTCCTTTATCATTTGACCTTGAATTTTTTTTCTATAGTAGAATCCTCCACATTAAAATTTGGCACATTTCGGAGCTCATTTGCTATATTTGAGTAATTAACTACATTTCTAGTCATTTAACGGATGCATTCAAATTTGTACTACGAGTATAGAAAAAAGTATGCAAAAGTGATTTGAAAAATCATATTTAGGGCAATGAGTATATGTGTATGCCTCATACAAGAAATAAATATAAAATTCACATATCTATGTGGCAAGAATCAACCGGGAACATGAAGTTTATTGGAATTTTAATTCTAGAAAATGTAAATAATGTCTAATAAATATGAAACTTGGCACGTTGTCAATATAAGACCTCGGTATACTATAGTAAAAATTTAAGAACGAGTTGTTATTATTTCAATGGTGTAAGGGCAAAAATCAAATGGCAAGAAAGCACACATATGTGTACTAAATTCTTGTTGGTGAAGAGATTGAAGCCTTGGATTGATAACATGGCATGAATCCATCCGTCCACACTTCACAGCCAAGGGAAATATCCATCCTTATCTCCTCACCACTTACTCTACCACATCCACATATATCTAACTAGCACCAATCCAACCTCCTGTAGGACCATGGACATAACACACACTTTTTCCATGCCATGGCCGGCGAGGCAGACGACGCCTGCTCCAAACTCCAACTAGGAGCAGGACACAATGACATTGCTCGGGCGGACGTGCGTGAGGTGGGTGCCATGGACGCCATGAGGCTCGTCGTTGGCCACAGACGCGAGCACGAGCACGAAGCAATCGTATAGCTCCGTGATCTCATCTGGTGGGAAAACTACTTCAACAATTTCTGCATCCTGAGAGGTAGAGTCATGAAGGTGCAGCTCATGGCCATGTAAGCTAGCTTCCCGTGCATCTCTTTCCAAGAATCCATCCACTAGGCAGGCCGCTAGCTAGCTTGCCAGATATTACTAAACAAATCTTGTTTTTTGTATGTCTAAGTATGATGTCTCTGGCCATCTAATAAATTCTTGATTCTTCTCATCCATCAAGATTTCCCAAGACATCAAACTAATCACAAAATATCTATTGTGAAGTCCTGAACTTTCTCTTCTAATACTTTTTGATAAAAATATTATCCATAACTAGTGTAAGAACTAATTTCAAGTAGGATACTTGAGTATATAATGCAAAATAATCATAAAAAACAGAAATAAAATTCAAAAAATCCAATTTTTTTGCATGGTTGAAAATTTATTGCGTGAGGTACGCTCCAAATTTCAGCTCATTTGTACATATGAGTCGATGTCACCAAAAACAACAAATTGGGTCATAACAATACATGAACACCAAACTTTTTGACACACCCCCAATTTGTCTTTTTTGCCGAGGGGCACTCAGATGTTCGAATGATCTGAAATTTGGAGCGAACCTCATGCGCCAAATTACCTACCATGCAATAAAATGAATTTTAATGGAATTTTGTACTATTTATTTTGAATTTTCTACCATCCAAGGTGCATATGAGCCTGGGCAGTGAATCGCTGCTCTATGTGATGATTTAGTTTTTTTGATCTTGTCACCCTTGTCTATTGTTTTCCAGGATGAGATACAATAAGAAATATGGGAAGGTTTGGAAGTTGATATCATCGATGAACAAGGGACTGATGAAGCTTTATGACATAATTAGATGTGATTGCTAGTTGTATGTGTTGGCTGTCATCTCATGTGAGATAGTACGTTTGTACTTTTGTATGTTGTATGGCAAAGCTTGAAAAGAAATCATATAGTGGATTTTTAATGTGCATTTTTTTGTTATGTTTGATTGTCAAAAGATGATCATAGTAAATTGATTAGTCTAGATGATTTTAGGACTAATTAACACGTCGTTAAGATCACACATTGCACACGGTTTTTCCGATCCAATTGTGTGTGATGGCATGTACATCACACATAGTTTTTCATTTTTTTATCGTGTGCAATGGATCGCACATTACATGTGATTTTCGTGAAATAACCGTGTGTGATGCTAATACAAATTTCAAATAATTTTGTTGTTGAATTGTGTGGGATGTATAGCGTGTGCGATGGACCCCCCCCCCCCAATCGCCGACACTAGCAAGGTGACGGTTTGAAACTCCATCACTAAAAGGGGTTAAAAACCGTTTGCATAGCATGTCGATGCACCAGTGTAGCTAGCTTGCCGGATAGTACTAAACTAATCTTGTTTTTTGTATTTCTAAGTATGATGTCTTTGGCCATCTAATCAATTCTTGATTCTTATCATCCATCAAGATTTCCCAAGACATCAAACTAATCACAAAATATCTATTGTGAAGTCCTGAACTTTCTCTTCTAATACTTTTTTATAAAAATATTATCCATAACTAGTGTAAGAACTAATTTCAAGTAGGATACTTGAGTATATAATGCAAAATAATCATTAAAAATAGAAATAAAATTCAAAAAAATCCAATTTTTTGCATGGTAGAAAATTTAGTGCGTGAGGTACGCTCCAAATTTCAGCTCATTTGTACATATGAGTCGATGTCAGCAAAAACAACAAATTGGGTCATAACAATAGATGAACACAAAACTTTTTGACACACCCCCAATTTGTCTTTTTTGCCGAGGGGCACTCAGATGTTCGAATGATCTAAAATTTGGAGCGAACCTCACGCGCCAAATTATCTACCATGCTAAAAAAGAATTTTAATGAAATTTTGTATTATTTATTTTGAATTTTCTACCATCAAAGGTGCATATGAGCCTGGGCAGTGAATCGCTGCTCTATGTGACGATTTAGTTTATTTATCTTGTCACCCTTGTATATTGTTTTTCCAGGATGAGATACAATAAGAAATATGGGAAGGTTTGGAAGTTGGTATCATCGATGAACAAGAGACTGATGAAGCTTTATGACATAATTAGATGTGATTGCTAGTTGTATGTGTTGGTTGTCATCTCATGTGAGATAGTACGTTTGTACTTTTGTATGTTGTATGGTAAAGCTTGAAAAGAAATCATATAGTGGATTTTTAATGTGCATTTTTTTGTTATGTTTGATTGTCAAAAGATGATCATAATAAATTGATTAGTCTAGATGATTTTAGGACTAATTAACATGTTGTTAAGATCACACATTGCACACGGTTTTTTCGATCCAATTGTGTGTGATGGCATGTACATCACACATAGTTTTTTATTTTTCTATCGTGTGCAATGGATCGCACATTACATGTGATTTCCGTGAAATAACCGTGTGTGATGCTAATACAAATTTCAAATAATTTTTGTGTTGAACTGTGTGGGATGTATAGCGAGTGCGATGGACCCCCCGCCCCTCCCAATCGCCGACACTAGCAAGGTGACGGTTTGAAATGCCGTCACTGAAAGGGGTTAAAAACCGTTTGCATAGCACGTCGATGCACCAGTGTAGCTAGCTTGCGGGATAGTACTAAACTAATCTTGTTTTTTGTATTTCTAAGCATGATGTTTCTAGCCATCTAATTGATTCTTGATTCTTCTCATCCATCAAGATTTCCCAAGACATCTAACTAATCACGAAATATGTCTTGTGAAGTCCTGAACTTTCTCTTCCAATACTTTTTGATAAAAATATTATGCATAACTAGTGTAAGAACTAATTTCAAGTAGGATACTTGAGTATGTAAGGTAAAAAATCATTAAAATATAAATAAAATTCAAAAAATCCATTTTTTGCGTGGTAGAAAATTTAGTGCATGAGGTATGCTCCAAATTTCAGCTCATTTGGACATATGAATCGCTGTCAAAAAAAAACAAATTAGGTCAGAACAATACATGAACAATAAACATTTTATAGACCCCAAATTTGTCTTTTTTGCCAAGGGACTATCAGATGTCCAAATGATATGAAATTTGGAGCGAACCTCATGCACCAAATTCTCTACCATGCAAGAAATTGGAATTTTTTGAATTTTTATAGTATCCATTTTGAATGTTTTACTATCAAAGGTGCATATGAGCGTGGGCACTGAATCACTGTTTTGTGTACGGATTTCCTTTTTTAACCTTGTCCCCTTTTTCTCTTGGTTAATTAGAATGAGATACAATAACAAATCTGGCAAGGTTTGGGAATTGATGTCATCGATGAACAAGAGACTAATGAAGCTTTACGATGTAATTAGACGTTCTTGCTAGTGTATGTGTTGGTTGTCATGTGATGTGAGATAGTACGTTTGTACTTTTGTATGTTGTATGACAAAGCTTGACAAGAAATCATATAGCGGATTTTGAATGTGCGTTTTTGCATTATGATTGATTGTCAAAAGAGGATCACAGTAAATTGATTACGTCTAGATGATTTTAGGACAAATTAACATGTCGTTAAGATCACACATTGCACACGGTTTTTTCGATCCAATTGTGTGTGATGGCATTTACATCACACACAGTTTTTTCAATCGTGTGCAATGAATTGCACATTACATATGATTTTCATGAAATAACCGTGTGTGATGCTAATTCAAAGTGCAAATAGTTTTTGTGTTGAACTGTGTGGGATGTATAGTGTGTGCGATGGACCCCCTATCGCCCACAATAGCAAGGTGAAGGTTTGAAACTACATCACTGAAAGGGGTTAAAAATCATTTGCATAGCACGTTGCTGCACCAGCGAAGATAAGGATTGTTGTGGATGCCAGATTCCACACCAAGGAACAACATGACTTCTATGAAACTGTCCTTGTGGACAAGAGCCCAGCAGTCAGTGACCTGAGATATGTTGATTGGGCCTTCATCAAGGAAAATGAAGATTACTTTCCAATTGTGCAAGACAACTTCCAGTGCATTGACATTGCAAACTTTGTTGGGAGAGAGATCACTGCCTGGAATGATGAGATGATTATGCAGTTCTACTCCACTGCTCACTTCTATCTAGATGGCAGGATAGTGTGGATGACTGAGGGTACAAGGTACCAATCTACTATTGATCAGTGGGCTACCATCTTACGAGCTCCACCAGTTGAGGAAGGTGACTTGGACGTATATGCTGATGCCAAGATGAATAATAACTCTATGGAAAAGATGTACTAGGAGATTCCTACAAATTATGTGCATTCACAAAAATTTGGCTCAGTTTACTATCTGCAAGCAGGGTTGCCTACAGCCGACACCATTCTGAGATATACATTGACGACCAAGTCAGGAGATGAAAAGATGACCCGAGGATAATCAATCAACATGTTGCACCACATTGAGACCCACACCATGTTTAGGGTGGTGGATCTGATTGTTGAGACTATAAAGAGAATAGCTGCAGACCAAAAGAAATCTTGTGGATATGCATCATGCATTTAGATGCTCATTAACTCTAAGTTAGAGAAGAATGTATATGAACTTGATCACCCACATTTGCCACTCCAGATAGATTTTGAGGATAATGTCATGGTGATGGATCTAAGTCATCCCACTTCATCTACTGTACAGGCAGAGGTTGAGGCAGCCAGAGCCGCTAGTGCTTAGGTGCCAAGTACCAAGAGTGAGCAGAGGGATCTTCTTATTAGCACCAATTAGGGCATGCAAAAGGACATCAAGACCATCCAGCTTAATCAGGAGAGTCTTGTGAGGATTGTGGAGGATAGGTTTTCCACACTGAACAACAAAGTGGATGAGCTGACGAATGAGCTCAAGAAGGAAGTGGATGCAGTGCCTAGCCCTCATTCCACTGACGACGACGATGATGATGATGTTAGTCCACCTCTCAGGACCAGCACCCGGTTCAAGACTCAGGAAAGAACTCCTATACAGTGCCAACTCTAGAGATGAGGCCTTCTTCATCAGCACCTGCCGTAGCTCCTTCAACTTTAGTGTCTACTCCACCACCTCAGTAGACATCAATTGAAGTCTTCGTCGATGCGGTTCTCTCGACTCCATCGACTGCCACAGGAGAAGATCGTGCCCAGAGCGATTAGTAGCTCTATAACTTTGAACTTTTAGGTAGCTTGTTGCCAAAGAGGGAGAGTTTATAGATCATAGGGTTGAGAAAGAGAGAGAGAGAGAGCGTTGCATTTTGATCCCTCTCTGCTTTTCAAAACATTTGGTTTATCATTTGGTGTTGCAAACTTTTGTCGGTGTTTAATCATATACTCCAGTGTGATGCTACTATTGCTTATCTTTGAGATGTTTATATGATGATCATTCACTTAATGTTTGGTGTGATGTGCTTATGTAATTACTCATATTAATCTTTGCGCACCACCAAGTTATATGTCACATGGAAGAGTGACCCATGATCCTAATCGACTGTTGATACATCTCCAACGTATCTATAATTTTTGATGATGTCATGCTACTATATTATCTGTTTTGGATGTTTTATATGCATTAATATGTTATTCTATATTATTTTTGGGACTAAATTATTAATCAAGAGCCTAGTGCCAGTTTCTGTTTTTTCCTTGTTTTTGAGTATTGCAGATATGGAATATTAACCGGAATCCAAACGGAATAAAATCTTTGGAATGATTTTTTTCTAGAAGGAAAAAGATCTACCAGACTTGCAGGGCACGCTAGGGCATCTGCCAGGAGGTCACAAGCCAGGGAGGCGTGGCCACCCCCCTGGCCACGCTTGGCAGGCTTGCCACCTCCTGGCAGGTCTCCTAGCCCTAATCTTCGTCTTATAAATACCCAAATATTCCCCCAATACCAAAAAGAGCCACACAAATACTTTTCCACCGCCAGAAGCCTCCATTCCCGAGAGATCCAATCTTGGAACCATTTCCGGTAATCTGCCGAAGGGGGATTTGATCACGGAGGGCATCTACATAGACTCCATTGCCCCTATGATGATGCATGAGTAGTCCACCACAGACCTACGGGTCCATATCTAGTATCTAGATGGCTTGTTCTCTCTCTTTGTGCTTCAATACCATGTTCTTCATGATCTTCATGTATATCTATCCAATGTAATAATCTTTTGTGGTGTGTTCGTCGAGATCTGATGAATTGTGGGTTTATTTTCAGATTATCCATGAATATTATGTGAGTCTTTTATGAATTCTTATATGCATGATTTCATATATTTGCAAGTCTCTTTGAGTTATTGGTTTGGCTTGGCTAACTAGTTGGTAATTCTTGCAATGGGAGAAGTTCTTAGTTTTGGGTTCAATCTTGCGGTGTCCTCACCCAGTGACAAAGTAGGGGCAGCGACGCACGTATTGTATTGTTGTCATCAAGAGTAAAAAGATGGGGGTTTCATCATATTGCTTAAGTTTATCCCACGACATCATGTCATCTTACCTAATGTGTTACTCTGTTCTTCATGAACTTAATACTCTAGATGCAGGCAGCAGTCAGTCGATGTGTGGAGTAATAGTAGTAAATGTAGAATCATTTCGGTCTACTTGACACGGACGTGATGCTTATTTGCATAATCATTGCCTTGGATATCTTCATGATTACTCACTTTATTATCAATTGCTCGACAGTAATTTGTTCACCCACCATGATACTTTCCTTTAAGAGAGAAGCCTCTAGTGAAACCTATGGCCCCTGGGTCTACTTTCCATAATATATTTTCCAATCTATAAACCAAAAATACCAAAAATACCTTTCTGAAATTTATTTCATTTCACTTTCTGCAATCTATCACATCTATCTCTATCAAATATAATCCTTGCAAATAACCGTGAAGGGATTGATGACCCCTTTATAGCGTTCGGTGCAAGAGTTTGATTGTTTGTGTAGGTGCATCCATTGTTGACTTGCTTGTTCCTTCTACTAGATTGATACCTTGGTTCTCAACAACTGAGGTAAATACTTATCTACTTTGTTGCATCACCATTTCCTCTTCAAGGTCAAACCAACTCATGCTCAAGAGGTAGCAAGAAGGATTTCTGGCGCCTTTGCCCGGGAGGATACACATTAAGCCTACCAAGTACCCATCACAAACTCATCTCTTGCATTTAGATTATTTTCCATTTGCCTCTCGTTTTCCTCTCCCCCACTTCTAAAACGATTTTCAAAAAATACCAAAAAGATTTGCCTTTGTATTCGCCCTTCTTCCGTTCGCCTTTTCGTTTGCTTTTTGATTGCTTGTGTGCTTGATTGCTTGCTTTGTCACGATGTCTGAGAAGACCAAGTTGTGTGACTTTTCCAATACTAATAATAATGATTTTATTAGTACTCCGATTGCTCCTGCCACTAGTGCGGAATCATATGAAATCAATGCTGCCTTGCTTAATCTTGTTATGAAAGCACAATTTTCATGCCTTCCTAGTGAAGATGCCGCATCCCATCTAAATAATTTCATTGAGTTGTGTGATATGCAAAAGAAGAAAGATGTGGACAATGATATTGTTAAATTGAATCTATTTACGTTCTCACTATGAGATCGTGCTAAAACTTGGTTTTCATCTTTGCCTAAAAATAGTAATGATTCATGGAATAAGTGTAAAGATGTTTTTATTTCCAAGTACTTTCCGCCCAGTAAGATCATCTCCCTTAGGAAAGATCTAATTAATTTTAAGCAACTTGATCATGAGCATGTTGCACAATCTTGGGAGAGGATGAAAGTAATGATTAGAAATTGTCCCGCGCATGGTTTGGGTTTATGGATGATTATACAATTTTTTTATGCGGGACTGAATTTTGCATCTAGGAATCTTTTAGATTCCGCCGCGGGTGCTAATTTTATGGAAATCACATTAGGATAAGCTACTAAACTCCTAGATAATATTATGGCAAATTACTCTCAATGGCATACCGAAAGATCTCCTACTAGTAAAAAAGTGCATGCTATTGAAGAAATAAATACTTTGAGTGAAAAGATGGATGAAATGATGAAATTGTTTGCTAGTAAGAGTTCTCCTATTGATCCTAATATTCCTTTGCCTTATTTGATTGGAAATAATAATGAATCTATGTATGTGAATTTTGTTGGTAGGAACAATTTTGGTAATAATGCGTATAGAGGTGATTTCAACCCTAGGCCATTTCCTAGTAATTCCTATAATAATTATGGTTATTCCTACAAAACTTATTATGGAAATTATAATAAGATTCCCTTTGATCTTGAGAATGTTTTTAAAGAATTTATTGGTTCGTAAAAGGTTTTCAATGCTACAATTGAAGAAAAATTGCTCAAGATTGATGATTTGGCTAGGAACGTTGATAGAATTTCACTTGAGATTGATTCTTTGAAAGTTAGATCTAATCCACCCAATCATTATGTTAATGAGTCTTTAAAATCTATGAGAATTTCTATTGATGAAAGTAAGGAAAGAACTGCTAGAATACGTGCTAAGCGTGAATGGCTTGAAAAAGTGTGTTCTCGTGATAATAATGATGAAAATCTCAAAGTGATTGATGTGACTCCTATTGAATCTTTGTTTTACAATATAAATATTGATAAATATGGGTCTGGAGATAAGTCAACTTTAATTAAAAGTCACCCCAACGATTCGGAATTTATAGATCTTAATGCTAAAATTAATAAAAGTGGGATAGAAGAGGTCAAAACTTTAAATAGCAATGAACCCACTCTTTTGGATTTCAACGACTTTAATTATGATAGCTAATCTTTGATTGATTGTATTTCCTTGTTGCAATCCATTATGAATTCTCTGCATGCTTATAATCAAAATAAGGCTTTTACTAAACATATCGTTGATGCTATTATGAAATCTTTTGAAGCAAAACTTGAGTTGGAAGTTTCTATCCCTAGAAAGCTTCATGATGAGTGGGAACCTACTATTAAGATTAAAATGAAATATTATGAGTGCCATCTTTGTGTGATTTGGGTTCTAGTGTTTCCACGATTCCGAAAACTTTATGTGATGTGCTAGGTTACCATGATCTTGATGATTGTTCTTTGAATTTGCACCTTGCGGATTCCACTATTAAGAAACATATGGGAAGAATTAATGATGTTATTATTGTTGAAAATAGGAATTATGTGCCCATAGATTTCATTGTTCTTGATATAGATTGCAATCCTACATGTCCTACTATTCTTGGTAGACCTTTGCTTAGAACGATTGGTGCAATTATTGACATGAAAGAAGGAAACATTAGATTCCAATTTCCATTAAGGAAAGGCATGGAACACTTTCCTAGAAATAAATAAGATTGCCTTATGAATCTATTTTGAGGGCAACTTTTGGATTGCATACCAAAGATGACAATACCTAGATCTATTGTGTTTTGCCTAGCTAGGGGCGTTAAACAATAGCGCTTGTTGGGAGGCATCCCAATTTTACTTTTATGTTCTGTTTTTTGCTTCTGTTTTTTTGAGTATTTCCCAAATTATTACTTCTGTAGTAATTGTGTTTTGGTGTTTTAATTAGTGTTTGATCCAAGTAAGACCTTTGGGATGGTCTATGGTGGTTGTTGATTTGATCTTGCTGAAAACAAAAACTTTTTCGCTCAGTCCAGGAATTTTATAAATTTTTCAGAACGTCGAATAAGTCTGAAATTTTTACAAAAATATTGATATACAAATTTCCAGGTTTTCCTAATTTTTCAGAATTCTTTGAATTACAGAAGTATATGAAGTTTTCAGATTGCTACAGGCTGTTCTGTTTTGGACAGATTCTGTTTCTTTGAGTTGTTTACCTATTTTGATGTATCTATGGGTTGTATAGGGGGGTATGAACCATGGAGAAGTTATAATACAGTAGGTATAACACCAATATAAATAAATAATGAGTTCACAACATTACCTAAAGTGGTGATTTATTTTCTTATACTAACGGATCTCATGAGTTCTCTGTTGAGTTTTGTGTTGTGAAGTTTTCAAGTTTTGGGTAAAGATTTGATGGACTATGGAATAGAGAGTGTCAAAAGCGTAAGATTTGGGATGAAAAAGGCACTCAAAGTCATATTCAAGTATTCCAAAGAGCTTAAGCTTGGGTATGCCCCGGAAGGCATCCCCTCTTTTGTCTTCAATCCATCGGTAAATTGACTTGAGGCTATATTTTTATTCACCACATAATATGTGTTTTGCTTGGAGCCTCTTGTATGATATGAGTCGTTGCTTTTTAGTTTGCCACAATCATGCATTGTGCACACATATTTTGATAGATACACGCCGAATCGTAAATTTATTAGAATACTCTATGTGCTTCACTTATATCTTTTGAGATAGACAATTTTGCTCTAGTGCTTCACTTATACCTTTTTAGAGCACGGCGGTGTTTGGTTTTATAGAAACTATTGAACTCCCGTACCTCACTTATATTATTTTGAGAATCCTTAAACAGCATGTAATTGGTTAGGGTATGAATTTAGTCCTAATATAATAGGTATCCAAGAGGGATATAATAAAAACTTTCATAATAAGTGCATTGAATACTATGAGAAGTTTGATTCCTTGCATATAGTTTTGAGATATAAAGATGTCGATATTAGAGTCATGCTAGTGAGTAATTGTGGAATGGTAGAAATACTTGTGTTGAAGTTTGTGGTTCCCGTAGCATGCACGTATGGTGAACCGTTATGTAACGAAGTTGGAGCATGATTTGTTTATTGATTGTCATCCTTTGTGTGAGGGCCGGGAGCACGCGATGGTTAACTCCTACCAACCTCTCCCCTAGGAGCATGTATTTAATACTTTGCTTCCTTAACTAATAGACTTTTGCAATAAGTATGTGAGTTATTTATGACTAATGTGAGTCCATGGTTTATATGCACTCTCACCCTTCCACCTTTGCTAACCTCTGTAGTACCGCGCAACTTTCGCCGGTGCATTAAACCCACCTTCCTCAAAACAACCACCATATTCCCTTCCCCAAAACATCCACCATAACTACCTATTGCATTTCCATAGCCATTCTGAGATATATTGCCATGCAACTTCCACCGTTCCATTTTTTATGGCACTCGCTATCATTTTCATATAGAGTCATATTCTGTTCTAGGTTTTGAGTTGTAATTTTTGAGTTGTAAGTAAATAAAAGTATGATGGTCATCATTATTAGAGCATTCTCCCGTGAGATAAAAGGATGATGGAAGCTATGATTCCCTCAAAAGGTTGGATGAGACTCCAGACTTTAACAAAAATAAAAGAGGCCAGCGAAGCCCAAATTAAAAAAAAAGAGGCCTTAGATGCCCACCAAAATAAAAACAATCAGAGAAAGAGAGAAGGGACAATGCTACTATCTTTTTCCACACTTGTGCTTCAAATTAGCACCTTGGTCTTCATGATAAAGAGTCTCCTATTTTGTCACTTTCACATACTAGTGGAATTTTTTGTAGTGCACACCCACTTAGTTTCTTTTGTCCTCTCATACACTTATAACTCTAGTGCACCCATTGTATGGCAATCCCTAATCACTCACACTGATATCTATTGATGGGCATCTGCATAGCCCATTGATACGCCTAGTTGATGTGAGACTATCTTCTCCCTTTTTATTACCAACCTCCACCATATTTCTATTCCACCTATAGTTCTATATCCATGGCTCACGCTCATGTACTGCGTGAGAGTTGAAAAAGTTTGAGAACATAAAAAGTGTGAAACAATTGCTTGGCTTTTCATCGGGGTTGTGCATGATTTAAATATTTTGTGTGGGGAAGATGGAGCATAGCCAGACCATATGGTTTTGTAGGGATAACTTTCTTAGGCCATGTTATTTCAAAAGGTCACAATTGCCTTGTTAGCATGCTTGAAGTATTATTGTTTTTATGTCAATATTAAACTTTTGTTTTGAATCTTATGGGTCTGAATATTCATGCCACAATAAATAATATTACATGAATAAATATGGTAGGTAGCACTCCACATCAAAAATTCTGTTTTTATCATTTACCTACTCGACGACGAGCACGAATTAAGCTTGGGGATGTTGATACGTCTCCAATGTATCTATAATTTTTGATGATGTGATGCTATTATAGTATCTGTTTGGGATGTTTTATATGCATTAATATGCTATTTTATATTATTTTTGGGACTAACTTATTAATCTAGAGCCCAGTGCCAGTTTCTGTTTTTTCCTTGTTTTTGAGTATTGCAGATATGGAATATTAAATAGAGTCCAAATGGAATAAATTCTTCGGAATGACTTTTTTTGAAGGAAAGAGATCTACCACACTTCGAGTGCATGCCAGGGCTTCTACCAGGATGTCACAAGCCAAGGAGGCACGGCCACCCCCTGGCCGTGCCTGGCGGGCTTGCCACCTCCTAGTAGGTCTCCTATCCCTAATCTTTGTCTTATAAATACCCAAATATTCCCCCAATACCAAAAATAGCCATGCAAATAATTTTCCACCGCCAGAAGCCTCCGTTCCCAAGAGATCCCATCTTGGAGCCTTTTCCGGTAATTTGGCAGAGGGGGATTCGATCACGAAGGGAATCTACATCAACTCCATTGCCCCTCCGATGATGCGTGAGTAGTCCACCATAGACCTACGGGTCCATAGCTAGTAGCTAGATGGCTTCTTCTCTCTCTTTGTGCTTCAATACCATGTTCTTCATGATCTTCATGGAGATCTATCTGATGTAATACTCTTTTGCGGTGTGTTTGTCGAGATCCGCTGAATTGTCGGTTTATGTTCAGATTATCCATGAATATTATTTGAGTCTTTTCTGAATTCTTATATGCATGATTTCATATCTTTGCAAGTCTCTTCGATTTATTGGTTTGGTTTGGCCAACTAGATTGGTAATTCTTGCAATGGGAGAAGTGCTTAGTTTTGGGTTCAATCTTGCGGTGTCCTCACCTAGTGACAAAGTAGGGGTAGCGAGGCACGTATTGTATTGTTGCCCTCGAGGGTAAAAAGATGAGTTTTTCATCATATTTCTTGAGTTTATACCTCTACATCATGTCATCTTACCTAATGTGTTACTCTGTTACTCATGAACTTAATACTCTAGATGCAGGCAGGAGTCGGTCGATGTGTGGAGTAATAGTAGTAGACGCAGAATCGTTTCGGTCTACTTGACATGGAAGTGATGCTTATATGCATAATCATTGCCTTGGATATCTTCATAATTATTTGCTTTTCTATCAAATGGTCGACAGTAATTTGTTCGCCCACTCTGTTTGTTATGAACTTAATACCATAGATGCAGGCAAGAGTCGGTTGATTGGTTGAGTAATAGTAGTAGATGTAGACAGGAGTCGGTTTACTTGTCATGGATGTAATGCCTATGTATATGATCATACCATGAATAACATCATAATTATTTGCTTTTCTATCAATTGCCCAATAGTAAATTTGTTTACCCACCATATGCTATGCTCAAAGAGAGAAGCCTCTAGTGAAAACTACGGCCCCCGTGTCTACTTTAATCACATTACAAAAACCCAAAATATATTGCTGCAATTTATTTACTTTTAATTAACTTTGCAATTTACATATCTATCAGTATCTGATTTAATCCTTGCGGCCAATAAGTACAAGGGGATTGACAAACCTTTTGCCTATGTTGGGTGCAAGTATTTGCTCTTTTTGTGTAGGTGTTGTTGAGGGTTGTTTGCTTGGGTCTCCTAATGGTCTGATAAACCTTATTTCTTAACTGAGGAAAATACTTTTCACTACTTTACTACATCACCCTTCATCTTCGGGGAAAATCCTAACGCATCTCAAGTAGCACCCACCACCCATCTTGTTGCCAACGTCGAAGCTCTTACTAACGTCCTCGAAGGAACCACCGATGAGGTGAAAGAAATGGAAGAGGAGGTCAGCGAGTCCATGGACAACCGACTACCAACCACAGTGCCCTCGGGCAAGTGGAAGGCTACCTCAACCTACAACATCTAGATGGTAGACCTTGATTGTACGTACATACCTTAGAAGTTCTTCTTGAACTCGGGCAAGGTATCGGCCCAGTAATTGATTGAACTAGACCTTAAAGGATGCAACCAATGTCAAGCTAATTATTTTACCATCAGGGGTAGGTGCTTCAGGGCATGTAGGTCATCGCCTTTTGCCACTTGGACCGAGAGGATGTAATCACCTATCCCACTCACAGGTTCTGTGGTCCCATCATATCTGTCACAATTCTGGATCTTAAAGATTTGTTACAAGGTGTGGATGACCACCTAATCAGAAAATGGCAGGCACATTGCACATGGGACCCACATATCTTGGAGAGAATCGATGGTCGATGAGCATCATTGATGTCGGCATCCTCATCATACTTGGAGAAGGACGACATGTACCTGTTATCGGAGTCAAAACCGACGGATCTCGGGTAGGGGGTCCCGAACTGTGAGACTAGAATCGACGGTAACAGGAGACGAAGGGGATAAGGATTTACCCAGGTTCGGGCCCTCCTATGGAGGTAATACCCTATGTCCTGCTTGGTTGTATTGATAATATGAGGGGTCACAGAGTTGATCTACCTCGAGATTGAATAGCTAACCCTAGATGAGTTGTTATATATCTATACCCTAAAACCCTCCAGCTTATATAGGTGCCGAGGATGCCTAGGGTTTACACATGGTCAGTTACATGCTGAAGAGATAAACATGCCTATTTACTACATCAAACGTGAAGCGCAAGCCGTGCTTCCCAAAGCTTCCATCCTAGAGACTGGGCCTTCAAATCTTCTGGTGTTTGGTAAGCAGCTCTCGTAGTCCAGCCCATAACAATAGGTCGGCTATCCGAGGACCCCCTAATCCAGTACTCCCTCAGTAACCCTCATAGTTCGTCGTGTAACACGGAATAACCGCTTACGAGGATTGAATTATAACACTTCCAGCTCGAGGTTCACAGATCTGATCGCGCATACTATGACGGTTCGTTTCCGGCTCTCTCCCTTGAGGTGCTTGACCAGACTATCAAGAAGCACAATTGCAGGGGTGCTCCTTTGCCCCTTTAGCCGAACGAGCCGGGTAACCCAACTTATTGACCAAATACATAGTTTGGAACCGATTCATATAAAGTGAATGCCAAGATGCCGAACACATGAGAAGGCGATTTTTGTTTGAAATCGAACCCCGGGGCTATTAGTCGGTTACCTCGCGTCATAACGAATGGGTTCACGAGAAGAGGGAGAAAAGAGAAAAAATATGCGCCAAAAAAAGGACACAGGAGGCGAACTTGCGCCACGCAACTTTGTATTTTCTCAACAACTCTTATAACTCAAATTGCTAAAGCAACTATTTACAGCTTTGTGAAAGAAAATAAAAGATAAAAATATACAGGAGTTGTTGTATCAGGGGTCTTTGATTGGTAACCTGACGTCCTCGATATGCCCCCTTGCTAGTCGACTCCTGCTCTTAGATCCACCTTGATGGGTCTTAGGGTTCAGCAGGAGGATTTTGCTAACAAAACCATGAGAGGCCGCCGATTTGTATGTGACCTTTATGTCGTAGGCAGGCTCTTTTAGGAGCGCCTGCATTTTGTCCGAAGACGTGTTGATGGTGGTAGTTCCGGCCAGACGAACACCCATCTTTATTTCCCCACTGGTACCCGTGGAATCTTAAGTACTAAGTTGTGCCTCCTCAGCACATACTTTGTCGGTCCTGAGTTGGTGCGGTGGGGGCGAGTCCCTATAGAGGGTAGGAGGAAGGATCTGAGTTGTCGATCTAAAGCCGAACTCGCTTCCTAGCCTTCTGTGCCTTTATGGCGGATGTCGGAAGTTGCCGATCTTCTTTGTAGCTAAATTCGACCGCTAAGGCCAATGCATGTTCCTCAGTTCTAAGGGAGCGCTCTGTATTGCCGTTGACAGTAATGAACCCCTTGGGGCCCGACATCTTGAGCTTGAGGTATGCATAGTGTGGAACCGCATTGAAACGAGTGAACGTTGTCCGACCAAGTAGCATGTGATAGCCACTATGGAAGGGCACAATGTCGAAGATCAAATCTTCGCTGGGAAAGTTATCGAGCGAGCCGAACACAACTTCTAGAGTTACGGAGCCCATGCATCACGCCTCAACACCTGGGATCACTCCTTTTAAGGTAGTGCTGCTGGGTTTAATCCTTGACGGATCTATGCCCATCTTTTTACCGTATCTGAGTAAATCAGGTTGAGGCTACTTCCTTCATCCATTAGGACCTTTGTGACGTGATACCCATCTATTATGGGGTCTAGGATAAGGGCCGCCAAACCCCCATGGTGTATACTGGTCGGATGATCATGCCGATCAAAGGTGGTCGGGTATGCCGACCATGGGTTGTACTTCAGGGCTACGGGTTCCACATCATAGACCTCCTGAAGCGCACGCTTCCTCTACTTCTTGGGTATATGGGTGGCGTATATCATGTTCACCGTTTTAACTTCGGGAGGGAATTTCTTCTGTCCACCACCAATTGGACCCCGAGGCTCATCCTCGTCCTTGCTGCGAGAGATTTTACCTTGGTCTTTGGGTGGTATCTTGCCGGCCTGTTTAAACACCCAACAGTTGCGGTGTGTGTGGTTGGAAGGCTTTTCCGAAGTCCCATGGATTTGGCAAGGCCTTTCCATGATCTTCTCGAGCTGAGTGGGTCCGTTTCAATTGCCTTTAGGAGGCTTCTTCCGCTGCCCAGGTCGGGAGATGTCGAGTCCGGCATTTACAGTTGTATCATCGGCATCGCTATTATTATGTCGACGCTTATTATTATTGTACTTTGGTTTTAAGTTGCCATCCCGGGCTTCAGGTGCTACCGGCTCTTCGAAATTGTGGTTGCGTCGTGCCAGCCAATTGTCCTCGCCCGTGCAAAAGCGGGTCATGAGGGAGGTAAGGGCGGACATGATCCGACGCTTGTCCTGGCCTAGCTAACAGGCCAGCCATTCGTCCCGAATATTGTGCCGGAAGGAGGCTATAGCCTCAGCATCCGGACAGTCAACGATTTGGTTCTTCTTAGTCAAGAACCAATTCCAGAATTGCCGAGCAGACTCGTCGGGCTTCTAGACGATGTTGCTGAGATCGGAGGAGTCCGGCGGGCAGACATAGGTTCCTTGGAAGTTAGAGCAGAACGCATCTTCCAGGTCTTCCCAGCATCCAATGGAGTTTTCAGGGAGGCTGTTTAACTAGTGCCGAGCTGGCCCCTTAAGCTTAAGAGGGTTGTATTTAATGGCATGGAGATCGTCTCCTCGTGCCATGTGGTAATGGAGGAGGAAGTCCTCGATCCATATGGTTGGGTTAGTGGTCCCATCATACTGTTCTATATTCACGGGTTTAAACCCTTCGGGGAACTAATGTCGCATTACCTCATCTGTGAAGCACATTGGGTGAGCGGCGCCTTTGACCCGTATTGTGTCGCGCCTATATTCATCGTCTCTATGGGGCCGGTTGCGCCCCCGGACTCTGGTGTTTTGGTTGAACCATGGTCTGTATCCGCCTCGTCTATCAGGCGAGTACTCTCTGGATCCATAGATGGATCTTATGTGGCTTGCCCTGTGATCCAGGTCATCTCGTAGGTCGAACCTGTCATTGGGCTCTAATGGCTCCTTACCCCATCTCTAGGGCACTACTGGTATATAATCGGTGTCATCAGCCATCATGTCCCGACTGTGAGGGGGCGGTCTGACTTGTCGTATGGAGTATGGTTTGGAGACAAAGTATTAGAGAATTCATAATTGAACTGTGGCAGCAGCCTCCTCCGAGGGTATCTTTTGGGCTGGTTTGATAGACCGCCTCCATATACTTCCTCGACTGAAAGGACTTTTGTCCATCGATCATTGAGGTCGTCCTGTTCGGCTTTGAGTTGCCGTTCTTTGGCCTTAAGGCTGTGAGCCCTTGCTATGAGCCTTTGCCTAATTTCTTCCTGATCTTCAAGGTTATCAGGAATGTACGAGTCATCGGCTTCGGTATATCTTCCTCCTCGATGGGGGGAAGGTATCATCACCTTTGGAGTCGTTGACGTCATCGGGGTTGTTTTGGTCCTTAGGCTCTTCCGGACCCTCTAACGGGTGCTCAGGGATATCGGGATTGCCCTGATCAGCGGGGGTATTACCATCCTCGTTGCTGATAATAGCTTTTCTGCCCTTTTTGCTCTTGGACCGCTTATGCGATTTCTGATGCCTTGATGGCGCATCGCCCGATTTGTCACCGTCATTGTGAGTCGTGTTGTCACCATTAGTGGCAGGAGTGTCCACCATGTAGACGTCATATGTAGAAGTGGCGGTCCAACTCCCGATGTTAACGGGGGTGAGAACATAGTCCTCTTCATCCATGTATTCCGCCTCCTCGGAGGCATAGTCTAACATGTCGGTTAAATCCTTGACAGTGTCTATCAAATGGGTGGTGGGTGGGTCGAAAAAATCGTCCTGGCCCGCACCCTATCCGAACCGAGTGTAGATTGGGGCTAGATCGTCGGTGATCTTCATTGACAAGAATCGATCTAGGGCCTCGTTGACCGCTGAGGGCCCTATCGGATCCAGCTGTTCGGGACTCGTGGAGTTAACCTTCACGACGTCCAGACATGGGAAGTGTTTGGCAAGAACACATGTTTGGTCATATGGCTTAATGGTCGGGCCAGGAAAAGAGATCGGCTCATCGCCATGGGTGACCCCGTTGGCATGTCCGAAGAAGGGGCTCGGGGTTAAAGCCTTAGAATCCCCAGGGGCTACAGGCAAAGCTATGAGCTCGATTAATGACAAGTCACCCCGAGAGTCGACAGAGAACTCTAAGTTTCCAAATCTGACCTCTCGATCTGGGGCAAAGTTCTCAACACGGCCTAGATGGCCAGCGGAATCAGCATGCAGCACAACGCTGCCGAAGGCGAAGATCTGTCCGGGGACAAAAACATCCATGTTGCGTACCTCTTCGTTGATTACAAGGCGATGCGGTTATTCCATCTTGTTCACAGAGGAACTCTCAATGAAAGCACCAATCTCGGTGTCAAAACCGGCAGATCTCGGCTAGGGGTCCTAAACTGTGAGACTAGAATCGACGGTAACTGGAGACGAAGGGGAGAAGGATTTACCCAGGTTCGGGCCCTCCTATGGAGGTAATACCCTACGTCCTACTTGGTTGTATTAATGATATGGGGGGTTACACAATTGATCTACCTCGAGATCGAATAGCTAACCCTAGATGAGTTGTTCTATATCTATACCCTAAAACCCTCCGGCTCATATAGGTGTCGAGGATGCCTAGGTTTTACACATAGTCGGTTACACACCGAAGAGATAAACATGCCTATTTACTACATCAAACGTGAAGCGCAAGCCGTGCTTCCCGAAGCTTCCATCCTAGAGACTGGGCCTTCAAACCTTCTGGTGTTCGGTAAGTAGCCCTCGTAGTCCGGCCCATAATAATAGGTCGGCTATCCGAGGACCCCCTAATCTAGGACTCCCTCACCTGTCTTTGGTCCGCTCACATAGCCAAGCCGCCCTCTCAGTCAACGTCTCGTCGCGTCGTGGTATATCTTGTTTGGACTGGTAGATCATCTAAGGAGCATCGTCCTCGTGCAAGATCCAACGTCGCTCCTTGTGATAGGATCTTAACTTATCATCACGTCAGGAGGATGAGCTCCCTATGTTTCAAGAATTTTTTATATAAGGCTTCTGTCATCCCATCGTGTTCTGAGCATGTTTATCGGTATCGTGTCCTCGGCCATCATGTCGGGAAGGCAGATCTCATTCACCAAGGTTTAGGTCCCTAGCCCACGTGCATTTAGAGACCGCACTATGGTCAATGGTGGTGTCCAAGTCTTTTATCGGGTTTCTTCTACCCATGCTCAGTTTCTTCTACTTTGAGATGCATGCTCGGCAGTGCTCTTGGGGGTGGAGTATTATCTATAGATGTAGTTGTATAACGGTCTATAGATCAATGGACATGATGCTCATATCTTGATTATGACATGAACAAGTCATACTCATAAATATTGCAATTTAATAGCTGACCAACCGTAATTTGTTCACCATACTTTTGCTTATCTTTTTTAAGGGAAACGACTAGTGAACCTACGGATCACACTCCATCTTCTTCCATAAAGTTTTCAATCTTAGTTCGCGCTCTTTTATTTTCGTGCTATTACTTTTCTGTTAATCTCCATACAATTTTCCACCATTGCTTTTAGTTTCTTATGTAACTAGCAGACAAGTGAGATTGACTACGTCGCTAGTTCCATTATGGGCACAAGGAGGCCTGGTATTTGTGTGTGTGCAGATATTAATCATTGATTGTAATCCTTTTGCTCATGTTGTGTCAATAAACCTTGAGGCCATTTAAGGGAAATTGTTGTTTGTTACGAACCCTTGCACTTGGGGGCCCCAACAACTTCTTGGTAGAGAGGAAGCAACACCCTATGGAAAATCTAATTGACAAGGATCCATAGTGTGTTGAGCAACCAAACCAAGTATAAGAGCATAAACTTTCATGACTAACTTGAAACGCACAACCTCGGTTTAAGGCCGGGCAAGCGCCTCTTTTCTAAAAAATCTTGAAACGCACATTTATTAAGGCTACGGGCCAGATTTGCATAATACAATCATCTTGCACCTTAGGAACCAAAGCAGGAATAAAAGTTAAGACGCCCAATATCAGTCATTCCCTAAGGCGAAGCCATTAAAAATCGCACAAATTGATGGTTTAAGAAAGCCACATTTCTCTCAAAAAATGCATTGATATCCCTTTCTGGCCTAGGTGCAATGTACAATTTCGTTGACAAGCAGTGTCATTTCAATAGACTTAAAGTCGCCTTTGTTTCCTCCCACGGAATGGAAGAATAAGGGTCACGTTTTGTCTTTCTGAAACAGTTTGGGACACGTCTAAAATCAGTAGCTAACCATCCCATTTGGGGTATTCTGAGACAAGAAACTGAATGATGCAGATCATCCCACCATCATCCCCATGGAGTCTACACCATCACATCAAGCCCCAAATGGTCCTATGACTAGAGCCCGCGCACATGCCATGGAAGCTAAGGTGAACTCACTCCTCTTCGAGCTAGACTTTTATATCAATGGGACTTGGATGCTACCTCACAATGAAACCATGTTGAAAGTGCAATCATGACCTTAATCATATTTTGATGTTGTTGACAACATACATATAGGGAACTAATCATTTTTATCAAGTGCTTCTTAGGTTTAGTTCCCAAGAGATTGTTGTCGGATCGTGACTAACATATCCAGGATGCTTGAAGTACGGAGAAACAAGACAAAATGCTCTATCTCTCTTTGTTTACTCTTGAGTATAAGGATCCTGCACTAGTAAGAGGGGATCAGTAGCTCTCGCAATAGACTTGCTCAAAATTTAGGTAAAATCCTCTTGTGTTTTCTCCTCAGGTTGTTCTGCTTTTCTCCGGACGTCTGACGTCCTCCGGATTTCCGGGGACAGCCACCAGAACCGAACCCTCGGATTTCTGTTCCTTCTGGTCGTTCGAGCTTCGGACGTCCGGGTGTGGCCAAAAATCTGATGCCACGCACCATATCCAAAATGTGGATGTTCGGTCCCCTCCGGACGACCATGCCCCGGACGACTGACGCTCTTTGCTCGTCCGTATGATGTGCACTATCTTCAATCAAACCATTGTGATTCCCTCGGAAAGTTTGTGAGGGTTTGTAGGCCACCTGAAGGCCTACCACTAGTGGTTGAGAAACGCCTTCGTGGTGTTATCTCAAGGAGAGAATAGCGTGAGCCTTCGTGGCGTTGGTGTGCCTTCGTGGTAACATTCACCTCTTAAATGGTGATGTAGCTTCCCTCCCAGGAAGTGAACATCGGCATACATCCTCGTCTCTTGGAGTTGCGGTTATCCCTAACCCTAACTCCCTACTTGTGGTTACTTGTCTTTGAGTACTTACTTGTATTACGTGTGCTTGCCTATCCAATTACTTGTTGACTTATTTATTACACTTATCAAAACCTTCATCTTAGCAATTATTAGGCTCACTTATTCCGCGATATTGCCTAAAATTGTTAAGTAAACAATTAAAAATTGTAATTGTACCTATTCACCCCCCACCCCCTCTAGGTCCATCTCGATCCTTTCAATTGGTATCAGAGCCTCGTGTTGTAATCTTGTGGCTTAACCAACCTAGAGCGAGATGGATAAAGATGGGAATCCTTTAGTTGCACTCCCTATCAAGACAGGGACATCTACTTCGAATGAGCATAGATCCTTCACCTCTGAAGATCTTGAAAGGGCCCTCGCCAAGCAAAAGGAGGAGCATGATACTTCTATTGAGACCTTGTTCCAAATGAGGTTGGATGCATTAGTTGCCAGAACTCCACCACTAGAAAACCTAGGAGGTATGATAAAGCAACCGAATGCATCTCTTACTAATTTGGGCCAATAATCTCAAGCTAGTGACAACACAAATGTCCCATGGTTGTATGCAAAATCTAGAGTTGAGAAACCTAGGTATAATGTTGCGGGAATCCCACCTTTACTTGATAACACTGCTGATTTTTCTTTGGGGAGGGTTGGTATGTAGGACCATCTTAGGTATGTCAATGATGAAATGTTGGAGGTCATGGATAAATGTTACAACCCTATGAATCCCAAGGATCTCATACCATGTGAAGAATATGGCAAACATCTCAATGACACCGCAATCATGCTCATAAGAAAGGGCATGTGTGACAAGCAGAAAAGGCCCTACATTCACCTAAAAATGCAAAAGAACTATGGGATAGCCTTGTGATGACCAAGACTGGAACAACATCCCTCCGTATTGCACAATATGAGATTGCAAAAAGGGGCATTACAATATTTTTGCATGGAGAAAGGTGAAGACCCCAAGAAACTTCCTAAGCGATTGATGACACTTGCCACTGACATTGAATCATATGACTGTGACAAGTCCCAAGATGGATTCAACTTGACCAAGCATTTTCTTGTGGACAAATTGCTAAATGTCCTTGCTCCATATCACCATCAAATGGTATGGGACATAATAAGAGAACATGGATTCAAGGACATGTCTCTCAATGATGCCATATCAACCTTCCAATTATTTGAAGAATCAAAGGCAAATGCTACAAGACACCTTGCGGTGCATGGTTCCTCATCACCCAAGATAAACCTAGCCTTGATTGCCAAGCACGTAAAGGATGATGATGTGAGTGAATAAGAAGAAGAAGAAGAAGATGTTGAAGAAGAAGGTTATGAAGTTGACTCGGATGAGGGGCCCTCATATGAAGAAATAGCTCTCTTTGTGAAGATGTTTAGTATGGGAAAATTCAAGGGAAGATTCCAAAAGAAGAAAGTAAGGACTTGCTACAATTTTGAAGAAACTAGCCATTTCTCAAACGAGTTCCCCTATGAAAAGAGAGAAGATAAACCAAGATTTCTGAAGATGTTTGTGAAGAAAAAGTTGCCCAACCCATTGAACTCCAAGTTGAAGAAGAGAGATGGGAAGGCTATAGTTGCCCAAGACGAGTCCGACCCCGATGATGTTACAGGTGTTGCAGGTGTAGCCCAAGACACTCAAACCACATTGAGACTCGTAAACAAGACCGGTGAATGGTGATGTTGTCACTTACAACTATGTGAAAGACTATGAAGGCAACGCACACAAATCTCTCATGGAAAAGGCCACAGTAGATGATGATGAGGGTCAAGCCTCTCTAGACAAGGTGAAGGTAACTCCACGTCCAAACCCTCCTCTATTTATTCCTACCTCAACTAGTGATGAATATCTTGATGCTAAGGATCATGATCATGGATATGAAATAAGTGATGATATGTTTGCTAAAATGGAGAAAGTCATGTGCTCTCTCAAAGGAAAGAAGCTCGTTATGTTTCGTATGCTTATGGAGATGGTGAGTAAGCACACCATCTCCATCTAAGAACTCAAAACCCTCGTTACTTAGGAAAAGGAAAAATGTGAAACCCTTGAGCGGAAAGTTCTATATGAGGAAGCATGTAATGATGAATTATGCTTAAAAATAGGTGCAAACATGGATAGACACACTAAAGATTGTGAGCTTCTACACCTGTCTCTCAAGACAAAGGAAGAAGACCACAATCTACTTTCTAAGAAGTTTGATGATCTCAAGCTCACCTATCTTAACACAGTTGGGAAAGCCTATTACTCTGCTATTACAAATGTTGATGTTTATGCTACTAACCCCAGTGGTGACCTAGCTAGCTTACTTGAGGAAAATCGGGTGTTAAAGGCTCAAATTGAAAAAGGGCTCATGTCATGTGCTCAAGGACAAAAGAACCTCAATGAAGTGTTGAGTCAACACAAGAAGGTAGTGGCCAAGGAAGGTCTTGGGTTTGATCCAAGCACAAGCAAGAATAAGGTAGCAACACATAAGTCTACAACTCCCCTCAAGGAGACATTTGTGTAAGAAGGGCACAAGGAGAAAGGAAAGGGTGTAACACCCCCAAAATTTTAATTTTGATTTGACAAATTTTTTATTCCTTTGAGATGGAATTTTTAAAACTTCTTGATTTTCCCCCCTTCAACTCAAAGGACGAAAAACTTCTTATAGAACTTTTTGACCAACTTTGGTTGTGACCTTCAAAAAATTCTGTTGGAGTTTCTCCCCTACAAAGATTTACTTGGGCTTATTCTCAAAAAAATTGGTGACCATATCTTTGGAGTTTTATTTCTAAAAATCTTATTTTGGTGATCATATTCACTCTTGACTTGCTCTATATTTCTTACTCCCGTCTTTGACCCAAGGGTTTCAACCTACCTTTTCTCAAAGGACCCAACCTGGAAAAATATATTTTTTATTAATAAATGCCCAAAATCTATTTCTACCTTTTATTTTGAGGTGTCAAGATTTACAAAGGAAGTACCATATTCCTTTTGATTTGACCTCAAATAAATTACCACTAGTACTCCTTAGTACCCACAACCTAATTGTGAAAAAACCTCCTGGTCCACAGCGCAAAATTTTCAAACCATATTCAAAAGAAATTTGGACCAGGAATCTATTCCTTGCTGGTTACCTCTCCTCCCTTGCATTAAAAATTCTTAGAAAAATTAGGGAGCCTCTAGTAGCCTCAGTGGATAATACCTCTAAGTTTCAGGCGAAGAAAAATTATTTTGAGCCCTCTGGCAATCAGTCGAACACCTCGCGGGCACTGTTTCTGTTGAAATTCAGAAAGTTCAGACTTTTTCAGTTTCGTCAGAGAAGCTTCGTCAATCTTAGCAGTAGCAGCACCGGCGCCTTGTGCATTGTGGCTAGCTCTTATCCAAGGTGTCGCACGGTCGATTGGCCGCTTGTGGTCATCGGTGATGAGCTGGCTCGCCGGCCCCGCCCCTTCCCGCGGCAACAGGACAGTTCGCTGCCGTCGCCAGTAGCCTCTGCTATAGAACGTCGTAGCGCAGCACCGCCCAAGCCACTAGGACCCTCTGTGTGGCCATCCCCCACCTGCGCACGCGCTGCAGAGCCGTCGGTGTGGCCGGGGCAGTGCAGAGCACGCTCTCTGTACCCGCCATGGCCGTAAGTCGTTGTTCCGTCGAGCTGCCAGTCCCCTGCATAAGCATCGACGTTTAGTGCTAAAATGGATTCCCTGTGAGCTTAGTAACCGGCCCCGCAGCCGTAATCCCTTGCCAACCCTGCTGCTAACCGTGACCGCGCCGGAGTAATCCGCCGTCACGGCAACCGCCTCGGGTCGGCTATAAATAGAAGCCCCGAACCCCTCGCAGCCCAGAACCACACCACCTTCCACCTAGCCACGCCATGCTCATCAGAGGACCTCGTGGAGGTCTTCTTCCCTGACTCCCGCCGCCTCGATCCGCTTCGGGCTCCGGTGAATCCCCTCTGGTGAGTGAACCCCCATGCTCCTAGCCTCATCATTGGCTCTCCCATGCACCTATAGACATAACCCCCGCTTCAATTTGACACTAGGTTCCCCCTGCGGTGAGATCTATCATCACCCGACGCCGTCGTCCACCGGAGAGGAAGCTGCCGTCGACGTGGTGCTCTTTGGCGACCCTTTTCACCTCCCACCGACGCGGAGGAGTCTTGTGAGTGTGTACGTGCCCTTAGCTTCCCTTGCCTCGCCGTGGATCGTCGCCGGCGACCTCCGCGGGCCTCTGTTGCCGGTGGCATTTTCAAAACTGACAAGTGGGAGCCCCTCGTCAGGGTTCTATTCTTTTTGAATTGTTTTTTGGAAGGCGTTTTCTTGAAAAGATGTTTTCCCCTCGGGCTGGCGTACCCATGCGAAGCATTTTCGGTTTTCTCTATCTACCCCCGGAAAACTTTTTTGTTATCACAAATGGGTCCCTGGATCTATTTGCTTTATATCTTTTAAACAAAAATGATTTGGAGTTTATTCTTTTTCTATCACCCTAATTTTCCAGTCTAGTTTTTTATAGTATTTATTCAAAAATATTTATAGACAATTCTTTTGCACGCACGGTATTTATGTTAGTATTCGAAATATTTGTGTGACGTAGATACCGAAGGAGACGCTGCCGTCAACTTCGCCGAGCTAGACTCCGACTACGTTGATCCAAGCAAGCATGTTTGAACCTTTGATATGATGAGTGATTTTCATGTTTGCTTGAATTTTTATTCTCATAGCATGTTAATATAAAGCATATGATGAATGTCATATTTCATGCATGATATGTTGCAAGTGAGCTAAAAACTTGATATGAATCATGAATGATTGGCCAACCTAGTCATGTGGTGACATGATAGGTTCTATGCTGGTATTGTTGGAGCATGCCAGTATTATGAAACAAAATGTTTAACTCCAGTGTTGACATAGATCGAGTCTTGTCCCCGTTCGCCTTATTTTCGTGTTGCCACATGTTTTCTGTAGAGAATACGGTTTAGTAAATTGCAAACCTCTTTCCATGTACACACCAAATAGAGGGGTCGTGATCAGGGTTCCATGGCCCTGGATTAAAGCCCTTCATTCGGTCAGGGGGCATGGGTGTTTCCAGCTGGGGCCGAGAGGGGGGCACCCCTTAGTAGCGCGCGGTATAAATTTGATCCCATGCTATTTCGAGGTGTTGGCCTCCCCGTCTTATACTTTTTCTTGAGCGTTGCCTTGGGTGATACCGGGCATCGTGATGTGAAATGGGTGTGTACTGGTTATGTGTTTTTTTTTCTAAAATAACATAGACGGAACTAGTCACTCGTGACTACTGGAATCCGTTCACTATGGGTAAAGAGTACAACCTCTGCAGAGTCAAGACTATTGGAGTAGCCGTGTCCACGGTCAAGGACGTTGGTTGACAGGTCAAGTGTCGGTCTCAGTGTTAGTCTCTGGAGAACAAATATGTTAAATGATAGAAGTAATCTTGGTTGAATATTATTTTTATGAATGGACTAACCCGATTATTATTGTAATTTGCCGAGTATTCCTTGGGATGGTGCAACCTCCTGGATTACTTTTATTGAATATTGAAATATAAGTCCTTTATGTGATGTCGCTCAGACATCCGACTGTGGCATTTTATTATTTACTTTCAGCACAAGCCCTTTATGTGGTGTCGCCCCGATGTCCGACTGAGGCATGCTTGTTTTATTTTTACCTTTCGAGGCGTCGCTTCAGACACCCGATTGAGGAATTTTTGTCTACTTTTCTAGATTGCTGGCGGCGACTGTGAGTCACAGGTGTTCGCCAATCTACCCAGGGGGGTTTCCAAGCTCCTCGTCTCCGTCGCCAAGATCACTATTGGGCCATCGACTCGTCCGGAGTTCACACTCTACCAGCACAAGCTCAGCGATAGCGTGACTATGCACCAGGCCTCGGTGCTGAATTGTGTCGCTTCCAATTTGTTGGGAGGGCCATGCTTACGGAGAGGCATGTTGTGCAGATGGCTTCCCGTGAGGCAACTGCCCGTCTCTGGGATGTTGTTCCTTCGATGAAGGCTCGTCGCTACCGCTACCTCCCATGCCACGTTCCATGCACGTGTCATTATGCATTTGCTTGCGCTAGGGGAGAGAGAGATGAAGCCATTGAGATGCTTGTTGAGTATCTCAAGGCCCTTGAGGGAGCTTTTGATAACCTCGTAGACAACTTTGCGGCTGCTCATATGGACTCAGATCAGACCTATGTCGCCAACAGGAGGGAACTCCTCCATACAGCACCACCAATGTCGTCCATCTCGTTCGCAGCCTCATATTCACCTTCTGTCATGGCCACCACACGCCGCCTGCCTACCACTGAGTAGTTTGACCAAGTTATTATTCCTACCCCAGTTAGTGTTGGGGAACGTCGCATGGGAAACAAAAAATTTCCTACGCACACGCAAACCTATCCATGGTGATGAGCATCTACGAGAGGGAGAGTGGATCTACATACCCTTGTAGATCGCTAAGCGGGAAGTGTTAAGAAACGCGGTTGGTGTAGTCGAACTTCTTCGCGATCCAAATCGCCGAGCGTCCCGCGATCTCATCACGATCCATCCCGCAATCCAATCACGATCCGTCCCGTGAACTCATCACGATCCGTCCCGCGATCTCATCACGATTCGTCTCACAATCTTGATCATGATCTGTCCCGCGAACTCATCACGATCCGTTCCGCGATCTCATCACGAACCGTCTCGCGATCTCGATCACGGTCCTTCCGATCTAGCGCCGAACGGACGGCACCTCCGCGTTCAGCACACATGTAGATTGATGACGATCTCCACCGTCTTGATCCAGCAAGAGGAGGTGGAGAGGAGAGAGAGTTCACCGGCAGCGTGACGGCGCTCCGGTGATGGTGGTGGAGTGATTCCGGCAGGGCTTCGCCTAAGCGCTGCGGAAAACCGATCTAGAGGAGAAACTGTGCACCGGTGAAACGGGTAGCACGTGGCCGAAAATTCTGTCCAAAAACCACCCAATCCACTAGTATATATAGGAGGAGAGGAGAGGAGAGGCAGCCAAGGCCTTTGAGTCGGCCGAAATAGGAGGTGGGAAGCAATCCTACTTCACCTCCAATCCTAGTTGGAGTAGGATTGCCTCCTATTGGCTGATTTTCCACTTTTTGCTTTAGGACTTTCTCTCCTGCGCCATGGGCATTTGTGGCTGTTTTCCCAGCCCACTAAGCGCTGGTTATTATTATCCCACAGCCCATGGACCTCTTGGGGTCGAAGTACCCCTCCCGGAGGTCTCCCGGTACACTATCGGCACTCCCGGTACACTACCGGCACTCCCGGTACACTACCGATGAGCCCGAAACTTTTCCGAAAACCAAACTGGGACTTCCTATATATGAATCTTTACCTCCAGACCATTCCGGAGCTCCTCGTGACGTCCGGGATCTCATCCGGGACTCTGAACAAACTTCGGTCACCACCATACATAACTCTACACTACCGAAACGTCACCGAACCTTAAGTGTGCAGACCCTGCGGGTTCGAGAACTATGTAGACATGACCGAGACACCTCTACGGTCAATAACCAATGGCGGGACCTGGACTTCCACATTGGTTTCTACATATTCTACGAAGATCTTTATCGGTCGAACCTCTATGTCAAGGATTCAATTAATCCCGTATAACGTTCCCTTTGTTCTTCGGTATGTTACTTGCCTGAGATTCGATCGTCGGTATCTCCATACCTAGTTCAACCTCGTTACCGGCAAGTCTCTTTACTTGTTCCATAATACAAGATCCCGCAACTAACAATTAGTCACATTGCTTGCAAGGCTTATTGTGATGTTGCATTACCGAGTGGGCCCCGAGATACCTCTCCATCACACGGAGTAACAAATCCCAGTCTCGATCCATGCCAACTCAACAGACACCATCGGAGATACCTGTAGAGCACCTTTATAGTCACCCAGTTACGTTGCGATGTTTGATACACACAAGGCACTCCTCCGATATCTGTGAGTTGCATGATCTCATGGTCATAGGAACACATACTTGACATGCGGAAAACAATAGCAATAAACTGACACGATCATATGCTACGTTTGCAGTTTGGGTCTTGTCCATCACATCATTCTCCTAATGATGTGACCCCATTATCAAATGACATCTCATGTCCATGGCTAGGAAACCTTAACCATCTTTTGATCAACGAGCTAGTCTATTAGAGGCATACTAGGGACATGGTTTTGTCTATGTATCCACACATGCATCTAAGTCTCCGATCAATACAATTATAGCATGGATAATAAACGATTATCATGAACAAGGAAATATGATAATAACTAATTTATTATTGCCTCTAGGGCATATTACCAACAGTTAGAGCTGCACCACCTGCCTCTCTTGCACCAGCTCCACAGCCTCGTGTGCCTCACCTAGAGCCTATTCTTGAGGAGCTTGAGTCTCCAGCGCCTCATCTTGCACTTACCCTCAGCAGGCCAAGCGACGTCGTTACCATTTCAGACTGAGTGCGTCGGGCAGTAGTGTGATGAGGCAGCATGTATTATATGTTTATATGTACATATAGGCATGGTGATAAGTAGTTTGTTTGCCCATCATGTAGGAATTCGGAGAAGTGCACTACCTTAAATAACATGCCAGGAATGTGTACGCGCATCTTGAGTGATGTATTGTATAATTATGGCTTGCTTGTAAGATATGTACTATGCGGCCCTTCTCCATGCGCAATCAAATATTTTCATGAAAAATCTTGGAGTATTTAATTTTTGCCTTTGCAAAATTATTTATTTTACCACACAATTTTTTCTCATGTGTTTTGCAAAAATACCCCAGAGTGAAAAATGCATCGTCCCTGGAATAGTTGCATGCCAAGTCCACCAGAAGAAAATAATTGTACACAAATAGGCAACAATGTCACAGAGGGACACTCTAGTCAGCAAGACAGTGAAGCAACATTTTCTAAAGTATGTCACCTTTATAAGCAAAGACAGCAGCAGCATCAAGAGATGATGAATCATATTATCAATATGGGAAATCACCGTGAACCATACCAGCAGCGTTCCAAATTATCTGAGCTGCAAAAGACACGCCCTGCAGTTTTCTCTCACCCTGATCAACACTTGGAAGCAGACAATTGGCTTCGTGATATTGAGAGAAAGTTAATTACCGCTCAATGTTCAGACCATGAAAAAGTATTGTATGCTCTGCATTATTTGACTGGAGCCACTGCATCATGGTGGGAGAATTTCCTACGCATGCACACCAGTGAAAACAACATTACCTGGGAAGAATTCAAGGAAAGATTTCGTTGGGCGCACATCCCCAACAGTGTGATGAAACTCAAGAAGAGGGAATTTTAAGATCTCAAGCAGCAAAGCATGACTGTAACAGACTACCTCAGTCAGTTTACCCAGCTATCCCGATATGACAATGATGAATACATGACTGAAAACAAGAAGATGGAAAAATTCCTTGATGGGCTAGCACCAGCGCTTAAATGCTTGCTGGTCGTACACACCTTTCCAGATTTCAAGACCCTCATGGACAAGGCTATTGTGCTGAAAAATGAGCGTCGTAGCCTGGAAGATATTCGCAAGCGCAAGAGAGACAAGTTAGCTCATCCTCACAACAACAAGGCCAAAAATGACTTTCAGAGAAATGGGGCGAATAAATCCTCAATGCAGTTCCTCGCCCAAACAATAATTTTCATGCCAGGGACAAGGAATTCACATACCGCCTAGGCATTACTTGCTTCGCATGTGGAGACGACGGACACTATGCCAAGCAGTGCCCAAAGCCAAGAAACTCGGCTCCTAGGGCGAACAACAATGGGAATAATTCAGCTCCTAAGAGCAACAATTTCAACCCCAATAACAATCACAGGAAGGGTCACGTAAACCATGTGGCCAAGGTTGAAGCACAGGATGCCCCGGACATCATACTCGGCATGTTCCCTGTCAACACAATTCCTGCCACAGTTTTGTTTGATTCTGGAGCTTCTCACTCGTTCATTTCCATGAAATTTTCTTTGCAACATGATTTCCCGATTTCTCCGTTGGAAAATGCAATGACCATACAGTTCCGGGGAGTTAAGCATGTCACTCAAAGTTACTGCCAAGGTGTGCTTATCGAGATTAAAGGATTAAAGTTTTGGGAAAACCTCATTGTGTTGGATCACAATGGACTGGATGTTATTCTCGGAATGGATTGGTTAACAACCAACAAAAGTTTAATTGACTGTTTCAATCGGACTGTGACTCTCACTCATCACCATGGGAATACAATAAGAATTGCAGCCATACAAAGACAAGCTCTAGTGCACGTAAGGCTAAACAAGGTGGATATTTCAGAATTAAGCAAAGTTCTAGTGGTGTATGAATTTCTAGATGTATTTCCTGAAGAGCTAACAGGTATGTCACCAGACCGGGAGATAGAGTTCATTAAACTAGCACCTGGCACCACTCCAATTTACAAGAAACCATACAGGATGGCACCCTCTGAACTGGTAGAATTAAAGAAGCAAATAAAAGAATTACTGGACAAGGGTTATATCAGACCCAGCTTGTGACCATGGGGTTCACCAGTATTATTTTCCAAGAAAAGAGATGGAACTTTGATATTGTGTGTGGACTATCGAGCTCTCAACATGGTCACCACTAAAAATAAATATCCGTTGCCATGGATAAATGATTTGTTTGACCAGCTCGCACAGGCCAAGGTTTTCTCCAAAATTGATTTGAGGTCAGGGTACCATCAATTAAAAATCCGATCAGAAGACATACCCAAGACGCATTCACCTCCAGATACGGATTATATGAATTCACTGTAATGTTGTTCGGACTGACAAATGCCCCCACATATTTTGTGCATCTCGTGAACAAGGTGTTTATGAAATATATGGACAAATTTGTTGTTGTCTTCATTGATGATATTTTTGTATATTCCAATACACCAGAAGAACATGCTGAACATCTCAAAATTGTACTGGGAGAATTAAGGAAACATCAACTGTATGCCAAATTCGACAAACGTGAATTCTGGAACAAGTTGGTTTTCTAGGCCACGTACTAACCCAAGAAGGCGTTGTCGTGGACCCAAAAAAAGTCAAAGTTGTACTTGAGTGGAAACAACCAACCAACATAACTGATATCCAAAGTTTTCTAGGAATGGCTGGATATTATAGAAGATTCATTGAAGGATTTTCCACCATAGAAAACCCCATGACACAGTTACTCAAGAAGGATAAGAAATTTGTGTGGACTGAAGCCTCCAAGAAAAGTTTCCAAGGATTGAAGAAGAAATTAACAACAGCATCAGTATTAATCATGCTAGATATACAAAAAAAAATTGAAGTGTATTGCGATGCATCCAGGAAAGGTCTTGGATGTGTACTCATGCAAGAAGGTAAAGTTGTTGCCTATGCTTCCAGGCAACTACGACGTCATGAGAAAAATTATCCTACCCATGACTTGGAATTGGCAGCAGTAATACACACACTCAAGGAATGGCAGCACTTTCTACATGGAAATCGTCGTGAAGTATATACGGACCATAAAAGCCTCAAATATATTTTCACACAGCCAGAACTCAGTTTACGGCAACGACGCTGGTTGGAATTAGTGAAGGATTATGATGTTGGAATACATTACCATCTAGGCAAGGCAAATGTTGTGGCAGATACCCTCAGTCGAAACCCAAGTTCAGGCAACGGCGGTCTACAAAATTTACCACCTGAATTCCAACGAGAGTTTGCCAAACTCAACATGGTTTTGGTCACGGAAGGCACCGTGGAAGATTTGGAAATCTAACCCACCTTGGTGGAGCAAATTAAAGAAGCTCAGCATGGACATCCCAGAATCAAGGGAATAAAAATAAAAGTGAGTATGGGCAAGGCCTTAGAGTTTGTTGTGGACGATAAGGGAATATTATGGTATGGGGACAGGCTATGTGTACCAAATCTAGAAGACCTCAAACAACAAATGTTGACCGAAGCCCACACCGACCCGTATTCAATCCATCCCGAAGGGACCAAGATGTGCAAAGATATTCAAGAAAAAATTTGGTGGCACGGCATGAAGAGAGATATAGCCACATTTATCGCATGTTGTGACTCCTGCCAACGCATTAAAGCCAAACATCAAAAACCAGCAGGGCTATTACAGCCAAACAGGATACGTGAATGGAAGTGGGACGAGATAGGCATGGATTTTATTGTCGGACTACCTCGGTCAAGACACAGAAATGATGCCATATGGGTCATCACCGACAGGTTAACCAAAGTGGCACATTTTATTCTAGTGAAGACCACTCACTTCACCCAGAAGCTTGCCAGACTTTATCTCGCTCGTATTGTCTGCTTGCATGGAGTTCCAAAGACTATAATATCAGGTAGAGGCACTCGATTTGTCTCCAGATTTTGGGATCACTTACAACAAGCTCTGGGGACTAAACTGGTATACAGCATAGGGTACCACCCTCAGACTAGAGGACAGACTGAACACTTGAACCAAATCCTAGAGGACATGCTAAGAGCATGTGTTCTCACCTATGGAACCAGTTGGGAAGAAATCCTACCATACGCCGAGTTCATGTACAACAACAGTTATCGGGCAAGTCTACAAATGGCACCTTTCAAAGCCTTGTACGGACAAAGATGTCGTACCCTGGTTAATTGGTCTAAGACAAGAGATAGCTGTATATTCGGCCCAGACATGCTCAATGAAGCCGAGGAAAGGGTTAAAATAATCCGAGATTGACTCAAGGCAGCCCAGAGTCGACAAAAGAGCTATTACGATCAAAAACACTGTGAAGTCATTTTTGAGCCAAATGAATACGTATACCTCCGAGTGTCCCCAATGAGAGGTATGCAAAGATTTAAGGTCAAGGGAAAACTGGCGCCACAATTTATTGGAACTTTCAAAATAATTGCACGAAGAGGCAGAGTGGCCTACCAACTAGACCTACCCACAGAATTGTCAGACGTCCATGACGTATTCCACATCTCAAAGTTAAGGAAATGTGTGAGCAACCCAGAGAAGCATGTAGCTCATGAGAGCATTGACGTTCAACCAGTCCTCACATACTGGGAATGTCCAATAAAAATATTGGAGGAGTCTAAAAGGAGGACCCATCAGAATACAATCAATTTTTTCAAGGTTCAGTGGAGCAATCACACCAAGGATGAGGCAACATGGGAAAGAGAGGTTTTTCTTCGGGTAGAGCACCCACACCTGTTTGAGGATCAACTGAAATCTTGGGGATGAGATTTTTCCGAAGGGGGTAGGTGTTGTAACACCCCACAAAAATTAATTTTGATTTGACAAATATTTTATTCCTTTGAGATGGAATTTTTAAAACTTCTTCTTTTTCTCCCTTCAACTCAACGGATGAAAAACTTCTTATAGAACTTTTTGACCAACTTTGGTTCTGGCCTTCAAAAATTTATGTTGGAGTTTCTCCCCAACAAAGATTTGCTTGGGCTTATTCTCAAATTAAATTGGTGAAATATCTTTGGAGTTTTATTTCTACAAATCTTATTTTGGTGATCATATTCACTCTTCACTTGCTCTATATTTCTTAGTCCCCTCTCTACTATTCCTCTCTGGCCCAAGGGTTTCAACCCATCTTTTTTCAAGGGACCCAACCTGGAAAAAATATATTTTTTATTAATAAATGCCCAAAATCTATTTCTGCCTTTTATTTTGAGGTATCAAGATTTACAAAGGAAGTACCAGATTCCTTATGAGTTTGACCTCAAAAAAATTACCACTAGTACTCCTTAGTACCCACAACATACTTGTCCAAAAACCTCCTGGTCCACAATTCAAAATTTTCAAACCATTTTCAAAAGAAATTTGGACCAAGAATCTAATCCATGCTGGTTACCTCTCCTCCCTTGCTTCAAAAATTCTAAGAAAATCAGGGAGCCTCTAGAAGCCTTAGTGGATAAGCCCTCCAAGTTTCAACCCAAGCAAAATTATTTTGAGCCCTCTGGCAATTGGTCGAACATCTGGCGAGCACTGTTTCTGTTGAAATCCAGAAAGTTCAAACTTTTTCAGTTTTGTCAGAGAAGCTTCGTCAATCTCAGCAGTAGCAGCAGTGGCGCCTTGTACATTGTGGCTAGCTCTTACCCAAGGCGCCACACGGTCGATTGGCCGCTTGTGGGCATCGGTGATGAGCTGGCTCGACGGCCCCGCCCTTCCCGCGGCAACAGGGCAGTTCGCTACTGTCGCTAGTAGCCTCTGCTGTAGAACGCCGTAGCACAGCGCCGCCCAAGCCACTAGGACCCTCCGTGTGGCCGTCCCCCACGTGCGCGCGCGCTGCAGAGCTGACGGCGTGGCCTGGGCAGTGCAAAGCGCGCTCTCTGCACCAGCCACGGCCGTAAGCTGCCGTTTCGTCGAGCTGCCAGTCCCCTGCATAAGCATCGACATTTAGTGCTAAAATGGATTCCCCGTAAGTTTTGTAACCAGCCCCGCAGCCGCAACCCTTGCCAACCCTGCTGCTCACCGTAACTGCGCCGGAGTAATCCACCGTCACGGCAACCGCCTCGAGTCGACTATAAATAGAAGCCCCCGAACCCCCTCGCAGCCCAGCACCACTCCACCTTCCCCCTAGCCACACCACGCTCATCAGAGAACCTCGGGGAGGTTTTCTTCCCCGACTCCGGCCGCCTCGATCCGCTTCGGGCTCCGGTGAAATTCCCTCTAGTGAGTGAACCCCCGTGCTCCTAGCCTCATCAGTGGCTCTCCCATGTACCTATTGACATAACCCCCGCTCTAGTTTGACGCTAGGTTCCCCTTACGGTGAGATCCATCATCACCCGACGCAATCGTCCGCCGGAGAGGAAGTTGACGTCGACGTGGTGCTCTTCGGCGACCCCTTCCACCTCCCACCGACGCGGAGGAGTCTGGTGAGTGTGTAGGTGCCCTTAGCTTCGCTTGCCTCGTCGTGGATCGTCGCCGGCGACCTCCGCGGACCTCTGTCGCCAGTGGCATTTTCAAAACTGACAAGTGGGACCCCTCCTCAGGGTTCTATTCTTTTTGCATCGTTTTTCGGAAGGCGTATTAGCGAAATGATGTTTCCCCTCGGGCTGGCGTACTCCTTCCAAAGCATTTTCTGTTTTCTCTATCTACCCCCTGGAAAACTTTCTGGTAATCACAGATGGGTCCCTGGATCTTTTTTCTTTGTATCTTTTAAATAAAAAAAGACTTGGAGTTCATTCTTTTTCTATCACCCTTATTTTTCAGTATAGTTTTTTATAGTATTTATTCGAAAATATTTTGAGACAATTTTTATGCACCCATGGTATTTACATTAGTATTCGAAATATGTGTGTGACGTGGATACCGAAGGAGGAGACGTTGCCGTCAACTTCGCCGAGCTAGACTCCGACTACGTTGATCCAGGCAAGCATGTTTGAACCTTTGATATGATGAGTGGTTTTCATGTTTGCTTGAATTTTTATTCTCATGGCATGTTAATATGAAGCATATGATGAATGTTATATTTCATGCACGGTATGTTGCAAGTGAGCTAAAAACTTGATATGAATCATGAATGATTGGCCAACCTAGTCATGTGGTGACATGATAGGTTGTATGCTGGTATTGTTGGAGCATGCCAGTATTATCAGAGAAACTATTTAACTCTAGTGTTGACATAGATCGAGTCTTGTCCCCGTTCGCCTTATTTTCGTGTTGCCACATGTTTTCTGTAGAGAATATGGTTTAGTAAATTGCAAACCTCTTTCCATGTACACACCAAATAGAGGGGTCGTGATGAGGGTTCCATGGCCCTGGATTAAAGCCCTTCATCCGGTCGGGGGGCATGGGTGTTTCCGGCTGGGGCCGAGAGGGGGGCACCCCTTAGTAGCGAGCGGTATAAATTTGATCCCATGCTATTTCGAGGTGTTGGCCTCCCCGTCTTATACTTTTTCTTGAGCTTTGCCTTGGGTGATACCGGGCATCGTGATGTGAAATGGGTGTGTACTGGTTATGTGTGTTTTCTTCTAAAATACCATAGACGGAACTAGTCACTCGTGACTACTGGAATCTGTTGACTATGGGTAAAGAGTACAATCTCTGCAGAGTCAAAACTATTCGAGTAGCCATGTCCATGGTCAAGGATGTTGGTTGACAGGTCAAGTGTCGGTCTCAGTGTCAGTCTCTGGAAAACTAATATGTTAAATGACAGAAGTAATCTTGGTTGAATATTATTTTTATGAATGGACTAACCCTATTATTATTGTAATGTGCCAAGTATTCCTTGGGATGGTGTGACCTCCTGGATTACTCATATTGAATATTGAAATATAAGCCCTTTATGTGATGTGCTCAGACATTCAACTGTGGCATTTTATTATTAACTTTCAGCACAAGCCCTTTATGTGATGTCGCTGAGACGTCCAACTGTGGCATTCTTATTATTTATTTTTAGCACAAGCCCTTTATGTGATGTCGCTCAGATGTCTGACTGTGGCATTTCTTATTATTTATTTTCAGCACAAGCCCTTTATGTGATGTCGCTCAGACGCGCGACCGTGGCACGTACCGTTATTTATTTTCAGTATAAAACCCTTTACATGATGTCGCTCAGATGTCCGACTGCGGCATTCATGTTATTTATTTTCAGTATGAGCCCTTTATGTGGTGTCACCCTAACGTCCGACTGAGGCATGCTTGTTTTATTTCTACCTTTCGAGGCATCGCTTCAGACACCCGATTGGTGCATTTTATTTTATTGGAAATTTCGGGAGGATTACTGCCCGATATTTATTTTACCTTACCATGCAATGCTATTAATATTTTTGTGTGCATTTTTAATCTAACTAGAATATGGGCATCATGTTTGCATTTGTTATATCTTATGTCCAAACTGTCTTGTGAGTACATTCAAAGTACTCACCTGGCTTGTTGATGTGGCCAGATGTTGACGAAGGCGATCTTATGGATGAAGAGTTCGATAGAGAGTCCACGCCTAGAGGAGTTCCAGTCAGTCCCTTGCGATCCTGAAGTCTTACACTTGTATTATACATGCTCCCACTACCCAAATAAAATCGTTGAGCCTCACTCCGACGCTCGACGAGTTAATATATTAGAGCCCTGTCACCCACTCCACTGTGACATATCCACCGCCACTATATATTGCGAGTCAGTAGTAATACCACCATTTCCATTGTGTCATATCCGCCCTTATGCTAAATATTGGCATGTTTATAATAAATTGTTGAGTAGCCTCAGCTCAATCATGTATCATATGAAGTACTACTAGATTTTTGTATCAAGGATTTGTCTACCAGTACGAATTATTTTCTATGCTGGTCTGACTGAAGGGCCGATTTTTCAATAATTAATTTATTGAAAAACTGGTACTGACAAAGGGTAAGGTTGACAAGTCTGTGAGTAGGAAGGCCACTAGGGGCAAGCCTACTCCCAACAATCCAAAAGAAGTTATGCCTCCATCATATGTGCTTCATTGGGGAAAAGATGGGGATATTTAAGCTCAGTTTGTTGGCCCTAAAAATGCTTTTCGGTTTGATGCAATTTGGTTTCCTAAGACCCTTGTTACTAACTTGAGGGTCTCATTGTAAAATGGGTGCCTCTAACCAAGACTTGAATTGTGTGTAGGTTGCTGTCTTTGACGGGTCAAATTTGTGATTGATAGCGGTTGCTCAAATCATATGACCAGAGATGGAACATTGCTCATGGACATCATGGAAGCTATTCAACCATTTATGACCATTGTGTTTGGTGGAGGGTCTAAAGGACATGTACTTGGTTTGGGCAAGGTGGCTACCACCAATGACATGTCACTTACAAATGCAATGCTTGTCCAATCCCTCAAATATCATTTGCTTTCTATTCATCAATTGGCTTTTGTTGGTTATGATACACTATTTGGACTAACAGATGTGAAAGTCTTTAAGAGAGATACTCTTGAAGTTACCTTTGTGGGGAAGTTGGATGGCAACCTTTACACGGTTGATCGAAAGAGAGCACATTCCATGCAACTTGCCTCATGGCCAAGGCCGACAAGGGATGGCTATGGCATCGCCGGCTATCCCATGTCGGCATGAGAAATCTTCAACATCTCTTAAAGGGTGAACACATCCTTGGATTAACCAATGTATCTTTTGAGAACTATCATGTGTGTAGTGCATGCATGGTAGGGAAGCAACATCAATCAAAGCATCCCCCCAAGAACATAGTATCAACTTCAAGACCTTTGGAGCTCCTTCATGTGGATCTCTTTGGGCCCCTTCATGGGTAGTCTTCGTGGGAAGAAGTATGGATTTTTTATTGTTGATGATTACTCAAGATACACATGGGTGTTCTTTATCAAGTCCAAGGACAAGACAAAAATCACCTTCATTGATTTTGCCAAGCAAGCTCAACGCAAGTTGGACAAAGAAATCTTGGCAATAAGAAGTGACAATGGCTCTGAGTTCAAGAACTATACCTTGGAGGAGTTTTTTAGTGATGAAGGAATTGAGCATCAATACTCCGCACCATATACCCCACAACAAAATGGGGTAGCCGAGAGGAAGAACCGCACACTTGTGGAAATGGCGAGATCCATGTTGGATGAGTACAAATCACCACATAGCTTTTGGGCAGAGGCTGTCAACATAGCATGTCATGCATCAAATCGTCTATTCCACTACAAGATATTGGAGAAGACCCCATATGAACTCATAACCGGAAAAAAAACCAAATGTCAAATATTTCTGGGTTTTTGGTTGCAAATGCTTCATTCTCAACAAGAGAGAACAATTAGGAAAATTTCAATCTAAAACAACCAAAGGAATATTTGTTGGTTATGGATCAAACTCCCATGCCTATAGGGTCTACAACAAATCCACCGGATGTGTTGTAGAAACTTGTGATGTGGTGTTTTATGAATTTTATGGCTCCCGTGGGGAGAAAGTTGATCTAAGTGATGCAGGTGATGAAGACTCTTCACAAGACATTTTGACCATGGGTGTAAGTGCTCTCCTTCTAATGGGACATGTTCCTTGTGAAGGTGCAAATGAGGACACAAGCACCACTCATGCTCAAACTACTACCAAACCAACATCACCACAAGATCCCATCCCCCAAGAGGAGTTCATAATCCAAGAACAAGAACTAAGTCCTACATGGTACTTATAACATCATCAAGCACAAGAACAAGAACAAGTTCATCATCCATAACAAGAACGAGACCATGCACATATCGATGATGATGAATCCCTTAGTGATGGTGAATCTCAACAAATAATGCATGAAGAACAAGATATTCCACCACAAGATCTTCCACCCCACCCTATAGATCCACATGTTGAAGATGTTGATGATGGGAACAAAATTGAACCTCGTGGAACCTTAACCTCCATCATGCCTCGCATGGCCTGTCATGTTGATGTTAAGAAAATCTATACCGACATATCGGAAAGTGGAGTCACTCGTAAACAATTAGCAAACTTATGTGCTCACTTTTCGTTTGTCTCTAGTGTTTCGCCACTCAAGGCACAAGATGTGTTGACGGACAACGACTCGCTCTTGCAATGCAAGAAGAGTTGAACAGCTTCGAGCGCAACAAAGGGTCTTTAGTCAAAAGGCAACTAAGGAAAACAATGTTATTGGAACAAAATGGATCTTGAAGAACAAGCAAGATGAGCATGGTGTAACCATCAGAAATAAGGCAAGGTTAGTGGCACAAGGGTACTCACAAGTTGAAGGTTTGGACTTTGATGAGACCTTTGCTCTCGTTGCCCATCTTCAATCAATTCGCATCTTAATTGCTTATGCCGCTTTTAATGGTTTTACTTTACATCAAATGGATGTGAAGAGTGCATTTCTTAATGGTCCTCTACAAGAAGAGGTTCATGTATCACAACCACCCAGTTTCGTTGACCCCGATCACAAACATTATGTGTACAAACTTCACAGTGCTCTGTATGGCCTCAAACAAGCACCTCGTGCTTGGTATGATCATCTTAAGAAGTTTTTACTGGATGATGGTTTTTTGACAGGGGTGATTGACCCTACTCTTTTTACTAAAAGGGGAAAAGGTAATTTGATCTATGCCAAATTTATGTAGATGATATCATTTTTGGTTCTCCTAACATTCACTTATGCAAGAAGGTTGCAGAATCCATGACCAAAACCTTTGAGATGTCACTCAATACGGACATGAAATTTTTTCTCGGCTTTCAAATCCAACAATTTCAAGAAGGAATTTTCTTATCTCAAACCAAGTATCTCAAGACCATTCTTGCGAAGTTCGGAATGATAGACGCCAGCCCATGCAAGACGCCCATGGCAACCAAAAAATTTCTTGACGAAGACACAAACGGTATCCCGTTTGACCCATTTTGCCGTTCTATGATTGGTTCATTGCTTTTCCTTTGTGCATCTAGACCAGATATCATGTTAAGTGTAGACATTTGTGCAAGATTTCAAGCTGTCCCTAGGGAGATCCATCATAAGGCGGTTAAGCATATTCATAGATACCTTGTTCACACCCCAAAGTTGGGTCTATGGTACCCTAAGGATGCCAAGTTGGATCTCATTGGGTACATGGGCTGGAGACAATGTGGGAAGGAAATCCACCTCCGGGGCATGCCCGTTTCTTGGACCCTCTTTGGTAAGTTGGTCCTCGAAGAAGAAAAATTGTGTATCCCTATCCACCGCTGAGGTCGAATATATTGCAACTACAAGTTGTGCAGCACAATTTATATGGATGAGACAAACCTTGAAGGACTATGGTATAACTTACAGACATGTGCCTCTATGATGCAAAAATGAAAGTGCCATCAAGCTTGCCAAAAACCCTATTGATCACCCTCGTACCAAGCACACTGACATTCGATATCACTTCTTAAGAGACCATGTGCAAAACGGTGACATTGCTCTTGATCATGTTGGTACGGATATACAACTTGCTGACATCTTCACCAAACTGCTGGATGAAGCTAGGTTCTTTCAACTTAGGCGTGAACTTGGTGTCTTGGTGCTTGATAGAATTATGTGAAATTTTTGCACACTTGCATACATTTACTTCATGTCGTGTCTAGGTGTAGCCATGTCTTTAGGGGGGAGACATTCAACTCATGAGTACTCTCACCCTATATGATGCATAAATAAACTAAACACTCTCAAAGTTACTCTGCTCACTTTTGTGACTTCGTGCTTTAAACGATGGAGTTGTGGAAATGGGCTCAAGGTTTATATCTTTGTAGTGTCATACCACGTTTACTCAAACATGGTGGCGTAAGCCACCGCCACTACTATGCACAATGTGAGAGCGGTTTGTTTTACCTCAACTAGGGTCATCATTGCTTGGCATGGTCATTTTTTTTATATGTGTTATGCTATCTTTCATCATCTCGCTGTCATGTGTGTCACCAAACACTGCCTCTATCCTATCTCCACTCCCTGCCTGGACCAGTTTCCTGTTAACTTTCTCTGACGTCTCACGCCTCTCGGATGCCCGAAGTCTCTCGGTCGTCCAATGGCTTGGTAGTCTACGGACGTCCGACGCCTATCGGTCATCCGACGGCCCTTAGTCGTCTGATGATTCGGCCATGCATATAAAAATCTTGGGCTCACGGGGCTGGGAAGTTACCCTATTTCCCTGTGTCGCCCCAATCTCGTTCTCCTCCTCTCCCTGCGTCGTCGGGCCGCCATCGGGCGCCCTTCGGCCGAGCCCCTCCATTTTCTCGTCCAGAGGTAGATCTCCTCATCCCCTATATTCTCCTCTAACTCATTCCTCGAATTTTAGCTTTCGATGGTTAAGAAGCCTTAGATCCTATTCTCTATCTTAGTTTTCTCACCATGGTGGTTGGGGATTCGCCATGCCGAAGATCAAGCACACCAGGCACAAGACCCCCGTGGGCTCTTCTTCTCGAGCCTCCCATTGTGCTAGGTCTGATGACTCCCAAGAACAGGCTCGCACTCATAAGTGCCTTGCCAAGCATCCCGTTCGTGAACCTATTTCGTCCTCCGGGCGCTCCAACTACGAATAAGATATGGAGTATGAAGAACGGGCTGAATTTGTTGGTACTCACAGAAATGTTCCAAAGCCCGGCACTCGAAGACCCTCGTACATGCCTCCTCTACCTCCAGATCAGCCTCAAGGTGATGCTTGCCGCATCTCTCTTCAGCCTCCTCCCTCTCTTGGTCGCGAGATAAAGGACTTCACCCAAGTCCCCAAATCTACATATCTCAAGTTTCGTCACGACATTGACCAATTCTCTATTGAGCATGCCTCTATGGATTCTTGTTTTTGCACTAATGTTCAGGCAGACATTTTCACCTTTGGCATTGTTCCAAAAGGTCTGTTTGTTCATCACTCTATTGACTTAGAGCATATTCACACTCATCTGGTGAAATATTTGGGTGCCATTAATCTCATTGAGTATTCTGGTCTGGCTGCACCATTTGCTTTTAAACATGATTTCAATCATGCTTCCATTCATCAGTTCTATGATACTTGTTTCTTTGGTCCTTACAAGGCCATCACTTGGATGACTTCTGACACTGAGCTCTCGGCCTCTTATTCTCAGTTTGTTGCCACTCTTGGTTTTCCTGACACTGGTTTCAAAATCCATAAGAATGATCCAAATCATGCACCTAAAGCCATTGAAGCATGTGGATATCTTTTAAAATCCATTGATTAACTTGATGACGATGAAAAGGGCAAGGATCTAATTCAAGTTTGTATTTGGAGGTCTCTCTTCTTCATTATTTTTCAGTGTGTCATTCGCACCATCTATCCCAAGATGGGTGACAAGGGGACTTGTAGCGGGTATTGTATTGATCTCATGACTCGTCTTAATGAACATCCTAAATGGAAGATCAATGTCCCTCACTTTCTATGGCATGAGATTCGCCTCGATAGTTTTCAATACAAGCGAGACTTTCCTCATCCTTCCTTCATATAGGCTCTCACAGAGCATGTGGCCCCCTTTCCCATTGCTCAAACTCATGTGCAACACAAATGGGTCATTCCACCTCATATGGCGGATGATTGGTCTCCCAAGAAATCCTCATCCACTCCTTCTCGACGGGCTGCTGCTCGGTCTCATCCTGCCTCCTCTGGCTCTGCCTCCTTCGGTCGCTTTGCTTGTTTTATTGGGAAGGCCCATTCTTCCATGATGAAGGCTTTCTCTTTTCAGTGTTTACAAAACCACGATGTGGTCACTCGCATGATCTCCTCTAAGAATGCTTTGAAAGCTCATTTGAGAGACACTGGAGCAACTGATGTGAGTGAGGATGAGTGTCTTCCCAAAACTCCTCCTTTCGACTTTGGCTTCCCTTTTGGACCTGAGTGGGCTGATTTCCTTGACAAGGTAGGAGGCAGTGGCACCAATGGTGATGACAATCATGACAGTGATCTCTAATTGTGTGGCTGGTTGCTCTGGTCCTTACCCTTTTAGGTACTTGATGCCAAAGGGGGAGGAGACAATCCTAGTATTTGATTTGTTAGTCTTCATGGCACTATGTAATGCTATTTATGCATGATGAACCATTATGCTATCTATGAGTGCTTGTGTCATCATGAGATATCCTTTTTGTGTCAACATATTGATCCATGTGATATATTTGATGCGCTCATTATCAAGTAAGGGGGAGCTCCTGCCCACAATTATTTTCACTATGCATACAATAAGGGGGAGCTCTATAACAAATCTCTCCTAAGCCCTCTACGTCTACTTTATTTTTGAGAGCTATATGTATCTTCTCATCAACTACAAAAATGGGAGATTGAAACTGCAATCATGCCCTTAATCATATTTTGATGTTGTTGACAACATACATATAGGGAACTAATCATTTTCATCAAGTGCATCTCAGGTTTAGTTCCCAAGAGATTGTTGTGCATATCGTGACTAACATATCCATGATGCTTGAAGTACGGACAAACAAGACAAAATGTTCTATATCTTTTTGTTTACTCTTAGGTATAGCGATCCCGCACTATTAAGACATGATCATTGGCTCTCGCAATAGACATTCTCAAAATCTAGGTAAAATACTCTTGTGTTTCCTCCTCAGGTTGTTCTACTTTTCTCTGGAAGTCCGGCAACCTTCGGTCGTCCGGCCTCCGGATGACCGATGTCCTCCAGATTTCTGGGGCCAGCCACCAGAACCGAACCCTCGGATTTCTGGTCCTTCCGGTCGTCCGAGCTTCGGACGTCCATGTGTAGCCAAAAATCCGACGCCACCCACCAAAGCCAAAATGTCAAACGTCCGGTCACCTCCGGACGACCGACGCTCTCCGGTCGTCCGTATGTTGTGGCCTATCTTCCACCATACTACCGTGCTGGCCTGCTCTCCCATGATCTTCAAACAACCGACCCCTGTTGAACGTCCGATGCCTCGTGTCAATCTGGAAGACTCATAACTGTCGGACGTCCGGCAACTGTGCAACATAAGTGGCTTCAATGACCATTTTCTTATCACCACCATATATAGTCTTCTCCCACCTCATGTGAGGGTTGTCCAACACAGTGAAAAGATCCCAAGAACACCTTTCTCTCTCACTCTCATTTGCTTACACCAAATCCTAGATCCCGAGTGCATCTGTGATTTTCCTTGAGTGTTGTTCCAATCAAAAGATAGATCGGCTCTCTACCCTCCTCTCAACCAAAGCTATTTGTGATTTGAGAAAGACTTGAGCAGTTCCCTTTATCTTGTTACTATTGGAGGATGGAGACTCCTAGGCTAGGAGTTCTTTGGAGAGGAATCAAACCATTGTGATTTCCCCTGGAAAGTTTATGAGGGTTTGGAGGTCACCTCAAGTCCTACCACTAGTGGTTGAGAAACGCCTTTGTGGTGTTATCTCAAGGAGAAAATAGGGTGAGCCTTAGTGGCGGAGGTGTTCCTTCATGGTAACATCCACCTCTATAAATGGTGATGTAGCTTCCCTCCAAGGAATTCAACATCGGCATACATCCTCGTATCTCGGAGTTGCGGTTATCCCTAACACTAACTCCCTACTTGTGGTTACTTGCCTTTGAGTACTTACTTGTATTACTTGTGCTTGCCTATCCAATTACTTGTTGCCTTCTCTATTACACTTAACACTATTGGAAATATGCCCTAGAGGCAATAATAAATTAGTTATTATCATATTTCCTTGTTCATGATAATCGTTTATTATCCATGCTATAATTGTATTGATCGGAGACTTAGATGCATGTGTGGATACATAGACAAAACCATGTCCCTAGTGTGCCTCTAATAGACTAGCTCGTTGATCAAAGATGGTTAAGGTTTCCTAGCCATGGACATGAGATGTCATTTGATAATGGGATCACATCATTAGGAGAATGATGGGATGGACAAGACCCAAACTACAAAAGTAGCATATGATCGTGTCAGTTTATTGCTACTGTTTTCTGCATGTCAAGTATATGTTCCTATGACCATGAGATCATGCAACTCACTGACACCGGAGGAGTGACTTGTGTGTATCAAACGTCGCAACGTAACTGGGTGACTATAAAGGTCCTCTACAGGTATCTCCGAGGGTGTCTGTTGGGTTGGCATGGATCAAGACTGGGATTTGTTACTCCGTGTGATGGAGAGGTATCTCAGGGCCCACTCGTTAATACAACATCACAACAAGCCTTACAAGCAATGTGACTAAGTGTTAGTCATGGGATCTTGTATTATGGAACGAGTAAATAGACTTTCCGGTAACGAGGTTGAACTAGGTATGGAGATACCGACGATCGAATCTCGGGCAAGTAACATACCGAAGAACAAAAGGAACATCATATGGGATTAACTGAATCCTGGACATAGAGGTTCGACCGATAAAGATCTTCGCAGAATATGTAGGAACCAATATGGGCATCCAGGTCCCGGTATTGGTTATTGACCGTAGAGGTGTCTCGGTCATGTCTACATAGTTCTCGAACCCGCAGGGTCTGCACACTTAAGGTTCGGTGATGTTTCGGTAGTGTAGAGTTATGTATGGTGGTTACCGAAGGTTGTTCGAAGTCTCGGATGAGATCCCAAACGTCACGAGGAGCTCCGAAATGATCCGAAGGTAAAGATTGATATATAGGAAGTCCTATTTTAGTCGCCGGAAAAGTTTTGGGCTCATCGGTAGTGTACCGGGAGTGCCGGTAGTGTACCGGGAGACCATCGGGAGGGGTATTTCGACCCAAGAGGCTACATGGGCTGTGGGAGAGTGAATACCAGCCCTTAGTGGGATGGTGGAAGTCCCACACAAGGCCCATGCGGCTGGGAGAGAAAAGCCCAAAGAGAAAAGGTGGAAAAAGGCAAAAAAGGCAAAAAGGAAGGAGTCCTAGTCCTACTAGGATTGGAGGAGGATTCCTCCTCTCCTCCTTGGTTCGGCCGAAGCCTAGGGCTGGCCCCTTGAGGTCCAAGCCTCATCCTCTCTTCCTCTTATATATACTAGAGGTTTTAGCGTTTTTGCACTAGATTTTCTGCCACGTGCTACCCTCTCCTCTAGTGCATAGTTTCTCCTCTAGATCGGTTTTCTACAGTGCTTAGGCGAAGCCCTGCCGGAATTGCTCCACCACCATCGCCACGGAGATGTCACGCTGCTGGAGAACTCGTCTACCTCCCCACTCCCTCTTGCTGGATCAAGAAGGCGGAGATCGTCATCGAGCTATACGTGTGCTGAACGCAGAGGTGCCGTCCGTTCGGCGCTAGATCGGAAGGATCGTGATCAAGATTGCGAGACGGATCATGATGAGATCGTGGGACGGATAGTGATGAGTTCGCGGGACGGATCGTGATTGGATCGCGGGATAGATCGTGATGATATTGCGGGACGCTTGGCGATTTGGATCGCGAAGACATTCGACTACACCAACCACGTTTCTTAACGCTTCCCGCTTAGCGATCTACAAGGGTATGTAGATCCACTCTCCCTCTCGTAGATGCTCATCACCATGGATAGATCTTCTGTGTGCGTAGGATTTTTTTTTGTTTCCCATGCAACGTTCCCCAACAGTGGCATCATAAGCTAGGTCTATGTGTAGATGAGATCTCGAGTAGAACACAAAGAGTTTGTGGGCGTTGATGCTTAGATTGCTTCCTCCCTTGGTCGTGTTTTGGTTCAGCGGTATTGTGGGATGAGGCATCCCGAACCAACCTTACTCGTACGCTTACGAGAGACTGGTTCCATCGATTGACGTGTAACCTCGTTGCACAAAGATGGTTGGCGGGTGTCTGTTTCTCCTACTTTAGTTGGATCGGATTCGACAAAGGCAGTCCTTGAGAAGGTTGAAAAGCAACTTATGTATCACCGTTGTGGTTTTGCGTAGGTAAGAATTGTTCTTGCTAGATACCGTAGCATCCACGTAAAACATGCAACAACAATTAGAGGACGTCTAACTTGTTTTTGCAGGGTATGTTGTGATGTGATATGGCCGATTACATGATGAGATATATGTGATGGATGAGATGATCATGTTTTGTATAGAATATCACGACTTGCATATCGATGAGTACGACAACTGGCAGGAGCCATAGGGTTGTCTTTAATTATTGTATGACCTGCGTGTCAATCATTAAGCGCTATGTAATGCTTTACTTTATCGCTAAACGGTAGCAATAGTAGTAGAAGCATGGTGGGCGCGACAACCCCGATGGCGACACGTTGATGGAGATCATGGCGTCGTGCCGGTGACGATGGAGATCATGCCAGTGCTTTCAAGATGGAGATCAAAAGCATAAGTTCATGGCCATATCATATCACTTATGATTTGCATGTGATGTTAATCCTTTTATGCACCTTGTTTTGCTTTGGATGACGGTAGCATTATAAGGTGATCCCTCACTTAATTTGAAGATAAATTGTGTTCTCCCCGAGTGTGCACCATTGCAAAAGTTCGTCGTGTCGAGACACCACGTGATGATCAGGTGTGATAGACTCTACGTTCACATACAATGAGTGCAAGCCAGTGTTGCACATGCAGAACACTCGGGTTAAACTTGACGAGCCTAGCATGTACAGACATGGCCTCGGAACACAAGAGACCGAACGATCGAACATGAGTCATATAGTAGATATGATCAACATGATGATGTTCACCATTGAAACCACCTCAACTCACGTGATGATCGGACTTGAGTTGGTGAATTTGGATCATGTATCACTCGAATGACCAGAGGGATGTCAATTTGAGTGGGAGTTCTTAAGTAATATGATTAATTGAACTCATTATCATGAACATAGTCAGTAGTGTCTTTGCAAAATTATGTTGTAGATTACTAGCTCACGCTATAGCTCCCTTGAATTTCTATATGTTCCTAGAGAAATAGAGTTGAAAGATGATGGTAGCAATATTGCGGACTGGGTTCGTGATCTGAGGATTGTCCTCATTGCTGTACAGAAGGCTTATGTCCTTAATGCACCGCTCGGTGTGCCACCCCCTCTAGCATCGTTTGTAGATGTTGTGAACATATGACAGGCACGTTTCGATGACTACTTGATAGTTTATTGCATCATGCATTACGTCTTAGAATTGAGGCTCCAAAACGTATTGAACATCACGGAACATATGAGATGTTCTAAGAGCTGAAATTGGGATCTCAGGCTCGTGCCCATGTTGTGAGATATGAGATCTCGAACAAGATTCTTTGCCTGCAAGATGAAGGAGAATAGCTCAATAGATTTGCATGTGCTCAGATTGTCCGGGTGCTACAATCGCTTGAATCGAGTGGGAGTTGATCTTCCAGATAAGATAGTGATTGATATAGTTCTCCAAGTCACTCTCACTAAGATACTAGAACTTGGTGATGAACTATAAAATGCCAGGGATAGAAATAATGATCCCTGAGCTGTTCGCGATGTTTGACACCGCAAAGGTAGAAATCAAGAAGGAGCATCAAGTGTTGATGGTTAGTAAAACCACTAGTTTCGAGAAGGGCAAGGGCAAGGAGGGAAACTTCATGGATGGCAAGTCAGTTGCTGCTCCAGTGAAGCAACCCAAAGTTGAACCCAAACCCGAGACTAAGTGCTTCTATTATGAGGTGAGCGATCACTGAAGCGAAACAACCCTAGATACTTGGTAGATAAGAAGGCTAGCAACATCGACAGAAGTATATTTGATATTCTTGTTATTGACGTGTACCTTGCTAGTACTCCTAGTAGCACCTGGGTATTAGATACCGGTTCGGTTGCTAAATGTTAGTAACTCGAAGTAAAAGCTACGGAATAAACAGAGACTAGCTAAGGGTGAGGTGACGATGTGTGTTGGAAATGTTTCCAAGGTTGATGTGATCGACATCGCATGCTCTCTTTACCTTCAGGATTAGTGATGAACCTAAATAAATGTTATTGGGTGTTTTGCTTTGAGCATGAACGTGATTAGATCGTGTTTATTGCAAAACGGTTATTCATTTAAGTTAGAGAATAATTGTTATTCTGTTTACATGAATAATACCTTCAATGGTCATGCACCCAGTGAGAATGGTTTGTTGAATCTTGATCATAGTAATACACATGTTCATAACATTGATGCCAAAAGATACAAAGTTAATAATGATAGTACCACATACTTGTGGCACTGCCGCTAAATGTCATATTGGTATAAAGCGCATGAAGAAACTCCATGTTGATGGATCTTTGGACTCATTCGATTTCGAATCGGTTGAGACATGCGAACCATGCCTCTTGGGCAAGATGACTAAGGACCTCGTTTTCCGGATTGATGGAGTGGGTAAGTGATTTATTGGAAATGATACATGTTGATGTATGCAATCCAACGAGTCTTGTAGAGTGCGGTGGATATCGTTATTTTCTTACCTTCACTGATGATTTGAGTAGATATAGTGTATGTTTACTTAATGAAACACAAGTCTGAATTGTTTGAAAGGTTCAAGCAAATTCATAGTGAAGTTTAAGATCATCGTGACAAGAAAATAAAGATGTCTACGATATGATCGTGGAGGTGAATATCTGAGTTACGAGTTTGGCATACAACTTTAGACAATGTGAAAGTTGTTTCACAACTCACGCCACCTCGAACACCATGGTGTGATGGTGTGTCCGAACGTCATAGTCGTTCTCTATTAGATATGGTGCGTGCTATGATGTCTCTTATCGTTTTGCTACTATAGTTTTGGGGTTATGCATTAGAGACAACTACATTCACTTTAAATAGGGCACCATCTAAATCCATTGAGATGACACCGTGTGAATTATGGTTTGATAGAAATCTAAGTTGTCATTTCTTAATGTTTGGGGCTGCGACGCTTGTATGGAAAAATGTTTTCACCTAATGAGCTCGAACCCAAAGCAGACAAATGCATCTTCATAGATTACCCTAAGAACAGTTGGGTGAACCTTCTATCTCAGATCCAAGCATAAAGTGTTTGTTGCTAGAACGGATCCTTTCTCGAGAAAAAGTTTCTCTCAAAAGAATTGAGTGGGAGGAAGATGGAACTTGATGAGGTTGTTGAACTTTTGCTTCAACCAGAGCGTAGAGCAGCGTAGAAAGATGTTTCTGTGGAACCTACGTCAGTTGAAGAGGAAGTAAATGATGATGATCATGAAGCTTCGGATCAAGTTACTATCAAACCTCGTAGGTCGACAAGGATGCGTACTGCTCCTGAGTGGTACGACAACCCTGTCTTGGAGGTCATGTTGTTGGACAACGATGAACCTACAAGCTATGGAGAAGCAATGATGGGCCCGGATTCCGACAAATGGCTAGGAGCCATGATATCTGAGAAAGGATCCTTGTATGAAAACCAAGTATGGACTTTGGTAGACTTGCCTGTTGAACGGCAGGTCGTTGAGTACAAATGGACCTTTAAGATGAAGACAGACGCTGATGGTGAATGTCACTATTTGTAAAGCTCGACTTGTCGCAAAGAAGTTTCCGCCAAGTTCAAGGAATTGACTACGATGAGACATTCTCACCCGTAGCGATGCTAAAAGTCTGTTGGAATTATGTTAGAAGTTACTGCGTTGTTCAATTATGAAATCTGGCAGATGGATGTCAAAACATTGTTTCCTTCCTTGAGGAAAGGTTGTACAGAAGGTTGTGTCAGTCCTAAGGATGCTAAAAGGTTTGCGAGCTCCAGCAATCCATCTAAGGGCTGGAGCAAGCATCTCGGAGTTGGAATACACACTTTGATGAGGTGATCAAAGTTTTGTAGTTTATACAAACTTTAAGAGAAACTTGTATTTACAATAAAGTGAGTGGGAGCACTATAGAATTTCTAATAAGTATATGTGGATGACATATTGTTGATCGGAAATAATGTAGAATTTCTGGAAAGCATGAACGGTTGTTTGAAAACTGATTTTCAAAGGAAGACCTGGATAAAGCTACCTAACTGTTGAGCATCAAGATATATAGAGATAGATCAAAATGCTTGATGTGACTTTCAATGAGTACATACCTTGACAAGATTTTGAAAGAGTTCAAAATGGATCAGTCAAAGAAAGAGTTCTCGCCTGATTTGTAAGGTGTGAAATTGAGTGAGACTCAAAGCTCGACGACGGCAGAAGAAAGAGAAAGGACGAACGTCGTTCCCTATGCCTTAGCCATAGGCTCTGTATAGTATGCCATGCTGTGTACCGCACCTGTATGTGCCTTGCCATGAGTCCGTCAAGGGGTACAAGACTGATCCAGGAGTGGATCACTGGACAGCAGTCAAGATTATCCTTAGTAACTTAAAGACTAAGGAGATGTTTCTTGATTATGGAGGTGATAAAGAGTTCGTCGTAAAGAGTTACATTGATGCAAGATTTAACACCAATCCGGATGACTCGTAGTAGCAATCTGGATACGTATAGTGGAGCAGCCATTTGGAATAGTACCAAGTGGAGTGTGGGAACAGTGTTTGCAGTTTGACATAGAGATTTGCAAAGTAAACACGGATCTGAACGTCGCAGACCCGTTCACTATAAGACCTCTCTCACAAGCAAAGCATGATCGAGCCCTAGAACTCAGTGGGTGTTAGATTCATAACAATGCGAATCACAAGGTGATGTGAACTAGACTATTGACTCTAGTGCAAGTGGGAGACTGTTGGAAATATGCCCTAGAGGCAACAATAAATTAGTTATTATCATATTTCCTTGTTCATGATAATCATTTATTATCCATGCCATAATTTTATTGATCGGAGACTTAGATGCATGTGTGGATACATAGACAAAACCATGTTCCTAGTATGCCTCTAATAGACTAGCTCGTTGATCAAAGATGGTTAAGGTTTCCTAGCCATGGACATGAGATGCCATTTGATAATGGGATCACATCATTAGGAGAATGATGGGATGGACAAGACCCAAACTACAAACATAGCATATGAGTGTCAGTTTATTGCTACTGTTTTCTGCATGTCAAGTATCTATTCCTATGACCATGAGATCATGCAACTCACTGACACCAGAGGAGTGCCTTATGTGTATCAAACATCGCAACGTAACTGGGTGACTATAAAGGTACTCTACAGGTATCTTCGAGGGTGTCTGTTGGGTTGGCATGGATCAAGACTGGGATTTGTTACTCCATGTGACGGAGAGGTATCTCAGGGCCCACTCGTTAATACAACATCACAACAAGCCTTGAAAGCAATGTGACTAAGTGTTAGTCACGGGATCTTGTATTATGGAGTGAGTAAAGAGACTTGCCGGTAACGAGGTTGAACTAGGTATGGAGATACCGACGATCGAATCTCGGGCAAGTAACATACCGAAGAACAAAAGGAACATCATATGGGATTAACTGAATCCTGGACATAGAGGTTTGACCGATAAAGATCTTCATAGAATATGTAGGAACCAATATGGGCATCCAGGTCCCGGTATTGGTTATTGACCGTAGAGGTGTCTCGGTCATGTCTACATAGTTCTCGAACCCGCAGGGTCTGCACACTTAAGGTTCGGTGACGTTTCGGTAGTGTAGAGTTATGTATGGTGGTTACCGAAGGTTGTTCGAAGTCCCGTATGAGATCCCAGACATCATGAGGAGCTCCGGAATGGTCCGATGGTAAAGAATGATATATAGGAAGTCCTATTTTGGTCGCCGAAAAAGTTTCAGGCTCATCGGTAGTGTACGGGGAGTGCCGGTAGTGTACCGGGAGACCATCGAGAGGGGTATTTCGACCCAAGAGGCTACATGGCTGTGGGAGAGTGAATAACAGCCCTTAGTGGGCTGGTGGAAGTCCCACACAAGTCCCATGCAGCTGGGAGAGAAAAGCCCAAAGAGAAAAGGTGGAAAAAGGCAAAAAAGGCAAAAAAGGAAGGAGTCTTAGTCCTACTAGGATTGGAGGAGGATTCCTCCTCTCCTCCTTGGTTCGGCCGAAGCCTAGGGCTGGACCCTTGAGGGCCAAGCCTTCTCCTCTCTGCCTCTTATATATACTAGAGGTTTTAGGGGTTTTGCACTAGATTTTCTGCCACGTGCTACAGTTTTCTCTAGTGCATAGTTTCTCCTCTAGATCGGTTTTCTCCAGTGTTTAGGCGAAGCCCTGTCGGAATTGCTCCACCACCATCGCCGCGGCGCCGTCATGCTGCCAGAGAACTCGTCTACCTCTCTACTCCCTCTTAGTGGATCAAGAAGGCGGAGATCGTCATCGAGATGTACGTGTGCTGAACGCGGAGGTGTTGTCCGTTCGGCGCTAGATCGGAAGGACCGTGATCAAGATTGCAAGACGGATCGTGATGAGATCGTGGGACGGATCGTGATGAGTTCGCGGGACGGATCGTGATTTGATTGTGGGATGGATCTTGATGAGATCACGGGACGCTCGGCGATTTGGATCGTGAAGACGTTCGACTACACCAACCGTGTTTCTTAACGCTTCCCGCTTAGCGATCTACAAGGGTATGTAGATCCACTCTCCCTCTCGTAGATGCTCATCACCATGGATAGATCTTGCGTGTGTGTAGGAATTTTTTTTGTTTCCCATGCAACGTTCCCCAACAAGCACAACCTTCATCTTAGAAATTGTTAGGCTCACTTACTTATTCCGCGATATTGCCTAAAATTGTTAAGTAAACAATTACCTATTCATCCCCCCCTCTAGGTCCATCTCGATCCTTTCACATGTGCATCCTCAAGTGCGAGGAAGATGACCACAAAGGATCGAGGAAGCATCCTCAAGACCAAGGCGAAGAAGGAGAAGGAGCCAACACCAAGGGAAACACTCTGGTTAGCCCAGAACTTCCATCCAGACCAGAACCTCCGGCCTCCCAGCGACCCAGGACCAACTATGGGTGTGTAGACTTTCTGTCTACCCCTGAACCTGGCCGGACCCTGGCCCCAAACCTCCGGCCCCCGAAACTTCCAGACGGACCGGAACTTCTATACCTTCATCAACCCAGCCTCTGAAGACTACACCAACACTCTGTTCAGCCCGGACCATGGCCGGACCCTACCCAAAACTTCCGGCCTGCCTGCACATAGTGACTCGGCCCAAGGGGCCATCTACCCTTCTCTCCTATTTTGACCAAGACTATAAATAGTCCTCTTCCACCTCGAGTTAGGGTTAGCTTGTGTTTAGCAAATACCTTTGTTGAGCCTAGGTCCATTACTTCCTTCCCTTGTGGAGCGATACACCTCTATGTCAGAAGATCTAAAGTGATGACAAGGCCCCTCTAGAGGGAAGATCCTAAGGGATTCAAGGCCTCCTCCCTTGGAGTGAGGAGAACTATCGGCTACCGTGTATCCTTTTGTTGATCGTGGATCTTTGTATCTCGTGGGTTCCACTTTCTAGTGGATGTGTGATCGGAGTTCGTCCATGAATTTGTGATTTCTCTTTGGTTTTCTCCCTTTTCCCCTCCAAGTGTGAAAAGATCCATGCTACTGGGCTTCCCCGTATCATATTGGTATCATGAGCCACATTGATTCACACCTTGGAGTCTCCCCCTCCACTTTCTAGCCAGTTTTTGCTTTGATTTCACCTAATTTCAAAAATCCCCACAAAAATAGCCATACCAAATTTTCTTGGATTCGTTGGATTTGAGGAGATTTTGTTGATTTGGATCCGTGGATTTCGTTGTGGACGTGTGGATCTAGCTTTCATCCATCCAATCCTCACCAATTTTTCTTTTTCCCCATCAGATTTGGGTTTTTCCCCACGATTTACCGCACAAGTCCAAGATCTAGAAATTAGGGTTCGTCCCAATTTTCCCGACCCCCAGAACCTCCGGCTCCACCCAGACCTTCCGGCCCCCGAACCCTACGACTACCCCATACCTTTCGGCCATCGAAACTTCCATCCGGCCTGGACCTTTCGGCCTTTACAGAAAGTTTCCCATCCGCAGTTTTCCATTTTCTTGATTTTTTCTACCACAGATTTTCCCCAAAGTTCCACCATTTTCTTCCACAACCCTTTGCATTTGAGATTTTGAGTCACGAGCTTAGCCACTTCCTAAGGTGTTTCGGCTAATTAGGAGTGGTTTTTCATCATAATCGCCGCTCATCATGGCCCCGGATCGTCGCCAACCACCTCTTCATTGACACTAACCATAAGCAAGGATGATAACCACGACGACACTCTTGACATACCCTTGCCATTGCATTGTTACCCCGATCCTATTTGTATTACTTGCCTATCGAGACTGGCCATTGCGTATTGCCAGGCTATGCTACTTGTGCAATTTAGTGATACATACTCCGCATAGCTACAATTGCGTTCATATATCATAGTATCATCTTTTGTGTTACAACATAGTACCCGCATACATAATTGCTATCTTGGTGTGCACGTCCCGCGTAATGATAATCCAAATATCATTGCTAAAATAAAGAGGAGCAAAGATTTTAAGCAAGGACAAAAGAACAAGAGAAATAGAATAGCAAAATTTGCATATCATACTTGATCATCTTGGATCACTTGAGCGAGTGACTCGTGCCTCATACATACATAGCAAGTCGGGAATAGGAAGACGACACATTTTGTTTCTTATAGGTTGTGCACTAGTTCGTATCACGCCCATTTGAGCAATCGTGCTAGCGTTTCTCTAGTTTTGTGCAACACGAGCATATTCTGTGGACTCCACATTTTGTGCTCATTTCTTGGTTGCACAACCCCACTTATCTAGGTGTGTGTGTGTGTGTGTGTTTCCGTGTCCACCCATTGCTATTGATCTAGATTGTCTTACTTGCAAATTTTCGAATCTCTTTCAACTATATTGAATCATATTCTCAAATTTCTTGAATTTTGTGCCACCATTCTAACCAAGCTACTCCATAAGAATTACTTGTGTAGGTGTGATAGGGACGATCTTCGGTACCAATTCGACTATTTCCATACTTTCACACTGAGTGATCTTGATCCAGTTTCAACTTTTGGAACGGTAATTGGTATTGTCTTCTCATTCTTCCAATTATATCTTCTTGAGCGCTATGGAATAGGAACATCATGTCGAACCCGACATTCGAGGAGCATGACCATGACACAAATACCCACGTCACCAAGTTGCACTTCTTCGGCGCAAACAAGGCAATTACTCAAGCTCAACATGTCTTGAATGACCACATTGAACAACTCGCCACCTACTTACGCGAATCTGAGGTGCGCACACGGGACTACCTCGACACCAAGCTATTAGGCCAAATGGAGGAATTTTGGTCCTTGATAGTCAACCGTGTTCCCTCTACTTCGACTACGTCAAGACGACACTCAAGTCGACACTCATCGGAGTATTCTTCCTAAGCAAATCCTCCGCGAGCACATGTTCATCACCAAGACGAACGCTCCGGTCCAAGAGCACCTCAAGGTCGACAACGTCAAGCTACCGAAAATCCATTCCCTGGAAATGGATTGTAATATCACGTCCGCACTTGTGACCGTCGTCGTCAGCAAGATCAAGATGTTTGGGAGCAAGAACAACATCACCAAGAAGAAGAACACCACCGTCGCCATGAGCAATCGCTTCAAGCACATCGCGCCTTGGAAGAAGCTACTCGCGCCTTGGAGGAGCGCAACCACCAAGCTCATCATGAACGAGAAGCACTCCAGCGAGAACAACAAGAAGAATCCTCTCGCCAAGAGGAACAACGAGAACGATAAGAGGAAGTCGCTCGCTAAGAGGAGCAACAAGAACGACGAAACTGCGCACGAGGACCTCATCAATGGCCTCAAGCACATCACGTCGAGCTCAATGATGACGACGCCCCAAGGCAACCACAAAGTCAACTTGACAACAACATTGGCGCACCTCCTCCTCGTGAAGGGCATCGCCAAAACAACTACAATGATGAACAACGCTTCGGCAAGCTCACGTTCACAATGCCTAAGCTCTCCGAAGACTACATGGGCACTCAAAGTTGACAAGGTATTCTGTTTGCACCACTTTGAGGAAGAGAAAAATATTGCCATGGCCTCTCTTGAATTCCAAGACTATGTTCTCATTTGGCGGTAACAAGTGATTGAGCGAAGAAGAGAAATAGGTGAACCTCCTATCATCACTTGGGCTCAAATGAAGGATCTCATGAGAGCTAGTTTTTTGCCTACACACTACAACCGGGATCTCTTCAAGAAACTCCAACTACTCAAGCAAGGCACAAAGTCCGTAGAAGAATACTATCACTAAATGGAAATTGCCATGATTCCAGTCAATGTCAAGGAAGATGACGAGAAAACAATGGCGTGCTTCTTGGATGGTCTCAATTACCAAGTCAAGAAAATCGCGGAATTCCAACCATACTCCAACTTACTTGAGCTACTCCATCAAGCAACTAAGGCGGACCATCAAGTGCAAGATGACTACAAGTACTCCAAGTTCTCTTCCAAGACCTACGACTCAAGTGCTCAAACTTCTATGATAACGACGCCTTCGACTACGAAATCTACCACACCTACCAATGATGAGTCAAGTTCCAAGGACATGATGACTTGGTCAAGTTGTCATACTACTTCAAGCAACTACAAGTCAAGGACTTCATCCTCTACACTGACACCGGATGACACCGCTAAATCAAGCTCCATCAAGTGTTTCACGTCCCAAGGCCACGACCAGAAGACCTACAAGTGTCCAACAAGACGGACCATGATTCTTCAAGATGATGGCACCTATGACTCTATGAGTGACGACGATATGTAATCATTAGAGCACGTTGTCATGCATCAACAAGTCAATGAAGACGAAGATTCTCAAATCTTTTGTGAAAATGATCCAAGCCCTGCTCTCATTGTTTCTAGGGTTTTGACTCTTCAACAACAAGAAGATGAGGACCAACGTTGCCACATCTTCCATACAAAGGCGGCTATCCAAGGCAAATCCGTCAAGGTCATCATCGATGGAGGAAGTTGCCACAATTTGGCAAGTGTAGGCCTTTGCTCCAAGCTCCAATTGGTCAAGAAGAAGCACCCTCGCCCCTACAAGGTCCAATGGCTTAGTAACTCCGACACTATCCAGTTTGATCGCACGGCGCAAGTTTCCTTTAAGATAGGCGCTTATGAGGACACCTTGGAGTGTGATGTGGTTCCCATGTCCGTTTTCCATCTACTCCTTGGGAGACCTTGGAAATTCGACCGTGGCATCATCCACAATGGGCGGACCAATCACTATAGCTTCAAAATGAAGGGCAAGGAATATGTGCTTTGACCAATGTCCCCAAGTCAAGTGACCGTCGGCAAGCAAGCTTCATCCCATCGTGGAGATAAAAGTGAGAGAGTGGTCCACCTCAAAGAAAGTGAGTGCCACAAGCCACAAATGGGACTCCACGATGAGGGACATGAGAGATCTAGTTCTTTTAGCCACCCAAAGAGATTTGAGGGATGTGAGTGAGAGCCCATCGACCGTTCTTCACTATGTGCTTGTGTGCAAGGATGAAGTCGTTTGGCCTAACCCTTCACAACATCTTCCTCTTGTGTTATCTCAATTGTTGTAGGAATTTCAAGACATATTTCCCAATGAGCTACCTTTGGGACTACCACCAAAATGAGGGATCGAATACCGCATCGACCTCATTCTGGGTGCATCGCTTCCCAACAAGGCACCCTACCACGTTAACCCCGAAGAAGCTAAGGAGATCCAAAGGCAAGTCCAAAACCTCCTAGATAAAAGGCATGTACGCGGGAATTTAAGTCCTTGTGTGGTTCCCATGATTCTAGTACCTAAGCAAGCTAGTAGTATGTGAATGTGTTCGGATTGTTTCCCTATCAATGCTATAGCCATTCGATATTGCCACCCTATTCCTTGCCTAGATGATATGCTAGATGGACTTAGTGGTGCCACTATATTTTCCAAGATTCACTTGAAAAGTGGTTACTATCAAATACGCATACAAGAGGCTGATGAGTGGAAAATGGCTTTCAAAACTAAGTTTGAACTATATGAATGGCTAGTGATGCCCATGGGCTTATTCGAAGCACCGGGTACATTTATGCGTGTCATGCATCATGTCTTATGCCCATTCATTGGATATTGAGTTGTGGTATACTTTGATGACATTCTTTTTTAGCGAATCTCTTGAGGAGCATGCTAAACACGTTAGGGAAGTATTACAAGTTCTAAGGAAGGAACAATTGTATGCTAACAGAGAAAAAATGCACGTTTTGTGTTGACAAGGTTGTTTTCCTAGGATTTGTAGTTTCTTCTAAGGGTGTCCATGTGGAAGAAACTAAAATTAATGCAATTATAACTTGGCCCACACCCACCAATTTGGAACAAGTGTGTAACTTCCTAGGACTAGCCGATTTCGACCGTCACCTTGTTAAGGATTGTAGCACTATTGCATCTCCTCTACATGCTTTGAGCAAGAAAAGTGCACCTTTCATTTGGGGGCCAATGCAAGATACCGCATACCTTGAGCTTAAAAATGTGCTTACTCGTGCACCTTTACTTGCATTACCCAACATTAATAAAACTTTTGAAGTGCATTGTGACGCTAGCGGTAATGGCATAGGTGGTGTGCTAATGCAAGAAAAACGCCCGATTGCGTACTTTAGTGAGAAACTTTCCGGCGCTCAACTTAACCATCCCATCTATGACAAGTAATTGTATGCTTTGGTGAGAGTGTTACATGTTTGGGAGCATTACCTCCGCCCACATGAATTTGTTATTCATACAGGCCATGAAACCCTCAAGTATCTTAAGGGTCAAACTAAGTTGAACAAACGACATGCTAAATGGAGTGAATTCATTGAATATTTTCCTTATGTCATCAAATACATTAAGGGTAAAGAAAATGTTGTGGCAGATGCTCTTTCCCGCAAATGCATTCTCGTTACTCAACTTGAATTGAATGTTACTGGTTTTGAGCATATAAAAGACTTGTATGAGCATGATGTTTCCTTTGCTACTCCATATGCCAAGTGCCAATTGAAACCTTGTTGGGAATCCCATTACATGAAAGATGGCTATCTTATGTGTGCTAACAAACTTTGTATACCCGAGTCTTCTCTTTGTTTGTTGCTTTTGCAAGAATCTCACGGTGGAGGACTTATGGGTCACTTTGGACGTGACAAGACATTTGCCACCCTCTCAAACAAGTACTTTTGGCCAAAGATGTTTCGTGATGTGGCACGTTTCACCAACCGATGCTCTACTTGTCGCAAAGCTAAGTCAAAAGCTCAATCCCATGGTCTTTACATGCCTCTCTCTATACCATTTCAACCTTGGGAAGGCATTAGTATGGACTTTGTCCTTGGTTTGCCACGGACAAAAATGGTCATGATTCCATTTTTTTGTTGTGGATCATTTTTCCAAGCATGTCATAAGAATGACGACGCTTCACATGTTGCAAATTTATTTTGTAGGGACATCTTACGACTACATGGAGTTCCCAAGACAATTGTCTCGGATCGTGACGTCAAGTTCCTTAGCTACTTTTGGAAGACCCTATGCACCAAACTCGGGATCAAGCTACTATTCTCTTTAGCCTATCACCCACAAACCCGATGGCAAAATGGAGGTGACGAACCGAACACTCTCAACTCTCCTATGCGTGTTGATTAACAAGAATCTCAAGGAATGGGAAGATTGCCTCCCCATCGCCGAGTATGCCTACAACCGCGCAAGACACTTCACCACAAGCAAGTCTCCTTTCGAAGTGGTCTACGGCTTCAACCCCTTGTCCCCATTGGACATCCTTCCTCTACCACTCCAAGAGTGCGTTAACATGGACACAAGTGCAAGGGAAAGCTATATCAAGAAAATGCATGAAGATACAAAGCACATGATTGAACGTCAAGTGGAATGCGTCACCGCCAAGCGCAACATCAAGATCGACACTCCATGCGACAAGTACAACATGAGTGACATCTTCATCGTCAAGGACCTATCCCCTTTCCATGGTGATGAAGATCTTGATCCGAGGACGGATCTTCCCCAAGGGGGTGATGATGTGGAACACCCCACCATCATCCCCATGGAGTCTACACCATCACATCAAGCCCCAAATTGTCCTATGACTAGAGCCCGCACACGTGCCATGGAAGCTATGGTGAACTCACTCCTTCGAGCTAGACTTGGATATCAATGGTACTTGGATACTACCTCACAATGGAACCCTATGCATTCTCAGGTGCAAGGAAGACGACCACAAAGGATTGAGGAAGAATCCCCAAGACCTAGGCCAAGAAGGAGAAGGATACAACACCAAGGGTAACACTCTGGTTAGCCCGAAACTTCCGGGCTGGATGGACCTTCTAGCCAACCCGAAATCTCCGGCCTCCCAGCGACCCATGACCAACTCTGGGTGTGCAAACTTTCTGTCTATCCCGGAACCTGGCCGACCCCTGGCCCGGAACCTATGGGTGCTGGAAGTTCTGGCTGGACCGGAAGTTCCGGCCCTTCATCATCCCAGCCTCCGAAGATTGTGCCAACACTCTGTTCAGCACGGAGCCCGACCGGACCCTGCCCGAGACTTCTGGTGTCCGGAACTTCCTGCCTGACCCGAATCTTCCGGCCTACCTGCACAGTGACTCGCCCAAGGGCACATGTACCCTTTCACTCCTATTTTGACCTAGACTATAAATAGTCCTCTTCCACCTCGAGTTAGGGTTAGCTTGTGTTTAGCGAATACCTTTGTTGAGCCTAGCACCATTACTTCCTTCCCTCGTGGAGCAATACACACCTACATGAGAAGATCTAAAGTGATGCCAAGGCTCCTCTAGAGGGAAGATCCCACGGGATTCAAGGCCTCCTCCCTTGGAGTGAGGAGAACTATCGGCTATCGTGTATCCTTTTTTTGATCATGGATCTTTGTATCTCGTGTGTTCGTGTGTTTCTAGTGGATGTGTGATCGGAGTTCGTCCATGAGTTTGTGATTTCTCTGTGGTTTTCTCCCTTTTCCCCCTCCAAGTGTGAAAAGATCCATGCTATAGGGCTTGCGCCATATCACTAAACATAGAAAGTTTAAATGTCATCTTGAAACTCGGACTGAGATGTGAGTCCCCTTGCTCACCAATCAACTAGAGAATGAAAGTTTTCTATTTACGGTCGTTGGCAATTGCATGGATGTATGCAGCGATAGCATCTGCTTTAAGCAGCCAAGATTAACAATCTTGTTCTTGGTAGTAGATTTCCTCATAGAGTTTTTTTTTCGCGAATACGCAAAGCTTTCATGTCATTCCATTGATAGAAGGAGTTTGAAAGCTGACCATTCTCGAAGTAGCCCGGACCAACAACACGACAACCAACATCTCCACTTCCAGAACCGAGGACGCCACGAGCAACCAAAACAGTGCCTTCACGAAGACGTCGAGGCGCCGACGAGCCAACTAAAGCACCAACAGGGTGGCGGTGCGGAGATGTCGAGGCGTTGGCGAGCCAAGGAAGCCGGAAGGAGCGCAGCTCCTGTGGTGTGTCGGGCCCGAAGCTGGCTCAGCAGGCCGTGGACGCTGGAGGGAGCGCAGGTCCATGCCCGCCGGGCGGTACTCGCCCCTGTTGGGTTGGTGGTGGTGGTTAACACGCACAGAGCCGAATACAGGTCGAGCCTCCGAGGTCGCCTCTCGGGCCGACCCAAAGCTCGCAAGGGAGGGATGTGGGGGAAGGAGTCGCAACACGGACGGGACGCCCGGCCACCGAAGGAACCGCGACAGGTCGGGGGACGTCACTGTTGGGCGGGGATGAAGCTCCAGATCCCGATGAGGGGAGGGGGATGCAGGCGTGCTAGGACACGAGGAGGAGGGTTGGAGACAGACACCAGACCAGCCATCGCCCGGGGGGGGGGGGGGGGGGGCACACCGACGACACGGGAGGGGTGTGTTGTGCGTTAGATCCACCATGGAAGGGGAGCTCCGGGGGCACAACGCGTCAGATCCGTGCCGCCGTCACCATCCTGGGATCCGACATGGCTTTGTCGGCCGACCCTATGACGGCGGTGATGTGGGAGAGGGCGACGGGGAGAGGACCTGCTAGGTGGCGGCTAGGGCTCCCCCGTGTCGTGTGGGGAGGAGGGCGACGCGGGGGTCGGATTCGCGTGGATCCTCATAGAGGTTGTTGTTAATGCATATCTGTGTTGCCACTCACACTTTGACAAACCGTTAGCGTCGGCCTTGCGGTCGAGTGAGACAATCTCGTGAAAGGTTTGGTTTTAAGATCCTCTTGTCCCTTCCTGTATTGGCACCTAGCCTAAAGGAAGTGATAAAGCCCACGCGATTGAGTTGTGCACGCATCAATGAGGATCAATGCTAACTCGGAAGCCCTTGAGCGAGTCTATTTGCTTTTGACAGTTTTCGTAGAAATCTCTTCTTGGAATCTCTAATTTCAAAGAAGAATCCAGAGTTAGGCTTGACCATTTTCTCCCTTATGGTACAAATAAATGTTAAAAATCCACCTACATTATTTTCATTTCCGTTACAAATTTCTTATTGGGCAGGCATTGATACAGCAATAAATGACACCACCAATTGCAATCCAAAAAGTGTTGATCGAAAATCTTCACGTTTGCATCTGAGTGGTGTACTACCAATTCTGGGCCTTCGATTCATTGACATATTTCTATATTACGAATTAATTAATTGAAATATGAAGTGCCAAATATGCAATCACCATTCTTTAGTACTAGCGGGATAAATGCCTCTAATTTCCTAAAAGGATTTTGAGTCAACCAGGCGAGAAATAAAGAAAGGATAAATGGGGAGACGGGGGAAAAAACGTAGCATTTCCGGCTGACCCCATTGACCAGCGTCGTTTCCTCTCCCAAGCCCTACGACACGGCAGGGGCAGCAAACGGGGACAAGTATTTTCCGCGACAGCAGCAACCGCCGCAACCTCGCCATGCAGCAGCAGCAGCAGCAGCTCCTGCCGCAGGGCTTCGGCGGCGGCGCGGCATTGTCGCCGATGCGGGGGATCGGCGCGTCCTCGTCGTCGCAGGCGGCGGCGGCGGCGACGGCGGCGGCGGCGGATGCGGCGAGGGCGCGCGCGGCGGAGCAGATGGCGTACGAGGACGCGTGGAAGGCCTGCAACCCGGACTTCACCACGCCCTTCGCCACCGTCGAGGACGCCGTCACCAGGTGCGTCGATCTCGATCCTCCCCTTCGTAGCCGTCGTCTTCGCGCCGGTGCGTGTGGCGCGTGTTTCCCTCGCCTTCTAGAATCTTCCCTCGGTACGCCATGCGTTCCTTTCTTACTCGGTTCTTTGTGAGCACGGCCGCGATTGATTCGGCGTCTCGACCTAGGAGCTCTGCGGCGAGATTAATTTGGTGCAGATTGCAATTTTGGTGGAGAATGAATGATTTTTTTAGAATCAAATGGAAGTAAATGATTCTTTAGCGTGCCGTTGTTCGACAAGGTTATATGCAGCGGCGAGTCTGATGGCAGGTTGATTAAAACCATGGTAAACACGAAAATTTGCTGGATCAATAATTTTCCCTATGAATTGTCAAAAAAAACTGTAATCAGCAGGGAAAAGGACCGATAGAAAATTGTTCCCCTTTTGTTCTGTTTACCCTTATGTTCCTGGACAAAATGTTCTGAGGCATGTTCGTGTTTGCCTGAATTTTCTACCAATTTATGAAGAGATCCGTGCATGTATGAAAAAAAGATGGTTGATTATTTGCCCCTCAACGATGAAACAATTAACAGGCTCATGTCAGATGATTCTGTTTGTTCAAGATAAACCACTAGCAGATGTAAATTTCTGAAACCAATGTTTCAGCATGTTAAATTTGTCTGTTCAATATGCTCTTCGACCCTGCCAAATTAGACCATATCGTCAGATACATTGCATTGCTCTGATCTACTTCGTTGTTGAAATGCTTATTTTCATTGTATACATTTCTTATAAAATCATGTCGAACATGTCATTTGGAAGACTTAATATATATAAGTACTAGTACAGTATATCTGTATTGAAATGTTAATTGTTATCAGGGGCTCAGGGTCCTTGATACTGGTATATACTCCTGCTACTTATGTTCGATTGGATAACTGGTGAATATAAGGGGGAAATTACTCTTAGTCAGTGTGTTGCGATGTTCATTTTTTTGCAATTATTTGCATGCATTCTGCTGCATCTCCATAGACCTGTTCGCTTGCCCTCTTGTAGTTGAACTGTGATATTCTTCGTAACGCAAAGGATCGCAGACCATTGCAGATAAAAAATACAGTAGTACTACTACTCTAGAGAAATGAGCTAAACAGTTTGATCTTCCTCTCATGCATGTCAGGCTGCTCCCGTACCATGTCTTCGCGGATTACGATGAGGAGGACACCTACATCGACGCCAGCGGGACGGAGAAGTCGAGTACGGAGAGGTGGGACAACGACGTGGCAGCCACCATGATGAAGCAGATCGCGGAGTTCGAGAAGCACGTGCTGACCTTTAACGTCATGGCCCGGCAGCGCGCCGAGGGCACCATGCGCGCCGAGGAGTTGCTCCTGCTGGAGCGCGCCATGATGCAGGACGAGCACCGCGTCTCGGAGCAGGTGCGCGTCGCGCACATCCAGCAGCTGCAGCAGCAGGAGGCCGCGCGCGCGTCGCGCCTGGCACTCGCGCAGGCGCAGGCGCAGATCGCGAGCGCATGGCCGCTGGTGCAGCCCACCACCCCGTCCGGTTGGCAGCAGGCGCTCGCCGCGGCGGCGGCGGCGGCGCGCGGCGACGGGATGCCCGCGCAGATGGCGACGGCTCAGGCCGTTGCAATGCATCCACAGCTTGATCCTTCCGCGGCCGGCGCGTGGCTGATGCAGCAGCAGCAGCAGCTGGGCCTGGGCGTGTGGCCAACGTCCGCGGCGCCGCACGGCGTGGGCAGTTCAAATGGGCAGGCGGGGCCGCCGGCCTTGTTGCAGGAGCAGGCTGCCAGGGGACAGACGAGGAGCGGCACGGCGGTTGGCGAGATGGCCCAGCCGTGGTGGGCGGGTGGTGCACAAAGAAGGGAGCAGTAGGGCTCTATCTCTTGCGTCCGTGTTGGCTTAGTATCAATCAGGCTGAGTGACATACATTTTGTATTGTACTCCGCAAATGGTTTGCTAAACGGCGTAATCCGAAACGTTCAGCTTGACACTAATGTTTTTTTTTCTTTTGCCATTGAACGCCGTGTGGCAAACGTCCCTAGACACGCCATGCAGCTGAAATTTCGCAAACCAGCACTAAACAGAAGAGGTTTATGGACAATTTTGTAGGGTCCACCACGTAGGAAAACTCTAAGGCGGGGGGGGGGGGGGGGAGGCGATCGCAAGGCTCTCTCTCTCTCTACGCTAGGGTTAGAGTTTTGCCGGCGGGGGTGGTTAGTTCCGGTGGTGGCTGGGGTAGCGACGACGCTCCCCCGGGAACGGATCGGTGGTGATCTGCTTCGCCAACAGGGGCTGATGGCGGAGGAGTTGGATGGGAAGGCTGCAACGACTCCGAGAACGAAATCAACCCCAGGGCCGTCTATGGCGGCAACGCCGATGCGGAAACTGGTGGGATCAGCAAGCAAGCAGAGGATCCTCCAAGTCCTCGACAGAGTGCAAAACTCTGGATCCGGCTGCGAGCCTGTTCGCGAGGATAGGGAGTATGGTACTGATGGACAAGGAGGCAGAGGGCCTGGTCTTTGAGACGTCTGAACAGATTCGACCACGGAAGGGGAGATGGGTGGTGGTGGGCAAGTCCCGCTCGTCAAGACCCCTCGACAAGATAGTCTTGGAGCGAACGATGCATAGGACTTGGGGATTACACAAGGAAGCGAAATTTAGAGATCTAGGTCATAATGTTTTTGTGGTGCACTTTGGAAGTGAAGGGGACTGGAAGCATGTGCTCAATAATGGGCCATGGCAGTATGCCTTTAGTGTTCTGATTATCAAGGATTATGAAGGAGGCACGAGGCCCTCTGAGATGGTATTTGAAAAAATTGATGTGTGGCTTCAAGTGCATGATCTACCACCAGACATGAGAACGGAAGATCTAGGTAAAGCTCTAGGAAACTGGCTGGGGAAGGTGGTTCGAGTAGATGTGGACAAGGATGGCTTGGCGAGGGGGAACCAGCTACGGATCCGAGCAACGATTTCTGTTTTTTGAACCACTTGTGAGAGGCTGTTATCTGAAATCCTCACCGGAGGATAAAGAACGAACATGGTATGAGTTCAGCTATGAAAAAGTGCCCCACTTCTGTTTTGAATGTGGGTGACTTGTGCATGTTAATGGGATGTGTGTACCTCCAGTGGACTCATCGCAACAGTGGGGTGGCTGGCTCCGGACATCTTCAGGAAAATATGGATCAGCGAATGAAGGAAGTCATGGTGTTGCAGGAACCAGCAACAATAGCTTGGGGAGTAGCAAGACGGGTGATTCCTAGTTGAGTCGACATGGCCATGCAAGGGCGAGTGACAATCCATCTAAACGTAATCTTCAGGCAGAGTTCACCCGATCGGCCGGCTCCCGCACTAGTGTGGAGCCCTGGGCTGGGAAGGGAGAAAGGACAAGCCCCACTATGGCTGGAAACAGGGAGGGGGGTCTAGAGAAAGAGACCTGAGAGACGATTTGGAGCAGCGTCGGGAGAAGGAGCTGCGCAACAAACTCTGTGATGATCAGAGGCTGCGACGGGGCCCAGAGGAATACTGGGAGAGGAAGGGTAAGGAGGATATAGATCATCTGCATGCACCTCGTGATGAGAAAATGAGGTGGACTCACGTGGACACTGGTTCACGTTATTATGGATCAAGGGATAGGAGAAGAGGCCGCTATGTCAGGAAGCCACGGCCAGAAAGTAGACAAACGCAGCAGTATGATTCTCAAGCCCGGTTTGGGGATGTGAACAAGAAGAGAAGACCGAAACAGTTGTGGGTGGCAAAAAAGGATCCTGAGAGGCAGATCGTGCATGATACTTTCATACGTGACACAAGACGCAAGACACCACGTGAGTCCAAGGAGGGATCGACAGTCCCTGAGGCTCAGGGCCGCCGAACACAATGAATCTGTTAGCCTGAAACTGTCGAGGATTGGGGTTGGACTCGACAGTTGGTGAACTTCGAGACCTGATACGGTCCCACAACCCAGCGGTGATATTTCTTTGCGAGACAAACAAGATGGCGAGAGCTATGGAGAGACTAAAGTGGAGTTTGGGTTTTAATGGTGGTGTGGCGGTGGACTATCGGGGAAGGAGTGGTGGTCTTGCATTATGGTGGAGAGACCATCTTCATCTTAACAAAATCGACGCCCACAACAACTTGTGTTCTACTCGTTCATAGATTCTACTCATAGACCTAGCTCATGATGCCACTGTTGGGAGACGTAGTAGTAAATCAAAAAAATTCCTACGTATCACCAAGATCTATTTATGGAGAAACCAGCAACGAGTGGGGAGAGATTTCATCTTCATGCCTTTGAAGATCGCTAAGCGGAAGCGTTACAAGAACGCGGTTGGTGAAGTCGTACTCGCAGCGATTCAAATCGCAGTGGATTCCGATCTCAGCGCCGAACAACGGCGCCTCCGCGTTCAACACACGTGCAGCCCGATGACGTCTCCTACGCCTTGATCCAGGAAGGAGGAAGGAGAGGTTGAGGGAGAGCTCCGGCAGCACGACAGCGTGGTGACGGTGGAGCTACGTGGACTCCGGCAGGGCTTCGCCAAGCGCTACGGAGAACAAGGAAGAGGAAGGGTAGGGCTGCGCCGAGAGAGAGAAGTCGTGTCTCAAATAATCCCAAACCCTTGCATATATATAGGAGGAGGGAGAGGGAGGGCTGCCTTGGCCCCTCCTCCAAGGAGGAGAGGTTCGGCCGAACTAGGGGAAGAGTCCACCTCCCACAAGGGAGGTGGATCTCCTCTTTTAAAACCCTTTTGCCCTTTATCTCTTGATCCCAGCCGCATGGGCCTTTCTAGAAGGTCTTGTCCAGCCCAATAAGGGCTGGCACACCTCCTCTAAGGGCCCACAAAGTCCTATGGTTGTCACACCCCTCCCGGAGATCCTCCGGCACCCTCCCGGCACTCCCGGTACACTACCGATGAGCCCGAAAACTTTCCGGTGACCAAAACTGGACTTCCTATATATCAATCTTTACCTCCGGACCATTCCGGAGCTCTTCGTGATGTTCGGGATCTCATCCGGGACTCCGAACAACCTTCGGTAATCACGTATATCATTTCCCTATAACCCTAGCGTCATCGAACCTTAAGTGTGTAGACCCTACGGGTTCGGGAGACACGTAGACATGACCGAGACATCCCTCCGGTCAATAACCAACAGCGGGATCTGGATACCCAAGTTGGATCCCACATGCTCCACGATGATCTCATTGGATGAACCACGATGTCGGGGATTCAATCAATCCCGTATACAATTCCCTTTGTCTATCGGTATGATACTTGCCCAAGATTCGATCGTTGGTATCTCTATACCTTGTTCAATCTCGTTACCGGCAAGTATCTTTACTCATTCCGTAACACATCATCCCGTGGCTAACTCCTTAGTCACATTGAGCTCATTATGATGATGGCTTACCGAGTGGGCCCAGAGATACCTCTCCGTCACACGGAGTGACAAATCCCAGTCTCGATTCGTGCCAACCCAACAGACACCTCGGAGATACCCGTAGTGCACCTTTATAGCCACCCAGTTATGTTGTGACGTTTGGCACACCCAAAGCATTCCTACGGTATTCGGGAGTTGCAAAATCTCATGGACTAAGGAAATGATACTTGACATTGAAAATCTTTAGCAGACGAACTGCACGATCTTGTGCTATGCTTAGGATTGGGTCTTGTCCATCACATCATTCTCCTAATGATGTGATCCCGTTATCAATGACATCCAATGTCCATGGACATGAAACCATGAACATCTATTGATCAACGAGCTAGCCAACTAGAGTCTTACTAGGGACATGTTGTGGTCTATGTATTCACACATGTATTACGGTTTCCGGTTAACACAATTATAGCATGAACAATAGACAATTATCATGAAATAGGAAATACAATAATAACCATTTTATTATTACCTCTAGGGCATATTTCCAACACGGGCCACATACACGGATAATTTTCTGCAGATGTTCCCGGAAACATCAGTCGAACACATCATTACTGAGGAGTCGGACCATCAGGCGATTTTGGTACAGGCGTCGGAGACGGCTCCGCGTCACATGAGACTGGGGGATCGACCCTTCCGATACGAGGAGGCGTGGACTCGCCATGAAAACTATCAAGCTATGTTTGAGGAAGCATGGGAGTCCGCGAGTACGGGTGAGCAGGGACTAGCCGCGGCATGGCAGAGAAGTGTTCGAGTCCATAAGACAAAAGATCGCCAAGTTGAAAGCTCACCTGTTTGAAGCGAAAGCGAGAGCTCTGCTGACCGGATGTTCACTAGAGGTTCGGGAAACTGAGGCTTAGCTCAAAGAGATTTACACTCAGGAAGAATTAATGTACAAGCAGAGATCAAGGGTGGATTGGTTGAGTCCTGGAGACCAGAATACCAAATACTTTCAGAACCGGGCCTCTCATAGGAAAAGGAAGAATACTATCAAGGGACTTCAACGAGAAGATGGAACCAAATGTACAGTGGATGAACAGATGAGAGAGATGGTTGCAACCTTCTACGAGGCATTATTCAAATCGGATGGGTCGTCAGGTGCTAACCTGCTGCTCCAAAACATTGCTCAAGTTGTCACACTGGAGATGAATGTAGCACTTATGTCCCCCATTATTGATGATGAGATTTAGGCGGCATTGTTTCAAATGGGGCCTACGAAGGCTCCAGGCCCCGATGGGCTGCCAGCTTTATTCTACCAGCGACACTGGTCGCAGGTACAAGAGGATGTATGCTACGTGGTGAGGGATTTCTTGACTGGGGTGTCTGCTCCAGAAACTTTTAATGGCACAGTCATCGTCATGATTCCCAGACAAGCTCATCGTAGTTATTGTCTTAGTTCAGGCCGATTAGTTTGTGTAACGTGCTTTATAAGATTGCAACCAAAGTTCTAGCAAATAGACTAAAGGGTATTCTCCCCATCCTCATCTCGGAGGAGCAAAGTGCTTTTGTACTTGGACGTCTCATTACGGATAATGTGCTTGTCGCTTATGAATGTGTCCATGCTATACCGACAAGAAATAGAAAGAAACCGTTGTGTGCGGTCAAGTTAGACATGATGAAGGCGTATGATAGGATGGAATGGGTGTTTGTGCAACAAATGCTTGAGCAGTTTGGTTTCGCGCCACAGTGGATCATGATGATTATGAGGTGTGTTACTTCCACAAGATTTTCATTCAAGCTGAATGGGGCATGTTCTAGACTATTTTGTCCATCGAGGGGCCTTCGACAGGGTGACCCTCTCTCCCTGTATCTTTTTTTGTTTTGTGTTGAAGGTTTTTCTGCGCTCTTGAAAAGGTCACAAACAGATGCGATGATTAAAGGAGTGACCTTTGGGGGCACTGGCCCTCATGTTACTCACCTCCTCTTTGTAGATGACAGTATTGTTTTTTGGAGGGGTCAAGGGATAATATGGTGGCGCTTAAGGAAATATGAACCAGATATGAGGCAACATCCAGGCAGCGAGTCAATCTGTAGAAATCCTCAATCTTGTTTGGGAAAGGGTGTTAGGAAGAAACAAAGGAAGAGCTCAAGAGTGTTCTTGGTGTTCATTTAGAGGCACTAAGCGAGAGGTATCTTGGATTGCCAACACTGGTTGGGAGATCCAAGCAGGGTACATTCAAGTATGTCACCGAGAGCTCCAAGACAAAAGTAGGTGGATGGAAGGGTCAAGGACTATCCAAAGCTGCAAGGGAGGTTCTGATTAAATCAGGACTTCAGGTTGTACCGACTTTTACCATGAGTTGTTTTCAGCTCACAAAGAAAATGTGCCAGAACTTGACTTCGATCTCCTCAAAATTCTGGTGGGGTGCAACGAATGGTAATAAGAAAGTGCATTGGTTATCTTGACAAAAAAATGTGTGTGGCAAAGAGGGATGGGGGCCTCGGCTTTCGGGACCCCGAGGGGTTCAACCAAGCTTTGCTAGCAAAACAAGCATGGGGGATCTTGCAAGAACCGACCTCCATGTGTGCAAGGGTCCTCAAGGCACGCTACTTCAGAGAGCAATCAATCATGTCGGCCACCTGTCCTTCCAATGCATCATACACGTACAGAAGTGTTCTGTATGGTAGAGACCTCCTTCGGGAGGGCACGATATGGCGTATCGGTGATGGATCAAAAGTGCATACACATCATGACAATTGGATCCCAAGGAACGGGAGTATGAAGTCACCGGGACAGATTTTCATGCCTGGTGTGACGCATGTGGCAGATCTGCTGACTTCGGATGGGCGCTCGTGGGATGTCCCAAAGGTGGACGCCATGTTTTCTCCAGCAGATGCGATGGATATTAAACAAATCGTCGTCGGAGGTCCAGGAGAGTAGGATTACATCGCATGGAATTTCACCAAAAATGGGTGTTTTTTTGTCAAGTTAGCTTACCACCTGAAGCAGTCCATGTGGAGTTCGAGGACCGGACAGCCGGAGTCTTCTAGTTCCGTAAATAAGCACAAAGGGTTCATGGCATTGTGGGATACGTCTGCACCTGCTAAAGCAAAGATACACATGTGGAGACTGATCAAAACGGGTTGGCTGTAGGATATGAACTACATCAACGGCGAATTAAACCAGGAGTTTTTTGTGTTGCGTGTGTCCGAAAAGAAACCATTTATCACCGTTTCTAGGCATGCCAACATTATGTGCGGTTCTTGCAGCTCTTCCACTCAGAGAAGGGAGTTTCGGTGCTGACCCCACCGGTTACGACGAAATCCCAGAGTGCTCTTGCTCGCTGGCTCCTGGACAAGTTTGCTAGAGCATCTGATAGTGAAAGGGAGGTGATGGTACATGCAACGTATGGGCTCTGGCTAGCTAGAAACGAGGCTAGGGACGGAAAACAGATTGCTCCGCCACATGAAATATTGAACTCTGTAGCTAGACACATGGAAGAATGGCGAGCAGTTCATGTGGGACTGCCTCGGGTGCCGAGGCAAGGGGAGACACAATGATGGAAACCACCTGAGGAAGGATGGGTCAAAGTGAATTTGGATGGGGCGGTGTCCAAACAGGGAGGAGCAGGCGGCGGAGGAGCTATGCTTAGAGATCATAACGGGGCGTTCCTGGCAGCAGTATGCCATCACTTGCCTAATATTGTTGACCCGGAAGCTATGGAGATCTTAGCATGCAGGAGGGCATTGCAAGTGGCGGTTGAGATCAACATCACTAGAGTGCATGTGGAGCTTGATTCTCAGGAAGTGGTGAACATGTTGAACTGGCCTGCAAGGAACCTCTCTGCTGTTGGGCCATGGATACAGGAGATAAAGACTGCACTTGGGATGTTTGCTGAGTGTAAGATTTCATGGGTTCGTCATTCGGCGAATGTTGCCGCACATAAATTAGCTAAGGTAGGGGTAGGGGATGAACTGTGTAAGGTGTGGTTGGGGGTTCCCCTAGACTTTGTTCTAGATGTAATATCGGATGAAATTCTGAGTTTTGACGATTAAATAAAGCGGCAATGTTTCCCCTAAAAAAAGAGGTTTATGGATGTCCGGACTCGTGCCGCATATCTGTCAGACAAAATAGACCTACTTAAGACCCTCTCACGTGCATTCGTTGCCTTCGCTATGGGCGCCACATTCATGTCGAGTGGCGGAGCCAGAAAAGTTGAATAAGCAGGGTTAGAAAATTTGAATAAGGGGGTCCGGATGTTCTTTAGCTTTGTTGGGAAAGGTCAGCCCATCAAATTACACCAGTTAGCAGGAATTAATCACCGGCAAACATGCATATTAGCCTAAATTCAAGGATGTTCGGAGGAGGGGGGTAGGTCCATTCTAGCACCCTCGGCTCAGCCAATCACCGCATATGTGTCCAACAAAGTACACCCACTCAAAAACCTTCCCGTGCGTTCGTTGCCTTTGACATTGGCGCCGCATTCATGTCAAGTGACGGAGCTAGAAAAGTTGAATAAGGGGGTCTGGGTGTTGGTTAGCTTTGTTGGGGAAGGCCAGCCCATCAAATTACAACATTTTAGCAAGAATTAATCACCAATTCAAGGATGTTAGGGGGAGGGGGGCACGGACCCTACTAGCACCCTCGTCTCTGCCAATCATGCCAGTCCAGACCAGACATGACCGGCCACTGCAGCATGTCGGCCCAAAGGCAGGAATTCAACCGGCGTGGCGGCCGAGAGCATCGTCCATGCCACGTTAATGCTGACTCAAAGCGGCGATATCGGAGGGGGTGAATTCCTACTTCACTGAAATCGGCTGAACACCCGTCCTCCTACCTGGCATTAAACAAGCATGATGACCAATAAACCCATTTCGAGGACCCACATTGAATCGTTGTTTGCCTTGACTGGCACCCATTATATAAACATGGCCGCCTCTCGCGCAAACTACACCACCTCTACTTCCCTTACTCCTCTATCTACGACCTCGGGGCACCTTCGCGTTCCTTCCTCCTCCGCCAGCAACGGTCGATGCAATGACCATGAGCGGCAGAGCATGGTGGAAGCACCTCTCATCGGGGCGTTGACACGAGACCATGGATATTGTAAACAACACATAGAGGCCGGTTTGTCTTCGGGCTCATGAGAGGAGAGCTTTAAGGACAGTGGAGGAGGTTTCCAAAGATGAGCCCACACCCGCACTTGTCAGCCTGTTCACCATGGCGCATCGTAGTTGCACTTCAATGATGTCATGGCAGAGATGCAACATGAGCAGCACGCCATGCCGTTGGTCTTCGAGTTCCAGAAGTCGCAGGAGGAGAGGCGGTACAACCTACGGCTCTTTGAGCAACATCGGCTCGCGGAGGGCCAGATCGGTGGCGAGTAGGTGAACGAGGAGGCCATCATGGCCATGGTCGTGGAGAATCCGAGCATCATGGAGGAGGAGCGAGCACTGTATGAGTCCATGTGCAACACCCACGCCATCCGCGAGTGGTGGTAACTCCGCGTCAACGAGCGGAGCGCGAACACCATTCAAGAAGATTGTGGGGGATGCAGACACGAAGGCGGCACATGCGACCGTGGAAGGAAACACTGCCAACATCGGCATCTTCACCTCGTTCTCGTCGGGATGCAATGACCACGAGGTCAAACTGTCCACGTCGATCGTCAGCCTCACCTCCATTGACAACATCCATGGCCAAGCAGCAGACTCGGACTAAGAATGGGACGTGGGACGCGAAACCATCCAAAAAAATCAAATATTAATGAAAAATATTATGTCTATCATCTTTTAATGTACATAATTAAATGGCCAGCTCATGTATATGTGTCCCCGTCCATGAATATTATTTAGAGTACGCTGTTGAAGATACCTTAATGGTTTCAAGGGCCCATCAGTCATGTGTCTGCACGAACAAATAATCATGCAAGGCATGAGAAAACAAAGGCCAAGGACATCATTTCATAAGCGGTATGCATATACTCCCTCCTTTCTTAAATATAAGATTTTTTTATAGATTTTACTATAGACTACATACAAAGCAAAATAAATAAATCTATATTCTAAAATATGACTATATACATTCGTATCTAGTTCATAGTCAAATTTTTAAAAGATCTTATATTTAGGAACAAAGGGAATACATGTTACTATCTTTTTGGGTAAGAGCATCGCCAGCCGTTCGGTGCCCCCAGGAGATGAAATAGCACCGGCTAGGGGCCAACCGGCGATAAAATTGGCATGAGGACTCTTGGACTCTCAATCGCCGCCCCAAGCTGGCCCCAGACGCCGCTTTCTGAAAACAAAATTCGGCTGAACTTCGGCCAAAACAACTCAAATTTGAAAGAAATTTAGGCGTTTTCATTAATATTTGTACAAACTAAACTTAAAACATAATTTAAAAAATAAATTAAAAACTACTATTACTACGCCGCCGTCGCCTTGAGCCTTCTACATGCCGATGAGCCTGTGGAAGTTGGTGTAGTCGCCGTCGCCGCCGTCGTTCTGCACGCTGTTGGGGTTCTATCATAGGTGCATCGCATGCAAATTAAAATTTTCCTACGCGCAGAACATCCAAGAACATGCTACAGAGATGGATCAGAGTTTGTTACCACTAGACGCGCAGTGCCGTGTTGGGGAACGTTGCATGGGAAACAAAAAATTTCCTACGCACACGCAAGATCTATCCATGGTGATGAGCATCTACGAGAGGGAAAGTGGATCTACGTACCCTTGTAGATCACTAAACGGGAAGCGTTAAGAAAAGCGGTTGGTGTAGTCGAACATCTTCGCGATCCAAATCGCCGAGCGTCCCGTGATCACATCACGATCCATCTCGCGATCCAATCACGATTCTCCCCGCAAACTCATCACGATCCGTCCCGCGATCTCATCACGATCCGTCCAGTGAACACATCACGAACCGTCTCGTGATCTTGTTCACGGTCCTTCCGATCTAGCGCCGAACGGACGACACCTTCGCGTTCAGCACACGTACAACTTGATGACGAGCTCCACCGTCTTGATCCAGCAAGAGGGAGTGGAGAGGAAGAAGAGTTCTCCGGCAGCCTAACGGCGCTCCGGCGATGGTGGTGGAGCAATTCCGGCAGGGCTTCGCCTAAGCACTGTAGAAAACCGATCTAGAGGAGAAACTATGCACTAGAGGAACGGGTAGCACGTGGCTGAAAATTCTGTGCCAAAACCCTAAAATCCTCTAGTATATATAGGAGGAGAGGAGGAGGAGTCTTGGATGCAAAAAAGCCAGCCCTTGGGTTGACCAAAGTGGGGAGGAGAGGAGGACTCCTCCTCCAATCCTAGTAGGACTAGGATTCCTCCTTTTTTTGGCCTTTTTCCACCTTTTTCCCTTTGGGCTTTTTCTCCCAGCCGCATGGGCCTTGTGTGGGACTTCCACCAGGCCACAAAAGTATGGTATTTACTCTACCACAGCCCATGAAGCCTCTTGGGTCGAAATACCCCTCCCGGTGGTCTCCCGGTACACTACCGGCACTCCCGGTACACTACCGATAAGCACAGAACTTTTCCGGCGACCAAAACAGGACTTCCTATATATGAATCTTTACCTCCGAACCATTCCGGAGCTCCTCGTGACATCCAGGATCTCATCCGGGACTCCGAACAAACTTCGGTCACCACCATACATAACTCTATACTACCGAAACATCACCAAACCTTAAGTGTGCAGACACCTCTACGGTCAATAACCAATGGTGGGACCTGGATGTCCACATTGGTTCCTACATATTCTACGAAGATCTTTATTAGTCGATCCTCTATGTCAAGGATTCAGTTAATCCTGTATGATGTTCCCTTTGTTCTTCGGTATGTTACTTGCCCGAGATTCGATTGTCGGTATCTCCATACCTAGTTCAATCTCGTTACCGGCAAGTCTCTTTACTCGTTCCGTAATACAAGATCCCGCAACTAACAATTAGTCACATTGCTTGCAAGGCTCATTGTGATGTTGTATTATCGAGTGGGCCCTGAGATACCTCTCCGTCACACGGAGTAACAAATCCCAGTCTTGATCCATGCCAACTCAACAGACACCCTCGGAGATACCTGTAGAGCACCTTTATAGTCACCCAGTTACGTTGCGATGTTTGATACACACAAGGTACTCCTCCGATGTCAGTGAGTTGCATGATCTCATGGTCATAGGAACACATACTTTGACATGCAGAAAACAGTAGCAACAAACTGACACGATCATATGCTACGTTTGTAGTTTGGGTCTTGTCCATCACATCATTCTCCTAATGATGTGATCCTGTTATCAAATTACATCACATGTCAATGGCTAGGAAACCTTGACCATCTTTTATCAATGAGCTAGTTCACTAGAGGCATACTAGGGATAGAGTGTTGTCTATTTACCCACACATGTAATGTGTTTCCATTCAATACAATTATAGCATGGATAATAAACGATTATCATGAACAAGGAAATATGATAATAAATAATTTATTATTGCCTCTTGGGCATATTTCTAACAGTCTCCCACTTGCACTAGAGTCAATAATCTAGTTCACATCACCATGTGATTCGCATTGTTATGAATCTAACACCCAATGAGTTTTGGGGCTCGATCATGCTTTGCATGTGAGAGAGGTCTTATAGTCAACGGGTCTGCGACATTCAGATCCGTGTGTACTTTGCAAATTTCTATGTCAAATTGTAAACACTGCTACCACACTCCACTTGGTACTATTCCGAATGGCTGCTCCTACTATACGTATCCAAATTGCTACTACGACTTATCCGGATTGGTGTTAAAGCTTGCATCGACGTAACTCTTTACGACTAACTCTTTATCACCTCCATAATCGAGAAACATCTCCTTAGTTTTTAGTTACTAAGGATAATCTTGACCGCTGTCCAGTGATCCACTCCTGGATCACTCTTGTACCCCTTGATGGACTCATGGCAAGGCACACACAGGTGCGGTACACAACATGGCATACTATACAGAGCCTATGGCTAAGGCATAGGGGACGACATTCGTCCTTTCTCTTTCTTCTGCCGTGGTCGAGCTTTGAGTCTCACTCAACTTCATACCTTACAAAGCAGGCGAGAACACTTCTCTCTGACTAATCCATTTTGAACTCTTTCAAAATCTTGTCAAGGTATGTACTCATTGAAAGTCTTATCAAACATCTTGATCTATCTTTATAGATCTTGATGCTCAACAATTAGGTAGCTCTATCCAGGTCTTCCTTTGAAAAACTCTTTTCAAACAACTGTTTATGCTCTCCAGAAATTCTACATCATTTCCGAATAGCAATATGTCATCCACATATACTTATCGGAAACTCTATAGTGCTCCCACTCACTTTATTGCAAATACAAGTTTCTCGTAAACTTGGTATAGACTCAAAAACTTTGATCACCTCATCAAAGTGTATATTCCAACTCCGAGATGCTTGCTTCAGTTCATAGAAGAATCACTGAAGCTCGCACACCTTTTAGCATCCTTAGGACTAACAAAACCCTCTGGTTGTATCTCATACAACCTTTCCTTAAGGAAGGAAATGATGTTTTGGCATCCATGTGCCAGATTTCATAATTGAAAAATGCAGCAACTGCTAACATAATTCCAACAGACTTTAGCATCGCTACGAGTGAGAAAGTCTCATCGCAGTCAAATCTTTGAACTTGTCGTAAACTACTTTGCAACAAGTCGAGCTTTACAAATGGTAACATTTACCATCAGCGTCTGTCTTCATTTTAAAAATCCATTTGTACTTAACGACCTGCCGTCCAACGAGCAAGTCCACCAAAGTCTATACTTGGTTTTCATACATGGATCCTTTCTCGGATTTCATGGCCTCTAACCATTTGTTGGTTTCCGGGCCCATCATCGCTTCTCCATAGTTCGTAGGTTCATCGTTGTCCAACAACATGACCTCCAAGACAGGGTTGTCGTATCGCTTAGGAGCAGTACACATCCTTGTCGCCCTACGAGGTTTGATAGTAACTTGATCCGAAGCTTCATGATCATCATCATTAATCTTCCTCTTCAACTAACGTAGGCTTCACAGAAACAACTTCCTGCGCTGCGCTACTCTCTGGTTGAAGTAAAGGTTCAATAATCTCATCAAGCTCTAATTTCCTCGTAGGTCGATAGTAACTTGATTCGAAGCTTTCATGATCATCATCATTAACTTCCTCTTCAACTGACGTAGGCTTCACAGAAACATTTTTCTGTGTTGCGCTACTTTTTGTTTGAAGCAGAGGTTTCAACAACCTCATCAAGTTCTATCCTCCTCCCACTCAATTCTTTCAAGAGAAACCCTTTCTCGAGAAAGGACCCAGTTTTAGCAACAAACATTTTATGCTTGGATCTGAGATAGAAGGTTCACCCAACTGTTCTTAGGGTATTATATGAAGATGCATTTATCCGCTTTGGGTTCGAGCTCATTAGGTGAAAACATTTTCCACACAAGCGTCACAGCCCCAAGCATTAAGAAATGACAGCTTAGGTTTCTATCAAACCATAGTTCACACAGTGTCATCTCAACGGATTTAGATGGTGCCCTATTTAAAGTGAATGTAGATGTCTCTAATGTATAACCCCAAAATTATAGTAACAAAACGATAAGAGACATCATAGCATGCACCATATCAATAGAGCACGACTATGACGTTCGGACAGACCATCACACTATGGTGTTCCAGGTGGCGTGAGTTGTGGAACAATTTTCACATTGTCTAAAGTTGTATGCCAAACTCGCAACTCAGATATTCATCTCGACGATCATATCGTAGACATTTTTATCTTCTTGTCACGATGATCTTAAACTTCACTCTGAATTTTCTTGAACCTTTCAAACAATTCAGACTTGTGTTTCATTAAGCAAATATACACTATATCTACTCAAGTTATTAGTGAAGGTAAGAAAATAACGATATCCACCGCACGCTATAAGACTCATTGGATTGCATACATCAATATGTATCATTTCCAATAAGTCACTTCCCCGCTCCATCAAACCAGAAAAACGGGGTCCTTAGTCATCTTGACCAAGAGGCATGGTTCGCATGTTCTCAACCGATTCAAAATCAAATGAGTCCAAAGATCCATAAGCATGGAGTTTCTTCATGCGTTTTATACCAATATGACATTTAGCGGCAGTGCCACAAGTATGTGGTACTATTATTTTCAACTTTGTATCTTTTGGCATCAATGTTATGAACATGTGTATTACTACGATCAAGATTCAACAAACCATTCTCACTGGGTGCTTGACCATTGAAGGTATTATTCATGTAAATAGAATAACCATTATTCTCTAACTTAAATGAATAACCGTGTTGCAATGAACATGATCTAATCACGTTCATGCTCAACGCAAAAACACCAAATAATATTTATTTAGGTTCGTCACTAATCTCGAAGGTAGAGAGAGCGTGCGATGTTGATCACATCAACCTTGGAAACATTTCCAACACACATCATCACCTCACACTTTAGCTATATCTCCGTTTATTCCGTAGCTTTTATTTCGAGTTACTAACATTTAGCAACCGAACCAGTATCCAATACCTAGGTGCTACTAGGAGTACAAGCAAGGTACACATCAATAACACGTATATCAAATATACTTCTGTCGACGTTGCCAACCTTCTTATCTACCAAGTATCTAGGGTTGTTCCGCTTCAGCGACCTCTCTCCTCATAATTGAAGCACTTAGTCTCGGGTTTGGGTTCAACTTTGGGTTGCTTCACTGGAGCAGCAACTGACTTGCCATCCATGAAGTTTCCCTCCTTGCCCTTGCCCTTCTCGAAACTAGTGGTTATACTAACCATCAACACTTGATGCTCCTTCTTGATTTCTACCTTCGCGGTGTCAAACATCGCGAACATCTCAGGGATCATTCATTCTATCCCTGGCATTTTATAGTTCATCACCAAGTTCCAGCAGCTTAGTGAAAGTGACTTGGAGAACTATATCAATCACCATCTTATCTGGAAGATCAACTCCCACTCGATTCAAGCGATTGTAGCACCCAGACAATCTGAGCACATGCTCAATGATTGAGCTATTCTCTTTCATCTTACAGGCAAAGAATCTTGTTGGAGATCTCATATCTCGCAACACGAGCACGAGCCTAAGATCCTAATTTCAGCTCTTAAAACATCTCATATGTTCCATGACGTTCAAAACGTTTCGGAGCCTCAATTCTAAGCTGTAATGCATGACACACTAAACTATCAAGTAGTTATCAGAACGTGCCTGTCAGATGTTCACAACATCTACAAACAATGCTAGAGGGGTTGGCGCACCGAGCGGTGCATTAAGGACATAAGCCTTCTGTCCAGCAATGACGACAATCCTCAGATCACGGAGCCAGTCCGCAATATTGCTACCATCATCTTTCAACTCTATTTCTCTAGGAACATATAAAAATTCAAGGGAGCTACAACGCGAGCAAGTAATCTACAACATAATTTGCAAAGACACTACTGACTATGTTCATGATAATGAGTTCAATTAATCATATTACTTAAGAACTCCCACTCAAATTGACATCCCTCCGGTCATCCGAGTGATACATGATCCAAATTCACCAATTCAAGTCCGATCATCACGTGAGTTGAGGTGGTTACAATGGTGAACATCATCATGTTGATCATATCTACTATATGACTCATGTTCGACCTTTCGGTCTCTTGTGTTCCGAGGCCATGTCTGTACATGCTAGGCTCGTCAAGTTTAACCCGAGTGTTCTGCGCGTGCAACACTAGCTTGCACCCGTTATATGTAAACGTAGAGTCTATCACACCCGATCATCACGTGGTGTCTCAACACGATGAACTTTCGCAACGGTGCACACTCGGGGAGAACACAATTTATCTTGAAATTTAAGTGAGGGATCACCTTATAATACTACAGTCGTACTAAGCAAAACAAGGTGCATAGAAGGATTAACATCACATGCAATTCATAAGTGACATGATATGGCCATGAACTTGTGCTTTAGATCTCCATCTTGAAAGCACTGGCATGATCTCCATCGTCACCGGCACGACACCATGATCTCCATCATCTTGATCTCCATCAACGTGTCGCCATCGGGGTTGTCACGCCCTGCATGCTTCTACTACTATTGCTACCGTTTAGCGATAAAGTAAAGCATTACATGGCGCTTAATGATTGACACGCAGGTCATACAATAATTAAAGACAACCCTATGGCTCCTGCCGGTTGCCGTACTCATCGACATGCAAGTCGTGAAATTCTATACATCACATGATCATCTCATACATCACATATATCACATCATGTAATTGGCCATATCACATCACAACATACCCTGCAAAAACAAGTTAGACGTCCTCTAATTGTTGTTGTATGTTTTACGTGGCTGCTACGGGTTTCTAGCAAGAACGATTCTCACCTACGCATAAACCACAACGGTGATACATAATTTGCTTTTCAACCTTCTCAAGGACCGCCTTTGTCGAATCCGATCCAACTAAAGTGAGAGAAACTGCCACCCACAAGCCATCTAGGGAACAAGTTGCGTCGAGGGAACCGGTCTCTCGTAAGCGTACGAGTAATGTTGGTCCGGGCCACTTCATCTCACAATACCGCTGAACCAAAATCCGACCAAGGGAGGAAGCAATCTAAGCATCAGCGCCCACAAACCTTTTGTGTTCTACTCGAGATCTCATCAACACATAGACCTAGCTCTGATACCACTGTTGGGGAACGTTGCATGGGAAACAAAAAATTTCCTACGCGCATGCAAGATCTATCCATGGTGATGAGCATCTACGATAGGGAGAGTGGATCTATGTACCCTTGTAGATCGCTAAGCGGGAAGCGTTACGAAACGCGGTTGGTGTAGTCGAACATCTTCACGATCCAAATCGCCGAGCGTCCCGCGATCCAATCACGACCCGTCCCGCGAACTCATCACGATCCATCCCGCGATCTCATCACGATCCGTCCCATGAACACATCACAAACCGTCTCGCGATCTTGTTCACGGTCCTTCCGATCTAGCGCCGAACGGACGGCACCTCCGCGTTCGGCACACGTACAGCTTGATGACGATCTCCACCGTCTTGATCCAGCAAGAGGAAATGGAGAGGAAGAAGAGTTCTCCGGCAGCCTAACGGCGCTCCGGCGATGGTGGTGGAGCAATTCCGGCAGGGCTTCGCCTAAGCACTGCAGAAAACCGATCTAGAAGAGAAACTATGCACTAGAGGAACGGGTAGCACGTGGCTGAAAATTCTGTGCCAAAACCCTAAAATCCTCTAGTATATATAGGAGGAGAGGAGGAGGTGTCTTGGCTGCCAAAAAGCCAGCCCTTGGGTCGACCAAAGTGTGGAGGAGAGGAGGACTCCTCCTCCAATCCTAGTAGGACTAGGATTCCTCCTTTTTTGGCCTTTTTCCACCTTTTTCCCTTTGAACTTTTTCTCCCAGCTGCATGGGCCTTGTGTGGGACTTCCACCAGCCCACAAAAGGCTGGTATTTACTCTCCCACAGCCCATGAAGCCTCTTGGGTCGAAATACCCCTCCCAGTGGTCTCCCGGTACACTACCGGCACTCCCGATACACTACCGATAAGCCCGGAACTTTTCCGGCGACCAAAACAGGACTTCCTATATATGAATCTTTACCTCCGGACCATTCTGGAGCTCCTCGTGATGTCCCGGATCTCATCCTGGACTCCGAACAAACTTCGATCACCACCATACATAACTCTATACTACCGAAGCGTCACCAAACCTTAAGTGTGCAGACCCTGCGGGTTCGAGAACTATGTAGACATGACCGAGACACCTCTACGGTCAATAACCAATGGCGGGACCTGGATGTCCACATTGGTTCCTACATATTCTACGAAGATCTTTATCGGTCGAACCTCTATGTCAAGGATTCAGTTAATCATGTATGATGTTCCCTTTGTTCTTCGGTATGTTACTTGCCCGAGATTCGATCGTCGGTATCTCCATACCTAGTTCAATCTCGTTACCGGCAAGTCTCTTTACTCGTTCCGTAATACAAGATCCCGCAACTAACAATTAGTCACATTGCTTGCAAGGCTCATTGTGATGTTGTATTACTGAGTGGGCCCTGAGATAACTCTCCGTCACACGGAGTAACAAATCCCAGTCTTGATCCATGCCAACTCAACAGACACCCTCAGAGATACCTGTAGAGCACCTTTATAGTCACCCAGTTACGTTGCGACGTTTGGTACACATAAGGTACTCCTCTGATGTCAGTGAGTTGCATGATCTCATGGTCATAGGAACACATACTGTGACATGCAGAAAATAGTAGCAACAAACTGACACGATCATATGCTACGTTTGTAGTTTGGGTCTTGTCTATCACATCATTCTCCTAACGATGTGATCCTGTTATCAAATGACATCACATGTCAATGGCTAGGAAACCTTTGTTGGAAATATGCCCTAGAGGCAATAATAGATTAGTTATTATCATATTTCCTTGTTCGTGATAATCGTTTATTATCCATGCTATAATTGTATTGATCGGAAACTCAGATACATGTGTGGATACATAGACAACACCATGTCCCTAGTATGCCTCTAGTAGACTAGCTCGTTGATCAAAGGATGGTTAAGGTTTCCTAGCCATGGACATGAGATGTCATTTGATAACGGGATCACATCATTAGGAGAATGATGTGATGGATAAGACCCAAACTACAAACATAGCATATGATCGTTTCAGTTTATTGCTACTGTTTTCTGCATGTCAAGTATATGTTCCTATGACCATGAGATCATGCAACTCACGGATATCGGAGGAGTGCCTTGTGTGTATCAAACGTCGCAACGTAACTGGGTGACTATAAAGGTGCTCTACAGGTATCTCCGATGGTGTTTGTTGAGTTGGCATGGATCGAGACTGGGATTTGTTACTCCGTGTAACGGAGAGGTATCTCGGGGCCCACTCGGTAATGCAACATCACAATAAGCCTTGCAAGCAATGTGACTAATTGTTAGTTGCGGGATCTTGTATTACGGAACGAGTAAAGAGACTTGCCGGTAACGAGGTTGAACTAGGTATGGAGATACCGACGATCGAATCTCGGGCAAGTAACATACCGAAGAACAAAGGGAACGATATACGGGATTGACTGAATCCTTGACATAGAGGTTCGACCGATAAAGATCTTCGTAGAATATGTAGGAACCAATGTGGACTTCCAGGTCCCGCCATTGGTTATTGACCGTAGAGGTGTCTCGGTCATGTCTACATAGTTCTCGAACCCGCAGGGTCTGCACACTTAAGGTTCGGTGACGTTTCGGTAGTGTGGAGTTATGTATGGTGGTGACCGAAGGTTGTTCGGAGTCCCGGATGAGATCCCGGACGTCACGAGGAGCTCCGGAATGGTCCGGAGGTAAAGATTCATATATAGGAAGTCCCAGTTTGGTTTCCGGAAAAGTTTCGGGCTCATCGGTAGTGTACCGGGAGTATCGGTATTGTACCGGGAGTGCCGGTAGTGTACCGGAGGACCTCCGGGAGGGGTATTTCGACCCCAAGAGGTCCATGGGCTGTGGGAGAATAATAACCAGCCCTTAGTGGGCTGGGAAAACAGCCACAAAGGCCCATGGCGCAGGAGAGAAAGTCCTAAAGCAAAAAGTGGAAAATCAGCCAATAGGAGGCAATCCTACTCCAACTAGGATTGGAGGTGAAGTAGGATTGCTCCCACCTCCTATTTCGGCCGACCCAAAGGCCTTGGCTGCCTCTCCTCTCCTCTCCTCCTATATATACTAGTGGATTGGGTGGTTTTTGGACAGAATTTCCGGCCACGTGCTACCCGTTACACCGGTGCACAGTTTCTCCTCTAGATCGGTTTTCCGCAGCGCTTAGGCGAAGCCCTGCCGGAATCACTCCACCACCATCACCGGAGCGCCGTCACGCTGCCGGTGAACTCTCTCTCCTCTCCACCTCCTCTTGCTGGATCAAGATGGTGGAGATCGTCATCAAGCTGCACGTGTGCTGAACGCGGAGGTGCCGTCCGTTCGGCGCTAGATCGGAAGGACCGTGATCGAGATCGCGAGACGGTTCGTGATGTGATCACGGAACGGATCGTGATGAGTTCGCGGGATAGATCGTGATCAAGATCGTGAGATGGATCGTGATGAGATCGCGGGACGGATCGTGATGAGTTCACGGGACGGATCGTGATTGGATCGTGGGACGGATCGTGATGAGATCGCGGGACGCTCGGCGATTTGGATCGCGAAGATGTTCGACTACACCAACCGCGTTTCTTAACGCTTCCCGCTTAGCGATCTACAAGGGTATGTAGATCCACTCTCCCTCTCGTAGATGCTCATCACCATGGATAGGTTTGCGTGTGCGTAGGAAAATTTTTGTTTCCCATGCGACGTTCCCCAACAACCTTGACCATCTTTGATCAACGAGCTAGTTCACTAGAGGCATACTAGGGATAGAGTGTTGTCTATTTACCCACACATGTAATGTGTTTCCATTCAATACAATTATAGCATGGATAATAAACTATTATCATGAACAAGGAAATATGATAATAACTAATTTATTATTGCCTCCAGGGCATATTTCCAACATGCCGTGCAACGGAAGTAGAGTTAGGGCAGCACGTTCGTATGGTCTATCTCCTCCTCGTCCGATCTCCCTCGAAAAGTAGTTCCGATCTCTCTCGAACAACCAGTCGCCGGATCCCATGTATAGGTTCGCCGGAGCGACGCAATTGCACCGCCTCTAACGATATCCGCGTGTGTAGGAGGAATGCCCGTGCGGCGGACTGCTAGGTCCGATCACACGGTCGGCGGCAGCGAGTGGAGGTGGCTAGTTGCAACTCATGCAAAGCCCTAATGACGGCGCCAAAGCGATCAACCAGATGGGTGTGCCGCACCTCCACTATATATAGGCATCCGGCACGGGCTCAACTCTTGGGCCTTACACGGATCCTAAAGCCCACGTGTTTCTTCCTTTAAGCGCGCGACCCTTTAGATTCTTGTCCGCTTGGGCGCGCGTTAGATCACATCCGACTCGACCGGTCGGTAGAGGCCTCTAGCAAGACGTAGTCGAAGTTGGTTAGGCGAACCTATACTTCACACTTCTATTCCCTTTGCCACACGAAATATGTTGTCGTGCACAAGGCAATATGGTCATCCTTGTTGCAGCACAACCTCTTTCTCATAATCCTCATCGCATGGCCATGCTTATCCAGGCCGGATCACCCAAGGGGCCCAGAGTATATCTCTCCTAGTAGGAGGGGCAAATCCCATCTTGCTCGACCATGTCTTGCAGCATGGGTTTGGACAAGCCCGTAACCTACCTTTGTAACTACCCAGTCACGGAGTAGCGTTCGGTCGGTCCAAAGCAAGTCTGTCACCATCCCGAGTACATGCGCCAACTCAGGTCTTAGGACATAGAACATATGTTGTACTAGAGACTCGCAGATGACCTATCGCCGTGTCTCGTAGTTGGGTCTGTCCAACTCAGACTTTATCTCGACTCGGATCTAACTACGTCGAATCCGACCAGACCTTTCTGAGTCCATATTATCCGGCTCGCATCCAATGCTACATGGTCAGTGAGACCGGACCATCCACCGTGTCATATGCTAGTCTAACTGGCTACGCGTCCACACAACCCTTTCAACTAGGGACCATTTAGGACAGTCATCATACAATGCATAGTCTCACAAACAAGTCACATATTTGTTAATACACATCAATGATAATGTCCAAGCACTATCTTTATTCATAAACACATAGGAAATATAATCATACATGATTGCCTCTAGGGCATATCTCCAACAGCCTCCCACTTGCACTAGAGTCAATCAAATAGACATCGAATGCCCATAGCTCTAACGTGCCCCTCATGCTTGGGTTGTGGAACCGTCTTAGTCAACGGATCTGCAACATTTGCATCTGTATGAATCTTGCACAAATTGGTATCACCTTTCTCTACGAGCTTTCGTATCAAGTGATATTTTCGGTCTATGTGCCTGGTCTTGTGGTGTTGTCTCGGCTCCTTGGCCTGTTCGATGGCACCTGAATTATCGCAATAAAGGTCCAACGGTTTTGACCAGCCCAGGAACCCACCAACATCTTCTAGGAACTTCCGAATCCAAACACCTTCCTTTGCGGCTTCACAAGCCGCAATGTATTCGGCCTCTGTTGTGTAGTCGGCCACCGTATCTTGGTTGGAACTCGTCCAGCTCACTGCTCCTCCATTCATGACATACACGAATCCAGTTTGCAATCGATAATCATCCCTATCAGTTTGGAAACTAGCATCAGCGTAACCCTTTACGCAGATCTCCTCCTCACCTCCATAAACTAGGAACATGTCTTTAGTCCTTTTTAGGTACTTCAAGATAGTTTTCACCGCTTCCTAGTGACTCTCACCTGGGTCGGCCTGGTATCTGCTTGTTAAGCTTATTGCATAGGCAACATCAGGCCGTGTACATAGCATGGCATACATGATGGATCCAATTGCCGAGGCATATAGAATCCTACTCATCCGGTTTCGCTCATCAGAAGTCGTAGGACTCTGAGTCTTTATTAGCCTTACACCATGTGAGACGGGCAAGAACCCTTTATTGGCCTCACTCATGTTGAACCTCTTCAGCACTTTGTCTATGTATGTGCTCTGGCTTAAGCCGAGCAGACTCCTCGATCTATCTCTATAGATCTAGATGCCTAAAATGTACACTGCCTCTCCAAGGTCTTTCATCGAAAACTTGCCATTCAATGATTCCTTGATTGAGTTCAGCATCGAAACATCATTTCCGATCAGCAATATGTCATCCACATACAAGATCAGAAATACTACCGAGCTCCCACTAGACTTCTTGTATAAACAATAGTCCTCTTTGTTCTTGATGAAACCAAGGTCAACGATTATCATCAAAACGAATGTTCCAACTCCGAGTTGCTTTCCTCAATCCATAAATGGATCTCTTGAGCTTGCATATTTTACCACCATTAGTTGGATCAACAAAACCTTTAGGTTGTATCATCTATACATCCTATTTTAAATTTCAATGAAGGAAAGCCGTTTTGACATCCATCTGCCATATCTCATAATCGAAATATGCAGCTATAGCTAGTATGATCCTCACCTACTTTAGCATTGCTACCGGTGAGTAGGTCTTGTCATAGTCAATTCCTTGAACTTGTCCATAACCTTTAGCAACAAGCCGAGCTTTGTGGATCTGAACATTTCCATCCACATCGGTTTTCTTCTTAAAGACGCATTTGAAACCAATGGAAACTACGCCAGGTGGCGGATCAACCAAGTCCCAGACTTGATTGTCATCCATGGACTTTAACTCGGATCTCATGGCCTCTAGCCATGCCTCAGAATCTGGGCTCATCATCGCTTCCGCATATGTGGCCGGCTCATCGCTTTCTAGCAACAAAACGTCGCACACTCTGCGCAATCTTTCTGCCCTCCGTGGCTCTGGTGCCGAATCCACTACAGGTTCCCTGATCAACCCTGGTATGATCTCATCACCAGCCGAGTCGTCCCCGAGTGGCTCTCGAATTTCTTCAAGTTGCACCGTTCTCCCACTGGCCTCCCAATTGAGAAACTCTTTCTCTAGGCAATCCCCGTTCCGAGCAACAAACACTTTGTTCTCTTCTCGGTTGTAGAAGCTGTATCCTAAGGTTTCCCTCGGATATCCCACGAATATGCATTTATCCGACTTGGGTGTAAACTTGTTCAACATGATTTGCTTGACAAATGCTTCACAATCCCAAATCTTTAGAAAAGACGAACTAGGAGTCTTCCCAGTCCACATCTCATGTGGTGTCTTGTCAACGGATTTTGATGGCACCCTAGTAAGTGTGAAAGCTGCAGTTTCTAGAGCGTATCCCCAGAATGACAAGGGTAAATCCGATTTTCTCATCATCGATCGGACCATGTCCAACAAGGTTCGATCTCTCCGTTCTGACACACCGTTTCTCTGCGGCGTACCCGGAGGTGTGAGCTGAGGTACTATACCTCGGCTTTTCAGATGGTTATCAAACTCCTGGCTCATGTACTCACCTCCATGATCTGATCGTAGAAGTTTTATCGTCTTGTCGAGCTGATTTTCAACCTCGTTCTGAAACTCTTTGAACTTTTCAAAAGTTTTCGACTTGTGCCTCATCAAATAGATATATCCATATCTACTCAAGTCGTCGGTAAAAGGCACGAAGTACTGATAGCCACTTCTGGCTGTCATGCTCATTGGACCACACACATCACTCTGTATAAGCTCCAACAACTCGGACGCCCTCTTGCAACTCTTTGCAAAAAGGAGACTTAGTCATCTTGCCTAGCAAGCATGATTCGCATGTCTCGAACGACCCAAAGTTGGACGAAGTTAGGAGTCCATCATCATGGAGCTTCTTCATGCATTTCAGACTAATGTGTTCAAGCCGGCAATGCCAGAAGTATGTCGGATTTATCTCATTAGGCTTATGCCTCTTGACATTCAGGTTATAGACTGGTTCCATTTCTAGATTTAAAATAAATAGCCCATCTACTATGGGTGCATAGCCATGGAACATTCCATTCAAATAAAATGAACAACCATTGTCCTTTATATTGAATTCATAACCTTGACTTATCAAGCATGAGGCAGAAATAATGTTCTGACTAAGTGTGGGAATGTAATAACAATTATTCAATTCCAAAATAAATCCAGAAGGAAGCTTGAGATGCATCGTGCCGTCCTCCAACGCAGCAACTCTTGCTTTGTTGTTGACCTTGATGTCAATCTCCCCTTGTGCCACATGCCTAGTTCTTACCAGCCCCTGCATCGAGTTGCAAATATGAACAACCGATCCGGTATCAAATACCTAAGAGCTACTAGGTATGTCAGCAAGGTAAAATGTCTATAACATATGTAAGAAGTGTACCTTTGCCAGAAGAAGCATCTCCAGCCTTCTTGTCGTGCTCAGCAAGCCACTTGCTATAGTTCCTCTTCCAGTGAGCAGCTTCCTTGCAGTGAAAGAAAATGGTCTTTGAGTTTGCTCCGGACTTTGGCTCAGCGGCGGAGACAGCCTTCTCCGTGCCCTTTCCCTTACCCTTTTTATTGGACCAACTCTTCTTGACCTTAGCCTAGTTCTGCACCATCAACACTTGATGCGTGCCTTTCTTACTATCTTGCTCTGCCACCTTGAGCATCCCATGCAATTCAGTGAGCTTCTTATCCATGCCATGCATATGATAGTTCGAGACGAACGACCCATAGGTAGGTGGAAGAGAACCCAAAATTGCATCCGTGGATAGCTCCTCCCCAAGTGGGAAGCCTGACCGATCCAAAGCTTGCACGTACCCGATCATCTTGATCACATGTGGGCTCAGTGGATCACCCTCCTTCAGCTTACAATCCGTCAAGGACTGCCAGACGTTGAACCTTTCGGTCCTAGCCTGCACCTGAAACAAGCTCTTCAAACTCTCGATCATATCGAAATCCTGAATGTTTTCGAAATGCTATTACAAATCGGGCTCCATACAAGCCAGCATGAGGCAGCTGATCTCGTTTGATTCATCAATGAGTTTCTAGTGGGCATGCTTGGTTGTGGCGTTAGCATTCTTGGCAAGTTCCTCTGGAAGTGGATCCTCTAGAACATGTTCCTTTTTATCGTGCTTGAGAACCATTCTCAGATTTGTATACCAGGTGGTAAAGTTTGTTCCATTCAGTTTATCCTTTTTCAGAATTGATTTCAATGCAAAGTTGGGTTGAGCAGATGGTTCCATTGATCTACAACAGAAAATATGCAATCACTAAGCAATGTGTTTATGTAGAGTAATTCAAGCCTTAAATAGAACTACTCCCACTGAAGCCAGCATCCCTCCGCAAACTCTCAATGATTCAAGACCCGTCTAGTGCGAGCGACTAGTGAGCTTTCGCATCACTGATATCCAACTTGCCTATTTGGTAAGCAACTCCTTGCTAATCGTATCTCTATACGACTCTGTCGGTTGGGTAGGTATCTCATACCCCGACTCCCAACCTTCTCTACCACAAGGCCCAAAACCGTTTCGATAGCCTTGTCAAGTTAACCCGATGCAGTGCATGTCCGTGTCCGACACGAACCCTCCAGTTCAAGGACACCTAGTAGCACCTCAATTTTATGAGCCCACCACTAGACATACTTGACGTGCGAAGGTACAACATCCGGAATTGCAATATGCTTGATATTAATGAGGGATCTTTCTACCATACTAACATGCATAGAAACAAGAAGCAATATCAATCACATATAAACATAAATATGTGAAATAGTATGGCTCTTTCATGGACATCCTTTCAGGTCGGCTCCAACTCCGATGACCAGGGCGGAACTCGATCTTGTCCGTCTCGCCAGGATGCCAAAGCCTCCCACTTGATCTCTGTCCTCCAACTACTACAACTAGTAATGAATTTACATAGAATTACAAGTCGACACGCAGGTCGTTATACAATATAATGATAGCACTTTGGCTCCTGCCGGCTGACAATCATGACACCAGGTCATGTTAAATTACACACATGCATCATATACATATGAGCCATACTATTCACATCAAACGTGCAAAACAAACTTATGCATACAATCACATTCTAACGGTTTGTGTGATTGTGTATGAAATACAAGGCGCTACGCACACTGCAGTCCTGCTAGCCGGTTAGCAGGACTATCTTTATTCATAAACACATAGAAAATATCATCATACATGATTGCCTCTAGGATATATCTCCAACACACGCCGCCGCCGTCCCTGCTACAGCCCTCCCCGGGTCACCGAGGCGGACGGCGTCAGACGGCCCGAGTGCCTCCTCATCGCTATCGAGGATGACGATGTCGCCCTCCTCGTGGTCACTACGTCGAGCGCCGATCTCCTCGAGGGCGTGGCGCTTGCGCTCCATTTCCCCCCGGACGTAGTCGTCCCGCGCCCATTTGAGGGTGGTCTCCTCGTGGGCGGCCATGTCGAGCTGCTCCTATTTGACGACGAGTGGCGGCGCCGCTGGCTCCGGCTCTGTCTTCGGCCTAACCTGGCAAGGATGGCCACGGGAAGGGGGAGGGTTGGTGGCGGCGGCCCTCGTTTATGGTTAGGGTGCCGCTATGCCTGAGCAACGTATCTTGGGGCTCGGCCTTCACGGCGGCGAGCGGCATCCATGTGCCGAAGGAGTGGGAGCCAGAGGACGAAGACGACGTGTCGGCCATGCGCCTCGGCCGCCACGAGGAGCCGCTCCAGCGCGAGAAGGACGACGACAGATACTCCATCCGCAGCGAGTTGCCGCCGTCGATGTGCTCGAGGATGGCCCTCGAGGGTTCGCTTGGGGAACGCCCCACCATTTCCGCCGCCCCTCGAAGTTGTGGCGCCCACAACATGTCGGAGCACCATTCGTGAAGGTGAGTTGTTCCTCATGGCGGCGCTCAAAGTACGCCGTCCACCGGTTGTGGTTGTTAGGGGCGTACCTCGGCTGTTGGCATGCGCTCTCCGTCAACGACGACCGGATCCGCGCAATCTCGACCCGCCGTTCAGCACCGGAGGGCGGCGGTGGCCCGATACTCTGCCGACGCTAAGCCTCCACGAGCTTGGCACCCGCATGTCAGGTGGCGTAGGGTACTCCGCCTCGTAGAGGAGCCGAGCTTCCGCCTCGTGCAGGTGGCGGCGGTCGAAGCCGTTGGCCGCCGCTCCGTCGCCTGGGAAGCGCTCGACCATGGATCGCGAGAGGCAGAGGCTTGAGACGGGGGAGAGGAGGTGCGCAGATAGCGAAGAAGGTAATAGTGGCGTCGGCGGTGAGAGGGAGAGGCTATGGGCGAGAGAGTGTGTGCGGCCATCGGCGGGGGAGGGGTGGCTTTTATAGCGGCGGGAGGGGCCGCATGGCCGGGAAGGGGCGGGACGCGCGTCGACGCTCCTTCACTACACCGCCCGTGAGGAATCAATGGAAGGTTGAACGGCGACAGCCTTCGCATTGATTCCCGCGGGAAACCGAGGCGATGAGGACGACGATGGCACCTTGTCGCTGACTCGGCGGTTCCACATGATTTTGTGCCAAAATCGTTTTCCCCGGTGCCCCAGATGCCCCTCCCCCCCAACGCGTTAGGTTCGGCCTGGGTCCGTCGACGTCAATTTCGATCCTAACCGATGAAAATTGGGTTCCTGAAAACACGACTGAGTCGATTTCCCCACCCGAAAATAAAAAAGGACTTGGGGGCCTGCTGGGGAGGGGGGCGGGTGGAGATGCTCTGACACGGGCGTCAGCGGACTGGTCAAAAACTTAAGCCGGTCGCGCAGGAGCCATAGATTAAATTCCTCTTGGCCGTTTGATCCTCCACTACATGCGCCTAGGAAAACGGCGTCTCCCGCATCTCTGGCTCACACGCGCGCATGGGGAAAAGAAACTGCACCCAAGTCTCTCACTCTTGCTCACGTGGGCGGTTGAATCTCCCTGCTCACTTCGCTGCACCTCCGCAACCCAGACCAACAAACAGTGTCGCGTTGTGGGCATATAGCATGGATGCCGATCTCGTCGCCCCGGCTCGCCGGCACTTCCAGCAGCAGCTCGCCGTAGTGGTAGTCGTGCTCTCCGCCGTCGTAGAGACCGCCATGATCATAGCCCCTCGGTCGCCGTGTTCTATCGCGTGGAGCCGTTGTTGCACCACTCCGGCCACGGCATTCCCGCGCGTGGCCGCCACCGTCCAAGCATTTTGGTTGTCGCGTGCCCAGCGCAACGACCGTGGTTGCAGCATCCCATTACACTGTTGTATCACGCGGCACGGCGGCCGTCAAGGTCCCGATCACGCAGCTGCCATAGCTCCAGCACATGCTCACTACCGTCATAGCACGCCACGGCCACCGTAGTAGCATCCGGGTCACACAGTTGTAGCACCGCCCTTGCCAGTTGCAGGTCGCCGCGTTACTGGACATAACAATGTTGCACGCCACCTCGTCGAATTTCTGGTCGCCGTGTCGTCCGCCGTAGCATGTGGTCTTGCCGGTGACAATATCCCCGCCTGGCCGGTTGTAGCACGCTGTTTTGCCGTGTCTCTGGTTGTCGGCCGCTGCTTCTTCTGTCGTGGCATGTTGTTGCAGCTCGTCATGTTGCCGGTCACAACTCACAACATCCCACCTGGCAGGTTGCAGCATGCTGCTTTGCTGTGTCTCTGGTTGTCGGCCGCGGTGTCGCCAATAGTAGCATGCCGCCTTGCCGGTTGCACCGGCACAACTGGCGGGAGGCATCCCGTGTTGCCGCTAGCTATTGTCCGATCCCCGGCTTGTAGCAGAGAGGGACGGGAAGTTACCTTGCAGAGCGGTTGCCCTTGCGTCGCTCTTGTTTTCCGGCTCGTCGTCCATTGTCACCCTTGTAGTTGCCCTGCTTCCTAGCAGCATCTTTCATCACCACGCCAGAAGTTGGGCATCATTTGCTTAACGCTTTTGAAAGAGGCACACATGACTGGATGTGCGTTCTTGTGACTTTCTCGAGTAGACAGTGCATGTCGGGGGGGGGGGGGGGTCCCGCGCGCTCTTTTGGTTCTTTTCTGTTTCACTTTTTTCTTTTTTAAAATAATTTGGGATTTTAAAAAATTCAAATATATCAGTAAATTTTAGAAATTTCTTAAAGAAATCACAAAATGCTTCATGGAATCAAAAAAGTACGTTATTTTGAAATAATGTTTGCATGCTCAGAAAAATGCTCACGATTTTGGACAAAATGTTTGGGAAATTAAATAATGCTCATGATTTTGAAATAATGTTCGTGCATACTAAAAATGTTCACGATTCATAAATTTTTCATGAATATATAAAAAAATGTTCACGGACATTTAAAATGTTCATGCAGTACAAAACAAGTTCAGCGATTCAAAAAATGTTAGACTGATTTTAAAAATCCATGATTTAGGAACTAATTCATGAATTTCAAAAAAAGTTCATCAAAACAAAAAAATGTTCGTGAATTTAGAAATTGTGAAATTTTTGAAATATTTACCGATCTAAAAAATGTAGATGAGTTTCAAAAAATATTCACAGTTTCAAAAAATGTTCGTAAGTATGTATAAAAGTTCTTGAATTCAGAAATGCTTACTATTTAAAAATGTTCGAAATTCATACAAAAATGGTCATGATTTCAAAAAATGCTCATGAAATTCAAAAAATGTTCAAGATTCAATAAGATGGTCACAAACTTGAAAGATCTTTGCTAAAAATAAAATTGAAATGAAAAAAAGTAAAAGGTAAACAAACGAAAAAAAGGAAAGCTAGAAGGAAAACAAAAAAAGGGTGCAAGGAAGGTTCTAGAACCTTCTCCAAACTAGTGAGGAATAAACACTAAAATGGGCTGGCCCAAACTATCGATTGGGCGTTGGAGGGGTGCGCGCTAGGTCACTCACGCACAACCTACGTGCCAAATAGGGATCCCCGTGTGTGGGAGAGGATGAAGAACATAAAGAAAGAAATGTGATGGTGAGAAAGAGCGGGCTCGAAATTGCATGAAGATAAGGTCACAGGGCCTACGAGAGTAAGCGTGGAGTGAGTAAGGGGACCGGCACAAGATCGTAGCCGGCCGGCCGATTATAATTGTTTCCTAGTCTTCTTTTTTTGTTTGGTGTAGAAAAATAGAGTAAACATCTTCTAAGAAGAAAAAATAGTTTGAAATATGCATCACATGAGCAAGATATAATGTATTATTAAGTCAAAATAATGACAAAAGAAAAATCAGGAACATTCGAAGAAATCAAATCATGTAGGTATAAAAAACTCTAGGAAGAAAGACCTGCAAAAACAGAACAAACAGAAGATACCATCGAAGAAAATGCTTAGATCCTGAAACAAATTTCATGGCTGCATCATCGTGATTATACCATAATTATACACGACAAGTGAATCTATCATACCATAACTATACCCGTAGAAAAACTATACACGACAATAGAATTTATTAATGCCGGAACCTTCTACGGAACGGCTAATGAATTGTGTTGTTCTATCACGTAGAGTAGCAGTGGAGAAAGGACAAGAATAGCCTTGACTGCGAAAATAGATACCCTCCAGTTCTTTTTATTCCGCACATAAAATTTGTCTTCAGTTAAATTTTATGGAGTTTGACAAATTTTATGAAAAAAATATCAATATTCACAATTCAAAATTACTGTCATTAGATGCATCATAAATTTAGTTTTCATATAGTACAACTTTAGCATTATAGAGGTTGATAATTTTCATATAAATATGGTAAAACAGTATAAATTTGGCTTCGGAAAAATCTTATATGCAAAGGAAAAAGGACCGGAGGAGTATGTAACATCGATGAGGCTTAAATGTAACTAGATACATGACAAACCCGTGAAGAAATGACTAATGAATCAAAAGTGTACTTCTGAAAAAATACTATAAAAATATTTAGTTCAAAATTTCAATCAATTCAAAATTGTTCTTGGGACAAATAACATCAAATATGTCACTGAAGTTCCCGCAAAAAAAAAGTAGCATTGAAAGTTAGAGCAGAAAAAAAGCTACAAAATGCTTTAGAAAATAGCATTCTTAGCCCAAATGTTAATGTACGAACATAAGCCAGAGCGACTCCCACGAGACGTGGCAGCTGACGAGGACATGTACCTGGGGTACGGTTCTAGGCCTGACCTACATACCCTATCTAAGAGCACTATATTGCAGGACTTAAAGATTACAAGAGAAATTCCGACTGGATTTACCATGGTGTTCAAGTCACTCGACATTCATCCACTCGGAAGCTTCTCCCTTCACTCGACAGTCACCGGTCACTCGGAAGACCTCACTTCCAGTCGACGCCAGAAGACCAGAAGCCACTCCTGGGAGGCCAACGAGCAGTCGTTAAGTCAGTCTTCATTAGTAGCAATTATGATGTACGTTTCCAGTAACGCTCGTCTTTATACCCACGATCGAACCCTTGGATGCCTCACACTTATGAGGGGTAGCATACTCTATATAAGCCGCCCCTCCCCTCTGGCACAAGGGTTCGCAGCCCCAGTAACTCACACTCTCCACACGATAAAAGCTCCCGAGCACTGAGACGTAGGGCTGTTACCTCTACGAGAGGGGCCTGAACTCATACATCCGTGTGTACATCCTCGCCGTAGCTAGAGCTCTGGCCTTTCCTTTCGTACCCCTAACTTCTACTGTCAGTCTCGTTCCCACGACAGTTGGTGCCCACCGTGGGGCAGGCATCTAAGCGACTTCCGGTGAGGTTGCATTTTTTCCCCTTTGTCATGTCTTCTAGTGGTGTTTTCTTCCTAGGCCACGAGATCCGTTTCAGAGCGATCACCTTCATCGCCGATGATTCAGCATGGCTCCAAGAAGCGCCTCTCAACGTCGAGGCGCTCTCAGTCCGCAGGGCCGCGCACTTCCGCGCGAGCTCCTGCGACGTGCTTCCGCGACAGCCGTCGACCCCATACTCTTTGGCTATCCTCGCTATTCGCCGTCGCAAGCGATCCGGTCGATCACGGCTCTAGCGCCGGGTGATTCATGCGGTGGCCCGCCAAGTTTCATATCCACATATTGCGGCGATCGAACCCGCCGAGTCACTTCACGGCGTGTTCAAGTCGGACTCCGATCAGTCTGATGTTCCCTCTGAGTGCGAGAGTTGCGATCCTGCAACGGAGGTACTTATGGATGGTTCTCATCAGAGCCCGCCACCAGGCTTCGGCCACAGCAGGCGAGAGACTGGTGGACCGTCGAGTGAGAAGCCGTGCCGCGATGAGGTGGTCCTCCATACACCCATCGTCGATGTGACCGCTGAAGCTCAGGCCTTGGAGGCCACACGCATTCGGCTCGAAGAGCTCTAGAGGAAACTCGACGAGCGCGCTCGCTAGTGTCTACCAGCTCCCAGTCGACGCCAGCAACAGCTGTTTCTGAGTGGTTCATGGAACAACGTTGAGGTATATCGTACTCCAGTTTTAAATGTTGCAGCTATAGCTAGGATAACAGATTCCATCCAGCCGTCATGACGAGAGGCTGGCAGAGGGCTGCTACAGATTAGAGCATTGCTTGATGCAGCGCAGCGTCAGAATTCTGTTGTTTCACAGTCGCACAATAGGATTCACATTAATTCACCAAAAGCAGAGACTGTTCAGTCGGCACATAGTCCTGGATCGCCCTTCAATCATAGGGTCGGAGGTTTTCGTGAGGATCAGTACAGAGATCAGTTTCACCGTGATGACAACCGTCGAGTGCCCACTCCTCCGCGGGGTGGTCCTCACGTGCCCCGGCACCAGGACGAAAGGCGCTCGTTTGGTGATGAGCGGAACGCAGGGTTTGATGCTCGAAGTCTCCTCACTCAGAGGATAATCGACAGAGGCAGAGCCCACAGGGATGCGTATGATAGAGATTTTCCAAGTGGAAGCACCACTGTTATTTCTAGTCCTGAGTGCTTCAGCAGGGCTATTCGTTCTGCAGAGATTCCCCCCAACTTCAGGTTGGCGGCCGGGATCGGCAAGTTTTCTGGCGAGTCAAAGCCAGAAACATGGTTGGAGGATTACTGAGTGGCTTTTCAGATTGGTGGTGGTAATGGTAACATTGCAATGAAGCATTTGTCCTCGATGTTAGATGGTTCGGCTCGTGCATGGCTGAATCACTTGGCTCCTTCTAGCATCCACTGATGGGAAGATCTCGCCCGAGTGTTCATTAGAACGTTCGAGAGCACTTGCAAGTGTCCTATTGGTCTGATTGATCTGCAGCATTGTGTTTGGAAGCCCAACGAGACTTTGAGAGATTACATTCAGCGCTAGTCCAATCTGCATCATACAGTGGAGAATGTTTTCGAGCATCAGGCTGTTTGTGCTTTCAAGGCTGGAGTGAAATACAGGGAGCTCTATCTGAAGTTTGGGCGAACAGGCGATATTTCGCTAAGAAAAATGATGGAAATTGCCACTCGGTATGCTAATGGTGAAGAAGAAGACCGCCTCCACAACGGCAGTCGAAAACGATGCCGGCGTCAATTCCAGTCAGAAGCAGAAGTGGAAGGCTAATGGCCCTGTCCAGGCAGAGGCAGCCGCTCTGGCGGCCCAAGGGAAAAACAAGGGGAAGTCCAAGGGACAATTCAACCCCAAGAAAGGAAAGAACCAGTCAGGGACTGACGTGTTGGATTTACCGTGTGCAATCCACACAAGGAAAGATGAAGAAGGCAATCTGATATTGCCCGAGCATACCACTCGGTAGTGTCCACTGTTGATCCAGCAGTTCAAGGGGGCCCCGTCGAGTGAGAAAACCCCAGACAAGGATGATGATGAAGACAAAGAAATGTTTCCTGATGTCAATGCTACATTGATGATTTTTGCGGATGTTGAAAGCAAGAGTCGACTGAAAGGTCATAAACAGCGAAGTCAACATGGCCGTGCCCACAACTTCCACTTACCTCAAGTGGTCTCAGTATGCCATCCCATTTGATCAGACGGATCATCCTGCTCATGTGGCAACTCCCGGTCGGCAGGCTTTGGTGGTCGATCATGTTGTGGGGGGCACTCGACTCCGCAAGGTCCTCATGGACAGTGGTGTTGGAAATATGCCCTAGAGGCAATAATAAATTAGTTATTATCATATTTCCTTGTTCATGATAATCGTTTATTATCCATGCTATAATTGTATTGATCGGAGACTTAGATGCATGTGTGGATACATAGACAAAACCATGTCCCTAGTATGCCTCTAATGGACTAGCTCATTGATCAAAGATGGTTAAGGTTTCCTAGCCATGGACATGAGATGTCATTTGATAACGGGATCACATCATTAGGAGAATGATGTGATGGACAAGACCCAAACTACAAATGTAGCATATGATCGTGTCAGTTTATTGCTATTGTTTTCTGCATGTCAAGTATATGTTCCTATGACCATGAGATCATGCAACTCACGGACATCGGAGGAGTGCCTTGTGTGTATCGAACTTCGCAACGTAACTGGGTGACTATAAAGGTGCTCTACAGGTATCTCCGAGGATGTCTGTTGAGTTGGCATGGATCAAGACTGGGATTTGTTACTCCGTGTGACGGAGAGGTATCTTAGGGCCCACTCGGTAATACAACACCACAACAAGCCTTGCAAGCAATGTGAGTAAGTGTTAGTCACGGGATCTTGTATTACGGAATGAGTAAAGAGACTTGCCAGTAACGAGGTTGAACTAGGTATGGAGATACCGACGATCGAATCTCAGGCAAGTAAACATACCGAAGAACAAAGGGAACATCATACGGGATTAACTGAATCCTTGACACAGAGGTTCGACCGATAAAGATCTTCGTAGAATATGTAGGAACCAATATGGGCATCCAGGTCCCGCTATTGGTTATTGACCGTAGAGGTGTCTCGGTCATGTCTACATAGTTCTCGAACCCGCAGGGTCTGCACACTTAAGGTTCGGTGACGTTTCAGTAGTATAGAGTTATGTATGATGGTGACCGAAGTTTGTTTGGAGTCCTGGATTAGATCCCGGACGTCACGAGGAGCTCCAGAATGGTCCAGAGGTAAATATTGATATATAGGAAGTCCCATTTTGGTCGCCGGAAAAGTTTCGGGCTAATCGGTAATGTACCGGGAGTGCCGGTAATGTACCGAGAGACCACCGGGAGGGGTATTTCGACCCAAGAGGCTTCATGGGCTGTGGGAGAGTAAATACCAGCATTTTGTGGGCTGGTGGAAGTCCCACACAAGGCCCATGCGGCTAGGAGAAAAAGCCCAAAGGGAAAAAGGTGGAAAAAGGCCAAAAAAAGGAGGAATCCTAGTCCTACTAGGATTGGAGGAGGAGTCCTCCTCTCCTCCCCACTTTGGTCGACCCAAGGGCTGGCTTTTTGTCAGCCAAGACTTCTCCTCCTCTCCTCCTATATATAATAGAGGATTTTAGGGTTTTGGCACAGAATTTTCAGCCACGTGCTACCCATTCCTCTAGTGCATAGTTTCTCCTCTAGATCGATTTTCTGCAGTGCTTAGGCGAGGCCCTGCCGGAATTGCTCCACCACCATCGCCAGAGCGCCGTCACGCTGCCGGTGAACTATTCTTTCTCTCCACTTCCTCTTGCTGGATCAAGACGGTGCAGATCGTCAACAAGCTACACGTGTGTTGAACGCGGACGTGCCGTCCGTTCGGCGCTAGATCGGAAGGCCCGTGATCAAGATCGCGAGACGGTTCGTGACGAGTTCGCGGGACGGATCGTGATGAGTTCGCGGGACGGATCGTGATCAAGATCACGAAACGGATCGTGATGAGTTCGTGGGACGGATCATGATGAGTTCATGGGACAGATCGTGATGAGATCGCGGGACGCTCGGTGATTTGGATCGCGAAGACGTTCGACTACACCAACCGCGTTTATTAACGCTTCCCGCTTAGCGATCTACAAGGGTATGTAGATCCACTCTCCCTCTCGTAGATGCTCATCACCATGGATAGATCTTGCGTGTGCGTAGGAAATTTTTTGTTTCCCATGCAATGTTCCCCAACAGTGGCATCATGAGCTAGGTCTATGTGTAGATGAGATCTCGAGTAGAACACAAAAGGTTTGTGGGCGTTGATGCTTAGATTGCTTCCTCCCTTGGTCGGATTTTGGTTCAGCGGTATTGTGAGATGAAGCGGCCCGGACCAACATTACTCATACGCTTACGAGAGACCGGTTCCCTCGACCGCAACTTGTTGCATAGATGGCTTGCGGGTGCCAGTTTCTCTCACTTTAGTTGGATCGGATTCGACAAAGGCGGTCCTTGAGAAGGTTGAAAAGAAACTAGTGTATCACCGTTGTGGTTTTTGCGTAGATGAGAATTGTTCTTGCTAGATACCCGTAGCAGCCATGTAAATGCAACAACAATTAGAGGACGTCTAACTTGTTTTTGCAGGGTATGTTGTGATATGATATGGCCAATTACATGATGTGATATATGTGATGTATGAGATGATCATGTGATGTATAGATTATCATGACTTGCATATCGATGAGTACGGCAACCAGTAGGAGCCATAGAGTTGTCTTTAATTATTGTATGACCTGCGTGTCAATCATTAAGCGCTATGTAATGCTTTACTTTATCGCTAAATGGTAGCAATAGTAGTAGGAGCATGGTGGGTGCGACAACCCCGATGGCGACACGTTGATGGAGATAAAGATGATGGAGATCATGGTGTCATGCCGGTGACGATGGAGATCATGCCGATGCTTTCATGATGGAGATCAAAAGCACAAGTTCATGGCCATATCATGTCACTTATTATTCGCATGTGATGTTAATCCTTTTATGCACCTTGTTTTGCTTAGGACGATGGTAGCATTATAAGGTGATCCCTCACTTAATTTCAAGATAAATTGTGTTCTCCCCGAGTGTGCACCGTTGCGAAAGTTCGTCGTGTTGAGACACCACGTGATGATCGGGTGTGATAGACTCTACATTCACATACAACGGGTGCAAGCCAGTGTTGCACATGCAGAACACTCGGGTTAAACTTGACGAGCCTAGAATGTACAGACATGGCCTCGGAACACAAGAGACCGAAAGGTCGAACATGAGTCATATAGTAGATATGATCAACATGATGATGTTCGCCATTCTAACCACCTCAACTCACGTGATGATCGGACTTGAGTTGGTGAATTTGGATCATGTATCACTCGAATGACCGGAGGGATGTCAATTTGAGTGGGAATTCTTAAGTAATATGATTAATTGAACTCATTATCATGAACATAGTCAGTAGTGTCTTTGCAAATTATGTTGTAGATTACTTGCTTGCGCTGTAGCTCCCTTGAATTTTTATATGTTCCTAGAGAAATAGAGTTGAAAGATGATGGTAGCAATATCTGAGGATTGTCCTCATTGCTGCACAGAAGGCTTATGTCCTTAATGCACTGCTCGGTGCACCAAACCCTCTAGCATTGTTTGTAGATGTTGTGAACATCTGACATGAACGTTTTGTTAACTACTTGATAGTTTAGTGCGTCATGCATTACATCTTAGAATTGAGGCTCCGAAACGTTTTGAACGTCATGGAACATATGAGACGTTCTAAGAGCTGAAATTAGGATCTCAAGCTCGTGCCCATGTTGCGAGATATGAGATCTCCAACAAGATTCTTTGCCAATAAGATGAAAGAGAATAGCTCAATCGTTGAGCATGTGCTCAGATTGTCTGGGTGCTACAATCGCTTGAATCGAGTGGGAGTTGATCTTCCAGATAAGATAGTGATTGATATAGTTCTCCAAGTCACTGTCACTAAAGCTACTAGAACTTGGTGATGAACTATAAGACGCTAGGGATAGAAATAATGATCCCTGAGCTATTCGCGATGTTTGACACTGCGAAGGTAGAAATCGAGAAGGAGCGTCAAAGTGTTGATGGTTAGTTAAAACCACTAAGTTTCAAGAAGGGCAAGAGCAAGGAGGGAAACTTCATGGATAGCAAGTCAGTTGCTGCTCCAGTGAAGCAACCCAAAGTTGAACTCAAACCCGAGACTAAGTGCTTCGATTATGAGGAGAGCGGTCGCTGAAGTGGAACAACCCTAGATACTTGGTAGATAAGAAGGCTGGCAACGTCAATAGAAGTATATTTGATATACGTGTTATTGATGTGTACCTTGCTAGTACTCCTAGTAGCACCTGGGTATTGGATACCGGTTCGGTTGCTAAATGTTAGTGACTCAAAATAAAAGCTACGAAATAAACGGAGAACTAGCTAAGTGTAAGGTGACGATGTGTGTTGGAAATGTTTCCAAGGTTGATGTGATCAACATCGCACGCTCTCTCTACCTTCGAGATTAGTGATGAACCTAAAATAAATGTTATTTGGTGTTTTTTGCGTTGAGAATGAACGTGATTAGATCATGTTCATTGCAACACGGTTATTCATTTAAGTTAGAGAATAATGGTTATTCTATTTACATGAATAATACCTTCAATGGTCATGCACCCAGTGAGAATGGTTTGTTGAATCTTGATCATAGTAATACACATGTTCATAACATTGATGCCAAAAGATGCAAAGTTAATAATGATAGTACCACATACTTGTGGCACTGTCGCTATATGTCATATTGGTATAAAGCACATGAAGAAACTCCATGCTGATGGATCTTTGGACTCATTCGATTTCGAATCGGTTGAGACATGCGAACCATGCCTCTTGGTCAAGATGACTAAGGACCCCGTTTTTGTTTTGATGAAGCGGGCAAGTGATTTATTGTAAATCATACATGTTGATGTATGCAATCCAATGAGTCTTGTAGCGTGCGGTGGATATCGTTATTTTCTTACCTTCACTGATGATTTGAGTAGATATAGTGTATATTTACTTAATGAAACACAAGTCTGAATCGTTTGAAAGGTTCAAGCAAATTCAGAGTGAAGTTTAAGATCGTCATGACAAGAAGATAAAGATGTTTGCGATATGATCGTGGAGGTGAATATCTGAGTTACGAGTTTGGCATACAACTTTAGACAATGTGAAAATTGTTTCACAACTCACGCCACCTGGAACACCATAGTGTGATGGTGTGTCCGAACGTCATAGTCGTGCTCTATTGGATATGGTGCATGCTATGATGTCTCTTATTGTTTTATTACTATATTTTTGGGGTCATGCATTATAGACAACTACATTCACTTTAAATAGGGCACCATCTAAATCCGTTGAGATGACACCGTGTGAATTATGGTTTGATAGAAACCTAAGCTGTCATTTCTTAACATTTGGGGTTGCGACGCTTGGGTGGAAAATGTTTTCACCTAATGAGCTCGAACCCAAAGAGGACAAATGCATCTTCATAGAATACCCTAAGAACAATTGGCTGAACCTTCTATCTCAGATCCTAGCATAAAATGTTTGTTGCTAAAACTGGGTCCTTTCTCGAGAAAAAGTTTCTCTTGAAAGAATTGAGTGGGAGGAAGATAGAACTTGATGAGGTTATTGAACCTCTGTTTCAACCAGAGAGTAGCGGAGCGCATAAAGTTGTTTCTGTAAAGCCTATGTTAGTTGAAGAGGAAGTTAATGATGATGATCATGAAGCTTCGGATCAAGTTACTATCAAATGTTGTAGGTCGACAAGGATGTGTACTGCTCCTAAGCGGTACGACAACCCCGTCTTGGAGGTCATGTTGTTGGACAACGATGAAACCTACAAGCTGTGGAGAAGCGATGATGGGCCCAGATTCCGATAGATGGTTAGAGGCCATGAAATCCGAGAAAGGATCCATGTATGAAAACCAAGTATAGACTTTGGTAGACTTGCTCGTTGGACGGCAGGTCGTTGAGTACATATGGATGTTTAAAATGAAGATAGACGCTCACGGTGAATGTCACCATTAGTAAAGCTCGACTTGTTGCAAAGAAGTTTACGACAAGTTCAAGGAGTTGACTACGATGAGACTTTCTCACTTGTAGCGATGCTAAAGTCTGTTGGAATTATGTTAGTAGTTGCTGCATTTTTCAATTATGAAATCTGGCAGATGGATGTCAAAACATCGTTTCCTTAACGGTCTACTTGAGGAAAAGTTGTATGTGATACAACCAAAAGCTTTTGTCAGTCCTAAGGATGCTAAAAGGTGTGCAAGCTTCAGTGATCCTTCTATGAACTGAAGCAAGCGTCTCGGAGTTGGAATATACACTTTGATGAGCTGATCAAAGTTTTTGAGTCTATACAAAGTTTTTGAGAAACTTGTATTTGCAATAAAGTGAGTGGGAGCACTATAGAGTTTCTGATAAGTATATGTGGATGACATATTGTTGATCGGAAATGATGTAGAATTTTTGGAAAGCATAAACGGTTGTTTGAAAAGAGTTTTTCAAATGAAGACCTGTATAAAGCTACCTAATTGTTGAGCATCAAGATCTATAGAGATAGATCAACATGCTTGATGAGACTTTGGATGAGTACATACCTTGACAAGATTTTGAAAGAGTTCAAAATGAATTAAGTCAGAGAGAAGTGTTCTCGCCTGCTTTGTAAGGTGTGAAGTTGAGTGAGACTCAAAGCTTGACCATGGCAGAAGAAAGAGAAAGGACGAATGTCATCCGCTATACCTTAGCCATAGGCACTATATAGTATGCCATGCTGTGTACCGCACCTGTGTGTGCCTTGCCATGAGTCCGTCAAGGGGTACAAGAGTGATCCAGGAGTGGATCACTGGACAGCGGGCAAGATTATCCTTAGTAACTAAAAGACTAAGGAGATGTTTCTCGATTATGGAGGTGATAAAGAGTTCGTCGTAAAGAGTTACGTCGATGCAAGCTTTAAACACCAATCCGGATGACTCATAGTAGCAATCTGGATACATATAGTGGAGCAACCATTCGGTATAGTACCAAGTGGAGTGTGGTAGCAGTGTTTACAGTTAGACATAGAGATTTGCAAAGTACACACGGATCTGAATGTCGCAGACCCATTGACTATAAAGACCTCTCTCACATGCAAAGCATGATCGAGCCCCAGAACTCATTGGGTGTTAGATTCATAACAATGCGAAGCACATGGTGATGTGAACTAGATTATTGACTCCAGTGCAAGTGGGAGACTGTAGGAAATATGCCCTAGAGGCAATAATAAATTAGTTATTATCGTATTTCCTTGTTCATGATAATCGTTTATTATCCATGCTATAATTGTATTGATCGGAGACTTAGATGCATGTGTGGATACATAGACAAAACCATGTCCCTAGTATGCCTCTAATGGACTAGCTCGTTGATCAAAGATGGTTAAGGTTTCCTAGCCATGGACACAAGATGTCATTTGATAACGGGGTCACATCATTAGGAGAATGATGTGATGGACAAGACCCAAACTACAAACGTAGCATATGATCGTGTCAGTTTATTGCTACTGTTTTCTGCATGTCAAGTATATGTTCCTATGACCATGAGATCATGCAACTCACGGACATCGGAGGAGTGCCTTATGTGTATCAAACGTCGCAACGTAACGGAGTGACTATAAAGGTGCTCTACAGGTATCTCCGAGGGTGTCTGTTGAGTTGGCATGGATCAAGACTGGGATTTGTTACTCTGTGTGACGGAGAGGTATCTCAGGGCCCACTCGGTAATACAACATCACAACAAGCCTTGCAAGCAATGTGACTAAGTGTTAGTCACGGGATCTTGTATTATGGAACGAGTAAAGAGACTTGCCGGTAACGAGCTTGAACTAGGTATGGAGATACCGATGATCGAATCTCGGGCAAGTAAACATACCGAAGAACAAAGGGAACATCATACGGGATTAACTGAATCCTTGACATAGAGGTTCGACCGATAAAGATCTTCGTAGAATATGTAGGAACCAATATGGGCATCCAGGTCCCGCTATTGGTTATTGACCGTAGAGGTGTCTCGGTCATGTCTACATAGTTCTCGAACCCGCAGGGTCTGCACACTTAAGGTTCGGTGACGTTTCGGTAGTATAGAGTTATGTATGGTGGTGACCGAAGTTTGTTCGGAGTCCCGGATGAGATCCCGGACGTCACGAGGAGCTCCAGAATGGTCCGGAGGTAAATATTGATATATAGGAAGTCCCACTTTGGTCGCCGGAAAAGTTTTGGGCTAATCGGTAATGTACCGGGAGTGCCGGTAGTGTACCGGGAGACCACCAGGAGGGGTATTTCGACCCAAGAGGCTTCATGGGCTGTGGGAGAGTAAATACCAGACTTTTGTGGGCTGGTGGAAGTCCCACACAAGGCCCATGCGGCTGGGAGAAAAAGCCCAAAGGGAAAAAGGTGGAAAAAGGCCAAAAAAAGGAGGAATCCTAGTCCTACTAGGATTGGAGGAGGAGTCCTCCTCTCCTCCCCACTTTGGTCGACCCAAGGGCTGGCTTTTTGGCAGCCAAGACTCCTCCTCCTCTCCTCCTATATATACTAGAGGATTTTAGGGTTTTGGCACGGAATTTTCAGCCACGTGCTACCCGTTCCTCTAGTGCATACTTTCTCCTCTAGATCGGTTTTCTACAGTGCTTAGGCGAAGCCCTGCCGGAATTGCTCCAGCACCATCGCCGGAGCGCCGTCATGCTGCCGGTGAACTCTTCTTCCTATCCACTTACTCTTGCTGGATCAAGACGGTGGAGATCGTCAACAAGCTGCACGTGTGCTGAACGCAGAGGTGCCGTCCGTTCGGCGCTAGATCGGAAGGACCGTGATCAAGATCGCAAGACTGTTCGTGACGAGTTCGCGGGACGGATCGTGATGAGTTCGTGGGACGGATCGTGATCAAGATCACGAAACGGATCGTGATGAGTTCGCGAGACGGGTCGTGATGAGTTCACGGGACGAATCGTGATGAGATCGCGAGACGCTCGACGATTTGGATCGCGAAGACGTTCGACTACACCAAGCATGTTTCTTAACGCTTCCTGCTTAGCGATCTACAAGGGTATGTAGATCCACTCTCCCTCTCGTAGATGCTCATCACCATGGATAGATCTTGTGTGTGCGTAGGAATTTTTTTGTTTCCCATGCAACATTCCCCAACAAGTGGTAGCAGTTTGAACATTCTATATGCAAATACCCTTAAAGGGATGGGCATTCCGATGTCCCGACTTAGTGAGAGAAACATGTAATTCCACAGAGTCATCCCAGGGAAGAAGGCCAAGTCACTCGGCCAGATCGCATTGGATGTGACATTCGGGGCGGATAAAAAAATTGCGAGGAAAAATTGACGTTTGAAGTCGTGGACTTTCAAAGCGCGTACCATGCTATTCTTGGTCGGCCAGCATATGCGTGTTTCATGGCCCGTCCGTGTTACGTGTATCTCAAGCTGAAGATGCCTGGGCCCAACGGTGTGATCATAGTCACTGGCAATTGACAGCGGGCTAAGGAGTGCCTCCAGCAGGGCTCCAAAATTGTCGATCATCAGATGGCTATGGTCGAGCTAGAAGAGTACAACAAGAGCGCTGACCCTACTGATTTTCCACGTGCTAAGAAGCCTGCTTCCGAGTCAGCTTTTCAGTCGACAGGGGAAGTGAAGAAGGTCCACATTCACCTGACAGAATCACCTGACAAATTCAACTGTCACGCCGACCAACATATCGTCAACACTCGACAGCAAATAGGAAGCCGAGCTCATCCAGTTCCTTCGTGAGAACTGGGACATCTACACATGGAAGCCTGCTAACATGTCGGGGGTTCCCATGGAGCTGGCTGAGCACCGACTCAGAGTTGATCCGAAGGCCAAGACGATGAAAGAGCATTTGCGTCGATTACCGGCAGAGAAGCGTAAAGCAATCGGCAAAGAGGTGGCTCGTCTCTTGCAGGCCAAATTCATTCGGGAGATTTACCACTCTGAGTGGCTCTCAAATGTTGTCATGGTCCCCAAGAAGGACAAGTCACTACACATGTGTATCAACTTCAAGCATATCAATCGGGTCTGCCCGAAAGATCATTTTCCGCTCCCTCGCATCGATCAGATTGTTGACTCGACTACGGGATGCGAGCGTTTATCGTTTTTGGATGTATACTACGGTTACCATCAGATCCGTCTGTTTGGTCCGGGTGAAATAAAAACAGCCTTCATCACCCCATTCGGGTATTTTTTCTATATCACTATGCCATTTGGTTTGAAGAATGTCGGCGCTACTTTCATGTGCATGATTTAGAAATGTTTACTCGACCAGATCCCTCGGAATGTGGAGGCGTACATGGACAATATCGTTGTCAAGTCCCGCAAAGGTTCCGACCTGCTGGCTGACTTGGCCGAGACTTTTGCTAATCCAACGCTAAGTGTACTTTTGGTGTCCCTAGCGGCAAGTTAATCGGTTTTCTTATTTCCGAACGAGGGATCAACGTGAACCCTGAGAAAATCAGCGCCATTACCGGAATGAAGATTCCCATGCGAGTGCACGATGTTCAGAAGCTCACTGGTTGCTTGGCAGCATTGAGTCGGTTCATTTCTCGTCTTAGTGAGAAGGCATTGCCTTTATACCAACTGATGAAGAAGTCCGACACGTTCGAGTGGACTCCAGAAGATGAAGCAGTGTTTGTCGAACTCAAAGCCCTACTTTCCACCCAACCGGTGCTTGCTGCTCCGCACAGCAAAGAGCCTTTGCTCCTGTACATCGCGGCCACTAATCAGGTCGTCAGTACAATTTTGACTGTCTAGTGGGAAGAGGAAGGCAAGGCCTACAAAGTCCAACGCCCAGTCCACTACATTTCTGAAGTATTAACTCCTTCAAAGCAAAGGTACCCACAGTACCAGAAGATTGTCTATGGCATTTATCTGTCAGCGAAGAGGGTAGCACATTATTTTCAAGACCACTCGATTTCAGTCGTCAATGATGCTCCGTTATCTGAGATTCTCCACAACTGAGACGCGATTGGTCGAGTGGCCTACTGGGCAATTGAACTCCTGTACTTTGACATCAAGTTCGAAGCCAGGAAAGCGATCAAGTCTCAGGCACTTGCCTATTTTATGGCCAAGTGGATTGAACAGCAATAGCCAATCCAGATTCACTCGGCACAGTAGACCATGTTCTTTGATGGTTCTAAAATGTTGAATGGGTCCGGTGCTAGTGTTGTCTTGGTGTCTCCGAAAGGCGACAAACTCAGTTATGTTCTGTAGATTCACTTTGGTTCCTCCAACAATGAAGCAGAATATGAGGCACTCTTGTATGGGTTGTGCATGGCTATCTCACTCGGCATCAAGCGCCTGATGGTTTATGGCGACACGGATTTGGTGGTCAATCAAGCGATCAAAGAGTGGGATGTTCGGAACCCCACTATGAATGGATACTGCAATGCTGTTAGAAAGCTAGAGAAGAAGTTTGAAGGTCTGGAACTCCATCATGTTCCCCGAGCAAAGAATCAAACGGCTGATGAACTGGCAAAGATTGGATCCACTCGACGACTTGTCCCCAGCAATGTATTCTTGGAGCACCTCCACACTCCTTCGGTGTAGGAGGATCCTTTCACCGAAGAGCCCCCGCAAGCTATGAGCCCATCTGATCCGATTGAGGTTGGTGTTCCTGCAGTTATTGATTTGGTCATGGACATTCTGGTCATCATTCCCGACTAGACAGTGCCCTATATTGCATATATCCCGAGGCAGGAACTTCCTGAAGATGAGACTAAAGCATGATAAATCATGCACAGATCGAAAGCTTTTACTGTAGTCAATGATCAGCTGTACAGAGAAAGTATGACTGGTGTGATGCAGTGATGCATTTCCCCTGAAGAAGGCCGAATGATCCTGGATGAAATCCACTCGAGAACTTGCGGCCATCATGCATCCTAACGGACAATCGTCTCTAAAGCATATCGAGCTGGTTTCTTCTAGCCACGTGCCAATGAGATGGACAATGACATTGTCGATCACTGTGAAGGGTGACAGTTTTATGCAAACTTGTCTCACAAACCTGTGTCTTCTCTGAAGACTATTCCCCTTGCTTGGTCGTTCGCTGTCTGGGGTCTGGATATGGTTGGTCCCTTTCGGACTGGACAGAGTGGGTTTACTCATTTGCTTGTTGTAGTCGACAAGTTTACAAAGTGGATTGAGGCCAAGCCAATAAAGAAATTGAAATCTCGTACTGCAGTCAAATTCATGAGAGAAATAATCTACTGGTATGGAGTTCCCCACAACATCATCACGGATAATGGCACAAACTTTGACTCGAAAGAATTCAGACACTTCTGCTTTCCCAAGGCACTCGAGTGGATTATGCCTCCGATGCACATCCGCAAACCAATGGTCAAGTTGAGCGAGCCAATGTCCTCATCTTACAAGGTCTAAAGCATCGCCTCATGCGGGACCTAGAACATGCTGCCGGAGCCTGGGTGTCAGAGTGGCCATCTATTTTATGGGGCTTGAGAACAACACCTAATCAATCGACTGGACGAACTCCTTTTTTCCTAGTCTATGGATCTGAAGCTGTCCTGTCGAGTGATTTGTTTCACAATTATCCTCGAGTGGAACTTTATTCTGAAGGTGAAGCGGAACAAGCAAGACAGGATGGTGTAGATCTACTGGAGGAAGAGCGGGAGATGGCTTTGATTCGGACGGCAACATACCAACAAGATCTGCGATGTTTCCATGCAAAGCACGTCAAGAGTGGTCGTTTCACGAGGGTGACTTGGTGCTTCGAGTAGATCAACAGCGACCTCACAAGCTCGCTCCGGCATGGGAATGTCATTTTCTCATCACCAAGGTGTTGAACAACGGAGCTTATCACCTGTACAACCTCAAGAAGCAGATTGACGAGCCACGAGCCTGGAATGCAGATCTGCTCCGGTGCTTCTATACCTAAAGCAGTGTGGTATTGATGTAATAAAAGTATTTCAGACAATGTCATTTGTGCAAGTATGAATTTTGCAGTTTTTCGTCGATTTTGATCATACAATTTCACATTTGGGAACACTCTGAGTGTCGAGCAATCCTCGCACTCGGGGCTTAGCTGCAAACAAGCTTTCACCTAAGTTAAAAACCCTGTCGAGTGGATAGCAGTCCATTCACTCGGTGACTTAGCTGCGAACCAGTCTTCGTCTAAGTTCAAAACTTCTTCGAGTGTCGAGCAATCCTCGCACTCGGGGGCTTAGCTGCGAATATGCTTTCGCCTAAGTTAAAAACCTTGTCGAGTGGATAGTAGTCCATTCACTCGGTGACTTAGCTACGAACCAGTCTTCGTCTAAGTTTGAAACTTCTCCGGGTGTTGAGCAATCCTCACACTCGGGGGCTTAGCTGCGAACATGCTTTCGCCTAAGTTAAAAACCCTGCCGAGTGGATAGCAGTCCATTCACTCGGTGACTTAGCTACGAATCAGTCTTCGTCTAAGTTTAAAACTTCTTCGAGCATTGAGCAATCCTCGCACTCGGGGGATTAGCTGCGAACATGCTTTCTCCTAAATTAAAAACCCTGCCGAGTGGATAGCAGTCTATTCACTCGGAAACTTAGCTGTGAACCAGTCTTAGTCTAAGTTCTAAGATTTTCCGAGTGTTGAGCAATCCTCACACTCGGGGGCTTAGCTGCGAACCAACTTTCGCCTATGTTAAAAATAAATTCCGAGTGGATTACTATCTATTCAGTCGGAAACTTAGCTATGAACCAATTTTTCCGAGTGTGGAGCAATCCTCACACTCAGGGGCTTAGCTACGGACTAGCTTTTGCCTAAGTGAAAAACAAATTCGGTCAAGCAAACGATTGAAAACCAAATACAGACAAATCCAAATGTTTCAGCGCGGATAAATGTTTCGCATGCAAGCAAAGGTGCTCAGGCTTAAGGCCTGAATGAAGTTTTACGACTGATACATTTTCACTCGGCATTCCGAGGTAAATAAAGTTTTCTCTGCGAATCAAGTTTTTCAAGCGCTAGACGGACTTGCTGGCTCGACGAAGGTGTCCAAGTTGATCCCATCTGCGATCCTAGTGGCTGCGTCAATGAAGGTCTCCATGAAATCTTCAAACTGAAGCTTCTTCGTGTTCATCACTCGGAGATCCTTCAAGTTGTCCTCCCTTGCCTCCTTGCAATGGACTCTGACAAGGTAAAGCGCCACATCGGCTCTGCATCGGGCGACTGACTTCTTCCAAGCTTGCCCTTGACTGGGGATATCATTAATACGAGCCATCATGGATGCAAGATCATTCTTAAGGGTGTCTTCAGGCCACAGCTCCTTGTCGATATTCTCCAGCACGGCTTTCAGTCGGAGGATATATGGTTGGACGCCCTGGAGTCGAACATTGAGTCGGAACATGTTCATGGCCACAACATCGCCAACAGGTGACTTGGTGGGATCCAGATTGGGCTCGATTTCTTCGGTCTCTTTTTCGAAGTCTTGGCAGAATTCTATATGGAAGAACGAATGGGAAACTGATCACATTTCTAACCGGTGGGAATTGGAGAAATTCATTCGACAAGGACAATTACCGTCGAGCATGATGTACATCTTCCTCGCGAACTCCCCCAAGTGCTTCTCCAAGCCATTGCTCCTCTTGGTCAGCTGCTCGGTCTTCTTGATGAGTTCACCCCGTTCCAATTTCAGTTTGGAGTTCTCCTCCTCTATCTTCTTGGCACCAGCCAGTTTCTTCTCGGCGGCTTCAGTTTTCTCCCTCGCCGTCTTTTGGGCATTAGCAAGCGCCTTGTCGTTGTCCTCCAACGCCTTCTTCATGGTATCTAAAGAAATAGCATTGTTGAGTCGTGCTTGGAGTCGACGATTTTCATCACGTACGTCTGTTCGATTGAGAGCACTCGGTTCAATGGATAGAAAGTAAGGGAAAAAAATGCATTGGATCGACGAAGGTTACCTCCCAGAGTCTTCAGTTCAGTCTGCGCACGCTCTAAGCTGTTCTTTGAGACCTCCAGATCCAGTCGCAGCTGGTTCTTTTCCTCCTCTAGGTCCTTGTACTAAGTGCAATGTTCACAAGATCTCTAAAATCAACAAAAAACAAGTTCAGTCGATATGGAAATTCCTCCACTCCCGAGTGAAGAATGTTAAGAACAGTCGACTGGATGGCGGCGCCCGCCCCACCCTTCCCCTGAAATAGCGTCATATCATGGTTGATGAAATGATTTCCATGAAACCTGCGTCATATCATGGTTGATGGAAATAATATCCATGGAACCTGCATTCGGGAGAGGAAGACCTAAAGGAAAAGAGACCACTCAACACGTCAAGTGGCAAACGTACCCCACGTACGAAAAAGAACCCTGAGTTCAAGTTCTTAAGACTACTGCTCATCGTCAACGATCAACGATAGTCTCGGGGACTACACCCAATGGGTGCACTCAACGTGCCCTCGCTGGTTCCTAAATCAATCGACAGGGTTTGCCCTATCCAACCACAAGATGGTCTCTATCAGACCCCTGCCAGTGCAAGCACTCGACGGCAGTCTCGCGGACTACACTCAGTGGGTGCACTCAGTGTGCCCCCACTGAACCTGCTAACACTCAATCTGTCGAGTGGCCCTCGAAGGGCCCGCCACCCCCACCCCGCACCTCTGAAGTAGCATCATATCATGGTTGATGAAATGATGTCCATGAAACCTACAAGGTAGATTCTGAGTAGTACGGCTAAAATCACTCAACAAGGTCTGCCCTGTCCAAGAACAAGATGGTCTCTATCAGACCCCCCCCCAATGCAAGCACTCGACGGAGGTCTCGGGGACTACACCCAGTGGGTGCACTCGGCATGCCCCCAATGGACCTGCGAACACTCAATCTATCGAGTGGCAGAATAAAAAAACACCATGCACAAGCATATGAAAATCGTCTATTTCTAAGACCCCTGTCGATGTCTTTGTCATTCGACAGCAGTCTCGGGGACTACACCCAGTGGGTGCACTAAGCGTGCCCCCACTGGACCAAAATTTACTCGACTAAGACCTGATCTATTCGAGTAGAGAACTCACAAATATTCTATGGAAAGAAGACACTCGATGGTTTTACAATCAAAGAAGATAGGAATTCAATTGGAAATGCACTTACAATCGCACTTACTCGGACGTTGGTGCGAAGCGCCGCACTGGCATCATAAGCCAGCTTGCTGGCCTCATATGCCTCCTTGGTGCACAACATTATTTGCTCCGCCTAGATCATGGCTTCCTTAGCGGCCCCAGTTTGGTCTTCCGGGACATGGTGCAGAGGAAAGGAAGTCACCGGCTGGAGTGATGTCGTGGCTAGAGTAGTCGGAGTAGTCTAAGGTTGTCTGATTGGAGTCGACGCCACGATGGTTGAAGCAGCTGGTGGAGCACTCGACAGTGGAACCGCGAGTTCGGTTCTAGCTCATGATGAGTCACCTATCCCCTAGGATGATCCAGCAGTCGACCGCTGAGGCGTTTGTGTTGACGGCGTTCTTCGGGCACGGACGTGTGGGGTGCCTATGGTCTCACCGTCACCCCCGCACCCCGAGGTTGTTCTTCGTCATCTTCGAGTTGAATGATCTCTGCAAATACTAGCCGGCAACGTTAACTCTTGCAATCGATGAATCATATTCAAGAAACAGAGCTGAGTGAAGATTTGTTTACCTCTTTGGGAAGTGGCCGCGTCAGTAGTATCCACATCCATTTGCTCCTCTCTGTCCCGTGGAGGCGACGTCACTGAGGTAGCGGCACTGGTAGACCAAATTCCACTCAGTCAACAAAAATTTGAAGTCACAGTCGACAGCGAAAAACGAAACCAAACATTTACGTTGAGATGACGGGCACAACCATCTTCATGTGGGGTAGAGCTTTGCAAGGTTTCAGTGCGTTGGGCTTAGGATGCTTCGCGGCTCGTTCACTCTACTCGACAGTCAAGGTTTGGTCCCATTTCGGGCTCCTCTCACTCGAAGCCAAGGTCTTACACACGACAGTCGCAGGGTCCTGACGCAACTTGGAGCGGTGTTCCGTGCATGGAGGAGACTCGACTTCTTCCTTGTTCTCGCCAGAGGCTTCATACTCATCTTCGCTGTCGTCAGCGTAGTCGACATCCATGCTGCCACCCTCACTCCCCCCGCCATCTTCAGGCTGGTTCCCATTGGGCACGGGCGAGTGCATGTGTGTCCACTCCTATAGGATTCAAACAATGAAGTCAGTCGACATATCAATCAATCACTCGACAAAGTAATATGACAATCACAATGCAAAGTTTACTAGATTCTTCGGCGGATTCTCAGCAGAGTAAGGCTGGATCCTCTTGGCTCCCCGGGGGTTTTCGCAAGCCCCGGTGATGCTTCGCAGCCATTGCTCGACAATTTTCTGTGAAACCTCTTCCGGGTGCGTCCGGGTCGAGTCCTCGGGGCCTGCATAATGCCACATAGTGTGGTCCCTTGCCTGGAGCGGCTGGATCCGTCGACTGAGGAATGTCTCCAGGAGATCCATACCAGTCACTCTGCCACAGACAAGGTTCACTACGGCATCCACAAGGATTCCCACTTGGACTTTCTCTCCCTCTGACACTTTCAAGGATTTGGGAATGGCAGGACGATCTGATGTGAAAGGGGAAAGACCAGTCGACATATTGGGAGAAGCTATATCCTTGCAATAAAACCATGTCAACTGCCAACCTCTAACGTATTCGGGGAAGGTCATGGAAGGAAAAGAACTCCTAGCTCTCTTCTGGATTCCTAAGCCCCCACACAGCTGGACTACATGAGTTTTACCATCCTCGGGGTTGGCCTTTTTGACCGACTGAGATCTGATAGTGAAAATATGTTTGAACAGACCCTAGTGCGGAGAACAACTCAAGAAGCACTCGCACAGAGTGATGAAAGCAGAAAGATAGGAAATGGTGTTCGGGGGAAAGTGATGGAGCTGAGCTCCACAGAAGTTCAAAAACCCTCGAAAAAATGGATGGGGGCATGGAAAAACCTCTTTCGACATGGGTGAGGAGAAGGACCCGCTCCCCCTCGCATGGCTCTGACTTGGGCTCCCCCTCCGACAGCCTCCAGGAACCATCCGCCACGAGCCCGTTGACGAAGAGATTCTCGACGTCCGCAGCGGTGACCGTCGACGTGAGAAAATCCCCCTGGATCCACCCCAGCGGTGCGGTGGACCGCGCGGTCGATGGCTTCTTGGACTTGCCCTTCGCAGCTCCCTTCTTGGCACGCTCCATCTTATTGGTTGCCCCCTTCGTCATCACGGCGGAGTTGTTCATCGGGGCAGAGCAGAGCTATGCATTGGAAGAAGAGGAGGCGGAGGAAGAGAGGAGATTTGGGGGAAAGTACTGTTCAGACCGCAGCACAACGAAATTTATACCTCGTCGAGTGTCTCGCTGACTCGTGGGCCCGATAGATCCCCGCATATCTCGAGGACACAGCTTCAGTGACTTTGTACTACAAAGTCACCGCTGGACTTTGGATAGATCCCAGCCTTCCAAAGCTAATCCAACGGAGATGAATGGATCCAGGAAAAAATCCCCATACTTGGTCATTTCCACACAACGTTCCAGCCTGGAACTTAACATGTTGTTTAATAAAAAAACTGTATGTATAAATACGATGAAAATTTCCCAGAATGTATAACGCGGTACATGCGATTTACTATATTTTTTTCAGTTTTTTCTGGACACTTTGAATTTTGAATTCAAAATTTGGCTGGGAAACTTAAATGAGGTTTTATTCACAAACCGTACGTACGAATCCGATAAATTTTCCCAGAATCCATAATTCAACGTATAAAATTTACTGGATTTTTTTCAAATTTTTATGTGCATTTTGAATTTCGAGTTTAAAATTTGGTCGTTAAACTTAAAATGAGGATTGTCGACAAACCATACGTCCAAATCTGACAAAATTTCCAGTGATTCTTAACTTCACCCATAAATACTCCAGAGGAAGCATGTAAGTAAAAAAAGAATCAGACACATATTTTTAATCATTGGCAACTTACAAGTAAACCAAGAAAAAGCATAGTGGAAGTTCACAACATCTCCCAAGCACTTAATACCATTTGAATTCTATAGCAATAGGTTCTACTAAACAAAAGACTATAGTTAGCACCCCAAAATACATCTAGGCCTCCGTACTTGTACACTTTGGCCTCAAAAGACTATAGTTAACCCCCAAAATAGATCCAAAATACTATTGCTAGCTCTGAAAGTACCATGTAACCAACATCTAGATACTAGAACATATTTCCACCATAAAGACTATCATCATAACAAGTAGGAATTGTGAGGAGTTGGGTAAAACTCTCGATGCCATTGTACTTTTCATTCTCCACATCGGCTTCTTTTGTGTGGCCATCATCCGCCACCTCCACTTGAGGTTGTATATCATCATTTTTCCTTTGTTGCTGCCAATGAAACTTTAGCTAATTAGTTTCATAAGAATGAAAAAAGTTTGTTATGCCTAGATTAGAACATACCTTTGCTCCTTTTTTGTTGTGACGGCAGGTTTAGGTACCTTGCACAACTTGTCAAGCCAAGTTTTCTTTCTTTTCAAATTCTGAAATTTTTCTTTGGGACACCATGAGGTGCCGGGTTTGTGGCAAGTGAAGGAGGTGATTGTGTTCAAGAACTACATCAGTGACTTCATAATTTCTAGACCCTCAATCCAACTGAATACACATCCGAGCATAGCAACCAGTTCTTGTTTCAGCTCTGAAGCACTTTTGAACAATTTCTCTTTACCCTTGCTGCCTTTTACCTTCTTTGGCACAAACGTATTTTCACGAGGTTATCTTACCATCAACTTTGCTCACATTACTGAACCTCTTCCTCACGTTAAAGCCTTCACGACCCCCATATGCTATCCAAAATAGCCATGCCTCCTCTTTACTTCTGAATATCATGCCAATTTGGGGCATACCCTTATCAGATTGTGTCATTGCCCCTTCCCAATTTCTTTGCATTGCCAACACACATAATCAGTTTTTAATGTTGCACAAATTTAACAAATTTTGTAGACGAAAACTTCAAATGCAGTGTGTACTACTTCTGTTGTTGGCTGTTGCCTGTTGGCCCAAACTGATCTGTAATAATGTGTCTACTGCTGCCTGATACTAAACTGAATTTAGTGGTTGTTCTTGTCAAACTGAATTTAGTCAATGTTGCTATCTGTTGCAGATTTACATGCTAGCTGAATCTACTACTATGAATAATACCCATTAGACACAACACCAACGAGACTTGCTCGTCTATTACAGGAAACTGGAAACGCTAATGAAGGAAGTGTACAGACTACAAACTCGAATGGTGTACAGGTAAAATTGGGATTACCTCCGGCCGACCGGAGGACGTGTTGGAAATATGCCCTAGAGGCAATAATAAATTAGTTATTATCATATTTCCTTGTTCATGATAATCGTTTATTATCCATGTTATAATTGTATTGATCGGAGACTTAAATGCATGTGTGGATACATAGACAAAACCATGTCCCTAGTATGCCTCTAGTAGACTAGCTCGTTGATCAAAAGATGGTTAAGGTTTCCTAGCCATGGACATGAGATGTCATTTGATAATGGGATCACATCATTAGGAGAATGATGTGATGGACAAGACCCAAACTACAAACATAGCATATGATCATGTCAGTTTATTGCTACTGTTTTCTGCATGTCAAGTATATGTTCCTATGACCATGAGATCATGCAACTCACAGATATCGGAGGAGTGCCTTGTGTGTATCAAACGTCGCCACGTAACTGGGTGACTATAAAGGTGCTCTACAGGTATCTCTGATGGTGTCTGTTGAGTTGGCATGGATCGAGACTGGGATTTGTTACTCCGTGTGACGGAGAGGTATCTCAGGGCCCACTCGGTAATACAACATCACGACAAGCCTTGCAAGCAATGTGGCTAAGTGTTAGTCACGGGATCTTGTATTACGAAACGAGTAAAGAGACTTGTCGGTAACGAGATTGAACTAGGTATGGAGATACCGACGATCGAATCTCGGGCAAGTAACATACCGAAGAACAAAGGGAACGTTATACGGGATTAACTGAATCCTTGACATAAATGTTCGACCGATAAAAGATCTTTGTAGAATATGTAGAAACAATGTGGACGTCCAGGTCCCGCCATTGTTTATTGGCCATAGAGGTGTCTCGGTCATGTCTACATAGTTCTCGAACCCGCAGGGTCTGCACACTTAAGGTTCGGTGACGTTTTGGTAGTGTAGAGTTATGTATGGTGGTTACCAAAGGTTGTTTGGAGTCCCGGATGAGATCCCGGACGTCACGAGGAGCTCCGGAATGGTCCGGAGGTAAAGATTCATATATAGGAAGTCCCAGTTTGGTCGCCGGAAAAGTTTCGGGCTCATCGGTAGTGTACCGGGAGTGCCGGTAGTGTACCGGGAGAACTCCGGGAGGTTTGTGGGCGTTGATGCTTAGATTGCTTCCTCCCTTGGTCGTATTTTGGTTCAGCGGGATTGTGAGATGAAGCGGCCCGGACCAACATTACTCGTACGCTTACGAGAGACCGGTTCCCTCGATGCAACTTGTTGCCTAGATGGCTTGCGGGTGACAGTTTCTCTCACTTTAGTTGGATCGGATTCGACAAAGGCGGTCCTTGAGAAGGTTGAAAAGCAAACTAGTGTACCACCGTTGTGGTTTATGCGTAGGTGAGAATTGTTCTTGCTAGATACCCGTAGCAGCCACATAAACATGCAACAACAATTAGAGGACGTCTAACTTGTTTTTGTAGGGTATGTTGTGATATGATATGGCCAATTACATGATGTGATATATGTGATGTATGAGATGATCATGTGATGTATAGATTATCATGACTTGCATGTCGATGAATACGGCAACCGGCAGGAGCCATAGGGTTGTCTTTAATTATTGTATGACCTGCGTGTCAATCATTAAGCGCTATGTAATGCTTTACTTTATCGCTAAACGGTAGCAATAGTAGTAGAAGCATGCATGGCGTGACAACCCCGATGGAGACACGTTGATGGAGATCAAGATGATGGAGATCATGGTGTCATGCCGGTGACGATGGAGATCATGCCGGTGCTTTCTAGATGGAGATCAAAAGCACAAGTTCATGGCCATATCATGTCACTTATGATTTGCATGTGATGTTAATCCTTTTTATGCACCTTGTTTTGCTTAGGACGACGGTAGCATTATAAGGTGATCCCTCACTTAATTTCAAGATAAATTGTGTTCTCCCCGTGTGTGCACCGTTCCGAAAGTTCGTCGTGTTGAGACACCACGTGATGATCGGGTGTGATAGACTCTACGTTCACATACAACGGGTGCAAGCCAGTGTTGCACATGCAGAACACTCGGGTTAAACTTGACGAGCCTAGCATGTACAGACATGGCCTCGTAACACAAGAGACCGAAAGGTCGAACATGAGTCATATAGTAGATATGATCAACATGATGATGTTCACCATTGCAGCCACCTCAACTCACGTGATGATCGGACTTGAGTTGGTGAATTTGAATCATGCATCACTCGAATGATCGGAGGGATGTCAATTTGAGTGGGAGTTCTTAAGTAATATGATTAATTGAACTCATTATCATGAACATAGTCAAAGTGTCTTTGCAAATTATGTTGTAGATTACTAGCTTGCGTTGTAGCTCCCTTGTATTTTTATATGTTCCTAGAGAAATAGAATTGAAAGATGTTGGTAGCAAAATTGCGGACTGGGTCCGTGATGTGAGGATTGTCCTCATTGCTGCACAGAAGGCTTATGTCCTTAATGCACCGCTCGGTGCGCCACCCCATCTAGCGTCGTCTGTAGATGTTGTGAACATCTGACAGGCACGTTTCGATGACTACTTGATAGTTTAGTGCGTCATGCATTACGGCTTAGAATTGAGGCTCCGAAACGTTTTGAACGTCACGGAACATATGAGATGTTCTAAGAGCTGAGATTGTGATCTCAGGCTCATGCCCGAGTTGCGAGATATAAGATCTCCAACGAGATTCTTTGCCTGCAAGATGAATGAGATTAGCTCAATCGTTGAGCATGTGCTCAGACTGTCTGGGTACTACAATCGCTTGAATCGAGTGGGAGTTGATCTTCCAGATAAGATAGTGATTGATGTAGTTCTCCAAGTCACTTTCACTGAGCTACTAGAACTTGGTGATAAACTATAAAATGCCAGGGAAAGAAATGTTGATCCCTGAGTTGTTCGCGATGTTTGACACCGCAAAGGTAGAAATCAAGAAGGAGCGTCAAGTGTTGATGGTTAATCAAACCACTAGTTTCGAGAAGGGCAAGAACAAGGAGGGAAACTTCATGGATAGCAAGTCAGTTGCTGCTCCACTGAAGCAACCCAAAGTTGAACTCAAACCCGAGAGTAAGTGCTTCTGTTATGAGGTGAGCGGTCGATGAAGCTGAACAACCCTGGATACTTGGTAGATAAGAAGGCTGGCAACATTGATAGAAGTATATTTGATATACGAGTTATTAATGTGTACCTTGGTAGTACTCTTAGTAGCACCTGGGTATTGGATACCGGTTCGGTTGCTAAATGTTAGTAACTCGAAATAAAAGCTACGGAATAAATGGAGAACTAGCTAAGGGTGAGGTGACGATATGTGTTGGAAGTGTTTCCAAGGTTGATGTGATCAACATCGCACGCTCTCTCTACCTTCAGGATTAGTGACGAACCTAAATAAATGTTATTTGGTGTTTTGTGTTGAGCATGAACATGATTACATCATGTTTATTGCAATACAGTTATTCATTTAAGTTAGAGAATAATGGTTATTCTGTTTACATGAATAATACCTTCAATGGTCATGCACCCAGTGAGATTGGTTTGTTGAAATCTTGATCGTAGTAGTACACATGTTCATAACATTGATGTTAAAAGATACAAAGTTAATAATGATAGTACCACATACTTGTGGCACTGCCGCTAAATGTCATATTGGTATAAAGCGCATGAAGAAACTCCATGCTGATGGATATTTGGACTCATTCGATTTCAAATCGGTTGAGACATGCGAACCATGCCTCTTGGGCAAGATGACTAAAGGACCCCGTTGGATGGAGTGGGCAAGTGATTCATTGGAAATGATACATGTTGATGTATGCAATCTAGTGAGTCTTGTAGCGTGCAGTGGATATCGTTATTTTCTTACCTTCACTAATGATTTGAGTAGATATAGTGTATATTTACTTAATGAAACACAAGTCTGAATTGTTTGAAAGGTTCAAGCAAATTCAGAGTGAAGTTTAAAGATCATCGTGACAAGAAGATAAAAATGACCGTGATATGATCGTGGAGGTGAATATCTGAGTTACGAGTTTGGCATACAACTTAAGACAATGTGAAATTTGTTTCACAACTAACGCCACCTGGAACACCATAGTGTGATGGTGTGTCCGAACATCATAGTCATGCTCTATTGATATAGTGTATACTGTGATGTCTCTTATCGTTTTACTACTATAATTTTTGGGGTTATGCATTAGATACAACTACATTCACTTTAAATAGGGCATCATCTAAATCCGTTGAGATGACACCGTGTAAATTATGGTTTGATAGAAACCTAAGCTGTCATTTCTTAATATTTGGGGCTGTGACACTTGTGTGGAAAATGTTTTCACCTAATGAGGTCGAACCCAAGGCGGACAAATGCATCTTCATAGAATACCCTAAGATCAGTTGGGTAAACCTTCAATCTCAGATCCTAGTGCAAAGTGTTTGTTGCTTAAACGGATCCTTTCTCGAGGAAATGTTTCTCTCGAAAGAATTGAGTGGGAGGAAGATAGAACTTGATGAGGTTGTTAAACCTTTGTTCAACCAGAGAGTAGCGCATCGCAGAAAGATGTTTCTGTGAAGCCTACGTTAGTTGAAGAGGAAGTTAATGATGATGATCATGAAGCTTCAGGATCAAGTTACTATCGAACTTCGTAGGTCGACAAGGATGTGTACTGCTCCTAAGTGGTACAACAACTCTGTCTTGGAGATCATGTTGTTGGACAACGATGAACCTACGAGCTATGGAGAAGCGATGATGGGCCTGGATTCCGACAAATGGTTGGAGGCCATGAAATCCGAGATAGGATCCATGTATGAAAACCAAGTGTAGACTTTGGTAGACTTGCTCGTTGGACGGCAGGTCATTGAGTACAAATGGATCTTTAAAATGAAGACAGACACTGATGGTGAATGTCACTATTTGTAAAGCTCGACTTGTTGCAAAGATGTTTGTGACAAGTTCAAGGAGTTGACTACGATGAGACTTTCTCACTCGTAGTGGTGCTAAAGTCTGTTGGAATTATGTTAGCAGTTGCTGTGTTTTCAATTATGAAATCTGGCAGATGGATGTCAAAACATCGTTTCCTTAATTGTTTACTTGAGGAAAGGTTGTATGTGATACAACCAGAAGGTTTTGTCAGTCCTAAGGATGCTAAAAGGTGTGCAAGCTTCGGTGATCCTTCCATGGACTGAAGCAAGCATCTCGGAGTTGGAATATACGCTTTGATGAGGTGATCAAAGTTTTGATGTTTATACAAAGTTTACGAGAAACTTGTATTTGCAATAAAGTGAGTGGGAGCACTATAGAATTTCTGATAAGTATATGTGGATGACATATTGTTGATCATAAATAATGTAGAATTTCTGGAAAGCATAAAATGGTTATTTGGAAAGTGATTTTCAAAGGAAGACCTGGATGAAGCTACCTAATTGTTGAGCATCAAAATCTATGGAGATAGATCAAGATGCTCGATGAGACTTTCAATGAGTGCATACCTTGACAAGATTTTGAAAGAGTTCAAAATGGATCAGTCAGAGAAAGAGTTCTCGCTTGATTTGTAAGGTGTGAAAGTTGAGTGAGACTCAAAGCTCGACAACGGCAGAAGAAAGAGAAAGGACGAATGTCGTCCCCTATGCCTTAGCCATAGGCTCTATATGATGCCATGTTGTGTACCGCACCTGTGTGTGCCTTGCCATGAGTCCGTCAGGGGGTACAAGAGTGAACCAGGAGTGGATCACTGGACAGCGGTCAAGATTATCCTCAGTAACTAAGAGACTGAGGAGATGTTTCTCGATTATGGAGGTGATAAAGAGTTCGTCATAAGGAGTTACGTCGATACAAGCTTTAACACTAATCCGGATGACTCGTAGTAGCAATCTGGATACGTATAGTGGAGCAGCCATTTGGAATAGTACCAAGTGGAGTGTGGTAGCAATGTCTATAGTTTGATATAGGGATTTGCAAAGTGCACACGGATCTGAATGTTATAGACCCGTTGACTATAAGACCTCTCTCACATGCAAAGCATGATCGAACCCCGGAACTCATTGGGTGTTAGATTCATAACAATGCGAATCACATGGTGATGTGAACTAGATTATTGACTCTAGTGCAAGTGGGAGACTGTTGGAAATATGCCCTAGAGGCAATAATAAATTAGTTATTATCATATTTCCTTGTTCATGATAATCGTTTATTATCCATGCTATAATTGTATTGATCGGAGACTTAAATGCATGTGTGGATACATAGACAAAACCATGTCCCTAGTATGCCTCTAGTAGACTAGCTCGTTGATCAAAAGATGGTTAAGGTTTCCTAGCCATGGACATGTGATGTCATTTGATAATGGGATCACATCATTGTGATGGACAAGACCCAAACTACAAACATAGCATATGATCGTGTCAGTTTATTGCTACTGTTTTCTGCATGTCAAGTATATGTTCCTATGACCATGAGATCATGCAACTCACAGATATCGGAGGAGTGCCTTGTGTGTATCAAACGTCGCAACGTAACTGGGTGACTATAAAGGTGCTCTACAGGTATCTCTGATGGTGTCTGTTGAGTTGGCATGGATCGAGACTGGGATTTGTTACTCCGTGTGACGGAGGGGTATCTCAGGGCCCACTCGGTAATACAACATCACGACAAGCCTTGCAAGCAATGTGGCTAAGTGTTAGTCACGGGATCTTGTATTACGAAACGAGTAAAGAGACTTGCCGGTAACGAGATTGAACTAGGTATGGAGATACCGACGATCGAATCTCGGGCAAGTAACATACCAAAGAACAAAGGGAATGTTATACGGGATTAACTGAATCCTTGACATAGAGGTTCGACCAATAAAAGATCTTTATAGGATATGTAGGAACCAATGTGGACGTCCAGGTCCCGCCATTGGTTATTGGCCATAGAGGTGTCTCGGTCATGTCTACATAGTTCTCGAACCCGCAGGGTCTTCACACTTAAGGTTCGATGACGTTTCGGTAGTGTAGAGTTATGTATGGTGGTGACCAATGGTTGGTCGGAGTCCCGGATGAGATCCTGAACGTCACGAGGAGCTCCGGAATGGTCCGGAGGTAAAGATTCATATATAGGAAGTCCCAGTTTGGTCGCCGGAAAAGTTTCGAGCTCATCGGTAGTGTACCGGGAGTGCCGGTAGTGTACCGGGAGACCTCCGGGAGGGGTATTTCGACCCCAAGGGGTCCATGGGCTGTGGGAAAGTAATAACCAGCCCTTAGTGGGCTGGTGAGACATCCACATAAGGCCCATGGCGCAGGGAGTAGGTTTCCTAAAGGAAAAAAGGTGGAAAAGGCCAAAAAGGAGCAATCCTAGTCCTACTAGGATTGGAGGAGGAGAGTCCTCCTCTCCCACCTTTCCTTGGCCGACTCCAAAGGGTGGTGCCTTGTGCGCCAGCCCTCCCTCTCCTTCCCTCCTATATATACTAGTGGATTGGGTGGCTTTTGGACAGATTTTACGGCCACGTGCTACCCGTTTCACCGGTGCTCCTCTAGATCGGATTTCTGCAGCGCTTAGGCGAAGCCCTGCCGGAATCACTCCACCACCATCACCGGAGCGCCGTCACGCTGCCAGTGAACTCTCTCTCCTCTCCACCTCCTCTTTCTGGATCAAGACGGTGGAGATCGTCATCAAGCTGCATGTGTGCTGAACGCGGAGGTGCCGTCCGTTCGGTGCTAGATCGGAAGGACCGTGATCGAGATCGCGAGACGGATCATGATGAGATCGTGGGACGGATCATGATGAGTTCGCGGGACAGATCGTGATCAAGATCGTGAGACGGATCATGATGAGATCGCGGGACGGATCGTGATGAGTTCGCGGGATGGATCGTGATGTGATCGCGAGACGCTCGGCGATTTGGATCGCGAAGATGTTCGACTACACCAACCGCGTTTCTTAACGCTTCCCGCTTAGCGATCTACAAGGGTGTGTAGATCCACTCTCCCTCTCGTAGATGCTCATCACCATGGATAGGTTTGCGTGTGCGTAGGAAAATTTTTGTTTCCTATGCGACGTTCCCCAACAGGACGATGATGCTCTTGTCGAAGCAGATGAGGGAGGACTCCTGGTTCCCATTGGAGATCACGCGGAACCGGTCGAAGCCCCCGCCGGCGGGCACGAACGGCGAGGAGGCGGAGGAATCTCCGGTGAGGATGGCGCATATGAGGCATGACGGAGGTGGCGAAATCCCCGGCGAGGACGGCGCATCGGATGCAGGGCGGAGGGTCTCTCCATGGTGGTGTTGCTCCGTCGGCGCTGGAAGCCCTCGCCTCTGTTGCGAGCGCGCGGGAGAAATCAAGCTCTACCTCGCCAAAATTCCATGTACGTCCGTCCGAGCGTTGTCTGTCTGAAAATGCTAAGTGTGGGGATTTTTGCCTAGATCCATTCATCTCCGTTGGATTAGCTTTGGAAGGCTGGGATCTATCCAAAGTTCAGCGGTGACTTTGTACTGCAAAGTCACTGAAGCTGTGTCCATATCTCGACCGCAGACACCGCCCAGTACATGGAGAAATGAGCAGCGCAAGAATCGAGGCGTCGTGTCCTCACTCGCCCCAGTCGTGGTGTCATCATTGCAGACGCGCGTGCTTCCCAAATTTTCGAATCCCGCAAAATCCGGGCCTGGCAGAGCGACCCGTCGCATCCAAAGATTCCTTCAGGCCACTCGGAACAAAATTGACATTGAAAACTCACTCGGACACTTTCAAGACAGAATCGATCAGGGCAAATGACAAAGAGTTCAGTCGACGCAAGTTTCATTGAAGCCCCAAAATTCATTCGGAAGTTTGGTGCCTTTTTTAGAACTGGCATCGATATCCTCCTTCACCACTCAAACCCTGATCCATTCGGGGGATAATGACGAGGACATGCACTTGGGGTAGGGTCCTAGGCCTGACCTACATACCCTACCTAAGGGCACTATATTGCAGGACTTAAAGATTACAAGAGAGATTCCGGCTGGATTCACCATGGTGTTCAAATCACTTGACATTCATCCACTCGGAAGCTTCTCCCTTCACTCGACAGTCACCTGTCACTCGGAAGACCTCACTTCCAGTCGACGCCAGAAGACTAGAAGCCACTCCTGTGAGGCTAACGGGCAGGCATTAAGCCAGTCTTCATTAGTAGAAATTATGATGTACGTTACCAGTAACGCTCGTCTTTATACCACGATCGAACCCTTGGATGCCTCGCACTTATGAGGGGCAGCGTACTCTATATAAGCCACCCCTCCCCTCTGACACAAGGGTTCCAACCTTTGTAACTCACACTCTCCACACGACAAAAGCTCCCGAGCATTGAGACATAGGGTTGTTACCTCCACGAGAGGGGCCTGAACTCATACATCCATGTGTACATCCTCGCCGTAGCTAGGACTCTGCCCTCTCCTTTCGTACCCCTAACTTTTACTGTCAGACTTGTTCCCACGACAACATCCGTCAATTATTTTGCATGTATCTTTGCACACGGTGACATCTAAGGACATCTCCAAAGAGGACCCTTAAATCTTCACTATATGTCCGGATCATAGTGTCCAAACCACTTTTATCATCCAACGAGAACCATTTATATGTTTACTTAACAGTTTGGACGTATTGATTCAGATATCCAAGAGATAAAAGAGGGGATGGGGATGCTTTGTTGGAGTCCGGACATCCACTTGACCAATCACATGCATGGTCCTTCTCTTCTCTCTCTTTCCAACTTCATGTGCATGACCCCTCTCTCCCCTCTCTCGTCTGAACCGGACACTAAATCACAAATATTCCACATGGTCTCCACCTAGTTTTCCTCCTCACAAATGGATAATTTGTGATTTAGCATTTGATAGCTCCCTCTCGCATCATGTCTGCGGACCTCGTCTGTACATAAAAATAGACATATACCAGAGATATTTGCAGGTCAGTTTTGGAGATGCCCTAACTCAACTTGGAGAAAATGTGTGCTCCTTTAGATTCCTTGTGAAGTTAGCTTGGACCCGTGAAGATATATCATCCCCTCCGCTCCTTACAGTCTCTTAGATCCACCAGGTCAATGAGCTATGCCTTCATTCCATGTCGTCGTCGTCGAGTCATGGCGAAGAAGCATTTCAGCTGGGCTAACGCGAATGACGATAACACACGGCCCACCCAATCGAACAAAACAACATCGAATCCTTCATCGTCACGAAGCAAACAAACCTGCCAAAGAATAAAGGATTATACCACAACCACTTCATCAAACAAGCACACGAAAATTACTGAGAAACAACCCACGTCGAAGATAAGGGGTTCAAGACCACTGCAATAAACGACTGGAAGAATTCGCAACACATGCAGAGGTAAAGGGAAGGAAAATGTATGGTGAGAGCAAAACGAGACAACTCACGCCCCAGGAGACTATGGCACGGCGACTGCAACCTCCACCCAGGCCATTCCCCGACGAAACCGAAAACAACTGTCAGTCGCCCAGCCTCGCATCACCTCGCCTACTTTGAGCATGCAGCGATGGACATGTGGACAAAAAAATGGCCATTGTGCTAATACCGATGAGCAAGAGGACCGACGAAGAAACTCACAAAAGACCTTCCATTTGAGAGGAGCGAAGCAAGAGGAAGTCGGTGTGCTTCGATAAGAAGAAAGGGATAATATGGCAGCTGATGTCAAACAACAGAGAACACGGCATGATTTTATGGAAGCGCTGGGAAGGGCAACAACCCACGCGGTAGGGCGAGGTGGGGCGCTCACCCTACCTTGATTTCTGGCATTTTTCTACTACTAGGTACACGTATACGATCTGTCGATCGCTAAAAAATAGGTGAAACGTTTTACTGGGCCTAGAAACCTGTACTCGTATTGGGCCTTAGCAACTATCAGATCACGTTATTCTTATGTTAGAAAAAAACAAGCAGGCCACACCATGGACGGGTCATGCACGCACTACCTCGTTCGATCGAGTTGTTTCATTCAGGCCACCCAGGACGCCACACCATGCTCCACACTCTCAGTCGACACGAAGCCTAGCAGCGGCCACGGTGTTCGGGGACGGCATCAAATAGGCAGTAGAAGCTTACCTGCTTATGTGCGGGGGCATGGCAGCGCCAGCAGGAGAGAGCGCGGAGGCTGCAACCAGTAGGAGCACCAAGTGCCATGAGGGCGGCTAGGCAAGGGCAGACTTTAAAAAAAATCATCAATACCGAGTTGCACAACAAGATGTTCTATGGCTGGCTTGACTTGATGGCGTTTTGCACTGGGTGGAGGATATTCAAAAATCTTGATCTTTGGTAAATTTAAGAAAGATTTCAAAAGAAGGGTAGAGCACTTCCATTACTCGTGCCTTTCTAGACGCCATTAAAGCTTCCTTATCGGTATGTTTTCGATTGTTTTTTATTTAAAATATGTTGTATTTGGTTATTATGTTTAGGATCATAAGAAAACATAGGTGTGTACTGTTGGTATACACTCTTCCTGACGAAATTACTTGTTGCAAAAATGAATGTCCCTATACGTATTTTTAATTCCATATACATCCATTTCTACGACAAATAATTCAAGATGAAGGAAATGTTATCTATGCTGGTTTTATATTATTATTTTTCCTTAAGAATTCACCCCACCTCAAAAAAATCCGTCCTCCGCCACTGCCACGCAGCCACCAAGCACAGAGCGAACAACTGCCCATCCGACCAACCTGGTGCAAAAAACTGTTATTGCTAGCCATTAGAACCGGCCACCCAACAGCGCCATCAACAAGGGAAATATCATGTGCTACTCCCTCCGTCTCGGTGTATAAGTTATTTTAGGGTACCAAGGTTTAGATGGTATCATGATCCAACGGCTACTGGAAGCTCTTGAATATTTTGCAGATAAGACATCCAAGAACCTTAAAATTGCACGCAGGTACAATAGCTCCTCAGATACCGTTCCATCCAAGATCCAACGGTTCAGAAGCCCGTACCACGGTAGCATATGAAGTTCAGTATCACCTGAGACTTTTCCGTCATCAGCATACGCAACACATGGTTGGCCAGGCAAGCCCCACACAGGGTATCCAAATGCACATGTGGGCCTGGATAGCACAATAACACCAAAACAGACGAACTGGATAGGGCTCTTGCCGTCACGCCCCCTGGCTGGATGACCCACTGCCCTCCGGCCACCTGGTTGCCACAAGTCAAACCTTTTTTTTAACCGAGGCAAAAGATTTGCCTCATTCATTAATTAAGAGAGAAAGAGAATTCATAGTGCATTACATTGGCTCCACAACATGGCCCATCAGAAAAGATACAACAACACCATACGAAAAAAGGTCTACTCTCGCGGCATGATGATACTCAGATGCCTAGCACCGATCGTGATCCATAGCTTGGTCTCGTCCTTTATGAGCTTGAGAATGCAGAAGGGAGGTGTGGACTTCTTTCTGAACACTCTAGCATTTCTCTCATTCCAAACAACCCAACAGACAAGCATAGTGAGGGAAGCCATTGCCTTCCGATGCGCGGTATTGGGCTTCGACATATTGGTCCACCAACTCTTTGTGCTCAACTCTGCTGCCCACCTACTGGTCTCTAGTGCTCCTAATCCCAACCATTCCTTCACCATTCTCCAAACCCGCTTCGTGAATCGACATTTGTAAAACAGGTGGGCGGATGTTTCGTTGGCGCGCTTGCAAAGGGTGCAAAGGCCACAATTTTCCCAACCTCTTCTTGCAAATCTGTTGGCTGTCCAAATCCTGTTTTGCACCGCCAACCAAGAGAAAAAAATTGACCTTTGGAGGTGCCCAAACCTTTCATATGGTCTTATCCATGGAAGTCATCATTGAGCCCAAGAATTGGACCCTATATGCGGAAGCAGCTGAGTATTCTCCATTCCCCTCAAATTTCCAAGAAATGTCATCATCAATGTCCTCAACGAGGAGGACCTACTCGAGCTTGATCCAAAGATCCACAAACTCGATAATGTGGTTGATCGTGAAGTTGATGGACGTGTTGATCTTCTGCACCCATGTGTGGTCTCGCAAGGCATCCCGTACCACCCATCGCTTTCGCTTGGAGGTCGCGAAAATGAGTGGGGCGATATCCTTTGGCCTTTTCCCATGCAGCCATGAGGCATCCCAGAACAGCGTCTTGCCACCATTACTGATGAAAATAATAGTCAAGGAGTAGAAGAGGTCCATGTCGATGTCATTGCATGGGTTCTCGAGGCCCACCCACAACTTGGTGGGATCCTTCCATTCACACCAAGGCCATCTCAGTCAAAGAGCTCTCGCAAATTTGCCCAAGTGAAGAATCCTGAGCCCACCGAGGTGAGTGGGGCGACAAACAGTTTCCCAGTTAACTTTGCATTTTGCACCGGTGGTTTTGTCACTAGTAGACCACAAAAAATCCCTCTCAATCCCGTTGACACTTTTTAGCACACTTGGAGGAATCACAAGCGGTGTGATGTGATACACAACTTGTGAAGTGAGGACTGATTTGACTAGCCGAACGCCCGACCGTAGTAATGTTTCTTCCTTGCCAGGGAGGTAGTCTTGTAGCAACCTTGTCCTCAAGATGTTGAAAGTCCACCCTCTTCAGCTGCCATATGGAGAGTGGGAGCCCAAGATACTTAAGCGGGAAAGACGCCCGCACGGCAGGGATGCTATGTAGGATGTCATCAAGGTTTAGCTGTCCACAACGGATGGCGACGACGGAGCTCTTCTAAAATTTAGTTGTCAACCCGGTAACCTTGCCGAAGGAATCGATAATGACGGCAAGGTTGTGGACATCCTCCCTTGTTGGTGTGAGGAAGATCGCTGCATCGTCAGCATATAGGGACGTACGTACCATTGGGCGGCGCCCTCGGATCTTGTGAAGGAGGTTGTGGCTCGTTGCGACGTCAAGAATTCGTTGGAGAGGGTCAATTGCTAGGACAAAAGGAGGGGGGAGAGGGGGTCCCCCTGCCTCAACCCACGACCATGAATTATGGGAGGCCCAACAACGCCGTTGAGAAGGACTCGCGAAGAGGATGTGCAAGGAGTGCCGCCGCCCAATCCCGGAAACGGTACGGAAAGCCCAAGCGACGTAGTGGGTCAAGGATTTACTCCCATCGCACTGAGGCAAAGGCTTTCCTAATGTCCAACTTGAAGAGCAACAATGGAGTCTTATTTCTATGAAGGCGCCTCTCAAGGTTCCTGACGTACATGAAGTTTTCGTGGATGCTTCTTCTCTTTATGAAAGCACTTTGCGCATTGGAGACAAGGTTGTTCATGAATGGGGCGAGACGGACAGCCAACACCTTGGCAATTATCTTGGCAATAGCATGGATGAGACTAATGGGGCGGTAGTCCCCAATCTCCTCCGCCCCATCCTTTTTCGGCAACAGAACAATGTTGGCTGAGTTAAGCCAGTGAAGATTCGTAGTTTGCAGGCAACTAAACTGATGAACGACCGCCATGACATCATCTTTGATAATGTGCCAACATTTCTTGAAAAAATGGCCCGTGAAGCCATCCGGCCCCGGGGCTTTGTCGCCTGGCATGCTGTCGATGGCTGCCTTTACCTCGTCCTCAGAGATGGGAGCGTCAATGCCATGAAAGTCAGTCACGCCAAAATTTAGGCTGTCCCACTTGAAGTCAGTTGGTCGTGGTTGACCTCTTCCTAATGTGCTAGCAAAGTGATCATGGATGATCTCCTGTTTGGCCTTATGGTCTGTGACCCAACCGTTGTTCCTTTTTAACTTGTGAATGTGGTTTTTCTTCCGCCTTGCATTGACTCATAGGTGAAAGAATTTTGTATTGGCATCACCTTCTTTGATGTTTGCAATGCGGGCACATTGCTTCTTCCTAGCCCTTTCAACCGCAGCAAGGCTTATGACACGACGCTTGAGGCAAGACCGAAGGTCCCTCTCCCCCTCGGAAAGGGTTCGATGTCCTGAGCGATGTCGAGGCGAAGAATGACCAAGAGGGCCGCATGTAGTTGCAGCTTTGCCTTCGAGAATAGGCCCTTACTCCATCTCGCGAGGTGCCTCCCAGTTTGCCTAAGCTTGTGGAAAAGCCACTCACAAGGCTCCGCCCATGCCTTCAACACAATGTCAAAGAAGCCAAGAAGGCATGACCAAAAATTCTCGAATTTGAAACATCTCGGTCGTTTTGGTCCCCTTTCATCCGCCAGGAGGAGAGAGCCGTGATCAGAAAGCGATGAGGAGAGAGCATGGAGCACATGTGAGTCAAACTGTAAGTCCCAATCCGCATTGCAAAAGACGGAGTCGAGCTTGTACAAGGTGGCATGCGTGCCAGGCTGCCTGGGTCGATCGACATTGATCGGCTAGCCCACCCTTGTTCGGTGCACACTGGGCAGTGCGTGAGCGATGCATGCATGCATGATGCAGAACCCTACCGAAAGGTGACCTCGGTCGCGCACACGACCCACACACCATGGACCCTCGACTAAAACTGTCCGAATACGGGACGATCGCGGAGATTGGACGACACGGTGGGTACTCCATTTAAGGAAGCATTGTGGGCTCATGGTTCTACTGACTAAGGGCATGGTCAATGCACAGCCTTAGGGTGATGCTTCACATGTCATGTACTCCCTCTGTTCATACATATAAGTCTTTTAAGAGTTTTCACTGGGGGACTACATACGGATGTACATAGACATACTTTAAAAATATAGATTCATTCATTTTGCTCCGTATGTAGTCCCCTTGTGAAATCTCTTAAAAGACTTATATTTAGGAACAGATGAAGTAGAATTGAATATAGGTTTGAATAGTGTATCGGGATCTTTAGCAGGAGACAGGTGATTGGAAAGAGAAAATATGGTTCAATGCAAAAGGCTGAAAATTTGAACTAAAAAGTAGAGATGCATGTGTATTGAATTTTTTTTCTTTTCTTTAATAAGGTCACTAGTGACACCTTGGATTGAAAATAATAAAAGATATAAATGCCTCAATTTTTTTTATTTGTTGTCATGCGTTATGGCCTTCGTGACAAGAGTAACCTTCGCCCAAAGCACTAGTGAGGAAACATTTATATCCAAGGGGAACTAACTGGCGGATACCCCTTCGGGGGTGAAGCACGCCCAACAACTACCACGTGCCGCGCGCACTTGCGCACCCTCTAGAAAACTGATGAGAAAAAACACAAAAAAGAAAAAAGAAAACACATGAAAACTTCTTAAACCATACCAAACTGGTTCATAGAAGCTTTCCAGAACCGCTTGTGGCAGCCGGTCCACTAACCTCGCACCAGAGGCAAGACCGAAGCACGAAAGATAGCCTTCGGCGTTCATATCAGTCGCCACAGATAAACGACCCTCACCGTGGGCATGTCCCACCCCCTCTCACGCAATCTGCACTAGTTCCTGTAATCACACCGTTGCTGTGATTCAGACCTATGGTCCGTTGATGGAGTTGTGTTCTGCGACAGCAATTTTTCTTCAACTTGAAATCCCAGTAATTTCGCACAGGAACTTCAGATGTGTTTTGCTCAAGAGTGGGTGACCAAGTAGTGACTCACCCAACACCCAACCCAACAAGTGCCGAAAGAAAAGGTGGAAGACCAAAGTACGGAAAGAAGCACGAAGGATGAACAGGAAAAAGAAGCATGAAGGATCAACAAGAAAGAACAAGGAGTAAAACATCATTCACGGAGTCTCAAGTGAGAACAAACAATCAAGTTGTGTGACACCCAACAACCTTGACCCTTTAACCCAACTTGGTACGGCAACAACGAACAGCAGGTCCTTCCCTCCACAACAGCAGCAGCAGCACCAGCAATGTGTGTGTATCTTGTACATCATATAGAAACATCTTTTGTTGGGTAAAACAGGACAAAGTGACGCTATTGCTCTAGCAACAGAGGGACCGGACCGACTCTTGTGTAGTATCTAGCTTACAGTTACAATATCACCTCACAACAATACACGACACGTCTTGGGCGCTGGATTTTCCTCTTCTGTCCAGTCGTCTCTCTTGGCGGGCACACAAATTATTGTCGACGGAGAACACTTGACATTCATAGTATGGTACAAGAACAGCGAGTGGTCTTAGGCAACTTGTTCGTCTTCTTGTCTGACACAAACAAGTTAACATAATTCAGCAAAATGAACGAGACTGACGCTCCTCTGAAATTTGAACTGTACGAGGCACACCGTGCTGTTTCTATTTCACAAGTTACTACTTAAGTACCCCAGCAGTCAAAATGCTAAAATAGAATATGTCCATCCAATTCCGGCAAGTGGTCTCCATACTCAACCACCTTCGGTATACAGATCACAAATCATGGAAATGGAAATCATCTGGTTACCATCAACTGACAGGTGAAAGGCCATCTAAAATGTAACGTTACAAGGGCCAAACAACCATTATCTCAGCCAAGGGCATGATTTTGACACTGAATGGCATAGAGTTGACAAATCAGTTCAAATTATGACTAGGCCAATCCAGGTGTTCTTTTACTGGATATTGCCATGATGTTTAATTATATAACATTACATCCAATTGCGTCCTATCTAAGTATGAAGAATCAGAATATTATGTGTTTTAATGAGACATGCATTTCAATGTAATTTCCGCTAATTTCTGCTGTACTGGTCAAGTGGTTATTAGAGGGGATTAGACAGAAACCAAATCTGTGATCTGGCATTGTTGGGCAAGACCAGAATTTCATCTACGAATTACGGGACAGACAACATGCTCACCATACTGATTTCCCATGGACAGAAGCGCAGAGCTCTATGACTTTCATGTCAACATTTTCATATTTCATACACAATCGTTTTCTCTTCAGAGAATCTAATGAACATTGTTTTTCCTCGTGCAGATTCCAAACATATGATGGCACATAATGAATGGTACTCCCTCTGTAAACTAATATAAGAGTGTTTAGGTTACTAAAGTAGTATTCTAAACGCTCTTATATTAGTTTACGGAGGGAGTACAAAGGAACAAATGAATGATACGCACCCATTGCAATTTTAAGACACAATTTGCAAGGTGAAACAATGTTAATCAGTCTAAGTCAGACACACGCGACGATTCAGCAAGTCATCAGCAATGCTTTACACAAATGTTACAAAGTTACAGCTTACCTGGTTTTGACTTTGCGGATGATGGCTGCACAACAACATGCATTGTTATAACAGTGCTGGGAAGATCACCAAAAGGTGCTCTGCACTGTGCAATATTCTTGTCATTTTCTAGAATTTTGCCTCCACTTATCAGTTTCACATCATTAGCACTCTTTGGGACAATCGTTTTATCTACAAGTAGAATCATTACAGAATTAGGAACATTACACAAGCAGCGGAGGAGATATAACTATTCTTGGGAAAAAAACTCAGAAATGCAGTACGAAATTACATATGCAGCAAGCTACCCAAAACCTTGGGCAAAAAATGCTACCCATACACCTTAAAATGCAGGATTTTAGGAATTTTATTACATCAAATTGAACAAAAATATTAACAGCCGCAAAATACAATTAGAACAGTTATCTTTATACTGAAGTAATCACGATAAAATAAGAAGACAGATCACGGCATGTGCCTTGTGTGCAGGTAGGGTAGAAACATGTATTGGTAGAAAATATAACAAAATAGCGAAGTCAAGGCAGGATAAATTTTAAGGCAAATGCTATGCAGAAGCAGTAAAGCTGTTGCCCTGTGACCATGAGGTCATGGGTTCAAGTCCTGGAAACAGCCTCTTGCAGAAATGTAGGGAAAGGCTGCGTACAAAAGACCCAAAGTAGTGGGACCCTTCCCCAAACCCTGCACAAGCAGGAGCTACGTGCACCTGGCTGCCTAATGCTATGCAGAAGCTAAGTTGGGAACAACAAGATTGTTCAATAATATCAGATCCTAAACAAAATTCCTGTCCCATTTGACAATATTGCCTTTTGAGAGAATTGCAAGTTAGATGTCTTAAAATCATAACGGTCATTAGATTCACCGATCCACAATAACAGGGAGTACAAGCACACAGACAGCAGAACTAATCGATAAACAAATGGAAATATAAAACAATATGGCAAAATGTAAGGCATATGCCATTTAACAGAGCACAAATGTATGAACCCATTTTTCATTTCCTAACGACAAAATAGATATGACATTCTTTTTAATCTCCCCGTGGATGGAAATAGAATGTGATTAACACATGGTGGCTGCTGAAAATGAAATACACAAGCTCAGATCGAAATTATGAGCTTCTCCGGTGTTTGTAGCTCCTAGAGCATCTTCCTGTTGGGGTCTCTTGTTTACTTCACAGCCTTCCTCTTTGGCTTACTATAGAGGCAAAGAGTAATATTCTGGCAATCACGCACTCACTATTGAACATTAAAAGATATCCTAAAGTGGAGTGCTGCGGTGCCCATTCATGGAATTCATGGAAATGGTTGCACATTTGTTGGAAATCAGAGACATCATGCACATCATGGGTTGTCAGCGTCCCCCTTATCCAAACGGGCTATGGTAAAGCACATTAACATGTCTGCCTACATTATGGCCCCAAGCACGGCTCCTCCGCTGTTCGCTTAGATACCGTAAAAGAAGACATCTCCTATACACACCTGATACCTCTCTAATTTAAGCCGTACTTTGGAATATTAACGAGCCCTAGCACTTGCTAGTTATAGAAGCACGCATATTTTCCCAAAATCACACAAGCAACACATCTTGTAGGCACCAAATAGGCAAATATAAGAAGCATGAAGCTTGCTTATCACCACTTATTCACGTCTACTGTCGTCACGCAAAGGGAACGAGCAAGCAGGGGTTCCTTTACAAATTTAGTAGTGCATATGGCACGAGCACAAACTAGAGCATGCACAGAGACACCACAGCACAAGAATCGCATCAAATCGTGCGAGAATCAAGAGCTCAAGAGATGGAATCTTTAGGACCTTTGGGCCAGTCGGCAACGACGCGGTCCTTGAGTGCGCCTACGGTGGTAGCAGCGGCGTTGCAGCGGACGGGGCCGATGTCAGAGCCGTCGAAGAGCCGGAACTTCACCTCTACCTCCTCCTCCTCCGCCCCCGCCCCTGCATCCGCCCTCTCTTCCTCTCTCGTTCCCTCCACCTTGGTCTCCTCCCCCTCCGCCATTTCTTGGCCTCCCACCAAGACCTCGAGTACTCCCCGGACCCCGCGGGGAATCTGAGCTCGGCTCGGGTGCTCCAAGCAAGAACTTGCGAGCTCGGTGGGGGTAGAGACGGGAGGGATTCGGAGCTTGGTTTAGGGTTTGGTGGGAGGCAACGAGGGTAGGAGAGGAGGAGCAGGAGAGAAGAGGAGACGCTTTGCAACTGCAAAGGCAAGGTAGGAGAAAATTCTCTTCCCCTTTTCTCCCGTGAGATTGGTGGTTATTTCGGACTTGGTCTTTTTCTCCTGTCTTTTTATGACGTTTTTTCCTCGTGTCTAGAGCCATGCTTATTGTTAAGCAGCACTTGCAACGATAGAAAAAATTGACGCATCCATTAATATGTTGCAACGGTAGAGAAAACTGACCTATAATTGAATTAAGTAAGAATTATATGTGTAAATATAACGCCTTGTGTTTCATACAAAGAAGATGACTAAAATGTCCACAGTGCGGTATCATTATAACGATTTATTCAAGAATTCAAAACAATCCGGTATGATAAAATAATGGAATTCTAAAACCCAATGCACAACACCGTAGGACCCTGAGCCCGGGGTGTGGCCAACTCTCGCGGTTCCGCACTGCCCGAGAGTCGATAGCTCGGCGGTGGTCACGTCGGTCGATTGAAGGTGCCCAGAACACTAATTAACCTGTCCGGACGATAGTGGTGCAACGGTTACTATTTCGATAGGCAAAACGTTGGAAGAATGCTCGGAATTTATCGAAGGAAACGGTGAACTTTTAGTTTCGACGTTTGAAGCTCCCGTCGTCGTGTTTTGATTTTAGAGATGCTATAGTGGTGCCGTAAAAGTAGCATCACCCGTAGCTTTTTTGCACGAAGACATTTTATTTCATCCCCATGATTATTTTAGGCCTTCCTTTAATAATGGATAAATCCATTTAATTTGTCCGCATCGTGCACCCTCCTTTCTAATCCACCTTTAATTATAGATGGATCCGTTTATTTACGTTGTGCGCCAGCCTTCCTAACCTCTTTAATCGTTTATAATTTGTGAAAGGAAGTGCGCGAGGGCCTTCTGAATCCTCCTTTAATACCGGCGGTGTGTCACATTATGTCCCTCTATGCTCCCAAGGCAGCCTATTGATAGGCGCATCGGTTTCACTGTCGTTTTGGTGATTCCCCGGCATGTTAGTACATTAATTGGTCTTACTATGTTTGTCGGACTATTAATCATCAACACGCTTAGTTGTGTTGGTTATAGTAGTTGTTCGACTCATAGGAGGTATTGAGTTTGATTCCCTTTCGTGCAATTTATTTTTCGCAGTCTCTAAATAGCCCGGTCGTGTGTCTGGCGGGCGGCCCATCAACACAACTGAGTGTGCACGGGACAAAAAATCGTTTTCCTCGAATTAGTATCACCTCATGATATATTTTAAATATAAATAAGTGAGATGAAACCAAAAATATCATCTTGCTTTATTAATAGGTATAGATTTGAGAAACAATAAATATAAGTACCGTACAATATAACACCACAAGACACCCACATATTATCCATTTCGCTGAGTGCATAGGGTGTGGGTGCTTCTAAACCGCTGGTTTGACCGACTAAATATATCGCTTAGTCAATTATTGATTCAGAAGTATGCACGTGTCGTCCTATAAACATGACTGAAGAAAATATATAGTATCAAAATTGATGAAGCCATCATTGCTAGTTATATACAATTGTTGATTACGTTGAGTGTATAGGGATTATTGTTCGTTTGGTTTTGTTGCTCTTAGTTCGGGCTTTGTAGATTGAGCAGTGTTGTATTCTTTTTGGACTGAGCATCTTTTGTCTTTGCTTCGAACACCATGTTCACGTTCACATGTGTTCGTGTTATGTGTTGTATCCTTACTGTATTTATTCTATTGCTTATATCAATGAAATAATACGGAAGCTTTGCATATTCTTAAAACTCTAACCACTCTCAACAGTTGATTCTTATGGACTAAAAGTGCACCTGCATACATACACTACATACAAGCATACATTTCTAGAGACCGTTAGGGCTATATATGGAATAATGTACAACAAGCTTTACGCCATAAGATTTTTGGAGCCATGACTCTTTTGTCATTATTAAATAAAGAGGAAGAGAATTTGAAGGCGGTTCACTTTTCTCCTATGTTTAACTTAGCTATTTATTAAACACAGCCCAACTTTGGTTTCTAGAATGCCTATTCTCTCTTACTAGCCCATCTGCAAATCTTTGAAGAGGAGGAATGGTATTGGGCTTTGCAGGCCTGTAATAAGGGTTGTAGACCTTCGTCTGATTTGAGAGTTGACATTTGGGGCACACGAGGTTAATGTTGTGCAAAGTGTTTTCAATATAGTCAACAAACAAATTTGCAAGTCATGGACAGTGGATATCTAACGCATGTCATGCTTTTTCAATCTCCCATCTTCCTTCTCCAGCCCCCCAAATTAGCGGCGTACCGCCCCCTTCCCCCCTGGCCGATGACACGGTTGTGCACGCACCACCGGCACACTTTATCCTAAATTGCTAGCCAGATCATCCCTATAGTCCCCAATAATTTTTATTATCCGCCAACAACAGCCCACACCTGAACCAATCAACCCTCATACTTTCCTTCCTTTGGAAATCCATTGTTGCTTCTTACCAGGTCCGAGTCGTTTATGTTTAAGGCCTTGTCATCCTCCACCATCTTAGTGCACTCGCTACAGCGCCACCGTCTGGGGTTGTCAACGTAGTCAACTAACATAAGCAACTAGAAGATAATTATAGATGGAAAGGCTGGCAATGAGGATCCGCCAAGTTTCATATGGTCGTATGCAAGCATGTGTCTCCTTATTTGGAGCAAAAAATGCTTCCTCCTACCGAGATTTTGACATATGAGACTGATACGTCTCTAACGTATCTATAATTATTGATTGTTCCATGCTATTATATTGTCATCCTAGGATACTTTTAGGCAATTACTTGTTGTTTTATATTATTTTTGAGCACTAACCTATTAACCCAATGTCAAGTGCCAGTTGATGTTTTTTTGTGTGTTTTTGGCTTTCAGGAATACTGTACCAAACGAAGTCCAAATATTCCGAAACTTTTCGATCATTTTTGCTGGACCAAAATAAGACCTGGAAGCTTCGGAAGAAGACCGGAGGGCACACAAGGTGCCCCCAAGCCATCAGGGTGCGCCCTGATGGCTTGGGGCCACCCCCCGGCCCTTTGGCCCTGATCTTTGGCCTATAAATTCTCTAATATTGCAAAAAACCTAGAGAGCCTCCCGAAACACTTTTTTCGTCGCTACAAGTCTTTGTTCCGTTGTGTGCCCATCTGGAGCCCTGTTCTGATGCCTTGCCGGAGGGGGGATCAATCACGAAGGGTGATACGTCTCCAACGTATCTGTAATTTTTGATGATGGCATGCTATTATATTATCTGTTTTGGATATTTTATATGCATTAATATGCTATTTTATACTATTTTTGGGACTAACCTATTAATCTAGAGCCAAGTACCAGTTTCTGTTTTTTCCTTGTTTTTGAGTTTTGCAGATATGGAATATTAAACGGAGTCCAGACGGAATAAAACCTTCAGAAGGAATTTTTCTCGAAGGAAACAAGCCATCCAAGCTTGGAGTGCACGTCAGGGAAGGTGCCAGGGCGCCACAAGCCTGCTAGGCGCGTCCCCCCTGGCCACGCCTAGCAGGCTTGTCTTCTCCTGGCAGGTCTCCTAACCCTATTATTTGGCCTATAAATACCCAAATATTCTCGCAACATCAAAAAGAGCCACCCAGATACTTTTCCACCATCGGAAGCCTCTGTTCCCGAGAGACCCAATCTTGGAGCTTTTTCTGGTAATCTGCCGGAGGGGGTTTCGATCACGGAGGGCATTGTCACGCCCAAGATGCGATCCTATCCTTATTTCGGCACGAGAGCCTCGATAGGGATAGAAGTGCATCTCATCGTTTTGCAAGAATGGATATAATTACAAGTACATGTACAGAAGAGATGAGTATATGGAATTGGCTTACACTCTCCACAAGCTACATCAATATCACATCAATACAACAACATATTCAAACATCATATAGAAGAGTAGGGTCCGACTACGGATGAAAACAAACAAAAAAATGACATTCATCCTTGCTATCCCAGGCTGCCGCCTAGAACTCATCCTAGATTGATGATGATGAAGAAGAAGAACTCCAAATTAAACAAGCATCACGCTCACGTCAAATCATTGCATTGCTTGTACCTACAACTGTTGTTGTAGTAATTTGTGAGCCATAGGGACTCAGCAATGCCATTTCCAAGGGTATCAAGACTATTAAAGCTTAATGGGTGATGTATGGTTAAGTGGTGAGGCTGCAGCAAGCGACTACGGATTTGTTTGAGTGTCTAACTTGCGAATACAGAAAGTAAAGTATGGTGGTCTACGCATAACGAACATGAACTAGTAATGATCACTAACTGATCATAACCGCGGGCACGGCTTTCCGAAAGATTTAACCCTACATGGGTGCTCCAACTCATCCATCACAAATTAACCACACGCAGTGGGAATAACCTCGACCACAGATCTCGTGATCTTCCTAGGCAATTTCACAGGAAATCCGCCACCTCCAGATAACCAGAAGAAAATCAGAATTCCTCACTCAAGACGTTCGAGAAAGGTAAAACAAATCCAGCAAGGCCGCCCGACATGCCGACAATCCCAATAGGAGCCGCATATCTCATTCTCAGGACATGACCGATTGTCCGAACTTTCGGCAGGCCAGTCGCAGAGTTGCCCTTGGTAGCCATCGGCAGTTGACAGGTTGGACCAACACTCATGAGGAGCACTGGCCCAGGGGTTGATTAAAGATCCGCGGGCGCAAGTGGGTCCCTATGCAATATATTAGTTATTAGGCAAATGTAGTACCAATGTTGGGCCTTGCCAGATAAGTTTTATCCCAAAATGAAAATCAAGGGGGTCCCCATAACAACCCCGAGCATGTTAGGAGCGCTCAATATGGAACATAACATCGGTTCACAAGTAACTAGGGGCGGCAAAAGTAGAACAAAACACCGAGCAAAAAACCAAGCCTTCCACCTTTTACCAAGTATATATGTGCATTAAATTAAATAGCAATAATATTGTGATAACAAAAGTATGTCCATGTTGACACATGGAAGCAATTGCACCTGTAGCTAGAAACGCTATAAGAAGGGCTGAGCAAGCAGTAACATAGCCAGACAAAGATTTGCTGGGAAGGTGGAGGGTTAGAGGCTTTTCATGGCAATGTTGGATATGGCGGGGCAGGGGCGGTCGGAGGCGAGCGGGGCTGCCGGAGGGTCAGGGACGGGCGGATCCGGGGGTGGAGGCCCGGATCTGGCATTTGGAGGCACGGAGGTGAGCTCCGATGAGCAGGGAGGCCGGCAGAACTAGGGCGACACGGGGCGGCTATGACAGCAGGCGGTGGCTGGCGCTAGGGCGGCATGGTGAGGCATGGCTCGGGCAGTACGGGGCACCGGCCAGCGACGGGGAGGCATAGGGGGCTCGGACCCCTCGGGCACCATGGACAGGAGCTAGGGGATGAGGGCGTGCTGCGGAGGCTCTGAGGTCGCTGGACATGTCCGGGCGGCCAACCGGACGTGTCCGGTAGGTGGGCTTGGCTGGCTGGTGGGGATTGGGGTGCGGATTTCAAGGAAATGGCTAGGTTTGACCACAAATGGAAGGAGGGATGTTTAAATAGGCAGGGGGTCTTAGGGTTGGAGTTTGCTTTGTTTTCGGACCTTCGGATCACGATCCGACGGTCCGGAAGCGAAGAGGGGCTAGTAGGGCCATGTGGGCTGTGTAGAGGGGTGTTGGGCTGAGATGAGAGGGAAGTGGTGGCCCGCGACACGAGGTTTAAAATATCGAAAACGTCCGACAATTTGACCGGCTAGTGTCGCTATATATTTAATGGTTCGGGAATCAAATGGACTCTTGATTGCGACGAAATTTGACAGGAGGTCTACCTACGCTAAAACAAGGCCGCATGCCAAGTTCTAACCCAACCCGAGAAAGTTTTGTACGCACTTTTAAAAACAATATTTTAACGATGCGCGGGCACGTGCATGTGTGGTTGGTCTCGAAATGGTCGACGACACGAATGGAGAGAACCGACAACTACCAATTGATGCAAGTTTTCTAAAACGAGTGATGATGCTATGTAGATGATGTGAATGATGCGATGATGAATGCAACAACCAAATGAAATACAAGACGAGAATGGAAATAAAAGGGGAATCTTCTGGAGCGTCGGTCCTGGGCTGTTACAACTCTGCTCCACTACACGAGGATCTCGTCCCGAGATCTAAGAATGAGAAGGGGAAGAGAAAGAGAAAGAGGTAAAACTTAATTGCTTCTGTGACAAACGAGTCAAACCAATGATCATTGAAGGTTTCAACGAGATGAAGACTGAGAAGAGGAACAAGCAAGAATTCACAAGAAATTTCAGTAGCACTTCGGTAGGAAAGAGAGGCAAAACTTGATAAGAAGGAAAAGAACATAGAACACAACACTCCGGTAAAATGAATACGCAAAGAAAGAACATGATCTTAATCAAACTAGATGTGAGTTGAAAAGAGCAACACCACAATGCCTCCGGAACAAAAGAATAGAAGCTAGATCTTTGGAGAGAAGAGAACGGAGAAGAAAATGACAACTTCTACCACCATTGAATTGAAAAGCACCCTTGGAAGGAAGGATAGAATGAGCTGATGGAGAATCAACAACGAAAAGAATAGCTTGTTATGGGCTTATGGAAAACATCTCAAAATTATGAGGTGACAACCTACCACAACATAAACAATTGATTGCTTGAGAGCAACAAGATACGCAAAACTTCTTTCACCAAGAGGCGGGGGAGACACTTGAATCATTTATGACACCATGATAGCAACAATCCTTAGGAAATGCTTTAGGTGAAATCCAACCCAAGATAACTCTGAGAATACAAGATGGATTTACTTATCTTATTCTTGACAATTTTCCTTCAAGACTCCTCATAATCAAGAATTTAATAAAACCATCTCAAAAGACAATGGAGAAGGAGTTGAACTTAGAGATCCAAGTTAAAGAACACTTGAACATCTCCAACAATAATATTGAAGAACACTTCAAGAAATAATTAACTCCTTGACGAACCAGCATGAAGAAGCATCAGGATGAACTCCGGAATTAAAGGATGATAGAAAAGAATTGAAGGTTGCAAAAAGACAAGCTTGAGGCCTTGCTATGATTTAGATGAAGCTTGGCGACAAGATACTTGAGAAAACTAGGAACTTCGGAAAAGAAACGATGAACACTTGGAACCAATAATTTGGTGCCATGAACACTCCGGAAGAAGGATTGGAATCACCTTGATGAAACTAGAATAAGAATCACGTTATGCTTATCCTTCATCAATTAAATTTATGACAAGCAACGGATTTGGCATACTACTTATTCTTATTGAAAAGATTGAAGAGAGAGATAGAACAGAAACTTGAAGAAGTCTTGAGTGAGAACACCGGTAAGAATTCACAACAAATGAGGATACTACGATTGAACGAAGATAGATGGGAACGAAGAGACCATGATCCACCTAATGGAAAACTTCACAAGGCACCGGAATAATTGAGATACGAACGAAGGGACAACAATTGAGAAAAAATTGAGAACGAAAGCTGGAAGCTGAGAAAGAAGAAATATTCTGAAATGATGGCCTTCAGGAGGATCAAGAAATGAAAACAACTCTGAATGCACCGGATAGATATGGTAGAAATTTCTCATGAATGGAAACAATTTGAGAGGAAAGCATCAAGATGACATGACAAATCTTCAAGAGAATGGACCAAGATTAAGAGAAACTCTCCTTCGGTCTTGAATACTGAGAATGATGACGAGAGACAACACCATGAATTACTGAGACACTCCAGAACAACAAATAAAGAACGGTTGAGCCAATGATGAAAGATTATTTAGATGCGATCTTGGAGAAGGAATATGACTGATGAAAATCATCCTTACGTCATATTTAAAAAGAACTTGAGGACATCTCCGAAAAGATTAGAAGAGCCAGGTAAGATCCTGGGGAAAAACCTGTGGGTTATGGGCCCACTCAAAGAAACCACCATTGGAATGATTTCTTAGAAAGAGAGATTGCACCGGTACAAATGAAAAAATCGATGAGGTGAGAACCTCGAAATAATTGAAAACATTTTGAACGGAAACACGAATCTTCTAAGATATCTTCAACACTCCGGATAGAATAGAGAGATATGAAAACCAATAGAGGCTTGATGAGAATTCCAACATGGGAGAGCAATTAGAGAATTAAAATGATATGATGAACACCAAGAACTTGAATTGGATCCATCGGAGAAGAAAGCAAGAACGAAGAACGATGAACTTGAAGCACTTGAGGACCTTCACAATGAATCATCGGATACGAAACAGAAGAAAAGATAGCGGAAGCATCACATGAATATGAAGGCAGTTGGATGAGAATTTAATTATTGAAAAAAAGGGCGGGAGGGTGGGGAAAAACAAAGACAATTTGGGACAGATGAAATGAACTCCGGAAAGAAACATAAGGATTGATCTTGCAAATATTGGAGAGGATTGAATATCTCGAAGAGGAAAGCGTCGGTTGAAAAGAATTTCATGACAACTCTAGTTGAACAAAAGGATTAACATCACATGGAAATATGCAAACACCGTTTAGGAAAGATATGAAATCACCACTTGACATCGAAGAAACTCGAATTACCATATACCAAACAAAACAAAGGATGGAGCTTACGAAACAAGCCAGAACAAATACATGACAGAGATTCCGCTCGATATTTTCGTGGTAAGGTTCGCACGGGCTCGATCCTATAGTAGCCATCATGTACAAGGCAGTGCACATGACATACGAAGCGTCCCTGAGTCATAGCAAGCTACAAGGACTCTTTAAGACACAATGAGAACCGCTACAAGAAAGTCCGTGAACAAACGAATCCACTAGATGTTGAACCCCAACCTCACGTCATGATCTGTTGGAAGATAGCCTAGGTAACTACTTGAATTCCCACCTAAGAACTCCTGAAACTTTCTTGGTTATGCAATCAGGTGTTGGGGATACAAGGATGAAAATATCTCACACAACTAACAAGCCCTACACCCCAATTGTATCCATCCTTCAACACATAACCAGAGGCTTCGGAACTCCGTCTATCTCGGACCCTCGAAAACACAACGATACCAAACATGGCAGTACCCCAGTCGCCTCCCTAGTACTGGGTGACTCCGACCTTATCTCGCCATGAAAAGTATTGAAGTAATTTCGAACATCCTTTGTCCTGAGATACTAAGGAACTGAACGGTAACGATGTGCCAAGAATCCCTTGGATCTCTACTCCTCGATAGCAGGAGGCACCAAGTACAAAACTCCGTCACATCAGCATCATATAGATTCCAAAATATCCGCGTGATCCTAAATTTTTTTTGAGTGAGAAGAGGAGTAGAATTAAAATTCCTAAGTCGTAATTCCTCACCAGAGCATAGAAGAGGAGTAAAAAGAACCCTACTCTCCGATATAAGTAGACTCAAAATAGTTTTTCACTGGACTCGACTCGACCAAGTTCGATCAATCAAGGGGGCTCCTAGGTCAGTACAGGCTCTGATACCAACTTGTCACTCCCAAGATGCGATCCTATCCTTATTTCTGCACGAGAGCCTCAATAGGGATAGAAGTGCATCTCGTCGTGTTGCAAGAATGGATATTACTACAAGTACATGTACAGAAGAGATGAGTATATGGAATTGGCTTACACTCGCCACAAGCTACATCAGTATCACATCAATACAACAACATATTCAAACATCATATAGAAGAGCAGGATCCGACTACGGACGAAAACAAATGACAAAATGACATCCATCCTTGCTATCCCAGGCTGCCGCTTGGAACCCATCGTAGATTGACGAAGAAGAAGAAGAAGAACTCCAAATCATGTTGGAAATATGCCCTAGAGGAAATAAATAAAGTGTTTATTATTATGTTTGCTTGTTCATGATAATCGTTTATTATCCATGCTATACTTGTATTGATTGGAAGCACATTTGCATGTGTGGGTAAATAGACAACACTTTGTCCCTAGTATGCCTCTAGTGAACTAGCTCATTGATCAAAGATGGTCGAGGTTTCCTAACCATTGACATGTGATGTCATTTGATAACGGGATCACATCATTAGGAGAATGATGTGATGGACAAAGTGTTGGGGAACGTCGCATGGGAAACAAAAATTTTCCTACGCACACGCAAACCTATCCATGGTGATGAGCATCTACGAGAGGGAGAGTGGATCTACGTACCCTTGTAGATCTCTAGGCGGGAAGCGTTAAGAAACGCGGTTGGTGTAGTCGAACATCTTCGCGATCCAAATCGCCGAGTGTCCTGCGATCTCATCACGATCCGTCCCGCGATCCAATCACGATCCGTCCCGTGAACTCATCACGATCCGTCCCGCGATCTCATCACGATCCGTCTCACGATCTTGATCACGATCTTGATCACGATCTATCCCACGAACTCATCACGATCCGTTCCGCGATCTCATCACGAACCGTCTCGTGATCTCGATCACGGTCCTTCCGATCTAGCGCCGAACGGACGGCACCTCCGCGTTCAGCACACGTGCAGCTTGATGACGATCTCCACCGTCTTGATCCAGCAAGAGGAGGTGGAGAGGAGAGAGAGTTCACCGGAAGCGTGACGGCGCTCCGGTGATGGTGGTGGAGCAATTCCGGCAGGGCTTTGCCTAAGCGCTGCAGAAAACCGATCTAGAGGAGAAACTATGCACCGGTGTAACGGGTAGCACGTGGCCGGAAATTCTGTCCAAAAACCACCCAATCCACTAGTATATATAGGAGGAGAGGAGAGGAGAGGCAGCCAAGGCCTTTGGGCCAGCCGAAATAGGAGGTGGGAAGCAATCCTACTTCACCTCCAATCCTAGTTGGAGTAGGATTGCCTCCTATTGGCTGATTTTCCACTTTTTGCTTTAGGGCTTTCTCTCCTGCGCCATGGGCCTTTGTGGCTGTTTTCCCAGCCCATTAAGGGATGGTTATTATTCTCCCACATCCCATGGACCTCTTGGGGTCGAAATACCCCTCCCGGAGGTCCCCCGGTACACTACCGGCACTCCCGGTACACTACCAATACTCCCGGTACACTACCGATGAGCCCGAAACTTTTTCGGCGACCAAACTGGGACATCCTATATATGAATCTTTACCTCCGGACCATTACGGAGCTCCTCGTGACGTCCGGGATCTCATCCGGGACTCCGAACAACCTTCGGTCACCACCATACATAACTCTATACTACCGAAACGTCACCGAACCTTAAGTGTGCAGACCCTGCGGGTTCGAGAACTATGTAGACATGACCGAGACACCTCTACGGTCAATAACCAATGGCGGGACCTGGACATCCACATTGGTTCCTACATATTCTACGAAGATCTTTATCGGTCGAACCTCTATGTCAAGGATTCAGTTAATCCCGTATAACGTTCCCTTTGTTCTTCGGTATGTTACTTGCCCGAGATTCGATCGTCGGTATCTCCATACCTAGTTCAACCTCGTTACCGACAAGTCTCTTTACTCGTTCTGTAATACAAGATCCCGCAACTAACAATTAGTCACATTGCTTGCAAGGCTTATTGTGATGTTGCATTACCGAGTGGGCCCCGAGATACCTCTCCGTCACACGGAGTAACAAATCCCAGTCTCGATCCATGCCAACTCAACAGACACCATCGAAGATACCTGTAGAGCACCTTTATAGTCACCCAGTTACGTTGCGACGTTTGATACACACAAGGCACTCCTCCGATATCTGTGAGTTGCATGATCTCATGATCATAGGAACATATACTTGACATGCAGAAAACAGTAGCAATAAACTGACACGATCATATGCTATGTTTGTAGTTTGGGTCTTATCCATCACATCATTCTCCTAATGATGTGATCCCGTTATCAAATGACATCTCATGTCCATGGCTAGGAAACCTTAACCATCCTTTGATCAACGAGCTAGTCCATTAGAGGCATACTAGGGACATGGTTTTGTCTATGTATCCACACATGCATTTAAGTCTCCGATCAATACAAGTATAGCATGGATAATAAACAATTATCATGAACAAGGAAATATGATAATAACTAATTTATTATTGCCTCTAGGGCATATTTCCAACACAAAGACCCAAACTACAAATGTAGCATATGATCGTGTCAGTTTATTGCTACTGTTTTCTGCATGTCAAGTATGTGTTCCTATGATCATGAGATCATGCAACTCACAAACATCGGAGGAGTGCCTTGTGTGTATCAAATGTCGCAACATAATTGGGTGACTATAAAGGTGTTGTACAGGTATCTCCGAGGGTGTCTGTTGAGTTGTCATGGATCAAGAGTGGGATTTGTTACTCCGTGTGACGGAGAGGTATCGCAGGGCCCACTCGGTAATACAACATCACGATAAGCCTTGCAAGCAATGTGACTAAGTGTTAGTTGCGGGATCTTGTATTACGGAATGACTAAAGAGACTTGCCAGTAACGAGGTTGAACTTGGTATGGAGATACCGACGATCGAATCTCGGGCTAGTAACATACCAAAGAACAAAGGGAACATCATACGGGATTAACTGAATCCTTGACATAGAGGTTCGACCGATAAAGATCTTCGTAGAATATGTAGGAACCAATATGGACATCTAGGTCCCGCTATTGGTTATTGACCATAGAGGTGTCTCGGTCATGTCTACATAGTTCTCGAACCCGCAGGGTCTCCACACTTATGGTTTGGTGACATTTCGGTAGTATAGAGTTATGTATGGTGGTAACCGAAGGTTGTTCGGAGTCCCGGATGAGATCACGAACGTCACGAGGAGCTCCAGAATGGTCCGGAGGTAAAGGTTTATATATAGGAAGTCCTGTTTTGGTTGCCGGAACGAGCTCATCGGTAGTGTACCGGGAGTGCTGGTAGTGTACCGGGAGGCCTCCGGGAGGGGTATTTCGACCCAAGAGGCTTCATGGGCTGTCGGAGAGTGAATATCAGCCCTTATTGGGCTGGTGGAAACTCCCACACAAGTCCCATGTGGCTAGAGAAGAAAACCCAATAGGAAAAGATGGAAAAAGGCAAAAAAGGAGCAATCCTAGTCCTACTAGGATTGGAGGAGGAGTCCTCCTCTCCTAGTGGGTTCGGCCGAATCCAAGGAGCCTTGGCCCTTGTGCTAAGTCTCTCCTCCTCTCCTCCTATATATACTGGTGGGTTTTAGGGTTTTGCACTAGTTTTTTCAGCCACGTGCTACCCGTTCCTCCAGTGCATAGTTTCTCGTCTAGATCGGATTTCTGCAGTGCTTAGGCGAAGCCCTGCTGGAATTGCTCCACCACCATCATCGGAGCGCCGTCACGCTGCCGGAGAACTCTTCTACCTCTCCGCTCCTTCTTGCTGGATCAAGACGACGGAGATCGTCATCAAGCTGTACGTGTGCTGAACGCGAAGGTGCCGTTCGTTCGGCACTAGATCGAAAGGATCGTGATCAAGTTCGTGGGACGGATCATGATCAAGTTCGTGGGATGGATCATGATTGGACACGGGATGGATCATGATTTGATTGCGGGACGGATCGTGATTGGATCGCGGGACGCACGGCGATTTGGATCGCGAAGACGTTCGACTACACCAACCACGTTTCTTAACGCTTCCCGCTTAACGATCTACAAGGGTACGCAGATCCACTCTGCCTCTCGTAGATGCTTATCACCATGGATATATCTGCGTGTGCGTAGGAATTTTTTTGTTTCCCATGCAACATTCCCCAACATACGAAGCGTCCCCGAGTCATAGCAAGCTACAAGGACTCTTTAAGACACAACGAGAACCGCTACAAGAAAGCCCGTGAACAAACGAATCCACTAGATGTTGAACCCCAACCTCACATCATGATTTGTTGGAAGATAGCCTAGGTAACTACTTGAATTCCCACCTAAGAACTCCCGAAACTTTCTTGGTTATGAAATCGGGTGTTGGGGATACAAGGAGGAAAAATATCTCACACAACTAACAAGCCCTACACCCTAATTGTATCCATCCTTCAACACATAACCAGAGGCTTCAGAACTCCATCTATCTCGGACCCTCGAAAACACAACGATACCAAACATGGCAGTACCCCAGTCGCCTCCCCAGTACTGGGTGACTCCGACCTTATCTCGCCATGAAAAGTATTGAAGTAATTTCGAACATCCTTCGTCCTGAGATACTAAGGAAACTGAACGGTAACGATGTGCCAAGAATCCCTTGGATCTCTACTCCTCGATAGCAGGAGGCACCAAGTACAAAACTCCGTCACATCAGCATCATATAGATTCCAAAATATCCGCGTGATCCTAAATTTTTTTTGAGTGAGAAGAGGAGTAGAATTAAAATTCCTAAGTCGTTATTCCTCACCAAAGCATAGAAGAGGAGTAAAAAGAACCCTACTCTCCGATATAAGTAGACTCAAAATAGTTTTTCACTGGACTCGACTCGACCAAGTTCGATCAATCAAGGGGGCTCCTAGGTCAGTACAGGCTCTGATACCAACTTGTCACTCCCAAGATGCGATCCTATCCTTATTTCGGCACGAGAGCCTCAATAGGGATAGAAGTGCATCTCGTCGTGTTGCAAGAATGGATATTACTACAAGTACATGTACAGAAGAGATGAGTATATGGAATTGGCTTACAGTCGCCACAAGCTACATCAGTATCACATCAATACAACAACATATTCAAACATCATATAGAAGAGCAGGGTCCGACTACAGATGAAAACAAATGACGAAATGACATTCATCCTTGCTATCCCAGGTTGCCGCTTGGAACCCATCCTAGATTGATGAAGAAGAAGAAGAAGAAGAACTCCAAATCAAACAAGCATCGCGCTCATGTCAAATCATCGCATTACCTGTACCTGCAACTGTTGTTGTAGTAGTCTATGAGCCACAAGGACTCATCAATCTCATTTCCAAGGGTATCAAGACTATTAAAGCTTAATGGGTGAGGTATGGTTAAGTGGTGAGGCTGCAGCAAGCGACTAAGCATTTGTTTGAGTGGCTAACTTACGAATACATAAAGTAAAGTATGGTGGTCTATGCATAACAAACGTGAACTAGTAATGATCACTTGATCCTGAACACCTACTTACGTCAAACATAACCCCAACATGTTCTCTCTCGGATAAGGACTCATGAGAAGAGACAGTCACGGTTATGCACACAAATGGTGTGTTTTATTAGAGTTTACTTCAAGTTTAGTATGACCGGGTGTTAAACAAAGTTTCCAAGTTTGCCACATAACTGCGGGCACAACTTTTCGAAAGATTTAACCCTGCAGGGGTGCTCCAACTCATCCATCACAAATTAACCACACGCAACGGGAATAACCTCGACCACAGATCTCGTGATCTTCCTAGGCAATTCCATAGGAAATCCTCCACCTCAAGATAGCCCGAACAAAACCGGAGTTCCTCACTCAAGACGTTCGAGAAAGGTAATCCAGCAAGGCCGCAAGGCCGCCCGACGTTAAATCCTGCAAGGCCGCCTGACGTGCCGACATTCCCGATAGGAGCCGCGTATCTCTTTCTCAGGACACAACGGATTGTCCAAACTTCTGGTAGGCCAGTCGCAGAGTTGCCCCTGGTAGCCACTGACGGTTGATAGGTTGGACCAACACTCATGAGGATCACTGGCCTGGGGATTGATTAAAGATCAGATGGTGCCGGCGGGTCCCTATGCAATTTATTAGTTATTAGGCAAATGTAGTACCAATGTTGGGCCTTGCCAGTTAAGTTTTATCCCAAAACAAAAATAAAGGGGGTCCCCATAACAACCCCGAGCATGTTAGGAGCGCTCAATATGGAACATAACACTGGTTCACAAGTAACTAGGGGCGACAAAATTGGAACAAAACACCGAGCAAAAGGCCAAGCCTTCCACCTTTACCAAGTATATATGTGCATTAAATTAAATAGCAATAATATTGTGCTAACAAAAGTATGTCCATGTTGACACATGGAAGCAATCGCACCTACAGGTAGACATGCTATAAGAAGGGCTGAGCAAGCGGTAACATAGCCAGACAAAGGTTTGTCGGGAAGGTGGAGGGTTAGAGGCTTTTCATGGCAATGTTGGGAGGCTTGACAAACAAGTGGTAGGTAATGATACATAATGATAAAAATGGGACAAATAACATAGCAATTATAGTAGTGGTATCCAGGGAAATGTGTCATCTTGCCTGAGATCCCACTTGGAAGAAGAATAAATCCATGAAGAAGACGAGCCAACGTAGTCGAACGAATCCTCACACTCCGAACGCTTTTGGAACTCTATCGAGAAGAAGCAGTCCGAGACAAACAATCAACACAAGATACACTACACCATATGCATGACATGATGCACAAACAAATATGATGCATGTCCGGTTTAGTTATGCAAGGCATGACATGGCAAATCACATCAAACAACTACTACACATTAAAGTGAAGCTCACTATGCAACAAGTTGCATATTGATGAAACCCCACGCTTGAATTACTTAGTTCATTCCCTTTTAGGTACACATCAATGTTAAATGTTGTTAGACATGGCAAGATGTGAAGCATGAACAACTATATCATCTAGGCGTTTTAAATGGGCCTGGAAGCAACATATAGCATATCCGGAACATCCCCATATGCAAATTATGAATTTGGTCTAGATCTGTCCTAACACAATTTTATATTTATTAAACATGGAAATAGAGTGTGGCATGAGATTCTACACGTTTTTCTAGTCAAGTTACATATGTGGAACATTTTTAATCGGAACTATGGTTTGGTAGTTATGAAATAAATCTTTTTACATGGCATTTATGCAAATTGTGTGAAAACAGAAGGTTAAACATTTTAAACACATGTGAGAGTTGAATATTGTGAATCTACACGAAATTCTAGTCACTTTTCATATATAAAGTTTTTGCATATGATGCACGGTTGAAAAGTTATTAGATGCATGAAACTAGGGGTTTTTCTGTATTGTAAATCCTGGAATAATTAGTAAATTCTCTAGACCGAAAAAATGAATTGGGCCGAATCTGGGATTTGGCCCAACGGTTCACAGAGGCGCAACATAGCAAAAATGCGCCTGGGCGCAAAAATAGCACTGGGGGTGGCTCACCTAGTGGGCTTTCGGCCCATTCAGTGGGGAGGCACGCCGAGGCGAGGCAGCTAGGCCTGCATGACTCTGCTGGCCCATGCGGCCGCTGCGGAGCGGGAGGCGGGAGCATCGTCCTCCCGCACAACCATGGAATGGAGGCGGACATGACGGGGCAGGGGCGGCCGGAGGCGAGCCGGGCTTCCGGAGGGTCGGGGACGGGCGGATTCGGGGGCGGTGACCCGAATCTGGTGGTTGGGGGCGTGGAGGTGAGCTCAGACGAGCAGGGAGGCCGGTGGCGCTAGGGCGAAGCGGGGCGGCTACGGCAGCAGGCGGCGCGATGAGGCGTAGCTCGGGTGGCACGGGGCACCGGCCAATGGCGGGGAGGCACAGGGGGCTCGGACCCTCGGGCGCCATGGACAGGAGCTCGGGGACGAGGGCGCGCTGCGGAGGCTCTGAGGTCGCCGGACATGTACGGGCGGCCAACCGGACGTGTCTGGTAGGTGGGCTTGGCTGGCTGGTGGGGATTGGGGCACGGAATTTGAGGAAATGGCTAGGGTTTGACCACAAATGGAAGGAGGGCTGTTTAAATAGGAAGGGGGGGGGGTCTTAGGGTTGGAGTTTGCTCCGTTTTTGGACCTTCAGATCCCGATCTGACGGTCCAGGAGCGAAGAGGGGCTAGCAGGGACATGTGGGATGTGTAGAGGGGTGTTGGGCTGAGATGAGAGGGAAGTGGTGGCCCGCGACACGAGGTTTAAAATACCGAAAACGTCCGACAATTTGACCGGCTAGTGCCGCTATATATGTTATGGTTCAGGAATCAAACGGACTCCCGATTGCGACAAAATTTGACAGGCGGTCTACTTACGCCAAAACAAGACCACACGCCAAGTTTCGATCCAACACGAGAAAGTTTTATATGCACTTTCAAAAACAATATTTTAACGATGTCGCGGGCGCGTGCATGTGTGGTTGGTCTCGAAACGGTCGACGACACGAACAGAGAGAACCGGCAACTACCAACGGATGCAAGTTTTCAAAAACGAGTGATGATGCTTTGTAGATGATGCGAATGATGCGATGATGAATGCAACAACCAAACGAAACACAAGACGAGAATGGAAATAAAAGGGGAATCTTTGGAGCATTGGTCCCGGGCTGTTACAGGCATCTACATCAACTCCATTGCCCTCCGATAATGCGTGAGTAGTCCACCATAGACCTACGGGTCTATCTAGTAGCTAGATGGCTTCTTCTCTCTCTTTGATCTTCAATACCATGTTCTTCATGATCTCCATGGAGATCTATCCGATGCAATCCTCTTTTGTGGTGTGTTTGTCAAGATCCGATGAATTATGGGTTTATGTTCAGATTATCCATGAATCTTATTTGAATCTCCTCTGACTTCTTATATGCATGATTTCATATCCTTGCAAGTCTCTTCGAGTTATTGGTTTGGTTTGGCCAACTAGATTGATATTTCTTGCAATGGGAGAAGTGCTTACTTTTGGGTTCAATCTTGCCGTGTCCTCACCTAGTGACAAAGTAGGGGTAGCAAGGCATGTATTGTATTGTTCCCATCAAGGGTAACAAGATGGGGTTTTCATCATATTGCTAGAGTTTACCCCTCTACATCATGTCATCTTTCTTAATGCGTTACTCTGTTCTTCATGAACTTAATACTGTAGATGCATGCAGGAGTCGATCGATGCGTGGAGTAATAGTAGTAGATGCAGAATTGTTTTGGTCTAATTGTCACGGACGTGATGCCTATATGCATGATCATTGCCTTGGATAACTACATGATTATTCACGTTTCTATCAATTGCTTGACAGTAATTTGTTTACCCACCATGATATTTGCCTTCAAGAGAGAAGCCTCTAGTGAAACCTATGGTCCCCGACTCTATTTTCCATCATATATTTTCAGATCTAGACTTGCTGCAATTTATTTACCTTTTACTTTCCGCACTCGTTACATCTATCTCTATCGAATCTAATCCTTGCAACTAACCGTGAAGGGATTGAAAACCCCTTTATAGCGTTGGGTGCAAGAGTTTGATTATTTGTGTAGGTGCATCCATTAGTGACTTGCTTGTTCCTCCTACTAGATTGATACCTTGGTTCTCAAAAACTGAGGGAAATACTTATCTACTTTGCTGCATCACCCTTTCCTCTTCAAGGGAAAACCAACGCATGCTCAAGAGGTAGCAAGAAGGATTTCTGGCGCCGTTGCCAGGGAGGATACACATCAAGCCTACCAAGTACCCATCACAAACTCATCTCTTGCATTTACTTTATTTGCCATTTGCCTCTTGTTTTCCTCTCGCCCACTTCTAAAATGATTTTCAAAAAATACCAAAATGATTCGCCTCTCTATTCTTCTTCTTTTGGTTGCTTCTTTCTTGTTGGACCACTATGTCTAATATTACCACGTCCCCCTTGTCACCAGATTTTGAAGTTCTTTACTTCAAACAAAAACAAGGGGAAATTTGAAAGATGCTTGGTATAGATTAATGTAATCTTATCATATTTCCAATCTAAAAGGGGATGCAAAAGTTTTCCTTGGAAATTTTTACATTGGTTTAGCTTTGCATCATAGAGAGCTTCTAGATTTCGCCTCAAAAGGAAATTTTATTGAGTTTGACACGAAGGCCGCTTATGAAGTTTTAGAAGGGATTTTGGGGGTTCCTACACCAAAAAGGTGGTTTACCTTCTCACAAGAGGGATCTCAAGTGCTGGAAAAATTGAGTGACTTACATAAACACTTGGTCGAATTACAACAATATCATGAACCCCTAAAACATATCAACGGGAACCTTAATCATTTGAATACTTTGATTACCCTTTGCAATAAGAGTTTGGACATTTTGGACACTAAGATGAATCATCCCCCTACAAATGTGGGAAAGAGGAAATAACCCCCTGTATTCGAGAAGGTCCTCACAAAATTTGCCAATACCAAAGATGACAGTACCTAGATCTATTGCGTTTTGCCTAGCTAGGGGCGTTAAACAATAGCGCTTGTTGGGAGGCAACCCAATTTTATTTTTGTGTTCTGTTTTTATTATGTTTTTGAGTATTTCCCACATTATTAATTCTGTAGTAATTGTGTTTTGGTGTTTTAATTAGTGTTTGAGACAAGTACAACCTTTGGGGTGATCTATGGTAGTTGTTGATTTAATCTTGCTAAAAAACAGAAACTTTTGCGCTCAGTCCAGGAATTTTATAAATTTTTTAGAGCGCCTAGTTGCTCTGAAATTTTTATAAAATATTGGTACATAATTTTCCCAGATTTTCCTAATTTTTAAGAATTTTTTGAGTTACATAAGTATACGAAGTTTCCAGATTGCTACAGACTATTCTGTTTTTGACAGATTATGTTTTCTTTGAGAGTTTTGCCTATTTTGATGAATCTATGGGTTGTATCATGTGGTATGAGCCTTGGAGAAGTTATATTACAGTAGGTATAACACCAATATAAATAAATAATGAGTTCACAACAGTACCTAAAGTGGTGATTTATTTTCTTTTACTAATGGATCTCACGAGTTTTCTATTAAGTTTTGTGTTGTGAAGTTTTCAAGTTTTGGGTAAAGATTGGATGGACTATGGAATAAGGAGTGGCAAGAGCCTAAGCTTGGAGATGCCCAAGGCAACCCAAGTCATATTCAAGGATGCCAAAGAGTCTAAGCTTGGGGATGCCCTGGAAGGCATCCCCTCTTTCATGTTCAATCCATCAGTAAATTTACTCGAGGCTATATTATTATGCACCACGTGATATGTGTTTTGCTTGGAGCATATTGTATGATATGAGTATTTGCTTGTTAGTTTTCCACAATCATACTTTATGCACACATATTTTGAGAGATACACACTGAATTGTGTATTTATTAGAATACTCTTTGTGCTTCACTTGTATCTTTTGAGTTGGGCAATTTTGCTCTATATGCTTCACTTATATCTTTTAGAGCACGGTGGTGTTTTCATTTTATAGAAATACTTGAACTCTCGTACCTCACTTATATTGTTTTTAGAGTTCCTAAAAATAGCATGGTAATTTGTTTAGGTTATGAATTTAGTCCTAATAGGATAGGCATCCAAAAGGGATATAATAAAAACTTCCATATTAAGTGCATTGAGTATTTATGAGAAGTTTGATTCCTTGCATAAAATTTTGAGATATAAAGATGGTAATGTTAAGATACATGTTAGGAATTAAATTTTTATTTGGTAAAAATACTTGTGTAAAGGTTTGTGATCCCCGTAGCATGCATGTATGATGAACCGCTATGTAAGGAAGTCGGAGCATGACTTGTATATAGATTGTCGACCTTTGTGTGAGGGTCGGGCGTGTGCGATGGTTAACTCCTACCAACCTCCACCCCAGGATCATGCGTTTAATGCTTTGCTTCAATGACTAATTGACTTTTGCAATAAGTATGTGAGTTATTTATGACTAATGTTGAGTCCATGGATTATATACATTCTCACCCTTCCACTTTTGCTAGCCTTTCTAGTACCACGCAACTTTCGCCGGTGCAACAAATACCTTCCTCAAAACAGCCACCATATATCTTTCCTCATAACTGTCACCATACCTACCTATTATGGCATTTCCATAGCCATTCTGAGATATATTGCCATGCAACTTCCACCGTTTCCTTTTATGACATGCACCATCACTTCCATATTGCATATAGAGTCATATTTTGTCATAAGTATCGAGTTGTAATTTTCCTTTTGAGTTGTAAGAAAATAAAAGTGTGATGATTTTCATTATAGAGCATGTACCATGTGAGGAAAGGATGATGGAAGCTATGATTCCCTTATTATTAGGGATGAGATTCCGGACTTTATGAAAAATAAAAGAGGCCAGCAAAGCCCAAATAAAAAAAATTGAATAAAATAGGCCTTAGATTCCCAACAAAAAACAAAAAAAATGAGAGAAAAGAGAGAAGGGACATTGCTACTACCCTTTTCCACACTTGTGCTTGAAAGTAGCACCATGATCTTCATGATAGAGAGTCTCCTATTTTTTCCACTTTCATATAGCTAGTGGAATATTTTTCTTCATGATGCACGTCCACTTAGTTTCTTTTTGAGCTTTCATACACTTATATCTCTAGTGCATCCGTTGCATGGCAATCCCCACTCACTCACATTGATATCTATTGATGGGCATCTCCATAGCCCACTGATACACCTACTTGATGTGAGACTATCTTCTCCCTTTCCTTGACAACCTCCACCATATTCAATTCCACCTATAGTGCTATATCCATGGTTCTCGCTCATGTATTGCGTGAGAGTTGAATTTTTTTGAGAAAATAAAGGTGTGAAAACAATTGCTTGGCTTTTCATTGGGGTTGTGCGTGATGTAAATACTTTGTGTGGGGAAGATGGAGCATAGCCAAACCATATGATATTGTAGGGATAACTTTCTTTTGCCGTTATATTTTGAAGAGATACAATTGCTTTGCTAGTATGCTTGAAATGTTATTGTTTCTATATCAATATTAAGCTTTTGTATTGAGTCTTACAGATATGAATATTCATGCCACAACAAAGAATATTACTTGGATAAATATGTTAGGTAGCACTCCACATCAAAAATTCTGTTTTTATCATTTACCTACTCGAGGACAAACAAGAATTAAGCTCGGGGATGCTGATACGTCTCCAACATATCTATAATTTTTTTATGATGGCATGCTATTATATTATCTGTTTTGGATGTTTTATATGCATTAATATGCTATTTTATACTATTTTTGGGACTAACCTATTAATCTAGAGCCAAGTGCCAGTTTTTCTGTTTTTTCCTTGTTTTTGAGTTTTGCAGATATGGAATATTAAAGGAGTCGAAACGGAATAAAACCTTCGGAAGGAATTTTTCTAGAAGGAAACAAGTAATCCAAGCTTGGAGTGCACTCAGGGGAGGTGCCAAGGCGCCACAAGCCTGCTAGGCGCGGGGGCCCCTGGCCGCGCCTAGCAGGCTTGTCGCCTCCTGGCAGGTCTCCTAACCCTATTCTTTGGCCTATAAATACCCAAATATTCCCGCAACATCAAAAAGATCCACACACATACTTTTTCACTACTGGAAGCCTCCGTTCCCGAGAGATCCAATCTTGGAGCCTTTTCTGGTAATCTTTCGGAGGGGGTTTCGATCATGGAGGGCATCTACATCAACTCCATTACCCCTCCGATGATGCGTGAGTAGTCCACCACAGACCTATGGGTCCATAGCTAGTTTCTAGATGGCTTCTTCTCTCTCTTTGATCTTCAATACCATGTTCTTCATGATCTTCATGGAGATCTATCCGATGTAATCCTCTTTTGTGGTGTGTTTGTCAAGATCTGATGAATTGTGGGTTTATGTTCAGATTACCCATGAATCTTATTTGAATCTCCTCTGATTTCTTATATGCATGATTTCATATCCTTGCAAGTCTCTTATAGTTATTGGTTTGGTTTGGCCAACTAGATTGGTAATTCTTGCAATGGGAGAAGTGCTTGGTTTTGGGTTCAATCTTGCGATGTTCTCACCCAGTGACAAAGTAGAGGTAGCGAGGCATGTCTTGTATTGTTGCCATCAAGGGTAACAAGATGTGGTTTTCATCATATTGCTTGAGTTTATCCCTCTACATCATGTCATCTTTATTAATGCGTTACTCTGTTCTTCATGAACTTAATACTCTAGATGCAGGCATGAGTCGGTCGTTGTGTGGAGTAATACTAGTAGATGCAGGCATGAGTCAGCCATCTACACCTCCGTTCCGGCACCCTGCCAGAGGGGAGATCGATCACGGAGGGCCTCTTCATCAACCTTGCTTCCCTCACCATGACGTGTGAGCAGTTCACCGTAGACCTACGGGTCCGTATTTAGTATCTAGATGGCTCTCTCTCTATGTTCTTCATTGCCAAGATCATCGCGATTCCCGTGGTGATCTATCTATGTAATCAATCTTTGCGGTGTGTTTGTTGGGATCTGATGAATTGCGGGTTTATGTTCAGATTATTCATGAGAAGATATTGAATACACTCTGGTATTTTGTTTGCATGATTTTTATAGCTTTGTATTGCTCTCCGATCTATCGGTTTGGTTTGGCCAACTAGATTGATTTATCTTCAAGTGGGAGTGGTGCATTGTAGTGGGTTTAATCTTGCAGTGCTCAATCCGAGTGATAGGAAGGGACATGACACATATTGTATTGCTGTCAGTAAGGGTAAAATGATGCGCTTTATTCATATTGATTGGATTTACTTTGTATACATTATGTCATCCTCCTTCAAGCATTACTCCGTTTTTACTTAATACTTTAGATGCATGCTGGATAGCGGTCGATAGGTGGAGTAATAGCAGTAGATGCAGGCAGGAGTCAGTCTACTTGTTTATGGACGTGATGCATATATACACGATCATTGCCATGAATAAATATCACATAACTATGCACTTTTCTATCAATTGCCCATTAGTAATTTGTTTACCCGTCGTATGCTTTCTTCGAGAGGGAAGCCACTAGCAAACACTATGGCCCACGGGTCTCTTCACAAATATAATTACAAAAACTCTAAATACCTTGCTGCCATTATTTACTTTATTTTTATTTACTATTTATATTTATCAAATTATCTATCTATCACTACTTATTTCTTGCAAGTAACGAGTTCAAGGGGATGGACAACCCTCTTGCCTGCGTTGGGTGCAAGCATTTGCTCTTTTGTGCGTAGGCGCAGAAGATGGGAATTTTCTTGGTTCTCCTATTGGTTCTATAATCTTGGTTCTCACTGAGGGAAATACTTACCTACGCTTTGTTGCATCGCACCCTCCTCTTCGGGGAAAATCCCAACACAGTTTACAAGTATCTGGAAGGATTTCTAGCACCGTTGCCGAGGAGCATCATCAAATCCCTATCAAGTATCTATTAAAAAATTATCATTCACTTGTTCTACTTTTTATTTACTCATATATTTTGCTTTCTATAAAAATAAAAAATACATTAATATTTCTCTTTGCTTGTTTGCTTAGTTATCTAGTTTACTATCTAGTTTACTCATTTGCTTGCTAGTTTACTTGCTTCATCATGTCTCAAGATACTACTAAGTTGTGTGATTTCTCAAATACTATTAATAATGAATTTATTAGTAGACCTATACCACCCTCCACTAGTGCGGATTTTTATGGTATTAATTCTGCATTGCTAAATCTTGTTATGAAAGAACAATCTTTGGGAAGTCCTAATGAGGATCCCGCTTCTCATCTCAACACCTTTGTTGAATTATGTGATATGAAAAATAAAAAGGATATGGATAATGATGTGGTCAAATGAAAATTATTTCCTTTTTTCACTAAGATAAAGCTAAAACTTGGTTTTCATCTTTACCTCGCAATAGTATTGGAACATGGGATAAATGTAAGGATACTTTTATTGCCAAGTATTTTTCTCCCGCTAAAATTATATCTCTCCAAAACCAAATTATGAATGGACAGCGATACGTTCCAAACGTTCATGCATGTAGTTTAGGTCCGAAAGATCGACCCCCTTCCCCTGTGCTAGATCGAGAGGCAAAGCCATCTCGCCGATCCAGCGGGACAAGGCCCAACAAACTAAATTGGACACCCACCCTAGCCCACCCCCTCAGGTGACACCACCTCCCGCTACCCTAACTTTCTTACCTCTAGCGCAAGAAAACCACCGCACGATCTCCATCGACACCATCTACCGATTTCTCTCTCCCTGGCAACACCCTCAAGCCGGTAACAATAACACCACCTACCCCCCTCTCCCTCTCTCCCCTAGACCCCCCAGATTTGCTCCACAAACAAGGCAATGGCAACTCAGGTGATGAAGTTATCACAAGATCTTGCCTGAAACTACCACCAAGGACACCATATCTTGACAGGAGTTCACGATCCAACTTGAAAGCAAGAGACAAAGTTAAATCTAAGCATTCCTAGAGTATGTACAATCTAATTCTGTCCAAATTCAAGGCCCCATCAAAAACTAAACACACCGACACATGATGGGGAGTAAAAAGAGCAATTTCCCCTGTTTTTATCATACTATGTGCATGTAATATACCAATCAGATTCAATAGAGTTACTATTGGGGAACGTTGCATGGGAAACAAAAAATTTCCTGCGCACACGCAAGATCTATCCATGGTGATGAACATCTACGAGAGGGAGAGTGGATCTACATACCCTTGTAGATCACTAAGCGGGAAGCGTTAAGAAACGCGGTTGATGTATTCGAACGTCTTCGCGATCCAAATCGCCGAGTGTCCCGCGATCCAATCATGATCCGTCCCGATCTAGCACCGAATGGACGACACCTCCATGTTTAGCACACGTACATCTCGATGATGATCTCTGCCTTCTTGTTCCAGCAAGAGGGAGCAAAAAGGTAGATGAGTTCTCTGGCAGAGCGCTGAAACACGACAGCAGTGGTGGTGGAATTATTCTAGTAGGGCTTCGCCTAAGCACCACTAAAAAACTAGAGGAACTAATCTATCGCGAGAGAGGGCTGCACTATGGCCTTTTGTGTTGAAGTGCTTTTGCCCTCTCTCCCTCTAGTATATATAGGAGGGAGGGGAGGGAGGCTTGTGCCCTAAGGCAGCCCCTTTGGTGTGGCCGAAGTGGGAGAGGTGGAGGAATCCTACTCCAATCCTACTAGGAGTAGGATTCCTCCTCTCCACTTGGAAACCCTTTCCACCATTGGGTTTTCCCCTCCCCATTTGCATGGGCCTTAGTGGGGGCTTCGGTCAGCCCACTAGGGGCTGGTTTTCCTCCTCCAACAGCCCATGAGGACCTTTGGGGCAAGAGGCCCCTCCAGATGGTCTCCCGATACCCTCCCGACACTCCCGGTACACTACAGAAGTACCCGAAACTTTTCCGGTGACCAAAATGGGACTTCCTATATATCAATCTTTACCTCCGGACCATTATGGAGCTCCTCATGAATACCAGGATATCATATGGGACTCCGAACAACCTTTGGTCAGCACCGTACATAATTCTATACTACCGAAACATCACTGAACCTTAAGTGTGCAGACCCTATGGGTTCGAGAACTATGTAGACATGACCGAGACACCTCTACGGTCAATAACCAATAGCGGAACCTGGATGCACATATTGGTTCCTAAATATTCTCCGAAGATCTTTATCGGTTGAACCTCTATGCCAAGGATTCAATTAATCCCGTATGTTGTTCCCTTTGTTCTTCGGTATGTTACTTGCCCGAGATCCGATCATTACCGACAAGTCTCGTTACCGACAAGTCTCTTTACTCATTACATAATACAAGATCCCATGGCTAACACTTTAGTCACATTGCTTGCAAGGCTTGTTATGATGTTGTATTACCGAGTGGGCCTGAGATACCTTACCGTCACACGGAGTAAAAAATCCCAGTCTTGATCCATGCTCACTCAATAGACACCCTCGGAGATACCTGGAGAGCATCGTTATAGTCTCCCAGTTACGTTGCTGCGTTTGATACACACAAGGTACACCTCCGGTGTCAGTGAGTTGCATGATCTCATGGTCATAGGAACAGATACTTGACATGCAGAAAACTATAGCGATAAACTAACACGTTCATATGCTATGTTTATAGTTTGGGTCTTGTTCATCACATCATTCTCCCAATGATGTGATCCCATTATGAAATGACATCTTATGTCCATGGCTAGGAAACCTTGACCATCTTTGATCAATGAGCCAGTCTACTAGAGGCATACTAGGGACAAAGTGTTGTCTATGTATCCACACATGCAATGTGTTTCCGGTCAATACAATTATAGCATGGATAATAAATGATTATCATGAACAAGGAAATATAATAATAACCATTTATTATTGCCTCTAGGGCATATTTCCAACAGTCTCCCACTTGTACTAGAGACAATAATCTAGCTCACATCACTATGTGATTTACATTGTAATGAATCTAACACACATACAGTTCTCGTGTTGATCATGTTTAGCCTTTGGAAGAGGTTTAGTCAACGGGTCTGCGACATTCAGATCTATTGCACTTTGCAAATACTTATGTCCTCCTCCTTGATATACTCGCGGATGGAATTGAAGCGTCACTTTATGGGTCTGGTCCTCTTGTGAAACCTTGGTTCCTTGGCCAGAGCAATGGCACCAGTGTTGTCACATAACAAATCCATTGGATTCAGTGCACTAGGCACTACTCCAAGATCTGTCATGAACTCCTTCATCTAGACACCTTCCTTCGCCACCTCCGAGACTGCGATATACTCTGCTTCGCATATAGAATCGGCTATCACGCTCTGCATGGAACTACACCAGCTTACCACTCCCCAATTTAGAATAAATACGTATTCGGTTTGCGACTTAGAGTCATCCGGATCAGTGTCAAAGATTGCATCGATGTAACCCTTTATGACGAGCTCCTAATCACCTCCATAAACGAGAAACATTTCCTTAGTACTTTTCAGGTACTTAAGGATATTCTTGACTGCCGTCCAGTGCTCCATTGCTAGATCACTTTGAAACCTTGCAACCATAGTTATGGCAAGGCTGACATCAGGTCTTGTGCACAACATTGCATACATGATAGAGCCTATGGCTGAAGCATAGGGGATGACACTCATCTTTTCTCTATCTTCTGCAGTCACTGGGCATCGAGTCTTACTCAACTTCACACCTTTTAACATAGGCAAGAACCCATTCTTGGACTGATCCATTTTAAACTTCTTCAAAACTTAATCAAGGTATGTGCTCTATGAAAGTCCTATTAAGCATCTCGATTTATCTCTATAGATCTTAATGCCCAATATGACAACATCTTCTCCCAGGTCCTTCATGGAAAAGATTTTGTTCAAATATTCCTTCACGCTTTCCAGCATTTCTATATTGTTTCCAATTAGCAATATGCCATACACATATAATATTAGAAATGCTATAGAGATCCCACTCACTTTATTGTAAATACAAGCTTCTCCATAACTTGTATAAACCCGAACACTTTGATCACCTTATCAAAGCGCAGATTCCAACTCCGAGATGCTTGCAGCAGTCCATAAATGGATCCCTGGAGTTTGCAAACTTTGTTATCATTCTCTGGATCGACAAAACCTTTGAGTTGTATCATATACAACTCTTCGTTAAGGAAACCTTTAAGGAACGTTGTTTTGACATCCATCTGCCAAATTTCATAGTCGAAATATGCAGCTATTGCTAACATGATTCTAACGGACTTAAGCATCGCTATAGGTGAGAATGTCTCATTGTAGTCAACTCCTTGAACTTGTGAAAAACCCTTTGCCATAAGCAGAACCGTATAGACGGTCACATTACCGTCCGCGTCCGTCTTCCTCGTAAAGATCCATTTGTTCTGAATGACCTTTAGTCCTTTAGGTAATACTTCCAAAGTCCATACTTTGTTTTCATACATGGATCCCACCTCGGATTTCAGGGCCTCTAACCATTTCTCAGAATCCGGGCCCATCATCGCTTCTCCATAGCTCGTAGGTTCATCGTTGTCCAACAACATGACCTCTAAGATAGGGTTGCCATACCACTCACGAGCAGTACACACCCTTGTCGACCTACGAGGTTCGATAGTAACTTGATCCGAAGCTTCATGATCATCATCATCAACTTCCTCTTCAACCGATGCAGGCTCCACAGAAACATCTTTCTGTGCTGCGCTACTCTCTGGTTGAAGTAAAGGTTCAATAACCTCATCAAGTTCTATTTTCCTCCCACTCAATTCTTTTGAGAGAAACTCTTTCTCAAGAAATGTTCTGTTTTTAGCGACAAACACATTGCCTTCGGATCTGAGATAGAAGGTATACCCAACTATCTCTTTTGGGTATCCTATGAAGACACATTTCTCCGCTTTGGGTTCTAGCTTTTTAGACTGAAGCCTTTTGACATAAGTATCACATCCCAAACTTTAAGAAACGACAACTTTGGCTTCTTGCCAAACCACAATTCATATGGCGTCATCTCAATGGATTTCGATGGTGCCCTATTTAAAGTGAATGCAGCTGTCTCTAATGCATAAACCCAAAATGATAGTGGCAAATCGGAAAGAGACATCATAGAACGCACCATATCTAATAGGGTTCGATTACGACGTTCGGACACACCATTACGCTGTGGTTTTCCAGGTGGTGTCAATTATGAAACAATCCCACACTGTCTTAAGTGACTGCCAAACTCATAACTCATATATTCTCCTCCTTGATCAGCTCGTAGGAATTTAATCTTCTTGTTACCCTGATTCTCAACTTCACTCTGAAATTGCTTAAACTTTTCAAACGTTTCAGACTTGTGCTTCATCAAGTAAATATACCCATATCTACTCAAGTCATCAGTGAAGGTGAGAAAATAACGATATCCACCACATGCCTCAATGCTCATCGGACCGCACACACCAGTATGTATGATTTCCAACAAGTCACTTGCAAGTTCCATTGTTCCAAAGAACGGGGTTTTAGTCATCTTGCCCATGAGGCATGGTTCACATGTGTCAACTGATTCAAATTCAAGAGACTCCAAAAGTCCACCAGCATGGAGCTTATTCATCTGTTTTACACCAATATGACCTAAACGACAGTGCCACAAGAAAGTGGTACTATCATTATCAACTCTACATCTTTTGGCATCAATGTTATAAACATGTGTATCATCACTATCGAGATTTAATAGGAATAAACCCCTCACATTGGGTGCATGACCATAAACAATATTACTCATATAAATAGAACAACCATTATTCTCTGATTTAAATGAGTAACCGTCTCGCAATAAACAAGATCCAGATAAAAAGTTCATGCTTAACGCAGGCACCAAATAACAATTATTCATGTTCATCACTAATCCTGATGGTAATCGAAGAGCGAGCGTGCCGATGGTGATCACATCAACCTTGGAACCATTTCCCATGCGCATTGTCACTTTGTCCTTAGCCAACCTTCATCTATTCCGTAGCTCATGTTTTGAGTTGCAAATGTGAGCAACCGAACCGGTATCAAATACCCAGGCACTACAACGAGAGTTGGTAAGGTACACATCATTAACATGTATATCATATATACCTTGTTTGGTGTTGGCCACCTTCTTGTCGACCAGATACTTGGGGCAGTTTCGCTTCGAGTGACCAGTTCCCTTGCAATGAAAACACTCAGTTTCTGGCTTGGGTCCAGTCTTGGGTTTCTTCACAGGAGGGGCAACTGCTTTGCCACTATTCTTGGAGTTACCCTTTTTGCCCTTGCCATTCTTCTTGAAACTAGTGGTTCTATTGACCATCAACAGTTGATTCTCTTTCTGGATTTCGGACTCAGCGATTTTCAGCATCACAAACAGCTCGGCGACTGACTTGTTCATCTCGTGCATGTTATAGTTCATCACAAAGCTCTTGTATCTAGGTGGCAATGATTGAAGAACTCTGTCAGTGATCACCTTTGGTGAAAGGGGCATCCCTAACTCAACCAGACGGTTCAAATACCCAGACATTCTGAGTATATGTTAACTGACAAACCCGTTCTCCTCTATCTTGCAAGCATAGAACTTATCGGAGGTCTCATACCTCTCGATTCGGGCATTCTTTTCAAAGATAAACTTCAAATCCTGGAACATCTCATATGCTCCATGACGTTCAAAACATCTTTGAAGTCTGTCAGATTTCGGGCTCCACAAAACCCTTAAGATTCGAACTCAGGGGCTTGTGCGAAGATCCCCTGCAGCCTCGCCCGACCTAGCTCGCTACTCGGTGAACACAACAAAGAAGTCGCATGATGACGAGGAAGAAGATGAACACGATAGTTTACCCAGGTTCGGGCCGTTGCGAAGCGTAATACCCTACTCCTACTTTGGTGGATTGCCTCTCGTGGAGGTGAGGTGGATGAACAAGTATAGTGTTTTGGAGCCTCCCGAGGGCTCTCAGTGGTGTTTGAGGCTCCCTGTGGTTTGGTGAGTTGTGGAGTTGGTCGATTGGGTTTGGATCTTCCTCTACAAAGCAGCCTAACGTCTATATATAACAGTGGCCCGGGTCCTCTTCCTTATGGCAATGGCGGGAAGGGGTCCCACAACGGCCAATTTTAAAGGGGGACAGGGGTTCATGCTCGCCCTGCCCAAAGGCGGTCTTCACCTGCAAAGTAGCTGTCGACGCCACAGAGACGGGCTCAACGATAACGTCCGTCCTGCGGAGCTGGTGGTTGTGGTCTTGTCGCATCGAAATGGAAACCTTTGGGGGTGCTTTGGGAACTCGCATACGTCGTTGCTCGTTTTGCACCAAAGGGGAAACTTGTTAGTGCATCTAGTGCCCCTTAGTGATTTTGGTGTATTGAAGACTTATAGGTTAAGGCACTAATGTGTTTGTGAGTGTACACAGGCTCTATAAGTCGATGAGGAGTTTGATATATTCGGAGATTATCGACCCCTAAAAATGAATGTCTTCAATTGAAGACTTTGCTGAAGACTTTGTGAAGACTTTGAAAATGAAGAAGTTGGTGTGACCTTGAAGATATGAACGAGGAATATGAAGCGTGAAGACTTTTGTTTTCGTAGTTTCATTTCCTTTATTTGAGTCATAGGAAACACCGTACTGTTAAAGGGGGCCGAGGTAATACTAAGGAAAATTTCCAACTGATGCTCAACTCCAAAATCCTCAACCCATACAATCCTTCGAGTGAAGCCTTTGGAAATCTCTTACGGTCCAGATAAGTCCTTCGGTGACAGAGACGAAGTTCTTCTGGTCTCTGAGGAAATTGATCTGACTGAGGAGTTAGGATTTCGCCAGTACGAATTGCCTACAAGTGAGGAACATGATAAGCTGAGGACTTTCATAGTTCGAAATTCCCACTGTTGCTGTGCTTAGCGCCAACTGTCCCCAATCATTCTTATCCACATAACGTTCATATCATTGGGGGCATTTATGTCTTATCATGTCAGTTTGCATCCTGGCTATAAATAGCCACCCCCCACAACCACTAGCTGGTTGGCTGCTCCGAGAGAGAACTGACACTTGTCATTTGAGAGCAACCCATCCTCTGAGAACTTTGAGAGAAAATCATCAGTGAGGAAAAACCTACTACCAAACCACAAAGCCCAAAGTGATTGAGCATCACCGAAGAAATTCCCGTGTGGAATCGACGCTTGTTACCTTTGAGGACTGTGCATCCTCCAAACGGTTAGGCGTCATGGTCTAGTGCTCCTGCAGTCAATTGGGGACCACGAAGTCACCTTGGTCTAGAGCATCCAGCAGTAAATTGTGGATCGCTGGGTGACCAGTTTGTGAGGGTTTTGGAAGTCTACCCTGAAGACTTACCACGAGTGTTGGGCGAGGACCGTGTGACTTTAGCTCAAGGAGAATACGGTAAGGACTGTGTGTCCTCTGGTTTAAATACCAGGCCGCTCTAAACTAGACGTACGACTGTCACAACAGTTGGAACTGGGGCATCAAACCATTGTCTTCATCGAGCTACCTGGTTCTCTTTCCTCAACCTCCTTATTCCTCATAAACCTGTTGACGAAATTGATTGTTACTGTTTGAAGAATTTGACTAAAGACTTTCGCAAATTCCTCACCTCAAATTCTTCAAGTTGCCTTGTTCATCACTGCTTATCCTTTATCATGCTACTCACTGTTCGTGCATGTTTCATTTCATCATGATGACTAAGCTGATACTATGCTCCTCATGCACCTAAGTACTTATTCCGCTGCTAGTTATTCATCACATTTCAAATTCATCAAAATTGAAATTCCTCAAGTGATGAATTTGTAAAAATCGCCTATTCACCCCCCTCTAGTCGATATAACGTACTTTCAATTGGTATCAGAGCAGGTACTCCCTCGCTTTGTGTGATTTTAGTTTAACCACTTGGATTTCTAGTTATGTCGACTGCAGGTATGATCAAGGTTTTCGCGGGATGTCCTACCTTCGATGGGACAGACTACCCCTACTGGAAGAACAAGATGCGTATGCACCTTGAAGCTATTGACAACGATCTCTGGTACATTGTGGAAAATGGTGTGCCCTCTGTCGCTCCCACTGTTACAACTGCTGATGTGAAGAGATTCAAGCAACTCGATTGTCAAGCGAAGAATATCATCTATGGTCATTTGAGCAAAGGTTAGTATGGCAGAGTGAGTGCTTTGAAATCTGCTAAGCTTATCTGGGATAGGCTGTCCAAAGTTAACGAAGGTGTTTCCACTCAACGTGACTCTCGTGTTGATGTTCTTTGCAATCTCTTCAACTGCTTCAAGAGGCTTGACAATGAAAATGTTCAGCAAACCTTTGATTGCCTCACTGATATCTCCAATGAACTTCAAGCACTGGGTGCCACTGATATCACTGACCATGAAGTAGTGAAGAAACTGCTGAGATCACTCGATTCCTCATTTGATACTCTGGCTTTGATGATTCAAGAACATGGAGACTACAAAGCTCTTGATCCTACTGATATTCTTGAGAGACTCAATACTCATGAATTCCAACAAGTTGAGAAAAGAGACCTCTACGGGCCAAGCTATGGAAGATCTCGTGCACTGAAGGCAAAAGCAATTTCCTCATCTGAAGAAGAAGATTCTGACAGCAGCCTTGGTAATCCTGAAGAACTAATTCAAGAACTAGCTATGCTTGTGAGGAAATTCCAGAAGTTCTCAAGAAGAGGTGGATTTGGAAAGTCATCAAAAAGTGGCTTGAGGAAATCAGATTCCTCAAAAGATTACAAAAAGAGAACATGTCATCGTTGCAAGAAGCCTGGCCACTTTATGTCTGATTGTCCTCTATGGGAAAAAGACTCAAAGAAGAAGAAGAAATACAAGGATGATATTTCTGATGACTCGAAGAAAAAGAAGAAATCTTCAAAGTACTCATCTACAAAGTCCTCATCTTCAAAGTCCTCAAAGCACAAGAAGAATGGTTCCAGAAAGGCTCGAGCATTCATCGGCAAGGAAATGGATTCTAAGGAAGAGTCTGAAGAATATGAAGAAGATGAAGAATCTGAGGAGGAATCAGAATCTGGTGTCGCTAGCATTGCTCTCGCTACCACTTTCGTCAGCAAGTCTATCTTCAATGATGAAGAATACAACTACTCCAATGACTCTGACGTCAGCAATGATGATTATGCTCCCACCTATTGCTTCATGGCAAAAGGCTCAAAGGATGATACTCTAAAAGCTACTAAGTGGGTTCTCGATAGTGGATGCACAAACCACATGACGGGTGACAAGAATCTACTAATGAATTTGCCACTCACTCCATCTCCTCTGAAGCATATCACCTATGCAGACAAAGGAAAAAACAAGGTATTGGGACTTGGTAAGGTTGCTATCTCAAAGGATCAAACCATGGATATGGTGATGCTTGTTGAATCCCTCGGGTTCAACCTTATGTCTGTCTCAATGCTTTGTGATCTTGATATGGTTGTCATATTTGGAAAATATCGTTGTGTTGTCATCATGGAATCTGACAATTCCAAAGTCTTCGAAGGCTTTAGGAGAGGAGACTTGTATATTGTTGATTTCTCTACAGGTCCTCAGCCTGCCACATGCTTACTTGCTAAGTCCTCAGAAGGCTGGCTGTGGCATCGACGACTTGGACATGCTGGTATGAGGAACCTGCACACACTCGTGAAGAAAAAGCACGTCATTGGCATCGAGGGTGTCAAATTCCTCAAGGACCACCTCTGCGGTGCATGTGAATCTGGGAAGATGACCAGATCCAAGCATCCCTCGAAGACGATCATGACCACGACTCGACCCTTTGAATTGCTTCACATGATCTATTTGGCCCCACTCATTACTCCGTATTAACAAATGCATCAAGTTTGTATGGCTTTGTCATTGTTGATGATTACTCTCGTTACACATGGGTGCATGTTATTCTGTACAAAAATGAAGTGCAGGACGTCTTCAGACGATTTTCTTCAAGGGCCTCCACCAACTTCGGCGTCAAGATCAAGCATATCACGAGTGATAATGGGACTGAGTTCAAGAACACTAATCTTGATGAATATCTTGATGAACTTGGTATTACTCATGAGCTATCTGCCCCTTATACTCCTTAGCAGAATGGCATCATGGATCGCAAAAACAGGACACTTGTTGAGATGGCTCGCACCATGCTTAACGAATACAAAACCCCTCGTCACTTCTGGCTTGAAGCAATTGATACTGCATGCCACATCATAAACAGGGTATATCTTCTCAAATTCCTCAAGAAGACTTCATATGAGCTCATGACAAGCAAGAAACCCAATGTAAGTTATCTCAAAGTCTTCAGTGCAAAATGTTGGATCAACGATCCTCACCACAGATCTAAGTTTGCACCAAAAGCACATGAAGGTTTTATGCTTGGTTATGGAAAGGACTCGCACACCTACAAAGTCTTCAACACCTACCATCACAAGGTGGTTGAAACTGTAGATGTGCGGTTCGATGAAACTAATGGCTCGCAAAGAGAGCACCTGCCTTCTCTGTTAGATGAACAATCTCCTGAGGAATCCATCAAGCTGAAGGCAACAGAAGATGTCATACCCACTGAGGAAATCATTCCAACAAATGAAGACTCTCATGCTGATATACCTGAAGAAAATGGTGCTGATGAAAATCCTTAGCCTCGTCAACCTGCTCATCCAAGAGTAGCAAATGAAGTGCAGATTGACAGAATCATTGATGACATGAATGCGCCAGGTCCTCGCACATGCTCAAAAGCTTCACATTTAACTAACTTTTGTGGGCACTTTGCCTTTGTCTCTATCATAGAGCCCACCAAAGTTGATGAAGCATTCAAGGAGCCTGAGTGGATTCAAGCTATGCAAGAGGAATTGCATCAGTTCAAGCCCAACAATGTGTGGGAACTTGTCAAGCGACCAGATCCTTGCAAACATAACATCATAGGTACCAAGTGGATCTACCGCAACAAGCAAGATGAAAATGGCCTCGTGGTGAGGAATAAGGCTCGCCTTGTAGCCCAAGGCTATACACAGGTTGAAGGAATTGACTTTGATGAAACGTTTGCACCTATTGCTAGACTTGAGGCTATTCGCATATTACCGGCTTACGCAAACCATCATAATATCATCTTATATCAAATGGATGTGAAAAGTGCATTCCTCAATGGTAAGCTTGAGGAAGAAGTATATGTTGCTCAACCCCCAGGTTTTGAAGACCCTAAGCATCCTGACAAAGTCTTCAGACTAAACAAGGCCCTCTATGGCCTCAAGCAGGCCCCTCGGGCGTGGTACGACACTCTGAAGGAATTCCTCATGAAGAAAGGCTTCAAACCCGGTTCACTCGACCCTACTCTTTTCACAAAATCCTATGACAATGAACTGTTCATATGCCAAGTATATGTTGATGATATTATCTTTGGCTGTACTGACAAACGTTACAGTGATGAATTTGCCTATATGATTAGTGAAGAATATCAAATGTCTATGATGGGAGAGTTGAAATTCTTCCTAGGTCTTCAAATTCGTCAGCAAGACAATGGCATCTTCATCTCACAAGAGAAATACCTCAAAGATGTTCTGAGGAAATTCGACATGCAAGATTGCAAAGGCGTCAAAACTCCAATGCCTTCAAAAGGCCACCTCCGCACTGATGAAAATGGTAAAGATTTCAATCAGAAGGTATATCGCTCCATGATTGGCTCCTTATTGTACCTATGTGCATCTAGGCCTGATATAATGCTAAATGTTTGCATGTGTGCTCAATTCCAAGCAACACCGAAGGAATCACACCATAAGGTTGTGAAACATATTCTTCGATACTTAGCTCACACACCAACACTTGGATTGTGGTATCCCAATGGCTCAAATCTTCACCTCGTCGGATACTCTGATGCTGACTATGCTGGAGATCGTGTGGATCGCAAGTCAACCTCAGGCACATGTCATTTCCTCGGACGATCCTTAGTCTGTTGGTCCTCGAAGACGCAGAGCTGCGTTTCACTCTCTACTGCAGAAGCTGAGTACATTGCTGCTGGCTCGTGTTGTGCTCAGTTACTCTGGATGAAGCAAACCCTCAAGGACTATGGCATCAAGCTGAAGAATGTGCCTCTTTACTACGACAACGAGAGTGCGATCAAGATTGCCTATAACCCAGTTCAGCATTCCAAGACCAAGCACATCCAGATTCGTCATCACTTTCTTCGAGATCATGTATTCAAGGGCGACATCTCCATCAACCACATTCCCACTGAAGAACAACTGGCCGATATCTTCACAAAGCCCTTGGATGAAAAGAGATTTTGCAAGTTGCGGTGTGAGCTAAATATCTTAGAATCTTCGAATGTTCTTTGAAGGAGAACACACATCCTAAGACTTATGCAAAATTGATGACTTAGATGTGCAACACACGAAGTAACATTTTTCTTCAATCAATGAAGAATAACTCTCTAAGTGTGAAGAAATTAACGAAGAATTTGATTCTCAGAACTCTACGACAATTGTACGCGGTGTCTGAAATCATCATTCTTATACGGTGGGTTACGCCACCAACCAAAAGTTGAAATTCTTCAAAATTGAGCATTTCGTTGTTTTTGCAAATTCTTCAAACTATCAAATTCCTCAAATTTGCAAATTCCTCAAGTTTTTCAAATTCCTCAACTTTTCAAATTCTTCAAACTTTGAAACTCATGTTCTTCATTGACTATATATATATATGTGTGTATATATATATTTGAGTTTTCAATGTCCCCAACAGCATTCACTTATTGCTAATTTTTCAAGTTGATTTTCATCTAAGTGAATGTGATCGGACCCCTTTCCCCCTCTATGCTAAACTCAACCAAGTCTATTCACAAATTCTTCATATGCGTTCTACTTTGAAACTCATTCAAAGTCTTCACTGTGTCCTTGACAGCTGAAGAATTTGCGAACAAAAACTTTGAAATCTTCTCTACCAAAATTTTCGGCGGTTCCCGCTCAAACTATTCCTATTCCCGCGCCTAGATAACCCACGACCCCCCACTATCGCCACCGCTAAGTACGTGGGTGACACCTGTCGCGTGGAGAGCAAGGGTCAGGGCAATCCTTTCCAAAATCTTCGGGCGGATCCGTTTTCACTTCCTCTATAAATGCTCCCTTCCCATCAACTATGCTCGGTTACTCCACATGTCATCCCTCTCCCGAGCTCCAACCTAGTGCCGCCGCTAAAGTCATTGTCGCCGGTGAGGAAGAGCTTCACTGCCTCAACCTCGTCGTCACCGTACTCGCACCGGCCACGGAAATCCTCATCCCGCCGCCGCTGTAGCTGTCTCCCTCTGCCAAGCTAGGGCGTGGGAGATCTGAACGCACGAACTCCCCAATCTCATCTCTGAGTTCGTCGTGTTCTTCACCAGGGTAAATAAAATTTACTTTTACTGCCTTGTTTGATCCTCAAATGCTCTTTACATTCCTCAAAAGGTGTTTGTTCTTCATGAACCTTATTTTAAAGCACCTTACATCTCCTCATACTTGATGATTTTCTCTAAGTAATGATTTTCTTCAAGATTCCTTAATTGCGCAAATCCTCAAAATTTGTAAAACTCAGGAACCTGAGACAAAGAACTCTTAGTAAAATTCCTCAAGACATCCATGGTCAAATTCCTCTCACCTAATTTTTCTTCAAAATTTCTGAGAACGCATATGACCTCTTGAAATTCCTCGCACCTATACTCTGTTCACAGGTACAACATGTCCGCTGATGAATCACTAGGTTCTCATCAACTTAACTCATTTGCAGCGCTACTTGAAGAAAAACTGTGTACCTCTTCAGAATCTTCAAGAGTTCATATTCCTCAAGTGAAGAAAATGTCTGATGGAAAGAAACCTCAGAAAGGAGGGAAGAAGCCAGATGTGCACACTGCATTTGAGATCCCTGAGGATCTGTATGATGAATATTGCACACCTGACGAAGAAACACATGGAAAGGAGACGACCAAGCAGAGGAAGATCCATCTGCAAAAGATTAAGAGGAGATGGGTGAAGAATGGAGAGAATATCGTTATGTAACTCCAAAATACATGATGAAATTCGCTATGAAACCACCTTGCAGCAGGCCTCCTCTCGCTCCAAACCAAATTGCTGATCCTACTAGCCTCAAAACTGGCGAGGACTTTCCTGACATGTGGGAGAAGCAACAAGCCAAGTTGGCGAGGAAAGCCAAAGAGGCAGTGAAGAAATTCAACGAGGATTCTGTTGTTGATGCCTCTGTCGGAGCTTTTGCTAGTGATCCGAAGAAAATGGTAAAGAAACCTGCTCTGAAGATTGGTTCTTCAACATCAAAATCCTCAGTACAAATTCCTCAAGGTCAAAGGCCTCAGCCCAGAAAACCTTCTGCACCTGGAACTGTTGCTGCTCAGTCATCTGCAACAGCTACAAAGTCCTCAATCCTAGTGCATCTGTCAACATGCAAAAGGACTAAGGGTTTCACCAAAGTTCCGAAGCTCACAGCAAGCCCCTCCACAACTGCAAAGTCTTCAACCAGTCCCTCTGCGCTTAAACTGAAGAAAACTGCTAGACGAGGTCAAAGACCAAGTCCTCACACAAGTAAGGCTGTGATGACCATACCCTCATGTTCTGAGGATAATGATAGCGATGATGATGAAGCTGATGATGATGAATTGGTAGAAATCATCAGACAAAGTCAGCACAGGGCTGCTAGAGCAAAGGGCAGCTCTATTCCTCTCATGTTGGATCCCAAGATGATCCTCAACTTCATCGATATATGGCATGAAGACCCAAGCACCCCACTTTCTTCACTAGATCTGCCTCCTGAAGTGGATCATGTCCTCACCCACTTCATCTCTGAAGAACAATGGAAGAGAGAGCAAGCTCAAAGAGCTAAGAGGAACAAGACTCGCAAAGAAAAGTTTTTGGGCGAAAATGTGATGAATTTGACCCCAAATCAACTCGTCATAGTTCAATCCGAGATTTGCTCTCTCTCTTTGGATCAATAGAAATATGATGCTGAATGGAAGGGTACCAAGGTCAGACTCGTCAGGGCTGCTCAAGCAGCTGTAAAGGATCACAACACTAGGGTTGTAGCTCGATCGCAACCACAAATGCCTCAGTCTGAAGAAATTGCTCGGACTACAGATGAAACTCCTCAGGCAGCTGATGAAAATGCTCAGCCTGATGAAACTGTTGTAGGAAATGCTTCTACACCACAAGCAACTACCAGTGCTGCTGAGGAAACTCAGACCACTGATGAACATGCCAGGGCAACCTCCAATGTTGTGCCTGAGGAAACTACTATGCCAGCAGGTGCTTCTAATGTACCTGAAGAATCTAATAGGCCAGCCGAAGAATCTGCTATGCCTAAAGAAACTGAACCACCCAGGGAGGCTACATCAGTCGTTCCTGAAGAAACTGCTACTGCCGAAGAAAATCCCCTCAAAAGAAAATCATCAACTTCTGAAGCCTCTGTGTTGAAGCAGTTGAAAACTTTGACAAGTTCCTTAGCAACACCACTTGATGCAACTCCAATTTCCTCCGCACCAGCCTATGCTATTGTGCCAATCGGGGAAGCATATGACATTCCTCAAGAAGAAGAGAATCATTCGGCTGCTTCCTCAGAGCCTCTTGATGAGGAAATTGTCATCGATGACACTGCATCAACCCCCAAGGTATCATTGCTGGTGAAGACATTGATGAAGACGTTGACATTGGTGACACCACTCCAGTCGTCAATGATGAATATTGGGAATCTGCACATCCCAATTCACCAATGGAAACTCCTCTGATGTTGATTCCCCAGTCACTTGCACAGACTGAAGAAATCCCAGAAGACTCTGAACATTTGTACCTTCCAGACAGTGAAGAAATTCCAGCTGCAAAAGCTGAGGAAATTGATGCTCCAGCCACTGCTGAGGAACCAGCTCTTCAAATCACTCAGTCTGTTGTTCCTTCCATGCCAACAGAGATCAAGGGGCGTACACGAACAAATCTTCAACCCAAGCTAAGACTGCCTCTCAAAGGCTCTGTTCGTCCCAAATTCCTCAAGACCAATTTCTTCGATGAACACATGTTCTTGTCTGGACCAAACCCCTATGACTCTGCAAGGGCTAGTCGCAACAGGTTCTGGACTGCCACTCAACTGAATTACTATGCTTCAGTCCTCTATGAGAAGAAGAAAGTCTTCGAGCACCAGCAGATTCCGCACACTGACATGGAAAGTCTTCCATCATTTACTCCTGTGCTCCAAGTTCTATATGATGCTGGACTTCTTCCATTTGTGTTGACATCTACGATTGGAATGAGGAAATCATCCTTCAATTCTATGCCACGTTGCATATCAGCGGAGATTCCTCAGACATCAACTCTTGGATATTGGACTAGATGACTGGCACAACACACTTCACTGCTAAAGCCTATGAATTGCTTCAGTGTGTCCCAGTCCAAATTCCCTCAGCTGAAGCCCGCAAGTTGTTTGATGAATCTTCTCTACCCAATCAACTGATGAATGTGCTGATGAAGACATTGCCACCTGGAAAGCCTCAACGCCAAGTCTTCTTAGTGAAGGATCTGCTCTATGTGCCTTGCACAGTCTATCGCATCCTGACAAAAACACTGTGTCCTCAGAAAGGCCATAACTCTGAGGAAGAAGAAGTTGAAGGAATCATGAAGAATGTGCTCTTCAATATCATACATGGTTACATGACTTCTTCATGAGGACTTTGGCCAGTGCAGCTGTCGCTCCATTTGAGCAGAAGCCATATGCACCATGGATTATGAAATTCATCAGGGATAAGTCCTCAGTGCACTACAAAGCTGATTTCCAAAATCACTTCAGTTTCCTGCCACCCGTTGAAGTCATCAAGAGTACAATTTCATCAGTTGAAGGGAAAGGCAAGTCTATTATTGATGAAGGAACACGTCCCCTGGATGGATAGTTTTGCAAAGCTGCTTCCTTCTCCACAAATGATGACACTGCCACACAAGACTCTGATGCAAAGGCCTCATCTCCCAAAGAGTGTGCCCCTCGATTGATGACTTATCGCGAACTTCTTATAAGTCTTCATCAGAAGGTCGATCACAATCATAAGTGGGTAAAGCGTCAACTTGGGTATATTGTGCAGAATATGACTGTGACGCAGAACACTGTCAAGAGGAACCACTATTATGCTCATGAAAACCTCAAGCGCTCTTGGGCTGTGCTAACTCATATCATGCCTTCTGAGGAATTGGATGAGTTGAACTTTGAAGAATATCCCGACTTCACTCGCTGTCCTCAGAAGAAGTTCAAGAAAGTCCAAGTTCCTATGATGGTCACCACTTCATATTCTTCATCTCGCGAGCGCGATGAAGATGAAGACATTGAAGATACTGCTGCTGGCCCTGCATCAACAATCGACCCCAACAACGTTGGCACTCCTTCTTCTCCAAAAAGATGAAATTCCTCATGGGGCGTTAGTCATTACTTTTTCTTCCTTTTGGTCTTCAATGACAAAGGGGGAGAAAATTTGAGTTAGTCTTCAAGCAGGTCTATATATATGGGCTATTTTTGTTTAAGTTACAACTCTCGCTCTTTTGTTTAAGTTACAACTCTCGCTCTTCTGAAGTTTTTGGTTATTGAGGTCCGATGGTGGTCTGACACTTTTGAACTATTTCCTCGCATGTTTATTTCCTCAAATACCTTAATGCATGCATGCTGAATTTCGTCAGACACCATTTTCCTCACGCATTTCAATTTCTTCATTTCATATATGCAAATGTGTGTATGAATTACAAGATATAGGGGGAGTTCTCCTTGTTTTGAACCTGCCATGTGCATTTGCAGTCCAAAGCAAATTCCTCAAATATGCACATCTTCAGGGGGAGTTCTTCTATATCTTGCAATCAAATTCCTCAAAATCTGTACTTTCACTTCATATGTTTATCCCCGTTGAAAACTTAACCTATTTGTCATTAATCACAAAAAAGGGGGAGATTGTTAGTACATCTAGTGCCCCTTAGTGATTTTGGTGTATTGAAGACTTATAGGTTAAGGCACTAATGTGTTTGTGAGTGTACACATGCTCTATAAGTCGATGAGGAGTTTGATATATTCAGAGATTATCGACCCCTAAAAATGAATGTCTTCAATTGAAGACTTTGCTGAAGACTTTGGTGAAGACTTTGTGAAGACTTTGAGAATGAAGAAGTTGGTGTGACCTTGAAGATATGAATGAGGAATATGAAGCATGAAGACTTTTGTTTTCGTAGTTTCATTTCCTTTATTTGAGTCATAGGAAACACCATACTATTAAAGGGGGCCGACGTAATACTAAGGAAAATTTCCAACTGATGCTCAACTCCAAAATCCTCAACCCATACAATCCTTCGAGTGAAGCCTTTGGAATTCTCTTAAGGTTTAGACAAGTTCTTCGGTGACAGAGATGAAGTTCTTCTGGTCTCTAAGGGAACTGATCTGACTGAGGAGTTAGGATTTCGCCAGTACGAATTGCCTACAAGTGAGGAACATGATAAGCTGAGGACTTTCATAGTTCGAAATTCCGACCATTGCTGTGCTTAGCGCCAGCTGTCCCCAATCATTCTTATCCACATAACGGTCATATCATTGGGGCATTTATGTCTTATCATGTCAGGTTGCATCCTGGCTATAAATAGCCACCCCCCACAACCACTAGCTGGTTGGTTGCTCTGAGAGAGAACTAACACTTGTCATTTGAGAGCAACCCATCCTCTGAGGACTTTGAGAGAAAATCATCAGTGAGGAAAAACCTACTACCAAACCACAAAACCCAAAGTGATTGAGCATCACTGAAGAAATTCCTATGTGGAACTGACGCTTGTTACGTTTGAGGGCTGTGCATCCTCCAGACGGTTAGGCGTCATGGTCTAGTGCTCCTGCAGTCAATTGGGGACCATGAAGTGACCTTGGTCTAGAGCATCCAACAGTAAATTGTGGTTCGTCGGGTGACCAGTTTGTGAGGGTTTTGGAAGTCTACCCTAAAGACTTAGCACGAGTGTTGGGTGAGGACTGTGTGACCTTAGCTCAAGGAGAATACGGTAAGGACCGTGTGTCCTGGGACTGTGTGTCCTCTGGTTTAAATACCAGGCCGCTCCAAACCAGACGAACGACAGTCATAGCAGTTGGAACTGGGTCATCAAACCATTGTCTTCATCGAGCTACCTGGTTCTATTGCCTCAACCTCCTTATTCCTCATAAACCTGTTGATGAAATTGATTGTTACCGTTTGAAGAATTTGACTGAAGACTTTCGCAAATTCCTCCTCAAATTCTTCAAGTTGCCTTGTTCATCACTGCTTATCCTTTATCACGCTACTCACTGTTCGTGCATGTTTCATTTCATCATGATGACTAAGCTGATACTATGCTCCTCATGCACCCGAGTACTTATTCCGCTGCTAGTTATTCATCACATTTCAAATTCCGCAAAATTGAAATTCCTCAAGTGATGAATATGTAAAAATTGCCTATTCACCCCCCTCTAGTCGATATAACACACTTTCAAAACTGCGCCACCTGGCGCACTAGTGCTCACCTGTCCTTCCTTATGTCACCCTTGACTCCCTAGGCCGGGCCTTGCATAGAAATCTCTGCCGCTCCGGAGGGGTCCTGAGGAGGCCCATACTTCGCGGGTCTTTTCACTGTTCTTCCTCACGAGGCCAGGGCCCTCGCGAGGTCCTTGTCTTGAGTTGGGCCACGCCTGGTCCTATTTGGTTGATGAAGTGGGCCACGCCCTGGGCCGTAGGCAGGCAGGCCTAGGCACACCCATTCCTAGAACATCGACAGTAGCCCCCAGGCCCAAGGCATGCTCAATCTGGCTTATGGGCGAAGCTTGGTGGACGGCCTGAAGTGCCGCGAGCCCCAAACGCCCGTGGGCCACGCTTGGCACGGTCAAGCGCCTCGATGGCGACGCCTCCGCTCATCAAGAGCATCCGGAAGCGCACCCAATCAAACCGACGTGACACCTGGGCGCAGCGCTGGCCATTATTGCTTCCCATTAAGTACTCCTGCTGCTCTGGGCCACGCGGATGTCACCCTTCAACGGGCCGAGCGCCCCCGGAACGCGAGGGGGTGCCTGGCGATCTTTGACTATATATAAACTGGAGAGGGCGAGAAATCCCTCACCCACCTTTGCCTTCTCTGACTCCACACCTCTCGAACCATCCCCTCCCAGCAATGGCGTCGATGAGGAAGTTTTCCACTGTAGAGAAGGGGAAGGCCCTGCCGCCCCGCCACCTCAAAGGGGCCACGGTCGCCCCCGGAAATACACAGTGGCACCGAGGGAAGCTCCCGACGAGCGCAACCGTGCTCCAGCGTGCCGCGGCGGCCACGGGGGAATGCCGTCCAGCATGGGTAGCCGCGACGGTGAACACGGTGGCGGCCAAGGTGGGAGGTCGGCGATGGCCACCCGGCCACCGCGCCCGTGGCTCCATTCGTCCCACTCGGCTCTAGAGTTCGTGACGTGGGCGGACATGCTGGAAGCCGCCTAGTTCTAGCTTTCAAGCTGCTTCATGAAGGCCCTGCCCGCTAGAGTGCCTACCGGCCTATGGCTGCAGGCCGACAGCTACTGCAGTGGGGCGTCTCGGGTGTAGGTCGAGGTCACCCCCGAAGGCGATGTGTACCAGAACCACGGGTGGCAAGCGTTCTCCCGCGCCCACGGCCTGAAGGGGAGGCGCAGCTTCCACTTCAAGCATGATGGGGAGGAGATGCTCTTCGTCAAGTTCTTCAGGGGAGAGGGCGAGCGCCCGGGGTGCTTCCCGGAAGACGCCGATCGCGGTGATCCTGGGGACGAGCTTGCCCTTTATGACGGGTGCCGCGCCTCCAGCAGCAGTGACACCCCCTCCGAGGGGAGCCCGAGTGACAGCAGCGACAATAGCTATGGCGCAACGCCATGCCAACATGCCCGGGTCTCGGAGGGTAGTCCGCCGCCACAACGCCGTTCTCCCGCTCCGGGGGCGTACGCTCCGGCACGCTTCCGCGGGGCTGTGAAGGAGGAGGAGGACATCAACTGAACGTCGGCGCGTCGGCGTCGAGGCTCCTGAGGCGACAACCCTCATGCAGCTTTTCACTTTCTTTCTCCTCCTTTTCTTTTGCACCTGCAACACAAGAACTAAGGGGCCCCGCGGGCGTGTAACGCATTCGGGCGCCTGCCCCTCTTCATTAGTACCTTCTGCATTTCATCAACTAGAGTCGCCTCTCGATCGCAATTATGGTACTTAGCTTAATAGGCCCGCGCTAGGCTTTCGGGTTGTGGGGCTGTGGCTGTGACGCCCGGAGGGTCCATTCGCTCGGTTGGCTTCTTCTTCTTGCGATTGAGGTGAATGGGGGCTCTGACGATGCCCTGTCTCTACAGGTCCCAGTCCCACGCATTTCCCTACCATCGTGGGTGTAGGATCGAAAGTAGGTATAGAGGGGGGTGATTAGGCTACTTGACCAAATAAAAGTTTTGCCTTTTTCCCAATTTTAATTTTTGGCATTCGTAGCATATCAAGTAATACCCTACACATGCATGTCTAAGAGTATATCAACGGAAAGTAAAGACATTGCACACATATAAGTAAAGAGTGGGTTAGGAATGCAAACACAAGTGATGACACGATGATTTTTCCCGTGGTTCCGATAGGTGGTGCTATTGCACATCCACGTTCATGGAGTCTTGAACCCACGGAGGGTAACGGTTGTGAGAGTGCACAGAGGGCTCTACCCATGGAGGGTTCCACGAAGAAGCAACCTTGACTCTTCCATGCAGCTTCCGTCCACGAAGGACTAGCCTCACTATGGGTAGATCTTCATGAAGTAGGCGATCTCCTTGCCCTTACAAACTTCTTTGTTCACTCCACAACATGAAGTAGGAGGCTCCCAAGTGACACCTAACCAATCTAGGAGGCACCACCATCCAAAAGGTAAAAGGCTCGGTAATGACGATGAACTCCTTGATCTTGTGCTTCAAGATGATAGACTCCTCAACACACAATCTCTCTCTCACAAATTTGGCTTGGTAGAAGAGATGGGACTAGTGGAAAGCAACTTGGGGAGGCTAGAAATCAAGATCTATATGGTTGGAGTCGAAGATCTTGACCTCAACACAAGGGTAGGTGGTTTTCTCTTAGGAAAGTGAGTAGGATAGGTATGGAATAGTTCTGAGCGCTTCACTTTCAAGTGGGTGGTGGTGAAGGGGTATATATAGGCATCCCCAAAAATCCAACCGTTACACACAAAATGACCAACTAGGTGAAACTGATGTGTTAATCTTGGTTGTACCGAAGTGACCAAAAGGTGCAACTTTTGAATCTCGATGAGACTGATATAGGAAACTCGGTTGCACCGACACGGTGACCAATGGTCAGAATTACGAAACTCGATGACACCGATTCACCATTATCGGTTGGACCGAAAATGAGAATTTGCGTAACACGTAGTTGGCAACCCAACTCGATGGCACCGATTGCTGTGTCGGCTACACTGAAGTGTTAGGGTTTGGCTAAGTCTCTCTAGGGTTTGGAACTCGGTGGCACCAGGATAGTAAAGTTGGTTGCACCGATTTGGTATATTTGGCTTAAGACAGACTTTGGTGGGAGAGTATGTGGATGTTTTGGTGACTGTCACTTGTGCACGTTTGAGCATATTGTTCACCATCGAAACATTACCCCCTTTTAATAGTATTGGCTTTCCTATAGACTCAAAGTGATTTCTCACAAATATAAAATATAGAGTCCTCTTGCTTGAAGCTTGGCCAACCTATTTCCTTGCATCTTGGGGTAATTCCAGAAACCTTGTGCCATTCCCATCATTGAACTTTTCCTGAAATATACTTGGTGAAGACATTAGTTCAATGACTTATATGTTGTTATTAATTACCAAAACCACCAAGGGAGAAAATGTGCTTTCAATCTCCCCTTTTTGGCAATTGATGGCAACATATAGGTCAAAGCTTCGACAACGATATAATCAATGAATATAGTCATCGCTTTGAGAAGTATGTGATAAGTAAGAGCTCCCCCTAAATTTGTGCATTATTTAAATTTGCGTTTGAATGCAAATGCACAATCGATTAGGTACATGGGTCACTTCTCACATGTCACATACCACTTGGTGGTGTGCGATAATAATTAGAATGAATAACATAGCACAACACAATCAACCAAAGATGAATGATCAACATATAAGTCATTTAAGATGATAGGAAATAGTTGCAGCACACATGAAAGCATATGATCAAACATCATCGAACGTGTACCACCAGCAAAACAAAAGAGTATCACGGCAACCAAAAGCAATTGTTTTTGAAAAAATAGAAAACAGCAAATGCTCTCTCTCTCGAAGCCTAATGATCTATATACACTTCTCCCCTTTGGCAACAAGTTACCAAAAAGTTCAAAGGTATCTATCTAAGCGTTCTTTGGCTGATCTCCTCCGGTTGTCTATGAAGGAGTTGAGAGCACAATGTCGACAAAGATCTCTATAGATGCCGTGGATGGAGCTGGAGTAGACACTAGTGGAACATGAGGTGATGGAGCAGGAGCTAAAGAAGAGGGCCTCGACTCTGGAGCAGGCACTGTGGCTGATCTCATCTGAGTGGTGAACTGGGTGCCTGGCCCGAGTGGTGATCCTTCCTCCTCCTCCTCCTCCTCCTCCTCCTCATCATCATCAGAAGAGGTAGAAGAGACCCAGGGAATGTGCATAGAGTCAACTTCCTTCTGGAGCTCTATCACTGTCTTGGACAACTTGTCCACCTTATCTCCAAGCACCTTGATTCTCGTCTCGAAGATCTTCACAAGGCTGTTCTAGTTATTTGGAATCCCTTTGATATCCTTTTGCATGCCTTGGACAACTGTGATCAGAAGATCCATTTGCTCGTTCCTAGATCTAGGGGCTTGAGCACTAGCAGCTCGAACAACTTGTGCCTCTGCTTGTGCTGTAGCAGATGTGGGATGATCTTGGTCCATCACCACAACATTATCCTCGAACTCTAGATATAGGGGTAGGTGTGGTCGATCAAGAGCAAAAATGTGCTTCTCCAACTGTGAGTTGATAAGCAACTGGATGTAGGGTGCATAGCAGCATGATCGCTTTTGGTCAACAGCAACCCTCTTGATTGTCTCAACAATTAGATCCATGACTCTAATCCTGGTGTTCGTACCAAGGTGGAGCAGCATATTAATGGAGTAGCCTCGGATCATCTTGTCATCTCCAGACTTTGGCATCAAGGAATGCCTGAGTATAGTGTTCATAGTCCGGAGGCCGGCTTGCAGATAATAGATAGATCCTAGCTTGTGTGATTGCACCATGTCAGCGGGGATAGGAGTATAAATGTCTTTCATGGCATTGTGACTAGCCTTGGGTTCAGAGTATACATCCAAATCTCCTTCCTGAGCTTCAGGAACTTCTAGTAGAGCAGCCCATTCCTCAACAGTGGATTCATACCTAGCACCTTCAGTCATCCATACAATTCTACCATCTCCATAGAAGTGAGCGGTGGCGTAGAATTGCATGATCATCTCGTCGTTCCATGCTGTAAGTTCTCTACCAATGAACTTATCCAGACCAATGCAATGAACGTTATCTTGGACACTTGGGATGTAGTTCACATTGTCTTTGATGAACTTCCAATCAACATATCTCATGTCGCTAATAGCATGGCTCTTATCAAGCAGAATGGTCTCATAGAAATCCTGTTGCTCTCTGGTATAGAACCTCTAGTCAACGGCGGTCTTCCTCCTCTGAGCATATGGATCTATGGCTCTCCAGGCTCTCAAGCCTGAGTCTTTCCGCTTCTTCATGTCCTCAGCTACCAAATGGTTGGCATCATGCATTGGAAGATGTGGTCTGAGCTTCATCAATGTGATTAGGTCATCATCATTTTCCACTCTAGAGGTAGTCCCTTTGTTCTTCTCTGAAGCAGGAATGTCTCTGGTGGTCCTCTTGGACTTCTACACTACAGCCTTCTTAGATGCAGGCTTGGTGCTCTGGGAGGTGCCAGTCTTTGGCATAGCATCAACCATGAGCTTCTTGGCTTTCTTCTTGGGAGGCACTATCTCAGCATGCTCTTCCTCCTCCTCCTCCTCAACAGTTCCAGCAGCCTCCTCTGGATCCTCAAACATAGAGGTAGGCCTGCCCATAACACGAACAATCCTCTTCCTGGACTTTTTCTCCCCGCCTTCTTAGGCATAGCTTTCTTGGGGACCGCAACTGAAATAGCAGCTCTTGGAATCTCATATGCTTTGAATGTTGAAGAAGGAGCATAGACCTTGCTGACAACTTTACGAGATGAAGTAGATTCAGTTGCTGACTTCTTGGCAGCCTTTTCTTGCTTCTTAGCAAGAATCTCCTCAAGAATGAAATCTGAGTCTTCTTCATCTGAGTTGAGCTTCTTCCTGGTTCTGGTGGCAGCCTTGGGTAACCCATGAGAGCTGGGGGTGCCTGGATCTGAGAAAGAACTGGCTTCTGGGTTTGTTCCAGAACTCATATCAACTCCCTGCTCTAGCAAATTCTGACTGTCTTCTGAGCCTGACATACTAACCCTGTGAATAGAGTATAGGAGAGCAGAAGAAGACGAGTCATCACGAAATGAGGCTGGTTTTTGAAATTTGAGCAATGAATTTTCAAAAGTTTTGGAATCTCTCAAATAGATGTCAGTGTAGCCGAAAAGAAATTTTCGGTGGGGCCGAGACAGACTAACTCTTTAACAGGAACGTGGCAGCCTTTTTGGTCGTACCGTAAAGAGCTACTCGGTTCCACCGAGTCAGTTCTCAACCTCACTGAAAATCATATCGGTGAGACCGATATTTTCGTTTTGGTTCCACCGAGATTTATCGGGTGGACGGCAAAACCCTAGAAAACCCATCTAACGTGAGATTTTGGAGTTTTAAGTGGATGGAAACACGTGCAAAGGGTGCAATGATGATTAACAAGTATCTAATGCACAAGAGTCAGATGGGGAGCGCACTAGAGATCGAATCTGTACCCTAGCTTGGCACGGATCCTCTACGACGGTGATGAGGGAGTAGATTTCGTCGGCGACGACGATTCCCAATGACGGAGGAATGCAGGGAGACAAGAGCGACGACCAGGGGTCCTTGGAGAGGCAGCTTAGGGTTTTGGAGCGCGACGTATGAGATAGAAATTTCAAAGCGTCGGGGTCCAGCTATATATACCCGCCACTATCGATGACACTGATTCTAAGTTTTTGGTGTCACCGAGTGCCTTAACTGTCAGCTGACAGGGACACTTGGTGTAACCGAGAAAATGGAATCAATGGTACCGAGATTCAAAAACCAGATCAACCCTAGGCATTCGGTGAGAACGAGATTTTGGTGTTGGTTCCATCGAGATGCACTTGGGAGGTTTTAATGGTCAGTCCTTGTCGATACGGAACTCCGAGTGCTCCACACACAAAGGGATCAAAAATCACTTGTTCAAATTTTATGATGCAACATGAATAGAGTATGAGGTGAGAAAGCATAGATAGCTAAAGAAGTGGTCCTAGGCATTCTTGTATATCCAATTGGCAAAAGATAAATCAAAAGCCAAATAGCAACAATTGGATATCCTCGAATGAGAAAATAAATGCAGACCAACATGCTCACACAATAAGATGTCAAATGAAATCATGGCAAACATGCACAAATACTCTAGAATCTAACAAGCACTTGGGCGATGACGAAGTCATCTATATATGACTATTTGACTTAGGAGCCAAGTAAGAGTACTTGATCATAGGTCATACTCATCGTTTAAGCACAAGTGGGGTTACCACTTTTACATAAAGCATTTAATGTTTGTCACATACTATGAGATGCTTTTACTCAAGTCTTAGAGTAAAGCTCCCCCTTGATGTGACATCCCCCCATAAGAGGGATAAACTAACCTTGGGTTTTGTCGATGAAGACTTCATGTTAGTGAGGGATTGGTGGATGCTCAAGGTTGATGAAGATCACCAAGAGTTGGGAGCATCCTTGTTGGTTCCTTACTCTTCTCACCTACATGGGTTAGTCCCAACACACAAGAGACAAATACAAGGATATCTATGGACATGGAGTGCAAAGCATGTGTAATGATGTCCATTGATTTGTTGATCACCTTGTCCCTTGCTTACCTTTGAGGGAATGTGTGACTCCTTGATCTATTGCATAGGGTTGATGTTGATTGCAAATGGATCTTGCCAATAATGAATGTGAGTGAATTTCATTGGCGGAGTCACCCCTCAAGAACTCTTTAGTTCTTCTTCTTGGGAATCCACATCAAGTTGATGGGGATCCTTGGTGTTGAAGTAGCACTTGTAGAAGTTGAGCTTGTAGTAGCCTTGGGAACCCACTTCACTAAAGCTTGGGATTGATCTTCATAAGAGTCATAGTCCTCTTGAAGCTTGTTATTTCCCTTGAGCTTGGTGTCTTGTGGTGGAAGGTCATCTTAAGTGTTTGTTCCCTTGGGAGGAGTATTTTCATACTTCTCCTTTTAAGGAACAAACTTGGGGTTGGGATATTGACCTTCTTCCCACTCAATTCCATTAGCGTTGAAGTAGCCAACAACACGGTTCAAGAATCTTGTAGATACCTTTCTCTATAATTCCTTTTAGTAAAGCATTTTCTTGCTCAAGTGTAACTTGGCTAAGAGAATCATCATTAGTGGAATCAATAGAACAATTAGGAGCAACATCATTAGGTTTAGCATTTTTATTGTTGCTACTAGATGAAGAACCTTTCTTTCCTTTGTTACAAGAGTAATCTTTTGGCAACATAAGATGAAGTCTTCTTTCGGAGATCGTCATTGATAGCTTTAAGAAATTCATGTTCTTGCTCCAAATTGAGCTTCTCGAAGCGTAGCTTCTCATGAGTTCTTACAAGCTCTCTATGATCTTCAAGAGTAGATCCATGAGCAAACTTAAGAGTGTTGAGTTCTTTAGTTAGTTCTTCTATTTTCATCTTATCATCATCAATTGACTTATCTTGACTAGCATGAGTAATATCAAGTTGATTATGATTAACATCACTAGTTTTATCACATGGCAAGTCATCATTGTAAAGCAAATCATCTTCATCACTATCGAAATCAAGATATTCGGGGTGTGATACCTTGGGGCCTTTATCCATGAAGCAACTTCCACCTCCTTCATTTGGTGAATCAAATATATCATAGGAGTTGGTTGTCACTAGTGCAATTCCGGCAACACCATCATCTTGACTATAGTCGGAGTTGGAGTGATAGCTTTTCTTGGAGTGGTTGTCGGAGTGGAAGCCGAAAACCCATTCACCAACATGAGCTTGATGCTTCCTTATTGATTAGCTCTTGGTGTGCTTGTCCTTCTTCTCCGAGTCCCTATTTATCCTTGAGGGTCTTCGTTCATAACGATCATCTCTACTCCTTCTCTCTCTTCGAGGTGATTCATCTCTTGAGCTTCGTCTTCTTGGTGACTCTTCTCTTCGCTTGTAGGGAGCCGAGCACTCATTGGAGTAGTGTCTGGGATTCCCACAATTGTAGCAGTTTCGATCACGACTTGACGAATGCTTCTCTTCATATATGGAGTTGGAGCTGCTATCTTTGCTTCTATTCTTGTATAACTTGTTGAATTTCTTGACCATGAAGCTTATCTCCTCATTTGTGACAAGGTTGTCGCTTGAGGTAGCGGGAGCATCACTTGTGGCTTTGTAAGCACCACTAGACTTGTGATGAAGGTCTTCCTTGTCTTTGAGCGTCATCTCATGAGAAACAATTCTATCAATCGCTTCCGTTGGTTTGAGATCTTTGTAGTTGGGCATCATTTGGATCAGTGTGCACATGGTGTCATATCTCTCATCCAAAGCTCGAAGTATCTTCTTGATGATGAACTTGTCAGTCATTTCTTCGCTTCCTAAGCCAGCAATCTCATTGGTGAGAGCTAGCCTAGGGTACATTTCAGCGACTCCTTCACCATCCTTCATCTTGAACTTGTCAAGTTGACCTTGAAGAACATCTAACTTGCATTCTCTCACGGAATCAGTTCCTTCGTGCATATCAACCAAAGTATCCCATATCTCTTTTGAGTGTTCAAGACGGTTGATCTTGTTGAATTCTTCAGGACATAGGCAGTTGAAGAGTATGTCACATGCTTGAGCATTGAGTTGCAACATCTTTAATTCATCTGTAGATGCTTCACGATCAAGTTCCTTTCCATCCGCAAAGAATTCACCTTGCAAGCCAACACGAACAACAGCCGAAACGACGGTATTATGACCAAGCAAATGCATTTTCATTTTATGCTTCCAACTAGCAAAATTAGTGCCATCAAAGGATGGACCTTTACAGTGATAATTTCCCTCACTAGATGCCATACTTCACCTAGGTTGTGAAACCAATGCAATGGAGACCGACGCTCTGATGCCACTTGTAGGATCGAAAGTAGGTCTAGAGGGGGGTGATTAGATTACTTGACCAAATAAAAGTTTTGTGTTTTTCCCAATTTTAATTCTTGGAAAGTTTTGGCATTCATAGAATATCAAGTAATACCCTACACATGCATGTCTAAGAGTATAGCAGTGGAAAATAAAGACATTGCACACATATAAGTATACAGAGGATTAGGAATGCAAACAAAAGTGATGACACGATGATTTTTCCTGTGATTCCGATAGGTGGTGCTATCGTATGTCCACGTTCATGGAGTCTTCAACCCACAGAGGGTAACAGTCGCGACAGTCATGCAGGGTTCTACCCACGGAGGGTTCCACGAAGAAGCAACCTTGACTGTTCCATGCGGCTTCCGTCCACGAAGGACTAGCCTCACTATGGGTAGATCTTCATGAAGTAGGCGATATCCTTGCCCTTACAAACTTCTTGGTTCACTCCACAACATGAAGTAAAAGGCTCCCAAGCGACACCTAACCAATCTAGGAGGCACCACCCTCCAAAAGGTAATAGGCTCGGTAATGACAATGAACTCCTTGCTCTTGCTTCAAGATGATAAACTCCTCAACACACAATCTCTCTGTCACAGATTTGGCTTGGTAGAAGAGATGGGACTAGTGGAAAGCAACTTGGGCAGGATAGAAATCAAGATCCATATGGTTGGATTGGTAGATCTTGACCTCAACACAAGGGTAGGTGGTTCTCTCTTAGAAAACTGAGTAGGATAGGTATGGAATAGTTCTGAGTGCTTCACTTTCGAGTGGGTGGTGGTGAAGGGCTATATATAGGCATCCCCAAAAATCCAACCGTTACACACAAAATGACCAACTCGGTGAAACCAATGTGTTAATATCAGTTGTACCGAAGTGACCAAAAGGTGGCAACTTTTGAATCTCGGTGAGACTGATATAGGAACTCGGTTGCACCGACAGGGTGACCAATGGTTAGAATTACCAAAATCAGTGACGCCAATTCACCATTCTCGGTTGGACCAAAAATGATAATTTGCGTAACAGAAAGTTGGCAACCAAACTCGGTGGCACCGAGTGCTGTGTCGGCTGCACCGAAGTGTTAGGGTTTGGCTAAGTCTGTCTAGGGTTTGGAACTCGGTGGCACCGGGATAGTAAAGTTGGTTGCCCTAATTTTGTATATTTGGCTTAGGACAGACTTTGGTGGGAGAGTATGTGGATGTTTTGGTGACTATCACTTGTGCACGTTTGAACATATTGTTCACCATCAAAACTTTACCCCCTTTTAATAGTATTGGCTTTCCTATAGACTCAAAGTGATTTCTCACAAATATAAAATGTAGAGTCCTCTTGCTTGAAGCTTGGCCAACCTATTTCCTTGCATCTTGGGGTAATTCCACAAACCTTGTGCCATTCCCATCATTGAACTTTTCCTGAAATATACGTGGTGAAGACATTATTTCAATGACTTATATGTTGTTATTAATTACCAAAACCACCAAGGGAGCAAATGTGCTTTCAGCGGGGTAGGACCATCTTACCGTGGACATTCCTCACGAGGCGAGGCCTCGACACTCCTGATGCCGACCAGAAACCAAGGACGACACCAGGGGGCTCGAGTGGCCTTATGACCGGTCAGGCTCTTGAGGCAGCCCCCTTTGACACTCAAGCAGCTCTACGTCAGCAGGTCCCAGTCCCGTGCATTTCCCTACCATCACAGGGTATGACCATCTTACCATGGACGTTCCTCACGAGGCAGGGCCCCGATACTCCTAATGCTGATCCGAAACCAAGGAGGACACCAGGAAGTTGGGAGGCATTATGACTAGATAGGCTCTCGAGGCGCGATGCTCAGGAGCCCCCTTAGATGCTCAAGCGCCCCCCTCGAAAATTTTGCATCCTTCTCCCGAAAGGCCGGGCTTCTTGAGGCTTCATGAGGCTTCCATTTGTAGTCCAAGTAGCCCTACATCAACAAGTCCAGGTCCTGCGCATTCCCCACCACGTTAGGTACGACCGGAAACCAAGGACGCACTTCACGGGGCTTGGCCACGAGACTCCTGATGCCGACCGGAAACCAAGGACGACACTAGGAGGGTCGATTGGCATTATGACCAGTAAATCTCCTGAGAAACGATGCTCAGGAGCCCCCTTAGACGCTCAAGCCATCGCAAGAAAATAATATTTTTTTGTTTCCTTTCCAAGATGGCGTGTCGGCCCGAGAATGGAGCCTCTGGTCGAGTACAAGGCGACATGCGCCTACTAACCCACCCATGAGTACCATGCGAGGATCCGGGCGCCAAGGCCTTGGCAAGGTGTAAGCACCGTGCCCCCCAGCCCCCACTTGCGGGGTACGAGGGGGAGGGGGCAGGCGAATGCTTTACTTGGAAGAAGAAAACGACATAAGAGATGGCAATGAAAACAAATCTTTCACCTTTTTGACTAAAACATGATTTGGAAAGACCTCGGGTTTGATTTCATAAAGGCTAGAAAATCCAAACAAGAGAAACGCAAATAACAGCCGCGTCCGACACTTAGATTGGACTTCGTCTTCCCCCCAGCACTGAGCGTAGGGCATCCACGTTGCATGGGCATAGCCATTGATGAGTAGTGTTGTCTTCTCTGCCAGCTCTGGGCTGTGGCTGCCACATTACGTGGGAGGAACCCCTCCGCGTCCTCGAGGGGCTCCGGGCATATACAACCCGCTCATTATTACGTGAGAGTGTCACGGGTAGAACTTCCGGAGGTGCTGGATGTTCCAGGCGTTCTAGATGGGGACCCCGTCCATAGTCTCCAAGCACACGGTGCCAGGCCTGGAGACGTGAGCGACCTTGAACGGTCCCTCCCACATGGGAAAGAGCTTATGCAGGCCCTCCCTGGAGAGGACCCACCTAAGGACGAGATCTCTGACTTTGAGGGTCCTAGGCGAATGTTACGGCAGTGGTAGCGCCGTAGGGCTTGCTGGTACCGCACAGCTCGGAGCGAGGCCCAACGTCGTGCCTCTTCTCCGCACAGGAGGTCTGTTCCCGCTCTGCATCCTAATGCTCCTAATCAAATGCCAAGACTCGCGGGGACCGGTGCTTGATCTTGTGGGGGAGGACAGCTTCGGCTCCGTAGACAAGGGAGAACGGAGTTTCACCGGTGGGCTTAGTCGGGGTGGTGTGGATGAACCACAACACCAACTGATGTTCATCGATCCAACCCTTCACGTAGGCATCAAGCTTCTTCTTGAAGCTCCTTGCCTTGTGGCCCCGTAGGACTTCCGCGTCGGTGCACTCCGCCTGGCCGTTGCTCCTTGGGTGGGCCACCGAGGCGTAACATATCTGCGTACCAAGGTTAGCACAATAGGTCTTGGAGAGGTGGCTTGTGAATTGTGAACCGTTGTCGGTGATGATGCGGTTGGGGACGCCGAAGCGGCTAACAAGGCCCTTGATGAACTTGACGGCCGACCCAGTCGGGATGGTACGCACGGGTTCCACCTTCGCCCACTTGGTGAACTTGTCGATGGCGACGTAGAGGTAGAGGTACCCGCCCGTTGCTCGCGGGAAGGGCCCTAGTATGTCCAGCCCCCAGACTGCAAAGGGCCAGGAGAGTGGAAAGGTTTGGAGGCCTTGTGCGGTCTGGTGAATCTACTTGGCATGAAACTGGCAGGCCTCGCAAGACCGAACCAACTCGATGGCATCGTCGAGCACTGAAGACGAGTAGAAGCCTGATCGAAACGCCTTCCCTACAAGCGTGCGCAAGGAAGAGTGATGCCCATAGTCTCCTACGTGGATGTCGGCCAGCAATTCACACCCTTGCTCCTTGGAAATGGACCACAACGCGACGCTGTTCGGGAGCCCGCGATACAAATCGCCGTCTTGCAAGCAGTAGGATGTGGCTTGTCGGGCCACACACTCCGCGTCCTCCTCCTTATTCGGTAGCGTGCCATGGAGCATGTATGCCCTGAATTCTTGCATCCAGCTGTTGGCCTGGGGATCCAAGGCCAGGAGCAGTTAAGCCCCCGAGGCCTGGCCATAGTCCGGAGCCCCCGAGGGCGGTGTTGGGGGAAGCTCCTCACTCCGAGGCACTAGGCCTTCGGTAAGCAGTGTCTCGGAGGGCTTGAAGAGTCGGTCTTCGAAGAGGCCTGGCTCCTGAGGTTCGCAACGCGAAGCTCTCTTGGCGATGTCATCCGCCTCCTTGTTTGCACCGCGCGGGATGTGCTGTAGCTCCAAGCCCTGAAAACGTTTTTCAATTTTACGCACCTCTTCGAGATATGCCTCCATTTGCTTGTCCTTGTGTGTATACTCTTTGTTGGAGAAGTTGACGAGGAGCTGGGAGTCATCCTTGACGGTGAGGCACCGAACCCCCAAGGCCGCCCCCACCTTGAGGCCTACAATGAGGCCTTTGTACTCTGCGATGTTGTTGGAGACCTTCTCCCCATGCTGGAAGCAGAGATGCACAACATAGCCAAGCTTGTCTCCTATCGAGGAAGTGAGCACGACCCCAGCTCCTGCTCCTTTGCATGTGAAGGCTCCATCGAAATGCACGGTCCATCCTTTAGGTGCTTCGTCGCCGGGAGCGAGGGACCGGCTCTCTTCCAGCCCCCGGTCCGAGGCGTCCGTCCATTCTGCCATGTAGTCCACTAGGGCTGCTCCTTTGATGACCCTAGTCGTGCTAAACTCTATGTTGAAGGCCTGCAGTTCGATGTTCCATTCGACAACCCTCCCTGCCGCATTTTTGTTTTGTAGGATCTTATCCAAGGGGTAAGCAGAGACGACCTTGATTGGATGCCCCTAGAAGTAGTGGTGCAGTTTTCTTGAAGCGATGAGGAGCGCTAGGAGAAGCTTCTGTTGCATGGGATAACGTGAACGCACGTCCTGCAGCATCGTGTTGATGTAGTATACCGGGTGTTCGACGAGGGCGAGGCCTCCTGAGGCGTCCTGCCCCGCGGCGGGCTCAGGAGTCCTAGGCGCCTCGCGGTCTGTGGATGAAGCCAGGGCCTCAGGAGGGTTGGGCACTTCCTGGCCCGTCAGAGCGGCTTGGGCTTTGGGTTCCCCAACTTGAGAAGGAGCTGTCTCTTGTTGATCGTGTGAGCCCCCTGGCTCCACATGCGGGGGCCTGCCGGAGCCCTTCGATGTGGTACGTGCGCCGGCTTGCTCCTCCCTGACTGCCACCAATGCAACGCTGGCAGAGTGGGGGGTGGCGGCCAGGTATAGCAACAAGGGTTCCCATGGGCGAGGCGCTACCATCACCGGTGGGCTCGTGAGGTATCTCTTGAGTTCCTCGAAGGCTGCTTCAGCCTCCGAGGTCCATTCGAAAGGGCCCTTCCTTTTCATGATCTTGAAGAAAGGCAAGGCCCTCTCACCGAGCTTGGAGATGAAATGCCCCAAGGAGGTCATGCACCCCGCCAACTTTTGCATTTCCTTGAGGGTTTGGGGTGCGCTCATCTTGTTTATGGCCTTGATCTTCTTCGGGTTCGCCTCGATTACCTGGTGTGACACCAAACCGAGCAACTTGCCCGAGGGAACCCCGAAGATGCACTTTTCGGTATTGAGCTTCCAATTTACCTCCCTTAGGCTGGCGAATGTCTCCTCCAAGTCCTTTACCAAGGTCTTGGCCACCTTGGACTTGACTACAATGTCGTCGACGTAGGCTTCTGCATTCCTCCCGAGTTGTGGCCCCAAGGCGATGTGCATCAGTCGCTGGAAGGTTGCCCCAACGTTCCACAAACCAAAAGGCATGCATGTGTAGAAGAATAACCCACACGTGGTGAGGAAGGCCATCTTCTCCATGCCCCCACCGCCATCTTGATCTGGTGGTAACCCGAGAAGGCATCCATGAAGCACAAGAGATCGCACTTCATGGGGGAGTCCACGATTTGGTCGATGCGTGACAGTGGGAATGGGTCCTGAGGGCAAGCCTTGTTGAGGCTCGTGAAGTCAACGCAGATATGCTCCTTCCCGCATTTCTTTGGGATGACCATCGGGTTGGCCACCCACGCCGGGTAACACACCTGCCGGATGACCCCTGCCTCCTTCAGCTTGCTGACCTCCTGAGCGATGAATGCCTGCTTCTCTAAAGCCTGCCTCCTTGCCTTCTGCTTCACCGGGTGCGCGTTCGGGCACACCATGAGGTGGTGCTCGATTATGTCCCTCGGGACCCTCACCAAGTTGGAGGCGCTCCATGCGAACGCATCTTTGTTCGCCCTAAGGAAGGTCATCAACACCCCCTCTTGGTCTTAAGGCAAGTCGGCGCTAATGGTGAAAGTTGGGCCTGGGCTTCCCTCGTCCACCGATACTTGCTTCATTTCCGCCCGGTTCTAGGAGAACAGCTGCTTCTTCTTCATGGGTGTGACGTCAGGGATGCCCCCGGGCTTCTCCGCAGCCCGGGCCGCGCCCCCGATGTTGGTGCGCGCCGCGGACGTGGTCTTGTAGGAGATCTTGAGTATGTGGGGAGCGTCTTTGATATCCCCCACGATGGTGAGGACGCCACCGCTCCTGGGCATCTTGACGACGTTGTATCCCGGGTGCGTTGCCACCATGAACTGAGTGAGGGTGGGGTAGCCGAGTATCGTGTTGTACAGGAGGTGGATGTGAGCGACATCAAAGTCAACCTGCTCAGTGCGGAAGTTGGAGCGGGTGCCGAAGGTGACGGGGAGGCAAACCCGCCCCACGAGAACGACGAACCCGGCCACCACCCCAAAGAAGGGCCTTGAAGGTGCGAGCTGCTAGCGGGGTAACTGCAGCGCGTCAAAGGCTTCCACAAAGATGACGTTAAGGCCTACGCTGCCGTCGATGAGGGTCTTGGAGACGGCCACACCACGTATGGTCAGCGTGCACAACATGCGAAGTTCCCCGGCGGGCGACGTGGTCTTGGGGTGGTCGTCGGCGCCGAAGGTGACATCGATTTCCGGCCATGCGCGGCGCTCCGCGGGCTCTCGCCGTGGCTGAACCGCTCCCACATGGCGTAGGAAGCGCTTGACATAACGACTAGAGGGTGGCGCCTGCGACCCGTCGAGGATGCAGGCGACTGCAAGGGCGGCCCTGCGCGCCCAAACACCATCTTGCGCTGGGAGCCAGCGGTCGTCGGGGATCATACCCACCATGGAGTTGCTGAGTCGGGGCTTGGCCTTCACTGCAGGTGGGGAACTCTGACATGCCGCTACCTAGCGCGCGAAATGTCAGATTTTGGGCTCCGCAAAACCCTTAAGATTCGAACTCAGGGGCGTGTGCGAAGATCCCCTGCAGCCTCACCCAACCTAGGTCACTACTCGGTGAACACAACAAAGAACTCGCACGATGACGAGGAAGAAGATGAACATGACACTTTACCCAGGTTCGGGCCGCTGCGAAGCGTAATACCCTACTCCTACTTTGGTCGATTGCCTCTGAAGGAGGTGAGGTGGATGAACAAGTACGGTGTTTCGGGGCCTCCTGAGGGCTCTCAGTGGTGTTCGAGGCTCCCTGTGGTTTGGTGAGTGGTGGAGTTGGTCGATTGGGTTTGGATCCTCCTCTATGAAGCAGCCTACCCTCTATATATACCGGTGGCCTAGGTCCTCTTCCTTATTTCACTAGAGGGAAGGGATCCCACAATGGCCAATTTTGAAGGGGGACGGGGGTTCGTGCTCGCCCTGCCCAAAGGCGGTCTTTGCCTGAAAGTAGCTGTCGACGCCGCAGGGACGGGCTGAGTGATGACATCCGTCTTGCGGAGCTGGTGGTTGTGGTCTTGCCGCACCGAAATGGAAACCTTTGGGGGGTGCTTTGGGAACCCACATACATCCTTGCTCCCTTTGCACCAAAGGGGAAACTGCGCCGCCTGGCACACTGGTGCTCACCTGTCCTTCCTTGTGTCACCCTTGACTCCCGAGGCCAGGCCTTGCATAGAAATCTCCGCCGCTCCGGAGGGGTCCCGAGGAGGCCCATCCTTCGCGGGTCTTGTCGATGTTCTTCCTTGCGAGGCTAGGGCCCTCGTGTGGGCCTTGTCTTGAGTGGGCCCGTGCCTGGTCCTATTTGGTTGATGAAGTGGGCCACACCCTGGGCCACAGGCAGGCAGGTCTGGGTACCCCCGTTCCCAGAACGCCGACAAAGTCCCAGTTCTAAGCCATACAACATTGCACATTCAACTATTGAGTGATCTCCAAAACGTGTCTCCCAAGCGTTCTTAACGTCTTCGGACGACACGGGAGCGGGTGGGTCACCAAGCGGTGCATCAAGGACATAAGCCTTCTGGGAAGTCGTGAGGATAATCCTCAGATTACGGGCCCAGTACACAAAGTTTCTTCCATCATCTTTCAACTTGCCTTTCTCTAGGAACGCATTAAAATTCAAGGGAACTACTGCGTGAGCCATTGATCTACAACATAAATATGCAAAGGTTACTAAGACTATTGTTCAAGATAATGAGTTTATTTAAAAACTCCCACTCAAATTGAGATCCCTTTGGTCATCTGAGTGATACATGATCCAAATTCACCAACTCAAGTCCGATTATCACATGAGTTGAGGTGGTTTTAATGGTGAACATCATCATGTTGATCATATCTACTATATGACTCATGTTCGACCTTTCGGTCTCTTGTGTTACGAGACCACATTTATACATGCTAGGCTCGTCAAGTTTAACCCGAGTGTTCTTCACGTGCAACACTAGCTTGCACCCGTTGTATGTGAACGTAGAGTCTATCACACCCGATCATCACGTGGTGTCTCGACACGACGAACTTTCGCAACAGTGCACACTTGGGGAGAACACAATTTATCTTGAAATTGTAGTGAGGGATCACCTTATAATGCTAATGTTGTCCTAAGCAAAACAAGGTTCATAGAAGGATTAACATCACATGCAAATCATAAGTGACATGATATGGCCATGAACTTGTGCTTTTTATCTTCATCTCCAAAGCACCGACATGATCTGCATCGTCATCGGCATGACACCATGTTCTCCATCATCTTGATCTCCATCAATGTGTCGCCATCGGGGTTGCCATGCCGACTATTTCTTACACGACTATTGCTAACTCATAGTGATAAAGTAAAGCAAAAATGGTGAAAATAATTAAAGATGACCATATGGCTCGTGCCGTTAGTCATATTCATTGACATGCAAGTCGTGATATTCTATACAAAACATGATAATTTCATACATCACACAATCTCATCATGTAATTGGCCATATCACATCACAACATAGCTTGCAAAAAAAAGTTAGACGTCCTCTAATTGTTGTTGCATGTTTTACGTGGATGCTATGGATATCTAGCAAGAACAATTCTCACCTATGCAAAAACCACAATGGTGATACACAAATTGCTATTCAACCTTCTCAAGGACCGCCTTTGTCGAATCTGATCCAACTAGAGTAGGAGAGACAAACACCCGTCAGCCATCTTTATGCAACAAAGTTACATGTCTGTCGATGGAACCGGTCTCCTATAAGAGTACAAGTAAGGTTGGTCCGGGCCTCTTCATCCCACAATATCGCTGAATCAGAACACGACCAAGGGAGGAAGCAATCTGAGCATCAACGCCCACAAACTCTTTTGTGTTCTACTCGTGATCTCATCTACACATAGACCTAGCTCCTGATGCTACTGTTAGGGAGTGTTGCATGGGAAACAAAAAATTTCCTACGCACACGCAAGATCTATCCATGATGATGAGCATCTACGAGAGGGAGAGTGGATCTACATACCCTCGTAGATCGCTAAGTGGGAAACGTTAAGAAATGCGGTTGATGTAGTTGAACGTCTTTGCTATCCAAATCGCCGAGCGTCCCCTGACCCAATCACGATCTATCCTGATCTAGCGCCGAACGGACGGCACCTCCACGTTCAGCACACGTACAGCTCAATGACGATCTCCGTCTTCTTGATCTAGCAAGAGGGAGCGGATAGGTAGATGAGTTCTTCGGCAGTGCCACGACGCGGCAGCTATGGTGGTGGAATTATTCCAACGGGGCCTCGCCTAAGTACCGCTGAAAAACTAGAGGAACTAATCTATCGGGAGAGAGGGCTGCACTATGGCCTTTTTGGGTTGAAGTTCTTTTGACCTCTCTCCCTCTAGTATATATAGGAGGAGGGGAGGGAGGCCTGCGGCCAAAGTGGGAGAGGTGGAGGAGTCCTACTCCAATCCTACTAGGAGTAGGATTCCACCATTGGGTTTTCCCCTCCCCAATCACATAGGACTTAGTGGGGGCTTTGTCTAGCCCACTAGGGGCTGGTTTGCCTCCTCCCACAGCCCGTGAGGCCCTTTGGGGTGAGAGGCCTCTCCTGATGGTCCCCCGGTACCCTCTCGGCATTGCCGATACACTACCGAAGTACCCGAAACTTTTCTGGTGACCAAAATGGGACTTCCTATATATCAATATTTACCTCCGGACCATTTCGGAGATCCTCTTGACGTACGTGATCTCATCCAGGATTCCGAACAACCTTCGGTCACCACCATAAATAACTCTATACTACCGAAACATCACCGAACCTTAAGTGTGCCGACCCTGCGGGTTCGAGAACTATGTAGACATGACCGAGACACCTCTACGGTAAATAACCAATAGTGGAACATGGATAACCCATATTGGTTCCTACATATTCTATGAAGGTATTTGTCGGTTCAACCTCTATGTCAAGAATTCAGTTAATCCCGTATGTTGTTCCCTTTGTTCTTCGGTATGTTACTTGCCCGAGATTCGATCGTCGGTATCCGTATACCTACTTCAATCTCGTTACCGATAAGTCTCTTTACTTGTTCCGTAATACAAGATCTCATGGCTAACACTTTAGTCACATTGCTCGCAAGGCTTGTTGTGATGTTGTATTACCGAGTGGGCCCAGAGATACCTTTCCGTCACATGGAGTAACAAATCCCAGTCTTGATCCATGCTCACTCAATAGGCACACTCGGCAATACGTGTAGAGCATCTTTATAGTCACTCAGTTACGTTGCGATGTTTGATACACACAAGGTACTCCTCCGATGTCAGTGAGTTGCATTATCTCATGGTCATAGGAACAAATACTTGACATGCAGAAAACTATAGCAATAAACTGACACGATCATATGCTATGTTTATAGTTTGTGTCTTGTCCATCACATCATTCTCCCAGTGATGTGATCCTGTTATCAAATGACATCTTATGTCCATGGCTAGGAAACCTTGACCATCTTTGATCAACGAGCTAGTCTACTAGAGGCATACTAGGGACAAAGTGTTGTCTATGTATCCACACATGTAATGTGTTTCGAGTCAATACAACTATAGCATGGATAATAAATGATTATCATGAACAAGGAAATATAATAATAACCATTTATTATTGCCTCTAGGGCATATTTCCAATAGTTATGAGGGAAAATATAACAATGGTGGAATCAATGCATGTATAATTTTTTTGTTACAAGAGGACAACTCCTTTTCACCTTATTGCGCAAAAACATGTAATCCTTCTACAAAACAATAGTTGTGTCTAACAATAGAAAACGTTTACAACTCCACTAGTGTATATGGATTAAAAACAATCTACCATCTTGTTTTATACAAAGTTACCATGTGTGGAACAGGAAAAAAAAGATGATTTAAAATGTGTTACCATGCCAACATGGTGCAGGTTACCACATATTAACAACTTACTCTACCACCATGGAGTAGAACAGTGAGTTGCATTAATGACTAGTACTGCCAAGTTGAATACACTGCCAAATGACTACACTTTGAAACCTACAAAAAAATAACAATGTTGAAATCAGTTCAAATAAAATCAAAAAAGTACAAGAAAAATAATACTATTGATGTATGGAAAAATTAATGTACAATTGTGTGACCGGTGCTCATAAATGTGTAAGCAGGTGTTGTAAGATGGCAGAAATCCACAGAGATAACTCAAATGTCATAGAGGGTGGTGGGCAAGAGAACCAGCATGATGAGGATGCACATACGACTAGCTTTGGTTCTGCCAACGTCAGCCGCCAAGTTGCATGTAAGAAACAATTCACGCACAAAATGTTGTACTATTTGTTAGCTATACATGTGAGATTTTACCAACCTAAATGCATAATAGTTATCATGCTCCATCTAGTAAGCTACCATTTTATGTGAATTAGACATCACAAATTTTAAGGATTATAGAAAAAAGGAGAATTTACCGGCCTACAATTATAGTAGTTACCATGGTGCACACACTGAACTACCCTGCTAGTTACATGTGATTCATCAGTTGTTACCATGCCAACAGAATGCAAAATACCACCCAAGTTCAATGCAAGTTACCACCAGAAATGATAAAACATGGTTTGACAGTTTGCTTCATGTGAATAACATGCAGGTGCTCAATCTACATCTAACACAAGGATCCATGAGCCGAACTATGAAGCAATTTCTAGCATTGGGGCGAAGAAAAGTTCTTTAATGTATCGGTCTGCGAGCCAACAAGTCCAGAAATAGGAGCACTTAATGCTAACCAGGGAGGGAATAACACTGAGGAATACTCCACGCCTAAGGCTCCTGATACAACAATGAAGTTTGACACTTTTGAGGAGGCTATTGCTCACTATGAGCTATATGCACTCAGGAATGGATTTGGGACAAGGATAGAGTACACGAGAATACGGAAGGACAACAAAGTGATAAGAGCACTCCTCGTATGTGGGAAGAGCGGCAAGCCAAAGAAGAATAAGGAGGAGGTGTAAGATGTGGAGAACTCGGAAGGCATCGTGAAGAAGAGAAAAAGACGGAAGATTGTGAGGACTCAGTGTCCAGACCACCTTTATCTTACACACAAGGATGCGTGGTGGAGAGTCGAATGCTTTGACGACAACCACAATCACCCATTGATGAGAAAGCCATCCCTAACAAATTTTTGAGCATCACATCGGAACATCCCCGAAGTCAAGCAAGACTTCTTACAGATTCTGCACGAATGCAACATAGAGACATCGAGACAAATTCAACTAATTTCATGGTTCTATGGTGCTGCTAAGAATGTACCATACACAGCGCAGGACCTTGCGAATCAACGAGCCAAATTTCGCAAAGAGTACCATAATGCGGACGTGGGGAACACGATTGCATACTTTGAGGAGCTGAGGCCAAAGGATCCAGATTTCTTTTGGAGAGTCAAACTTGATGACGAAGACAAGGTGGAAACTGTGTTCTGGATAAATGGTGCATCCCGCAGGGCATATGCAAAATATAACTACATTGTGTCGTTCGACACTACGTACATGACTAATATGTACAAGATTACGTGTGCCCCCCTTCAATCGCATTAACAACCACGAACAATCAATCCAATTCGGTTGTGGTTTCGTTCAAAACGAACTCACTGACAGCTTTATGTGGTTGTTTAAAATGTTCTTGCATGCAATGGGTGGGGTTGCACCAAAGAACATAATCATAGATCAAGACTTTGCCATGAGGAATGCTATTGATGAGGTGTTCTTCTGGATAGTACACAGAAATTGCAGATGGCACATTATTGAAAAAGGCACATGAGAATCTTGGAAGGCTAATGGCTGATGATCAACCATTGAACAAAGCATTCAAAGATTGTGTTGACAAAAACTTGACTAGTATTGTAATTCCACACAACACATTCCAATCCATTAACCACAAAAAATAGATATTGTACAGAATTATCCAAAGTTACCATGCTGAGTTATAAGAATGACCACCAATTGTACCGATTTTCCCCACATTTAAAAATAGTTTTCATGTAAAAACTAAAATATTACAGTAACCAAAAAAAGTTACCAACACTCATGTTTTGAAGTGACCATCAAAACTATGTACAGTAGGGATGTTCCATATTCTGCATGACCTAGGATGACTTAGTGATGTATGAAGCAAGTTATCATGTTGAGAACCTGAAAGTTATCATGTTATGTGCACTTTATTTACCACCCTGGGAATGAAGTGGAAGAGTTTGAGGAAAAATGGTGGAAGATGATCGATGATCATGGGCACACGAACAACGAACATTTCCATTGGTTGTGGGAAATAGGGAATGCTGGGTCCTGGTGTACTACATGCATGACTTCTTCCCGTTCTTGCAGACCACAACATGGAGCGAGGGATTCAACGCTGTGCTGAAGAAGTACGTCAACCCAAATAACTCGCTAGTCGAATTGGCAAAACAATACACTTCAATCCGGGAGAAGGTGATAGTGAGCGTGTCAAGAGAACAACTGGAAACAATGTACAAAGAGGTGGAGACATACTCATTCAACCCACTCGACTTACAGGTGCAGGGCCTCTACACGCATAATATTTTCTCCAAATTCCATATGGAGATGAAGGTGAAAACTAGCTACAGATGTGACACATTGCAAGATGGGTCATTCAAAATTGGCTCAGTGAGAGGAATCATACCAAAATATGGGGACATGGACTACCATGTGCAAGCAAACAAGGATGAAGGGAGATATTCATGCACTTGCTACAAGTTTGAATGAGATAGTATACTGTGCACACATGTGCTAAGAGTGATGGACCAGATCAGGGTATATGAGATACCTGAGAAGTATATTCTCAAGAGGTGGACTTGGGATCAGGAAGAAGATCTAATCAATCCTGATTTTCAACATCCAACGGTTGGTAAAAGCATGGCAGAGGGGGGCAAAAGCGTCATGCGATATACATCGATGCTTAAGGATTTCAAGGCAACAACAAAGGATGCTTGCCTCACAGATGACGGGGCCAGGGTAGATAAGAAGCACCTATATGCTTTTGAGGAAGAAATGGAAGTGCTAACAAAAAGCCATCGTAAGAAGGCCAGAAAGGACAATGAAGAAGCTAGAGGATCGTTCCAGTCACAACAAGATCCATGTTCTAGTCCCATTGTCGCAATGAGTGAAGCCATCAATGTCAAACAACAGAAATGCATGCCTAGCGCACAACAAGTGGACAACTCAATCACGACAAAAACAAGCAACCTGGTGACAATACAGGATAGAGTTAATGTGGCACCCTCTACCTTTAAGGAACCACACATCCCATTCCCCGAACACAAGAATGATACTAGACCCTCCGAGGACTGTCACAAAAGGGCGACCAAAAACAAAAAAGTTTCAACATCCATTTGACATTGCAAAACCAACAAAACAAAGTAAGTGTAGGGTCTGTGGCGGCAAAAACCATGACAAGCTTAACTGCACGTCACCTCTACCAAGATGAAAAGAAAGAACAATGAAGATGGTCACTAGAGAATTAATGGACAAACTTATATCCATTAGTTTGCTGATTGTTATCATAGCAAATGTAATCCAAGAATATCATACCTATATTTATGTAAGTTACCAACACTTTGGTGGTTTGAGTTTTATGGTACTGTGTGGTGTAAGTTATCATGAGCAATTTGTGTAAGTTACCAGCAATTTGTTACTGTGGGCTATCATCAGTTACCAGCACTATCAAAAAATCAATGAAGTTGTTATGCCTACATTTAATTAACCTATCAACATTTATACATGATAGTTATCAGCAAAAAAGACTCCAAGTTACCATACATATTGTCATCATATTATGTCATGTCAAAAAAAAGAGGTACCAACTAGTTATCAGATCATTTTTGAACATGATATGAAACACAAATGCTAGAAGTTATCAACAGTTCACTGATTTTATCAGTGTGATGAGAAACACCCAAAAAATGTGGCAACAAAATCAAATGTTAAACTACTTCTTTCGGGTATTTAACATCAATTTAAGACCAGCACTAAAAATACTATCACAATTGGAAAAAATATGTCAGAGGATACCTCGCGAACTATTGCCAAACAAATGATAGCGCCACTGTTTGCATTTGTTACTAGTGTGATTCAGTCATCTTGATGTTAGTATTTTTCTGAGTGTTGGTACTTGGTCATGGGTGAAAGCAGAAATAATTTTGCCTTTCCACAGCTCCAGAAACATGAAAATGAAGAAGCCACAATCAATGCTGAAAATAGATTTTCAGGGTTAGGACAGTAAACAAGATAATCTAATAACAATTGAGATCCAAACAAAAAATAAAGTAAATACAAAATACACAACTAACGCATTCTCATGTTTGAGAACATCAATGTACACGAGTGCATAGTCTTGAATTTGCTTATGTGAGTCCTTGTACGCAATCAACCAAGCCTTTTTTATACTGTCCATATACCTTGTCGCGTGTTCCATTAAGGATGGACTGTCTTCTTCATGCAATGAATCTAGATCCTCAAATCATTTTGCCTTAATATTCAGCAACAATGCATACCAATGACCGTCATGTGGTCCCGGTTCGAACTTTTGCAGAGCAGGGAATAGTAGCTACAATAATATCAATAGGGAAAAAGGAAGTCGTGCTTAAAGACGAGGCAGAGCAAGAAAGTTATCATGTCAAAGCCAAAGAACTACCAGATATTAAATGATTATGTTATCATGGAAGGAAGACATAAAGTTATCATGCCACATAGGAAAAAAACTAATTATATATGAGTGCTAAAATTGCAAAAACAAAAAAGTGTATGCGATCGACATTAACATGTAATAATGACAACAAACGAAAAAGAACCTCATTTTGGTGGCTAGGGATGTAATGTTGATCCCATCGGAAATGATGCAATACAGATTTACATTTGAAGTCTCTAAGAAGCTGATATACGGACAACAACTAAGGGAAGATAATCTTGTTTGGCATGCCCAAATATTTAAGCATACAGATATGCATCTCAACAAAACTTGTTGAAACCTACATCGTTTCTTTCACACAATCAGCAAGCTCGCCAAGCGTGACCCACCTACCATCAATATTAATTACTCTAACACTGTGATACAAGAAGGAAGCAACTCAAAAAATGAAATGGAAAAAAATGTTTTGCAACAAAGGTATGGAAAACTGAGAAAACTCGTTTGTTACCCTTTAATTCTGGAGTTCGAATCATTCGTGTGCTTGATAACTTCGTCATAAAAGCCTCCCCATCTTTGCTCGGGACGTGTGCTGAATATGATGGCAACAGGTACTTTGATGGGCGAGCAACCCTAACTTTACGAATTAACGATCTACGCATGGTAGTTGGCTGCATATTCTCTTGGGGTTGAGGTAAGTAAGGGGCAGCAAATGTGGGACTTTGACAATTATCTACCAAAAATTCTAACCAATTTAGAAAAGGCATTGTTGATGATAAAAAGAGGTTAAACAACAGGGAGGGTCCTCCAAAGTGGGAAAATCATAAGTTATCAACCCATTTCTGAGTCACTTATCAACAATGGTGCACTAAGTTATAATGGGACACAAATTTGGCATTTGCCGAAGTAACAAAAAATTATTACCTCCTTGAACAACATCTTTTCCCTTGGCTGCTGGTTTATCACCTTCTAATTCTTCCCACCACATAAGTACTTCTTCATCGTCAAGTTCAACATCAAACACCCGAACATGACAATCTTTCGTTATTATATAAAAAACAAAAAACAAAAGGTAAGAATGAGGACATGATAAAAGGGATATGGTGAAAAAGGATGACAATGGGATAGAGTGAAATTTATTAAGCCAGGACCATAAAAGTTACCAGCACATTAATAATGACTTATCGACACCATATAAAATGGAGTGTTGCAAAAGGACGTAATGGGTGAGATCAATGTTGGGATAGAGTGGAAGTTATCAATCCAAACAATGAATGTTACATCAAAATAATGATGAGTTCTCAACAGAACGGAATGAGTGTTGTGATATACAATATTGGGCCAAAACAATGACACTTATCAGGACAATAATGAGTTATGACAAAAAATGGTTTTGACCAGGGGCACCAAAAAATATAGAAGTTGCCATGCAACATGGTGGTTAGTTACAAAATACATAGAACATATGGTGTCACAATACAATAGTGTCAAGGGTTAGCAGGGGATAATGAAAGGATTTCATCACTATATAGCAACTCAAGTTACCAGGTTGAGATGACATATGTTACCAGGAGGGAGAAGGGTGTGTTATCATTATGAAAAGGAAAACAAAGAATCAAGTTGCCATGGGGTCATAAAATATATCGTATTTACGAACCACAATAGGAAGCCACACAAAATGAAAATTTGTAAAAAAAGCACAACACACAATTTATGGAAAACAAAAATTACAATGGTTCATTTGCAACATTACAAAAGCATAAAGGTCATATTACATTCATCCACACACTTGGGCAGAAAATAGTTAATAAGTCTTCGATTAAGTGGTTCCATCAATCACTCTTTGTTGTGAAGCAAAGACACAAGAAGGTCTTCACTTACCAGAGTTGCCAGGCAGCCCGAGAAACCGGTTCAGCGTCAATGGCATCAACATTCTCCACAGCAGGACACGCAGGTGCCGGGATCGCATGTGAACCAGCTGCTGCTGCATCTAGAACTTCTACTACTTGCACTGCTACTGCTGATTTTTTGCAATGATGTTGCTTGTGGTGGTGGTGTTGCTGCTTGTGGTGCGTGAGGTGCTTGAGGTCTGATCTGAACCGCAGCTGACATTGGTGGAGCCACTGGTGGAGCTGGAGGAGTCACACCAAAAATGGAGCCAAGGCCGAGAGAGCAGCTTGGTGGGGTGAAATCACCAGACAGTCTAACTGCAGAATCATCTACTACAGCTTGGGGAGCGAAAACATCAGTTTCAGCTTGGACATGTCGGGAATCGACTACAACTTGAGGTTGGACAATTTCATCTTGAGCATGAGCATTCACAATTGGGACTGCAACAACTAAGAAAATGTACAATCATATCACAACCCAGTTACCATCAGAAAAAAGTAAAGTTACCATCAGAGTACTACTATATCTACCTCGAGCTCCTTTTTCTGCATCCACACCAGTTTTTGCAACAACCGTTGCCGCACGAGGGGGCATAGACACTTGGGCAGCTTCAGTAAGGACTCCACTAACATTTTGGGCTGCATCAAATGAGAGCACAAAAAGACATATGTTATCACAATGAAAACAAGTAAAGTTACCATCAGACTACTACTGTATCTACCTAGAGCTTCTTTTTCTACATCGACACCAGCCGTAACAGTCGCTCCCGCATCAGGTGGCACACACACTTGGGCAGATTAAGTAACAACTTCATTAACATTTTGGGATGCAACAAATGAGAGAAAAATAAAAAAAAAGTTATCACATTGAAAGAAAAGAACAACGAAAATATACACAAAGAAGGTATGTATGTTTAACATCAGAGCAATGATCCTGAATGCATACAGTGTGTGAGCCAGCAATTTCATTAGTATGCATTTCAATGTTAATAGCTATAGAGTCGAGCTCTTCAACAATAGAAGTGATGCTGTCCATTGCAGCTAGTTGTTCTATAGATTCAGCCGCATCAGATGCACCATCACAAGCTGCTGGTGCTTCGGCGGAGGCTATTGCTCCTTCAGACGTCACAGTGGGCTGTTCTTCAAGATGCACAAATACTGTTGGTTGTGAAGATGTTGCTCTCAGTCGAGGGGAAGAACTAGACTTGGTAAACCACACCTTTTTTACAACCCTTTTTTTCCCTTTGATTGGCTGAAAATAAAGTATAAGAACGAGTGAGTGGGTAAGGAGGGGATCAAACAGCTGGTATGTTAAAGCATGCCAATAACAAAAAGATTATTAGCATCTACCACCATATACTATACAGGTGCATGCACAATAAGAAAAGGCTAGCTAAGATTTTTTGGAAATTCATCTATTATGCAACTTAGAAAGGGAATTACCTTGATACCGGGACAATAGATGACGCCTCTGGTGAACAGACTTGTTTGTGGGCCGCACTGAATAAACAATACAAGTAGTGAACTAAAAATGATTAGATTAGTAGTTTACTAACAAAGTTCATGTAGATGTATATGAAATAAGGAGATAGTTGCAATTTATCGGAGAAATACTTCCTAAATTACCATACAAACAGTCCAGAATTATCATGCAAAAAATTAAAGGTACCAGCATAATATTAACAACAACAAAATAATCACGGTGAATATAATTAACCAGTAAAAATAATTGTATGGATGTAGCATTATGAACCTATAGAAGAAAATTTGGAAATTCATATGTTATGAACATACATGATATATACCAAAAAATACAAAAAGAAATCCACAAATAAATGACAGATTACCTTGATACTGCGATACTAGATGACGCCTCAATTGTACCAGCCTGTTTTCCGGATGACATGAAAAAAGAAACAGTAGGCATCATAATGGTTGGATCATTAGTTTATAAACAAAAAAAGCAAAGATGTACATAGGCAGAAAGTAGTTGAAAGTTATCAGATAAATGAGGCAGAAATTATCATATGCCAACAGTTAAAAGTACCATGCAATGTCAAAAGTTACAGTAACAAACTACATAAGTTGACAAAAAGAAAAGAAACTAAAGAAATGTAAGATGTAGGAAAATACAGATGAAAGTTCACCTTTGTGGAACCTATTTAATCTGAGTTGAGGGTGGAACGACCTCACCAGTGCCCTTTTCAGCCACACGTATGCCAAGCTCTTGCACGACCACTTTCATGACAGAAGGATGCATGTCCCCTTCTGATAACTGGGCAGGCTTGGGTGCCGAAGCTGGACGGGGTAGAGATGGTAGCCTCAATTTGTTGCGACTCCGCTGATAAGACAAAGTATTGACAAGCTGAGCACCACATCTTTTCATACAAGATTCAGTGGCCAAATTAAACTACGTGTCGGTAATATTGCACTGGCTAAGCACGCCATCCCCTAAGCCGCTTGAAACGATGTTTGAAGTATCGGTGAACATGATCTGGGACTCAATCACATGTTCATCACCCGCATGGTTAGGTGTGCCTTTGACATTTCTACTTACATTCTCACGTGCATTAGCATTTGCATCATCTGAGTGCGGCGCATCCACGTCGCTGCATCAATGCCCTGTGGCGCGTCCACGTCCGCTGCACCGCTGCCATGCGGTGCGTCCACATCTACTGCTCTGCTGCGAGAAGCCACATTCCCTGCCCCACCAGGGGAAGAAGAACCAGTATGGCCTTTATTAGCATGGTAAAAAACTTCAAAGTCTCAAGATCATAATCATCATCGTCATCAGAGTGATCGACGTGATTACCCTGTATCTCATTGTCAATTTCTGACTCATCAATCTTATTCTTGCCAGGGTTGTTTGTTTGACAGGAACAACGTGCATGAGGGTGCTTCGTCATATTGCAGGTAGAACAAGAAATCGACCTAAGATCCATGTCTAGATGACGAGATACATGTGAACTGCATGCATCATCGAGGGAGACGAACCCTTGCACAAGATCGCCATGCAGACCAACCAACCAGACGAAAACTGACTCGCAAGTTCAGAAGGCTTTGCTAGTTTATGCTCATTAGTAAGAATTAAAAAGAACACAAAGAAGAACAATTAGTTACCAGATATGATTTTTTCCGATGAAAAAAAGATAATGAATTACACAAGAACACACAAATTAATGTCTTAAAAGAAGTCAGTATACGCATACAGAGGTTATCATGTGAGCGCACACAAAATATACCATCAAAGAACAACACATGTTATCATGAGTGATAAAATTCATGGTTAAGGAATTCAACAATAGTTACCAGAATACATTCAGGATCAAGTATTGAAAAATACATTTATGGTTAGGGAATGCAACAATACATTTAGGATCAAGGAATTCAATAACAATAGTTAAAGTACTAACTAGTAAAAAAATTGTAGGTGTGTACAACGAAAAAAGTTATCAGGGACCACATTCTTAAGTTACCATGTAAATACATAGAAATTACTAGAAGAACATCAGAACAAAAAAGAGCATACCTCATCACTGCAATTTGTTGCGACATGCACACGCATGAATTTCCCAAGACCCTATAAACCACCAAACAAGCAGAAATCGATGCCGAACTGGGGCTTCAACTGAGAATTATTGAGAAAAAAATGAGTAAGGCACAAATGCATCTGCAGTAAGTGCACTAGCTGATCAGAAGAAATGAAACATGTTGCTGGTAGTTTCCCATAAGAAATTCCATCCGCGTGGACATCCCTACGAAGCACATCAGATATCTTTCCTTTTATCCAAACATTAATAGGAAACAGACCATCGGGCAATGTGATTCCAGTACCAGTAAGATCAATTGCATCAATGTAGAAAAACTGGTAAAAATATGTGAATTGTCGTCAAAATACACAAAAAAATTTCATAATAAGCAGCTGCAATTACATTGTAGAATAGTAGACATGCCTTAGTATGCTTTCCCTTTGGCAGTGCCTTGTGGAGCTCATCAACGATGAACTTGGACCAGTTCAGATTTTTTTAACTCTATCAATGTTTTGCTGAAAAAATATGGAAGAAAATGAACAAACAAAAAATGACATAAAGCATTGCAGTTACCATATAAGGAGAAGAAAGCTATCAGCAATAATAAGATAAGGTTACCACCATACAATATGAGCAATTATGAAATACTTACCAACACTCCGTACCACCTGGGACTGATCTTGTTTGATGTAGTAGGCACAATGACAGTATTGCCGGCAAGCATAGGCCACATCCACTTGAACTTCTCATCATGATTAGCAGAACTTAATAAAAGTTCAAGGACTTCGGTTGTCTTTGGTGTATGTCCAAGCTCACCAAACATCTCAATCCCTAACTGAATATCAACTTCTGTAGGGAGATTGTAAGGGACATCGTCCCCACCATGGGGCACACCCATAACATGATGAACAGACTCTTCAATGATAGGGATTCTGCCACGCCCTAGAACAACCACTTCATGAGATTCTGGATCATACAACCCAGCAAGCCATTCACTAAGAAAATTGAATAGGTGGTCGCACTTGATCTCCTGAAGGCTTTTGAATCCATTGCATCGATAGCACCTTTCCTACCACCAGACACATCTTTGCAGGAAGCCAAGATTGAATTAGGGGAAGCCCTATTGCGAGGTGGCGGGCACTTCGCCTTCTTCGGAGGAACTTCACCAGGGCCATCACCAGCACCTTTGCGCTTCACCGGCATCGTGTACCTGCAAGGTGCAAAGAAATAAAACAAATAAGCACCGGCAATAAAAAGAGTTGAGAAAAGGTGAATTCACACGAATAGCAGCCAAAAAAATAGTGGTAACTTGTATGTATGAGTATGGTAATCAGAACTTATCAACCATGATAAGTTTATCAATCGACAATAAGTATTGTTATTACTACCAAAGGTAAATTGAGAACATGAGGAGGATTGCATGGTAACAAATAACAAATAAAGTGGTATAATTAAGCAACAATCCACGACAAAATGGCATAGTAAAAAAACATTAAGCAGTAGGCTTAATCTGAAGACTTGTGACCTAGCAGGCAATGTCATGGTAACATATAGCAAAAAATAGTGGTAATTTCAATAAATGTTTCCTGGTAGAACTGGATTATCCCTCTATTAATGTTGAAGTATAAAATAACACTAGAACAATGTGAAGTACATCATCACACAAATGCATATGAAACACATAAAGGATTGGAGGGGGTATACACTTGTAAATTCAACATGAAACTGCTTGAACCACTTGGAAAAAACAGTGTTAAGTACAAGCAATCAAACCTGATAATTATCAACTACTATGCAAGATAAGTTCAATCATCCAAGCTTGGTAATTAACATCTAGACAAAAATGTCATACAACATGCATTTTGTACCAAAAGTAACTACAATACAAGGCTAATCATATTTCAACACACATCACGAAATGGTCGAGCTATTGAGTTCATTTACACACACAAAAATCAACGGCCACATATTAAAATCGATAATGAGATTCAGCGCACCTAAAACTACAACAATATCAGTCATCACCAAAATCCTGATAGTAATGCCAGTTGATTCCAGCAACCATGCCTCAAACCAACCATGAGATGCCTAAACTACTTCCAATTCCACCATGCTCAGCCTCGAACTAAAACAAATCGAGGGGCCAACCAAATCGGGGCCAAAACTTTGGGGATAAACCACCACCTTCTGACCGAATACAAAATGAATGTGGATACGGGAATCCCACCAATGGGGACGGGAGTCAACCGTTGCTGATCCCCACCTCGATATGCCATGGAAGAAGTCACGGACGGCCGCAAATCCCCGCCCTGATACGCCGTGGAAGCAGCTCTTGACCGCCCCAGGTCACCGAGCACTATGCCGGGGAAGTAGCGGTTGCTCAATGCTAGCACTGGGGAGAGGAGAGGGGAATGAGACGAGGGGGAAATGCAGGCAGTTGCCGAAGAAATCATACAAGCTTTGCTGAGTAAATGTCCAATGAGGGCGAACGAATCGGCGGAGCAACCAACGATTGGGGGAGAAAAATAGCAGGAGAAGTGGGGACTGTTGGAAATATGCCCTAGAGGCAATAGATAAAGTGTTTATTATTATATTTCCTTGTTCATGATAATTATTTATTATCCATGCTATAATTGTATTGATTGGAAACACATTGCATGTGTGGATAAATAGACAACACTTTGTCCCTAGTGTGCCTGTAGTAGACTAGCTCGTTGATCAAAGATGGTCAAGGTTTCCTAGCCATTGACATGATATGTCATTTGATAACGAGATCACATCATTATAGAATTATGGGATGGACAAGACCCAAACTATAACCGTACCATATGATCGTGTCAGTTTATTGCTATAGTTTTCTGCATGTCAAGTATATGTTCCTATGACCATGAGATCATGCAACTCACGGACACCGGAGGAATGCCTTGTGTGTATCAAATGTCGCAACGTAACTGGGTGACTATAAAGGTACTCTACAGGTATCTCCGAGGGTATCTCTTGAGTTGGCATGGATCAATACTGGGATTTGTTACTCCGTGTGACGGAGAGGTATCTCAGGGCCCACTCGGTAATACAACATTACAATAAGCCTTGCAAGCAATGTGACTAAGTGTTAGACATGGGATCTTGTATTAAGGAACAAGTAAAGAGACTTGCCGGTAACGAGGTTGAACTAGGTATGGAGATACCGAAGATCGAATCTCGGGCAAGTAACAAAGGGAACATCATACGGGATTAACTGAATCCTTGATATAGAGCTTCGACCAATAAAGATGTTCGTAGAATATGTAGGAATCAATATGGGCATCAAGGTCCCACTATTGGTTATTAACCGTAGAGGTGTCTCGGTCATGTCTACAAAGTTCTCGAACCCGCAGGGTTCGCACACTTAAGGTTCAGTGACGTTTCGGTAGTATAGAGTTATTCATGGTGGTTACCGAAGGTTGTTCGGAGTCCCGGATGAGATCCTGGATATCACGAGGAGCTCCAGAATGGTCCAAAGGTAAAGATTGATATATAGGAAGTCCTGTTTTGGTCACCGGAAAAGTTCCGGGCTCATCGGTAGTGTACCGGGAGTGTCGGGAGGGTACCGGGGGACCATCGGGAGGTGTATTTCGACCCAAGAGGATACATGGGCTGTGGGAGGATGAATTCCAGCCCTTAGTGGGCTGTACTAAGTCCCACAGAAGGCCCATGCGTCTGGGAAGAAATTCGAAAGAGAAAAAGGTGGAAATAGGCAAAAATGTGGAAATAAGGAAAGAGTCCTAATCCTGCTAGGAGTGGAGGAGGAGGACTCCTCCTCTCCACTTCGGCCGAAGCTAATGGCCCTTGCACTAAGTCTCCTCCTCTCCTCCTCCTATATATACTAGAGGATTTAGGGTTTTTGCACTAAGATTTTCAGCCACGTGCAACCCTACCCTCTAGTCCGTAGTTTCTCCTGTAGATTGGTTTCAGCAGTGCTTAGGCGAAGCCCCGCTGGAATTACTCCACCACCATCTCCGCAACACCGTCATGCTACCGGAGAACTCGTCTACCTCTCCGCTCCCTCTTGCTGGATCAAGAAGGTGGAGATCGTCATCAAGCCGTACGTGTGCTGAACGCGGAGGTGCTGTCCGTTTGGTGCTAGATCAGGACGGATCGTGATTGGATCACGGGACGCTCGGCGATTTGGATCGCGAAGACGTTCGACTACATCAACCGCTTTTATTAACGTTTCCCGCTTAGCGATCTACAAGGGTATGTAGATCCTTTGTCCCTCTCGTAGATGCTGATCACAATGGATAGATCTTGCGTGTATGTAGGAAATTTTTTGTTTCCCATGCAACATTCCCCAACAGTGGCATCATGAGCTAGGTCTATGTGTAGATGAGATCTCGAGTAGAAGACAAAGAGTTTGTGTGCGTTGATGCTTAGATTTCTTCCTCCCATGGTCGTGTTTTGGTTCAGCGGTATTGTGGGATGAAGCGGCCCGGAACAACCTTACTCGTATGCACAAAGATGGCTGGCGGGTGTCAGTTTCTCCTACTTAAGTTGGATCGGATTCGACTAAGGCGGTCCTTGAGAAGGTTGAAAAGCAACTTATGTATCATCGTTGTGGTTTATGCGTAGGTGAGAATTGTTCTTGCTAGATACCCGTAGCAGCCACGTAAAACATGCAACAACAATTAGAGGACGTCTAACTTGTTTTTGCAGGGTATGTTGTGATGTGATATGGCCAATTACATGATGAGATATATGTGATGTATGAGATGATCATGTGTTTTATAGAATATCATGACTTGCATGTAGATGAGTACGGCAACCGGCACGAGCCATAGGGTTGTCTTTAATTATTGTATGACCTGCGTGTCAATCATTAAGCGCTATGTAATGCTTTACTTTGTCGCTAAACAATATCAATAGTAGTAGAAGCATGGTGGGAGTGACAACTCCAATGGTGACACGTTGATGGAGATCAAGATGATGGAGATCATGGTGTCGTGCCGGTGACGATGGAGATCATGCCGGTGCTTTCAAGATGGAGATCAAAAGCACAAGTTCATGGCCATATCATGTAACTTATGATTTGCATGTGATGTTAATCCTTTTATGCACCTTGTTTTGCTTAGGACGACGGTAGCATTATAAGGTGATCCCTCACTTAAATTTCAAGATGAATTGTGTTCTGCTCGAGTGTCCACCATTGTGAAAGTTCGTCGTGTCAAGACACCACGCGATGATCGGGTGTGATAGACTCTACGTTCACATACAACGGGTGCAAGCCAGTGTTGCACATGAAGAAAACTCAGGTTAAACTTGACGAGCCTAGCATGTATAGACATGGTCTAGGAACACAAGAGACTGAAAGGTCAAACATGAGTCATATAGTAGATATGATCAACATGATGATGTTCACCATTGAAACCACCTCAACTCACGTGATGATCGGACTTGAGTTGGTGAATTTGGATCATGTGACACTCAGATGACCTGAGGGATGTCAATTTGAGTGGGAGATTTAGTAATTTGAAAACTAAACTCATTATATTGAACAATAGTCTAAGTAACCTTTGCATATTTATGTTGTAGATCAATGGCTCGCGCAGTAGCACCCCTGAATTTTAATGCGTTCCTCGAGAAAGCTAAGTTGAAATATGATGGAAGTAACTTTGTGGACGGGGCCCGTAATCCGAGGATTATCCTCATGGCTTCCCAGAAATCATATGTCCTTGATGCACCGCTTGGTGACCAACCCGAAGACATGTCATCCGAAGACGTTAAGAACGCTTGGGAGGCACGTTCTGGAGATTACTCAATAGTTTAGTGTGCAATATTGTATGGCTTAGAACCGGGACTTCAAAGACATTTTGAACGTCATGGAGCATATGCGATGTTCCAGGAGTTGAAATTTATCTTTCAGAAGAATGCCCGGATCGAGAGGTATGAGACCTCCCATAAGTTCTATGCTTGCAAAATGGAGGAGAACGGGTCTATCAGTGACCATATACTCAGAATGTCTAGGTATTCGATTCATCTGGCGGAGTTGGGAATTGCCCTTCCACCAGAGGCGATCACTGACAGAGTTCTTTAATCACTGCCACCTAGCTACAAGAGCTTTGTGATGAACTATAACCTGCACGGGATGAATAAGTCAGTCGCCGAGATGTTTGCGATGCTGAAAGTTGCTGAGTCTGAAATCCAGAAAGAAAATCAAGTGTTGATGGTCAATAAAACCACTAGTTTCAAGAAGAATGGCAATGGCAATGGCAAGAAGGGTAAATCCAAGAAGGATGGCAAAGCAGTTGCTCCTCCTGTAAAGAAACCACAGGCTGGACCCAAGCCAGAAACTGAGTGCTTTCATTACAAGGGAACTGGTCACTGGAAGCGGAACTGCCCCAAGTACCTGGATGAAAAAAAGGCGGCCAATAACAAACAAGGTATATATGATATACATGTTATTGATGTGTACCTTACTAGCTCTCGTTGTAGTGCCTGGGTATTTGATACCGGTTCGGTTGCTCACATTTGCAACTCAAAGCAGGACCAACGGAATAAACGAAGGCTCGCTAAGGACGAAGTGATGATGCGCGTGGGAAATGGTTCCAAGGTAGATGTGATCGCCGTTGGCATGCTCTCTCTTCAATTATCATCGGGATTAGTGATGAACCTGAATAATTGTTATTTAGTGCTTGTTTATTGCGAGATAGTTACTCATTTAAATCAGAGAATAATGGTTGTTCTATTTATATGAGTGATATATTTTATGGTCATGCACCCAATGTGATGGGTTTATTCATATTGAATCTTGATAGTGATGATACACATGTTCATAACATTGATGCCAAAAGATGTAGAGTTGATAATGATAGTACCACTTTTTTTGTCACTGCTGTTTGGGTCATATTGGTGTAAAATGCATAAGGAAGCTCCATGTTGATGGAATTTTGGAGTCACTTGATTTTGAATCACTTGACACATGTGAACCATGCCTCATGGGCAAGATGACTAAAACGCCGTTCTCTGGAACAATGGAACGGGAAAGTGACTTGTTGGAAATCATACATACTGATGTGTGCGGTCCAATGCATGTTGCAGAGCATGGTGGATATCGTTATTTTCTCACCTTTACTGATGACTTAAGTAGATATGGGTATATTTACTTGATGAAACGTAAGTCTGAAACGTTTGAAAAGTTCAAGAAATTTCAGAGTGAAGTTGAGAACCATCGTAACAAGAAGATCAAATTCCTATGATCCGATCGAGGAGATGAATATTTGAGTTATGAGTTTGGTAGTCACTTAAGACAGTGTAGAATTGTTTCACAGTTGACACCGCCTGGAACACCACAGTGTAATGGTGTGTCTGAACGTCGTAATCGAACCTTATTGGATATGGTGCATTCTATGATGTCTCTTACTGATTTGCCACTATCGTTTTGGGGTTATGCATTAGATATATATGCATTCACTTTAAATAGGGCACCATCGAAATCCGTTGAGATGACACCATATGAACTGTGGTTTGACAAGAGGCCAAAGTTGTCGTTTCTTAGAGTTTGGGGATGTGATGCTTATGTCAAAAAGCTTCAGCCTGAAAAGCTGGAACCCAAAGCAGAGAAATGCGCCTTCATAGGATACCCGAAAGAGACAGTTGGGTATACCTTCTATCTCAGATCCGAAGGCAAAGTGTTTGTCGCTAAGAACAGAACATTTCTTGAGAAAGAGTTTCTCTCAAAAGAATTGAGTGGGAGGAAAATAGAGCTTGATGAGGTTATTGAACCTTTACTTCAACCAGAGAGTAGCGCAGCGCAGAAGGATGTTTCTATGGAGCCTACGGCAGACTGTTGGAAATATGCGCTAGAGGCAATAAATAAAGTGTTTACTATTATATTTCCTTGTTCATGATAATTTTTTATTATCCATGCTATAATTGTATTGATTGGAAAACACATTGCATGTCTGGATAAATAGACAACACTTTGTCCGTAGTATGCCTCTAGTAGACTAGCTCGTTGATCAAAGATGGTCAAGGTTTCGTAGCCATTGACATGAGATGTCATTTGATAACGTGATCACATCATTAGAGAATGATGGGATGGACAAGACCCAAACTATAACCGTAGCATATGATCATGTCAGTTTATTGCTACAGTTTTCTGCATGTGAAGTATATGTTCCTATGACCATGAGATCATGCAACTCACGGACACCGGAGGAATGCCTTGTGTGTATCAAACGTTGCAACGTAACTGGGTGACTATAAAGGTACTCTACAGGTATCTCCAAGGGTGTCTGTTGAGTTGGCATGGACCAATACTGGGATTCGTTACTCCGTGTGACGGAAAGGTATCTCAGGGCCCACTCGGTAATACAACATCACAATAAGCCTTGCGAGAAATGTGACTAAGTGTTAGCCACATGATCTTGTATTAAGGAACGAGTAAAGAGACTTGACGGTAATGAGGTTGAACTAGGTATGGAGATACCGACAATCGAATCTCGGGCAAGTAACATACCGAAGAACAAAGGGAACATCATACGGGATTAACTGAATCCTTGACATAGAGGTTCGACCGATAAAGATCTTCGTAGAATATGTAGTAAGCAATATGGGCATCCAGGTCCCTTTATTGGTTATTGACCGTAGAGGTGTCTTGGTCATGTCTACATAGTTCTCGAACCCGCAGGGTCTGCATCCTTAAGGTTCGATGACGTTTCAGTAGTATAGAGTTATGGTGGTTACCGAAGGTTGTTCGGAATCCCGGATGAGATCCTGGACATCACGATAGCTACGGAATGGTTCGAAGGTAAAGGTTGATATATAGGAAGTCCTGTTTTGGTCACCAGAAAAGTTTCGGGCTCATCGGTAGTGTACCGAGAGTGCCAGGAGGGTACTGGGGACCATCGGGAGGTGTATTTCGACCCAAGAGGATACATGGGCTGTGGGAGGATGAATACCATCCTTTAGTGGGCTGGCCGAGGTTCCACAGAAGGCCCATGCGACTGGGAAGAAATTTGAAAGAGAAAAAGGTGGAAAAAGGCAAAAAGGTGGAAATAAGGAAGGAGCCCTAATCCTACTAGGAGTGAAGGAGGACTCCTCCTCTCCTCCTCCTATATATACTAGAGGTTTTAGGGTTTTTGCACTAAGATTTTCAGCCACGTGCAACTCTACCCTCTAGTCCGTAGTTTCTCCTCTAGATTGGTTTCAGCAGTGCTTAGGCGAAGCCCTGCTGGAATTACTCCACCACCATCACCGCAACGCCGTCGTGATGCCGGAGAACTCGTCTAGCTCTTCGCCCCCTCTTGCTGGATCAAGAAGGGGGAGATCGTCATCAAGCCATACGTGTGGTGAACGCGGAGGTGCCGTCTGTTCGGTGCTAGATCGTGACGGATCGTGATTGGATCGCAGGATGCTCTGCGATTTGAATCGCGAAGACGTTTGACTACATCAACTGTGTTTCTTAACGCTTTCCGCTTAGCGATCTACAAGGGTACATAGATTAACTCTCCCTCTCGTAGATGCTCATCAACATGGATAGATCTTGAGTGTGCGTAGGATTTTTTTCCCATGCAACGTTCCCCTATAGGGACCACTTGCCAGCGAGAGAAACTGCCCACGACTATGCTCACGCGAAACGAGCTGCTCGGCTGTGAACCGTAGATTATCTAGGGATGGTCCCTATCCGTCCGATGCACGATCGAGGGCGGAAACATCGTTCGGATCTTAATCTTAGGCGCGAACATTTGGAAAATACAAAAGTCAATTATGAATTTCAAACAAGATGAGCAAGAACATGTTGCACAAGTGTGGCAGAGAATGAAAATGACGATTAAAAATTGTCCCACTCATGGCTTAAACTTATGGATGATTATACACAATTTCTATGCTCGATGAAACTTTGTGTCTAGAAATGTTCTAGATTCTACTACAAGCCGTACCTTTATGGATGTGACATTAGGAGAGGCTAAAAAACTTCTGGATACTATCATGACAAATTATTCTCGATGGCACACCGAGTGAGATCCAACTGGTAAGAATGTAAATTATGTTGAAGAAATTGCTACTTTGAGTGATAAAATGGATGCTCTTATGAATATGATTGCAAACTGTCGGATTTCGGGCTACGCAAAACCCTTACGGTTCGAACAGGGGCATGTGCGAAGGTTTCCCTACGTGTTCACCTAACCTAGACCACTACTCGATGGACACAATGGCGAACTCGCTCGATGACGAGGAAGAAGATGAACAAGGCAGTTTGCCCAGGTTCGGGCCATTGTGAAGCATAATACCCTACTCCTGCTTTGGTAGATTGCCTCTCGTGGAGGATTTGGTCAATGAACTTGTACAATGGACTCGAGCCTCACAAGGGCGCTCAAGGTGTGTTCTTGGCTCCCTGTCTTGCGGTGGTGAGCGGAGCGGCTAAGTGTTCGATCAGATCCAGATCCCCCTCTATGGTGTGACCTAGCTTCTATGTATAGCGGCGGCCCGGTTCCTCTTACCTTATCTCATTGGTGGGAAGGACTGCCACAACGGCCAATTTCGTTGGGGGACAGGAGTACATCTACGCCCTGTCCAAAGGTGGACTTCGCCTGCAAAGTAGCTGATGGTGATGCAGTGGTGGGCTCGGTGGTGACATCCTCCCTGTGGGGCTGGCGGTCGTGGTCTTGCTGCACCAGGAGGGAAACCTTTTGTGAGTGCTTTGGGAACCCGCGTATGTCCTTGCTCCCTTTGCACCAAAGAGGAAATTGTGCCGCCTGGCGTGCTGGCGCTTGCCTATCCTTCCTTGCGTCATCCTTGACTCCTGAGGCCGGGCCTTGCATAGAGATCTCCGCCCCTCAGGAGGGGGGGCCTAAGGAGGCTCTTCCCCATGGGTCTTGATGTCGCTCTTCCTCGCGAGCCTAGGGTCCTCGCGAGGGCCATGTCTTGAGGGATGCCGCGCTGGGCCTCGCCTGGCTGACGAATTGGGCCATGCCCTGGGCCGCAGGCAGGCAGGACTGTGTACCCCTGTTCCCAGAACGCCGATAGTAGCCCCCGGGCCCAAGGCGCGCTCGAGTTGGCTTCGAAGCGAAGCTTTGAGGACGTCCTGGAGCACCGCGGGCCCCGAATGCTTGCGGGCCAGGCTCTACACGCGTCAACCATCCGTGCGGCGGCGCCCCCGCTCCTCGAAGGCGTCAAGGGCCGCCCAAGTCAAACCGACGCGACGCCCGTGCCAGCGCTGCCCATCATTATCCCTCCTTGAATGCCGTCGATTCCTTGAACTTCCTTCTCTTGGGCCACGCGGATGTGACCTGAGAGCATCAGGTGAGGCGACATGCGGCAGAGCCGCACGTCGATCGAGCCGTCCCTTTTGGATCCCGAGGGGCGCACGTTGCCTACTCTTCCACGACACTTCAAGCCCAGGTCTAAGAAGCGACCGGCGCCGTGCAGGTCGCTCACGACGAGGCGGCCTATGCCAAGATGCTGGAGTCCCAGCGGGCTAAGCTGTACTCCGACATCGCCCATCGCACGACCAGCGCGGTGGAACGATTCGTCGGCGATACCCTCGCCCTCCCCAACATGCAGGGCGACGGGGGCTACCTTGACTTCTTCCGCCGGGTGGTGGAGGCGCCAAAGACCGGCGTCTCCCGCTTAAACGAGGACAGCGAGGCCGATACCCGGGATCTCCTGGAACTGGCATCGACGCACGTCTTCTCCAACTTGCGCCGCCTCGCCTCACAGCTCGACCTTCAGCACATGTTGGAGTGCATGCCCAAGGGGCTCCCGAGGCCTCTCCGACAGGAGGTGCACCTGCATGTGGATGCCCTGGTTGCGCAATTCATCTGGGCACCTCCTCCTGGCGGAGAAGGCGGCCTCGGCGCCTTGACTCCTCCACTTAGATCCCCCTGCTTCTTCCTCCTGGTACCTGTAACACTTTAAAGCGAACTTGGTCCTCGTGGGCATTAATCTTTTGCACATCACTTACGTTTTGTTTCTCGCTTTGGATTTGTCATCGACCGCTCGTAGTTGTGCGATTTGATTTCTCCTTGCTTGCCTGGGCCCTCTGTCAGTGCGGCCTGATGGCGACGGCTAGTTGGACCCTCGTGGAGTCCCCCCTCCCAAGGGGGATCCTGTGGTTACGAGCCCAGTCTCACGGATCAGGAGCCCGTGGCCGCCGGGCCTTTGTTCCCATGTCGCCTCCCCTGTCGCTCTAGATCCCTGTGGTGTTAGTAATTGTGCGCAGTTGTCCCATAGCACCTGCATACTCACGTCAGTATGCACAAGCCTCGCCTCACCCTTGAAGCGCTGTTAAATTAGGAAGTTCATGTTTGATTTAATAGTGTACTTAGCTCGCGGGTCGTGGACGATTTTGCTGCACAATCAGGTTGTCCAGATACTCTGCTGCTCTACTTGGGGTGCTTCCTCCTTGCTTACGGGTGAGGCAAACTGGGGGCCTTTTCGCGCTTTGTGTCTACATGTCTCGGTCCTGCACAATTCTATACCGCCGCGGTATACGACTGGCCAAGGTCGCGACCACGAGGTGAGACCCCGACACCCTCGACACCGGCCAGATCACCAAGGACGACATCGAGGGTGCCAAGTGGCTATATGACCGGTGAGGCTCCCGAGGCACACTACTCAGGAGTTCCCTTTGACACTCAAGCAGCTCTACGTCGACGGGTCCCAGTCCCGCACATTTCCCTACCGCCGTGGTATACGGCTGGATCATCGAGGACACAACCACGAGGTGAGGCCCTAGCACCCTCGATGCCGGCCGGATCACCAAGGACGACATGGAGCTATGTCTACCACATTGCGTGGGAGGAACCCCTCTGCGTCCTCGGGGGGCTCCGGGCATATACAACCCACTCATTATTACGTGAGAGTATCACGACCGTAGATAGCTAGGCAAGACCCCAGGCACCGGGCCTAGTAGCTCCCAACTCTGTCAAGAGCAATCCCTTGCATTTCTGCTCGGTTGCATGCCCTTACGACCCAAACCCGAATGCATTGTTCCCTGCATAGCCGCAAGATTGTGCTCCCGTGGCCCAAACATGAGTACAGTGCATCCGGCGCATCCGTAAGGGTGTTTTGTCATTGAATCCGCCTCATGAGGCATTTGGGCGGTGACTGTGTGCCGCCTTGGGAGCCCCATGAGGCCCGGCCTCCTGAGGCTGCGCTGATGTTCCAGTTGCCGAGGGTGGCCCGCGTTACCTATGTCTTGCTGCCCTTCCCTAGGCCATTACGGCCATCACTCTGTTGTCTGGCTCGTCGATGCTTGCCCGCGCGCGGGGGGGTGGGGGGGGGGAGGCGGCAGCTCGCGCCGCTCCCCCACGGATCCGATGGAGTCCTCCCTCTTTCTCTGGTTTGCATTGTACGAACTTGGCGCTCCTCCGGGGGGAGCCCCCATCCCCGGCCCTGGGAGGACGTCCAGGGCTCCCCCTACTCTTGGGAGGTGCTGGCGCCTGCGGCAGGTGCCCGATCCTGGCCGTTTTACCTTGGCACGACGTAGCACGGTACGTAGGGCTCCCCATGAGGGCCTGTTCCTCGTCTCGAGACGTCCCACGCGGTGCCTGGAACGGCCCCTCCGGGCGGCGGCGGGGCGGCACCCTGCACACGCAATCCACGGACTCTCCTGCGTCGGGCCTCAGAGCGTAGTTGCCTACCTTTGTTGCTGCAACCCGGTAGGCCATGTGTCTCCTGACGTCAGTCGATTCCCCGACGGTCCAACATGACTCCGCTGTTTTTGATTGCCTGCCTGGATACATGTGCCATTTGCTCCCTGCACATGGTGGTGCACTCGCGTCTGGTCAGTCCGAGTTGTTGGTGATCCACCGGGTCGCAGGGGCGCACGCTGGCACGCGCATGGGGCGCTTCGTTGTCGTCTTCACGAGCTCAGTTTCCGTGGCCAGGCTGTGCCCCAAAATCAGTTACCGGGATCCAGGAGGAGGAGCACAGCATTCGGCGGGCTGCGCACGGATTCGCCCGGGTCTGAAGGAGGCATTCCGGGGGACAAGCATGGTGAACGAGCCCCCAACGTTTGAGGAAGGACGAGGGACCATGGCACCGCATGCAACGGTGATCAACTCCGTGATGTGTTAGGCCCATGCGTCGAAGCCCCCTAGTGTTGGACGGGGGCGGAGCACCTGGCTTGCCAGGAGAAGTGCGTAGTGTGCTTCTAGGTCCCCCATGTAGGAGCGATGCAACGCGGCTTCCGAAGGCGCCGCCCGACCGTCGTGCGCTGGCGCGAGGGGAGGTGACGACAGAGGCGATGCTGGTGACTTGATGTTGTGTGCCTAGCACCAGGACATTGGGGCGCGGGTTCTTGATGGCAGCATTGAGGTCGATGGTGGTAGGTCCATCGCGACTGGCAGATGCTCGTGGGGCGTCGACCATCGGAGCGGCGAGGCGGATGGATAGCCTGGCTTGAGGAGGACTTCGACACGCCCCCTACCTGACGCGCCAAATGTTGGATTTCAGGATCCACAAAACCCTTACGGTTCGAACACAAGGGCGTGTGCGAAGGTTTCCCTACGGCTCCACCTAACCTAGCTCACTACTCGATGGACACAATGGCAAACTCGCTCGATGACGAGGAAGAAGATGAACACGACAGTTTACCCAGGTTCGAGCTGCTGTGAAGCATAATACCCTACTCATGCTTTGGTGGATTGCCTCTCGTGGAGGTCTTGGTGGATGAACTTGTACAATGGACTCGAGCCTCGCGAGGGCGCTCAAGGTGTGTTCTTGGCTCTCTATCTTGCGGTGGTGAGCAGAGCGGCTAAGTGTTCGATCGGATTCAGATCCCCCTCTACGGTGTGACCTAGCTTCTATATATAGAAGTGGCCCAGGTCCTCTTCCCGTATCTCAATGGAGGGAAGGAATCCCACAACGGCCAATTTCGAAGGGGGACAGGAGTACTTCCGCGGCCTGTCCAAAGGCGGTCTTCGCCTGCAAAGTAGCTGATGGTGATGCAGTGGTGGGCTCAGCGATGACATCCGCCCTGCAGGGCTGTCGGTCGTGGTCTTGTTGCACCAAAAGGGAAACCTTTGGGCGGCGCTTTGGGACCCGTGTATGTCCTTGATCCCTTTGCACCAATGAGGAAACCGTGCCGCCTAGCGTGCTGGCGCTTGCCTATCCTTCCTTGCATCATCCTTGACTCCTGTGGCTGGGCCTTGCATAGAGATCTCCACCCCTCAGGAGGGGGGGGGGGCTGAGGAGGCTCTTCCCCGCGGGCCTTGATGGTGCTCTTCCTCGTGAGCCCAGGGTACTTGCGAGGGCCTTGTCTTGATTGATGCCGCACTGGGCCTCGCCTGGCTGACGAAGTGGGCCATGCCCTGGGCCGGAGGCAGGCAGGACTGGGTACCCCCGTTCCCAGAACACCGACACAAACAAGTTTGCTCAGGTTGATCCAAATGATATGCCATTGTCTAATTTATTTGAGTAAAATGATGATGCTATTGATGTGAAATTTGTCTCGTGAAATAATTTCAACAATAATGCTTATAGAGGTAATTTAAATGCTAGGCCGTATCCCAGGGATTCCTCTAATAACTCTAGAAATTCTTATGGTAATTCCTATTGAAACTCATCTAATAATAATAGGATACCTACTGATCTTGATAACACCAACAAATAATTTAGTAGTTCTCAAAAGATTTTCGACACTATGGTTAGAAGAAAAGTTGCATAAAATTGGCGATATGGCTAGAAACGTAGATAGGATTGCTCATGATGTGGAAACTCTTAAAAGTAAAACTTTGCCACATATTCATGATATTAATGAGTCTATTAAATACATCCAAATATCTATTACTAAAAGTAAGAAGAGGATCGCTAGGTTGAGAGCTAAGCAAGAGTTCTTAGAAAAGGCTCTTCCACCTGGTTTTTACCGTAATCATGATGAAGATCTTAAAATGATTGGTATTTCTACCATTGAATCTTTTTTACCAATATGAAAATAGATTATAAAGGGACTATATATGAGTCAACTTTAGCTAGAAGGCATCCCGTTTGTTTTGAGGGTTATGATGTTAATGGTAAAAATGAAAAAGTGGGTCTGAAGAGGTCAAAACTTTAACTAGCGATGTACCCGCTATCTTGGATCACAAGTGCGGACCCATTGGGAACCAGGGTACTAAGACCCGTCTGTCGCTGGCCCTGAGGATGAGACTTGGGCCATCCCACGAAAGACGACTCAGCCCCGGCCGTCTCAAAGGGAGCCAAGCCTATCGAGGCCCCTTACTGATAGGTCGAGCACGGACGAGGTCACCGGGCACCAGCTTGCCTCGCGAGGCTCTCCACACAAGGCCGCCTCACGAGGCTTGATGTGCGGCATCAGCCGTGGGGCCCCGCCCATCACGTGGATGGCATCCCACTGTTAGGATAAGGACGGCTGGGCATGATCGAACCTAGTGTCTATTTTGGTGATAAGGGAGCAGCGGTGCTTGCCTCCCCCAAATTAAGTCCCAAAACATTTCCTCATTGGTGTAAGAAGATTAGGATGGATCAACTCATCATGAAGACTCCTTTATCAGGCGAATTCCACCTTTAGTCAGGATAAGCATGGGCTCCTATCCCCCTTCAAATCACCGCCCTATGGACACCCTTTCCCGCTCATATTTTTGGGGAAGAGAACCATGGCACTACAAAGGGGGCATATCCGTTTCCATGTAAGGGGATCAAGCCATTTCTCCCCCCACACACCTCGTGTACTCGAGCGACAAGCTCTCCATTACACATCAATTCAACACAGGCAAGAGTAGGGTACTACACCGCACAGTGGCCCGAACTTGGGTAGCTCACGCGTCCCCATTGTTTCCGGTGAGAGGGAGTGAGCTCGTCGTCGATCTTGCTATGTTTTACGTCATGTTGCATGTTGCGAAGCCAAGCCCCGAGTGTGCAAACCTTGGTACTTAGAGAAGTTCTTGGACGCAGATCCCAGATTTCGCATTTTGCCCGCCAGGTAGGGGGGCTTACCATCTTCGTGCCTTCGACCTCGACCTTAACATCGACATGGACGATGTCGCTACTCGTTGAGAGGGCGTTGTGGGGCGAGCTGTAGCCAGGGTCCACGCTGCGCCCGCCGCCCGAGGTGGCCTGGGGCGGCGCCCTCGAATTGCTACTGAGCCCGTTGGAGAGCAGGTGGTCTCCTCCATCCACTCGTCGGTGGACAAATAGGCGTCTGTCCGCTCCACCACCGTCTCTTCGCTCGCAGGTCACTGCCCTCCTACTCCGCGCGCCGTGCTGCTCATGGCGTGGGGGCTACTTGATACATCTCCAATGTATCTATAATTTTTGATTTTTCCATGTTTATATAATACCATTCTAGGATACTTTTTGAGTATTTATTTAAAAATTTATATTATTTTTGAGCACTAACCTATTGACCCAGTGCCGAGTGTCACTTGTTGTTTTCTACATGTTATTCACTTTTCAGGTTTACAATACCAAACGAAGTCCAATTGCCCTAAAACTTTTTGGTGATTTTTTCTAGATAGAAAGAAGACCTAGAAGATTCATAAGAAGGATGGGGGGCATCCAAGGGCCCCATAAGCAAACAAGGCATGGCCTGGGGGTGCCGCACCATGATGGCTTGTGAAAGCACAACTTCTCCCTAGGTGGTTTTGGTTATTAATAACAAAATATATTTCATTGGACTAATGTTTCCACTAAGTGTATCTCAGGAAAAGTGTCAATGATGGGTTGGCTAAAGGTCTATGTGGAGAACCTCCCCAAAGAAAGGAAGGAATAGGATTGGCATGCTTCAAGATTGAGGACTCTACATTTAACATTTTGTGAGAAATCACTTTTAAGTCCATAGGAAAGCCAATACTATTAAAAGGGGATGATGTATTTATGATGATCAGGTTGCTCAAGTGCTTAGAGATTAGCCACCAAAAATAGTCACCCACTTTCCCACAAAAACCCTCTGTACAAAGCCAAAAGTCAAAATGCGGTGACACCAACATTTCCCATCCGGATCCATCGTGTTTTACCCTAGACAGAAACCCAACCAAACACTAGCATCTCGGTACTACCAACATTCCATTCGGTGCAACCGACAATCCATGACCAAATTTATGTTAACCAATTTATTAAAGACGGTCTCATTGAGTTTGAGGAATCGGTGACATCGAGATTTGGAAATTGCCTAGGTCACCCATCTCGGTACCACTGAGATTTACATATCAGTCTCACCGAAAAGGCCAAAGTTGCCACAGTTTGCACTAGTCGGTGCAACCGAGTTTTTACTCCGGTTTCACCGATTTGGGCAATAATGTTGTAATGGTTGGATTTTTGGAGATGCCTATATATACCACTCCACCACCTATCACTCGCAAGAGAAGCATTCAGAACACACACCACTTGCCATATCCAATTTTCTGAGAGGGAACCACCTACCCTTGTGTTGAGGTCAAGATCATCCACTCGAACCATATTGATCTTGAGGGCCTCCCCAAGTTGCTTTCCATCCAATCAATCTCTTCTACCCATGCCAAACCTGTGAGAGAGTGATTGAGTGTTGAGGAGACTATCTTTGAAGCACAAGAGAAAGGAGCTCATCATACTACCACATCTATTACCTTTTGGAGGGTGGTGCCTCCTAGATTGGTTAGGTGTCACTTGGGAGCCTCTTTCTTCGTGATTGTGGAGTTGAACCAAAAGTTTTTAAGGGCAAGGAGATCGCCTACTTCGTCAAGATCTACCCTGAGTAAGGCTAGTCCTCCGTGGACGTAGGCCATCATGGAATAGACAAGGTTGCTACTTAGTGGGCCCTTATGGGTGGAGCCCTCCGTGGACTCTTGCGACTGTTACCCTCCATGGGTTGAAGTATCCATAAACGTGGATGTACGATAGCGCCACCTATCGAAACCATGGGAAAAATCTCCGTGTCTCCAAATTGCGTTTGATCTTCTTATCCCTATCCTCTTACATATGCTTGTCTTTACTTTATGCTGCAATACTCGTAAACATGCATGTGTAGAGTGAACTTGATTCGCTAGAATTGCTAAAATATTCCAACCAATTAACTTGGGAAAATGTTAGATTTTTATTTGGTCAAGTAGTCTAAGCACCCCCCCTCTAGACCTACTTTCGATCCCTACAAGTGGTATCAGAGCATTGGTCTCCATTGCATTGGTCTCACAACCTAGGAGAGTATGGCGTCTAGTGAGGGAAATTATCACCACAGAGGTCCATATTTTAATGGTACAAACTTTACTAGTTGGAAGCATAAGATAAAAATGCATATTCTTGGTCATAACCCCGTCGAATGGGCTGTTGTTCGTGTTGGCTTGCAAGGTGAATTCTTTGGTGATGGAAGGGAACCGGATCGTGAAGCGACCGTGGAAGAATTCAAGATGTTGCAATACAATGCTCAAGCATGTGACTATCTATTCAACTACCTATGCCCCAAAGAATTCAACAAAATCAACCGTCTTGAGAATGCAAGGAAAGTTGGGATACTTTGATTGATATGCACAAAGCTACCAACTCCGTCAGGGAGTCCAAGTTGGATGTGATTCAAAGTCAACTTGACAAGTTCAAGATGAAGGATGGTGAAGGAGTCGCCGATATGTAATCTAGGCTTGCTCTCATCACAAATGAGGTTGCCAGCTTAGGAAGCAAAGAGATGACTGACAAATTCATCATCAAGAAGATATTTAGAGCCTTGGATGGGAATTATGACAACATGTGCACATTAATCCAAATGATGCCAAATTACAATGATCTAAAACCAACGGAAGTCATCGAAAGGATTGTTGCTCGTGAGATGTCACTCAAAGACAAGGAAAAACTTCACAACAAGTCTAGCAGTGCTTACAAAGCTTCAAGTGACACTCCCGATACGTCAAGTGACAACCTTGTAACCAATGAAGAGATAAGCCTCATGGTCAATAAATTCAAAAAGTTTTACAAGAGTAGAGGCAAGGAAAGAAACTCCAACTCAAGATATGAAGAGAAGTGTTCATCTAGTCCTGACCTGAATTGTTACAATTGTGGAAGGCCCGGACACTACTCCAATTAGTGCATGACCCCCCAAAAAAGAAGGGAAGAGTCACCTAGAAGAAAGAGCTCAAGAGATGAGTCACCTCAAAGAGAGGGAAGGAGTAGAGATGATCCTTATGAATGAACACTACTGCAGGATGCTGCTGACGTGACACTACAATCAGAGACCCTTCAACGAAACTATGTGCAATGCATGAATCTCAAATGGTATAGTTCAAGCTCAGTTGCCAATGACATGAACTGTGTGCGATGGAAGGTCCATCAAATACGATTCAGAAAATATTTGCGCGTGCGATCTACGACACATAGTTGACTTTTAAGAACTGTTTGTGATGAGGCGAATGTTGGGGAATGTTGCATAGAATTTTTTTTCCTACGCACATGCAAGATCTATCCATGGTGATAAGCATCTACGAGAGGGAGAGTTGATCTACATACCCGTGTAGATCGCTAAGCGGGAAGCGTTAAGAAATGCGATTGATGTAGTCGAACGTCTTCGCGATCCAAATCGCTAGCCATCCCGCGATCCAATCACGATCCGTCCTGATCTAGCACTGAACGGATGACACCTCCACGTTCAGCACATGCACATCTCAATGACGATCTCCGCCTTCTTGATCCAGCAAGAGGGAGCAGAGAGGCAGATGAGTTCTCTGGCTGTGTGACGGCACGGTGGCGGTGGTGGTGGAACTATTCCGACAGGGCTTCGCCTAAGCACAGTCAGAATCTATTTGGTGGAGGAACTAGGGAATAGAGAACAAGCACATGGACAGGTGTGTTTTGGGGCTCTATTCCTCTAGTATATATAGGATGGAGGGGGAGGAGGCATCCCTAGGGTTTTCCCCTAGGGGCTTTGGCCGAAGTGGAGGAGGTGGAAGAGTCCACCTCCAATCCTACTCCAAGTAGGATTCCAATCCTACTTAGAATCCTCCCCCCACTTGGTTTTTTCCTTTTTCCCACATCCTAAACGCATGGGACTCTTGGGGATGGCTTGACTAGCCCACTAAGGGCTGGTGCACCACTCCTAAGGCCCATGTGACCACCCGGCGTGGGTGGCCCCTCCCGATGGTGCTTCGGCACTCCCAGTACACTACCGAAAATATCAGAAACTTCTCCGATGGCCAAAATGGGACTTCCTATATATAAATCTTTACCTATGGACCATTTCGGAGATCCTCTTGATGTCCAAAATCTCATCCGGGAATCCAAACAACCTTCGGTCACCACCATACATAACTCAATACTACCGAAACGTCACCGAACGTTAAGTGTGCAGACCGTGCGGGTTCGAGAACTATGTAGACATGACCGAGATACCTCTATGGTCAGTAACCAATAGCAGGACCTAGATGCCCACATTGGTTCCTACATATTCTACAAAGATCTTTATCGGTTGAACCTCTATGTCAAGGATTCAGTTAATCCCGTATGCTGTTCCCTTTGTTCTTCGGTATGTCACTTGATCGAGATTCGATCGTCGATATATCTATACCTAGTTCAACCTCGTTACCGACAAGTCGCTTTACTTGTTTCGTAATACAAGATCTCGTGGATAACACTTTAGTCACTTTGATTGCAAGGCTTGTTGTGATGTTGTATTACCAAGTGGGCCCTACGATACCTCTCCGTCACACGGAGTAACAAATCCCAGTCTTGATCCATGCCACTCAACAGACACCCTCGGAGATACATGTAGAGCATCTTTATAGTCACCCAGTTACGTTGCAACATTTGATACACACAAGGTATTCCTCCGGTGTCAGTGAGTTGCATGATCTCATGGTCATAGGAACAGATACTTCACATGCAGAAAACTCTAGCAATAAACTGACACGATCATATGTTATGTTCATAGTTTGGGTCTTTTCCATCAAATCTTTCTCCCAATGATGTGATCCGGTAATGAAATGACTTCTTATGTCTATGGCTAGGAAACCCTGACCATCTTTGATAAACGAGCTAGTTTACTAGAGGCATAATAGGGACACAATGTTGTCTATGTATCCACACATGCAATGTGTCTCCAATCAATACAATTATAGCATGGATAATAAAAGATTATCATGAACAAGGAGATATAATAATAACCATTTTATTATTGCCTCTAGTCCATATTTCCAACAGTCTCCCACTTGCACTAGAGTCAATAAGAAAGGTCACATCACTATGTGATTTACATTGTAATGAATCTAACACCCATACTGTTCTGGTGTTGATCATGTTTAGCCCTTGGAAGAGGTTTAGTCAATGGGTCTGGGACATTCAGATCCATGTGCACTTCGAAAATATTTATGTCCTCCTCCTTGGTGTAATCGTGGATGGAATTCAAGCATCGTTTTATGTGTCTGGTCCTCTTGTGAAACCTTGGTTCCTTGGCTAGAGCAACGACACTAGTTTTGTCATAGAACAAAGCCATTGGATTCAGTGCACTGGGAAGTACTCCAAGATCTGTCATGAACTCCTTTATCCAGACACCTTCCTTCGCTGCCTCTGAGGCTGTGATGTACTCTGCTTCGCATGTAGAATCGGCTACCACGCTCTGCTTGGAACTGTGCCAGCTTACCACTCCCCCATTGAGAATGAATACGTATCCGGTTTGAGACTTAGAGTCATCTGGATCTGTGTCAAAGCTTGCATTGACATAACCCTTTATGATGAGATCTTGATCACCTCCATAAACAAGAAACATTTCCTTAGTCCTTTTCAGGTACTTAAGGATATTCTTGACCGCCGTCCAGTGCTCCATTCCTGGATCACTTTGAAATCTTCCGTCCATACTTATGGCAAGGCTGACATCGGGTCTTGTGCAGAACATTACATGCATGATAGCGCCTATGGCTGAAGCATAGGGGACGACACTCATGTTTTCTCTATCTTCTGTAGTCACTGGGCATTGAGTCTTACTCAACTTCACACCTTGCAATACAGGCAAGAACCCTTTCTTGGACTGATCAATTTCAAAATTCTTCAAAACTTTGTCAAGGTATGAGCTGTGTGAAAGTCCTATTAAGCGTCTCGATCTATCTCTATAGATCTTGATGCCTAATATGAAAGCAACTTCTCGTAGGTCCTTTGTTGAAAAACTCTTGTTCAAATATCCCTTCATGCTTTGCAACATTTCTATATTTTTTCTAATCAGCAATATGTAATCCACATATAATATTAGGAACTCTGTAGAGCTCCCACTCACTTTCTTTTAAATACAAGCTTCTCCATAAACTTGTATAAACCCGAACGCTTTGATCACCCCATCAAAGCAAAGATTCCAACTCTGAGATACTTGCACTTGTCCATAAATGGATCACTGGAGTTTGCAAACTTTGTCAACATTCTCTAGATTAACAAAATCTTTTGGTTGTATCATATACAACTCTTCCTTAAGGAAACCGTTAAGGAACGCTGTTTTGACATCAATCTGCCATATTTCATAATCGAAAAATGCAGCTATTGCTAACATGATTCTGACGGACTTAAACATCGCTACGGGTGAGAAGGTCTCATGATAGTCAACTCCTTGAACTTCTGAAAAACCCTTTGCCACAAGTCGAGCTTTATAGACGGTGACATTACAGTATGCGTCTGTCTTCCTCTTAAAGATCCATTTGTTCTGAATGGACTTTCGCCCTTTAGGTAATACTTCCAAAGTCCATACTTAGTTTTCATACATGGATCCATCTCGAATTTCATGGCCTCTAACCATTTCTCGGAATCTGGGCCCATCATCGCTTCTCCATAGCTCATAGGTTCATCGTTGTCCAACAACATGACCTCTAAGATAGGGTTGTCGTACCACTCAGGAGCAGTACGTATCCTTGTTGACCTACGACGTTCGATAGTAACTTGATCCGAAGCTTCATGATCATCATCATTAACTTCCTCTTCAGCCTATGCAGGCTCTACACAAATATCTTTCTATGCTGCGCTACTCTCTGGTTCAATTAAAGGCTCAATAACCTCATCAAGTTCTACATTCCTCCCACTCAATTCTTTCGAGAGAAACCCTTTATCGAGAATGTTCCGTTTTTAGCAACAAACACTTTGCCTTCGGATCTGAGATAGAAGGTATACCCAACAGTCGCTTTTGGGTATCCCATGAAGACACATTTCTCCACTTTGGGTTCCAGCTTTTCAGGCTGAAGCTTTTTGACATAAGCATCACATCCCCAAACTTTAAGAAACGACAACTTTGGCTTCTTGCCAAGCCACAGTTCATATGGCATCGTCTCAATGGAGTTTGATGGTGCCCTATTTAAAGTGAATGTAGCTGTCTCTAATGCATAATCCCAAAACGATAGTGGCAAATCGGTAAGAGACATCATAGAACGCACCATATCCAATAAGGTTCGATTACGACATTCAGACATACCATTACGCTATGGTGTTCTAGGCGGTGTCAATTGTGAATCAATTGCACACTGTCTTAAGTGACTGCCAAACTCATAACTCAAATATTCTCCTCTTTGATCAGATCATAGGAATTTAATCTTCTTGTTACGATGATTCTCAACTTCACTCTGAAATTGTTTGAACTTTTCAAACGTTTCAGACTTGTGTTTCATTAAGTAAATATACCCATAACTACTTAAGTCATAAGTGAAGGTGAGAAAGAACGACAGCCACCATGCATCTCAATGCTCATCGGACCGCACACATCAATAAGTACGATTTCCAACAAGTCACTTGCCCGTTCCATTGTTCGACAGGACGGGGTTTTGGTCATCTTGCCCATGAGGCATGGTTCACATGTGTCAAGTGACTCCAAAAGTGCATCAACATGGAGCTTCTTCATGCGTTTTACACCAATATGACCTAAGAGGCAGTGCCTCAAGAAAGTGGTACTGTCATTATCAACTCTACATATTTTTGCATCAATGTTATGAACATGTGTATCGTCACTATCGAGATTCAATAAGAATAAACCCCTCACACTGGGTGCATAACCATAAAAGATATTACTCATATAAATAGAACAAACATTATTCTCCGATTTAAATGAGTAACCGTCTCACACTAAACAAGATCGAGATATAATGTTCATGCTTAACAAGGTCACTAAATAACAATTATTCAGATTCATCACTAATCCCCATGGTAATCGAAGAGCGAGCGTGCCGACGGCGATCACATCAACCTTGGAACCATTTCCTACGTGCATCGTCACTTCGTCCTTAGCCAGCCTTCGTCTATTCTATAGCTCCTATTTTGAGTTGCAAATGTGACAACTGAACCGGTATCAAATACCCAGTCGCTATAACAAGAGTTGGTAAGGTGCACATCAATAACATGTATATCATATATACCTTGTTTGGTGTTGGCCGCCTTCTTGTCGGCCAGATACTTGGGGCAGTTCTGCTTCCAGGGACCAGTTCCCTTGCAATGCAAGCACTCAGTTTCTAGTTTGGGTCTAGCCTTGGGTTTCTTCATGACAGGGGCAACTGCTTTGCCACTCTTCTTGGAGTTACCCTTCTTGACCTTGTCATTCTTCTTGAAACTAGTGGTTTTATTGACCATCAACACTTGATGCTCTTTATGGATTTCAGACTCAACGATTTTCAGCGTCGCAAACAGCACGGCGACTGACTTGTTCATCCCATGCATGTTATAGTTCATCACGAAGCTCTTGTAGCTAGGTGGCAATGATTGGAGAACTCTACCAGTGATCGACTCCGGTGGATGGGGCATCTCTAACTCAGCCAGATGGTTTGAATACCCAAACATTCTGAGTATATATTCATTGATAGACCTGTTCTCCTCCATCTTGCAAGCATAGAACTTATCAGAGGTCTCATACCTCTTGATCCGGGCATTCTTCTCAAAGATAAACTTCAACTCCTGGAACATCTCATATGCTCCATGACGTTCAAAACGTCTTTGAAGTCTCGGTTCTAGGCCATACAACATTGCACATTGAACTATTGAGTAATCTCCAGAACGTGCCTCCCAAGCGTTCTTAACGTCTTCGGACGACACGGGAGCGGGTGGATCACCAAGCGGTCCATCAAGGACATAAGCCTTCTGGGAACCGTGAGGTTAATCGCCAGATTACGACCCAATCTACAAAGTTACTTCCATCATCTTTAAACTTGGCTTTCTCTAGGAACGCATTAAAATTAAGGGGAACTACTACGCGAGCCATTGATCTACAACATAAATTTTCAATGGTTACTAAGACTATTGTTCAAGATAATGAGTTTATTTAATAAAATTACAAAAAAACTCCCACTCAAATTGACAACCCTCTGGTAATCTGAGTGATGCATGATCCAAATTCACGAAGCCAAGTCCGATCATCACGTGAGATGAGATGGTTTCAATGGTCAACATCATCATGTTGATCATATCTACTATATGACTCATGTTCAACCTTTCGGTCTCTTGTGTTCCGAGGCTATGTCTGTACATGCTAGGCTCATCAAGTTTAACCTGAGTGTTCTACACGTGCAACACTGGCTTGCGCCCGTTGTATGTGAACATAGAGTCTATCTCACCTGATCATCACGTGGTGTCTCGACACGACGAACTTTCGCAATGGTGCTCACTCAGGGAGAACACAATTTATACTACAATTTTAGTTAGGGGTCACCTTATAACGCTACCATCGTCCTAAGCAAAATAAGATGCATAATAAGATTAACATCAGATGCAAATCATAAGTGACATGCTATGGCCATGAACTTGTGCTTTTGATCTCCATCTTCAAAGCACCGACATGATCTTGATCGTCACCGGCATGACACCATGATCTCCATCATCTTGATCTCCACCAACGTGTCTCCCTGAGGTTGTCACACCAATTTTTGCTTCCATGACTATTTCTAACACATAGCAATAAAGTAAAGCAAAAACGGCAAAAATAAATTAAAGACAACCCTATGGCTCATGCCGGCTGTCGTACTCATCGACATGAAAGTCGTGATATTCTATACAAAACATGATCATATCATACATCACATATATCTCATAATGTAATTGGCCATATCACATCACAACATACCCTGCAAAAACAAGTTAGACGTCCTCTAATTGTTGTTGCATGCTTTACGTGGCTGCTATGGGTATCTTGCAAGAATGATTCTTACCTAGACAGAAACCAGAATGGTGATACACAAATTGCTATTCAACCTTATCAAGGACCGCCTTTGTCGAATCTGATCCAACTAGAGTAGGAGAGACATACACCCGTCAGCCATCTTTATGCAACAAAGATACATGTCAGTCGATGGAACCGGTCTCTGGTAAGCGTACGAGTAAGGTTGGTCCGGCCCGCTGCATCCCACAAGACCAATGAATCAAGAAAATACCAAGGGAGGAAGCAATCTGAGCATCAACAACCACAAACTCCTTTGTGTTCTACTCGTGATATCATCTACACATAGACCTAGCTCATGATGCCACTATTGGGGAACGTTTCATGGGAAACAAAAAATTTCCTATGCACACGCAAGATCTATCCACGGTGATGAGCATCTACGAGAGGGAGAGTGGATCTACATATGCTTGTAGATCGTTAAGCGGGAAGCGTTAAGAAATGCGGTTGATGTAGTCGAATGTCTTCGTGATCCAAATCACTAGCCGTCCCGCGATCGAATCACGATCCATCCCGATCAACTACCAAACGGACGTCGCCTCCACTTTCAGCACACGTACAAATTGATGACAATCTCTGCCTTCTTGATCCAACAAGAGAGATCGGAGAGGTAGACAAGTTCTCCGGCAACGCGATGTCACGATGGTGGGGGTGGTGGAACAATTTCGGCAGGGCATCGCCTAAGTACCGTCGGAATCTATTTGGTGGACGAACTAGGGAATAGAGAACAAGCACGTGGACTTAGGTGTTTTGCGACTATATTCCTCTAGTATATATATGAGGGAGGGGGGAGGAGGCATCCCTAGAGTTTCCCCCTAGGGCTTCGCCGAAGTGGAGGACGTGGAAGAGTTCACCTCCAATCCTACTCCAAATCCTACTTGGAATCCTTCCCCCACTTGTTTTTTTCCTTCCCCACATCCTAGCCACATGGGCCTCTTGGGGAAGGCTTGCCCAGTCCACTAAGGGTTGGTGCACCACTCCTAAGGCCCATGTGACCTCCCGGCGTGGGTGGCCCCTCCCGATGGCTCTCCGGCACTCCCGATACGCTACTCAAATTTCCCGAAGCTTTTCCAATGGCCAAAACGGGACTTGCTATATATTAGTCTTTACCTCCGTTCTATTGCGGAGCTCCTCATTATGTTTGGGATCTCATCCGGGACTCCGCAGAACCTTCGGTGACCACCATACATAACTCAATACTACCGAAATATCACCGAACGAGAAGTGTGCAGACCCTGCGTGTTCGAGAACTATGTAGACATGACCGAGACACCTCTACTGTCAATAACCAATACCGGGACCTGGATGCCCATATTGGTTCCTACATATTCTGCGAAGATCTTTATCGGTTGAACCTCTATGTCAAGGATTTAGTTAATCTCGTATGTTGTTCCCTTTGTTCTTCGGTATGTTACTTGCCCGAGGTTAGATCGTCGGTATCTCTATACCTAGTTCAATCTCGTTACCGGCAAGTCTCTTTACTCATGCCGTAATACAAGATACCATGGCTAACACTTTAGTCACTTTGCTCGCAAGGCTTGTTGTAATCTTGTATTATCGAGTGGTCCCTGAGATACCTCTCTGTCACATGGAGTAACAAATCCCAGTCTCGATCCATGCCTAAACAAAAAACACCCTCGAAGATACCTATAGAGCATCTTTATAGTCACCCAGTTACGTTGCGATGTTTCATACGCACAAGGTATTCCTTCGGTGTTAGTGAGTTGCATGATCTCATGGTCATAGGAACAGACACTTGACATGCAAAAAACTATAGCAATAAACTAACATGATCATATGATATGTTCATAGTTTGGGTCTTGTCCATCACATCATTCTCCCAATCATATTATGTCTATGGCTAGGAAACCCTGACCATCTTTGATCAATGAGCTAGTTTACCAGAGGCATACTAGGGACACAGTGTTGTCTATGTATCCACACATGCAATGTGTTTCCAATCAATACAATTATAGCATGGATAATAAACAATCATCAGGAACAAGGAAATATAATAATAACCATTTTATTATTGCCTCTAGGGAATATTTCCAACAGCGAAATGGCACAAGTGGTTAATCGAACATAGATGTGTGTGATGTACATCATACAGGTCCCTCGTATGAACTGTTTGAGATGATATAGAAGAACAGAAACGGTTCGACGCAATAAGGTGTGTGTCTGATAGGTTGCGAATAGTTTGATAATTAGAACTATGTGCTATAATTCTGGACAACATATACGATTTGTTGTTCTAAATTGCGTGCTCGACGGGGCACACAATTCAAGAAACCAAATGTGTGCGATATTGTGAATGATCACTGACGAATTTGTATTCTTAACCGTTTGCGATGAGATCGACAAGGTAGACACAGTTAAGGAATAAATATGAGCAAACAACAACAAATTTAAGGAGTACATTCTGTTTTACTTCTTCTTGTTGTTGTTAGATGGCATCGTGCCATCGTCTTGACATGGACGCTTCTTGCCGCTGACCGCTGGATTTTCATCGCCATCGTCGTTGATGTCCTTGTCGTCGTCCTCCTTTCTTGACCATTCCTCCTCCTCCTCCTCATTGTCCTCATGTTCTTCATCCTTTGACGTCTCCTCGTCGTCCTCCTCCTTGTCTGACCATTCCTCCTCCGCATCATCGTTGTCATCTTCTTTGTCCTTTGGTGGCTGCTTGTCCGTCTGGTCATCGTCTGATGACTCCGGCGGCAGGGTCCCTTCCATGAGTCGGATAAAATGGAGGTCAGGGCTTGATGCTGGACTCATGGAAGATGAGTGCGATGATTCTGTAGTGGACCCTAGACTGGCGGAACTATCATCCTTGCTGTCGCTCGACATTGCTGTTCTACATAATTAAACAACTGGCAAGAAAGCAAGATTGCAGAGTGTGTGGAAATGTAGAGTGGCTGACCGGGACAATGAAGATGGTGGCAATTGAAGCATGGTGTGAAGACAATAGGAATGAAAATTGAAGCGGGGGATTGACAGATTATAATGGCACCTTGGCAGGCGGTTAGAATTCCGATATAATCAACTTCAATTGTGTGCACCCGATCCGTCGCTCTAAATTCCCGCTATTGTGTAGTTCTCAATATGCCAAATGTTTCACATGTGTACATTTTAGCAGTTCACACCATTTTCTAGATGCATTGTTTAACTACCCACGCGCTTATATGAAACACAACGGGTGTGAAATAGTAAGCATTTAACATAGGACAGTTGGTAAGCATAGATGAGCTCTGCTTATTGATGAAGTCATTAATAATCAAACAAACCCCCTAATTATCATTGCAAACAATGCATAGACGATGGCTAATGCGTCAACTACAACTACACATGCTAGTTCCTTCTTGTCTCTTTCTTTTATCTATTTCTTGTGATTCATTCTTTCTTGCTTCATCGTAGTGATCATACACTCCAGATTGGTCAGTTTCTTCTTCAGCTTTACGTTATCTTCTGCAAGCTTGGTGATAACACTACAAGCCCTGCCATGCCATTCATCATCCAGCTAGTTAACAAAGGCACAAGACTCATATCCCTATGACAGTTAAATAATTAGGATGAGTGGGGGCATTAACTGAACTTAAGGGATGAACTTATCACTAACGTCAAAGGGGCAACCGAGAAACCGTCTGTCAATGTCGAATCCCTCTATGCATACATGTCGAGAGGGAGTGTGTGCATGCACACAACTAAGATTTTGGTACTTCTCGGTGGCTTAAAACTCTGAATTGAACTCATGTTACAGGAGTCTACTGGAGTCAAACTCTGGATCCGACATTTGACCGATTTCCTGTTTGTGTGTGTGTGGGGGGGGGGGACTGAGTGAGCTGCTTGCTTTGGTCATGCTAAAAAGATGAGGAATGATTGGGACCTGATAAGAAGATTCAGATCTGTAGTACAACAGCCTCCTGGTGACCTTAGGCAAGTGCTCGGTGGTGACAGCCATCGTGGTTGCGTCGCCAATGGCGCTGCCAAGAGCGACTCTACAAGCCGGCGCAGCTGCACTGAAACGATCATCACCACTCGCCCGCATTTCCCCAATGTCAGCTCCATGCTGGGGAATTTGGGCGCTAGGGATTTGGAAGCTATTTAGGTATTTTGGTTAGATGGGGAAACTATGGGGATCTGATGATAATGGTCGGGGGAACTATTTATCACATTCTGTTGTATACGGCACACGCTTTTCCAAATCAGATCGTGTGAGATGGAAACATGCGTGATACACGATTTCTGTAACATGACCATTTGTGATGTGCTTCCTGATACATATGGGTGCGGTAAACAACCGCTCTCCGGAAACCCCAAAAACATTATGCTGATAGAGATGTCAGCGGTGACCGAGGCAGCGGCTACCGGATAGGAGGTCAATCCCCGGTTAGTCAGCGATGTCGGCGTTATAGGGAGTCCATCCTCGGTCGGTCGGCGGTGGCGGCGTGATAGGAGGTCAATCCTCGGTTGGCACCGGGAGATATAGGAGGACCTCAATCCTCGTGGTCAGTGCTACCATGACTGGAGCACGTCCCTCGCGGTCGTAGGAAGGATAGTGGAGTCCGGACTACAGGTAGGTGTCTCGCTAAGCTTTGCTCCTCGACCCTATTGTCTCGCCATGCCGCTAGTAATTAATTAAGGTATTCTTTTCCTTGAGTGGCCTAATTGAGATATTAAATTCATATAATGGCACTACTGATGATACGTGTAAATTGACTGGTTGATTAGTGTGATTGCATGGCTGGGTAACATTATGCAACGCCCTCCATAAATTTTGAAAATAAAATCTTGTTATTTATTCACCCATCTTTGTGCATCCATTAAGGATGCAACGTGTGCAGATGGAATGATCTGAATGGATGGGGGATCAGACAAGCTCAAGGTATAGGGATGGCGTGAAGGAGTTCATGGCTTTGGCTGAACGGACAAAGAAGAGAATCTGCAAAGAACATTATGTCCGCTGTGCATGCATGGATGGTAGCAATACGATGTCACTTCCAATTGATGAGGTCGAGTTACACTTATACAAAAGGGGTTTAATGGGTGGATACACAAGATGAACTAAACATGGTGAAGAACTGATTATGGATGAAGGTAACAACCTGCCTGTCGACAAGGTGCCAAACCTTGATCGGAGCCGCATGGGTGATGAATTTAACCTCAGGGCTCAGACGTCAAGCTATAGACATAATACTGGCATGCCAAAAAACCAATGAAAAAACAAGAGTTTGAAGCACACAACACCGACCTTGATGATATGGCAGATTTTGCTGCTATGATTGCAGATTTCCAGGGCCCAAAAAAAGATATAGCCAGGTGCAAGGAGCTTCCAAGCACTGATGCGGCCTCCAAGAAAGATTTATATCCACATTGCAAAAAGAAATATTCCAAGTTGAGTGTCAAACTATCGCTTCTTAGATTTAAAGTAGAAAGCGGTCTACCAAACAAGGCCTTCACACAATTGTTGAATCTTTTCAAAGACATTCTTCTAGAAGATAATGTGCTCCCCAAAAGCACGAACGAAGTGAAGAAAATTGTTTCTCCATTGGAACTTGAAGTACAGAAGATACACGCTTGTGTGAATGATTGTATGTTGTACCGCGGTGACTACAAGGATTTGCGTTCATGTCGCATATGCAAGAACGCGCGATACAAGCGCAGGATAGCAAAGGACAAGTACAAAATGGACAAAGAGATCGAGATAGGAATCCCGTTCATGGTTGTTTGGTACTTGCCTATAATTCCAAGGTTGAATCGTTTGTTTGCAAACCCTAGAGAGGCAAAGAGGTTGTAGTGGTATCATGATGAGCAAACTGTGGATAAATATATGAGGCACCTGAAAGATGGGGCTCGTTGGGAACAAATCGCGGACAAGTTTAAATTTTTTGCAAAGGATCCTAGAAATATATGGCTAGGGGAGTGTATTGATGTATTTAATCCATTTGGCGATATGAACACCAAACATAGCACTTGGCCGGTGCTTCTGTGCATATATAACCTTCCTCCTTGGTTGTGTATGAAGAAAAAATACATCATGATGTTGATGATTATCCAATGCCCGAAGCAACCTCGAAATGATATGAACATTTAGTTTCAGCTAATGGTAGAAGAACTGCATACATTGTGGAGGTCTAATGTGAACTGTTATGATGCCTATGCAAAGGAGGTTTTTCGGCTACATGCGTTGCTGCTGCACACAATTCAAGATATGCCGACATTAAGCAACAATTCGGGGCAGAAAACAAAGGGACCAATACGATGTGTTGCATGCATGGATAGGACATCGAGTATATTTCTTTCCACCTCTCGCAAAACCGTGTATTTGCATCATCATAGGTTCTTAAGGAGAAATCACCCTTACTGAAAAATGACAACTAAATTTGATGGTATGGTAGTGTAACATCCCAAATTTTGGAATGTTATAATAAATATTAGAATGATTGTTTGTTTGATTAAGTGATTGAATTTGAGTGAAAATTTAAACTTTTAAAAAAACTTTTGAATGAGAGGGAATGACATGACTTTCCCATATGCTTTTGGAATTCAAATTCCTACATTTCAAATCAGTGAGAGAAGATAACATGACTTCTTCATAAACAAGGAATTTGAAAAGTGGATTTGAAAATCTCCGAATTATTCTTTTTGGAATTCATTTCATATTTGGTTCCATTTTAAATTTTGAAAGGATTCAAATACCCTTGACAAGATTTTGAGAGGAGTAACATGACACTCCACACCAGGGTTATTTTGTTTGAAGTATTTGAACCATAAAACCCAGGGGGTTATTTGAAAATCATTTGCAAAAGGAATTAAAAGCCATTTAGGCATTTTCTAAAAATATTTTTTTTCACTATTTATTTTGGCCGTGGAAAAATGTTCATCTTATTGCATTTATTTCCCTAATCATTTTGGTGAAACACTTTATTTTTTAGAACTGTTTTGATTGCCCAAAAGTTAGTTTCCTTCTCTATTATTTTATAAAAGGAAAATATTTTTATTAGGAAAGTCCACCGCGGCGCACCTACCAAACCAGGCCCGAATCAGATCCGAATCCCTCCCGAATCGGCCGCCCGATGCCTTTCCTTTTCTCTCCCTCTCTCTAACATGCGGGCCCCACCGCCGACCGTATTCCCAGTTGCACGTCACCTTTCTTCTTCTTCCTCTTTCCATCGCCGAGCTGGCCAGATTCCGCCTTGGATCTCCTCGATCCCTTCCTTATGAGCACCCCGAGCCACTGGCTATTTAGGCCACCACCCCGCACTCCGTTTTCTCCCGATTCCCCTACCCAAAGCCCTCCTAGCTACCGCAATCGCTCGTCGGAGCTCCACCGTGGCCGTCACGCCATTGCCGATGTCCTGCTCCCACTAGCCACTCCCGTCACCTCCTGAGCCCATCATACAAACCACCTTGCTCGCCCGCATCTCCCCATGACCTTGCCCAAGACCCACACCCACCGGAGCGACCTCCCGATCGACCACCTGACGCCACCGCCCCCTCGGAACCCACTGTCGACGCCTCCGACCACCTCCGTCAAGGCCAAGACCATCATATTCGTCGCCGTGCTCTTCCGCATCACCTGGTGATGACGCCGTCGCCGGAGGACCATCGGAGCGATGTCCCCGTCAACCTTGTCGCCTCGGCCTCGCTGGAATCTCGCCGGAGTTGACCTCCATCGCAGTAAGTCACCCGCATCGCCCACATTCGTCCGATTCTAGCTCAACGGAGTAGATTAGATCTACTTACCCCTTCAGTTTAGATCAAGTTTAGTTCAAGTGGACCGCCCGGTTTTTCTTTTCTGTTTTAGACCGAATCGTTTTTCTTTAAATTTCGGCCGTCCGCTAGTTAGGCTAAACCGTGCACAGCATCAACCAATTAGAAAGTGCCACGTAGCACCCTGTTCGCTAGTTAGGATTTTTCTTTTTCTGTTTTCTGTTTTAAAATAGAATACTTCTATTTTTGTTTTCTTTAAATCTTTTATGCTTTTAATTATTTTAATTTGATTCTTTTTGAATCATGTCACAAATTTTATTTAGTTTCTGTAGATATAAATTTTACCATATTTGAATAATTTAAATTTGTATTCAAATAAATTTAATTTAAATCTTATTTTCTAAATATCTTGAGTTTAAAAATAGATTTTTGGTTGATTCTTTTGCTACTGGTCATTAGTGATCTTAGTTATCAGTAGGTAGAATTTGGGAATTTTTAGAATATTTTAAATTAGCATTGTTAACAAAACATATTCTGTTTTAGTTCTTTTTAGGTTTATTTCTATTTCTTTTGTTTCAAATTGTTTTAATTTATTTTCTTTTATATTAGTTGGAAAGTTTTACTTTGTTTTATGTTAGTTAGCAGAAGTACTTCAACCAAATTTATTTTTATGTTATTTATTATATTTTGATAGCATGAAATCAATCCTAGTTTCATAGTAACTTGCAAATTGATTTCATTGCTAGTTTGACTTCTTATTTGAAAATATTTTTATAAATTGTTTTATAAGTTTTACTTTCGGTTAACTTAGTTGTTTTACAATTTGTTTTTATCTTATTTTATTATTTGATTTGTTTTTCTTGTTGTTAAGTTTGGTAGGCAAAAACTTATGTTGTTTATAGTATTGTTCTCTTAATTCTTAGTTGTTCTTTACAAGTAATCCTTTTGCTAGTAAAATATTTATAAAATATAATTTAGTTATATTTTACTTTGTTTTTGTGTTTTTACTTTTTAAAATTGGATTTATTTGTAGAGAAAAACGAACCTTAGTTGTGTTGATGAAACTTTGGTGTTTTGAGTTTTGTCTTAAGTATTTCCTTCATCACAACCTTGTTGCTTTTGGTTTTGTGTTACTTTTTGATTGTTAGAATTGATTGCTAGTAGGATTGCTTATATTAATGGAATGTTTGATATTATAGATTTCTATCGGAGAGTGACGAATAGTTCTATCAAGTTAAATTTCTGAGAGCGATATTTTCTTCATCAACAGTACATGCAAGTTCACATCGACCATCTGGTTCATACCTATGTTTTATTGCATGTAGTGACATCATTCAAAAAATCTCCAGTACTGTTATTGAAATTCTTGTAGTTGAGTAGAATGCATGAGGTAGGAACCCACCACTTGTTACTAAAGCCCCGAGAATGTTAGTTATTTTAATGCTATGCTAAAGTAGACGGGGTCTGGTATGAGTGTTCGTGAGTGGTGTGAGAAGGAGGACTCTACGTCAAGACGACAACTTCATGAAGGCATCTTCAAGTCCTGCATCTTCAAGACCTCAAGACTTCGAGACTCGACAAACAAGTTTTTTTCAATACACACTACTGGGTGAAGGATGGTTTTGATGGGCACCCTAGAGTAACCAGTGGATGGCCGGGATGCATGGAGAAGCGCCATGACATCTTGCGGAAAGCTTCACCCAGACTCAAAGAGACGGATGAATACTTCATGCCTGGAAGCTTACCTGTGTAGCCACAAGTCATTATGGGCTCTGGCTTGGTTGATCTTTGTTGTGACTCTGGCTGGGCAGTGCCACGAGATGTAGTCGACGTTAGGATTGGATGGGCACTGCTAGTAGTCAGGGAAACACTCTGAAAGACCATGTTTCGTTCGTCCTATTCTCAAACACTATGTAGTGCGAGGACTTACAAGGAGGGAAAGAATCTTGTGGGTAAAGTACACAACACTTTGCAGAGTTAAAACCTAATCGATTAGCTATGTCCATGGTTACGGACAATTTGAGCCTCTAGACTTGGATCTATCTCTGAACTCTCAACACTGGACTGATAATTAATTGTGGGCAACTTATGATACTGGTGGGCATTAAGACATCAGTTGGTGGAACCATGTCATGTTAGGTAACTCTATAGTGAAAACTCTTGACATTCCTTTGTTGTAGGAAAAGAAAAATAAAACCAGCTTTTATGCAAAAACTCAGACACAGAGCCACGAAGCCCTACTGCATATAGAATAGTCTTTATCTTCTGTTCTGCTATGGTGATCTTGCCGGTACATTCAATGTACTGACCTACACGGCTACAACGTCTTATGTTGCAGATACTTTTCAATGACGAGTAAGAGTATGATTCAGGGTTACGGTCTACACTCAACCTGCCGTTGGTGTTTATTAGGACTCCACTCCCGTTGACTGTTTCTGCTGTGAATTAAGAGGTATATATCAACTTTACATTAATTACATGTGATTGCACTTTGATACATACATTGATGTACTGTGTGTGGCAGCATACTGATCCAGGGATGGCACAGAAAACACAGAGGCTTGACTCGTTTTGAGTCGGGTGGCTACAGAGATGGTATCAGAGCATAGGTTGACTGTAGGACGTGACCCTAGGAAATGGATTTGAAATATGAAGACCTTGATAGGAACAACTTTTGTTTTCACTACTCTCGTAACTTCTAAATTCTTTTACTGAACCCTCCGTGTTTCAAACTATAGATGGAGAACTACACCTTGAACAAAAGAGAGGACTATGAAGATGTCCTCGGAGGATCATTCCTCATGGAGCTAGTGCAGATGGTGAAGCTGCCGATACCTGAGATCAAGGTGACTAAGAGGAAGTCTGGATTCTGGGGCATCAAAACTAAAGTTTTTGGACGTGAAGAAGAGCCCAAGACTGAAGACATCAACTATGGCACATTGAGCCATGAATGTGAGATGGGCATAAACACTGCTGTCCATGATGCCATCGCATGTTTGAGATATTGTCATCATGCTGAGTTGTGAAACCACTACCTTGGAAGGCTTGGATGGCAGAAGCCTGATGGAGCACTCATCGACCTGACCGATGAGTAGAAGATGAAGTTTTCACCCGTACTTGTGTACAATCAAGAACTGGAGCACTACATCAAGAACCTTCAAATGGACCTTCTCTTGGAGTTATTTGAGAACGAAGCACTTTGTGAGAACCTCAAGGCTGAGAAGCTGAAGGTAGCCAATCTGAGGAAACATGATCCCGAGATTCAGAAGCTTTGTCAAGACTTGGAGAATAGTTAGGCCATGGCACATGCTGGAGATGTTGAAATTCAGAAGCTCAAGAACCAACTCTTGGAACTACAAGGACGACACCGGAAACTCCGCATCAATAGGGAAAATCTGGTAGATGAACTTGAGAATATCAAGCATGACCAGAAGAAGAAGCCCACTAAAGAGGAAGACATGATATAGACTAGCTTAGTAGTATCCCACCATGAGAGAATAAAGGATAAACATTTTTACGATTTGAGTGATCGACCATACCAACCTTATGTGGGTGGCGATACTATAGTTTGATTGAACTTTATGAATGTGTGGACTTGAGTTTGATGTTTTGTGTCTTTGAGTTGTTTGTATCCCTTCTCTCTCTCTCTTTGTCTCTCTCTCTCTTACCCATCTCATCCCCAAAACCTTGAACCCAATAGATGACGAATGAAGCTGGACTCGTGTATTATGGATCGATGACTCGGTTAGAGACAGAAGAATGGATTCAGAACATGGAGGATCATCTAAGGAGTAACCATGTTGCAGGGAACGAGATGGTCCAGTATGCTCTTCGGTACTTTGCAAAAGGTGCTGCAAATTGGTGGAAGATGCATGAAGCTATCCATGATAGGCAAGCATCCATCACCTGGGAAGAATTCAAGAGGACTCTGCAAAAGTCTCATGCTGTCACCAACACCCAGAAGCCCCATTGCAAAGATGTGAAGAAGATTTGTGCATGCAAGATATGTGGGGAGATAGGACACACCCAGGAACAACACAAGGAAGGATGCCCTCATTGTGAAGAAAATCACCGAGCTGAGGAATGCCCAACTGGGCAGGTGACATGTTTCTTGTGTGAAGGAACCACTCACTCTCCGGCACAATGTCAAATATACCCCAAGGTACAAGAAGTCATGAAGCAGCGGAAGGAAGCAATGAAAGAAGCCCTCGGGAATAAGTTAGAAGAACCCATGATGATGGGAGATATACCAGACCCAAACATAAGTACAAAGTCATGTTATTCATGTGGAGATGAAGGACATATCTCTCAGGATTGTCTGAATGAGTATTTGGGAGACTTCCCAACAGAAGAAGTGCAATATGACCATCAGGAGATAGAAGAAATGATCAACCTAGACAAGAAGAAATGCCAAGTAAGCGGAGGCATCAGATGTTTGCATTGTAGCTTAGATAGGCCACACTGTATTTGCATGAGGTATGAGCCAAGCATTAGGAAAGGAACCCAACCGAAGAAGAAGAAGATGACTCCGTGGTTTTCTACATGGAAGGATCTGAGCCACATCACTTGTCATCGATGCAACAAGACAGGACACTACTCCTATACCTGCCCGGAGAAGAAGGCTAAACATGAGTAGTTTGAGTTTTGTATTTTTGGAAGTAATAAATTTAATAGGTAGCCCTCTTATCATTTTGAAGTTATGTAATGGAAGTCTCAGAGTTTGTAATAAATTCATGAGTCAATGGAATTTATGGTGTGATGATTCTCCTATGTTGAATTATATGAGTTGTTACTCTATGAACAAAGATCTCTGACCATTTTCGAGGATATGAGAAAATATGGTCTATGCACGCATATGTACATTTCATTTTAAGTGTGGTAGTAACCACATCAACGAATGAATAAAGAAAGTACCATTCCCGTTAAGGAGTTTGGATAAGTGACTACAGGTGAAGAGAATGTGGAACCATATCCAACTATGTGGATGACACCTGAAATATTATACCTTGGATTTTGAATATGATGAACCAAAACTTTTATTGGTAAACAGACCGATGGAAAGGAAAACATATTCAAGGGATAGAACCAGTATCAAGGATGGATCTCACGGTTTCATGAAGGTTGCCCGAAGATCATGAAGCAAGAAGTTGTGATTCGATCAACCCACGTTTTCTTAGGAGTATACGATAACCTGAGAGTTGTGAAGGAACGATAGATGTTTTTGCTCAGCTTGCAGAATCAATGGATTTATCCGAACTTCGTTCATTGACAAGAGGAATTTCTGCAATGCTTGTGAGGAAGCCCAAGTGTTAAAATACGAGATTCATTGAAACTTATACCAGGTAATGATTTCAGTGTGACATGGCTTGGCCACCATGACGACTTACTCTTATCATTCTCTTGCTATTCGAGACGGTAAATCTGAGTGACTTATCCATAGTAAAGAGACGACGTTCTTTGGAGCGTTTGTTTAAGCCTTAGAATGGTATGATGAAAATCTCTTGTACATGGCAATTGTTGCCACACGTAGGAATTTTATGGTGAGGAATGATGCCAAGACCCATTTCACTGCAGGATAACCACTAATGATATACCACCATGAGATCTTCGATAAGTTACTTAGAATGAATGCGAGACTTATCAGCTAAGAAGACCCAGTATCGGAGGAAATACATTTTGTTGTGAAAACACAAGATTTTGATATAACGGAAGATCATCACCAAGGAAGTTACTGTGAAGAATGTGGACAAACAGATGCACCACATGATTGCCATGATTTTGAGGGACCAGTAACTCTCATTTTAAGTGTGGTAGACCCCACACCTTCTTGGTCAATGTATTTGCTAGAAGACCCCAAACCCTAACCTTTTCTTGCTAGCCTCTCCGAATCTCGAGGACGAGATTCATTTTAAGTAGGTTTTTAACATCCCAAATTTTGGAATGTTATAATAAATATTAGAATGATTGTTTGTTTGATTGAGTGATTGAATTTGAGTGAAAATTTAAACTTTCAAAAAAAAACTTTTGAATGAGAGGGAATGACATGACTTTCCCATATGCTTTTGGAATTCAAATTCCTACATTTCAAATTAGCGAGAGAAGATAACATGACTTCTTCATAAACAAGGAATTTGAAAAGTGGATTTGAAAATCTCTGAATTATTCTTTTTGGAATTCATTTCATATTTGGTTCCATTTTAAATTTTGAAAGAATTCAAATACCCTTGACAAGATTTTGAGAGGAGTAACATGACACTCCACACCAGGGTTATTTTTTTGAAGTATTTGAACCATAAAACCCAGGGGGTTATTTGAAAATCATTTGCAAAAGGAACTAATTTCCATTTAGGCATTTTCTGAAAATAATTTTTTTCACTATTTATTTTGGCCGTGGAAAAATGTTCATCATTGCATTTATTTCCCTCATCATTTTCGTATGAAAAACTTTATTTTCTGGAAATGTTTTGATTTCCCAAAAGTTAGTTTCCTTTTCTATTATTTTATAAAAGGACAATATTTTTATTAGGAATGTCCACCGCAGCCCACCTACCAAACCAGGCCCAAATCAGATCCGAATCCCTCCCGAATCGGCCACCCGATGCCTTTCCTTTTCTCCCCCTCTCTCTGACGCGTGGGCCCCACCGTCGACCGTATTCCCCGTCACACGTCACCTTTCTTCTTCTTCCTCCTGTTTCCATCGCAGGAGCCGGCCAGATTCTGCCGTTGATCTCCTCGATCCCCTTCCTTCTAAGCACCCCGAGCCCCTGGCTATTTAAGCCACCACCCCACACTTCGTTTTCGCCCGATTCCCCTACCCAAAGCCCTCCTAGCCACCGCAATCGCTCGCCCGAGCTCCACCATGGCCGTCGCGCCACTGCCAATGTCCTACTCCCACTAGCCACTCCCGTCGCCTCTTGAGCCCATCATACAAACCACCTCGCTCACCCGCATCTCCCTATGCCCTTGCCCAAGCCCCACACCCACCGGAGCAACCTCCCGGTCGACCACCTGACACCACCGCCACCTCGGAACCCACCGTCGACGCCTTCGACCACCTCCGTCGATGCCAAGACCACCATCTTTGTCACCGTGCTCTTCCGCATCACCTAGTGCTGACGCCGTTGCTGGAGGACCACCGGAGTGACGTCCCCGTCAACCTTGCCGCCTCGGCCTAGCCGAAATCTCGCCGGAGTTGACCTCCACCGCAGTAAGTCACCCGTATCGCCCACATCCGTCCGATTCTAGCTCAACGGTGTATATTAGATCTACTTACCCCTTCAGTTTAGATCGAGTTTAGTTTAAGTGGACCGCCCGGTTTTTCTTTTCTGTTTTAGACCGAATCGTTTTTCTTTAAATTCGGGCCGTCCGCTAGTTAGGCTAAACCGTGCACAACATCAACCAATTAGAAAGTGCCACGTAGCCCCCTGTTCGCTAGTTAGGATTTTTCTTTTTCTGTTTTCTGTTTTAAAATAGAATACTTCTATTTTTGTTTTCTTTAAATCTTTTAATTATTGTAATTTGATTCTTTTGAATCATGTCACAAATTTTATTTAGTTTCTATATATATAAAGTTTGAACATATTTGAATAATTTAAATTTGAATTCAAACAAATTTGATTTAAATCTTATTTTCTAAATACCTTGAGTTTAAAAATAGATTTTTGGTTGATTGTTTTGCTACTGGTCATTAGTGATCTTAGTTATCAGTAGGTAGAATTTGGGAATTTTTAGAATATTTTAAATTAGCATTGTTAACAAAACAGATTCTGTTTTAGTTCTTTTTAGGTTTATTTCTATTTCTTTTGTTTCAAATTGTTTTAAGTTATTTTCTTTTATATTAGTTGGAAATTTTTACTTTGTTTTATGTTAGTTAGCAGAAGTACTTCAACCAAATTTTTTTATGTTATTTTTTATATTTTGATAGCATGAAATCAATCCTAGTTTCATAGTAACTTGCGAATTGATTTCATTGCTAGCTTGCCTTCTTATTTGAAAATATTTTTATAAATTGTTTTATAAGTTTTACTTTCTGTTAACTTAGTTGTTTTATAATTTGTTTTTATCTTATTTTATGATTTGATTTGTTTTTCTTGTTGTTAAGTTTGTTAGGCAAAACTTATGTTGTTCATAGTATTGTTCTCTTAGTTCTTAGTTGTTCTTTACAAGTAATCCTTTTGCTAGTAAAATATTTATAAAATATAATTTTGTTATATTTTACTTTGTTTTTGTGTTTTAACTTTTGAAAATAGGATTTATTTGTAGAGAAAAACCAACCTTAGTTGTGTTGATAAAACTTTGTTGTTTTGAGTTTTGTCTTATGTATTTCCTTCATCACAACCTTGTTGCTTTTGATTTTGTGTTACTTTTTGATTGTTAGAATTGATTGCTAGTATGATTGCTTATATGAATGGAATGTTTGATATTATAGATTTTTATCGGAGAGTGACGACTAGTTCTATGAAGTTAAATTTCTGAGAGCGATATTTTCTTCATCAACACTACAGGCAAGTTCACATTGACCATCTGGTTCATACCTATGTTTTATTGCATGTGGTGACATCATTCAAAAAATCTCTCTAGTAGTGTTATTGAAATTCTTGTAGTTGAGTAGAATGCATGAGGTAGGAACCCACCACTTGTTACTAAAGCCCCGGGAACGTTAGTTATTTTAATGCTATGCTAAAGTATACGGGGTCTGGTATGAGTGTTCGTGAGTGGTGTGAGAAGGAGGACTCTATGTCAAGACGACAACTTCATGAAGGCATCTTCAAGTCCTGCATCTTCAAGACCTCAAGACTTTGAGACTCGAGAAACAAGTTTTTTTCAATACACACTACTGGGTGAAGGATGGTTTTGATGGGCACCCTGGAGTAACCAGTGGATGGCCGGGATGCATGGAGAAGCGCCATGACATCTTGCGGAAAGCTTCACCCAGACTCAAAGAGACGGATGAATACTTCAGGCCCGGAAGCTTACCTATGTAGCCACAAGTCATTATGGGCTCTGGCTTGGTTGATCTTTGTTGTGACTCTGGCTGGGCAGTGCTACGAGATGTAGTCGATGTTAGGATTGGATGGGCACTGACAGTAGTCAGGGAAACACTCTGAAAGACCATGTTTCGTTTGTCCTGTTCACAAACACCATGTAGTGCGAGGACTTACAAGGAGGGAAAGAATCTTGTGGGTAAAGTACACAACACTCTGCAGAGTTAAAACCTAATCGATTAGCCATGTCCACGGTTACGGACAATTTGAGCCTCTGGACTTGGATCTATCTCTGAACTCTCAACACTGGACTGATAGTTAATTGTGGGCAACTTATGATACTGGTGGGCATTAAGACATCTGTTGGTGGAACCATGTCATGTTAGGTAACTCTGTAGTGAAAACTTTTGACATTCCTTTGTTGTAGGAAAAGAAAAATAAAATCAGCTTTTATGCAAAAACTCAGACACAAAGCCAAAAAGCCCTACTGCATATAGAATAGTCTTTATCTTCTGTTCTGCTATGGTGATCTTGCCGGTACATTCAATGTACTCACCTACACGGCTGCAACGTCTTATGTTGCAGATACTTTTCTACGACGAGTAAGAGTACGTTTCAGGGTTACGGTCTACACTCAACCTGCCATTGGTGTTTATTAGGACTCCACTCCCGTTGACTGTTTCTGCTGTGAATTAAGAGGTATATATCAACTTTACGTTAATTACATGTGATTGCACTTTGATACATACATTGATGTACTGTGTGTGATCCAGGGATGGCACAGAAAACACAGAGGCTTGACTCATTTTGTGTCGGGTTGCTACAGGTAGAGAAAGGAACGGGCCCAAGACCCTATGATGGGAAAGGAGTCCACAACATGGTTAAACAAATTAAAGTTGTGCTTGGCAAGGGATCTAGTTCGACGTCAAAAATAACACCAGGGACCAATTGTTTAAGAAGAAATCAGTGTTCTCGGAATTACCTTGTTGGGAGTTGCTAAGTGTACATCACTAGATTGATGTCATGCACGCATAGAAGAATACCTATGAAAGCATCTTTGGTACTCTGCTCAAGATTAAAGGTAAAATAAAGGATGGTGATGGTGCATGACTCGATATGCTTGGTGACCAATTAGAATGCATCAATGAAGCAGAAGATGATGAAAAAATCGCCACCAATACCAGAGTTACAATTTCACTACAGCAGAAGTAAAAGAGTTCTTTGAATTTTTTTTGTCAATTAAGACACCCTGTTCCTACTCCACAAACATCATAAGTCTCGTGGATGACAACTTGGCTAAAAATAAGTTGTCTCACATGAAGTCACATGATTGCCACGTAATGTTGACACAAATCCTACCGGTGGCCATAAGGAATACGATGGACACAAACATAAGAAGCACATTGATTGATTTCTGTGATTTCTTCAACCAACTGTGGCAGAAGGTGGTAGATGTTGAAGAGCTGGATAATATGCAAGCTGATATTTCAAGGATATTGTCAAACTTAGGGATGTTCTTCCCACCGTCATTCTTTGATCTCATGGTCCATCTCACCATGCACCTTGTGGATGAGATAAAGTATTGTGGTCCTGCGTTTCTTTGCAACATGTATCCCTTCAAGCGGTACATGGGAATATTGAAGCGCTATTGTCGAAACCGATGTCATCCAGAGGCAAGAATCCTACAAGGTTATAGTGCGGAGGTGGTGGTTGAGTTTTCCACCGAATACATGAAACTTAGACCTATAGGTGTGCCCCTCTCTCGCCATGAAGAAAGGCTGGCTGGTAAGCCGATCCTTGCTGGCTTAAAGTTTTATGCACCGAGAGATATGGCCGAGCAAGCCCATTTGATGGTACTGGTTAACAACCCAATACTCGACGCTTATGCTGCAGAACACATGAGGAGATTTAACGAAGCAACTTACCTAGTGTGCTGTCACAAGCAGCCAAGACAAATGCACACAATAAGGACTATGTAAGATGGCTGAAGGATCGTTTGGCAAGCGTATCTGATCCAGACCTTGCAACATGTTTGGCACAAAAGCCATCAATGATGATTATGAAGTACCAATCGTACGACATAAATGGCAACACATTCTACACCGAGGAACATGAAGCTAAGACCTCATATCAAAACAACTCTATTCGAATAGAATGCCTAACTATATAGGAAGATGATAAATAGGTGTACTATGGAACCATTAAAGAGACTTGGGAGTTTGACTTTGTGCGAATGAAGGTGGCATTATTCAAGTGCAGATGGGTCCCTCTTAGTAGGGTAAAGGTTGATGCTTACCACATGAAGACATATGTTGATCGCAGAGTTATGGCATCTCACAAGGACCCATTTATTCTTGCCAGCGATGCTACCCAGATCTTCTTTATTCCAGATCTGTTGCCTATGCACTGTCTTGTAGTGATGTATGGGAAGAGGAGGGTACTAGGCATCGAGAATGTTGGTGATGAGGAGGAGTACAATCAATATGACGAGTTGCCACCTGAGGGGCCACTCGACTTAAAAGAGGAGAAATGTAAAATCATCAGAAATCCTAAGTTCATTAGGGGTCAACCTAATGATCACGATCACCCCAGCCTTATGTTGATCTAGATTAATATGTTGTCATCTGTAGGAATGAATTTGAAATATTTATGATAATATACCCTATAGCTAGAATGCTGAGTTGATCTCACTCCGGTATGTATGAACTGAACATGTGCAGTTTGGTTTACCAATCACACACGGTTCATTCACTAAAACCGCATGCTTTCTAAACCTTTGGCGATGACACCTAATGCACAAAAAGTGACTCGTGCGTTCTGATTGGCAAAACCCAAACCACACGGATCTTACATCTGCACCGTAGGATTCACCGAGATCGAACAACAGTTCATATCCCTCTCGCCAGCACACGTTGTTGAAGTTTGGATTCGATTTATATGCACTAAATGACTAGCAAATGCAAAAATGGCTTAAATATAGGAGGTGAGACCAGAAATGCGCTAGAAAATCAAACCTAGCATATAATGATGATTGACCGTGGGATAAAATTTGGAGGATAGGTGATGAAGACACCGTCGATTGGAGTTCGATTTTTGCCACTACTCCCTTTGGAACTATGATCCTTCTACTGAGATGCTATTGTTTCCAATTAGCGATCATCGTAGGTTGTGCCAAATTTTACCAATTTTTTTCCATGATGTCTCAAGATCACACCATGATGACACACCGATTTTCGTGATTTTCTGAGTCCATATGCATTTCCCGTAATTAAATTACTGACATTTATCTAGGTGGACGCATCTCCCATTCGAAATGCTTGACAATTCTTCTTATTCCTTGCACAATGACGAAAATCACGCAAAGTGACACACAAATGATTTGTAAGATATTCTTTGCCAGCATCCACACATAATTCATGTTGGGATAATTTATTTATAAGGACTAATTAACATGGTAACTACAATATATGCCTTAGATATAGCAACCGAGACATGTAATCCACCAAAATACCAATACTAGGGGTACAATTATGTTTGCATACCATTGGAAAAACCAAGGCAGAAGGATGAGGTTGACACCGATTGGAGTCCAAAATGCCAACTCAACTTTTCGTAAACTATGACCCTTTGTGTGAGATGCATTGGTTTTCAAAGGGCAGCCATCACAACTTCCGCCAGACATTCCAATTTTTCCCACGGGGTCTTCACATCATGCCAAGGTGACATACCCATTTTTGTGATTTTCGTAATACATCTGCATTTCCTCCAATTGAAGTACTAACAAGCCCCATGTTGGTGGAGAGAAATGTCTTAAAAATAGCAAACAAGTCATGAAATGCGTCCGGAAATCAATACAGGGGCTAATAGGTGATTGTCCGCGGATGAAAATAATTTGAGGTGAAATAATGGAGTCACAAATTCATTTGAAATGAAAATATGATTGTTGTGCGTAAATAAATCATGCACGGTTCATTTACTAAAATCGTGTGCTTTCTTAACCTTTGGCAATGACACCTAATGTGCACAAATTGAGTTGTGTGTTCTGATTGGCCAAAACCCAAACCACAGGTATCGTTCGTCTACACCGTATGATTCACCCACATTGAACGACAATCCCTATCCCTCTCGCCAACACATGTTGTTGAAGTTGGGATTCCATTTATATGCACTAAGTGACAAGTAAATGCAAAAAATGGCTTAAATATAGGAGGCGAGCCCAGAAATGCGCTAGAAAATCAAACATGGCATATAATGATGATTGACTACCGTGGGGTTAAATTTGGAGGAGAGGCGATGAAGACACCATCGATTGGAGTTCGATTTACCACTTGTCCCCTTGAAACCTTGATCCTTATACTAAGATGCTATTGTTTCCAATTAGTGATCATCATAGCTTGTGCCAAATTTTACCAAATTTGTCCATGGTGTCTCAAGATCACACCACGATAACACTCCAAATTTCATGATTTTCTGAGTCCATCTGCATTTCCTTTAAATAAATTACGGACATTTATTTAGGTGGACACATCTCCCATCCGAAATGGTTGACAATTCTTCTCATTCCTGGCACAATGACGATAATCATGCAAAGTGACACACAAATTATTCTTAAAAGATTCTTTGCCTACATCCACACGTAATTCATGTTGGGCTAATTTATTTATAAGAACTAATTAACATGGTAAGTGCAAAATATGACTTAGATATAACAAACGAGATATGTCATTCACTAGAATATCAATATTAGGGGTTGAATGATGTTTTCATACCATCGGGAAAACCAAGGCGAAAGGATGAGGGTGACACCTATTGGAGTCTAAAATGATATCTCTACTTTTTGTAAACTATGATCCTTTGTGTGAGATGCATTGGTTTTCAAAGGGCAGGCCATCACAACTTCCACCAAACATTATCAATTTTCCCAATGGGTCTTCACATCATGCCACGATGACACATCCATTTTTATGATTTTCGTAATACATCTGCATTTCCTCCAATTGAATTACTAACAAGTCCCATGTTGGTGGAAAAAATGTCTTAAAAATAGCAAACAACTCATGAAATGTGGCAAGAAATCAATACAAGGGATAATAGGTGATTGTCTGCGGATGAAAATAATTCAAGGCGAAATGGTGAAGTCACAAATTCATTTGAAATGAAAATATGATTGTTGTGCATAAATAAATAGCACACGATTCATTCACTAAAACCGTGTGCTTTCCAAAGGGCTGACGATGACACCTAATGCGCACAAAGTTAGTCATGCGTTCTGATTGGCCAAAACAAAAACCACACGGATCGTACGTCTGCACCGTAGGATTCACCTAGATCGAACAACAGTCCTTATCCCTCTCGCCAACACACGTTGTTCAAGTTCGGATTCGATTTATATGCACTAAATGACCACCAAATGCAAAAGATGGCTTAAATATAGGAGGCGAGCCTAGAAATGCGCTTGAAAATCAAACCTGGTGCATAATGATGATTGACTACCATGGGATAAAATTTGGAGGATAGGCGATGAAGACACCGTCGATTGGAGTTTGATTTTTGCCACTTCTCCCTTTGGAACAATGATCCTTCTACTGAGATACTATTGTTTCCAATTAGCGATCATTGTAGCTTGTGCCAAATTTTACGAATTTTTTCCCTGATGTCTCAAGATCACACCATGATGACACACCGATTTTCGTGATTTTGTGAGTCCATATGAATTTCCTGTAATTAAATTACTGAGATTTATCTAGGTGGAAACATCTCCCATCCAAAATGCTTGACAATTCTTCTCATTCCTTGCACAATGACAAAAATCATGCAAAGTGACACACAAATGATTTGTAAGAGATTCTTTGCCATCATCCACACGTAATTCATGTTGGGATAATTTATTTATAAGGACTAATTAACATGATAATTGTAAAATATGCCTTAGATATAGCAAACGAGACATGTAATCCACCAAAAGATCAATACTAGGGGTATTATGATGTTTGCATACCATTGGAAAACCAAGGCGAAAGGATGAGGTTGACACCGATTCGAGTCCTAAATGCCAACTCAACTTTTCGTAAACTACGATCCTTTGTGTGAGATGCATTGGTTTTCGCAGGACAACCATCACAACTTCCGCCAGACATTACCAATTTTCCCACGGGGTCATCCCATCATGCCACAGTGACATACCCCTTTTTGTGATTTTCATAATACGTCTTCATTTCCTACAATTGAATTACTAACAAGCCCCATGTTGGTGGAGAAACATGTCTTAAAAATAGAAACACATCATGAAATGTGTCCAAAAATCAATACACGGGCTAAAAGGTGATTCTCTGCGAATGAAAATAATTCGAGGCGAAATGGTGAAGTCACAAATTCATTTGAAATGAAAATACGATTGTTGTGTGTAAACAAATCGCGCAGAGTTCACTCACTAAAACCGTGTGCTTTCTAAACCGCTGTGGATGACACCTAATGCGCGCAAAGTGAGTCGTTCATTCTGATTGACCAAAACCCAAGCCACACGTATCGTACGTGTACACCGTAGGATTCACCCAGATGGAACAACAGTCCTTATCCCTCTTGCCAACACATGTTGTTGAAGTTGGGATTCCATTTATATGCACTAAATGACCAGTAAATGCAAAAAATGGATAAATATAGGATGCAAGCCAGAAATGCACCAGAAAATTAGACATGGCGTATAATGATGATTGACTACCATGGGATAAAATTTGGAGGAGAGGCGATGAAGTCACCATCGATTGGAGTTTGTTTACCACTTCTCCCATTAGAACTATGATCATTCTATTGTGATGCTATGGTTTCCAATTAGCAATCATCGTAGCTTATACCGAATTTTAGCAAAAAATTCCACGGTGTCTCAAGATCATGCGAGGATAACACACCCAATTTCGTGATTTTCCGAGTCCATGTCCATTTCCTTTAAATAAACTACTGACATTTATTTAGGTGGACACATCTCCCATCCGAAATGCTTTACAATTATTCTCATTCCTTGTACAATGACGATAATCACGCAAAGTGACACAAGAATGATTTGTAAAAGATTCTTTGCCAGCATCCACACGTAATTCATGTTGGGATAATTTATTTATAAGAACTAATTAACATGGTAACTGCAAAATATGACTTAGATATAGCAAACAAGACATGTAATAGACCAGAATATCAATGTTAGGTGTACAATGATGTTTGCATACCATGGGAAAAACCAATGCAAAAGCATGAGGATGACACCTATTGGAGTCCGAAATGACAACTCTACTTTTTGTAAACTATGATCTTTTGTGTGAGATGCATTGGTTTTCAAAGGGCAGGCCATCACAACTTCCGCCAGACATTACGAATTTTTCCCAATGGGTCTTCACATCATGCCACGGTGACACACCCGTTTTTGTGATTTTCGTAATACATCTACATTTCCTCCAATTGTATTACTAACAAGTCCCATGTTGGTGGAATAAATGTCTTCAAAATAGCAAACAAGTCATGATATGCGGGCTGCGGCGGGACACCAATACAGGGGCTAATAGGTGATTGTACGGGGATGAAAATAACTCAAGGCGAAATGATGAAGGCGCAAATTCATTTGACATGAAAATATGATTGTTGTGCGTAAACAAATAGCACACGGTTCATTCACTAAAACCGTGTGCTTTCTAAACCATTGTCGACGACACCTAATGTGCGCAAAGTGAGTCGTGCGTTCTTTTTGGCCAAAACTAAAACCACACAGATCGTACGTCTGCACCATAGGATTCACCCAGATCAAACAACCGTCCTTATACCTCTCGCCAACACATGTTGTTGAAGTTGGGATTCTATTTATATGCACTAAATGACCAGTAAATACGGAAAATGGCTTAAGTATAGGAGGCGAGCCCAGAAATGGGCCAGAAAATCAAACCTAGCGTATAATGATGATTGACTAGCATGGGATAAAATTCGGAGGAGAGGCGATGAAGAAACCGTCGATTGGAGTTTGATTTTTTCCACTTGTCCCTTTGGAACTATGATCCTTCTACTTAGATGCTATGGTTTCCAATTAGCGATCATCGTAGCTTGTGCCAAATTTTACCAATTTTTTTCCACGGTGTCTCGAGATCACGCCACGATGACACACCTAATTTCGTGATTTTTTGAGTCCATATGCATTTCCTGTAATTAAATTACTGAAATTTATCTAGGTGGACACATCTCCCATCAGAAATGCTTGACAATTCTTCTCATTCCTTGCACAATGATGAAAATCATGCAAAATGACAAAAAATGATTTGTAAGAGATTCTTTGTCAGCATCCACACGTAATTCATGTTGGGATAATTTATTTATAATAACTAATAACATGGTAACTGCAAAAATATGACTTAGATATAGCAAACGAGACATGTAAACCACCAGAAGATCAATATTAGGAGTACAATGTTGTTTGCATACCATGTTAAACACCAAGGCAAAAGATCAGGTTGACATCGATTGGAGTCTAAAATGCCAACTCTAATTTTCATAAACTATGATCCTTTGTGTGAGATGCATTGGTTTTCAAAGGGCAGGCCATCACAACTTCCGCCAGACATTACCAATTTTTCCTATGGGATCTTTACATCATGCCACGGTGACAAACCCATTTTTGTGATTTTTTAATACTTTTGCATTTCCTCCAATTAAATTACTAAAAATCCCCATGTTGGCGGAAAAAATGTCTTCAAATTAGCAAACAAGTCATGAAATGTGGCCATAAATCAATACAAGGGCTAATAGGTGATTGTCTGTGGATGAAAATAATTCGAGGTGAAATGATGAAATCACAAATTCATCTGAAATGAAAATATGATTGTTGTGTATAAAAAATATCACACGGTTCATTCACTAGAATAGTGTGCTTTATAAACCGCGGCCTATGAAAACTTAATGCGTGCAAAGTGAGTCCTGCTTTCTAATTCGCCAAACCCCAAATCACATGGATCGTACGTCTACACCATATAATTCACCCAGATCGAATGGCAGTCCTTATACCTCTCGTCACGTCTACATGTTGAACAAAACGATGATTTCACGTCTTCATTTCAAAGTTTTCAGGTTTTCATTTCGAACAAATTTGTGCTGCTTGTGCACACCGGTTACTATAGGAAACCGTTTGCATAGGCCTTTCTAGGGGTGCACGGCAATCTTTTTTCACCCTTTTCTAACATGTACCCCTCCCCTCCCCGCAAACCCATGCTCTCCCATGTTTCACTCATCTATCAGCGCATTCTATCCCAAACTCCATCGACAGCTAGCTCCCTCCTCCTCCCCACCAGATCCACACCAGAACCCTTTCCGGCGCCGTCGTGCTCAACCCGGCCGTGTACCCGCTTCCCGGCGCCAACCCTACCCTTCACTACCGCTCCAAACACGTGGCTGCCCACACGTCACCATCTCCATTTGCTCACCAGCCGCTGTCGAGTGTATCAATCCTGTACCCCCGCCTATCCTGCTGGATTTGCACAAAAAAACTGGTTAGTTGCTGCCCTCCATCGCGATGATGTCTATTATCTCACGACCCCTTTTCGTATTTGGTTCGGTTTGTCCCCAAAATGATTATAAAATTATGGAGAGTGTATTTATGTTTATCATCTACCTTCTAACATAATAGTTGTATTTGCTCCAATTTGTTATTGTTGAGTTACATATCATGTGCGCACGAGTCACACTAAATGAATAGATTAGTCGGACATTTCCAAATGATCACATGCCATGTTTAGACAGCTAGATGCTAAGCTGTTACATTTTTATGATTACCCCCTTTTCTGAATTTCGCATGTGTCCTCTGTAGATGTCTATTAGCAGCGACGACAGTCATACTTCTGGCAATGTATCTTCATCTGAGTCCGAAGGCAAAATGTCTGCAATAGATGATCATGTATCAAGAAATGATGAACGGGATAGAGCTGCCACAATCACCCTTCTGGTCAAGAGCCGGAAGAGCGCTCCAAGAAAGCCCACACACCATCCTAAAGGTGTATACGAAGTAACTGACATCGATTTGAAGTCTTGGGCTCCAACTAAACCTGATAAAGCACGTACGAGGTTTAGGAGTGTGTGTGGATTTTTTGGCAGGGCAATGCTCAACATTAATCTGCCAAGGTTTCAGAAGGATGGTATAGAAACATGGAAGAGGATAGTCCATGAAATCATGGAGCACTTTAGTGTTCCTAAGGAGTGGAGAGAGCACGTGCTACACAGCTGCACTGAAGAAGGCCAGGGATGCTTGGAGAAACTAGAATAATGTGTTGTACAAGAAGTTCTTGAGTCAAGGCAAGGACCCAATCCCCTCGTACCCCCAAATTACAACGGAAGATTGGACAAAATTAAAAATGGTCAGGGGCAGAGAAGAGTTTATTTAGAAGATTGCCATGAAATTGGAACTTCACAAGAAGAACACACACCCCCATCAGATGGGTATGGCGAGATACTACGACATGAAACCGATAAGGGAGTTGGAGGACAAAGAAGCAGTAGCTGTGCGTGGCAACCAGGTCTTTAGTGAAATTAGGGGCACTCGCGCTGGGACTACGTGCGGGCACGTGTAAAGAGGCATGGAGATGACTCGTATTACTTTGAAAACTCAGCAGACCAAGAACTGTATGATGGGATGGCAAAGGCTTCCAAAACACTGGAAGGTTCTACAAGAACCCAGGGCCATCTGACATTCTGTCCGAGGCTTCGACTAACAAAGAGCCCCTGGCCATGCTAGGGGTATTGGGGTCAACGTCTCACACAAGAGGGCTTTCTCACTAAGCAAAGAAGAGATGCTCAACATGAAAAAAATCTAGGAGTGATGGTAAGCAGAGAGACTTGCGCGAAAGGATTAAGAGGGACATGCATCCTGGAGTTTGAAAGGAAGTTGAAGAGTCATATATGTAGGAGAAGAAACTAATGCTGAGAGATAGCCAGTATACGCAAGGGGATGTCGGCATGGATGATGCGAGTAATTGTATGGCACCACCACACAAGAGTAGTTGTGCATCAGCTGACCCCAGCAACAATGATGCTGCAACTGGACATGATGGTGCTATATCTGATCTATATGGACAGGGGGAGAGAGTGAAGGCCGTGCTTACACATTATGAAGGTATTCTAAAATGTGCAACAACGTGAGTTTACAACCCTAACTTTGATGGGGTCTCTTGTTGGACCACGTGCCATTGAAGTCGGGTTGTGTGAAGCGCTACGTGACTGAAATAAAACCTGGATTCAGTAATTTTTCCCTGAAGAATGTCCTTGGGGACCCTGATGTACAAAGGACCTTGGAAGAAACACAGATAATTCATATCCAGTGGCCACGGAAAGAAATAGACTTCCTGGATGAGATCCCTCCAGCGCCCCGAACAGCAACCAATGTCTCCCTCGAACCGGCAACTCTCTTGTTGCCACAACAGATCTTGTGTGACTCCCCTGATGAACATACTCTTGGGAATTCAATGAGGCATGAACCTGTGATCAGCCCACCGACTTCCTGCCGTACAGGCCAGGTCATCGTCCGCTCCTGAGCAGCATGTGGCAAGTCCTACAACTGTTGAAGACGTATCATCAGTTTAGATGTCGACCATTGAAGTAGATAGTGCAGACACATCAACACTGCATGCTCAGCAGACAAACCCGGTCGAACCACCTGCTAAGCAATCTGAAAGTACAGAAGCGCCTCCTAAGCAGCCTGAAAGTCCGGAACTTCCTGCTAAGAAGTATGAAAGTCAGGAACCACCTGCTCAACAGTCCAGCGTTTCACAACCACCAGATAAGCATACCTATGTGTCGGGACTGCCTCCTCAACAAACCAATGTGTTGTCACATCCGCATCAACACACCAACACGTTCGCACAAGCTACTCAGAACCCCGGCATAGCTTCAATGGCTGATCAGCTGTCCGTCACCTCTTGTACTATAGCTCAACATCCCATCATAGCGGAATCATCTGTTCAATAGTCCATTGCACCTTCACAGGCTTCTCAACATCACGTCATTCCTGAAACTGAACGTCAAACAAGAAGTTCTTCTGTTAACAAGAGGAAAGCGGGCACAGTTGCACAAAGGAATATGGGGCTTCCAAAACCGAGGAGAGATGAGACCAAGAGCGTCATACTAGAAAGAGTCATCAGCCATAACCAAATTAGCAACAAATTTTTCTAAGGGATGGGTAATCCCAGTTCTGACAAAATGCGTGAAACAGAAGTTGAAAAGCTACTTTCTAGTCGAAAAGTACACCAATTTGAAGCACACAAGTATAAGCATGGCCAGCCATTTCTTGTTGGCGAATACTTTAAGGAGTGCACTTCCAGTTATCGCAAGTTACATAAATATTGCGTGGACATAATGTCAAAAGGATAAGATCATAACATTGTGGAATTGCACTATGACCGTTATCATTTCTCTCACACCACAGGTACCATCAGTGTGGAATTCGAGGACTTTCATCTCTTATTCAACTTCGATAAGCTTGCTACCACTCTTGTCAAATGCTTGATGTTGTAAGTACTTCACAAACTATGATCAACTTCTCCATACAAGGATGTACATGAAAAAAGTTAACTGTATTGTATTCCTCTCACGGGATTGACGGCCTAGAGAGAAATAAGGGTGTATGCACATTTCATAGATGTTGATTTAGCAAACGACATTTTGTTAAATAAAAATGAGACACACGAGGCTTCCATCTTGCATGTCCCCCGGGTTTTTTGGGACTTACAGATAGCAGAATTCTTCATGCGGCCATATACCATGAAGGGTATGTTAAATATACAACCACACATACATTGATCGTGTTTTTGTTTTTGACGTAGTTCGTAAATTCAAGAGTTTCTTAAACTATAGAAATCGCTAGATCTTGGTGGTCATTGTTCCAAAAGGCAACACAATTTACTACCTGGATTCTCTCAGAGGGTCAAATGCACCTCAGGATCTGAGTCATCTTTAGGATTTCATGGATAGGTATTGAATTCTTTGATATTAATATGTTGTGTTCATATCTGGTTCAGGAATTGAGTAGGTGAAAATTCATCTTCTTTCGTAGTGTATTGTGTAAGACTATAACTTCAGCTGGGAGATGATTCGACGCCAATTACCTCTGTAACACTTGATCATTTCTCTGGTAAGACAACAAAATCTGTTATTTCAGAAAACGCTAGTCATAGTTCAAGTTTCTAAGTAAACCTCTTTATATTTATCTCTAATAAAGAAATAAAAAGGAACAACTTACACTGGTTAGGTTGTTCCTAACAGGGCAAATAAATGAATAATATTGTACAAAAAATTGCAGTGTCCTCAACAACAACAAGGGACCAACCTATGTGGATACTATGTTTGCTCACACATGATTATCCTATGCATACAAGTTGAATGTGGTTTCGATGCTGAAGAAATAGGACCAGTCAGTCTGTTTATTAATTACTATCTTCTACTACACACATATGTTTGATCTTAAAGTCCTCCAGTTGATCTTCGAACCAATGACCTCTAAACCGCTCACTACTGATGAATTGTTGTTTGTTTGGAAATTTACCAGCACCTTCTTTGTGAAACACTATATCAAGCCTTCTAAAGACATCAAAGATTTCGGGATTTGTTATCCCCAATAATAAGTACACATTCATATAGTGTTATCAGCTAAACATACATGCATGGATGCATTGTTTTCCATGTGATCATGTCTATGTTTTCCGTACACTATGATTATGTACTGCATATGTCAGTCTTACATATGTGGAATTTAGCTAGCATTTGCTCAATTGCATATTGTCGTGAATTATGATGAACGTTCTTCCTATGGTCACTATTCATTCGATTGCATATTGTGCCGAATTGTGATGAATGTTCTTCATGTGGACACTATTTGTCGATTGCATATTGTGGCGAATTTGCTATTTGCAGGGTGATTCAAAAGCGATATTTTACAATAAGTTTGCTTTTCCAAGGCACACGTTTCAAGCAACTAAGCGTCCACGATAAAAAATGGAAAGCACACGCAACTCATAGCACATCCGCATGTGATCTATAGGAAAAGCACATGCAAATCATAGCGCAACCGCCTGTGATCTACAGGAAAACCACACGAGATATAAACTGAAACATTGGTGATACATAAGAAATCACAGACGATTTGCAGCAGTTGTACACATGCGTAGGAGCCCCTCAATCATTGGTGATAGGAACTTATCTCACACGTGAGCCAAAAGGAAACCGTGCTCGATGCAAAGATGATCCCACCCGTAAAATTTCCAGGAAACGTGTGCGATGATATCATGCATGGCCGATGGTTTCCAGGCAATTCCCATGTGCGATGATGAAGATATCACACACAGTTTGCACCATGGCCCGGGTGGATTAGGTAATGTTTCACAAATGGTAAAAGGTGTAAACACCGTTTGTTGCCCATGATCAATTAGACGCGTTTGACTCATGATAAACGTGTGTGATTGATCCCAAATCCCATAGTATGACCAAAATATAGTGTGTGCGATATATTCTCGCACCACACACGATTATGTCTGGTGGATCGTTTGCACTCGTTGGTCACCATCGCCGACGGGTTTTTCGTGTCGTGTGGGATGGCCCCCCCTTTCGCCCACACATGCAAGGCGACGGTTTCAAACTACGTCGTAGAAAGGGGTTAAAAACCATTTGTATAGCAAGTCGCTGCACCAGTGAAACACCCTCCTGGAGAAGTAGAGACTTTGAGAAGAAGGACAAGTACACCAAGATCTACACAACAAGAAGACATCAAGCTCATGTTGGTGAATGGGTTTCCGGCTCCGAATCCGACAACCACTCCGAGAGAAGCTATCACTCCGACTCCGACTATAGTCAAGACGGAGGTGTTGCTGGAATTGCACTATTTTACTCCAACTCCTACAACATATTTGATTCACCAAATGAAGGGAGTGGAAGTTGCTTCATGGCTAAAGGCCCCAAGGTATCACACCCCGAATACATTGACTTTAATAGTGATGAGGATGACTTACTTGGAGATGATGACTTGCTATTTGACAAATCTAGTGATATGATTCAAAATGAACTTGATAATAATCACATTAGTCAAGATAAGTTGTGTGATGATGATGATATGGAAATAGAGCCACTAACTAAAGAATTGAACACTCCCATGAATCTACTCTAAAAGATCATAGAGAGCTTGTAAGAACTCATGAGAATCTACGCTTCGAGAAGCTCAATTTGGAGAAAGAATATGAATTTATTAAAGCTATCAATGATGATTTCGAAAGAAGACTTCATCTTATCTATCCAAACGACTACTCTTGTGTACATTCATTCCACAAGTTAAGGCTAAACAAACTAGTAACAAAGGCAAGAAAGGTTCTTCAACTAGTAGCAATAAAAATGATAAATCCAATGATATTGCTTCTAGTAGTTCTATTGATTCTACTAATTATTCTATTAGCCAAGTTACACTTGAGCAAGAAAATCATCTATTGAAAGGGATTATAGAAAAAGGTGTCTACAAAAGTCTTGTCGGATGTAAGCAATTGAGGAAATTGTACGCAAGCATGGAGGATACCGAAAGGACCATGGAATTGGCTACTTCAATGCTAGTGGAGTTGAATGGGGAGAAGGTCAATACCCCAAGTCCAAGTTTGTTCCCCAAAAGGAGAAGTATGAACATACTCTTCCCAAGGTAACAAAAGCTCAAGATGACCTTCCACCACAAGACCACAAGCTCAAGGGCAAGGACAAGCTTCAAGAGGAGATTGACTCATATGAAGATGAGTCCCTAGCCTTGGTAAAGTGGGTTCCCAAGGCTACTACAAGCTAAATTTCTACAAGTGCTACTTCAACTCCAAGGATCCCCATAAAGTTGATGTGGGTCCCAAAGAAAAAGAACTAGAGAAGTTCTTGAGGGCTGACTCCGCCAACAAAATTCACTCACATTCATTTTTGGCAAGGACTATTTGCAATCAACATCAACCTTATGCAATATATCAAGGAGTCACACATTCCCTCAAAGATAAGGAAGGGACAAGGTAATGAATCCATGAACATCATCATGTATGCTTTGCACTCCATGTCCATAGATATCCTTGTATTTGCCTCTTGTGTGGGACTAACCCATGTAAGTGAGAAGAGTAAGAAACAATGAGGATTGCTCCCAACTCAAGATGATCTTCATCAACTACGAGCATCCACCACTACATCACCCACATGAAGTCTTCTATGACAAACCCCAAGGTTAGTTTATCCCTCTTAGGGGGGATGTCACACCAAGGGGGATATTGACTCTAAGACTTGAGTTAAAGAATCTCTTAAAGATGTGAACACATTAAATGCTTTATGTAAAAGTGGCAACCCCACTTGTGCTTAAACAATGAGTATGACCTATGATCAAGTATTCTTACTTGGATCCTAAGTCAATATACTCACATATAGATGCCTCCATCATCACCAAAGAGCTTGGTAGATACTAGAGTGGTTTTGCATGTTTGCCATATTTCATTTGACATCTGATTGGGTGAGCATGTTGGTATGCATATCTTTTCTCATTTGAGGATATCCAATTGTTGTTATTTGGCTTTCATTTTCTTTAGCCAGTTGGATATACAAGAATGCCTAAGTACCCCCTCTAGTTATCTATGCTTTCTCGTCTCAAATTCTATTCATACTTCATTATAAAAATTTGAGCAAGCACTTCTCGAACACTCTGTGTGAGGAGCACTCGGAGTTTCAATTCGTTAAGAGCTAACTTCCAGAACATCCCGAGTGCATCTCAATGTAACCAACCTAAAACTCTCGGTTCCACCGAAGCTTGGGGTTGACCTATATTTTTCATCTCGGTAGCACCAATTCCATAATCTCAGCTTCACTAAGTTTCCCTGTCACCTCGCAGTAGAGGAACTCGGTGGTACCGATATTTTAGAACTAGTGTCACTGATAGCTACAAGTACTTATACTCCGTGGAACCGGTTTTTTAAATTCACTTCTTGAAAACCGTGGTCCCCGCAAACCCTAGTTGCCGCTCGTGTCTACAGACTTCTCCCCTTGCTCCAGTGCATCTGCACCATAGGAAGTCTTTGCCGTCGACAGAAATTGCCCCGGTTGTCGCTGCCGTAGACAGGCCGTCGCTAAGTTAGGGTAACGACCTCAAACGTATTTGCACTCCCCATCTAATTCATGTGAAATAGACTATGTTCCATTTTCTTCCCACCGTATGCACAACCTCCATCCTCAAGAAGCTCCATTAGATTAGAGAACTATGAACTTTTAGGTTTAACCTTGCGCAGATTGAATCTCGATGTCACCGAGTCGTAAAAATTGGTCCTACCGATTTTTTTTTGGGTTACTGAGAATAGCTTCGGTGAGACCGAGTGGTCCTTTTCTATGAAACCAAAAAGACTGCCAAGTCTCTGTTAAGGTAACCTGTCTGTCTTAGTGGCTCCAAAATTAGAACTCGGTGGAACCGAAATCCCCTTTGTTGAAGTTTAAACTTAATATTCTAAGTTCAATTTTGAGAAACCTTTATGTATTTTTGTGATGCTCGACCCCTCTGCTCTTCTATACTCTATTCACATGGTCGACAGGGTGTGATGATGGCCAAAATGCTTTCAGAGATAGAGTTGTGGACATGAGTTCAGGCACTAGCCCAGATGCTAGTTCATCTTCTTTAGAAGATCCAGGCACCCCTAGCTCCCATGGGTTGCCCAAGGCTGCTAATGTCTACTACACAACTTTATTCTTGTATAGACTCATGTTGGGCCTCCAAGCGCAGAGTTTTGTAGGACAATAGCAATTTTCCCTCAAGTGGATGACCTAACGTTTATCAATGCGTGTGAGGTGTAGGATGAAGATGGTCTGTATCAAGCAACCCTGCAATCAAATACAAGAAATCTCTTGTGTCCCCAACACACCCAATAAAATGGAAAACTGTATAGGTGCACTAGTTCGGCTAAGAGACGGTGATACAAGTGTAGCAATGACACTAGATATTGATTTTTGTAATAGTAAAAATTAAAAATAGCAAGGTAGAAAGTAACAAAAGCGAGCACAAACGGTATTGCAATGCTTGAAAACAAGGCCTACGATCAGTACTTTTGCTAGTGCAATCTCTCAACAATGCTAATATAAGTGGATCACATAACCATCCCTGGATGTTCAACGAAGAGTCACTCCAAAGTTCTTATATAGCGGAGAACATAAGAAGAAATTGTTTGTAGGATATGAAACCACCTTAAAGTTATCCTTTCCGATCGATCTATCCAAGAGTTCATACTAAAATGACCAGGTTATCCTTTCTGATCGATCTATCTGAGAGTTCGTACTGGAATAACACCATATGATACACATCAGCCAACTCTAATGTCACCTAGATACTCCAATGTCACCACAAGTATCCATGAGTTAATTATACGATACACATCAAACAATTTCAGATTCATAATACTCAATCCAACACAAAGAACCTCAAAGAGTGCCCCCAATATTTCTATCGGAGAACATGGTATGAAAACGTGCAATCAACCCCTACGTAGATCCCTAAGGTTACCTGAATCCGCAAGTTGATGCCATAACATATATCAAGTGAATCACTTGAATACCCCAATGTCACTATGGGTATCCGCATGCAAGACATACATCAAGTGTTCTCAAATCCATAAAAGTATTCATTTCGATAAAAAAAATCTCAAAGGGAAAACTCAATTCATCACAACAAGATAGAGATGGGAAAACACCATGTGATCCAACTATATTAACGAAGACCGTGATACATAAAGATCGTGCCATCTCAAGAACATGAGAGAGAGAGATTGAACATATATATACTGGTACAAACCGTCACCCCCGAGGGTGGACTACTCCCTCCTCATCATGGCCTCCGCCAGGATGATGAAGATGGCCACCGAAGATGATCTACCCTCTCCGGCAGGATACTAGAACGCCTCCAGATTCGTTTTCCATCGATACAGAGAGTTGTGGCGGTAGAACGAGAAATCTTGAGTTATTTCTGATGGTTTCTATATTTATTGGATTTTTTGGCATTGGTTTCACGCGAAGGTGGGCCACGAGGTGAGCACGATGCACCAGGGCGCGCCAAGGGGGCTTGGCGCACCCTCGTGGGTGGTGCCCACCTCGTGTCTCTTCTAGCCCTCCCACGAAGCGTCTAGTGCCTCTTATGTTCCAAAAAAACTGTCAAAAAGTTTCGGGCGATTTTGAGAACTTTCATTTTCTGCACAAAAAACAACACCATGATAGTTCTGCTGAAAATAACGTCAGTCCGGGTTAGTTCTAAATAAATCATGTAAAGTATTGTAAACATAAGTGAATATGGCATGAATACTTCATAAATTATAAATATGTTGGAGAGGTATCAACATCCCTAAGCTTAGTTCCTAGTCGTCATCGAGTAGGTAAATGATAAAAGAACTAATTTATGAATTGTGAAAGCTAGCATAGTGCATAAGTTTGATGAATGGTAATTTCAATCACTTTTCCTAGCATCATAACAACAACTCTTTCTCATAAAACTCATCATTATAAAGTAGCAACCAATTCACATGTTACGGTTGAAACAATGATTTCTCTTGAAACTTAACAACCTATGTTCTTAGTCACCAAACAATTGCAATTCAATTTATTATCAACAAATTCTAAGTAAGAGCTCAACATACTCAATCATCATATAGTCTTCCATGATTGCTAGTACTCAAAGATATTCTTAGAACAAATGGCATCCATTGAACATATAGGAAGATAGGGGCTTAATGTTTCGCCTCCCAACTCATTTATCCTAGAGATAATTGTCAAAAACAATAAGTCATGATCAAATATATTTGACTCGCCATATGTTCCTAGATCTTTCCCCAACACATGATGCTTGCCAACTAGAGAGTAGGTTGGAGTAAGAAGTTGACTCAACAGGAAAAGTAAATAACATGAAAGTAAATAGATTGTCCCTTCATAGAGGGAAGCAGGGATTTTCATATGTGCCAAAGCTCATTGTTTAAAACAGAGATAAATATAATTTTGGGAGTGCACCCTTCCTGTCAACTTTATGACCCAGAGTTATCAATATCTTCCATGTTAAACACATTAGCGACCGTTCCCAAGTGGTAAAAGTAAAGCTTTATTCCCCCTCCACCAACAAACACACTCCACGGCTAGCCGAATCCATGAGTACCGTCCATACCAACAACATTCCTGGGGGATTTTGTTTAATTACTTGCATTTTTTATTTCGGGACTGGGAATCCTATTACCGCCCATCTCGTGCAAGGACGAGTGAATAAACACTCATCATGAGAATAACCCGCTTAACATGGAAGATACTAACCGCCCCTGTCGCTCCATGAGCGGTCCAGGCACACAAAATATATGCTCATTTGAAATTTTAGAGGTGGCACGTGCAAATTTACTTGGAATGGCAGGGTAATACCATATATAGGTAGATATAGTGGACTCTCTTGGCAAGAAACTAGGTTTCAAGGTTTTTGGATGCACAAGTTGCATCTACTTATTACGAAGTTTTGGCTAGCAAAAGATCCTAAGCATACACCACATGTTGGAGGATACATAACAATATAACTTCTATGCAAATATACACAACCATAACTCATTACGTTGTCTTTCTTATCCAACTTCAGCTAATTTTCTCAACTTTGAAAATACTTAATGGGTATTCACAATCATAGAAGATGTCCAAGATAATATATTTATATGTGAAAGTTCTCTTCCTTATACTAATCACTCATGAATTGCTTGTATGACCAATATTGTGATTGTCAAACTTCAATAGATTTTACATTCTAAACCAGATGTGAAGCTACTACTAAGCATAGAGCACATTGACAATTTCGTATTTATGATATTTCATTGATCCACAATTTACTCTTAGGATATGTTGGGGATATAACTCCTTGGTGTGACTCACCTAGGAGAGCCGGGTCATACCTGGTGGCTCATAAGCGAGGCCTAAGTGGGCTGAAGATTGAATACAAGCCTAAGAGGAGACTCACCAAGCAGGCCTAGATGGAGGCCCAGAGCTGGAAGACGACGCGAGACCTGGGCACGTGAGCCGCACGGAAGATGGCTTGCCCAGGAAGGCAAGGTGACTTAGAGACAAGAATGAATACTTTGTAAAAGCCAGTCTGGACTCTTGTAAGCCCGGGGTCTCGACCTACCTATATAAAGGCGAGCCCCTATGGCGGCTTAGGGTAAGAAACAACTCATCGATAGCTAGGTCAAGCGAACTCGCTCCCTTGTAATCGATACTCCATCAATACAACACAAAGCAGGACATAGGATTTTACCTCTTTTCGAGGGGACGAACCTAGGTAAACAATTGTCTCTCAATTCCGATCAACCCCTTCGAGCTCACCCCCTTAGCGATGGCCTCGAACCTAAGTCCTCTCACTAGGACATCTGCCATGACAAAACCAAGACAGTTGGCGCCCACTGTGGGGCCAGCGCTTGGTGGTGTGGAGTTCGCTAAGGGCTCTCTCCCAAGGATCGATGGATAGGTCGTTGGCATGATGACTAAGATTCTCCGCAGCAAGCTCTGGATCGACGACGCTGGCTGGGCCCCCGAGGCCAACTCAATTGAGTACGGGTACCTGATTGTCCCCAAGTGCAAGGAATCATCATAGCAATTTGCAAAGGTGGAAGTGATAAGTATGGAGTGTCGAACCCACAAGGAGCTAAAGATAAGATCAATATTCTCTCAAGTCCTATCTGCCATCGATACGAATCTACGTTCACCGAACGTTTGCTTTCAACTAGAAACGAGAAATAAAACTATGTTGTGGGTATGAAGAGGATAGCTTTGCATGATATTGGAGAACTAAAATATAAATATAGGTGCTGTTATCATAATACTACAATATATTACAAATAGCGAGTGTGGAATAATGATGGGTGGGTGTGCGGAATTATCCTAGGCAATTGTAAACAAGATCGGAAATCATTATTGCAATTTTATATGGAGGAGAGGCATAATCTAACATACTTTCTCTACTTGGATCATATGCACTTATGATTGGAACTCTAGCAAGCATCCTCAACTACTAAAGATCATTAAGGTAAAACCCAACCATAACATTAAAGCATCAAGTCCCCTTTATCCCATACACAACAACCCCCTTACTCGGGTTTATGCTTCTGTCACTCAAGCAACCCACTATAAGCGAATCATGAACCTATTGCAACACCCTACAGCGGGAATCTTCACGTGTGCGCGGCACGGAAGGCACCATAGGACAGCACTAAAATAAACATACAACTCAAACCAATCTAGATCATCAATCAACCAAAAGGACAAAAGTAATCTAATCAAAACATCATAGGATGGCAACAAATCATTGGATCATAATATGTAGCGTAAAGCACCATGTTCAAGTAGGTGATTACAGTGGGGTGCGGGAGAGTGGACCGCTAAAAGGAGATGAGGATGGTGATGAAGAAGGTGATGTTGATGAAGACGCTCACTGTGGCGATGGTTCCCCCGATGGCACTCCGGCACCATTGGGAGAGAGGGGGAGAGTTTATCCCCCTTGTGATTCCTCCTCCATGGCATCGCCCCTTTGTGGGGAGAGGGTCTCCCCCTGGTCCTTGGCCTCCATGGTGTTGATGGCCCCTCCGTGACGACGAAGATGGCCTCCGGTGATGGTGACCCCCTCCGTCAAGGTACTAGAGAGGGCCAAGATTTGTTTTTCGTGGCTCTAGAGGTGTGCGGCGGCCCTATGGCTTGTGGCCTCCTCGGCCTTCCTCTCTGGTGACTCTTTGCTCCAATATTTTTTATATTTTCCAAAAATATTCTCCGTAATTTTTCAGCTCATTCCGAGAACTTTTATTTTTGCACCAAAACACCACCACAGTAGTTCTGCTCAAAACAACGTTAGTCCGGGTTAGTTCTAATAAAATCATACCAAAATTATATGGAATTATTGTAAACATGGCATGAATACTTCATAAATTATAGATATGTTGGAGACGTATCAGCATCCCTAAGCTTAATTCCTGCTCGTCCTCGAGTAGGTAAATGATAAAACAAATAATTTATGAAGTGTGAATGCCAGCAAGTGCACAAGTTTGATCTATGATAATTCCAAACACCTTTACTAGCGTCATTATATATCATAAATAGTATCTCATCACATAAAACTTCTCATGATGAAGTAACAAGCTATTTAGATGTTAAAGTATAGACCATAAAGTTTCTTGAAAACTAACAAACTATGCTTTCAGTCACCAAACAATTGCAATTCATCTTATTTTCAGGAAGGGTCTATGTAAGATCTTTGATTTAGCAAATTCCATATACTCAACTATCTTATAGTCTTCCATGATTGCTAACTCTCAAAGCATATTTTTAGAGCAAATGGCATCCATCGAACACAAAGGAAGATAGGGGCTTAGAGTTTCGCCTCCCAACTTATTTATCATATAGATAATTGTCAACAATAATAATTCATGATCAAATATATTTGGATGGCCATATATTCTTGGATCTTTCCCCACCACATGATGCTTGCCCAAGGAAAAAGGCAAAATATAGGAAGTGGTGAAGATCACCATGACCCTTGTATAAAGGTAAGTACTAGAAAATAAAATATAGGCCCTTCGCAGAGGGTAGCAGAGGTTGTATTGCACTTTTTGTTTTTGGATGTGCAAACTCTTAATGCAAAGGAACGTCATGTTGTATTGCCCTTTGTGATAAAAAACCTTTATTATGCAGTCCGTCGCTTTTATTTCTTTGCCATCACAAATTCGTACAACGCTTATTTTCCCTTACAATAAAAGATCTTACATATTTAGGATCAATTTTTATTGCTTTTTGCACCGATGACAACTTACTTGATGGATCTTATTCAATCCATAGGTAGACATAGTGGACTCTCATGGCAAAACTTGTTTAAGGGTGTTTGGATCCACAAGTAGTATTTCTACTTGGTGCGGAAGTTTTGGCTAGTATAATGTGGAAGCAAGCACCACATATTGGAGCATCCAAAACAATATAACTTCTATACAAATATACCCAAACATAACTCATTACGTTGTCTTCCATGTCCAACTTCAACTAATTTTCTCAAGTTTGAAAATAATTAATGGGTATTCACAATCATAGAATATGTCCAAGATAGTATATTTATATGTGAAATCTCTCTTCCTTCAATATTCTTTCATGAAATTTTCAAGTGACCAATGCGGTGTTTGCTAACTTTCAATAAATTTCACCACCTATACTTATTAAGTGCGAAGTCATTACACCCCATGGAATAAGTATATGAAGCATTTTGAATTTCAGATTTATGATATTCAATTCATTCAACCATTTACTCATAGGATATAAGTGAAGCACGAGATTGAATGACAAACTACTCCAAAAAGATGTAAGTGAACATCAATGCGTAGTCAATTTGTTAAATAGACATGTGAGGACTCTCTCTTATTCAAGTTTCATATCCAATTATTTTATTCAACAGCAATCAAAATAAAAATAGCACTCCAAGAATATCACGCATCATGTGAACGAATTAAAATTTAGGCTCAACATAGGCTAACCGATAATTGTTGATAAAGAGAGGTAGGATGCGTAGCATCCCCAAGCTTAGATGCTTGATATTTATAGAAATATTTACTTGGGGTGCCTTGGGCATCCCCAAGCTTGAGCTTTTGTATCTTGTTCAATCCTCTCATATCATGGTTTCACCTATTCTCAACAACTTCATCCACACAAAACTCGAAAAGAACTCGTGAGATAGGTTAGTACACATAAGAACAAATAAACACTTCATGTACTGCCAAGAGAAGTTGCACAATAATTTTAAAACATTAGGTACTGTATAATATCATTTCCAAAATTTATATTTGCCAATATAGGCTATGGAAACTATAGGACAAGTAAATAACAAAACTACGACAGCAATCTGTCTAAACAGAACAGTCTGTAGTAATTTATTAAACCAGTGTACCTATGTAACTCTTAAAAATCTGAAAATTTAGGAAATGCTAAGTAATTTTATGAAAACACTTTTGAAAAATTTCAGAAAATTTCCACGTTCCAGTAAAATATGAAAAATCAAACACTACAGCAGAAGTTTCAGTTTTTACACAACACACATCAAACATGCAATTCAAGGAACCTAAAGGCAATTGTTGGAAATTTTTATTGAAAAACAAGATTATAAGTAACACCTAATATATAAAAAAAATTACGTTCCAAGCAAAACTCATATTATGTGACAAATAAAAATATAGCTCCAAGTAAGATATACCGATAGTGTTGAAGACGAAAGAGGGGATGCCTTCTGGGGCATCCCCAAGCTTAGGCGCTTGATTATTCCTTGGATATTACCTTGGGGTGACTTTGGAATCCCCAATCTTAGGTTCTTGTCACTCCTTATTCTCCTCATATCGGTTTCTCACCCAAAACTTGAAAACTTCAATCACACAAAACTTAACGGAAATTTGTGAGAAGGGTTACTGTAATAAAGATAGATCGTTCACTTAGGTACTATCAAGAAAAGATTCATAATTATTACCACATGATAGATACTGTACTCCATAATTCCCACAATTTATGTTACTCAATATAAGCTATAGGAACACTCGAAACAAGCAAAGTATGCATGCAAAACAAAATCTGTAAGAAACAGAACAGTCTGTAAAGACCTGAACGATCACCATACTTCCCTGAGTCTAAAAATTATGAAAAATTAGGAAATATCACAAAATTTGCATATAAATGTTGTGTAAAAAATTCATAAATTTTTGACTCTCCAGTAAAATCAGACAATTCATATACTGGACACAGAATTTTCTGTTTTTGCACTGAATCAAACAAGCAAGTATCCACACTATCCCAAAGGCTTTACTTGGCACTTTATTAAAATAAAAGGAAAAAACATGATTACTACAGTAGATTAATCATGTTAACACATCAAAACATAAAGTAAAAGTGTTGGGTTGTCTCCCAACAAGCGTTTTTCTTTAATGCCTTTTTAGCAAGGCATGATATTTCAATGATACTCATCCAAACCAAATTTCGATGATCATTATATTCATACTCTAAAAGATATAACTGAAGTTCATAGAGAATTATTAATTAATATATTTTAACCAATATCCAAGATCAAAATATATAAGTGAATCATATGAAGCATTCTATAAAGCCATACTCAAAAGATTTAAGTGAAGCATAAAGAGCATTCTATAAAGCCATACTCAAAAAAATTAAGTGAAGCACAAAGAGCATTCTACAAATCCGTACTCAAAAGATTTAAGTGAAGAAAAAGAGAATTCTACAAGTCCATCAAGTAATATCTCACACTATAAGGGAGCATAAAGGAAAAGACAAACATTAAAGACACATATCATGTGAACAAAACAAAAACCGAGGTATACCAATAATTGTTGAAGAATAAAGATGGGATGCCTTCCAGGGCATCCCCAAGCTTGGATGCTTGAGTCTCCTTGAAATATTTACTTGGGGTGCCTTAGGCATCCCCAGTCTTTAAATCTTGTCTCTCCGTATTCTTCTTATATCGATACCTCCTCGATCTTCGAACGCTTTATTCACACAAAATTTAACAAAACCCTTGTGAGATCCTTAGTATAATAAAGAAAATCACTACTTTAATTACTGTTGTGAACTCATTCCAAATTCATATTTACATTATATATACTGTAGACCAACTTCATCATGGTTCATACCCCCTGATACAAGCCATACATTCATCAAAATAAGAGAACAATGCATAGAAAACAGAATCTGTCAGAAATAGGACAGTCTGTAGTAATCTGGAAACTTCGTATAACTCCGTAACTCAAACAATTCTGAACATATATGAAAAATTAAAAAAATTTCATAGAAGTAGTGTGTTAAAATTTCAGATACTTTTGACATTCTAGTAAAAATAATGTAAATTCACGCACTACAGCCAAAGTTTCTATTTTTGCACTACACACACCAAACACGCAATCTAATCATCCTAAAAGTAAATTTTGACACATTATTTTTATAATACAATGGATATATACAAGGTAATAATTATTTTACAGAAGCTTCCATGAAAAATTCTACATTGTTTCCATGAGCATGAACACAAGTCTTCAAGATCGACCCTCACTTCTCGAATGCACAACTTTCCAATCACTTCTCTTTTTGAAAAACTTCTTAGGAAAAAAGAGCAATGTAACTCTTTTTGTATTTTTCATTTTTTTTGTTTCACACACAACTAAACAAAGCAAAAAGGGAAAACAAAATCTATATAGTGAAGAAAGCAAACAAGCACACACGAGAATATCAACCCCACGCTATTGCTCCCCGACAACGGTGCCAGAAAAGAGCTTGATAGTCCCCAAGCGCAAGGAATCATCGTACCAATTTCCAAAGGTGGAAGTGATAAGTATGGAGTGTCGAACCCACAAGGAGCTAAAGGTAAGATCAATATTCTCTCAAGTCCTATCTGCTACCGATACGACTCTGCGTACACCGAACGTTTGCTTCCAACTAGAAACGAGAAATAGCGTTGTGGGTATGAAGAGGATATCTTTGCATCATATCGGGGAACTAAAATATAAATATAGGTGTTGTTATCCTAATATTACAATATATTACAATATATTGCAAATAGCGTGTGTGGAATAATGATGGGTCAGTGTGCGCAATTATCCTAGGCAATTGTTAACAAGATCGGAAATCATTATTGCAAATTTTATATGAGGGAGAGGCATAAGCTAACATAATTTCTATACTTGGATCATATGCACTTATGGTTGGAACTCTAGCAAGCATCCGCAACTACTAAAGGTCATTAAGGTAAAACCCAACCATAGCATTAATCCATCAAGTCCCCTTTAGCCCATACGCAACAACCCCCTTACTCGGGTTTATGCTTCTGTCACTCAAGAAACCCACTATAAGCGAATCATGAACGTATTGCAACACCCTACAGAGGGAATCCTTCACGTGTGCGTGGCACAGAAGGCACCATAGGACAGCACCGAAATAAACATACAACTCAAACCAATCTAGATCATCAATCAACCAAAAGGACAAAAGTAATCTACTAAAAACATCATAGGATGGCAACACATCATTGGATTATAATATGTAGCGTAAAGAACCATGTTTAAGTAGGTGATTACAGTGGGGTGGGGAGAGTGGACTGCTAAAAGGAGATGAGGATGGTGATCAAGAAGGTGATGTTGATGAAGACGATCATCGTGGTGATGGTTCCCCCGATGACACACTAGCACCACCAGGAGAGAGGGGGAGAGGTTCTCCCCCTTGTGATTCCTCCTCCATGCCCTCCGCCTCCGTGGGGAGAGGTTCTCCCTCTTGTCCTTGGCCTCCATGGTGTTGATGGCCCCTCCAGGACGATGGAGATGGCCTCTGGTGATGGTGACCCCCTCCGGCAGGGTGCCAAAGAGGGCCAAGATTGGTTTTTCGTGGATCTGGAGGTGTGCGGTGGTGGATCTCCTGATCTAGATTTCTTTTTGGAGGTTTATGTATTTATAGGAGTTTTTGGCGTCGGTCCTACGTCCAAAAAGTTCTTGAGGAAGTAACAAGCTAGGGGGCACGCCCTAGGGGGGCACCCCTGTGGCTTTTGGCCTCCTCGGACTTCCTCTCCGGTGACTCTTTGCTCTAGTATTTTTTATATTTTCCAAAAATATTCTCCATAAATTTTCAGCTCATTCCGAGTATTTCTGCACCAAAACACCACCACGATAGTTCTGCTGAAAATATCGCCAGTCCGGGTTAGTTCTAATAAAATCATACCAAAATCATATAGAATTATTGTAAAAATGGCATGAATACTTCATAAATTATAGATACGTTGGAGACGTATTAGTGTTGGGTCCCTTTTAGCGGAATTCATGTTTTAATTGGAAAGATCGGCGGGTCTGAGCCTGGGCTGGACATCTACATCGACCTCATCAAGCCGGCGCAGCGTACGCAAACCGCCCATTTTCAATTCGGGCGAGGGAGCATTTTCATCGGCTTTACACAAGGTATGGAAGACTCTGTGTCAGGAGGGGGGGGCCTTATCCTCTCAAATGACGGATCCTCGAGCGGAGAGGTGGAATCGATTTACCAGCTTCACGATGGTGCACTTGAGGTCTATGCCGATGGATACAGTATTCCGGAGCCCTACGACCTGCCGACAAGAGCCAGCATTTTTATGGCAGGCATGACGCCGGCTATAAACATCGCAACATAAGGAGCCACGGACGGCACGGTTCCAGGCCCCGAGTCTTCTAGGGCGCTGGCTCAAGTGTCATCGGCTAAAGTTTTCCTGGATCTAATGAACGAATTGACAACCTTGATGGGGACCGAGTTCACAGCTGAAAATCAAGCAGAGCGTAATACAGAGATTACTTGGATAAAAACTGTCATGGGGAACGAGCACCTATGGAATTGGAGGGACCCCTTTCAGTTCGGTGGGGGAGATGGATTGCACAAAGAGCAGGTCTGATGAATAGCATGCTGGGATTTTCCCAGGTTTGGACCGCAAGGATGCGTAAAACCCTACTCCTGCTTGGTTGTATTGAGAGTGTTCTTAGGGTTCTAGATACAGGAGCATTATGAGCAGCTTCCACGCGTGTGAGCTACAAGGTATAAAGACTAAAAGTCCAAAAAGTCCTCTACCATATTGCCCTGGGCCTCCTTTTATACTCTGAAGGGGATCCCAATAGTGGTGTACAGTGCATACACGGGGTGTATAGAGCTACAGTGCTATCATACCTAACATTGACGAGTAGGACATGCACATTTCATTTACCGTCAGGCATCTCTGTCCGTTTGCGGGACGGGATAGGGGCCCGTCCCATTGGCACCGCTTACCCCCCTACATTGTCGATGCTGCGACATGTGCCTAGGCTAGGCGACACCTGTTCAGTGCGCTGGCGGGTCCTTGCCAGGGCTTTGCCTTGCCGGGTCTTGCCAGGGCTTTGTCTTTGCTTGAGGGTTTGATGGCCCTTCCGACAAGGTCTTGCCGGGGGTCTTGATTCTTCTGTTCTTGTACCTGGCAAGTCCCTGCTGGGCCTAATCGCTAGGGTGGCTACTACTACCCGTGCACGAGTAAGGGGCACTGGAGAGCCCAAAACTCTAGTGCACTGACAGGAGCCCCCGGGCCTCGGCCACACACGTTGCGAGGCGTTATTGGGCTAGGCCCAAACAATGCACAGGCATTCGTGGCAAGGCCTTGTGGTTGTGATCATTACGCTTGTTGTGCTTCCCCATGACACCCATTGAATGCGGGACGTGGGATACGTGCGTGACGCGGCCATCAAAATTTTAATTACTACGTCAGGTCATTTCCGCCACGCGCGCCGCATGCATAGCGTGGAGTCAGCAATGGGCGCCCGTGACTTAAAGTCCCTGGGAAAGGCAGTAACTGCAGCTCCATGGATTGGAGCAACGGGGCGGTTGTTGTTCGCCCTGTGATCGAGGGCAACGCTATTGGAGGAGGTGGGCGGCGACCCTTGGAGCGGGGGAGAGCCAGCCCCACGCTTCACCCTATAATTTGAGGGATAGCGAGGGCAGTGCTCATCCATCCTTCCTCCCTCTTCCGAGTGTGAACCTCCATAGCTTACCTTTCCACGTCTTTCCAATCTTCAAGTAGCGCTCGCCCTTAACCATGAACAGGCGGTGAGGGCAGCCACCGTCCGCCACTCCAAGGAGGAGCTCTCATCGGGATCATGCCATCGCTTCAGCAATAGAGGCGGAGGGCGGTTCGAACTCGCGCGACGGAAGGGGCACGAGGGGTAGTGGTCGTCGTGGAGGCCGAGGTCAGGGGAGGCGGAGTGCTGCTCCACCCCCTCTTCCGACACCCGGCCTCTCCCTTGAGGGGACTCATGCCAAGGGGACGGCGCTGGACTTCGTCATCGAGCTGGCTGGTCCCCTCTGGACTGATCTACGCCTCGCTCGCCTCTTCGCCTAGGCAATGGAGGCTGACGAGCCACCCGCCCTATGGTTACGGGTGGCTGGTTGTTGTAACAACGCAACGCGGGTAGACGTGAAGTACCCAGCAAATTGTGTCATGTTTCTCAGGCGCGGTTGGAAGACCTTCGCCCGTGCCCACAACCTCCAGGTGGGGCATGTCCTTCGATTTAAAATGACGGAGGCCAATCAGCCCTCCATCAAGATTTATGGGCGCTCCGACGTCCACCTCAACTGTTGCGAAGAGAGCTCGAACAGCACCGAAAGCTTGTCCTCGGGCGTGAGTGATGAGGAGGACAGCGGCAAAGACGACGACGATGAGTCCAGTCTTTGGGCGATCAAGTCGGAGCCCAACAACTTGAGCTCGGAGTGACCGCCGGCCACACCATCACCGCCAGCCTCACGCCTCTCCCCCTCCAAACAGGACGACCTTGCCGGGGTTCTTTGTCCTGGGCGCTACCTCATCTTCCAGCTGGGTCTTCCGGCAGGCCCGTGGACTTCGGCTTCTGGGGTCCATCCCCCTTTTTGCCCTCCCTGGCCCTCTCCTCTGTGCAATGTTGTGTCACAGCCCTAGAAAATGCTTGTATTAGTTGCATCATTGATCATTCATGCATCATGCATAATTTCAACATAAAATTTGTAATGGGGATTGCATAAACCCTAGAAGATCATCCTCATAAAAATAATTCAAATGGATTGTCTCAATGAACCCAAAATGCTTACTAAAATGTTCACCATTTTTGGAAAAAAGCTTAAATGCCTTAACAAAATGTTGTATATTTTTATAGTCATGTTGGGCTCTGGTTTGACTCTCTAATATATTTGAACTAGAGTTATTAATTCTATAAATAATATTTTACAACTCCATATTATTCTGGAAATACATGAGTGGCCCCGGAAATAATTTAGAAGGCCACATAATTATTTTCAGGAGTTTATAGAATAGTTTGATATTATTTCAACTAGAACAAACTACAGAAAATAATAAAAAATAGGACAATTAAGTAAATAGGCCCACCTGGCGCTTACATGTGTAGCCCCCAAGCTGGCCTAGCCCACCAGTGAGCGCAAGTCGTCTCCAAGCTCGCGTCAGGAGGACGAGCGCGTGGCCGGAGCGCGTGAGCATGCGTCCATGCCACCTCCTACCCGTTTGCTTGGCTGTGTGAGGGGATAGGGCTCCTCAGAGCCGTCCGGATCAGGCCATCTTCCTCGCCAGTCTCTCTACTCTCTCCCTCGCTCTCTAGCCCCCTCCTGCGAGCTCACCCGAGAGCCCCGGCGAGCACCTCCATGCCCACGTCCATCCCCTCGCCCTGCAGATGTGTCCTAGAGCTCCGCCTTGACTCCTTGAAGGTCCTCGCCGAGCCCCTCATCACCGGATGCCCTGAACACTGTCGCCGTCATCTTATTCATTGTCGGCCGCCGTAGATCCCCTTCAATGATTTGCCACCTACCGGTTGCCCCCGAGCTCGCCGAGGCCCTCGTCTGAACCCCTGTGAGCTCCCTTTGCTTCTCCCCGTAGCCCCGCTGCCCTGCTTGACCTCTAGCCACCGTCCCTGCCGATGCCGAGCTCCAGCCGCCGCCAAAGTCGGCGCTGCCGCCAGCTCTGACCAGCCCGCGGCCTGCTATTGCCTCCCTTGGATGCACAGGAGCACGGGCTACCTCTGGTTGCCTTCCGTCGCCGCTCCCATGGCCTCCCGGCGTGTCTTCGCTGCTCTGGAGGGTCGCCGGCGGCCTCCCTCCGGCCTGGCTGACGTGGTCCCAATTAGGGGTTAATTACCCCACTTATCAGTCACCCTGGAGACACTGGCAGTGGGCCCCGCAAGAATAGTTAGACAGAAATGATTAGTTAGGAAAAAAGAATTAACCCCGGTTTATTCAATGGGTCACTGACTAGTGGGCCCCACTGGTCAGATTTGACCCTGGGCATCCAGTTGAATTGATGACATCACTATGACGTCATGCTGAGATAGTAATCAGTTTTTTATTATAGAGATAAATCAGGAAATTCCAAAAAATGTTTAAAATTTCTAAAAATCATAGAAAATAATCTGTAAATCAGATAAAAATAATTTATATATGAAAAATGATCAGAAAAATCCATTGAATCTGTTTATGCCATGATCATGCATGTTTGAGCAAGTTAACATCACCTATTAGGACATTTCATGATTACTGTAATTTAATAAATAGTGTTGGAGTGGGAATTTTGTATATTTTTGAATTCCACTTCACTTAATATGATTACCTATAGCACTAGGTCAATTCAGTAACTTAACATGCCATTTCATGGATCATGTTTATTGCATCACTTTGAATGTGTTCATTTCTCTGTTTGCCGGTGTTTGTTCCCTCTAGGTAGACGATGGTTCCGGCGATGTGATCGTTGACACTGATGAAGAGAAATGATATCTTCAGGACTGTCAGGCAAGCAAACCCCTTGAGCATACCGATAAGAACCCACTCTCTCGCTCCTGCTCTCTTTTACTGCATTAGGACATTGACGATTCAACTGTTACATGTTCTCGGTAGTTGAACCCATTCCTTTGCATGACCTGGCTTTGCCACAGTAAATAGTTGTAACCACTTAGCATGAGTAGCAACTGCTTGAGCCTTGTTGCGCTTACTCATGCATGCCCTCTTACTTACTATGCCTGCTATGCTTAGAGTCATGTCGTGTCGGGTCTGATACATCTGGGTGATGGATCGGAATGGCAGTATCCATGTCCTATTGTGTGAGAGTTAAGTGTGTGAACACGATTTGGTAAAGGTAGCGATGAGAGGCCATGTAGGAGTACATGGTGGGTTGTCTCATTGGGACTGACCTTAAGAACTAAGTTCTGTGTTTGTGATCCAAGACAATTACTACCACACATTGGGCTCCGGTAACTCGACCCCTCTCGGCTTATTAATCGCCTAGTCCTCTGTCCAGGAGTCGCAACTAGTTTCTGGTGTTTGTAGCAAAAGTGATGGAGGCCGTGCATAGCGCTGCCCGACGGGGTGGGATATGATGTGGTGGATGCACAGTGGCACGGTGTACCAAGTGGCACCCGAACGGTGGGCTTGGGAACCCTGCGCACATCGTTTGAGGCCATACCGAAAACTTCGGCCCGACTTACGTGCAGGTTCAGTCTCAAATAGGCGATAAACCTGGACTAGGGTCTTGTGTGATTGACGGTCATGGCCGATGCCCACGCCAGTGCTTCTGCTTGAAGGTTTTTGAGATGCATGACGTGCATATGGTGATAAGTGGTTTTTGAGAAGTATACCCCTGCAGGGTGAAATAAACTGTTCGAATAGCCACGTCCTCGGATATGGACTACTTGGAGAACTTATGTGGTTCATAGAAAACTTGAAGTGGATACTCTAAAATGTGCAAGATAAGCATGAGTGTTATGGATGGCCTTCTCTTAGGGAGATGGAAGTGGATCCATAGTGGTGTATTGATAGGAGAATATGTGGACTTGCGTGCGCTATCCCACCTCAAAGATACTACTTGTAGTCGTAGTATAGGTTAGCGAAGAGTCAAAGCTGGCTTGCTGCAATAAACTCCACAACCCCCTTCATTGATACTGATGCATATGTAGATAGTTCTGATGTAAGTCTTGCTGAGTACCTTTGTACTCACGTTTGCTTAATTATGTTTTTGCAGAGGAGACGTCAGTCTTCTTAGTGATCGTTACAATGTGATGTTCGATGTTGACCGGATTAGCTTGGGAATCCCAGACAGAGGTCTGGTTCCTTTGGTAGGATCGATGTAGCTTTTCAGGCTCCTTTAGCCACTTTTGTAGATGTCTGTACCCATACATGTTTAACTTCCGCTTGTTTGTTTGAATGCTCTGAGTGTTGGGTCTTGTGACCCCTGTTTGTAACATCTTATTGTATTGGCTCTTTCGAGCCTTCTAAATAAATGTTGTAATGTTGTATGGTTATGTCGTGATGCCATAGTTGTATCTATGCATATCGGGCATGTCATGCGTATGTGTGACGTGTAACACTATGTATGGGATCCGACACCTAGTTGTGTGCCTTTAGTAGTACTCTTTACGGGGAAATGCTTCTTTGTGCTTCCATCGAGCCTTGGTAGCTTGATACTGCTCCGGACACATTGATTGACCGACATGTATCCTTCTTTGCTGCTATGTCTGTCCCTTAGGGGAAATGTCTCGCATTGTAATGGAGTCCTTGTAGCTTGCTATGACTCATCTACACATGCTAGAGATCGACACCTGCATTGTTGGGTTTCGTATGCCTGTCCCTGTACGGATGTGCCACTTGGGTTCTATGACTAGTCATGTCGGCCCGGGTTCTTTGACATTTGAATGCTGGCAGCACATTCACATACGTGAGTCAAAATACGCAAATGGTCCCATCCCAGGTAAGGTGGCAGCCGTGGAGATAACCGTGCGTGAGACCGCAAAGTGATGTGATGTGTTACAGGCTAGATTCTTATGGCTTAGGATCGTGGTCCCGACATGCTGGTCCAGGAAGGGCCAGGTTCTTGCCTACCCATCTGGAAGCCCTGCCCCTCTGCACAGTGCTGGTCCAGAGGGGTCAGGCTGGGCTTCTGCCGGGGGCCTCTCGCTATCTTTTTCTTCTTGTAGCCCGCCTCCCCTTTCCATATCTTTATTCTTGTAATCTCCCCTAGGGGAGAAAGTGAAATAAAGATGTACTTAGGAAAAAGCGACACCTCAAGTAAATTTCACACTACTTTGAATAACTGTATGTTATCTTCCTTGTTAGACCGTTTCTTTGCATGGAACTTTCCCTACACCCTCTGGGAAGAATCTTGCGGGTGTGCGTAGCCCTACCGCGAGCACTTTGAGGAATGGGTCCTTAGCAGCCTACTGGCAGTGCCACTGCTGGCAAGATACCTTGGCGTCCTTGGCGCAGCCGTTCAAGGTGTTGGTTGCGCTCGAAACAGAATAAGGGTGTGAGTGTTGTCACTTGAGTCATTGAACGGACTCGAAATGAAACAAGGAGCATGGGCGTGGCCACTTAAGCCGTTGAGCGGTCCCAAAACACAGTGAGGGCGCAACCAATCATGGCAATGTTCCCATGCATGCATGTTTTCCATATAGAGGTCGAAATCGTCCAAGGAAAATAATTATACAGTAAAAATTCACTTGGGTTTTTGCAACTTATCTTTTCATTGTCGTATTCCTTCCGACATGATTTTTTTGGGACGTTGCTCGTGGGTATCCATACCACCATGCACCCCCCGGAAAAACTGCACGCGAGGTAACCTTCTATCCTTTGAGAAAAATAAAGAAGAGAAAACAAGGATTTGGAACCTTGGCGGTCTGTTAGTTCTTGCCGGGATTAAGTGTAATGCAATATGTCAGAAAAACATGCACATAAGTAAACATGAGAATCAATCAAGATTTGCGGAACACCTATCTTTATTCAACTACGCACATGGTCTGAGCATGTCTTTGTACCAAGGATTACATGCTTCAGTGGCAAGACTTGTATAAAAGGTGGTTGCCGGGAGGCCCGGCAACCGCGCCTCATGGGTAGAACTTGCAAAGATGTTCAATATTCAAGGAGTTTCTCACTGGGATTCCATCTTCATTCTCCAGGCGGACTGCGCCATGCCTGGTGACTTGTACTACCAGATAAGGGCCTTCCCACTTCGGAGTCAACTTGTTGGAATTCTTGGCGGACAGAACTCGCCAAAGAACAAGGTTGCCTTCCTCAAGACTTCTGGCATTAACTTTGCGGCTATGGTAGCTGCGCAAAGCTTGCTGGTAGCGCGCGACTCTCACAGCAGCTTGAAGATGGTCTTCCTCAAGGAGCGTCGCGTCATCTTGCCGCAACTACTCGAGCTCGAGTTCCGTGGGGAGAACTGCCTCCACCCCATATACAAGAGAGAAGGTTGTCTGGCCGGTAGCTCGATTTGGTGTCATTTTGATTGACCAAAGAACCACCAGCAACTCATCAATCCAGTGCCTTCCGCACTTGTTCAGCTTGTCAAAAGTTCTTGTCTTGAGGCCTCGCAGCACTTCAGCATTAGCCCTTTCCGCTTGGCCATTGCTCCTTGCGTGGGCAATGGAAGCAAAACAGATTCTGCTGCCAAGGTCTTGGACATACTACATAAAGGTGCGGCTCATGAACTGTGTGCCATTGTTAGTGATGATCCTGTTGGGAACACCAAAGCGGCAGACTAGTCCTTTGAAGAACTTGACGACTGACTGTGCTGTCACCTTTCTCACTGCTTCCACTTTCGACCACTTTGTGAACTTGTCGATTGCAACATACAAGTACTCAAAGCCCCCGATAGCGCGGGGGAAGGTGCCCAAGATGTCGAGCCCCCAGACCAAAAATGGCCGTGAGAGAGGGATTGTTTGAAGGGCTTGAGCTGGTTGATGTAATTTCTTAGAATGAAACTGACATGCTTCACACTTGGTTACTAACGAAGTTGCATCCTGGAGGGCAGTGGGCCAAAAGAAACCTTGATGAATGCCTTTCCGACAAGTGCTCTTGATCCTATGTGGGAGACACATATGCCTCCATGTATCTCCGCCAACAGCTCCAATCCGTCCTCTCGAGAAATGCATTTGAGTTTCATGCCATTCAATCTCTTTACGTACAGGACGTTGTCTATGAACTCGTACATATGAGACCGGCAGGCTACTTTCTCAGCTTCTTCTTGTTCTTCGGGGAAATCTCCTGTCTGAAGGAAACTGACAATGTGCTCTGCCCATGTTGGAGCCTGGGGCTCGACAACAAGGACTAAAGGCATATCCTCTGCCGGGGGAGCATTTGTCTCAAAGGCAAGGGCCCTAGGCCCCTCCGGAGCCTGCTGCACCCCGGCAAGACTAGCGGGAGCATGTGCTTCCTTGGCAAGAGCCAGAGGCCCCGCCGGAGCATGACACTCACCGGCAAGCCTGACGTTATCCCCAGCAACCTCCTCGTCGGCGGCTTCTGGGAGTTCTACCGGAAATACTTGCCAGAACTCAACTTTCTTATTTTCTCTTGTCCAGTTGATGGTGTCACAGAGGGTTTGGGCCAGTCGGAGCACGAAAGTTCCGGGTTCCACAAGCAACTTAAGGGCAGCACACTTTGACATGCCATCATCAACGCTGTTCTCTGCACGTGGAACGTGCTCCATTTGCAGGCCGTTAAAACGTTCTTCCAACTTCCTCACCTCATCTACATTAGCTTCCATCAATGGGCTCTGGTAATGTTTGTTCACTTGCCTGACGATAAGCTGAGAATCACCCGTGACAATAAGTTTCTTGATCCCAAGGTCTATCGCGATCCTGAGACCGGCAAGCAGCCCTTCGTACTTGGCAGTGTTGTTCGTTGATCTCTCCCGGGGAAAGTGCATATGAAGCACATACTTGAGGTGCTCTCTGGTGGGTGCGACAAGCAGCACTCCAGCACTGGTGCCTTGCAGCGCGAAAGCCCCATCAAAATACATGATCCACTCTTGATCGTTTTCCTTGTTGGGGAGAGTTGACTCTGGAACTTCTTCATCTAGCGTTGGGGTCCATTCCGCAATGAACTCCGCTAGGGCTCTCCTCTGATTGGTAGTAGTAGTTTCAAATTTGAGACCAAAGCTTGACAATACCAAAGCCCAATCTACAATCTTGCCGGTAGCTTCTGGGTTCCGCAATATCTGTTGCAGCGGGAAGCGGGTGACAACGGTGATCTCATGTGCTCGGAAGTAATGGCGTAGCTTCCTTGAAACCATAAGAAGGCCGAAGAGCAACTTTTGCACACCAAAATATCTTGACCTAGCCCCCTATAACAAGGAGCTGACAAAATAGACTGGGCGTTGCACCAGCTTCTTCCTCTGGATTCTTTCATTCAACTACGTAGATCCTTCCTTGCCGGCACCAGACCCTGCCGGGGAATGTCATGGATCGTCGCTTGGCGGCCCTGCCGTTGCCGCTGCTTCTTCATCAACTTCTCTTTCAGACACTAGTGCATCACTCACCACTTGATTTGTTGCTACTAGATATAGGAGCAATGGCTCCTGTGGTTTTGACGCGACTAGAACCGGCAGAGACGAGAGGTACTTCTTCAAATCTTGCAGCGATGCCTCCGCTTCTGGAGTACATTTCATTGGACCTACCTTCTTCATGATTTTGAAAAAGGGCAGGGCGCGCTCAGCAAATGTTGATATGAACCTACTCAGAGCAGCAACACAGCCGGCAAGACGGTGCACATCTTTGACACATCTTGGTGCTTCAATTTGCTCAATTGCTTTGATCTTGTAGGGATTTGCTTCAATTCCTCATTGAGATACAAAGAACCTGAGAAGCTTGCTGGATGGGACGCCAAACACACACTTCTCAGGGTTGAGCTTCACATTGATCTTGCACAGATTAGAAAATGTTTCTTCTAGGTTTGATGCGTAGCCTTGTCCTTGGTTTTCACCACTATGTCATCCATATAAGCCTCCATATTTCTATGTAGCTGGGGCTCAAAACCAATCTACACCGCTCTTGCAAATGTAGAACCAGCACTTTTTAACCCGAAAGGCTTACGCAAAAAGCAATATGTACCACATGGGGTGATAAATGCGGTCTTCAACTCGTCTTCCTTGGCCATGAAAATATGATGACAGGCGGAATAGGCGTCAAGGAAAGACAACAAGTCATAGGCGGTGGTGGAGTCCACAATCCGGTCGATGCGTGGCAAGGCAATAGGATCTTTGGGGCAGGCTTTGTTGATGTCTGTGAAGTCAATTTACAACCTCCATTTTCCATTCTCCTTGCGCACTACAACTGGATTGGCCAACCATGTTGGATGAAGTACACCTCTGATCAAGCCAGAAACTTCTAATTTCTTGATCTCTTCGGCAATAAACTGTTGCCGTTCCAAAGCTTGCTTCCGAACCTTTTGCTTGAGGGGCTGCGCGTGCGGGCAGATGACAAGGTGGTGCTCAATCACCTTCCTGGGAACACCTGGGAGATCAGATGGTTGCCATGCAAACATATAAACATTCGCCCACAGGAAGGCGATGAGCGCGCTTTCCTATTTGTCGTTAAGGGTGGAACTTATGGTGAAAGTTCCCCCCATGCCATCCTCCTTGGCGGGCACCTTCTTGGTCTCTGGTAGAGCAGCCTTGGACTTCTTGCTCTTGCCGGTGGAGCTCTCTGGCACATCGTCAACGGGAGCGCAACACCCCAAGGAGGTGCGCTTTCCGGAATGTGCGCTAGAGACCTTGCCGGTCTTCTCCCCCCAGGAGCTTTATTGGCAGGAGCAAATGCCTTGATGGCAGGTGCCGCAACTGCCCCCCGGTAGAGTTGATCGACACAGATAAGTGCACTTTTCTTCTCGGAGTTGATCGTGATGACGCTCATTGCCCCGGGCATCTTCAGCACACTGTAAGCGAAGTGGGTGGCCGCCATGAACTTGGCCATTGCTGGGCGCCCAAGGATGCCGTTGTACGGCAACGAGATCTTGGGAATGTCAAATACGATCTTGTCTGTTCTGAAATTGATATAACTGCCAAATGACACCGGCAGTGTAATCTTGCCCTTTGGCCGAGTTCTCCCTAAATTGACCCCTTGGAAAGCGCCTGTCGGCTCAAGATCTTCATCAGGAATTTGCAGCTTCTGGATGACATCAGGCGAGATCAGGTTCAAGCTGGAACCAGTGTCGACTAGCATCTTCGTCACCTTGAGGTTACGAATTATTGGTGAAACCAAAAATGGTAGGCACCCGACCGCAGTTATGCGATCAGGGTGATCCTCGACATTGAAGGTGATATGAGTCTTGGACCACTTCAGAGGTCTCTGGGCGCTGATAGAGGGCTCCGCTGTGTTAACCTTGCACGCCCACTGTTTAAGTTGGCCGTGAGAGGAATGCGACGAGGCACCTCCCTCGATGCTCATAATTTCTGTAGCCTTCTGGAACTCATGCTCGCTTGACTCATCGTCCTCTTCGATGTCATCATCACCTCCCTCTTGTTTGTCGCGACCACGAGCAGGGCGGTCTTTTTGTTGCTTGGGCTTGCCACGGTGACCACCTCGGTCAACGCGGTTCTTGCCGAACCTCTCAGCACCATCCTGTCCTTTCTCCTTGTCTTGCATCTCGTACTTAGCTTTTTGCTTCTCAGCAAGCTGCTCAACTTGCCGGCAATCTTGGAGGTCATATCCTTTGGTGCGATGGATATTGCAATACTGCTTGCCGAAGCCTTCTGGCTTGTCAGTAGCTGCCATTACATGGCAGGAGGCACACTCGGCAACATCGTCGCCGGGGTCACCAACCTTGTGTTTCTTGGTGGTACTGGGGTTGCCGGATCCCTTGATGTCAAGCACGGCCATGCCCTTGTGTCGGTGCACTAGATTTTTGGGCCCTTTACTCATGCATGAGCAGTAGTAGCCACCCTTGCAGCAAGTCCTAGCATGGACTTGTCAGATACCAACATAGGAAAATCAAGACCACCGACTAGGTCTTGTTGGGAGGGATATTGAACCCCCAGGCAAAGTAAGGCCTCGGTAAAGCCAAGCCCCGACAAGGCCTTGCCAGCGCACGAGCTAGGTGTCGATCCACCTGGACGCGTGTCGCGGCGTCGATGTTGGAGGGGGCTAAGCAGCACCGATGGGACGGGCTCCCATCCTATCACACTAATGGACAGAGATGCCTGATGGTGCATTAAATGCGCCTGTCCTACTCCGTCAATGTTAGATATGATAGCACTGTAGCTATGTACACCACGTGTACACACTATACACCACTGTTGAGATCCCCTTCAGAGTATAAAAGGAGGCCCAGGGCGATATGGTAGAGGACTTTGGACTTTTGGACTTTTGGGACCTTCTAGCTCGCGTATGTGGTGACTGCTCATAGCGCCCCTGTAGGTAGAACCCTAAGAACACTCTCAGTACAACCAAGCAGGAGTAGGGTTTTACGCATCCGTGCGGCCCGAACCTGGGTAAAGATCCCCGCATGCTATTCATCGCACTGGCTCTTTGTGCGAGCCTTCCCCCCACTGAACCGAAAGGGGTCCCTATGATCCCATAGGTGTTCGCTCCCATGACATCTTTGGCGCGCCAGGTAGGGGGATCGATAGGTCGTGCGAACCCGTTCTTGTAATCAATGCGCTAGTTTCTTCATGCTCATCATCTCCATGGCCCCAAGAAGAAGGGCCTGACAGCAGTTGGCCCATCCACGTCTGCCGTCCCTATATCTGCGTAGACAGGAGACGACGTAGACGCGGGTGGAGGAGGAGGAGGTGGAGGTTCAGAACTTCCGCGTCGCTCTGGTGACCAAGGCCAGGAAAGCGGCAACGTTTGCCACAAAGACGCCCATGGTGGCGGTGGGAACCCCCATGCTCCTGGGTCTCAGGACGGAGCAGTACCACCTATGGGTGGTACGGCGAACTCCGGGGGTGGAAGGGTATCTTCCAGGGCACCCACGCCGACGCCTACGCCGAGACCTTCTCAGGACGCGCACGGAGAGCCGTGCCACAGCGCCGTAGTTGTTAGCATCCCCACAGGAAAGCTCCTGTGCATCATTCCCAAGATGCGCGAGACCAGCATGCTCACCAACATGCAAGCAGGAGTGGCATGCCGATGCGGGACCATGGCGGTGCTCCTACTAACACGGTTTGGAGTCAGAGCACCTCGCGTTCCTCGCGTCGTTCGCTACCGACCAAGTCGGAGGAAGCGATGGCGCGGGCGCAGCTACTCCTAAACTTCCCTCCTGCTGCGAAGAATCTCGACGAATGGAGAGCCACCATTCATAGCCTCATCAGCCTCGCAGATAAGTTTCGGTCCATCGAGCCGGCTCATGCGAGTGGTGAGAGTGGTGCGACTTCGACGCACTCTCCCCCATAGCAACACCGCCGGTCGCCGATTCGATGGGCTGATGCTTATGATGGTTACTCGACGGCATCGTCTGACCCACGGATACATCACGATCAACATCAAGTTCTTCGAGAACATGGCAAAGAAGAGGCTCAAACTACAATCGAGCGAAGGCAGGAAGCGCACCACCAGTATGATAGGCGCGCGGGGCCCACTGTAGACAAGTCTTCGCCAGGGTATCCTGTCAGCATACCTTATGAGGTGGGTTGTCTAGCGTTTACCCGTGAGCTGCGGCAAGTCCATTGCCCAACTCCCGCACGTTCAAGCCAGAAGTCCTGAAGAAGTATGGTGGCAAGACTCATCCGTCGGAGTTCCTGAGCATCTACACCATTGCAGTGGAAGCTACCGAGGGTCGCAACGACAAGATACTCGCCAACTACTTCCCGTTGGTGCTTAAGCCCAATGTCGGTTCGTGGTTGATGCACTTACCAGAGGGGTCCATCGCCTCCTGGGCAAACTTATCCCACGAGTTTGTTGGCGCCTTCACAGGAGGTCATCAAGCTCCTTGCAAGGAAAGTGATCTAGACATCATCCCTTAGAAGAAGGGCAAAAATTTACGCAAGTACATCCAAAGGTTCAGCTGCGTGCATCACAACATACCAGAAGTTCATCCTGCCGTTGTTATCAGCGCGTTCCATCAGAATGTGCGCAACCGCACGATGCGAGAAGAGCTGGCGATGAACAGAGTCAAGGATGTCGCTGAGCTTTATGCTTTGGCAGACAAATATGCTTGGGCTGAAGAAGGGAGGAGACTCCCCGGTGAAGACGTCGGCGCAGGGGTCGACTCTGAAGATGAAGACACCGCTACCCAAGTGAAGAAGATCCGGCAGCGGAACAAGAAGCGCAAGGGTATGACCGTACTTGCTGTCGAGGGATCCGGCAACCCCGGCGCTGCCAAGAAGGGGAAGGTTGGTGACCCCGGCAACGATGTTGCCGGGTGCGCCTCCTACCATGCCTTGGCGGCTGCCGGTAAGCCAGAAGACTCCAGCAAGCAGTATTGCAATATCCATCACACCAAAGGCCATCATCTCCAAGGCTGCCGGCAAGTTGAGCAGCTTGCCGATAAGCAGAAGGCCGAGTATGAGAGGCGAGGCAAGGAGAAGGGCCAGGATGGTGCCGAGGGGTCTGGCAAGTAGCGTGTTAGCCAAGGGGGTCGCCACGGCAAGCCCAAGCAACAAAAAGACCGGCCCGCCCGTAGCCACGACAAGCAAGAGGGAGATGAGGATGACATCGAAGAGGACGACGAGTCCAGCGAGCATGAGTTCAGAAGGCTACAGAGATGATGTGCATAGAGGAAGGTGCCTCGTCGCATTCCTCTCACCGCCAACTCAAATAGTGGGCGCGCGAGGTTAATGCGGCGGAGCCCTCTATTGGTGCCCAGAGACCTCTGAAATGGTCCAACACTCCTATCATATTTGACACCGAGGATCACCCTGATTGCAGAACTATGGTCGGGTGCTTGCTGTTGTTGGTTTTGCGAACAATCCACAACCTCAAGGTGACAAAGATGTTAGTCGACAGTAGGGCCAGCCTAAAACTGATCTCACCTGATGTCATCCAGAGGCTGTAAATTCCTGACGAAGATCTCGAGCCAGCATGCACTTTCCAAGGGCTCAATTCAGGAAGAACTCAGCCGACGGGCAAGGTCACGCTGCCGGTGACATTTGGTAGTGATATCAATTTTAGAACGGAGAAGATCGTTTTTGACGTCGCCAAAATCTCGTTACCGTACAACGGCATTCTTGGTCGCCCGACACTGGCTAAGTTCATGGCGGCCACCCACTTCACTTATAACATGCTGAAGATGCACGAGCCAATGAGCGTCATCACCATCAACTCCATAAAGAAAGCGCACTTATCTGCGCCGACCAACTCTATCGGGGTGCAGTCGCAGCACCTGCCACCAAGGCACTTGCTCCTACCACTAATGCTCCCGGGGGGAAGAAGAATGGCAAGGCCTCTTGTGCACATTCTAGCAAGCGCACCTCCTCGGAGTGTTGTGCTCTCATTGATGATGTTCTAGAGAGCTCCACCGGCAAGAGCAAAAAGTCCAAGGCTGCTCCGCCAGAGACCAAGAAGGTGCCTGCCATGGAGGACGGCACAAGGGAACTTTCACCATAAGTTCCACCCTTGACGACAAATAGTAAAGCATGCTCGTCGCCTTCCTGCGGGTGAATGTCGATGTGTTTGCATGGAAACCATCTGATATCCCCAGTGTTCCTAGGGAGGTGATTGAGCACCACTTTGCTGTCTGCCCACACGTGCGGCCCATCAAGCAGAAGGTCCGGAAGTAAGCTTTGGAGCAGTAACAATTTATTGCCGAAGAGATTAAGAAACTGGAGGCAGCTGGCTTGATTAGAGGAGTACTCCATCCAACATGGTTGGCCAACCCGGTTGTAGTGCGCAAGGCGAATGGAAAATGGAGGCTGTGCATTGATTTCATAGACGTCAACAAAGCCTGTCCCAAAGATCCTTTTCCCTTGCCACACATCAACCAAATTGTGGACTCCACTGCGGGTTGTGATTTGTTGTCTTTCCTTGACGCCTATTCCATTTATCATCAAATCTTTATGGCTAAGGAAGACAAGGAGAAGACCGCATTTATCACCCCATGTGCTATGTATTGGTTTTTGCGTATGCCTTTTGGGTTGAAAAGTGCTGGTTCTACTTTTGCAAGAGCGGTCCAGATTGGTTTTGAGACCCAGCTACATAGAAATATGGAGGCTTATATGGATGACATAGTGGTCAAAACCAAGGATAAGGCTATGCTCATATCATACCTAGAAGAGACATTTGCCAACCTGCGCAAGATCAACATGAAGCTCAACCCTGAGAAGGGTGTGTTCAGCATCCCATCCAGCAAACTTCTTGGGTTCTTTGTATCTCAACGAGGAATCGAAGTAAATCCCGACAAGATCAAAGCAATTGAGAAAACTAAAGCACCAAGACAAGTCAAATACGTGCGACGTCCTGCCTGCTGTGTTGCTTCTCTGAGTAGGTTCATCTCAAAATGTGCTAAGTGCGCCCTTCCCTTTTTCAAAATCTTGAAGAAGGCCGGTCCAATGAAATGGAGTCCGGAAGCGGAGGCAGCGCTGCAGGATTTGAAGAAGTACCTCTCCTCTCCGCCAGTCCTAGTCACGCCAAAACCACAAGAGTTGTTGATGCTATACCTAGCGGCAACTAATCAAGTGGTGAGTGATGCACTAGTGGCTGAAAGAGAAGTTTATGAAGAAGCAACGACAACGGCAGTGCCGCCAAGAAATGAGCCAGTACATTCCCGGGCAGGGTCTGGTGCCGGCAAAGAAGCATCTATGTAGTTGAATGAGACAATCCAGAAGAAGAAAGTGGTGCAGTGACCAGTCTATTTTGTCTGCTCCTTGTTGCAGGGGGCTAGGTCAAGATATTCTGGCATGCAAAAATTGCTCTTCGAACTTCTTATGGCCTCGAGGAAGCTGCGCCATTACTTCCAAGCACATGAGATCACCGTCGTCATCCGCTTCCCGCTACAGCGGATCTTGCGGAACCCGGAAGCTACCGGCAGGATTGTGGAGTGGGCTTTGGAACCGTCAAGCTTTGAACTCAATTTTGAAAGCACTTCGACCATTTAGAGTAGGGCCTTGGTGGAGTTCATTGTAGAATGGACCCCAATGCCCGATGAAGAGATTCCAGAGTCAACTCTCCCCGGCAAGGAAACCGATCGATAATGGATCATGTATTCTGATGGAGCTTTTTCGCTGCAAGGCGTCGGTGACGGAGTGCTGCTTGTCACACCCACCGGAGAAACCTCAGATATGTGGTCCAGATGCACTTTCCTCGAGAGAGATCAACGAACAACACTGCTGAGTACGAAGGGCTGCTTGCCAGTCTCAGGATTGTGGTAGACCTTGGGATCAAGAAACTTATTGTCAGGGGTGGTTCTCAACTTGTCATCAGGAAGGTGAACAAAGATTACCAGATCCCGTTGATGGAAGCTTATGTAGAGGAAGTTGGAAGAATGTTTTGACAGCCTGCAAATGGAGCACGTTCCACGTGAAGGGAATAGCGTTGCCGATGGCCTTTCAAAGTGTGATGCCCTTAAGTTGCCTGTGGAACCAGGAACTTTCGTGCTCCAACTAACTCAACCCTCCGTGACACCATAAACTGGACGAGAGAAGGGAAGGAAGTTAAGTTCCGGAAAGTATTTCCCGGCAGGGCTCCCAGAAGCCTCCGGCGAGAAGGTTGCTAGAGAGAATGGCAAACTTGTCGGTAAGAACTGTGCTCCAAGAGGGCCCCCGGCTCTTGCCGTGGAAGCGCATGCTCCCACCAGGCTTGCTAGGGTGCAACTGGCTCCGATAGGTCCTCATGCCCTTGCTGTTGAGACAAATGCTACCCCGGTAGAGGATATGCCTTTAGTCCTTGCTGTCGAGCCCCAGGCTCCAGCATGGGCACATCACATCATCCGTTTCCTTCAGATGAGAGAACTTCCAGGGGAACAAGAAGAAGCAGAGAAAGTAGCTCGCCGGTCTAATATGTGCTAGTTCATGGATGATGTCCTGTATAGAAAGAGACCGAACGGTGTGAAACTCAAATGTATTTCTCGGGAAGATGGACTAGAGCTGTTGGCAGAGATACATGGAGGCATACGTGGCTCCCACATAGGATCAAGAGCCCTTGCTGGAAAGGCATTCCGGCAAGGCTTCTTTTGGCCCACTACACTCCAGGATGCAACGACATTAGTAACCAAGTGTGAAACATTCCAGTTTCATTTGAAGAGATTACATCAACCAACTCAAGCAGTTCAAACGATCCCTCTCTCCTGGCCTTTTTCGGTCTAGGGGCTTGACATCTTGGGCCCCTTTTCCTGTGCTGCCGGAGGCTTTGAGTAGTTGTACATTGCAATCGACAAGTTCACAACGTGGCCGGAAGTGGAAGCAGTGAGGAAGGTGATAGCTCAGTCGGCCGTCAAGTTCTTCAAGGGACTAGTTTTCCGCTTTGGTGTTCCCAACAAGATCATCATTGACAACGACACACAGTTGACGAGTCGCACCTTCATGCAATATGTCCAAGACATTGGTAGCAGAATCTTTTTTACTTCCGTTGCCCACCCGACGAGCAACGGACAAGCGGAGAGGGCTAATGCTGAAGTGTTGCAAGGCCTCAAGACATGAACTTTTTACAGGCTGCACAAGTGCGTAAGGAACTGGATTGATGAGTTGTTGGTGGTTCTTTGGTAAATCAGAACGACACGGAATCGAGCTACCGGTCAGACACCCTTCTACCTTGTCTATGGGGCGGTGGGAGTTCTCCCCACGGAACTCATATACGGGTCACCTCGAGTGCTCGCTTATGATGAGCTAGGGCAACACGACGCGACGTTCCTTGAGGAAGACCATCTTCAGGCTGCTGTGAGAGCTAGACGCTATCAGCAAGCTTTGCGCCGCTACCATAGCCGCAAAGTTAATGCCCGAAGTCGAGGAAGGCGACCTTGTTCTTCAGCGAGTTCAGTCCACCAAGAATTCCAACAAGTTGACGCCAAAGTGGGAAGGCCCTTATCGGGTAGTACAAGTCACTAGGCCTAGCGCAGTCCGCCGGGATACCGAAGCTGGCATCCCAATGAGCAAATCCTGGAATATCAAACACCTTCGCAAGTTCTACCCATAAGGCACTATTGTCAGGCCTCCCGGCAACCACCTTTTGTACAAGTCTTGCCACTGAAGCATGTAATCCTTGGTACAAAGCCAAGCTCAGACCCTGTGCATAGTTGAATAAGGATAAGTGTTCTGCAATCCTGATAGATTCTCATGTTTACTTATGTGGATGTTTATCTGAAGTGTTGCATTGCACTTAATCCCGACAAGGGCTAACGGGCCGCCAAGGTTCCATACCCATATTTTCTCTTCTTTCTTTTTCTCAAAGGACAGAAGGACACCTCGCGTGTAGCTTTGCTGGGGGGAAATGGCGGTATGGGTACCTATGAGCGACGTCCCAAAAAAAAACTTGCCGGAGGGAGCACGACAACAAAAAGATAAGTTGCAAAAACCGCAAGTGAATCCTTGCCGTGAAGTTATTTTCCTTGGGCGATCTCGGCTTCTATACGGAAAACCTGCTTGCACGGGATCCTTGCCGCGATTGGCTACACCCCCACCGTGTTTGGGACTGCTCGATAGCTTATGTGGTCTTTCTCATGATCCTTGTTTCGTTTCGAGTCTGCTCAACGACTCAAGTGACATCGCTCGCGCCTTTATTCTGCTTCGAGCGAGACCAACATCTTGAGCGGCCGTACCATGGATGCCAAGTTATCTTGTCGGCAGTAGCACCACCAGCTGGATGCTAAGGACCCGTTCCTCGAAGCGCTTGCGGTAGGACTACACACGCCGGCAAGTTTTTTCCAAGAAAGCATAGGGAAAGTTCCATACACAAAAAAAGGTATAACAAGGAAGATAATACACATTCTTTCAAAATAGGGTGAAATTTACATAAGATATTGCTTTTTCCTAAGTACATCTTTATTTGACTTTCTCCCCTAGGGGAGATTACAAGAAGAAAAGGATGGAAAGGAGAGGCAGATTACAAGAAGAAAAAGATGGCGAGAGGCCCCTGGCAAAAGCCCGGCCTGACCCCTTTGGACCAGCACTACGCGGAGGAGCAGGGCTGCCAGATGGGCAGGCAAGAATCTGGCCCCTACTCCACCAGCATTGCATGAAGGAGAGGACCAGCGCAGCCGAAAAGGGGGATGGACCCCAGAAGCCGAAGTCCACGGGCCTGCCGGAAGACCTAGTTGGAAGATGAGGCAACGCCCGGGACTAAGGCCCCTGATATGTCTCCAACGTATCTATAATTTTTGATTGTTCCATGCTATTATATTATCTGTTTTGGATGTTTCATATACATTAATATGCTATTTTATATTATTTTTGGGACTAACCTATTAATCTAGAGCCTAGTGCCAGTTTCTGTTTTTCCTTGTTTTTGAGAATTGCAGATAAGGAATATTAAACGGAGTCCAAATGGAATAAAATCTTCGGAATGAATTTTTCTGGACCGGAAGGAAACCAGGAGACATGAGAACGAAGGCAGAAGAGCCACCGTGGGGCCACAAGCCCTAGGGGCGCGCCTAGGGGGGTAGGGCGCTCCCAGCAGGCTTGTGGGCCCATGACAGCTCTCCCAACCCTAATATTCAGCATATAAATTCCCAAATATTCCATCATTATCAAAGGGAGCCACGAAAACACTTTTCCACTACCAGAAGCCTCCGTTCTCGAGAGATCCAATCTTGGAGACTTTTTCGGTAATCTGCTAGAGGGGATTCGATCATGGAGGGCATCGACATCAACTCCATTGCCCCTCCGATGATGCGTGAGTAGTTCATCACAGACCTTCGGGTCCATAGCTAGTAGCTAGATGGCTTCTTCTCTCTCGTCGCTCTTCAATACCGTGTTCTTCATGATCTTCATGGAGATCTATCCGATGTAATACTCTTTTGCGGTGTGTTTGTTGAGATCTGATGAATTGTGGGTTTATGTTCAGATTATCCATGAATATTATTTGAGTCTTTCCTGAATTCTTATATGCATGATTTCATATCTTTGCAAGTGTCTTCGAGTTATTGGTTTGGTTTGGCCAACTAGATTGGTAATTCTTGCAATGGGAGAAGTGCTTAGTTTTGGGTTCAATCTTGCGGTGTTCTCACCCAGTTCCAAAGTAGGGGTAGCGACGCACGTATTGTATTGTTGCCATCAAGGATAACAAGATGGGGTTTTCATCATATTGCTTGAGTTTATCGCTCTACATCATGTTATCTTACCTAATGCGTTCCTCTATTCTTCATGAACTTAATACTCTAGATGCAGGCATGAGTCGGTCGATGTGTGGAGTAATAATAGTAGTAGATGCAGAATCGTTTCGGTCTACTTGACACGGAAGTGATGCCTATATGCCTAATGATTTCCTTGGATATGTTCATAATTATTCACTTTTCTATCAATTGCTCGACGGTAATTTGTTCACCCACCGTAATACTTACTATCATGAGAGACGCCTCTATTGAAACCTATGGCCCCCGGGTCTATTTTCCATCTTATACTTTCAGATCTAAAACAAAAATTCCAAAAATACTTTGCTGCATTATTTTTACCTGTTGTTTTACTTCCTGTTCAAGCAATCTATCTCTATCAGATCTCATCCTTGCAAGTAACCTTAAAGGGATTGACAACCCCTTTATAGCATTGGGTGCAAGAGTTTAATTCTTTGTGTGGGTACACCTATTGGGGACTTGCTTGTATCTCCTACTGGATTGACACCTTGGTTCTCAATAACTAAGGGAAATACTTATCTACTTTGCTGCACCACTTGTTCCTCTTCACGGAAACCAACGCATGCTCGAGAAGTAGCATCCCCCAACAAGGAAATTCTGCCGGGAGGGGGAGAGGCGTGAGGCTGGTGGTGATGGTGCGGCCGACGGTCAGTCCGAGCTCGAGTCGTCGGGCTCCGACTTGACCAATCAAAGACCGGACTGATCGTCATTGTCTTTGCCACTATGCTCCTCATCACTCTCATCCAAGGACAGGCTTTTAGCCCTGCTCAAGCTCTCTTCGCAGGAGCTGAGGCGGATGCCAGAGCGCCCATAAATCTTGATGGAGAGCATATTGGCCTCCGTCATTTTAAAGCGAAGGACATGCCGCACCTAGAGGTTCTAGGCGCGGGCGAAGTCTTCCACCCACGCCTGAGGAACATGACACAGTTTGCTGGATACTCGACGTTTACCCGCGTCGTGTCGTTACAATAACCAGCCACCCGTAGCCATAGGATGGGCGGCTCGTCGCCCTCCATTGCCCTGGCAAAGGGGCGAGGGAGGCGCAGATGGCTCCAAAAGGGACCGGCTAGGTCAAGGACAAAATCCAGCACCATCCCCTCATCGTGGGTCTCCTCAATGGAGAGGCCCGGTGTCAAAGGAGGGGTGGAGCGGCGCTGCGCCTCCCCCGACCTCGACCTCCATGGTGGCCGTGACCCCTCGCGCCTCTTCCACGGCGCGATCTCGAACCACCCTCCGCCTCCACGGCTGAAGCGGAGGCATGATCCCGACGAGAGCTCCTCCTTCGAGCGGAGGACGATGGTCGTCCACGCCCCCTTTTCATGGCTAAAGGCGAGCGCTACCTGAAGATTGAAGAGATGTGGAAGGGTGAACTATGTACGTTTGCACTCGGAAGACGGAGGGAGGATGGATGAGCACTGTACTCGCTACCCCTCGATTTATAGGGGGAAGCGCGGGGACCAGACCTCCCCCACTCCAAAGGACGCCGCCCACCTCCTCCAATAGCGGCGCCCTCGATCACGGGGCAAACAGAAATCGCCTCGTTGCCCCAATCCATGGGGCTGCAATCACGGGCGCCCATTGCTGGCTCCCCGCTATGCATGCGGCGCACTGGCAGAAATGACCTGATGCAATAATTAAAAATTTGAAGGCTGCACCGTGCATATATCCTTGTCCCTCATTCAATGGGCATCATGGCGAAGCACAACAAGTGAAATGATCACAACCGCAAGGCCCTGCCACGCGTGCCCGTACACTGATTGGGCCTAGCCCAACAGTGTCTTGTGATGTGTGTGTCCCAGGCCTGGGGGCTCCTATCGGTGCACTAGATTTTGGGCTCTCTAGTGCCCCTTACTCGTGCACGAGCAATAGTAGCCACCTTGGTAGCAAGGCCCAGTAGGGACTTGCCAAATACCAACATAGGAAAATGAAGACCACTGGCAAGGTCTTGCCGGGAGGGCTATTGAACCCCCAGGCAAAGCAAGGCCCCAACAAAGCAAGGCCTCGGCAAGGCAAAGCCCCGCCAGCGCACGGGCCAAGTGTCGATCCACTTGGATGCATGTCATGGCGTCGACGCCGGAGGGGGCTAAGCGGCGCAGATGGGATGGGCTCCCGTCCTGTCCCACTGACGGATAGAGATGCCTGACAGTGCATTAAATGCGCATGTCCAACTCCATCGGTGTTAGGTATGATAGGACCGTAGCTCTGTACACCCTGTGTACACACTATACGCCATTGTTGGGATCCCCTTTAGAGTATAAAAGGAGGCCCAGGGCGATACGGTAGAGGACTTTGGACTTTGCAACTTTTGGGACCTTCTAGCTCACGTATGTGGTGGCTGCTCATAGCGCCCCTGTAGCTAGAACCCTAAGAACACTCTCAATACAACCAAGCAGGAGTAGGGTTTTACGCATTCTTGCGGCCTGAACCTGGGTAAAGATCCACGTGTGCTGTTCATCAGACCGGCTCTTTGTGCGAGCCTTCCCCCCGCTGAACCGAAAGGGGTCCCTATGTTTCCATAGGTATTCGTTGCCACGACACCTTGCGTTTCTAGTTCTGCCGCATTCCCTTCTTTCTCGGGGTGGCGGTGTCTTCATCTTCAGAGTCAACCCCTGCCCCAGCGTCTTCGCCAGGGAGTCTCCTCCCTTATTCAGCCAGAGCACATTTGTCTGCCAGAGCATAAAGCACGGCAACATCCTTGCCCTGTTCATCGCCAGCTCTTCCTACATCTTGCGGTTGTGCACCTTCTGATGGAACGTGCTATTAACAACAGGATGATGAACGTCTGGTATGTTGTGTTGCACGCGGCTGAACCTTTGGATGTACTTGCACAAAGTTTCGCCCTCCTTCTGAGGGACGATGTGCAAGTAGCTTTCTTGACTAGGAGCTTGGTGGCCTCCGGTAAAAGCGCCAACAAACTCATGGCACAAGTCTACCCAGGAGGCGATGGAATGCATCAACCACGACCTGATGTTGGGCTTGAGCACAAACGAGAAGTAGTTGGCTAGTATCTTGTCATCACCACCCCCAACAGCTTGCACTGCAATGGTGTAGATGCTCAGGAACTCCGACGGGCGAGTCTTGCCGTCATACTTCTCCGGGACCTCTGGCTTGAACATGCGGGAGTTAGGCCACTCGACTTGCCGCAGCTCACGGGTAAGTGCTAGACAACCCACCTCGTATGGTAGGCTGACATGATACCTTGGCACAGACTTGTCTACAGTGGGCCCCGCGCGCCTATGAGATTGAAGGCGCGCTTCCCTCCGCCACTCGATTGTAGTTCGAGCGTCTTCCTTGCGCCGTTCTCGAAGAACTTGACGCTGGCCATTGCATGTCCCTGGATCCGACGACACCATCGAGTAACCATCATAAGCATCGGTCCGTCGAGTCGGTGACCGGCGTTGCTGTTGTGGAGGAGAGTGCACCGAGGTTGCACCACCTCCGGCCTTCTCACTACTGGCGTGAGCCGGCTCGGTGGACCGAAACATATCTATGAGGCTGAGGAGGCTCTGAATGGTGGCTCTCCATTCGTCGAGCTTCTTCGCAACAGGAGGAAAGATTAGGAGTAGTTGTGCCCATGCCATCACTTCTTCCGACGTGGTCGGCAACGAACGGCACAAGGAACGCAGGGTGCTCTGACTTCTAACTGTGTTAGAAGGAGCACCGTCGCGGTTCCGCGATGGCACGCCACTCCCACTAGCATGCTAGCGAGCATGCTTGTCCTGCGCACATTGGTAGTGATGTGCAGGAGCTTTCGCATCGGGACGTTGAGAACTACGGGCGCTCTGGCGTGGCTCTTTTCACGCGCCCTAGGAAGGTCGCGGCGTAGGCGTTGGCATGGGTGCTCTGGAAGATACCCTTCCGCCCCCGGAGTTCACATTACCTCCTGCAGGAGGTACAACTCCGTCCTGAGACCCAGTGGCGCGGGGCTTCCCGCCGCCGCCATGGTCGTCTCCGCGGCGGGTGTCACCGCTTGCTTGGCCTTGTTCAGCAGAGCATCGCGGAAGTTCTGAACCTCCGCATTGTCCTCCACCATCGTCTACGTCGTCGCCTAGCTGTGTGAATGGGAAAGCGAATGCGGATGGGCCAACCGCCGTTAGGCCCTTCTTCTTGGGGGCCATGGCAATGATGAGTATGAAGGAACTTGCACGCTTATCACCAGAACAGGTTCACACAACCTATCCCCCTACCTGGCATGCCAAAGATGTCGTGGGGAATGATCACGTATGGGATCGGAGGGACCCCTTTTGGTTCGGCGTGGGAGAAGGCTCGCACAAAGAGCAGGTCTGATAAACAACACATGGGGATTTACCCAGGATCGGGACGCAAGGATGGGTAAAACCATACTCCTGCTTGGTTATATTGAGAGTGTTCTTAGGGTTCTATCTACAGGAGCGCTATGAGCAGCTGCCATGCGTGTGAGCTACAAGGTCTAAAGACTAGAAGTCCAAAAAAAGTCCTCTACCGTATCACCCTGGGCCTCCTTTTATACTCTGAAGGGGATCCCAATAGTGGTGTACATTGCGTACATGGGGTGTACAAAGCTACAGTGCTATCATACCTAACACCGACGAAGTAGGACAGGCGCATTTAATGCATCGTTAGGCATCTCTGTCTGTCTGCGGGACGGGACGGGGGCCCGTCCCATCGGCACCGCTTAGCCCCCTCCATCGCCGATGCTGCAAAACGTGCCTAGGCAAGGCGACACCTGGCATGTGCACTGGCAGGGCCTTGCCGGGGCTTCACCTTGTTGGGTCTTGCTGGGGCTTTGTCTTGGCTTGAGGGTTTGATGGCCCTTCCGGCAAGGTCTTGTTGGGGTCTTGATTCTTTTGTGCTTGTACCTGGCAAGTTTGTGCTGGGCCTCGTCGCCAGGGTAGCTACTACTGCCCGTGCATGAGTAAGGGGCACTGGAGAGCCCAAAACTCTAGTGCACTGACAAAAACCCTCATGACCAAGGTCCAAGAGGATATTATCATGTTGCAAGATCAGATGAATGCTGAGTCGGAGCGTTTGAGGACAGGGGCCCTCCGCATTAATCTGGACCAGCATGCTTCAAAGGCAGTTCTACAGAGGAGGACCCAAGTCCGCCTCCCGATACATGTTGAGCCCCAAAACCTCTTTAACACCCCCGGGGCAGAACCAAATGCGCCACTGGCCTTAACACGGGCCACGGAGGCACCGCGGCAGACAGACCTGCCCCGGAGGGATCAGACCCCGCCGTGGCACCTCATGACACTGTCGGGTCATTATTCTAACCCAATGGATAACATGGTGGTGGCAGCTGCTAGGCTTAATGTGGTCCCTCTTACGGAGGGGACATCGTTTTTTGAAGAGGCACGAAACTCTATCGAGTTGTTACAAACAATGGTGGCTCAACAGGAGAAGTATGCCTAAAGCCGGAGCCGAGTGCATTCAACCCCCATCCTGAGCTGTAGCTACAGCCAACACATAGAGTCGCCAGCGGTCTCCAGCAGTGAGCGACGACGCAACCTGCCCCATGATGGCCCACCCAGTGCCAACACCCAAGACATTGTGGATAGAGGCAGAGCCCATCAGTGAGGGATGTTAGTGACAAATTACTCGGAGATTCTTGAGCCGTCTCCGGTGACCCCATCAACCTCGGTGGGAGCCAGAGTTTCATCTAGGGGTGTTGGTGTGCCTTGCTTGACAACAACGTTACATAACGAGCGTTTGCCTAAGGACTTTAAAGGGCAATGCAAGGTGCCTAATCACACGACTGATCTACCCCTAAAGGCCTGGGTAGAGAGCTATGAGCTTGCCATGGAGATGTTGGACGTTAGTGAGACGGTTTGCGCAAAGTACTTCATCATGTTGTCGGAAGGACCAGCTCGAAAATGGTTAAAGGGTCTGCCTCCCAATACCATTGTGTCTTGGGCCGAGTTCAAGGCGCGTTTTATCAAGAACTCTCGGGGAACATGCAAGCAGCCTATGACAATTGTTGATGTTGATCATTGTGTGCATCATGAAGATGAGTCGACCCATCATTGGGTCCGACAGGTTTCGACTGATATCCACTCATATGAGAATATCTCGGCGTCTCATGTAGTTCTAATTTTAGAGAAAAACTATCACTTCTTACCCCTTAAGAAAAAACTTGGGCGGCTAAAGCGTTCCTGTCAGGACATGGATGAGCTCATGTCGTGTCTCACCAACTATGTAGATTCAGATACTACTAAGGACCCAGGGTCTGACGAGGAGAAATCAACTAAGGACAAGAAAAACGACGGTGGCGAGGGCCAGCAGCAGAATGGGCAGGAAATAACAACCCTGGTAATGGTGGTAAGAGAAAGAACCCGGATGGCGGGTCAGATCTGGTAGCCAACACCGGTACTAGAAATAACCATTCTAAGGGAAACAGTAAGCTACCTTTCAATAAGGCTAAGGCTCCCTTTAACATGGAGGAGATGCTCAATAAGCCCTACCCGGAGCATAGTCAACCCCACAGGCCGTCCGGTCACGCTTGGAGGGATTGTTATATCATGCGGTAGTTCTAGAATTATAGCCTTAATCAGCATCATGGTGGCGCAATGGGTCGTCTGGCGGGTCAGGATTTGGTGTTGGCGGCTCAAGTTCAGGTTATCAAGGGCAAGGCAATCAAGCTGGTCACCATCAGTAGCCTAGCAACGATGGTCAATGGCAGAACAATCTGTCAGGGTATCAGAGTAACCCGAAGCAGCTTAGTGGAGGATAGTACCATGTTTTCACCACAAGTTTGGATACATGAGATGAGAATTTACATAAGAGGGCGGTTCACACTGCTATGCCGGCTCTTCCATGATATTTAAAGTGGTCTGAACATACGATATCAGGGAGCAGGGAGGATCACCCGCCGTAGGTTGATAACACGGGACACTTAGAACTCGTGGTGGAACCTCAGGTGGGAAGCTACAAATTCACAAAGGTACTGATGGACGGTGGCAGCAGCATCAACATCTTGAACTATGACACCTTTCGCCGGATGGAATTGATCGACAAGGCTCTTAAGCCGTCGTCCACAGTGTTGCATGGTGTTGTGCCGGGCAAGTCTACTTATCCAGTGGGAAAGATTTATCTTGAGCTAGCCTTTGGTGATGAATACAATTATAGTGTGGAAACCTTCTGGTTCGAGGTGGTCAAAATTAAGAGTCCATATCATGCCCTGTTTGGGCAGCCGACTTTCGCTAAGTTCATGGCCAGGCCTTGTTATGTCTACTTGCAACTGAAGATGCTGGATCTGAAAGAGAAGATCACGGTGCAAGGTGATCGAAAGATAGCTCTTCAGTGTGAGGAGGGCGATGCTGCGTATGCAGAGTCAAGTTATGCTGAGGCAGAGCTCAAGTTTTATATAGATAATGTGGACCTGACAGATATGACTCCATTGAAGAAGCCCGGTATAGAATCCGAGCCACCCCTAAAGTTTGTGGCGGAAGATACCAAACTGGTGGATTTCACTGACGGCGACTCATCGAAGTAGTTCACAATTGGGGCTAATACGGACCCCGCATAGGAAAGCGCGCTCAGTGAATTTATCCGTGAGAATCGAGACATCTTCGCATGGAATCCCTCTGACATGGTGGGTGTACCGAGAGAATTCGCTGAGCACCATCTTAATGTGGATCCTAATTTTAAGCCGAACAAGCAATTTCTTCGACGTTTCAATGAGGAGCGGCGCAAAGCTATTGGGGGAGAGATAGCCCGACTCTTTGCAGCAGGGTTTATCGTGGAAATTTTTCACCCGGACTGGTTAGCCAAACCAATGCTCGTTCCCAAGAAGAATGGCACTTGGCACATGTGTGTGTATTACACAGATCTTAATAAGGCTTGTCTGGTTGATCCGTTTGCTCTTCCTCGCATTGACCAGATCATTGACGCCACGACGGGTTGTGAGAGTTTGTGTTTCCTGGATGCTTATTCGGGTTACCATTAGATCAAGATGGAAGTCAAATACCAAGAGAAGACGTCTTTCATCACACCTTTTGGGGCTTTCTGCTATGTGTCCATGCCTTTGGGACATAAGAGTGCACAGGCGATTTATCAACGTTATGTACAGAACTGCCTTCATAGTCAGATTGGTCACAATGTTCCTTCTTATGTGCATGATATTGTGGTCAAGTCAAGGAAGAAGGATACTTTGCTTGATGATTTGAAGGATACTTTTGATAATCTGTGGGTATACAAGATGATGCTTAACCCATCCAAATGTGTTTTTGGTATGTCTGTAGGCAAGCTCTTGGGTTTTCTGGTCTCATAAAGGGGGATTGAATCTAACCCGAATAAAATCAAGGCCATCACCTCATTGTCTAAGCCAGCGTGCATTAATGATGTCCAGTGCCTGGTAGGTCGTATCGCTGCTTTAAGCCAGTTCATAAGCCACCTTGGCGAGAAGGCCATTCCCTTATATCAGATGATGAAAAAGACAGATGATTTTGTCTGGAGTGATACTGCCGATGAGGCATTTGAAGCGCTCAAAAAAATTAGTTGAGCCACTGGTTCTGGACGCCCATGCGGAGAAAGAGCCGTTACTATTATATGTGGCAGCTAACAACAGTGCTGTCAGTGCCGCAATGGTTGTGGAGCGCAAAGAAGCAGGAAAGGAATATCCGGTTCAAAGGCCGGTTTACTATGTCAATGAGGTGTTGATAGAGTCCAAGCAGAGGTTCCCGCATTAGCAAAAGCTAATATATGGGGTGTTCATGGGGAATCGCAAGCTGAAGCATTATTTCCTTGAACATCCAATCACGATGGCCAGCTCTGCGCCTTTAGGTGATATCACTCAAAACAGACAGGCCACCGGCAGGATTGCAAAGTGGGCACTGGAGCTTGGCCCTCTTAATTTGAAGTATGTGCCTCGGACGGCTGTCAAATCTCAAGCCTTGGTGGATTTCATCAATGACTAGACGGAGAGCCAGGTGCGTGAGGAAAAGCCGGATAATACATACTGGACAATCCACTTTGATGGATCCATGCAATTGGAAGGCTCGGGGGCTGGCGTGGTTCTAACTTCCCCTCGAGGTGATAAGTTTTGTCAAGTGTTAAGGCTAATGTTTCCTTGTACTAACAATGCAGATGAATATGAGGCCTTGCTTCATGGTCTCCGTGTGGCTAAGTATATGAATCTAAGTTGGGTCAGATGTTTGGGCGATTCAGACCTGGTAGCTCAGCAAGTGTCTGGCACGTGGGACTCTAAGGACACACGTATGGCGGCTTGATACGTATCCAACGTATCTATAATTTATGACGTATTCATGCCATGTTTACAATAATTCTATATGATTTTGGTATGATTTTATTAGAACTAACCCGGACTAACACTGTTTTAAATAGAACTACCGTGGTGTCATTTTTTGTGCAGAAATAAAAGTTCTCGGAATGGGCTGAAAATTTAGTATGCTTTTTTGTGGACCAAAAGAGACCCCCGAAGGATTGGAGCTGGGCCATAAGAGCCACGAGGAGGCGGAAAACCTGCCAGGTGCGACCACCCCCTGGCTGCGCCTAGCAGGCCTGCCACCACCTCGTGGCACCCCTTGACATGAAATCGATGCAAAAAATTCCTATAAATACAGAAACCTCCGAAAAGAAACCAATTGGGAGTTCCGCCGCCACAAGCCTCCAGAGCCACGAAAAACCATCCGGGAGCCCGTTCCGGCACCCTGCCGAAGGGGGAAACCATCACCAGAGGCCATCTTCATCATCCCAGCAGTCTCGATGACAAGGAGGGAGTAGTTCACCCTCGGGACTGAGGGTATGTACTAGTAGCTATGTGTTTGATCTCTCTCTCTCTCTCGTGTTCTTGAGATGGCACGATCTTGATGTACCGCGAGCTTTATTGATATAGATGAATCATATGGAGTTTCCCCCTCTCTATCTTGTTGTGATGAATTGAGTTTTCCCTTTGAAGTATTCTTATCGGATTGAGTCTTTAAGGATTTGAGAACACTTTATGTATGTCTTGCGATGGGATATCCGTGGTGACAATGGAATGTTCTATTGATCCACTTGATGTATGTTTTGGTGATCAACTTGCGGGTTCCGTGACCTTGGGAATCTATGCATAAGGGTTGGCACACTTTTTTTCTTGACTTTCCGGTAGAAACTTTGGGGCACTCTTTGAAGTTCTTTGTGTTGGATTGCACATGATGAATCTGAAATTATGTGATGCATATCGTATAATCAAGCCCATGGGTACTTGTGGTGACATTGGAGTATCTATGTGACATTAGGGTTTTGATTGATGTGTATATTAAGGTGTTATTTTAGTACAAACTCTAGGTCTGTTTGTGACACTTATAGGGATAGCTCATAAGATTGATCGGAAAAGATAACTTTGAGGTCGTTTCTTACCCTACAATAATTTCTTCGTTAGTTCTCCGCTATTTGTGACTTTGCAGTGAACTCTTTGTCGCACGAGAGGTATTTACATATGATTCAACTATGTCAGTATTGTTGATACAAATTGCACTAGTGAAAGTATGAACCTTAGGCCTTGTTTTCAGGCATTGCAATATAATTTTTTCTCACTTTTGTTAATTGCTACCTTTCTATTTTTATATTTTCACTTTATAAAAACCTATATCTATCATCCACATTGCACTTGTATCACCATCTCTTTGCCGAACTAGTGCACCTATACAATTTACCATTGTATTTGGTTGCATCGTTGTTTGAGAGAGACCATCTTCATCCGACAGATCCCACGGATTGATAAACCTTAGGTCATCCACTTGAGGGAAAATTGCCGCTGTCCTACAAAAATTTGCGCTTGGAGCCCCAACACGAGTCTACAAGAAAAAGGCGTTGTGTAGTAGACATCAAGCTCTTTTCTGGCACCGTTGCTGGGGAGATGAGTGATTGAAGGTATATATTTAGATCTTGCAATCAAATCTTTTAGTTTCTTGTTTTTTCACTAGTTTTTTATAAAGAAAACTACAAAACAATGTAATTGACGTTGCCTCATATGCTTCATCTTTTTAATGTCTTTCGTGAAAATGATGGAAAGGAAAATTGTGCTCAGGTGTTCAAAGAAGAAGTTATTAAAATGTTTGGCACTAAATATTTGTGTGATGATCATGATTGCAAAGTAGTTAGTATGAATTCTCTGAATATTCATGATGGTAATGATATGCAAATCCACAAGCTTGGGGAGGCTATGTTTGTTGAAGAAGATATTTTTATTCCCCCAAGTTTTGATGAGCAAAACTATTACGATTATGGCATGCATCCTATATATGATGATTATTGTGGTGACATGTATGCTATAAAGAATAATGATAACCATGAGACTTTTAATCATGATTTTAATTTTCAATTGGATTATGCTTCACATGATAGTTATTTTGTTGAGTTTGCTCCCACTGCTATTGATGAGAATAATTTTTCTTGCGTGGAGAGTAGTAAAAATTTCTATGCCTGTAGATCATGAAAATAATGCTTTATGTTCTGGTTATGTTGTGAAATTCCTTCATGATGCTACTTAAAATTATTATGAGGGAGGAACATATGCTTGTAGGAATTGCAATAATATTAAGTTTCCTCTCTATGTGTTTAAATTTTTAAAGATGTGCTTGTTTTGCCTTCCTATGCAAGTTGATTATTGTTCCCACGAATTGTTTGATCACAAAATACCTATGCATATGAAGTGGGTTAGACTTAAATGTGCTTTTAATGCGATTCATGATGCTCTTTTGCATATCTCAAGTATTATGCTATGTGAGCATCATTGAAATTATCATGCCTAGCTAAAAGGCATTAAAGAAAAGTGCTTGTTGGGAGACAACCCAACAATTTTACCTTATGTTTTTGTGTGTTCACATGATTAATATACTGTAGTAATCATGTTTCGTGTCCTTTATTTCAATAAAGTGCCAAGTAAATCCTTTGTGATAGTGTGGATATTTGCTTGTTTGATCGTGTGCGAAAACAGAAAGTTTTGCGTCCACTATATAATTTATCTGATTTTAGTGGAGCGTCAAACAATTCAGAAATTTTTAAAAAACATTTATATGAAAATTACTTGAGTTGTCCTAGTTGTTCTTAATTTTTAGAGTTAGGGAATTATGGTGATCATACAGATCTTCACAGACTATTCTGTTTTTGACAGATTGTGTTTTGCATGCATAGTTTGCTTGTTTCAAGTGTTCCTATAGCTTATATTGAGTACTATAAATTGTGGGAATTATTTAATACAGTATATATCATGTGGGAATAATTATTAATCTTGTATTGATAGTACTTAAGTGAATGATTTATCTTTACTACACTAACCCTTCTCACAAAGTTCCGTTAAGTTTTGTGTGATTGAAGTTTTCAAGTTTTGGGTGAGACACCGATATGAGGAGAATAAGGCATGACGATAAACTAAGCTTGGGGATTCCCAAGGCACCCCCAAGGTAATATTCAAGGAAGACTCAAGCGTCTAAGCTTGGGGATGACCCGAAAGGCATCCCCTCTTTCGTCTTCAACACTATCAGTATATATTACTTAGAGCTATATTTTTGTTCATAACATAATATGAGTTTTTCTTGGAGCATCATTTTATTTTGTTTTTATCTGTTAGGTTTTATTTATAATCTTTTTTTCAAAAATAAGTTCCAAGAATTGCCTTTAGGATGCTTGAATTGCATGTTCGATGTGTGTTGTGTAAAAACAGAGACTTATGTTGTAGTGTTTGAATTTTCATATTTTTCTGGAACGTGAAAAGTTTCTGAAATTTTTACAAAGTGTTTAACATGAATTACTTAGCATGTAATAAATTTTCATAATTTTTGAGTTCCATAAGTATACTGTTTTCATAAATTTCTACAAACTGTTCTGTTTGGACAGATTGCTGTCATAGTTTTGTTATCTACTTATCTTATAGTTTCCATAGCCTATATTGGTAAATGTAAATTGTGGAAATGATAGTATATAGTACCTAATGTTTGAAAATTATTGTGCAACTTGTGTTGGCAGTACATAAGAAGTTGATTTATTATTATGTGTACTAACCTATCTCACGAGTTCTTTTCGAGTTTTGTGTAGATGAAGTTTTTGAGAATAGGTGAAACCATGATATAAGAGGAATGAACGAGATAAAAAAAGCTCAAGATTGGGGATTCCCAAGGCACCCCAAGTAAATATGTCAAGAACTCTCAAGTATCTAATCTTGGGGGTGTCCTATAGTATCTAAGCTTGGGGATGCTACACATCCCACCTCTCTTCATCAACAATTATGGTTAGCCTATGTTGAGCCTAAATTTTTATTCGTTCACATGATGCGTGCTATTATTGGAGTGATATTTTTGTTTTGCTTGTTGTTTAAATAGAATACTCATATATGAAAATATTTATTGAGATAGGGAGAGAAAGTCCTCACATAGCTACTTAATTGTTTCACTACTCATTGATCTTCACTTATATGTTTTGGAGTAGTTTTGTCATTTACTCCTTGCTTCACTTATATCCTATGAGTAAATGGTTGAATGAATTGAATATCATAAATCTGAAATTATATATGTTTTATATGATTATCCCATGGGGAGTAATGACTTCACATGTAAGAAGTATAGGTGGTAAAATTTATTGAAAGTTAGCAAACACCGCATTGGTCACTTGAACCATTCATGAAAGAATATTGAAGGAAGAGAGATTTAACATATAAATATACTATCTTGGACATCTTCCATGATTGTGAATACCCATTAATTATTTTCAAACATGAGAAAATTAGTTGAAGTTGCACAAGGAAGAAAACGTAATGAGTTATGCTTGGGTATATTTGTATAGAAGTTATATTGTTATGGATCCTCCAACATGTGGTGCTTGCTTCCACCTCATACTAGAAAAAACTTCCGCACCAAGTAGAAATACTACTTGTGCATCAAAACACCCTTAAACACAAAGTTGTTCCATATGAGTGCACCAGGCCTACCTATATGCGCTATTCACCTGCCATTCCAAGTAAATTTGCATGTGACAAACTATAAACAATCAAATAATATTATGTTTTATATGCCCGAATTGCTCATATAGTAACCCGGGGCTGTCAGTATCTTCCATGCTAGGTGGGTCATTCTCATGATATGTGTTGATTCACTATCATTCACGAGAAAGTGGCTGGTAATAGGGATTCCCAATCCCGAAATCAAAGGAAAAAATGCAAATAATTAAACAAACTCCCCTAGGAATGTTGTTGGTATGGATGGTACCCGTGGATTCGGCTCGCCGTGGAGTATGATTGATTGGTTGAGGGGGAGTAAAAAATTTACCATTCTATTTGGAACCGCCTATAATGTATCTAGATTGGAAGATACTAAGATCTCTCGGTTGTTATGGTGACAATCAAAGCATACCGCTCAAAATTATTATCCATCTTTGTTTTAAAAGCTCGAGCTCTAGCACCTCTGAAAATCAATGCTTCCCTCTGCAAAGGGCCTATCTTTTACTTTCAAGTACTTAACTTTATGCAAGAGTCATGGTGATCTTCACCACTTCCTATATTTCACATTTTTCTCTTGGCAAGCGTCATGTGTTGGGGAAAGATCCAAGCATATATGGTCATTCAAATATATTTTGTCATGTATTATTATTATTGACAATTATCTATATGATAAATAAGTTGGGAGGCAAAACTTTAAGCCCCTACCTTTCTTTGTGTTCGACGGATGCCATTTTCTCTAAAAATATGCTTTGAGTGTTAGCAATATATGATAGTTGAGTATGTGGAATTTGCTAAATCAAAGCTCTTACATAGACCCTTCCTAAAATAAGATGAATTGCAATTGTTTGGTGACTGAAAGCATAGTTTGTTAGTCTATACTTTAACATGTGGATAGCTTGTTATTTAATCATGAGAAGGTTTATGAGATGAGCTACTGCTTATGATATATAATGATGCTAGAAAAGGTGTTTGGAATTATCATTGATCAAACTTGTGCACTTGCTAGCATTCACACTTCATAAATTATTTCTTTTATCATTTACCTACTCGAGGACGAGCAGGAATTAAGCTTGGGATGCTGATACGTCTCCAACGTATCTATAATTTATGAAGTATTCATGCCATTTTTATAATAATTCTATATGATTTTGGTATGATTTTATTAGAACTAACCCAAACTGACGCTGTTTTCAGCAGAACTATCATGGTGTCGTTTTTTGTGTAGAAATAAAAGTTCTCACAATGGGCTGAAAATTTAGTATGATTTTTTGTGGACCAAAAGAGACCCTCGGAGCATTGGAGCTGGGCCAGAAGATACACGAGGATGTGGCAATCCTGCTAGGCACGCGCCCCCCTGGCCGTGCCAAGCAGGTTTGCCTCCGCCTCGTGGCACTCCTTGACTTGAGATTGACGCCAAAAATTCCTATAAATATACAAATCTCTGGAAAAAATCAATCAGAAGTTCCGCCGCCGCAAGCCTCCAAAGATACGAAAAACCAATCGGGAGCCAGTTTCGGCACCCTGTGGAGGGGGAAACCATCACCGGAGGCCATCTTCATCATCCTAGCGGTCTCCATGATGAGGAGGGAGTATTTCACCCTTGGGGCTGAGGGTATGTACCAGTAGCTATGTGTTTGATGTCTCTCTCTCTATCTCGTGTTCTTGAGATGGCACGATCTTGATGTACCACGAGCTTTATTGATATAGATGAATCATATGGAGTTTTCCCCTCTCTATCTTGTTGTGATTAATTGAGTTTTCCCTTTGAAGTTTTCTTATCAGATTGAGTCTTCTTGTATTTGAGAACACTTGATGTATTTCTTGTGATGGGATATCTGTGGTGAAAATGGGTCGTTCTATTGATCCACTTGATGTATGTTTTGGTGATCAACTTGCGTGTTCTGTGACCTTGGGAATCTATGCATAAGGGTTGGCACACGTTTTTGTCTTGACTTTCCGGTAGAAACTTTGGGGCACGCTTTGAAGTTCTTTGTGTTGGATTGAACATGATGAATCTTAAATTATGTGATGCATATCGTATAATCAATCCCATGGGTACTTGTGGTGACATTGGAGTATCTAGGTGACATTAGGGTTTTGGTTGATGTGTATCTTAAGGTGTTATTTTAGTACGAATTCTAGGGCTGTTTGTGACACTTATAGGGATAGCTCATAAGATTGATCGGAAAAGATAACTTTGAGGTGGTTTCGTACCCTACAATAATTTCTTCATTTGGTCTCCGCTATTTGTGACTTTGGAGTGAACTCTTTGTCGCACGAGAGGTATTTACATATGATTCAACTATGTCAATATTGTTGAGAGAAACTGCACTAGTGAAAGTATGAACCCTAGGCCTTGTTTTCAAGCATTGCAATACCGTTTTTGCTCACTTTTGTTACTTGCTACCTTGCTGTTTTTATATTATCATATTATGAAAACCTATATCTATCATCCACATTGCACTTGTATCACCATCTCTTTGCCAAACTAGTGCACCTATACAATTTACCATTGTATTGGGTGTGTTGGGGACACAAGAGTCTCTTTGTTATTTGGTTGTAGGGTTGTTTTAGAGAGACCTTCTTCATCCAACACCTCCCACGGATTGATAAACCTTAGGTCATCCACTTGAGGGAAAATTGTCGTTGTCCTACAAAACTCTGTGCTTGGAGGCCCAACATGAGTCTACAAGAAGAAGGTTGTGTAGTAGACATCACGGCTTATTGCTAGGCACTTGATATTGTTGCGAGTCACTTCAAAGGGTATCAGGTGGATCATATCGATCGTCATAAGAACGAGGCGGTTGGCGCTTTATCAAGACTGGGGTCCCAACGCAAGTCGGTGCCATGAAATGTATCCTGGATGTTTTGCATAACCTGTCGGTCAAGTTAACTTCTCAGGAGGATCTTGTTGTGCTTGACCCGGAGGGACAATTGGTGGCGACTCTCCATGCTATCCCTGATTGGACGTTTCCATATCTGGCATATTTGACTCGCGGCGAGATACCTGAGGACGAGACCTTGGCACGAAAGATCATGAGGCGGTCCAAGTCCATGACTATCGTCAATGGCGAGTTGCATCGGTGTAGTGTGACTGGTGTTTTTCAGTGTTGCGTTTCTCCTGAAGAGGGCAAGGAAATTTTACATGAGATACACTCCAGTGATTGTGGTCATCACGCCAGCTCAAAGACCTTGGTGGCCAAGGCTTACCGGCACGGTTTCTTCTGGTTGACGGCTCATAAAGATGTAGAGGACATAGTTGCCAAGTGCCGTGGCTGTTAGAAATTTGGACGCCGCGCCCATGTACCGGCTCAGGAGCTGTGCATGATTCCTATTACCTGGCCGTTTGAGGTATGGGGGCATGATATGGTTGGGCCCTTTAAGAGGTCCAAGAATAAGAAGACCCACCTTTTGGTGGCAGTTGACAAGTTTACCAAGTTGGTCGAGGCAGAGCTAGTCAGCAAGTGCGATGTGACCACAACAGTTCAATTTGTCAAGAAGTTGATCTTTCGTTTTGGTTACGGTCATAGTATAATTACTAACAATGGTACAAATCTATCCAAGGGGTCCATGAAGGCAGTTTGTCAAAGTGAACATATTCGGCTTGATGTATCAGCCGTGGCTCATCCTCAGTCCAATGGGCAAGCAGAACGTGCAAACCAAGAGATTTTGAGAGGTATTAAACCTCGGCTTATGGTCCCTTTGGAGATAACGCTGGGTTGTTGGGAGGAGGAGTTGGCTTCAGTTCTTTGGAGTATCAGAACCACCCCAACAGGTCTACAAGCTATACGCCTTTCTTCATGGTTTATGGTGTGGAAGTTGTCCTCCCAAGTGATATCCGCCATGACTCACCCAGAGTGGCGGCTTATGTTGAAACTGTAAACAAGACGACGCGTCATGATGCGTAGATGCTTTGGATGAGGAGCGAGATCTTGCAGCAGCACAATCAACAATTTATCAGCAAGACCTGTACTATCATAGCGGCAGAGTCAAGACCTGGACGTTCCAAGAAGGCGACCTAGTGTTATGTTTGATTTAATACCAGAAAAATATGCACAATTATCCCCTTCTTGGGAAGGACCTTTCATGGTCTGCAAGAATCTCCACAATGGGTCATACTACCTCATCGATGTACTAGAGAGCGACGAGTCATGCACTTGTGGACAAGAGACCAATAGTCCGTGGAATATTGCTCATCTTCGGCCTTACTATACTTGAGTCATTGGCTTTTATCAATATACATACATATGTCATTGTATATACATTTTTCATATAATAAAGTGGGATGCCCATAATCCCGAGCCTGTGCCATTTTTCGTGCAACAAGATTGTGCAAAAGATTTGATAATTAAACAAGTCACTTGGGGGCTCCCAACCCACTAGGTTTAGCTTTCGTACCCTCTTGAACGGCTTTCAAGCCATATTCGAGTTAAACCTCCCTGTTTGCAACTTTCCACTCCACCATGTGACCCGCCAAACTATTATCAGTTAGTCTCTCAATAAAGACCATGAACTGTTCAATGATCTTGACAGCCAATCTTGCAATGAGACCCTGTACCGATTAAGGTTAAAACGACGACGTTAGTCATGAGAGGGACGGCTTACAGAAAGCTAGGATAAACTCACCTTTCTGTTGTGGTCTCTTCGGCATGTGGCCCATTCATACTCTTAGACAGTCAATCTTTTTAAAGACCCTAAATTGTTTAAGGTTAAAATGAAAAATTTATGTCACATGAGAGCCGGCTTATGGGTTTTGGGGGTACTCATGCCGTGATGTAGTCTCTCCGCTATATGGCTCGTCGTACTCTTAACAATCAATCTTTTTAAAGATCATGAAGTAGTTAAGGTTAAAATGATGAATATGTGGCATGTGAGAGCCGGCATATGAGTTTGGGCAGTCATGCCTAAGTTTTTGAAAAATAAACCTTGAGTTTTGAGAAATATTATAAATAAGAGTTAACCTCTCTGGGTTGTGCCTTCAAAGCCTCCTTAACAATAATAGAGAATATATTTTCTATCTTTTTATTTTGCAGGTCTTGTCTTTTGTGATAAACTGCTACTAAGTGTCAAGAAAGATGATCATATCCAGACTAAAGGAAGGATGGATAAGTTTATAAAGCTATTCAAATTCCAAAATGTGCACGAAGGCACGACAAAGGCAATCGGTTTTAACTACCTTCTATTACAAGGCTATCAAGGAGCCCAAAATCTGCAGACTTAAAGGTTTTTGCATCAAATTTTAACCCGACATGTCAAACAGGGCCGGGTTACCTTCATATGGAGCTAGCTCTTTGTTTAACTCGCTGTCAGGTCATCCTGCGCCGGGTCTTCGGGGTACTAGATCTGAAGGTTGTCCACATCCTAGTTGCAGTTTGTTAAAGCTTCAAATTCGACTTCGTCATGCAAGATGGGACATGGGTCAACATCAGGAGCAAAGAGGTGCTTACGACGTTGAGGGATCAAGCTTCTTGCTTCGAAAGTGGGCCCTTGAACTCATTTGTTCTCTTCAGAATAAGCCGCCTGATAGGATGACATGTCAGCTTCTGCGGCTAGCCGGCTTGCCAATATGCGAGACGCCTTCATGCAGAAGACGTAGTCTTCTTGAGTGAACTGCGAGCCGTCGTCTTTAAGTTGAGGGAAGACATCCATCATCTCGGCTGGGTTAAGCTGCGGTGCTTAAGCCAGTGACTGGCTCAAGGGAGCCATTACATCTCTTCTATCTGCTTTGGGATGGTGGAGATGGTTTCTAGCACACCTTTCATGAACTTCGGCACGCCTCTCTCAGTCATCACAGATTTAGTGGTGCAATGGGATCTGGCATACAACTGCTTAGTAAGAGAATATAAAGCCTTCAGCTTTAGCAGACTATTATAGGAAAGTTGGCAACGTCGTTCACCTGCAGGCAAGACAAATTTTATAAGCCGCCTGAGTCAAATTTGGTAAACCGCCTGAAAGTTGGCCAAGGGCGGAGAGTTTTCTTTTTGCAAGTAATTTTGATAGTTAACAAAGACTTACCAAATACAACTGCAATCATCTAGGATATATGGCTTTTCGGAATGTTCAACTCTTCTGCGATGGGTTACAATTGACCCTTGGCGTCTTCTGCCCGTTTAATTCAGGCATCTCGTTCAGTCTCAGTAGTTTGCATATAAGCCTTCAAGTCTGCCTTAACCTTCTCGAGGTCTATGGAGGAGAGCCGCCATTTTTCTTCGGCTTCAGCCCGGGCATTTTGTTGTAAGGTCAGATCTTTGCTTAGGCCAGCCAAGCTAGATCGACCCTGTTGCGTGTAAGGATTCCTGCATAGTAATCAAGAATAGTATTATTTTCATTTTCAAGCCGCCAGAGCAATATGTGATAAGAAATTAAGGGGCAATGAGGACAAGACATTAAAAGTCTCAGTTAGATTGGATGCAATATACTTGACACTTGGGGGCTAATGTATATCAGTTCTTTCAAAGGGTTACAATTCAGATAAGACCCGGGTCATCTTCAAGAAGATGAGCTGAACCTTGGGGGCTACACTTGCCTCTTATTCTATGTTGAGTGTCGGCTCATTATTTACATAATGACCCAACCCTTGGGGGCTACACTTGGCTCTTGTTCTATGTTGATTGCCGGCTCATTATTTACATAATGACCAGACCCCTAGGGGCTATAAGGCGATTCATCAAAAATCTACAACAGGGTGAAGACCCGGCTGACCTTTGGCAAGGTAAACCAGCTCTTGCGGGCTACAAAAGTATGTATGGAAAGACAAAGGAAGAAGAGTACCTCGTATTTCTTCTTCATCATGGAGACCAAGTTGGCCTCCATGTCTCGGCTTGCAGAGAGATGGCTCAGATAGCTAGAGTGTAACTCATCAGCACATAATATCTCCAAGTTAGGAAGATCAAATTAAGTCTTCTCTTCCTTAAAGAGGATCCGCCTAGTCTTCCTTGGTATGTTTGGATATCACATTGGATGGAGCTGGAGATTTGTAAGCCGCCCCGGTAACAGTAACTTCTTCTTGAGAAGCCACGTCTTCAGTCGTTGGCTAGGGGCTAGGCGGCTTAGGATCAACTTCTGGATGGGTCTCAGGAGCTTCAATATCTACATCAGCTGGCTCATTCTGCTAAGGAACCTCGTCATGCATCTTTGCCAGCCTCAGAGGGCTCAACATGAGCTTCAGGAGTGTTGGCCCTGGGATCTCCGACTCTTGAATTTGAGGAGTGGCGGTTGACCCGCTCACCTTCCTTCGTTTGGTTTGAGCTCTATGAGCAAAGGTGGCGTTATACATCATAAGCAAGGATAAAATATTAACGTATGAAGAGGGATATAAAATACTTACCCTTGGTTTATAACAATTGGATGCAACTTCGTGGCAGTTGAGTCGCTGGAGGAAGGCAGCAAGTCCTGGAAAGTTGGCATTGTGAAACATAAGTAAGCTGCAACACAAGATTAGCATGCAAAGGAAAATAATTCTAGGCAAGGAAGTACCTTAGTACGTCATTTCCGAGGAGCCGGATCATTTGGTAAGCCGGCTAAAAGGTCTTCAGAGCCGGTGCTCCGGGTCTAACATCTATTGTCATCTTGCTGCTTCTTCAAAAGAAGGTTGGAATCCAAATGAGCAAAAGGGCATGAGCACATTACCTTCCGTACAGCCTGCCGTATTTTTTGTATTGGTAAAAGTTCCGAGTCAGAGGGGACAATGGTTACCTTTGTGGCATCAGCATGACTTGTTTCTTCTTCCTCATGTGAGTAATCATTGTCAATGAGTTGCATAAAGATAAGGCCAAGGGAGTCAAGTTCTATCTCTGAGTCATCAAGTTTGAGCAGTTCAGAAGTGGATGGTATCTTCTTGCGACCCGTAGTACCCGTAGCATGGACCTTGGTTGCCTTCACATTCTTCTTGGGAGCGGGGGTGTATTTCTTCTTCCAAAAAGGGGATTTTGCCTGTATATGAGTCAGAGAAGGGTCAGAAAGAGTATGAATCACATAATTGAGAGATCACAAGCAACAGGTTATTCAAAAGATCTTTACCTCTGGAGCGAGGTTGAGAACACATAACGGCTTCAACCCGGTCTGGTTGCCTGTAGCCTAAGGCTCTCCAAGTAGCGACTTCATGATGGATTTGAGATACTTCTCATTCAAAGGTGTACGGTTGAAGCGCATTGGATCGTCCACTTCACCAGAATGTTCACACAGCAATCTGTCATGCCGGCTGAGCGACATAATCCTCTAGCTGACCCAACAGTGAGTCAAGTCCATGCCGGTTAATCCGTTAGCCAGCAAGGCCAAAATCTTTAAAAAGGCCAGAGCATATTTGACACGCTCTGCGACGCTCATCTGTTCAGGGAGCTCGGTCTTGGTACAAAGCCGGGTAGGATGGTAACCCGGCAGCGGATTCTTTCCAGCAGGAGAGGTGTCTTTGCAATAGAATCAACTCCGGTTCCATTCTTTAGGACGGTTGGGCAGGATTGCGATAGGAAAAGCCATGTCCCTTTGTCTCTATATTGAGACGCCTCCGAGCTCAAGACTCGGCCCAGCTGCCAACTCGGTCTGGCTGTTGAGGCAGAAAAAGTCTCTAAAGAGGTCCAAAGTGGGTTCCTCGTGTAGATAGACTTCGCAAAGGACTTGAAATTGGCACAAATTTGTGATAGAGTTGGGACCAATATCTTGGAGGTTAAGCTTGTAGAAGTGCAAGGCATCCCGGAAGAATTTTGACCCGAGTGGTGCAAAGTCGTGGAGAAGGTGATCTGTGAACATGACCACTTCTCCTTCCTGAGGTGTGGGTTTGGTCTCTTTACCGGGAACCCACCAATGAACGATCTCCTAAGCCGCCAAGGCTCCGATAGTCACAAATTCCTTCTATGAAGCCTCGGTGGTCTAGGAATTGACCCAGTCACAAGAGACGGGGGCTTTGTCCATGATGCGGGTTAGACTCTATGAGATAGCACAAAGACGTGGTGGGTAAGAAAAATCTCGCAGCGAAGGGAGATAAGGCTAAGACGGCAATGTTGTTCGGCGGGTCATGTTTTTGTTCTAAGCCGCCGTTTGTTATGAGACAGAGGCAAGTTAAGGATGCTACAAGATAAGCTAACAGTGCTATGGCGGGTCAAAGAGATTGCTAATGCTGGGAATTTTGCTAAGTGCTGACAAACATATTCTTTCAACTATGGCAACCGTTACAAGATCTATGTGGGAAGATAAAATGAAGCATAATTTAAACCTAAAACAAGTAGCGGAAGAACAGACAGTTCATGTGTGGGTTTCTATCCAGGATTGATCTACGTCGAGTGGGGGATTCGTATTAAGCGGAGCACCGCATCAAACGACTGGTAGTTCAGGGCCCGAAAGATTCTCTCTATACCGATGTACAAGTAGTACTCCGGCAAGCGATGGTGGACGTGGAGGAACTATGATGAGCTAACGTGGATCTACGAGGGGAAGAAGAATGAACCTGACGGGTGCGGAGGATATGGCTAAACACCGCCAAATTCTAGTCCGATCAGGTCGATGCAGCGGCCCTTGTCGATGAAGACGAGGAGGGACCGGCAATGGCGGCGGAGCTTCGGCTGCGCGAGCACTAGAGGAGGAAGAAGAAGACACACAGTGGCGGCAGAGAGGTGAAAAGAAATGGGAACCACTCTCTAGCCTATTTATGATATGGGACAACAACAGTCCACGCGAGAATCGAGGAGATGCAATGATGATTGACCAGGGGAGACGCCTCGATTTTCGGGTTGACCATTTAATGAGATGATATGTTGTGATGTCATGGAATGTTTTTGGACATATCCAAGATGATGTCATCCATTTTTATGGCGGGTTACAAAGTTTTACTTTTAGGTAAGCAAAGGTGTGAGACTCGCCGCCGAATGGATTTGAAGATTGACATGCAGAGGTTGAAATCAGTCTGGGGCCTAATGTTGGGGATATAACTCCGTGGTGTGACCCTCCCAAGAGAGGCCGAGTCATACCTGGCGGCTCATAAGTGAGGCCTAAGTGGGCTTGAAGATTGAAGACAAGCCTAAGAGGCGACTCACTAGGCGGGCCAAGATGGAGGCCCAGAGCCGGAAGACGGCCCGAGACCCGGGCGCGTGAGCCGCCCGGAAGACGGCTTGCCCAGGAAGGCAAGGAGACTTAGAGACAAGACAAAATACTTTGTATAAGCTGCTATGTTCTATTGTAAGCCTAGGGACTCTACCTACTTATATAAAGGCAAGCCCCTGTGGCGGCTTAGGGTACGAATCAACTCATCGATAGCTAGTTCAAGTGAATTCGCTCCCTTGTAATCGATACTCCATCAATACAACACAAAGCAGACGTAGGCTTTTACCTCTTTCCACGGGGGCTAAACCTCGGTAAACCCTTGTCTCTCGATTCCGATTAGCCCCTTCGAGCTCACTGCCTTAGCAATGGCCTCGAACCTAAGTCCTCTCTAGGACTTCTGCGGTGACAAAACCATGAAAGGATATAAGTGAAGCACAAGAGTAAACATCAAACTACTCTAAAAACATATAAGTGAAGATTAATGAGTAGTCAAACAATTAAGTATCTATGTGAGGGATCTCTCTCTCAATAAATATTTTTCATATCTAAGTATTTTATTAAACAGCAAGCAAAAGAAAAATAGCAATCCAATAATAGCACATATCATGTGCACGAGTAAAAATTTAGGCTAAACATAGATTAACCGATAGTTGACGGAGAGAGGTGGGATGTGTAGCATCCCCAAGCTTAGATGCTTGAGTGTTATTGAAATATTTACTTGGGTGCCTTGGCATCCCCAAGCTTGAGCTTTTGTATCTCGTTCAATCCTCTCATATCACGGTTTCACCTATTCTCAAAAACTTCATCCACAAAAACTCGAAAAGAACTCGTGAGATAGCTTAGCACACATAAGAATAAATTCACCCTTAATGTACTGCCAAGAAAATTTTCACAATAATTTTCAAATATCATCTACTGTTTACTATTGTTTGCACTACTTATATCTACTAATATAGGCTATGAAGACTATAGGATAAGTAGATAACAAAACTACGACATCAATTTGTGCAAACAGAACAGTCTGAAGCAATCTATAAAAACCATGTACTTATGTAACTCAAACAATTATGAAAATTTAGGAAATGATAAATAATTTGTAGGAGAATGTTGTGTAAAAGTTTCAGCAACTTTCCATGTTCTACTAAAATATGAAAATTCAAACATTACATAAAAAGTTTCTTTTTTTACACATCACACATCAAACATGTAATTCAAGCATCCTAAGAGGAAATTCTTTGAAATTTTGATTGGAAAAAAAGATTATAAATAACATATAACAGAGAAGAACAAATTATAATGACGCTCCAAACCAAACACATATCATGTGATGAATAAAAATACAGCTCCAAGTAAGATGTACCGATAATGTTGGAGACGAAAGAGGGGATGCCTTCCGGGGATCCCCAAGCTTAGACGCTTGAGAATTACTTGGATATTAACTTGGGGTGCCTTGGTAATCCCCAGTCTTAGTTACTTTGTGCTCCTTATCCACCTCATATCGGTATCGCACCCAAAACATGAAAACTTCAATCACACAAAACTTAACAGAACTTCATGAGATGGGTTAGTGTAGTAAAGATAATCATTCACTTAGGTACTGTCAACACAAGATTCATAATTGTTATCACATAATACCTACTGTATTCCATCATTGCCATAATTTATATCACCAAATATAATCTATGGAAACATGAAAACAAGCAAACTAGGCATGCAAAACAGATTCTGTCACAAACAGAACAGTCTATGAAGATCTGAATGAACACCATACTTAAATCACTCTAAAAATTCTGAAAAATTAGAACAAAGCATAGAATTTTCCTAGAAATGTGGTTTAAAATGTCACAACTTTTTGACACTCAGGTAAAATCATATAATTCATATACTGGACGCAAATGTTTTTGTTTTTGCACAGAATCAAACAAGCAAGTATCCACACTATCCCAAAGGCTTTACTCTGCACTTTATAGAAATAAAACACACACAAAATTATTACTAAAGTATATTAATCATGTGAACACACAAAAAATATAAAGTAAAAGTGTTAGGTTGTCTCCCAACAAGCGCTTTTCTTTAATGCCTTTTAGCTAGGCATGATGATTTCAATGATGCTCGTATAGGAATAAAAGTTGAAAATGCAAGAGAGCATCATGAATCACATGACAAGCACATTTAGTTCTAACCCACTTCCTATTAATAGGGATTTTGGTATCAAAAAATTCATGGGAGCAAGAATCAACTAGCATAGGAAGACAAAAGAAACATATCTTCAAAAATTTGAACACATACAGAGAAAACTTGATATTACTGCAATTCCTACAAGCATATGTTCCTCCCTCATAACAGTTTTCAGTAGCATCATGAAGGAAACAATGTAACTATCACATATGACATTCTTTTCATGATTCACACGCATATAATTTTTATTACTACCCACATGAGCAAAAAAATCTCATTCATAATAGTGGGAGCATCAAATGAGACTCGAATACTATAAAATGTTTCCACATTAAAAGAGTAATGTTTAGTCAAAGGATATTAAAAATTATGACAATAATCATCACTACTTTTTATAACATAAGTATCATCACAATAATCATCATAAGTAGCTATATTGTTCTCATCATAGTCAAGTGAAACCTCTTCCCAAATAGTGGAATCATTACTAAATAAAGTCACGACCTCTCCAAATCCACTTTTATCATTATAATAAAATTCAAGACCCTCCAAAATAGTGGGATAATTATTATCTAAAGTTGGCACACTTCCAAACCCACTTTTATAAATATCGCAATCATCATATATAGGAGGCATGCAATCATCATAACAAATGTGATCATTCAAAGTAGGGGAACTAAAAAGATCATCTTCATTAAACATATCATCCCCAAACTTGGGACACACATTAATTGCAGAAAATAAATTCTCAAACATGTCATTCTCATCAAACATAGCATACCCAAGCTTGTGGCTTGACATATCATAGGCATAATCACCCTCATCATTAATAGTATGAATAGCACCAATAGTATAACAATTATTATTGTCATAATTTACCAAGTTGGTGCCAAAAAGGTTTTCAAGATTATATGAAGTATCATTATCATCCTAATCATAGTCATCACAACAAGCAATAAGCATAACAAAAACATTACCAAGAGTATCATCTTCCACAATTATTTTTGATTCATCCTCGTGAGGCACAACAATAATAGGATCAACATCATTTGGGAGAGATATCTTTTTACGTCTACTCTTTCTTCTTTTCTTCTTCTTCACCACATCATGTGTCGGTTTAATTAATTTTTTTGAGCTTCTTATTTATGAGATTGGGTGAATAGGGAGCTCCTCCTCGTCACCTATTACATCATGAGAGACCATAGGAGGGAAAGTGGAAATCTTTACCCTTTCATTAGTATTCCTTTTATGTTCTATTGGTTTTCCCATCTTTCCATAGTTGGCAATATAAGCATTCCCATTGCAATTTAGCACGTAGAACATATAGATATTTATTATATTAGTATCAATGTCATTCGTGAGAATGAATGCTTCAAACAAACTATTTTATTTGTCAAATCTTCACTCACCAAAAATATACAAAGCTCATTATAAAGTTCAAGGGTGATCAAGTCATTTGTCCATGATTTGATCATGAAAAAGATTGCATTGGAAATTAAGATGACCAACTTTATTGCAAAGTTCACAAGTAATAGGATAAAGAGAACATAATTTTTAGAAAATTCATCTATCACTTTGAGAAAAAATTGGTTCTATCATGTTTTTGCTTCTTACAAAATCTATCCTCCCTATAAGGCATGTCTTCACAAACTTTATGCACTCCACAAAAATTGACATGCTTATAAGAAACATTTTTATCATGACTAGTGCAATCATCATTAGTATTTTGAATATTAATAGAATTCATACTAACAACATTGCTATCATGCTCATCATTAAAGGAATTATCATGAAGTATTTTCATAAATTCTTCCTCTACCAATTGAGCACAATTTTCTGAACCATCATTTTCATGAAAGACTTTAAAGAGATGAAACAATTGACGCAACCTAAAATCCATTTTTGTGGATTCCATTTATAAAAAAAAACTAGTGAAAAACAAGAAACTAAAAGATTTAATTCCAAGATCTAAAGATATACCATCAATCACTCACCTCCCCGACAACAGCGCCTAAAAAGAGCTTGATGCCTACTATGTAACTTTATTCTTGTAGACTCGTGTTGGGCCTCCAAGCGCAGAGTTTTGTAGGGCGTTAGCAATTTTCCCTCAAGTGGATGACCTAAGTTTTATCAATCCATGGGAGGTGTAGGATGAAGATGGTCTCTCTGAAACAACCCTGCAATCAAATACAAGAAATCTCTTGTGCCCCCAACACACCCAATACAATGGCAAATTGTATAGGTGCATTAGTTCGGCGAAGAGATGGTGGTACAAGTGTAGTAATGGCTGTAGATATTGATTTTTTAATAGTAAAAATAAAAAATATCAAGGTATCAAGTAACAAAAGTGAGCACAAACTGTATTGCAATGCTTGAAAAGAAGGCCTACGAACCATACTTTTGCTAGTGGAGTCTCTCAACAATGCTAATATAAGTGGATCACATAACCATCCCTGGATGTTCAACGAAGAGTCACTCCAAAGTTATTATATAGCGCAGAACATAAGAAGAAATTGTTTATAGGATACGAAACCACCTTAAAGTTATCCTTTCCGATCAATCTATCCAAGAGTTCGTACTAAAATAACCAGGTTATCATTTTCGATCGATCTATCTAAGAGTTCGTACTATAATAATACCATATGATACATATAAACCCACTCTAATGTCACCTAGATACTCTAATGTTACCACAAGTATGCATGCGTTAATTATATGATTTGCATCAAACAATTTCAGATTCATAATACTCAATCCAACACAAAGAACCTCAAAGCGTGCCCCAAGATTTCTATGGGAGAACATGGTATGCAAATGTGCAATCAACCCCTATGCATAGATCCCCAAGGTCATCGGAATCCGCAAGTTGAAGCCATAACATTTTAATGGATCACGCTGATAACAACGGCAAGATGAATGTCTGGTATGTTGTGGTGCACGTGGCTGAACCTTTGGATGCATTGCGCAAAGTTTCACCCTCCTTCTGAGGGATGATGTGTAGATCACTTTCCTAGCCAGGAGCTTGATGACCTCCTATGAAGCACCAACAAACTTGTGGCACAAGTCTGCCTAGGAGGCGATAGACCCCTCTGGCAAGTGCATCAACCATGACCTAACACTGGGCTTAAACACCAACGGGAAGTAGTTGGCAAGTATCTTGTCGTCACGACCCCCGGCAGCCTGCACCACAATGGTGTAGATGCTTAGGAACTCCGAAGGATGAGTCTTGACGTCATACTTCCTGGACACTTCTGGCTTGAACGTGCGGGAGTTGGGCCACTGGACTTCCCGCAGCTCACAGGTAAATGCCGGACAACCCACCTCGTAAGGTAGGCTGATAGGATACCCTGGCGCAGACTTTTCTATAGTGGGCCCCGTGCACCTATCAGACTAGAGGCACGCTTCCCCCCGCCGCTCGATTGCAGTTCGAGCGTCTTCCTTTCCACGTTCTCAAAGAACTTGACGCTGATCGTGGCGTGTCCGTGGGTCGGATGGCGTTGTTGAGTAACCATCGTAAGAATCAGTCTGTCGAGTTGGTGACAGGCATTGCTCCTGTGGAGGAGAGTGCGCCGAAGTCGCTCCGCCTCCAGTCCTTTCACCACTAGCGCGAGCCGGCTTGGTGGACTGAAACTTGTCTGCGAGGCTGAGGAGGCTCTGAATGGTGGCTCTCCATTCGTCGAGCTTCTCCATAGCGGGAGGGAAATTCAAGAGTACCTGCGCCCACGCCATCGCTTCCTCCGACGTGGTTGGGAGCGAACGGCGCGAGGAACGCGAGGTGCTCTGACTCCTAACTGTGTTAGAAGGAGCACCGCCACGGTCCCACGTCAGCACGCCACTTCCACTTGCATGCTGGCGAGCATGCTGGTCCCGTGCACCTTGGGAGTGATGCGCAGGAGCTTTTCCGTGGGGCCATTGAGAATTGCGTGTGCCGTGGCGTGACTCTTCGTGCCTCCTTGGAAGGTCGCGACGTAGGCACTGGCATGGGTTCCCTCGAAGATACCCTTTAGCCACCGGAGTTCGCCATACCACCCGCAGGTGGTATAGCTTCGTCCTGAGACCCGGTGGCGCAGGGGGTCTCGCTTTCACCATGGGCGTCTCCACGGCGAGCATCGCCGCTTGCTTGGCCTAAATCACCGGAGCATCGTGGAAGTTCTGAACCTCCGCCTCATCCTCCTCTACCCATGTTTACGTCGTCGCCCGTCTGCGCAGATACATGGACAACACATGTGATGGGCCAACCACCATTAGGCCCTTCTTCTTGGGGGCCATGGGGATGATGGGTATGAAGAAACTGATGCACTGATCACCAGAACGGGTTCACATGATCTAGTGCCCCCTACCTGGCGCGCCAAAGATGTCGTGGGGAACGAACACTTATGGGATTAAAGGGACCCCTTTCGGTTCGGCGGGGGAGGGGAGGCTCGTGCAAAGAGCCGATCTAATGAACAACATCCGAGGATATTTACCCAGGTTCAGGCCACACGGATGCGTAAAACCCTAGTCCTGCTTGGTTGTATTGAGAGTGTTCTTAGGGTTCTAGCTACAGGAGCGATATGAGCAGCTGCCACGTGAGTGAGCTAGAAAGTCCCAAAAGTCGAAAAGTCCTCTACCGTATCGCCCTGGGCCTCCTTTTATACTCTGAAGGGGATCCCAACGGTGGCGTATAGTGTGTACACGGTGTGTATAGAGCTACAGTGATATCATACCTAACACTGACTGAGTAGGATAGACGCATTTAATACACCGTCAGGCTTCTCTGTCTGCCGGTGGTACGGGACAGGAGACCGTCCCATCGGCACCGCTTAGCCCCCTCTAACATCATTGCCGCAACATGCGTGCAAGTGGATTGACACCTGGCCTGTACGCTGGCGGGGCCTTTTCGGGGTTTCGCCTTGCCGGGGCCTTGTCTTGCCTAGGGTTTAATAGCCCTTCCGGCAAGGTCTTGCCGACGGTCTTTATTCTTCTGTGTTTGTATTTGGCAAGTCCCTGCTGGGCCTCGTTGCCAGGGTGTCTATTACCGCCCGTGCACGAGTAAGGGGCAGTGGAGGGCGCAAAAACTCTAGTGAACTGACAAGTAGCTAGTCCGCTCTTCCTCCTTTTGTTCTTCATTGTCCTCCTCATCTATTTCATCCAATGAGCCCACAATGTCATCAATTTTTTCTTCCATAGATTCCTGCAAAATATTAGTCTCTTCTTGTATAGCGTAGATTTTCTCAATAAATTGATCAATATGGACATTATATTCATAATTGGCATAACAATAATGAAGCATAGCCAAATTTTGGGATCGGTAAACAACATCATCACAATCTTCATACTTTTCAAACAAAGCTTCAATTTCATAAGCACCCTTAAAAGCAACAAACTCTTCTATTTTTTCCACATCATAGTAATCATATATACAATTAGCATAAGAATCCAAGGTTTCATTATCATTAAATTCACATGAAAAGGGAAGGTGTTGAGCCTACATCCTAGAGCAACAAAAAATATCATATCTCAAGCATAGATTCCAAGCATACCATTTCAACATATAAATTTGATACCATAATAGTTTCCCTTTTTGAGTCAAGTGATAATCCCTAAAGTATTCACATTGATCCAATGTGTATGCCATTATATAATTTAATGGGGTTTTCTCGGGATTATTAAAGTAGTGCATAATATCTTTCACATAACGAGCATCGAGGGTTTTAGGAGGTTCCCCATCTCCGTGAGTAGCAAGTACACATAATTTTTTTGGTATTTCTTGTTCCGTATCCATAACTAAATATAGAGAACAACTTGGAACAGAAAATAAAATCTACTTAGTGATAAAGCAAACAAGCACACACGAGAATATACACCCTATGCTATTGCCCCGCGGCAACGGCGCCAGAAAAAGGTCTTGATAAACCACAAGTATAGGGGATCAGTTATAGCCTTTCTCGATAAGTAAGAATGTCGAACCCAACGAGGATCTAAAGGTAGAAAAAATACTCCCTCAAGTTCTATTGACCACCGATACAACTCTACGCATGCTTAACATTCGCTTTACCTAGAACGAGTATGAAACTAGAGGTACTTTGTAGGTGTAACGAGATAGGTTTGCAAGATAATAAAGAGCACGTAAATAAAAACTAGGGGCTGCTAAGATAAAGTAACAATTAAGTTAGTTTAATGGGTGTGAAAAATTGGTGGTAGGAGTTGCGAAATTGTCCCTAGGTAATCGATAACTAGACCGGTCATCATTATTGCAATTTTATATGAGGGAGAGGCATAAGCTAACATACTTTATCTACTTGGATCATATGCACTTATGACTGGAACTCTAGCAATAATCCGCAACTACTAATGATCATTAAGGTAAAACCCAACCATAGCATTATAAGTTATCACGTCCTCTTTACTCCCATATGCAACAGCCCACCTACTCGGGTTTATGCTTCTGTCACTCATGCAATCCACCATAGGCAAATCATGAACACATTGCTAGACCCTACAGTGAGGATCCCTCATGCTTGCACGACATGGAGAGCACCATAGGACAGTACCAATAATAAAACATGCAACTCAAGCCAATCATGATCATCAATCAACCCATAGGAAAACAAAAATCTACTCAGACATCATAGGATGGCAACACATCATTGCATAATAATATGAAGCATAAAGCACCATGTTCAAGTAGAGGGTACAGTGGGTTGCCAAAGAGTGGACAACTATAGATACATGGGGGAAGGTGATGAAGGTGTTGGTGAAGATGCCAGAGTTTTTGGAGTAGATCGCTGTCGCGATGATGGCCCAGGCGGCGTTCCGGCGCCACCGAGAGAGAGGGGGAGAGAGCCCCCTCCTCCTTCTTATTCCTTGACCTTCCCCCTAGATGGGAGAAGGGTTTTCCCTATAGTCCATGGCCTCCATGGTGGCAGAGGGGCATGATCCCCTCCCATATTAGATCTCTCTCTCTCTGTTTCCTTCTGTTTCTACGCACCCAGATTCTGGAATTTCATTGTTTAATATCCGGAGATAGGTAACTCCGATCGGGCTGAAATTTTGAGGAGGTTTTTATTATCAAAATATCTTCCTTGTGGCAAAAGGAGAGCTCCAACCGCCTTAAGGAGTGACCACTAGGGTCCATGGAGTGGTCAAGGGGTAGGTCATGCCCCCTGGCTTGTGATCGCCTCGGACATCGTCTTGCGTTGATTCTTTTCCCCAAAATTCACATATATTCCAAAAAAATCTACGTAAGTTTTTATCACGTTTGGACCTTGTTTGGTATGGATATTCTGCAAAACAAAAACATGCAACAAACAGGAACTGGCACGGGGCACTCGATCAATATGTTAGTCCCAAAAATAGCATAAGAAGTTGCCAAAAGTATATGAAAGTTGTAGAATATTGGCACGAAACAATCAAAAATTATATATATGACGGAGACGTATCAAACACCACCACAAAGCTTCACCACAATGGAATATGACTTCGAAGTGACCTCTTCCGTCTAGGGTGCTCAAACACCGAAGAGTAACAAGATCCACAAGGTATTAGTGGGGGAATCAAATTTCTCTTGGTGGAAGTGTAGATCGGGGCCTCTCAACCAAACCCTAGAATCTCCACAAATTTTGTTGGCTAAGGATAGAGATCGAGCAAAAATGAGCTTAGGAGCAACAATGGGGCTTTTGGGAGGATAAGAGGTGAGTCTCTTTGGGCAAGAAGACCCACTCATATAGTGGGGAGGGAATCTGCCCATTACCTACCCACTAGTCGCACAGAAGCGGTAGTACTACTCCGGGGCGCGATACTACCGCCCGCATGGAAGATCTACTCGCTGGCCATACCATACTCAGTCAGGGAGGCGGTAGTGCCGCCGGCAACGGTACTGTCACTCCTGCCAGCGGTAGTACCATTGGTGCTATAGGACGAGCAGAACCCAACAGCAGTGAGGGCTAATGGTACTACCGCTCTAGTGGCGCGGGTCATCAGACACCAGACATGTGGGAACCCGACTCATAAGTCGTGATCACCGAATGTACATGCACAGTGATCCAAGAGATCAGTGCTCACTAAACACACAGAAACTGAATAACAGCAGTCTTACGTCCATTACATACCGGTTTACTCAAATATGGCCTTTATGGCCAAGTATTCTTAAACTTGCAGCAGACATCTCCAACAATAGCGTGAACCCATGCCATCTGCCTGCACCCTACAGACATTCTGACTGGGAAGCGTCCTAGCTCGCATGTTCGTCACCAAGGTAATCTTCATCATAACCTGATCTTTCATGCCTGGTCTATAAAATAACCAGTGGCAAGCCAATGAGTACTCTGAATGTACTCGCAAGCAACCCATGTTTGGAACAAGGTTCAATAGAGCATGATATAGCACTAATAGGTAAATTTCCTAAAAGCTAGTTTCAATGCAATGACATGTTCAATCAACTTGTAAAAGCATGCATCAACAGGTTGCGGATATGCATATGAATAAGTTACAGATATCAACATAAGTAGGGTTTGAACATCACATGTTCCATCATTTCATCAAGTCTTCCGACTTAGCTCAAGTATCTCTTTGTCACACACACACCAAGTTTTTGTACATGACTATTCGAATTGTTTTAGACTCTAGAGAGGTTGCACACTTTACCCACAAGACTCAGGGAACTTTCCTGTCATCCACGACTCATGGTATATTACATACCCAACGTAAGCACCCGAACAATACCTTTCCCTAGCGATACTAAACAAAGAGTACACTCATTTGTGCCAGCCCACATGATGTACATCACACGTGTCATCCATGAGGGCACGCAACGGTGTGCCTAGTGCCTGTAGAGGAAGCGCATGGTCGCCCTACCAGGCATGACCCTGTATCGAGAGTGACCTCATCACTCCCTCCATTAGTAATGCGGGCTCTATGCTAGTACCGAGCAAGGTAATCAACAAAGCCCCTTCCCATGTAGGGGTAGAATGGTTGTAAATGTAAGGTTGGGACGGTCGACAAATCTTAAATCTAATCCGTTTCGAAAACGCACATACTCACTTGCTCCAGTCCACCACCTTTTTATCAAGTGGTTACCTAATTCAACATCATATCCCTCGGGCATTAGTGGAACCCGATGGTTTTTTTTGAAAAGTCTTAGAAATATTTTTGTCTCCATCACCATGCGTATACCCGTCCCACTATGTGTAGCATATACTAAGCATCCTATCTACTCCCACACACACAACCCTCATAAGGATGGTAGGGTCATGCACGATGCAAGTATCAATGATAAATTATTGAAGGATTCTCGTCGAAGGGGGGAACACCACATCAACATGATCAACATCATAGAAATAAGTTCTATATGTCATGCAAATAAAAGGGTTCCTAGTCACGATCAAAGAGCTGCTTGCCTGGCTTAGCAATGTCTTCAAGGTCTTCACATGTTTCTCTTCCACTCCGAGCACTTTGTCTACTTTGTCAAATATCACCGAAAACAACCGCAATAAGCAACACGAGAAGCGGAGAATTAGAAGTGCTCTATAAATAGGAGTTTAAATTTTGTTGGACACCTATGGTCACGAGAAAAATATCCAATGAGGTTTTATTGGATGTGGGTCAAGGAGGAGTCTTGAATAGTGGAAATGAATGGAATGATGATCCTATAAGATGTCCATAGAAAATATTTTTGTAAAACTGAGTGGATGCACACACCAAATAGGGCATGATTTTAGAAACATTTGGGAAGTCGTTTCACTGGATTTGGAGTTGGCAAGATTTTCCTAGGCATTTTCATAGTGGGCCATACATGAAGAAATGGTTCAACAATTCATAGAACAGAGAAAGTATATGGAAAAATGTCCACATATTATCTCATGAGATTAGATACACCTTGGATTTTGAGTCTTTGCATATGAATCGAAGGTGAGTGTTCTAGGGATTTTACAAAGTGGCTCTTATAATAAAAGAAATGGCCAAGGTATTTGATGGAGGAGAAACGTCATGTGCAAAAATGTGTATTGCACACCATTGGATAGATCTTGATTTTGGGGACATCCAGGAATTTGAATCATCCAATTTGGCGTTCGAATGAATTTTCTATGGGTTTTACAAGTTCTAGAAAAACATAAAATGGGAAAAGGTCTTACCGATTGGGCCAACCATGCACTGGGTGAAGCATAGGGGTGACTGGACTAGGCCAGCCCAACTGCTCAGCTACGCGCGCACGGAAAAATGGCTGAAGCCACGAACCGGAGGCATATTTACGGGAAACCGCTTCCACCACGGGACACGCAAACGGCAGAAGCCATTTCCACTTAAAAATGCAGGGCCCACCGGCAGGCCTTCTCCCACCTCCCGCTCGTGAGAGGGTGAGGCAGGGAAGGCAGGGCCAACGCACACTGACCCTTGGTCTGGTGGCTCCGGCCACCTCCGGTGATGCTCTGGCCATCGGAGTGCTCACAGAGGGGTGCCGCGTGTGCCTGGGATGCCCTCGGGCCCAGGAGAGGTCGCGTCTGAGCGCAGCTTCCACCATGACAGATGCTGGTGCTGGCCATGGTGGGTATGATGCTGCGGCCACCGGGATGAGAGAAATGGGTTATAGGGAGAAGGTTTGGAAGCGCAGGAGGGGATAAGTGAGGCTCGAGAGAGAGGAGGGGGGAGAGGGATCACTAATTTGGGGAGGGCGGCCGACAAAGCTCCAACCATTGCGTCGATGGAGAGAAGGAGAGGGTGATTGGGGAGTGCTGGGAGGTTCACAGGCGGTATAGGGGGAAGAGGAGGATAGAGGTGAGCTCGGGAGGGCTTTTATAGGCGGGGGCGCCATGCATTGTGATCACGTGCGTTGGCTCGGTCATTGCCTCTGTTGGAGGGCTCGGGGGACCGCTGGAGCATGTCCGGGTCGTTGGCGGAACCCGTCCATGATGCAGGGGAGTAAGAGAGAGCGGGGTGTGCGACAGGTGTCAGTGTCAAAACCGGTGGATCTTGGGTAGGGGGTCCCGAACTGTGAGACTAGGATCGACGGTAATAGGAGACAAAGGGGACACAAGTTTACCCGGTTTGGGCCCTCTTATGGAGGTAATACCCTACGTCCTGCTTGATTGTATTGATGGTGTAAAGGGTAACAGAGTTGATCTACCTTGAGATCGTATAGCTAACCCTAGATAAGTCATCTTGTCTATACCCCCGACACCTCTAGCTTATAAAGACACCGGGGTGTCCTAGGTTTACACATGGTTGGTTACATGCCGAAGAGATAAACATGCCTAACTACAACTAATAACTTGGAGAGTATGTCATGGCTCCTCGAAGCTTCCATCTAGCATAGGTGGTCTCCGATCGTCTGATGTCTACTTTGCGGCCCATACATTCCGGCCCATAACAATAGGTCGGCTATTCGAGGACCCCCTAGTGCAGGGCTCCCACAGTATCCCCCGTGTCATTGTTCTATCACAGCATATGTCTGGATGAACGGACTTGGATTCGAGGCCATCGTTAAGGTGATGGACCCAAAGGGGTTGGTTGGGACGAAGGAAACAAGTTTACCCAGGTTCGGCCCCTCAAGTCGAGGTAACAGCCTACGTCTTGCTTGTGTTTGTATTGCTTGGTGTATCGATTACAAGGGAGCTATTGCTTGACCTAGTTCTTGATAGTCTTATCCCTAAGTCGCCTCGGGTCTTGCCTTTATATAGGAGGTCAAGCCTACGGGTCATACAAGTTGTAACCGACTCTCTCTACGTGTTTGAATCCATCTCTATCTTGTCTTGCTTTCTTGAGAAAGTTGTCTTCGGGCGGCTCACCCGCCCGGGTCTTCATACTTTCTCCGTCGAGGCCACGTACCGGCCCATCTTGTTAAAATTCCCAATGTCTTGGGCTTGAGTCTTCACGTCCCATTCTTGGGCTGGGGTACAAGCCGCCCGGTGTGACCCGGAGCCTCAGGGGCGGGTCTCACCGTGGGGTTATATCCCCAACATTAGGCCTTGAGCTGATTTGTGCCTGCTCACTTCAACCTCCTTCTCAATCATCGGCGAGTCTCCCTTATGTCACCTAAAATTAATGACCCGCCGTGACGTCATGTCAAATTTGTAAGAAAGATCCTCTAACATCCGCAACGAATCTTTCCCTTATTAAATGGACGGTCTGGGAATCGAGGCGTCGACCCCGGTCAAATGATATCCGTCGCCTGGAGTATAGCGCCTGTTTCCACCTTTTCCTATTAAATATGACTGCAAGGGGTGGCATTTGCCTTCCTTGACACTCGCTCTTCATCTTCCTCCTTCCAGCGCCATCGCTCTAGCACACTTCACTCTGGTGTCATCTCCACACCGTCATTGTCGAGGCTACTACATGAACCTGTTCGTTCTAGAATTCTACCCATGTCCGTCGTGCCGTCTCCGATGAGTCCTGTTTCCCCTAGATCCGTAGGCATTCCGGTAGGGTTTCATGGAGCTCTCCCGCCGCCTAGAACACGAGCCTCTTTCAATGTCGGCCATCCTTAGTCCACACGAACCCAATAATATCCTGTCCCCAACGCGGCGTTTTGTAGGAAATCGATAGTAGCACATCGCAGATCTGTAACGGCTCTGCCTGCTGTTTTCAAACTTTCGCCGTTTTGACTGTTCGTCTCTATGTTTGAAAATAAAACCATTTCCCTCTATTTTGTAGATCTGTAATCTCAGGGATACTTTGTGAAATCTGTTTTCTACACTTAGTCAAATTTTGCCTTGTCTTCTCATAAACTTGACCCGCCATGTACTTCCGGCTCTCACCAGCCGGATCCTGGCGGCTCAATCTTCAAATCTTAAGCTTTTAACCGCTCATAGACGTCTGTCATTCCCTGACTTGCCGCACATTGTTAACTTGCGCAGTTTTAAGCCGCTCCCATGTCTCGTCCATCCAACTCAAGCAATTGGATCGGCTCTTGCATCACTGAAGAGTTCCTGATGGACTTTGTACACGCGGGCACCCTTCCCTTCGAAGATGTCATCCATTGGCAGGTTCCGGGTAATGAACTAAAGCCCGTTCCTCAGGAGGGCTAAGTAGTTGTGGTTTTAGATCACGTCGAACGTGGGTTTGTACCCCCCGGATCAAAATTCTTCCGGGATGTCCTTCACTTTTACAAGCTGCACCCTCAAGACCTTGCCCCCAATTCTGTCTCCAACATATGCAACTTCCAAGTGCTCAGTGAAGTCTATTTGTGAACTGAGCCGTTTGTTGGCCTCTTCGTGAGTTCTTTTACGCAAATCGCCAGACCGAAGTGAAGGCCGGCCCAAGCTTAGGACTCGGCAGGATTTCAATTTAGAGGAGCCGAGACATAATTTTTTCGGCTGTTCAGATGCTGAGTCATTCCAAAGATTTGAACAAGACTTGGTTTTACTGTAAACAAACCTTCCCAGATGGTGAGAATCCTCTGTCGGGTTACCGCCCATCCTGTCTCAAGACAACCTCTGAGCTTCCTGGCCGGTTGTCAACTGCTGAGCGGGCAAAGCACGAGCCGGCTCACACCAAGATTAAAGCCCTTATGGCCAACAGTCTGACTAGATTGGATTTGATCTGCTGCTGGATCTCTTGGAGGATTATGCCCTTGAGCGGGCGAAAACGCCTTTGCGAATACCCGGGCCAATATGATGATTCCGTCTGCTTCAGCCGGACAACATTAACAGAAGATGAGATTACAACTGTCATCCGGAGTCTTGTCCATGAAACTTCAGGAGCTTGTAGTGCCATTGGGCTGGCACCTTTCTGTGTCACTAACCCGGCTCCAAATGTAAGGAGACTCTTGATAGTCTCTTCTCTTTGTTAGCTATGTCTTGGCAATTCCTCACTACATGCCGGCTTATCTTTTCAGGCTGACTCCGACTTCTAGAACAACAAATATGTTCCTCCTCTGAAGAAAACCAAGAAGAAGGTCGCGGCCAGGAGGACGAAGAAGACTAGTCCTCAGGAAGAATGGTTTGAACCGCCGAAATCAGACGACTTAGAGGTATAATTTGACTATTTTTGCCACCTCTTTATTCACCTTATTGACAACAGCCATTCACAGGACGAGGCAGAGACCAGTCGCGTCAACGCCCCTGAGGTAACTTATGTTTCATCCGACTTAGAATATTTTGTATCCTAGAAGATACGGCGGGTCGTTCGAAAAGTTCCCCTTTCTCATCCTCTTGCTTACATGGAACCCCAATTTCTTTTGAAAAAGCAATAGCAAGCCGACCGACGCCATACCCGCAGCGTCGGCTCTATCAATCTCATGTCCGGGTTACCTAACTCCCCGGCACAGAAGAAGCGCCCCGCGAAGGTATGTATTTCTTCTCTGCTAGACTTTACTAGCTCTTCCTTTGTAATTCGAACATTGCCTTACATTATATGAACTGCCTTTCAGGGATCATCGCCTTCGTCTGGCGACTCTACGGCCACTGCTCTGCCACCTCCAAAGATTAATCCGTTGTACGTGTTTTTCAAGCCTTACATCCGAGTATTTGGCGGTTGTAAACCTTGGGCTCTAACTTTTATGCTTTTCCAGGGCTCAAGCCAAGCAAAGGAAGACCAAAAAGTCCTCCATTGGCCCTACTGCTCAGGAACCGGAGCTTGCCAAGCCAGATGCTCTTATGCCGGATGCAAATCCCTCAACGGCTTCTACAGAGCCGGCAGCTGACAGTATTATTCCCGAGAGTCCGCAGAAGGACCCTTCCAAGTCGCCGAGCCCTACCAAGGCTGCTAATGACATCACTACTCTGGACGTCCTGATTACCGGCGCCGACTTCCACTCTCCTCCACCTCTTGTGCTGACAAAGCATAGTGAGACGACTGAGGCCTCCAAGAAGCTGGAGTTTGAGCTCCCCGCCCTTGAGAAGATGACAACTGACGACCTTCATGCTGGCTATGTGAGCCGGCTGTCGACAAGCCGGGATCTGGAGCTCAAGCTTGTTAACTTAACAAACAAGAAATATGAGGTATTCTTTATTCTCCTTATACCCTTACGTAGCCCCCAAGAGCCGGGTTAATATTGGCCGATGATAATCCGGCTCATCAATCTTGGTAGAAGTAGAAATATTTAGCGCGTAGGCCTCAACTTACTTAGAGGTAATCTCAAATCATCATTGTTAGCCCCCAAGGGCTGTCTCAAAGTTGATAATATTGAAACGGAGCTTTATATAAGAGCAAATTGTAGCCCCCAAGGGCCGGCTCAATCTTTTCCAAAGTTGAGTTGGGACTTTATTGAGAATGGGTAACAGAGACAATTGTAGCCCCTAAGGGCCGGCTCAATCTTGTCGAAGTTGAGTCGGGACTTTCATTCCGAACATCCTGAAAAGCCAGTATGTAGCCCCCAAGCTCCGGGTTAACTTGATAAAGATGATCCAGAACTTCCTTTAATCTAGGAGATCAAATAGACATTAGCCCCCAAGTTTCATACATATTGCTTGCAATCTCTTTGAGACTTGCTGAGTTTTTTAAACTTCTCCTCCTGATGGCTCATTCCATACTTTGATATGTCGTAGGAAGCTTTAATCGAAGCCGGGTCAGAAGTGGCCGGCTTAAAAAACAATCCAGCCATGCAGCAGGCCGCCTAGAGTGAAGCTGATGAGAAATGCCGGCCCCTTGCTGAATAACTAACCAAAATCAAGGACGCCTTTGCAACCTTCAAGGAATCCTCTAAGACTGAACAAGCCGCCCTAAAACGAGCGGATGATGCTGATCAGCGACTTATGATCGTGTCTGATGAACTGCAATCCTTGAAGCGCTACATCACGAAGATGATAGCCGCCATCTTTGGTATGTATTTGATAACTTAACTTGATTTGTGTATTGTACTTGTGCCGGCAACTTATGATGAGGCTTCCATCTTATGCAGGTCCTAGGATCCGCCAACTTGCCTCCGACAGCTTGCTGCCCCTAAAGGCCATGTATACTCTGATAGAACAACTTTACTACGTCAATGTGTGTACAATCAAAGTTGTACTGTACAAGGATAATACCCCTTCAACTATCAAAGGGGTCTTAGAGATTCTGTCGATGCTGCCGAAGCAGATTGTGGAATTGAAGAGATCAGCCGCCCGTCAGGGGGCGATCACAGCCATAAGCCAGGTATTGGCTTTTGCTCCAGAGCTAATGTCGGATGATATGATGGATGGATTCCCTTCCAAAAAAGATGATGGCTCCGAGTTTATAGAAGCTGACTATGCATGGTGTGTAGAGGCTTCCAAAGTCCTTGCCTCCATGTTAGGAGAAGAAGTCAACCTGGAGACATACCAGGCAGCTTACAACACTGAACAGAAGAGAATCCATGGCCCTCTCTTTGCGTCTAGGGATCTGACACCTGCCCGAAGTAAGAATCTTTTCGCCTCTCAACTTGACCCGTCCCCCTTATTTGAAGAAGGAACCTTTGCAGGTTTAACCAACTGCAACTGGGACTTGGAAAATCTTCAGATCAAGGCAGCCGAAGACCCGGGGCAGGGTGACTCGCCAGCCAGCTGATCGTGCTGTGAATGCCTGTTTGACAGCTGGCTCTTTGTGACCCGCCATGAGCGGTGTAAAAAACTTTAAGATATTTTTGGTCTGCACAGAGAGCATATGTAATAGACTGGTAGTAACTTTTGCCTTTGCTTGAATTGTGCCATCGTGCACATATGAAAAGTCCGGCTTAACATACATATGTCATCTTCCTTGTGCTTCTCATTACATGCTTTACCAGCTCTTGGCAGGTTAATTTGTTGCAAGAATAGATGTATCTTTATACCGTTAGGAGGATGGCTTAAAAGCATAACCCAAAGATGTTGTATCTTCCTAACGTGTTGACAGAGTCAACTGCTTGGCTTAAGAGCCGACCGATAGGGTTTGATAAGCTACATCCATAGGGCAGGAAGCCCCCTGGACGACTATGTTGACTTGTTGACATTTTGGCGTAAGAGCCGGTTGTTAGGGTTAGATAAGCTACACCCGGAGGGTGGGAAGCCCCCATCAACAACCAAGTTGACTTGTCAATTTTTTTTGCATAAGAGTCGGCTGTTAGGGTTAGATAAGCTACACCCGGAGGTGGGAAGCCCCCTTCGACAACCAAGTTGACTTGTCAACTTTTTTTGGCATAAGAGCCGGCTGTTAGGGTTAGATAAGCTACACCTATAGGGTGGGAATCCCCCTATGACTACTATGTTGACTTTTCAACATTTTTTGGCTTGAGAGCCAGTTGTTAGGGTTAGATAGGCTACACCCGAAGGTGGGAAGCCCCCTTCGAAACCAAGTTGACTTGTCAACTTTTTGGGCAGAAGAGCCGGCTGTTAGGGTTAGATAAGCTACACCCGTAGGGTGGGAAGCCCCCTTCGACAGCTATGTTGACTTGTCAACATTTTTTGGCTTGAGAGCTAGTTGTTAGGGTTAGATAGGCTACGCCCGAAGGTGGGAAGCCGCCTTCAACAACCAAGTTTTGGATTTTTCTTGAATGGATGAAGATAGGCGAAATGGTAGAGGCCCCGGCTTGCAGGGAAGCTACTTTATTCATATATAAATATGATATGCACAATGATAGTGTACAATGTTGAGTCTTAACAACTCAGGTATAATAAGGCCGCAGATGCGCTATGTTCCATGGCCGGTGGGTCTCCTGCCCCGAGGTATCTGAGTCGTCCCGGAGGTCAATGAGATAATACGACCCATTGTTGAGATATCTGCTGACCACAAAAGGTCCATCCCATGGAGGATACAACTTATGCATATTTGTCTGGTCTTGAATCAGCCGCAACACTAAGTCGCCTTCTTGAAATGTTCGGGTCTTGACCCTGTGGCTATGATAGCGATGCAGATCTTGCTGATAGATCGCCGAACGAGCAGCCGCCAGTTCTCGTTCCTTGTCCAAAGCAACCAATGCGTCTTGACATGCCGTCTCATTATCCGTCTCAACGTAAGCCGCCACTCGTGGCGAGTCATGCCGGATATCACTTGGTAATATGGCCTCTAGACCGTAAACCATGAAAAAAGTTGTATAACCGGTGGATCTGTTGGGGGTAGTTCTGATGCTCCATAAGACGGATGGCAACTCTTCCACCCAACAACCCGGCGTCCGCTGTAAAGGAACCATAAGCCAGGTTTTGATACCTCTCAAGATTTCTTGAGTAGCACGCTCTGCCTGACCGTTGGACTGTGGATGAGCAACTACCGAAACATCAAGCCGGATGTGCTCCAGGTCACAAAAAATTTTCATAGCCCCCTTGGACATGTTTGTGCCATTGTCCGTAATGATGCTGTGAGGGTAACCAAAACGGTAGATCCAGCCCACGTGATATGAGCCGGCTGGAAGGTTCCGGTTGATAGCATTGGTTATGAGCCGGCCCACGAAGACATGTATCAGCTGGAGGCCCAAGATGATTGGCGGCTCTTGATGCGGGCCGGACGACAGAGACCCGGGTGCGCAAGACCTTCCAAAGGATGGTCTTGTCTAGCAAGATAGAGATGGATTCGGAGATGTAAACATGATCCGAATGTACAATTGTAAGACCCGACGGTTCTGACCACTTATATAAAGTCAGAGTCGGCGCGGCTTAGAGGCAGGTGATCAGAAACTAGGTCAAGCTTCTAGCCCCTTGTAATCGATACAACAAGCAATAACATCACAAGCAGGACGTAGGCTTTTACCTCGACTTGAGGGCCGAACCTGGGTAAACTCGTGTCCTTCGTCTCGATCAACCCCTTTGAGTCCGCTACCATGGCGATGGCTCCGAACTCAAGTCTGGTAACCCAGACATCTGCCGTGACAAAACCACGACAGTTGGCGCCCACAGTGGGGCCCGCGTTCGGTGGTGTTGAGTTCTCAAAGGGCTCCCTTCCAGAGCTCGAAGGATACGTAGTTGGGAGGATGAGAAGGAATCGCCGCGGCCAGCTCTACATCGACAACGCCGGCTGGGGGCTTGATGCTGCTTCCATGGAGTATGGTTTTAGGTTTCCGTTCGGCGGGATCCAGGTGTTCATCGGGAAGATCGACGGATCTACACCGGGGCCGGACGTCTGCACCAACATCATCGAGCCGGCTCGGCGTCTCCAGCCCGTATGTAAGGTAGGCCCTTCTCGTGTTAACCCGGTGCAGGATCACGTCTTCGTGGACTTCACTCAAGGGATGGATCTGGAAGCATCCGGATCTCAAGGGACTCTCGTGCACTCCGATGATGAGTCGTCAAGTGGGGAAACTGAATCTGTGTACCAGCTCAGCAATGGTGGCCTTGGGGGCTACGGTGACACTCGCCCCGAGTCAGAGCACAGTGAATCAGATGAACCGGAGCAGCCGTCTCACGCGGCGGTATTCATGGCAGGGCCAGGGGCGGCCGGGTCGGAAGCTAACCCTCCCCCGCCGCCGGCTCAGGGCCTTGTGGAATTAATGGATGAGCTTGAAGCTTTGTTAGATACAGAGGTCACACCAGATAATCAGGTGGCTCGTAACATAGAGATCGCAAGGATCAAGGGTCGTATGGCCGAAGAGCATCAGAGGCTAACTGATTTAAACTCCCAGATGGAGGCAGAGGCAACACGGCTCAAGGCCGACGCTTTCCGTTTCGGGCTGGAACAGGTTTCAGCGGCGGCTGTGCACCGCAGGAGGCATCAATCTCGTCTGCTGGAGCGCTATGAGGCGAGGAATCTCTTCAACACCCCCGGCTCTGGGAGAGTGGCGGCTGCCCCTGGGGAAGGGCGAGCAGCGGCCCACATGGCCCCACCCGGAGGGTTTACGACACCGGCGGGTCATTATTCTAACACGGCCGAGAACATGATAGCAGCAGCCACCTAGCTTGGAACAATCCCTATCCCAGATGAGGCACCCTTTGCGGAGGAGGTGAGGAACGCTATCGGATATTTACATACGGTTGTGGCTCAACAAGAGAAATATACTCACAGCCGGAGCCGGATCCACTCCACCCCTCTCCATAGTCGAAGTTTTAGCCGGCGCTATGAGTCGCCGGCATCATGGGCAAAGGGGACGCGCGGCGTTAGGCGCGCCGGCCCTGGTGGACCGGGCAAGAAACAGGCGAGAACAAGAGGCAGCAATAGTTCCCCCGGGTCTTGGGCCCTCAGTGTTGACAGAGGTCGGAGCGGTTGGTAGCGCCAGAGCCGCGGGAGTTCCATGCTTAACTCCGGCTCTACGGAGCGAGAGGTTGCCTAAGGATTTCAAGGGGCCTCGGAAGGTTCCAAATTACACGGCGGACCTCCCTCCCGAGGCTTGGGTCGAGAGCTATGAGCTAGCTATGGAGATGCTAGACGTTAGTGAGGCTGTTTTTGCAAAATATTTTATCACGATGCTCGAGGGTCCGGCTCGCACATGATTAAAGGGCTTGCCACTCAACACTATAAGCTCTTGGGACGAATTGAGGGCAAGGTTCATCAAAAATTTCCATGGGACTTGCAAGCAGCCTATGACCATCGTGGATTTGGATCATTGTGTTCAGTAGGAGAATGAGTCGGCTCATTATTGGGTTCGGCGGGTGTCGACCGTCATTCACTCATCGGAACAGATCACGGCGGCTCAAGCTGGAGAAGAATTGTCATTTCATTCCGCTAAAGCAGAAGCTTGGCCGGCTTAAACGTACGTGTCAAGACATGGGAGAGCTCATGATGGCTCTAACGAAGTACGCCGACTCTAACAACACCAAAGATCCGGGTTCGAATGAGGAGAAGTCGAATCAGGGAAAGAAGAACAACCAAGGCAAGAGTTTTGGGAACAACGGGAATCAAAGCAGACAGAGGAACGCTGGCGGCGGGTCAGAGCTGGTGGCAAATGCTAACACAGGGCCGAATGTTCCTAAGGGGAACGGGCATTACAAGCCGTACCAGCGGGATAACAGGCCCCCTTTCAATTTGGAAGCGGTGCTTAGGAAACCCTGCCCAGAGCACAACACACCTGATAAACCAGCAACGCATGCGCGGGGCGATTGTGTTATCATGCATAGATTTAAGAATCAGCACTTTCAACCACCTCATAATCAGGGCGGTGGGCCGACTGGCGGATCAGGGCCTGGCGGTTCAGGCGACGGCGGGTCAGGTGCCGGCTTTGGTGCTAGCGGCTCAGGAGCAGGTCATCCGGGTCAACACCAACAAAATAATCAGCAGCATCAACAGCATCCTGTCAACAACAATCATAATAACTACCACCAGCAGCAGCAGCATCAGCAGCAGCAATGCAATCAATCTGGATTCCAAAGTAACCCGAAGCAGCTCAGTTTGGGGCAGTATCATGTGTTTACGATTGGTAACAGCAAGCGAGATGAGAAGCTACGGAGGCGAGCGGTTAACACGATCGCGCCGGCTCTCCCACGATACCTACCGTGGTCAGAGTATGACATAATGTGGAGTAGGCAAGATCACCCGCCACGAGTGGATGACCCGGGCTGGCTTGCTCTGGTGGTGGCCCCTCGGATACATGGTTATGGAGTAAACAAAGTGCTCATGGACGGAGGTAGCAGTATCAACATCTTGTATTATGACACCTTCCGGCGGATGAAGTTGCTAGACAAAGATCTCAAAACTTCTTCTACGGTGTTTCATGGCGGGGTGCCTGGTAAGTCGGCATACCCAGTGGGAAAAATCTCTTTGGAGGTGGCTTTCGGCGATGAGTATAATTACAGGGTGGAGACCTTATGGTTCGAGGTGGTCAAGATCAAGAGCCCTTATAATGTGTTGTTCGGGCGGCCGGCTTACGCCAAGTTCATGGCTAGGCCTTGTTATGTTTATTTGCAGCTTAAGATGCCCGGCCTAAATGGCACGATTACGGTTCATGGCAATCGAAAAACGGCTCTTGAGTGCGAGGAAGGTGATGCGGCTTATGCTGAGGCTAGCTGTGCACAAGAGGAGCTGAAGAAACCAAATACAGAGGCAAAGCCGCCACTCAAGTTTTCAGCGGATGATACCAAAACAGTGGACTTTACTCCAGGCGACTCATCCAAGCAGTTCACCATCGGGGCTCACATGGATCCCAAATAGGAAAGCACGCTCATCGAATTCATCCGTGAGAATCGGGACATCTTTGCATGGAAACCTTCTAACATGCCGGGTGTACCGAGAGAGTTCGCTGAGCACAGTCTTAATGTGAATCCGAAGTTTAAGCCGATCAAGCAGTTCCTGTGGCGGTTCAATGAGGAGAGGCGCAAGGCTATCGGGGAGGAGGTTGCCTGGCTCTTAGCTGCTGGGTTCATAGTTGAAGTTTTTCACCCGGAATGGTTTGCTAATCTAGTATTAGTGCTTAAAAAGAATAGTACGTGGCGTATGTGCATAGATTACACGGACCTGAACAAGGCTTGTCCGGCTGATCCCTTCGCAGTCCCTCGCATTGATCAGATCATTGATGCAACAGCTGGTTGTGAGAATTTGTGTTTTTTGGATGCTTATTCAGGGTATCATCAGATCAAATTGGCAGTCAAGGACCAGGAGAAGACATCGTTTATCACACCTTTTGGGGCGTTCTGCTACGTTTCCATGCCTTTTGGGCTCAAGAGTGCCCAGGCGACTTACCAGCGGTGTGTGCAGAACTGTTTCCACAGCCAGATTGGCCGTAATGTTCATGCTTATGTGGATGACATAGTGGTGAAGTCTAGGAAGAAGGAAACCCTCTTGCAGGACCTGAAGGAAACTTTGACAATCTCCGGGTGTACAAAATGATGCTTAACCCGGCAAAATGTGTCTTTGGTGTCCCTGCAGGAAAGCTTTTGGGGTTCTTGGTGTCTGAGCGTGGCATCGAGGCTAACCCGGATAAAATCAAGGCTATCACCTCTTTGCGAGAGCTGACATGCATCAATGACGTTCAGCGTATTGCAGGCCGGATTGCGGCACTGAGCCGGTTCATAAGCCGACTTGGGGAGAAAGCCATCCCCCTGTATCAGATGATGAAGAAGACGGACAAGTTTAAGTGGAGCAAGGCAGCCGCAGAGGCGTTGGAAGCTCTTAAGAAGCAATTGATTGAGCCGCCAGTATTAGCCGCTCCGGCTGATAAAGAGCCGCTACTCCTATATGTAGCAGCTAACAGTCGGGTGGTTAGTGTGGCGATTGTTGTTGAACGTAAGGAAGCAGGGAAAGAGTATCCCGTTCAGAGGCCTGTCTACTACATCAGTGAGGTCTTGGCGGAGTCCAAGCAGCGATATCCGCATTGGCAGAAGCTTGTATACGGGATCTTTATGGCTAATCGTAAGCTGAAGCACTACTTTTTGGGGCATCCAATAACTGTAGTAAGCTCTGCCCCGTTGGGGGATATTATTCAGAACAGAGAGGCTACGGGAAGGATTGCCAAGTGGGCTTTAGAGTTGGGGCCTCTTAACACCAGTTACACCCCTCGTACAGCAATTAAGTCTCAGGCCTTGGTGGATTTCATAAATGATTGGACAGAGTGCCAGGCGCCTGAAGAGAAGCCGGACAACACATACTGGACTATATATTTTGACGGGTCTAAACAGCTTGAGGGGTGTGGTGCCGGTGTGGTTCTCACCTCCCCGAAAGGTGATAAGTTTTGTTATGTCCTCCGGTTGATGTCCCCCTGTACTAATAATGCTGCTGAGTATGAAGCTTTGCTCCATGGTTTGAGAGTCACTAAAGAGATGAACTTAAGCCGGGTTAGATGCTTGGGTGACTCAGACCTTGTGGCTCAGCAAGTTTCAGGTACTTGGGATTCTAAGGACCCACGGATGGCGGCTTATTGACGGACGGTTGATGTTGTTGTAGGTTATTTCAAAGGGTATCAGGTGGATCATATTGATCGTCGGCGGAACAAGGCGGCTGATGCATTATCATGACTCAGATCTTAGCGTAAGCCGGTGCCGCCTAATGTTTTTCTTGACGTGTTATATCATCCGACTGTCAAGATGCCTTCTGAGGAGGAGCTGGCAATTCCTGACCCGGAGGCGGCTCTAGTGGCGGCTCTGCATGTTATTCCGGATTGGACTACTCCTTATTTAGCGTACTTGACGCGCGGCGAGTTGCCGGATGATGAGAGCTGGGCTCGGGAGATCATCCGTCGTGCTAAGTCCATGAAAATTATCAACGGTGAGTTACACAAATGCAGTGTGACAGGTGTCTTCCAACGTTGTGTGTCACCAGAAGAGGGCCAGCAAATCTTAAATGAAATTCATGCTGGCGACTGTGGACATCATGCCGGGTCAAGATCTTTAGTGGCTAAAGCTTTTCGACATGGATTTTTCTGGTTGACGGCTCACAAGGATGCAGAGGATCTGGTTCGTAAGTGTGACGCTTGTCAGAAATTTGGCCAACGTGCTCATGTTCCGGCTCAAGAGTTGAGGATGATACCCATCACTTCGCCGTTTGCGGTCTGGGGGCTTGATATGGTAGGACCCTTCAAGAGGTCCAAAGATAAGAAAATGCACCTCTTGGTGGCGGTTGATAAGTTTACCAAGTGGGTTGAGGCTGAGCCAGTAAGCAAGTGTGATGCAGCTACAGCGGTTGAGTTTGTCAGGAAATTGATCTATCGTTTTGGCTATCCACACAGTATTATCACTCATAATGGTACAAATTTGTCCAAGGGGGCTATGTAGGTGTTCTGTGAGAAGGAGCATATCCGGCTTGATGTTTCAGCTGTGGCACATCCATAGTCCAATGGCCAGGCTGAGCGGGCTAATCAGGAAATCCTGCGAGGGGTTAAACCCCGGCTCATGGTCCCTTTGAAACGGACAACCGGGTGTTGGGTTGATGAGTTACCTTCCATCTTATGGTGCATCCGGACTACACCTAATAGGTCTACAGGTTTTACACCTTTTTTCATGGTCTACGGGGTTGAGGCGGTTCTGCCCAGTGACATCCGGCATGATTCACCAAGGCTGGCGGCTTATGTTGAGACAGACAATGAGCTGGCACGTCAAGATGCGTTAGATGCCTTGGACGAAGCACGAGAGTTAGCAGCGACCAGATCAGCAATTTACCAGCAAGACCTACGACGCTATCATAGCCGACCCGGATGTTCCAGGAAGGTGACCTGGTGCTCCGGCTTATTCAAGACCAAACTGGGATGCATAAACTCTCTCCGTCGTGGGAAGGGCCCTTTGTGGTTAGCAGAAACCTCAACAACGGGTCATACTATCTCATTGACATTCGTGATGAGTCGGACACGGCGGGTCAGGAGACTTTGCGGCCATGGAACGTGGCACACTTGCGGCCATACTATACTTAAGAGATGATGCAGATCCATTATCATTATGCATATCATACTTTTATGGAGTAGTACTACTACCAAAGATTGGATACCCGGCTATTATGGGTATTTTTATGATCTCAGGATGAAATTCTTCACTAGCAGCAAAGTATTCCAGTCAATCTCGCTTTAGAGACCCTAAGCCGGTTCACAGAGTTGACGGCCAATCTTGCTTTAGAGACCCTGAACTGATGTAAATACAATACGTTCTTCTCAGTCAATCTCGTTTTAGAGACCCTGAGCCGGTTCACAGAGTTGACGGCCAATCTCACCTTAGAGACCCTGAACTGATGTTACTCTTACCAGTCAATCTCGCCTTAGAGACCCTAAGCCGGTTCACAAAGTGGACGGCCAACCTCGCCTTAGAGACCCTGAATTGTTGTAAGTTAAAAGTTAAGCACTTATCAGTCAATCTCGCCTTAGAGATCCTGAGCTGGCTCACAGAGTTGACAGCCAATCTCGTTTTAGAGACCCTAAACTGGTATGATGCGCAATTGGCTTTATGCCTAGTTTGAGTACACTAAGCGCTGTTGTTGATGGAGGCTTCCTACCTTTGGTATAGCTTAAAAAATTCCCCTAAGGCAACAGCGTGTACATCAAATTCCAGTTGCTTATCAACTGCGGCCATCGAAGGGGGCTTCTTACCGACGGGTATCGCTTATCTCACCCTAATGGTCGGCTTTATGCCACTTCCGGTTACTTATTAACCGCGGTTGTCGAAGGGGGCTTCTTACCGATGGGTTCGCTTATCTCACCCTAAAAACCGGCGTTTACGCCAAAAATAGTTGCGGAAGGAGGCTTCTTGCCCTTGGGTATAGCTTACATAAGCCCTTCACGCAGACGGCTAGTACAATTACTAGTCGCGGCTGTCGAATGGATGCTTCTTACCATAAGGTATAGCTTACATAATACCATCGGCAGCCGCCCCTATTCAACATTGGCTGATTGGAGGAGGCTTCTTACCTTCGGGTATAGCTTACATCACCCTACAACAGCAGGCTTTCTTGAGCTGCGGTTGTCAGTAGAGGCTTCTTACCTTTGGTATAGCTTACATAAACCTATTGACAACCGGTGTTGGAATACAATGGATAAAGTATTTGCTGTTAAAAGGAGGTTTTTTACCATCATGGTGCAGTTTATATCACCCCTCATGCAGCCGGCTGTAGGCCGCTTTACAGTTTTCAACAGTTGTCGTTGTCACATAGAGGCTTCCTACCGTCAGGAATAACTTACTTTACCTTGTGGCAGCCGGCTCTGCCATGGCATCTCATTATAAGAAAAGGGAAGTCATGCTGCTCCGGTTGATGGAGTAAATTTCCCGGGTCTAGTAACTTCGGGTGAAGGACAGATGTCTCGGACAAATTACGCATTGGTTTTTCAACAGTCGCGTTTGTTCATAGAGGCTATTTGCCAACAGAGGTATTATCCGGCTCTAAAAAGAGTTTTGAAGACTTCCAAGTGCCTCTCATGAATCATTGGCAGATTTATCAAAGATGGAAGCAAAGAGCTAAGAAAGATGATTGACAATACTATAAAGTAAACCACCGGCACGTGCATTCAGATGTTAAAAGGTTGTTACAAAAGATGTTCTCAGAGGGAACAAACAATGTTTCTGACGAAGTTTCAAAACATCATGGGTGGATGATTACAAGAGCCAATACTTGTTCTGACTATTACAAGGTTCGGTCACTCGGCCGACTCATCCTGGTTCGGATCTTCTGCGGTTCGGATCTGAAGATTGCCGAGTTCCCAGTTGCAGTTAGAGACGGCAGCAAATGACCCTTCAAAGAAAGGCGCGACGTTAAGCTCACCAGGGAAGAGATCTTTGCTTCGGGCGGGTGTTAGGTCTTTACACTCGTAAAGAGGCCCGCGGATCCGTTTATCTTCCTGGTCGTATGCTGCTTGGTAGTTCTTCAAGTCATCCTCCGCCTCATTAGCCATTACAGACGCTAGATAGCGAGAGTCCTTGACGACTTTGAAATAGTCTTCGTCGGAGAATTCTGAGCCGTCCACCTTCTTCGAAGGATATCCACCCATCATCTCATCTGGTGTGAGATCCGGCGCGAAGGCCATGGCCCGGCTTAAACCCGCAACGGCTCCAGAGCGGAAAGCCGACTTCTTCAGCTCTTGTATTTGCTTGGGCACGGTGGAGAATAGTTCTAACACCCCTTTCAATGCCTTGGGAAACTTCTCCTTATACTGTATGCTTTTGATGGTGAACATTGCTCCGCAATACAGCTGTTCTGTAAAGGTGTATATGGCCTTCAACGACAGGATGCTGTCGTCTGCAAGCTGCCGGCTCAAAGGTCCTACATGACCCAGAAGAGACAGGTTCGTCGTTAGTTGTTTCATAAAAAATATTAAGTAAAAGAGTATAGGAATGATGAACTTACCAAATAATGCGGCAGACATCTTAGCGACATGCCTTTTGAGCCCTTGGAGCTCCTCAGCAATGGCAATGAGCCGCTGATCGGCATCAGCTGCCCGTTTGATTAGTGCAGCTTTCTCCGACTCAGCCGTTTCTTTCAATGTTGTTAGCTCGGCGGTGATCTTGGCTACTTCTTCGGCTAAGAGCCGACATCTCTCGTCAGCAAGGCTTAGTGCTTCCTGTTGAGCTACCAAGTTGGTTTTGAGATCCGCCAGCTGAGAGCCGGCAGTGTTCAGAGCGTCCTATACATATCAAAGGCAAAGTATAAGATATTGCAGCAACAAGAGTATTCATATGCATAAAGGTTCACAGTTCAAGTTCTACAAGTCTCAAATAGATTGCACGCAATATATTTGACACTTGGGGGCTAATGTATATTTGATCTGTTTTCACATCTACAGTTCCGGCTCATCTTCCCAAAAATTGACCCGGACCTTGGGGGCTATCTATTGGCTCTCTTTTAAACTCAAAAGTTCCAGTTCAAATAAATTTGAGCCGGCCCTTGGGGGCTACAGTTGGCAGTATGCAAGTGTTGATAGTATTTAAAGCAAAGTGTCTTCTACATAACCTTTGAAAGAAGACCCGAATTCAACTCTATGTTAGGTTAAATCCGGCCCTTGGGGGCTGGGGAAGGTTATGGCTGAAGAAAGGTAACATACCTCATATTTTGCCTTCATCATGCTGAGCAGCCAGAGTTCCAAGTCTCGGTTGGTGTTGACCCGGTTCATATAGCCGGAGTGGAGTTCTTTGGCTGTCATTTTGTTGTACGACGAGTCAAACTCAAGTTTCCGCGAAGCTTCAGACGGCTCCGTATGCCGGGTTAAGACATGCGCTGGTGAAGGAGGATTTTGAGCAAACCCGGTGATGATAACATCCGGAGTCGTTGGGGTCCTGGCGGGTGTAACCGGCCTTGAAGGAGCAGCTGGGGAGTTCTCCTTTGTGATGTCATCTGCCGCCAGCTCAGTAGAAGACGCTGGTCGAGTTTCTTCTTCCGCTAGAGTTTCCTCCGGCTGTTCAGGCTCTTGATTGTCAACAACAGGGCTGGAGGAAGGTTGATGGGTCTTGCGGCGTTTCGCCTGAGCACTGCAAAGTAAAGGGTTAGCATTTAAAGGAGATTGGTATCTCATCAAAGACATACGAATATTTTAACACTTACAGAGGATTAATCTTTGGTGGAGGTATGACCGAGGCTGAAGAGTCGCCCGATGAGGGTGTTTTCTGAAAAATCAAGACACGGAAATGATAAGACATTCGGACATGAAGAGAAACGAAAAAGGGAAATACGGATATTAACCTCTGCAGGCCGCTTCTTAGGAGCTGGCGAATTTGGTAGTCCCGGTGCAAGCTCTGTAGAGCCGGCGCTCCGGGTCTGACGTCGTTCAGCTTGCTGTTTTTGAAAGGAAATCAAGAGCCAGATGAGCGAGAGGGTGAAATAGAGGAAACTTTCTAACAACCCGCCGCGGCTTTCGGAAGAAATATTCTGAGTCGGAATACATGCAAGTTACCTCAGGAGCGTTGGCGTGCATGGTTTCTACTTCGTCCTGTGAGACACGGAAAGATATTATTAAAGAGCCGGCAAGACAAAAGGTCAAGTAAGTAAAGTTCAAGGATCTTACCTCCAACTCTGAAGAAGTCGGGTGTTCGAACCAGTTCTCTTGAGGAGCTGCCTTCTTTGGTTTCTTGGTGGCGACTTTCTTCTTGGTTGTCTTCGGAAGAGGAACGTATTCCTTCTTCCAGAAGTCGGAGTCAGCCTATACAAATTGAGCCGGAGGAAGAATATCAAGTTTTGAAAAGGAGTATATAAATATACAATAGGCGGAGGAAAGATAAAAATACTTACAAGAGGCGCCAGGTTGGTCGCACAGAAGGGCGCTAGGCCGATGGTGCTGCATGAGCCGGAGGTCTCGTGCACAAGACTTCGGACGGTCATACAGATGTCATCCTCAGGCAAAGTGGTGGCGCTGAAGCATAGTTCGCTATCGTAAAATCCTGGATATTCATACATGAGACGGTTACGGCAGCTCAAAGGCATGATCCGCCATTGTACCCAGCAGCGGATAAGGTCCGTTCCAATAAGGCCGTTGGCCAGAAGAGCCTTCACTCTAGCGTGGGGCTTCTCATATCTAGCATGATCGGCAGCTGAGAGCCGGTCGGGCAGTGAAGTGTCGGTTGAGAGCCGGGAAGGACGATAACCCAGCAGACGAGGTTCCGAGTCCGGAGACGTATCTTCGCAATAGAACCACGTCTTGTTCCAATCCTTGTGGTGGCTGGGCATCTGAATAGCCGGAAAGGTGATACCCCTTCGGCGCTGGATGGTGATTCCCCCGAGTTCTATACTTGGCCCGCTCTTGTATTCTGTCTGCCGGTTGGCATAGAAGAACTCACGGAAGAATCCGACTGATGGTCTGGATTGAAGATACGCCTCACAAAGGACTTGGAAATGGCAAATGTTGGACATTGAATTTGGTGCAAGGTGTTGGGGATGCAGCTTGTACAGATGGAGAATGTCACGGAAAAACTTTGACCCGGGTGGTACGAATCCCCGCTCGATGTGATCTGTAAAGACTATGACCTCACCTTTCTTTGGTGCGGGGAGGGTCTCATCACCCGGAACCCGCCAGTTGATCACTTCCTTTGGGGGAAGGGTGCCAGCGGCTACGAGGTCAGACAGGTATTCTTCGGTCACGCAAGAGCCGACCCAATTGCAGGAATTGGTGGCGCGTGTCATATTGGTGGCTTAAAAGTACTATGCAAAAAGAAAATGGTGACTAGTCAAACAAGAGCATATAGCTACAGCAGCTTACAAATTACAGGGTTCTAAAAGATTAAGCCTTGAAAGGCCTGGCTAATAAAGAGCCAGAGGGAGTCTAGCGGCTCACTATGGGCAGAAGAGCCGGAAGTCAGTCAAGACCCGGACAAACAGGTTTCACAAACTGTTACTAAAATTTTGGATCTACCGAAGCGGAAAAGGGAGTTCTACATCAACCTAAGCCAAGAACAGTGAAGATGAAAAATCGACCTACAGCTTTAACCGACCAGACATTGCGCACGGGCGGGCCATGTACGATGGCGGCGATGACACTGCAGCCTAAAAAGATGCGTGGCGGGCCCCGAGGCTTGGCCATGCGGCCGTGCCGGAGAATGAAGCACGCGGCAGAGGTCCGCCGGCGGAAACCCTATTTGCTACCGATCTAAAGCTACGGGAAGAGGTACTTACCGGAGGCGGAGACGGCGGTGGGTGAGATTCTGGCGCAAACAGGTTGATGCAGCGGCCTGAGTTGGAGATGGACGAGCGGCGGTGCCGGAGAGGAGAGGACGAGCTCAAGCGACGGACGGGCGACAGGAAGAAGAAGAAGAGGCGCACGAGCAGGAATGCATTGGTTTGACCCATGTGGGTCCTATTTAAACAGGGAAACGGTGTGGGTTCCCAGGCATCAATGCCGGTCTTGCCGACCGGACGCCTCGATTTTCGGTAAACGGTTAAATGCGAGAGATTTGGTGATACGTCAGCGTATCTGTGATGTCATGCCAGGTTATTTCTGGTGACTCTCAGACAATTGCAAGAGACGGATGAAATAAGCTGGCTCACTTCAGCCTGGGGGCTAATGTTGGGGATATAACCCCGTGATATGACCCGGCTGGAAGGTTCCGGTTGCTAGCATTGGTTATGAGTCGGCCCACGAAGACATGTATCAGCTGGAGGCCCAAGATGATTGGCAGTTCTTGATGCGGGCCGGACGACAGAGACCTGGGTGCACAAGACCTTCCAAAGGATGGTCTTGGCTAGCAAGATAGAGATGGATTCGGAGATGTAAACATGATCCGACTGTACAATTGTAAGACCCGACGGTTCTGACCTCTTATATAAAGGCAGAGTCGGGGCGGCTTAGAGGCAGGTGATCGGAAACTAGGTCAAGCTTCTAGCCCCTTGTAATCGATACAACAAGCAATAACATCACAAGCAGGACGTAGGCTTTTACCTCGACTTGAGGGGCCGAACCTGGGTAAACTCGTGTCCTTCGTCTCGATCAACCCCTTTGAGTCCACTACCATGGCGATGGCTCCGAACTCAAGTCTGGTAACCCGGATATCTGCCGTGACAAAACCACGACAGTAACCAAAATGGTAGATCAGCTTTTTCATAAAATTAACCGCCGTAGCCGCGTCACACTTGCTGACCGGCTCAACCTCTACCCATTTGGTGAACTTATCAACCACCAGCAAGAGGTGCGTCTTCTTATGCTTGGACCTCTTGAAAGGCCAGACCATATCAAGCCCCTAGACTGCAAACGGCCAAGTAATTGGTATCATGTGCAATTCTTGAGCTGGAACATGAGCACGCTGGCCAAAGTTTTGACAGCTGTCACCCTTGCGGACCAGATCCTCTACATCCTTGTGAGACGTCAACCAGAAGAAACCTTGCCGGAAAGCCTTGGCCACTAGAGATTTTGAGCCGGCGTGATGTCCGCAATCTCCAGCGTGAATTTCATTCAAGATTTCCTTACCCTCCTCTGGTGAGACACAACATTGAAACACCCCGGTGACGCTACACTTGTGCAACTCACCATTAACTATTGTCATGGACTTAGACCGTCGGGTGATCTGTCTGGCCATATTTTCATCATCAGGTAACCCACCCCAAGTCAAATACGCCAAGTAAGGCACAGTCCAATCCGGAATAGCATGTAGAGCCGCCACCAATTGCCCCTCTGGCTCAGGAATAGCCAAATCTTCCTCTGAGGATAACTTGACAGTCGGGTGATCTAAGACGTCTAGAAAGATATTGGGCGGCACCGACTTTTGCCGAGAGCCTAACCTTAACAGGGCATCAGCCGCCTCGTTCCTGTGATGATCAATGTGATCCACTTGATAACCCTTGAAGTCACCAGCAATGACATCCATCGTCTGGCAATAAGCCGCCATCCATGCGTCCCTGGAATCCCAAGTGCTTGAAACTTGCTAAGCCACAAGATCCGAGTCACCAAAGCACCTTACTCGTCTTAAATTCATCTCCTTAGCTACTCGGAGGCCATGAAGCAGGGCTTTGTATTCAGCTGCATTATTGGTGCAAGGGAACATCAGCCGGAGCACATAACAGAACTTATCACCTTTGGGAGATGTTAAAACAACTCCTGCCCCTGATCCTTCCAGCTGCTTGGATGCATCAAAGTGTATAGTCCAGTATGTGTTATCCGGCTTTTCCTCAGGCGCTTGACACTCTGTCCAGTCGTTTATGAATCCACAAGGGCTTGAGACTTGACAGCCATACGAGGTACCTATTTTAGATTGAGAGGTCCCAGCTGTAACGCCCACTTAGCAATCCTACTAGGGGCTTGTCTGTTTTGAATTATGACCCACAACGGAGCAGAGCTGACCACGGTGATCTGGTGCCCCAAGAAGTAATGCTTTAACTTGCGGTTGTCCACGAACACCCCATACACTAGCTTCTACCAATGTGGATATCTCTGCTGGGACTTTGTCAGGACCTCGCTGATATAATAAACCGGCCTCTAAACCGGATGTTCCTTCCCTATTTCCTTGCGCTCGACCACAATTGCAGTGCTGACAGTCCGGTTATTAGCCGCCATGTATAGGAGCAAAGGCTCTTTTTCAGCCGGAGCAGCTAATACCGTCGGCTCAGTGAGCTGCTTCTTGAGCGCCTCAAATGCTTCACCCGCCGCCGTACTCCAGACAAAATCATCTGTCTTTTCATCATCTGATATAGAGGGGTAGCTTTCTCACCAAGGCGGCTTATGAATCGGCTCAACGCGGCAATCCGCCCTGCCAGGTATTGGACATCATTGATACAAGCCTGCTCAGCCAGGGGGGGTGATCGCCTTGATCTTATCCGGGTTAGCTTCAATGCCACACTCAGAAACCAGAAAACCTAAGAGCTTGCCAGCCGGAACACCAAAGACACACTTTGCCGGGTTAAGCATCACCTTATAGATTCATAGATTGTCAAAGGTTTCCCTTAAGTCATCAAGCAGGGTCTCCTTTTTCCTTGATTTGATCACAATATCATCCACATAAGCATGAACGTTGCATCCAATCTGACTGTTAAGACAATTCTGCAGACAACGCTGATAATTCGCCTGGGCACTCTTGAGCCCAAAAGGCATAGACACATAGTAGAAGGCTCCAAAAGGAATGATGAAAGTCGTCTTCTCTTGGTCCTTAACTGCCATCTTGATCTGATGATATCCCGAATAAGCATCCAGGAAGCACAAGATGTCGCAACCCGCCGTAGCATCAATGATTTGATCAATATGAGGGAGAGCAAAAGGATCAGCTAGCAAGCCTTGTTAAGATCCGTATAGTCCACACACATATGCCACGTGCTGTTCTTCTTGAGCACAAGCACTGGGTTAGCAAGCCACTCCGGGTGAAAGACCTTGACAATGAAACCTGCTGCTAAGAGCCGGGCGATCTCTTCCCCAATGGCCTTGCGTCTCTCCTCATTGAACCACCGTAGGAACTGCTTGACAGGTTTAAACTTAGGATCCACATTAAGGTTATGCTCAGGGAACTCTCTCGGTACACCCGGCATCTCAGAAGGTTTCCACGCAAAGATGTCCCGTTTCTCATAGATGAACTCTCTCGATACACCCAGCATGTTGGACCCAATGATGAACTGTTTGGATGAGTCGCCCGGAGTGAAATCTACCACCTTAGTATCATCCGCCTAAAATTTGAGGGGCAGCTCAACCTCCGCCGTAGGCTTCTTCAGCGGGGTCATATCCTCCGGGTCAACATTCTCCTTATATAACTTGAGATCTGTCTCAGCACAACTGAGTTCCACGTAAGCCGCGTCTCCTTCCTCGCACTCAATATCCGTATTCCGATCACCATGAACAGTAATCATGCCTTTTAATCCGGGCATCTTGAGCTATAAGTAGACATAACAGTGTCTAGCCATGAACTTAGCATAAACCGTCCGCCCGAACAACACATGATAAGGGCTCTTGATCTTGACCACTTTAAACCACAAGGACTCCACCCTGTAGTTGTATTCATCACCAAAGGCGACTTCCAAAGAAATCCTGCCCACCAGATAAGCTGACTTGCCCGGTACCACACCCTGAAAAACGGTTGATGAGGGCTTAAGGTCTTTATCAAGCAGCTTCATCCGCCGGAAGGTATCATGATACAGGATGTTGATGCTACTGCCACCATCCATAAGTACCTTATTCACCATATATCCTCCCACTTGCGGGGCAACTACCAAGGCCAGCTGCCACAGGTCATCAACATGCAGCGGGTGATCCTCTCGGCTCCATGTTATGTCATACTCAGACCACTTCAAGTATTGCGGCAAAGCCGGCGCGACTGCATTAACCGTTCGCTTGCACAATTTCTGATCCCGCTTGTTAAGGCTGGTCGTAAAAACATGATACTGTCCTGAACTGAGCTGCTTTGGATTACTCTGATACCCAGACTGGTTATGCTGCTGCTAATTGTTGTTACCAGAGTGCTGATGATGTCCTCCTAGATTGCCTTGACCATGATGACCGGACCCAGAGCCGCCAGATCCAAATCTGGCTCCTGAACTGCCTGGTCCTGAGCCGCCGGGCGGGCCACCGCCATGGTTGTTGTGTTGCTGCATGCTGTAATTCTTGAACTTTTGCATAATATGGCAATCACCCCATGTGTGCGTTGAAGGTTTATCGGGCCAGCTATGCTCCGGACATGGGTTTTTGAGCATTTCCTCCAAATTGAAAGGAGTCCTATTTTTGTTAAAAGGCGGTCTAAACTTCCCATTGCCCTTAGGATGATTCCGGCCGGTGCTCGCATTGGCCACCAGTTCTGACCCGCCATCTGGGTTATTCTGCTTGCTCTGGTTACCATTGTTTGCTACACCCTTGCCCTGGTTGTTTCTCTTACCTTGGCCGGCCTTCTCCTCATCCGAGCCTGGATCCTTCGTGTTATCAGAGTCATCATACATTGTGAGAGCCTCCGTGAGTTCTCCCATGTCTTGACACGTACGCTTGAGCCGGCCGAGCTTCTGCTTCAAAGGGACGAAGTGACAGTTCTTTTCTAGGATCAGCACCACTTAATCTTCCGTGATCTATTCAGATGAGTGGATGATGGCCGACACACATCGGACCCAATGATGAGCCGACTCATTCTCCTACTGGACACAATGATCGAGATCCACAATAGTCATCGGCTTTTTGCAAGTCCCTTGAAAGTTTTTGATGATTCTTGCCCTCAGCTCAGCCCATGAATTGATGGTATTGGGTGGCAAACCCTTTAACCATGTGCGAGCCGGTCCTTCAAGCATCATGGTGAAGTATTTAGCACACACCGCCTCACTAACATCCAACATCTCCATAGCCAGCTCATAACTTTCAATCCAGGCCTTCGGAGGTAAGTCAGCAATGTAATTCAGGACCTTGCGAGGTCCTTTGAAATCCTTCGGCAACCGCTCCTACTCCCACTGATGCGGACGGCGCGGGCTCTTGGTGAGCTGTCGTGGCCAGAGCTGCCGCCTCTTGCTGGTTTCTCGCCCGGTTTATGAGCGCTTGTGCATCCAGAGCTGCCTGATCATCCCTCGAAGGCCCTCTGTGCCGATCGCTGCTGGAGACCGCTGGCGATTCATAGCGCCGGCTAAAGCTGCGGCTAGGGAGGGGAGTTGAATGAACGTGGCTCCGGCTGTAAGCATACTTCTCCTGATGGGCCATCGCCGTTTGAAAGTACCCAATGGCGTTCCGTACCTCTTCTGCAAAAGGCGCCTCATCTGGAATAGGGATTGTTTCAAGCCGGGTGGCCGCGGCCACCATGTTCTCTGCCAGGTTGGAATAATGACCCGTCGGCATTGGAAAGACCATTGGTGAGGCCTGGTTTCGTTGGGGCGGGTTAAGTTGTGGTTGAGCCGTCAGCCGACTTCTAGGTGCATCCGCTGCCCGTCTCGTTCCGGCATATTGAAGAGATTCCTAGCCTCATAATGTTTTGGTAAGCGGGATTGATGCCTCATCCGATGCTCCACGGCTGTTGATTGCTGTTCTAGCCCGAGGCGGAAGGCATCTGTCTTAATGTGTGAGAGCCTGGCTTAATAGAAATGATAGACTACTCATATCAACAAGGAATTCCTTATTTTCCGGAAGCCCACTCAAAAATAACTCCAAAGTTAGGCGTGCTTGGCTTGGAGCGATTCTAGGATGGGTGACTAACCGGGAAGTTGGTCCCGGGTGCGCACGAGTGAGGACAAAGTGTGCAGGAAAGACTAGTGTTGGTCTGTGGGGCCAGTCTAGATCCCGCCAGGCGTAATGGGGTGTTACAACTGGTATTAGAGCTGACCCTTGCGGTTACACGGGCATGCACAGGTCAGGTGCATGGGCATGTGGCGCATGGTGTGTGTTTCCCGTCGTGGCACACAACATGGCACATGTGCCGAACTGGACACGCATACATGTGCCAAAAGGGAACGTTCCTAATGGGCCGACGAGGACGTCAGTTCCTTTGAGTGGGGGTGTATGTGAGGGCCTGGCTTAATAGGAATGATAGACTACTCATATCAACAAGGAATTCCTTCTTTTTCAGAAGCCCACTGGAAAAGAACTCCAAAGTTAAGCATGCTTGGCTTGGAGAGATTCTAGGATGGGTGACCGACCGGGAAGTTGGTCTGTGGGGCCAGTCTAGATCTCGCTAGGCGTAACTGGGTGTTACATAATGTGTTCTGCCTCTACCTCCATCTGAACTTTTAGCTCAGCTGTCCTCTGTTGCTCCTCCGCCATCCGGTCCTTGAGTCTCACAATCTCCAAGTTTCGAGCGGCTTGATTATCTGGCGTGACTTCAGTGGCCATCAAGGCCGCGAGCTCATTCATCAGATCCACAAGAACTTGAGCCAGCGGCGGCGGCTCAGCCCCCGAGGTTGATGCTCCAGCGGCTGTGCTGCTCGCACCTGGGGCTGATCCCTCCATGAACACGACCGTATGAACCGGCAACCCGAAATCATCCGGCTCAGAATGCTCCGACTCAGGGTAAAGCTCGTCGTAGCCCCCAAGCCCACCATTGTGAAGCTGGTAGATCGACTCTGCTTCCCCACTCGAAGATTTGTCCTCTGAATAGACAAGAGTTTCCTGTGACGTAGAAGCTTCAAGATCCATACCTTGAGTGAAGCCCACGAAGATGTGCTTCTGGCCGGGCTAAACACGGGTGGGTTGCGCGTGCCGAGCCGGCTCGACGATGCTGGTGCAGAGGTCCAACCTGGGTGTAGATCCGTCGATCCTTCCGATGAAGACCTGGATCCCGCCGTAGGGAATCCGGAATCCATATTCGACAGAGCCGGCATCGGGACCCCAGCCGGCGTCGTCGATGTAGAGCCGTCTGCGGTGACTTCTGTTCATCCTTCCGACCACGTATCCCTCGAGCCCTGGGAGAGATCCCTTTGAGATCTCGACACCAGCGAGCGCGAGCCCCATGGTGGGCGCCAACTGTCGTTGTTTTATCACGCAGATGTCTGGGTGAACGGACTTGGATTCGAGGCCATCGTTAAGGTGATGGACCCAAAGGGGTTGGTTGGGACAAAGGACACGGGTTTACCCAGGTTCGGCCCCTCAAGTCGAGGTAACAACCTACGTCTTGCTTGTGTTTGTATTGCTTGGTGTATCGATTACAGGGGAGCTATTGCTTGACCTAGTTCTCGATAGTCTCATCCCTAAGTCGCCCGGGTCTCGCCTTTATATAGGAGGTCAAGCCCATGGGTCATACAAGTTGTAACTGACTCTCTCTACGTGTCTAAATCCGTATCTACGTTGTCTTGCTTTCTTGAGAAAGTTGTCTTCGGGCGGCTCACTCGCCCGGGTCTTCATGCTTTCTCCGTCTGGGCCACGTACCGGGCCATCTTGTTAAACCGCCCAACGTCTCGGGGTTGAGGCTCCACGGCCCATTCTTGGGATGGGGTACGAGCCTCCCAGTGTGACCCAGAGCCTCAGGGGCGGGTCTCACCGTGGGGTTATGTAGCGACCCGACTCAAAACGAGTCAAGCCTCTATGTGTTTTGTGCCATCCCTGGATTAGTATGCTGGCACACATAGTACATTAATGTATATATCAAAGTGCAATCACATGTAATTAACGTAAAAATGATATATATACCTTAAAATCTTAGCGGAACAGTCAACAGGAGTGGAGTCCCAATAAACACCAACGACAGGTTGAGTGTAGACCGTAACCCTAAATCGTACTCTTACTCGTTGAAGAAGAGTATCTGCAACATAAGATGTTGCTGCCGTGTAGGTCAGAATTTTGAATATGCCGGCAAGTCACAAAATAGGGGGTGTAAAGTAATCATCTATTCTACATGCATATATGGCAAGTGGGGTAGTGGGTTTTGCATAAAGCCAAATTTTTCCTACAACAAGAGAGGGCAAAAAGCATAATTACTACAATGTTGGTTGATTAATGAGATGGTTCCACCAACCAAATCTCATACCCAAGTTGTCATTATTAAACCCACATCAATACAATTAATTGTGTTGAGAGTTCCAGATAGTTTCAGTTCCTTTGGCTCAAGTTATCCATGACCGTGGACACGACTAATCGATTAGGTTTTAGTACTCTACAGAGTTTTGCACATGTTCCCCACAAGATTTGATCGCCTCCGTTTTATTTCTTGCACTTCAGGGTGTTTGAGAAACAGATGACCAAAACATGGTCTTCTAAAGGGTTTCCCTGAGACTCTGTTGGTGCCCATCCTTTCCTACTGTTCTTCTACATCTCATAGCACCGCCTGTCCAGGGTCACCACGATATCCAACCAAGCCAGAGCCCATAATGACTTGTGGCTATGCAGGTCAGCCTTGGGTCTTGAAGCATCCATCCATCTCTTTGCGCCTGGGTGTACCTTTCCACGTGAATACTGGCACTTCCCCAACAACACCTAGGCTAACCACTGGTTTCTCCAGGGCGCCGTTCAACCATCATCCACTCAGAGGTATGTTGAAAAACTCGGAGTCTTGAAGTCTTGATCATAATGCAGGTCTTGAAAATTTATTAACTCACAACTCTCATGAATCACACAACCCACCCCGTCTACTAATAGCATAGCAAAATGTAAATCAACGTTTCCCGGGGCCAAATGTGTCAAAGGGTTGAGGGGTGCCTACCACATGATACTACAACAAGTAACCAAGTTTCCAGTTTACCTACTTTGCATGCATTTGGGGAGATGGAAGAACTAATGCAATAAAACATAGCTATACATGGTCAAAGTGACTTGCCTGTAGTGTTGATGAAGAATAATATCGCTCTCAGAAGTAATTGATAGACTATTCGTCACTCTCCGATGAAAATCTAGACAATCAAACATTGCATTCTTATAAGCAATCATACTAGCAATCAATTCTAACAATCCAAAAAGTAACACAAAACCAAAAGCACCATGGTGGTGATGAAGGAAATACTTGAGACAAAACTCAAATGACAAAACTACATCAACACAACTAAGGTGGTGATGAAGGAAATACCTAAGACAAAAGTGAAAATCAACAAAACTTCATCAACACAACCATAGTTGGTTTTCTCCACAAGTACATCCAAATTTTTAAAAGTACCAAACAAAACAAAGTAAAATATAATAAAATTAGTTTAGTAAACATTTTACTTAGCAAAAAGAATTACTTTTGAAGAACAACTAATAATTTAGAAATCAATACTCTAGCAACATAAGTTTTTAACTACTAGAACATATCAGTAGAAAACACTAAGTTAACAAATGAAAAACAAAAATTTAAAACAAATAATTAATAGAAAGTATTTTCTCATAAGTCTTTATTTTGCAAAGAGAACTAATTGAAAAGCTTTTATAAAGATTCTTCTTTTGATGTAAAACAAGGTCATTCTTGGTTTAAACCACAAAAAACCTCAACTATAATTCAATTTTTTTCTGGTCTAAACTTAGATTAACATAAAATCAAACTTATAAAACAACGTGTGGAAACTATTTTCAAATATAAGATCAACATAGAAATGAAAATCCAATTGCAAGTTATAGTTGAACTAGAATTGAATTTTCATGCAATAATCTAAAACAACCTTATTTATTTTGAAGGGTTACTATTAACTACCAGAAAACTTTATAAAATCAATCAACTAATATAAAATAAAATTAATTAAAACAATTTTAAAAACAAAAGAAATATTGATAAGCCTAACAGTAACTAAACAGAATATGTTTTGGTTGAAAATACCACTATAAATTATTCTAAAAATTTCCAAACTCTACCTACTGATAACTAAGGTCACTAGTGACAAGTAGCAAAAAGAATCAACTAAAAATATACTTTTAAACTCAAGTTATTCAGAAAACAAGATTTGAATCAAATCTGTTTGAAGTCAATTTTAAGTTATTCAAATTTGGTAAAACTTGCTATCAACACAAACTACATAAAATTTGTGACACAATGCAAAAAGAATCAATCAAAAACTATAAATATTTTAAAAGATATAACAAAAATAAAAATAGAACCTATTCTGTTTTCTAAAACAAAAACAGAAAAAGGAAAACTAAACTAACGGACAGGGGGGTGACGTGGCAGGTTCCTATTGGTCGAAAGAGTGTGCGTGCTGGTGTTTGCGGGTGGATGACCGATAACTAAAAGAAAACTGTTCGGGGTTTTAAGTGTTCTATTCTGGATCGTTAAATCCAGATCCAACTATTAGGAGAGGGGGAGGGGCTCACAGAGGGAGGTCGCCCGCGAGGGAGCTTCTCCCGCGAGGCCGAGGCGGCGAGGTCGACGGGGAGGCGTCTCCGGTGGTCGGGGACGGCGTCCGAGTGGTCCAGTCGATGGCAACGGACCTCCGGCATCCGTTGGTGGTGACAGCGAGGTGAGGGGGCGTCGGCGTTGAGCTCCACGAACTCGGGATGGTGGTGGCCTAGGGAATCTCCGGCGAGGTTGGTGGTTACTGCGTTCCAGAGGGTCTCCGACGGGGGAGAGGGCACCAGGCGATGGCGGAGAGTCTCCGGCGTTGATGGGCGGGGCCAGAGGGGGTCGGGGAGGAGAGTGGTGAGCAGCATGAGCTCCAGGAGTTTCGGATCTCCGGCGAGGCGTTGTGTGGCGCTGCGACAAGGGGAGCTCGGGGTTTGGGGCAAAAATGGGGTGCGGGTGAGGCTCCGGTATTTATAGGGGCCGCGGTGGTCGTAGAAATGGCAGGGGAGGGAAATCACGGCGGATTCCACGGTGGCTCCGGCGAGATCTGCTCGGGAGGGGACAGAGGGAGCGAGAGGAGGGAGGTGAGCGCATGGTGAGTGGGAGCGGTCGGTGGGGCCGGTGAGTCAGCAATAGAGAGGGAGAGATCAGCGCGTCGGGAGGCCGATGCGGAGAGGTTTTGGGGGAGAGATCAGGGGCTGTGGGCCGGCTCGTTTAATACACACGTTAACTCTTTCCTTTTATTAAATACCAGAGCATTAAAAACAACATTAAGACATTCATAACCAGTCAAAAAAATAGAGTCTTATATACCAAAATGATCAGGGAAATAAATTCCATTTAATGAAAAAAATTCCACGGCCAAAATAAATATTTTTAAAAACATTTATTTTTAGAAAATGCCTAAATGGCTTTATTTATTTTGGCAATTATTTTTCAAATAACCACTTGGGTTTTATGGTTCAAGAACTTGACAAAAATACCCCTGGTTTGGTGTGTCATATTACTCCTCTCAGATTTTTTTGTGAAGGGGTTTGAATGCTTACAAATTCAAATAGGGAATTCAAATATGGAAGGTGAAACTCCATATGAGAATTTCTCAAATAGTTTTCATAAACTTCCAACTCCTATTTCATATAATTTGAAGAAGTCCTTTTATCCTCTCTCATGAAAATCATTGAGTTGCATAAAGTTTCTGAATTTGAACTATTTTCAAATCCCTTTTCATTCCTTTAAATGGAAGAAGTCATATCATCTTCACTCTGGGATTTTATGATGAAATGAATTTGAATTCCTGCAGAGTGAAAGTTTTGGGAAAGTCATTTTATTCCCTCTCATTCAAAAGTTTTCCAAAATTTCAAATTTTCACTCAGTTTCAATCACTCAAGCAAACAAACAATCATTCTAGTATTAGTTATAACATTCCAAAATTTGGGATGTTACAAACCTACCACGCTTAAAATGAATCTCGTCCTCGAGATTCGAAAGGGCTAGAAAGAAAAGGTTTGGGTTTGGGGTCTTCTAGCAAATCCATCGACCAAGAAGGTGTGGGGTCTACCACACTTAAAATGAGAGTTACTGGTTCCTCAAAATCATGGAAGTCCTCTGGGTGCATCTGTCTCTTCACATACTTCACGATGGTTCCTTCGATGAGGCTCTTCCATTAAATCAAAAATCTTGTGATCTCATAACAAAATGTATTTCCACTGATACTGGGTCTTCATAACTGACAGGTCTCGTGATCATTCTAAGTAACCTATCAATGATCTCATGGTGGTCTACCATTTGTGGTTATCCTGCAATGAAATGGTTCTTGGCTTCATTCCTCACTGTAAAATTCCTACGTATGGCAACAACTGCCATGTACAAGGGTTTTACATCATACCATTCTAAGGCTTAAACAAAAGCTTCAAAGAACGTCGTCTCTTTACTATGGGTAAGTCACTCAGATTTACCAATCCAAATAGCAAGAGAATGATAAGAGTAAGTCGTCATGGTGGCCAAGCCATGTCGCACTGAAATCATTACCTTGTATAAGGTTTAGTGAATCTCGTATTCTAACACTTGGGCTTCCTCACAAGCATTGCAGAAATTTTCTCTTGTCAAAGAACGAGGTTCGGATAAATCCATTAATTCTGCAAGCTAAGCAAAAAACATCTATCATTTCTTCACAACTCTCAGGTTATCGTATACTCCTAAAAAACGTTTACTGATCTGTCATAGCTTCTTCCAAGTTTCTTCCTTCACCAAGGTGGGGCTTGATCCTTATCATTCCTGGGGTCAGTGACTTGTGGGTTCACTTGAATACTTGAATAGTTTTTATCTCACTCTTGGGGTTACTATCGTTTAATATTCCAACATTGCCTTCTGTACACTCCATCATACCCTCGAGGTAACAATTCACAGACTTATTATTGTCTAGATTCCACACTATGGAATTCATTTTCCTTTCCATTGGTCTGTTTAACCTTGGGTATGGTTTCATCACAATCATTCCTTTCCTCAATATTCCAACTTCAAAAGCACTTTGTCACAAAGGTTATCATCCAGATAGTTTGATGTGGTTCCACATTCTCTTCACCTGTATTCAGTTATCCAAACTCCTTAATATGAATGGTATTTTCTTCATCCTTTTGTCCCTATGGTTGCTACCACACTTAAAATGAAATGCACGCATGATTTCATAGACCATATTTTCTCATATCCTCGAAAATTGATCAGTGATCTTTGTTCTTAGAGTGGCAACTCATATAATTCAACACAGGACAATCATGACACCATAAATTCCATTGATCTCATGTATTTGTATTACAAACTCCGAGACTTTTGTTACATAACTTCAAAATGATAAGAGTGCTACCTATTACATTTATTACTTCCAAAAATTCAAAACTCAAACTACTCATGTTTAGCCTTCTTCTCTGGGCAGGTATAGGAGTAATGTCCTGTCTTCTTGCACCAGAAACACATGATCTGACTTAGATCCTTCTTTGCAGAAATTGGGTTGTTCTGAGAACGTCTTCGGTTTCTCTTCTTGGGCTCCTTTGTTCTGATCAAACTTTTAATTTCCTATGGGTCAAACTCCACTTCTTCTGTCGGGAAGTTTCCCAAATACTCTTTTCTTTCCTTCGTACAGTCCTGTGAGAAATGTCCTTCTTCTCCACATGAATAGCAGGCATTGGAGTAAAATTTGGTTAGGCCTTCTCCATTAGGGTCTTCAACATCTTCCTTCATCACAAGTTCTCCTAAATTTTCTCTGAAGGCCTCCTTCATGGCTTCCTTCTGCTGCATGATGACTTCTTGTACCTTGGGGTACGTTCGCATTGAGCCGGGAAATGTGTAGTTCCTTCGCACAAGAAACATGTGACCTGCCCAGTTGGGCATTCCTCAGCTCGGTGATTTTCTTCACAATGAGGGCATCCTTCCTTGTGTTCTTCCTGGGTGTGTCCTATCTCTCCACATATCCTGCATGCACAAATCTTCTTCACATCTTTGCCACGGGGCTTCTGGGTGTTGGTAACAACATGAGATCCTTGCAGAGTTATCTTGAATTCTTCCCAAGTGTTTGATGCTTGCCTATCATGGATATCTGCATGCATCTTCCACCAATTTGCAGCACCTTCTGCAAAGTACCGAAAAGCATAATGGACCATCTCTTTTCTTTCAACATGGTTACTCCTTAGATGATCCTCCATGTTCTGAATCCATTCTCCTGTCTCTAATCGAGTCATCGATCCAGAATACACGAGTCCAGCTTCACTCATCATCTATTGTGCTCAAAGTTTTGGGGATGAGATGGGTAAGAGAGAGAAAGGAGGGGATACACACAATTCAAACAATGGTTTTGAAAATAGATTTTAGTTGTGGCTGTCGAAATTTTTCACACAAATGACAACTCACAATTCATCGTATCTAACGTAAGTATACAACAGGGGTTTGGTCTTCTAGGGCATAATATCTTGGAAAGTCTTCATGGTCTTCAATTTTTTTGGGTCTTCACAGTTCTCAACTCGTGTAACTTCAACTCTTCTAATGCAGGGTGAAATCTTCTTTACTTTTAAGTGACCATCAGTTGTTTTGATATCTTGTCCTTCTCGAAGTGGTCTTAGTTGATCCTTAGTGTGGTCAAGGGGAAAGGGTATTTTCTAACTTTTTGAGGTAAGAGAGATCATTTGATAAGGCTTAAATAAGATGAGAAGTAAAAGGTCTTTTGAAAAAAAAGTTTTCTAGGAAATCATTTCCTAAAGGCTTTCCAGTTTCTAGGGTCACGTCCTACAGTCCACATGTGCTCTGATACCATTTCTGTAGCGACCCGACTCAAAACGAGTCAAGCCTCTGTGTGTTCTATGCCATCCCTGGATCAGTATGCTGGCACACACAGTACATTAATGTATATATCAAAGTGCAATCACATGTAATTAACGTAAAACTGATATATATACCTTAAAATCTCAGCGGAAGCAGTCAACGGGAGTGGAGTCCCAATAAACACCAACGGCAGGTTGAGTGTAGATCGTAACCCTGAATCGTACTCTTACTCGTCGAAGAAAAGTATTTGCAACATAAGACGTTGTAGCCGTGTAGGTCAGCATTTTGAATATGCCGGCAAGTCACAAAAGAGGGGGTGTAAAGTAATCATCTATTCTACATGCATATATGGCAAGTGGGGTAGTGGGTTTTGCATAAAGCCAAATTTTTCCTACAACAAGAGAGGGCAAAAAGCATAATTACTACAATGTTGGTTGATTAATGAGATGGTTCCACCAACCAAATCTCATACCCAAGTTGTCATTATTAAACCCACATCAATACAATTAATTGTGTTGAGAGTTCCAGATAGTTTCAGTTCCTTTGGCTCAAGTTGTCCATAACCGTGGACACGGCTAATTGATTAGGTTTTAGTACTCTGCAGAGTTTTGCACACGTTCCCCCCAAGATTTGGTCGCCTCCATTTGATTTCTCCCACTTCAGGGTGTTTGAGAAACAGATGACCAAAACATGGTCTTCTAAAGGGTTTCCCTGAGACTCTGTCGGTGCCCATCCTTTCCTACCGTTCTTCTACATCTCGTAGCACCGCCTGTCCAGGGTCACCATGATATCCAACCAAGCCAGAGCCCATAATGACTTGTTGCTATTTAGGTAAGCCTTGGGTGTTGAAGCATCCATCCATCTCTTTGTGCCTGGGTGGACCTTTCCGAGTGAATACTGGCACTTCCCAACCAACACCTAGGCTAACCACTGGTTTCTCCAGGGCGTCGTTCAACCATCATCCACCTAGAGGTATGTTGAAAAACTCGGAGTCTTGAAGTCTTGATCATAATGCAGGTCTTGAAAATTTATTAACTCACAACTCTCATGAATCACACAACCCACCCCGTCTACTAATAGCATAGCAAAATGTAAATCAATGTTTCCCGAGGCCAAATGTGTCAAAGGGTTGAGGGGTGCCTACCACATGATACTACAACAAGTAACCAAGTTTCCAGTTTACTTACTTTGCATGCATTTGGGGAGATGGAAGAACTAATGCAATAAAACATAGGTATACATGGTCAAAGTGACTTGCCTGTACTGTTGATGAAGAATAATATCGCTCTCAGAAGTAACTAATAGACTATTCGTCACTCTCCAATGAAAATCTATACAATCAAACATTGCATTCGTATAAGCAATCATACTAGCAATCAATTCTAACAATCCAAAAAGTAACACAAAACCAAAAGCAACATGGTGGTGATGAAGGAAATACTTAAGACAAAACTCAAATGACAAAACTACATCAACACAACTAAGGTGGTGATGAAGGAAATACCTAAGACAAAAGTTAAAATCAACAAAACTTCATCAACACAACCAAAGTTGGTTTTCTCTACAAGTACATACAAATTTTCAAAAGTAGCAAACAAAACCAAGTAAAATATAATAAAATTAGTTTAGTAAACATTTTACTTAGCAAAAAGAATTACTTTTGAAGAACAACTAATAATTTAGAAAACAATACTCTAGCAAGATAAGTTTTTAACTACTAGAACATATCAGTAGAAAACACTAAGTTAACAAATGAAAAACAAAAATTTAAAACAAAAAATTAATAGAAAGTATTTTCTCATAAGTCTTTATTTTGCAAAGAGAACTAATTGAAAAGCTTTTATAAAGATTCTTCTTTTGATGTAAAACAAGGTCATTCTTGGATTAAATCGCAAACAACCTCAACTATAATTCAAATTGTTTCTGGTCTAAACTTATATTAACAGAAAATAAAACTTATAAAAAAATTTGTGGAAACTATTTTCAAATACAAGATCAACATGGAAATGAAAATCCAAGTGCAAGTTATAGTTGAACTAGAATTGAATTTTCATGCAATAATCTAATAAAACCTTTTTATATTGAAGGGTTACTATTAAATAACAGAAAAATTTATAAAATCTATCAACTAATATAAAAGAAAATAAATTAAAACAATTTTAAAAACAAAAGAATTATTGATAAGCCTAACAGGAACTAAACAGAATCTGTTTTGGTTGAAAATACCACTATAAACTATTCTTAAAATTTCCAAACTCCACCTACTAATAACTAAGGTCACTAGTGACAAGTAGCAAAAAGAATCAACTAAAAATATATCTTTAAACTCAAGTTATTCAGAAAACAAGATTTGAATCAAATCTGTTTGAAATCAATTTTAAATTATTCAAGTTTGGTCAAAATTGATATCAACTGAAACTACATACAATTTGAGACACGATGCAAAAAGAATCAATCAAAAACTCTAAATATTGTAAAAGATATAACAAAAATAAAAACAGAACCTATTCTGTTTTGTAAAAAAAAACAGAAAAAGGAAAAGTAAATTAATCGACAGGGGTGTGACGTGGCAGGTTCCTATTGGTCGAAAGAGTGCGCGTGCTGGTGTTTGCGGGCGGATGACCGATAACTAAAAGAAAATGGTTCGGGGTTTTAAGTGTTCTAATCTAGATCATTACATCTAGATCCAATGATTAGGAGAGGGGGAGGGGCTCACAGAGGGAGGTCGCCGGCGAGGGAGCTTCTCCGGTGAGGCCGAGGTGGCGAGGTCGATGGGGAGGCGTCTCTGGTGGTCGGGGACGGCGTCCGAGTGGTCCAGTCGATGGCGACGAACCTCCGGCGTCCGTTGGTGGTGACGGTGAGGTGAGGGGGCGTCGGCGTTGAGCTCCATGAGCTCGGAATGGTGGTGGCCGAGGGAATCTCCGGCGAGGGTGGTGGTTACTACGTTCTAGAGGGTCTCCGGCGGGGGAGAGGGCACCAGGCGACGGCGGAGAGTCTCCGGTGTTGATGGGCGGGGCTAGAGGGGGTTGGGTAGGAGAGTGGTGAGCAGCACGAGCTCCGGGAGTTTCGGAACTCCGTCGAGGCGTTGTGCGGCGCTCCGACGAGGGGAGCTCGGGGTTTGGGGGCAAAAATGGGGTGCGGGTGAGGCTCCGGTATTTATAGGGGCCGCGGTGGTCGTAGAAATGGCAGGGGAGGGAAATCACGGCGGATTCCGCGGCGGCCCGGGAGGGGAGACAGGGAGCGAGACGAGGGAGGTGAGCGCGCGATGAGTGGGAGCGGTCGGTGGGACCGGTGCATCAGTGAGAGAGAGGGAGAGATCAGCGCGTCGGGCGGACGATGCCGAGAGATTTCGGGGGAGAGATCAGGGGTTGTGGGCTGGCTCGTTTAATACACACGTTAACTCTTTCCTTTTATTAAATACCACAACATTAAAAACAGCATTAAGACGTTCATAACCAGTGAAAAAATAACTTTTTATATACCGAAATGATCAGGGAAATAAATTCCATTTAATGAACATTTTTCCACGGCCAAAATAAATATTAAAAAAAACTATTTTCAGAAAATTCCTAAATGGCTTTATTTATTTTGGCAATTATTTTTCAAATAACCACTGGGGTTTTATGGTTCAAGAACTTGACAAAAATACCCCTGGTTTGGAGTGTCATATTACTCCTCTCAAATTTTTTTGTGAAGGGGTTTGAATGCTTACAAATTCAAATAGGGAATTCAAATATGGAAGGTGAAACTCCATATGAGAATTTCTCAAATAGTTTTCATAAACTTCCAACTCCTATTTCATATAATTTGAAGAAGTCCTTTTATCCTCTCTCATGAAAATCATTGAGTTGCATAAAGTTTCTGAATTTGAACTATTTTCAAATCCCTTTTCATTCCTTTAAATGGAAGAAGTCATATCATCTTCACTCTGGGATTTTATGATGAAATGAATTTGAATTCCTGCAGAGTGAAAGTTTTGGGAAAGTCATTTTATTCCCTCTCATTCAAAAGTTTTCAAAAGTTTCAAATTTTCACTCAATTTCAATCACTCAAGCAAACAAACAATCATTCTAGTATTAATTATAACATTCCAAAATTTGGGATGTTACAGGTTTTATCCCCAACACCCCGGACTAGCCTTCAACGATGATTTATATTCGGTCGATCTTCTCCTGTCATCTTCTTTGGCTTGTGAGGCGAGTCCAACGTCCTTCTTTGTTTGGCAACCGACCAGTCTTCGGTAAAAACTCAAGCGTCATGGGTGCAAGTTTATTATAAAAACTGTGCTTGTTCCTCGACTTTCGCGCATCGTGAGGAGGAAATGGTCAGTGATTTTTACAATCTTGGCCTTCCACAATAGGGGCACCGACCCATTTAATCTAACAAAATCGTGGCACAGACCACATTCTCTCCCCGCTCATCGAAAGAAAATCCCAGCAGAAGCTCCACGCAAACCATGGACAACGCCCCTAGCTCCTCCGCACGTCCCTATGGCTCATGCCCAGGGGACTGGACCATATGTTCTGTTACACTCCCGCGACTCTTTTAATCTGGAGACCCAGGGACACCTCCCGTAATCAAATATGGCGGCAACCTACGTAGGTCTGCTGTCCTATGGAGAAGAGGTTTTTGACGAGCATTTCCCCAATCCTAACAAGGGGGAGCGTGTGTGCTTCGTCCCCTTCCTCCTTTAGGGCCTTGGGTTTCCAATCCATCCGTTCCCGAGGGCGTTACTGGATTTCTACAGGATCCAACTCCATCATCTCACTCCCGAGTCAGTCTTATAGATCCCAGGCTTTGTCACCCTCTACGAGATGTTCTTAGTGTGCTAAGCACATTTCAATTTGTGGAGGAAATACTTCGGTCTCGTCCCCCGAACTCGGGACAAGAAAATTTTAGAGGTCGACAGGCACACCGAGGAAATCCTAAGAATGGACCTCGGAGTGTTTCTATATTGAAGATGTGCCCTTGTTCGACACAACCCGGACAGGCCTTCCCGGATACTCCGACGTCCTTCGGAAGGAGAGGTACAACTGGCGACCAATGAGCTCATCCCATGAGGAAAACACTGAAGTGCGACGCCTAGCTACGCAAGTGCGTATGCTCATCCACCACCGTCTGACCATGATCGACATCATGGCCGCTGCCATCTCTCAGTGTGTGCAACCCCTCCAATAGATGGTACATCCCGTATGGCAATACGACGGGACAAGCGATGCCACGCGCTCCCGAAAACAAGGTCCCGCCAACCCGACAGCATTGGTCGTCGCACTTGCCGACCTATACAAAGGGGAGCAAGAAGACTTTGTTCGGCGGTCAACCAAGGAAGGGTATTCGGCCCACAATCCCATCGAATGTGTAAGCCTTTCTCTTTTAATCATGAAATAGTTTGGGGTTTCCATTCCATACTCTATTTGACCAAGGCCTGGTGTGAATAGGAATGGAGGAGTTTCATCGAGACAGTCAACTGTCCGGCTCCTCAGCCCAAGAACCATTCACGTGACAACAATCCGGGTTTCATCGAGGAACTAGATCTTCTCCTTGACTTCGAAAACAGAGTCTATTTCCAGGCAGCAGCATCCAGACCCCGGTGGCTATCATAATTGATTACCTTGGGTCATTCTCCATCCTTGCCGCGGGCAAGAAGAAAAACTCCTCCCGCAAGAGGCCAGCTACCAAGAGCACCCCGTACGTGTCTATCGGGTCCCCAAGCGCCATCGATCTGTCCACAATACGCTGGCAGCCGAAGCTGTAGCCGAATCAGAGGCCAACGGGGACCCTGCGAAGGTGCCGGACATGGGGATGAATCCACCTGCCCGCTCACCCTGAAGGTACATCGTTCGGTTAGACGCTTATCGTTGTAGTCAGTAGAGTGTCATAGCATCTCCTTTCATTTAAATACCTAGGAGAAACACCCAATCCTCTCTTACTGAAGGGGCTACCCAGGTGTCCGAAGACGCCTGAAGCTCCCGGGCCACGACCCATGCGGCTTCTGCTACAAAATCCCCCATGGCATATCTGGTGCCCGCCAAAGCTGGTGACAGAGTATCTGTCACCAAATCCGAGGTAGAGAGTGCCATGCATCATCGGCACGGATGGGAGGCCATGAGGAACCCAATTTTCTCCGACCAGGAGTTCGGTGCCCTACGCTCAGTGGATGCACATCTTGGCGCCGCCCTACCTAGATTCGGCAAAGCTATGAAGTTCATAACAACCTGCATACACGTAAGTGATTGGATTTTATGGAATCCGAATATTTGTGTAAGCCTATTGGCCCCCGAGCCTTATTTTTTATAGAACAAACAAATTAAGGATCTACGCACTGTTTGACTGCTAACGTAGGCCTCAAAGCAACAGTCCGAACAATTGGCCAAGGAACTCGAGGAGAGCCGCACAGAAGTACAATCCGTGAAGGCCGAACTAGCACAGAGCTTCACACGAGAGGCCAATGGTGAGTATGCATTTATTGCTAATCTTTTTATATCATCGATCCTGACATATGCATTCCGTGTAGCAGCCGAATCAATAGGACATATGGAAAGGCAGCTGGAAGAAGCCCGGGATTCTCGGAGGTATGCGGAGTCCCAGCATCAGGCTAGCTGCCTTGTTATACAAAAAGAGGGCCAAAGAAATAAAGAGTTTAAAGATTAAATTGGTCCAAGCTCAAGAAGAGAATCGAAAGCTTCATAGGGGTGTATTCGGTAAGTAAAATTCCGCTATCAGCAAATATTTCTGATGTAGGGAATGATAATAACCATGCTGTTATCACATTTGCAGGCCTCCTGCCCGGGCATCCTAATGTGGCGATCGAATCATACCAAGGGGACCTGTTGAAGGAGCTGACCTCTCTCTATAAGCGCGTGCAAAAAGCAATGAATGGGATAGTGAAGGCACTATGGCCAACCGAACAGCCACCTGAAGGGCCAGGCGCACTTGTGGATCGATTTAAGGGGGCTCGAAATAGGTTCGAGCCGTGGAAGACTTCGTCCTGCCGCGAGGGAGAACAAGAGGCGTGGGCAATGGTCAAGACCCAATTCACTGGACTTAACCCCCAGTGTATGGCATGGGTTGGTCTTGTAGGATCGGATGGAAAAGAAGTACCACTCCACTTGGTAATCTCGATCAGCAGCCGCACATGTAATTTATATGTACATGTGTATAAACAATCCGTCTTGTAAACTTTGTCTTAGCCGACCATCGGCTTCTCTCTCCCGTGTGAAGAGCTCAGGGGTGTTCCTCCTTATTATTCCCTCACAAAAGAGCAAACTGTATTCGGGGAACCAGGCAATCCGGCCATTTGGTGCAAACAGACAGAAAGCATGCACAAAGATATGTTATACTATGACGTAGCGTAAGAAACATCTTTCGATGAAAATAGTACCTCTATCGATACCTTTTTTCGAGGCTCTGAACATAGATAGAAGTCTGCATACTTGTAGTATGCGGCTAAGTGTCCTTTGGGAAGAAAAGACCCAAACCACAGTAATAGCAACCAGAGCCGTATAAGGTGTTTCGTCATAGCCGACCAATTGTCTACGTAAGATACCTAGCTTTTGGCTTCACCCATCTGAGGTACGTGTCCGGATGACCCGGTCGTAACAATCGCAGAGGTTCTCCCTTTACTCTCTAGCCGAACAATCGGGAACGTAGAGAGTAATCACAGGAGCGAGGCAACCCAGCTTAGCAAAGTCTTAGTTCAAATTGATGCATATGATGGCTAGAACATGACAAAAGAAACATGCGCGCCTAGTAAGTATGAGCAAATAAAAGTTTGGCTATTAAAAGAAGCCCTCACGTGTTGTGTTCGGATTTAACACTTTATGGTGTATGCCGATTATCTTTAGTACAAGATTGGTTCAGCCGAACATAGGGTAAGGAAAGACATTGTCCCGATCGAACAACAAAGTGGGAAGGGAAAAGGCAAAAAAGGCAAAAATAACCAAAAGGAAAAAATGTGGGGCAGCTTAGACGACACCGGTTTATCCGTAGAAGCGTTGGAGACGAGTTGCGTTCCATGGGCTTAGTTCAAGGCGGTTATCGGATGGACTCCGCAAACGATAGGCCCCTCCTGCGAGCACTTCGTCGATGATGAAAGGACCCTCCCATTTGGGGTTGAGTTTGTGTTTTTGTTTCTCCGGGAGGTGTAGGATGAGTTCTCCTACATTGTATGCTTTTGCCCTAACCTCCCTAATTTGGTACCGCCGAGCTTGATGTTGATAAAGAGTGGATCGAGACAGAACTATGTCCTGCTCCCCCTCCAAGGCATCAAAGTCGTCCTGCCGATCCTCCTTTTCCTCATACATGCGCTCTCTTGGTGCGTCATGGATAATATCGCAGGGGAGAACTGCCTCTGCCCGATAATATCGCAGCCCCCTAGAACGGAGTCGAGTTCCTCCACCCAATGACACTCGGACTCGTGAAGAGATTGGACCAAACATGGCTTGATGCCACTCATAATGAGACCGTTTGCTCGCTCGACCTGTCCATTGGTCTGCGGATGATAGACCGATGCATAATCAAGCTCTATGCCCATTTTTGGGCACCAGTCCTTGACCTCTTGGGTTGTGAGGTTGGATCCATTATCCGTTATTATACTATGCGACACACCATAACGGTGTACTACGCTAGATATAAAGTCAATCACTGGCCCGGATTTAGCCGATTTAACAGGCTTTGCTTCAATCCATTTGGTGAGCTTGTCAACCATGACCAGTAGGTATTTATTTTTCTTAGTTCCCCCTTTAAGGGGTCCAACCATGTCCAGCCCCCAGACCGCAAAAGGCCAGGAGATTGGAATAGTTCGAAGAGCTGTTGGGGGCATGTGACTTTGATTTGCGAAGAGTTAACACCCAACGCAATGTAGAACAAGTGACTGGGTGTCCATCCAAGTTGTAGTCCAAAAGAAGCCGGCTTGGAAGGCCTTGTTGACAAGGGATCCTGCTATGGCATGATGCCCGCCCATGCCTTCATGGTTTCGGCGAGGAGCTCTTGTCCTTCTTCCTCAGATATGCACCTCTGTAATACTCTGGTGGTGCTTTTCTTGTATAACTCTCCCTTGTGTAATTTTTAGGCCTTGGATTGCCAAATTAGTTGCCATGCCTCAATTTGATCGACGGGGAGTTCCTTGTGAAGAAGGTAAGCGTGGAAAGGCTCTGTCCATGGTGCAATTACTGCCATTACCTGATGAGCCGAGGGCGTCTCATTCATCGTGGAGCCGTCGATAATGTGATCATCTGGCTCGTATATGGGGGGAACAACTTCGTCCGCAATATTCGGACAAGCACCATTGCCGTCGTCCTGCCACACTATGGAGGGTTTGAAGAGCTTCTCTAGGAAGGTGTTCCTCAAGATGGGATCGCGCTTGGCTCCCATACGGGCCAGTATATCGGTGGCTTGGTTCTTGTCTCAAGTAACATGGTGGAATTCCAACCCCTCGAACCGAGCAGATATCTTGACGACGGCGTTTCTATATGCCGCCATCTTCTGGATTTTGGCGTCAAACTCGCCGTTAATTTGGGATATGGCCAAGTTTGAGTCTCCCCGCACCTCTAGCCATCGTATGCCCATTGATACCGCCATCCGAAGACCATGAAGAAGAGCTTCATATTCGGCAACATTGTTGGAGTCGGCATGCATGATTTGCAACACGTATCGCACGTTGTCACCTATGGGGGATGTGAGGATAACTCCAGCCCCCAGACCGGCCAAGGTCTTGGAGCCATGTAAGTACATTGTCCAATGGGAGTATGCACTGTACTCCCTAGGGAGATCAACCTCTGTCCATTCAGCCAGGACCATTTGACTATGCGACCGATGGCGTCCCTGTTGTTGATTATATCATTCAGGGGGACTTCTGATGCCACTGTTACCACACACTCCTGGAAGTAGTGTCTGAGTTTCCTCGATGCCATGAATACTGTATAGGCTATTTTTTGATAATGTGGGTATCTAAACTTGTACTGAGTTAGCACCTCTAACACATAATATACCGGTTCTGAGTCGGGAATTTGTGTCCCTCCTCATCTTGTTCAACGACGAGTACCGCACTGACGACTTTGTTGGTGGCCGATATGTATAACAACATGGGCTCACTGACACCTGGTGCCGTGAGTATGGGGTTGGTTGCCTGTAGTGTTTTGATTTCTTCTAACGCAGTCACTGCCTCATCGGTCCATTCAATATTGTTGGTCCATTTCAGCAACTTATAGAGCGGTAAAGCCTTTTCTCCGAGGCGGGAGATAAAGCGGCTTAATGCCGCTACACACCCGGCTAGCCTCTGGACATGCTTCAACTCCGTGGGGATTGCAAGATCTAATACAGCACGGATTTTAGCTGGATTTGCCTCTATTCCTCTATGGGAGATGATGAATCCAAGCAGCTTACTAGAGGAACTCAAAATACACATGTTTCCGGATTAAGTCGTATATCATATTCACGGAGATTAGCGAAAGTTTGATGTAAGTCATCGATCAATTGGTCGAAGTGTTTGGTTTTGATTTCCACATCATCCACGTATGCCTTGACAGTCTTACCGACCTGTGTTGTGAGGAAGGTTTGGATCATGCGCTGGTATGTGCCCCCGACGGTTTTTAGCCCGAAGGGCATCGTGTTGAAGCAAAATGGCCCATAGGGGGTGATGAATGCAGTAGCTGCTTGATCAGATTCCTTCATTTTAATTTAATGCTATCCGGAGTAAGCATCGAGGAAACACCACAAATCGTGTCCAACTATGGAATCAATGATCTGGTCTATGCATGGTAAGGGGAAAGGGTCCTTGGGGCATGCTTTGTTGAGCCCTTTGAAATCGACACACAGCCGCCATGACATGTCTTTCTTAGGTACCATCACCAGTTTTGCTAGCCACTCGGGGTGTTTAATATCCTGAATAAATCCGACCTCAAGCAATTTGGCTAATTCTTCACCTATGGCTTGATGTTTGGGCTCGGATAAGCGGTGAAGAGTCTATTTCATAGGCTTAAAGCCTGGAATAATGTTTAAGCAGTGTTCGGCGAGCCGATGTGGGATTCCAGGCATATCGGAAGGATGCCAAGCGAAAATGTCTGAATTTTCTTGGAGGAAATTCCACAATGCTTCGTCCATGAGGGGACCGAGCTGGGCTTCGATGGACGCTGTCTTATTAGGGTCCGTTGGATGCACCTGAAATTTAACGATTTCCTCTACGGGTTTAAAGGAAGTGGACTTGGGCCTTTTGCTAAGGATGACATTGTCCCTATTAACTATCAACCGTAGAGCGGTCAACTCTTCGGTGGCGAAAGTTTCTACTAATGGCTCGAGGGCGAGCACTGCCATTTTGTTTTCGGCTTGAAGGGCTATGTTCGGGTCACTAGCGATCGTGATCACTCCATTTGGTCCTGGCATTTTGAGTTTCATGTACCCGTAATGGGGTATAGCCTAGAACTTTGTAAAGGCATCACGCCCCAATAGGGCGTGATAGCCACTCCGCAAGGGGACGATGTGGAAGAGAAGTTCTTTGGATCGGTAGTTTTTGGGTGTGCCGAACACAATGTCCAGGATGATACATCCGGAACAACGTGCCTCTTTCCCTGGGATAATTCCCCGGAAGGTTGTGTTTCTATATTCGATCCGGGATCAGTCGAACTGCATTTTTTCCAAAGTGGCCTCATATATGAGGTTAACACCACTGGCGCCGTCCATTAGCACTTTATGTAGCCTATATCCATAAATGATGGGATTCAAGACTGGAGTGTCTGGTGAATGACCAGGAAGGATGGGTGGCTGGTCAGTGTCCCTGAAAGTAAGAGGTATGTCTGCCCATGGGCTAGTAGCTGCAACATGGTAGACTTTCTCGTGCTCCCTAAGAGCTCTTTTACGCCTGCTCCTCGAGGGGAAGATCTCATAGACCATTAGGACTTCGGCATTAAATTCGGGCATCGAAGGAGAGCGCCTGTTCGATGGAGTTGTGTTGAGGATGGCCTTGCCACGTTTTGCGACTTTCCTAACGACCCAGCAAGCTCGAAGGCTATGTGTTGGGTTCGTGTTTCACAACACGGAATTAATGGGGCAAGGTTTATCCAAAAGTCCGCTGAGGATGGTGCTGGTCCCAGAAAGGGTCTTGTTTCTTTTTTCGGCGGGTTCATACCTGGCTGGCCAATTTGGAGGTATCCTCTTCTTCCGAGCTCCTCTAGGATGTTCGGATAAAATTGGTTCCGAGAACAACCGCTCGGACTACCAGACACTCTCCATGGCACAGTACTTCTACACCAATTCGGATGACTCCAAAAAGGCGCTTATGCATTGGTAGGCCAGGGCATTAAGAATCCCTTCATCATGGAATTGCAAATGAAAGTTGCCATTACAGCTTGGTCACTAAGACCTTTCACTCTGCTCCTAGCGAGTAGGAGTCTTGCCCAAATGTGGTACACTGATTCTCCTTGTAGTTGCTTGATATCCCGAAAGTCCGAAGACATGGGTTTTGGTGCGATACTTGGATGATCGTCTTGGGCGGTGGGTGGGAAAAAATCTGAGTCCCTATCGCAATGAGGTTCGGAACTGCAGCCTCCAAATCTTGTGAAGGATTCTAGACTGGTGATGGTCTAGATTTAGAGCGATTCACTGACAGAGTCTTGGAGATCGTGGACTGAAGTATAGACGGTTTTTAATTCTGATCACCAGGCAGAATCCGCAGCCGGACACTCGATGGTAGCAACGAGGTGGGTGACCGGAGGGACATGGATGTCCGTGTCGTCGGGTCTAATCCCGAGCCGATCATAGATCGGAACCTAGTAATCCGATATACGCATAGCTTTGATCCGATTGAACAACTCTCTTAAGAATGAGGCAATGGCAGGGTGCGTGTCACTCATACGAGTGGATTCGTCACATGGTGTGATGGTTCTAGAGTTACGCTGAAGCGGATCTGTGTTCCGTTCCACCATGGGACCTGATGTCTTGGACGTCGAAGCATCCGGACTTATAGTCCGTTCACTGAAGGTTGAAGGTTCCATTGGAACGAGGGTTCCCCATGAATCAGCCACGAACTCTAGGGTTCCAAACTTGATACTCTGATTAGGGGGAAACCTTTCGTTCTGGCCATGACGGCCGATCGGGCTGGCATGCGACAAGACGTTATTGCCGATGAGACTCTGATCGTGACGGAAAGTCCCCTCAATGCAGATTTCGCTATTCGTGATGACGTGCATGATCAATCCCTTCCGCGCTCACAGAGTAACTCTCAATGAAAGCACCAATGTCGGTGTCAAACCTGGCGAATCTTTGGTAGGGGGGTCCCGAAATGTGTGACTAGGATCGACGGTAATAGGAGACAATGGGGACACGAGCTTACCCAAGTTCGGGACCTCCTATGGAGGTAATACCCTATGTCCTGCTTGATTGTATTGATGGTCTAAGGGATTACAGAGTTGATCTACCTCGAGATCGTATAGCTAACCCTAGATGAGACGTCCTATCTATACCCCCGATAGCTCCGGCTTATATAGACGCCGGAGGTGTCCTAGATTTACACATGGTCGGTTACATGCCGAAGAGATAAAAATAACTTGTGATATGCTAGAATTTTCCTGGGTTTATTTGAGAATATATCTTGTAGAAAATTTTCAACTGTTCCAAATAGGCAGAAATGGTTTTGAAGGGTTTTTCCAAAATATTTGAATAGGACCATGTGTTGAAACACTTATATATGGACAATATATGTCCACTGAGTTTTCCTAAACTTTAACAACTATTTTAAAAGTATAAAAATATTTTTTCCTAATAAAAATACGTTTCTATCCTTCAGAAAAATCCTTTAAATAAAATAATAAAATAATCTTTAAAAATAATATTTTCTGGTTTTGGGGAGTTATATATATAGTAGGTTCCAAATAGATCCGTTGGGGCAAAACAATCCACCCAATTTGAGGACTTGTAGTACAAACCTCAATTCAGGGTTTTTTGAAAACCTAAATTGAATAAATGCTTTTTGGCCAAAATAATATTTGAAGAAAAATAGTTTTAGGTCCTATACACATGGTATGATCATTGGACAAGAGTTTATATCAAGGAAAAGAGTTTTGAGAGTAGGAGAGAGTTTTATGAATATGGAGCACTAGCAAGCAATCAAACAAGCAAGCAAATAGCACACAAGTTAGCATTCATAGGTGCTCAAATTTTTTTAATTGGCCCTAATTTTTGAGTCATGTTAACTTAGTCATGAGGCAAAACACAGGGTGTGACAGACCTACCCCTCTTACAAGAATCTCATGCCCGAGATTCCTAGGCTAGGCATGGGAAAGATGTGGAAATTCAGAGGTGAGGTAGTCTTCATGTTCCATGTTGCTTCTGCTCTGGCGTGGTTGTCCTTCTAGGTCTTGAAGTGCTTGATGATACTTCTTCGAGTTCCTTGCTTAGATATGGGTGAACGTTGTTCTTGCAACATGCTAGGCTCGCCTAAAAGACAAGGGTTTGGTGAACGAGGTTCGGGCAAGGGCATGGCTTGCGTGTGTATTCCAAAGTCGGAATACGTGGCAAAGTACTATGTATGTATGTTGGTCCTAGTGCTGTTCACATTGGTTAGTGACATCTAGACGTCTCACGTTAGAATAGAAGGTGTTAAGATTGTAGCTTCCTGTTGACGGGGAAACGTTGACTCTGTTGGAGTAGTTGATCTTCTGGTTCTTGTGCTCTTCAGCAATAAGGACGTCGAAGTTTGCTGGTGTAGGCTTCTCGTCGAGTTCTCCTGCTTGAGTGAGTTGCATAGTATGTCCTTCATCCATCTTTAGTTGTTAGCCTTCATTATTGCTAACACACTTTCCTCGCGGGTCTTCGAGTGTTTTCCTTACCGTAGCCATGCGCGGCAAGGTTTGCGCTGAGTCTCGTCCCTAAGACTGAGCTTGGAGACTTGGTGTCAAAACAGGTTCTACCATCTGGAAGGTCTCTGAGGGGTTCTAAAGGAGCTGACTATCTAGAGTATAGAATAGCTGTCTAATCCCCATGGTCCGAGGCTTTGCAAGAGGGGTGAACTACCAGTGACGGGAGGCCTACCATGCTCAACTCAGGGTTTACTCCCTAGATTGTCTAAAAAGGGACTGGTAACGAAGTCATGACAGTCGTTCACTCCATTCCAGGCATCTGAAGGGAGTAGGGACGTCATGCTCACTGTACACTGTCAAGGTGGTGGAGTAAGGTGTGCTATTATCTTCTCGGTATCCTCCTAGTAGGAACTGATATGTGACTACTTAAAATAAGGGGATCCTGAATCCTCTTGATATCCAAGGGCTTCATCGTTCTTGAACATCGGTGCTTCTTGATGCAGTCTAGTGGATGTAGACGGCAAAGTAGTGGTGGTTGACTTCTCTTGGTTCTTCTTCTTTGTCGTCGGGGTTTCTCGACCATATTGGTTCTTCATCTTGCTCCGGCAAGAAGGTCTGTTGTAGGGAGGGTACTTCAAGGAGTCCAACTTTTTCAAGGTGATACCTTATACTTGAGGGGCATGGTAATTGGTGTTCCTAGGGATGGTCCAAATGGGACTAAGGTGGTCCTTCTCTTATCGGTTAAATGAGTATCTCGTCCCGGAAGACAACAACCTATTCCCCCAAGTATCACATAAACATTTTTGCTCATGGGATAGGTGAAAGGGGCAACTATTTGTTCCGGATGTCACTAGTTCAAGGGCTTGTGATCCAACGCAATCTAATTGTCCATGTCTACCGCCCTTATGAACGGAATTAGTGGTGGTTGAGGTGAAGTATTCTCCATGGTCTAATGACTGAGGGCTAAGACATATGGTCATAACCCGACTGTATTATGACTCGGTAAAGCTTCGGGTTTTCAGGGAGCTTATGATGCGAGTGAACGTCTGTCATCTTATCCTCGAGCACAGTTCTTTAGATGCCAATAGTCCTTCCTATTTCTCCAAACAAAATCACCGTATAGCATTGAGGGTATCATCTCATATAAGTAATCTCCAATCAACACTCATGTGACGCATATCTCCGTGGATCTAAGAGAAGGAAGACGCATACTCTCATACATATACTATAGTTACTCATCTATATCCCGATGTAAAAATCCTCGGGATTACAAGCCACTAAGCTTGATCATGACACTACAAATCCGAGTGCCCTACTGACCTATTCAAGGTCTATGGTGCTGCATTTCTCTGCCAAGAAAACACATGTTATATTAATCCGAGATCTTGTTCCCTTCCTACAAATCCAAGCAGGTGGTTTATCCATGCCATCAATCGCTACATGGCCCATCACTCCTATAGATCCAATATTGACAGGGGTTCTACATAGTCTTGTGGAGTTCCCATAATCCACATATCGTTGCAAGGACTATTATCATAGTATATCCATGAACTTGCAATCCTTACTACCAACTAAATTCCAAGGCCAAGCTTAGATAGATCCTTAAGTCATCCCTAACATCATCCAATCTCTTCTACTTATCACCCACCGAGAAAAAAGGTACCATGATCAGGATCATTGGACTAAATCCAATTTACTCTGAATCATGTAGACTTAACACAAACAATCTATTTGTGTTACGTATTTAAATCCAAGTCTTATGTCCAATAAGAATTTCTACATGTTACTCCAAGTCATTATAGCAACTCCGCCTATGTTGTCTCAACATAGCCGGTCCCAAGCCCGGGTAAAGGAGGAGGGTTGTGATAGGCTTGGCGAGCCAACGTGAAAACCCAGCCACTCTTATGGAGATGAAACCCAAAAGATTTCCGTTGGGGCGTAACCCTCTCAGCGACGCGCCACATCGGAACCCGGGTGTGGTGGAAAATGGGCTAGGGCCGGGCCGTCACCCCCCAGGTGGCGCGCCGTATCGTGATCTGGATACGGTCGCAAGTGAGCGAGGATCGGGTTGTCTCATCCTTACTGGCGCGCTACATCGGCGCCCGGGTGTAGTGGAAAATGAGCGAGGGTCTTCGCATTTGACTCGACGAGTGCGAAGGGTAAGGAAGCTAGCCGAGCCTAGGAGGATTCGATTAGGTAGCTGGAACGTAGGGTCTCTGACAGGTAAGCTTCGGGAGGTAGTTGATTCAGCGGTGAGGAGAGGCATTGGTATCCTTTGCGTCCAAGAGACCAAATGGAGGGGACAGAAGGCGAAGGAGGTGGAGGGTACCGGCTTCAAGCTGTGGTACACGGGGACGGTGGCAAACATAAATGGAGTAGGCATATTGATCAGCAAGAGCCTCAAGGATGGAGTGGTAGACGTCAACAGACGTGGGGACCGGATTATCCTGGTCAAGCTGGTAGTTGGGGACTTAGTCCTCAACGTTATCAGCGCTTATGCCCCACAAGTAGGCCACAATGAGAACACCAAGAGGGAGTTCTGGGAAGGCCCGGAGGACTTGGTTAGGAGTGTACCGATCGGCGAGAGGCTCTTCATAGGAGGAGACCTCAATGGCCACGTGGGCACAGCTAACACATGTTTTGAAGGGGTGCATGGGGGATTTGGCTATGGCATCAGGAATCAAGAAGGAGAAGATGTCTTAAGCTTTGCGTTAGCCTATGACATGATCGTAGCTAACACCTTCTTTAAGAAGAGAGAATCACATCTAGTGACTTACAGTAGTGGGCAGCACTCTAGCCAGATTGATTTCATTCTCTTGAGAAGAGAAGACAGGCGTGCATGCCTAGACTGTAAGGTGATACCTGGAGAGAGTGTTGTCCCCCAGCATAAGCTTGTGGTTGCTGACCTCCGTTTTCGGATTCGTGTCCAACGGGACAAGCGTGCCAAAGTCGCTAGAACGAAGTGGTGGAAGCTCAAGGGGGAGGTAGCTCAGGTGTTCAAGGAGAGGGTCATTAAGGAGGGCCCTTGGGAGGAAGGAGGTGATGCAGACAACATGTGGATGAAGATGGCGACTTGCATTCGTAAGGTGGCCTCAGAGGAGTTTGGAGTGTCCAGGGGAAGTAGAAGAGAAGCTAAAGATACCTGGTGGTGGAATGATGTTGTCCAGAAGGCAATCAAGGAGAAGAAAGATTGTTTCAGACGCCTATATCTGGATAGGAATGCACACAACATAGAGAAGTACCAGATGGCAAAGAAGGCCGCAAAGCGAGCTGTGAGTGAAGCAAGGGGTCGGGCGTATGAGGACCTCTACCAAAGGTTAGACACGAAGGAAGGCGAAAGGGACATCTATAAGATGGCCAAGAGCCGAGAGAGGAAGACGAGGGATGTTGATCAAATCAAGTGCATCAAGGACGAAGCAGATCAACTCCTGGTGAAGAACGAGGAGATTAAGCATAGATGGCGGGAGTACTTTGACAAGTTGTTCAATGGGGAGAGTGAGAGCTCTACCATTGATCTGGATGACTCCTTTGATGATACTAGCAGGCGTTTTGTGAGGCGAATCAAAGAGTCGGAGGTCAAGGAGGCTTTAAAGAGGATGAAAGGAGGTAAGGCGATGGGCCCCGATTGTATCCCCATTGAGGTGTGGAGAGGCCTCGGGGACATAGCGATAGTATGGCTAACCAAACTTTTCAATCTCATTTTTCGGGCAAACAAGATGCCAGAAGAATGGAGACGGAGTATATTAGTACCAATCTTCAAGAACAAGGGGAATGTTCAGAGTTGTACTAATTACCGTGGAATTAAGCTGATGAGCCATACAATGAAGCTATGGGAGAGAGTCATTGAGCACCGTGTAAGAAGATTGACAAGCGTGACCAAAAATCAGTTTGGTTTCATGCCTGGGAGATTGACCATGGAAGCCATTTTCTTGGTACGACAACTTATGGAGAGATATAGGGAGCAAAAGAAGGACCTGCATATGGTGTTCATTGACTTGGAGAAGGCCTATGATAAGATTCCGCGGAATGTTATGTGGTGGGCCTTGGAGAAACACAAAGTCCCAACAAAGTACATTACCCTCATCAAGGACATGTATGATAATGTTGTGACAAGTGTTCGAACAAGTGAGGGCGACACTAACGACTTCCCAATTAAGATAGGACTGCATCAAGGGTCAGCTTTGAGCCCTTACCTTTTTGCCTTGGTGATGGATGAGGTCACAAGGGATATACAAGGAGATATCCCATGGTGTATGCTCTTTGCAGACGATGTGGTGCTAGTCGATGAGAGCCGGACGGGGGTTAACAGGAAGTTGGAGTTGTGGAGGCAAACCTTGGAATCGAAAGGTTTTAGACTTAGTAGGACTAAAACCGAGTACATGAGGTGTGCTTTCAGTACTACTAGGAACAAGGAGGGGGAGGATGTTAGCCTTGATGGGCAAGTGGTGCCTCAGAAGGACACCTTTCGATATTTGGGGTCAATGTTGCAGAAGGATGGGGACATCGATGAAGATGTGAACCATCGAATTAAAGCCGGATGGATGAAGTGGCGCCAAGCTTCTGGCATTCTTTGTGACAAGAGGGTGCCACAAAAGCTAAAAGGCAAGTTCTATAGGACGGCAGTTCGACCCGCAATGTTGTATGGCGCTGAGTGTTGGCCGACTAAAAGGCGACATGTGCAACAGTTAGGTGTGGCGGAGATGCGCATGTTGAGATGGATGTGTGGTCACACAAGGAAGGACCGCATCCGGAATGATGATATACGGGATAAAGTTGGGGTAGCGCCAATTGAAGAGAAGCTTGTCCAACATCGTCTGAGATGGTTTGGGCATATTCAGCGCAGGCCTCCAGAAGCCCCAGTGCACAGCGGACGGCTTAAGCATGCTGATAATGTCAAAAGAGGCCGGGGTAGACCGAACTTGACATGGGAAGAGTCTGTAAAGAGAGATCTGAAGGACTGGAGCATCACCAAAGAACTAGCCATGGACAGGGGTGCGTGGAAGCTTGCTATCCATGTGCCAGAACCATGAGTTGGTCGCGGGATCTTATGGGTTTCACCTCTAGCCTACCCCAACTTGTTTGGGACTAAAGGCTTTGTTGTTGTTTTTTGTTACTCCAAGTCATTATAGCAACATCATCAATCAACAACCATTACTGGTCAAAGTCAATTATCACACCACCAAGGATTTCGACTTGTGATCTCCATAGTCCTACTAAATCCAACTTGATCAAGGGGAAAGTAAGTTATGCTACTCTATCCATCTTGATCCACCAAGTTCGTCTGCCAACATTAAGCCTCGTAATCCACCAAAGGGTCTCAACTACTTCCTCAAGATATTTATTACAACCTCATCGAATCATTAGTCTACTAATTATGTATCCCTAAAACAATCTTCCCTACAGCATCATAAGTTCAAGTGTTGGCTTAAGGATGTAGTGTGTCTCTCCACTCTGACCACTAGTTGTGTAATGAACCCAGTGCTATGCAGGTGTTATTGAAGCTCAAGAGGTGCTATAGAAAAACCCGTGTCTCAAACACGTGGTCAGAGGTTTGTTTTATGGTAATTTTTCAGGTCTAGGCTAGTCTAGGGAGGGGTTTCCAATCTTGAGGGAAAATAATAACTTTACGGGGTTGCGTCTGGTGGAGTACGTGATAGTCATAGTCTTCAATGCTAGTTCTATATCGAGGTGGATCCTTGTTGCATCTTGTCTTGTCGATCTTTAGTTGACGAGATGGGGGAGAGGGAAAGTAGCATAGAGAGCAGTTCTTAAGGGGGTGGTATAGTGCAAGTGGAATCAAACAAGTGTCGAGAAGGCCAAACAAAAACAATAAGATAGGATGGGTGATATAGGGGTCCTCGGACTCAGTAGTCATGCTCGCTTTGCGCCTCAAAGAGGAGTCCACTCAGTCTTTTGGGTCTTCTTTAGGTGTCTCTATGTCTATTGTTGTTGTTCGTCAAAACAACCCTGCTTATGCCTATAGAGTCCTTGACGAATTCGGGTCTGGTGAGTTGACGAAGAAGGTGATTCTTCACAGCTGTTGTTGACAGTGTCTTCGTAATCGTGACAATGCCTTCTTGTCTTCTAAGATGTCGAGGGTCCGGGTAGGCAATCTTTTATGCAGTGATATTGACAAGGCATGGTAGAGTTTTAACCTATTGGTTACGTTGATGATATCGACACTTAGAGTGGGGGGTGAAGAGAACCATTTTCTTGCTCACTATGGTGAGGCGGACCAAATGGCAAGGTTCTCATACACGGTTGATTACTGACACAACAACGAAAAGGATAGGGTTGCTCTATTAGCGATGCATATCATGACACTGCATGTATTGTGCCCTGGTCATCGAAGGCTAAGGTGGCATCATCACAGGGTAGTGTCGAGGGTGTCACCATCTTGCGAGTCTCGATATTCTCATCCTTCAAGAGGGTATCTTCGGTTGGTATTGTCTTGTCGTGGTGTCGTCAATCTTGTGTGAATGTCTGGCAAGGTGGCTTCCTTCAGGTTATTCACAAGGATTCGAAGGAATCCTGTGGTCAGGGGCATAGGGTGCCAACGACCATTCGCAAGTTTTGAAAAAAAAAGATGAGGAGAGACAAAGAGAAAAAAATGGTGGAAGTGCTAAGGCACAATCCTTCAGATTATTTGAAAGTTTAGAAGAGCTAAGAAATATGGTAGCGTTTGCAGGTATTTTCAAGGGTCTGGGAAATAGTTTTGTCCTATCTAATGTCCATGTTAACTAAGGGCTTCCTACAGTCAGGATGGCTCTAATACCAGCTTTGTGGGCACCACGACTCATAAGTCATGATCACCAAATGTACGTGCACAATGATCCTAGAGATCAAGGCTCACTGAACACAAAGAAACTGCATAACAAGAGTCTTACATCCATTACATAACGGATTACTCAAATATGGCCTTTATGGCCAAATATTCATAAACTTGCAGCACAAATCTTCAACGATAGCGTGAACCCATGGCATCTGCCTTAACCCTATAGGCATTGTGACTGGGAAGCGTCCCTGCTCGCATGTTCATCACCAAGGTAATCTTCATCATAGCCTGATCATTCATGCTTGGCCAATAAAATAACTAGTGACAAGCCAATGAGTACTTTTAATGTACTCACAAGCAACCCATGTGTGGAACAAGGTTCAACAGAGCATGATATAGCACTAATAGGTAAAGTTGTGAAAAGCTAGTTTGAGTGCAATGACATGTTCAATCAACTTGTAACAACATGCATCACCAGGTTGCAAATATCCATATGAACAAGTTACAGATATTTACATAAGCAGGTGTTGAACATCACATGTTCCATCATTTCACCAAGTCTTCCGACTTATCTCAAGTATCTCTTTGTCACACACACAAACCAAGTTTTTGTGAAAACATCTAGACATAGTTTAAGCAGCACCACCCAACTGTCCTTGACCGTGGACACGGCTATTCGAATAGTTTTACACTCTGCAGAGGTTACACACTTTACCCACAAGACTCGACAAACTTTCGTGTCATCCACAACTCGGGGTATATTACATACCGGAGCTAAGCACCCGTAAAATGCCTTTACCCTAGCGATACTAAACCGAGAGTGACCTCGTCACTCCCGCCACTAGTAATGCAGACTCTATGCTAGTACCCACCAAGGTAATCAACAAAGCCCCTTCCCATATAGGGGTAGAGTGGTTGTACATATAAGGTTGGGACGGACGACAACTCTTTAATCTAATCCATTTTCGAAAACACACAAACTCACTTGCTCCGATACACCACCTTTTTTCTCAAGTGGTTACCTGATTAAATAGCATCTCCCTCGAGAGTTAGTCGCACCCGACGGGGTTTTCAAAAAGTCCTATAAATATTTTTGTCTACATCACCATGCATATTCCCATCCCACTATGCGTAGCATCTACTAAGCATCCTATCTACTCCCACCCGCACAACCCTCATAAGGATGGTAGGGTCATGCACGATGCAAGTATCAACGGTAAAGTATCGGAGGCATCCCGTCGAAGGGGGGACACCACATCAACATGATCAACATCATAGAAATAAGTGCTATATGCCATGCAAATAAAAGGGTTCATAGTAATGGTCAATGGGCTGCTTGCTTGGCTCAGCAATGTGTTCGAAGTCTTCACACGCTTCTCGTCCACTCCGAGCACTTCGTCTTCTTCGTCAACTATCTTTTGAGGGTTTAATCAACAGGAGATGCTCCTACTATGGTATATGAAAGAAAGAAGTTTTACATCATAGTTACAAAGCCCAAAGAATGGCTTGGCAGACCCACAAGGTGGGTTTTATGCAAAGAATAAACTAGTGTACAAAGGAAGGAAAAGATCTCAAAAAGATCTAGATAGGATCTAGGAAAGATGTTTAGAGTTTACAAGGAGAGAGCAAGTATGGTAATGTAGTCACAGTACTCCTTGTTAACTCTATACTTTAGCCAGAAGAAATCACTATTGGTCCTGTTCCTCCAAGCTGCCGTAGTTGGTTGGATGCCCCTGGAGATTAAATTGTTCCGCTCTTTACAAATGTTCTAGGAAACAATAGCAAAGATCTCCATAAATGAATCATTTGTGAAACTCTGCTTGGCCACTTGGATTTCATAGAGTCGGGGCTAAGAGTGATCCCACGTCATCCCAACATGTATTCCAACATGTAGTACTGAATGAGCATAGAAAAACCAAGTGATCAATTGTTTCCTCCTTACCAAACCCACATAAGACACTATGAACACCACCATTAGTTTGGAAGTGTTCCCTCTTGAGCATATTCCTAGTATTCAATCTATCAACCATCAGAAACCATAGAAAGAACTTAAGTTTCAGTTGCAGCTGCGAACTCCAAATCCAAAGGATTGGGGTAGGAGCAATTATGTCTTTGTGACAGTTGAGATAGAACTTCCTGGATGAATATGTTGTGCCCCATTAAAAACCAAGAGTCAAAGCCTCCTTCCTGATCTAAAGAGCTAGGTATAAAGCTTGAACTTGCTGGAGATCAGAGAATGCTTCAGGAGAGAGAGGTAAGTGGAAAAGATCAACCAGATTAGAAGAAGAGAAGAATGCGGCCACCGAACAATCTTCCATCTTAACAAATGAAAATAGACAAGGGAAACGAATAGCCAAGGGCTCAGGATTCCATTTGTCATGCCACATTGCAACATCATTCCCATTCCCAACCACAACACTGGATATTTGCTTCCACCAAAAGGAACCACAGCTTGTAGTAGCATGTCGGATGGCGTTGGAGTAATAAATGTCCCACATTTACTTCGCCAACTATCACTTGAAACAACCGCAATAAGCAACACGACAAGCGGAGAAATAGAAGTGATCTATAAATAGGATTTTTATTTTTCTTGGACACCTATGGTCATCAAAAAAATATCCAAGGAGGTTTTATTGGATGTGGGTCAAGGGAGAGTCTTGAATGGTGGAAATGAAGGAAATGATGATCCTAGAAGATCTCCATAGAAAATATTTTTGTAAAACTGAGTGGAGTCACTCATCAAATAGAGCATGATTTTAGAAATATTTGGGAAGTGGTTTCAATAGATTTGGAGTTGGCAAGATTTCCCTAGGGATTTTCAAAGTGGGTCATACATGAAGAAATGGTTAAACAATTCACATAACAGAGAAAGTATATGGAAAAATGTCCACATATTATCTCATGAGCTTAGATACACCTTGGATTTTTAATCTTTGCATATGAATCTAAGGTTAGTGTTCTAGGGATTTTACAAAGTGGCACTTATAATAAAACAAATGGCCAAGGTATTTGATGGAGGAGAAATGTCATGTGGAAAATGTGCATTGCACACCAATGGATAGATCTTGATTTTTGGGACATCCAGAAATTTGAATCATCCAATTTGGAGTTCAAATGAATTTTTATGGGTTTTACATTTTCTGAAAAAACAGAAAATTGGAAAAGGTTTTACCTATTGGGCCAACCATGCACTGGGCGAAGCATAGGGGTGACTAGACTGGGCCGGCCCATGTGCTAGGTTGCGTGCGCACAAGGCCACACTGGAGGCATATTTACAGGAAACCGCTTCCGCCGAGGGAACGTGCAAACGGCTGAAGCCGTTTCCAGTTAAAAATGTCGGGCCTGGCCTTTGGGAGGCCGACAGGAGGGCCCCGTCGGCAGGCCTTCTCCCACCTCCCGCTCGAGCAAGAGCGAGGCCGGGGAGGCAGGGCCGAGCGGACACTAGTGCCTGGTCTGGTGGCTCCGGCCACCTCCGTTAACGCTATGGCCACCGGAGTGCTTAGGGAAGGGTGTCGCGTGTTCCTGGGCTGCCCTCAGGCCAAGGAGAGCTCACGATCGAGCGCGGCTTCCACCACGGCGGAGGATTCTGCTGGCCATGGTGGGTACGGTTCTGCGGCCATCCGGATGAGGTAGGGTTTTACGCATCCGTGCAGCCCGAACCTGGGTAAAGATTCCCGCGTGCTGTTCATCAGACCGACTCTTTGCATGATCTTTGCCCTTGCCAAACCAAAAGGGGTTCCTCCGATCCCATAAGTGTTCGTTCCCCACAACATCTTTGGCGCGCCAGGTAGGGGGAGCTAGATCGTGCGAACCCATTCTGGTGATCAGGGCGCCATTTTTCTTGGTACTCATCATCGCCATCACCCCCAAGAAAAAGGTCCTGACGGTGTTTGGTCCATCTGCATGCGCTGTCCCTGTATCTGCATAGACGGGCGACGACGAAGACACAGGTGGAGGAGGAGGAGGCGCATGTTCGGAACTTCCGCGACGCTCTAGTGATCAAGGCCAAGCAAGCGACAACGCTCGCCGTAGAAACGCCCATGGTAGAGGCGGGAACCCGCGCGCCCCTGAGACTCAGGATGGAGCGGTACCGCCTGCGGGTGGTATGGCAAACTCCGGGGGTGGAAGGGTATCTTCCAGGACACCCACGCCCGCGCCTACCCTGCGACCTTCCCAGGCTGTGCGTGAGGAGCCATGCCACAACTCCTACAGTTGTCAATGTCCCCACAGGAAAGCTCTTACGCATCATTCCCAAGGTACATGGGACTAGCATCCTCACTAGCATGCAAGCGGGAGTGGCATGCCGACGCGGGACCATGGCGGTGCTCCTTCTAACATGGCTAGGAGTCAGAGCACCTCGTGTTCCTCAAGCCGTTCGCTGCCGACCACGTCGGAAGAAGCGATGGCGCGGGCGCAGCTACTCCTAAACTTCCCTCCTGCCGTGGAGAAGCTCGACAAATGGAGAGCCAACATTCAGAGCCTCCTCAGCCTCACAGATAAGTTTCGGTCCATCGAGCCGGCTCACGCTAGTGGTGAGAGGGCTGGAGGCGGCGTGACTTCGGCGCACTGTCCTCCATAGCAACATCGCCGGTCACCGACCCGACGGACCGACACTTACGATGGTTACTCGATGGCATCATCTGACCCGTGGACACGTCGTGACCAACGTCAAGTTCTTCAGGAACGAGGCAAGGAAGACACTCGAAATGCAATCGAGCGGCGGCGGGAAGTGCGCCTCAAGTCTGATAGGCGTGCAGGGCCCACTGTAGACAAGTCTGTGCCAGGGTATCCTGTCAGCCTACCCTATGAGGTGGGTTGCCCAACGTTTACCCATGAGCTATGGCAAGTCCAGTGTCCCAACTGCCACACGTTCAAACCAGAAGTTCCAGAGAAGTATGACGGCAAGACTCATCCGTCAGAATTCTTGAGCATCTACACCATTGCGGTGTAGGCTGCCGAGGGTCGCAATGACAAGATACTCGCCAACTACTTCCCGTTGGTGCTTAAGCTCAACATCAGGTCATAGTTGATGCACTTACCAGAGGGGTCCATCGCCTCTTGGACAAACCTGTGCCACGAGTTTGTTGGTGCCTTCACAGGAGGTCATCAAGATCCTGGCCAGGAAAGTGACCTGCACATCATCCCTCAGAAGGAGGGCGAAACTTTGCGCAAGTACATCCAAATCTTCAGTCGCGTACACCACAACATCCAAGACGTTCATCCTCCCGCTATTATCAGCGCGTTCCATCAGAACGTGCGCAACTGCAGGATGCGGGAAGAGCTGGAGATGAACAGGGTCAGGGACATCACCGAGCTTTATGCTTTGGCAGACAAATGTGCTCGAGCTGAAGAAGGGAGGAGACTCCCCGGGGAAGACGTTGGTGCACGGGTCGACTCTGAAGATGAAGACACCGCTACCTCGGCAAAGAAGGGCTGGCGGTGAAACAAGACACACAAGGGCAAGACTGTACTTGCCATCGAGGGATCCGACAACCCCGACGCCGCCAAGAAGGGCAAGGTTGATGACCCCGGCAACGATGTTGCTAGGTGTGCCTCCTGCCACGCGCTGTTGGCTGCCGACAAGCCAGAAGGCTCTGACAAGCAGTATTGCAAGATCCATCGCACCAAAGGCCATGATCTCCAAGACTACCGACAAGTTGAGCAGCTTGTCGAGAAGCAAAAAGCCGAATACGAGAGGCGAGATAAGGATAAAGGCCAGGATGGTGCTGAGGGGTCCAACAGGAAGCGTGTTAGCCGAGGAGGTCGCCGTGGCAAGCCCAAGCAACAGAAAGACCGACCCGCCCATGGCCACGACAAGCAAGAGGGAGATGATGATGATGTTGAAGAGGATGATGAGTCCACCGAGCATGAGTTTCAGAAAGCTACAGAGATGATGTGCATAGAGGGAGGTGCCTCGTCGCATTCCTCTCAGCGCCAACTCAAACAGTGGGCGCGCAAGGTTAATGCGGCAGAGCCCTCTATCAATGCACAGAGACCTCTGAAGTGGTCCAACACTCCTATCATCTTTGACGCCGAGGATCACCCTGATCGCATAACTGCGGTCGGGTGCCTACCATTGTTGGTTTCGCCAATAATCCGCAACCTCAAGGTGATGAAGATGTTAGTCGATAGTGGGTCTAGCCTTAACCTGAACTTACCTGATGTCATTCAGAGCCTGCAAATTCGTGACGAAGATCTCGAGCCGATAGGCGCTTTCCAAGGGGTCAATTTAGGAAGAACTCAGCCGAAGGGCAAGGTCACGCTTCCGATGACGTTTGGCAGTGATATCAATTTCAGAACGAATAAGATCATTTTTGACGTCGCCAAAATCTCGTTGCAGTACAACGACATTCTTGGTTGCCCAGCACGTGCCAAGTTCATGGCGGACACCCACTTTGCTTACACCGTGCTGAAGATGCCCGGGCCAATGAGCGTCATCACTATCAACTCCGACAAGAAAAGCGCACTTATCTGCGGCGTCCAACTCTACCGGGGGCAGCCGCAACACCTGCCGCCAAGGCACTTGCTCCTGTTGCTGAAGCTCCCGGGGGAAGGAAGACCGGCAAGGCCTTTGGCACACATTCCGACAAGCGCACCTCTTCGGAGTGTTGTGCTCCTGTTGACGATGTGCCAGAGAGCTCCACCGGCAAGAGAAAAAAGTCCAAGGCTTCTCCGCCAGATACCAAGAAGGTGCCTACCAACGAGGACGATACGGGGGGAACTTTCACCATAAGTTCCACCCTTGACGACAAATAGGAAAGCGCACTCGTCGCCTTCCTGCGGCCGAATGTCGATGTGTTTGCTTGGCAACCATCTGATATCCCTGGTGTTCCCAGGGAGGTGATTGACCACCACCTTGCCGTCTTCCCACACGCGCGGCCCGTCAAGCAAAAGGTCCGGAAGCAAGCTTTGGAGTGGCAACAGTTTATTGCCGAAGAGATCAAGAAACTAGAAGCGGCTGGCTTGATCAGAGGACTACTCCACCCGACATGGTTGGCCACTCTAGTCATAGTGCGCAAGGCGAATGGAAAATGGAGGTTGTGCATTGATTTCATAGAAATCAACAAAGCCTGCCCCACAGATCATTTACCCTTGCCGCGCATCAACCAGATCATGGACTCCACCGCCGGTTGCGACTTTTTGTCTTTCCTTGACGCCTATTCCGTTTATCATCACATTTTCATGGCCAAGGAAGACGAGGAGAAGACCACATTTATCACGCCATGTGGTACGTATTGCTTTTGTCGTATGCCTTTTGGGTTGAAAAGTGCTGGTTCTACTTTTGCAAGAGCGGTCCAGATTGGTTTTGAGCCCCAACTACATAGAAATATGGAGGCTTATGTGGATGACATAGTGGTCAAAACCAAGGACAAGGCTACGCTCATATCAGACCTAGAAGAATTATTTTCCAACCTACACAAGATCAACATGAAGCTCAACCCTGTGTTCGGTGTCCCATCCGGCAAGCTTCTTGGGTTCTTTGTATCTCAACGAGGAATCGAAGCAAATCCTTACATGATCAAAGCGATTGAATAAATCGAAGCACCAAGACGAGTCAAAGATGTGCGCCGTCTTGTCGGCTGTGTTGCCGCTCTGAGTAGGTTCATTTCAAAATCTGTTGAGCGCGCCCTGCCCCTTTTCAAAATCTTGAAGAAGGCAGGTCCAATGAAATTGACTCCAGAAGCGGAGGCGGCGCTGCAGGATTTGAAGAACTACCTATCCTCTCCGCCAGTCCTAGACGCCCAAAACCACAAGAGCAATTGCTGCTGTATGTGACGGCAACGAATAAAGTGGTGAGTGCCGCACTAGTGGATGAAAGAGAAGTTGATGAAGAAGCAGCGACAAAAGCAGGGCCGCCAAGAGACGATTCAGGGCTTTCCCCGGCAGGGTCTGGTGCCGACGAGGGAGGATCTGCGTAGTTGAATGAGACAATCCAGAAGAAGAAAGTGGTACAATGCCCAGTTTATTTTGTCAGCTCCCTATTGTAGGGGGCTAGGTCGAGATATTCTGGCATGCAAAAGTTGCTCTTCGGCCTTCTTATGGCCTTGAGCAAGTTGTGCCATTACTTCCAAGCACATGAGATCACTATTGTCACCCGGTTCCTGCTACAGTGGATCTTGCGAAACCCAGGAGCTACTGGCAGGATTGTGTAGTGGGATTTGGAACTATCAAGCTTTGGTCTTAAGTTTGAAAGCACTTCGACCATTCAGAGCAGGGCCTTGGCAGAGGTCATTGCAGAGTGGACCCCAATGCCCGATGAAGAAGTTCCAGAGTCAACTCTCCCCGGTAAGGAAACCAACCAAGAATGGATCATGTATTTTGATGGAGCCTTATCGCTGTAAGGTACCGGTGCCGGAGTGCTGCTTGTCGCACCCACTAGAGAGCACCTCAGATATGTGATTCAGATGCACTTTCCCTAGGAGAGATCAACGAACAACACTACTGTCGTGGATTTGTCATGGCAGATGTCTGGGTGAACAGACTTAGGTTCGGGGTGGTCGCAACTATGTGGTGGCTTGATAGGGGTTGGTTGTTATCGAGAGACGCGAGTTTACCTAGGTTCGTCCCCTTCGATGGAGGTAAAAGCCTATGTCCTGCTTGTCTGGTATTGATGATGAAGAAGATCTCTCGTTTACAAGGGTGCTGTTTTGCTACCTCTAATCACGAGAGCCTCTAATCTGTCTATCTCTAATCTCTTCTCTCTTTCTAAACTTGTGGACTTGTGAACTTGTCTCTCTAAGGATGCTCTACCCCTCCTTATATAAGTGGAGAGGGTAGGTTTACAAATAGAGTCCTACTCCCAGTAGGACTAGGACTAGTCTTTCACAAATCCTACTCCAGGTCTTGTTTCTCTTGTAAGGGAATCCTCTGTCCTTTGGGCCTTCTCTTGTGAGCTACCTGGCGACGTCTTACACGCCGGGTCTTGGGCCTAGTCGTCCTACGACCCGCCTACTGGGTCATCAATAAAATGCCATGTCTTGACCGAGTCTCTTATGAGTCACCAGGTAGGGTCATACCGCGGGGTATATCCCCGACATTAGCCCCCAGGTTAGATTGAATTTATTCATGGTAACCTCCTGAAATAGGAATGGTAAATATGTTAAGTTAGCCGGCTTGCTCCTTTGGCCGGCTTATGAAGTGGCTCCTCACAAATTCGGCTCTTTTCTACATATGAATGAATCATCTTGAAAATCATCTTGCTTGTGAGTGTCCTTTGCAAAATATTGCGAATAGAATACCCATATGCTATTGAGTCGGCTTCCAATACTTTGGCTTAATGAAAATCTTGAAACTAATAAATCCTCATGACGTAGATCCGGACTTCCATTGTTGTGAAGCAGGGTGGCTTATATAAACTCTAGCGGGTTATGATCTTTTGATAACGCCGGGTCATGAATGTTGGTGACGCCGGGTCTAACAACTGAACTCCATAATTAACATCTTGAAAATTCTCCTCAAAGTTTTTGATATATTCGTATTACCTCTAGCCCCCAGGCTCCAAGATTATCCATGATGACTTGGTGCTTTGAAATAATATATTGGACTGTGTAGCCCCCTAGGGCCGGGTTGTCCTACCTGCAACAACCTGGGACTTATAACTGTCTTATACCTTATGAAACTTCAGTAGGTGTAGCCCCCAAGGGCCGTCTCATCATAATGTGATGCGTTGGGTCTTCAATTTGAACCTCATAATGTGTTAAACAGCTGAATACTGTAGCCCCCAAGTGCCGTGTCACATGCCTGCAGCGAGTTGGGACATTAGAAAATTTGGACCTGAGTGGTGTAGCCCCCAAGTGCCGGGTTAGTAAGAATTACTAGGCTGGTACTTAGAAAAATATAGAAAGGCCGGCTCATCTCCTTGAGATAATAGGGTCTTGTTGACAATGTAATGATTTGAAAACTGGCCTGCATTAGCCCCCAAGTGACGTGGTGCATGCTTGCATCGACATGGTGTTGGGGAACGTCGCATGGGAAACAAAATTTTTCCTACGCACACGCAAACCTATCCATGGTGATGAGCATCTACGAGAGGGAGAGTGGATCTACGTACCCTTGTAGATCACTAAGCGGGAAGCGTTAAGAAACGCGGTTGGTGTAGTCGAACTTCTTCGCGATCCAAATCGCTAAGCGTCCCGCAATCCAATCACGAACCGTCCCGCAAACACATCATGATCCGTCCCGCGAACTCATCACGATCCGTCTCACGATCTTGATCACGATCTGCCCCGCGAACTCATCACGATCCGTTCCGTGATCACATCATGAACCGTCTCGCGATCTCGATCACGGTCCTTCCGATCTAGCGCCGAACGGACGGCACCTCCGCGTTCAGCACACGTGTAGCTTGATGACGATCTCCACCGTCTCGATCCAGCGAGAGGAGGTGGAGAGGAGAGAGAGTTCACCGGCAGCGTGACGGCGCTCCGGTGATGGTGGTGGAGCAATTCCGGCAGGGCCTCGCCTAAGCGCTGCAGAAAACCGATCTAGAGGAGAAACTATGCACCGGTGTAACGGGTAGCACGTGGCCGGAAATTCTGTCCAAAAACCACCCAATCCACTAGTATATATAGGAGGAGAGGAGAGGAGAGGCAGCCAAGGCCTTTGGGTCGGCCGAAATAGGAGGTGGGAAACAATCCTACTTCACCTCCAATCCTAGTTGGAGTAGGATTGCCTCCTATTGGCTGATTTTCCACTTTTTCCTTTAGGACTTTCTCTCCTGCGCCATGGGCCTTTGTGGTTGTTTTCCCAGCCCAATAAGGGCTGGTTATTATTATCCCACAGCCCATGGACCTCTTGGGGTCGAAATACCCCTCCTGGAGGCCTCCCGGTACACTACCGGCACTCCCGGTACACTACCGATGAGCTCGAAACTTTTCCGGAAACCAAACTGGGACTTCCTATATATGAATCTTTACCTCCGGACCATTCCGGAGCTCCTCGTGACGTCCGGGATCTCATCCGGGACTTTGAACAAACTTCGGTCACCACCATACATAACTCTACACTACCGAAACGTCACCGAACCTTAAGTGTGCAGACCCTGCGGGTTCGAGAACTATGTAGACATGACCGAGACACCTCTACGGTCAATAACCAATGGTGGGACCTGGATGTCCACATTGGTTCCTACATATTCTACGAAGATCTTTATCGGTCGAACCTCTATGTCAAGGATTCAGTTAATCCCGTATAACGTTCCCTTTGTTCTTCGGCATGTTACTTGCCCGAGATTCGATCGTCGATATCTCCATACCTAGTTCAACCTCGTTACTGGCAAGTCTCTTTACTCGTTCCGTAATACAAGATCTCGTGACTAACACTTAGACACATTGCTTGCAAGGCTTGTTGTGATGTTGTATTACCGAGTGGGCCCTGAGATACCTCTCCGTCACACGGAGTAACAAATCCCAGTCTCGATCCATGCCAACTCAACAGACACCATCGGAGATACCTGTAGAACACCTTTATAGTCACCCAGTTACGTTGCGACGTTGGATACACACAAGGCACTCCTCCGATATCTGTGAGTTGCATGATCTCATGGTCATAGGAACACATACTTGACATGCGGAAAACAATAGCAATAAACTGACACAATCATATGCTACGTTTATAGTTTGGGTCTTGTCCATCACATCATTCTCCTAATTATGTGACCCCGTTATCAAATGACATCTCATGTCCATGGCTAGTAAACCTTAACCATCTTTTGATCAACGAGCTAGTCTATTAGAGGCATATTAGGGACATGGTTTTGTCTAAGTATCCACACATGCATCTAAGTCTCCGATCAATACAATTATAGCATGGATAATAAACGATTATCATGAACAAGGAAATATGATAATAACTAATTTATTATTGCCTCTAGGGCATATTTCCAACACATGGAACTTGCATATTTGATATAAACTGTACTTGAATAGTGTAGCCCCCGAGGGCCGGGCTGCATGCCTACGGCGACTTGCAAACTTTAGCAATTTTGATCTGAATAGTGTAGCCCCCGAGTGCCGGGCCGCACGCCTGCGGCGACTTGGGACTATGTGATAATAACCCATCATAATGCACCTCAGAAGTTCTCTTGAACTGATATTGATGTGATTTGAAAGAGTCCTTGATCGTGGCTATGATATAACCCGGAATGAATATCCTGGAATAATCCCTTTGTCCTTGACATGGAATCCGTGCTCACGGTTGCGGTGCAACCTGGCAAATATATATTTGATAAATCCATGGGTGTTGTAGATTACTACAGATCACAATTGAAGAAATCCAAGAACCGGTCAATTAGATAACAGGGCGTCATATCTGATAGGGAGGCTCTTTAAGAATAATCAACTTTTCAATCTGGCTTGAAAAAACCCCAATCCCTTAATACTGGTTATGACAAACCATGATGAAGATCCAGCCATTTTGGCTACCAAAGATCTATTTGTTCCTACAGAGTTTCTTTCATCATACTTAATGGCAGCTCATCTTAAAAGACAAGACCTACAAAAATAAACTAGACAGAATATATTCTGCATTGTTGTAAGGGCGGCTTGAAAAAGCATAACCCGAAGATCTTAACATAACCTTGCTTTATCTTTCACAATCTTTCTCTCGCCCGACTTATAACATGAATGTAATGTATGATGCAATATGTATGATGTTCTTGCTTTCACTCTTTCATTGTTCAAAAACTCATTACTAGCCCTTCTAGGGGGAACTGTTACTTTGAACTGCCTAACAGTGCACGGTCTCTAACGAGAGTGACCGCTAATCTTGCATGGCTGAGGGTCTCTAGGAAAGATTAATTGTTAAGGGTGCAAGAGATGAGAGAGTAACCCTCGCTGTTGTATGCGGCCCTCACAGGGGGTGAGTTGGCAGATCGCTGCACCCCTGGCAAAGCGGCAACTGCATACATGCAGGTATAACTCGGCCTTGCAGATCAAGAGGGGGGCTTCACCCCGTGCTGACCTTGTTGAGGGAGTCAACATTTTGGGTCCATGACCCGCCTTACGGTGGCAGAAGAGACGGTTTGAGAGGGTTGAAGCTTAACCCGGAAGGTTGAAAGCCCCCAAATGAACTTATTCACGGAGTCAACATTTTGGGTCTACGACCCGCCTTACGGTGGATGAAGAGCCGATCGAGAGGGTTGAAGCTTAAACCGGAAGGTTGAAAACCCCCAAACGACCCTGTTGATAGAGTTAATGTTTACACCATCTTGCATGCTGCCATCGTGTGGACCGCCAACTTGTAAGTCGTCGTCTTCGAAGCTGCCGTACAATGCTACTGTCATGGCTGAAGAGCTGATCAATAGGGTGAGCGAGCTAAACCCGGTGGGTTGGAAGCCCCCAAATTACCTTTGTTGAAGTATTTGCCTTTGCACAATCTGGTATTTTTACGTGGACACTGATGCGCAGCTCGCAGGGACACAATAGAAACCAAAGGTGACGTAGGTGGCCAGCTCAAACGTGCGGTAAAGCTAGCGAGGCGTAGCAGGGTGCGCGGAGGCGAGAGCCGCCCGGGGCAGTGGTGCAGAGGTGTGGCATGCAAAACCGATCGTAGATCAGCACGAGTGTGGTGGGCCAGCGTGTGGAGGCGAAGCCGTCCGGAGGAGCAGCGCGTGGAGGCCGCTCAAGGCGAGGTGAGGCGATGGCCAAGCCGGTCGGGGCAGCGCAGCGAGCATGGTGGGGCAAGGTCGATTCTATGGTCACGTTGTGACCGGCTTCAGATCGTATTCGGAATCAAGAAATTGAACTTTCTCGGACTATGATTAGCTTAGATATCTTGAGCGGGGTGCATGTCCAATCAATCAAATTTTTATTTGCCTCCTAGTGGATCTCACGTGGGATAGCAAGTAATAAATTTCTCGATCCCTATGCTGGCTATGGAGGGTACTTTTTTCATTAGTGGCTACCACTGGCAGACATGTCCATTGAACAAAATAAGTAAGAAACTTGGTGTTGGCATGCTTTTGCACCGGATCACTCCCTTTAAATAATTCTTTAATCTCTGTCTTGAATAACTCCAATGGCAGATATTCTATCCCTTTGTAGTCTGCACTTCACAATATTTATATGGGATTTCACTGCATCAAGGGATGTTGCATGAGAAACCGTAGCAGACCTAGGACCCCGATTCCGTGAGATCGAATCTGTACTAATTTGAATCCATGTAGGACATCCGCCACAATGATGCTCTGTATGCGTGCTATTTTCATATCTTTTTTCTGCTGTCGGCTTGACAATTTTTCGCTGCCAAACTAATGTTTTCTTTTGTCACGACTGCTCCCGCCCATGCATCCGATGAATAGGGTCAGTGGCGCAGGTTTTGACCATGTCTCCGTGCACGATGAAACCCTAATATATCTTCATCTCAAACTTGGATACGCTGCTCTGACTGCTCATCGAGATGATCTAGATCTTTTCCTCGCTAGCACTTCTTCGTCCGGCACATCGCGAGCTTCTTGATCCCTGAAGGTATCCCTCCAAAAAACACAACACCATCATGCGTGGCCCCACGGTGGGCGCCAACTATCATGGATTTGTCACTCCAGATGTCCGGGTGAACGGACTTAGGTTCGGGGCGGTCGCAACTATGTGGCGGCTTGAGAGGGGTTGGTTGGAATCGAGAGACGCGAGTTTACCCAGGTTCAGCCCCACCAATGGAGGTAAAAGCCTACGTCCTGCTTGTCTGGTATTGATGATGAAGAAGATCTCTCGGTTACAACGGTGATATTTTGCTACCTCTAATCATGAGAGCCTCAAATTTGTCTATCTCCAATCTCTTGTGTCTGTCTAAACGTGTGGACTTGTGAACTTGTCACTCTAAGGGCGCTCTACCCCTCCTTATATAAGTGGAGAGGGTAGGTTTACAAATAGAGTCCTACTCCCAGTAGGACTAGGACTAGTCTTTCACGAATCCTACTTCGGGTCTTGTTTCTCTTGCAAGGGAATCCTCTCTCCTTTGGGCCTTCTCTTGTGAGCCGCCTGGCACCGGCTTACACGCTGGGTCTTGGGCCTGGTCGTCCCGCGACCCACCTGTCGGGTCATCAATACAACTCCATGTCTTGACCAGGTCTCCTATGAGTCACCAGGCCGGGTCATACCGTGGGGTATATCCCCGACAACTGCCGAGTACGAAGGTTGCTTGCCGGTCTCATGATCACGACAGACCTTGGTATCAAGAAACTTATTGTCAAGGGTGACTCTCAACTTGTCGTCAGGCAAGTGAACAAAGATTACTAGAGCCCATTGATGGAAGCTTATGTGGATGAAGTGAGGAAGTTGGAAGAACGTTTTGACGGCCTGCAAATGGAGCATGTTCCACGTGCAGAAAACGGCGTTGCCGATGGCCTATCAAAGTGTGGTGCCCTTAAGTTACCTATGGAACCACGAACTTTCGTGTTCCAACTAACTCAACCCTCCGTGACACCATCAACTGGGCAAGAAAAGATAAGGAAGTTAAGTTCTGGCAAGTATTTTCCGACAGAGTTCCCGGAAGCCGCCGACAAAAAGGTTGCCAGGGACAACGACAGGCTTGTCGATGAGCGCTGTGCTCCGGCAGGGCCTCCGGCTCTTGTCGTGGAAGCACACACTCCCGCCAGGCTTGCCGGGATATAGCAAGCTCCGGCGGGTCCTCAGCTCTTGCCTTTGAGGCAAATGCTATCCCGACAAAGGATATGCCTTTAGTCCTTGTTGTCGAGCCTCTGGCTCCAGCATGGGGTTAGCACATCGTCCGTTTCCTTTAGACAGGAGAACTCCCCGAGGAACAAGAGGAAGCAGAGAAAGTAGCCTGTCGGCCTCATTTCTACTAGTTCATAGACGACGTCCTGTATAGAAAGAGACCGAACACTGTGAAACTCAAATGTATTTCCCGGGAAGATGGACAGGAGCTATTAGCGGAGGTACATGGAGGCATATGTGGCTCCCACATAGGATCGATGGCACTTGCCGGAAAGTCATTCCGACAAGGTTTCTTTTGGCCCACTACCCTCCAGGATGCAACTGCATTAGTAACCAAGTGTGAAGCATGCCAGTGTCATTCGAAAAGATTACATCAACCAGCGCAAGCCCTTCGAACGATCCCTCTCTCCTAGCCATTTTTGGTCTAGGGGCTTGACATCTTAGGCCCCTTTCCCTGTGCCGCCGGGGTCCTTGAGTACTTGTACATCGCAATCGAAAGTTCACAAAGTGGCCAGAAGTGGAAGCGGTGAGGAAGGTGACACCACAGTCAACCGTCAAGTTCTTCAAGGGACTATTTTTCTGCTTTGGTGTTCCCAACAGGATCATCACTCACAACGACACACAGTTCACGAGCCGCACCTTCATGCAGTATGTCGAAGACCTTGGCAGTAGAATCTATTTTGCTTCCGTTGCCCACCCGAGGAGCAACAACCAAGTGGAAAGGGCTAATGCCAAAGTGCTGCGAGGCCTCAAGACAAGAACTTTTGACAGGATGCACAAGTGTGGAAGGCACTGGATTGATGAATTTCCGGTGGTTCTTTGGTCAATCAGAATGACACCATATTGAGCTACTGGCTAGACACCCTTCTCTCTCGTCTATGGGGGGGAGGCAGTGCTCCCCATAGAACTCATATATGGGTCGACTCGAGTGCTTTCTTATGATGTGCTCAAGCAAGAGCAGTTGCGGCAAGATGACATGACGTTGCTTGAGGAAGACCGTCTTCAGGCTGCTGTGAGAGCTGCATGCTACCAGCAAGCTTTGCGCCGCTACCATAGCCACAAGTTAATGCCAGAAGTCTTGAGGAAGGCGACCTTTTTCTTCAGCGAGTTCAGTCTACGAAGTATTCCAACAAGTTGACGCCAAAGTGGGAAGGCCCTTATCGGGTAGTACGAGTCACCAGGCCTGGCGCAGTTCGCGCGGAGACTGAAGATGGCATCCTAGTGAGCAACTCCTAGAATTTTTAACATATTCACAAGTTCTACCCAGAAGGTGCGGTCACCGGGCCTCTCGGCAACCACCTTTTGTACAAGTCTTGCCGCTGAAGCATGTAATCCTTGGTACAAAGCCATGCTCAGACCCTGTGCATAGTTGAATAAAGATAAGTGTTCTGCAATCCTGATCGATTCTCAGGTTTACTTATGTGCATGTTTGTCTGAAGTGTTGCATTACGCTTAATCTCGACAAGGGCTAACGGACCGCCAAGGTTCCATATCCACATTTTCTCTTCTTTCTTTTTCTCAAAGGACAGAAGGTCACCTCGCGTGCAGCTTTGCCGGGGGAGGAGCGAGGTTCCAAAAAACTTGCCGAAGGGAGCACGACAACAAAAAGATAAGTTGCAAAAACCCCAAGTGAATTTTTGTTGTGGGGTTATTTTTCCTTGGGAGATTTTGATCTCTGTACAGAAAACCTACATGCACGGGATCCTTGCCGTGATTGGCTGCGCCCTCGCTATGTTCGGGACCGCTCATTGGCTTAAGTGGTCGCGCCCACACTCCTTGTTTCATTTCGAGTCCGCTCAACGACTCAAGTGACAACGCTCACACCCTTATTCTGTTTCGAGCACGACCAACACCTCGGGTGGCGGCGCCGAGAACGCCAATGCATCTTGCCAGTAGTAGCACCGTTAGCAGGCTGCTAAGGTCCCGTTCCTCAAAGTGCTCGCGGTAGGGCTACGCACGCCGACAAGATTCTTCCAAGAAGGCGTAGGGAAATATCCATACACACAAACAGTCTAACAAGGAATATAATACACAGTCATTCAAAATAGGGTGAAATTTACATGAGATATCATTTTTTCTGAGTACATCTTTATTTGCCTTTCTCCCCTAGGGGAGATTACAAGAAGAAAAAGATGGAAAGGGGAGGCAGGCTACAAGAAGAAAAAGATGGCGAGAGGCCCCGGCAGAAGCCCGTCCTGACCCCTCTAGACCAGCACTGCACGGAGGAGCAGGGCTGCCAGATGGGCAGGCAAGAACCTGACCCCTCCTGGACCAGCATTGCATAGAGTAGAGGGCCAGTGCGGGCAAAAAGGGGGGATGGACCCCAGAAGCCGAAGTCCATGGGCCTGCCGAAAGATCCAGCTGGAAGATGAGGCAGCGCCCGGGACTAAGGCCCTCGGCAAGATCATCCTACCAGGAGGGGAGAGGCATGAGGCTGGCGGTGATGGTGCGGCCATCAGTCAGTATGAGCTCGAGTCGTAGGGCTCCGACATGACTGCCCAAAGACCGGGCTCATCGTCGTTGTCTTTGCCGCTATCTTCCTCATCACTCTCGCCCGAGGACAGGTTTTCGACGCTGCTCGAGCTCTCTTCGCAGCAGCAGAGACAGACGCCGGAGCACCAATAAATCTTGATGGAGAGCGTATTGGCCTTTGTAATATTAAAATGGAGGACATGCCCCACCTTGAGGTTGTGGGCGCGGGCGAAGGTCTTCTAGCCGTGCCTGAGAAACATAATGTGGTTCGCTAGGTACTCGATGTTTACCCGCATCGCGCCGTTACAACAACCAGCCACCCATAACCACAGGACGGGCGGGTTGTCGGCCTCCATCACCCTGGCAAAGAAGTGAGGGAGGCGCGGATGACTCTGGAGGGGACCGGCCAACTCAAGGACGAAATCCAATGCCGTCCCCTCGGTGTGTGTCTCCTCAATGGAGAGGCCTGACGTTAGAGGAGGGGGTGGGGTAGCACTCCGCCTCCCTTGACCTCGCCTCCGCGACGATCGCGACCCCTCGCGCCTCTTCCACCCCGTTAGCTCGAACCACCCTCCGCCTCCGTGGCTTAAACAGCGGCATGATCCCAATGAGAGCTCCTCCTAGGAGCGGAGGACGATGGCCGCCCTAGCCCCCTATTCATGTCTAAGGGCATGCGCTACCTGAATGGCAGGAAGACGCGGAAGGGCGAACTACGGAGGTTTGCTCTCAGAAGATGGATGGAGGATGGATGAGTGTCGCCCTCGCTAACCCCTAATTTATAGGGGGAAGCACGGGGGTTGGCTCTCCCCCACTCAAAAGGACGCCACCCACATCCTTCAATAGCGACGCCTCGATCACGGGGCGAATAGCAACCGCCCCGTTGCCCCAATCCATGGCACTGCAGTTACTGCGTTTCCCAGGGACTTTAAATCACGGGCACCCGTTGCTGGCTCCCCGCTATGCATGTGGAGCATGTGGAGGAAATGACCTGATGCATTAATTCAAAATTTTAAACGGCTGCGCCGCGCACGTATCCCATGTCCCACATTTAAGGGACGCTGTGGGGAAGTGCAGTGAGTGCAATGATTATGACTGCAGGGCCCTGCCACGCACGCCCGTGCATTGTTTGGGCCTGGCCCAACAACGCCTTGCGACATGTGGCCCATGCCTCGGGGCTCCTGTCGGTGCACTAGAGTTTTGGGCTCTCCAGTGCCCCTTACTCGCGCACGTGTGGTAGTAGACACCCTAGCAACAAGGCCCAGCATGAGCTAACGAGATACAACATAGAAGAGTCAAAAGCGCCCACAAGGCCTTGCCGGAAGGGCTATTAAACCCCCAAGCAAGACAAGGTCCCGGCAAGGCTAAACCCCGGCAAGATGAAGCCCCGGCAAGGCCCCGCCATGCACAGGGCAAGTGTCAATCCACCTGGACGCGTGTCATGGCGTCGATGTTGGAGGAGGCTAAGCGGTGCTGATGGGACGGCCTCCTGTCCCATCCCACAAGCGGACAAAGATGCCTGACGGTGCATTAAATACGCTTGTCCTACTCCATCAGTGTTAGGTATGATAGCACTTTAGATCTGTACACCCCATGTACGCACTGTATGCCACTATTGGGATCCCCTTCGGAGTATAAAAGGAGGCCCAGGGCGATATGGTAGAAGACTTTTCTAATTTTGGGACTTTCTAGCTCACACGCGTGGCAGCTGCTCAAAGAGCTCCTGTAGCTAGAAAGCTAAGAACACTCTCAATACAGCCAAGCAGGGGTAGGGTTTTACGCATCCGTGCAGCCCGAACCTGGGTAAAGATCCCCGCTTGCTGTTCATCAGACCGGCTCTTTGCACGAGACTTGCCCCCCGCCGAACCGAAAGGGGTCCCTCCAATCCCATAGGTGTTCGTTCCCCATGACATTATACTAGTTGATTCTTGCTCCCATAAATTTTTTGCTCACAAAATTCCTATGCATAGGAAGTGGGTTAGACTTGAATGTGCTTGTCATGAGATTCATGACGCTCTTTTGCATGTTTCCATTATTATTCCTATACGACCATCATTGAAATCATCATGCCTAGCTAAAATGCATTAAAGAAAAGCGCTTATTGGGAGACAACCCAACACTTTTACCTTCTATTTTTATGTGTTCACATGATTAAGATACTATAGTAATCATTTTTTGTGTCTTTTTTTTCAATAAAGTTCCAAGTAAAGCTTTTGGGATAGCGCGGATACTTGCTTGTTTGATTCTGTGCAAAAACAGAAAGTTTTGTATCCGATATATGAATTATCTAATTCTACTACAGAGTCGGAAAATTCTGAAATTTTTACACAACATTTATATGCAAATTATGTGGTACTTCCTAATATTTCATAATTTGTAGAGTCAGAGAAGTTTGGTGATCATTAAGATCTTTGCAGACTGTTTTGTTTTTGACATATTCTGTTTTGCATGTATAGTTTGCTTGTTTCAAGTGTTCCTATAGCTTATATTGAGTAATATAAATTTTGGGAATGATGGAATACAGTAGGTATCATGTGGGAATAATTATGACTCTTGGCTTGACAGTACCTAAGTGCATGATCTATCTTTATTACACTAACCCTTCTCACAAAGTTCCGTTAAGTTTTGTGTGATTGAAGTTTTCAAGTTTTGGGCGAGACACCGATATGAGGACAACAAGGAGTAACAAGGACCTAAGATACTATCCAAGGAATATTCAAGCGCCTAAGGTTGGGGATGCCCCGGAAGGCATCCCCTCTTTCGTCTTCAACACTATCGGTATATCTTACTTCGAGCTATATTTTTATTCTTCACATAATACGAGTTTTGCTTGGAGCATCATTTTATTTTGTTGTTATCTGTTAGGTGTTATTTATAATCTTGTTTTTCAATAACAAATTCCAAGAATTGCCTTTAGGATGCTTGAATTGCATGTTTGATGTGTGATGTGTAAAAAGAGAAACTTCTGCTGTAGTGTTTCAATTTTCATATTTTACTGGAACGTGGAAAGTTTCTGAAATTTTTACACAGTACTTGCATATAAATTTTATGTAATGTCCTATAATTTTTTGAGTTATAGAAGTACAATGGTTTAATAGATTTCTACACACTGTTCTGTTTGGACAAATTGCTGTCATAGTTTTGTTATCTACTTGTCCTATAGTTTCCATAGCCTATATTGGTAGATATAAATTGTGGAAATGATAGTATACAATACCTAATGTTTGAAAATTATTGTGCAACCTTTCTTGGCAGTACATGAAGTGTTGATTTGTTCTTATGTGTACTAACCTATCTCACGAGTTCTTTTTGAGTTTTGTGTGGATGAAGTTTTTGAGAATAGGTGAAACCGAGGTATGAGAGGATCGAACAAGTTACCAGAGCTCAAGCTTGGGGATGCCCAAGGCACCCCAAGTAAATATTTCAAGAACTCTCAAGTATCTAAGCTTGGGGATGCTACGCATCCCACCATTCTTCATCAATTATCGGTTAGCCTATGTTGAGCCTAAATTTTAATTCGTTCGCATGATGTGTGCTATTCTTGGAGTGCTATTTTTCTTTTGCTTGCTTATGAATCAAATACTCAGATCTAGAAATATTTATTGAGACAGAGAGCCCTCACATAGCTACTTGATTGTTTACCTACTCATTGACTTCACTTATATCTATTTGGAGTAGTTTTTTCATTTACTCTCATGCTTCACTTATATCCTATGAGTAAATGGTTGAATGAATTGAATATCATAAATCTGAAAAAAAAATATTTTTATGTGCTTATCCCATGGGGAGTAATGACTTCACATATAAGAAGTATATGTGGTAAAATTTATTTAAATATAGCAAACACCCATTGGTCACTTGAACAATTCACGAAAGAATATTGAAGGAAGAGAGATTTCACATATAAATATACTATCTTGGACATCTTCTATGATTGTGAGCCCCATTAATTATTTTCAAACTTGAGAAAATTAGTTGAAGTCGGACAAGAAAGACAACATAATGAGTTATGCTTGGGTATATTTGTATAGAAGTTATATTGTTATGGATCCTCCAACATGTGGTGCTTGCTTCCACCTCATACCAGCCAAAACATCCGCACCAAGTAGAAATACTACTTGTGCATCCAAACACCCTTAAACCCAAAGTTGTTCCATATGAGTCCACCATACCTACCTATATGTGGTATTTACCTGTCATTCCAAGTATATTTGCATGTGCCAAACTCTAAACCTTCAAATAATATTCTGTTTTGTATGCCTGAATCGCTCATATAGTGACTAGGGCTTGTCAGTATCTTCCATGCCAGGTGGGTTATTCTCACGATATGTGTTGATTCACTATCATTCACGTGAAAGTGGTTGGTATTCGGGATGCCCAGTTCCATGCTCAAAAATCAAATCAAAATATAATGAAAAAAACTCCCCCGTGATTGTGGTTTGTATGGATGGTACACATGGATTCGGCTCGCCGTGCAGTGTCATTGATTGGTGGAGGGGGAGTAAAAACTTTACCATTCTGTTTGGGAACCGCCTATAATGTATCTAGCATGGAAGATACCGAGATCTCTCGGTTTTTATGATGACAATGAAACCATACTGCTCAAAATTATTATTCATCTCTGTTTTAAAAGCTCGAGCTCTGGCACCTCTACAAATCAATGCTGCCATTCTATGAAGGGCCTATCTTTTACTTTCTAGTACTTACCTTTATACAAGAGTCATGGTGATCTTCACCACTTCCTATATTTTGCCTTTTTATCTTGGCAAGCATCATGTGGTGGGGAAAGATCCAAGCATATATGGCCATTCAAATGTTTTTGATCATGAATTATTATTGTTGACAATTATCTATATGAGAAATAAGTTGGGAGGCGAAACTTTAAGCCCCTATCTTTCTCTGTGTTTGAGGACGCCATTCGCTCTAAAAATATGCTTTGAGTGTTAGCGCTCATGCAAGACTATATGATAGTTGAGTATGTGGAATTTTCTAAATCAAAGCTCTTACATAGACCCTTCCTGAAATAAGATGAATTGCAATTGTTTGGTAACTGAAAGCATAGTTTGTTAGTTTGCAAGAAACTTTCTGGTCTATACTTTAACATGTGAATAGTTTGTTACTCGATCATGAGAAGTTTTATGAGATGAGCTACTGTTTATGATATATAATGATGCTAGGAAAAAGTGATTGGAATTATCATTGATCAAACTTGTGCACCTGCTAGCATTCACACTTCATAAATTTTTTCTTTTATCATTTACCAACTCGACGACGAGCAGGAATTAAGCTCGGGGATGCTGATACATCTCCAACGTATCTATAATTTATGAAGTATTCATGCCATGTTTACAATAATTCTATATGATTTTGGTATGATTTTATTAGAACTAATCCGGACTGACGCTATTTTCAGCAGAGCTACCGTTTTGTTGTTTTTGTGCAGAAATAAAAGTCCTCAGAATGGGTTGAAATTGATGGAGAATATTTTTGGAAAATATAAAAAAATACTGGAGTGAAGATCTGGGCCAGGAATTGGACGAGGAGGCCACAAGCCTGTTGGGCGCAGCCACCCCCTAGGCCGCACCCCTGTGGCTTGTGGACTCCTCGAGCACCCGCTTAACGGGAGACCGACACCAAAAATTCCTATAGATACTAAAACCTCCAAAATGAAACCTAGATCGGGAGTTCCACCGTCGCAAGCCTCTATAGCCAAAAAACCCAATCGAGAGCCCGTTCCGGCACCCTGTCGGAGGGGGAAACCATCACCGGAGGCCAGCTTCATGATCCTGGCGGTCTCCATGACGAGGAGGGAGTAGTTCCCCCTTGAGGCTGAGGGTATGTACCAGTAGCTATGTGTTTGATCTCTCTCTCTGTCGTGTTCTTGAGATGGCACAATCTTGATGTATCAAGAGCTTTTTTAATTAAGATGAATCATATGGAGTTTTCCCCTCTCTATCTTCCTATGATGAACTGAGTTTTCCCTTTGAAGTTTTCTTATTGGATTGAGTCTTTAAATGATTTGAGAACACTTGATGCATGTCTTGCAATGGGATATCTGTGGTGACAATGGGATGTTCTATTGATCCACTTGATGTATGTTTTGGTGGTCAACTTGCGGGTTCCATGACCTTGGGAATCTATGCATAGGGGTTCGCGCACGTTTTCGTCTTGACTCTCTGGTAGAAACTTTGGGCACTCTTTGAAGTTCTTTGTGTTGGATTGAACTTGATGAATCTGTAATTGTGTGATGCATATCGTATAATCAAGCCCATGGGTACTTGTGGTGACATTGGAGTACCTAGGTGACATTAGGGTTTTGGTTGATGTGTATCTTAAGGTGTTATTTTAGTACGAACTCTAGGGCTGTTCGTGAAACTTATAGGGATAGCTCATAAGATTGATAAGAAAATATAACTTTGAGGTGGTTTCATACCCTATAGTAATTTCTTCGTTTGTTCTCCGCTATTTGTGGCTTTGGAGTGAACTCTTTGTCGCGCGGGAGAGATTTACATATGATTCAACTATGTTAGTATTGTTGTGGGATTGTAGTAGTGAAACTATGAACCCTAGGCCTTGTTTGCAAGCATTGCAATATCGTTTGTGCTCACTTTTGTTACTTGTTACCTTGCTGTTTTTATGTTTTTCAGATTACAAAAACCTATATCTACATCCATATTGCACTTGTATCACCATCTCTTCGCCGAACTAGTGCACCTATACAATTTTCCATTGTATTGGGTGTGCTGGGGACACAAGAGATTTCTTGCATTTGATTGCAGGGTTGTTTGAGAGGGACCATCTTCATCCTACACCTCCCACGGATTGATAAACATTAGGTCATCCACTTGAGGGAAAATTGCCATTGTCCTACAAAACTCTGCGCATGGAGTCCCAACACAAGTCTACAAGAAGAAGGTTGCATAGTAGACATCATATAGATCACCTCTATGAATACCGGTAAAGATAGTTTTATGATTATCATGACGAAACACTTGGCAATCTACATTAGTAAATAGCATTTCGAAACCGAAGTCTGCTAGCCTAGATACGGAAAGAAGATTGTAGCCAAGGGATTCAATGAGCATGGCATTTTGAATAGAGCTATCATGAGATATGGCCACCTTACCAAGGCCAAGTACCTTACCTTTAGAGTTGTCTCCAAAGGTCACGTAAATCCAAGGTCCTTGATTAGGTGTGATCTCTTGGAACATGTCTTTATCACCAATCATATGATCAATGCATCCTCTATGGAAAATCCACTCTTTTCCACCAGACATGTAATCTTTGAAGTTTGCCATGAGACTTAGATTCTTCATGATCTTCTCATGCTCGATGTCGAACAACTCATTTTCACCATAGTAGCCATGTTCTTCATTGTCATCATTTGGTAGAATCTCCTCGTCATAAAAACCAAGAGATTTGCTAGAATTGTAACCATCACAATGTTCAAGATTATGAATGTGAATCGCTTCAACAGTAATGTTGTTGATAGTTATGACATCTCCTTTAGCACACATAAGATCACGAAGCTCAAATAGGCACTTATCAAAGTTTGGATCACTAGGCTTCATTTTGTGAAAAGCAACCGTTTTATGAAGAATTTAATCAATATTACTTAATGAATAATTTGGATATCATTTCTCCAAATCATTCCACAAAGTATTAGCACATTCGAAGTTCTTCAATTGAGAAATCACAAATCTTGGGAAACCTCTAACGATAAGATTGACAGTTCTAAGGTTACCAATCATGTCAATTTCCTCTTCGTATCTGGGATGTAATTCATCGATGGGGAACACATAGGGATTTTCAATATGCTTTCTCAAATGGAATTTGTCAAATAGATCAATCATATCATCTTTCCATTGACTATAATACTCTGCATCAAGAATGGGTACTCTACAACTCAAACTCTCCAAACTAGGCATATCCTTCTTCCTCCAAAGGTGATTAAACCAAGGTTATGGAGACCTTACTCTGATACCACTTGTGGGATCATTATAAGAGTATGTCCAGAGGGGGGTGAATAGACTACTAGCACAAAATAAAACCTACAAAATATCCAAAGTTAAGTGTTGGCAGATTTTAGCAATTTTAGCAAGTCTAGCACACCCTACACATGCAAGTCATCAAGTATAGCAGTGGAAAGTAAAGACATTGCACATGGATGTAAAGAGTTGAGATAGCCAGAGTACATGAAGGACACAAAGATTTTTCCCGTGATTCAGATAGGTGGTGCTACCGTACGTCCATGTTTATGGAGTCTTCAACCCACGGAGGGTAACAATCGTGAGAGTCCACGGATGGCTCTACCCACGGAGGGTTCCACGAAGAAGCAACCTTGACCATACCATGATGGATTACGTCCATGGAGAACTATCCTAACTCAGGTAGATCTTTACTAAGTAGGCAATCTCCTTGCCCTTACAAACTTCTTGGTTCACTCCACAACACGAAGTAGGAGGCTCCCAAGCGACACCTAACCCATCTAGGAGGCACCACCCTCCAAAAGGTAATAGGCTCGATAATGTCGATGAAATCCTTTCTCTTGTGCTTCAAGATGATAGACTCCTCAACACTCAATCACTCTCTCATATATTTGGCTTTGGTGGAAGAGATTGATTGGGTGGAAAGAAACTTGGGGAGGTTAGATATCAAGATTCATATGGTAGGAATAGAGTGGCATGATCTCAACACATGAGTAGGTGGCTCCCTCTCAAAAAATCTGATGGATAAGTGGGGATATGTTCTGAGTGCTTCTCTTGCGAGTGAGTGGTGGTGAAGGGGTATATATAGGCATCTCCAAAATTCCAACCGTTACACCATAGGTGACCAACTTGGTGACACCAATGTGTGAATCTTGATGGTACCAAAGTGACCAAAAGGAGGCAACTTTTGAATCTCGGTGAGACCGATATATAACTCTCGGTGGTACTGATCAAGTGTCCAATGGTCAGAATCTATATCTCGGTGACACCAATCCAAAAACTTAGAAATTCCAATTTTATGAGTCAAGGTCGAGGTACCCAAAAGTTGGCAGCCTGAACTCGGTGGCGCTGATGTGGGATTGTTTGCAACGATGAGCTAGGGTTTGTCATGGGTCTGTTTGAGTTTGGGAATCGGTGGGGCCGAGTGGAAATTGTTGGTTTCACCGATTTGAGTAGCAGGGATCTAGACATGTGGGAGAGTTTGTGGGTGTTTTTGGTGACTACCACTTGTGCACGTGGAGCATCTTGTTCACCAACAGTACCTTACCCCCTTTTAATAGTATTGGCTTTTCCTAAGGGCTCAAAGTGATTTCTCAAAAAGTAAAATGTAGAGTCCTCTTGCTTGAAGCTTTTGCCAATGCTATTACTTCTCCTTCTTCTTCCTGGGGATGCTCTCCACACTCCTTAGCCAACCTTCTCTGTGGACGTTATCTGAAATACACTAGATAAAGTATTAGTCCAAGAGACAATGTATGTTGTCATGAATTATCAAAACCACCAAGGGAGGATATTTTTCTTTCAATATGCTCAACGTCAGCAATGCGGTGTGAGCTAAGTACTTGATGATGATGTTGGAAGGGCCGGCTCAGACCTGGTTAAATAATCGTCCGCCTAATTCTATAAACACTTGGGTAGAGCTAAAAGAGCGTTTCATCAAAACCTTCCAGGGCACGTGCAAATAGCCTATGACAATTGGTGATCTTCAACATTGAGTGCAGCGTACGGACGAGTCGGATCATCATTGGACTCGCCGGGTCTCGAAAATTATTCACTCCTCAGATGGCATCACGGCAACTCAAGCTGTCCTGATCTTGAAGAAGAATTGCCACTTTAAGCCGTTGGTTCTCAAACTCGGTCGTTTCAAACAAAAGGTTCAGGATATGGGCCATTTAATGGATACCCGTAACAGGTACGCCGAGTCAGATGGCACGAAGGATCCTAGCTGAGATGAAGAAAAGGCTAGCAAGGGCAAGAAAGGCGATGGTGACAAGGGTCATCATCAGAGTCATGGGCACAATGGAAATCCTAGAGGCCAAGGTGATAACAGAAAGCGGAGGCAACCTAACGGTAGGTCAGATTTTGTTGCCAACACTAATACTGGTTTGAAGAACCAACGTCAAAATAATTGTCCCGGAGGAGCATACAATGGGAGAAAGCCACACAATTATGAGGAGGCATTAAAGGCGCCTTGTCCCAAGCACAGTACCCCCGATGTCCCGGCTACTCATTTATGGGAGAATTGCTATATTATGCAGGATTTCCGTAGCCAAGTCACTAGGAACCATCATGGTGGTAGTGGAGGAGGACATCCGGGTCAGCCTGGACCTGGCGGTTTCCAGGGCGGCTCGTTTGGCAGTTTCCTAGGATCTGGCTTCCACCGATAAGGCGACTCAAGTAATGGCAACGGGCAGCGCTCGGGTTAGAACAACCAACATCATAATGGCCAAACTGGTTTTCAAAGCAACCCCAAGCAGTTGAACAATGGTCAGTACCACGTCTTCACCACCCAATTTTGCAGGCGGACAACAAACTCAAAAAACAAGCCGCCCACGTTGTTGAGCCAGCAGTTCCTAGATATCTCAATTGGTCCGAATATGAGGTCACTTGGAGAAGGGCGGATCACCCCTCCTGGGTGGATAACCTAGGTGGTTTGGCTTTGGTGGTGGCACCTCAAGTTGGAGGGTACACCCTCACGAAGGTTCTTATAGACGGGGAAGCAGCATCAACATCCTATACTATGACACCTTTCGGCGGATGAACCTCTCTGAAAACAGCTTATTACCTTCGACCACGGTCTTTCATGCTATCATGCGAGGGAAGTCGGCGTATCCGATTGGGCGGATTAAGCTAGATGTCGCTTTTGGGGACGAATTTAACTACATATGTGAATCTTTGATGTTTGAGGTGATCAAGATCAAAAGTACTTACCATGCCTTGTTTGGGAGGCTGGATTATGCTCGTTTCATGGCCCAGCCCTGCTATGTGTACCTCAAACTCAAGATGCCGGGTCTCAAAGGTACTATTACCACGGACGGAAGTCGAAAAATAGCTCAGCAGTGCGAGGAAGGGGATGCAGCTTATGCAGAGTTGGCATGCGCAGCTGAGGAGCTAAAGATATATACAGCCAATGTTGACCCGACGGACATGATCCCGCCGAAGAAACCCACCACCGAGTATGTGTCACCCCTAAAGTACTTTGGAGTATCAAGACAACTCCAAACAGATCCACTGGTTATACCCCCTTTTTCTAGTTTATGGAGGCGAGGCAGTATTACCAAGTGACATTCGGCATGATTCTCCTCGAGTTGCCGCTTATGTTGAAGCCGACAATGAACAAGCATGTCAAGACTCTATGGAATCCTTGGAAGAAGAACATGACTTGGTAGCGGCGAGATCAGCTATATATCAGCAAGACCTATGTCGCCATCATAGCCGTAAAGTCAAGAGCCGCACTTCTCAAGAGGGTGAGTTGGTGCTTCGTTTGATTAAAGATGAAATAGGCATGCCCAACCTTTCCCCACCTTGGGAGGGTTCGTTACTCATCAGCAAAATCCTCAACAATGGTTAATATTACCTCATAGACCTTCTACCAAATACATATACCTCTCAAGACTAGACAAGCCGGCCGTGGAACATTACTCACCTTCGGCCTTATTATACTTAGAGCTATTAGCTCCTAACCTACGTATCTTCCCTAGTTTTTTGTACATACCTTCTTATGTTTAATACAATAAAGTTGACAACCCCGAAATTCAGGGTATTTGTCGTTTCAGCCTACACATTGAGTTTGAGTGTTTATTCATTGAAACATAAGTCACCAACGAGGACGAGCTTCCATGATGCGACCGTTCACACATGAGTGCCCTGCCTTATTGACAGGATGTTTGAAGTCGACCAAGAGGATGAGCCGTTATGATGCGACCGTTCACACATGAGCGCCCTGCCTTATTGACATGATATTTAAAGTCGCCCAAGAGGGCGAGTCACCATGATGCTGCCGCTCAAACATGAGTGCCCTTGTTTAAAGGGTTAAAAGATGCCAAAGAGGATCAGTTGCATTGATGCACGATTCAAACATAGGTATTCTATTATGATCACTACAATCAAGCCAGCTTTATCTGGACACTAGATGTTTTGCAGTAATAGCATTGTCTCTTGTAATCCTAGGTTGAGATTTTCCCTAATCATAGGTCACTTGGGGCTTTCCAACTCACTGAGTTTAGCTTTATCACCCTCTTGATCCGACAAAAAATTAACGCCACAAAATGGTTAAACCTACCTATATGCTTGTGCGACTCCGATCAGGTGACCCCGTGTACTCTTGACAAGTCAATCCATCTTGGACCCTAAACTTGTCAAGGTTAAAACATCAAGATGTGTCGCATGAGAGCCAGCATACAGAAAGCCTAGGATAAACCATGGGTTATCATACTTGCTTCACTAAAGCAAGACTTGAGCCTTGAAAGTCGGTCTCTTTGCCGAGTCTCACTGAGCCGGCTTATTAAGTCACTTTTACAATTATGGGTTATGAGACCTGCCTTATTACGGCCTGACTTCAAGGCCTATTTCCCCGTCGAGTCTCATCGAGCTTGCTTATTATAAGTCATCTTGTGGCAAGTTCAATTATTTTGCAAATAAGTATGGACAATTTTCAAACAAGGCAACTTACATTGACTTGCCATCCTAGGCCAGGTCATAGCAGATTGAGCAAAGTCAGCTGAAGTCAGACAAGAAGTAAACATGGTCGGTTTACCACGGCTGATCAATCTTAAATACCTAATGATGACTTATCCATAGGAAAAAATGAGTGCAAGTCATAGGCTGTTCGGGTTTTCAGCAAAGGAATAAACGAAGGGTGACGCTTCATCATATAAAATACCCTAACAACTTGTGATGGGATAAAAAGTTTAAACATGCACGAGGGCATGACACAGGCAATCGGTTTTCAACTAAGACTATTACAAGGCTACATGAAGCCCAACATATTGGATCAAAGTTTTTCCACAAGTTACTTAACATAACCTGGCTGCTAGCCTATCCGGGTTAACGCCATACGAATTAGGCCTGGGCTAACGATCGTCTATGAAGCCTCCGGGTCATCCCGCGCCCAGTCTTCTCGTTCCTGGATCTAAAGGTTGTCCACATCCCAGTTGCAATTGGTTAAGGCATGGAATTCATATTCTTCATGCAAGATGGGGGACGGGTCAGCATCGGGGAAAAATATGCTTACGACGTTGAGGATTCTGAAAGCACAATTGCTCCCTTGGTGGTTTTGGTAATTAAAAACAACATATAAGTCATTGAACTAATGCTTTCACCAAGTATATTTCAGGACAAGTTCAATGATAGGGATGGCTAAAGGATTGTGGAATTACCCCAAGATTCAAGGAAATAGGTTGGCCAAGCTTCAAGGAAGAGGACTCTACATTTTACATTTGTGAGAAATCACTTTGAGTCCATAGGAAAGCCAATACTATTAAAAGGGTGTAAAGTTTTGATGGTGAACAATATGCTCATACGTGCACAAGTGACAGTCACCAAAACATCTACAAAATCTCCCACCAAAGTGTGTCCTCAGCCAAATATGCAAAATCGGTGCAACCAACATTCCTATCCAGCTGCCGCCAATTCTAAACCCTAGTCAGACTCAGCCAAACCCTAACACTTTGGTGCAGCCGACACTGCACTCGATGTCACTGAGTTGGGTTGCCAAGATTATGTTACGCAAGTTCAAATTTTCGATCTGACCGAAAATGGTGAATCGGCGTCACCGAGATTGGTAAATCTAACCGTTGGTCACCTTGTCGGTGCAACCGAGAATTGTATATCGATCCCTCCGAGATTCAAAAGTTGCCACTTTTGGTCACTTCAGTACCACCGAGATATACACATCGGTGTCACCGAGTCTGACTTATTGTGCGTAACGGTTGGATTTTTGGGGATGCCTATATATACCCCTTCACCACCACCCACTCGAAAGAGAAGGTCTCAGAACTATTCGATACAAATCCTACTTAGTTTTCTGAGAGAGAACCACCTACCCTTGTGTTGAGGTCAAGATCTTCCACTCCAACCATATGGATCTTGATTTCTAGACTCTCCAAGTTGCTTTGCACCAATCCCATATCTTCTACCAAGCCAAATCTGTGAGAGAGTGATTGTGTGTTGTGGAGTCTATCATCTTGAAGCACAAGAGCAAGGAGTTCATCGTCATTACCGAGCCTATTACCTTTTGGAGGATCATGCCTCCTAGATTGGTTAGGTGTCCCTTGGGATCCGCCTACTTCGTGTTGTGGAGTGAACATAAGAAGTTTGGAAGGGCAAGGAGATCGTCTTCTTCGTGAAGATCTACCCATAGTGAGTCTATTCCTTCATGGAGGAAAGCCACCTGGAATAGTCAAGGTTGCTTCCCCGTGGAACCCTTCGTGGTTAGAGCCCTCTGTGGACTCTCGCGACCGTTACACTCCATGGGTTGAAGACTCCATGAACATGGACATACGATAGCACCACCTATCGGAACCACGGGAAAAATCATCGTGGCATCACTTGTGTTTGCTTTCCTAACCCTCTCTTTACTTACATGTGTAATGTCTTTACTTTCCGCTGCTACCCTCTTAGACATGCATGTGTAGGGTTTTACTTGATATGCTATGAATGCTAAAACTTGCCAAGAACTAAAATTGGGAAAAGGCAAAACTTTTATTTGGTCAAGTAGTCTAATAACCCCCCCTCTAGACGTACTTTCAATCCTACAAGTGGTATCAGAGCTTTGGTCTCCATTGCATTGGTTTCACAACCTAGGAGAAGTATGGCATCTAGTGAGGGAAATTAACATCGTAGAGGTCCATACTTTGATGGCACTAATTTTGTTAGTTGGAAGCATCAAATAAAAATGCATTTGCTTGGTCATAATGCTGCTGTTTGGGTTGTTGTTCGTGTTGGCTTGCAAGGTGAATTCTTTGCGGATTGAAAGGAACCGGATCGTGAAGCGTCTGCGGATGAATTGAAGATATTGCAACTCAATGCTCAAGCATGTGATATTCTCTTCAACTGGCTATGTCCTGAAGAATTCAACAAAATCAGCCGTCTTGAACACACAAAAGAGATTTGGGATACTTTGGTTGATATGCACGAAGGAACTGAGTCCATGAGAGAATCCAAGTTAAATGCTCTTCAAGGTCAACTTGACAAGTTCAAGATGAAGTATGGTGAAGGAGACACTGAAATGTACTCTAGGCTAGCTCTCATCACAAATGAGATTGCTGGCTTAGGAAGCGAAGAAATGACTGACAAGTTCATCCTCAAGAAGATACTTCGAGCTTTGGATGAGAGATATGACACCATGTGCACATTGATCCAAATGATGCCCAAATACAAAGATATCAAACCAACGGAAGTGAGTGGTAGAATTGTTTCTCATGAGATGACACTCAAAGACAAGGAAGACCTTGATCACAAGTCTAACGGTGCTTACAAAGCCACAAATGATGCTCCCGTTGTTGGAAATATGCCCTAGAGGCAATAAATAAAGTGTTTATTATTATATTTCCTTGTTCATGATAATAGTTTATTATCCATGCTATAATTGTATTGATTGGAAACACATTACATGTGTGGGTAAATAGACAACACTTTGTCCCTAGTATGCCTCTAGTGAACTAGCTCATTGGTCAAAGATGGTCAAGGTTTCCTAGCCATTGACATGTGATGTCATTTGATAACGGGATCACATCATTAGGGGAATGATGTGATGGACAAGACCCAAACTACAAACGTAGCATATCATCGTGTCAGTTTATTGCTACTATTTTCTGCATGTCAAGTATATGTTTCTATGACCATGAGATCATGCAACTCGCGAACACTATAAGAGTGCCTTTTGTGTATCAAACGTCGCAACGTAACTGGGTGACTATAAAGGTGCTCTACAGGTATCTCCGAGGGTGTCTGTTGGGTTGGCATGGATCAAGACTGGGATTTGTTACTCCGTGTGACGGAGAGGTATCTCAGGGCCCACTCGATAATACAACATCACAATAAGCCTTGCAAGCAACGTGACTAAGTGTTAGTAATGGGATCTTTTATTATGGAACGAGTAAAGGGACTTGCCGGTAACGAGGTTGAAATAGGTATGGAGATACCGACGATCGAATATCGGGCAAGTAACATACCGAAGAACAAAGGGAACATCATACGGGATTAACTAAATCCTTGACATAGAGGTTCGACCGATAAAGATCTTTGTAGAATATGTAGAAAACCAATATGGGCATCCGGGTCCCGCTATTGGTTATTGACCGTAGAGATGTCTCGGTCATGTCTACATAGTTCTCGAACCCGCAGGGTCTGCACACTTAAGGTTTGGTGACGTTTTGATAGTATAGAGTTATGCATGGTGGTGACCGAAGGTTTTTCGGATGTGGAGATTCGATCCCTTTGTTGGCTAGTGAAATTCCCAACACAAGGCCCATGTGGCTAGGGAAAAGTGGAAAAAAGGCAAAAAAAAGGGGAGGAATCGTAGTACTACTAAGATTGGAGGAGGAGTCCTCCTCTCCTGCCCACTTCGGCCGAACCAAAGGAGGCTTGGCCCTTGTGACAAGGCCTCTCCCCACTCCCTCCTATATATACTGATGGTTTTAGGGTTTTTTGCACTAGATTTTCAGCCACGTGCTACCCATTCCTCCAGTGCATAGTTTCTCCTCTAGATCGGATTTCTGAAGTGCTTAGGGGAAGCCCTGCCAGAATAGCTCCCCCACCATCGCCGGAGAACTCTTCTACCTCTCCGCTCCCTCTTGCTGGATCAAGAAGGCGGAGATCGTCATCAAGCTATATGTGTGCTGAACGCGGAGGTGCCATCCGTTCAGTGCTTGATCAGGACGGATCGTGATTGGATCGTGGGACGCTCGGCGATTTGGATCGCGAAGACGTTTGACTACACCAACCGCGTTTCTTAACGCTTCCCTCTTAGCGATCTACAAGGGTATGTAGATCCACTCTCCCTCTCGTGGATGCTCATCACCATGGATAGGTCTTGCGCGAACGTAGGAATTTTTTTGTTTCCCATGCGACGTCCCCAACAGTGGCATCATGAGCTAGGTCTATGTGTATATGAGATCTCGAGTAGAACACAAAGAGTTTGTGGGCGTTGATGCTAGGATTGCTTCCTCCCTTGGTCATGTTTTGGTTCAGCGGTATTGTGGGATGAAGTGGCCCGGGCCAACATTACTCATACACTTACGAGAGACCGGTTCCCTCAACTGCAACTTGTTGCTAAGATGGCTAGCGGGTGTCAGTTTCTCCTACTTTAGTTGGATCGGATTCGACAAAGGCGGTCCTTGAGAAGGTTGTAAAGCAACTAATGTATCACCGTTGTGGTTTATGCGTAGGTGAGAATTGTTCTTCCTAGATACCCATAGCAGCCACGTAACACATGCAATAACAATTACAGGACGTCTAACTTGTTTTGCAGGGTATGTTGTGATGTGATATGGCCAATTACATGATGTGATATATGGGATGTATGAGATGATCATGTGTTGTATAGAATATCACGACTTGCATCTAGATGAGTATGGCAACCGGCAGGAGCCATAGGGTTGTCTTAATTATTGTATGACATGCGTGTCAATCGTTAAGCGCTATGTAATGCTTTACTTTCTCGCTAAACAATAGCAATAGTAGTACAATCTGTTGGAAATGTGCCCTAGAGGCAATAATAAATTGGTTATTATCATATGGCCTTGCTCATGATAATCGTTTATTATCCATGCTAGAATTGTATTGACGGGAAACTCAGATACATGTGTGGATACATAGACAACACCATGTCCCTTGTATGCCTCTAGTGAACTAGCTCGTTGATCAAAGATGGTTAAGGTTTCCTAGCCATGGACATGAGAAGTCATTTGATAATGGGATCACATCATTAGGGGAATGATGTGATGAACAAGACCCAAACTACAAATGTAGCATATGATCATGTCAGTTTATTGCTACTATTTTCTGCATGTCAAATATTTGTTCCTATAACCATGAGATCATGCAACTCACCAACACTGGAGTAGTGCCTTGTGTGTATCAAACATTGCAATGTAACTGGGTGACTATAAAGGTACTCTATAGGTATCTCCGAGGGTGTCTGTTGGGTTGGCATGGATCAAGAATGGGATTTGTTATTCTGTGTGACGAAGAGGTATCTCAGGGCCCACTTGTTAATACAACATCACAATAAGCCTTGCAAGCAATGTGACTAAGTGTTAGCCATGAGATATTGTATTATGGAAACGAGTAAAGAGACTTTCCGGCAACAAGTTTGAACTAGGTATGGAGATACCGACGATCGAATCTCGGGCAAGTAACATACCGAAGAACAAAGGGAACATCATATGGGATTAACTGAATCCTTGACATAGAGGTACGACCGATAAAGATCTTCATACAGTATGTAGGAACCAATATGGGCATCCAGGTCCGGCTATTGGTTATTGACTGTAGAGGTGTCTCGGTCATGTCTAAATAGTTCTCGAACCCGCAGGGTCTGCACACTTAAGGTTCAGTTACGTTTCGGTAGTATAGAGTTATGTACGGTGGTGACCGAAGGTTGTTCGGAGTCCCGGATGAGATCCCGGACGTCACAAGGAGCTCCAGAATGGCCCAGAGGTAAATATTGATATATAGGATGTCCTGTTTTGGTCGCCGGAAAGGTTTCAGGCTCATCGGTAGGGTACCGGGAGTGCCGGTGGTGTATAGGGAGACCATCGGGAGGGGTATTTCGACCCAAGAAGCTACATGGGCTGTGGGAGATTAAATACCAGCCCTTAGTGGTCTTGTGGATGTCCCACACAAGTCTCATGCGGCTGGGAAGAAAAGCCCACAGAGAAAAAGGTGGAAAAAGGCAAAAGTAAGGAGGAGTCCTAGTCCTACTAGGATTGGAGGAGGAATCCTCCAATCCTCCTTGGTTTAGCCGACCAAAGGGCTGACTCCTTGGGAGCCAAGCCTCCTCCTCTCTTCCTCCTATATATACAAGAGGTTTTAGGGGTTTTGGCACTAGATTTTCAACCACGTTCTACCCGTTCCTCCAGTGCATAGTTTCTCCTCTAGATCGGATTTCTGCAGTGCTTAGGCGAAGCCCTGCCGGAATTGCTCGACTACCATCACCAGAGCGCCGTCATGCTGCCAGAGAACTCTTCTACCTCTCCGCTCCCTCTTGCTGGATCAAGAAGGCGGAGATCGTCATCGAGCTATATGTGTGCTGAATGCGGAGGTGCCGTCCGTTCAGTGCTAGATCGAAGGACCGTGATCAAAATTGCGAGACGGATTGTGATGAGATTGCGGGACGGATCGTGATGAGTTCGCGGGACAGATCGTGACGAGATTGCGGGACAGATCGTGATGAGTTCGTGGGATGGATCATGATTGGATCGCGGGACGTATCATGATGAGATCGCGGGATGCTCGGCGATTTGGATCGCGAAGACGTTCGACTACACCAACCGCGTTTCTTAACGCTTCCTGCTTAGCGATCTACAAGGGTATGTAGATCCACTCTCCCTCTCATAGATGCTCATCACCATGGATAGATCTTACGTGTGCGTAGGAATTTTTTTGTTTCCCATGCAACATTCCCCAACAGTGTCATCATGAGCTAGGTTTATGTGTAGATGTGATCTCGAGTAGAACACAAAGAGTTTGTGGGCATTGATGCTTAGATTGCTTCCTCCCTTGGTCATGTTTTGGTTGAGCGGTATTGTGAGATGAAGCGGCCCAGACCAACATTACTCGTACGCTTACGAGAGACCGGTTCCCTCAACCACAACTTGTTGCATAGATGGCTTGCGGGTGCCAGTTTCTCTCACTTTAGTTGGATCAGATTCGACAAAGGCGGTCCTTGAGAAGGTTGAAAAGCAACAAGTGTATCACAGTTGTGGTTTTTGCGTACATGAGAATTGTTCTTGCTAGATACCCGTAGCAGCCACGTAAAACATGCACCAACAATTAGAGGACGTCTAACTTGTTTTTGCAGGGTATGTTGTGATGTGATATGGACAATTACATGATGTGATATATGTGATGTATGAGATGATCATGTGCTGTATAGAATATCACGACTTGCATGTCGATGAGTACGGCAACCGGTAGGAGCCATAGGGTTGTCTCTAATTATTGTATGACCTGCGTGTCAATCATTAAGCGCTATGTAATGCTTTACTTTATCGCTAAACGGTAGAAATAGTAGTACAAGCATGATGGGCGTGACAACCCCGATGGCGACACGTTGATGAAGATCTAGATGATGGACATCATGGTGTCGTGCCGGTGACGATGGAGATCATGTCGATGCTTTCAAGATGGAGATCAAAAGCACAAGTGCATGGCCATATCATGTCACTTATGATTTGCATGTGATGTTAATCCTTTTATGCACCTTGTTTTGCTTAGGACGACGGGAGCATTATAAGGTGATCCCTCACTTAAATTTCAAGATGAATTGTGTTCTCCCTGAGTGTGCACCGTTGTGAAAGTTCATTGTGTTGAGACACCATGTGATGATCGGGTGTGATAGACTCTACGTTCACATACAACGGGTGCAAGCCAGTGTTGCACATGCAGAACACTCGGGGTTAAACTTGACGAGCCTAACATGTACACATGGCCTCGGAACACAAGAGACCGAAAGGTCGAACATGAGTCATATAGCAGATATGATCAACATGATGATGTTCACCATTGAAACCACCTCAACTCACATGATGATCGGACTTGAGTTGGTGAATTTGGATCATGTATCACTCGAATGACCGGAGGGATGTCAATTTGAGTGGGAGTTCTTAAGTAATATGATTAATTGAACTCATTATCATGAACATAGTTAGTAGTTTCTTTGCAAACTGTGTTGTAGATTACTAGCTCACGCTGTAGCTCCCTTGAATTTTTATATGTTCCTAGAGAAATAGAGTTGAAAGATGATGGTAGCAATATTGTGGACTGGCTCCATGATCTGAGGATTGTCCTCGTTGCTGCACAGAAGGCTTATGTCCTTAATGCACTGCTCGGTGTGCCAACCCCTCTAGCGTCATCTGTAGATGTTGTGAACATCTGACAGGCACGTTCTGATGACTACTTGATAGTTTAGTGCGTCATGCATTACGACTTAGAATTGATGCTCCGAAACGTTTTAAACGTGATGGAACATATGAGATGTTCTAAGAGCTGAAATTAGGATCTTAGGCTCGTGCCCGTGTTGCGAGATATGAGATCTCTAACAAGATTCTTTGCCTACAAGATGAAAGAGAATAGCTCAATCATTGAGCATGTGCTCAGATTGTCTGGGTGCTACAATTGCTTGAATCGAGTGGGAGTTGATCTTCCAGATAAGATAGTGATTGATATAGTTCTCCAAGTCACTGTCACTAAAGCTACTAGAACTTGGTGATGAACTATAAAATGCCAGGGATAGAAATAATGATCCCTTAGCTATTCGCAACGTTTGACACCGCGAAGGTAGAAATCAAGAATGAGCGTCAAGTGTTGATGGTTAGTCAAACCACTAGTTTTGAGAAGGGCAAGAGAAAGGAGGAAAATTTGATGGATAGCAAGTCAGTTGCTGCTCCAGTGAAGCAACCCAAAGTTGAAGCCAAACCCGAGACTAAGTGCTTTGATTATGAGGAGAGCGGTCGCTAAAGTGGAACAACCCTAGATACTTGGTAGATAAGAAGGCTGGCAACATCGATAGAAGTATATTTGATATACGTGTTAATGATGTGTACCTTGCGAGTACTCCTAGTAGCACCTGGGTATTGGATACCGGTTCGGTTGCTAAACGTTATTAACGCGAAATAAAAGCTACGGAATAAACAGAGAGCTAGCTAAGGGTGAGGTGACGATGTGTGTTGGAAATGTTTCCAAGGTTGATGTGATCAACATCGCACGCTCTCTCTACCTTCGGGATTAGTGAAAAACCTAAATAAATGTTATTTGGTGTTTTGCGTTGAGCATGAACGTGATTATATCATGTTTATTGCAACACGATTATTCATTTAAGTTAGAGAATAATGGTTATTATGTTTACATGAATAATACCTTCAATGGTCATGCACCTAGTGAGAATGGTTTGTTGAAACTTGATCGTAGTAATACACATCCTCGTAACATTGATGCCAAAAGATACAAAGTCAATAATGATAGTACCACATACTTGTGGCACTGCCGCTAAATGTCATATTGGTATAAAGCGCATGAATAAACTCCATGCTGATGGATCTTTGGACTCATTCGATTTTGAATCAGTTGAGACATGCGAACCATGCCACTTTGGCAAGATGACTAAGGACCCCATTTCCAGATGGATGGAGCGGGCAAGTGATTTATTGGAAATGATACATGTTGATGTATGCAATCCAATGAGTCTTGTAGCGTGCGGTGGATATCGTTATTTTCTTACCTTCACTAATGATTTGAGTAGATATAATGTATATTTACTTAATGAAACACAAGTCTGAATCATTTGAAAGGTTCAAGCAAATTCAGAGTGAAGTTTAAGATCATCATGACAAGAAGATAAAAATGTCTGCGATATGATCGTGGAGGTAAATATCTGAGTTACGAGTTTGGCATACAACTTTAGACAATGTGAAAGTTGTTTCACAACTCACGCCACCTGGAACACCATAGTGTGATGGTGTGTTCGAATGTCATAGTTGTGCTCTACTGAAAATGATGCTTGCTATGATGTCTCTTATCGTTTTGCTACTATAATTTTGGGGTTATGCATTAGAGACAACTACATTCACTTTAGATAGGGCACCATCTAAATCCGTTGAGATGACACCGTGTGAATTATGGTTTGATAGAAACCTAAGCTGTCATTTCTTAATGTTTGGGGCTGCAACACTTATGTGAAAAAGGTTTTCACCTAATGAGCTTGAACCCAAAGCGGACAAATGCATCTTCATAGAATACCCTAAAGACAGTTGGGTAAACCTTCTATCTCAGATCCAAGCATAAAGTGTTTGTTGCTAAAACTGGGTCCTTTCTCGAGAAAGAGTTTCTCTCGAAAGAATTGAGTGGGAGGAAGATAGAACTTGATGAGGTTGTTTAACCTTTGTTCAACCAGAGAGTAGCGCGGCGCAGGAATTTGTTTTTGTGAAGCCTACGTTAGTTGAAGAGGAAGTTAATGATGATGATCGTGAAGCTTCGGATCAAGTTACTATCGAACCTGTAGGTCGACAAGGATGTGTATTGCTCCTGAATGGTATGACAACCCTGTCTTGGAGGTCATGTTGTTGGACAATGATGAACCTACGAGCTATGGAGAAGCGATGATGGGCCCGGATTCCGACAAATGGTTATAGGCCATGAAATCCAAGAAAGGATCCATGTATGAAAACCAAGTATAGACTTTGGTAGGCTTGCTCGTTGGACGGCAGGTCGTTGAGTACAAGTGGATGTTTAAAATGAGTATATACGCTCATGGTAAATGTCACCATTAATAAAGCTCGACTTGTCGCAAAGAAGTTTTCAACAAGTTCAAAGAGTTGACTGCGATGAGAATTTCTCACTGGTAGCGATGCTAAAGTCTGTTGGAATTATGTTAGCAGTTGCTGCATTTTTCAATTATGAAATCTGGCAGATGGATGACAAAACATCATTTCCTCAACAGTTTACTTGAGGAAAAGTTGTATGTGATACAACCAGAAGGTATTGACAGTCCTAAGGATGCTAAAAGGTTAGCAAACTTCAGTGATCCTTCTATGGACTGAAGCAAGCATCTCAGAGTTGGAATATACACTTTGATGAGGTGATCAAAGTTTTTGAGTCTATACGAAGTTTATGGGAAACTTGTATTTACAATAAAGTGAGTGGGAGCACTATAGAGTTTCTGATAAGCATATGTGGTTGACATATTGTTGATCAGAAATGTTGTAGAATTTCTAGAAAGCATAAAGGGTTGTTTGAAAGGAGTTTTTCAAAGGAAGACCTGGATAAAGCTACCTAATTGTTGAGCATCAAGATCTATAGAGATGGATCAAGATGCTTGATGAGACTATGAATGAGTACAATACCTTGACAAGATTTTGAAAGAGTTCAAAATGGATTAGGTAGAGAGAAGTGTTCTCGCCTGCTTTGTAAGGTGTGAATTTGAGTAAGACTCAAAGCTTGACCACGGCAGAAGAAAGAGAAAGGATGAATGTCGTCCCCTATGCCTTAGCCATAGGATCTGTATAGTATGCCATGCTGTGTACCGCACCTGTGTGCCTTGCCATCAGTCCGTCAAGGGGTACAAGACTGATCAAGGAGTGGATCACTGGACAGTGGTCAAGATCATCCTTAGTAACTAAAAGACTAAGGAAATGTTTCTCGATTATGGAGGTGATAAAGAGTTCGTCGTAAAGAGTTACATCAATGCAATCTTTAACACCAATCCGGATGGCTCTTAGTAGCAATCCGGATACGTATAGTGGAGCAGCCATTTGGAATAGCTGCAAGTGGAGTGTGGTAGCAATATTTATAGTTTGACATAGAGATTTGCAAAGTACACACGGATCTGAATGTCACATACCCGTTGACTAAAAGACCTCTCTCACATGCAAGGCATGATCGAGCCCCAGAACTCATTGGGTGTTAGATTCATAACAATGCAAATCACATGGTGATGTGAACTAGATTATTGACTCTAGTGCAAGTGGGAGACTGTTGGAAATATGCCCTAGAGGCAATAATAAATTGGTTATTATCATATTTCCTTGCTCATGACAATCATTTATTATCCATGCTAGAATAGTATTGATCGGAAACTCAAATACATGTGTGGATACATAGACAACACCATGTCCCTTGTATGCCTCTAGTGAACTAGATCATTGATCAAAGATGATTAAGGTTTCCTAGCCATGGACATGAGATGTCATTTGATAATGGGATCACATCATTAGGTGAATGATGTGATGGACAAGACCCAAACTACAAACGTAGCATATGATCGTGTCAGTTTATTGCTACTGTTTTCTGCATGTCAAGTATTTGTTCCTATAACCATGAGATCATGCAACTCACTAACACCGGAGGAGTGCCTTGTGTGTATCAAACGTCGCAACGTAACTGGGTGACTATAAAGATACTCTACAGGTATCTCCTAGGGTGTCTTTTGGGTTGGCATGGATCAAGACTGGGATTTGTTATTCCGTGTGACGGAGAGGTATCTCAGGGCCCAGTCGGTAATACAACATCACAATAAGCCTTGCAAGCAATGTGACTAAGTGTTAGCCATGGGATCTTGTATTACGAAAATGAGTATAGAGACTTGCCGGCAGTGAGGTTGAACTAGGTATGGAGATACCGACGATCGAATCTCGGGCAAGTAACATACCGAAGAACAAAGGGAACATCATACGGGATTAACTGAATCCTTGACATAGAGGTTCGACCAATAAAGATCTTTGTAGAATATGTAGGAACCAATATGTGCATCCAAGTCCCGCTATTTGTTATTGACCGTAGAGGTGTCTCGGTCATGTCTACATAGTTCTCGAACCCGCAGGGTCTGCACACTTAAGGTTAGATGACGTTTCGGTAGTATAAAGTTATGTATGGTTGTGACCGAAGGTTGTTCGGAGTCCCGGATGAGATCCCGGACATCGCGAGGACCTCCAGAATGGTTCGGAGGTAAATATCGATATATAGGAAGTCCTGTTTTGGTTGCCGGAAAGGTTTCGGGATCATCGGTATTGTACCGGGAGTGCCGGTAGTGTATTGGGAGACCATCGGGAGGGGTATTTCGACCCAAGAGGCTACATGGGCTGTGGGAGAGTAAATACCAGCCCTTAGTGGGATGGTGGAAGTCCCACACAAGGCCCATGCGGCTGGGAAGAAAATCCCAAAGAGAAAAAGGTGGAAAAAGGCAAAAGAGGCAAAAGTAAGGAGGAGTCCTAGTCCTACTAGGATTGGAGGAGGAATCCTCCAATCCTCCTTGGTTCGGCCGACCCAAGGGATGAATCCTTGGAAGCCAAGCCTCCTCCTCTCTTCCTCCTATATATACTAGAGGTTTTAGGGTTTTTGGCACTAGATTTTCAGCCACGTGCTACCCGTTCCTCCAGTGCATAGTTTCTCCTATAGATCGGATTTCTGAAGTGCTTAGGCGAAGCCCTGCCAGAATAGCTCCACCACCATCGCTGGAGCGTCGTCATGCTGCCAGAGAACTCTTCTACCTCTTTGCTCCCTCTTGCTGGATCAAGAAGGCAGAGATCATCATCAAGCTGTACGTGTGCTGAATGCGGAGGTGCCGTCCGTTTGGCGCTAGATCGGAAGGACCGTGATCAAGATCGCGAGACGGATCATGATGAGATCGCGGGACGGATCGTGATGAGTTTGCGGGACGGATCGTGATGAGATCGTGAGACAGATCGTGATGAGTTCGCGGGATGGATCATGATTGGATTGCGGGACGGATCATGATGAAATCGCGGGATGCTCGGCGATTTGGATCGCGAAGACGTTCGACTACACCAACCGCGTTTCTTAACGCTTCCCGCTTAGCGATCTACAAGGGTATGTAGATCCACTCTCCCTCTCTTAGGTTCTCATCACCATGGATAGATCTTGCATGTGCGTAGGAAATTGTTTGTTTCCCATGCAACGTTCCCCAACACAAGAATGATGGGCGCGACAACCCCGATGGCGACACGTTGATGCAGATCAAGATGATGGAGATCATGGTGTCGTGCTGGTGACGATGGGGATCATGCTGGTGCTTTCAAGATGGAGATCAAAAGCACAAGTTCATGGCCATATCATGTCACTTATGATTTGCATGTGAGGTTAATCCTTTTATTCACCTTGTTTTGCTTAAGACAATGGTAGCATTATAAGGTGATCCCTCACTTAAATTTCAAGATGAATTGTGTTCTCCCCGAGTGTGCACCATTGCGAAAGTTCGTCGTGTCGAGACACCACGTGATGATCGGGTGTGATAGACTCTATGTTCACATACAATGGGTGCAAGCCAGTGTTGCACATGCAGAACACTCGGCTTAAACTTGACGAGCCTAGCATGTACAGACATGGCCTCGGAACACAAGAGACCCAAAGGTCGAATATGAGTCATATAGTAGATATGATCAACATGATGATGTTCACCATTGCAACCACCTCAACTCACGTGATGATCGGACTTGAGTTGGTGGATTTGGATCATGTGACATTCAGATGACCTGAGGGATGTCAATTTGAGTGGGAGCTTTAGTAGTTTTATTAACTAAAACTAATTATCTTGAACAATAGTCTAAGTAACCTTTGCATATTTATGTTGTAGATCAATGGCTCGCATAGTAGCACCCCTGAATTTTAATGCGTTCCTAGAGAAAGCTAAGTTGAAAGATGATGGAAGTAACTTTTTTAATTGGGCCCTTAATCGGATGATTATCCTCACGGCTTCCCAGAAATCATATGTCCTTGATTCACCGCTTGGTGACCAAACAGAAGACATGTCATCCGAAGACGTTAAGAACGTTTGGGAGGCACGTTCTGGAGATTACTCAATAGTTCAATGTGCAATATTGTATGGCTTAGAACCAGGCCTTCAAAGACGTTTTGAACGTCATGGAGCATATGAGATGTTCCAGGAGTTGAAGTTTATCTTTCAGAAGAATGCCCGAATCGAGAGGTATGAGACCTCCGATAAGTTCTATGCTTGCAAGATGGAGGAGAATGGGTCTATCAGTGAAGATATACTCAGAATGTCTGGGTATTCGACTTGTCTAGCGGAGTTGGGAGTTGCTCTTCCGCCAGAGGTGATCACTGACAGAGTTCTTCAATCACTACCACCTAGTTACAACAGCTTTGTGATGAACTATAACATGCATGGGATAAACAAGTTGGTCGCCGAGCTGTTTTCGATGCTAAAAGTCATTGAGTTTAAAATCCAGAAAGAACATCAAGTGTTGATGGTCAATATAACCACTAGTTTCAAGAAGAATGGCAGGGGCAAGGGCAAGAAGGGTAAAACCAATAAGGATGGCAAAGCAGTTGCTACTCTTGTAAAGAAGCCCAAGCATGGACCCAAGCCAAAAATTGAGTGCTTTCATTGCCAGGGAACTGGTCACTGGAAGCGGAACTGCCCCAAGTACCTGGCTGACAAGAAGGCTCCCAACGACTAACAAGGTATATATGATATACATGTTATTGATGTGTACCTTACTAGCTCTCGTTGTAGTGCCTGGGTATTTGATACCGATTCGGTTGCTCACATTTGCAACTCAAAACAGGAACTACAGAATAGACGAAGGCTGGCAAAGGATGAAGTGACGATGCGCGTGGGAAATGGTTCCAAGGTTGATGTGATCACCATCGGCACGCTCTCTCTTCGATTACCATCGAGATTAGTGATGAACCTGAATAATTGTTATTTAGTGCCTGCGTTATGCATGAACATTATATCTAGATCTTGTTTATTGTGAGACGGTTACTCATTTAAATCAGAGAATCAAGGTTGTTCTATTTATATGAGTAATATCTTTTATGGTCATGCACCCAATGTGAGGGCTTTATTCATATTGAATCTTGATAGTGATGATACAAATGTTCATAACATTGATGCCAAAAGATGCAGAGTTGATAATGATAGTACCACTTTCTTGTGGCACTGCCGTTTAGGTCATAATGGTGTAAAACGCATGAGGAAGCTCCATGCTGATGGACTTTTGGAGTCACTTAATTTTGAATCACTTGACACATGTGAACCATGCCTCATGGGCAAGATGACTAAAACGCCGTTCTCTGGAACAATGGAACGGGCAAGTGACTTATTGGAAATCATACATACTGATGTGTGCGGTCCAATGAATGTTACAGCGCGTGGTGGATATTGTTATTTTCTCACCTTCACTGATGACTTCAGTATATATGTGTATATTTACTTAATGAAACACATGTCTGAAATGTTTGAAAAGTTTAAGCAATTTCAGAGTGAAGTTGGGAATCATCGTGACAAGAAGATTAAATTCCTGCGATCTGATCGAGGAGGTGAATATCTGAGTTATGAGTTTGGTAGTCACTTAAGACAGTGTGGAATTGCTTCACAGTTGACACCGCCATGAACACCACAGCGTAATCGTGTGTCCGAACGTCGTAATCAAACCTTATTAGATATGGTGCGTTCTATGATGTCTCTTGCTGATTTTCCACTATCGTTTTGGGGTTATGCATTAGAGACAACTGCATTCACTTTAAATAGGGCACCATCAAAATCCGTTGAGACGACGCCATATGAGCTATGGTTTGGCAAGAGGCCAAAGTTGTCGTTTCTTAAAGTTTGGGGATGTGATGCTTATGTCAAAAAGCTTCAGCCTGAAAAGCTGGAACCCAAAGCGGAGAAATGCCTTATCATAGAATACCCGAAAGAGACAATCGGGTATACCTTCTATCTCATATCCGAAGGCAAAGTGTTTGTCTCTAAAAATGGAACATTTCTTGAGAAAGAGTTTCTCTGGAAAGAATTGAGGGGGAGGAAAATAGAGCTTGATGAGGTTATTGAACGTTTACTTCAACCAGAAAGTAGCGTAGCACAAAAAGATATTTCTGTGGAACCTACAACGGTTGAAGAGGATGTTAATGATGATGATCATAAAGCTTTGGATCAAGCTGCTATTGAACCTCGTAGGTCGACAAGGCCACGTACTACTCCTGAGTGGTACGGCAACCCTGTCTTGGAGGTCATGTTGTTGGACAACAATGAACCTACGAGCTATGAAGGAGCGGTGATGGGCCCGAATTCTGAGAAATGGTTAGAGGCCATGAAATCCGAGATGGGATCCATGTATGAAAACAAAGTATGGACTTTGGAAGTATTACCTGAAGGGAAAAAGGCCATTCAGAACAAATGGATCTTTAAGAAGAAGACAGACGCGGACGGTAATGTCACCGTCTATAAAGCTTGACTTGTGGCAAAGGGTTTTTCACATGTTCAAGGAGTTGACTATGATGAGACCTTCTCACCCGTAGCGATGCTTAAGTCTTTCAGAATCATGTTGGCAATAGCTGCTTATTTCGATTATGAAACTTGGCAGATGGATGTCAAAACAGCGTTCCTTAACAGTTTCCTTGAGGAAGAGTTGTATATGATGCAACCAGAAGGTTTTGTCGATCCATAGAATGCTGACAAAGTTTGCAAACTCCAGCGATCCATTTATGGGCTGGTGCAAGCATCTCGGAGTTGGAATAAGCGTTTTGATGAGGTGATCAAAGTGTTTGAGTTTATACAAGTTTATGGAGAAGCTTGTATTTACAAGAAAGTGAGTGGGAGCTCTATAGTGTTTCTAATATTATATATGGATGACATATTGCTGATTGGAAACAATATAGAAATGCTGGAAAGCAGGAAGGAATATTTGAACAAGAGTTTTTCAATGAAGGACCTAGGAGAAGCTACTTTCATATTAGGCATTAAGATCTATAGAGATAGATCGAGACGCTTAATAGAACTTTCACAGAGCACATACCTTGATAAAGTTTTGAAGAAGTTCAAAATGGATAAGTCCAAGAAGGGGTTCTTGCCTGTGTTACAAGGTGTGAAGTTGAGTAAGACTCAATGCCCAGTGACTGCAGAAGATAGAGAAAAGATGAGTGTCATCCCCTATGCTTCAGCCATAGGCTCTATCATGTATGCAATGTTGTGCACAAGACCCCTGTCAGCCTTTCCATAAGTATGGCCAGAAGGTATCAAAGTGATCCTGGAATGGAGCACCGGGCAGCGGTCAAGAATATCCTTAAGTACTTGAAAAGGACTAAGGAAATGTTTCTCGTTTATGGAGGTGATGAAGAGCTCGTCGTAAAGGGTTACGTCGATGCAAGCTTCGACACTGATATGGATGACTCTAAGTCACAAACCGGATAAGTATTTATTCTCAATGGGGGAGCGGTAAGCTGGTGCAGTTCCAAGCAAAGTGTGGTAGCCGATTCTACGTGCGAAGCGGAGTACATCGCAGCCTCGGAAGCAGCAAAGGAAGGTGGCTGGATGAAGCAGTTCATGATAGATCTTGGAGTAGTGCCCAGTGCACTGAATCCAATGAACCTATTATTTGACAACACTGGTGCCATTGCCCTGGCCAAGGAACCAAGGTTTCACAAGAGGACCAGACACATAAAGTGACACTTCAACTCCATCCGCGATTACATCGAGGAAAAGGACATAAATATTTGCAAAGTGCACACGGATCTGAATGTTGCAGACCCGTTGACTAAACCTCTTCCAAGGGCTAAACATGATCAACACCAGAACTGCATGGGTGTTCGATTCATTACAATGTAAATCACATAGTGATGTGAAATAGATTATTGATCCTAGTGCAAGTGGGAGACTGTTGGAAATATGTCGTAGAGGCAATAAATAAAGTGTTTATTATTATATATCCTTGTTCATGATAATCGTTTATTATCCACGCTATAATTGTATTGATTGGAAACACATTACATGTGTGGGTAAATAGACAACACTTTGTCCCTAGTATGCCTCTACTGAACTAGCTCGTTGGTCAAAGATGGTCAAGGTTTCCTAGCCATTGACATGTTATGTCATTTGATAACAGGATCACATCATTAGGAGAATGATGTGATGGACAAGACCCAAACTACAAACGTAGCATATGATCGTGTCAGTTTATTGCTACTGTTTCCTACATGTCAAGTATATGTTTCTATGACCATGAGATCATGCAATTCACGTACACCGGAAGAGTGACATGTGTGTATCAAATTTTGCAACGTAACTGGGTAACTATAAAGGTGGTCTACAGGTATCTCCGAGGGTGTTTGTTAGGTTGGCATGGATCAAGACTGGGATTTGTTACTCCGTGTGACGAAGAGGTATCTCAGGGCCCACTCAGTAATACAACATCACAATAAGCCTTGCAAGCAATGTGACTAAGTGTTAGTCACGGGATCTTGTATTACGGAACGAGTAAAGAGACTTGCCGGTAACAAGGTTGAACTAGGTATGGAGATACCGATGATCGAATCTCAGGCAAGTAACATACCGAAGAACAAGGGGAACATCATACGGGATTAACTAAATCCTTGACATAGAGGTTCGACCGATAAAGATCTTCATAGAATATGTAGGAACCAATATGGGCATCTAGGTCCCACTATTAGTTATTGACCGTAGAGATGTCTCGGTCATGTCTACATAGTTCTCGAACCCGTAGGGTCTGCACACTTAAGGTTTGGTGACGTTTCGATAGTATAGAGTTATGCATGGTGGTGACCGAAGGTTGTTTGGACGTCCCGAGGAGCTCCAGAATGGTACGGAGGTAAAGATTCATATATAGGAAGTCCTGTTTTGGTCGCCGGAAAAGTTTTGGGCTCATCGGTAGTGTACCGGGAGTGCCGGTAGTGTACGGGGAGACCACCGGGAGGGGTATTTCGACCCAAGAGGCTTCATGGGCTGTGGGAGAGTGAATACCAGCCCTGTGTGGGTTGGTGGAATTCCCTACACAAGGCCCATGCGGCTAGGGAAAGAAAAGCCGAAAGGGAAAAGTGGAAAAGGCAAAATAGGGAGGAATCCTAGTCCTACTAGGATTGGAGGAGGAGTCCTCCTCTCCTCCCCACTTCGGCCAAACCAAAGGAGCCTTGGCCCTTGTGCCAAGGCCTCTCCTCCCTCCCTCCTATATATACTGGTGGTTTTAGGGGTTTTGCACTAGATTTTCAGCCACGTGCTACCCGTTCCTCAAGTGCATAGTTTCTCCTCTAGATCGGATTTCTGCAATGCTTAGGCGAAGCCCTGCCGGAATAGTTCCACCACCATCGCCAGAGCGCCATCATGTTGCCGGAGAACTCTTCTACCTCTCCGCTCCCTCTTGCTGGATCAAGAAGGCGGAAATCATCATCAAGCTGTATGTGTGCTGAACACGGAGGTGCCGTCCATTTGGTGCTTGATCGGGATGGATCGTGACTGGATCGGAGGACGCTCGGCGATTTGGATCGCGAAGACGTTCGACTAAACCAACCGCATTTCTTAACGCTTCCCGCTTAGCGATCTACAAGGGTATGTAGATCCACTCTTCCTCTCGTAGATGCTCATCACCATGGATAGGTCTTGCGTGAACGTAGGATTTTTTTTATTTCCCATGCGATGTTTCCCAATACCCACTACCTCAAGCGACAACCATGTCACAAATTTAGAGATAAGCCTCATGGTCAAGAAATTCAACAAGTTTTACCAGAATAGAAGCAAAGATCGCAGCTTGAACTCAAGATATGAAGTGAAGCGTTCGTCAAGTCGTGATCGAAACTGCTACAACTGTGGGAAGCCCGGACACTACTCCAATAAGTGTTCGTCTCCCTACAAGCAAAGAGAAGAGTCACCAAGAACACGAAGCTCAAGAGATGAATCACCTCGAAGAGAGAGAAGGAGTAGGGATGATCGTTATGAATGAAGACCCTCAAGGAGAAGTAGGGACTCGGAGTAGAAGGACAAGCACACCAAGACCTACTCAAGAAGAAAGCATCAAGCTCATGTTGGTGAATGGGTTTCCGGCTCCGACTCCGACAACCACTCTGAGAGAAGCTACCACTCCAACTCTGACTATAGTCAAGATGATGGTGCTGCCGGAATTGCACTATTGACAACCAACTCCTATGATCTATTTGATTCACCAAATGAAGGAGGTGGAAGTTGCTTCATGGCTAAAGGCCCCAAGGTATCACACCCTGAATATCTTGATTTCGATAGTGATGAAGATGATTTGCTTTATGATGATGACTTTCTATGTGATAAAACTAGTGATGTTAATCATAATGAACTTGATGTTTCTCACACTAGTCAAGATAAGTCAATTGATGATGATAAGATGAAAATAGAAGAACTAACTAAACAACTCAACACTTTTAAGTTAGCTCATGAATCTACTCTTGAAGATCATAGAGAGCTTGTAAGAACTCATGAGAAGCTACGCTTTGAGAGGCTCAATTTGGAGCAAGAACATGAATTTCTTAAAGCTATCAATGACGATCTCCGAAAGAAGACTTCATCTTATATTGCCTAACGAGTAATCTTGTCTACAGTCATGCCACAAGTCAAATCTAAGCAAACTAGTAACAAAGAAAAGAAAGGATCTTCATCTAGTAGCAACAATACAAATGCTAAACCCAGTGATGTTGCTCCTAGTAGTTCTATTGATTCCACTAATGATGATTCTCTTAGCCAAGTTACACTTGAGCAAGAAAATGCTTTATTGAAAGGAATTATAGAAAAAGGTATCTACAAGAGTCTTGAAGGCTACAAACAATTTGATGAGATTGTACGCAAGCATGGAGGATACCAGAAGAATCGCAGTGTTGGCTACTTCAATGTTGATGGAGTTGAATGGGAAGAAGGTCAATATCCCGAGCCCAAGTTTGTTCCTCAAAAGGATAAGTATGAAAATACTCTTCCCAAGGGGACAAACACTCAAGATGACCTTCCACCAGAAGACCCAAGCTCAAGGGCAAGAACAAGCTCCAAGAGGACTTTGACTCTTATGAAGATGAACCCCAAGCTTTGCTGAAGTGGGTTCCTAAGGCTACTACAAGCTCAACTTCTACAAGTGCTACTTGAACACCAAGGATCCCCATCAACTTGATGTGGGTTCCCAAGAATAAGAACTAGAGAGTTCTTGAGGGGTGACTCCGCCAATGAAATTCACTCATATTCATTATTGGCAAGATCTATTTGCAATCAACATCAACCCTATGCAATAGATCAAGGAGTCACACATTCCCTCAAAGGTAAGCAAGGGACAAGGTAATCAACAAATCAATGGACATCATTAAACATGCTTTGCACTCCATTTCCATAGATATCTTTGTATTTGTCTCTTGTGTGTTGGGACTAACCCATGCAGGTGAGAAGAGTAAGGAAACAAAAAGGATGCTCCCAACTCTTGGTGATCTTCATCAACCTTGAGCATCCACCACTACCTCACCAACATGAAGTCTTCATCGACAAAACCCAAGGTTAGTTTATCCCTCTTATGTGGGGATGTCACATCAAGGGGGAGCTTTACTCTAAGACTTGAGTTAAAGCATCTCTTAGTATGTGACAACATTAAATGCTTTATGTAAAAGTGGTAACCCCACTTGTGCTTAAACGATGAGTATGACCTATGATCAAGTACTCTTACTTGGCTCCTATGTCAAAACACTCATATATAGATGACTTCGTCATCGCCCAAGTGCTTGTTAGATGCTAGAATGTTTGTGCATGTTTGCCATGATTTCATTTGATATCTTATTGTGTGAGCATGTTGGTCTGCATTTATTTTCTCATTCGAGGATATCTAATTGTTGCTATTTGGCTTTTTAATTTATCTTTTGCCAATTGGATATACAAGAATGCCTAGGACCACTTCTTTAGCTATATATGCTTTCTCATCTCATACTCTATTCATGCTGCATCACAAAATTTGAACAAGTGCTTTTTGATCCCTCTGTGTGTGGAGCACTCGGAGTTCCGTATCGACAAGGACTGACCATTAAAACCTCGCAAGTGCATCTCGGTGGAACCAACCACAAAATCTCGGTCTCACCGAATGCCTAGGGTTGATCTGGTTTTCAATCTCGGTACCACTGATTCCATTTTCTCGGCTACACCGAGTTTCCCTGTCAACTGACAGTTGAGGAACTCGGTGACACCGAAAAATTAGAATCGGTGTCACCGACAGTGGTGGGTATATAAGTTGTGGACCCTGACGCTTTGAATTTCAATCTCATTCGTCGTGCCTCACAACCCTAAGATGCCGCCCACGAGACCCCTGGTCGTTGCCCTTGTCTCCCTGCACTCCTCCGCTGCTAGGAATCACCGTCGCCAACGAAATCCTCTCCCTCATCGCCGTCGTAGAGGATTCGCGGCAAGCTAGGGTACTGATTTGATCTCTATTGTGCTCCTCGTCCGATTCTTGTGCATTAGATTCATTTTTATCATTGATACACCCTTTGCACGAGTTCCTATCCACTCAAAACTCCAAAGTCTAGCGAATAATGAATTTTCTAGGGTTTTGCCGTCCGCCCGATAAATCTTGGTTGAACCGAAACTGAAATATCGGTCCCATCGATGTGATTTTCTGTGTGGCTGAGAACCAACTTGGTGGAACCGGGTTCCTCTTTTCGGTCCGACCAAAAAGGATGCCAAGGTTCGGTTAAGTGAGTCAGTCAGTCTCGGACCCACCGAAAAATTTGTTTCAGCTATACTGATATTTATTTGATAGAATGCAAAAATCTTGAAAATTCATTATTCAAATTTCAAAAACCAGCCTCATTTTGTGATGACTCATCTACTTCTGCTCTCCTATACTCTATTCACAGGATCAGTATGTCAGGCTCAGAGGACAGTCAGAATTCAACAGAGCAGGGAGTTGACATGAGTTCTGCCACAAGCCTAGAGGCCAATTCTTTTTAGATCCAAGCACCCCCAGCTCGCATGGGTTGCCCAAGGTTTCCACTAGGACCAGGAAGAAGCTAAACTGTAATGAAGAAGATTCAGATTTCATTCCAAAGGAGATTCTTGCCAAGAAGCAAGAAAAGGCTGCTAAGAAGTCAACAACTGAAGCTACTTCTTCCAGAAGAGTTGTTAGCAAAGTATATGCACCTTCTACAGCTATGAGAGCACCTGAGCGTGCTAGGGCCACAATGACTATAGATCCCCAAGGAAGTCTTTGCCTAAGAAGGCAGGGGAGAAGAAGTCTAGGAAGAGGATTGTCCATGTGATTGGCAGGCCTACCTCTATGTATGAAGATCCAGAGGAGGCTGCTGGTGCTGTTGTAGAGGAAGAGGAGGAAGGACATGTTGAGAAAGCCCCTTCCAAGAAGAAAGCCAAGAAGCTTATGGCTGATTCTATGCCAAAGACAGGCACTTCCAAGAGCACCAAGCCTACTTCCAAGAAAGCTGCTGCACAAAAGTCCAAGAGGACAACTAGAGACATTCAAGCTTTTGAGAAGAACAAGAGGACTGCCTCGAGACCTGAAGATGATGATGACTTGACTACTTTGATGAAGCTCAGACCACATCTTCTAGTGCATGATGCCAGCCACTTAGTTGTTGAAGACATGAAGAAGAGGAAAGACTCAGGATTGAGAGCCTGGAGAGCCATAGACCATTATGCTCAGAGGAGGAAAACAACTATTGACTACAAGTTCTACACAAGTGAGCAACATGACTTTTATGAGACAATGTTGCTTGACAAGAGCCCAGCTGTTAGCGCTATGAGAATGTCGATTGGAAATTCATTAAGGATAATGTGGACTACTTCCCAAGTGTCCAAGATAACTTCCATTGCATTGGTCTAGATAACTTCATTGGCAGAGAGCTTACTGCATGGAACGACGAGATGATCATGCAATTCTACTCCACTGCTCATTTCTACGGAGATGGTAGAATTGTATGGATGACTGAAGGTGCAAGGTATGAACCCACTGTTAAGGAGTGGGCTGCACTTCTAGAAGTTCCACAAGATTAGGAAGGTGATCTGGATGTATACTCAGAATCCAAGGCAAGTCACAATGCCATGAAAGATATGTATACTCCTATCCCTGCAGACAAGGTGCAACCACACAAGCTAGGATCCATCTACTATCTAGAAGCAAGCCTCCGTACCATGAACACTATTCTAAGGCATATTTGATGCCCAAGTCAGGAGATGACAAGATGATCCGAGGCTAATCCATTAACATGTTGATCCACCTTGACAGGAACACCAAGACTAGAGTCATGGATTTGATTGTTGAGAAAATCAAGAGGGTTGCTGCTGATCAAAAGCGCTCTTGCTGTTATGCACCCTACATCCAGTTGCTTATCAACTATTAGTTGGAGAATCACATTTTTGCTCTAGATCATCCACATCCGCCCCTACAGCCAGAATTTGAGGATAATGTTGTGGTGATGGACCCAGATCATCCCACATCTTCTATAGCACATGTAGAAGCAGAAGCAGTTCGAGCCGCTAGTGCTCAAGCCCCCAGATCAAGAAATAAGCAAATGGATCTTCTGATCTTAGACGTCCAGGGAATGCAGAAGGATATCAAGGGGATTTTGGAAAACCAGAACAGTCTAGTGAGGATCTTCGAGACAAGAATCAAGGTTCTTGGTGGTAAGGTGGACAAGTGGTCGAAGACAGTTATAGAGCTTCATAAGGAAGTTGACACTATGCACATCCCTCGGGTCTCTTCTACTTCAGATGATGATGATGAGGAGGAGGATGAATCACCTCTCGGGCCAGGCACCTAGTTCACCACTCAGACTAGATTAGCCACAGTGTTTGCACCAGACTTGAGGCCCTCTTCATCAGGTCCCGCTACTGTCAGCACAGCTCCTGCTCCATCACCTCCAGTTCCTCTAGTGACCACTCCAGCTCCATCCACGACATTGGCAGAGATCTTCGCCAACGCTGTTATCTCGACTCCTTCATCGACAACCGGAGGAGATCAGCCCAAGAACTATTAGTTATATGCCTTTGAAATTTTTGGTAACTTGTTGCCAAAGGGGAGAAGTGTATATAGATCATTAGGCTTCGAGTGAGAGAGCGTTTCGTGTTTGTTGCTTTTTCAAAAACAATGTCTTTTGGTTACCGTGATACTCGTTTGTTTTGCTTGTTATACATGCTTGATGATGTTTGATCATACGCTTTGATGTATGATGCTACTATTTCCTATCATCTTAATGCTTATGTGATGATCATTCATCTTTGGTTGATTGTGTTGCGCTATCATATTCATTCCATTTATTCTCACACACCACCAAGTGGTTTGTGACATGTAAGAAGTAACCTATGTACCTAATCGATTATGCATTTGCATTCAAATGCAAATTTAAAAATAATGCACAAATTTAGGGGAGCTCTTTCTTATCACATACTTCTCAAAGCAACGATTATATTCTGTGATAAAATCTTTGTCGAAGCTTTGATCTATATGTTGTCATCAATTACCAAAAAGGGGGAGATTGAAAGCACAATTGCTCCCTTGGTGGTTTTGGTAATTAATACCAATATATAAGTCATTGAACTAATGCTTTCACCAAGTATATTTCAGGACAAGTTCAATGATAGGGATGGCTAAAGGATTGTGGAATTACCCCAAGATTCAAGGAAATAGGTTGGCCATGCTTCAAGCAAGAGGACTCTACATTTTGCATTTGTGAGAAATCACTTTAGTTGATAGGAAAGCCAATACTATTAAAAGGGGGTAAAGTTTTGATGGTGAACAATATGCTCATACGTGCACAAGTGACAGTCACCAAAACATCCACAAACTCTCCCACCAAAGTCTTTCCTAAGCCAGATATGCAAAATCGGTGCAACCAACATTCCTATCCTGGTGCCACCGATTCTAAACCCTAGATAGACTCAGCCAAACCCTAACACTTCGGTGCATCCGACACTGCACTCGGTGCCACCGAGTTGGGTTGCCAAGATTCTATTACGCAAGTTCACATTTTTGGTCCGACTGAAAATGGTGAATCAGCATCACCCAGATTGGTAAATCTGATCGTTGGTCACCTTGTTAGTGCAACCGAGAATTGTATGTCGGTCCCTCCCAGATTCAAAAGTTGCCACTTTTGGTCACTTCTGTACCACCAAGATATACACATTGGTGTCACCGGGTCTGACTTATTGTGTGTAATGGTTGGATTTTTGGGGATGCCTATGTATACCCCTTCACCACCACCTACTCGAAAGAGAAGCACTCAGAACTATTCCATACCTATCCTACTCAGTTTTCTGAGAGAGAACCACCTACCATTGTCTTGAGGTCAAGATCTTCCACTCCAACCATATGGATCTTGATTTATAGCCTCCCCAAGTTGCTTTCAACCAATCCCATCTCTTATACCAAGCCAAATCTGTGAGAGAGTGATTGTGTGTTGAGGAGTCTATCATCTTGAAGCACAATAGCAAGGAGTTCATCGTCATTACCGAGCCTGTTACCTTTTGGAGGGTGGTGCCTCCTGGATTGGTTAGTCGTCGCTTGGGAGCCTTCTACATCGTGTTGTGGAGTGAACCAAGAAGTTTGTAAGGGCAAGGAGATCGCCTACTTCGTGAAGATCTACCCATATCGAGGCTAGTCCTTCATGGATGGAAGCCGCATGGAATAGTCAAGGTTGCTTCTTCGTGGAACCCTCCGTGGGTAGAGCCCTCCATGGACTCTCGCGACCGTTACCCTTCGTCGGTTGAAGACTCCATGAACGTGGACGTACGATAGCACCACCTATCGGAACCACGGAAAAAATCATCGTGTCATCACTTGTGTTTGCTTTCTTAACCCCCTCTTTACTTACATGTGTAATGTCTTTACTTTCCACTACTACGCTCTTAGACATACATGTGTAGGTTGTTACTTGATTGCTGTGAATGCTAAAACTTGCCAAGAACTAAAATTGGGAAAAAAGGAAAAAAATTATTTGGTCAAGTAGTCTAATCACCCCCCTCTAGACCTACTTTCGATCCTACAGAGTCAGATCCACCGGTTCAAAAGTGGGCGGACACACATTGTTGTTCTCATAGGCCGCGTGATATGTCTCCAGATCCGCCTCTGCAGCTAGTTTGTTGTCCAATGCTTGAGACGCCTTGACGCAACGTTCATAGTCCTCTTGTGTGAACTCTGACCCGTCATCTTTCAATTTCAGAAACCCTCCGACCATCTCTTCGGGGTTAAGCTATGGTGCATAAGCCAAACCCGGCTCAAAGAAGCTATTGCGCCTTTAAGGGTGGCTGATCTCTTCAATTCCTCAATCTGCTTGGGAATCGTTGAGAGGCGTCTCAACACATCTTCGATAAATTTTGCTGGGTCTTTTTCAGCCATAACAGCCCTGATGGTGAAAAGACTTCCCGCATACAACTGCTCAGTTAATGAATATAAAGCTTTAAGATTCAGTAAGCTGTCATCTGCGAGATTGCGAGTCCAACGACCTACAAACAAGTCAAATGCCTGAGTCGCTAGGCGTGTCTTTTTATACGGCTGATCAATAGAGTTATCATAAGTTTACCAAACAATACTTACCAAAGACACCTTCGGTCATCCAAGCAACGTGTCATTTAAGGACGGTCAATTCTTCATTAATGGGTTGTAGTTAACCCTCAGCGTGTTCGGCTTGTTTGATCAAGGCGACTTTTTCAGCCTTAGAAGACTTCTTAAAAGCTTCAGATTCTACCTTGGTTTTTTCAAGCTCGGTTGCGGAGATCCACAGTTTTTCATAAGCTTTACCTCGGGCGTCTTGTTGCAGTGACATGTTTTTCCTCAAGTTGACCAAGATTTACTTGGCTTGATTTAAAGCTTCATGCACAATAAAATATAAAATGGATATTCGTCAATCCTAAGCCGCCAGCAAGATGCATAACGACACCTGGGGGCTGCAAAGAAAATTAATTACAAGTGTCAAGCAGATTGCAAGCAATATACTTGACACTTGGGGGCTAATGTATGACAATTTTTCCAATATATAATTCAAGAAGAGGTGACTCATCTTGAAGAAGATAAGCTGACCCTTTGGGGCTATAGGATGATTCATCAAAATTTACATGTTGTCAAAAGACCCGACTCATCTTCAAGAAGATAAGTCGGCCCTTGGGGGCTACAAAAGGATATAGGGAATATAAGACAAAATTGAGCATGCCTCATATATTTTTCTCATCATGCCCGCCAAGCTGGCTTCCATGTCCCGGCTAGTGGAGAGACGACTCAAATATCCCGCATGCAATTCTTCAACACTTAGCTTTTCAAAATTGGGAAGATCCAGTTGAGCCTTCTCCTTCTCAGGCAAAGGCGCCTCTTCTTTGGCGGTATACTTGGTCAGTACAGTGGAAGGAGCAAGAGTTGTGTAATTCATCCCAGTAATGATAACCTCCTCTTCATGAGAAAAAACATCTTCCATATTGTTCAAAGAACTGGGCAGGTCAAGATTGGCCTCTGGGTTAGTCTCAATGGTCACAACATCAGCATTTGGCAGCTTAGTATGTTGGACAGTTTCATCATGGGCATCTTGTTGAGTTTCAAGAGGCTCAACCTGACTTTCAAGAGTAACAAGTTTTGGATTCACCTACTCAGGGGCATCAGGATTGGCTCATGACCCGCTTATCTTCCTTTTCTTGGCTTGCGCCTTGTATGGAAAGATAGCATGATAAGACATATGCCAAGATAAAAGTTAATAAGAATTTATTGGAAAGAAAGGAAATAGTTACATTGGATTGATGACAAGATGTGGCAATTTTATAGCAGTTTAGTCACTCGATGAAGGTGATAACTCCTGATATTTTGAAAAAAGAAGGTTAAGAGCTTGTTGGATTAGGAAAACTTTTGGAAAAGAAAGGGTTGCAGTATAAAGCACCTCGTTTGTTCGTTTGCGGGCAGTCGACTTCTCAGGCAAACCTGTCACAAGTTCACCCGAGATGCTCCGGGTTTGGCACCTTGATGCATGCAGAGCTTTCTTCAAAATGAAATCAGGGTCCAAATAAGCGTCCGGGTGAGGCATACGTACTTTTCTAATGACTCTCCTTGGCTTCCTTGGAAACAAGAGCTCTGAGTCGGCATAAACAGAAATTACCTCTACATTTTTGGCTTGGCTTGTTGCATCACCATCCTAAGACTGAAAGGGGGGTTAGCAAATTCAATGAAAGATAGCTAAAAAGATGAAAGTTCTACCCTGTTTGGTCATCAACGGTCTGTGACTCACCCATAATCGACGGATCCTCTACAGGAGCCTTGCTCTTTTTCTTGCGCATGACAGCTTTAGGTTTCTTTGCTAGAACCTTCTGTTACCTACTCTTCCAAAATGAAGAATTTGCCTGCAGAAGAATTGACAAAATAAAAAATTTAAAGGATGAAGAACCTTATGAACAAGGTGAAAGATGTCAAGGACTATCACCTCAGGAGCCAGGTTATCAGTATAGAAGGGTCTCAGACCAATTTTATCGTAAACTTCCTGCTTTTCACCCAGCAACTTCTTCAAAATTTCGTTTACATCGCTCATCTCCATGGTGTTGTTGTTGCAGAATTTTGTTTACTTCTGTTACCTACTCTTCCAAAATGAAGAATCCGCCATCATACTCACACATTAAGCGCCACGAAGAGTGAGGGGTAAGATCCACCAAGACACCCAACACCGGTTCAGGTCAACTATGGTTAACCTGTTGGCTGTCAAAGTTCTGAGCTTGGGCCACGCGAGGGCAAGTTGAGCTCGCTCCTCTAGAGAAGCCGAGTCAGGCAAGTCAAAGTTTAAAGGCAGACGCTCTGCTCTATAACCCGTTAGGGGATTTTCATCAACATGAGTTGTTTTCTTGCAATAAAACCATGTCTTGGCCCATCCTATGGGAAGACTAGGTGAGATGGAAGTAGGAAAACCATATTCTCTTCGCCATAGAATTGTGACCCTGCCAAGTTCTAGGCTAGGCCCGTCAGCAAACTCTGTCTGGCGGTTGAGATAAAAGAACTCTCTGAATAGAAGGACTTTAGGCTCCATTCCCATATACACCTCGCAAAACACTTGAAACTGGCACATGTTGGTTATGGAATTGGGAGCGAGGTCTTTAGGGTGAAGGTAGTAAAAGTGCAAGACATCTCGGAAGAATTTTAGCCCCGAAGGAGAAAATCCCTGTTGAAGATGATCTATAAAAATCACTACTTCTCCTTCATCGGGTTGTGGTCTTTCCTCTCCAAGGGCGGCTCGCCAAGTAACTTTTTATTTAGATGACAGAAGACCCAGCTCCAAACAGTCCTGGAGTATATCTTTAGAGACTTGCGTAGGCACCCAATTGCATGAAGCGGGTTTGTTCATGGTGGTTTATTCAAAGGAACAAAGCCGCAGAAGCATGTTTGGCGGGTTATTAAAGGAACAGGCGGATTGTTTGAATAAAAAGGTATAATCAGAGAATAATGTTGTGGCAATTCTAGTTTAAGGCGACATGGTAAGCTACAGTGTGTGAGCCATTTTGATATAAGCCATCGTCCAAGGCGAAGCAAAGTTACAAAATGGGCATGTTACCATCATAATAATGAGCCAGCAAAACATGCAGGCAACTTACAACAACTAATTTCTGGATTTTCTGCTAAGTGAAGGACAAACAGGTTTCTACTGAAGCATCTACAATTATAGATCTACAAAATAGGTCGAAAATTTACTAGCCCTAACGGTAAGGTACAACAACAATGGTGGCCTAGCTTGCGAGTTTCAAAGGGGATTTAAGGAGTATTACGCGAGAAATAGAACCACTATTTCTACCGTGGCATTTACGTGGAAAAACTCATTGGGAACGCGCATAGGCTTGGAATGGCGATGAACACGCGAAGAACTCCAATGAACTCCCATGAAACAAGATGAATTCAAGCAGATCTAAAGAAAGAGGAAGGACTCACCTTGTGATCACGATGGCGACGAAGAGGACCCGCTGCACCCTGATAGAGTTGGAAGACGTTGCGGCCTTGGAAGCAGTTGGCTGGCGATGGGGAGATAGTAGCAATGGTGTGATGAACATTTTGAACTTGAGAAAGAAGAAGAGGCAGAGGAGGCGATATAAAAATGGTTGATGGGCCCCTTGTGAGTATTTAAAGGGCAAAAGGTGGAAGTGTGACTGGCAGGCACGAGAATTGAGGGGACACATTAAATTTTGGAACTATGGATGCCTCGATTTTCGGGCTAAGCGGATACACGTAATGACCATTATGATCATGCCACTCATGTTGTCACCGAATCTCTAGATTTCCAACGGCTAACATCATTAGTGTGCAGTTCAAGAAATTACGTGGACCAAGATATTACAAAACCGGCATTACGTGACCCGGAAAGGGCATCAATATGGATTGAAGATGAGTCACCAAGATTAAGGCGAGAAATATTGACTTGAGTAAATTCAAATCAATCAAGGGCCTAATGTTGGGCATATAACCCCGAGGTATAACCTGCCCTAATGGGTCGGGTCATTATTGTGGCGGCTTAAGGTCTACACTCAAGATGGACCTTGGTGTCCTTAGCCCGGAGACATAAGGCGGTTTACGTATTAAGCTGCCTGGGTTCCCATGGTGTGAAGATGGCGACTGCTGGACCAAGAGGTAGAGAGCGGCCACGAGTTTCCTTGCTTAGGAGGCAAGGCGAGTTAAAGACATGTCGGGTCACAAATCATATCACGACCGGAACTCTTGTAAGCCCACGGCTTCGACTGTGTATATAAAGGTGAGTCCTTGCGGCGCCTTAGGGCAAGTTACAATCTGTTGATAGCTAGGTTAAGCGATTCCGCTCCGTTGTAATCGATACCATCATCAATATACACAAAGCAGGACGTAGGCTTTTACCTCTATTAGAGAGGCCAAACCTGGGTAAACTCGTCTCTAGTTACTGATCAACCCCTTCGAGTCGCCACATAGCTGCGATGGCCTCACACTGAAGTTCTCCTATGAGGACATCTGCCGTGAAAATACCACGACATAGGGGAAATGTGGCCCTTTGGGAGGCATATATTTCGACGATGGGCGAAATGTTTCGCTCGTTGGAGGGAATCTTGGCACGCAGAGATTCATCGAACATAGTGTTTTTGCTTTGATAGCGTGCGATGATACATAACATACGAAGTTTCGCCCTTCCCAACGTATTCCTTGGTTATAGTGCACATCCACGTCATTGCATAATGTAACATCAACTGCTAACTTGGGTATACAAATTAGCGGACACACATAGCTCATAGTTACTAAATCGAGCAAGTTCACTAAATTATCAAGCTCCTTGAACTAGACATAGCTCTTACAAAAGAGCACCTCTCTGAAGAAAGCCTATTAGTAATACAGATAATTTTAACAAAGTTGTTGATGATTAACCTCCCTATGCCTCGCCGCTGTTCGATGAGATGTTGATGACTTATCTAGGCGACATTCCGCCACTGCTGGACTCCACGTCCCCCAGGCTGACTTCAACTGCGGCGACGTGCTCATACTCGGCGTTGTCCTCTTCATCTGCGTTGCCCTCATCTTTGTAGTACTCGTAGTAGTGGTGCCTCCATAGCATGCATTGGTACTCTACCACCGATTCCTCGATGGACAGGTGCTTCTCGACCTCCTCCCGAGCCACACACAGCTCCTCCCAGCACTCGGCGCTCTCAGACAGCTCTTGCATCTCCAGCTCTCGCTCGGAGATCTCGTGCGAAAGTGGCTCCATGGCCTCCGTTGCCGCATCGTCGGCATACATCTCGGCATCCGAAGCAGCTGCCTCTTCGGACATGTGGTGCATGCTAGACTTCGGCAAAGCTTGGAGTATGTTGGCATGGGCGTTCTCAATGATATAGGCCTGGGTGGCCTCGAACCAGGCCAGGGCGGCCTCCGCGGCATGATAGGCTGGTCAAGCGCTCTTGGTGTTTGCAGCCACCGTCGTAGGAGCTGCAACTGTCGTCTCTGCAGTTACAGAGGCCCTTTCGGCCACCGCAGAGGCCCTTTCGGTAGATGAGGTCGTGCTTAAGGAGGATGTGGCTGCGCTCTCGGCCGAGGCGGCCGTGTTTAGGCAGAGGCGGGAGCGCTCGGGGCCGAGGGGGCGGTCGTACGCACCCTTACGAAGCGTTCCCATGACATCATTCTTTGTAGAGAGGGTTTGTTCGGGAATGGGGATCGAGGGTGAACAAAATCCGATCTAGATGAACGGACGAAGCTTCCCTCGTAAGACATAAATAGATCCGTGAATTTTCGTCGCAAAAAGTTCCTATATGGAACCGTGTGTACGCAATTCACTTTCTGTATTGAATTGTAAAACTATTTTGGGGTACAATGGTAACGTATATTGTTTTATTTGTAAGAAAAAGATCCCTACCATCAAAATCCACTAACGGCATCCTAAAATTAGGAAATACTCAGGGTTCAATTGGCATTTTTATACATTAAGTTAGTTTGTAAAAAAATTACGGACATAATTCAAAATTGTAACACACGAACATGCAAGATGAAGCAAAAACTGCTGGAAAAAATCATATTTATGTACTACTTGCTTCCCTATATATGTCGCTTGCAGAAAATTTTAAGGAGTTCCAAAAATCTTGGGTAATGGTTTGGACACACGTGCACGCATTGGGAATCTTGGTTTTAAAATTCAAAATATGAATAAATGCTCTGAAGTACAAGATAATAATCTGCATGATTTCCTAACATGGGGCTAAGATGTTGTGGTCAAATTAACGACTTATTCGAGATAAGATTTGACACATGCCTCTTACAAAATGGAGCATCACACGAAGGGTCATGGTTCTAAGAGGGAACATGAGCCTTGTTTGATGACGAACCGCAAGTCATTGTCTCATTTGGCCTAGATTTTTTTGAATTCATTACAATGCACGAATACGTCCGACATCCTAAGATTTGCACAATTTCAGGGTTCAATGAGCATTTTTATACATGAAGTTAGTTTCCGCCATAATTCAAAACTAAAACACATGGCCATGTGCAAGATGAAGCAAAAAATTGTAGGAAAAAATCATATTTATGTACTAGTGCTTCCGTTTATATGCCACATGCAATAAAATTGAAGGAGTTCCAAACATCTTGAGTAACGGTTAGGACACAAGCATTGAGAATAGTCTAGGTTTTTAAATTCAAAAAATTAACTAAAAATGCTATGAAATACATGAAAATCAGCATGATTTCCCACCATGGGGCCAAGATATCATGGTCAAAGTAACAACTTGTTTGAGATAAGCTTTGACACATGCCTCTCACAAACTGGAGCATCACACGCAGGCTCGCATAGTTCCGAGAGGGAAAGTGGGGCGTTGTGTGATGACGAACCGGATTGGCGCCTCATTCTGCCAAGTTTTTTTTCATTGTTACAATGTACAAATATGACCGTCATCCTAAAATGTGAAAAAATTTGGCGTTCAATTGGCATTTTATACATGAAGTTAGTTTTCAGAAATTTAATGGCCATAGTTGAAAACTGAAACACATGAACAAGCAAGATGAAGAAAAAACCGCTGGAAAATCATATTTATGTACAAATTTCTGTCATATATATGCCACGTGCAATAAATTTGAAGGAGTTCCAAACATCTTGAGTGACGGTTTTGACACAAAAGTATTGGGAATCTAGGTTTTTAAAGTAAAAAATTGAAAAATGCACGGAAGTACATGAAAATATGCATGATTTCCCGACATGGGGCCAAGATGTCAGGATCAAAGTAATGACTTGTTAGAGATAAGCTTTGACACATGTCAGGATGGCAATGCATGGTTAACTGTTACCCGCGTCCCCATGGGTAATTACTCTATTAGGGCATGGGTGTCAGCTTGAATGCCCATCGGGAACTTGGTGGGTCAAATACCTTACCGAGCGTGCAGGACGGGGATGAGGATGTGATAGCATTACTTTCCTTCCCATGAATTGAAGTACTTACATGTGGGCTCCCAAATTAGTAGACCTCACATAATTTGTGTCCTCGGTCTCCCAAATTTACACACATCCCACCCCTTTGGACCAAAATTCCCTAAGAAATCCCAAACCTAGCCACAACATATTGCTTATTGCATTCAAATACTATTTTTTTCTACTGAAATACGTGAAGGTTGTTCTTAAATGCATGTGTTAGTTTCCCCATGGTGATAAAGAACCCGGTGGGGATGTGGATGGGAAAAATTTTATCCCTGCGCATGGGTACGTAGATAGGGATGGGGAGACGGTGATGGCGACGGAGATTGGACTCCAATACCCACCTAAGAAATCCCCAGCTTTATACAGAAGCCTCTCACAAACCGGAGCATCATACGAAGGCACATGGTTCTGAGAGGGAACGTGGGGCCATATGTGATGACGAACCGCCAATCGCTGTCTCATTCAACCTACTTTTTTTTTCATTGATACAACACACGAATACTACCAACATCCTATTTAAAAAAAATTGGCGTTCTATTGGAATTTTTATACATTAAGTTAGTTTATAGAAATTTAATGGCCATAGTTCAAAACCGAAACATATGAACAAGCAAGATGAAGCAAAAACCACCGGAAAATCGTATTTATGTACTACTTTCTTACATATAGATGCCACGTGCAATAAATTTGAAGGATTTCTAAACATCTTCAGTGATGGTTTGGACACAAAAGCATTGAGAATCTAGGTTCTAAATTCAAAAAATGAAAAAATGCTCTAAATTCTGAACTACATGAAAGTATGCATGATTTCCCGCCATGGGGCTAAGATGTCGTGGTTACTGCTCTCGGACTTGCTTCCGTAACACAAATGTCACACATGCATTACATTCGGATATAAGCTATAAATATTTGGCAAAAAAACGGGTCTCACATGATTGACACTTTATTTTGCATTTTTAATTTTGGAAGCCAATTTTCGCGGGCTATTAATCACACACAGTCATGCATTGGGAACTGTCGGTGATGTTAAGTCACACATGGTTGTTGACTAGAAAATCGTGTGCAATCGCTGATGGCATCAATAAAGATTCTAGCCGCCTATAAATGCCGCCCCTCCAGACTTCATTCCGCCTGCATTCTCTCGTCTCTCTATCCCACCCCTCACACAAAACTCTTCCATGGTGCGCCGGTCTATGCACAAGTAGAGGAGGAGGCGCCACCCCACGAGGACATGGAAAAATGCAGCGACGAGGAGGACCCTTTGCGCTCCCAGACAAGGTCACGCTAGACCCCCAACTGAAGATTGGTTTTGGGGCTAGTACAATATGGCTTTGTGGAAGGCATTGCCGCCGACTGAGGGAGCCAGGCAGGTGGCATTCAAGAAGGAGTGGCCTGAGGAGCGTGCTAGGAACCTCGCGGCCTAGAATGCCCTTAGTGCCGCAAGGGAAAAGGAGGAGGTTGAGCTTTGGTGGCGGGCAAGTCGACGAGCGGCGGAGGTGTAGGAATATGGTTGGTACCATGTAATGAAAGCCAGAGGCGCTAGGTGCCTCATGGCTGCGTGGGCATGGGCCGATAAGCTCGAGCGTGCCACCGCCAAATAGCTCCAATGGGTGCCCAATGAACTGTCCTGCATGGTCGTGCGCCTCTGCCAGCAAGAGTCTGATCGGCATGTCGAGCGCTGTGAGGTGAAGGAGGCAGCGAACTCCCCCCTCATTGGGAAGCCACCGTGCACCAGGGAGCTGCTGGGGAGAGGCTGCCATGTTACTAATCCTCACTCAAGGAGGGTTATTATTAGTTTAGTTTTTATTCATTGTACGTATTAGTTAAGTACTATCATTAGGTATATGTGATGATATATATTGTATATGTATCATGTCTTCAATAAGCTATTCAAAAATAATATATATTATTATTTTCACATTTCTATATGTTCTCATACTGATTTTCTATCTCTAACTGTTAGCCTTTTAGTCTTTTACACATATTGAAACATAACAATAGAACATAAATCATTCACACATCAAAACATATCAATACTGTGATTGTTGTCCGAACATGGGGATCGACATCTAAATGATTCTATAAAATAAAACGAGTCGCGCAACAACACCCTAACCTACGGAAGCTCTTGGCTATGCCTAAACTTGGTGAGGCGTTCGTCCATGCGGTTTACACGCTCGCAGTACAGCTGGAGTGCGATCTCGAGGTCCAAGCTGGCTATTTCGTTAGAGATTACCATCTCGAGGATTCGACATCCATTTTATTCTACTGCTCCCCGCTGGGCACCTGGGCCAAGGAGGCGCTTGAGCCTACCGACGAGCCTGTTGGCATCGAGGGGGCCGATTACAAGGCGAACGGCACGACCCATGCGAACGGCGCGACCGGCATCCGGTGCAAGTACGATGCTGCCGGGTTCTAGTGCAAGTACGATGCAGATGGCCGCTGCCCATTCCTGGCGAGAAATAGGGCTACTCACGTGCCTTGGACACAACTACAACGTCATGTCGGGTGGTATAGCAGCCAAGCGAGGATGGAACCGCTCTTGCTCTTCCACGCACCACGCCTCTCCATCTGTGTCCCTTCACAGTCTTGCTTTGCGGTGCACCTTGCCCTCTCAACACGAACACGCATGTTTTGCTCTATGGAGCACCGTCGATGATCTTCTTGTGCGGCGCGCTGTAGCCTATTGGCATTGAGGTGACTATGTTGCTCGGCGGTGCTGCCGCGCCCTCTGCCAAGGGTCTGCTTAGCCCTTGCGATGATGCGTAGCACAACGTTGTTCGACGTGTCACCAGACACGGTATCGGCCTGGACAGGCCATTGCACCTGCACCGGATTGTTTTCATCGTCGAGGAGGTTCATGGAAAAGGCGGCGCTTGGTCGGGATCGCATGCTTCGTAGATGGGCTAGGCTGCACTTGGTGTGCTGATGTGGCTTGAGATTGCATCGGTAGTTCCCCAAAGAAGAAGGGATCATGCAGCACATCTGAAAGGACATGGATGTTGCCTAGAAGGGGGGAGGGGTGAATAAGCGCTTTAAAATAATTACAATTTAGGCTTGGACAAATGCGGAATGAAACTAACGTTTAATATGTCAAGCACAAAACCTAAAACAACTAGGCTCACCTATGTGCACCAACAACTTATTCTAAGGAACATAAATAACTATTTGATAGAAATATATATATCATGAAACAATATGGCTATCGCAAAGTAAAGTGCATAAGTAAAGGGCTCGGGTACGAGATAACCAAGGCACGCGGAGACGATGATATATCCCGAATTCACACCCTTGCAGATGCTAATCTCCATTCGGAGCGGTGTGGAGGCACAATGCTCCCCAAGAAGACACTAGGGCCACCGTAATCTCCTCACGCCCACACACAATGCAAGATGTCGTGATTCCACTAAGGGACCCTTGAGGGCGGTCACCGAACCCGTAGAAATGGCAACCCTTGGGGGCGGTCACCGGTACCCGTACACTTTAGCAACCCTTGGGACGGTTCACGAGTACCCGCACAAATTGCTCGGGGCAATCTCCACAACCTAATTGGAAACCCCGACGCTTGCCCGAAGCATTACACCACAATGATTGAGATCCTAGACACCACCAACCGTCTAGGGTGCCAAGGCAGCTAATAGGAACAAGCTCTAGGGTGCACAAACACCCAAGAGTAATAAGCTTCTCAAACTTCACTTCCAGGTATCACAATGGAGAACTAAACCTATGCACCAAATGCAATGGCAAGGGCACACGGAGTGCCCAAATCCTTCTCTCCCAAATCCCACCACAACAACTAATGCTATGGAGGAAAGTGAGAGGAAGAACGAAGAAGAACACGAAGAACTCCAAGATCAAGATCCAAGGGGTTCCCCTCACAAAGAGGAGAATGTGGTTGGTGGAAATGTGGATCTAGATCTCCTATCTCTTTTCCCTCAAGAACTAGCAACAATCGTTGAAGGGATTGAGAGTTAGCAAGCTCGAAGAAGGTCAACAATGGGGGAAGAACACGATCTCAAGAGATAAAAACCATTGGGGAATAAGACCCCCTTTTATAGGTGGAAAAAAATCAAACCGTTACCCCCAGAGCCCGCACACAAGAGGTAGTACCGCTCAGGGGAGCGGTACTTCCGCTTCTACCCATCCTGGAACAAGAGAGCAATAGTATCGCTCTGGAGGGAGTGGTACTTCCGCTCAAATAATCCCAAAAATCCGGAAGAAAAACTTAGGCGGAAGTAGCCACGGAGCCACATGGCGACAGTACCAAAAGGCCCCCCTAGGCACCAGAAGGGAAATATAAGCGGTAGTGACTGCGGTAGTACATAGCGGAAGTATCGCCCAAGCGGTACTACTGTGGTACCGAGCGTTACTACTGCTAGATTAGAGAAAAACTTCCCTAGGAGTGAAACTACCATAACTTCCGCATACGAGCTCCGAATTGAGCAAACTCAAGCTTGTTGGATAGCACACGACAAGTACTATCCAAACATCGATGGAAATGACAATGATATAGAGATGTTTAAGCCTCTATGAATGAAGAACCGGCAAAAACTCCAACATCGAAAGCATCATAGAAGATGCGCATGGACTCCGTTTTTGATGAACGTGAGCTCAAGAACCCACAAAGAGAAAAACCAACCAAGAACCAGGAAATACGATGATGCCAAGAAAGCAATGGTTTGAGCTCTCAATGAACGATACGATCAAGCTACTCACTTGAGAGCCCCCCTTGATAGTACGACTATATATCCTATAACCCGGTCTCCCAAGTACCACCATGAGACCGGTAAAATAGAAAAACCTATCAAGGTCGAACATTTCCCTTGCGCATAGTCCACTTGAGCTAGATGATGACGATCTTGACTTCCTCAACATGTACCACCTTTCTTGATTGCACCGACTTGATGAAGATTAGTAGATTGCTCCCCCATACTCCACTATGGGTAGCCACTCTTCGACATATCTTCACAAGTCCATTGTCACCATAATGAAAGACAAGCTTGAATCATGATCTCTCCGTGATGCTTCACTTGAACTTGCACATCGCAACCTTGACGACGATCACCACGTGATGTCATCCTCCATGGGTTGTATGGGATCTAATTATCGATGCAAGCCCATGGAAACATACCTAACCCCACAAAGAACACTCGCAAGGAACATAGGTTAGTACACAAAGCATAATGGATAATGCTTACCATACCATGGGATCACTTGATCCCTCTCGATACATCTTGTATGCTTCGTGTGTTGATCAACATGATTCACTCTTTGACTTAGTCTTGATCAACCTTGTATCTTATCTTCTCTCTTCATAAAGATGATGTCTTGAAGGTAAGCATGAATTCTCACACAATCTTCTTCTTCAAGACATGCTTGCAATAAGCTCCACTCTCACATGACCAATCTTTGGATAAACCTTGAATACCACCTTGGTCACAATATAAACTCCTGGAAACCCAACAGATGGACTTCAAGAAGTGCCTATGGAAAAATCCTTCGAATATAACTCAAGGCAACCATTAGTCCATAGGGGTGTCATCAATTACATAAACCACACATGGAGAAATGTGCTCTTACAACATCGACGGTAAGTATTTCCCTCAGTTTATGAAACCAAGGTATCAATCCATAGAGGAAGATTATGCACCCACCTAAACAACACCTGCACACAAACAACAAATACTTGCAACCCGACGCAAAAGAGAAGTTGTCATGCTCTCTACGATAATAAGATAGATTAGGAATTGATAGTTTTGGCAAATAGATCTCGCAAGGACACAAAGTAAAATAAATAAATAAAAAGCGCAACAAGGTATTTTTGTTTTTTGGATTAATAGATATGAAAACAATGTTGCAAATAGTAGATCGGAAAGAAATATGTTGGAAAAGTAGACCCTAGGGGGCGTAGGTTTCACTAGTGGCTTCTCTCATGAGTATAGCACACAGTGGCTGAACAAATTACTGTTGGGCAATTGATAGAGGATGAAATAACCATGACAATATCCAGGCAACAATCATTATATAGGCATCACATCCAAGATAAGTTGACCAAAACAATTTTGCATCTACTGCTATTACTCCACACATCGACCACTATCCAGCATGCATCTAGTGTATTAAGTTCATGGGAAAACGGAGTTGCAATATGAACGGTGACCTGATGAAGACAAGATCTATCCATGTAGGAATAGACTCCGTCTTGTTATCCTTAATGACAACGATACATGCGTGTCTTGCTGCCCCTTCTGTCAATGGGAAAGAACACCACAAGATTGAACCCATCACAAAGCACCTCTTCCCATGGCAAGAAAATCGATCTAGTTGGCCTAACTAAACCAAAGATTCAAAGAAGAAATACGAGTCTATAAGTAATCATGCAAATAAGAGATCATAAAAGTCTCAAATCATATTCATGGATATAAACTGATCATGAACTCAAAATTCATCGGATCCCAACAAACACACCACAAAAGTCATTACAACAAATAGATCTCTAAGAGACCATTGTATTGAGAAACATATAGAGACAGGAAGCCATCTAGATACTGCCTATGGATCCATAGATCTATGGTGGACTACTCACGCATCATCGGAGAGGCACCTATGAGAAGATGAATCCCTCCGTGATGGTGTTAGATTGGATCTCGAGGTTCTGGAACTTGTGGCGGCTGGAATTGTGTTTCGTCGACTCCCCTAGGGTTTTTGTATTTTCAGGGAATTTATAGGCTTGATAGTCGGTTGAGGGGGTGCCCGAGGTGCCCACCCTCAACAAAGCCGCGCTAGGAGCCTCTAGTGCGCCCTGGTAGAGGGTGGCCACCCTGGGCCCCCTCTTGTGGTGTTGTTTGGCCCATCTGCTTCCTTTTGGTCTAGAAAAAATCCACAAAAATCCCCACATCATTTGGGCTCCGCTTAGTACTGATTTTCTACAAAGTAAAAAACAAGCAAAAATAGCAACTGGCACTTTGGCACTATGTCAATAGGTTAGTCCCAAAAATGATATAAAGTTGCTATAAAATGATTGTAAAACATCCAAGATTGATAGTATAACAACATGGAACAAGAAAAAATTATAGATATGTTGGAGACGTATCATGTGCATCCGCATGTGACGCACACAGGCTTTTATGCTCATTCGCTTCTAGTGGGAAACCAATGGGCAAGCTTGCGCGGGAACATGCGCGATTCCCTCCAGGAACGTGGCCAAAAGAAACGCCGGTGCGGTGCCGAAGCGTGCATTTGAATCCACAGGCGAAAACACGGTGATAAGACGTGAGAGAGGAAGAAGAGGTGCACAGTCGGACTGGTAATAATAATAAAACATCTGCAATATTAATAGGGGCAAACAACACGTCCATACGTACCATCGGTAATGACTTCATCTATTGGTGACAATTGTTTGGTAGCAACCGTATGCCCACAACATACACAACTTGTCCAGATGAGTCGTTTTGGTTATTATTGGTCTTCCCACACAATTCTAATGAATGAACCGATTGTTGCATATCACACACAACTTCTTATGCTAACTCATTTGTGTTTTGCTGGATCAACGCAAATAGTTTATCCAAGTGAACTATGTGTCGTACTTCGCACACGTAAGCAGTTTTGTTAACTGTTTTTGTTATCTTAGCTAATCCCAAATAGTCCATAAGAGTAAACTGTCCGCTGTGGATTGCACACACAACGATTTCATGAACCGTATTTGATGGATCCACCATTGCACACATTTCGTGCCATTGGCGACGGAGCTTGAACAATATCGTTTGCATTGGTGGATCGCACATAGTTTCCCCGAAGGGTCTCTGATTGATGTGTCGTCTCTGGACCATCCTACAATAGTGCGTGTATTGCTCTTGGGAAAATATTAGTTGTTGAAATACTATATTTATTTAGCTATTTGTCATTTTTTTCTGGGAAAAAAGTAATCGACATGTTCACCAGACCTAAGGTAGGTGGGGGGATGTACATGTACTTGAGCATCAAGCGGGGCGGCATCAGCCAGAGACAACCCGCGTCAGGCAGCGGGTGGGGCGGTGTAGAGCGGAGACGGGCCGTGTTGGGCGGCAGCAGCAGTGTGTGGGGTGGCGGTGGGGATCGACAGGAGGACAGGTGGAGTTGGGGATCTATAAAGAGTGAGGACAAAATAATCGATAAGTTTTTTTTATTGCCTCCTAGAGCTGGTGTGTACCTAATAAGCTGGCACATCAATTTGTCCAACGCCCCTAATGTCAGCACTAAATCCACACCAGCACCAACTTCACAAAGCTGGCACACCAATTTGTCCAACGCCATCCCTATTTGAAAACATTTGTCCTGGCGTCGCATCAAATTGGCACGCCACCAACATAAGTTATGGCTAGCCATTGCTTCACTAGTGTTTGTTAGAATACTCTATGTGCTTCACTTATATATTTGAGCTAAGTAGTTTCTCTAGTTCTCCACTTATATCTTTTAGTGCATGATGGCATAAGGATGCTATAGAAATAATTAAACTCTCGTTCTTCACTTAAATTTGTTTGAGAGTCTAATAAATGGTGACGGTAATTTGTTAGAATACTCTATGTGCTTCAGTTATATATTGTGAGCTAAGTAGTTTCTCTAGTTCTCCACTTATATCTCTTAGTGCATGATGGCATAAAGATGTTATAGAAATAATTAAACTCTCGTTCTTCACTTAAATTTGTTTGAGATTCTAATAAATGGTGAAGGTAAATTGCATGGGTTATAAGACCAGTCCAAAACTAATGGGTATTCAAGTAGTGCATAATCAAAACCTTCATGTAGCACATAAAAGAGAAATTGTGAGTTAATGATATTGATGTGGTAATATGAAGGGCGTGAGTGCATGGTTGTTGGTTCGTAGAAATATAGATAGTTAAAGGGTGTTAATTTGTTGTTCATCTAAATATTGGTTATGGCATGATGATGATGTGTGAGCATTCTTATTCCTCGTTGAAATCCTAGTGCTATTTAGGTCGAGGGCTCGATGGTTAGCTCCGACCAACCACCTCCCTAGGGGCATGCAAGTAGTACTTCTCTTCGAGAGAACTAATAAAGCTTTGCAATAAGCATGTGAGTTCTTTATGACTAATGTGACTCTATAGATGTGCGCACACTCACCTCTTCATATTTGCTAGCCTCTTCTGTACTATGCATTGCCCATTCTCACCTCAAGGATCAGTGCAAATTTCGTTGGTGCAGCCAAACCCCACGACATGATACGCTCTGTTTCACATAAGCCTCCTTATATCTTCCTCAAAATAACTACCATACCTATGTATTATGGCATTCCCATAGCCATTACGAGAAATATTGCCATGCAAATTCCACCGTTACATCATATGAATTGTGCACTCGTTGTCATATTGCTTTGCATGATCATGTAGCTCACATAGTATTTGTGGCAAAGCCATTTTTCATCATTGTTTACATGTTGCGCTAGATCATTGCATATCCTGGCACACAGCCAGAGCCATTCATATGGAGTCATCTTGTTTAGAAGTTTTTCATATCGAGTTGTAAGTAAATAAAAGCATGATGATCATCATAACTAGAGCACTATCTCTAAAAGAAAAAGAAAAAGACAAACAAAAAAATAAAAAAGGAAAAAAGAGAAAAAAGAGAAGGGCCCATGCTACTACCTCTTTCCACACTTGTGTTTCAAAGTGGTACCATGTTTTTCATATAGAAAGTCTCATATTTTACAATTTTAATATGTTTGTGGGAATTATTCATTATAGAACCTGCCTTGTATATTTCGATGAAGGGCTTACTCAAATGGCCGAGTTCTTCATGAGCAAGCAAGTTGGATGCACACCCACTTAGCTCTAGTTGAGATTCCATACACTTATAGCTCTAGCGCAGCCGCTGCATGGCAATCCCTACTCCTCGCATTGATATCCCGAATATTAGAGAATTGTAGAAACAACCATGTATGGAGGGATACAGATGAACGGATTTTGTTTCCAATTCAACTCGGAGCAAAGATATGGAATCCGCATAGCTAGTCGTTATAGCGAGAATAGATCCTCCAATCAAAGGTAATGAGCCAACACAAGTGCAAAAGTCTTGTATCACACTTTTTCCAATAATATTACCACTACCTATGCGTAAATTCTTTGCTTGCATAATAGTTCTCCTTTAGAAGGATTACCGTCTGCAAGATTATCAAGTTTTCCGTTGAAACTTCATCAAAATTTCTTTTAGAATTATCGTTGAAAGGTGCAGTAGAATAATCTAAATCTTCCGCACTAGTGGCAGAGGTATCATTAATTTCAAACTTAGACATGGAAGCAATTTCAAGCAAGAAAAACAAGTAAACTAGCAAATATAAATATGTTTCTATTTTTGATTTTTACAACAAGCAAAATATAACAGCAAATAAAAAGTAGAATAAGTGAATGATAATTTGCGAGAAGGTACCTCATACAAAATTGACGATACTCCCCGGCAACAGTGCTAGAAATATTTCCTGATACTTGTGATTTGTAGTGGGCATTTTCCTCGAAGAGGAGGGGATGATGCAACACATTATAGATAAGTATTTCCCTTAGTGAGAAGGAAGATTATCAAAACAATAGGAGAACCACAGAATTTGGCGTCTTTAGTGCCTGCACAAAAAAGAGCACACACTTGCACCCAACGCTGACAAGAGGGTTGTCAATCCCCTTGAACTTGTTACTTGCAAGCAACGAGTAGTGTAGATGATAGTTTGATAGATATAAAATAGAAAATAAATGAAAAGTAAATAAGGTCAACAAGGTATTAAGAGCGTTTCTAAATATATTTGTGAATAGTCCCGCGGGACATAGTTTTCGCTAGAGGCTTCTATCGAAGAAGAAGTCATACGATATGTAAACAACTTACTATTGGGAAATTGATAGAAAAGCACATAGTTATGCATATTTACTCATGGAAATGATCATAACATATTGGCATCACATCTGTAAGCATGTAGACCAACTTCTGCGTGCATCTACTACTAAGATGGGCAGAGTTGGAACGGGGGTACCCTGTCCTGCCTGCCTACGGCCCAGGGTATGGCCCACTTCGTCAGCCAGGCATGGCCTGGCGTGGCATCTCTCAAGACAAGGCCCTCGTGAGGACCCTGGGCTCGCGAGGAGGAGCAGCATCAAGACCCTTGGGGAAGAACCTCCTCAGTCCCCCTCCTAAGGGGCAGAGACCCCTATGCAAGGCCCGGCCTCAGGAGTCAAGGATGACATAGGTGAGGACAGGCAAGCGCTAGTATGCTAGGCGGCATAGTTTCCTCTTTGGTGCAAAGGGAGCAAGGACATACACAGGTTCCCAAAGCGCCTCCCAAAGGTATCCATTCCGATGCAACAAGACAACAATCGCCAGCCCCGCAGGGCGGATGTCATCACCAAGCCCACCACTGCATCACCATCATCTACTTTTGCAGGCGAAGACCGCCTTTGGACATGGTGCGGCTGTACTCCTGTCCCCCGTTGAAATTGGCCGTTGTGGGATTCCTTCCCGCCATTGAGATAAAGGAAGAGCACCCGAGCCACCGCAATATATAGAATTTAGGTCACACCATAGAGGGGAGGTGAGATCCAATTGAGCACTTAGACACTGCATTCTCCATCACCAGGCGGAGAGCCAAGAACACACCTTGAGTACCCTCGAGAGGCAATCCACCAAAGCAGGAGTAGGGTATTACACTTTGCAGCGGCCCGAACCTGAGTAAATTGTCGTGTTCATCTTCTTCCACGTCATCGAATGAGTTTGCCATTGTGTCCATTGAGTAGCGATCTAGGTTGGGTATCTCTGCGAGGAAGCCTTCGCACATGCCCCTGTGTTCGAACCTTAAGGGTTTCCAACATCCGTTATCTATCCCCTGTGAGCGGGCATCAGAACAGGGCTCTGGATGGGAAGAAGGCGGAACAAAGAGTTGCAACATCAGAAATAGTGTTTCGGGAGGTTCTCTAGGGTTTTCTAGATATTGGAGAATTATAGGCTAGAGAATGATGCCAGAGGGTCGGGGAGGTGGCCCCAACCTACCATGGCGCGACCACCCCACGGGCGTGCCCTAATGTCTTGGGGGAACCTTGTGTACCCTCAAGTATTCCTCCAAAGCTTCCAGGTCCTTATTTTGTCCTGAAAAAATCATCAAATTTTTTTGGGGTATTTGGACTTCATTTCGTATAGTATTCCTAAAAAGCTAAAAACATGCAGAAAACAGCAACTGGCACTTGGTGAGGGAGTTCCTAAGGGGTTCTCGGGCCATCATCCTATCTCTTAATAGGACGGCTTGGCGGTCCATTCTTTGATTATCGCAGGAAGGGCTGGATACATTGAGAGCCCACATTCTAGAAGGAAGTCCCGAAGGCGTGTCGTGCACTCCAAGTTAAGATGAGGAAATTAGCGTCTCCATCCTCAGCGGAAGACCTACAATGTGTAAACCCTAGTACCCCCTGGTGTCTATATAAACCGGGAGGATTTTAGATTGTACGACAGAGAAACTTGCCTAGGGTTTTAGCTCTTTGATCTCGAGGTAGATCAACTCTGAAACCTTCATATCATCAATATAATCAAGAAGGACGTAGGGTTTTAACTCCATAGGAGGGCACGAACCTGGGTAAACATCGTCACCTTCGTCCCCTGTTACCATCGATCCTAGTCTCACAGCTCGGGAGCCCCTACCGACGATCCACCAGTTTTGACACTGACGTTGGTGCTTTCATTGAGAGTTCTGCTATGATCACCAAAGGAGTCGATGGCTCGTGTTGTCATCAATGAAGAAGTCTGCAACAGGGACACTCTTGTACCCGGATTGATCTTCTTTTTCGGCAGCATTGTGCTGCACGTTGACCCGACCAGCCATCTTGGTCGGGTCAGGAGTTTCGCTCCTGATCAAGAGGTCAGATTTGGGAACCTAGAGTTCCCCGTAGACTCTTGGGGCGATCTTTCTCTAACTGGGCTCGCAGTCTCGCCTTCCGTGCCCAAAGACTCCGAGGCTTTAACCTCGGATTCTGCTTTCCGTCCCTCCCACGTGATCAACCCCAGCGATGACCTGACTTTTAGTCCGGATCCGACCGTAGCGCCAGATGCCAGGATAGCTATTCCTACCGAACACTCCCCTCGCGCGGATGCATTGGAGGTTAACTCCGAGAGCTCTGAGCAGGTTGACCCGATCAAGCTCTCAACACTCAACGAGGCCCTAGACCGGATCTTGTCGATGAAAATTACCAACAACCCAACCCTGATCCATGCTCAGATCAGTCTCAAGGCGGGTCAGGAAGAATTTTTCATCCGACCCACCACCCACTTGATAGCCACTATCGAGGATCTAACCGACAAGCTAAACTATGCCTCCGAGGAGACAGAAGACATGGATGAGGAAGATTGTGCTCCCACCCCGGTTAACACCGGGCGATGGCCTGCTACCTCCACGTACGACGTCTACATGGTGGACACTCCAGTCGATAACGGCAAGCACACACCCAAAAACGATGGCCACAAATCGGGTGAAGCGTCTTCAAGGCACCGGAAGCGACATAAATGAACAAAGGCAAAAAGGGAAGAAAATCTATTGCTGGCACCGGCGACTGAGATACCTCGGAAGACCTCAGCGATCCCGATATCCCCGAACACCCGCTAGATGATAGGGAGAGGCCGGTAGATAAGCGCCCGATGATCTAAACGATTTCGAGGACGACAACTACCTCCCCCTTATCAAAGAGGAGGACATCCTGGAAGCCGATGACTTTGCCATCCCTGATAACCTTGAAGATCAGGAACAGTTTAGGCAACATCTTATTGCGATGGCCCGCAGCCTGAAGGCAAAAGAATGGCAGTTTAAAGCCGAACAGGACAACCTCAACAATTGATGGACGAGGGTTCTATCAGGTGAGGAACGATAGGATACCGGTCTATTGGACTACCCCAAAAGCTATCCACGCTGAAGGTTGCTGCCCCAATTCGATAACGAGCTTACTGCTACGCCATCTCCCAAACACACTCCATACGACAAGCCAGACCGCCCTCCTCGAGGACGAGATAGGACGGTGATAGGTCTCCAACGTATCTATAATTTTTTATGATGGCATGCTATTATATTATTTGTTTTGCATGTTTTATATGCATTCATATGCTATTCTATATTATTTTTGGGACTAACCTATTAATCTAGGGCCAACTGTCGTTTCATGTTTTTCCTTGTTTTTGAGTTTTGTAGATATGGAATATTAAACGGAGTCCAAACGAAATAAAACCCGCGAAAGGAATTTTTCTGGAAGGAAACAAATCATCCAAGCTTGGAGTGCACGTTAGGGGAGGTGCCAGGGCACCACAAGCCTACTAGGCGCGAACCCACCCTGGCCGCGCCTAGCAGGCTTGTCGCCTCCTGGTAGGTCTCCTAGCAGTGTTTGGTTTTGAGTTCAATCTTGTGGTGTCCTCACCCAGTGAAAAAATAGGGGTAGCGAGGCACCTATTGTATTGTTGCCATCAAGGGTAACAAGATGGGGTTTTCATCATATTGCTTAAGTTTATCCCTCTACATCATGTCATCTTTCCTAATGCGTTACTCTATTCTTCATGAATTTAGTACTCTAGATGCAGGCAGGAGTTGATCGATGTGTGGAGTAATAGTAGTAGATGTAGAATCATTTCGGTCTACTTGATATGGACGTGATGCCTATATGCAGGAGCATTGCCTTGGATGACTACATGATTATTCACTTTTCTATCAATTGCTTGACAGTAACTTGTTTACCCACCATGATATTTGCCTTCAAGGGAGAAGCCTCTAGTGAAACCTATGCCCCGCGGGTCTATTTTCCATCATATATTTTTAGATCTATACTTGCTGCAATTTATTTACCTTTTACTTTCCGCACTCGTTACATCTATCTCTATCGGATTTAATCCTTGCAAATAACCGTGAAGTGATTGACAACCCTTTATAGCGTTGGGTGCAAGAGTTTGATTATTTGTGTAGGTGCATCCCTTGGTGACTTGCTTGTTCCTCCTACTGGATTGATACCTTGGTTCTCAACAACTGAGGGAAATAGTTATCTACTTCGTTGCATCACCCTTTCCTCTTCAAGGGAAAACCAACACATGCTCAAGAGGTAGCAGACGGCTGACGACACTGGTTATAGGCCGATGATATCCCGAACATGGGGGATAGAGCCAATAGAGCCCGATGATAGGTTTGACCTACGACATGACCAGGACTATAGAGAAGGTTGTATGAGATCCATCTATGGATCCAGAGGGTACTCACGAAATAGACGGGAGGGGTACTGGCCTTAGCTCAACCAAAACAATAGAGGTCGGGAAAGAAATCAGGCCAGAACAGACACTGATTATCGGCGCGACATGGCTCGGGTCAGAGGCACTGCCCACCCACTATGCTTCACGGACAAGGTAATGCAGCATCAGTTCCCGAAGGGGTTCAAACCTGTGAACATAGAGCAATACAATGGAACAACTAACCCAACATTATGCATCGACAATTTCCTCCTCCACATCCACATGGCGCGAGGAGATGATCTCCACACCATCAAGTATCTAATCCTAAAACTTAAGGGGTCAGATCTGCACTAGTTAAACAACCTCCCCGAAAATTCCATCGGGTGCTGGGAGGATCTAGAGGATGCATTCTGATCTAACTTCCAAGGGACCTATGCTCGGCCTCCGACTCGTCCCACCTGAGCAATGTCGTCCAGAAGCCAGGAGAGTTCACTCGGCAATTCTGGAATCGGTTCTTGACCAAGAGAAACCAAATCGTTGATTGCCCAGATGCTGAGGCAATAGCCTCCTTTAGGCACAATATTCGGGATGAATGGCTGGCTCTCCAGCTCGGCCAGGATAAACCTAGGAAAATGTCTGCCCTTAGATCACTCATGACTCACTTTTGCACGGGTGAGGATAACTGGTTAGCAAGACAGAGACACAACCCCGAAGACCCCCAAATCTCTGAAGTTCGGGACGGAAACGGGAAACCAAAACTTAACAAGAATAACCTTCGAAGTTCGAGACGCAAATTGGTTCTTACCGACCTGCTCCGTCACCTCAGCTAGACTGGGGGCTTCATCATCTCCTCATCAACCTTCTATGGGGCCTTCGGCATCACCAGCCGACTAGCTTCGACACCTCGGCTGGCATGAGACTTCAGCGTTACCAGCCGACCTGCTTCGACACCTCGGCTGGCCTAATACTTTAGCATCACCAATTAACCTGCTTCAACACCTCGGCTGGCATGAGACTTCAGCGTCACTAGCTGACCTGCTCTGTCACCTCGGCTAGACTGGGGGCTTCGCCATCTCTTCATCAACCTGCGCCAGGGACTTTGGCATTACCAGTCGAGTAGCTTCGCTATGTTAGCTAGACTGGGGAATTCACCTCGCCACATCGACCATGCAGCTTTGCCACTTCGTCAATCTAAACTGTTCGCTCAGCCAGGCCATATTCTTTTAATTATTTGCTTCACTTAAATTAACTAAGCAGAAGATTTTTTTAATAAAAAATATTATTAAATTTATTTGTTATTACTCTTGGCTTGCACTATATTGTGTGCACAGGTAACCGACTTCGGTTGTGTCATGCGGTCACCTTGGCATGCCTATATTGTTGTCCCATCTCCATCAACCAAATTTTGTCGTTGATATGGTCGACGGACGTGGGGGCTTCGCTGCCATGCTGTCGAACTACTCCGTCTGCTCGACTGGACTGGGGGTTTCTCCTCGGCCCTTCGGAAGTTTTGTGTTATCACTTCATCAAGCTGAGCTCTTCTTTGGCTACCTTGTGAATAGCTTGGGGGCTGGGACCTTGACCCACTAGAAGGTCGACACACGTCACAAGCACATTGACCAGCTAAGTCGCTATCATGCTCAACTTTTTTCAATTTTAAACTTTTGTTCGGTTCGACCAAGCATTATATTTGTGTTAAATAAAAACGTTTGTTTATTAAAAACACTTTATTTCCCATGATAGTTGGGGCATTTGCCGTCGCGCTACCGAACTACTCTCCTCAGCTGGACTGGGGGCCTCACCGCAACAACCGTGTTGCATTGCCACTTCTGGATCTGAGCTCTTCGCTCGATTACCTTGGGCTTGGGGGATGGGACATTGTCCAAACAAAGGACTACGTCTTCGTACCGCCATAACCCCGAACCGCGCCGAGCACATTAACCAGCTAAGTCGTTTTCGTGCTCACCTCTCTTTAAAATTTTGTTCAATGCAAGCAAACATTATATTTTTTGCTAAACAAAAAACTTGGTTTGTTAAAAAAATATTTACCCAATTTAACTGGGGCTCTTAAATTTGTATGAGTCGTTTTATAATAACTATGTTTTCTTCTTAGTCGTTCCAAAGTCTTTTTCTACTATTCCATTTTTCTGACACTAGCGTGTGGTCAATAGCTGGATAGTCTGGTTTCTTTCTAAAGCCGCTTGAGTTTAGTTGGCAAAACAGACCTGAGAGAAACACTCTGGCTTCGGGATATGGAGGTTGAAGCCAAAGGTTGTCCCGCTTGGAGTCCAGAGATCAGATGTATCATGTTAAAGCACGACTAAGGCACAAATTAAATTTTAGACCAATTTTGGACTGGCACAATTTTCTTTTCTCTAAACATAAAGTTTTTCTGCATAAGTTTTTTGTTATTTCTTAGCATAACTCTTGTAGTACAATGTCTGTTGCATTTCATGCATCGGCAGTATTAAAGGAGTTCTGCGGTTAACACCGAACCCACCAAACACCGAGGTACCCCATGCAGTCCTCAACAAAATATCCTCGGTATTTCGCATTGATATGCATTAATTTCGAGTTGTGTCTTTGGTACATAGCTGGATTGCCCGGCTCCTGTTCTTACCTCTTACATTTCCACTTTGTTCGGCTAAGGGGTAAAGGGAGAACCACTGTAATTGTCACTTCCGGTTTAACTGGTTAAGTGCCTTAGTTGTAGAAAGCCGAAAGCTGACTATCCCAACAAGCGTAAATCAGTCAGCGAACTGCAAACGGTGTTCAACCAAATATAGCCGATCGAGGTTATCCGAGTAAAACGAAGGGCCTTTCTTTCTTGAAAAGGCCTGATTCGACCTCGAATAATCTGAGGAATCGATGTATATTGGGGCTATTAAGTTGCCCCCAAACATATGCTCCTATGACTAAGTCAAAGTTATAAAGCCTGATATCCGATTGCCTTGTTTCCGCTAACACAGCCGCCTTCGGGCACCGAGACGTCGGCTAAGGGTTGTCTTGTTATTGCGGAAACACCCTGCATAGTATCTAGAAAGGGGTAGAAGCCGACAATGGGCCACTCTAAAATGATAAACGGTCACAAAGGAGTCAAAATAGCATATAGCATAAAAGCATTTGTATTCAATATGCGAGTGCTGCCTTCCATATTCATCATTATAAATCCATAAATATGCATCAATTTGATTTAAGATTTTGGCCAAGCTGGGTTGCCTGTCTCCTATGCTTATCCCCTACGCTCTCGATTGTTCAACTAGGGGGTAAAGGGGGCACCTCTATGATTGTTACTTCCGGGTCATCTGGGTTAGTACCTCAGACTGGGTGAAGCCGAAAGCTAGCCATCTTAAGAATATAATTGGTCGGCAACAACGGAAGTGAAAATTTTGGTTTAATAAAGACCATAGAGTTCGGGAATATTCCTTGAACTAAATCCTCAATATTTTCCTCCCACATTAATCGGAGTTGAGGTTTCATGATCATGGTCAACATGATATCCTGGGAAAAGGAACTTATATATGAACTATTTATACCAGAAGATGTTTCTTACATAGTAAATTAACATATCTCTCCATGTACCTTTGTTTATAAAACTGTATGGCCGGATTGCCTTGTTTGCCATAAATCTTTCCCTTTATAAAGGCTTTATAAAGTAGGACAAACACACCTCGGCTACTGGCCGAGGAGGTTGAAGACGATGGTCTATCAACAAAGTCTTGTACAATGCAATCTGAGCATTAATGATGTAAAGTGCTTGGATACATATAATCATTACACATAAATTGTGTCAAACATAACAAAGTTTGTGTAAAACAAATATCAATCCTTAATTCAACCACCCATGCCCAAATTAAGGCTCGGGGGCTACTACATTGGCCATTCAATACAGAAAATTCAAAGTGCAATACAATTTCTAAGGAGATTCGATCCTTAGGTTGGTCGGCAGCACCCAACCCGAGTCTCGGAAACTACTACATAGCTTGTTTACATCCCTAATGAATGCCGCCGTGCAAGAACTTGATCCTCAAGCAAATTTTGCAAATCGACCTAAGTGTCATGGGCTACTGGGATTAGTGGTTTTATTTTGATTATTATGTTTTCCTTTAGGGGCATCTCAGGCTTTAGACCGACACAAACCTTGAGGGCTATTGGCTATATATCTTGGCAGAGAATAAATTGCACCAATTGAAAATATCAACAAAAAATCAGTCTATGGTCGGGGTGGTGCACCACCTCGGAAGCAGTCCGGCATAAAGCTCGGGCGCAAGTGGTTGGATCCATAGAGGGCATTTACGGCATTAAGCTCGGCTGAATTCGTTCAATCTTTTCAACACCGAGGTAGTTTATGACACCTGGACGCTGATCATCATTGGAGCTCGGATGTGGTCCGGCGTTGGAGCTTGGAAGCATTCCGGCATAAAGCTCAAGATCAAAGACAATTAGGAATCAGTTCGAAATAAAGCTCGAATGCGAACGACTGGCTCCATAATAGTCTATCCCGATATTTAAGCTCGGATGAACTACTTAAAATATTCACAGACCGAGGTATCCTATGACACCTCGGATGCCGACCAGCGTTGGAGCTCGGGCTCAAAAAGACAGCTCGGATACAGTTCGGTGTTGGAGCTCGGACACAAGAGGATGCCGCCACGCGGGAAACACTTCAGACCCCAGTTGTGGCGTAAAAATAATGAGGGATTAATACAGGCCTATAACTTAAAGGGGGTCCTCGGATGCCTGACTTGTGAAATCTTCGGATTCACCTCGGCGATCCTCGAGATTAGTGATGGGAAGATTTATTGTACCAGTTTTCAAGACCGACGGTCGAGGATGAAGAACTGTTCGGAAGAACCGAGGAGTGTCCCTAACTTGAGGACCGGTTCAGGGGGCTACTAACGGTGTCCTGGACTAGGGGGTACTCACCATGTTGTCTCCCGACAGGTGGGTCGGGCCGAGGTCCCCCAGGGCGGTTCATTAATGGGCCAGTTCAAACAGCCCATGATGCATACGAGGAAGATTCCACAAGACTTGGTGATAAAGACAAGGAGTCTTCTCCACCGACATAGCCGACTAGGACTCTTGTTATCCTAGGCCTCTGGTGTGTTATATAGGCCGAGGCCAGGTTAGTCATTAGGGACAATCATATCATCATACGAGCATAGCTCTTAGGGTTTAGACCATTACATACGATCTCGTGGTAGATCAACTCTGTACTAGGTACACCATCATCAATACAAACAAATAAAGACATAGGGTTTTACCTACATCAAGATGGCCCGAACGTGGGTAAATACCGTCTCCCTTGTCTCCTGTTACCCATCAATCCAAGACCCACAGATTGGGACCCCCTACCCGAGATCCGCCGGTTTTGACACCAACACCCGGGTCTCCTCACAAATATATTAAAAAAAACTCTAAATACCTTTCTGCTATTATTTATTTCCTTTTTATTTTCAACTTACATTTATCATATTATCTACTACCACTACGTATCGCATGCAAGTAACGAGTTCAAGGGGATTGACAAACCTCTTCTCGTGTTGGGTGCAAGTGTGTGCTCTTTGCGTGTAGGCGGTGAAGATGGGAAATTGCGTGGTCCTCCTATTGGTTTGATAACCTTTGTTCTCACTGATGGAAATACATACCTCTATTGTCCTGCATCATCCCCTCCTCTTCGGGGGAAATCCCAATGCAGTTCAGAAATATCATGACCATTCATGGAATAATTATCATTACATAGGAATTGCGTTCGCGACAAGTAGACCATTAAACTTACGCACATCTACTACTATTACTCTACCCCAATACCGCTATCAAACATGCATCTCAAAGTATTCAATTCACAATGAACATAGGAACACAACAAACAAGATGTCATAATGTAGACAAAATAAGATCAATCAATATGACTGAACCCGTCATTTTATCCTTACTAGAAACAACACAAACCCACCCGCTAAAGATAAATCAATCAAACCTGACCATATTAGACTGAAAGATTGGACAACAAATCTATAAAATTATGTAGAAAAGAAGTCTCAAGAAACTCAATTAAAAAAGATGGTGAATCAAGTGCATATCTAGTTGGCAGTTACTTAGCCCCCCTCGTCTTTGAGGTCATGATCTTGGTTCTCGACTCTCTAGGATTCGTAGTAAATATAAATTGCAACAGATAATTAACTATCAAGTGAACCTAATAAATAGAGCCATGTTCCCAAGAAATGGTGCTAGAAAATATTTTTGATGACCCAGATGTATAGGGGATTGCAACAGTCTTCAAGGGTAGTATTTCACCCAAATTTATTGATTCGACAAATGGGGAGCCAAATAATATTTATAAGGCTTAGCAGTTGAGTTGTCAATTCAAACACAACTTAGAATGACTTCCTTGAAGAAATTTATTAGTAGCATCATAATATGATAGTATTGATACAAATAGCAAGAGTAACAGAGTAACGACGGTACTAACAGTGCTAGCAGTTTTGTAGCATGCAAAGTAATAGTAGTAACTTGAGCAAGAGCGGTAACGTAAAGGCGCATGCATGGAGTATCAACGAAATTTAGATGAGATCCAATATGTACCGGTCACAACCTAGACCAACATAGAACTATCTCCAATTCATCAATCATATGTAGGCATGTATTCCGTATATAGTCATACATGCTTGCAAAAGAACTTGCATGCCATCTTTTTTCCTACCTTCCCATAGCACTGGTGTCCTTATGGAAACTAAATGCAATTAAGGTTCTTTTTAATAAAGAACCAACACAAAGCATTAACAAATAGTGAATACATGAACTCCTCACATTACTGCCCTCCCCATCGATATCCCAATTCCTGATCACCTCAGCAGTCCAAGGCTAAAAATGATAATGGGTGCATACAACTTGCATGTAAGATCATGAACTCAAATATAATCATGATAGAGTATGTATACAGATGTGAAATCATGGCACTTGGGCCCTAATGACAACCATAGGAAAGTGATAGCAACATTAGTCTTAGAACATAGTGGATACTAGGGATCAAACCCTCACAAAATTTACTCGATTACATAAGAAATTTCATCCAACCTATCTACCTCCAGGATGCCTACAATGGAATTAATCACACAATGGTTGTGATCATCATGAAATTGTTGATGGAGAAGGGTTGTTGATGTCAACAACAATGAATCCCTCTCTCCGGAGCCTCGGACAGACTCCAAATTAGGTCTCATGACGAAGAACAGGAGGTGGCGGCGGCTATGTATCATAAAACGCGATAAAACTTTCTCGTTGAGTTTTCCTCGGGATCACCATATATATGGAGTCGGTATTAGGTCAGACAGTCTCCATGGGGCTTGTCGGTGTCAAAACCGGCGGATCTTCGGTAGGGGGTCTCGTGCTGTGAGTTTAGGACCGATGGGTAACAAGGGACGAAGGAGACGATGTTTACCCAGGTTCGGGCCCTCCTATGGAGGTAAAACCCTACGTCTTGCTTGCTTGTATTGATGTGTATTAATATTAAAAAGTCGATCTACCTCGAGATTAAGTAGACAAAACCCTAGATGAGTTTTCCTTCCCTCTACTACCTGAACGGCTAAACCCCCTAGTTTATATAGACACCAGGGGTACCTAGGGTTTACACATGATAAGTCTCCAGCCAGAAGTAAAGACGATGATCCCCTCATCTTGACTTGGAGTGCATGCTGCATCTTTGGAGGTTTCCTTCTAGAATACGAGGTCGTCGCATATCTCGGCCCTTCCTGCGATAATCATAGAGCAGCCCACCAAGCCGACGTATGAGAGATAGGTCGGCGTCCCAAGGAACCCTTAGTCCAGGACTCCCTCAGCAGCCCCCGATCTAGCCCCCAATGATAAGGTTCATGACACTAGAAGCTTCGCATGATTAGAGTCTCTGGCTTGCGAGGTGATTTCTTTTCCCCTTTATGATCGGCTGCCTCTAGGCCGACCGCCAATGATATGTAGTTATCCGAACGCCATAAATTGCTTAATCTCGAAGGCTGAACGTTAATCTGTGAACAGTATTTCCTGACAAACTTTCTAACGAAGGGTGGTCGCCTATCACGACCGCTATGCCGGTTAAAAAAAACTCAATTCGCGGTTCGAGGTCGTTTCTCCATTGGCACATCTTATCAACGTGCAGATCGTGTCCCGTTTCTTATGGGATATGATTAATGCCCTGGGTTATCCCACACGCGCATAACGGCACAAATGTTTCGGGAAGTGGCGAGGCCTGCAATGCAATAAAAGGGAGGTTCTCGGTATTACGACACCCTATAAAAGGGAGAAAACCCCCAAGGCCTATTCACGCTCCAAATTTGCACCCTTTGCCTCCTCAACCTTCCCAAGCTTCGAGAGCCCAGATCCAGTTCTTCCTCAAACTTCCCTCCGGGTTCGGCCAATGCTAGTTTAGGCTCCATGGGCAAGTGGGAGGCCTCCTCCGTCACTGATAATGACATTTGGAAGCTAAAGCGCACCGGCTACCTCCCCGCCAACATCACCCACCGTGCTCGAGAGGCGAATCAGCTGATTCCCACATCGAAGCCGGGCGAGAGGGTGGTGTTCGTCCCTCATTTCATCCGAGGACTGGGCTTTCTACTCCACCTCTTCGTCAGGGGCCTCATGTTCTTTTACGGCTTAGATTTCCATGCCCTCCCCCCGAACTCCTTCATGCACATCACGGCATACATCATCGTTTGCAAAGCCTTCCTGTGGGTATAGCCACACTTCGGCCTGTGGATCAAAGTGTTCAACGTCAAGCGGAAGACAGTTGTGGGCGTGCATGCGGATTGTGGAGGGGCGATAATCAGCAAGCTCCCCTGTGTCGAGTGTCCGGACAACACCTTTATCGATACGGTCAAGATCTGGCAAAAGCAATGGTTCTACATCACCGAACCAAGGAGCGCCGACTGGGTGGCACCTGCCGAGTTCAGATCTGCACCCCCGCGAGGCTAGCCTCGTGGATCAAGAAAGGCCTGGACTGGGGGTCGACCGCAGAGGTAAAATTCCTGCAGAAGCGCATCTCCGCGATGATTGAGGCCAAAATCGAGCTAGTCAACGTGATCCAGGTCATGCTCCACCGCTTTCTCCTCCCCTGCAAGCACCAGGCCTCCCCAATGTGGGCTTCCAGCTCGAGGACATGGCCACCATGCGTTAATTCTTCCGCACTACCAATGAGAAATTGTGGAAAGTGCTACTCAAGCCCTAGAAGAGCTGGCCAGCCGAGGAGGAGGACATCGGTCTTGACAAAGAAACTCCTCCTACCAAGGTATGATAAAACTTTAATTCTCCGGCTCTGTTTTTTGACAAAGAGCTAAACCCCTTATCCCTTATCTTCACAGAAATGGTTGAGCAAGGCCATGCAAATTGATTGTCTGGCCCCACAACCCGAAGACCCTCGGCCGGATCTGTTGACGGAGATGCTCGTCGTGGCGCCGTATTCGGCGCTAGAAAAGAAGGAGAAGAAGCAGAAAGTGAAGAAGAAAGATGCCTGAGAGGGTCCTCGTCTAAGGTGTCTTTTGGACACTAAGTACAAGGAGACCCATGCCTCTTACACTCATTAGGAGGAGCACGATGACGAAGGGGAGTGTGACACCCCCCTCACAAGGAAAAGGGTGGCGTCAGCGGATGCCATGGAGGACCTACCGCCTCCTACCCCGAAGAGAACATGACGGACAAAGGCAATCCTGGCTGATGATAACTCGGACTCCGATAAGGAGTCTAAGGCTTTTGAGAAGGTTCCCCGAAGGAACCCAAGGGTTAAGCCCCCAGCCCAGAGGTATGAATCTGAAGACCCTCTGGGTCACTTATATAGAGCTTTCAATGCTAAATGGGTCAACGTATTTCAATTTGCAGCCCATCACGCGATCTCCCCACTGACCAAATCTTAGACGGGGAGTCTCTGCCCACCGACCTAGCGGAAAGTGGGACTGCATCAGATCCAATGCCTCCTGAGGTCTCGAAGAAGGCCGCGGAGGTGTTATCACGCCAGGCTCCTTCTGAGCCGAACGCCGACGGTTGGGGTGACAAAGTTATGGCTGAGGTCAATACCTCGGTCGCTGAAGACCAGAAGGAGGAACATCTCCTGGCAACTAAGGAGGGGGGGCGAAGCCCGGTCCAGTCCCCTCTGATGACATCTCCAGATCGCTCTGTTCCTCCGGAGGTGCCAGCCCAATCCCTCACAGGAGAGACGGTTGGCAGGTCACCACTGGTGCCGCCCATGACTCGGTGGCCGTCCATGATGGAGGAAGTTTTATCCATCTCCTCCATCACCAAAGATCACCTCACCCTTATGGGTGTGGTTTTGCGAGGCATTTAGTCCGTAGATAGTGGACAGAAAGAGGCCTTCAACGGTCTCTGGATGGGCTTCAAGGTGAGCCACGTAATACTCTTTTCTCTAGAAAAAGTTAATTTACCAAGTTTATGCCATCCTTATAAGTGTAGTAGCCCCCGAGCCCTGGGTGAGTTTGAAAAACCAACTCGGGGGTCAAATGTCCAAAAATAAGTAATGCTGCTCAAGGCACCCTTTGTCCCTCATTATTCAAAGAGCTCCAGAGAGTACTTAGCAGAGGGTCTGAATCCGACAGCTGAACAATTTTAATGCACATAAGTTGTTTTTGTAGGCCTCTTCATCGAAGGCGGCCGCCAACGAAGTGGAGCTTGCCGGGCTGAACCGAAAGCTCAAGAGCTCCATGAGGAGCTCGATCACCTGAACAAGTGGCTTGACGAGACGCAAGGTGAGTCTAAATTGTATGATTTGGGCTATTGCATACCCCCATTGTTTGAGATATCTGGACCATAATTCCCAAGTGTTATTTACTCATTGTTACCACAATGGCGGCCACGGAGGTCGAGAACCTCAGGGCCGAGTTGAAAAAGGTGAGGCAGGAGGCCGTGGATGAGAAGGTGATGGTCGAACAAGCAGCAACCGGACTATCGGCGTTAAAATTCGTGAGCGACAAGCATGAGGCCCGGGTGGCAGTGGTGTAGCTGGAGCTCAAGGATGCCAACACGAAGTGTGAGGCCCTTGAGCAAAAGAATGAATACCAGGCCACCGAACTATCCATGTCGAAATCCGAGCTCAAAGCGGAGCGAGTTGATAGGCGGTTCTTTAAAAAAGGACTCCGCCAAGTCAAGGCGATCGCGAATGGTAAGCCGTACTTACTGCAATGTGCCTTTGGTGGTAACAAGTTTGCATTGCTCACCTGGGTGTGTCATTCCTCACGCGCCTTTCCGGATGTCCCAAGGAGTATAGCGGACGCGAACAAATACTTTGCCTCTCGGGATGGGGATGTTGAGCATCTACTGTTTTGGATGCAATTTCAAGCCCTCGAGCATCCTCCCCTCCTGAGCAATCAGATTGAACAATTTATGGAGCTACACAGGATGGTGGAGCTGGCCATGAAGGACCTCTGCATCCGGCTATGGCCTGCAGAGCCATTGTCGAGCATTTACTTCGGCTTGGTGCAGAAACTGTGCGACGTTGCGCCTCGGATTGGTGCTCTAAAGTGTTATACGTGCATCGAGGGATCTTGGATGGCCTTTGCAAGGAACATGATGCACTGGCCGAGGCTCAAGCCGACCGAGATGGCCACCGCGCCTCCACCCCCTGGGAAGGAGCATAGGCGCCCCAAGCAAAACTTTTCCATCGTGATGGATGGTGCTCGGGTGATAGAAGCCCAATGCCCTAAGGATGTAATTTATGTATGAGCTTTTTGTCATGTGTCCGATGACTGTTCCGCTTTATAATGTGATTTCATGGTTTATCATGTCTTTAAGATTTGTATTATTTTGACTCCTATGTGACCGTTTTATCTGAAAGTTGCGGGTCGTCGGCTTCAGCCCTCATGTAGATATGACTCGAGGTGTTTCTACCTCCACATTCTGACCCTTAGCAGATGTATTAGTTCCCGAAGGAGGTAGTGCGAATGGAACAATGCAGTCGGACTATGATGCTTTAGTGCTTTCACTTAGCCATAGGAGCTTGACTGCGGGGGCTGCTGACTAGCCCCCAGTGTATTGTGATATTCGGATAGACCGAGGTTGAAACTGGGATCACATGGTTTGTAATCGTACAAACCCCTCGTATAACACAGAATAACCTCTATCCATTTTTAGTTTGACACTTATGCTCAAATTGCTGACCGGTTCTCGCTTATTATGACAGTTAGTTTTTGGCTTTCTCCACTGAGGTACTTGACCAAGCGAGCTGGAAGAACAATCGCAGTGGTTCTCCCTTTGCCCTTTTAGGCAAACGAGCAAAACATAAGAGGGAAAACATAGGAGACGGGTAACCCAACCATTGACCCAAGACATAATTCGGAACCGATTCATATAACACAACATCTATGATGCTGAACACACAAACAATAGTGCCAGGGTCATGCTTGGGGCAATTTTTATTGTCAAGCCCCTGGTCTATTAGCCGGTCAAATCGTAATATGTACCGAACAGCTTTGCTATCGGTGTCGGTGAGTAGAGAACAGAGTATGTGACATAAGATACAGCAAGGAGGCTGTAAAGGACGATCTTTATTTCTGATGAATTCTTATAACTCAAACTGCCGAAGCGACTGTTATAGGTATTTTGAAATGAAAAATAAAGTTTACAAAGGAGAAGTTTTACCCATGGTCTTCGATAGGTGGCTTGACGTCCTCAATGTGCCATGTCGCATGTCTGCTCCTTTGCTCCCGAGGGGGTGGCGTTCCTTTAAAGGTGATTGCTATCAGCGAACGGACCTTGGGAAGAATATCTTGAGAAGTCGCTGCAATGTGGATCAGCTTTATGGTTGGAAGGTCCTAGATGGTGATACGTATCCAACGTACCTATAATTTATGAAGTATTCATGCCATGTTTACAATAATTCTATATGATTTTGTATGATTTTATTATAACTAACACGGTCTGACACTGTTTTCAACAGAACTACCATGGTGTCGTTTTTTGTGCAAAAATAAAAGTTCTTGGAATGGGCTGAAAATTTAGTATAATTTTTGTGGACCAAAAGAGACCCCCGAAGCATTGGAGTTGGTCTAGAAGAGCCACTAGGAAGCGACAAGACTGCCAGGAGCGGCTAGGGGGTGGCTACGCCTAGCAGACTCATGACTCCCTCATGGCCCCCCTTTACGTGAGATTGACACCAAAAATTCCTATAAATCCAAAAACCACCAAAAATAAACCTATATTGGGAGTTCCTCCACCGCACACCTCTAGAGCCACGAAAAACCAATCTTGGCCCTCTCCGGCACCCTGCCGGAGGGGGTCACCATCACCGGAGGCCAACTTCATCGTCCCGGAGGGGCCATCAACACCATGGAAGCCAAGGACCATAGGGAGAACCTCTCCCCACATAGGGGGGAGGCCATGGTGGAGGAAGCACAAGGGGGAGAACCTCTCCCCCTCTCTCCCGATGGTGCTGGAGTTCCATCGAGGGAGCCATCACCGCGGTTATCTTCTTCATTAACATCACCATATTCATCACCATCCTCTTCTCCTTTTAGCGGTCCACTCTCCCGCACCCTGCTGTAATTACCTACTTGAACATGGTGCTTTATTCTACATATTATGATCCAATGATGTGTTGCCATCCTATAATGTTTTGAGTAGATTACTTTTGTCCTTTGGGTTGATTGATGATATGGATTGGTTTGAGTTGTATGTTTATTTTGGTGTTGTCCTATGGTGCCTCCATGCTGTGCACACGTGAAGGATTCCTACTGTAGGGTGTTGCAATACATTCATGATTCGCTTATAGTGGGTTGCTTGAGTGACAGAAGCATAAACCCGAGTAAGGGGGCTGTTGCGTATGGGATAAAGAGGACTTGATGCTTTAATGCTACGGTTGGATTTTACCTTAATGATGTTTAGTATTTGTGGATGCGTGCTAGAGTTCAAATTATTAGTGCATATGATCCAATTAGATAAAGTATGTTAGCTTATGCCTCCCCTCAAATAAAATTGCAATGATGACTTCCGATCTTGTTAATAATTGCCTAGTATAATTTCGCACACCAACCCACCATTATTCTACACTCGCTATTTGTAATATATTGTAATATTATGTTAACATCAACTATTTTTATATTTTAGTTCACCGATGTCATGCAAAGCTATCCTCTTCATACCCACAATGTAGTTTTATTTCTCTTTTCTAAATGGAAGCAAACGTTCGGTGTACGTACAGTCGTATCGGTGGCAGATAGGACTTGAGAGAATATTGATCTTACCATTAGTTCCTTGTGGGTTTGACACTCCATACTTATCACTTCCACCTTTGGAAATTGCTACGATGATTCCTTGCACTTGGGGATTATCAAGCTCTTTTCTGGCGCCGTTGCTGGGGAGCAATAGTGTGGGGTTGATACTCTCGTGTGTGCTTATTTGCTTTCTTCACTATATAGATTTGTTTTCACTCTTTTCTTTCTTTAGTTGTGGGTGGAAAAAAAATGAAAAATACAAAAAGAGTTACTTGCCTCTTATTCCTAAGAAGTTTTTCAAAAGAGAATCGATTGGAAGATTGTGCATTGGAGAAGTGAGGGTCGACCTTGAACACTTGTGTCCATGCTCATGGAAACAATGTAGAATTTTTCATGGAATCTTATGAAAAATAATTATACACTTTTATATATCCACTGTATTATAAAAATAATGTGCCAAGATTTGCTTTTAGGATGATTAGATTGCTTGTTTGGTGTGTGTAGTGCAAAAACAGAAACTTTGGCTGTAGTACGTGAATTTACATTTTTGACTGGAAATCAAAAATTTCGGAAATTTTTACATAGTACTTCTATGCAATTTTTTTAAGTTGTACTATATTTTCAGAATTATTTGAGTTACGGAAATATACAAAGTTTCCAGATTACTAGAGATTGTCCTGTTTTCGACAGATTCTGTTTTTTATGCATTGTTCTCTTATTTTGATGAATCTATGGCTTGTATCGGGGGATATGAACCATGGTGAATTTGTAATACAGTATATATAATGCTAATATGAATTTGGAATGAGTTCACAACAGTACTTAAAGTAGTAATTTGCTTTATTATGCTAACGGATCTCATGAGGGTTTTGTTAAGTTTTGTGGGAATGAAGTGTTCGAAGATCGAGGAGGTATAGATATAAGAAGAATACGGAGATACAAGAGCTCAAGCTTGGGCATTCCGAAGGCACCCCAAGTAAATATTTCAAGTATACTCAAGCACCTAAGCTTGGGGATGCCCCGGAAGGCATCCCATCTTTATTCTTCAACAATTATCGATATACCTCGGTTTTTGTTTTATTCACATGATATGTGGCTTTAATATTTGTCTTTTCCTTTATGCCCCCTTATATTATGAGTTAGTCCTTGATGTATTTGTAGAATGCTCTTTGCTCTTCACTAAAATCTTTTGAGTATGGCTTTGTAGAATTCTCTTTGTGCTTCACTGAAACCTTTTGAGTATGGCTTTATAGAATGCTTTGTGTGCTTCACTTATATATTTTGATCTTGGATATTGATTAACATATATTAATTGTAGAATTGTCTATTAACTTCACTTACATCTTTTAGATTATGAATAAAATGATCATCGGAATTTGGCTTGGAAGAGTATCATTGAAATATCATGCCTATCTAAAGAGGCATTAAAGAAAAGCGTTTGTTGGGAGACAACCCAACACTTTTACTTTATGTTTTTACGTTTTAAAATGATTAATATACTGTATTAATCATTTTTTGTGCATTTTATTTCAATAAAGTGCCAAGTAAAGCATTTGGGATAGTGTGGATACTTGCGTGTTTGATTCTGTGCAAAAACAGAAAGTTTTGCGTTCGGTATTTGAGTTCTCTGATTTTACTGTAGAGTTGAAAAATTATGAAATTTTTGCAAAACATTTGTATGCAAATTCTGTGGTATCTTCTAATGTTTCAGAATTTTTAGAGTCATGGAAGTATGGTGATCATTCAGATCTTTACAGATTGTTCTGTTTTTGACAGATTCTGTTTTGCATGCATGGTCTGCTTGTTTCAAGTGTTCCTGTAGCTTATATTTAGTACTATAAATTTTGGGAATTATGCAGTACAGTAGGTATCATGTGGTAATAATTATGAATCTTTTCATGTAGGTACCTAAGTGGATGATCTATCTTTATTACACTAACCCTTCTCACAAAGTTCTGTTAAGTTTTGTGTTATTGAAGTTTTCATGTTTTGGGTGAGACACCGATATGAGGAGAATTAGGATTGACAAGAACCTAAGAATGGGGATTCCCAAGGCACCCCGAAGGTAATATTCAAGGAAGACTCAAGCTTCTATGCTTGGGGATGCCCTGGAAGGCATCCCCTCTTTTATCTTCAACACTATTGGTATATCTTACTTTGAGCTATATTTTTATTCATCACATAATATGAGTTTTGCTTGGAGCATCATTTTATTTTGTTTTTCTATTTTATGTGTTATTTAAAATCTTTTTTTTCAATAAAAAGTTCCAAGAATTGGCATCAGGATGCTTGAATTGCACGTTTGATGTGTGCTGTGTAAAAACAGAAACTTCTGCTATAGTGTTTGAATTTTCATATTTTATTGGAACGCGGAAAGTTTCTTAAATGTTTACACAGTGATTTCACATAAATTCCTTAGCTTCTCCTAAAGTTTATTTTTTTTTAGTTACATAGGAAAATTGCTATAGACTATTCTATTTTGTTATCTACTTATCCTATAATTTTTTAGCTTATAATGGTAGATATAAATTATGGAAATGATATTAAACAGTACCTAATGTTTGGAAATTATTGTGCAACTTCTCTTGACAGTACATGAAGTGTTGATTTGTTCTTATGTGTACTAACCTATCTCACGAGTTCTTTTTGAGTTTTGTGTGGATGAAGTTTTTGAGAATAGTTGAAACCGGGATATGAGAGGATTGAAAAAGATACAAAAGCTCAAGCTTGGGGATTACCAAGGCACCCCAACCAAATATTTCAAGAACTCTCAAGTATCTAAGCTTGGGTATGCTACGCATCCCACCTCTCTTCATCAACAATTATCGGTTAGCCTATGTTGAGCCTAAATTTTTATTCGTTCACATGATGCATGCTATTCCTAGATCGCTATTTTTACTTTCTTTGCTTTTTCAATAAAATCATTGGATCTGAAATTTTGAATAAGATAGAGTCCTCACATGGCTATTTACTAATTGACTACACATTGATCTTCACTCATATCTTTTTGGAGTAGTTTGTCATTCACTCTCGTGATTCACTTATATCCTATGAGTAAATTGTTAAATGAATTGAATATAATAAATATGAAATTACAAATGCTTCATATACTTATCCCATGGGGAGTAATTACGTCACACATAATAAGCATAGGTGGTGAAATTTATTGAAAGTTAGGAAACACCGCATTGGTCACTTGAAAAAATCATGAAAGAATATTGAAGGAAGAGAGATTTCACATATGAATGTACTATCTTGGACATCTTCTATGATTGTGAATACCCATTAATTATTTTAAAAATTGAGAAAATTAGTTGAAGTTGGACAAGCAATACAATGTAATGAGTTATGCTTGGGTATATTTGTATAGAAGTTATATTGTTTTGGATCCTCCAACATGTGGTGCTTGCTTCCGCCGCATACTAGCCGAAACTTCCGCACCAAGTAGAAATACTACTTGTGCATCCATACACCCTTAAACCAATTTTGCCATGAGAGTCCATTATACCTACCTATGTATTGAATATGATCCTTCAACTAAGTTGTCATCAATGCAAAAAGCAATAGAAATTGCTCCTAAATATGTAAGATCTTTTATTGTAAGGGAAAATAAGCGTTGTATGAATTTGTGATGACAAAGAAATAAAAGTGACGGACTACATAATAAAGGTTGCTATCACAAAGGGCAATACAACGTGACGTTCCTTGGCATTAAGAGTTTGCACATCCAAAACCAAAAAGCGCATGGCAACCTCTGCTTCCCTCTGCGAAGGGCCTATCTTTTATTTTCTAGTACTTACCTTTATACAAGAGTCATCGTGATCTTCACCACTTCCTATATTTTGCCTTTTTCTCTTGGAAAGCGTCATGTGGTGGGTAAATTTCCAAGCATATATGCCCATCCAAATATATTTGATCATGAATTATTACTGTTGACAATTATCTATATGATATATTAGTTGGGAGGCAAAACTCTAAGCCCATATCTTCCTTTGTGTTCGATGGATGTCATTTGCTCTAAAAATATGCTTTGAGAGTTAGCAATCATGAAAGACTATAAGATAGTTGAGTATGTGGAATTTGCTAAATCAAAGCTCTTACATATACCCTTCCTGAAAATAGGATGAATTGCAATTGTTTTGTGACTGAAGGCATAGTTGTTAGTTTTCAAGAAACTTTATGGTCTATACTTTAACATGTGAATAGCCTGTTACTTCATCATGAGAAGTATTATGAGATGATCTACTTTTTATGATATATAATGATGCTAGAAAAAGTGATTGGAATTATCATTGATCAAACTTGTGCACTTGCTAGCATTCACACTTCATAAATTATTTCTTTTATCATTTACCTACTCGAGGACGAGCAGGAACTAAGCTTGGGATGTTGATACGTCTCCAAAGTATTTATAATTTATGAAGTATTCATGCCATGTTTACAATAATTCTATATGATTTTGGTATGATTTTATTAGAACTAACCCGTACTGATGCTGTTTTCAGCAGAACTACCATGGTGTCATTTTTTGTGCAAAAATAAAAGTTCTCCAAATGGGCTGAAAATATAGTTTGATTTTTGTGGACCAAAAGAGACCCCCGAAGTATTAGAGCTGGCCTAGAAGATCCTGCCAGGCGCGATCAGGGGGGTGGCGTGCCTAGCAGGCTTGTGACTCCCTCGTGGCCCCCCTTGACGTGAGATCGACGCCAAAAATTCCTATAAATCCAGAAACCACCAAAAAGAAACATAGATCGGGAGTTCTGCCGCCGCACACCTCCAGAGTCATGAAAAACCAATCTTGGCCCTCTCCGGCACCTTGCCGGAGGGGTTCACCATAATTGGAGGCCATCTTCATCGTCCCGTAGGGGCCATCAACACCATGGAGGCCAAGGACTAGAGTGAGAACCTCTCCTCACAGAGGGGGAGGCCATGGAGGAGGAAGAATAAGGGGGAGAACCTCTCCCCCTTTATCCTGGTGGTGCCCGAGTGCCATCGGGGAACCATCGCCGCGGTAATTGTCTTCATCAACATCACCTTCTTCATCACCATCCTCATCTCCTTTTAGCAGTCCACTCTCTCGCAACCCGTTGTAATCACCTACTTGAACATGGTGCTTTATCCTACATATTATGATCAAATGATGTGTTGCCATCCTATGATATTTTGAGTAGATTACTTTTGTCCTTTGGGTTGATTGATGATCTAGATTGGTTTGAGTTGTATGTTTATTTTGGTGTGTCCTATGGTGCCTTCCATGCCGCGCACACATGAAGGATTCCCGGTGTAGGGTGTTGCAATAAGTTCATGATTCGCTTATAGTGGGTTGTTTGAGTGACAGAAGCATAAACCAGAGTAAGGGGGTTGTTGCGTATGGGATTAAGAGGACTTGATGCTTTAATGCTATGGTTGGGTTTTACCTTAATGATCTTTAGTAGTTGTGGATGCTTGCTAGAGTTCTAATCATAAGTGCATATGATCCAAATATAGAAAGTATGTTAGCTTATGCCTCCCCCTCAAATAAAATGGCAATGAAGACTTTTGATCTTGTTAACAATTGCCTAGCGTAATTTTGCACAGCAACCCATCATTATTCCACACTCGCTATTTGTAATATATTTAATATTAGTATAACATCAACTATTTTTATACTTTAGTTCTCTGATATCATGCAAAGTTATCCTCTTCATACTACTACTTCTCGAGCATGCGTTGGTTTCCGTGAAGAGGAACGGTTGATGCAACAATGTAGACATGTATGTCCCGCAGTTGTTGAGAACCAAGGTATCAATCCACTAGGAGATACAAGCAAGTCCCCATTAGGTGTACCTACACAAGGAATCAAACTCTTGCACCCAATGGTATAAAGGGGTTGTTAATCCCTTTAAGGTTCCTTGCAAGGATGTGATCTGATAGAGATAGATTGCTAAAACAAAAAGTAAAACACTAGGTAAAAGTAATGCAGCAAAGTATTTTTGGTATTTTTGGTTTTAGATCTGAAAGTATAAGATGGAAAATAGACCAGGGGGCCATAGGTTTCACTAGAGGCTTCTCTCATGATAGCAAGTATTACGGTGGGTGAACAACTTACTGTCGAGCAATTGATAGAAAAGCGAATAATTATGAAGATATCCAAGGCAATTCTTTGCATATAGGCATCACATATGTGTCAACTAGACCGAAACGATTCTGCATCTGCTCCTATTACTAACCACAAAAGAGTATTACATCGGATAGATCTCCATGAAGATCATGAAGAACATGGTATTGAAGAGCAAAGAGGGAGAAGAAGCCATCTAGCTACTAGCTATGGACCCGAAGGTCTGTGGTGAAGTACTCACGCATCATCGTAGGGGCAATGTAGTTGATGTAGATGCCCTCCGAGATCGAATCCCCCTCTGGCAGATTACCAGAAAAGGCTCCAAGATTGGATCTGTCGGGAATGGTGGCTTCTGGCAACGGAAAAGTGTTTTCATGGCTTGTTCTCAGCATGATGGAATATTTGGGAATTTATAGGCCAAAGATAAAGGTTAGGGGAGATGACATTGGCCCACAAGCCTGCCCGACGTGCCCTACCCACCTCGGCGCGGCCCTAGGGCTTGTGGCCCCATGGTGGCTCCTCTACCTTGGTTGTCAAGTCTCATAGTTTCCTTTCGTTCCAAAAAAATTCCTTCTGATGGTTTTATTCCGTTTGGACTCCAATTAATTTTCCTTATCTGCAAATCTCAAAAACAAGGAAAAAAACAGAAACTGGCACTAGGCTCTACAGTAATAGGTTAGTCCCAAAAATAATATAAAATAGCATATTAATGCATATAAAACATCCAAAACAGATAATATAATAGCATGTAACAATCAAAAATTATAGATACGTTAGAGACGTATCAGCATCCCCAAGCTTAATTCCTGCTCGTCCTCGAGTAGGTAAATGATAAAAAACAGAAATTTTGATGTGGAATGCGACCTAACATATTTATCCATGTAATATTCTTTATTGTGGCATGAATATTCAGATTCGTAAGGTTCAAAACAATAGTCTAATATTGACATAAAAACACTAATACTTCGAGCACACCAACAAGGTAGTCGTGTCCTTTCGAAATAACACGGCCTTAGAAAGTTATCCCTAAAAAATCATATGGTCTGGCGATGCTCCATCTTCCCCACAAAAAGTATCTAAATCATGCACAACCCTGGTGAACAAGTCAAGCAATTGTTGCACACTTTTGGTGTTCTCAAACCTTTTCAACTCTCACGCAATACATGAGTGTGAGCCATGGATATAGCATTATAGGTGGAATAGAACATGGAGGAGGTGCAAGGAGAAAAAGGAGAAGATAGTCTCACATCAACTAGGCATATCAGCGGGCTATGGAGATGCCCATCAATAGATATCAATGAAAGTGAGTAGAGATTGCCATGCAACAAAATGCACTTAGATCTATAAGTGTATGAACGCTCAAAAAGAAAACTAAGTGGTCATGCATAATAAATATCCACTAGTTATATGAAAGTGACAAAATAGGAGACTCTCTATCATGAAGATCATGATGCTACTTTGAAACACAAGTGTTGAAAAAGGTAGTAGCAATTGTCCCTTCTCTCTTTCTCTCATTTTTTTTATTTTGGTGGGCATCTTTGGCCTCTCTTTTTTGTTTGGGCTTCCCTGGCCTCTTTTATTTTTTGTAAAGTTCGGATACTCATCCCAACTTGTGAGGGAGTCATTGCCTCCATCATCCTTTTCTCTCACAGGACAATGCTCTATTAATGAAAAATCATCACACTTTTATTTACATATAACTCAAAAAATAAAAATTACAACTTGATACCTATGACAAAATATGACTCTATATGCAATATGAAGTGATGATGCAAGTCATGAAAAACTACATGGTGGAAGTTGCATGCCAATATATCTCGGGCTATGAAAATGCCATAATAGGTGGGTATGGTGGCTGTTTTGAAGAATATATGGTGGCTGTTTTGAGGAAGGAGGGTCTGGTGTACCGACGAAAGTTGCGCGGTACTAGAGAGGCTAGTAAAGATGGAAGGGTGAGAGTGCGTATAATCCATGGACTCAACATTAGTCATAAAGAAGTCACATGCTTATCGCAGAAGTCTATTAGTTATCAAACAAAGAATTAGACTCATGCTCCTAGGGTATAGGTTGGTAGGAGTTAACAATCGCACGCTCCCGACCCTCACACAAAGGTCAACAATCATTGAACAAATCACGCTCCGACTTCGTTACATAACGGTTCACCATACGTGCACGCTATGGGAATCACAAGCTTTAACACATGTATATATTCCAATTCACAACTACTCACTAGCATGACTCTCATATTACCATCTCTATTATCTCAAAACTATATGCAAGGAATCAAACTTCTCATAGTTTTTAATGCAGTTAATATGAAAGTTTTTATTATATCCCTCTTGGATGCCCATTATATTAGGACTAAATTCATAACCTAAAAAAATTACCATGCTGTTTCGAGAAACCCTCAAAATAATATAAGTGAGGAACAAGAGTTCAACAATTTCTATAAAATATAACACCACCATGCTCTATAAAGATATAAGTGAAGCACTAGAGCAACATTGCCTAGCTCAAAGATATAAGTGAAGCACATAGAGTATTCTAATAAATTCATGATTCAGCATATATCTCTAAAAAGATGGGTGCAGCAAGGATGATTGTGGCAAACTAAAAATCAAAGATTCATATCATACAAGGCGCTCCAAGAAAAACACTTATCATGTGGTAAATAAAAATATAGCCTCAAGTAAATTTACCGATGGATTGAAGACGAAAGAGGGGATGCCTTCCGGGGCATCCCCAAGCTTAGACTTTTTGGTATCCTTGAATATGTCTTGGGGTGCCTTGGGAATCCCCAATATTAGGCTCTTTCCACTCTTTATTCCATAGTCCATCAAATCTTCACCCAAAACTTGAAAACGTCACAACACAAAACTCAGTAGAAAACTCATGAGATCAGTTAGTACAAGAAAAATAAATCAACACTTTAGGTACTGTTGTGAACTCATTCTTTATTTATATTTGTGTAATACATAATGTATTATAACATCTCCATCACTCATACCCCCCGATACAACCCATAGATACATCAAAATAAGCAAACAACACAAACAAAACAGAATCTGTCAAAAACAGAATAGTCTGTGGCAATCTGTAAACTTCGAATACTTCTGGAACTCTAAAAATTATTAAAAATTAGTAAAATAAGTTCAATTTGTATATCAATATTGTGTAACAATTTCAGATTCATTCGATGCTCTGAAACTTTTAGAAAATGTCTGGACTGAGCGCAAAAGTTTCAGTTTTTAGCAAGATCAAATCAACAACTACCATAGATCACCCCAAAGGTTTTACTTGGATCGAACACTACTTAAAACACAAAAAAACAATTACTACAGAAGTAATAATGTTCGAAACACACCAAAACATAAGCTAAAAGAATAAAGCAAACCAAAATTGGGTTACCTCCCAACAAGTGCTATTGTTTAACGCCCCTAGCTAGGCAAAATGCAATAGACAAGGTATTGTCATATTTGGTATGCAATCCATAAGTAGCTCTCATGATAGATTCATAAGGTAATTTATTTTCTTCCTAGGAAAGTGTTCCATGCCTTTCCTTAATGGAAATTGGAATCTAATGTTCCCTTCCTTCATATCAATAATTGCACCAATCATTCTAAGGAAAGGTCTACCAAGAATAATAGGACATGTAGGATTGCAATCTATATCAAGAACAATGAAATATATGGGCACATACTTCCTATTTGAAACAATAGGAACATTATGAATCACATGGACAGTATATTTAAGTCTAACACACCTCCTGCGCATAGGGATTTTGTGAGCAAACAAATTATGGGAACAAAAATCAACTACCATAGGAAGGCAAAACTAGCATAACTTCCAAACTTTGAACACATAGAGAGGAAACTTTATATTATTGCAATATGTAAAAGCATATGTTCCTCTCTCATAGTAATTTTTAGTAACATCATGAAGGAATCTCACAATATAACTATCACACAAATCATTCTTTTCATGATCAATTATAGTATACGTGTCATCACCAAAACTTGGGGAACAAAAAATATCATCTTCATCAAGCATAGCACCCCCAAGTTTGTGGTTTTGCATATCATTAGCATCACGGATATTCAGAGAATTCATACTAACAACATGGCAATCATGCTTTTCATTCAAGGAACTATCATTAATCTCCTTACAAATTTCTTCTTTGAACACTTCATCAAAAAATTTAGATTCATGATTTTCAAACAAATATTCATAGAGATAATCAAGTGCACACAACTCACTAGAAATTGGTTTATCATAATTTGATCTTTTGAAAACATTAGAAAGTGGATGAGGATCCATATCAATAGATTTTTAGCAAGCCAAGATGCAAGCAAATATAAGGCACATGACAACACAAGCAAACATAGCAACGAAAAGTCAAATAGAAGAAGGGCGAATAAAAAGGCAAGTCTTTTTGAAAATTGTTTAAGAAGTGGGAGAGAGGAAAATGAGAGGCAAATGGCAAATAATGTAAATGCAAGAGATGAGTTTGTGATGGGTATTGTGGGAAACCCTACTGATAAGTCGTGATCACCAAATGTACGTGCATAGTGATCCCAGAGATCAATGCTCACTGAACACACAAAAACTGAATAACAAGAGTATTACATCCATTACATATCGGTTTACTCAAATATGGCCTTTATGGACAGGTCTTTATATGATTGCAGCAGAAATCTTCAACGATAGCGTGAACCCATGCCATCTGCCTTAACCCTACAGGCATTCTGACTGGGAAGCGCCCTAGCTCACATGTCCGTCACCAAGGTAATCTTTATCATAACCTGATCTTTCATGCCTCGCCAAAAATAACCAGTGGCAAGCCAATGAGTACTTTGAATGTACTCGCAAGCAACCCATGTTTGGAACAAGGCAATAACATTGCATGATATAGCACTAATAGGTAAGTTTTGCAGAAAGCTAGTTTTGTGTGCAATGACATGATCAAGTAACGTAAGTAAGCATGCATCAACCATAGACAGGTGTTCATAAGAACACGTCACAGTCGTCATCATAAGTAGGGTGTTGGATGTCTCATGTTCAACCATCACACCAAGTCCTCAGACTCATCTCATGTACCGTCTGAACATCTCATGTTCAGTCATCATGCCAAGTCATCCGACTCGACTCAAATATTGTCCCTGTCACCACACACACACACCAAGTTTGCGAAAACATCTGGACATAGTCTAAGCAGCACCACCCAACTATCCTTGACCGTGGACATGGCTATTCGAATAGTTTTACACTCTGAAGAGGTTGCACACTTTACCCACAAGACTCGGGGAACTTCCGTGTCATCCACGACTCGCGGTATATAACATACCCGAGGTAAGCACCCGAACTATGCCTTCCCCTAGCGATACTAAACAAAGAGTCCACTCGATTGGTACCCAGACCTCACGATGTACATCACACAAGCCTCGCTCTAAATCGTACCATCCATGAGGGGACGAACAGTGTGCCCGGTGCATGTGAAGACAGTGCATGATCGTACATACCGGTATGCCCCCGTATTGAGAGTGACCACGCCACTCCCGCCACTGGTAATGCGGGCTCCTTGCTAGTACCCACCAAAGTAATCAACAAAGCCCCATCCCATAAGGGGTATCGTGGTTGTGCATGTAAGGATGGGACGGTCGACAAATCTTAAATATAATCCGTTTTCAAAAACACATCCTCAACTTTCTCCGGCACACCACTTCTTTGTCAAGTGGTCACCCATCTCCTCATCATCTTCCTCGGGCATTAGTGGCACTCGACGGGGTTTTCGAAAAGTATTTTAAAGAATCACTTCCTTTCCATCACTATGCATAAATCCCATCCCACTTGCGTAGCATCCTAACTACACCCACCCGCATAACCCTCATAAGGTGGTAGGGTCATGCACGATGCAAGTATCAACGGTAAGAGTATCGGAGGCATCCCACCAAAGGTCAAGCAATTGTTTCAAAATTTTGGTGTTCTCGAACCTTTTCAACTCTCACACAATACATGAGCGTGAGCCATGGATAAAGCATTATAGGTGGAATAGAATATGGAGGAGGTGCAAGGAGAAAAAGGAGAAGATAGTCTCACATCAACTAGGCATATCAACAGGCTATGGAGATGCCCATCAATAGATATCAATGTGAGTGAGTAGGGATTTCCATGCAACAAATGCACTTAGAGCTATAAGTGTATGAAAGCTCAAAAAGAAAACTAAGTGGTCGTGCATAATGAATATCCACTAGTTATATGAAAGTGACAAAATAGGAGACTCTCTATCATGAAGATCATGGTGCTACTTTGAAGCACAAGTGTGGAAAAAGGTAGTAGCAATTGTCCCTTCTCCCTTCTCTCATTTTTTTCTTTTTTTTTATTTTTTTGGTGGGCTTCTTTGGCCTCTTTTTTTATTTTTTTGTTTGGGCTTTGCTGGCCTCTTTTATTTTTTGTAAAGTCTGGATACTCATCCCAACTTATGAGGGAGTCATAGCCTTCATCATCCTTTTCTCTCACGAGACAATGCTCTATTAATGAAAAATCATCAGACTTTTATTTACTTATAACTCAAAAAAAGAAAAATTACAACTTGATACCTATGACAAAATATGACTCTATATGAAATATGAAGTGATGATGCACGTCATGAAAAACTACATGGTGGAAGTTGCATGGCAATATATCTCGGAATGGCTATGGAAATGCCATAATAGGTGGGTATGGTGGCTATTTTGAGGATATATGGTGGCTGTTTTCAGGAAGGAGGGTCTGGTGTACCGACGAAAGTTGTGCGGTACTACAGAGGCTAGCAAAGATGGAAGGGTGAGAGTGCATATAATCCATGGACTCAACATTAGTCATAAAGAACTCACATACTTATCGTAGAAGTATATTAGTTATCAAACAAAGAATTAGACTCATGCTCCTAGGGGATAGGTTGGTAGGAGTTAACCATCGCGCGGTCCCGACCCTCACACAAAGGTCGACAATCATTGAACAAATCAGGCTCCGACTTTGTTACATAACAGTTCACCATATGTGCATGCTACGGGAATCAAAAGCTTTAACACATGTATCTCTTGCAATTCACAACTGCTCACTAGAATGACTGTCGTATTACCATGTGGGGACCCAACTCATAAGTCGTGATCATCGAATGCACGTGTACAGTGATCCCAGTGATCAATGCTCACTGAACACATAGAAGCTGAATAACAGGAGTCTTACATCCACACTTAACGTCTTACACAAATAATGACCATGAAGGTCTTAGTCTTACACAGAGAGGGCCACACGTAGCAAACACTTAAACTAGAACAAGCAGCGGAAATCTTGGTCAAAAGCGTGAACCCATGCCATCTGCCTTAACCTACATGCATTTTGAGTGGGAAGTGTCCTAGTTCGCATGTTCGTCTCCAATGAACTCTTCAACATACTCCTATTCTTCCATGCCAGCCCAGTTAAATAACTAGTGGCAAGCCAATGAGTACTTTGAATGTACTCGCAAGCAACCCAAGTTGTGGAAGAAGGTAATAATGATGCATGGTATAGTACTAAGTAGGTAACTTTGCGGAAAGCTAATTTTGAATCCAAATGTCATGATCAAGTAACTCGTAACATGCATCAACAATAAGCAAGTATCCATATGGTCAAGATACCGATATCATCATCAGAATTGGTTGAACATCTCATGTTCACTCATCACGCTATGTCATCGGACTTAGTCCAATCCTCACGCAAAGTCATCAGACTGAGCTCATGTGACCTCTTATCACCATCATATCCATACTCACACCAAATTTGACGAAAACATCCGGACGTAGTCTAAGAATGACCTCCAACTGTCCATGACCGCAGACACGGTTATTCAAATAGTTTTACACTCTGCAGAGGTTGCACACTTTACCGACAAGACTCGGGGAACTTCCGTGTCATCCACGACTCACGGTATGTAACATACCTGAGGTAAGCACCCGAACAATGACTTTCCCCGGCGATACTAAACAAAGAGTCCACTCTATTGGTACCCAGCCCTCACGATGTACATCACACGAGCCTCGCTCTAATCGTACCATCCATGAGGGGACCAACGGTGTGCCCGGTGCTTGAGAAGACAACACATGATCGTACATACCGGTACGACCCCGTATCGAGAGTGACCACGCCACTCCCGCCAATAGTAATGCAGGCTTGTTGCCAGTACCCACATAGGGAAATCAACAAAGCCCTGTCCCACAAGGGGTATCGTGGTTGCGCATGTAATGTTGGGATGGTCAGCAGACCTTAGAACTCTCCGTTTTCGAAAACACATACTCACTTGTTCCGGCACACCACTTCTTTCTTAGGTGGTCACCTATCTTCTCATAATCTCCCTCAGGCATTAGTGGCACCCGACAGGGTTTTCGAAAAGTCTTTGAAATCATTTCTTTCCACCCATTACTATGCATAAATCGCGATCCCACTTACGTAGCATCTACTAGCATCCTATCTATACCCACCCGCATAACCCTCATAAGGTGGTAGGGTCATGCACGATGCAAGTGTCAAAGGAAAAGTATCGGAGGCGTCCCACCGAAAGGGGAACACCACATCACATGATCAAATATGATGAAAGTAAAGTGCTATATGACATGCAATAAAATGGTTTCTTATCATGGTCAAAGGGCTGCTTGCCTGGCTCAACAAAGTCTCCGGGGTCTTCGAAGTCTTCAGGTCCAACTTCTTCCTCAACCGTGGAATCTATCGTCACGAAATAAAGCGATAAAAATAAGCAATCACACAGAACAGAGCACACAAACTACTATCAAAAATGTTAACCTACTCTGATAAATACCCAATGTCATACTAAAAATATTCTCCTAGAGTTTTGTTGTGAAAACATTTTAGAAATTAAATAACAGAGGCAAAAAGGTGCCTAAATATAGGTTTTAAAATAAAACAGTACTAAAAATATTTCCAAACATTTTTTATAAATGGCATTATTAAATTCTATAGAATATCCTAAGATTTTTGGTGGAGGAAATATTATCATAGGATAAATATTTATTTCTGTGGGATTTTTGGAAGTTGGAGGAAAAATAAAAAAGGAAAAGGAAACGGGCACAATGCCTTGGCCGGAGGAGGCCAGCAACTAGGCCAGCCCAGACGCCAACCAGCCTAGGCAAGCCGGCACGCGCGCGCGTTCAAACCTGACGACTGGGCCCCGAAGGCCAGCGACAGGGAGAGGAGGGGGAGGGAGGTCAGGATGATAGGTGGGACCCGCCTGTCATCTCCAACCTCACGACAGGGTGGCCGGTGTGCTCACCGGCGATGATGTAGGGCACTACGATGGCAGGCGAAGGTGGGGATGAACTCAGCGTCGACCCGCCGTTCCCCTAGAGGTCGAAGGAGCACTCGGGGAGGACGGAGTCGCCGGCGATGACCTCTTGCGGCGGAGGGCGCTTCAGGAGGGGTCACCGGGGCGGTCCCGTGCTGCAAAAAGGACGGGAGGACGAGGGGAAAGCATCAGCGTGGCGAGGGAGGACCAACAGGAGAGGAATGAGGGTTGGAGGGGCTCTGTACCTAGAGATCGACAATGAGGTCGCCGCGGTGCTCCTCAGCCCGATTTCGAGTGCAGGAGCTACGGGAGGTCCTCGAAGCTCGTAGGGGGGCTACAGGGGGGAGGAGAGAGAGAGCAGAGGGGAGAGAGGGATCCGGGAGTCCTTTTTATAGCGGGGGCATGAGTCCACTGAGGAGCCATCCGCCGGGGAGGACGTGGTCGAGGCCAAAGGGACAGGGAGACTCGCGAGGCTGCTCTGGGGCGTTCTTGGGGCTGGTCTACACCGAGCGGAAGCAATGAGAGAGAGAGGAGGGTGTGCGTGCGAGATCGGGGGTTGGCCAAGCCGGGCGGCGCTCGGCACGTGCAGGAGGAGGGAGAAGGAGGAGGAGAGAGGAGGGGGCCGACCAGGCAGCATGTTGCGGACGTCGAGGTGGGCAAAGGGGACACATTAGGGCGGCCCAAGGTGGTCGGGGGCAGCCATTGGCCCATGGCTATAGTGCGGCTGCGCACTGTAGCGTACTCCAGAGCGCGAGCCTTGCATGCCAAGGCATGCCCTTGGCATTTCCTACGCGGCCGCATCTACCCAGTGTATCTAGGGGGGGCTAAACAATGTGGAATAGGCCACTGGATGCTCTGGTGATGCGTTAGGGTGGAAGGAAAAGGGGAGAGGGGTTAGAAATGGATGCTGCCAAGGTTGAAATTGAGTTTTTACCATATTACACTTGACCTCTTACCCTGAGACTTCTACTGGAGGTGAAAGGTAACTATTAGAGACTATGGTAAAAAGTTGGGGCAAAGGGTAAAAGAGAAGTGGGTGAAGATGGGGGTTTGACCAAATCACTAGAAGGTGTTTGGTGGTGATTTGGGCAAGAAATATTTACCATCTCACTGAGATATTTACCAAGGTCAAATGCTGGGTAGAAATGAGAGTATTCACCAAGTTTGAGCTCAAGAGGAAAACATTGACAATGGAAATTTGATAAACCCTAGAATTTAGCAGAATCATATTTCTGTAGATCCAATGATGCTAGGCTATTACCCTTGATGCACCACTTAGTGTATCATCACTATTTCGCCATTATAGCATGCGCGCAAAGTTTGAGGCCAAGGGGAGACACTTCACAATGTAAAGTTGCTCAAATTTGATTATGGACAAGAATGGTTTTGGGATGGTTTGATGGACCAAACCAACTTGGATTGAGATGAAACTTTGCAAGATCATCACCTATGATAGTGTTTACTTTCTAGAATTTTCCTAGAGTTTATTGAGAACATTTCTTATAGAAATGTTTTGATTTGAATAGAAAGGGTTTTGAGGGGTTTTGCCCATGATTTGAGCATGCCCTTGGGTTGAAACTCATATATATGGAAAATATATGTCCACCTAGTTTCTCTAAATTTTCTCAAATATTTTCAAAGCATTTAAATAATTATTCCATAGGAAAAAACATTTTTGGCCTGAAGAAAAAGCCTTTAAATAAATTATGAAAATAATCTTTCAAAATAATATTTGGTGGTTTTGGGAAAGTCATACATATAGTATGTTTGAAATAAAGCCTTGGGAAAGAAGGGTTCACCTGATTTGAGGACTCGCGGTGCAAACCTCATTTTAGGGGGTTTTGCAAACTTAATTTAAATAAAAAAAATAGTTAAAACAAAATTTGATAAAAATAGTTTTGGGCAGTATTCTCATGGCATGATCATTAGGCAAGAGGTTTGAAACAAGGAAGATGAATATGAAGTGGAATAGAATCTAGGAGTGCCATAACACAATCATCAAGCAAGCAAACAACATGGAAAACAAGCACAAGTACTTTGAAAAGTTTTAGTCGGCTCCAAATTTTATAAACCCAAACATGACAATGTGCTACAAACACAGGGTGTGATAGACCTTCCCCCCTTACAAGAATCTCGTCCTCAATATTCCTAGGCTAAGCGCTAAAAAGATACGGGAACTCCGATCTAAGATAATCTTCATGCTCTTAGGTTGCTTCTGCTTTAGTGTGGTTGCTCCACTGGACCTTGAAGTACTTGATGGTGCGGCTTCAGGTGCATCGCTTGGCTTCGTACAAAATGTGAACTGGACTCTCACAATAAGTGAGGTCTGGCTGAAGATCGATGGATTGATGGTCGATGTCCTTGTAGAGTTCGGGGCGGTTGGGAACTTGCAGACACTTCCGGAGTTGTGACACGTGAAAGACGTTGTGCACATCTGACAGCATGGAAGGTAACTCCAGTTGATAGGCAACTTCTCCTCGTCTTGCGGTGATCTTGAAGGGGCTAATGAATCTTGGTGCAAGCTTCCCTTTGACGTGGAAACGCTTGGTTCCTTTGAGAGGCGTGACATGGAGGTAGACATGGTCACCGACACAGAAGCTCACTTCTCGGCGGTGAGAGTCGGCGTGGCTCTTCTGTCTTGATTTGGCGGCCTCCAGACGTTCTCGGACGAGTTGAACTTGCTCTTCGGCTTCGTGAAGGATGTCCAGTCCAAAAGTTAATCCTTCTCCGGTCTTTGACCAGTTGAGGGGAGTATGACACTTGCGTCCATACAACACCTCAAATGGTGCCATCTGAAGACTTGACTAATAGCTGTTCTTGTAAGAGAACTCAGCGAATGGTAGGCAATCTTCCCACTTGGCTCCATATGCCAAAACACAAGCGCGGAGCATATCTTCGAGTATCTAATTTACTCGTTCCGTTGTCCGCCGGTCTGGGGTGAAAAGCAGTGCTAAAGGAGAGCTTGGTTCCCATAGCTTCTTGAAACATCTTCCAGAATCTTGAGGTGAACTAGGTGCCTCGATCTAACACAATCTCCTGTGGAACTCCGTGAAGGCTGGCTAACTTGTTACCGTCATAGGTGGTCTTGATGGGAATGAAATGGGCTACCTTAGTCAGGTGGTCGACAATGACCCAAATGGAATCATGTCCCTTGCTTGACCTTGGTAAACCAGTGATGAAATCCATCCCGACTTTATCCCACTTCCATTCACGCACTTTGAGAGGTTGCAATAGTTCAGCGGGTCGCTAATGCTCAGCTTTGACCCTCTGGCATATGTCACACTTAGCCACGAACGTGCCTATCTCCCATTTCATGCCATGCCACCAGAATCTTGCCTTGAGGTCTTGATACATCTTGGATCCTCCAGGATGGATGGAGTAGGGAGTGTCATGAGCTTCTTGCAAGATCAGGTTCTTGAGCTCCTCTTTGTTGGGTATGCATATGCGATTCCCGAACCATACAACTCCTTGTTCATCCACCGAGAATCCTGGGGCCTTGTCTGCCTTGATCTTCCTCTTGATGCCTTCAATGCTCTCGTGTCCCTTCTGGGCTTCCTTGATATCATCCATCAAGGTAGGCTTTGCTTCGAGGTTGGCGAGGAATCCTAGTGCAACTAGTTCCAAGCCGAAGCTCTCAAGTTCTTCATACAGGGCGGGTAGCCTTTCCTTACTCATAGCATTCAAGGAACAAGCCTTTCTGCTTAAGGCGTCTACTACCACATTGGCCTTTCCGGGGTGGTATTGAATAATGAGGTCGTAATCCTTGATCAATTCCAGCCATCTCCGTTGCCTCATGTTCAATTCCCTTTGAGTGAAGATATACTTCAAACTCTTGTGGTCTATGAATATCTCACATCACTTCCCCAGAAGGTAATTTCGCCATGTCTTCATGGCATGAACCACGGCTGCCAACTCGATATCATGAGTTGCGTAGTTCTCTTCCTGAGGACGTAGCTGTCTGGACAGATATGCTACGACTCTGCCTTCTTGCATCAGAACACCTCCAAGCCCGATTCTTGATGCATCACAATAAATCACAAACTCCTTGTGAATATCAGGGGTGGCCAAGAGAGGGGCTGTGGCCAATCTCTTCTTGAGCTCCTGGAAGCTTTCCTCGCACTTAGCTATCCACTCAAACTTCTTGTCCTTCTTTGAAAGCTGGGTCATGGGTCGGGCAATGCTTGAGAACCCTTCAACGAACTTGCGGTAATATCCCGCGAGTCCGAGGAAGCTCTTGACTTCCTTCACGGTGGTTGGGGTTTGCCATTCAGTCACGGCTTCAATCTTGGCAGGATCCACTGATAATCCTTTTGCAGTCAACACATGACCCAATAATCCAACTTCATGCAGCCAGAATTCACACTTGCTGAACTTGGCATAAAGCTGGTGTTCTCGACGCTTTGCTAGGACCAATGTCAAGTGCTCCTCATGTTCTTCTTCAGACTTGGAGAAGACGAGTATGTCATCAATGAAGATGACAACGAACTTGTCCAAGTACTCCATGAAGACCTTATTCATGAGATACATGAAGTAGGCAGGGGCATTAGTTAATCCGAATGACATGATTGTGTATTCATATAGGCCATACCGGGTTACGAATGCCGTCTTCGGAATGTCTTGGGGTCTGATCTTCAGCTGATAGTATCCATACCTGAGGTCGATCTTGGAGAACACCTTGGCTCCATTCAACTGATCAAACAGGTCTTCAGTCTTGGGTGATGGGTACTTGTTCTTTATCGTGACCTCATTGAGAGAACGGTAATCGACACAAAGTCTGATAGTTTAGTCCCTCTTTGATACAAATAGAATAGGCAATCCCCAAGGAGAGGCACTAGGGTGAATAAATCCTTTTCAGAATTGCTCTACCAGTTGCTTCTTCAACTCAACCAACTCTTTGGATCCCATCCTGTAGGCCAACTCAACTCAATGTCACGGTTAGGAGGCATTCTGGGCAGCTCATCAGGAAACACATCTGGGTACTCACATACCACTGGCACTTGATCCAACTCAACCCCCGATATGCAGTTAGCCTGAGGGGCTTGAGTGGAGGAAGGGTAGGGAACAAACTTGACTTCCACTCCTTTGCTATTGGTCATGGTGACAATCCTTTTGGCACAGTCCAGCATGCCTTGGTGCTTGGTTAACCAGTACATGCCTAGGATCACATCCAAGCCTTCTGACTTCAGGATGATAAGGTCGGCTAAGAAGTCTACCCCGTTGATGTTAATCTCAACTCCCTTACAACCTATCCAGGACTTCAAAACTAATCTCGGGGTTTGTATCAACATACGACTACCTAGGGGTGTAGGATTCATGCCACTCTCAAGTACAAACTTTTGGGTGACAAAAGAATGCGAAGCTCCACAATCAAACAATACTGTTGCTGGGGTTGAGTTGACGAGGAACGTACCTAGTATGACGTCCGGGTCTTCCTGGGCTTCCTTAGTGGTGACGTGATTCACACGACCCTTGCCATTTTTGGGCTGCTTGCGGGGAGCGAAGTTCCTTCGTGGTGCTCCACGGGCTTGACCTTGAGCTGGCGCATTGGGGCGCAATGCATCTGGCTTCTTGTTGGGACACAGCCTAGAGATGTGTCCTGGCTGACCACATCCAAAGCAAGCGACTTTTCGAGGGTTGTTGTTGAAGTTTCTACCACCGTTTTTGTTATTGGGGTTGTTGTTTTAGGTTGTCCTAGGATTGGCGTACTACTTAGGCTGGTAGCTCGCACGAGGTGCAGGAGATGTAGCCTGCTTTGGCTGATAGGTTGGCTTGGCTGGGGCTGGCTGCCAGGGGCGAGGCTTCTGGTTGCTTGAGATTCCCTTGCTGATCATCTTGCGCTTGCGAGTGTCGTCAATGGTATGACACTTGTCTTCCAGCATGAGGGCCTTGTTCACCAGGTGGAAGGTATGACAGTCACAGATGATGAGCTGATACTGCAGGACCTGTTGAAGTCCTTCCATGAAGCATTCCTTCTGGCAGCCTCTGTGCTGACGTCTTCAGGTGCATACCTTGACAGCAGGTTGAACTTCTGTAGGTACTCCTCGACAGAGCCACTTCCTTGATTCAACGCTCGGAATTCTCTCTTCTTGATAGCCATGATCCCAGAAGGAATATGGGTAGTGCAGAATCCTTCCTTGAAGTCATTCCACGTGGTCACACGCTCTCCTTGCATGACCTAGAATCCATCCCACCAAGCTCGGGCGGTACCTCCGAGGCACTGAGAGGCATAAAGTACCTTGTCACGATCCTCATTGCAGTTAACCAATGCAAGGAGGTCCTCGATGGTGTGGATCCAGTCATCAACATCCAATGGTTCAGCAGTCTCGGTGAAGGTTGGGGGCGAGTTCCTCATGAACTCAAACAGCATGGAGCGGCCATTGTCGTTCCTGCCTTGCTACTGGTTGTTCACGAGGGCCTGAGCCATCTACTGGATAGCAGCCTTGTTGGCTTGGCGCTCCTCCCGGGGAACTTTGAGGAACTGAGCTATGGTTATGTTCTTCGGTGGAGGTGGTGGTGGGGGAATGTCACCCTGTGGCTGCTCCTGGTGTCCTCCAGCGTGAGCAGCCCCACCAGCTCCCTGTTGCTGGCTTGAGTTGTCGGCTTCGGGGTTGGTGAAGGAGCTGTTGCGGGTAGCAGTCACCATCCTGTTTGGAGGAGCCAAGTCAAACAACTAGGATTGACAAGAGGATAAGCAATAACGGAAAAGCGCACCTAAGGGGTTCGGTCAAGTGCAAGTGTGTTGAAACAAAGGTCAAAAGACCAACACAATATATTAAGATAGACGATGGAGTCGCTTACATGTTTCCTAAGGCAAAAGCACGACTTGCATCGGAACAAAAACAACAAAACAAACAAGAAGCACACATGGTTTCATACAAAACATTACACAGACTCAACTTCGCGTGAGGGATACATGGCTGATCCTACCCTAGGGGTCATTGGACTCAGGTGGTGGAGTGTTCGGTCTCGTAGTCACGCTCCTCTAGGTCTTCCTCCTGTTCATCATCTGAACGGGCATCGTTCCCAGTCGAAGGGGTCGGGTAACGAGGAGGTCCCTCCCGATGACGCTTTGCAGGCGGGTCAGTGAAGAGTTCACGGTACTCCTTCGCACTCATGCGATGACTACGCGTAGGTGCATCACTAGCTGAGGGTACTCCTCCTCGATAAGCGATAGCTGGTCGTCCCTCGGGGGCTCCATCCTTCTTGATCTTGTCTGGCTTCGTCTTGGCTTGCCGAAGTAGTTCTCGGCTGTGGTGAAGTTCCTCGCGGAGCTTCACGAACTCCTTCATCAAGTTGTGAACTAGACTATCGGCAGAGAGGCTGAAATAGGTCTGGAACCTGAGTGGTGTGCCATCTTCCTTGGTCGGGATCAGCGTCCAACTCTCGCTAAAGTCATCCTTCCTGAAGGGAAGGTAGCGAGTAGCTGGCACATCAGTCATCTATGGAATGATTTCTCGAAGGTGTAGGAGTGCCTTGCGTGTAGCTATCTCGACGGCAAACATCATGGTCTCCATCCGTGGTCCTTCAAAGAACCAACTGGTCGGGGACTCGTTTGCCTTCACGACCACATCTACGTGGTACTCCTTTGTGACGGCATCGACCCAGTGCTCGTGGTAGAGGAAAATGGGTGGTTGGCGAAACTGGCACTTCTCCAGGCTATCCCCAAGGAGTAAGGGAAAGCCGGATGTCAGGAAGGCTTCGGGTATGACGGCCATCTACAAAGGTTTGTAAAGGAGGAGAGTCAGCAAAGTGTTGTGTGAAGCATAGGAGAGGTAAATAGTGCAGAATTCCTAAGTTCCAATGCTATGTGTAGTTTTGAAAACAACTTTTATCCTGTCTAACATCCATGCTAACTAAGGGCTTCCTACAGTCAGGATGGCTTTGATACCACCTCTATGGGGACCCCGACTCATAAGTCGTGCTCACCGAATGCACGTGTATAGTGATCCCAGAGATCAATGCTCAATGAACACATAGAAGCGGAATAACAAGAGTCTTACATCCACACTTAACATCTTACACAAATAATGACCACGAAGGTCTTAGTCTTACATAGATAGGGCCACACGGGCAAAAGACTTAAACTAGAACAAGCAGCGGAAATCTTGGTCGAAAGTGTGAACCCATGCCATCTGCCTTAACCTACAGACATTCTGACTGGGAAGCGTCCTAGTTTGCATGTTCGTCTCCAACGAACTCTTCAACATACTCCTGTTCTTCCATGCCTGGCCAATTAAATAACCAGTGGCAAGCCAATGAGTACTTTGAATGTACTTGCAAGCAACCCGAGTTGTGGAAGAAGGTAATAATGATGCATGGTATAGTACTAAGTAGGTAACTTTGCGGAAAGCTAATTTTGAATGCAAATGTCATGATCAAGTAACTCGTAACATGCATCAACAATAAGCTAGTATCCATATGGTCAAGATACCGATATCATCATAAGAATTGGTTGAACATCTCATGTTCACTCATCATGCTATGTCATCAGACTTAGTCCGATCCTCACGCTAAGTCATCGGACTTAGCTCATGTGACGTCTTGTCACCATCACATCCATACTCACACCAAATTTCACCAAAACATTCAGACGTAGTCTAAGAAGGACCTCCAACTGTCCATGACCGCGGACACGGCTATTCGAATAGTTTTACACTCTTTAGAGGTTGCAGACTTTACCCACAAGACTAGGGGAACTTCCGTGTCATGCATGACTCGCGATATGTAACATACCTGAGGTAAGCACCCGACCAATGCCTTTCCCCCGGCGATACTAAACAAAGAGTCCACTCGATTGGTACCTAGCCCTCACGATGTACATCACACGAGCCTCGCTCTAATCGTACAATCCATGAGGGGACCAACGGTGTGCCCGGTGCCTGTGAAGACAGCGCATGATCATACATACCGGTACGACCCCGTATCGAGAGTGACCACGCCACTCCCGCCACTAGTAATGCGGGCTCCTTGCCAGTACCCATCGAGGTAATCAACAAAGCCCCGTCCCATAAGGGGTATCATGGTTGGCATGTAATGTTGGGATGGTCAGCAGATCTTAGAACTCTCCGTTTTCGAAAACACATACTCACTTGTTCCGGCACACCACTTCTTTCTCAAGTGGTCACACATCTTCTCATCATCTCCCTCGGGCATTAGTGGCACCCGATGGGGGTTTCGAAAAGTCTTTGAAATCATTTCTTTCCTCCCATTACTATGCATAAATCCCGATCGCACTTGCGTAGCTTCTACTAGCATCCTATCTATACCCACCCGCATAACCCTCATAAGGTTGTAGGGTCATGCACGATGCAAGTGTCAAGGGAAAAGTATCGGAGGCGTCCCACCGAAAGGGGAACACCACATCACATGATCAAATATGATGATAGTAAAGTGCTATATGACATGCAATAAAATGGTTTCTTATCATGGTCAAAGGACTGCTTGCCTCGCTCAACAAAGTCTCCGGGGTCTTCAAAGTCTTTGGGTCCAACTTCTTCGTCAACCGCACAATCTATCGTCGCGAAATAAAGAGATAAAAATGAGCAATCACACAAAATAGAGCACACAAACTACTATCAAAAATGTTAACCTACTCTAATAAATACCCAATGTCATACTAAAAATATTCTCCTAGAGTTTTGTTGTGAAAAACATTTTAAAATTAAATAATAGAGGCCAAAAGGTGCCTAAATGTAGGTTTTAAAATAAAACAGTACTAAAAATATTTTCAAACATTTTTATAAATGGCACTATTAAATTCTATAGAATATCCTAAGATTTTTGGTGGAAGAAATATTGTCATAGGATAAATATTTAGTTTTGTGGGAGTTTTGGAAGTTGTAGGAAAAATAAAAAAGGAAAAGGAAACGGGCCTAGTGCCCTGGCCGGAGGAGGCCAGTAACTAGGCCGGCCCAGAGGCCAACCAGACCAGGAGAACCGGCACGCGCGTGCGGAATCGAACCTAACGGCTGGGCCCCAAAGCCAGCAACAGATGGAGGAGGGGGAGGGAGGTGAGGATGATAGGCGGGACCCGCCTGTCATCTCCAACCTCGCGACAGGGTGGCCGGCGTGCTCACCGGCGATGATGCAGGGCACGGGACCGGTAGGTGGAGGTGGGGATGAGCTCAGCGTCGACCCGTCGTTCCCTTGGAGGTCGAAGGAGCACTTGGGGTGGATGGAGTTGCCGGCGATGAGCTCTTGTGGCGAAGGGCGCTCCGGGAGGGGTCATCGGGGCCGTCTCATGCTGCAAAAAGGACGGGAGGAAGAGGGGAAAGCATCAGCGTGGCGAGGGAGGACCAACAGGACAGGAATGGGGGCTGGAGATCGACGATGAAGTCGCTGCAGCGGTCCTCGGCCTGATTCTGAGCACAGGAGCTACGGGAGGTCCTCAGAGCGCAGGGGGTTACAGGGGGAGGAGAGAGAGAGCAGTGGGGAGAGAGAGGTTCGGGGGGCATTTTTATAGCAGGGGCACGAGTCCACCGACGAGCCGTGCGCCAGGGAGGACGTGGCTGAGGCCAGAGGGAGAGGGAGACTCGCGGGGCTCCTTGAGGCCATTCCTAGGGCTGGTCTAGGCCTAGCGGAAGCAATGGGAGAGAGAGAGGAGGGCACATGTGCGAGATTGGGGGTTGGCTGAGCCGGGCGGCGCACGGCATGCGTAGGAGGAGGGAGGAAGAGGAGGAGAAAGGAGGGGGGCGACCAGGCGGCTTGTTGCGGACGCCGAGGGGGGCAGAGGTGGTTGGGGGCACGGTTGCGGCTATAGTGCGGGTGCGCACTCTAGCGCTCTCTAGAGCACGAGCCTTGCATGCCAAGGCATGCGCCTTGGCATTTCCTGCGTGGCCACCTATGCCCAGTAGATCTAGGGGGGCTAAACAATGTGGAATACGCCATTAGATGCTCTCGTGATGCCTTAGGATGGAAGGAAAAGGGGAGATGGGGTAGAAATGGATGGTACCAGGGTTAGAAACGGAGTTTTCACCATATTACACTTGAGCTCTGGCCCTAAGACTTCTACTGGAGGTGAAAGGTAACTATTAGAGACTGTGGTAAAAAGTTGGGGCCAAGGGTAAAAGAGAAGAGGGTGAAGATGGGTTTTTTACCAAATCACCAAAAGGTGTTTGGTGGTGATTTGGGCAAGAAATATTTACCAGCTCACTGTGATATTTACCAGGGTCAAATGCTGGGTAGAAAATGAGAGGATTCACCAAGTTTGAGCTCAACAGGAAAAAGTTGACAATGGAAATTTGATAAACCCTAGAATTTAGCAGAATCAGATTTCTATACATCCAATGATGCTAGGATTTCACCCTTGATGCACCACTTAATGTATCATCACTATTTGGCCATTAGAGCATGACCACAAAGTTTGAGGCCAAGGGGAGACACTTAACAATGTAAAGTTGCTTAAATTTGATTCTGGACAGGAATGGTTTTGGGATGGTTTGATGGACCAAACCAACTTGGATTGATATGAAACTTTGCAAGATCATCACTTATGATAGTGTTGACTTGCTGGAATTTTCCTAGAATTTATTGAGAATATTTCTTATACAAATACTTTGATTTGAACAGAAAGGGTTTTGAGGGGTTTTGCCCATGATTTGATCATGCACTTGGGTTAAAACTCATATATATGGAAAATATTTTTCCAGTGAGTTTCTCTAAATTTTCTCAAATATTTTCAAAGCATTTAAATAGTTTTTCCCAAGGAAAAACCATTTCTGTCCTTAAGAAAAAGCCTTTAAATAAATTATGAAAATAATCTTTAAAAATAATATTTGGTGGTTTTAGGAAGTCATACATATAGTAGGTTTGAAATAAAGCATTTGGGAAAGAAGGGTTCACCTGATTTGAGGACTTGCAGTGCGAACCTCATTTAAGGGGGTTTTGGAAACTTAATTTAAATAAATCATTTTTAGTTAAAACAAAATTTGATAAAAATGTTTTTGGGCACTATTCACATGGCATGATCATTAGGCAAGAGGTTTGGAAGAAGGAAGATGAATATGAAGTGGAATAGAATCTAGGAGTGCCATAACACAATCGTCAAGCAAGCAAACAACATGGCAAACAAGCAGAAATACTTTGAAAAAGTTTTAGTTGGCTCCAAATTTTATAAACCCAAACATGACAATGTGCTACAAACACAGAGTGTGACATACCATCTCTGTTATCTCAAAACTATATGCAAGGAATCAAACTTCTCATAGTTTTTAATGCACTTAATATGAAAGTTTTTATTATATCCCTCTTGGATGCCCATTATATTAGGACTAAATTCATAACCTATACAAATTACCATGCTGTTTTAATAAACTCTCAAAATATTATAAGTGAGGAACGAGAGTTCAACAAATTCTACAAAATATAACACCACCATTCTCTATAAAGATATAAGTGAAGCACTAGAGCAACATTGCCTAGCTCAAAAGATATAAGTGAAGCACATAGAGTATTCTAATAAATTCATGATTCAGTGTGTCTCTCTGAAAATATGTGTGTATAAAGGATGTTTGTGGAAAACTAAAAAGCAAAGACTCATATCATACAAGACGCTCCAAGCAAAACACATATCATGTGGTGAATAAAAATATAGCCTCAAGTAAATTTACTAATGGATTGAAGACAAAAGAGAGGAAGCCTTCCACGGCATCCCCAAGCTTAGGATTGTTGGTATACTTTAATATGGCTTGGATTTCCTTGGGAATCCCCAAGCTTAGTCTCTTGCCACTCTTTATTCCATAGTCCATCAAATCTTCACCCAAAACTTGAAGACTTCACAAGACAAAACTCAACAGAAAACTCATGAGATCCATTAGTATAAGAAAAATGGATCAACACTTGAGGTACTATTGTGAACTCACTATTTATTTATATTTGTATAATACCTACTGTATTCTAACTTCTCCATGCCTCATACCCCCCGATACGACCCATAGATACATCAAAATAAGCAAACAACACGAAGAAAACATAATCTATCAAAAACAGAATAGTTTGTAGAATTATGTAAACTTCGAATACTTATGGAACTCTAAAAATTATGAAACATTATGATAATAATTTAAATTTTTATATCAATCTTGTGTAAAAAATTCAGATCAATTCGACGCTCTGGAAAATTTAGAAAATCCCTGTACTGAGTGCAAAAGTTTCTATTTTTCAGCATGATCAAATCAACAACTACCATAGATCACCCAAAGGTTTTACTTGGCTCAAACACTACTTCAAACACAAAAACACAATTACTACAGAAGTAATAATGTGACAAACACACCAAAACATAAGCAAAAACCACAAAGCAAAATACAATTGGGTTGCCTCCCAACAAGCGATATTGTTTAACGCCCCTAGCTAGGCATAATGATTTCAATGATGCTCGCATAAAAAGTAGTAATTGAGATATGAAAAAAGCATCATGAATAGCGTGAAAAACACATTTAAGTCTAACCCACTTCCTATACATAGGGATTTTATGAGCAAACAATTTATGGGAGCAAGAATCAACTAGCATAGGAAGGCAAAACAAGCATAACTTCAAAACTTTAGACACATAGAGAGGAAACTTGATATTATTGCAATTCCTACAAGCATATGTTCCTCCCTCATAATAAAATTCGGTAGCATCATGAAGCAATTAAAAAATATAACTATCACATAAATCATTATTTCCATCATCAATTATAACATACGTGTCATCATCAAAACTTGGGGAACAAAGAATATCATATTCATCAAGCATAGCATCCCCAAGCATGTGGTTTTGCATATCATTAGCATCATGGATATTTAGAGAATTCATACTAACAACATGGAAATCATGCTTTTCATTCAAGTAACTATCATGAATCTCCTTACAAATTTCTTCTTTCAACACTTTATCAAAATTTTCGGATTCATGATTTTCAAACAAAACTTCATAGAGATAATCAAGTGCACTCAACTCACTAGCAATTGGTTCATCATAATTTGGTCTTTTGAAAAGATTAGCAAGTGGATGAGGATCCATATCAATAGATTTTTATCAAGCGAAGATGCAAGCAAATAGAAGGCACATGGCAACACAAGGAAACATAGCAACGAAAAGGCGAATGAAAGAAGGGCGAATAAAAAGGCAAATATTTTTGGTATTTTTTGAAAATCACTTTAGAATTGGGGGAGAGGAAAATGAGAGGCAAATGGCAAATATTGTAAATGCAAGGTATGAGTTTGTGATGGGTACTTGGTAGGCTTTATGTAAATGTCCCTAGAAACGGCGCCAGAAATCCTTCTTGCTACTTCTCGAGCATGCATTGGTTTCCGTGAAGAGGAATGGGTGATGTAGCAAAGTAGATAAGTATTTCCCTTAATTGTTGAGAACCAAGGTATCAATCCAGTAGGAGATACAAGCAAGTCCCCAATAGGTGTACCTACACAAAGAATCAAACTCTTGCACCCAACGCTATAAAGGGGTTGTCAATCCCTTTAAGGTTACATGCAAGGATGAGATCTGATAGAGATAGATTGCTTAAACGGAAAGTAAAACAATAGGTAAAAGTAATGCGGCAAAGTATTTTTGGTATTTTTGGTTTTAGATATGAAAGTATAAGATGGAAAATAGACCCGGGGGGCATAGGTTTCACTAGAGGCTTCTCTCATGATAGCAAGTATTACGATGGGTGAACAAATTACTGTCGAGCAATTGATAGAAAAGCAAATAATTATGAAGTTATCCAAGGCAATGATTATGCCTATAGGAATCACGTCCGTGTCAAGTAGACCGAAACGATTCTGCATCTACTACTATTACTCCACACATCGACCGACTCCTGCCTCCATCTAGAGTATTAAGTTCATGAAAAACAGAGTAACGCATTAGGTAAGATGACATCATGTAGAGGGATAAACTTAAGAAATATGATTAGAACCCCATCTTGTTATCCTTGATGGGAACAATACGATACATGCCTCGCTACCCCTGCTTTGTCATTGGGTGAGGACACCGCAAGATTGAACCCAAAACTAAGCACTTCTCCCATTGCAAGAATTTCCAATCTAGTTGGCCAAACCAAACCAATAACTCAAAGAGACTTGCAAAGATATGAAATCATGCATATAAGAATTCAAAAAAGACTCAAATAATATTCATGGATAATCTGAACATAAACCCACAATTCATCGGATCTCGACAAACACACCACAAAAGAGTATTACACCGGATAGATCTCCACAAAGATCGTGAAGAACATGGTCTTGAAGAGCAAAGAGAGAGAGAAGAAACCATCTAGCTACTAGCTATGGACTCGGAGGTTTGTCTTGAACTACTCACGCATCATCGGAGGGGCAATGGAGTTGATGTAGACGCCCTCCATGATCGAATCCCCCTCCTACAGATTACCGGAAAAAGCTCCAAGATTGGATCTCTCGGGAACGAAGGCTTTTGGCGGCGGAAAAGTGTTTTCGTGTCTCATTCTGATAATTATGGAATATTTGGTAATTTATAGGCCGAAGATTAGGGTTAGGGGAGCTGACATGGGCCCAAAAGCCTGCCCGGCACGCCCTACCCCCTGGGCGCGGCCCTAGGGCTTGTGGCCCCACGGTGGCTCCTCTGCCTTGGTTCTCAAGTCTCGTAGTTTCCTTTCGTTCCTGAAAAATTCCTTCCGAAGGTGTTATTCGGTTTGGACTCCGTTTAATATTCCTTATCTGCAAATCTCAAAAACAAGGAAAAACATAAATGGCACTAGGCTCTAGATTAATAGGTTAGTCCCAAAAATAATCTAAAATAGCATATTAATGCATATAAAACATCCAAAACAGATAATATAATAGCATGGAACAATCAAAAATTATAGATACGTTGGATACATATCACATACCCACAACGTAGTTTTATTTCTCGTTTCTAGATGGAAGCAAACATTCGGTGTATGTAGAGTCATATCGGAGGCAGATAGGACTCAAGGGAATATCGATCTGACCTTTAGCTCCTTGTGGGTTCGACACTCCATACTTATCACTTCCACCTTTGGAAATTTCTACAATGATTCCTTGCACTTGGGGATTATCAGATGGTACTTGCGGTTTGTCCGAAGACATGTTTTGGTAGTAGTTCAGTCCAGCCGAACACTTTCCCTTCGATAGTGGGTCCCCACAACTGCCCATAGTATTTTGAGCGCGAAGTTGTTCCTTCTTGGCACATATATTACGTGAACTAGGTTTGTGTTGTGGGGGGTGTAGCCCTATTTTTGTTGGGCGGAAGATGATTCCAGGAGTTTGGGGTGAAACCGAGCTTGTTTACTAACCTGACGTGCCTTTATGGCTGATTTGGGCATCGGCCTATCGTCACGTACTGGAATTCGGCTGCCAGGGCTGCTATGTATTCCTCAGTTTGGAGAGAGTGCTCTGTGTTGCCGTTGACAGTAATGATCCCCTTGGGCTCGGGCATCTTGATCTTCATGTATGCATAGTAGGGCACGACGTTAAAGCGAGTGAATGTTGTGTTTCCGGCTAGGGCATGATAACCGCTGCGAAAAGGGACAATGTAGAAGATCAAGTCTTTGCTGCAGAATTTGTTGGGCGAGCCAAACACAACTTCCAGATTCACGGTGCCCGAGCAGCGGGCTTTGATGCCCGGGATAACTCCTTTAAAGGTAGTGTTGCTAGGTTTGATCCTTGACGGATCTATACCCATCTTTTTCACCGTGCCTAAGTAAATTGGATTAAGGCTACTTCCTCCGTCCATTAGGACTCTAGTGAGGTGATACCCATTGATAATGGGGTCTAGGACAAGGGATATCGAACCTTCGTGACGGATACTGGTCGGATGGTCTCGTCGGTCGAAGGTGATTGGGTAATACGACCATGGGTTATACTAAGGGCCTACAGACTCTACGGCGTAGACCTCCCGAAGGGTGCGTTTCCTCTCATTTTTTGGTATGTGAGTTGCATATATCATGTTCACAGTTTTTACCTCTAGAGGGAACTGCTTTTGTCCTCCATTGCTTGGACCGCGGGGCTCGTCATTGTCCTTGCTGTGTGGGCCCTTGCCTTGCTCTTCGGCTTCGAGTTTGCCAGCTTGTTTGAATACCCAACAATTATGTTTGGTGTGGTTAGCGAGCTTGTCTTGGGTCCCGTGGATCTGGCAGGACCTATCCATGATTTTGTCCAGCGTGGTAGGTCTGTATCGATTTCCTTTAGAGCATTTCTTCCGCTATCCAGATTATGGGTTGCGGAAACCGGCATTAATGGACATGTCCTGAGCATCGCCGTTGTTGTGCTGGTGTTTGTTTTTGTTAATTCGTGGTTTCCCATTTCCATCCTAGACTTTGAAGGTGCCGGGGTCTTCGAGGTTACGGCCTCATCGAGCTAGCGAGTTATCCTCGCCCACACAAAAGTGGGTCATAAGTGAAGTAAGGGAAGAAATTGTCCTCGGCTTGACCTGGCCGAGCTAAAGAGCTAGCCACTCGTCCTGGATATTATGTCTGAAGGAGGCTATTGCTTTGACGTCCAGGCAGTCAATGATTTGGTTTTTCTTGGTCAGGAACCAATTCCAAAATTGCCAATGAGATTCACATGCTTCCTGGACAACATTGCTCAAGTCGGAGGAGTCTGATGGCTGGATATAAGTGCTCTGGAAGTTAGATCAGAAGGCATCCTCGAGCTCTTCCCAGCTCCCGATGGAATTCTGAGGGAGACTGTTTAACCAGTCTCGAGCTGGACCCTTAAGTTTTTGGGTAGATACTTGATGGTGTGGAGATAATCTCCTCATGCCATATGAATGTGGAGGAGGAAGTCCTCAATCCACACGGTTGGGTCCGTTCTCCCGTCATATTGCTTGATGTTAAGGGGTTTAAACCCTTCAGGGAACTTATGTTGCATCACCTCGTCTGTGAAGCACAGTGGGTTGGCAGTGCCTCTCACCCGGGCTATGTCATGCCTATGATCGGCGGTCGATTGAGCCTGGTATTGTTCCCGACCACTATTGTTGCGGTCGAGCCAAGAATGGTACCCGTTCTGTCTAGAGGGGATGTACCCTCCAGATCCATAGATGGATCTTGTGTGGCCTTCTCTATAATCTAGGTCCTGTTATAAGTCAAACCAATCCTCGGGCTCTCCTGGATCTTTTCCTCTCCTGCGGGGTACCGCAGATCTATAATTGACCTTGTCAATAGTCATATCCCATCCTTGAGGAGGGCGGTCTGGCTGGTCGTATGGAGTATGCCTGGGAAATGATGTTTCAAGGACCTCGTTATCAAACTGCAATAGCAGCCGCCGGCGTGGGTAGCTCTTGGGTTGGTCCGGTAGATTGGTACTGTACCCTTCTTCTACTGCTAGGGCCCTTGTCCATCTATCATTGAGGGTGTCTTGTTCGACTTTGAGCTGCTGTTGTTTTGCCTTCAGGCTTCAGGTGGTGGCTAAAAGTTGTCGCCTAAACCGTTCCTAATCCACAAGATTTTTGGGGACGGTGAAGTCTTCGGCTTCCAGGCATTCCTCCTCCTCGAAAGGGGGAAGGTAGTAGTCGTCCTCAAAATCATTAAGATCCTCAGTGTTGCTCCGATCTTCGGGCCTTTCCTGGTTGTCGGATCTCGGGCTCCGCAAAACCCAAGGAAGTTTGAACATATGGGGCATATGCAAAGAACCCCAATAGCCTCACTGCACCTAGCTCACAACTTGATGGTTTGGATGCCAAACTCACACGATGGTGAGGAAAAAGATTGCACGCGATGATTTACCCTAGTTCGGTCCGTTGCGAAGCATAAAACCCTACTCCTGCTTTGGTGGATTGCCTCACAAGGAGGTTTGTGGATGAACTAGTACAGTGGTGAGTTGCCTCGTGAGGGTGCTCTAGTGGTCTTGCCTCTCTTGCTTCTCTCTCTCTGTTCTCCTGTCCCTCTCTATGGTGCAGCCTAGCCTCTATTTATAGTGGCACGGGTCCTCTTCCCTGATCGCTATGGCAGGAAGGCATCCCGCAATGGCCAAATTCGGAGGGGGACAGAAGTACATCTTTACCCTGTCAAAAGGTGATCTTCGCCTACAAAGTAGTTGTTGATGATGCAAAGGTGGGCTCGGCGATGACATCCGTCCTGCAGGGATCATGGTCGTGGTCTTGTTGCACTAGAATGGAAACCTTTGGGGGCGCTTTCGGAACCCACATACGTCCTTTCCCCCTTTGCACCAAAGGTGAAACTGTACCGCCTCATGTGCTGGTGCCCTCCGGTCCCACCTTACGTAATCCATGGCCTCCCGAGGCCAAGCACTGCATAGAGATCTCCGCCGCTTCGGAGGGGGCCTACGGAGCCCTATCCCTCACAGGTCTTGGTGTTGTTCCCTTGCGAGCTCAGGCTCTTGCGAGGGCCTTGTCTTGGATGGGGTTGCGCCAACCATGCTTGGATGACGAGTCGGTCATGCCCTGGGCCGCAGGCAGACAGGTCTGGATACCCCCGTTCCCAGAACACCGACTCTAGTCCTCAAATGGCTGTTCGGGGACTTCAGGGTCGCCGTAGTCTTCCGAGGTGTCGTTTTCCCTGGTGCCTGCAATGACTTCCCTTCCCTTGTTTGCCTTAGATTGTTTGCACTATTTCCGGCACCTTGACGGCTCCTCATCAGGTTTATCACTATTCTTCTTAGGGGTGTGATCGCCCTTATCATCGGGGATGTCTACCATGTAGACGCCATAGGTGGAGGTGGTAGTCCATTGCCCAGTGTTGACAGGGGCGGGGGCGTCGTCTTCTTCATCCATGTGTTATGCCTCCTCAGAGGCGTAGTCCAGCATATTGGTTAAGTCTTCGATAGTGCCTACCAAGTGGGTGGTGGGTGGGTCAAAAAAATTCACCATGACCCGCCTTGAGACAGATCGGGTGGTGGATGGGTTGAGGTCGGGTCGTCTGTGATTTTTATTCATAGGATCCGATCCAGCGCTTCATTGATCATCGAGAGGTCGACCGGGTCGATCTACCTAGGACTTTTGGAGTTAACCTCCAACGTGTCCGTACAAAGAGTGTGTTCGGCAGGGGACGACCCCTGGCCCTCAGGTACTGTAACCCGATCCATAGTAAGAGCCAAATCATCGGCAGGGATAGACTCGACGGTGGAGCCAAGAAGGAGATCCAAAGTTAAGGCTTCGGAGACTTTGGGCTTATCAGATGAGATGAAGATCCCATCGAATGAAAGATCGCCCCGGGAGTCTATGGAGAACTCTAGGTTCCTGAATCTGATCTCTTGATCAGGGGCGAGACTCCTGATCCGACTGGTGTGGCCGATCGGGTCGGCGTGCAGCACGATACTATGGAATGCAAAAATCTGTCTGGGGCGAAGGAGTCCCCTTTACGGACTTCATCCCTAATGATTAGGCGAGCCATCAACTCCTCTTGCGATCACAGTGGAACTCTCAATTAAAGCACGAATGTCGGTGTCAAAACCGATGTATCTCAAGTAGGGGATTCCGGGCTTTGAGTTTAGGATCGATGGGTAACAAGGGACGAAGGAGACGATGTTTACCAAGGTTCAGTGTAACACCCCAAAAATTTAACCATGTTCTTATTAATTAAAATTTGGTTAGGAATTAATTTTTTATTTTCTCTCGAACTTCTGTGGATTTCAGAACCATTTCCTTTCTCTAAATTATGAATTTTTTCCCTTCAAGTGGAAGTTTTCCAAAACTATTTTTGGACTTGATTCACTACTCAAGAACAATTCATTTTTATTTGATATGACCAGTGAAAACCTTTTTATATTAATTTGCCAAACTCCATCTAATTTAAATGGCTTTTTCATTCTTTTAAGAGCCTCTTTTGCACTACAACCATATGATAACTTCATTTATAAATTCCACATAAATTTGTAGAGATCATGTGATGTCCGTGGATCACTTTTATGGAAAAAACCAACTTGGTCTTTTGGAAAATTTGAGCATATCATCCTATTTTCTATTCTGGTCCATTTTAGAGTTTTGAACTGCAACCCCTCTTGTTATTTCCCTAATGCCCATGGGAATTTTCCTTCCCATAGTAACCCCTATGAAACCCTTCAGTCCAGGAGTTGAGCTCCATTGGAATAATTTTAGACCTTGCTATAACACCCTTTTAGTGTTGACCAGAAACAAGTTTTGAAATACTTGCACTAGGAAGTTTCTGATTTGGCCAAACTAACCATGCCACCATCACCTACATCTAAAGATACCCCATTCTGGGGATTTTGGTCACCAGAGGGGTTCCCTAGGTGGCCCTGGCATTTTGTCAAACAACTGGTGGGCATGACCAAATTTGGCATGCTCTCAAGCTTGCATTGAGAATTGGCCCTACTGGCCTAACCAACATGTCTAGTAGTGTTATTGCACACCTCGCAAGCCCCTTGGCATGCTCTCGCATTTCGTCGAGCACTTCTCGTGCATGCTCTGGTCGCGCATAGAGCACGCATATTGCAGCCGAACGCCTGAGCTGCCACACCCCACCTACCTCCGTTCGTGGCCTTTCCTTGCCTGTAGGGACATGCTCCTGACCCCTCCTAGCCCGCAGAGTCACCCCAGCCACCACCTGCCTTCGTGCAGCGTCGCCATAGGGCCCACTTGGAAGCTAGACATCGGCTGTAGCCGCCCCCATGGCAGCACCGTCCAAGCTCTCCCCGCGTGCTAGCTGCCCTCCGGAACAGCTCGAGCTCATCCACGAGATCATTTGTTAGCACCAACCAGCACCACGTCGCCGGCAGCCACAATGACGGCCCGTCGGCATTCTTATCTGCGGCAACGCCATCCAAGTAGCCTCTGCTTGCCAGCTCGCCCAATGAACATCGCGAGGTCATCCTCGAGCTCGTCCGCTAGCGCCAGACGTCACCACGTCGTCTTGCAACCACCGAAACGATTGACCGACGTTCTTATCCCGCCCAGCACCAAACCGCCATTGTCGCGCTATAAAAGCACCCCTACCATGCCGAAGCTCATCAACAGCCTCATTCCAGTGTTAGGAAGCCTCCCATTGCCCCAATTTGAGAAGGCACCATCATATTCCCCACCTCCGACAAGTTCGGCTGCTTCCGCGCTCCGGTAAAATACTCCATAGCCAGAGCCCCTAGCCTTTTCCACTCCACCATCCGCCTTCCCTCGACCCCGTGAAGCCATCCCACCTTCCAATGTTGATTGGGAGCCATCGTAGGACCGAATCCCGAACCATTCCGAAGCCACGCCCGCCTCGAAGCTCTCCGCCAGCGATTCCGTCCACCCCTCTAGTCGTGGCGACCACATGTAGGACCACCTCAAAGTGGTGGGTCCATCCCCACCTACAGAAGAATCCCTAGGAGCTGCCTTGCGCCGGCGTTGGTTGTTGGAGCCCCGCTCCATTCGTCCACGGGAGCGAGGAGATGAGGGAGGACCAGTCAAACCTGACTAGTGGACCCGTAGGCCCACCATCAGTGACTCCCTGGCCCAACTAAGGCGCTTAAGTGAAAGCGTAAACCCCGAAGTACGTATCTCCCTCTCGCAAGCGTATTTCCCTCCGGACCTTTTTTCTTTTATGTTTTATTTTAAAAATCAAAATTTGACCAGATTTAGACTTGCTCTAACTTTTAAACCACAAATCCAATTGAAATTGATTCCTTTTCCGCCCTCTCTCAAATTTCATCTAGTTTATTTTCAAATTTATTTAAAAAAATTACAAACAACTTTTTTGTACTGTTTTTGAATTATGTGATAATTAGAATATTTTCAAACTAGGAATTTGGAGGGAAAAGCTTTCAAAAGTTTTGGAGTGCTCATCCCCTACCTACACATTTAAGGCAAGCATTCTGAACCCTGGTATAATATTTGTCGTGTGTTGTTTGATGTGACTACAACACCGAGTTGACTTGAAGTATGCATTATTTCACATGATGGTGTGATAATATTTACAAGTGCATGATGAGAATTCCTTGCTGTTGGACTTAAAATGATTATGACAGTATTCATCCTATTATGCCCTTCATGGCTACCGGAAGGAATCCGGAGAAGTCGTGGTCTCGGGTAGACACGAGCTTGGTGCTGACATCTTGTTGTGACGAGAATAAGTAGTGTGGCATGATGGGGTATGATGAGGTGTGGTTATGTCATGATGAGTGGACAATGTTTGTTGTGCTAATCATGCAGGGAACACATAAACCTCCTGATTCGACAATAGATCAAGTCTTGTTCCAGTAACCCCCATACTTGTTTCGTACTACCACTTGTCCCTATCGCAGGTAGGGTACGGTTCAGTAAGTTGTCAACCCCTTTCTCGGCACACACCATACAGAGAGGCCATAGTTGAAGATAGCACATGCATCAGGTAGGCAGGCCACTTGGTTCGGGGGCATGGGTGTTCGGGTGAGTCCGAGGGGGTAGCTCCCCTGTTTTGCGCACGATATAAATTTTGTGATCCCATTCTAATCAAGGTCGTGTAGCCTCCCCACTTAGAGTTTTTCTTAACGAGTGTCGTGGGTGATTCCAGGCACCGGTAAGTTAAGCTGGTGTGTGCGGGTCAGGTGTGTTTTCAATTCAAAGACCGTAGGTGGAATTAGTCCCAGTGGGCTAAAGGAATCGACTACTCAGGGTAAAGTGTACACCCTCTGCAGAGTTCATATCTATTCGAATAGCCGGGTCCGCAATTAAGGACTACAGGCTGGGATGGGTCAAGTGTCGGTCTTAGGAGGAAAACTTCTGAACCAGAATATTGATCATGAAGTGTGATGAATGATGATTGTGATTTTTATTATTGTGGACTAACCATTTATATTATATGGAATATTGAGTATCCTTGGGATGGTTCTACCTCCTGGATACTCATGTTATTATTTTCCATATAAGCCCTTTATGTGGCATCGCTCAGACGCCCAACTGTGGCATGTTTGTATTTATTTTTCCTTATAAGCCCTTTATGTGGGGTTGCTGAGATGCCTGACTGTGGCATGCTTGTTATCTATTTTCCTTATAAGACCTTTATGTGGCATTGCCGATACGCCCGACTAGGCACGCATGTTATTTATTTTCCTAATAAGCCCTTTATGTGGTGTTGCTCAGACGCCTGACTGAGGAATGCTTTATATTATTATCCTTTCGAGGCGTCGCTTCATACACCCAATTGGTTTATTTATATCCTCTGATTGCTTATTCATGCTTAATTTGAATTACCTGCTTGCGTGCATCATGACTTTTTTGGTGACTAGTTAAGTGATCGTGGATTATTTCAGTACATGAATACCACTCCTATGTTATACCTATTTTCATAATGTTTGTGAGTACATTCAAGGTACTCACTCGCTTGTCCCTGGCTATTGTCTTGGCTAGAATCTTGCTTGCAGGGGAGCGCAATGATGACAACCTTGGAATCTAGGCACCAAAGATCGCACCCACGCAAAGATAGGAGTTATCCAGGTCAGCTGTTCCTGTGGGAAATGGAGTCCCATACACGCTGATGAGCCCGAACCGCTTCCGCCACCAACACCTAGAAACCTTTTGTTCTACTCATAGACCATAATGGTCTTGTACTTTAGATTTTGAAAATTTTCTTGGAATTTCTGTATGAAGATTTTTCCTCATCAGCTAACAGTAATTCGGGGGATGGTGAGCAGAAGGACCATTTGCTGGGAAATTATTATCCTAGAAAACCGGTCCTGATATTAGGGCCCTCCTATGGAGGTAAAACCCTACGTCCTACTTGGTTGTATTGATGTGTATGAAGATTACGGAGTCGATCCACCTCGAGATCAAGTAGCCAAAACCCTAGATGAGTTTTCCTGCCCTCTACTACCTAAACCCCTTGGTTTATATAGACACCGGGGGAACCTAGGGTTTACACATGATAAGTCTCCAGCCGGAAGTAAAGACGTTGATCCCCTCATCTTGACTTGGAGTGCATGTCGCGTCTTTAGAGGTTTCCATCTAGAATACGGGGTCGTCGTATATCCCGGCCCTTCCTGCGATAATCAGAGAGCAGCCCACCAAGCTGGTCTATGAGAGATAGGTCAGCGGCCCGACGACCCCTTAGTCCAAGACTCCCTCAGGGCCCACAAGCCCCTATGGTGCACCCCTAGGTAGTGGCATGGGCCCTGGGATTGTGGCCTCTAGATGGTTCCTCTTTGGTAGATCTTGGTCACCGTATTTTTTATATATTCCATAAAAAACACCCTTAAGTTTCATCCAATTCAGAGCACTTTTATTTCTGCACAAAAACAACACCATGGTAGTTGTGCTGAAAATAGCATCAGTCTGGGTTAGTTTCATTCAAATCATGCAAATAAAAGTTCAAAACAATAGAAGATGAGTTAGGACAAGTACATACGATGAAAATGTATAAGAGGGCGGCCAAAAATAGACTATAATGATGGCGATGATTGTGCCAGCTACCCACCCATCACGTACTCTTGCGACAACACATTCGACATGGGATGTCTGGGCAGATCGGACGACTGAGAGAGCCCTTGTGAGACATCCGCACGAGACATGTGTGGAACGGACAAGGCTCCTCTCACCCACGGAGCTACCAGAAGGTAGTCCAAATGCTCAGTTGCACATGTATTCCGCACGTGATCGGCCTAGAACGTTGTAAGGCAAGGAGGCCGACGGGCGGGTCAGGTCGGCCTGTCATGAGTGGGGCACCATGCAAGGCCTCGCTCCTGGGTGCGTTAGAAGCTTCCCCATGACAGTGACCTCAGGAGGACTGCGAGGCATGCTGGATAATTCACCCATTGGTTTGTCTCCATCATATCTACTTTTCCTAACATTTTGGTTCTTGTTTTGGACTCTAATTTGCATGATTTGAATGAAACTAACCCGGACTGACGCTGTTTTTAGAAGAACTACCATGGTGTTGTTTTTGTGCAGAAATATAACTTCTCTGAATGGAACGGAACTTTTTCGAGAATTATTTCAGAATATTTGAGCCAAAAGCTACCAGAGAGGGGGGCTAGGGTGGCCACCACCACCAGGGCGTGCCAGCCCCCCTGGCGCGGCCTCGTGGGTGGTTCTCACCTCGTGCCCCCCCATCCTAATTATAGCGCTATAAAATCCTATTTTCCCAGAAAAATTCAAGGAAAAAGTTTCATCTCATTTCACGATACAGAACCACCGCCACCTCCTGTTCTTCATTGGGAGGCCAGATCTGGAGTCCGTTTAGGGCTCCGAAGATGGGAATCTTCGGTCTTCGACATCATCAACCCTCCTTCATCACCAATTCCATGATGCTCCCCACCGGGAGTGGGTAGTTCCTTTGTAGGCTTGCTGGTCAGTGAGGAGTCGGATGAGATTCATCATGTAATCGAGTTAGTTTTGTTAGGGCTTGATCCCCAGTATTCACTATGTTCTAAGATTGATGTCGCTATGACTGTGCCATGCTTTATGTTTGTCACTAGGGCCCGAGTGTCATGATTTTAGATCTGAACCTTTTATGTTATCATCATTATATCTATGTTCTTGATATCATCTTGCCTAGTCATATGCACCTATAACGTATTATGATCCTTCAACCCCATAGTGACAATATTTGCATACTTCATAGTGAAGACCGTAGTTTGAGGAGTTCACGTATTCACCATGTGTTAATGCTTTGTTCCAGTTCTCTATTAAAAGGAGACCTTAATATCCCTTAGTTTCCTTATGGACCCCACTGCCACCGGCAGGTAGGACAAAAGATGTCATGCAAGTTCTTTTCCATAAGCACGTATGACTATTTACGGAATACATGCCTACATTACATTGACGAACAGGAGCTAGTTCTGTGTCGCTCTAGGTTATGATTGTTATATGATAAATATCATCCAACGAATACACCGATCCAGTGCCTACAAGTTTTCCACTTATTGTTCTAGCTAAGTTACTACTGCTATTGTTACTATTGCACTTGCTACAAAATTACTACTGCTACTGTTACCACTAGTATTATTGTTACTACCACTATCTAACTATCATCTTAATGTGCCACTGATCACCTTGCTGCAAATATTTATATCTAGGTGTGGTTGAATTGAAAACTCCACTGCTAATACTCTCAAATATTCTTTGGCTCCTCTTGTGTCAAATCTATAAATTTGGGTTGAATACTCTACCCTCGAAAACTATTTCAATCCCCTATACTTGTGGGTTATCAAGACCTTTTTATCGCGCCATCGCCGTGGAGCATAGCTATATTTGTTGAGTCACTTGGTATTTATATCAAATGAACACTATGAAGAATCTGAAGGATACTAAAACCAAGATTTTCCCTCTACAACGAGGGGAGGTAAGGAATTGCCATCTAGCTCTGCACTTGATTCACCTTCTGTTATGAGTAAGTTTGCAACACCACCACCTCCTATTAATCTTGATATTGATGATGCTACTTCTGATATGAATGATGCTTGATGATAATGTGCCACTAGGTGAATTTCTTGATGAACAAATTGCTAGATCTAGAGAGAATGAAATCATTGAAACCGATGAAAATGTTGAAACTTATGAGATATTTGAAATTATACTTATTAAACACCTATTAGGCCTAGTTTTCCTAGATTTGACAGGCCTAAGATACTTGAAGGTTATGCTTTGGATGGAGAAATATCTAGAGAGATTCTTGCTTGTAAGGATAAAAATAATATCAAGAAACTACTATGCAAGTATAAAGAAAAGACTTTGAATACTAAAATGAAATGTGATCCTAAGTTTGCTACTTCCCATATCTTTGTTACCGATAAGGATTATGAATTCTCCGCCGACCCAGAGTTAAGTACTTTGGTTTAATCTAATCCTCTTCATGGCTATGAAACTGAAATTGTGGTAGCACATCTTACTAAGCTGAATGATATAGCCACCCTAGTTTCTCATGATGAGAAGATTCACTACTATTATATTCTCAAATTATTTCCGTTCTCATTAAAGGGTGATGCTAAGATACAGTACAATACTCTTACTCCTTGTTGTGTGTGTAGTCCCTAGTATATGATTTACTACTTCTCTGAAAAACATATTCCTTCTCATAAGAAACAAGCTGCCTTACAGGAAATATTTAACTTTGTGCAAATTGAAGAAGAGAGTCTCCCACAAGCTTGGGGAGGCTTCTCCAATTGCTTAATTTTTTTCTGATCATCCTCTTAAGAAAAATGAAATACTTGATATCTTGTATAATGGACTAACTGATGCTTCTAGGGACTTCCTAGATAGTTGGATTCTCCCTGGTTGTGTTTTCAAGTAACAAACTGTTAAACAAGCTAAGGAACTATTTAATAATATATTGAAAAATTATGATGATTGGACTCTCCCTAAACCACCACTTGAACCTACTCCGAAGAAGAGGGTATCTTATTTGTCAGTCCTGGAGATATGAAAGAGGCAAAGAAATGTATTTAGGAAAAAAGGTATTAAGGCTGAGGATGTTAAGAATTTACCACCTATTGATGAAATACATGGACTTAACGCACCACCACCTCCAGAACTGGTAGAGGTAAACTATTATTAAAGTATGATGAAGGTGATATCCATTACAATAAACATCCTATTCAATGCTTGTATGAGTTTGATAACTACATTAGGAAACAAGATCACTTCAATGTTAATTCCTGAAACAATTAAAATATAATTCTGATATGATTGCCCGCTTGAGTGACTTGTTATTTAGAATCAGTAACGATGTTAGAGGTGTAGGAAAACATGCCTCTATGGTTCAAACTTAGTTAGAACAAGTTGCTGAATCTCAAAGATAATTGCTTGATGAAATGAATAATAATATGAATGATCATGCTATTAGAGTAGTGACTAGAGTAGGTAAAATGACCCAAGAACCTCTTTACCCTGAAGGTCACCCTAAAAGAATTTAACAAAACTCTCAAGTAATTAATGTTGATACACCTAGCCTTTTAAGAACAAAAATAAAAATAAAAATGATAGGACTATGCATGCGTCTAGTCAACCTGAGATAGAAAAACATCCTGATGATACTAACGATGTCTGTATTTCTGATGCTGAAACTTGACATGGTAATGAAAACCCACCTAGTGATAATGATAATGATAATGATGTTCTTGAGGGTACTCAACCTAGTAATGATAAAGAACCACATAATGATGTAGAAATAGAACCTGTTGTTGATCTCGGTAACCCACAACCTAAGAAAACCAATATGATAAAGAAGACTTTGTGGCTAGAAAACATGGTAAAGAAAGAGATCCATCGGTTTAGAGATCCATGCCTTTTCCATGTAAACCATCTAAAAAAGGATGATGAAGAATTTGAACGCTTTGCTGAAACGATTAGGCAAGTATTTTTGTGTACCCGCTAAACTGATATCTTAAAGATGTCTCTTTATGCTAAATACATGAAAGACATCATCACTAATACAAGAATGATACCTGAAGTTGAAATCTCCACCATGCTTGCCAATTATTATTTTAAGGATGGAGTACCTAAAACACTTGGATATCCTGGAATACCAACTATACCTTGCTCCATTAAAAGAAATTATGTCAAAACTGCTTTATGTGATTTGGGAGCTGGTGTTAGTGTTATGCCTTCCTCTTTATATAAAAGACTTGATTTGAATAAACTCACGCCTACTGAAATATTATTGCAAATGGCTAACAAATCAACTGCCATACCTATCTTGAGATTCCCAAGTACGACAACATGTCGATTATCGTTGGTAGACCCTTTTTGAACATTGCATTGGCTATTATTGATTGCAATAAAAGAAAAATCAGTTTCCATATCAATGGTAATGAGCATACGATGCACTTTCGGAAGAAGCAATTGCAAGTGAATTGTATAAATGTTATTAAAAATTCTCCGACACTCACTATTTGAATCTTTCATCTACCTATACCAACTGCAAAAATGAAATATGATATAATTATAGTTGGGGATATGCATATCCCGATTGAGGTAACTTCATTTTTTTACGAAAGTTCTTCGGTTTCATGCTAATCGAACGTGGTTATTAATAAGACTTGATCAACCTTATTAATGGGTCATTTTTGAAAGGTATGAAGTTGATGAATTTAGTAAGACACAACTTTGTGTATCCACTTTTTGTTTTCTGTTTATCTCAGTTAAATAAAACAAATGCCATGTTTATCCTGTTTTATCATTTCTCCGTGAAATAGAAAATGACCCAAAAATAAAAGTTCTCAGAATGTCATGAAAATTTAAGATGAATTTTTTGTTCTGGATATTTCTGAATTTTTGGTACAAATAACACTAGAGGGGGTGCACCTGGTGCCCACAAGACACCAGGGCACGGAGCTACGCCTGGCGCGGCCTGGTGAGTGGTGGGCCCCACGTGGGTCCCATCACTTATTCCCTTGGCCCATGTCATCTCCTACCTGCAAAAAAATCACCATTGCTCTCTCTCTCTCTCTCTCTCTCTCTCTCTCTTGTGTTCTTGCTCACGAAACCGTGCATTTCGATCTCTTAGCTTGAAGCTTCATTTCCGAAACTGTTTTAGGAGATTGCTTCTTGGTATGTAACTCCCCCATTGCTCCAATTAGTTTTTGATTTAGTGTTTTATTTTCAGAATAATTAGCTAATCTTTGTCCTATTGTAGATGTGCTTGCATGTTGAATTCTTAGAGTTCTAAGTAGTTTGAATGCTTGATATGGTCTCTATGCATCCTTGTGTGTAGTTGCCATCAATCTTATGAAGTTTAGTTGACAAAAAATTTGTGGGCTAAATTTTTGCAGAAATTTATTTGTAGAAATAAGATGAATTTATTTAGGAAGTACTCCTCCAAGAAGAATGCTAGAAGAGTCATTGGGGAATCGTCTAACAGCGACCTCAACACCCCGAGGAAGGCGGAAGTGCGGCCGTACGAATGGCAGGATTTTCCCTTTATGGAGGAGGCCAGGTTCCATCAAGAATTTGCCCAATTCGTTGCAAATGTTGGGCTTACCAACTTCCTCGTAGATGACTGTAACCAATACCACATCCTTACAAATTCCTTTGTGAAAATTTTTCACTTTCTAAGTAAGAATGATCCTCCTGAGGTGCAATTCAATCTTTATGCTAAAACTTATAAAATATCACTGGCCAACTTTTGTGACATATGTCTAATTCCTTCTGACGAAGAATTAAGAGAGCCTAGACCAACAGAGTTTGAGGACTTTCTCCGCACTTTAATAGTGGGTGACGAAAGAGGCGTGTCAAAAGCCACTTCTACTAGTTTGCAGTTTGCTTCTGTGCACTACTTTGCTCTCTTTTTTCGAAGTGTTTAACTGCTAAGGAAAAGGTCGGTGCACTCAGTGCCCCTGACCTCGCTATATTAAAACGTGCATTAGACAACAATCATACTTTTAGCATAGGAGCTATTATTGCACGACACTTACACCTTAACAAGAGTAAGGGAATGATACATGGCGGCATTAATGCTACTCATTTAGCGATTCGTTTTGAAGTCTAGATACGCCCACATGATTATCTTTTTCCCAAGGTTTATCTAGATCACAGGTCATTGCTAGACCACCAATTTATTAGCTAATCTCTTTCATAATTTTCTCTACAACTTAGTATTCAGCATCGTAACCCGGGATGTTATCCCTTTACCTGTACCTTCCTCGTTTGATTCTGTTGCCAGAAACAGATACAGAATTATGCTAGATGACATTACCGCCTATCGGAACAACCTAGCAGCAGCTGAGGAGGAACCCCAGGAGTGGAACGCTCAGGTGCCACCTCCACCTAGTATCAACTCAGACTATTATCCAGGCTACGGATGGTGATTACCAAGCTAGGCCAAAAGCCTAAGCTTGGGGGAGTATGTATTTCCACCCCCATTATATTCATGTTCACACATTTCATTCCAGTTGTCGGTGTTCACACTTTTCCATTTTATTATCCATGCTAAATTTAGTTTCTTGATTTATTCTTGTGTGTTTGAAAAACGCTGAGAAAATTATAAAATACTTCTTGCTTCTTTTCGGTTTTTCTTTCCAGTTTAGTTAGTTGTAGTATTAAAAGGAAACCCAAAAATATTTCTCATTTCTTCTATTGCTTGTTGGGAGTTCTCCTGTGTAAATAGTTTTCTTGTTTTTGTTTTTCCTTCTTTTTACTTGCTTCTTCACGAAAAGCTAAAATCTCCAAAAATATTTCAGTGTCTTTCTCTGAAATTCTCTTTCTTTTATCGAGTCATACTAAGGAGAGGACCACGATGGAAATGTTGAGTGGCTCTCATATGCTTTACTGCTGATCTAACAAAGAGCCCATATCACTTTGTCCTCCTCTTGAATAAAATGTTTCCAAATTCCATCTTAGTCGACGACACTCTCGCACTATTATTATTTTCATATCATTCGATCGTGCAAGTGAAAGGCAATAATTGCGATATTTTATGAATTGACTATGGCAGAGAGAAGCAGTTATGAACTCAACTTGTTTTTGTTTTTGTAAATATGTTTAATCTAGTATCCATGATTCAGCATATTATGCTCAAACATGTTTGCAATGGCAATTAGAGATTGTAGTTGCTTAAGCCATGATCAAGTAGCTAGGAGTGGATAATGACTTATCTTGGATGTCATCATGCATCAAAATGGTTGTGATGTAGTAAGATGATATGTTATCCTCCTGTGAGTGTTTCAAGTGGCATGACTTGGCACATGTTCATGCATGTAGTTGAATCAAAACCAACATAGCCTTCATGATATTTATGTTCGTGGTGTCCACATCCTACTCATGATAGCATTCAATGTTTATTATTCGTAATGCATGTTTATGACCGTCTTTGCTCTCTAGCTGGCCGCTTCCCAATCTATTTGCTAGCCTTCACCTGTACTGAGAACATCAAAATCCTTAAACCAAAGTTATTCCATAAGAGTCCACAATATCTACCTATATGCGGTATTACCCTGTCGTTCCAAGTAAATTTGCAAGTGCCACCTCTAAAATTTCAAATGAACATCTGTTTTGCGTGCCTCGACTACTCATGGAGCTACAGGGGGTGGTCAGTATCTTCCATGTTAAGCTTGTTATTCTCATGATGAGTTTTTATTCAATTGTCCTTGCGTGAGAAGGGCGGTAATAGTGATTCCCAGTCCCGAAATCAAAATAAATGCAAATAATTAAACAAAACTCTGCCAGGAATGTTGTTGGTATGGATGGTACCCGTGGATTCGGCTCACCGTGGAGTGTGTTTGTTGGTGGAGGGGGAGTAAACCTTTACTTTTACTACTTGGGAACCACCACTAATTTGTTTAACATGGAAGATATTGATATCCCTGGGTCATAACATTGACAGGAAGGGTGTACCACTCGAAATTATATGTATCCCTTATTTAAGCCTTGAGCTCTGGTACCTCTGCAAATCCCTGCTTCCCTCTACGAAGGGACTATCTATTTACTTTAATGTTGAGTCATCACCTTCTCAAACATGCACCGGATCTGAGAGCACTATTGTCATCCTCATGCATTGTGTATAGTGAATGTTGTATGCGTCATGACTGGATCTTTTCTACCATGAATTACAATGTTTAGTCGCCGCTTGAACTTTGGAGGTGCTCTGCATTTATGTTTTGCTGTCTCAAAAAGGGCTAGGTAGATACCACTATTGTCATATTATATCATGATTGATTTGATAAATGTTGGCACTTGAGATATCTTATTATTGCTTGTGTCATTGATATGAGTTAATATAATACTTAAGAGTTATTGTTGACATGGTTAGTCATAATCTTTGCTGAATACCTGGGTGCTACTTAAACATATGTATGTAAACAAGAACAAAAGAGTTTGTAAAAGTTTTTGTTTCTCACTTTCAGTTTGTCAACTGAATTTATTGAGGACAAGCAAGGGTTTAAGCTTGGGGGAGTTGATACGTCTCCATCGTATCTACTTTTCCTAATGCTTTTGTTCTTGTTTGGGAATCTACTTTGCATGGTTTGAATGAAACTAACCCCGACTGACGTTGTTTTCAGCTGAACTACCATGGTGTTGTTTTTGTGCAGAAATAAAAGTTCTCAGAACAGAACAAAACTTTTTGGAGAATTATTTCAGATTATTTAAGCCAAAATCCACCAGAGAGGGGGGCCAGGGTGGCTACCACCCATCAGGGCGCATCGGCCCCTCCTGGCGCGGCCTGGTGGGTGGTGCTCACCTTGTGGCCCCCGACCCTAATTCCAGTGCGATCACCTCTTTTTCTACAAAAAAAATCAAGGCAAAAGTTTCATCACGTTTCACAATATGGAGGCTTCGCCACCTCCTGTTCTTCATTGGGAGGCTAGGTCTAGAGTCCGTTTGGGGCTCTAAGAGGGGAATCTTTGTTCTTTGTCATCATCAACCCTCCTTCATCACAAATTCCATGATGCTCCCCACCAGGAGTGAGTAATTCCTTCATAGGCTTGCTGGTCAGTAAGGAGTTCGATGAGATTCAACATGTAATCGATTTAGTTTTGTTAGGGTTTTATCCCTAGTATCCACTATGTTCTAAGATTGATGTCGCTATGACTTTGCCATGCTTAATGCTTGTCACTAGATAGGGCCCGAGTGTCATTATGTCATATCTGAACCGTTTATGTTATCATCAGTATATGTATGTTCTTGATCCAATCATTCCTAGTCATATGCACCTATTATGTTTTATGATCCATCAACCCCATAGTGACAATATTTGGGATACTTCACGATGATGACCATAGTTTGAGGAGGTCATGTATTCACCATGTGTTAATGCTTTGTTCTGGTTCTCTATTAAAAGGAGACCTTAATATCCCTTAGTTTCCTTAGGGACCCCTCTTACATGGGAGGGGAGGACAAAAGATGTCATGCAAGTTCTTTTCCATAAGCACATATGACTATTTACGGAATACATGCCTACATTACATTGGCGATCTAGAGCTAGTTCTGTGTCGCCCTAGGTTATGACTGTTATATGATGAATATCATCCGACGAATACATCGAGCCAGTTCCTACGAGTTTTCCACTTATTGTTCTTGCTAAGTTACTAGTCCTGCTTTTACTATTGCACTTGCTGCAAAACTACAACTGCTACTATCACCACTACTATTACTGTTACTACCTCTATCAAACTATCATACTACGGTGCTACTGATCATTGATACATCAATTTTGCATCATGTTTTCCTACTATTATTTATAATATTTTTATGCATAATAAGGCTTTGGGGAGTAATTCAAATGCCTTTTCTCTCATAAGTTGCATGGTTTACACAAAGAGGGAGAATACTGGTAGTTGGAATTCGGGACCTAAAAAGCATGTCAGAGATATCTATTCTGCACATCGCCAATGAAGCTGAAATTTAACAGAGAATTTTGTGGAATAAATGAAGAATATTGGACCCAAAAACTACCGGAGGGGGGCCACCAGGTGAGGAACACCCACCAGGGCGCGCCAGGCCTCCCAAGCGTGGCCTGGTGTGCGGTGCTCACCCTGGCCCACCTTCGGAGCCCATCTTTTGGTATAAGTTCCCAAAAAACCTAAAAAAATCAAGAGTACGACTTTAGGGACGAGGCACCACCATCTCGAGGAGGAACTTGGGCACGAGCACTTTTGCCCTCTGGCAGAGCGATTCTGCCAGGGGAATTTCCCTCTCGGAGGGGGAAATTGAAGCCATTGTCATCACCAACAACCCTCTCATCTTGGGGATGACTTTCTTCATCAACATGTTCAACATCACCATATACTCCCAAACCCTAGTTCATATCTTGTGTTCCATCTTTGTACCGGAACCTCAGATTGGTACCTATAGGTGACTAGTAGTGTTGATTACCTTGTGTAATTGATTACTATATGGTTTATTTGGTGGAAAATTATATGTTCAGGTCCATTATGCTATTCAATACACCTCTATTCTTGAGCATGTTTATTATTTGTGAGTAGTTACCTTTGTTCTTGAGGCCACGGGAGAAGTCATGTTGCAAGTAATCATGTGAATTTGATATGTGTTCGCTATTTTGATGATATGCATGTTGTGATTCCCTTAGTGGTGTCATGTGAACATCGACTACATGAAACTTCACCATCCTTGGGACTAAGGGAATTCATTATGGAGTAGTTATTAGATGGTGGGTTGCTAGTGACAGAAGCTTAAACCCTTAGTTTATGTGCTACTTCGTAAGGGGCTGATTTGGGCCTACATGTTTAATGCTATGGTTAGACTTTGTCTTAATGCTTTTCTCATATTTGCGGATACTTGCAAGGGGATTAATCATAAGTAGGTTGTTATTTCAATTAAGAAGAGCACCTTAGCACCGGTCCACCCACATATAAAATTATCAGAGTAGCGAACATCAATCAAACCAACATAAAGAAAGTGACTAGATGAAATTCAAGTGTACCCTCAAAAACACTTTGCTTATCATCAGAGATAGTTTTGGCCTGTCATTTTCCATAAAAGGGTTGGTCTACCATGATGCACATTACCTATTGTTTCCATTACTTGGTCGTTACAAATTACCTCTCTCTCAAACTATTTGCTACTTATAGTTTCAGTGCTTGCAGAAATTACCTTTATGAAAACCGCTTATCATTTCTTTCTGCTCCTTGTTGTGTTTGACACTCTTACTTATCAAAAGGACTATGGTTGACCCCCTATATTTGTAGGTCATCAACACTCTTTTCTGTGTCGTTTCCGGGGAGTGAAGCGCTCTTGGTAGGTGGAAATCGATAAGGAAAAACTTATACTACGTGCTGAAGTTTATTGTCACTTGTTACTATGGAAAGCAATCATTTGAGTGGTTTGTTCGGGGTATTTTGACCTCGACCGAAACCACAATTAGTTGCCGCTCAATCCACAACACCTACGAGAAATATTGGTTATGAAATTCCTTCAGGTATGTTAGAACAATTGCTAGCTAATCCTTATGCAGGAGATGGAACTGAACATCCTAATATGCACCTAATACATGTGGATGAAATTTGTGGATTATTTAAGCTTGCAGGTTTATGTGGAGATGAAGTTAAGAAGAAGGTTTTCCCTTTATCTTTGAAGGGATTAGAATTGACGTGGTATAGGCTATGTGATGATATTGGATCATGGAATTGGAATCGATTGAAATTGGAATTCCACCAAAAGTTTTATCCTATGCATCTAGTTCATCGTGATCAGAATTTTATATATCAATTTTGGCCTCGTAAAGTATAAATCATCACTCTAGCTTGGGGGAGGCTTAAGTCAATGTTATATTCATTCCCCAATCATGAAATCCCGAGAGAAGTTATTATTCAAAAAATTTATGCTCGGCTTTCTCATAATGATCAAACCATGCTTAATACTTCTTGTACTGGTTCTTTTATGGAGAAGACTATTGAATTCAAGTGGGATCTCTTGGAAAGAATTAAATGCAACTCTGAAGATTGGGAACTCGACGAAGGTAATGAGTCGGGTATTAAGCTTGAATTTGATTGTGTTAAATCTTTTGTGAAAACCAATGCTTTTCACAAGTTTAGCACTAAACATGGACTTGACTCTGAGATAGTAGCCTCTTTTTGTGAATCATTTACAGCTCATGTTGATCTCCCTTAGGAGAAGTGGTTTAAATATCACCCCCTATTAAAAAATAAATTAAAGAACCGGTCATAGCTAAAGGAGAAACTATCATCTACAATGTTGATCCAGTTGTGCCTAGTTCTTATATTGAAAAACCACCTTTCCCTGTTAGGGTAAAGGAACATGCTAAGGTATCAACGATGGTTCGCAAGAATAATATTAGAGAACCTAAGCCCTCTGAATAAATTAAAGTAGAACCAAGTGTTTCTATGGTTAAAGATATCGTGGTAGAAAATGTTGATGGGCATGTCATTTACTTTCGTGGTGAAGGTGCTAGAATTGCTCAACCCGATGAAAAAGATAAACATAGACCCTTGGTTGGCTTGCCTATTGTCTCAGTTAAAGTAGGAGATCATTGTTATCATGGTTTATGTGATTTAGGTGCTAGTGTGAGTGCTATTCCTTTTACTTTATACCAAGAAATTATGAACGAAATAGCACCTATTGAAATAGTAGATATTGATGTTACTATTAAACTTGCTAATAGAGACACCATCATACCACTTGGGATTGTTAGAGATGTTGAAGTCTGGTGCGGGAAAATAAAATATCATATTGATTTTCTAGTTCTTGGTTCCCCACTAGATGACTTTTGCATCGTTATCTTTGGTAGACCTTTCTTGAACACTGTTAATGCTAAGATAGATTGTCAAAAAGAAATTGTCAGTGTTAAGTTTGGTGTTGTGTCTCATGATTTTAATTTTTCCATGTTTAGTCGACAACCTCATGATAAAGAATTACCAAGTAAGGATGAAATAATTGGTCTTGCTTCTATTGCCGTTCCTCCTACCGATCCACTAGAAATTTTTGTCTAGACCATGAAAATGATATGCACTTGCGTGAAAGAAATGAAATAGATAAAAATTTCTTTGAATAACAACCTATACTAAAACAAAATTTGCCTATCGAAACTCTGGGAGGTCCTCCTCCATCTAAAGTTGATCATGTGTTTGAATTAAAACAATTGCCTAACACTCTGAAGTATGCCTATCTTGATGAGAAAAAGATATATCATGTTATTATTAGTGCTAACCTTTCAGAACATGAAGAAGAAAGATTATTGAAAATTCTGAGGAAGCACCAGGATGCTATTGGATATACTCTTGATGATCTTAAGGGCATTAGTCCCACTCTATGTCAGCACAAGATCAAGATGGAACCTGATGCTAAACCCGTCGTTGACCACCAACGACGATTGAATCCCAAGAAGAAAGAAGTGGTAAGAACTGGAATATTAAAGCTTCTGGAAGCAGGTATAATCTATCCCATAGATGATAGTAGATGGGTGAGTCTCGTTCATTGTGTCCCTAAAAAGGATCTATTATTGTTGTTCCTAATGATAAAAATGAACTTATCCCACAAAGAATTGTTACCGGTTATAGAATGGTAATTGATTTTAGAAATTTAAAATACGATAATAGAAAAGATCATTACCCTTTGCCTTTTATTGATCGAATGCTTGAAAGATTATCTAAGCACACACAATTTTGTTTCCTGGATGGATATTCTGGTTTCTCTCAAATACTTGTGTCACAATATAATCAAGAGAAAACCACATTTACATGTTCTTTTGGAACCTATGCTTATAGAAGTATGCATTTTGGTTTATGCAATGCACCTGCTACCTTCCAAAGATGTATGGCTGCTATATTCTATGATTTTTGTGAAAAGATTGTGGAGGTTTTCATGGATGATTTTTCCATTTACGAAACTTCCTTTGATGATTGCTTAAGCAACTTTAATCGAATTTTATAGAGATGTCAACAAACTAATCTTGTCTTGAATTGGGAGAAGTGCCACTTTATGGTTAATGAAGGTATTCTCTTGGGTCATAAAAGTTCCGAATGAGGTATTGAGGTGGATCACGTTAAAGTTGATGAAATTGAGAAAATGCCATGTTCTATAGACATCAAAGGTATTCAAAGTTATCTTCGTCACATTGGATTCTATAGGAGGTTTATTAAAGACTTCTCAAAAATTTCTAGGCCTCTTACTAATCTTTTACAAAAGGATATTCCCATTGTTTTTGGCGATGATTGTGTGGAAGCCTTTGAAACACTTAAGAAAGCCTTAACCACTACAACTATTATTCAACCACCTGATTTGTTGGTGTACTAAAGTTTGGGTCTTTAGTACCCCATACTTGTGCAAGGGCAGTTGTAGCCACACTAGCGGCAAGGCCTACCTGGGGATCGCTGGATGCAAGTGCAGGAATGTCAAGAAAACGTTCAAGTCATCAATGAGAAGACCAAAGACCAAAAGCTGGGACGCCGGCAAGAGCTTGCCAGGATGGCTTATAGAGCCCCTGCAACACGTGCACCCGGCAAGATCTCACCATCCTGCCAGCGCAAAGACCAGGTGTCATCCCTTCGGAATACGTGTCAAGGAATCTAGCGATGGTGCAGGTTAAGCGGTGCCGATGGGACGGGCTCCTGTCCTATCCCGTAGAAGGTCAGGGATGCCTGACGCAGCATTTAATGCGTTAGTCCTATGCCGTCAGTGTTAGGTATGATAACACGGTAGCAACTGTACACCTCATGTATGTACTGTACGCCACTGTTGGTGACCCCTTAGTCATATAAAAGGAGGCCCAAGTCATTACGAGAGGAGGACCTTCTGGCCGGACACATGCTAGCGACTGTGTACTATTCATCACATAGCGCTCCTGGATCAAGAGCTCAAACACTCATAATACACTAAAGCAGGAGTAGGGATTTATGCTTCTCAGTGGCACAAATCTGGATAAAATTCCCTCGCATTGGTCGTTGGATCTGCTCTTTGTGCACTCCTTCTCCCTGCCGAACCATAAAGTGATCCACGTGCTCCCATAGGTGTCGTACCCCAACATCTTTGGCACGCCACGTAGGGGAGAGGGTTGCATGAACCTGATCTAGCGATCAACATGCCAGTTTCTTCATTGTCTTCATCTCCATGGCACCCAAGAAGAAGGGTTTTACGGAGGTTGATCCATCCATGTCCGGTGTGCCTGTAGCTACCCGGACAGACGGCGGTGTGGATGTAGGCGGAGATCTTGAGCTTCCACGAGGCTCTGGTGATCAAGGCCAAGCGAGCGATGCTATTCGCAATGACGACGGCAACCCACACGCAGCTGGATCTCAGGATGGAGCTGTACTACCTATGTGCGGCATAGTGAACTCCAGGGATGGAAGGGCGCCTTCTAAGACACCCACACCAGCCCATACGCCATGGCATTCTTAGGCCGCACGCAATGAGCAGCGCCATGACGTTGGTGGTTCTAAGCGCCCCCATGGAAAGACTCCTGAGCATCACTCCCAAGATGCGCAGGACTAGTATGCATGCCAAAATGCTGGTGGAAGTGGCGCGCGGTCGCAGGACCATATGGAGCTCCTTCTAACAAGGTTAGGAGTCAGAGAACCTCATGTTCTTCGCACCTTGCGCTGCCGACTACATCAGTAGAAGCATTTGCGCGAGCAAAGCTACTCCTGAATTGTCCTCCTGCTGCAGAGAAGCTTGATGAGTGGAGGGCTACTATTCAGGGCCTCGTCAGCTTCGCTGATAGTGATGGGCCACAGCGGGCGGAGCCTTCGCAGCGGTAGTCCATTGAGTCAGCACACACCGATGGCGAAAAGGCTGGAGGTGGCACGACCATGGTGCACACTCCTCCATGGCGGCAATGGCGGTCACCGACTCGATAGATCGGTGCCTATGGTGACGATTCAACGGCGTCGTCTGATCCGCGAACTTGCCGCGATCAACATCAAGTTCTTCGAGAGCAAAGCAAAGAAGACGCTCAAACTACCATCGAGCGGAGGCGGGAAGCACACCAGCAGTTTGATAGGCATGCGGGACCTACCATAGACAATCCTGTGCCAGGGTATCCTGTCAACCTAGCTTACGAGGTGGGTTTGTCCAGCTTTAAGATGTGAGTTGCGGCGAGTCCAGTGGCCCAATTCTCGAATGTTCAAACTGGAGGTCCCGGAGAAATACGACGGCAAGACTCACCCGTTGGAGTTCTTGAGCATCTGCACCATTGTGGTGCAGGCTGTCGGGGCTCGAGACGACAAGATACTCGCCAACTACTTCCCGTTGGTACTCAAGCCCAATGTCAGGTCATGGTTGATGCATCTGTCAGAGAATTCCATTTCTTCCTGGGCAGATCTGTGTCATGAGTTTGTTGGCGCCTTTACCAGAGGTCACCAAGCTCCTCGTCAGGCAAGTGATTTGCATCCCCCTAGAAATAAGGAGAAACCTTGCGCAAATACATTCACAGATTCATCCGTATACATCACAACATCCCAAACGTTCATCCTGCTACTGTTATCAGCGCATTTCATCAAAACGTGCGCAACTGTAGGATGCGCGAAGAGCTAGCGATGAACAAAGCCACGGATGTTGCTGAGCTCTATACTCTGGCTGATAAATGTGCTCGAGTTGAAGAAGGGAGGAGACTCCCCGGCGAGGATGCTGGCACTAGAGTCGACTCTGAATACAAAGACACCACAACTCCAGCAAAGAAAGGCCTACGGCAGAACGGGAAGCATAAGGGCAAAGCCGTGCTTGCCGCCGAGGAATCCAGCAACCTCGACACCACCAAGAAGACTAAGGTTGACGGCCCCGGCAAGGAGGTTGCCAGGTGCGTCTCATGTCGGGCCTTGGCGGCTACCGATAAGCCGGGGGTCCGGCAAGAAAGGCGGTGGCCGAGGAGGTCGCTGTGGAAAAGCCAAGCAACAGAAGGAGACACCTGCTCGAGGCCGCTACACGGAAGAGGGGGATGACGATGGAAATGAGGAGGACGACGAGTCCAGCGAGCACGAATTTCATAAAGCTACAGATGTCATGTGCGTCAATGGAGGCGCCTCGTTGCATTCTTCTCACCGCCATCTTAAATGGTCGGCGCGCTAGATTAATGCGACAGAGCCAACTGTCGATGCCCGGAAACCATTGAGATGGTCTCACATGCCTATCATTTTTGACGCTGAGGATCACCCTGATCGCACAACTACGGTCGGGTGTCTACCATTGTTGGTTTCGCCAACAATTTGCAACCTCAAGGTCAAGAAAATGTTAGTTGATGGTGGGGCCGGTTTGAACTTGATCTCACCTGATGTGATCAAAAGGTTGCAAATTCCTGATGAAGATCTCGAGGAGATGGGCACGTTTTAGCGTATCAATCTAGGGAGGAGCCAACCGAAGGGCAATATCACACTACTGGTAACATTTGTAAGTGACTTGAACTTCAGGGCAGAGAAGATTGTTTTCGACGTCGCCAAGTTTCCATTGCCATATAATGGGATCCTTGGCCGTCCAGCGCTGGCCAAGTTCATGGTCGCCTCGTACTATGCTTATAATGTATTGAAGATGCCCGGGCCAATGAGCGTCATCACAATCAACTCTGACAAGAAGGATGCGCTTATCTGTGCTGAGCAACTTTACTAGGAGGCAGTTGCAGCACCTGCCGCCAAGGCACCTGCTCCTGCCACTGAAGCTCCCGAGGGGAAGAAGACTGGTAAGACCTCCGATACACACTCCGGCAAGCACACCTCTTCGGAGTGCTGCGCTCCTGTTGACGATGTGCCAGAGAGCTCCACCGGCAAGATCAAGAAATCCAAGGCAGCTCCATTGGAAACTAAGAAGGTGTGCGCCAAGGAGGATGGTACAGGGGAACTTTGACCATAAGTTCCACCCTAGATGACAAATAGGAAAGCACACTCATTACCTTCCTGCGGGTGAATGTCGATATGTTTGCATGGAAACCATCTGATATCCCCGGTGTTCCCAGGGATGTAATTGGGCACCATCTTGCTGTTTGTCCTCATGCGTGGCCCGTCAAGTAGAAATTTAGGAAGCAAGCCTTGGAGCGGGAAGAATTCATTGTCGAGGAAATCAAGAAGTTGGAAGTGATGGGTGGCCGCCCTTCCACCACGCGTGCCACCCTCCGCCTCCATGGCTGAAGCGGTGGCATGATCCCGATGGGAACCCCTCTCCGTTGGGGCGGAGGACGGTGGCCGCCCTTGCCCCCTAGCCATGGCTAAGGGCGAGCACAACTCAAGATCGGGAAGGTGTAGAGAGGCAAGCTCTAGAGGTTCGCACTCAAGGAGGAAGGAAGGATGAATGAGCATCACCCCTCGCTACTCCCCAATTTATAGGGGAAGGCACGGGGGATGGCTCTCCTCCTCTCCAAGAGTCACCGCCCATCTCCACCAATCCCATCGCCCACGATCACAGGCAAACAGGTAACCACCCCATTACTCCAATCCATGGCGCTGCGGTTTCTGCCACGATCAGGAGTTTAAGTCACGGGCGCCCATTTCCAACTCCTCGCTATGCATGCGGTGCACATGGCGGAAACGGCCTGGCATGGTAACTAAAATAATTACGACCGTAGACTCCTGCCACACGTGCCCGTGCACTATTTGGGCCTAGCCCGATGGCTCCTATTGGTGTACTAAAGTTTGGGTCTTTAGTACCCCATACTAGTGCATGGGCAGTTATAGCCACACTAGCGGCAAGGCCTGCCTAGGGACTGTTGGATGCAAGTGCAGGAATGTCAAGAAAACGTTCAATTCATCAATCAGAAGACCGAAGACCAAAATCTAGGACCCCGGCAAGATCTTGCCGGGATGGCTTATAGAGCCCCGACAAGACATGCAACCGGCAAGATTTCACCAGCCTGCCAGCATAGAGACCAGGTGTCATCCCTCCGGAATACGTGTCAAGGCATCTAGCGATGGTGGAGGTGAAGCGGTGCCGATGGGACGGGCTCCTGTCCTGTCCCGTAGAAGGTCAGGGACGCCTGATGGAGCATTTAATACGTTTGTCCTATGTCGTCAGTGTTAGGTATGATAACACTATAGCAACTATACACCTCGTGTATGTACTGTACGCCACTGTTGGACACCCCTTAGTCCTATAAAAGGAGGACCAAGGTGTTACGAGAGGAGGACCTTCTGGCTGGACACACGCGTAGCAGCTGTGTGTTGTTCATCACATAGCACTCCTGGATCAGAGCGCCAACACTCATAATACACTAAAGCAGGAGTAGGGTTTTATGCTTCTCAGTGGCCCGAACCTGGGTAAAATTCCCTCGCATTGCTCATTGGATCTTCTCTTTGTGCAGTCCTTCTCCCTGCCAAACAGTAAAGGGATCCACATGGTCCCATAGGTGCCGTACCCCGACATGATTGGAGCTTACATTTTGAAATTATGTGTGATGCTAGTGATTATGTTTTTAGTGTTGTTCTAGGACGAAGAGTTGATAAAAAATTAAATTTTATCCATTATGCTAGAAAAAATTTAGACAATGCTCAAAGAAACTATGCCACTGCTGAAAAAGAATTTTTAGTAGTTCTGTTTGCTTGTGATAAATTTAGATCTTACGTTGTTGATCCCAAAGTTATTGTTCACATTGATCATGCTACTATAAAATATCTTATGGAAAATAAAGATGCTAAACCTAGACTCATTAGGTGGGTTCTCTTGCTTCAAGAATTTCATTTAGATATTACTGATAGGAAAGGATTTGAGAACCCGTAGCTGATAACTTGTCTATGTTAGAAAATATTCTCGATGACCCACTACCTATTGATGATAGTTTTCCTGATGAACAATTAGGTGCAATAAATATCTCTCAAAACACTCCATGGTTTGATGATTATGCTAATTACATTGTTGCTAAACATATTCCACCTTGTTTTATGTAGCAACAAAAGAAAATTTTCTTCTATGATTTAACACACTACTTTTGGGGTGACCCACATCTTTATAAAGGAGTAGATGGTATTATTGGACATTGTGTACCTGAGCATGAACATGAACAAATCTTACAGAAATATCATTCCAAAGCTTATGGAGGACATCATGCGGGAGATAGAACTACTCATAAGGTATTACAATCCGGTTTTATTGGCCTACTCTCTTCAAGGATGCCCGTAAGTTTGTCTTGTCTTGTGATGAATGTCAAAGACTTGGTAATATGGGTAAGCATTAGGAAATGCCTATGAATTATTCACTTGTTGTTGAACCATTAGATGTTTGGGGTTTTGGTTATATGGGACCTTTTCCTTCCTCTAATGCGTATACTCATATTTTGGTTGTTGTTGATTATGCCACTAAGTGGGTAGAAGCTAGTCCAACTAGTAGTGTTGCTCATAACACTTCTATTAAAATGCTCAAAGAATTTATTTTCCCGAGGCTTGGAGTCCCTAGATATCTAGTGACTGATGGTTCACATTTGATCCATAGTGCTTTTCGTAAAATGCTTGCTAAATATGATATTAACCATAGAATGGCATCACTGTATCATCCTCAGTCTAGTGGTTTAGTTGAACTTGGCAATAGAGAAATAAAATTGATATTACAAAAGACTGTCAATAGGCCACGAAAGAATTGGCCTAAGAAATTAGACGATGCACTTTGGGCCTATAGAATAGCATATAAAAATCCTATGGGTATGTCTCCATACAAGATGGTATATGGGAAAGCTTGTCATTTGCCTCTAGAATTAGAACACAAAGTATTTTGGGAAATTAAAGAACTCAATTATGATTTTAAACTTGTCGGTGAAAAGAGGTTATTTGATATTAGCCCATTAGATGAATGGAGAACGCAGGCTTATGAAAATGTCAACTTATTAAAAGAAAAATTAAAATGATCGCATGACAAAAGAATCCAAAAGCGAGAATTCCAAGTGGGAGAATATGTTCTTTTGTACAATTCTCGTTTCAGATTTTTTGCAGGAAAACTTCTCTCCAAATGGGAAGGACCATAGGTTATCGAAGAAGTTTATCTCTTTTGAGATATCAAGATTAATAATGTCGAAGGTACTAACCCGAAGGTGGTCAATGGACAAAGAATTAAACACTATATCTCACGTACGCCTATTAATGTTGAATGCAATGTTATTCAAACTATGACACCGGAGGAACACATAAGAGAAACCTTTCGGAATACTCCAGAATCATAAAAACAAGAGGTACGTGATACGGTAAGTAAACGAACTCCGAAAAATCCGCAAAAGTATTTTTTATCAATTTTGGAATATTTAAGAATTTTAGGAAATAAGAAATAAACCGGAAGGCAACAGAGGAGAGCACGATACACCAGGGCGCGATTGCCATCCCTCACGCGCCCTGGTGGGTTGTGCCCACCTCGGGAGCCTTCCCGACTCCGTTTTCCTTCCGTTTGCTTGATTTCCAAGAATAAAAAATTATATATATACCCCCGATTGTTTTTACCACTACACCACGAGATTTTCCTTAGTTCTTGTTTCATGTTGTTTTCATCACAGATATGAAAATATGTTGTCTCAAGATTCGGAGGGAGAGAGCTATGTATTCAATTATGTTGTTGATCCAAAGATCTTTGGGGAAATTTACCCCTACTTGTAGACTTTGGAGGAAGAAGAGGAAATAGAAGACGCTCAATCGAATGATGGCTTAGATGAAGATCAAGCTCCACTACCTCAACTTGGAGATATGCACGTGGAGTTCAAGAAGTCAAGCCTTCCTAATGGTGGGAGTAAACCCAATACTCCTTTTATCCCTTCTCGTTTTTTGTAGGAGAAAGAGGCAACTCTATGCAAGAGGATATTGAAACTTGATCAAGAGAATGACAATTTAAGGGAATAAAGCTTCATCCTCAAGCATAAATTTGAGAAAAAGAATAATTTTTCATAACCACCACCTTCATCATCTTCACCACCAAAGGAGACATGAGTACACGGGTATGGGCACTCCCCTTGGCTTGAGCCAAGCTTGGGTGAGGTGCCCCAGTATCGTATCACCATCACTTTTTACCTTTGATTTTTTATTTCTATCCTTAGCTTTTGCGTGATTTAGTTGAATAAAAGTTTAGTATGATCTATTTTCGAGTGTTAGTTGTGTGATCTATCTATCTGTGTAATCGAGTGACAGTTATATAATAAAGTTTAGTTTGATATTTTGCCCCATTACTTTCTTGTTGCAATCATGATAAAAGAAAATAAATAAAAAATATTATATGCTAATCTTATAGTGAGTAATGACATCACAATAAAGAAAAGTATAGGCGGTAAAAGTTATTGGAGATTGGCAAACATAGCATTAGTCAATGATGCAAGTCATGAAAGAATTAATTAGGGAAGATAAGATTCACATGCAAATACACTATCATGGACATCTTTTATGATTGTGAGCCCCCATTAAATATTATAAGCCAAAATTGTTGAAGTTGGAGAAGGAAGACAATGTAATGATTTATGCTTGTTCATGTTCACATAGAAGTTATATTGTCATAGATCCTTCAACATGTGGTGCTTGCTCAATATCATTGCTAGCCAAAAATTCTACACTAAGTAGATATACTACTTGTGCATCCAAAAACCACAAACCCAAACTTATGTTTGAGAGTCCACCATATCTACCTATGGATTGAATAAGATCCTTCAAGTAAGTTGTCATCGGTGCGTCAAGGAAATAAAAATTGCTTATAAAAGTGTTGGTTCAATTAGTTTAAGAGAAAATGTCACGAACTTGTGATGGCAAAGCAATAAAAGAGACATACTGCATAATAAAGGTTGCTATCACAAGGGGCAATACAACGTGACATTGTTTTGTGCTAAGGGATTTGGCATACAAATTAAAAAGCGCATGACAACATCTGCTTACCTCTGCGAAGGGCCTATCTTTTACCTTTATGCATTTACTTTTATGTAAGAGTCAAAGTATTATTTTCTATTCCTTTTTAGTTTTCTCCTTTGGCAAGCATCATGTGGCGAGGAAAGATCTAGGCACATATATCCAGTTGTATATGAGTGAGCATGATTTATATTGTTGACATCACCCTTGAGGTTAATATTGTGGGAGGCGAAACTATAAGCCCATATCTCTCTATTTCTCCAGTTGAAACTTTTTGCTCATGGGTATGCTGTGAGCATTAAAAATCATAGAAGACTAAATTATGGCTGAGTATGTGGACTTGCCAAAAGGCTCCTACATGAGACCCTTGCTAAAAATATGATGAATTGTAGTTGCAAAGTTGACTCAGAACATAGTTTGTTGGTTTCCAATAAGGTTTATGCTTCATACCTCCACGTTGTGATGAATTGTTACTTGCTCATAAGAAGTTACATGATGTTGTTATTAAATAAAATTATATGAAAGAGTTATATGTTACAGCTTGTTGCCGTTATAATAATAATCATGATGCTACTATGTCCATATTTTGTTTTTGTCGACACCTCTCTCAAACCATGTGGACATGTTCTTCGATATCGGCTTTCACTTGAGGGCAAGCGACGTCTAAGCTTGGGGGGGGGGGGTTGATACGTCCATTTTGCATCATGTTTTCCTACTGTTATTTATATATATTTTTTGCATAATAATGCTTTGGGGATAATTCTAATGCCTCTTCTTTCATAATTTGCAAGGTTTACACAAAAGGGGGAATATCAACAGCTGGAATTCAGGACCTAAAAAACCATGTCAGAGATACCAATTCTACAAATACCCAATGAAGCTTAAATTTTATGGAGAATTTGTGTGGAATAAATGAATAATATTGTACCATAAAACTACCAAAGAGGCCCTACCAGGTGAGGAACAACCACGAGGGCGTGCTAGGACCCCGGGCGCGGCCTGGTGGGTGGTACTCACCCTGGCCCACCTCCCGAGCCCATCTTCTAGTATATATTACCAAAAAAACCTAAAAAATTTAGGAGGGGGACTTTTGGGACAAGGCACCGCCGTTTCAAGGCGGAACTTTGGCAGGAGCACTTTTGCCCTTCGGCGGAGCGATTCCGCTGGGGGAATTTCCCTCCCGACGGGGGAAATCGAAGCCATCGTCATCACCAACAACCCTCCTTGGGGAGGCCTTTCTTCATTAACATATTCCACATCATGATATCCTCTCAAACCCTAGTTCATCTCTTGTGTTCGATCTTTGTACCGGAACCTCAGATTGGTACATGTGGGTGACTAGTAGTTTTGATTACCTTGTGTAGTTGATTGCTATATGGTTTATTTGGTGGAAGATTATATGTTCAGATCCATTATGTTATTCAATACACCTATGATATTGAGCATTCATATTATTTGTGAGTAGTTATTATGCTATTCAATACACCTATTATGGGTTGCTAGAGTGATAGAATCTTAAACCCTAGTTTATGCGCTACTTTGTAAGGGGCTGATTTGGGCCCACATGTTTAATGTTATGGTTAGACTTTGTCTTATTACTTTTCTCGTAGTTGCGGATGCTTGCGAGGGGGATAATCATAATTAGATTGTTTGTTCAAGTAACAACATCACCTTAGCACTGGTCCACCCACATATCAAATTATCAAAGTAGCGAACATGAATCAAACCCACATGATGAATGTGACTAGATGAAATTCATGCGTACCATCAATAGCACTTTGCTTATCCTAAAAGATAGTTTTCGTATGTACTTTGCCACAAAAGGATTGGGATACCTTGATGCACCTTACCTATTGTTATCGTTACTTGCGCGTTACAAATTACCTTGCTATCAAACTACTTGCTACTTACAATTTCAGTGCTTGTAGAAATTACCTTGCTGAAAATCGCTTATCATTTCCTTGTGCTCCTCGTTGGGTTCGGCACTCTTACTTATAAAAAGGACTATGATTGGTCCCCAATACTTTTGGGTTATCAATCACCTTGATGAAGATATTTATCTCCAAGTGTGGTTGAATTGACAACTCAACTGCTAATACTATCAAATATTAATTGGCTCCCCTTGTGTCGAATCTATAAATTTGGGTTGAATACTCTACACATGAAAAATGTTGTGACCCCCTATACTTGTGAGTTATCACCCATCACGGACCTCCCATGGACAACTCACATCCTTCCAGAGAAGCCCTCATAGCAAGCCACACAACAATGTGGTCCACCCATCATGGAACTCCTGTGGACAACTCGCATCCTTCCCGAGAAGCCCTCACAGCCATCCACACAACAGTGCGGTCCACCCATCATTGATCTCCCAACATGTTTGCCTAGGTCCGAGCCGTCTGGATAGATCAAATGTCTCGATGCCTCCCTAGGAGACTCTCGCAGAAAGTCACCCGACAACGGACGACCAGGAGACTCTCTTTGACGGTGAAGAACACAGGGAGACGGGTACTCTAACATTCTTTATAGGAGTAATACATTGGGTTACAAGGCTATTCCTCAATCCATTGCCTTAACTAATTTTACATATGATGATTAGATTGCAATAAGAAATCGTTGAAGAAGACATAAAGATGAATGCTTTATCGGTAAAATGGCTTACAATGGTTATCGGATACGATACATGATTACAAGTATGGCTAACTTGAAGGTGGATTGCTATGGTGATGTTGATGGTGGTAACTTACAGATGAGATGGGAAAATGGTGGTGGTTGTACTTGAAGAATGGATATTGTTGCGGATATGGAGGTTTTTGATGGTGTTCCTTTGAGATTTTGGAGATGACATCTTTATAAAAGTGGTTTGGTTTGATGCCATGAAGCCTCTTGTGCAAGGTATGAGCGAGTGCAACCCATACCATCTACCACACATGCCAATGTCACGACATGTCCCTGACAGGGTCCCAAATCTCTATGTTCACTATGTCAGTCCCTAGATAAATACATGACACGCATGATCAACGATGAAATACCGAGAATACAACACATGCCATAGTATTTATGTCGAAGATCTAGTGCTTTACAAAACACACCTACTTAGCGCATGGGCTAGATTACAATACAATCATCCAACGAAGATAATATTCTAGTCTTGTGGCGTCCATCAACTTACAGGAAAGAGTTGAGTATAGCATCGTAGCCCCAGTTTGTACCTTCTCTTCGATATGGTAACCTACAACATGATATGTTGCCGTCACAAGGGTCAATACATTGGATATATTGTCAACCTTCACCAGGATTGGCTTGTTGGAACATAAGCATGCAAATTGGTGTGGCTAGTTTTTCTTTTGCGTGAAAAATAAGTGTCCATATATTTGTAATAATGGTCTACTCTAATAATTGGATATACCACATCGCGCGATAATCTTGGACATACAGTATCACGTGACAGTTTTGGACAGATCTTATCACATGATTGTCCAAGCAACATTTGAGTATGTGGGCGTCTGCATAGAACTTGAGCCATGAACCGACCCTAGAGAATGCCACTGGTATAACACCAAGCATCTGAGTGGTCCAAGCCTTTCTCTAGAGACCCTGGGTCCTCCAGTCCTATAAGATCAGATCCACACTCCCCTTGGTTCAATCCATAAATTTTATTAGAACAGATGATGAGATCAAGCTATGAATTCTCCGATGAGTTGCTCAAGGTTGTCCGTAACCGGGGACACGCCTAATCATGCTCAGTTTTATACACTCTACAGAGGTTTGTGTAATTTACTCATGATTCCCAATCACACCCTCCTGTTATTAAAGTTCAGTTGTGTAGTTGCTAGGTAGATCAAGACAAGACTTTTGGGAAATAGTCGTCCTCTAAAAAACGACAGACCCAGTCCAATCTACATGGAAATGCTACATCTAATGGTCTGTCACTAGAGGGTTCCCACAACTTACTTGGTCTAGACATAGCCCATATTATCTGATGGTCAGCCATGGAAGATACTCACTTCGAACTTGTATAATCCATTTGATACCTGGGTGGCATTCCCCACCAATGTCTACATTCGATGACCCAATCAAAGCCAGTCCACCCAGATTGTTTCAATAATTAGGTAGTAGTTAAGTAGTCAATTATGAGGTTGTATGGTGGAATAATAATTAGCGTTTCCCAATCCACATTGTAGCAGCTAAGCAACTACTCGTGGGTTACAAGGTCAGGGTATGTTGGACCTATAACCATTCTACTCGGCTTTGTCAAGCATAAAGTAAAATCCTATAGAGGATTCCTAGTTGAAAACAAATTCAATGCAAGAAACATAGGTTATGATAAAGGTTCCACTTGCATGTATTGATGATTCTTCAATCTCACGATCTCCACCAACACTTTTTGCTGCCTATAACAATCTATCGGAAGTAAAGAGTAATCATGGACAGCCATACAACACAATCAACAAACTATAAGTGTTTTGCATGGTGTCCATGTCACTATCGTGTGAGATTATGTGTGAGGGTTAAGTCATATAGGGCCATAGAGGGGAAGACGTGGCGCAATAGGGCCATAGAGGGGAAGACACCCATGAAGGCCTCACACAAGAACGCGAAGGCCGAGACAAGGACAAAGGAGCCAGGGTCAAGGTGGAGCACGTGGATCCGATAGTGCGATAACACGGTATAGAGGAAGTGAGAGAATGGCGGTAGCAAGCCTGAAAGAAGGGCATGGATATGGAGGGGAATGGCAGAGGCCGTAAGCTCGCCTCGGGGCAGTGAGCCCTGTCATATCTTGGTTGCCACCCATTCGTTCGAGTCGGCATCTACCACTAGTCGAACCTTCTCCAACCCCTCCAGGTTCACCATTGAAGACCGGTCCAGCGTGAGCATTGGCGCCAGCGCGCTGGTCGGCGCCCTCAGGCCCTCGCCCTCTCCCTTGTTGTAAGCCATGGAAAGGGGCAGGGCGACTTGCACAAGGATTTGGCAGAAAGGGCAAGAGTTGCAGAAGAGCGGAAAACAGACGGCGAGATCGACGGGGAGCAAAGGCGGCTTGGTGGCGTGCATCAGGCAATTTAACAGACCTAACGATGGCTGAGCTGGCATGGAGAAGAGGGGGGCCATGGCCCCTCAGAATCTGCCGTGTGTTAAGCCTAGCCCGTAGGCAATCAGGGCCCACGACGCTTTGGGCCACCTTCGACGGCTTCGCCTAGAATCCAACTCGGGCGCTCCTTGGGCCCTGGGGCTACGGTCGGTGTTCTGGGAATGGGGGTACCCAGACCTGCCTGCCTGTGGCCGAGGGCTTGGACCACCTCGTCAGCGAGACACGACCTGTCACAGATCCACTCAAGACAAGGCCCTCGCGAGAACCCTAGGCTCGCGAGGAATAACGACACCAAGACCAGCAAGGATGGGCCTCCTCGGGCCCCATCCGGAGCAGCGGAGAGCTAAATGCAGAACCCGACCATAGGAGTCAAAGATGACGCAGGGTAGGACAGGCCGACACTAGCACGCTAGACGGTGCACTTTCCCCTTTGGTGTAATGGGAGCAGGGACGCACACAGATTCCCAAAGCGCCCCCAAAGGTGTCCATTCCAGTGTAACAAGACCACGACCATGAGCCCCACAGGGCAGATGTCATTGCCGAGCCCACCTCTGCATCATCGACAGCTACTTTGCAGGTGAAGACCACCTTTGGACATGGCGGGGATGTACTCCTGTCCCCCTTCAAATTTGGTCGTTGTGTCATCCCTTCCCGCCATTGCGATAAGGGAAGAGGACCCGGGCCACTGCTATATAGAGAGGCTAGGCCGCATCGTAGAGAGGAGGATTGAACGGAACTACTCGACGAACCACAAGGCAAGGCAAAGTGCCAAGAACACCACTAGATCACCCTCGCGAGGCTCGAAACCACTATACTAGTTCATCGACCACACCTCCCCGAGAGGCAATCCACCAAAGCAGGAGTAGGGTATTACGCTTCCCAGTGGCCCGAACCTGGGTAAACCATCGTGTCCATCTTCTTCCTCATCATCGTGCGAGTTTGCCAGAGTAACCATCGAGTAGTGAGCTAGGTAGGGAGAAGCAGCAAAGGATCTTTGCACACGCCCCTGTGTTCGAACCTTAAGGGTTTCGCGGAGCTCGAAATCCAACATCCATTCCCACAGGAACAACTGATCTAGATAACTCCTATCTTGGAGGGCTACTATCTTTGATCCCTAGGTTGTGGAGTTTTCGTCATAATTCTCCTCTCCAAATATGCTATCTGGACAAGACAATAGCCAGGGACAAGCCACTGAGTATGTTTGAGTGTACTCGCAAACATCATGATAACAGATATAATAAAGCAGGTGAATTGCATGCACTAGAATTTTAATATATTCAAAATGCCATAATATTAATTCAAGAATGCAATATATGCAGATAATTTATTCGTACCGAGAATAAATAAATAATCAGGGAAGGTAAAATGAAAATGGAACATCGAGTGGTAGTCCTCCGAGGGATTCCAAGAAAATAAAAAGTGTCAATTGGGTGTCTGAAGCGACACCTCAAAAGGAAAATGTAGAACATTCCTCAGTTGGGCGTCTAAGCGACACCTCATAAAGGGATTTTATCAGAAATAAACACATGTGTGTCACAGTCGGGCGTCTGAGGTGACACCACATAAAGGGCTTACATTGAAAATAATAGCATGTGTGCCGTAGTCGGGCGTCTAAAGCGACACCGCATAAAGGGCTTATATTTGAAATAATCACATGGTTATCCATGTGGCAGTACCCTTCCAGGCATACTCAACAATCATATATGAGAAAAGGTTAGTTCATAACAAAATTGATAATAATGATCATCCATCATAATTCATGATTAAAATCATGGTTTGGTTAATTTATTCGAAGACCGACACTAAGATCGACACTTGACCTATCCCAAACTGTAGTCCTTGACCATGGACACAACTATTTGATTAGATGTTATACTCTATAGAGGGTGTACCCTTTACCCACGAGTAACGGATTTCTTTAGCCAAACCCAAACGTTCACTAATTCCGATTACGGTCTTTGAATTGAAAACACACCTGACCCGCACACACCAGCTTAAATTCCCAATGCCTCGAAACACCCTCGACAATCGTTAAGTAAAACTCTAAGTGGGGATACCACGATCTCGTTTAGCATGGGATCAAAATATTTATAATGTCCGCAAACAGGGGCGCTACCCCCTCGGTCCAACCGGAACACCCATGCCCTCGGACCATGTGGCATGCCTACCAGATGCCTCTGGTATATTCCACTAGACCCTCTCTATATGGTGTATGCAAGGAGAGGGTTTAATTACCTACTAAACCGTACCCTACCTGTGACAGGGACAAGTGGTAGTACGAGACAAGTATGGGTGTTACTGGAATAAGATTCGATCTACGGTCAACTCAGGAGGTTTAAGTTTTCCCAGCATGGTTAGCACAACATATTTGCTTCGTAGTACCGAACAATGTCACCACCTATCATTCCCCAACATGCTTTTACTGATCACTCTTGTCATGATGAGATATCAGTTCCACGGTCACGTCTATCCAAGACGAAAACCTTCCTTTGGAATTTATCTGAACCAACATAGGATGTGTGGCATGAGGTAGTAACCACTTTAACATGTATCACTTGTTTATAAGGAAACAATTCTTACCCACAATTCATGCATGGATATTTTCATATGCAATTTTTTATTTAAATTAACCTAGTCATGAATTCATTTACCATAACAAACATACACACAACTTATATCATATCAGCGTTCAAGATGCTTGCCTTGAGTATGTAGAAATGTTGCGTGCACTCCAAAACTTTGAAAAAATAATCTTCCCTTCATTTTTCCTATTTTGAAAATGCTCAAATTAACACATAATTTGAAAATGGAACAAATCTTGTCTTGGAAATTTTTGAAATAAATCCTAAAATAGACTCGAAGAAATTTCTGGAATAACAGAAAAAAGAATCACTTCATTTGGAGTTATAGGTTAAAAACTACAAGCAGCCAAAGTCAGGTGAACTTTCTGATTTTAATAAAAACCTAAAAGAAAACGTTTCAGTAATGAATACATGTTCTAAATAGGGATAAGTACTTCGGGTAGTACGCTTTCACTTAAGCCGGTGCGCGGTGACGTGGGTTGGCTGACAGTGGGCCCGCCCGGCCCACTGGTCAGGTTTCACTGGTCCATGCGCATGTCTTCCTCCCCCATGGCAAAACGGGGCAGAGCTCCGGCACTCCTCGCTGGCAAATGGCAGCTCCCCACAGGATATAGGGCACATAAATGGGCTCAAGAGGTCTTGATGGTCCAACCGGTGGTCGTCGGGGTCCCGGGGTCGCACGAGGGCGCCGCCGACGAGCTTCCCTAAAGAGCTCCGGCGGTGCAATTTTTGGGATTTCTTCATACGAGCTACCTCTAGAAAAATTTATTACGGGAATGGGCTCCTAGGATCATGAGAGACCTTCTGGTGCAGGGAATGGAGGAAGGGAATGATAGAAATTTAGGGTTTTTTTGGTCTACCCCTATTCCTCTGCGCTTATCCGTGGTGTTGCTCACAATTCGCATATCAAAGGCTAGGGGGTAGGGACCTTCTTATACCGGTATTTCCAAAGAGTCCACTTCTTATAAAAATATAAGATTCCTAGTGTTTTCCATTAGTTTCCGGGATAGAGTCCAAATCAAATTACCAACCACGATCATATTTCTCTGTTATCAGATTCTACCCGTTATGTCCCCGGAGCACCCGCTTTTGAGCAACGCGTCATAATAGAGTGCAAATTCCTCCAGTTACGTAGAACAACATTAGGGATGTAATCCAACTATAAGATCTAGCTCCTTCTGATTATCACTGTACCCGGGTAGTCTTTCCAATATAAATAGTATATTGTATTCCACTAATAATCGACCAACTTCCTTAAGCATTCAACTTAAGTATGTTCCAACAAGTGATAATTCCATGATAAATCATGTAAAACAATTCCATGTATAAATACATGTATAATTCCATAATGAGGATTTCCAAATATTAGCAATTCCTATAAACTTGAATATAGTTGCAGGACACATAATTCCAACATCTCCCACTTGTCCAAAACGATCATTCAAACATTCGTAAACACATAGCCTTAACATGCTTACCAAATACCTCATGACTAATTATCGAAGTCAAGGGATCAACAATCATATTACCACTACGTTGAAAACCCATTAAAAATGTGATAATTTTCCTCAATACGTTTCCTTGTTGTGACACCTAAGATCACTAAAGATCTTAGTTTCCGCCTAATATTTCCAGCATAGATGTCCCCGGCGTCTCAAGTATTATTTCCTCGAGTGTAGTTCCACCTTTACAGGAACCTTGAGTATTTTGTTTCCTCAAGTGAAATTCCACATCAAGTATTTTCAGCCACATATATTAATAATATGAATAATTCCACATTGAGTCAAAAATATATAATAACCATGTTGAATAAATTTTCAGAAGCACATAAATATCAAATCCAATTACTAAATGAAGTTTCATGAGTAACCAAGTTTTCAAAGAATTTCCTAACTTTAGTTAGTGAACCTGCACCATATTACGACTAAAAATAATAAATGAATATGCGTACCTGGACTTATTTCTCAACTCATAGATATAGTAATAGCTTCCTCAATGTGTTAACCTTTAATATAAATTCCAGAACAAGTGACAAGTTGTGATGCACTTTCCACAATCTTAAATGATGTGTGAGATTCCCTTAGCTGCACGTCTTTCCTTCCACTGCTTGAGTGCAGCATAAATTCCAAAAGCTAAGGTATGATTGTAAAATGAACCTATAGTAAGTTTCAACACCATTGTCCCATTGTCCTTAGGAGTTCAAACATAATTCCTCGCTGAGCTGGGTTCTAGGTACTTTAATAAGTTTGCAATATTCCATAGGAAACGTTTCAAAACATACCCTATGTAGTTCCACTCCCAAAACATAGGAAGCTTCAAACTTTCCTTTCATATTAAAGTTAAAACATGACCAAGCTTTCACTTCCATCAATGTGAATTTGTAGATGACCGCCTTGCTTCATTTAGAAAATCATATGACCTGCTATTCCATTGATGTGAAGCTTATTATAAGATCATACATTAATATATTCAATTAGCAAACCATGCCTTTAGTTCATCTTTCCCAAAATTCCGGGAGAGAGACTTTCCACAAAGTATATTTTCCTTTGTGTGAAGAATTGAATAACAAGAGTGACATTATAATATTCGAGTGAGACAAAGTTCCTCACAAGTGAAAGAAAAAAACTTAAAAACAATGGTCTTGCGGTTTCTTAGTATGAAAATAAATTTCCAACCATATAATTCCTCATTGAGTTTATTCCTTCTCGCATTTCTTCCACCCATCGTTGGCAATGATTAAAACTTTAAGACTTCTTAAGAAACTTCGGTTATTCCTCTAAAATTTAGAGTGACTTTCCAAAAAATCCAGATATGATATTCCAATTCAATTCCTCCCACTTATCCTAAGCATGTTAGTGTCGGGAGTTATACTGTTAGTTTCCTTTGGGGTCTAGATTATATTCCAAATGTTTGTCAATAAATCCACCCTTGATCATAATAATTATTTTCTTCCTACTTTTCCACCAGTTTTATCCAATAGAATAACCATTACAAAATTCCTGGTGTGTGCATTGTAGTAATTAGGAATTCCCTGCCAATAAAATATATTCTATTCTAGTCTACAAACCATAAGGAGTGACTGTGCGATATTGACAACCAACAGTATATATGCAATGCTTGTGCCAAAAAACAAATGGTTGTAAAAGTATTCAATTCCTCCATTTAATTGCGCAGTGTATGGTCTATTACAATGGTGAATAGTTCCATGCTCTTTTCATGTTATATTGACATATTGCTGAAGTGTACTTTCCCCCACCAATCAGTTGTTAAAACTTTGATATCTTTTAATCAACTGATTTTCCACTACAGTACGTAATGTGACAAGCACAATAAAACATTCCGAATCGTATTTCATAATAGTATAAACATAATCATATCAAGTGCAATTATCAATGAATGAGATAAAATAAATAATCTAGCCTCTAGTGGGAGTGGAAAAAATACCATAACTATATCAACAACAAAAAAAGATGTGAAGTTTCCTTTTGTTATCTCCTTCCACCTTAATAAAAGGTGTGACTGTTGGGGAACGTCGCATGGGAAACAAAAAAATTCCTACGCACACGCAAACCTATCCATGGTGATGAGCATCTACGAGAGGGAGAGTGGATCTACGTACCCTTGTAGATCGCTAAGCGGGAAGCGTTAAGAAACGCAGTTGGTGTAGTCGAACTTCTTCGCGATCCAAATCGCCGAGCGTCCCGCGATCCAATCACGAACCGTCCCGCGAACACATCATGATCCGTCCCGCAAACTCATCATGATCCGTCTCACGATCTTGATCACGATCTGTCCCGCGAACTCATCACGATCCGTATCACGATCTTGATCACGATCTGTCCCGCGAACTCATCACGATCCGTTCCGTGATCACATCACGAACCGTCTCGCGATCTCGATCACGGTCCTTCCGATCTAGCGCCGAACGGACGACACCTCCGCGTTCAGCACACGTGCAGCTTGATGACGATCTCCACCGTCTTGATCCAGCAAGAGGAGGTGGAGAGGAGAGAGAGTTCACCGGCAGCGTGACGGCGCTCCGGTGATGGTGGTGGAGTGATTCCGGCAGGGCTTCGCCTAAGCGCTGTGGAAAACCGATCTAGAGGAGAAACTGTGCACCGGTGAAACGGGTAGCACGTGGCCGGAAATTCTGTCCAAAAACCACCCAATCCACTAGTATATATAGGAGGAGAGGAGAGGAGAGGCAGCCAAGGCCTTTGGGTCGGCCGAAATAGGAGGTGGGAGCAATCCTACTTCACCTCCAATCCTAGTTGGAGTAGGATTGCCTCCTATTGGCTGATTTTCCACTTTTTGCTTTAGGACTTTCTGTCCTGCGCCATGGGCCTTTGTGGCTGTTTTCCCAGCCCACTAAGGGCTGGTTATTATTCTCCCACAGCCCATGGACCTCTTGGGGTCGAAATAACCCTCCCGGAGGCCTCCCGGTACACTACCGACACTCCCGGTACACTACCGATACTCCCGGTACACTACCGATGAGCCCGAAGCTTTTCCGGCGACCAAATTGGGACATCCTATATATGAATCTTTACCTCCGGACCATTCTGGAGCTCCTCGTGACGTCCGGGATCTCATCTGGGACTCCGAACAACCTTCGGTCACCACCATACATAACTCTACACTACCGAAACGTCACCGAACCTTAAGTGTGCAGACCCTGCGGGTTCGAGAACTATGTAGACATGACCGAGACACCTCTACGGTCAATAACCAATGGCGGGACCTGGACGTCCACATTGGTTCCTACATATTCTACGAAGATCTTTATCGGTCGAACCTCTATGTCAAGGATTCAGTTAATCCCGTATAACGTTCCCTTTGTTCTTCGGTATGTTACTTGCCCGAGATTCGATCGTCGGTATCTCCATACCTAGTTCAACCTCGTTACAGGAAAGTCTCTTTACTCGTTCCGTAATACAAGATCCCGTGACTAACACTTAGCCACATTGCTTGCAAGGCTTGTTGTGATGTTGTATTACCGAGTGGGCCCTGAGATACCTCTCCGTCACACGGAGTAACAAATCCCAGTCTCGATCCATGCCAACTCAACAGACACCATCGGAGATACCTGTAGAGCACCTTTATAGTCACCCAGTTACGTTGCGACGTTTGATACACACAAGGCACTCCTCCGATATCCGTGATTTGCATGATCTCATGGTCATAGGAGCATATACTTGACACGCAGAAAACAGTAGCAATAAACTGACACGATCATATGCTATGTTTGTAGTTTGGGTCTTATCCATCACATCATTCTCCTAATGATGTGATCCCGTTATCAAACGACATCTCATGTCCATGGCTAGGAAACCTTAACCATCTTTTGATCAACGAGCTAGTCTACTAGAGGCATACTAGGGACATGGTGTTGTCTATGTATCCACACATGTATCTGAGTTTCCGATCAATACAATTATAGCATGGATAATAAACGATTATCATGAACAAGGAAATATGATAATAACTAATTTATTATTGCCTCTAGGGCATATTTCCAACAGTCTCCCACTTGCACTAGAGTCAATAATCTAGTTCACATCACCATGTGATTCGCATTGTTATGAATCTAACACCCAATGAGTTCTGGGGCTCGATCATGCTTTGCATGTGAGAGAGGTCCTATAGTCAAGAGGTCTGCGATATTCAGATCCGTGTGTACTTTGCAAATCTCTATGTCAAACCGTAAACCCTGCTACCACACTCCACTTGGTACTATTTCCAAATGGCTGCTCCACTATACGTATCCAGATTGCTACTACAAGTCATCCGGATTAGTGTTAAAGCTTGTATCGACGTAACTCCTTACGATGAATTGTTTATCACCTCCATAATCGAGAAACATCTCCTCAGTCTCTTAGTTACAGAGGATAATCTTGACCGCTGTCCAGTGATCCACTCCTGGTTCACTCTTGTACCCCCTGACGGACTCATGGCAAGGCACACACAGGTGCGGTACACAACATGGCATAATATAGAGCCTATGGCTAAGGCATAGGGGACGACGTTCGTCCTTTCTCTTTCTTCTGCCATTGTCGAGCTTTGAGTCTCACTCAACTTTCACACTTTACAAATCAGGCGAGAACTCTTTCTCTGACTGATCCATTTTGAACTCTTTCAAAATCTTGTCAAGGTATGCACTCATTGAAAGTCTCATTGAGCATCTTGATCTATCTCCATAGATTTTGATGCTGAACAATTAGGTAGCTTCATCCAGGTCTTCCTTTGAAAAACACTTTCCAAATGACCGTTTTGTGCTTTCCAGAAACTCTACATTATTTCTTACCAACAATATGTCATCCACATATACTTATCAGAAATTCTATAGTGCTCCCACTCAGTTTATTGCAAATACAAGTTTCTTGTAAACTTTGTATAAACATCAAAAACTTTGATCACCTCATCAAAGTGTATATTCCAACTCCGAGATGCTTGCTTCAGTCCATGGAAGGATCACCGAAGCTTGCACACCTTTTAGCATCCTTAGGACTGACAAAACCTTCTGGTTGTATCACATACAACCTTTCCTCAAGTAAACCGTTAAGGAAATGATGTTTTGACATCCATCTGTCAGATTTCATAATTGAAAACGCAGCAACTGCTAACATAATTCCAACAGACTTTAGCATCGCTACGAGTGAGAAAGTCTCATCGTAGTCAACTCCTTGAACTTGTCACAAACATCTTTGCAACAAGTCGAGCTTTACAAATAGTGACATTCACCATCAGTGTCTGTCTTCATTTTAAAGATCCATTTGTACTCAACGACCTGCCGTCCAATGAGCAAGTCTACCAAAGTCTACACTTGGTTTTCATACATGGATCCTATCTCGGATTTCATGGCCTCTAACCATTTGTCGGAATTCGGGCCCATCATCGCTTCTCCATAGCTCGTAGGTTCATCGTTGTCCAACAACCTGATCTCCAAGACAGAGTTGTCGTACCACTTAGGAGCAGTACACATCCTTGTTGACCTACGAAGTTCGATAGTAACTTGATCCTGAAGCTTCATGATCATCATCATTAACTTCTTCTTTAACTAACGTAGGCTTCACAGAAACATCTTTCTGCGTTGCGCTACTCTCTGGTTGAACAAAGGTTTAACAACCTCATCAAGTTCTAACTTCATCCCACTCAATTCTTTCGAGAGAAACCTTTCCTCGAGAAAGGATCCGTTTTAGTAACAAACACTTTGCACTTGGATCTGAGATAGAAGGTTCACCCAACTGATCTTAGGGTATTCTATGAAGATGCATTTGTCCCCCTTGGGTTCGACCTCATTAGGTGAAAACATTTTTCACACAAGTGCCGCAGCCCCAAGTATTAAGAAATGACAACTTAGGTTTCTATCAAACCATAATTCATATGGTGTCATCTCAACGGATTTAGATGGTGCTCTATTTAAAGTGAATGTAGTTGTCTCTAATGCATAACCCCAAAATTATACTAGTAAAACGACAAGAGACATCATAGCACGCACCATGTCCAATAGAGCATAACTATGATGTTCGGACACACCATCACACTATGGTGTTCCAGGTGGCGTTTAGTTGTGAAACAACTTTCACATTGTCTTAAGTTGTATGCCAAACTCGTGACTCAGATATTCACCTCCACGATCTTATCGCAGTCATTTTTATCTTTTTGTCACGATGATCTTTAAACTTCACTCTGAATTTGCTTGAACCTTTCAAACGATTCAGACTTGTGTTTCATTAAGTAAATATACACTATATCTACTCAAATCATCAGTGAAGGTAAGAAAATAACGATATCCACTGCACGCTACAAGACTCACTAGATTGCATACATCAACATGTATCATTTCCAATGAATCACTTGCCCGCTCCATCCAACGGGGTCCTTTAGTCATCTTGCCCAAGAGGCATGGTTCGCATGTCTCAACCGTTTCGAAATCGAATGAGTCCAAATATCCATCAGCATGGAGTTTCTACATGCGCTTTATACCAATATGACATTTAGCGGCAGTGCCACAAGTATGTGGTACTATCATTATTAACTTTGTATCTTTTGACATCAATGTTATGAACATGTGTAATACTACGATCAAGATTTCAACAAACCATTCTCACTGGGTGCATGACCATTGAAGGTATTATTCATGTAAACAGAATAACCATTATTCTCTAACTTAAATGAATAACCGTATTGCAATAAACATGATCTAATCATGTTCATGCTCAACGCAAAACACCAAATAACATTTATTTAGGTTCGTCACTAATCCTGAAGGTAGAGAGAGCGTGCGATGTTGATCACATCAACCTTGGAAACACTTCCAACACATATCGTCACCTCACCCTTAGCTAGTTCTCCGTTTATTCCGTAGCTTTTATTTCGAGTTACTAACATTTAGCAACCGAACCGGTATCCAATACCCAGGTGCTACAAAGAGTACTAGCAAGGTACACATTAGTAACTTGTATATCAAATATACTTCTATCAATGTTGCCAGCCTTCTTATCTACCAAGTATCTAGGGTTGTTCCGCTTCAGCGACCTCTCACCTCATAATAGAAGCACTTAGTCTCGGGTTTGAGTTCAACTTTGGGTTGCTTCACTGGAGCAGCAACTGACTTGCTATCCATGAAGTTTCCCTCCTTGCACTTGCCCTTTTCGAAACTAGTGGTTTGATTAACCATCAACACTTGACGCTCCTTCTTGATTTCTACCTTCGCGGTGTCAAACATCGCGAACAGCTCAGGGATCAATACTTCTATCCCTGGTGTATTATAGTTCATCACTAAGTTCTAGTAGCTTTAGTGACAGTGACTTGGAGAACTATATCAATTACTATCTTATCTGGAAGATCAACTCCCACTTGATTCAAGCGATTGTAGTACCCAGACAATCTGAGTACATGCTCAACGATTGAGCTATTCTCCTTCATCTTACAGGCAAAGAATCTTGTTGGAGATCTCATATCTCGCAACACAGGCACGAGCCTGAGATCACAATCTCTGCCCTTAGAACATCTCATATGTTCCGTGACGTTCAAAACGTTTTGGAGCCTCAATTCTAAGCCGTAATGCATGACGCACTAAACTATCAAGTAGTCATAGAAACGTGCCTGTCAGATGTTCACAACATCTATAGACGATGCTAGAGGGGGTGGCGCACCGAGCGGTGCATTAAGGACATAAGCCTTCTGTGCAGCAATGAGAACAATCCTCAGATCACGGACCCAGTCCGCAATATTGCTACCAACATCTTTCAACTCTATTTCTCTAGGAACATATACAAATTTAAGGGAGCTACAGCGCGAGCTAGTAATCTACAACATAATTTGCAAAGACACTTTGACTATGTTCATGATAATGAGTTCAATTAATCATATTACTTAAGAACTCCCACTCAAATTGACATCCCTCCGATCATTCGAGTGATACATGATCCAAATTCACCAACTCAAGTCCGATCATCACGTGAGTTGAGGTGGCTGCAATGGTGAACATCATTATGTTGATCATATCTACTATATGACTCATGTTCGACCTTTCGGTCTCTCGTGTTCCGAGGCCATGTCTGTACATGCTAGGCTCGTCAAGTTTAACCCGAGTGTTATGCGCGTGCAAATCTGGCTTGCACCCGTTGTATGTGAACGTAGAGTCTATCACACCCGATCATCACGTGGTGTCTCAACACGACGAACTTTCGCAACGGTGGACACTCGGGGAGAACACAGTTCATCTTGAAATTCAAGTGAGGGATCACCTTATAATGCTACCGTCGTCCTAAGCAAAACAAGGTGCATAAAAGGATTAACATCACATGCAAATCATAAGTGACATGATATGGCCATGATCTTGTGCTTTTGATCTCCATCATGAAAGCACCGGCATGATCTCCATCGTCACCGGCATGACACCATGATCTCCATCATCTTGATCTCCATCAACGTGTCGCCATCGGGGTTGTCACGCCCTGCATGCTTCTACTACTATTGCTACCGTAGCGATAAAGTAAAGCATTACATAGCGCTTAATGATTGACACGCAGGTCATACAATAATTAAAGACAACCCTATGGCTCCTGCCGGTTGCCGTATTCATCAACATGCAAGTCGTGATAATGTATACATCACATGATCATCTCATACATCACATATATCACATCATGTAATTGGCCATATCATATCACAACATACCCTGCAAAAACAAGTTAGACGTCCTCTAATTGTTGTTGCATGTTTTACGTGGCTGCTACGGGTATCTAGCAAGAACAATTCTCACCTACGCATAAACCACAACAGTGATACACTAGTTTGCTTTTCAACCTTCTCAAGGACCGCCTTTGTCGATTCCGATCCAACTAAAGTGAGAGAAACTGTCACCCGCAAGCCATCTAGGCAACAAGTTGCATCGAGGGAACCGGTCTCTCGTAAGCGTACGAGTAATGTTGGTCCGGGCCGCTTCATCTCACAATCCCGCTGAACCAAAATACGACCAAGGGAGGAAGCAATCTAAGCATCAACGCCCACAAACTTTTTGTGTTCTACTCGAGATCTCATCGAACCATCAACCTAGCTCATGATGCCACTGTTGGGGAACGTCGCATGGGAAACAAAATGTTTCCTACGCACACGCAAACCTATCCATGGTGATGAGAATCTACGAGAGGGAGAGTGGATCTACGTACCCTTCTAGATCGCTAAGCGGGAAGCGTTAAGAAACGCGGTTGGTGTAGTCGAACTTCTTCGCGATCCAAATCGCCGAGCGTCCCGCGATCCAATCACGAACCGTCCCGCGAACACATCATGATCCGTCCTGCGAACTCATCACGATCCGTCTCACGATCTTGATCATGATCTGTCCCGTGAACTCATCACGATCCGTCTCACGATCTTGATCACGATCTGTCCCGCGAACTCATCACGATCCGTTCCGTGATCACATCACGAACCGTCTTGCGATCTCGATCACGGTCCTTCCGATCTAGCGCCGAACGGACGACACCTCCGCGTTCAGCACACGTGCAGCTTGATGACGATCTCCACCGTCTTGATCCAGCAAGAGGAGGTGGAGAGGAGAGAGAGTTCACCGGCAGCGTGACGGCGCTCCGGTGATGGTGGTGGAGTGATTCCGGCAGGGCTCCGCCTAAGCGCTGCGGAAAACCGATCTAGAGGAGAAACTGTGCACCGGTGAAACGGGTAGCACGTGGCCGGAAATTCTGTCCAAAAACCACCCAATCCACTAGTATATATAGGATGAGAGGAGAGGAGAGGCAGCCAAGGCCTTTGGGTCGGCCGAAATAGGAGGTGGGAGCAATCCTACTTCACCTCCAATCCTAGTTGGAGTAGGATTGCCTCCTATTGGGTGATTTTCCATTTTTTGCTTTAGGACTTTCTGTCCTATGCCATGGGCCTTTGTGGCTGTTTTCCCAGCCCACTAAGGGCTGGTTATTATTCTCCCACAGCCCATGGACCTCTTGGGGTCGAAATAACCCTCCCGGAGGCCTCCCGGTACACTACCGGCACTCCCGGTACACTACCGATACTCCCGGTACACTACCGATGAGCCCGAAACTTTTCTGGCGACCAAATTGGGACATCCTATATATGAATCTTTACCTCCGGACCATTCCGGAGCTCCTCGTGACGTCCGGGATCTCATCCGGGACTCCGAACAACCTTTGGTCACCACCATACATAACTCTACACTACCGAAACGTCATCGAACCTTAAGTGTGCAGACCCTGCGGGTTCGAGAACTATGTAGACATGACCGAGACACCTCTACGGTCAATAACCAATGGCGGGACCTGGACGTCCACATTGGTTCCTACATATTCTATGAAGATCTTTATCGGTCGAACCTCTATGTCAAGGATTCAGTTAATCCCGTATAACGTTCCCTTTGTTCTTTGGTATGTTACTTTCCCGAGATTCGATCGTCGGTATCTCCATACCTAGTTCAACCTCGTTACTGGCAAGTCTCTTTACTCGTTCCGTAATACAAGATCCCGTGACTAACACTTAGCCACATTGCTTGCAAGGCTTGTTGTGATGTTGTATTACCGAGTGGGCCCTGAGATACCTCTCCGTCACACGGAGTAACAAATCCCAGTCTCGATCCATGCCAACTCAACAGACACCATCGGAGATACCTGTAGAGCACCTTTATAGTCACCCAGTTACGTTGCGACGTTTGATACACACAAGGCACTCCTCCGATATCCGTGAGTTGCATGATCTCATGGTCATAGGAACATATACTTGACATGCAGAAAACAGTAGCAATAAACTGACACGATCATATGCTATGTTTGTAGTTTGGGTCTTATCCATCACATCATTCTCCTAATGATGTGATCCCGTTATCAAACGACATCTCATGTCCATGGCTAGTAAACCTTAACCATCTTTTGATCAACGAGCTAGTCTACTAGAGGCATACTAGGGACATGGTGTTGTCTATGTATCCACACATGTATCTGAGTTTCCGATCAATACAATTATAGCATGGATAATAAACGATTATCATGAACAAGGAAATATGATAATAACTAATTTATTATTGCCTCTAGGGCATATTTCCAATAGTGACCGCAAAAACATGTCCAGTATACATGCTTCACAAAATACCATAGTCCTCCCACTAAAGTTTAGAATTCCAGGATCAATAAGCTAATTAATATAGTTCCAAGATATGTGACCAAGTCGTTGATGATGTAAACAATTAAATTCCAAGCATGTGTTCCCATTGTTGGTATTCCTCCTTATAGAGTTATCTTTTCCAAATAAACAAATTTGTTTGCCAACTTCCAATGGACATCAAGAAAGATAGACCATTGTGTGAAAATCCATAATGCACTAATTTAACCATTGAGCAATATTTCCACTCGTCCATTTCCAAATTGTATATCATAATCAATATATTCCAAAGATATAACAATAAATAAAATACCTTCTCACCGAAGTTCACATAGTGTCCCATAACAATAATAGTTTTCCGACAAATGAAGAGCAATTTTCCTTGTCCTCGGAGTGACTCTCATCTTCCTCCACAAACAAGTGATGCTTAATAATAATGCTTCTTTGAAATCCCTTTCCAGGTTACGTGTAATTTTTCGGACAATATTTCCACCATAGCAATTTTCAGTAGTTAATTGTTTGCTTGGTGCAGGCCATCCACACATTTATAATCCAGAGTCCTCCTAAATTTCTTCTAAGGAGTAGACATCTCTTCCTTGCTAGGTTTTACATGCACTGGATTAGCAATCAAGCAAGTTAGTCCGTAAATCAACAATCAAATAAAATAAAATAATCAATAGATACTAGGTAGTATTCGTAATTAGCATACGTTCCCGCATAGCATGTATGCACATATGTATGTGGTTTTTCTGGCCGCCTAGTTGGTCGTGCAATTGACTAGATGTTAGGCTCAATAGCAACAATAGAAATTCCTTCTCTTTCCATTGACTAATGCCGTGAAATTCCAACAATTTCTGGTAGAAAACTGTTCTTCTTGATGATGTAGGAGCGGCAGGACGACAACAGGTGTGGGTATGCCCTGTAATTTCCGAGCAGTTGCTCGTCCGGTTTGGTGACTCATCGGGGTGAAAATTTTAGAGCAGCCAACGTGTCCAGCTTGAATGCAGTACTAGCACTTCTTTGATTTTCGTGGAGAGAAAAACAATCTGATGATCAACGATGCCCGAAGCAATCGGACAGAGAAAAAATAATCTGCGCTAGTAGCAGATCTCACGTCAAGTAATAGTACTCCTAGTACTGCTGCGTGGATTTTGTTGGTTCACGTGATGAAGAATTTCCTCCTTGGTCCATGAAGGAGCAAGGCATCACGTGGACCAAGGGTACTGTGGATTAAGCAACCAGCCACATGCGTCCACGCAACCACACGAGCAAAGCGGCCTGGAACGGGAGCACCTTGGTCGGAGGGACACGGCAGCCCAATATAGACGACCGGTGAAAAATCAATGCGAGCAGAGCGGACGTGTGCCGCACCGGGGGATGCGCAGCGGAACACGATCATGGTTTGTAGCAGAGTCGACCAGCGATAGAGTATGCTGCGGATCTTGGTTATGAGCGACGACCACGTCGGCGGTAGATTAGCGACCGCGCCGGCGATGGCCCGATAACACAGTTGTTGATCGAACCTAAGCTCATGATGCCAATGACAGAAATTTAGGGTTTTTGTGGTCTATCCCCTATTCCTTTGCGCTTATTCGTGATGCCACTCACAATTCGCATATCTGAGGCTAGGGGGTAGGGACCTTCTTATACTGTCTGTCTAAAGAGTCCACCTCTTATATAGATATAAGATTCCTAGTGTTTTCCATTAGTTTACGGGATAGAGTCTAGATCAAATTACCAACCACGATCACATTTGTCTATTATCTGATTCTACCCGTTATGTCCCCCGAGCACACGCTTGTGAGCAACGCGTCATAATAGAGTGCAAATTCCTCTAATTACGTAGATCAACATTAGGGCTGTAATCTAACTATACGATCTAGTTCCTTCCGATTATCACTGTACCCGGGTAGTCTTTCCAATATAAATAGTATATTGTGTTCCACTAATAATCGACCAACTTCCTTCAGCATACAACTTAAATATGTTCCAACAAGTGATAATTCCATGATAAATCATGTAAAACAATTCCATGTATAAATACATGTATAATTCCGTAATTTGACATTCCAAGTATTAGCAATTTCTATAAACTTCAATATACTTGCAGGACACATAATTCCAATATGGAAGCCCTGGTTGAGTCGAATTTAATGGTGGGGTGGTGGCGGCCGAAATTGGTCGGAGGTGAGGAAGGCGACAGCTCCAGTCGTTTCTATGGTTCGAGGGGGCTAATAAAGGGAGGAGGGGGAGGGGTGGAGATCGTAGTGAGTTCGGGGTGGCCTTTTATAGGCAGAGCAGGTCGGTTCTGCAGGCTCCCATGGATATTCATGGTGGCTCGGGCATTACTAGCAAATGAGGGAAACCTCGCGAGGTGTGGCATGACCGGAGGGGTTCTCGGATGAGCTAGCGCTGTAGCATGGTTGGCTGGTGCTCGGGGAATGGCTGGACAATGACAATGTCATACCATGGCAACAGCCATTGTGAGGATGGTCCTATGAGGCCTTGTAGGAGTCTAGGACATGCTAGTCTGTACAGGTAAGCAGGTCCATAATGTAGGTTTAGGAGCTTGCCAAATTCTACCATGCACACAAGGTGCTCGACAGAATGCTAGGGCCACTTAGGGAATTTTGTTGATGACCAAAATTTCCAGGATGAGGTCTGCTTAGGTGATTTAGAAGAAGGTAGGATGGGTTTGGCAAAATAAGAAAGATTCGATTGCAAGTATTGTAAAAGCTTTGTTCTGGACATAAACTACAAGGGGACTTTTGATGAACTTAAAATATCATATTGGGGATGACCTGGTGGACTTAAGGTTTTGGTAGGAAGTACTACAAATGGGAAATATCTCACAGCCATTTGAGCAATAGAAATAAGGGCTATAGTTCGAAACACTAAACTGGACCGAAAATGAAATTGGGACGGTTTGCTCAATTTTTTCAAAAGACCAAGTTAGGTGTTTGCATAAATGATTCTATAGGCATAGCATGACACCTCCTAATTTATGTTGAATTTTTCAATGAATATATTGACGAGGATATGTACCTAGGGTAGGGTCCTAGGTCTGACCTACATATCCTACCTAAGGGCACTTTATTGGAGGACTTAAAGGTTACAAGAAAGTTGCCGACTGAAGTCATCATGGAGTGTAAGTCACTCGACAGTTAATCCAGTCGGAGGTTCCTTCCTCCACTCAACAGTCTCCTCTCACTCGGAAGAACCAACGGCCAATCGACAACAGAAGACCAGAAGGCATCCTTATTCCCACGATCGAACCCTTGGTTGTCGGTCATTTATGAGGGGCAACACACTCTATATAAGCCGCCCCTCCCCTCTGGCACAAGGGTTCGCACCCCGTGTAACACATACATTCCACACGACAAGAGCTCCCGAGCACTGAGATCTAGGGCTGTTGCCTCCACGAGAGGGGACTGAACTCATACATTTGTGTCTACATCCTTGCCATAGCTAGGACTTTGCCCTCTCCTTACGTACCCCTACCTTCTATTGTCAGGATCGTTCCCACGACATATAAAAATGGTTGTAGTGCAATAAAGGCCTCTAAAAGAATGGAAATGCCACTAAAAGAAATTATATTTGGAAAATTATATTATAAAAATATTACCTTCTGTATTTACAAAATGAAATTAAATGTTTTAAGAAAACACTCAAGTCCCACAATATTTTTCCAAAAGCTTCTACTGGGAGGGAATAATTGTTGAAAACAGAGGACATCGAAGGTGCTGAAATTAATAGAGGGCCAAACCTAAATGCAAAAAAGTATTCATGGAAACAATTTAATTAAAAAAATTAGGGTTAAAATTTTGGGGTGTTAAAGAGCTTCCACACCAACGGTAGTCGCGCTCAGGCTCCGGTGAAGGTGGGCTTTGATACGTCTCCAACGTATCTATAATTTTTTATTGTTCCATGTTATTATATTATCTGTTTTGGATGTTTTATATGCATTAATATGCTATTTTATATTATTTGTGGGACTAACCTATTAATCTAGAGCCTAGTGCCAATTTCTCTTTTTTCCTTTTTTTTGAGATATGCAAATAAGGAATATTAATCGGAGTCCAAACAGAATAAAACCTTTGGAAGGAATTATTCTGGAATGAAAGGAAACTACGAGACTTGATAACCAAGGCAGGGGAGCCACTATGGGGCCACAAGCCCTAGGGTCGCGCCTAGGAGGTAGGGCACGCCGGGTAGGCTTGTGGGCCCATGGCAGCTCTCCTAACCCTAATCTTCGCCCTATTCCCAAATATTCCATCATTATTAGAAGAAGCCACGAAAACACTTTTCTGCCGCCAGAAGCCTCCGTTCCCGAGAGATTCAATCTTGGAGCCTTTTCCAGTAATCTGCCAGAGGGGGATTCAATCACGGAGGGCATCTACATCAACTCCATTGCCCCTCCGATGATGCGTGAGTAGTTCACCACACACCTTCGGTTCCATAGCTAGTAGCTAGATGGATTCTTCTCTCTCCCTTTACTCTTCAATACCATGTTCTTCATGATCTTCATGGAGATCTATCGGATGTAATACTCTTTTGCGGTGTGTTTGTCGAGATCCAATGAATTGTGGGTTTATGTTCAGATTATCCATGAATATTATTTGAGTCTTTTCTGAATTCTTATATGCATGATTTCATATCTGTGCAAGTCTCTTTGAGTTATTGGTTTGGTTTGTCCAACTAGATTGGTAATTCTTGCAATGGGAGAAGTGCTTAGTTTTGGGTTCAATCTTACGGTGTCCTCACCCAGTGACAAAGTAGGGGTAGCGAGGTACGTATTGTATTGTATGGTTGCCATCAAGGATAACAAGATGGGGTTTTCATCATATTGCTTGAGTTTATCCCTCTACATCATGTCATCTTACCTAATGCGTTACTTTGTTCTTCATGAACTCAATACTCTAGATGCAGGCAAGAGTCGGTCGATGTGTGGAGTAATATTAGTAGATGTAGAATCATTTCGGTCTACTTGACACGGATGTGATGCCTATATGCATAATCATTGCCTTGGATATCTTCATAATTATTCACTTTTCTATCAATTGCTCGACAATAATTTGTTCACCCACCGTAATACTTGCTATCATGAGAGAAGCCTCTAGTGAAACCTATGGCCCCCGGGTCTATTTTCCATATTATACTTTCAGATCTAAAACCAAAAATACCAAAAATACTTTGCTGCATTACTTTTACCTATTGTTTTACTTTCCGTTTAAGCAATCTATCTCTATCAGATCTCATCCTTGCAAGTAACCTTAAAGGGATTGACAACCCCTTTATAGCATTGGGTGCAAGAGTTTGATTCTTTGTGTCGGTACACCTATTGGGGACTTGCTTGTATCTCCTATTGGATTGATACCTTGGTTCTCAACAACTAAGGGGAATACTTATCAACTTTGTTCCGTCAACTGTTTCTCTTCATAGAAACCAACGCATGCTCGAGAAGTAGCAAGAAAGATTTCTGGCGCCGTTGCCGGGGAGATACATAGCAAGTCAGAATAGGAACTCTCCTGTCAACTTGCCAATTTTTGGCGCCGTTGCCAGGGAGATCTACATCAAGACTACCAAGTACCCATCACAAACTCATCTCTTGCATTTACATTATTTGCCATTTGCCTCTCGTCCCGTCCCTTCTAAAACGATTTTCAGAAAATACCAAAAAGATTTGCCTTTTTATTCGCCCTTCTTTTGTTTGCCATTCTTTTGCTTGTGTGTTTGCTTTGCCACCATTTCGTAATCTAGAGAGACTTTCAATGATAAAAATAGTAATAATCTTGAGGGGAATCTTGATGCCCTTAATGACAACCCTCAAGAAGAACCCACTATCACTCATTCAAAAAGGTTCCGTATAGGTAGTGGTAATATCATTGGAAAAGGTGTTATTCAAGATTTTTTTCACTTGTGCGGGAACGCTTCCTACTTTAGGAGGTTCCATTCTCAATAATACTAATAGTCTTGCAGATGCTATAACTTTGTTAATAAGTGAACTTGAGAGACAATTCTTGCACATGCACCCTTGCATACAAATGATTTTCCTTGAGTTTTATAATATTCAACATTCTTCTCTTGAGCGTGCCGCCACTATATTCCTAGCTCATGAGTTTAGATTTATCATGAAAGAGACTAGTGAAATCTTTTCACATTATACAATTAATGGTGGATGTCCCCTTATTGAGGAGATCCTTTTTAATCAAGAAGAGATAATGAGACTACGATCTCAATATCAAGTTGCTTATAATGAAAATTCGAGAAAGAAAGTCCCTGCCGAGGTTTTGGTTGATAAGATTTCTGAACTCAATGCTAATTTTGCTATACAAAATAAAGGATTAGAGTTCATTCTTAAGAAAAGGCTTATGGCCTTTAACCAAAGGAAAGCTTATAATGATGAATTGATTATACACTATAAGGGACATAAGGAGGAACCTATCCCTCCCACACTTGATCTTGATGATCCCAATCCTCTTAAATTCAGCCCTTTTGATTACTTTTTCTTACCACAACAGAAATTAGCTGATGAAAGAAGGGAGTATGATATGAGCATGAATGATCTCCCTTATTTTTATTATGACAATACCTATATCTATTGCGTTTTGCCTAGCTAGGGGCGTTAAACAATAGCGTTTGTTGGGAGGCAACCCAATTTTATTTTGCTTTCTGTTTTTTGCTCCTGTTTTGGTGTTTTTTTGCACATTATTACTTCTGTAGTAATTTTTTTTTTGTGTTTTAATTAGTGTTTGATCCAAGTAAAACCTTTGGGGTGATCTATGGTAGTTGTTGATTTGATCTTGCTGAAAAACAGAAACTTTTGCGCTCAGTCCAGGAATTTTCTAAATTTTTAGAGAGTCTAATTGATCTGAAATTTTTACACAAGATTGATATACAAATTGCACTAATTTTACTAATGTTTCAGAATTTTTAGAGGTATATAAGAATTCTAAGTTTAAAGATTGCTACATACTATTCTGTTTTTGATAGATTATATTTTCTTTGTGTTGTTTGCTTATTTTGATGTATCTATGGGTCGTATCGGGGGGTATGAGTCATGGAGAAGTTAGAATACAGTAGGTATTGCACAAATATAAATAAATAATGAGTTCACAATAGTACCTAAAGTGGTGATTTATTTTTCTTATACTAACGGGTCTCATGAGTTTTCTGTTGAGTTTTCTGTTGTGAAGTTTTCAAGTTTTGGGTGAAGATTTGATGGACTATGGAATAAAGAGTGGCAAGATCCTAATCTTGGGGATGCCCAAGTCACACTGAGCCATATTCAAGGATACCAAAAAGCCTAAGCTTGGGGATGCCCCGGAAGGCATCCCCTCTTTTGTCTTCAATCCATCGGTAAATTTACGTGAGGCTATATTTTTATTCATCACATGATATGTGTTTTGCTTGGAGCGTCTTGTATGATATGAGTCTTTGCTTTTTAGTTTGCCACAATCATCCTTGCTTCACCCATCTATTAAGAGAGACACACCGAATCGTGAATTTATTAGAATACTCCATGTGCTTCACTTATATCTTTTGAGCTAGGCAATGTTGCTGTAGTGCTTCACTTATATCTTTATAGAGCATGATGGTGTTATATTTTATAGAAATTGTTGAACTCTCATTCCTCACTTATATTATTTTGAGAGTTTAATAAAACAACATGGTAATTTGTTTAGGTTATGAATTTAGTCCTAATATAATGGGCATCCAAGAGGGATATAAACAAAACTTTCATATTAAGTGCATTAAAAACTATGAGAAGTTTGATTCCTTGCATATAGTTTTGAGATAATAGAGATGGTAATATGACAGTCATGCTAGTGAGTAGTTTTCAATTAGAATAGATACATGTGTTAAAGCTTGTGATTCCCATAGCATGAACGTATGTTGAACCGTTATGTAACGAAGTCGGAGCATGATTTGTTTAATGATAGTTGACCTCTTTGTGACAGTCGGGAGCGCGCGATGGTTAACTCCTACCAACCTCTCCCCTAGGAGAATGCATCTAATGCTTTGTTTGATAACTAATAGACTTTTGCAATAAGTATGTGAGTTCTTTATGACTAATGTTGAGTCCATGGATTATACGCACTCACACCCTTCCATCTTTGCTAGCCTCTCTTGTACCGCGCAACTTTCGGCGGTACAACAAACCCTCCTTCCTCAAAACAGCCACCATATATTCCTCAAAACAGCCACTATACCTACCTATTATGTCATTTCCATAGCCATTCCTAGATATATTGCCATGCAACTTCCACCATGTAGTTTTTCATGACTTGCACCATCACTTCATATTGCATATAGAGCCATACTTTGTCATAGGTATCGAGTTGTATTTTTTGAGTTATAAGTAAATAAAAGTGTGATGATTTTTCATGAAGAGAGCATTGTCCCATGAGAGAAAAGGATGCTGGAGGCTATGACTCCCTCACAAGTTGGGATGAGTATCCGGACTTTACAAAAAAATAAAAGAGGCCAGCGGAGCCCAAAAAATAAAATAAAAGAGGTCAAAGAAGCCCACCAAAATAAAATAAAGAAAAATAAAGAAAAAATAAAAAAATGAGAGAAAGCAAGAAGGGACAATTGGTACTACCTTTTTCCACACTTGTGCTTCAAAGTAGCACCATGATCTTCATGATAGAGAATCTCCTATTTTGTCACTTTCATATAACTCGTGGATATTAATTATGCATGACCACTTAGTTTTCTTTTTGAGCTTTCATACACTTATAGCTCTAAGTGCATTTGTTGCATGGAAATCCCTACTGACTCACATTGATATCTATTGATGGGCATCTCCATAGCCCGTTGATACGCCTAGTTGATGTGAGACTATCTTCTCCTTTTTCTCCTTGCACCTCCTCCATATTCTATTCCACCTATAATGCTATATCCATGGCCCACGCTCATGTATTGCATGAGAGTTGAAAAGTTTTGAGAACACCAAAAGTGTGAAACAATTGCTTGACTTGTTCATCGGGGTTGTGCCTGATTTAGATAATTTGTGTGGGGAAGATGGACCATAGCCAAATCATATGATTTTGTAGGGATAACTTTCTAAGGCCATGTTATTTCGAAAGGACATGACTACCTTGTTGCTGTGCTCGAAGTATTACTGTTTTTATGTCAATATTAGACTATTTTTTTGAATCTTACGGATCTGAATATTCATGCCACAATAAAGAATATTACATGGATAAATATGTTAGGTAGCATTCCACATCAAAAATTCTGTTTTTATCATTTACCTACTCGAGGAGGAGCAGGAATTAAGCTTAGGGATGCTGATATGTCTCCAACGTATCTATAATTTTTGATTGTTCCATGCTATTATATTATCTGTTTTGAATGTTTTATATGCATTAATATGCTCTTTTATATTATTTATGGGACTAACCTATTAATCTAGAGCCTAGTGCCATTTTCTGTTTTTTCCTTTTTTTTGAGATTTGCAGATGAGGAATATTAAACGGAGTCCAAACGGAATAAAACCTTCGGAAGGAATTTTTCTGGAACGAAAGTAAACTATGAGACTTGAGAACCAAGGCAGAGGAGCCACCGTGGGGCCACAAGCCCTAGGGTCACGCCCAGGGGGGTAGGGTGCGTCAGGCAGGCTTGTGGGCCCATGGTAGCTCCCCTAACCCTAATCTTTGGCCTAAATTCCCAAATATACCATCATTATCAGAACAAGCCACGAAAATACTTTTCTGCCACCAGAAGCCTCCGTTCCTGAGAGATCCAATCTTGGAGCCTTTTCCGGTAATCTGCCGGAGGGGGATTCGATCACGGAGGGCATCTACATCAACTCCATTGCCCCTCCGATGATGTGTGAGTAGTTCACCACAGACCTTCGGGTCCATAGCTAGTAGCTCGATGGATTCATCTCTCTCTTTGCTCTTCAATACCATGTTCTGCATGATCTTTATGCAGATCTATCCGATGTAATACACTTTTGCGGCGTGTTTGTTGAGATCTGATGAATTGTGGGTTTATGTTCAGATTATCCATGAATATTATTTGAGTCTTTTCTGAATTCTTATATGCATGATTTCATATCTTTGCAAGTCTCTTCGATTTATTGGTTTTGTTTGGCCAACTAGATTGGTAATTCTTGCAATGGGAGAAGTGCTTAGTTTTGGGTTCAATCTTGCGGTGTCCTCACCTAGTGACATAGTAGGGGTAGCGAGGCACGTATTGTATTGTTACCATCAAGGATAACAAGATGGGGTTTTCATCATATTGCTTGATTTTATCCCTCTACATCATGTCATCTTACCTAATGCATTACTCTGTTCTTCATGAACTTAATACTCTAGATGCAGGCAGGAGTCGGTTGATGTGTGGAGTAATAGTAGTAGATGCAGAATCATTTCGATCTACTTGACATGGACGTGATGCCTATATGCATAATCATTGCCTTGGATATCTTCATAATTATTCAATTTTCTATCAATTGCTCAACAGTAATTTGTTCACCCATCGTAATACTTGCTATCGTGAGTGAAGCCACTAGTGAAACCTATGGCCCCCGAGTCTATTTTCCATCTTATATTTTCAGATCTAAAACCAAAAATACCAAAAATACTTTTCTACATTACTTTTACCTATTGTTTTTATTTCCGTTTAAGCAATCTATTTCTATCAGATTTCATCCTTGCAAGTAACCTTAAAGGGATTGACAACCCCTTTATAGCGTTGGGTGCAAGAGTTTGATTCTTTGTGTAGGTACACCTATTTGGGACTTGCTTGTATCTCCTACTAGATTGATACCTTGGTTCTCAACATTTGAGGGAAATACTTATCTACTTTGCTGCATCAATCGTTCCTCTTCACGGAAACCAACGCATGCTCTGGAAGTAGTAGGCTTCCAGAGGTCTTCCTGCATGCGGGAAATGTCCATGGGACTCGCCTTCGTGTGGTGGTTGCAGTGGTGGCAATGGTTTGGATCTAGGGTGGCTTCACTTGCCAGAATTGAGCGGTGATAAGCTAGGGCAGAGAAGAGCATGGGGGTCTCGTGTGCAGTAGCCGGACAACGATGTCCAGCTTGGCATGGGGAAAAAGCGATAGGAGGACGAGAGATTTTATCGAGACAGGTTGGTTGAAGATGGCGTGGCCATAGAATGCATGGGGTGGCGTGCATGCATGTCGTGGCTTCTGGTCGTGCGCAAGGACATAGGGGGAGCGGTTGTCTCAAGGGGGGACGGTCTGACATGTGGGTACCACACGTCAGCGAGAGAGATGGGAGAGGAGTGTGGCTTGGCCGGGAGTGCTCGTTGGCTAGCTAGATCGGCTGGATGGGCCTTAGCCTAACTGGTTGGTCTAGCTAGGCTTTTTATTTTTCTCTTTGTTTTTGTTTTCTGTTTTCTGCTTGATCTTGTCTGCTTTGTAAATTCAAATATATTTTGAATTTTCTTTTCTTTTCACGCGTGACTAGTTTCTAAATTCCAAATGGAATATTCTTGATATGTTGCACATTTCTTTCGGGTATTTTGGAGAACTAATTTCTGCACTTCTATTTTCCTTTTGAATTTGAATTTGGTTTAAAAACCAAATGTGTTTCAAATTCAATTTTAAAAATAGGCATGGGTCTAGATTATGATTTGCGCTCGTGGTGTTTATTTTCCTACCAAATTTAAATGCAAAGCCAAATTGATAGATTTCCTTTGATTTTTGAATTTGATTCTAGTTTAAATTAACTAAAAAAATTAGGAAAATGAATTTGACTTGGATGTTCTTGGGATATATTTCATTGTTCCCAACAATATTTCAAATGGCTTGGGGTGCAACTATGGGCTAGCTAGGTTTCCACTAATTGCATTGTTGTTTTGAGTTTCTAATAAAACAATCAAGCAAATTCATTTAGCAAGAAATTAATAAAGGGGTTTTGTTTGGATAAATTTAATTCACTGTGAATTTTTTAACATACAAGATTTGGGGAAATCTGGGATGTGACAGACTACCACCCTTAAATATATATCTCCCAGGATCTATAGAGGATGGAAAGAAATTTTAGACTTTGGGGTTCCTCTTAAATGCCATCTCCAAGTCCGGGGTCGGTCGTCTGGGTTACGGTAATACTATGTGTATCTTTGGACCCTTGGTGTTGTACTTCTCGGCTTTTCATGGTTTGTCATGATAATTTTGTGGGTGGTATAGCTCTAATTCTCAAGGCTTCCTTGTAGCTGGTGTCGGGTCGGTTTCCTGATGTTTCCTGGAACTAGTTGTATATTTGCAGTCTCTTAGTTTCCATCTTTTGACCACCCTTAAATGATTTTAAGGTTGGCATTTTGCTATAGCTTCTTACTTCCTCTATTAAGGATGGCAATTCTTTAGATTTTATAATTAGGATCTCCTCTACCAGCTTCTCAGGTTCTCTATCATTCTATCTGTGTGGTTCCAACAGTCCTTGCAAATATTTTTTATGCTCATACCACCTATGACCATTTATCATGCACTTAAGGTTTCTCGGGCAATCATCGTCCAACTCTTCTGTAATAATGCTTCATGTCTGTACCACCTATCAAGTACTCGAGGTTACTTAGGCATGCAATATGTCAACTCTTGTGTAGTGTTTCTTGTTTGTACGGCCTTTTCTTTGTTGAGTTCCTTGACAAAGATATATGTCATCCTTGCATCTGATTCGTGGGTAAATTTCAATGTTTGTTCTAGGTGATCTTTTTTGTTTCCTCTTTTCCACCCATGAGTCTCAAAATTCCATATCATGGGGTGGTATTCTGATATATGGATCGTTCCCGGTTTTTCGGTAGGGCTCTCTCCCTATTTGACCTATGTCTGGCAACAAATTCCTTTTATGGAGTCATGTTCTATTCCAAGTAACGTGTTTGGCTTGCACCGTTTTCTCAACATTAGGTGTCTCGCTCAACACTATCTGATCTTCATACTATGGCAAATAATAAGAGCATACATCATGGTGATCAAATCATGGTGTACCCATATCATTAACAACCATGTGGTTTTTGAAATCTTCACAATCCTAACACGGTCTTCCTAACAAATGTTCTTGGAGTCCTTTTGGTTCCATGCTCCAATATGGTCTTCTGAACCTTCTTCTGTTTTGCGTCAGCGATGTCTAACATTACCTCACAACTCTCGGATGGCAAAAATGCTATAGCATTGACTAACAACTATCGCTTCCTCGATGGCTCTGGCTTTTGACATTGCAAACTCAGGTATCATCATTGCATTGCATTTCCAATCCCAATCAAGTGCGGTTACATCTGATTCTGACATCATCTTACTTCCTGCTTCAACTGATACTTCCATATGGGTTATGTGTCTGTTGTACTATGATACTATCTTCATCTACCTAAGTTCCATTCAATCTTACGCATTAGTACCTTAGTTTATCAATCATGTTCTGTCTGGCTTTCCATCTTAAGGTAAAATCCAAATCATATTACCCCCTTATTCAGTACTTAATATCCATAGTGGAATTCTCAAACTGTTCCACTTTCAGTTCCATTTGGCCTAGTGCCTTCCGTATTAGAACAATATATTTCCTTGGTCTCCTTTGGTCAAGTTCCAATAGACTTTCCCTTCGGTTCCCTCCACCGTTGGGTGCTTGCGTTGTGTCTGATCCACCTGTTCGATTATGCTTTCCTATTAACGAAGGTGTCCAATTCAGTCACTCTTTTTCCCTTTCCTGTTAACTGAGTCATTTCCAATCCAGTCTCTCTTTTTTCCTTTCCTGTTAACTAAGCTATTGCCAATTTGGTCTCTCTTTCTCAGTTTTGGGTGTATGGCAACATGTATCTGGGTCAGGAACAACTTTTTTCCTTGATAATTGTGCCAATACATAGTTGATCGACCTTCCATTACATCATGACTACTCCTTCTACTATATAAAGTACATGGGATGTATCTACTACTACACATCCTCCTAGTTAAGGGTCTTCACTGGTACTGGGTGTTGCTGATACTCCGGGTTCTTCTCCCTCTAGAATTTTCATTGTCTTTGATTCAGCCTCTAAGAGTGTGGTTCGGGTAAGTTCTCCTCATTGGGTTTATGTTAAGTTTGTCTTGTAGGTCTGGTTGATCCTAAATCCCATTCCAAACACTTTCTTGTAAGTGTCTCTGGATGTTCTTTCTCTATATGTCCTTGGAATCATGTTGGGCCTCCTTCGGTATGTTCTCTGTGTGTGGGTCATTCACTTCTCTAGGCAGTCCTTTGTCAAATGTCCTTGCTGCTTAGAACTGAAACATTTACCTAGGCTCATGTCTTTCCAAGGTCTGGTCTTCTTTTTGTTTTCCCATTCTTCTAACGTTATCTTCATCTCCTGTGGGTCAAACTCTACATTCTTGCAGTCTTACAGGTCTCTTCTCTTCCTCTTGCATCTTTTAAGCAAAGATGTTTCTCCTACACAAACTTCAGAATCACAATGGAGCTCTTTTTCTTCTACACGTTCTGATGTTCCTTTTCCTTTATTCGGGGCTTGCTCTGTAGGGGTTGGTAGTATTTCTCCTTCTTTGAGTTCTTCTTCCATGTGACATTATGGCTGCTTGTCTTCCAATTTATACTCCTTCTTCTTGTTCCTAGCTTCCAAAGTTTCTTCCATGGTTCTCTTGTGACGTTGTACTCCCAGTAGTATGTTGGGATCTCCCAATGCGATGGAACATGATTCGATCGTTCACACAGGAAACATGTGACTTCCGTCATAAGGCATTCTCCTTTTGTATGGTCCTCGCCACAACAAGCATATCCATTTCGATATTCCTTCTAGGTATGTCCAAGTTCTCCACAAAGAACACAAACATCAAACTTCCCTTCTAGTTCTTCTGATATCCGCTGTGTCGATGTGACAAGCTGAGATCTCAACAAAAACTGCACCATCCTTCCAAGTAAGGTTCTTCTAATTCTTGTTGATCATACGATGCATCTTGCACCAAGTTGCAGCTTATTCCATTAAATGCATCACTGCCTAGCGTCCGTGCCGCCCGCCTCCCGCCCCACCTCACTTCATCGCGCGCGAGCACCCACCCATCGGTCGTTGCTCTGGCCGGCCCTCTTGCGTCCATGCCTGCTTACCCCCTGTTGGCTGCTGCATCTTGTGCACTCACCTGTCGGGGTTGTCCGAGGCAGAGAAGAACAGGGCAAGTGGACAGAGAAAGGAGGGGAAGGTGGCCAAAATAATAATAATAATAATCCTAACATGAAGCTTTACATGGCGGAAGGAGCCATACTCAAGAAAATTACTCCCTCAATCTCAATACCCAAGGAGATAGCAACCATACAAAATTCAAATTCGATATAAAAAATCATCGCTGAAGCTAAAAGAAGAGCGTCCGTCCGTGCGACGATGTCCGTCCGTCTTGTACTGTCCGGTGGACAGGCGCACAAGCCACAATTTCTGCGGTCTAGTCAAGAACGACAACTGAGGTCGCACCAATGTTCGCGCTGATGTGACAGAAAATACCTGGTGCTATTTGCCCTTTCTGTTTTTAGTACATATTAATTCATCAGAGAACAATTACTCTGTCTCTTATAATATTTTTACAAAGGACAATTTTCAATACAAATATGGTATTATACCGCGGATACGGAACGTGCGCCAGCGTCATCCTCCACCGATGTTCGTCCGTGTGGTGCTGCACGATCGACTCACATGTCCGCGCTGTCTTCAAACACCGCAACCAACTCTCCCGTCGGTGTCGGCTTACAACATCACGGCCGACACTCCCGTCAGTGCTGGCTTACAACGTCATGGCCGAGTCTCAAATCCGTGCCGACTTACAACGTCACAGCCAACTTGCGCGTCCGCACTGGTTTTCAACACCGTGACCTACTCTCGCGTCTGTGTCGAGTTATCGGCCAAATCTCGCGTCCACATCAATGCATCGGGGCCACGTCTTCTCGTACAAGGCGCCCAATGGATGCGCACAAGCCGTCGTCCCTACGGTCCGGTCTGTGTCAACACGTCAGGGCTACATCTGCATGTACGAGGCGCCCAACCGATGCGTGCAAGCCGCGTCCACCATGATATGATTTACTCCAACAAACAATAGAGCATGAAAGAAACATATATCTATTATTAGCCTCCACTCGCAGTGGGTTACCCAATCGATAGACGGACTAGATTGCCATCCCCTAGTTTGGTCTGCTTCAACACATCGAAGAAATAAGAAAGCCAGACACGGAAGGAACATCCTTGGAGAAGCTACAATTTGAGATGGGCACCATTGGGTCGACAATTCAAAAGCAAACAGCAAAGAAAATAAATGGCCATGCAGGAGCCCGAAGAGCCGGACCAAGTGAGAATAGCAAAAACTTGGTCAAGAGAGATATGAACTCAATTTGGCCACGACATTTTCCAAGGACATATGGCGAGCATCACGAAGATAATCAACTCTCCACATCGTCTCTAGTTCCAATAAATTCCTTCGATGAGCCATTAACCTTATGAAGGCTTATGCCACAACAAAGTATGAAGACTCTTAAGACGCCTCCTCGAGTCGACTTAAGACTCGTGGGCTACACATACATGGCTCGGCAGATTTGTTCATTTTCAACAAATATAATAACCCCCAGGTCATTGCAAGGAAGACAACCCGGTCCCGGGGGCTAGTGCTTGATTGGCAAAAAAATGGAAGTCTCCCAAGAGGACTAGCTGCCATGATGTGCAGTTCAAACAAGGGTTCCCTGCCTTATTGGCGGAAAATTAAAAGTCTCCCAAGAGGACTAGCTGTCATGATGCGCAGTTCAAACATGGATGTCGGTGTCAAAACTGGCGGATCTCGAGTAGGGGGTCCCGAACTATGAGATTAGGATCGACGGTAACAGGAGACAAAGGGGACACGAGTTTACCCAGGTTCGGGCCCTCCTATGAAGGTAATACCCTATGTCCTGCTTGATTGTATTGATGGTGTAAGGGGTTACAGAGTTGATCTACCTCAAGATCATATGTCTAACCCTAGATGAGTTGTTCTGTCTCTATACCCTAAAACCCTCTGGCTTATATAGATGCCGAGGATGCCTAGGGTTTACACATGGTCGGTTACATGCCAAATAGATAAACTTGCCTAGCTATTACATCAGACATGGAGCATAAGCCTTGTTTCCCGAAGCTTCCATCTTGGAGATTGGGCCTTCAAATTCTTCGGTGTTCAGTAAATAGCCCTCATAGTATGGACCATAACAATAGGTCGGCTATCTGAGGACCCCCTAATCCGGGGCTCCCTCAATATCCCCCAAACTTGCCTCCAACGCCAAGGGTCTTCAAATCCGACTACTTCACGAACAGAGTCTTCGGCTTGCGAGGTGATTTCTTTCCTGTCGAACCATAGTTTGACCTCCGATGACAAGTAGTTTCCCACATAGTAGTACGTCCGAATAATGTAAATGGATTGGCTTTGAAGCCCAAATGTTAGGGATAAACAACAGCCCTCTGACGACCTTTCTGACAAAAGGTTACGGCCCACCATGATTGCCAGACCAGTTGCATAGACTCGATTTGTGGTTCGAGGCCATTTTAATCATCACGATCAATCGATATACCAATCGTGTCCCGTTTTATACGGGATATACTTAACCACGCGCATGCAACGGCTCACGCGTCTCGGGGAGTGGAGGGATTCATGGCACGGTGAGGGGAATCCACATCGACAGGCCTCATAAAAAGAGAAGGAAAACCCCAAAGGCTTTTTTATGCTCTCCATTCATCTTCTCCGCCTCCCATTCCCTTGCGCCTCCGGACCATAGATCTAGATCTCTCCACCCCCACCTTCGAGCTCAGCAATGGCGGGTTCCAATGGCCAGCGGAGGAGGGCCAAGTAATCCCCACTCCCAGGTCCGGCGAGAGGGTGGTGTTCATCCCCCACTTCATCAGGCGGTTGAGCTTCCCACTCCACCCATTCGTCAAGGGGTTAATTTTCTTCTACGACCTCGACTTCCATGACCTCCCGTCAAACTCCATGATGCACATATCGGCGTTCATCCTCGTGTGTGAGGCCTTCCTTCACATCGAGCCGCACTTCGGGCTCTGGCTGAAGGTCTTCAATATCAAGCCCAAGCGCATCAGCGACAAGCACGCGGACTACGGCGGGGCAATCATCAGCAAGCCCGCCTGCGTCGGGTGGCCGTCGGGCACCTTCATCGACACCATCAAAGGATGGCAAAAGGAGTGATTCTACGTCACCGAACCATGAGAAGAGGGCCAAATCCCCAACGCCGCATTCAGATTTGGTCCCCACACCAGTCCGGCTTCGTGGCCCAAAAAGGGCCTGGTCTAGGGATCGGGCAAAGAGGTGACCGATCTGCAGAAGCGGCTCCACTCCCTGGTCGAGGGGGGAATCAAGCTAGCCAATGTGGTGCATGTGATGCTTCGAAGACGCATCCTCCCTTGCTAGCATCGGGACACTCCCCTATGGGCCGGAGAACTCGAAGCCATGCCCATAGTCCAAAATCTCTTCCACACTACGCGGGAGAAGTTGTGGAAGGTGCTCTTCAAATCAATGAAGAGCTGGCCATCCGAGGAGGAGGACAAGGGTCTACACGCTGCCAAGCCCGACTCCGAGGTACGATTTCCCCCTGCTTGGTTGTCTCTATTACACAGAGAATCCCTTCATCCTCTTATCCGATCTGTTCTAGCAGAGATGGTAGAAGAAATCCATCGACATCAACAGTCTGACTCCTCAACCTGAAGACGAGAGGACCAGGCTGTTAGCCAGGATGCTCATGAATAAAGCTTACGAGGCTCCCACGAAGAAAGAGAAGAAGAAGAAACTGGGCCAGGCCGGCCTTTGCATCAAGGACCAGCTTGACGCTGCATCCGAAGACACCCCTGCCTCCTCAAATCAAGAGGAGGCCAAAGAGGAGGAAGAAGAGGGGGATGAGGTCTAGAGCGAGGGGGGAGGCAACTGCCCCCGCGCCAAGAAGAGAGCAGCGTCTTCGAACGCCCCGGGTGGTTCTGTCCCGAAGAGGGCATGGCAGGCGCGGGTGGTTCTGTCTGATGACAGCTCTGACTCCAGCTCCACGTCTGAAGACCCAGAGGAGGTTCCACGAAGGAGCCTAAGGGTCAAGCCCCATCCATCCATGTTAGGATCCAAAGACCCTCCTACTATCACTGGTCAATTCAGAGTTTGCTAACAGGCAGGTTATTGGTCCTACAACCCCCCGCGCATTATCCCCACCGAGGTGGTATCGGATGGGGAGACCCCACCCGCCAACCTAGCAGAGAGCGGGTATGCCTCACACTCCACCACTCCAGGCACTACGAAGGACGCCGTGGAGGTGTCGTCATAGCCTACTCCAATGGAGGCGGACACAGGGGCGAGGGAGATCGCACCATGGCCGAGGCTAACGCTTCAGCCACCGAAGACCGGGTGACAACACCCCGCCCGGACACCGAGGAGGCCAGACGAGCGGGCAATCAGTCCCCTCCGAGGACATCTCCAGAGCACACTGTGCTTCTGGAGGCACCGGTCCAATCCCCGCAGGGTGATCTGGAAATCCGATCATCCGCGACACCACCGACCAACAGGTTGTCGGCCATGGATGAGGCTCTATCGAGCGCCTCCATCCCCGACGATCACCACACCCTTATGGGTGTGGTACTACAAAGCGTCCAGTCCGTTGACAACGGACTAAAGGAGGCCTTCAAAGGTTTCCTTGAGGGTTTTCAAGTAAGTCACCCGATATTTTGCTAACATTTTTATTTATTCGTATTGTATACATGACAGCCCCTGAGCCTAGGTGAGGTGAACAAGCTCACCTAGGGGTCACATCTGAATGCGATAACGCACTAGAAGCTCATTAAGTGTTCAGCATGCTAGGATAAATCAATATATAATCGGATTGTCTATAATTCGGGAAGTCAGCACTGATGTAATGTATTAACTGTGTGTGTAATGTAGGCTTCATCATCAGCGGCGGCAAAGAATGGTTTCGATCTGGACGAGCTACATTAGAAGCTCAAGCACTCTGAGGATGAGGTGGAAACCCTCAACAAGAGGTTTGATGAGGCACAGGGTAAGTCCGAACCAAATCTGAATACTCTCCTCGGAATACTATCAATGTAGTTTCCTTTTATATAAAGTTTTATCGTTTTGCAGCTTCATCGAAAGAGATAGAAAAGCTCAAGGCCGAGCTTCGGTGGGCCAAGGACGAAGCGGTTGTTGAGAAGGCGGCGGCCAAAGAAGCAGCCACCGCACTCTCTGCCCTACGAGCCACCAGCGATTAGCATCAGGCTCTTGTGGCGGTGATACAGGATGAGCACAAGGACGCTAGCAAAAAGTGCGAGGCCTTGGAGCAAAAGAATAAGGCAAGCTCGGCCGAGCTATCCACAATCAAATCCGATCTACAAAAGGAGCGGATGGACAGATGGTTCTTTGAGGAGCAAGTGTGCCAAGCCAAGGAAATAGCCGATAGTAATCCGTACTCCGTAAAGTGCATATTCGGGGATAGCAGATTCAAATTGCTGACCCAAGGGAGGCAATCCTCAGGCGCATCCACCAATCTCCAAAATAGCGTGGCGGATGCCAATAGGCTGTTTGCCTCGCAGGGAGAAGAAGACGAAGCTCGGACGTTCTGGGTATAGTTCGAAGCCCTCGAGCGTCCTCCTCTTCTGGTGGAGCAGCTGAAACAACCGATGGAGCTGCACCAGATGGCAGAGCCGGCCATGAAGGACCTCTGCATCCACTTATGGCCTGGCGAGCCACTCTCGGGTAGTTACTTCCGCCTGGTGCAGAGACTAGTAGCTCTCCTCCTGCATCGAAGGAGTCCGGATGGCCCTTGCCAAGCCCAAAGTGCACTGGTCGGGGATCAATCCGATGAAGGTCGCCACCAACTCGCCGCCACCTGAGAAGCAGCACCGACGCCTCGAGCTATACTTTGATGGACTGACGGAGAGTGCTCGGGTGATAGCATCGCAGTGTTCGGGTGAAAAATTATTTGAATGAGCTTGTAACGTGTCCGAAGACTCGTGATAACTTCTAATGATATTAGTATCCGGTCTTATATGGTTTTGCATTCCTTTATAATCTTATGTGGTCGTTTAATACTGAAAGATGCGAGTCGTCGACCTCAGCCCCCATGTAGATACTACATGGGGTTTCTATGCCAATGCACTTTGTCCTTACTCGTATTATCGGAACCCGAATGCGGTATAGTGTGGCAGACTAGGCAATCAGACTATAGTGCTTTATTTCTTTTGCTTAACCAAAGGGGCGCGAAAAGTACTATAGGAAGCATACGATTAGCAACCGGAGCGTTTGCGATGTTCGGACAAACTGAGGCCAAAGCCAACATCATAATGTTTGCATAAAGGGCAAGTTCCTCATATAATACTTCTAGCTTGGGGTTCACAAATCTGATCGCTCATACTATGACAGTCTGTTTTTGGCTTTCTCCCCTGAGGTGATTGACCGGACTATCCGGAAGCACAATCGCAGGGGTGCTCCCTTTGCCCTATTAGCTGAACAAGCAGAACATAAAGGGGCAAGCACATGAGCCGGGCAACCCAACTTAATGACCAAAGACATACTTTGGAACCGAGGCATATAAAGCAAACACGAAGACCCCAAACACACGATATATAAGGTGATTTGGATTTGAAATCGAGCCCCCAGTCTATTAGCCGGTTACCTTGAGTCATACCAAACAGGTTCATGAGAAGAGGGAGAAAAGAAAAAGGCATGCACCAAAAAAGGACAAATGAGGCATACTTGCACCACGCAATTTTGCATTTCCTCAACAACTCTTATAACTCGGATTGCCGAAGCAACTGTTTATAGGTATTGGAAAGAAAACAAGAAATAAAGTCCTACAGGAGTTGTTGTACCAGGGGTCTTCAATCGGTGACCTGACATCCTCGATATATCCCCTTCCTAGTTGACTCCTGCTCTTGGATGCACCTTGATGGGTGTGAGTGCGGGCGGATTTTGCTAACAAAATCTTGAGAGGCCGCAACATTATAGGTTAGGTTTAAGCCGTAGGCAGGCTATTTTAAAAGTGCATGCATCCTGTCCGAAGACGTATTGGTGGTAGTAAGTCGGGGCAGCCGAACACCCACCTTTATTTCCCCACCGCTTCCCATGGAATCTTAAGTGTGAAGTTGTACCTCCTCGGCACATACTTTGCTAGTCCAAAACTTGTGCGGTGGGGGGCGAGTCCCTATAGAGGGGGAGAGGAAGGATACGAGTTTTTGATCTGAAGCCAAAATCGCTTCCCAGCCTTATGTGCCTTTAGGCGGATGCCAGAACTTGTCGATCTTCTTTATAGCTGAATTCGGCTACTAGGGACAGGGCATGTTCCTCAGTTCTAAGGGAGAACTCGGTGTTGTCGTTGACATTAATGACCCCCTTGGGTCCCGACATCTTGAGCTTGAGGTATGCGTAGTGTGGGACCGCATTGAAACAAGCAAATGATGTCCATCCAAGCAGCACGTGATAGCAGCTGAGGAAGGGCACGATGTCGAAGATCAAGTCCTTGTTGCGAAAGTTGTCGGGTGAGCCGAACATGACCTCTAGAGTTACCGATCTCGTGCATCGGGCCTCAATGCCCGGGATCACTCCTTTGAAGGTAGTGCTGCTGGGTTTGATCCTGGATGTATCAATGCCCATCTTTTACACCTTATCTGAGTAAATTAGGTTAAGGCTACTTCCTCCTTCCATTAGGACCTTTGTGTGGTGATACCCATCTATAATGGGGTCTAGAACAAGGGGTGCCAAACCCTCATGAAGGATACTGGTCGGATGATCACGCTGATCAAAGGTGAGCGGGTATGCCGACCATGGGTTGTACTTCGGGGCTATGGGTTCCACCGTGTAGACTTCCCGGAGGGTGCGCTTCCTCTCCTTCTTCAGTATGTGGGTGTCATATATCATGTTCACCGTTTTTTTTTCAGGAGGGAACTTCTTCTGTCCGCCACCAATTGGACCCCTAGGCTCATCCTCGTCCTCGCTGTGCGAACTCTTGCCTTGGTCTTCGGGTTGTATCTTGCTGACCTATTTAAACACACAATAGTTGTGGTGTGTGTGGTTGGCAGGCTCTTTCGAAGTTCCATGGATTTGGCAAGGCCTTTCCATGATCTTCTTGAGCTGACTGGGTCTGTCATGATTGCCTTTAGGGGGCTTCTTTCGCAGCCTAGGTCGGGAGTTGCGGAATCCAGCATTAATAGCCGTGTCATCGGCATCACTATTATTGCACCGGCGCTTATTCTTATTGCTCTTTGGCTTTGAGTTGACATCCTGGGCTTCGGGTGCCATGGGATCTTTAGAATTGTGGCTGCGTCTAGCCAGGCAGTTATCCTCGCCCGCGCAACAGCGGGTCATGAGGGAGGTAAGTTTGGACATAGTTCGAGGCTTGTCCTGGCCTAGTTGGCGGACCACCATTCGTACCAAATATTGTGCCGGAAGGAGGCTATGGCCTCAGCAACCAAACAATCGACGATTTGGTTCTTCTTAGTCAAGAACCGATTCCAAAACTGCTTGGCAGACTCGTCGGGCTTCTGGACGACATTGATAAGATCGGATAGTCCAGTGGGCGGAGATAGGTCCCCTGGAAGTTAGAGCGGAACGCATCTTCCAGGTCTTCCCAACATCCAATGGAGTTTTCGGGGAGGATGTTTAACCAGTGCCGAGATGTCCCGTTAAGCTTAAGAGGTAGATATTTGATGGCATAGAGATTAGCTCCTCGTGCCATGTGGATATGGAGGAGGAAATCCTCAATCCATACTGTTGGGTCAGTGGTCCCGTTGTACTGTTCTATATTCACAGGTTTGAACCCTTCGGGAAACTGATGTCACATTACCTCATCTATGAAGCATAGAGGGTGAGCGGCGCCTCTGACCCATGCTATGTCGTGCCTGTATTCGGTGTCTGTATGGGTCCGGCTGCGTTCCCAGACTCTGTTGTTTTGGTCAAACCATGGTCTGACTCGCCACATCTATCGGGCGCATACTCTCTAGATCCATAGATGGATCTAGTGCGGCCTGCTCTGTGATCCAGGTCATCTCGCAGGTCGAACCTATCATTGGGGCACTGCTGGTATGTAACCGACATCGTCAACCGTCATGTCTCGACCACGAGGGGGCGGTCCGGCTTGTCATACGAAGTACAGTTTGGAGATGGAGTATCAGTAAGTTCGTCGTCGAATTGCGGCAGCAACCTTCTCCGATGGTAGATTTTGGGCTGGTTTGACAGACCAATGCCGTATACTTCCTTACTTGAGAGGACTTTTGTTCATCGATCATTGAGGTCGGCCTGTTCGGCTTTGAGTTGTCGTTCTTTGACCTTTAGGCTGCGAGCCATTGCTATGAGCCATTGCCTGATTTCTTACTGATCCTCGAGGTTATCAGGGATGTACAAGTGATTGGCTTTCGGTATATCTTCCTCCTCGTTGGGGGGGGGGAGTAATCATCGCCTTCGGGGTCATTGACGGTATCGGTGTCATTTTGGTCCTCGGGCTCGTCCGGGCCCTCAAACGGGTGCTCGGGGATATCGGGATTGTCATGATCGACGGGGGCATTACCGTCCCGTTGTTGATAGTAGCTCTTTTTTAGACCGCTTATGCGATTTTCGGCGCCTTGATGGTGCGTGACCCCATTTTTCACCATCGTTGTGAGGCGTATTGTCGCCATTGATGGTAGGAGTATCCTCCATGTAGACATCAAATGTAGAAGTGGCGGCCCAACTCCCGGTGTTAACGGGGGTGGGAGCACGGTCCTCCTCATCCATGTATTCTACCTCCTTGGAGGCATAGTCTAGCACATCGGTTGAGTCTTCGACGATGCCTATCAAGTGGGTGGTGGGTGGGTCAAAAAATCTGTCCCTGCCCAAACTATAACCGGGCCGAGCGTAGATCGGGGATGGATCGTCGGTGATCCTCATCGACGAGAATTGCTCCAAGGCCTTGTTGACCGTTGAGGGGCCAATCGGATCCAACTGTTCGTAACATGTGCCGTTAACCCCCATGAAGTCCACCCATGGGGAGAGTTCGGAAGAAACATATGTCCGGTCATATGGCTTGATGGCTAGATCGGGATGAGAGATTGGACTGCCGCCATGGGTGACCCCATTGACATGTACAATGAAGGGGCTCAAGGTTAAGGCCTCAGAGTCCTCGGGGGCTGTCCGGGGGATGACCCCCGGGTACCCCAAAGACAGCGAGTCGGACAGGGTGCACGCCCATCGGGCCAGCTGCTTCGACTAACACCATGTCTGGCTGCTATGACCAGCCGGCTATGCCCGCTAGCCAGCAGCCTGGAGCCAACTATGACGTCCCATAGGACACGCATGGACCAGATGACCATATCCCGTGGTGGTGGACTGGTGGTGACCAGTAGTGCACTGTACGCGCATCGCGCATAACTGTCTACAGTGTAACCTATCCCCTGGACACTGAATTATAAATTCCACTAGGGGACAGACATAGCTTAGTCCACAAGCTACATGTTGTTTGGCATGTAAGCTACCCACTGTAGCTTACATCCCAAGCTGCTTGGTATGTAAGCTACCCACTCTAGCTTGCATACCAAGCTGCACGTCCATGCCTACATAAAGGCCCCCTCTTACTCTCTCAAGGGGCTAGCATCCCTCACATTCTCTCATCCCGAGTCTCACACACACGTATTACGCAAAAGGCCTCATGGCTCTCCTCCCCAAATAGCTCCAGGAGCAACCATGTACCAGATATACCACAGTTATAAAGATATGCAGGAGTAGGGGTATTATCTCTCCAGAGAGCCCCGAACCTGGGTAAACCACTGCATGCTATTCGCATATCCATCCCAGATCATCCACTGCATCTCCCGTCTCGCGAGACCCCCGTGAGAAAATGATGACAGTTGGCGCCCACCATGGGGTTCGCTGCTGGTGGAACCACAGTCTGGGCGAGACCATCTTTGTCATCACCTCCACGACATTGCCACCGCCTGTCCGGTGATGCTTGGGGGCTCGACATCAGCACACCCCGCGCACTCGCGTCGGCACCAGCGACGTCCTCATAACCAGCCTCGGCATCGACCGTCTTCACCGTCGCTACGTCGCATGCATCCCTGCCTTGCTGCGCCAACGCGACGCCCGCGACTCCGGCCTCTCGGCGCACCATGCGTATCTCCGTAGCCGCGGACGGCGCAAGCCATGGACTGCGTGAGCCGCGCCCTCTCCCCCAAGCTCATCAACATCATGGGCCATACTGTGCTCTTCGGCCTCACGCCCGAGCTGGAGTCGCTCTGCGCCCAGGCCTACGGCTCCCACAACTGCAACAATCCATCGTTCTAGGGCTGCAACCTATTGGCGGTCCTACTAACCCCTGCGGCGCCGGCCTTCGGTGTGTGCGTATGCTGCATGAGCCATCGGCGTCTACTCCATGTGGCGCCGGCCTTCGGTGTGCACGTATGCTGCGCGAGATGCCGGCGCCTCGCCCCACTCCATCCGTACATCCCCATGCTTGCGCGGCGTCCGTGCGCTGGCTCTGCCTGCTCCCCTTGGGTTCCTCTTCCCCCGATAGTGACACCCAGCGGTTGCGCTGCCGCGCCCTTGCTGGAAACAGCTGGCCTCGTGCCCATCAGCCGACGGAGCCCGCATCCACGCCCATCAGTGACTCGCGCTCGATAGCCGGTAGACCTGACGTCCGCGCCCGGCAGTGCCTCACGCCCATTAGCCAGCGAACCCCGTGTCCGCACCCGACAATGCCTCACACTCGAAAGCCGGCGGACCCCGCGTCCGCCCTCGACAAGGCTCCATGCTCATCAGCCGGCGGACAACACACCCGTCCTCGGCAGGGCTCCACGCTATCAGCCGGCGAACCCCGCGTCCGTCTTCGGCAACTTCTCGCGCCCTTCAGCTGGCGGACTCCGCGTCCGCGCCCGGCATCTTCGACACCACCCTCTGCCTCAGTAACAGCAGAAACCCTCCGCCCGACTCCTCGAGTCGCCCGGAGGCTCGAAGGCTACACCCAGCATGTGTGCTGGTGCGCCCCCGCTGGAAACCGCCAGCCGGTGGACTCCACATTTGCCCCGGCATCGCCTCACGCCCTTCAGCCGGCGGACTCCGCATCCACGCCCGGCATCCTTGGCACCACCATCTACTTCAACAATAGTAAAGACCCTCCGCCCGACTCCTCGAGTCGCTCGGAGGCTCGGAGGCTACACCCAGCGGGTGCGCTGGCGCACCCCTGCTAGAAGCAAGCCGCATCGTCCCCAACCCGCAATCGACCGTCATCGACAACTTTTGCAACAACAACAAGAAGAAGAACGACTAGGGAAACCCTTTGCCTGACTCTGCAAGTCACCTAGAGGCTCGGAGGCTACTATGGGGGGATGACCCCCGGGTACCCCAAAGACGGCGAGTTGGACGGGGTGCACGCCCACCGGGCCGGCTGCTTCGACTCACACCGAGTCTGACTGCTCTGACCAGCCGGCTGCGCCCACCAGCCAGCAGCCCGGAGCCAACTACGATGTCCCATCGGACACAGACGGACCAGACGGCCATATCCCGTGGCGGTGCACTGGTGGCGACCAGTAGTGCATTGTGCGCGCATCGCGCAGAACTGTCTACAGTGTAACCTGTCCCCTGGACACTGACTTATAAATTCCACTAGGGGACAAACATAGCTTAGTCCACAAGCTACCTGTTGCTTGGCATGTAAGCTACCCATTGTAGCTTACATCCCAAGCTGCTTGGTATGTAAGCTACCCACTCTAGCTTGCATACCAAGCTACACGTCCATGCCTATATAAAGGCCCCCTTTCACTCTCTCAAGGGGGCTAGCTTCCCTCATATTCTCTCATCCCCACTCTCACACACACATATTAGGCAAGAAGCCTCATGGCTCTCCTCCCCAAACAGCTCCAGGAGCAACCATGTACTAGATATACCATAGTTATATAGATATGCAGGAGTAGGAGTATTATCTCTCTGGAGAGCCCCGAACCTGGGTAAACCACTACATGCTATTCGCATACCCGTCCCGGATCATCCACGACAGCTTTGCTCTCACCTCGATAAGCCTACCTATGGCATCTGTCGTCTCGCAAGACCCCCAGTGAGAAAACAACGACAATTTGCGCCCAACGGGGGGCTCGCTGTAGCTGGAACCATGGTCCGGGAGGGACCATCTTCGTCATCACCTCCACGACGTCGCCGCCATCTCTCCGACAATGCTCGGGGGCACAACATTAGCACACTCACGGGCACTCACGCCTGCACCAGCGACATCCTCGTCACCGGCCTCGGCATCGACCATCTTCACCATCGCTATGTCGCCTGCATCCCCACCTTGCTGCGTCGGCGTGATGCCCGCGATTTCGGCCTCTCGTTGCCCCACGCGTATCTTCGTGGCCGTGGCAGGCGCAAGCAGACCCTCTCCCCCAACCTCACCAACATCACGGGCCATACTATGCTCTTCGGCCTCGCTCTAGGGTTGGAGTCACTCTGCGCCCAGTCGTACGGCTCTCGCTACTGCGACAATCCGTCCTTGTAGGGCTGCCACCTGTTGGTGCTCCTACTAACCCCTGCGGCGCTGGCCTTCAGTGTGCGTGTATGTTGCGTGAGCCGCCAGCGTCTGCTTCATGCGGCGCCGGCCTTTGGTGTGCACATATGCTATGCGAGATGCCAGTGCCTCACCCAACTCTGTCCACACATCCCCGCGCTCGCGCGGCGTCCATGCGGTGGGTCCAACTACTCACCCTGGGTTCCTCTTCTCCCGCGCTGCACCCAAGCTCCGCCTCCCTTACCTGTCCAAGATGCACCACTTTGTTGCGCATGCCGCCTGTCGGCTCACGCGGACTGAGCCTTCCCTCTCCCGCGTGCCCCGTCCCGCGGGTGCCGTCATGGGTCGCTAGGCTACCTCCGCGTTGCCCTGCAGCTGCCCCGCCAAGGCCGCCTGCCGGTTCCGCCTCCATGGCCGTCCTACACCGGCTCCACCTCCATCCGTGTCGTTGCCCCGCACCCGGCCTCTGTGCGTGCCCATGCCGCTTGGCCGCATCTGCGTATGCCTTGCCATGCGTTAGCTCTGCCCCGCTGCTCGTCAGCTCTGCCTGGCTACCCGACCCGCTCCCGGGCATCCCCGCAGCCAGCTCTGCGTGCATGCCGCCCGTCAGCTTCGATGCGCACCGCTCGGTGCCGGCTGCCCCGACCCGACCTCTACGGTGCTATGCACGCGTCGGCTTGCCGGGCCCCAGCCTTTACACCACCTCGTTGCGCCCCATAGCCTGTCGGCGGCTGCATGCCCACCGCATCCATGCGTTGGTCCTGCTCCGCCGCGCTCGCGGTTGGCAGGCAGCTCCACCCCATTCGCCCACATGCCCACTGGCCGGGGCGGGCTCTTGCTCCCGCGCACCTTGGCCGACTGCAGTCCCACACCGCCCGGAGAGAATAACTGGGTGTCTGGCTCCCCACGTGAGGAGAGAGGGAAGACAAGAATGTGCTGGTTACCTAGAGAGAAGCGACCGCAAAGAAGAAGAAAAATTACATACATGCATGCATGCAAGTGGTAGTGCGTGGCTGGCTACACTACTCAGCGTGCGTGCATGGCCGGTGCTGCCTGCATGTGTGTGTGCCTCCACTCGTCCTCGACCCAGCACCCGACCGCCGCTCATACCACGTCAGCTGGCCAGCAGCTCCGCTAACGATGCGCTCCCCCAGTGCGCACCCACGTTGCCATTCAGCTCCTCCATGTCTGCTTCTTCGCGCCAGCGGCACCATGCCGGCCCGTGCCGTTGCTGGCTCCAACCCCGGTTGCGCCCCATGGTCGCTGGCTCCGCCAGCGTATCCATGCGTCAGCTCATCAGCCGGGCCAGCTGCCCAGCCTCCGGCCTGACTGCCGCTGCATGCGTGCCTACACGCAACCTCCACGCACCTTCGTGCTACCGGTTAGGCTCCGTCCTCCCGCATGCGACCCTCACGCTCCTCGCCGACTCCGGGTCCTCGCACCGGCTGCCGCCCAACACGCCCCGCCTACCGGCTCCCGTGCCGCGTGTGGTGGCCGGCTACGGCGCATGCCGCTTGTGGCTGCAGGCTATGCGATGTGCCGTCGGCGCCGGCTCCGGCTTGACTCCCCCAGCCGGCGCAGTGCTCTGGCACTGCCTACGCCCCGCACGCCCCCAGCAGAGAGTGTGGCCAGGTTGCTGCGAAAACAAAAGGGACAACAGGCTGCCCACTCGTTCAGAAAAATGAGAAATGGGAGCCGGTAAAAAGAAAGGTGCCCTCTTGTTGTGTCACCACTTGGTTGTCTGACCCGTGCGGTCGCTGGGCCGGCTGGTTGTCGACACCTGGTCGACTCTAGCTGCCTGCCTACTTCGACATCGGGCCCTTTGGCTGCCCATCTGCTTTGACTTTGGCCGGCCGAGCCCGATGGGCCAACACCCCCATAAACCGCCCCGAAGGCTACACCCAGCGGGTGCGCCCGACACGACCGTTGATAAAAAAACGTGCCGTCTACAAGCCGCACCAGCAATCTTCAACAACACCCGCCTCGCCTACGCGAAAATCAACGAACCTCCTCGCCTGGAGGCTCATAGGCTACTTCCAACAGCGCCTCGCGATCATCAGCCGACGGACCCCGTGTCCGCCCTCGGCAGCACCTCGCGCCAATCAGCCGGCGAACCCCGCATCCGCCCTCGGCAGCACCTCGCGCCAATTAGCCGGCGGACTGCACGTCCGTTCCTGGAAGCACCTCGCGCTCATCGGCCATCGGACCCCGCATCCACGCCCGGCAGGGCTCCGCGCCCATCAGCCGGCGGACTCCCCGTCCGTGCCCGGCAGCGCCTCGCGCTCGACAGCCGACAAACTCCCTATCCGTGCCCGGCAGTGCCTCGCGCCCATCAGCCGGCGGACCCCAAGTCCACGTCCGGTAGCGCCTCACGCGTGTCAGCAGGACCACGTCGGCTGCAAACCGCGTTGGCCGACATCGACAAAACCGCCTCGCCGGCACCCAAAAGCAATGTGAGAACTCCACACGCATACCCTTGCACTTTACACACAAAACAAATAACCTCGAGCGCCCCTTGGGGGGCATCTCCACATTTATTCTGCTCCTTTATTGTTTGCCCCGGCGCCGGCTAGTCTCGGCCTGGGGTTGGCCGCTTGGCCCGATACGTTCATTCCCACGAGACGCCTTAGTAGCGTGCATGGGACCGAAGGCCCACTCTTCGTCTCAGCTATAGACCGCACCGCGGCTGTCCGGCTAGCGAGAGCAAAAGATGGAGGTCACCACATGCGAAAAGCATCCAGGGAGAAAACGGCTTGGGCGACCCGGTCGTTTCATTTATGAGTATCTGCTCGTTCGAGCCTGCTCCCAGATTTCGATTACTGTCCGCTCCATTCCGCGGCCCACTCTTTGTCTCAGCTATAGACCGGCTCCCGGATGTGTGGCTAGCAAGAGCGAAAGCCAAAGAGCAGAGAGAACATGAAAGAGACATAAGGGGCTTGAAAAAAATCGAGTTGACACCCTATGCACAAACTTGCACTACTAAAATCAAATGATTGATACATTTGGATCGACTAAACTTGTCTTGGGCATGATCATTTCCAGGAGGAACCTCGTCACCCGGAGGCTCGGAGGCTAGCCCCAGCCGGTGTGCTGCCGCGCCCTCGATGGAAACAGCTGGCCGGCAGACCCCTCGTCCATGCCCGGCAGCGCCTTGCGCTCGAAGACCAGAGGACCCCACGTCCACGCCCGACAGCGCCTCACGCCCATCAGCCGGCGGACCCCACATCCGTGCTCTGTAGCGCCTCATGCCCAATAGCCGCCGGACCCCGCATTTACGCCCGGCAGCGCCTTGCGCCCAACAGCCGGCAGACCACATGTCCGCGCCAGGCAACACCTTGCACCCATCAGCCGACAGATCCCGTGTCCGCGCCCGACAGTGCCTCGTGCTCGATAGCCGGCGGACCTTGCGTCCGCCCTCGGCAGGGCTCCATGCTCATCAGCCGGTGGACCCCGCAACTGTCCTCGGTAAGGCTCCACGCCATCAGCCGGTGGACCCCGCGTCCGTATTCGGCAGCGCCTCGCGCCCTTCAGCCGGCAGACTCCGCGTCCGTGCCCGGCATCTTCGACACCACCGTCTACCTCAGCAACAGCAGAGACCCTTTGCCCGACTCCTCGAGTCGCCCGGAGGCTTGGAGGCTACACCTAGCGGGTGCACTGGCGTGCCCCCGTTGGAAACCGCCAGCCGGTGGACACCGCGTTCGCCCCCGGGATCGCCTCGTGCCCTTCAGCCGGTAGACTCCGCATCCACGCCCGGCATCCTCGACGCCACCGTCTACTTCAGCAATAGAAAAAACCCTCCGCCCAACTCCTCGAGTCACCAGGAGGCTCGGAGGCTACACCCAGCGAATGCGCTAGCGCTCCCCGCTGGAAGCAAGCCGCGTCGTCCCCAACCCGCAATCGACCGTCATTGACAACTTTTGCAACAACGACAACAACAACAACAACAACAACAACAACAACAACAACAACAACAACAACGACGACGACGACGACTATGAAAACCATCCTCCCGACTCTGCGAGTCACCCGGAGGGTACTGTGGGGGAGATGACCCCCGGGTACCCCAAAGACGACAAGTCGGACGGGGTGCACACCCGCTAGGCCGGCTGCTCTAACTCACACCATGGCCGGCGACTCTGACCAGCCGGCTACGCCCGCCAGCCAGCATCCCGGAGCCAACAACAATATCCCATCAAACACGGATGGACCAGACGGCCATATCCCATGGCGGTGCACTGCTGGCGACATATAGTGCACTGTACGCGCCTCATGCAATATTGTCTATAGTGTAACATGTCCCCTGGACACTGACTTATAAAGTGCACTAGGGGACAAACATAGCTTAGTCCACAAGCTACATGTTACTTGGCATGTAGGCTACCCATTGTAGCTTACATCCCAAGCTTCTTGGTATGTAAGCTACCCACTCTAGCTTACATACCAAGCTACACGTCCATGCCTATATAAAGGCCCCCTCTCACTCTCTCAAGGGGCTAGATTCCGTCACATTCTCTCATCCCCACTCTCACACTCGCTTATTAGGCAAGAAGCCTCATGGCTCTCCTCCACGAACAGCTTCAGGAGCAACCATGTACCAAATATACCACAATTATACAAATATGCAGGAGTGGGGGTATTATCTCTCTAGAGAGCCCTGAACCTAGGTAAACCACTGCATGTTATTCATATACCCCTCCCGGATCATCCACGGTAGCCTTGCTGTCACCTCGATAAGCCTACCTATGGCATCTACCATCTCGTGAGACCCCCCATAAGAAAATGACGACAGGGGCTACAGGGGATGCGGTGAGCCCGATTAGTGACAAGTCGCCCTAAGAGTCGAGGAGAACTCTAAGGTTTGGAATCTAACCTCTTGATTAATGGTGAAGCTCTCAACGCGGCCTAGATGGCCGGCAAAATCAGCATGTAGCATAACGCTACCGACGGTGAAGATCTCCCCGGGGAGGATAACGTCCATGTTGCAGACCTCTTCATAGATGACAAGGCGAGGCATCGATTTCATCTCGCTCATAGAGGATCTCTCAATTAAAGCACCAATGTCGGTGTCCAAACCAGTGGATCTCGGGTAGGGGTCTCAAACTGTGAGACTAGGATTGACGGTAATAGGAGACAAAGGGGACACAAGTTTATCTACGTTCGGGCCCACCTATGAAGGTAATACACTATGTCCTGCTTGATTGTATTGATGGTGTATCGGGTCACAGAGTTTATCTACCTCGAGATCGTATGTCCAACCCTAGATGAGTTGTTCTGTTTCTATACCCTAAAACCCTCCGGCTTATATAGATGTCGAGGATGCCTAGGGTTTACACATGGTCAGTTACAAGCCGAAGAGATAAACTTGCCTAACTATTACATCAGACGTGGAGCGCAATCCGTGTTTCCCGAAGCTTCCATCTTGGGGATTGGGCCTTAAAATTCTCCAGTGTTCCGTAAATAGCCCTCATAGTCTGGCCCATAACAATAGGTCGGCTATCCGAGGACCCCCTAATCCGGGACTCCCTCAATTGGTGCCCTGCCAAAGAGGACTAGCTGCCATGATGCGTTGTTCAAACATAGGTATCCCACTTTATTGGATCATCATATTATGATCAATGTAATAAAGCCAGCTTATCTAGACCTGAGATGTTTTACAGTAGTAACATTGTCTCGTGTATATCCTATGCTGAGCTTTTCGATGATCATAGGTCACTTAGGGGCTTCCGAGTCAACGAGTTAGCTTTTAATAACCCTATTGACTCGGATAAATGCCATTACAAATAATGATCAAACTTTCATGTTTGCAAGATTCTACTCCGAATAGGTGACCCCATGTACTCTTGATAAGTCAACCCAGCTGTACCCTAAATTCACAAGGTTTAAACACCGGCTTGAATCACGTGAGAGATGGCTTAAAGAGAGCAAGGATAAACCATGGGTTATCACATCCCCTTCACTGAAGCAACACTCGAGCCTCGGAAGCCAGTCTTTATGTTGAGCCTCGAAAGCCGACATTTTTATACTCTGATCATACGCATACATCATCCTGCATTGCATGATTGCATAATGCAACATACATACATATATGCATTTGTTTATGTTGCGGAAAGACGATCCTCAAAATGGGTTACATCGTAACTTCTGCAAGAAAAAATAAATCTTTGATAGCCAAAATTGTCGGTTCATCATCATGGTTTATCATAGCCAGTATTAAATGATTCGAGTTTCCAAGCCAGCTCAGAATAAATTATTACTCTCGAAGAGTTGGTCTATATTGCCGAGCCAGCTTATCACATATAATACCGGGTCATCTAATTGACCGGCTCTTGGATTTTTTTTCAACTTGTGCTCTGTTGTAAACTACAACACTTATGGATTTCTCAAACATATATTTGCCGGGTTGCACCGCAACCACGAGCATGGAATTAATTTCAAGCACAAAGGCATTATTCTAGGATATTCGATAAAATACCTGGTTACAACCATGGTCAAGGATTCATTCAAATCAGATTAGTATCAAATTATGATGTGTTATATTATTCTCACACAGTCCCAAGTCACTACAGGCATACGACCCGGCACTTGTGGGCTACATCATATGATGTTTTTCTTTTTAGAAGGAGAAGTACAAGTAAGTCTCAAGTCGCTGCAAGCATGCGACCTGACACTTGGGGGATAAAGTATTCAGCTGTTTAAACAGATTATAAGGTCCAAACTAAAGACTCAACCCATCACATACTGATGAACTGGTCCTTGGGGGCTATACATGTGAAATTCTAGACATTCAGTTTATAACTGGAGACTCAGATGACAACCCAAATTTCTCCGAAGCTATCTATCTACAACATTCAAAACCAAATTCAAAGTCCCAGGTTGTTGCAGGCAAAAAAACTCGGCCTTTGGGGGCTACACTTGCTGAAGTTTTAAGTATAAGACAATTACAAGTCCTAGGCTGTTGCGGGCAACACAACCTGGCACTTGGGGGCTACACGAAGCACCAAGTCACCATGAACTGATAAACTCGGAGCTGGGGGCTACAGGTAATATGGAGATAAAAATAGAAAGGAAGAACATCTTCAAGCTATCAATTTTGAGTAAGCCACGTCTCATGTCTTGGTCGAGGTTTGCAAATATCATCTTCTTCAAGATATTCATAGTAAGGTCCAGATGTCGGCTCAACATCAGATGGATCTTTTATTCCCAATTAATTTTATGTAGCCGAAGAATTGAAAGTCGTATCAACATCACACTGATTTCTTTATTCCCAATAATTCTGTCAAGTCAACTGGAGTCCATTTGTTTTGACCTGGCAGCACCAACAATCATGTCCTGGCATCATCAATGTTCAAGACTTGCATCCACTATGTCTGATGACCCGGCAAGTGACGCCGCGTCTCAGAAAGCCAGCTCAACAACAAATCAATTTCTATCAAAACCAAAGGATGAGGAGCTGGCCTGACATTTGAGGCATTGCTATCTCCAGTATTTTCTCTATGAGAAAACCACATCAGCAATTGGATTATGAAGCCAGCTGATGATATGACATAGGGAGACCCGGATTTTCGAGGAGCTACTTCATTGAAATAAGTCGGTCAGTGGATCAAGCCAGTCCCTTGACATATTTATTATTCTTATTTCAGGAGCTTACCATGAATAAATTCAAGCTAACATGGGGCCTAATGTTGGGGATATTCCCCATGGTTTGACCCGTCCAAGAGGTATGACCCGACCCATCACTTGGTGGCTCATTGGGTCACCTCGCTTACCGGGTCAACCTGGATGAAAAAGGCCTAAATCCCAAAGTGCAACTCGGTGGAAGGCGGCTCACGGAGAGGCCCAGAGGCCCGACTCGCAAAGTAGGACTCCAATTGAGGGAAGCAAGACCCATACTAGGATTCATCTTGTAATAGAAGAGACACTAGTACTAATCCTACTAGGAATCTATATGTAAGCCTATCCCTTGAACTTATAAAAGGAGGGGCATGGCACCCCAAGAGGGAGAAGTTAAGTCATTAGAGATAGACATATTTGAAACCCTCGAGACTAGAGGTAGCGTAATAGAACCCTTGTAATCGAGATCATCATTATCATCAGTACACACAAAGCAAGACATATGCTTTTACCTCGATCGGAGGGACCAAACCTGGGTAAACTCACGTCTCTCGATTCCGACCAACCCCGTTCAAGACACCACCTAGTTGCGATGGCCACACACCTAAGTTCACTCACGAGGTCATCTGTCGTGACAAAACCTACATACCTAATCCAACCTACATGCAAATGCTACAACTGTTGGTCGGTCATAGGAGGATTCCCGTAACTTACTTGGTATAGGTAGAGCCCATATTATCTCACGGTCACATATGGAATCAACTCAACTTTGAACTCGTACAGTCTCCTAGATACCTGGGTGGCACTCCCCACCAATGTTTACACTCTGATGACCCAATCAAAGCCAGTCCACCGATATCATTTCATTAATTAAGTAGTAGCTAAGTGGTCATACATGAGGTTGTATAGTGGAATAATAATTGGTGTTTACCAAATGTGTGTTATAACACCTAAGCAACTACTCGTGGGTTACAAGGTCAGGGCATGTTGGACCTATAGTCCTTCTATTGGGCTTTGTCAAGCATAGGAAAATACTATCGGGAATTCCTCATTGAAAACAACAACACTGCAAGAAACATAGTTATGATCAAAGGTTCCACCTACCTGTATTGGAGATTCTCCAGTCTCACAATCTTGATCAACACTCTTCACTCTCTGTAACGATCTACCATAAGTAGAGAGCACTCATGAGCAACCATGCAATACAATCAACAAAAATAAATGATTTGCATGGTGTCAATGTCATTGTGCTATGAGATTGTGTGTCAGGGTTAATTCATAAGAGTTTGGAAAACAACGTAGTGGTTGTCTCGTGGAACACATGTGACCTAAGGGTTCACATGCAAGTTTCAATAAAGGTTCATCACATAGGAAGTATGTGATGTCAAGTTGTGGTTGTCAGATTCAATCAAAGAATTTTAACAACAAAGTCATGGTCTATGAATCTTGGATAGCAAATTTCATGTTAAATCTTGAATAACAATTCAAACTTGTTGACCTTTCATGTGCTTGAATAAACTAAGGTCTAAAAATGATAACTTGATCCGGCTTTCAATTCAATTTGGATTTGAATTGGGGTTCATCCTATTTGAATTCCAATTGAATTGAGTTTACAACTTAATTAAGTTTCCCTAAGTTTAATTTAATTATGAATGATTTCATAATTTATGTAAGTAGGCTCAACTTAACAGATATACCACCTTCCTAATCCTAAAGTGAGATATAATTCCAATATACTTACTAAATTATATTGTTAAATAAGTTTTAAACTAAAGTCAATTGTAAAAAAGTTTTAAACTAAAGTCAAATATAAATCCCAAACATTTATTAGGGTTCAAATAGCTTCAAACTAGATTGGGTTTGAACTAAATTTGTCGGTGTTCTAGGAACAGGGGTACCCGGACCTGCCTGCCTGCGGCCCAGGGCATGGCCCACCTCGCCGGCCAGACACGGCCTGGCGCGGCTCAACTGAAGACAAGGCCCTCGTGAGGACCCTGGGCTCGCGAGGATGAATGACGCCAAGACCAGCAAGGATGGAACTCCTCAGGCCCCCTCCGGAGCGGTGGAGATCTCTATGCAGAGCCCAACCACAGGAGTCAAAGATGACAGAGGGAAGGACAGGCGGGTGCTAGCATGCCAAGCGGTGCAGTTTACCCTTTGGTGCAAAGGGAGCAAGGACATATGCGGGTTCCCGAAGAGACACCCAAAGGTTAACATTACAGTGCAACAAGTCCATAACCACGAGCCCCGCAGAGCGGATGTCATCACCGAGCCAACCTTTGCATCATCGGAAGCCACTTTGCAGGCGAAGACCACCTTTGGACAGGGCGCGGGTGTACTCCTATGCCCCTTTTACTTTGGTCGTTGTGGGATCCCTTCCCGCCATGGCAATAAGGGAAGAGGACCCGATCCACTGCTATATATAGAGGCAAGGCCGCACCATAGAGGGGGGATCGAGAACAGAACCACTCCACGAACCACAAGACAAGGCAGAGAGCCAAGAACACCACTAGAGCTCCCCCTCATGAGGCATGAAACCATTGTACTATTTCATCCACCACCCCGCGAGGCAATCCACTAAAGAAGGAGTAGGGTATTACGCTTTCCAGCGGACCGAACTTGGGTAAACCACCGTGTTCATCTTCTTCCTCGTCATCGTGCGAGTTCGCCGTAGTAATTATCGAGTAGCGAGCTAAGAAGGACGAGGACGCATGGGATCTTTGCACATGCCCCTGTGTTCGAACCTTGAGGGTTCTACGGAGCCCGAAATCCGACAAAATTAATTTGAGTTCATCTTTCCCTAATAGTCGACTATTAACTCCAAAACAATTACCATGTTTTTGATTTAACAAACTATTTGAATTACTTTTATTCAAATTAAACCTATGGTTTCAAAGTTATATTCAAACTAGGTTTGAATTGAATACAAATACTATTTTAATTACTTAAGGTAAAATAATAATCCAGCAATACTTACTAAAGTTCAGTTTGAGTTTCTCAACAAGTTGTGAAAAAATGTTTTATTAAATAATTTGTTGTTCAAAATTAAACCTAATTAGGTTTAATTTCTATTTGAATTCTACAACTATTTAAACCATATTCAGTTTCGAATTTCAAATTATTTTAAAAATTATATTATAGTATCTAGGATTAAAATGTATTTAACTAGGTTCAATCTCTAAAAAGAATTAATTAATTCAGATTTATAAATTGCAAGTTATGGCCTACTCAAATTGGTATTCATTTTGATTTTATTTGAATTTTAAATTATTCAAATTCCAAATTTTCTTGTTCTATGTGAAAGTACATTTCATAAGGATCATTTTGCAAAACGTTTCATTCAATTTGGACTTACAGGATAAAAGTTGTGAGTGTTCTAGTATGCACGGGCTTTAGTACAAAACTGCGATATAAATCAATTTAACAGAAATAGTTCCGGATAATATTTTGGATAGTATCGCTGATGTGGCAGTCTCTAGTTGGTTGGTACCTTTTGTTTAAGTGGATGTGTGTGATGCATTAGATCTATATAATGGACGGTCGAGAATAGGTCAGGGTTCATTGTGGGGGTTAGGTCACTGGAGATCCTCATCGGAGTCTCGCCAGAGACGAGGTCGACGGTAGCACCAATTGGTTGTTGATGGGGATGGCATTCCATGGCTCGCACCGGTCGATGGAGGCACGAGTGGATGCAGTTCAACTAGATGGAGTTGATGGTGGCCTCGATCGCGGCTGGGGTGATGATAGCAACAACTACGAGCTCCCCGATGGTGACTAAGTTTCAGGTGTGTTCGCCATCGATGGTTTCTCTCACGTCTGGATGAAACAAAGGTGTCAGTTGATGCACACGTGTGTGGTGAATCCAACATACAAGATCTTAGGGGTTAGATCTCATTGTGGTCGCCACTACTTCGACGCGGGTGGTGTTTGCACTCCCGTTTCGATGAAGGTGGGCTTCCAGGGGTCTTCGTGCTCGCGGGCGATGTCCAAGGGAGTCGCCGACATGCGGTGGCGGCGGTGGTTGAAGTGGTTTGGCTCAGGTTTGGTTGTGGTGGTGGTAGTTGTTTGACGGGAAACATTTGGCATCTACACGCCTGCCGAATGCTTCGGCCGGTCGCACGTGCACCACTTGATCGCGGACGGATCCAACGCACACACGTCTCCCAATCCAGTTTCATGTCGTTATTTTTTCTCCTTGGCCCACCACATTCCTTTGGCCCGTGACATTTTTTTCTCAGCCTTCATATTTATCTTCTTCCCCTGGTCGTCTTCAAGATCCATGTTCACCAGTGCTGGCTGAAGCTCCGACGGGGGTGGGGAAAGAAGTTGCAACCGCAGCCGTGAAGCCACATCTGCTTTTTTCGGTGATGCGACCATGACGACCATGGCCATGCCCACACCATCATGTAGCTACAAGCTCGAGGGTGGCGTGTGATGCATGCTGCGACCGGTATCCTGGAACCAGCATCGCGGCATGCCGGAACCAAAGACATTTTTTGCTACATCCACTAATGCCGGAGCTATGACCCGCAACAACGGAGATAGTTATTTAGCTGCAACCATCATTGTCTTTTGCTACAACCAATGAAGAAGTTCGCTACATTCATTAATGGCAGAGAAGCGACCCCAGACGGCGGCGACGACATTTTTGCTGCAGCCATCACTGTTTTTCTACCACCTACATGCATTTTTGTTACATCCATTTAAATGGAGTTCATTGGCACCCGTCGTTCGTTCAACCCCGTGCGAGCGTCAACGAGTAGAAAAAAGCTACAACCAACATGAGAAAAAGCTTCAACTGGGTGCAAGCGGCAACACTGAGTGTTGCGGCCGGAGGCACGATGGTGCGGCGACGGGCGTGATACGACGGCGGCGGCTAGGTGCTGCAACGACTGAGACATCGGGTGTTTTGCTACGATGGTGTCGTTTTGCTACGAGTGGAGGCGACATCCTGCTGGAACCGACGAGGACGGGGATGCGATGGTGACCACCAGCAACGAGGGTGGCGTCCTGTGGAACCGACATGAGTCAGCCGACGGTGACGAGGGCGGCGGCTGGCCGCGACGTGGACGGCCGGCGAGCTGGCTAACGTATTGCGGATCACGGGACTGCTCCCGATGCACAGGTGCCATGGTTTTTAACTAACAAAGCAGTTTGGGGAAGAAGGAATCCTGTGGCTGTTATAGACCGTATCGTACGTGCGCTTTTTGACCGGCCGAATCGTTGCGCCGGTGCGCCGACACAGATTAGTGCCCTTGTTTGACTCGGTGGTTGTTGGTCTCGCCGGAATTCACTAGTGACGGGCTAGGAAGAGCCGAACTCGGGAGTCTCATGTGTAGCAGCCTGAGGGCTATGCCCGGCATGGCATGGGACAAAAGAGAGGGGATGTTCAAGGCTTTTATAGCGGCAGTTCGGTCGGGGCTAACGTCGCCGTAGAGCACGTGGGGTGGACGACATGCGCATCGTGGCGTTGGGTCGTGTGCGTGGACGTGGGGGAGTAGTTGGCATGAGGTGGGGGACGACTTGACATTCGGGCCCCATACGTCAGCGAGAGAGAGGACAGAGGTGCGTGGCTAGCTGCGGGCATTGGCTGGCTAGCTGGGTCGATTGGCTAGGCATCGACCTGGCTGGTTGGTCCAGACGAGCTTTTTCTTTTTCTTTTTATTTTTCTTTTTCGTTCTTTTGTTTTCTGATTTTTGTTTTCTCTTTTATTTCGAAATTCAAATTTGTTTTCAATTTCATTTTGCTTTCAGCACTGACTAGTTTCTAAATTCCAAATGGGATATTTGTGAAATGTTGCACATTTCTTTTGGGCATTTTGGAAAAATAATTTCTATTAATTTTCCTTCTGAATTTAAATTTGGTTTCAAAACAAAATTATTTCAAATTCAGTTTGAAAATAGGTAGAGGGTCTATGTCATCATTTGGGCTTGTGGGGTTTATTTTCCTACCAAATTTAAATGCAAAGCCAAATTGAATAGATTTTCTTTGATTTCTAAATTTGATTCCAATTCAAAATTAACTCAGAACCATAGAGGGAAATTAATTTGACTTTGATATTCTTGGGTCTTATTTAAAATACTTTTCCCAACAATAATTCAAATTTCTTGATTTTGAACTATTGGATATCTAGTTTTCCACTAATTGCATTGGGGTTTCGACTTTCTGATCAAACAATAAGGAAAATTCAACTAGCAGGCAATCAATCAAGGGGTTTTGTTTGAAAATTTATAATCCCTTGTGAATGTTTTAACATACATGATTTGGGGAAAATCTGGGATGTGAAAGCCAACCTATGTCACGAGCGCCACACAATAGCTGGGTGGAGCGAGCAATGCAGCCCGACAGAAGGAGAGACATGTTGCCATGATGCCCCCACACATGAGGAAGCACACATATGCTGGGAGTGCCTGCTCTAGATGGGCAAGAGGAGAAGACGCTACTGGGAAGGCCAGAGTCCCCCTTGCACATAGACTATTATGTGGGTGTCGCTCGCGGGGGCGGCCAAAGCCGCCCCCTTGACGGGTAGGGAGCCAACCGCCCACCCATCATGGACCATCGAGCTGGGTTGCCCGGGTACAACCCATCCAGGAAAATAGGATGGCCCGGAGCCACCCCGATAGCCTCTCATGGCAAGCTATCGTGGGAAGGATGGCTCAAAGGTGATCTCAGCCCATCAGGCACCTATGGAGGCGGGTACTCAAGGACTTTTTGATGAGTAATATGCAGAAGGTCATGGAGAGATCAAGCTTCTCACATCTGACCTTGTCAAGACCAAGAATGAACTTGGTCATTCCGAGCTTGAGGTTCAACGTCTAAGAGTGTTGAGGTGGCCACATGTATGATTCCCATGTCAAGTTTTCATTTAATTAGTGGTGGTCTAAGTGTATCGTTTTTGGAACCAGTTGTCACGAAATGTGTTGTCCAGTTAGAGTGCTAACTTTGTGCCGGCCAAGAGTAGGCTCAAACCGTCTGAGCTGATATGCAAAAGGGAACAGACTCACTAAAGAAGTGGGCTTTCTGCATCATCTGGGGCCAGATGGTCGTTGTACGGAATGACCTCAATAGGCATACATAAGATTATGACTTATTGATGGTGAAGAAGAACTCCTTGTCCAAGGAGGCCAAGAAGCAGGTGTTTGAACTCCAAGAGTCCAACTTGTGGCATGACAACGTTGAAGAGGACTTGACGCATGTGACAAGAATTATCACCCGTGAGTTGTATCTCTTGCAGAGTATCTTTGGACATCAAGCTAATAGTGAGCTGGCTCAAGTGTGGCCTACGTCACCTGGCTTCACCGACCTACCCAAAAGTGTCACCCATGCATGCCATTTTTACAGTCACAAACCTAATCCTGCATAGGGGTGAGACTAGGACTTCTGGCTTCAATTCCATGACTCTATGTGATGCGTCCTCCTGGGAGACAAGCTCAAACAGCTAGGGGCTATGTAAGCTTGCCAGGTCGGCCATGGAGAAGATGTTCCAGGTGTTGTGGCACGGGCAAGAGGTCCGAGGGAACTTCTTGAGCAGCCCTGACACCTTCAAGATGCCACTCACCGCATTGGTGAATGGAAGTAATCGACCGCCCGAGAAGGTGCATGCCAAACATGGGCCATGCTCTAGACTCACTTTTCCACGCTGGAAATCGGGCCCATAGCTGTGGGTGGCCCCTTTGGAGATGAAGGCTTGAAAATCATGCTAGATGGAAATATTAATCGAGTGATGGAGTTCGCCCGGATAACCGAGGAGAACCAATCATTTGAAAAAGTTCCAATCTATTCATCTTCAATCATGCCAGTATAACGGATACCAAAAATATAAAATTACTTCCTGATTTGTATACCATGTAGCCATGATAGAAACATTGAAGAGAGCCAAAGGCACACCGCCATTATTGTTGGGAAACGTTGCATGGGAAACAAAAAATTTCCTACGCACACAAAGATCTATCCATGGTGATGAGCATCTACGAGAGGGAGAGTGGATCTACATACCCTTGTAGATCTCTAAGCGGGAAGCGTTAAGAAACGTGGTTGGTGTAGTCGAACGTCTTCGCGATCCAAATCGCCGTGCGTCCCGCGATCCAATCACGATCCATCCCGTGATCCAATCACGATCCGTCCCATGCTCCAATCATGATCCGTCCCGCGATCCGATCACGATCCGTCCCACGAAGTTGATCACGGTCCTTCCGATCTAGCACCGAACAGACGACACCTCTGCATTCAGCACACGTACAGCTTGATGACGATCTCTACCATCTTGATCCAGAAAGAAGGAGTGGAGAGGAAGAAGAGTTCTCCGGCAGCATAAAGGCGCTCCGGCGATGGTGGTGGAGCAATTCCGGCAGGGCTTCGCCTAAGCACTACAGAAAACCGATCTAGAGGAGAAACTATGCACTAGAGGAATGGGTAGCACGTGGCTGAAAATTCTGTGCCAAAACCCTAAAATCCTCTAGTATATATAGGAGGAGAGGAGGAGGAGTCTTGGCTGCCAAAAAGCCAGCCCTTGGGTCGACCAAAGTGGGGAGGAGAGGAGGACTCCTCCTCCAATCCTAGTAGGACTAGGATTCCTCCTTTCTTTTGGACTTTTTCCACCTTTTTCCCTTTGGGCTTTTTCTCCCAGCCGCATGGGCCTTGTGTGGGACTTCCACCAGCCCACAAAAGGCTGGTATTTACTCTCCCACAGCCCATGAAGCCTCTTGGGTCGAAATACCACTCCCGGTGGTCTCCCGGTACACTACCGGCACTCCCGGTACACTACCGATAAGCCCGGAACTTTTCCGGCGACCAAAACAAGACTTCCTATATATGAATCTTTACCTCCGGACCATTCCGGAGCTCCTCGTGACATCCAGGATCTCATCCGAGACTCTGAACAAACTTCGGTCACCACCATACATAACTCTATACTATCGAAACATCACCAAACCTTAAGTGTGCAGACCCTGTGGGTTCGAGAACTATGTAGACATGACCGAGACACCTCTACGGTCAATAACCAATGGAGGGACCTAGATGTCCACATTGGTTCCTACATATTCTACGAAGATCTTTATCGGTCGAACCTCTATGTCAAGGATTCAGTTAATCCCGTATGATGTTCCCTTTGTTCTTCGGTATGTTACTTGCCCGTGATTCGATCGTCAGTATCTCCATACCTAGTTCAATCTCGTTACTGGCAAGTCTCTTTACTCGTTCCGTAATACAAGATCCCGCAACTAACAATTAGTCACATTGCTTGCAAGGCTCATTGTGATGTTGTATTACCGAGTGGGCCATGAGATACCTCTCCGTCACACGGAGTAACAAATCCCAGTCTCGATCCATGCCAACTCAACAAACACCCTCGGAGACACCTGTAGAACACCTTTATAGTCACCCGGTTATGTTGCGACGTTTGATACACACAAGGTACTCCTCCGATATCTGTGAGTTGCATGATCTCATGGTCATAGGAACATATACTTGACATGCAGAAAACAGTAGCAATAAACTGACACGATCATAAGCTACGTTTGTAGTTTGGGTCTTGTCCATCACATCATTCTCCTAATGATGTGATCTCGTTATCAAATGACATCTCATGTCCATGGCTAGGAAACCTTAACCATCTTTCAATCAACGAGCTAGTTCACTAGAGGCATACTAGGGACATTATGTTTGTCTATGTATCCACACTTGTATCCATGTTTCCAATTAATACAATTATAGCATGGATAATAAAAAATTATCATGAACAAGGAAATACAATAATAAACACTTTATTTATTGCCTCTAGGGCATATTTCCAACAATTATCGCTCCTCTCTCACTGGAGACGGGAAAGACTTGTTGTAGTAGAAATTTGGGAAGTCGTCGTACCAAGGCCTCATAAGACCAACACTCAAGAATGAAAACCTCCGTCGATGAAGAGTAGTGTAGATCGACAGGATCCAATATGAAGACACATGAACAAAGAGAAACGACAAGATCCAAGAAAACCCACCAAATACAAGCTCGTTAGCAAAACATCTCCACACGCACGTCGAGGATGCTAGACGAACCACCGGATCAGGGGCTAAGCGGGGAGAACTGATGGGGGGTAACCCTGGGGTAGCCTCAGCTGGCCCCTTTTACTCCTAGTTTTCGAAACGACTGCAGGGTAAGCCGCCTCCCCCTGTAGTACGGCTCCGTGCTGCATTCTACGATGGGCCGGCTAGAGGAGGAGATGCCCGACTCTCTAGACGGTGGCACATTGGATACCACGGTCAGGGCACGTGTGGTTATAGTGCCCCCCTGTCACATCGGGGGTTATCGCCCATGTGGATACAGTGGGGGCAATAGTGCCTCTGACCCTGATCGACTATGACCGGCCATACGGCACAGCGCCGGCACGTCCTCAACCACTCTATTACCTACCCCGGAGTGGCTACAGCATGGCCGGCCATACCACTGACCGGGGTCGCCTGCCACTAGATGACGCCTCGAAGGATGACCTGTGCCTCGACGTGACAGGCACAAGGGCCAACCAGGTGGGCCCCCTCTAGATCCGAAGGGACCCCACAGCCAGAGGTCCCTACCAGCGACAAGACCCCTTAGCCGGGGGCCCCATGGCCGGCTAGAGAGACCGCCAGCTGGGGCCCTCTAGCACTCTCAACTCATATTGTATTCCGGGGGGGTGGCTATAAAACCCCCTGGAGCTTCCTCATGCACGTGGCAATAACTTCCCTAGCATTCACACATACACTCCCACGTAGAGAGGCTGAGAGGGCAATCTAGCTCCTTCTTCCTCCTCTACCCATATAACTCTAGCAGCACCATTGTAGCCCCCTTTGGTTCATCAACCAACCTAGTAGGACTAGGGGTGTTACCTCCCACGGAGGGCACCGAACCTGGGTACATCACATGTCTCGCACCGTTTGTCCCTGATCCCGCTCTCGGAGTCCACCGACGTCCATTAGCCGCAACCACTCTTGATAAGCCTACCCATGGCATCTGTCGTGAGAAAATGATGACACTTGACGCCCACCGTGGGGCCGAACGTGGTGCCAGTCAGAGTCATAGTCTGGGCGGGAACCCTCGTCAACTACGCCCGTCGTCTCACGTCCGGGATGACCAGCATACTCGTGGGGTCCGCCCTCGTAGAAGCTCCTGCAGCTCCTGACCACGGTTTCACTCGCCTCGTGAGTGGAACCGCCGTCTCCTCCCCCGAGCCTAACTGTGTTGACACTCTGTTCGACATTGATACGTCTCCATTGTATCCACTTTTCCAAACTCTTTTGTCCTTGTTTTGGACTCTAATTTGCATGATTTGAATGGAACTAACTCAGACTGACGTTGTTTTCAGCAGAATTGCCTAGGTGTTATTTTTGTGTAGAAATAAAAGTTCTCGGATTGACCTAAAAATTTACGGAGATTATTTTTGGAATTAATAAAAAAATACTTGCGAAAGAATCAACTGGAAGGGGCCACCCACAGGTGACAAGCCCACCAGGTGTGACCACCCCCCTGGCCGCGCTTGGCCAGCTTGTGCCCCCCCTGTGGCTCCTCCAACCTCAATTCCAACCCTATATATTCCTATTCATGGATAAAAAATCAGAGAGAAGAGTTCATCGCATTTCACGATACGGAGCCGCCACCACCTCTTGTTCTTCCTCGGGAGGCCAGATCTGGAGTCCATTTTGGGCTCCGGAGAGGGGAAATCGACGCCATCGTTATAACCAACCATCCTTCATCACCAATTCCATGATGTTTTCCGCCATTCGTGAGTAATCCCATCGTAGGCTTGCTAGGCGGTGATGGGTTGGATGATATTTATCATGTAATTGAGTTAGTTTTGTTAGAGTTTGATCCCTAGTATCCACTATGTTCTTAGATTGAAGTTGCTATGACTTTGCTATGCTTAATGCTTGTCACTAGGGCCCGAGTGCCATGATTTCAGATCTGAACCTATTATGTTTTCAAGAATATATATGTGTTCTTGATCCTATCTTCCAAGTTGGATACACCTATTACGAGTTATGATCCGCATCCCCCAAGGTGATAATAACTAGGATTCTTCTAGTGACTACCCAAGTTTGAGGAGTTCATGTATTCACTAAGGGCTAATTCTTTTGTCTGGTTCTCTATTAAAAGGAGGCCTTAATATCCCTTAGTTTCCATTGGGAACCCGCTGCCATGGGAGGTTAGGACAAAACATGCCATGCAACTTCTTTTCCATAAGCACACATAACTATATATGGAATACATGCCTACATTACATTGACGAATTGGAGCTAGTTCTGTGTCACCCTATGTTATAACTGTTGCATGATGAATGCCATCCGACATAATTATCCATCACTGATCCATTGCCTATGATATTTTCACATATTGATCCTTGTTAAGTTACTTTTCCGTTGCTACTGTTACAATCACTACAAAACTGCTACTATAACTTTTGCCATCATTACCGTTACTTCCATACTACTTTGCTACTGAATACTTTGCTGCAGGTATTAAGTCTTCCAGGTGTGGTTGAATTCACAACTCAGGTATGAATACTCGAGAATATTCTTTGCCCCCCTTGTGTCGAATCAATAAATTTGGGTTGAGTACTCTACCCTCGAAAACTGTTGCAATCCCCTATACTTGTGGGTTATCAAGTCCTTTTTCTGGCGTTGTTGCCGAGGAGCATAGCTCTATTCTCTGAGTCACTTGGGATTTATATCTGTTGATCACTATGAAGAATTGGAAAGAACCAAAAACCAAGATCTATCCCTCTATTATGAGGGGAGGTAAGGAACTTCCATCTAGCTCTACACTTGATTCACCTTCTGTTATGAGTAAATTTGTGACATGGGCACCTGCTTGTAATTCTGATATGTCGCAAGTAATTGATGATGCCACTTCTACTATGCATGATGCTTATGACAATACTTTGCTTGATAATAGTGTGCCATGGGGTGAATTTCTTGATGAACAAATTGCTAGAGTCAATGCTGAAACTGATGATACTTCTGAGACTGATGAAATAATTGAAAATGAACACTATGAGACACCTACTAGACCTAGCTCTCCTAGATATTAATTGCCTGATATACTCGAGGGTTATGTCATGGAAGGAGAGGTAGCTAGGGACTTTCTTGCTTGTAAGGATAGAGACGATCTTAAGAAATTGTTGTGGAAGTGGAAAGAAAAATCTTTTCATTCTAGAATGAAATATGATCCTAAGTTTGCTACTTCGCCTATCTTTGTTATTGACAAGGATTATGAATTCTCTGTCGATCTTGGGTTAATTACTTTGGTTGAATCTGATCCTTTCCATGGTTATGAATCTGAAACTGTTGTGGCACATCTTACTAAATTGAATGATATAGCTACCCTATTTACTCATGAGGAAAAAGTTTGTTGTTACTATATCCTTAAGTTGTTTCCTTTCTCATTAAAGGGTGATTCTAAGATATGGTTTAATTCTCTTGCTCCTGGTTGTGTGAGTAGTCCCAATGATATGATATATGACTTCTCTAAAAAATATTTTCCTACCTATAAGAAACGAGCTGCCTTGCAGGAAATATTGAACTTTGTGCAAATTAAAGAAAAGAGACTCTCACAAGCTTGGGGGAGCTTCTCCAATTACTTAATGCTTTTCCTGATCAGCCTCTCAAGAAAAATGAAATACTTGATATCTTTTATAATGGACTATCCGATGCTTCTAGGGACCACCTAGATAGTTGTGTTGGTTGTGTTTTCAGGGAATGAACTGTTGAACAAGCTGAACTACTATTTAATAACATACTGAGCAATGATAATGATTGGACCATTCCCTAACCACATATGAAGCCAACTCCAAAGAAAAGAGGTATTCTATTTCTCAGTCCTGAAGATATGCAAGAGGGAAAGAAATCTATGAAAGAAAAGGTATTAAAGCTGAATATGTCAAGAATCTACCACCTATTGAAGAAATACATGGTGTTGAAAACCCGACATAGGTAGTAGAGGTAAATTCTCTTCGTGGATTTGATGAAGGTGATATTCCTTATAACAAGTCTGCTAGCCAATGCTTGGACGAGTTTGATAACTTTTTTATTAAACAAGAAAATTTTAATGCTTATGTTAGTAGACAATTGAAGCTTAATGCTTACATGCTTGATCGCTTAGGTGATTATATGAGTAGAACTATCAATGATCTTAAGCTTATTAGTTAATATGATTACATGGTAACCACTCAAGTAGAACAAGTACTTAATGAGATGTGACTAGAGGTGGATAATGATTTTCTTAATGAGATGAATAGTAAGAACAATGATCATTTTGTTAGAGTTGTGACTAGAGGTGGTAGAATGACCCAGGAACCTTTGTATCCCGAGGGCCATCCTAAGAGAATTGAGCAAGATTCTCAAAGGAGTAATACTGATGCACCTAGTCATTCCAGTAATAAGAGAAATAAGGATGATGATAGAACTTTGCATATTGCTAGTGAAACTATTATAGATACGCCTGAAAACCCAAATAATGTTTTTGTCTCTGATGTTGAAACAAAATTTGGTGATGAACATGATCCTAGTGATAATATCAATGATGATGTTCATGTTGATGCTCAACCTAGTGATGATAATCATGTGGAGATTGAACCTGTTGATGATCTTGATAACCCACAACCTAACATTAAAAGATATGACAAAAGAGATTTTGTTGCTAGGAAGCATGGTAAAGAAAGAGAACCATGGGTTCAGAAACCCATACCCTTTCCTCCTAAACCATCCAAGAGAAAGGATGATGAGGATTCTGAGTGCTTTGTTGAAATGCTTAGACCTGTCTTTTTGCGTATGCGCTTGACTGATATTCTGAAAATGTCTCCTTATGCTAAATATATGAAAGATATTGTGACTAATAAAAGAAAGATATCGGAAGCTGAGATTTCCACCATGCTTGCTAATTACACTTTTAAGGGTGGAATACCAAAGAAATTAGGAGATCCAGGAGTACCAACCATACCATGCTCTATCCAAGGGAATTATGTTAAAACTGATTTATGTGATCTGGGACCTGATGTTAGTATTTTGCCTTTCTGTTTATATCGTAGACTTGATTTGAATAAGTTTACACCTACTGAAATATGTTTGCAAATGGCTTATAATTCAACTGCCTTACCCATCGGTATTTGTGAGGATGTGCCTGTTGTAGTTGCAAATGCTACTATCCTAATAGACTTTGTTGTTCTTGATATTCCCGAGGACGATAGTATGTCGATCATCCTTGGTAGACCCTTTTTGAATAATGCAGGGGGTGTTATTGATTGCAACAAGGGCAATGTCACTTTTCATATTAATGGTAATGAGCATACGGTACACTTTCCGAAGAAACAACCCCATGTTCATAGTATGAACTCTATTGAAAAAAATTCAAAGATTATTATTAGAGACTTTGAATTCCGTCTTCCATCTGTCAAGAAGAAATATGATATACTTATCATTGGGGATATGCATATCCCTATTGAGGTAACTTAGTGTTATTCCAAAATTCTCCGGTTTCATGTTACTCGTAAGAAGTTTGTTAATAAGACTTGATCAACCTTATTGATGGATTCCTTTTGATGAGCATGAGATGGACGAACTTTGAAAGCACAACTCTGTACCCAACCTTTACTTTTTGTTAGTTAGAGAAAATAAAGTAAAATTGCTATTATTTTTCTGTATTCTGAGTTTTCCATGCAATAGAAAAAATGACCTGGAAATAAAATTTCTTCAAATGCCCTGATAATGAAGTATGATTTTTTCTGGAATATTTAAAAATATCTCGCACTCAGCACACATCAGGGGGCTGCACTAGTGGGTCACAAGCCCACAGGGCGTGGCCACCCCTTGGCCACACCTAGATGGCTTGTGGGTCCCCCTTAGGCCCCCTTCACTTATTCCAGCTCCCATCCACTTTGTCTTCCTCTAGAAAAAATCCCACCATTGCTCAAACCCGTGTTCTAGCTCATTTTGCTTCCATTTTCGATCTCCTTGTGCAAAACTCCTTTCGCAAAACTGTTTTAGGAGATTGTTCTTTGGTATGTGACTCCTCCAATGGTCCAATTAGTTTTTGTTCTATTGATATATATTTTGCAAAATTTTGCTGCTGTGATGACCTTGTTCTTAAGCTTGCATGTCAAGTTTGTATGGTCCCAAGTATTTTTGATGCATGATATAGGCTCTAGGCACTTGCAGGAGTAGTTGCTGAAAGTTTTGTTGAGTTTTTTTCACCTTTATTTTGAGTCACTAAAAGTTTCAGAATTTTTCAAAAAGTGAAATTTTGAGGCGATTATACCAAGGGGGCTCCTCGAGCAAGAAGGCTCCGAGACTCGCGGTACGCGAGCCTGATCTTGAACCACTTAGGGGAGCACAAGTGCGACTTGTGAATGGCCATCGGATTAATTTATGGTTGATGTCGGTTTCAAGGAAGAATTTTACACATACACACAAAATGCGGGCCTTGAAGATTTCCTTTCAGACCAGTGCAAGCAATATTATCAACTCACGGATTCTTTCGTGCGGAGGTTTAAATTTTCATTCGGGCGCAATAAACCTTCTGTTCTATCAAATCTTTATGATAAATCTTATACTATGGACCTAGAGGATTTTAACCATGCATGCAAAATTCCACAATGGGGCAGCTATGGTGACCCACTCAAAACTGAATATAATTATTTTCTTGGTAGCATCACTGTGGGAGAAACTAGAAATATTACCCAAGCTACCTTGGGGAGCATTCATTTTCCTGCTTTACATTATTTTGCTCTATTCATAGGTACATGTATCAATGGTAAAACTCATCATAGCCACCTTTGTGCCCCCGATCTTAGTATACTTAAGAGTGTGGTAATGGGTGATAGACGATATAACTTAGGGGCCATTATTGCTAGGAGGCGGCATAATAATAGTAAGGATGGAGATTTCTTTGGTGGGATTTATGCCACTCGTGTAGCTAATTATCTTGGGGGTACCTATACAGGGAAATGATATTGAGTTACCACCTACTTTTCTCGATTATGAGGCTTTGGTGTGTTATCAGTTTCTTGAGAGGAACGAACAATCCCTCGTGTCCCGATAATTTCGGATAGATAGCGTGCCATCGATATTACCCTTCCTGCTCCTGCCTTCTTTAACTTTCAGGAAAAACGGAGATTCCTTATAACCAGAGAGGAGGCAAACGAGTACGAGAGAAATGCGGAAGTCGCTCGCCTCCACACTGCAGTCGTTTAGCCGGTTGCTGCCACAACCCAGTACAACCCCGACTATGACTTTGGATATCCTCCGGGCCAGCCATGGCCCTAGACCAACTTAGACCAAAAGCCTAAGCTTGGGGGAGTACATATTTCTCACCGACTTTACATTCATGTTCACACACTGATCTTAGTAGTCGGTGTTCATACTCTTTCATTGTACCATACATGGTAGTTTATTTCTTCTTTCCGCTTCCTTCTTGTGTGTTCAATTAACTTTGAGAAAAAATCAAACAAAAATTATTTATAGCCTTACCTTCTAGTTTATTTAGTTGTAGCATTTAAAAGAAAAACCCAAAAAGATGAGAGCTTTCCCGTGTAAATAGTTTTTCTCGTTCTTGTTTTGAATTTTCTTTCCTTGGTTCGTAAAGAGAAGACCACAATGAAAATGTTGAGTGGCTCTCATTTGCATTACTATTTACCTATTAGAGAGACCATATTCCCTTGTCTTATCCTTTGAGTTATTGTTTGCAGATTCCATCTTAGTCTAATGCACGTGCACTCTTATTATTATTCAAACCGTTCGATCGTGCAAGTGAAAGGCAATAATGATGCTATATGATGAAAAGATTGAGATGGAGAAAAGCTGGTATGAACTCGACCTATTTTGCTTTTGTAAATATGATTAGCTAATCGTTCCGAATTCAGTTCATTATGGGTGAAACATATTTGCAATGACAATTAGAGATTATAGTTACTCATGCCATGCTTAATTGGCTAAGAGTGGATAATGGTTTTTCTTGAGTGCCAACATGCATATTCAAATGGTTGTGATATAGTATGATAGGATGGTATCCTCCTCTGAATGATTAGAGTGGCTTGACTTAGCACATTTTCACGCATGTAGTTGAAACAAAATCAACATAGCCTTTATGATATTTATGTTCATGATGATTTATATCCTACTCATGCTTGCATTCAATGTTGGTTAATCTCAAAGCATATTGATGACGGTTGTCGCTCTCTAGTTGGTCGCTCCTCAGTATTTTGCTAGCCTTCACTTGTACTAAGCGGGAATACTGCTTGTGCATCCAATTCCTCCAAACCAAACATGTTCCATTTGAGTCCACCAAACCTACCTATATGCGGTATTCACCTGCCGTTCCAAGTAAATTTGCATGTGCCAAACTCTAAACCTTCAAATAATGATTCTATTTTGTATGCCTGAATCGCTCATGTAGTGACTGGGGGCTATCAATATCTTCCATGCTAGGTAGGTTATTCTCATGATATGTGTTTATTCACTATCATTCACGAGAAAGTGGCTGGTATTCGGGATGCCCAGTTCCATGATCAAAATCAGATAAAAATATAATTAAACAAAACTCCCCCAAGACTGTGTTTGTATGGACGGTACCCATGGATTTGACTAGCCGTGGAGTGTGATTGATTGGTGGAGGGGGAGTAACAACTTTATCATCCTGTTTGGGAACTGCCTATAATGTATCTAGCATGGAAGATACTAAAATCTCTTGGTCTTTATTATGAAAATGAAAGCATACCACTCAAAATTTTTATTCATTCATGTTTTAAAAACTCGAGCTCCGACACCTCTACAAATCAATGCTTCCCTCTGCGAAGGGCCTATCTATTTATTTTATTGTTGAGTCATCATCCTCTTATAGAAAGCACCAGTTAGAGAGCACCACCATTATTTGTATGCTTTGCTATTAATTGATAGTGAGTATGAGTACGATTGGATCTCTTTTACCATGAATTACAATGTCTAGTCAGTCCTTGTTCTTGAGGGGTGCTCTGCATTTATGTTTTGTTGTCTGAGAAAGAGCTAGCGAGATACCATTATATCATATTGTATCATGATTGTTTTGATAAAAGTGTTATCATTCGAGAGTTATTATTATTACTCACTTGTTGGTTACGCTATTGATATGAGTAAATCTTAACATCAGTTAGACATATTTAATACAACAAGATCAAAAGGAGTTTCTAAAAGTTTTTCTTTATCACTTTTAGTTTATCAACTGAATTGCTTGAGGACAAGCAATGGGTGAAGCTTGGGGGAGTTGATACGACTCTATCGTATCCACTTTTCCGAACTCTTTTGCCCTTGTTTTGGACTCTAATTTGCATGATTTGAGTGGAACTAACCCAAACTGACGATGTTTTCAGTAGAATAGCATTGGTGTATTTTTGTGTAGAAATAAAAGTTCTCGGATTGACCTAAAAATTTACAGAGAATCAACCGGAGGGGGCCACCCACAGGTGACAAACCCAACAGGCGCGGCCACCCCCGTGGCCATGCCTAGCAAGCTTGTGGGCCCCTTGTGGCTCCTCTGACCTCAGTTCCAACCATATATATTCGTGTTCATGGAGAAAACAAATAAGAGCGAAGAGTTCATCGCGTTTCACAATACGGAGCCACCGCCACCTCCTATTCTTCCTCGGGAGGCCAAATTTGTGTCCATTTTGGGCTTCAGAGAGGGGAAATCGTGCCATCGTTATCACCAATGATCCTTCATCACCAACTCCATGATGCTCTCCGGCGTTCATGAGTAATCCCATCGTAGGCTTGCTGGATGGTGATGGGTTGGATGATATTTATCATGTAATCGAGTTAGTTTTGTTAGAGTTTGATCCCTAGTATCCACTATGTTCTGAGATTGATGTTGCTATGACTTTGCTATGCTTAATGCTTGTCACTAGGGCCCGAGTGCCATGATTTCAGATCTGAACATATTATGTTTTCATGAATATATATGTGTTCTTGATCCTATCTTGCAAGATGTAGACACCTACTACGAGTTATGATCTTCATCCCCTAGGGTGACAATAACTGGGATTCTTTCTGGTGATTACCGTAGTTTGAGAAGTTTGTGTATTCACTAAGTTCTAGTGCTTTGGTACGGTTCTCTATCAAAAGGAGGCCTTAATATCCCTTAGTGTACATTAGGACCCCACTGCCACGGGAGGGTAGGACAAAACATGCCATGCAAGTTCTTTTCCATAAGCACGTATGACTATATATGGAATACATGCCTACATTACATTGATGAATTGGAGCTAGTTCTGTGTCACCCTATGTTATAATTATTGCATGATAAATGCCATCCGAAATAATTATCCATCACTGATCCATTGCCTATGAGATTTTCACATATTGATCCTTGCTAAGTTACTTTTCCGTTGCTACTATTACAATCACTACAAAACTGCTACTGTCACTTTTGCCATCGTTACCGTTACTTCCATACTACTTTGCTATTGAATACTTTGTTGTAGATATTAAGTCTTTCAAGTGTGGTTGAATTGACAACTCAGCTGCGAATACTCGAGAATATCCTTTCGCTCCGCTTGTGTCGAATCAATAAATTTGGGTTGAATACTCTACCCTTGAAAACTGTTGCGATCCCCTATACTTGTGGGTTTCAGACATCATGGGCCTTTGTGCGCTCACCGCCGAGCTGCGTCTCGACGATGCGCTGGCGCTGGATGATTACCCTAGCGCGGTGCTCGACTGCTGCGACCTGCCCTCGTGTATAGATGGAATGCCCATGTGCGGCGCGCGCGACTCGTGCATCACTGCGGAGGTGCTGACCACCGGCTCCTCCATGACTTCTGGACGCGACTACACAGACGCGCTCGCGTTGGCCGCTGCCGCCGGCGCGGGCATCTCTGGCCCCATTGGGTCCGCCTTTTGAGGCCTGAGCACCCCCATCGCGGTGACAACCAACCCGGACACGACTACGAAAGAGTTGGAGGCCATGAGCAAACTGCTGTTCGCGCATGCCACCTCTCTCGCTACAGCCAGGCGTCGGATGGAATGCACGCAGAGGGAGTATAACTCCACCTAAAGCCTCATGTCGGCTGGCACTGAGCCTAGCCGGCGGAATGACATCCACGGCCGCAGCCGCATGGTCACGGAAATCCTTGGTGGCCGCCTACCCACCTATGATACGCCAGCGGCCAATAAGAGGGCCGCCCAGGTGGCTTACACCGACCTAAACGGATTGGAGGGCGAGGAGCACACCCTGAAGGGCCAACAAATCCTGGACCTCCTCAACACCGCCAACGCACAGCAGGCCCGGCTCGACCACATCAGCCTCGCCTCTTAGGTGCCTCCTCCCGAGGGAGATGGCGCGCCGGCTGTCGGCCAACGGTGGCCAGCCCAATAGGCCACTTCCCCCCGAGGCTCTGCCAAGCGTGGCGGAGGCTTCCGCGGCACACGCTCACAACATGCAAATGAGCGACTGGCTGATCAACTACACCACATTAGTCGGCATCGCTAGGGGGAACAAGCGTGTAGCCGTGCACTATGCCCCCTCATGTTGATCGGCTCGGCCCGGACGTGGCTCAACAGCCTGTCCGCCGGCAGCATCAACACCTGGACGAACTTCGAGTAGGCTTTAGTCTACAACTTCACTTGCACCTACAAGCGGCCCGACCATCCCCGCGAGCTGGCCATGTGCGTCTAGGGCTTGGACGAGGCCCTCCGCGACTACCTCACCTGATGGACCGAACTTCGCAACTCCTGCGAGGGGGTGTACGAGGTGCAGGCGATCCAGTACTTCATCAAGGGCTGCCGCGATGGGACCCACCTCAACCAGAAGCTCTTGTGCTCCAAGCCTTCTACCCTGGCGGACCTCATGGCCAAGGCGGACAAGTACACCACTGCTGACTCCACCATGCGGGTTAAGGCCACCATGCCTGCCAAACCGACCCCGTCGTCTGCCACACCACGGTCGGCTGCCGACAACCGGCAGCAGCAGCAGAACAACAAGCGTAAACCTGACCAGATGGATCCCCGCTATGGGAGCCGGCAGGTCGCCACCGTCGAAGAGGAGCAGCCGACTGCCCAGGCTCCCAGCCAGCGTCAGCGCGTTGGCAAGGCTGCTTGGCAGCCTAAGCTCACCTTCGAGTAGATGCTCAACCTGCCCAGCAAACAGCATTCTGGGGCCAAGCCGTCAATGCACATGCTCCGGCAGTGCAGCTTCTCGTAGCTGCTGGCCCGAGGAGAGGGCCTCATGGCTCCTCCGCCACCGTCACCCCAAGTTCCGGCTGTGGCTCCGACGCTAGCCCGAATACCGGCTCTGGACCCGCGCGATGGCCGCCTCCATGACCAGTTCCCCGAACAAGATGGGGCCTACGTCGTCTTCACCAGTGAGGAGACGTACAAGCATACCCAGCGCCAGCTCCGACACAAGGTGAACGCGATGATGCCTTCGACCACCCAGTTCATGCACTGGTCCGAGAAGTCGGTCACCTGGAGCTGAGCGGACCACCCGGCAGTGATGCCGAACCTAGGCAGTTACGCCCTCATCCTCGATCCCACCATTGTCTCTGCAAGACGCACCTGTCACTTCTCGCGGGTGTTGGTCGATGGTGGCAACAGCATCAACATTCTCTACCACGACACAATGATCAAGCTAGGGCTCAAGGAGATGGACTTGCATGGCATCGTGCCAGGGCGGTCCTGCTCCCCCATCGGCAAGATTCGGCTCGACATCCTCTTCGGCGACAAGCATCACTTCCACCATGAACCGATATGGTTTGAGGTGGTGGACCTTAGTATCCCCTACCACGCGATGCTAGGGCGGCCAGTGCTCGTCAAATTCATAGCGGTTCCCCACTACGCTTACCTCAAGCTCAAGATGTCGGGCCTCAAGTGCATCATCACCATCGCCGGCGACTACAAGAAATCAATCGAGTGTGCCCGTGACGGCAGCCGACTGGCCGAGGCTCTGGTGATCGCGGAGGAGAGATGGTCGATGAGGCGTCTTTCCAGCCGTCCAAGGACACCAAGTTGGTGTCGCTCGACCCGGCTAACCCCAAGCAGTGCATCACCATCGGCGCCAACCTCAGCAGCAAATAGGAAGGCGAGCTTGTTGACTTCCTCCTTGAGAATCGAGACATCTTTGCATGGTCTCCCAAGGACATGTTGGGCGTTCTGAGGAAGTACGCCGAGCACAAACTTGATGTATGGCCGGATGCGAAGCCGGTCAAGCAACCCCTGCGTCGTTTCTCCGAGGAGAAGTGGTGCACCATAGGCAAGGATATAGCCCGGATGCTCGCAACCAGCTTCATCATGGAAGTGTTCCACCCGGACTGGCTGACCACCCCAGTCCTGGTGCTAAAGAAAAACAAGACTTTGGGCATGTGTGTCAAATACACGAGCCTAAACAAGGCATGTCCCAAGGACCCGTTCTCCCTACCGCGGATCGATCAAGTTATCAACTCCACGGCCGGTTACAATCTACTATCCTTCCTAGATAACTACTCAGGCTACCACCAGATCAAGTTGGACCTAGACGATCGGCTGAAGACCTCCTTCATCACCCCTTTTAGGGCCTACTGCTACATCACCATGTCCTTTGGCTTGAGGAACCCATGCACGACCTTCTAGCACTGCATGCAGAAGTGTCTCCTACCGCAGATCGGCAGGAACGTCCACGTCTATGTTGACGACATCGTTGTCAAAACCAAGAAGCACCTCAGCCTCCTCGACGACCTCTAGGAGACCTTCGCCAACCTGCGTGAGTGCAAGGTCATTCTCAACCCGGAGAAGTGCATCTTTCGCATCCCACCGGTGAGCTCTTGGGTTTCTTCGTGTCCGCTCGTGGCATCAAAGCTAACCCAGAGAAGATCAGGGCGATCAAGCGAATGCCCAAGCCAACGCGGCTCCACAACATCCAGAAGTTCACCGGCTGCCTCGTCTCGCTCAGCCGGTTCGTCAGCCGGCTAGGAGAGAAGGCCCTGCCCCTCTACCAGCTTATGAGGAGGACGGCACTCATCAAGACGGCCACCGACTCCGCCCGGAATACAACAAATTTCAACTGGACCAACCAGGCGGACGAGGCGTTCCACGACCTCAAGCGAGTCCTCACTAGCGCGCCCATCCTGGCTGCACCGATAAGAAGGAGACCCTGCTCGCGTACATCACAGCAAGCACGCGCATCATCTGCGTCGTCCTAGTAGTGGAGCGGATGGAGGAGGGTAGGGCACTGCCAGTCAAGCACCCATCTACTACCTCAGCGAGGTCCTCTCCACCTCCAAGCAGAATTACCCCTACTACCAAAAGATATGCTACGGTATATACTTCGCCGCCTAGAAGATCAAGTAGTACTTCCAAGAACATACCATCACCGTCGTGAGCATAGCGCCGCTGGGCAAGATCATGAGGGTCGGGACGCCATCGGCCTGATCACCAAATGGGCCATCGCCCTTGCTGACTACGAGATTCGGTACGAGCCGTGCACCGCCATCAAATCACAGGCCATGGCCGACTTCCTCGTCAATTGGGCCAAAACAGAGTTTGTGTCGCCTCCCCAAGACTCATCGCATTGGCACATGCACTTCGACGGCTGAAAGATGCGGACCGGCTTGGGAGCCGGCATCATCCTATCGTCTCCAAAGGGAGACCATCTCAAGTACGCGCTCCAGATCCACTTTGCCGCCTCCAACAACGTGGCCGAGTATGAGGCGCCCGTCCATGGCCTCCGGCTCTCCAAACAAATTAGCATCTGGCGCATCTTATGCTTTGGCAACTCTGACCTCGTGGTGCAGCAAGTCTCTGGCAAATGGGACGCTAGGAACGCCAACATAGCCAGCTACCGTTTCCACGTCCAACAGCTCACCGGCTCCTTCGAGGGTTGCGAGTTCCATCATATCCCCCAGGCTGACAACGAGGTTGTGGACACCTTGGCGAAAATCAGCTCCACCCGCCAGGTCATCCCGGCTGGCGTCTCCCTCGAGTAGCTACGCAAGCCATCGATCAAGCCCTCCGCCGAGTTAGAGTTCATCTATGTGCCCGTGGATCTTGCCGACCCCTTGACTGGACCGGGGGCTTCGCTGACTCCACCTTTTCCATTTGCTTTGTCGGCTCCACCTGTTCCATCGGTTGCGCCCGCCGTGCTGGCTCTAGCTGGAGTCGTCTCGATGGCAGCCAGCTCCAAGCCCGCAACCGTCATGTTGGCTGTCGACCAGCTAGACCGGGGAACTAACGAGTCTGGCCCGGGGGCTCTAGGGACGGACCCAGGGGCTCCGGCCGCCCAGATTCTCCAGCCTGGGCCAAAGCCAGCCTCGGTCATGGCTCCGTCGTGGGCCCAGTCAATCTTGGTTTTTCTCTTGCATGGCCGGCCTCCCCCCGACGAGGACGAAGCCTGGCGGATCCAAAGCCATGCTCCCACCTACAGCATCATCAACCGCAAGCTGGTTCATCGCAACACAACCGACATGTACCAACATTGCGTCAATCCCGAAAAGGGCCAAGAGATCCTCCGAGATATCCACCAGAGCGAGTGCGAGCATCGCGCCGCCTCAAGGACCCTGGTGGCCAAGGCATTCCACCACGGCTTCTACTGGTCAGCTGCCCTTGAGGAGGCGACGCAACTTGTTGATAGGTGCGAAGGGTACCAGCACTTCCGCGTGCAAAGCCACCTACCGGCTGCGATGCTCAAGACCATCCCACTGTTGTGACCCTTTGCCGTCTGGGGGCTCGACATGGTGGGACCATTCAAGATCAGTTGAGGTGGCATGACATATCTGCTAGTAGCCATCGACAAGTTGACCATGTGGATCGAGGCCGGACCCATCAAGAACCTGGACGGCCCCACGGCCGTCCGGTTCATCAAAGATATCATAGTCCACTATGGCGTCCCACATAGCATCATCACCGACAACGGCACCAATTTTGCCGAGGGTGCGCTAGGACGTTTGTGGACCAAGCAAGGCATCCGGCTTGACCTTTCCTCCGTCACCCACCCGCAGTCAAACGGCTAGGCCGAGAGGGCAAACAACCTAATCCTGGCTAGCATCAAGCCCCGGCTCGTGGCCCCACTTGTCCGTTCAGCCGACTGCTAGATCAAAGAGTTGCCATCTGTCTTGTGGAGCCTTAAAACCACGCCCAACTGGTCAACTGGCTTCACACCCTTCTTCCTCGTGTACGGGTTCGAGGCTGTCATCCCCACAGACATCGTGTTTGACTCACCTCGGGTCACCCTGTACATGGAGACAAATGCAAAGGAAGCAAGAGAAGATGGCATCGACCTTCTTGAGGAGGCCTGGGAGCTGGCGTTGAGCCGAAAGGCTATCTTCCAGCACAAGCTCCAGGACTACCACAGCAAGCGGATCTGGCCCCTCTCCTTCCGCGAGGGGGACCTGGTGCTTAGGCGGATCCAGGGAACAGTCGGCCGGTACAAGCTGTCCTCCCATGGGAGGGCATGTTTATCATCAGCAGGTGCTGCACAACAACACGTACTATCTAATAAATACCCAGAAGCCACATAAGCGCAAGAGAGACACCTCTGGCGAGGAGACGGAGCGCCCGTGGAATGCGGCGCTCCTCCGTCCGTTTTACTACTAAGGACCAGTGTATGTATGTACCCTCCCCTTTTGGGCATATGAATGCAACACGTGCGCCAAGAAAGCTCTTGGGGCATGCGCCCTTCGTTTCCTTCCAAAGCATTTGTAACATCCCAAAATTTGGAATGTTATAATTAATACTAGAATGATTGTTTGTTTGCTTGAGTGATTGAAATTGAGTGAAAATTTGAAACTTTTGAAAAAATTTGAATGAGAGGGAATAAAATGAATTTCCCAAAACTTTCACTCTGCAGGAATTCAAATACATTTCATCACAAAATCCTAGAGTGAAGATGATATGACTTCTTCCATTTAAAGGAATGAAAAGGGATTTCAAAATGGTTTGAATTTCATTTGAAGATAGTTCAAATTCAAAAACTTTATGCAACTCAATGATTTTCATGAGAGAGGATAAAAGGACTTCTTCAAATTATATGAAATAGGAGTTGGAAATTAAAAAGAAGGATATGAAAACTATTTGAGAAATTCTCATATGGAGTTTCACTTCCATATTTGAATTCCCTATTTGAATTTGTAAGCATTCAAACCCCTTGACAAAGTTTTTGACAGGAGTAATATGACACTCCAAACCAGGGGTATTTTTGTGAAGTTTTTGAATCATGAAACCCAAGGGGTTATTTGAAAAATATTTGCAAAAATAAATAAAGCCATTTAGGCATTTTTTGAAAATAATTTTTTTAAAGTATTTATTTTGGCCGTGGAAAAATGTTCATTAAATGGCTTTTACTTCCCTGATCAATTTGATGTATAAAACTTTATTTTCTGGACTGGCTTTGAATGTATTAATATTGTTTTTAATGCCTTGTATATTAATAAAGGAAAATAGTTAACGCGTGTATTAAAGCCCACGGCCCACCTGCCTCTAATCTCGCTCCCGAAATTCCTCTGCAACGGTCACTGCCATGCTGATCTCTCTCTCTCTCTCTCTGACCGCGTGACCCCACCGACCGATCCCCAAACCTCGCGGTCACCTCCCTCCTCTCACTCCCCAAACCACGCCGGCGAGATCACCGCGCCGGATCCGCCTCCCCTTCCATTCCCTGACCACCCCGAGGCCCTATAAAAGCCCCCAGTCCTCTCCTCTACACATTCCCCCACTTTCCTCCTCTGCCCGAAGCCTCTCGCTGCCGTATTAGCTCGTCGGAGCCCGAGCGCCGCCGCCGCGCCATTTCCATCATGTCGCTTCACCTCGACCTCCCTGAGCCTTTCCGATCCCACCATCCACCTCCACATGGCCTTGCGCACCTCCCTCTGCCCTCGCCCGAGCCCCACACCCACCGGTGCACCGTCCACGTTGACACCCAAACGTCGCCGCCGCCTCGGAGCTCGTCGCCAACGCCCCCGACCAACCGCGACGACGCCAGGACCACCACCCGACTCGCCGTCCTCGTCCGCACCGCCTGGAGCCCTCGCCATCGCCGGAGGACCACCGGAGACGCCTCCCCATCGACCTCGCCGCTTTGGCCTTGCCGAAACCTCGCCGGAGTTGACCTCCTACCGCGGTGAGCTTCCCCCTCCGTCCGATCTGATTGAACGGCCCTGATTAGATCGTGCGTACCCCTTCGGTTTAATTTAAATGAACCGGTTGGTTTTCTTTTAGTTACTTTTAGCCGAAACGTTTATCTCTAAATTTCGGTCGTCCGCTCATTTCAGTCTAGCACGCACCCCTCCGTAGCCTATCAGAACCTGCCACGTCACCCCCTGTCCGTTAGTTTAGTTTTTCTTTTTTGTGTTTTTGTTTTAGAAAACAGAATAGGTTCTGTTTTTATTTTTGTTATATCTTTTAAAATATTTAGAGTTTTGGATTGATTATTTTTGCATTGTGTCACAAATTTTATGTAGTTTCTGCAGATAGCAAGTTTGACCATATTTGAATATTTCAAAACTGATTTCAAACAGATTTGATTCAAATCTTATTTTCTGAATATCTTGAGTTTAAAAATATATTTTGAGTTGATTCTTTTTGCTACTTGTCACTAGTGACCTTAATTATCAGTAGGTTGAGTTTGGAATTTTTTTAAATATTTCAAAATAGCATTTTCAACCAAAACAGATTCTGTTTAGTTCTTGTTAGGTTTACTTATACTTCTTATGTTTTAAATTGTTTTAAAATATTTTTTCTGTTATATTAGTGATGGATTTTATAAAGTTTTCTGTTAGAAAATAGTAGCCCTTCAAAACAAATAATATTTTATTAGTTGATTGCATGAAAATCAAATCTAGTTGAACTATAACTTGCAATTGGATTTTCATTGCTATGTTGATCTTGTATTTGAAAATAGTTTCCACAAATTGTTTTATAAGTTTGATTTTCTGTTAATCTAAGTTTAGACCAGAAACAATTTGTATTATAGTTGAGATTGTTTGTGGTTTAAGCCAAGGATGACCTTAGCAAAAGAAGAACCTTTATAAAAGCTTTTCAATTAGTTCTTTTGCAAAATAAAGAATTATGAGAAAATACTTTCTGTTAATTATTTGCTTTAAAAAAGTTGTTTTTCTTTTATTAACTTAGTGTTTTACTTGTTGATATGTTCTAGTAGTTCAAAAAACTTATGTTGCTAGAGTATTGTTAGTTGTTCTTCAAAAGTAATTCTTCTTACTAGTAAAATATTTACAAAAATACTTTTATTATATTTTACTTTGTATTTGTTTGTTACTTTTAGAAAAATTTGATGTACTTGTAGAGAAAACCAACCCTTGGTTGTGTTGATGAAGTTTTGTTATTTTTATTTTTGTGTTAAGTATTTCCTTCATCACAACCTTGTTGCTTTTGATTTTATGTTACTTTTTGATTGTTAGAATTGATTGCGAGTATGATTGCTTATATGAATGCAATGTTTGTTTATATAGACTTTTCATCGAAGAGTGACGAATAGTCTATCAGTTATCTCTAAGAGCGATATTATTCTTCATCAACAGTACAGGCAAGTCACTTTGACCATGTATACCTATGTTTTTATTGCATTGGTTCTACCATCTCCCCAATTGCATGCAAAGTAGGTAAATTGGAAACTTGGTTACTTGATGTAGTATCATGTGGTAGGTACCCCTCAACCCTTTGACACATTGGCCCCGGGAAACGTTGATTTAAATTTTGTATGCTATTAGTAGACGGGGTTGGTTGTGTGATTCATGAGTGTTGTGAGTAAATAATTTTCAAGACCTGCATTATGATCAAGACTTCAAGACTTTGAGTTTTTCAACATACCTCTGGGTGGATGATGGTTGAACGGCGCCCTAGAGAAACCAGTGGTTAGCCTAGGTGTTGCTGGGGAAGTGCCAGTATTCACGCGGAAAGGTCCACCCAGGCACAAAGTGATGGATGCATGCTTCAGGACCCAAGGCTTACCTGCACAGCCACAAGCCATTATGGACTCTGGCTTGGTTGGATATCATGGTGACCCTAGACAGGCGGTGCTACGAGATGTAGAAGAACAGTAGGAAAGGATGGGCACCGATAGAGTCTCGGGGAAACCCTTTAGAATACCATGTTTTGGTCATCCGTTTCTCGAACACCATAAAGTGCGAGAAATCCAACGGAGGCAACCAAATCTTGTGGGGAACGTGTGCAAAACTCTGCAGAGTACTAAAACCTAATAGATTAGCCATGTCCACGGTCATGGACAGCTTGAGCCAAAGGAACTGAAACTATCTAGAACTCTCAACACAATTAATTACATTGACGTGGGTATTAATGTCAACTTGGGTATGAGAATTGGTTGGTGGAACCATCTCATTAATCAACCAACATTTGTAGTAATTATGCTTTTGCCCTCTCTTGTTGTAGGAAAATTTTGGCTTTATGCAAAACCTACTACCCCACTTGCCATATATGCATGTAGAATAGATGATTACTTTACACTCCCTCTTTTGTGACTTGCCGGCATATTCAAAATGCTGGCCTACACGGATGCAACTTCTTATGTTGCAAATAAGCTCTACGACGGGTAAGAGTACGATTCAGGGTTACGGTCTACACTCAACCTGCCGTTGGTGTTATTGGGCTCCACTCCCGTTGACTGTTTCCGCTGAGATTTTAAGGTATATATCAGTTTTATGTTAATTACATGTGATTGCACTTTGATATATACATTGATGTACTGTGTGTGCCAGCATACTGATCCAGGGATGGCACAGAAAACACAGAGGCTTGACTCGTTTTGAGTTGGGTCGCTACAGAAATGGTATCAGAGCACATGTTGACTGTAGGACGTGACCCTAGAAACTGGAAAGCCCTTAGGAAATGATTTCTCAAAAAACTTTGTTTTCAAAAGACCCTTTACTTCTCATCTTATTTGAGCCTTATCAAACGATCTCTCTTACCTCAAAAAGTTAGAAAATACCCTTTCCCCTTGACCACACTAAGGATCAACTGAGACCACTTCAAGAAGGACAAGATATCGAAACAACTGATGGTCACTTCAAAGTAAAGAAGATTTCACCATGCATTAGAAGAGTTGAAGCTACACGAGTTGAAGACTATGAAGACTCGAAGAAATTAAAGACCATGAAGAATTACCAAGAATATTATGCCCTAGAAGACCAAACCCCTGTTGTATACTTACATTAGATACGATGATTTGTGAGCTATCATTTGTGTGTAAATTTTCGACAGCCACAACAAAAATCTATTTTCAAAACCGTTGTTTGTATTGTGTGTATCCTCTCCTTTCTCTCTCTTACCCATCTCATCCCCAAAACCATGAACCCAATTGATGATGAGTGAATCTAGACTCATGTATTCTAGATCGATGACTCGATTAGAGACAGAAGAATGGATTCAGAACATTTAGGATCATCTAAGGAGTAACCATGTTGCAAGAAAGGAGATGGTCCAGTATGCTTTTCGGTACTTTGCAGAAGGTGCTGCAAATTGGTGGAAGATGCATGAAGATATCCATGATAGGCAAGCATCAAACACTTGGGAAGAATTCAAGATAACTCTGCAAGGATCTCATGTTGTTACCAACACCTAGAAGCCCTGTGGCAAAGATGTGAAAAATATTTGTGCATGCAGGATATGTGGAGAGATAGGACACTCTCAGGAAGAACACAAGGAAGGATGCCCTCATTGTGAAGAAAATCACCGAGCTGAGGAATGCCCAACTAGGCAGGTGACATGTTTCTTGTGCGAAGGAACTACACATTACCTGGCTCAATGCCAAATGTACCCCAAGGTACAAGAAGTCATCAAGCAGCAGAAGGAAGCCATGAAGGAAGCCTTCAGAGAAAATTTAGGAGAACTTGTGATGAAGGAAGATGTAGAAGAGCCTAATGGAGAAGGCCTAACCAGATTTTACTCCAATGCCTGCTATTCATGTGGAGAAGAAGGACATTTCTCACAGGACTGTACGAAGGAAAGAAAAGTGTATCTGGGAAACTTCCCGACAGAAGAAGTGGAGTTTGATCCACAGGAAATTGAAAGTTTGATCGGAACAAAGGAGCCCAAGAAGAGAAACCGAAGACGTTCTCAGAACAACCCAATTTCTACAAAGAAGGATCTAAGTCAGATCACGTGTTTCCAGTGAAAAAAGACAGGACATTACTCCTATACCTGCCCGGAGAAGAAGGCTAAACATGAGTAGTTTGAGTTTTGAATTTTTGGAAGTAATAAATGTAATAGGTAGCACTCTTATCATTTTGAAGTTATGTAATGAAAGTCTCAGAGTTTGTAATAAATTCATGAGATCAATGGAATCTATGGTGTTCTGATTCTCCTGTGTTGAATTATATGAGTTGCCACTCTAAGAACAAAGATCTCTAACCAATTTTCGAGGATATGAGAAAATATGGTCTATGCAGGCATGCGTGCATTTCATTTTAAGTTTGGTAGCAACCACCGGGACAAAAGAGTAAAGAAAATACCATTCATATTAAGGAGTTTGGATAACTGAATACAGGTGAAGAGAATGTGGAACCACCACAAACTATCTGGATGATAACCTTTGTGACAAAGTGATTTTGAAGTTGGAATATTGAAAAAAGGAATGATTGTGATGAAACCAAACCCAAGGTTAAACAGTCTGATGGAAAGGAACATGAATTCCCAGAGTGGATTCTAGACAAGAACAAGTCTGTGATTTGTTACCTCAAGGGTATGATGTAGTAAGTTGAAGTTGATGTTGGTATATGAAACGATATTAACCCCAAGAGTGAGGTAAGGACTATTCAAGTATTCAAGTGAACCCACAAGTCACTAACCTCAGGATTGATAAGGACCAAGACCCACCTTGGTGAAGGAAGAAACTTGGAAGAAGCTACGCCATATCAGAAAACATTTTTCTTAGGAGTATACAATAACCTAAGAGTTGTGAAGAAACGATAGATGTTTTTGCTTAGCTTGCAGAATCAATGGATTTATCCGAACCTCGTTCATTGACAAGAGAAATTTCTGCAATGCTTGTGAGGAAGCCCAAGTGTTAGGATACGAGATTCACTAAACCTTATACAAGGTATTGGTTTTAGTGCGACATGGCTTGGCCACCATGAAGACTTACTCATATCATTCTCTTGCTATTCGGATTGGTAAATCTAAGTGACTTACCCATAGTAAAGAGACGACGTTCTTTGAAGCTTTTGTTTAAGCCTTAGAATGGTATGATGTAAAACCTTTGTACATGGCAGTTGTTGCCATACGTAGGAATTTTACTGTGAGGAATGAAGCCAAGACCCATTTCATTGCAGGATAATCACAAATGGTAGACCACCATGAGATCTTCGATAAGTTAGAGTGAACGCGAGACTTATCAGCTAAGAAGACCCAGTATAGGAGGAAATACATTCTCGTTATGAGAACACGAGATTTTGATTTAAGACGGATGAGCACCACCAAAGGAGCTATCGTAAAGTATGTGAAGAGACAAATGCACCCAGAGGACTGCCATGATTTTGAGGGACCAGTCACTCTCATTTTAAGTGTGGTAGACCCCACACCTTCCAGGACAATGGATTTGTTAGAAGACCCCAAACCCTAACCTTTTCTTTCTAGCCTCTTCGAATCTCGAGGACGAGATTCATTTTAAGTGTGGTAGGTTTGTAACATCCCAAAATTTGGAATGTTATAACTAATACTAGAATGGTTGTTTGTTTTCTTGAGTGATTGAAATTGAGTGAAAATTTGAAACTTTTGAAAAAATTTGAATGAGAGGGAATAAAATGACTTTCCCAAAACTTTCACTTTGGAGGAATTCAAATTCATTTCATCACAAAATCCCAGATTGAAGATGATATGACTTCTTCCATTTAAAGGAATGAAAAAGGATTTGAAAATGGTTTGAATTTCATTTGAAGATAGTTCAAATTCAGAAACTTTATGCAACTCAATGATTTTCATGAGAGAGGATAAAAGGACTTCTTCAAAATATATGAAATAGGAGTTGGAAGTTTAAAAGAAGGATATGAAAACTATTTGAGAAATTCTCATATGGAGTTTCACTTCCATATTTGAATTTGTAAGCATTCAAACCCCTTGACAAAGTTTTTGAGAGGAGTAATATGACACTCCAAACCAGGGGTATTTTTGTGAAGTTTTGGAATCATAAAACCCAAGGGGTTATTTGAAAAATATTTGCAAAAATAAATAAAGCCATTTAGGCATTTTCTGAAAATGATTTTTTTGAAAGTATTTATTTTGGCCGTGGAAAAATGTTCATTAAATGGAATTTATTTCCCTGATCAATTCGATATATGAATCGTTATTTTTGGGATTGGATTTGAATGTCTTAATGTTGTTTTTAATGCCCTGTATATTAATAAAGGAAAATAGTTAACGCGTGTATTAAAGCCCACGGCCCACCTGCCTCTAATATCTCTCCCGAAATTCCTCCGCAACGGTCACCGCCGCGCTGATCTCTCTCTCTCTGACCGCGTGACCCCACCGACCGATCCCCAAACCTCGTGGTCACCTCCCTCCTCTCACTCCCCAAACCATGCCGGCGAGATCACCGCGTCGGATCCGCCTCCCCTTCCATTCCCCGACCACCCCGAGGCCCTATAAAAGCCCCCGATCCTCTCCTCTACCCATTCCCCCACTTTCCCCCTCTGCCCGAAGCCTCTCCCTACCGTATTAGCTTGTCGGAGCCCGAGCGCCGCCGCCACGCCATTTCCGTCGTGTCGCTCCACCTCGACCTCCCCGAGCCTTTTCGAGCCCACCATCCACCTCCCAACGGCCTTGCGCACCTCCCTGTGCCCTCGCCCGAGCCCCACACCCACCGGTGCACTGTTCCCGTTGACACCCGAACGTCGCTGCCGCCTTGGAGCTCATCGCCAACGCCCCCGACCAACCGCGACGACGCCAGGACCACCACCCGACTCGCCGTCCTCGTCCGCATCGTCTGGAGCCCTTGCCATCGCCAGAGGACCACCGGAGACACCTCCCCATCGACCTCGCCGCTTCGGCCTTGCCGGAACCTTGCCGGAGTTGACCTCCCGCCGCGGTGAGCTTCCCCCTCCGTCCGATCTAATTGAACAGCCCCGATTAGATCGTTCGTACCCTATCGGTTTAATTTAAATGAACCGGGTGGTTTTCTTTTAGTTACTTTTAGCCGAAACGTTTTTCTCTAAATTTTGTTCATCCGCTCATTTCAGTCTAGCACGCACCCCTCCGTAGCCTATCAGAACCTGCCACGTCACGCCCTGTCCGTTAGTTTAGTTTTTCTTTTTTTTCTGTTTTTCTTTTAGAAAACAGAATAGGTTCTGTTTTTATTTTTGTTATATCTTTTAAAATATTTAGAGTTTTGGATTGATTCCTTTTGCATTGTGTCAAATTTTATGTAGTTTCTGTAGATAGCAAGTTTGACCATATTTGAATATTTCAAAACTGATTTCAAACAGATTTGATTCAAATCTTATTTTCTGAATATCTTGAGTTTAAAAATATATTTTGAGTTGATTCTTTTTGCTACTTGTCACTAGTGACCTTAATTATCAGTAGGTTGACTTTGGAATTTTTTTAAAATATTTCAAAATAGTATTTTCAACCAAAACAGATTATGTTTAGTTCTTGTTAGGTTTAGTTATACTTCTTATGTTTTAAATTGTTTTAAAATATTTTTTCTGTTATATTAGTGATGGATTTTATAAAGTATTCTAGTTCAACTATATTAGTGATGGATTTTATAAAGTATTCTAGCCCTTCAAAACAAATAATATTTTATTAGTTGATTGCATGAAAATCAAATCTAGTTCAACTATAACTTGCAATTGGATTTTCATTGCTATGTTGATCTTGTATTTGAAAATAGTTTGCACAAATTGTTTATAAGTTTGATTTTCTGTTAATCTAAGTTTAGAACAGAAAAAATTTGTATTATAGTTGAGATTGTTTGTGGTTTAAGACAAGGATGACCTTATCAAAAGAAGAACCTTTATAAAAGCTTTTCAATTAGTTCTTTTTGCAAAATAAAGAATTATGAGAAAATACTTTCTGTTAATTATTTGCTTTAAAAATTTGTTTTTATTTTCTTAAGTTAGTGTTTTACTTGTTGCTATGTTCTAGTAGTTCAAAAAACTTATGTTGCTAGAGTATTGTTAGTTGTTCTTCAAAAGTAATTCTTCTTGCTAGTAAAATATTTACAAAAATACTTTTATTATAGTTTACTTTGTATTTGTTTGTTACTTTTGAAAATTTTGGATGTACTTGTAGAGAAAACCAACCCTTGGTTGTGTTGATGAAGTTTTGTTATTTTGATTTTTGTCTTAAGTATTTCCTTCATCACAACCTTGTTGCTTTTGGTTTTATGTTACTTTTTGATTGTTAGAATTGATTGCTAGTATGATTGCTTATATGAATGCAATGTTTGTTTATATAGATTTTTCATCGAAGAGTGACGAATAGTCTATCAATTATCTGTAAGAGCGATATTATTCTTCATCAACAGTACAGGCAAGTCACTTTGACCATGTATACCTATGTTTTTATTGCATTAGTTCTACCATCTCCCCAATTGCATGCAAAGTAGGTAAATTGGAAACTTGGTTACTTGATGTAGTATCATGTGGTAGGTACCCCTCAACCCTTTGACACATTGGCCCCAAGAAACGTTGATTTAAATTTTGCTATGCTATTAGTAGACGGGGTTGGTTGTGTGATTCATGAGAGTTGTGAGTAAATAATTTTCAAGACCTGCATTATGATCAAGACTTCAAGACTTTGAGTTTTTCAACATACCTCTGGGTGGATGATGGTTGAACGGCGCCCTGGAGAAACCAGTCGTTAGCCTAGGTGTTGCTGGGGAAGTGTCAGTATTCACGCGGAAAGGTCCACCCAGGCACAAAGAGGTGGATGGATGCTTCAAGACCCAAGGCTTACCTACACAGCCACAAGCCATTATGGGCTCTGGCTTGGTTGGATATCATGGTGACCCTGGATAGGCGGTGCTACGAGATGTAGAAGAACGGTAGGAAAGGATGGGCATCGACAGAGTCTCGGGGAAACCATTTAGAAGACCATGTTTTTGTCATCCGTTTCTCAAGCACCATGAAGTGAGAGAAATCCAATGGAGGCGACCAAATCTTGTGGGGAACATGTGCAAAACTCTGTAGAGTACTAAAACCTAATCGATTAGCCGTGTCCACGGTCATGGACAACTTGAGCCAAAGGAACTGAAACTATCTGGAACTCTCAACACAATTAATTACATTGATGTGGGTATTAATGTCAACTTGGGTATGAGAATTGGTTGGTGGAACCATCTCATTAATTAACCAACATTTGTAGTAATTATGCTTTTGCCCTCTCTTGTTGTAGGAAAATTTTGGCTTTACGCAAAACCTACTACCCCACTTGCCATATATGCATGTAGAATAGATGCTTACTTTACTCCCTCTTTTGTGACTTGCCGGCATATTCAAAATGCTGACCTACACAGCTACAACGTCTTATGTTGTAGATAAGCTCTATGATGGGTAAGAGTACGATTCAGGGTTACGGTCTACACTCAACCTACCGTTGGTTTTATTGGGACTCCACTCCCATTGGTTGTTTCCGCTGAGATTTTAAGGTATATATTAGTTTTACGTTAATTACATGTGATTGCACTTTGATATATACATTGATGTATTGTGTGTGCCAGCATACTGATCCAGGGATGGCACAGAAAACACAGAGGCTTGACTCGTTTTGAGTCGGATCGCTACAGCATTTTGCCTCACTCACCGGCTCCTGGACCCTGTCCCAAGGTCCAGGGGGCTCACCAGCTAGCCTTGATGCCGCTCCCCCAAGCTGGCCAAGTAGTGTGTACTAAAGAAAAACCCTCCCACCCCCCAGCTACAGACCGGCTCCCGGCTATCGGCTGGTGGGTCCTCGGGATTGTAAACTTAGCGCACACGAAAAACGGTCATAAGGGGTCGCCGGCTAGGGCTAGACAAAACACTTTTTCTTAGCCACTGCCACCCGCCTTAGCAAAAACACACTCGTGGTTTCCAAACTCATGACCGTCCCCCGAGGCGAATGCGCTGTCCCAGATACAGACCGGCTCCCGGCTGTCCGGCTGGCGGGGCTGATACCAAAGGGGACAAGGCTTTTGGCAGACGGAACCAACAAGGCAAAAAGGCTAAGGCCGAGTCGGCACGCATAAACATTTTGGCAACCAAAAGCATGAACTTATATATGATACGTCTCCCACGTATCTATAATTTTTGATTGTTCCATGCTATTATATTATCTGTTTTGGATGTTTTATATGCACTAATATGCTACTTATATTATTTTGGGGACTAACCTATTAATCTAGAGCCTAGTGCCACTTTCTGCTTTTTCCTTGTTTTTGAGTATTGTAGATAAGGAATGTTAAACGGTGTCCAAATGGAATAAAATATTCTCAATAATTTTTCTTTAATCAGAAGACAACTACCAGACTTGGAGTGCAAGTCAAGGGACCTTCTAGGAGGTCACAAGCCAGGGGGCGCAGCCACCACCCCTGGTCGCGACTGGCAGGCTTGTCGCCCCCCAACAAGTCTCCTAACCCTAATCTTTGTCCTATAAATACCCAAATATTCCCCCAATACCAAAAATTGCCATGCAAATACTTTTCGGGAGCCGCAACCTTCTGTTCCCGAGAGATCCAATCTTGGAGCTTTTTCCGATAATCTGCAGCAGGAGGATTCGATCATGGAGGGCATCAACATCAACTCCATTGCCCCTCCGATGATGCGTGAGTAGTTCACCATAGACCTGGTACATAGCTACTAGCTAGATGGCTTGTTCTCTCTCTTTGTGCTTCAATACCATGTTCTTCATGATCTTCATGGAGATCTATCCGATGTAATACTCTTTTGTGATTTGTTTGTAGAGATCCGATGAATTGTGGGTTTATGATCATCTTATTTATGAATATTATTTGGTTCTTCTCTGAATCCTTATATGCATGATTTCATATCGTTGTAAGTCTCTTCGAGTTATTTATTTGGTTTGGCCAACTAGATTGGTAATTCCTCAAATGGGAGAAGTACTTAGTTTTGGGTTCAATTTTGCGGTGTCCTCACCTAGTAACAAAGTAGGCGTAGTGAGGCACGTATTGTATTGTTGCCATCAAGGGTAAAAAGATGGGCTTTTCATCATATTCCTTGAGTTTATCCCTCTACATCATGTCATCTTACATAATGTGTTACTCTGTTCTTTATGGACTTAATACTCTAGATGCAGGTAGGAGTCTGTCGATGTGTGGAGTAATAGTAGAAGATGCATAATAATTTGGGTCTACTTGACACGGACGTGATGCCTATATGCATAAGCAATGCCTTGGATATCGTCATAATTATTCGCTTTTCTATCAATTGATCGAAAGTAATTTGTTCACCCACCGTGTTATTTTCCTTCAATAGAGAAGCCTCTAGTGAAACCTATGCCCCCGGGTCTACTTTCCATATTATATTTTCAGATCTATAAACCAAAAATACCAAAATACCCTGCTTCAATTTATTTAATTTTTACTTTCCACAATGTTTTACATCTATCTCTATTATATCTAATCCTTGCAAATAACCATGAAGGGAGTGACAACCCCTTTATAGGGTTGGGTGCAAGAGTTTGATTGTTTGTGTAGGTGCTTCCTTTATTAACTTGCTTGTTCCTCCTACTGGATTGGTACATTGGTTCTCATCAACTGAGGGAAATACTTATCTGCTTTGTTGCATCATCCTTCCCTCTTCAAGGGAAAACGAACGCAAGCTCAAGAGGTAGCAAGAAGGATTTGTGGCACCGTTGCTAGGGAGGATACACATTAAGCCTACCAAGTACCCATCACAAACTCATATCTTTCATTTACATTATTTTCCATTTGCCTCTCATTTTCCTCTCCCCCACTTCAAAAATTTGCCGTTTTATTTGCCCTCTTTTTTTTGTTTGCTTGTGTTGCCATGTGCATTCTATTTTCTTCCATCTTTGCTTGCTAAAACTCTATTGATATGGATCCTCATCCACTTGCTAATCCTTTCAAATAAAAAAATTATGATGAACCAATTGCTAGTGAGTTGAGTGCACTCTATTACCTCTATGAAGTTTGTTTAAAAATCATGAATCTTAAAATTTTGATGAAGTGTTGAAAGAAGAAATTTATAAGGTGGTTCATGATAGCTCCTTGATTGAAAACCATGATTGCAATGATGTAACTATAAATTCTATTAATTTCAATTGTGTTATTGATATGGAAAACTACAAGATTGGGGGTGATAATTTTGTCTTTCCACTTCTTATTCCAATGAGCATGATTGGGGTGAAAATGCTTTTTATGATCTTGAAAAATTATTTAAGCCTCATGATGAATATGCTATTGATAATAATGTTTGCAATAGTATCGAAAGTGGGTGTTGAAGAGCGTCAAATTTAGGTAAAAAGAATCCCACATATTTTGAGAGTGTTCAATCTTATGATTTTTTAGATAAAAGTGGGTTTGGAGAGGTGATGGCTTTAGTTAATGTTAATCCCACTATCTTAGAAGATTGTAAAACTATTGTGCATGTGGATCATGAAAATAATGCTTTATGTGATAGTTATATTGTTGAATATATTCATGATTCTACTAAGAATTACTATGAGAGAGGAACATAAGCTTTTACATATTGCAATAATATCAAGTTTCTTCTCTACGTGTTGGAAATTTTGAAGTTTTGCTTGTTTTGCCTTCCTATACTAATTAGTTTTTGTTCCTATAATTTGTTTGCTCATGAAATACCTATGCATAGGAATTTGGTTAGACTTGAATATACTTTCCATTTGATTCATGATGCTCTCTTTATGTTTCAAATCTTTACCTTTACGCGAGTATCATTTATCTATTGTGTTATGCCTAGCTAGGGGCGTTAAACAATAGCGCTTGTTGGGAGGCAACCCAATTTAATTTTTATGTCCTGTTTTTTGCTTCTGTTTTTGAGTGTTTCACACATTATTACCTCTATAGAAATTTTGTTTTGGCGTTTTAATTAGTGTTTGAGTCAAGTAAGACCTTTGGGATGGTCTATGGTGATTATTGATTTGCTATTGCTGAAAAACAAAAACTTTTGTGCCCAGTCCAGGAATTTTATAAATTTATAAAAGTGTGGAATGAGTGTAAATTTTTACATAATATTGATATACAAATTGCCCAGTTTTTCCTATTTATTCAGAATTTTTGGAGTTACAGAGGTATATGAAGGTTTCGTATTGCTATAGATTGTTCTGTTTTTGACAGATTCTGTTTTCTTTGTGTTGTTTACCTATTTTGATGTACCTATGGGTCGTATCGGGGGGGTATGAACCATGGAGGAGTTGGAATACAATATATATTACACCAATATAAATAAAGAATGAGTTCACAACAGTACCTAAACTAGTGATTTATTTTTCGTATACTAACGGTTCTCATAAGTTTTCTATTGAGTTTTGTGTTGTGAATTTTTCAAGTTTTGAGTAAAGATTTGATGGACTATGGAATAAGGAGTGGCAAGACCCTAAGCTTGGGGATGCCCAAGGCACCCCAAGCCATATTCAAGGATGCCAAAGAGCCTAAGCTTGCAGATGCCCCGGAAGGCATCCCCTCTTTCGTCTTCAATCCATCGGTAAATTTACTTGAGGCTGTATTTTTATTCACCACATGATATGTGTTTTCCTTGGAGCATCTTTTATGATATGAGTCTTTGATTTTTAGTTTGCCACAATCATCCTTGCTGCACATATCTTTTGATAGAGACACGCATGAATCGTGAATTTATTAGAATACTCTATGTGCTTCACTTATATCTTTTGAGATAGGCAATTTTGCTCTAGTGCTTCACTTATATATTTTTAGAGAATGATGGTGTTTGGTTTTATAGAAATAATTGAACTCTCGTACCTCACTTATATTATTTTGAGAGTCCTTAAATAGCATGGTAATTGGTTTAGGTTATGAATTTAGTCCTAATATGATAGGCATCCACGAGGGATAAAATAAAAAGTTCCATATTAAGTGCATTGAGTATTATGATAAGTTTGATTCCTTGCATAAACTTTTGAGATATAAAGATGGTAATATTAAGAGTCATGTGAGGAAGTAATTGTGAGTTGGTAAAAATACTTGTGTACAGGTTTGTGATTCCCGTAGCATGCACATATGGTGAACCGTTATGTAAGGAAGTCGGAGCATGATTTGTTTATTGATTGTTGACCTTTGTGTGAGGGTCGGGAGCGCACGATGGTTTACTCCTACCAACCTCTCCCCTAGGAGCATTCATCTAATACTTTGCTTTGATGACTAATAGACTTTTGCAATAAGTATGTGAGTTCTTTATGACTAATGTGAGTCCATGGATTATATGCACTCTCACCCTCCCACTTTTGCTAGCCTCTCTAATACCGTGCAACTTTCGCCGGTGAATTAAACCCACCATATATCTTTCCTCAAAACAGCCACCATACCTACCTATTATGGAATTTCCATAGCAATTTTGAGATATATTGCCATGCAACCTCCAAATTTCCGTTTATTATGACACGCACCATCATTTTCATATTGCTTTGCATGATCGTAAGATAACTAGCATGATGTTGTCATGGCTTGTCTGTTTTTGATGTCATTTGCTTTGCTAGATCATTGTATATCCCGGTACACCTCCAGAAGCATTCATATAGAGTCATATTTTGTTCTAGATATCGAGCTATAATTCTTGAGTTGTAAGTAAATAAAATTGTAATAACCATCATTATTAGAGCATTGTCCCATGTGAGGAAAGGATGATGGAAGCTATGATCCCCTCACAATTGGGGATGAGACTCTGGACTTTATGAAAATAAAAGAGTCCAGTGAAGCCCAAATAAAAAGAGAGGCCTTAGATGCCCACCAAAATAAAAAAATAAAAAATGAGAGAAAGAGAGATGGGACAATGCTACTATCTTTTTTCCACACTTGTGCTTCAAAGTAGCACCATGATCTTCATGATAGAGAGTCTCCTATTTTTTCACTTTCATATACTAGTGGTAATATTTCATTATATAATTTGGCTTGTATATTCCACCGATGGGCTTCCTCAAATTGCCCTAGGTCTTCATAAGCAAGAAAGTTGGATGCACACCCACTTAGTTTCCTTTTGAGCTTTCATACACTTATAGCTCTAGTGCATCCGTTGCATGGCAATTCCTACTCACTCACATTGATATCTATTAATAGGCATCTCCATAGCCCGTTGATATGCCTAGTTGATGTGAGACTATCTTCTCCTTTTTCTTCACGACCTCCACCATATTCTATTCCACCTATAGTGCTATATATGTGGCTCACACTCATGTATTGCGTGAGAGATGAAAAAGTTTGAGAAAATAAAAGGTGTGAAACAATTGCTTGACTTGTCATCGGGGTTGTGCATGATATAAATACTTTGTGTGGGGAAGATGGAGCATAGCCAGACCATATGATATTGTAGGGATAAATTTCTTTTGCCATTATATTTTGAAGAGATGCAATTGATTTGCTAGTATGCTTGAAATATTCTTGTTTTTATGTCAACATTAAGCTTTTTTGAGTCTTATGGATCTGAACATTCATGCCACAATAAAGAATATTACATGGATAAATATGGTATGTAGCATTCCACATCAAAATTCTATTTTTATCATTTACCTACTCGAGGACGAGCAGGAATTAAGCTTGGGGATGCTTGATACGTCTCCCACGTATCTATAGTTTTTTATTGTTCCATGCTATTATATTATCTATTTTGGATGTTTTATATGCATTAATATGCTATTTATAATATTTTGGGGACTAACCTATTAATCTAGAGACTAGTGCTAGTTTCTGTTTTTTCCTTGTTTTTGAGTATTGCAGATAAGGAATGTTAAATCGAGTCCAAACAGAATAAAATCTTTGCAATGATTTTTCTTGGACCAGAAGACATCTACCAGACTTTGAGAGCAAGGCAAGGGACCTGCCAGGAGGTCACAAGCCAGGGGGCCGCGGCCACCACCCCTGGCCGCGCCTAGCAGGCTTGTGGCCCACAGCAGGTCTCCTAACCCTAATCTTTGTCCTATAAGTAGCAAAATATTCCCCCAAAACCAAAAGGAGCCATGCAAATACTTCCCCCACCGCAACCTTCTGTTCCCGAGAGATCCATTCTTGATGCCTTTTTCGGTAATCTGTCGGAGGGGGATTCGATCACGGAGGGCATCTACATGAACTCCAAGTCCCCTCAGATGATGCGTGAGTACTTCACCATAGACCTACAGGTCCATAGCTAGTAGCTAGATGGCTTATTCTCTCTCTTTGTGCTTCAATACCATGTTCTTCATGATCTTCATGGAGATCTATGCGATGTAATACTCTTTTGCAGTGTGTTTGTCAAGATCCGATGAATTGTGGGTTTATGATCAGCTTATATATGAATATTATTTGGTTCTTCTCTGAATTCTTATATGCATGATTTCATATATTTGTAATTCCATTCGAGTTATTGATTTGGTTTGGCCAACTAGATTGGTAATTCTTGCAATGGGAGAAGTGCTTAGTTTTGTGTTCAATCTTGCGGTGTCCTCACCTAGTGACAAAGTCGGGGTAGCGAGGCACGTATTGCATTGTTGCCATCAAGGGTAAAAAGATGGGGTTTTCATCATATTGCTTGAGTTTGTCCCTCTACATCATGTCATCTTACTTAATGTGTTACTCTGTTCTTTATGAACTTAATACTCTAGATGTAGGCAGGAGTCGGTCGATGTGTGGAGTAATGGTAGTAGATGTAGAACCATTTCGGTCTACTTGACACGGACATGATGCCTATATGCATAATCATTGCCTTGGATATCGTCATAATTATTCGCTTTTCTATCAATTGCTTGACAATAATTTGTTCACCCATCGTGTTATTTTCCTTCAAGAGAGAAGCATCTAGTGAAACCTATGCCCCCCGGGTCTACTTTCCATATTATGTTTTCAGATCTATAAACCAAAAATACAAAAAATGCCTTGCTGCAATTTATTTACTTCTTACTTTCTACAATCTTTTATAATTTGCTGCAATATTTTCAGATCTATAAACCAAAAATACAAAAAAATACCGTGCGAGTGTGTATGGTTCCTCTGGGATCACCTCATCGTTTGTCTTGCGCTCCGGGATGTACTCGTCCCACATGGCGAAAGAAGGAAGGTCGCTGGCCCGCATGGCCAGTGCATCAGCAACCGCCTCGAGCTCCGCATTGGTGCCGGTGCACTAAGCCGTGAGCAGCCCCAAGTCCAGCTCGAGTACCATGACTTCGCGATACACAATGCCATGGCCGCTTCGACACGTGCGGTGGAGGCCCTCCTGGCATGGACCCACGCGGTCCCGAACTCAAGCCACCTCGAGAGCCGGCTCATGGAGTCCGGCTCCACCGCGGCTGGCCAGAGGGTGCGAACCAGTGCGGTGCCGGCCGCCTGGAGCCGCTTCATGTCCCGGACCACATCGGCCAGGCAAACCTTGGAAGAGATCCCCACCTCATGCAGGGTCTAGGTGGCGTGTTGCTCAACGGGGATCCCCTGCGCCCACTGTTCCTCAGGGTGGGCCTCCATGGCCGCATCCATGACTCCTTGCATGCCTAGGAAAAGACCTAAGGGCAAGATGGACGAAAAATGAGCAATGAAGAGAAACTCCAACTTCAAACTTCCGCACAAAGATAGGAAGACTCACCGGTCAGCAGCCGGTCCACCTCGTGCCCCTGCTCCTATAGATCAAGCTCCCGGGCCGACCACTCCTTGACCCGACGCTTGTGCTCGGCCTGGGCCGCTCGCGCCTCGTTGGCCGCCTTTGCTAGTGCGGCGTCCTTGGTCTCCAACTCCCGGTGGAGAGCCGCCTCCCTCTCCTCTGAATCCCGGCGTAGAGATGCCTCCCGCTCCTCCATCTCTTGGCAGTGGGCCACCTCACACTTATCCTTCTCCGCCTATGCCCGATCCGCCTCCTGGCAGAGCCGATTGAAATCCGCGATTAGGAGCTCCCACCGTTCGCCGAGCTACATGACCTGGCGACGGAGGCTGACCGTCTCGGCATAGGTAGCTGCCCGGGACAAAGACTCATTTGTCATAAAGCAAAGAACAAAGGGATTCAGCCTGCCTCCGGAGCAGCAAGCCTGAACCCCGGGGGCTACACCCAGTGGGTGCACTCGCACGCCCCCATTGGAGATTGAGAAGAACATTACCTTGCAGATCCATGGACAGGACGGATAGCCGGCTCTCGGCTCTGGGATACAAGCCCAGCAGTGTGTTGTACGCGGCCACCAGACGGTCGTGCGCGGCCTGCAGAGAACACAGGAGCAAAAACGCCATTAGACTCGACCTGCCAGCATCCCAGACGGCCCGAATCTCGGGGGCTACAACCTGTGGGTGCGCTGGTACGCTCTCACTGGAAAAAAATCAAAGCGAAGTACAAGGACTTGAGCTCTTACCGCGATCGATTGCTCGAGGCGCACCAGCCAGTTGCTTGCAGCCTGGGCGTCTTGCGCCGTCTAGGCACGGCAGGTGGCGTATTCCGTGATGACAGCCGCCACCATGGCTCCAAGGGCGCTTGACGCATCGTCAATGGCCGCGCCTTTCGACCGCAGCCCAGGTCTCCTGTGGCCGATCCCCGTTGGCGGGGCCCGGCGCGCCCTACGCCGTAGTCACCAAGGGACTAGCCCCTCCCGGCACCACTATGCCGGGCGCCCCAGCTGATGAGCCTGGGTTGTCCGCCCTCACCCCCGAGCGCAGCACTCTCGATCTCCGACACTCCACCTCCCGCGGCGCCTCCGGGGCACGTGTCTGGAGACGGAACCTCCAGAGCCGAATCAGGGACGACAACCTCCAGTGGGATCCTCTGCTCTCGACGGCACGTCATCCGCCCCCGGAGGGGTCGTGTTGCTGCCCAGCTCTGCCCCCTCGGCGACATCCACCACACTCGCGGCCTCCTCCTCGGCCTGCGCGTCTGCCTCCGCCCACCACGCGGGGTCATGCTTGTCCTTGGACCTCCTCTCCCGGCCAAGGGGGAAAGGCTCCCACGACTGGCCGGCTGCCTCCACGCTGGCCCTCCTCGGCGGCTACCTCCGCGCCGCCTCCTCCCACGGGCAACGCTCCTATTTGCACTGCTCCCTCTCGGTCAACTCGAGATCCCATCATGCCTTGCGCTCCCTCTCCTTGGCGGTGTTTGGCAGCGCCGTCCTCGCCATCTCAACGGTCGTGGCCCTCCCCGAGGCGCTTGGATCCTTGAAGCAACGAGATGAGAAGAGGGAGCCAACCAAAAAGCAAGCAAGCGCAGAACAAAAAAACTTACCCAATGGTAACGGGGACCGCCCGCCTGGTGGGACCTGTCCGGGCTACCCACGGTTTCTTCCCACCGCCTCCGCGGCTGCCGCTTGGCTGCCCTCTGGCCGCCCCTTTGGGGGCCGGCTTGGAGCTGGCCGGCTGCCTCCCCTTGTCGTCTGCCGCCGCGTCGCCCCGGCTGGGCTCGCGGTCGATGCGGCAAATGCACCTCCTCGGCACTGTAGTGTCATCCCCTGAAGCCTCGAGGTCCTCCGGGGCCGCTGCATTGCATGTCCCCTCCGATTCAGCATCGTCATCAGTCCAATCCCACAAAAGCGATTGGGGAAGGAACTCACCTACCAACTCGGTGGCCTCCTTCTCCATCTCTACCCCGCCGGCTTCGGACACACCGTCTTGTTCCGATTCCATCCGCTCCACGTCGTCGGTGTCCTTGATCTCTTCGGGGTCCGACTTTGCCACGTCGGCAACCGACTCCCCGTAGTTCTGCAGCTGTAGAAAGACGTGCGCACAAGAGTAGCCTTCTGCCATCAGGCCGAGGAGAGGCGCCAGCCTCAAAAGAAAAAAGAAAGGATGGGGGACAGCTCGTCACGTACCCGCAGAGCCGGACGGTCCCGTCTGTACGGGGCCTTTCCCCATTGCAATCCTTCCTCGTCCATCTTGGTGGGCGAAAAGGCGTTCACCCTCCTCGCCACCTGCACCGTCTTCAGCTCTTCAATTGAGAGACAACAAGGGTTGTGTTGTCCTCCCATCTGGCAGATGAGGTGTGGACGGCTCTACATCGGATATACTCGGTGTGCCACCATCGTGGCTAGTAGGTCTGCGGTCGTCAGCCCCTCCGTCCTGGTCATCACCACCAGGCACTTGCAGAGCCGGTCCACCATCTCGGGTGACAGGGGTGGAGCCACCCTCAAGTTCAGCATCGCGACCGTGGCTGGTTGACAAAGTCAGGGAGGTTGATGTAGTCCTCCTCGGCTTCACATCTTCATGTATAAGAACCCTTTCAGTCAGTTCTTCGCCAAATCCTGCAAGGGAAGTTGCGGGAATTCGGCTCCGGCATAAAAGTGGATCAGGGCGGCTTCGCAGATGATCATGACCTTTTGACCGGTTGGCAGATTCATCACCGTCTGGCACTTGAGGTAGAAGAGCCAGCACTAGAGGTCGAGTCGCGGATCCACCCCCAAGAAAACCTCGCATAGGGTGACGAACGCCGCCAGCTGCAAGACGGCATTGGCGGCAAGATGGTGCGGCTACAGGCCGAACTGCGTAAGAAACCGTCGGAAGAATGTGCTCACCGGCAGTCCGAGCTCGTGAAGGAATTGCTCGGCGAAAACCACCACCTCGCCCTCTCGCGGGGCCGGTGTGTTTTTCACCCCGGCGACGCGCGCCTCCAGGTGCTCCCCCAACGGCAACTTGCGGTGGTGACGAAGGTGCTTGATGAAGTGCTCGTCGATGTCGCTGCCATCCCAAGCTCCCTTGCTCTCCATGGCCCTCATAGGGTTTCGTGGTCGTCACGGCGGGCGCAAGGGCTCGGTCATAGTGCGGCTCTCCCACGGCAACGGACGACGGAGTGGAGAATGTGTGGCCTTCGCTCTTCCTCTCTCTCTCTAAGAAAGGAGGGGAGGAGCAACAAAGACGAAGCACTTGGGGTGGAGGGAGAAAATGTGCCATTCTGCTCCTCTCCCTCCTCCATTTAAACCCCAAGCGATGGGTAGTGGGGATAGGATGCTTCGCGCATGGTCCCCACTACCTCCGCCATGCACGGGAAGGGCGTTAATGTGCTCGAGAATGCCAACTGACGCCCGAGCCACAAAAGATTCGTGCACGTGGGCCGATGCCACCCTGAAGTGGGCCCCACGGCCCAGCCTTGTCCTCCGTGTGGCATGTCAGGCCACGGCCGGCTGCGCTCCCCACGTGGCGCGTCTCCTATGCCCGTCAAAGCATTTGAGTTGTCCTGCGAAACGTCGGCCGGCTAGAGAGCCGGCTGCCGCGCACCCGTGCCTTCCAGCTCCTAGATCGCGCAATAATACAGAACACGAGACTCAAGCCGGGGAGGTCCACCGCAGCTCACCGATGGGCCTCTCATGCTTCAATGACTACTGACGAGGAGATAACCCTGGGGTAGCCTCAGCCGGCCCCTTTTACTCCATGTTTTTGAAAAGACTGAAGGGTGAGCCGCCTCCCCCTGCTGTCCGACTCCACGCTACCGGCTGCGAAGGGCCGGCTAGAGGGGGAGACGCCCGGCTCTCTAACCGGCGGCGCATTGGATACCGTAGTCAGGGCACACATGGCTACAGTGCCCCCCCGTCGCATCGGGAGTCAGTGCCCGCATGGCTATAGTGGGAGGACAGTGCCTCTAACCCTGCCCGACTATGATCGGCCATACGACACAGTGCCGGCATGCCTTGAACCACTCCATTACCTGCCACGGCGTGGCTACAGCATAGCCGGCCGTACCGTTGATTGCAGTCGGCTACCACTATACAACGCCTGAAAGGACGACCCATGCCTCGATGTGACGGGCACAGGCGCCTACTAGGTGGTCCCCCTCCAGCTCCCGACAGGACCTGCAGTCGGCGGGCCCTACCAGCGACAAGACCTCAGCTAGGGGCCCCATGGCCGGCTAGAGAGACCGCCAGCTAGGGCCCTCCGGCACTCTATACTCATATTGTATTCCAGGGGGTTGGCCTATACAACCGCCTGGAGCTTCCCCATGCACAGGGCGATCACTTCCCTAGCATTCACAAACACACACTCCCACGTAGAGATGCTGAGAAGGCAAGCTAGATCCTTCTTCCTCCTCTACCCATACAGCTCCAAGAGCACCATTGTAACCCCCTTTTGTTCATCAACCAGCCTAGCAGGACTAGGGGTGTTACCTCCCATGGAGGGCTCTGAACCTGGGTACATCGTGTGTCCCGCACCATTTGTCCCTAAAATCGCTCCTGGAGTCCACCGGCATCCATCGGCCCCAACCACTCTCGATAATACTACACATGGCATCTGTTGTGAGAAAACGACGACAAGAACCGTATTCCATCTTCAGGGAGCCAACATTGTCTCGCCTTCTAGAACAGCAAAAATCCTACTAAAATTCAAAGTAATATCTAAGAAAGAGAGGCCTCCAACTAGCAAGGGTCGGGATCCACCATGCCCCCATGGCCCTAAGGGAACCAGAGACGAAGTTGACCGATGATGGTGTCAGCGCGAAGTAGAGAAACCCTAATGTTTTCCTGGAGAGGAGGCGGCTGCATGAGGCCAACCAAGCCCATCTTGGCGGTTGTCATTTGGATACCTTTATTCAGTAGGCCGCCCCCTTCTCTATTTTAGAGTAACATTTTACTGTGGGAATGTAGAGGAAGAACTTGCATAAAAACTTAAAGTTTCCAACAACCACTTTTGGTTATTTTGAGCACCGATGTCTTGGTTTGTGTCCAGGATATCCTTTCTTCTGTCGTGTTTATTTTTTCTATCAAACATTTGCAGTCTTATCTCGGCTTGAATATTGTAAACCCTGTCTAGTTGTAGGGCTAGTTGAAAACCAATTGTGGTAGACTTGCAGGAGGATAAACACCTGGGCTCTCTTTTTCTTGAACAACCGGCTGCCTTAGTCGAGAAGCGAAGTCAGGCGAGGTTGACCTTAGCCCTAGAGCAGTTACAGCAGGATCCATTCTTGGAGTTGTTCATGGCATCAAGGGAGACCATCCTGCTAATGTGTGCCCCAAGGATGGTTAGGGAAGTACTCCCTCTGTCCCAAAATAACTGACTTAACTTTGTACTAGGTCTAGTACAAAATTGTACTAAGGTTAAGACACTTATTTTGGAACGGAGGGAGTAGTAAGGGTCGGAAATAGGTTTTGGGAGCCTGACCAGAGCCAAGTCTTTCTCAGTGCCAACTATGTTGGTTTTTAGAATGAATTTTGTTGTGACATATGAGTTTTCCACAATTAGATCTGAGTGGTTGTGACAGTTAGCATTCGGCTTCACCCCCATGTGGCACTCGGCCAAACAAACTAGTGGTGCAATCACAAGGATGCTCTCGTGCAACCTTTAGCTGAACTGGTCTAAGATGTAAGGGGCAAACATAGGAGAGAGGACAACCGGCTTGAACAAATACACAAGTCAAAAATTAGAGCATAAAAGACCAAGGAGACATGGGACTGTCCCGAGGACAGAAAGAGCTCTAACATCCCCCAAGCATGATCTTAAAAAGGCCAAATTTGAACTGGCAGGTTGATATCTACTACACAACTTTATTCTTGTAGACTGTGTTGGGCCTCCAAGCGCAGAGTCTCGTAGGACAGTAGCAATTTTCCCTCAAATGGATGGCCTAAGGTTTAACAATCTATGGGAGGTATATGATGAAGATGGTCTCTCTCAAACAACCTTGCAATCAAATAAAATAAATATCTTTTGTCCCCAACACACCCCATAAAATGACAAATTGTATAGGTGCACTAGTTTCGTGAAGAGATGGTGATACAAGTGCAAACTAGATGATAGAAATAGGTGTTTGTAATATGTAAATATAAAACAGCATGGTAGCAAGTGGCAAACAATGAGCAAAATGATATACAAATTCTTGGAAATAAGGCCTAGGGTTCATACTTTCACTAGTGCAATCTCTCAACAATGCTAACATAATAGAATCATATGATCATCCCTCAACATGCGACAAAGTACCACACCACAGTTCACATGTAACAAAGAACATAAGATGATATTATTGTAGGTAGCAAAACCACCTCAAAGTTATTCTTTTCGATCAATCTTTTGAGCTATGACTATAAGTGTCACAAACATTCCTAGAGTTCGTACTAGAATAACACCTATGATAGACATCAATCAACTCTAATGTCACCTAGATACTCCAATGTCATATCAAGTATCTATGGGTTAATTCTTTGACATGCATCAAACAATTTAAGATTCATCATATTCAATCCAACACAAATAACTTCAAAGAGTACCCCAATATTTGTATTGGAGAAAGTAGGAAAAAAATGTGTATTAACCCCTATGCATAGATTACCCCAATGTAACCTTAGGAATCCGCAAGTTGATTATCAAAACATATATCAAGTGAACCAATAGAACACCCCATTGTCACCACGGGTATCCACATACATCAAGTGATCTCAAATACTATATTAAGTACGATATAACAAAATATCAAAGGGAAAGATTCAATTCATCTCATAGATAGCATGGGACGAACACCATATGATCCAACTATATTAAAAAAACATGTGGTACATCAAGATCGTGACATCTCAAGAACACGAGAGAGAGAGAGAGGGAGAGATCAAACACATAGTTACAGGTACATACCCTCAGCCTTGAGGGTCAACTACTCCCTCCTCATCATGGACCCCGCCGAGATGATAAAGTGTCCTCTGGTGATAATTGCCCCCTTCGAGAGGGTGCGGAAACTAGGCTCCGAATGGGTTTTCTTTGATACAAAGGCTTGCGGCAGTAGAGCGGAAGTTCTAGGTTTATTTCTGAGGGTTTTTGTATATACAGGATTTTAGGCCTTGGAATCCCGCTAACCAAAGCCACGAGAGGCCCACAAGCTATCAGGGCGCGCCCAGGGGGTGGGCACGTAGTGTTGTCTTGTGTCCAGTAGGTGGCCCCCCTCCGGTGCTTCTTCAGTCAATTTTCTCATATTGTCCATAAAAATCATCAAAAAGTTTCGGGCGATTCGAGAACTTTTATTTTCTTCATAAAAACAATACCACGATAATTCTGCTGAAAACATCGTCAAGCCGAGGTAGTTCTAATTAAATCATATCAAATATGTCAAAACCATATAAAAGTATTGTAAACATAGGTAAATATGGAATGAATACTTCATAAATTATCGATACGTTGGAGACAAAATAATAAAAGAAATAATTTATGAAGTGCGAATGCTAGAATAGTGTATAAAATTAACCAAGTAATTTCAGTCACTTTTTAGCATCATAACCAACAACTTTTTCCCATGAAACTCATTATGATAGAGTAGCAATCAATTCACATGTCATGGTCCAAACAATGTTGTCTCTTGAAACTTAACAACATATGTTCTTAGTCATCAAACAATTTCAATGCATCATGAAGTCTAAGTAAGAGCTCCCCATACTCAATTATCATATAGTCTTCTATGATTTCTAATACACAAACCATATTTTTAGAACAAACAACATACATCGAACATAGAGAAAGATAGGGGCTTACTGTTTCACCTCATGACGTACTTATCATGAAGATAATTGTCAACAATAATGAATCATGATCAAATATATTTGACTGGATATGTGTGTTTGGATCTTTCCCCACCACATGGTGCTTGGCAACTAATAGATTGAGGTTGGAATAATATGTTGACTCAACATGAAAAATAAGTAACATAAAAGTAAATATATTGACCCTTTGCAGAGGGAAGCGGGGATTTGCAAAGGTGCCAGAGCTCGTTGTTCATAACAAAGATGAATATATTTTGGGTGGTGTGCCTTTCCTATCAATGTTACAATAAGGGATTTCAATATCTTCCATGCTAATCACATTATTGGCGATTCCCAAACAGAATCGAAATATTTACTCCCCCTCAAGCATTCAAAAACATTCCATGGCTAGCCATATCCATGGTTGCCCTCCAAACAATCAACTTTATAGGGGGAGTTATTGTTTATTTAATTTTGTATTATGCAGGACTGGGAATCCTTTTTACCAGCCTCTCTCATGCAATGACAAGTGAATAAACACTCATCATGGGAATAACCCGCTTAGCATGGAAGATATTGACCGCCCTACTCACTCCATGAGGGGTAGATGCACACAAAACAGAAGTTTGTTTGAAGGGTTTTAAGGTGGCACATGCAGGTTTACTTGGAATGGAAGTGAAATACCATATATAGGTAGGTATGGTGGACTCGTATGGAAGAAACTTGGCCCAAGGATTTTGGAAGCACAAGTAGTATCTCTACTTAGTACGAAGTTTTGGCTAGCAATAGGTTATAAATTAGCACCACATGTTGGAGGATCCATAACAATATAACTTTTATGCAAATATACCCAAACATAACCATTACGTTGTCTTCCTTGTGCACCTTCAATAATTTGATAAAGGTTTAAAATAATTAATGGGATTCACAATCATAAAAGATGTCTAAGATAATATATTTGTATGTGAAAGTTCTCTTTCTTATACTAACCATTCATAAGACCAATACTATGATTGTCAAACTTAAATAGATTTTAGTTTCTAAACCAAATACGAAACTACTACTAAGCAGAAAGCACATGGATAATTGATATTTAGTTAATTCACAATTTACTCTTAGGATATAAGCAAAGAACAAGAGTAAACATCAAACTACTCTCAAAAGATATAAGTCAAGATCAATGAGTAGTCAAACAATCAAAGTAGCTATGTGAGGACTATCTATCAATAAGGATTTCCAGATCTGAGTATTTTATTCAAACAAAAAACAAAGGACACTCCAAGAATAGAACATATCATGGGAACAAATAAAAGCTTAGCTCACCATAGGCTAACTGACAGTTGTTGACCAAGAGAGGTGGGATATGTAGCATCCCCAACCTTAGATGCTTGAGAATTCTTGTAATATTTCCTTGGGGAGTCTTGTGAATCCCCAAGCTTGAGCTTTTGTGTCTCATTAATTCCTGTCGTATCACGGTTTCACCTAGGTCTCAAAAACTACATCCACACAAAAGTTGAAAAGAACTCGTTAGATAGGTTTGTGCACATAAGAATAAATCAACACTTTATGTACTACCAAGACAAGTTCCATAATAATATAAAATATTAGATATTGTATACTATCATTTCCACAATTTATATATACTAATATAAGCCATGAAAACTCTAGGATAAGTGGATAACAAAACTATGACAACAATACGTCCAAACAAAACAGTTTATAGCAATCAATTAAAAATGTAATTATGTAACGCACTTTGTAAAAAAATTAGAAACTTCCCACACAATAGTAAAATATGAAAATTCAAACACTACAACAAAAGTTTATGTTTTGACACAACACACATCAAACATGCAATTCAAGCATCCTAAAAGGCAATTCTTGGAACTTATTATTAAAAAACAAGATTATAAGTGACAAAAATCAAAGTTTAAAAAATAAAATGATTCTCCAAGCAATACTCATATTATGTGACAAATAAAAATATAGCTCTAAGTAAGATATACAGATACTGTTGAAGATGAAAGAGGGGATACCTTCTGGGGCATCCCCAAGCTTAGACGCTTGAGTCTTCCTTAGAATAATACCTTAGGGTACCTTGGGCATACCTAAGCTTAGGCTCTTTCTACTCTTTATTCCTTGGTCCATCGTGATAACACCCAAAACTTGGAAACTTCAGTCACACAAAAAATCAACAAAACTTCGTGAGATCCATTATTATAAGAAACATATTTAATACTTTAGGTACTGTTATAAATTGATTCTTATTTCATTTTTTCCTAATAGGTAATGTATTATAACTTCTCCATGGCTTACACCCCCCGATACAATCCATGGCATAATCAAAACAAGCAAACTATGCAAGCAAAACAGAATCTGTTTAAAACAGAACAATCTATAGCAATCTGTAAAGGAGTGGTAATTTTCTAATATTGGGGATGCCCAATACAGCCCCAAGGTAATAGACCCTATATAAATTTCTACAGAATGTTCTGTTTTAGATAGATTCTGTTTTGCTTGCATAGTTTGCTTGTTTTGATTATGCTATGGATTGTATCGGGGGGTATAAGCCATGGAGAAGTTAGAATACAGTACCTATTAAGGAAAAAATAAGAATCAATTTATAACAGTGCCTAAAGTATTAAATATTTTGATTATACTAATGGATCTCACAAAGTTTTGTTGGGTTTTTGTGTGATTGAAGTTTTCAAGTTTTCGGTGTTATCACGATGGACCAAGGAATAAAGAGTAGCAAGAGCCTAAGCTTGGGGATGCCCAAGGCACCCCAAGGTAATATTCTAATGAAGACTCAAGCATCTAAGCTTGGGGATTCCCCGGAAGGCATACCCTCTTTCGTCTCAATCCATCGGTATGTCACTTGGAGCTACATTTTTATTCATCACATGATATGTGTTTTGCTTGGATCATCATTTTATTTTTGTTTGATTTTACTTTCAGTTTGCCAGAATCATTGTTTACTGGAAACACCTATTTGAGAGAGACACACATTCATAATAATTTGTTAGAATACTCTATGTGCTTCACTTATATTTTTTGAGCTTACCAGTTGCTCTAGTACTTCACTTATATATTTTTTAGCACGGTGGCATATAGATTTTATAGAATAATGTCACTCTCGCTCTTCACTATATTTGTTTGAGAGTTAATGAATAGTGACGGTAATTTGCATGGGTCATAAGACTAGTCCAAATATAATGGGTATTCAATGAGTGAAAATCAAAACCATCATGTGGCACATATCGAGAAATTGCGGGTTAATGACATTTATGTGGTAATATGAAAAATGTGTGAGTTCATAATTATTGATTTGTAGAAGTGTTGATATTAAGAGGTGTTAATTTCTTGTTCGTCTAAAAATTAAATAGGCATGGTGATGATGTGTGAGCATTTCTACTCCTCATTGAAATCCTAGTGTTGTTTCAAGTCGGGCGCGCGCGATGGTTAACTCCTACCAACCTCCTCCGTCGGGGCATGTGAGTAGTACTTTCATTTATGATAAAAAATAATAAAACTTTGCAATAATTTGATACCATGGGCATATGCATTTTTCACCTTCTCATATTGGCTAGCCTCAAAGTGCAATAATTTGTTAATTCGTCGTTTCTCAATGAGCATACATACAAAAGATTACATAATGGGCAACATGTCAAATCAAAAATTCGGTTTTATCTATTCCTGATTGAAATCATAGTGTTGTTTTTAGTCACCAAGCTAAACAATAATGTAAACTAAGATATAAAAATTAATAAGACTAGGCATGAAAGCAATGTCGCATGTTGTTGTTCTAGGAGTTAGAGTGCGAGCCTGTGGGGTCGTGCTTCTCGTATCCGACGTGAACCTTCAGGTGGAATCCTGCCGATAGCATTCACGTGGGACATTACAGCTATGTATCGCTCCTCGTACGACTCCCTTCGAGATGTCATGATGTTCCATCTCCCTCTTCTACCCCATGTATTGATGTATTTGATGTCGTTGGGATAGAAAGACCTAGGTGCTGCACACTAAAAATGGCTTGTATCCCGAGGAGCTATTCGGAATCCACTGCATGTGAAGGCCACCTCTCTTCTTATGAGATGTGTCATGTTGGTGGATGCCAGGAATGTCACACAGTTCCCTCCATCTCGTGTGGAAGGCATGAGCAGCTGCCCATGGGGTGACTCGATGTATATCATTGTAGGCAAGCCGGGTGTCTCGGTTGGAACCTAGGACTACTCCTCCCATAGTAGGTAAGATTGAGAGAGATTGATCCTCTCGATGCAATGCCATACCTTGCCTTATGGACTAGGGAAGTTGCCTTAGGCCCCAAGCCCCCAGTACTGTTGGGGAACGTCGCATGGGAAACAAAATTTTCCTACGCACACGCAAACCTATCCATGGTGATGAGCATCTACGAGAGGGAGAGTGGATCTACGTACCCTTGTAGATCGCTAAGCGGGAAGCATTAAGAAACGCGGTTGGTGTAGTCGAACTTCTTCGCGATCCAAATCGCCGAGCGTCCCGCGATCCAATCACGAACCGTCCCGCGAACACATCATGATCCGTCCCGTGAACTCATCACGATCCGTCTCACGATCTTGATCACGATCTGTCCCGCGAACTCATCACGATCCGTTCCGTGATCACATCACGAACCGTCTCGCGATCTCGATCACGGTCCTTCCGATCTAGCGCCGAACGGACGGCACCTCCGCGTTCAGCACACGTGCAGCTTGATGACGATCTCCACCATCTTGATCCAGCAAGAGGAGGTGGAGAGGAGAGAGAGTTCACCGGCAGCGTGACGGCGCTCCGGTGATGGTGGTGGTGGAGCAATTCCGGCAGGGCTTCGCCTAAGCGCTGCAGAAATCCGATCTAGAGGAGAAACTGTGCACCGGTGAAACGGGTAGCACGTGGCCGGAAAATCTGTCCAAAAACCACCCAATCCACTAGTATATATAGGAGGAGAGGAGAGGAGAGGCAGCCAAGGCCTTTGGGTCGGCCGAAATAGGAGGTGGGAGCAATCCTACTTCACCTCCAATCCTAGTTGGAGTAGGATTGCCTCCTATTGGCTGATTTTCCACTTTTTGCTTTAGGACTTTCTCTCCTGCGCCATGGGCCTTTGTGGCTGTTTTCCCAGCCCAATAAGGGCTGGTTATTATTCTCCCACAGCCCATGGACCTCTTGGGGTCGAAGTACCCCTCCCGAAGGTCTCCCGGTACACTACCGGCACTCCTGGTACACTACCGGCACTCCCGGTACACTACCGATGAGCCCGAAACTTTTCCGGAAACCAAACTGGGACTTCCTATATATGAATCTTTACCTCCGGACCATTCCGGAGCTCCTTGTGACGTCCGGGATCTCATCCGGGACTCCGAACAACCTTCGGTCACCACCATACATAACTCTACACTACCGAAACGTCACCGAACCTTAAGTGTGCAGACCCTGCGGGTTCGAGAACTATGTAGACATGATCGAGACACCTCTACGGTCAATAACCAATGGCGGGACCTGGACGTCCACATTGGTTCCTACATATTCTACGAAGATCTTTATCGGTCGAACCTCTATGTCAAGGATTCAGTTAATCCCGTATAACGTCCCCTTTGTTCTTCGGTATGTTACTTGCCCGAGATTCGATCGTCGGTATCTCCATACCTAGTTCAACCTCGTTACTGGCAAGTCTCTTTACTCGTTCCGTAATACAAGATCCCGTGACTAACACTTAGCCACATTGCTTGCAAGGCTTGTTGTGATGTTGTATTACCGAGTGGGCCCTGAGATACCTCTCCGTCACACGGAGTAACAAATCCCAGTCTCGATCCATGCCAACTCAACAAACACCATCGGAGATACCTGTAGAGCACCTTTATAGTCACCCAGTTACGTTGCGACGTTTGATACACACAAGGCACTCCTCCGATATCCGTGAGTTGCATGATCTCATGGTCATAGGAACATATACTTGACATGCAGAAAACAGTAGCAATAAACTGACACGATCATATGCTATGTTTGTAGTTTGGGTCTTATCCATCACATCATTCTCCTAATGATGTGATCCCGTTATCAAATGACATCTCATGTCCATGGCTAGGAAACCTTAACCATCCTTTGATCAACGAGCTAGTCCATTAGAGGCATACTAGGGACATGGTTTTGTCTATGTATCCACACATGCATTTAAGTCTCCGATCAATACAGTTATAGCATGGATAATAAACGATTATCATGAACAAGGAAATATGATAATAACTAATTTATTATTGCCTCTAGGGCATATTTCCAACAGTCTCCCACTTGCACTAGAGTCAATAATCTAGTTCACATCACCATGTGATTCGCATTGTTATGAATCTAACACCCAATGAGTTTTGGGGCTCGATCATGCTTTGCATGTGAGAGAGGTCTTATAGTCAACGGGTCTGCGATATTCAGATCCGTGTGTACTTTGCAAATCTCTATGTCAAACCGTAATCACTGCTACCACACTCCACTTGGTACTATTTCCAAATGGCTGCTCCACTATACGTATCCAGATTGCTACTACTAGTCATCCGGATAGGTGTTAAAGCTTGCATCGACGTAACTCTTTACGACGAACTCTTTATCACCTCCATAATCAAGAAACATTTCCTTAGTCCTCTGGTTACTAAGGATAATTCCGACCGCTGTCCAGTGATCCACTCCTGGACCACTCTTGTACCCCTTGACAGACTCGTGGCAAGGCACACATAGGTGCGGTACACAGCATGGCATAATATAGAGCCTATGGCTAAGGCATAGGGGATGACATTCATCCTTTCTCTTTCTTCTGCCGTTGTCGAGCTTTGAGTCTCACTCAACTTCACACCTTACAAATCAGACGAGAACTATTTCTCTGGCTGATCCATTTTGAACTCTTTCAAAATCTTGTCAAGGTATGCACTCATTGAAAGTCTCATCAAGCATCTTGATCTATCTCTATAGATTTTGATGCTCAACAATTAGGTAGCTTTATCCAGGTCTTCCTTAGAAAAACACTTTTCAAACAACCTTTTATGCCTTCCAGAAATTCTACATTATTTCCGATCAACAATATGTCAACCACATATACTTATCAGAAACTCTATAGTGCTCCCACTCACTTTATTGCAAATACAAGTTTCTCGTAAACTTTGTATAAACATCAAAAACTTTGATCACCTCATCAAAGTGTATATTCCAACTCCGAGATGCTTGCTTCAGTCCATGGAAGGATCACCAAAGCTTGCACACCTTTTAGCATCCTTAGGGCTGACAAAACCTTCTGGTTGTATCACATACAACCTTTCCTCAAGTAAACCGTTAAGGAAATGATGTTTTGACATCCATCTGTCAGATTTCATAATTGAAAACGCAGCAACTGCTAACATAATTCCAACAGACTTTAGCACCACTACGAGTGAGAAAATCTCATCGTAGTCAACTCCTTGAACTTGTCACAAACAACTTTGCAACAAGTCGAGCTTTACAAATGGTGATATTTACCATCAGCGTCTGTCTTCATTTTTAAAGATCCATTTGTACTCAACGACCTGCCGTCCAACGAGCAAGTCTACCAAAGTCTATACTTGGTTTTCATACATGGATCCTATCTCGGATTTCATGGTCTCATCCATTTGTCGGAATCCGGGCCCATCATCGCTTCTCCATAGCTCGTAGGTTCATCGCTGTCCAACAACATGACCTTTAAGACAGGGTTGTTGTACCACTCAAGAGCAGTACACGTCCTTGTCGACCTACGAGGTTCGATAGTAACTTGATCCGAAGCTTCATGATCATCATCATTAACTTCTTTCTTCAACTAACATAGGCTTCACAGAAACAACTTTCTGCGCTGCGCTACTCTGATTGAAACAAGGTTCAATAACCTCATCAAGTTCTATCTTCCTCCCACTCAATTCTTTCGAGGGAAACCTTTTCTCAGGAAAGGATCCATTCCAGCAACAAACACTTTGCACTCGGATCTGAGATAGAAGGTATACCCAACTGTTCTTGGCGTATTCTATGAAGATGCATTTGTCCGCTTTGGGTTTGAGCTCATTAGGTGAAAACATTTTCCACACAAGCTTCGCAGCCCCAAACATCAAGAAATGACAGCTTTAGGTTTCTATCAAACCATAATTCACACGGTGTCATCTCAACGGATTTAGATGGTGCCCTATTTTAAAGTGAATGCGGTTGTCTCTAATGCATAACCCTAAAACGATAGTATTAAAACGATAAGAGACATCATAGTATGTGCTATATCAAATAAGGCATGACTACGACGTTCGGACACACCATCACACTATGGTGTTCCAGGTGGCGTGAGTTGTGAAACAACTTTCACATTGTCTAAATTTGTATGCCAAACTCGTAACCCAGATATTCACCTCCACGATCATATCGCAGAAATTTTTATCTTCTTGTCACGATGATCTTTAAACTTCACTCTGAACTTTGCTTTGAACCTTTCAAACAATTCAGACTTGTGTTTCATTAAGTAAATATACACTATATCTACTCAAATCATCAGTGAAGGTAAGAAAACAATGATATTCACTGCAAGCTATAAACACTCATTGGATCGTATACATCAACATGCATTGTTTCCAATAAGTCACTTGCCCGTTTCATCAAGCCAGAAAACGGGGTTTAGTCATCTTACCAAAAGGCATGGTCCGCATGTCTCAACCGATTCAAAATCGAATGAGTCCAAAGATCCATCAACATGGAGTTTCTTCATGCGCTTTATACCAATATGACATTTAGCGGCAGTGCCACAAGTATGTGGTACTATCATTATTAACTTTGCATCTTTTGGCATCATTGTTATGAACATGTGTATTACTATGATCAAGATTCAATGAACCACACTTACTAGGTGCATGACCATTGAAGGTATTTATTCATGTAAGCAGAATAACCATTATTCTCTAACTTGAATGAATAACCGTGTTGCAATAAACATGATCTAATCACGTTCATGCTTCAATGCAAAACACCAAATAAAATTTAGGTTCGTCACTAATCCCGAAGGTAGAGAGAGCGTGCGATGTTTGATCATATCAACCTTGGAAACATTTCCAACACACATCGTCACCTCACACTTAGCTAGTTCTCCATTTATTCCGTAGCTTTTATTTCGAGCAACCGAACCGGTATCCAATACCCAGGTGCTACTAGGAGTACTAGCAAGGTACACATCAATAACATGCATATCAAATATACTTTTGTCGACTTAGCCAGCCTTCTTATCTACCATGTATCCAGGCTTGTTCCGCTTCAGTGACCGTTCTCCTCATAATGGAAGCACTCAGTCTCGGGTTTAGGTTCAACTTTGGGCTGCTTCACTGGAGCAGCAACTGACTTGCCATCCATGAAGTTTCCCTACTTGCCCTTGCCCTTCTCGAAACTAGTGGTTTTTACTAACCATCAACACTTTGATGCTCCTTTTTGACTTCTACCTTCGCGGTGTCAAAACATCGCGAGAAGCTCAGGAATCATTTCTATCCCTGGCAATTTATAGTTCATCACCAAGTTCTAGTAGCTTAGTGATAGTGACTTGGAGAACTATATCAATCACTATCTTATCTGGAAGATCAACTCCCACTCGATTCAAGCGATTGTGGCACCTAGACAATCTAAGCACATGCTCAACTATTGAGCTATTCTCTTTCGTCTTGCAAGCAAAGAATCTTTGTTTGAGATCTCATATCTCATAACACGGGCACGAGCCTGAGATCACAATCTCAGCTCTTAGAACATCTCGTATGTTCCGTGACGTTCAAAACGTCTTGGAGCCTCAATTCTAAGTCGTAATGCATGACGCACTAAACTATCAAGTAGTCATCAGAACGTGCCTGTCAGATGTTCACAACATCTACAGACGACGCTAGAGGGGGTGGCGTACCGAACGGTGCATTAAGGACATAAGCCTTCTGTGCAGCAATGAGGACAATCCTCATATCACGGACCCAGTCCGCAATATTGCTACCATCATCTTTCAACTCTATTTCTCTAGGAACATATAAAAACACACGGGAGCTACAGTGCGAGCTAGTAATCTACAACATAATTTGCAAAGACACTACTGACTATGTTCATGATAATGAGTTCAATTAATCATATTACTTAAGAACTCCCACTCAATTGACATCCCTCAGGTCATCTGAGTGTCACATGATCCAAATTCACCAACTCGAGTCCGATCATCACGTGAGTTGAGGTGGCTTCAATGGTGAACATCATTATGTTGATCATATCTACTATATGACTCATGCTCGACCTTTCGGTCTCTTGTGTTCCGAGGCCATGTCTGTACATGCTAGGCTCGTCAAGTTTAACCCGAGTGTTCCGCATGTGCAAATCTGTCTTGCACCCGTTGTATGTGAACGTAGAGTCTATCACACCCGATCATCACGTGGTGTCTCAACACGACGAACTTTCGCAACGGTGCACACTTGGGGAGAACACAATTTATCTTGAAATTAAGTGAGGGATCACCTTATAATGCTACCGTCGTCCTAAGCAAAACAAGGTGCATAAAAGGATTAACATCTCATGCAATTCATAAGTGACATGATATGGCCATCAACTTGTGTTTAAGATCTCCATCTTCGAAACACCGGCATGATCTCCATCGTCACCGGCACGACACCATGATCTCCATCAACGTGTCGCCATCGGGGTTGTCACGCCCTGCATGCTTCTACTACTATTGCTACCGTAGCGATAAAGTAAAGCATTACATAGCGCTTTAATGATTGACACGCAGGTCATACAATAATTAAAGACAACCCTATGGCTCCTGCCGGTTGCCGTAATCACCGACATGCAAGTCGTGATAATCTATACATCACATGATCATCTCATACATCACATATATCTCATCATGTAATTGGCCATATCATATCACAACATACCCTGCAAAAACAAGTTAGACGTCCTCTAATTGTTGTTGCATGTTTTACGTGGCTGCTACGGGTATCTAGCAAGAACAATTCTCACCTACGCAAAACCACAACGGTGATACACTAGTTTGCTTTTCAACCTTCTCAAGGACCGCCTTTGTCGGATCCGATCCAACTAGAGTAAGAGAAACTGTCACCCACAAGCCAGCTAAGCAACAAGTTGCATCGCAGGAACCGGTCTCTCGTAAGCGTACGAGTAATGTTGGTCCGGGACGCTTCATCTCACAATACCGCTGAACCAAAATCCGACCAAGGGAGGAAGCAATCTAAGCATCAACGCCCACAAACCTTTTGTGTTCTACTCGAGATCTCATCGAACCATCAACCTAGCTCATGATGCCACTGTTGGGGAACGTCGCATGGGAAACAAAATTTTCCTACGCACACGCAAACCTATCCATGGTGATGAGCATCTACGAGAGGGAGAGTGGATCTACGTACCCTTGTAGATCGCTAAGCGGGAAGCGTTAAGAAACGCGGTTGGTGTAGTCGAACTTCTTCGCGATCCAAATCGCCGAGCGTCCCGCGATCCAATCACGAACCGTCCCGCGAACACATCATGATCCGTCCCGTGAACTCATCACGATCCGTCTCACGATCTTGATCACGATCTGTCCCGCGAACTCATCACGATCCGTTCCGTGATCACATCACGAACCGTCTCGCGATCTCGATCACGGTCCTTCCGATCTAGCGCCGAACGGACGGCACCTCCGCGTTCAGCACACGTGCAGCTTGATGACGATCTCCACCATCTTGATCCAGCAAGAGGAGGTGGAGAGGAGAGAGAGTTCACCGGCAGCGTGACGGCGCTCCGGTGATGGTGGTGGTGGAGCAATTCCGGCAGGGCTTCGCCTAAGCGCTGCAGAAATCCGATCTAGAGGAGAAACTGTGCACCGGTGAAACGGGTAGCACGTGGCCGGAAAATCTGTCCAAAAACCACCCAATCCACTAGTATATATAGGAGGAGAGGAGAGGAGAGGCAGCCAAGGCCTTTGGGTCGGCCGAAATAGGAGGTGGGAGCAATCCTACTTCACCTCCAATCCTAGTTGGAGTAGGATTGCCTCCTATTGGCTGATTTTCCACTTTTTGCTTTAGGACTTTCTCTCCTGCGCCATGGGCCTTTGTGGCTGTTTTCCCAGCCCAATAAGGGCTGGTTATTATTCTCCCACAGCCCATGGACCTCTTGGGGTCGAAGTACCCCTCCCGAAGGTCTCCCGGTACACTACCGGCACTCCTGGTACACTACCGGCACTCCCGGTACACTACCGATGAGCCCGAAACTTTTCCGGAAACCAAACTGGGACTTCCTATATATGAATCTTTACCTCCGGACCATTCCGGAGCTCCTTGTGACGTCCGGGATCTCATCCGGGACTCCGAACAACCTTCGGTCACCACCATACATAACTCTACACTACCGAAACGTCACCGAACCTTAAGTGTGCAGACCCTGCGGGTTCGAGAACTATGTAGACATGACCGAGACACCTCTACGGTCAATAACCAATGGCGGGACCTGGACGTCCACATTGGTTCCTACATATTCTACGAAGATCTTTATCGGTCGAACCTCTATGTCAAGGATTCAGTTAATCCCGTATAACGTCCCCTTTGTTCTTCGGTATGTTACTTGCCCGAGATTCGATCGTCGGTATCTCCATACCTAGTTCAACCTCGTTACTGGCAAGTCTCTTTACTCGTTCCGTAATACAAGATCCCGTGACTAACACTTAGCCACATTGCTTGCAAGGCTTGTTGTGATGTTGTATTACCGAGTGGGCCCTGAGATACCTCTCCGTCACACGGAGTAACAAATCCCAGTCTCGATCCATGCCAACTCAACAAACACCATCGGAGATACCTGTAGAGCACCTTTATAGTCACCCAGTTACGTTGCGACGTTTGATACACACAAGGCACTCCTCCGATATCCGTGAGTTGCATGATCTCATGGTCATAGGAACATATACTTGACATGCAGAAAACAGTAGCAATAAACTGACACGATCATATGCTATGTTTGTAGTTTGGGTCTTATCCATCACATCATTCTCCTAATGATGTGATCCCGTTATCAAATGACATCTCATGTCCATGGCTAGGAAACCTTAACCATCCTTTGATCAACGAGCTAGTCCATTAGAGGCATACTAGGGACATGGTTTTGTCTATGTATCCACACATGCATTTAAGTCTCCGATCAATACAGTTATAGCATGGATAATAAACGATTATCATGAACAAGGAAATATGATAATAACTAATTTATTATTGCCTCTAGGGCATATTTCCAACAAGTACAGCCTACACCAAGTGCCTCGATTACTTGCTCAGAGATTATGAATCCGAAGACCCGTAGTTGTAGGTACGTTTGGATTGTGTGCTGGTACGTAGCCCCATCATTTCTCATCTAGAAGGACACGGTGCTAAAGTGGGATGGGCATGGGGGATGATGAAAGAGTGTGCCTCCTTATCAGATGCCATCATCTGAATTTGGTGGCACACAAAGTACACATCCACAAAGTTAAATAGATTGTGCCCTCTCTTGATGCCATGCCTTGTTGACCAGTCTGGATGGTTGCCTCATTGGGTGAGTTCTCTCATGGTAAGCCTAGCCGGACTTCGTCCCATAGCCTCATGATCGAGTGTCCACAAACTATGCATGTGAGTTGTCTTCGTGAACAAATCAAGACCAGAGTTGTTTGTACAACCTTGAGGGCAGGCAGGATAAGCATTCACTACTACAGGATGGTCCAAAGAAGACACATCAATTAGAGACCCTTCAAAGAAATTGTGTGCGATGCATGAACCGTAAAGGTAGAGTTCAAGCTCCATACGATTTGTTGTTCTGAATTATGTGCTTGATAGCGCACACAATTCAAGAAACCAACTGTGTGCGAAATAGTGAATGATCACTGATGAATCTGTATTCTTAACCGTTTGCGATGAGATCAACGGGGTAGACAGAGTTAAGGAATAAATGTGAGCAAACGACAACAGAGTTAAGGAGTACAATCTGTTTTATTTCTTCTTGTTGTTGCTAGATGACCCTGCACCATCGTCTTAACACGGACACTTCTTGCTGTTGGCTGCTGCATTTTCATCGCCATCGTGGTCACCATCATCATTGATGTCCTCGTCATCGTCCTCCTTGTTCGACCATTCCTCATCATCATCATCATCATTGTTTTCTTCGTCCTTTGGTGGCTCCTTACTATCCTCCTCCTTGTTCGACCATTCCTCCTCATCATCATCATTGTCGTCTTCTTCGTCCTTCGCCCCTCCTTGTCCATCTGGTCGTCGTCCTTGTCGTCGATGATGGCGTCCCTTCCATGAGCTAGATAAAATGGAGGTCAGGGCTCGATACTGGACTCATGGAAGATGAGCATGATGATTCCAAGGTTGACCCCAAACTGGTGGAACTGTCGTCCTTGTTGTCGCTCGACATTGCTGGACTACGTAATTAAACAACCAATGAGAAAGCGAGATTGCAGAGTGTGTGGAAGTGTAGAGTGGCCGGTTAGGATGATGAAGATGGTGGCATCTGAAACATGGTGTGAAGACAAGAGGAATGGAAATTGAAGCAGGGGATATTAGAGTTAAACACGGACGTGTCCTAGGGTCCGAGTCCTACTCCAATGTGTAACCGAGTAGGGTAGGTCTTAGCCCCGTACGAAGTCCTGGCTGCTATATATACGGCCATGTAAGGCCCCTTAAAAACAACCAGATCGTAAAAAGCAATAAAGAGAAAAGCAAGGCTCGATACGAGCCTTTGGCCAAAATCATGCCGATCATTTCTTCTGTCCGCATTCACAAGTTTATGACGAGAGAAGCCGGGACATTCTGAAGAGAGATGATCAACTGATCCAATCACTAGACATAGTTGAAGCTAGCCCAGGCATGTACGAGTACACGGTGTGTTACTACTAATCAATCCAGCAGGTTGCCTGCTTGGTTGCTAGCTAGCTTTGCACTCGTAAGTGTGGCTCCTAGGTGTGTTGAGCTATGGCTTAAAACCAAAAATAGGTATCACAACCTCGATGATCTAAGATGACGGACAACGATGCTGAGTCAGTCAAGTCCGGCAACATCAGTTCCAAGGGTAACAAGAACGGAGACAAGGTGAATAAGGGTTGCAAGTCAGCGCCGAGTCGTGGAGGAACGGCAGGTGCCAATGTCCGGGCGCATCGCAACATCCCCATCCAGTACCCAATGCTCACGGACGCCAACTATGGCGTGTGGGAAGTCAATATCAACATTATTCTTTGATCCCTTCGAGTGTGGGAGGCCATCATGTACGACGACATCAACGAGGAGTGAGACGAAGGTGCCATGTACGCCATAGCCTAGTCCGTGCCGGATTTCGTGATGATGACTTTGGCGGAGTTTGAGATGGAAACAGAGGCATGGATTGCACTCAAGGAGATGAGGATCAAAAAATATTGCGTCACCAAGGCTTGGGCACAAGTGCTGAAGCACCAATTTCACAAGTTGCGGATGGAGGAAACTGAATAAGTGATCGACTATGTCATGCGTCTTACTACTTTGGTGGGAGAGATCCATGCGCTTTGTGCAAAGCTCGATGAGACCGAGTTTGTGGAGAAATTTTTCAGTTTGTTGACTAACAAATTCACATACATCCCTGGTACGCTCGAGCAGATTTACGACATTGATGACATGACCATAATGGAGGCGATCGGGCGCCTACGGACATGAGAAGAGAATGCTCGTGGCTGTTGGAAAGACAACAAAGGAGGTAGTGGCTAACTCATGTACTCGCGTGCAGGGAGTTCCCAAGTAGCAAAGGAAGACGTGATGACAATGAAGACTCAAGCAATGCAACGCATGACGGACAAAGAGAAGAAGGTAGAGGAAAAGACAAGCCACAAGATCATGGTAAGGCGGACCAATCTAAAGAGTGGAAGCCACGGTACTTGGTTATGTCCGAGGTCAAGTGCTATAACTGCAACGAGATGGGTCACTTTGCAAAGGATTGTCCGGCGCAAGACAAGTGGGAGATCAAGGAAAATTTGGCGAAGTCGGAAGACAAAGCTCCAGGTCTTCTGATGGCCGAAGATTGTGATCTCGCTGAAACGGTGGTTGTGAAACCAAGTCGGGAGATGCTACTTCATGAGAATAAAGAGAGACTGAAGCTATCCGAGGACCAAAACATGTTGTGGTATCTCAACACGGGTGCCAGTAACCACATGAAGGGGTGCAAGGAGAAATTCCTCGAGCTGGAATACGATGTTGAAGGCTCGGTCAAGTTTGGTGATGGTTCAAATGTGGAGATTTTTGGTCAAGGATCTGTCTTCTTCAAGGGTCTTAGAGGCGAACATCGCATACTCACCAGAGTGTACTACATCGTACGGCTTCACAACAACATCATCTATATTGGGAAGCTTGACGAGAATGGATGCAAGGTGAATATCGAGAATGGAGTGATGACAATCTTCGACAACTTGTGAAACGCGCTAACTCATGTTAATTGCACACGAAATAGGCTCTATATTCTCAACCTTGAGCAATCTCAACCGGAGTGTTGGCTCGCCAAGAGTGATGATGATTCGTGGTTACGGAATGCTAGATTTGGACACGTTAACTTCTACGCCTTGAAGAAGATGTCGAAGATCGAGATGGTATCCAGGATGCCATTTATTGACCATGTTGATCGAGTATGTGTTCCTGATTGGAAAAAAGCACCATAGGACATTCCATGCTCAGTCTACCTATCGGGCAAGTGATGCACTCAAGCTGCTCCATGGTGATCTATGTGGCCCTATCACCCCAGCAACTCACGCAAGAAAGAAGTACTTCTTCCTTGTGATAGATGACTACTCGAGATATATGTGGGTCGTTCTCCTACGATCTAAAGATGACGCGTTTGAAATGGTCAAGAAGCTGAAGTCTGCAATGGAGATGGAACACAAGCTGAAGGTTCACACTCTACAGATAAATCACGACAGAGAGTTTATTTCAAATGAGTTCAACGACTACTGCGAGAAGATTGGCATAAAAAGGTTCCTCGCGGCACCTTATATGCAGCAGCAGAACAGGGTTGTTGAAAGGCGCAATCAAACCGTCGTTGACACGAAAAGGAGTTTACTCAAGAACAAGAACTTCCCGGGAATTTTAGGGAGAAGTTGTCCCGATGGCGGTCTATCTTCTCAACCGAGCTCCAACGAAGGCAGTGATCGGCAAGACTCTGTATGAAGAAATTTACGAACATAAGCCGAATGTGTCTCATATACGGATGTTCGGGTGTGTGGCACATGTGAAGATGGTGCAGCCACATCCCTCAAAGCTTGCCGGCCATATAACTAAGATGGTTTTCATCGGATACGAGAGGAGTTCCAGCACCAAGGCATACCACTTCTACGCGTCTACGAATTTCATGCGATGTTGTGTCTGAAGAAAACCAAGCTTGGAATTGGAGCACCACAGAAGATAATGCTCCAAACGATAACATATTCAAGGTTGAATTTCCAACTGATGATGATGTAGGGAAGGACATTCAGGTGGTTGGCAAGACGCCCAACCAAGGTGACCACAATGGTAGTGATCATCATGGTGCCGACACCGACGACGGCACACATGGGTCGCAAAGTGATAGTGACAACAACGTGCACGACACGAGTGGAGATCTCAGCGACAACATTGACAACGAGGCGTATAGTGACAACGACAACCAAGATGATGGTCACAGTCACGACGACTACGCCGACGACGCAGATGTCGACGACACACCCGAGACTCAACCATCTTCCTCAAATGCATCAACACCCACACAATTTGTGTCGCCTCCTTCGCAAGCCTCAATGGACTCCTCCGGGCCTCGTCGCTAAAGGACCCTCAAGAAAGTCTACAAGTACACAAAGCCAATTACACTCGAGTACTTTGCACTATGTTTGCTCGGAGTTGAGGGGCCATCAAACTTTGTAGAGGCGAGCAAAATTCCTAGCTAGACGCATGCCATGCATGAGGAGATGAAGGCGATTAAGAGCAATGGCACGTGGACTATGGTAACCCGACGTCCGAACCAAAAGGCCATCGGTTTGAAGTGGGTTTACAAGTTAAAGAAGGGCATGCAGGTTGTCATTGTGAAGTACAAGGCAAGACTCGTTGCAAAGGGCTACGGACAACGTCAAGGAGTTGACTATGATGAGTTGTTTGCACCGGTGGCTTGACTCGAGACGATGAGAGTGCTCCTAGCTTTGGCAGGAGAAGATGATTGGAAGGTTCATAATGTGGATGTTAACACTGATTTCCTCAACGGTGATCTCACAGAAGAAGTTTATGTGGAACAACCCCTCGACTATGAGAATAAAGGTGAAGAAGAGAAAGTTTACAAGATCAAGAAGGCACTTTACGAGCTAAAGCAAGCGCTAAGATCTTGGAATGCTAAGTTAGACCAAAGTTTGGTCTCACTAGGGTTCAAAATATATCCCATCAAGGATCCGAAAGAAAGTCTACTAAGCACCGACAAACATGTGAAGGTTGAAGACACGACCAACGAGAAGTATTACTGTCAAGCTATGAATGAGTTGATGGCAGCAAACCGGTGAATGCGACGCTACAAGGAATGACGAAGGCAATGCCAAGGATGAAGCCTACAAGTACTTGTGTTTGGGATCCTGGTCGTAAATGAAAATCATGTCCTGTTTAGGGGGTGAATATTATAGTTAAACATGGACGTATCCTAGGGTCTGAGTCCAACTCCAACGTGTAAGCGAGTAGGATAGGTCTTAGCCCCATACGAATTCTTGGCTGCTATATATACATCCATGTAAGGCCCCTTAAAAACAACCAAATTAGAAAAAGCAATAAAGAGAAAATCATGGGTCGATACGAGCCTTTGGCCAAAATCATCCCGATCGTTCCTTTTGTCCACTTTCGTAACTTTACGATGAGAAAAGTCGAGACGTTCTATAGAAAGACGATCAACCGATCCAATCGTTGGACGTAGTTGAAGCTAGCCTAGGCGTGTACGAGTACCCGTTGTGTTACTGCTAATCAATCTAGTAGGTTGCCTGCTCGGTGGCTACCTAGCTTTGCACTCGTAAGTGTAGCTCCTAGGTGTGTTGATCTATGGTTTAAAACTAACAGAGGATTGCCGGATTATATTGGCGCCTTGGCAGGCGGTTAGAATTCTGATATAATTAACCGCAATTGTGTGCACCTAGCCCGTCGCTCTAAATTCCCGCTATTGTGCAGTTCTCAATATGCCAACTGTTTCACATGTGTACATTTTAGAAGTTCACACGATTTGCTAGATGCATTGTTTAGCTACCCACGCGCTTATATGAAACACCACGGGTGTGAAACAATCATTTAACATAGGACAGTTGGTAAGCAATAGATGTGCTCTGCTTATTGATGTGGCCATTAATAATCAAACAAAACCCCTAATGATCATTGCAAACAACGCATAGAAGATGGCTAATGCGGCAACTATAACTACACATGCTAGTTCCTTATTGTCTCTTGCTTTCATCTGTTGCATGTGATTGATTCTTTCTTGCTTCATCGTAGTGATTGTACACTCCAGATCAGGCAGTTTCTTCTTCGACTTTCCATTATCTTCTGCAAGCTTGGTGATAACACTTTGAGCCCTGCCATTCCATTCATCATCCAACCAGTTAACAAATGCACAAGCCTCATATCCCTGCAAAAGTTAAATAATCAGGATTAACTAAACTTAAGGGGTGAACTTATCACTAACCTCTAAGGGGCAACCGAGAAACCGTCTGCCAATGTCGAACCCCTTCTTGCATACACGTCGAGCAGAGGTGTGTCCGTGCACACAAATAATCTTTTGGTACTTCTCGGTGGTGCAAAACTCGGAATCAAACTCGTGTTGCGGGAGTCTACTGGAGTGATACTCTGGATCCGACAATTGATCACTTTCCTAAGAGAGATGGGGGTCCAATTTAGGACAGATTGATTGAGCTGCTTGCTTTTGGACATGCTAGAAAGATGAGGAATGATTGGGACCTGACAAGAAGATTCGCATTCGAAGTACACCGGCCTCCTGATGAACTTTGGCAAGTGCTCGGCGGTGCCCACCATTATGGTGGGGCCGCTAATGGCGCTTCCAAGAGAGACTGTACAAACCAGTGAAGCCGCACTGAAACCATCAACACCACTCGTCTGATTCCACCAATGTTAGTGCCATGCTAGGGAATTTGGGGCTACATATTTGAGGCTATTTAGGGATTTACGGAAGACAGGGAAACTATGGGGATCTCATAATGGTCAGGGGAACTATTTATCGCAATCTGTTTTATATGGCACACGGTTTCCCAAAACAAATAGTGTGTGATGGAAACGTGTGTGATACACACTTCCCGTAACATGACTGTTCGCGATGTGCTAGCCGATACATATGGGGGAGGTAAACAACCGCTCTCCGGAAACCCAAAAAAAGGTTATGCTGATAGAGATGCGGGTGGCGGCCGAGATGCGGCGGCTACCGGATAGGAGGTCAATCCCCAGTCAGCCGGTGGTGTTGGCATTATAGGGAGTCCATCCTCGGTCGTCCAGCAGTGGCGGCGTGATAGGAGGTCAATTCTCGATTGGCGGTGGGAGATATAGGAGGAGCTCAATTCTCATGGTCGGCGTCGACGTGACCCGATCACATCCCTCGCAGTCGTTGGCAGGATAGTTGAGCTCGGACTTCAGGCAGGTGCCCCGCTAAGCTCTGATCCTTGACCCTGCTGTCTAGTCGTGCCGCTGCTTATTGATTAAGGTATTCTTTTGTTGAGTGGCCTAATTAAGGTATTAAGTTCATATAAGGGTACTACTACTAATGATACATGTAGACTTGTCATTGATCATTGCATTGCATGGCTAGATAACATTATGTAGCTCCCTCCATAAATTTTGATAATAAAATCTTCTGATTTATTCACACAGCTTTATGCGTCCATCAATACATATATTAATGTTTTTTGAATTACGCCTCGCGTGTGCAGATGGAACGATCTGAATGGATGGGGGATCGGGCAATCTCAAGGTATGTGCATGGCGTGTAGGAGTTCTTGGCTTTGGCTGAACGGACAAGGAAGAGAATTGTTAAATAAGATTACGTCCTCTGTCCATGCAAGGATTGTACCAATATGGTGTCACATCCAATTGATTTGGTCTAGTTACACTTATACAAGAGGGGATTCATGGGTGGATCCATACGACGGACTAGACATATTGAAAAGTCAGTTATGGATGAAGGTAATAACCTGCATGTCGGTGAGGTGCCAAACCCTGATTAGAGTCGCATGGGTGTTGAATTTAACCTCGGTGCTCATATGTCAAGCTACAGACAGAAGACTGGCATGCCAAAAACCCTAGAGAAAAACCAAGAGTATGAAGCAGACGACACCGACCTTGATGATATGCTAGGTTTTGCTGCTATGATTGCTGATTTCCAGGGCCCAGTAAAAGATCTAGCTAGGTACAAGGAGATTCCAACCATTGATTCGACCTCCAAGGAAGATTTGTATCTAGGTTGCAAAAAGAAATATTCGAAGTTGAGTGTCAAACTGGTGCTTCCTATATTTAAAGGAGAAAGCTCTCTATAAAACAAGGCCTTCACAGAGTTGTTGAGTCTTTTCAAAGACATTCTTCTAGAAGATAATGTGCTCCCCAAGAGCACGAACAAAGCGAAGAAAGTTGTTTGTCCATTGGAATATGAAGTCCCAAAGATACGCGCTTGTGTGAATGATTGTATGTTGTACTGTGATGCCTACAAAGATTTGCGTTCATGTCGCATATGCAAGCATGCACGATACAAGCGCGAGAGAGCAAAGGACAATTACAAAATGGATGAAGAGATCAAGACATGAATCCCGTTCAAGGTTGTTTGGTACTTGCCTACAATTCCAAGGTTGAAGTGTTTGTTTGCAAACCCTAGAGAGGTAAAGAGATTGTGGTGGTATCATGATAAGCGAACTGCGGATAAATATATGAGGCAACCGAAATATGGGGCTCAATAGGAACAAATCACGGACATGTTTGATTATTTCGCAAAGGATCCTAGGAATATATGGCTAGGGGAGTGTACTGACGGATTTAATCCATTCGGCCATATGAGCACCCAACACAACACTTGGTCATGCTTTTGTGCATATATAACCTTCCTCCTCAGTTGTGTATGAAGAAAAAATACATCATGATGACAATGATTATCCAAGGCCCAAAGTAACCACGAAATGATACAATATTTACTTTCAGCTACTGGTAGAAGAACCGCTGACATTATGGAAGCCTGGTGTGAACTATTATGTGCCTACTAGAAGGAGTTTCTCTGGCTACATGTGTTGTTGTTGCACACCGTTCAAGATATTCCGACATTAGGCAACACTTCGGGGTAGAAAACAAAGGGACCAGTAGGATGTGTCACATGCATGGATAGGAAAGTGAGTAGATTTCTTTCCAACTCGCGCAAAACCGTTTATTTGCGTCATCGTGGGTCCTTAAGGAGAGATCACCCTTGTAGAAAAATGATAGCTGAATTTGATGGTATGGTAGAGAAAGGAATGATCCCAAGACCATATGATGGAAAAGAAGTCCACAACATGGTTAACATAATTAATGTTGTGCTTGGCAAGGGATCCGGTTCGACGTCAGAAAAAAATCACCCAGGGACCAAGTGTTTAAGAAGAAATTAGTGTTCTGGGAATTACCTTACTAGAAATTCCTAAGTGTACATCACTACATTGATGCACGTAGAGAAGAATGTCAGTGAAAGCATCCTTGGTACTCTTCTCAAGATTAAAGGCAAAAGAAAGGATGGTGATGGTGCATGACTCGATATGCTTGGTGATCAATCAGAACGCATTAATGAAGGAGAAGATTATGACAAAATGCTCCACCTACACCAGAGTTACAACTTCACTACAATAGAAGTAAAAGGGTTCTTTGAATTGTTGTTGTCAGTTAAGACACATTCTTCCTACTCCACAAACATCAGAAGTCTCGTGGATGACAACTTGCCTAAAACGAAGTTGTATCATATTAAGTCACATGATTTCCACGTAATGTTGACACAAATCCTCCCGGTGTCCATAAGGAATATGATGGACACACACATAAGAAATACACTGATTGATCTCTGTGATTTCTTCAACAAACTATGGCAGAACGTGGTAGATATTGATGAGATAGATCGTATGCAAGCTAATATTGAAAGAATATTGTCAAACTTAGAGATGTTCTTCCCACCATCATTCTTTGATGTCATGGTCCATATCACCGTGCACCTTGTCGACGAGATAAAGTATTGTGGTCCTATGTTTCTTCACAACAGGTATCCCTTAGAACGGTACATGCGAATATTGAAGAGCTATTGTTGGAACTGATGTCATCCGAAGGCAAGCATCATAAAAGGTTCTACCACGGAGGAGGTGGTTAAGTTTTGCACCGAATACATGAAACTTAGACCTATTGGTGTGCCCTCCCTCGCCACGAGGGAAGGATGGCTGGTAAGCTAGTCCTTGCTAGATTGCGGGTTTGTCCACCTAGAGAGATAGTCGATCAAGCCAATTTGACGGTACTGCTTAACAGCCTGATACTTGACACTTATGCTGAAGAACACGTGAAGGATATACGACGAAGCAACTTACCCCAATGTGTTTTCACTAGCTATCGAGACAAATGCACACACCGAAGACTAAAGAGAACAACATACGGGATTAACTGAATCCTTGACATAGAGGTTCAACCGATAAAGATCTCCATAGAATATGTAGGAACCAATATGGTCATACAGGTCCCACTATTGGTTATCGACCGTAGAGGTGTCTCGGTCATGTGTACATAGTTCTTGAAACCACAGGGTCTGCACACTTAACGATAGGTGACGTTTCAGTAGTATTAAGTTATGTATGGTGGTGACCGAAGGTTGTTCGTAGTCTCGGATGAGATCCTGGACGACACGAGGAGCTCTGGAATGGTCTGGAGGTAAAGATTGATATATATGAAGTCCCGTTTTGGTCACCGGAAAGGTTTCAGGTATTTCTGGTACTGTACCGGGAGTGTCGGGAGGGTTCCAGGGGTCCATCGGTCTCACACCCTGTGTTCACATCACTTTGTTATGCTTGGATTTATAAAAATTTGGAACCAATTAAAACTTTTTAAATGCATGCTTGTTTGAATTGTGCTTGTTTGATTGTTTGGTTGATTGTGTTTGGCACTCTTAGGTTCTACTCCTCTCCATATTCATCTTCCTTGATCCAAACATCTTGCCCAATGATCATGCCATGTGAATAGTACACAAAACTATTTTTTATCAAATATTATTTTTGACAAAAAAGTATTTATTCAAATTAGGTTTTCAAGAATCCCTAAGTTAAGGTTTGCACTACAAATCCTCAAATTGGGTGGAACCTTTTTCCCCAAAGGCTTTATTTGAAACCTACTATAGTTATGACCTCCCAAAACCACCAAATATCAATTTAAAGATTATTTTAATATTTTATTTAAAGGCTTGTTCTTAAGACCATAAATAGTTTTTCATAGGGAAAAATTATTTAAATGCTTTCAAAATATTTGAGAAAATTTAGGGAAACTCAATGGACATATATTTTCCATATATATGAGTTTCAATATATGGTCATGTTCAAAATCATGGGCAAAACCCCTCAAAACCCTTTCTGTACAAATCAAGCTATTGAAATATATCTATGAGAAATATTCTCAATAAATTCCAAGAAAATTCCAACAAGTCTACATTGTCATAAGGGATGATCTTGCAAAGTTTCATCTCAATCCCAATTGATTTGCTTCATCAAAATATTCCAAAACCATACATGTCCATATTCAAATTTGAGCAACTTTACATTGTGAAAGTTTCTTCCCTTGACCCCAAACTTTGTGGACATGTTCCATTACCCAAATAAGAATGCTACACCAAAAGGTGCATCAAGGAGAGTAGATTTGTTCACATGGATCTATGGAAGTCAGTTTTTGTTAAAATCTAGGGTTTACAAAGTTTACATTGTCAACTTTGCTCAATTAAGCTCAAACTTGGTGATCGACCACAATTATTACCACCCCTTCATCCTGTTAAGTTTCATCTCTAGTGGGTGAGCCTAGCCTGCCCAAATGTTGATCAAACACCTTTAGGCTGAATCCAAGAATCAATAATTGAGCCCCTTCCCTTGCCCTCCATGAGCACAAATTTTTACCACAACTCCACTGTAACACCCTAGTGTTAGTGCTACAGTGATGATGTAATTAAGCTACAGTAATGGCCAAGGTTAAGCTAATCCATTTTGCTAATAGTGCATGATCACAATGGAATCATATCTCACATGAATTCCCTAATGATTTTCAAAATTCATTCAAAAGTGGGTTAAATAATTTTTGCAAACCTAAAAACAAAAAGCATGTTGGGGTTGCAAATAATCCCTTGGTAATTATAAAATTATCAACAATGTTTTACAAGATGAATTGGTGCCTCAAAATAAATAAAACGGTGGCCAAAACAATTATTTAATTGCCTTTTGAATTTTAAATATTTCCAAACTTTTCAAAAGGGGCCCAAACTTGTTATGGCAGTAACAAATATTGGGCCTTGTCCCATATTTTAAAAAAGTCATTATGTCCTATAAATAATTAAAAGGCAGAATTAAATAAAAAGAAAAAGAAGAAAAAAAAGAAGAAAGAAAGAAAAGGGAAACCCCCTTCCCCACTAGGCCGGCACCAAGCGGCCCACTCCCCCGCCGCCCCCTTCCTCTGCAGTGACCAGCGCGGTCGCTACATAGCGCCTACGGCGCTCGTCGCCGACGAACCCTATCACCCCCGACGGCGAGGGGACAAGAACGGCCCCCCACGGCCTCCCTCTCGCTCCCCTGAACCCTAGATCTCACTTGCCCCCCTCCCTCTCTTGCTCGTCCTTCTTCCCCCACTCGAGCCCGCGCAGCCGCCTCCATGGACGTCGGCTAGCCGTGGCCGTAGCCACTCCCGCGCCCTGCCAACACACCCACGAGCCCCATCATGACCGCCCCGTCCTTCTTGAGCACACGCACGAGCCCCGGAGCCCCCGCACTGACGAACTAGAGCCCCTTCTTTCGAGGATTGCTGTCGCACGCCGTCGTCGACTCCGGCCCCCTCCGAGCCCTCCCCGAGCTCGCTTGAACGGCTGCGCCCCACTGTGAGCTCCCGCATGTCCTCTCCTTTCACTGGCTACGCCCCTAGGCCGCCGTAACTAATTTCCCCGATGCACCCGAGCTCTGCTCGCCACCGTTGAGCTTGTTCTCGTCGCCACTGTCACTGGTGGGATCGCCTGAGCACAACCCCGAGCTCACAGTGCTCCCTGGAGCACGACGAGCACACACACGCGCCCGTTCGTGCCTCCTAGCGCCATTCTCATCGTGCTCCCGTAGCCGCCGCCGCCTGTCGTCATTGCCGGTGCTGTTTTTGGCCAGGTCCAGCGACGCTACCGCCCGGGATCAATGCGGCGTTGAACGCTCGTTCGAACGCGCCCAACCGCATGCTGTTTGGCCCCCTATGGCTAAATCCTGAGCCCCTTTCGTGCCTCCGCCGTGTTTTTTGGTTGCCGGCGGCGAGTCGTCGGCCGCCGCCCACGTGGCCGACCTGGGGCCACTACCAAGGTCATTGACCAGTGGGCCCCGTGATCCTGGTTGACCTGTTGACCAGGTCAACCGTGCTGACTAGGCACTGCCAGTCTATGACAGGTGGGGCCCCAACCCCCTATGTCAATGACAGGTCGGTCCCCCCTGTCAACTGGCTAATTAGCTAATTAAGTTAATTAAGAATAATTAATTTAGATTAAACAGTCATTAACATATGGGCCCCATTCCCCAATTAATCTGTTTAGTTTAATTTAATAAAATGAATTAACCCTGAGTCTATGACATGTGGCCCCCACATGTCAGGTTTGACTCTGGTCAGCCAGAGTTGACTGCCGATGCAGCGATGATGTCATGCTGACGTCATAAAACATTTTTTGAATTAATAATATTTTGTTAAATTCCAAATATTAATAAAAACTTTAGAAAATCATATATTTTAAACCGTAACTCAGATGAAAATAATTTATATATGAAAGTTGATCAGAAAAATCCCATGAATCCAAATATGCCATCCAATCATATGCCACATGCTCCTAGCTTGATGAACATGGAACTTTCCCCTCCATTTTGACTGTCCGATAAATCCGCAGACCTGGGAAATATCGTCAGATATTCTGCCGACGTGTCTACGATGTGTAGTATTGCGTTAGTGCATGCCTAGCTCTGCATATTGCCATGTCATGCATTGTGATCGCAACTGTGCTTTATATTTACTGTTTCTTCCCCCTCTTCTCTCCGGTAGATCCCGAGATTGACGCTGCTGTCGAGTACGACTACGCCCCTAACGATCAGCCCTTTGCCGCAGAGCGGCAAGGCAAGCAACCCCCCTTGAGCATTCCGATATCGCCTATTCCTTTCCCTCTTATTCTTGCATTAGAATTTTTCTACTGTTTTAATTAGCTCCTATTCTGATGCATAGCCTGTTTCTGATGAACTGCTACTATTCCTGCAATCATACCAACTACTTAGTATAGGTTGGTTAGTGAATCCCTAGTGACCCTTAGTCCAACTTGCCCCTGCTTCTTCATCAACGACCCGACGATTCGACGACTCGAAGAATCAAAGACTCGGTCAACCGACTGACAAGCCAGGACCCTCACATCATTGCACTCCCTTAATTGTATGACTCTGCAGTGCTACTATCGAGTACCGAGGGTGACACCTCATGAAGTACTCATGATGCTAGCCCTGTAGCGCAGCTAGTCGGTCGTGGTTATCAAGGGTGATTCCTCCTTCACCATTTCCGACGATGTCTCTATCGTGCAACCCCTCAAGTGTGGGACCCTCGAGGGTGATTCCTCTAAAGTCCACCTTGAGAGTTACATCGAGCGGGGACCGTTGAGGGTGATTCCTCAGTTCTGGCCTTGATGTTTTATACACACAGTTACTATGACATGGTTACAGAAACATGTTGGTGACGGGTCGGCCCCAAGGGTACCCGTGTGAGAAAGATTTGGTGGAATGCGTCGCAAGGCATCCGAAGACTTGGTGGGGTGCGCCGGTAAGGCACCCGAGAGTTATTGGCAGGGCGACGGACTGCATATGGTTCGCGCTTGCCCCGCATTAATAAAATGCTAATGGGTTGGGTATTTGATCTGACTTGGTTGTTGATCTTTTACGCACTAAACCTTCACGTGGGAGAAGTTATGGGTGCTCAGCATCATTGTATCAACCGAAGCTCTTCGGACCTCAGCAATGGAGCGGCACGCGCCGGATTGGGCTGGAAGGTACAGCTCCCGGACTGAGTGTACTAGGTCTGCTTCCGGCCACGTACGCATCGTCCAGGAGTGCAAGGACAAGTGGGCCCACGAACCTGCGCTCTTAGGAATTGGACCGGCGGGCTGGCCTCTTCGTTGAGCCTAGGTGGGGCGACGACGTTTTGGATCCCGAGGCCGGGCATTACCTTGGAAAGTGTGTCCGGCCGGAGGCGATCAAGCGTGTTGGAAATGCGGTGCACCACTGCAGGGAAGAAATTGTCTATTCAAATAATCGTGTCCATTGTAACAGGATGGCTTAGAGTTTTACCTTGACCTTATACAACTATAATTGTGATTTACTTTAAATGAAATGTGGCTCCGGGATTGCTTCCTCGCGGGTAGTCGAGGAAGAATCTCTGGGCATGGTTACTTAATAAAATTGCTACAATAATATGAATATATGTGAGTTATATGTCTTCTCTCTTCTAATTCTGCAAGGTGTTGAAGATGCTAGTCTTCAATAGGACTAGGCCTTCCCCCCTATTCTCGCTTTCTGTAGTCAGTCCTGATAGAACCCGCCCCCCTTGATAATGATGCATACTTAGCATTGTTCTGATGTCAGTCTTGCAAGTACTTTGGGTGAGTACTCACCGCCGCTTTGCTTTCTCTTCCCCCTCGATACGTTTCTATGTTCAGACGATGGAGCCCAGGAGATGGAGTACCACGGAGACGACTACTACACCACCGCAGGAGCCTACTACTACGTGGAGGCGGCCCCCGACCAACAGTAGGATAGGAGGTTTCCAGGCAGGAGGCCTCGTCTCTTTCGATCTGTGTTATGTTTGTGCTAGCCTTCTTAAGGCAAAACTTGTTTAACTTATGTCTATACTCATATATTATTTGCTTCCGCTGACTCGTGTTTGTCGAGCTTTGTATTCGAGCCCTCGAGGCCCCTGGCTTCTAATATGAAGTTGTATGACCTTATTTTGTGTCTAGAGTTGTGTTGTGATATTGATCAGTTGTCGGGACCCTGATCCTCAGTCATATGAATCCAGACTATAACATATCACATCACTTTGTGGCCTCACGCACGGTAAGCTCCACGGCTGTAGCCTTACGTTAGCCAGGACCGGTTGCGTCTTTTGGCTCGTGTATGTGAACATGTCGTTAGTAATCAAACGATAGAGAACCCGAGCCGACATGACTAGTCATAGAACCCAAGTGGCACATCCGTACAAAAATAGGCATACGTAACCCAGCAATGCAGGTGTCGGCCTCAAGTGTGTGTAGACGAGTCATACCAAGCTACAAGGACTCCATTATGTTGTGGGACATAAATGTCATCACTGCACGTAGACGAGTCGTAGCAGGCTACAGGGACTCCATTATACTGCGGGACATTTCCCCGAAGGGACAGACAGAGCAGCAAAGAAGGATACCTACCAGTCAATCAATGTGTCCGGAGCAGTAGCAAGTTACCAAGGCTCGGTGGAAGAACAAAGAGTCAGTTTCCCATAAAGAGTACTACTAAAGGCACATGACTAGGTGTCGGATCCCATACATACCATTGCACGTTACACGTACGCCCGACATGCCCAATAAGCATAGATACAACCATGGCATCACAACATAACCATACATCAACACAACTTTTATTTAAAGAGGCTCAGAAGAGCCTTGCATAATATGTTCTTACAGGTAGGGGTCACATGACCCGACACTCAAGTCATACAAGAAAGTTCATACAAACCAAGCGGAAGCGTAAAGTTATCTGAGTACAGACAGTTGAAAGGGTAAAAAGGCACATGGCCTGACTATCTACAGCCCGCCATAGGGAATAAGGTCGTAGCTGGGACACGAGCTATTCGGCATCGTCGACATCTAGATAAAACCCACCTGATGGGTCTTGAGTCTCATCTGCAATATTTATTAAGCAAACGTGAGTACAAATGTACTCAGCAAGTCTTTAAAACATACCTAGACTAATCATGCTCAAGTATCAACAAGGGGAGTGGTGGAGTATATGCAGCAATGCCAGCTTTGACTCCTGGCTAACCTATACTACACCATTTTAACTCTTTGTTCAGATTTTAGATATCACAGACGAGTCCACTAACTCCACATCAATACACCACCATGGATTCACTTCCGTCTCCTACGAGAGTGCCATCCACGGTACTCACACTTGTCTTGATATTTTTTATGAGTATCCATTAGATTATCTGTGAATAGCATAAGTTCTCCAAGTAGTCCATATCCGAGGACACGGCCATTCGAATAGTTTCATACCCTGCAGGGGTGTACTTCTTCACACACGCTCTCGCCACTTATCGTTGTGTGCTCATAAAACCATGCACCTCGGCAACCTTCAAGCGGAAGCCTAGCGGGGGACTCGGCCACGACCGTCAATCACACAAGACCACTAGTCCAGGCTATCGCCTATTTGAGGTTGAACCCGCACAGAACTCCGGCCAAAGTTTCCACTACGGCCCCAAACGATGTGCGCAGGGTTCCCAAGCCCACCATTCGGGTGACCCTTGGTACACCGTGCCACTGCCTACCGCGTCGTAACCCTCCCCTAGGGTCAGTGCTACACATGGCCTCCAGCATGCTATAAACACCAGAAACTACTTGCAACTCCTGGACCAAGGACTAAGCAACTAATAAGTCGAGCGGGGTCATATTTCAGGGCAGCATGTGGTAGTAACTAATCTTGGATCACAAACACAAAACTCAGTTCCTAAGAACGGTCCCAATGAAACAACCCGCTATGTACTCCTACATAGCCTCTCATCACTACCTTTACCAAATTGGGTTCATCATAAGCTTATCACATCAGAACAACATTGTTTCACTCCAGTTCATCACCCAGATGAATCAAACCTGGCAGAACTCTAAGTATAGTAAGCATAGCAGGCAAGTAAGCACAGCACATCATGGCACAAGCATCTACCAGGTATGCTAGGTTGCAAGGTTTAGCTATTTACTGTGACAATGACAGGTCATGCAAGGGAATGGGTTCATCTACCGTGTGTAATAAACAAGTGAACGTTTGTCCTAATGCAATAAACAAGAGCAGGAGCGAGATAATGGGATGTTATCGGAATGATCAAAGGGGTTGCTTGCCTTGCTGGGAAGAGGGAAGGTTTTCTCCTTCGTTGGAATACTCAGAGGTATCCTTAGAAGCAGGGCCTACCGCAATGCAGATAAATAGCAATCAATACACGGCAAGTGCAACAATATGATGCATGATCATGACGTGGCAGCATGTATGGATGAGCTAATGCAACTACTGTCCAAGTTAAATGAAGTGATTTTGAATATAGGTTCAAAATCATTCTCCATTTCATATTTCATATGTTAACCTATTAGTAAATGTCAATGGTCATCTACATAGGTTGGTGTAACATGCATGATAACAGCACCATTGGATTCATTGGATTTTCTGATAAATTTCATATATGAATTATTTTAATCTAATTTACAGATTAATTTATATGAATTTTCTAAATTTTTAGTATTTTCTAGAATTAATTTAATTTAGAAAATACATTATTGCATCAGCATGACATCATTATGACGTCAGCTAGTCAACACACCGTTGACATGTCAAACCTGACCAGTGGGGTCCACTGATCAATGACCCAGCTAAAACAGAATTAACTAAATAACTAATTACTAATTAGATTAGGGTAGGGCCCACTGGTCAGTGGGTCATTAACTTAATTAAATTTTAAACTAATCCTAACCAATAGGGCCTGGCCCCACCAGCCAACGACCCGGGGGTCAAGCCCCGTGGTCAACGCCGGCCAAACCCACCGGCGTTGAGCCGCCGGTGGCTCTAGAGACGGCGGAGGGGTCAGGTTCCCTCCTCCGGCAACCAAAATGACGGCGGAGGGCACCAGATGGGCCTAGGCTCACACGCGCGTCCATCCCAACACCTCTCAGAGGCTGAGACGGCCGGGATAGACGCCGGCGGCGAGCTCGGCTGCTTCCAGAGCTCGGGAGAGCACGAGCTTGGCGAACCAAGGCACCACATGGCTGGGGCTTAGCACCTACGGGCCCTACATGACCCCACGAGCTCGATGGTGGCCTCGGATGGACAAACTAGTCACCGGAGCAACACTGGTGACGAGCTCGTGTGGCAGGGCATTTGGGAGCCGACGCAACCGGGGCCTACAGAGGGGGAAAAGGCCGGGAAAGAGAGGGGAAAGGGCCTGGAGCTCATAACAGGCTCAGAGCCGACGAGAGCTGGCTCGAGGAGGGCTCGAGGGCGATGAATCGACGGCAGTGAAGCTCGGGTCCGAGGAAGAAGATGAGCTCGAGGGCGACGCTCCAAGGCTCCTGGCGATGCATAGCTCGGTGCAGAGGACGGGGATGACAAGGCGGAGCCTCTAGCAGGCTCAGGGAGGTGCGGGAGCGGCTGCAGCTATGGCGGTGAGCTAGCAGGGCCGTCGGCCATGGCGGAGCAGAGGAGAGGAAGAAGCAGGGGGGCGAATGGCGAGAGGGAGAGAGAGATGGGGATAGCAGCGCGTCCTCATCCGCTCGCTAGCGCGGCAGGGGAAGCAGGCACGCAGGAGGCTGTGTGGTAGCACCGGCGTGAGCGCACGGCGAGCACACGCTCGTCCTCCTGGCCGCCAGGAGGATGACGATGGTGTTGGGCCTTGTGGGCCGGCCCAGGTGCTTCCTCCTTTCCTCTTTTTAAATTTCCAGTTTCTGTTTTATTTTTCTGACATTTGTTTCATTTATTTTTAGGCACAAATGCTAGGTATAAAATATCCCAAATATTTTATAGAACCTAGTTTGAATATTTCAAACTTCTATAAAAAAGTTTCAGAATATTTTGAAAACTGAAATATTTATAATGCTTTATTTGGCATTTTCAGTAGCTTTAATATTTATTTTTGAAATGCTATAATTGTTCAAATATTTAGAATGACCCATGATATATTCATGTCCACATTTATCAGACAGAGGGGACATATTTGATGGGCATTTTGGATTTGTTGTTTTTTCACAATATTTAAATTGGTTTGATTCAAATGAGGATTTGGGGTTTCTGTTAATCCCCATTTCAAATTGATGCAAAAAGTGAAACAAGATGCACACACATGTTGTCCTAAGAAAGCTAGCTAGGGATGTGACAACTCAACCCCACTCAAAAGAATCTCATCCTGAGATTTTGAAGTCGTCGGGAAGAGCGCAGGGTACTCTAGTCGAAGACGGTCCTCTCTTTCCCATGTGGCCTCCTTCTCAAAATGGTGTGACCACTAAACCTTGAGAAACTTGATGTTCTGACACCGAGTGGTATGCTCAGCTTGATCACGAATACGAACAAGGTATTCTCGATATGTAAGGTTATCTTGGAGGTCAAGTGCTTCATGGTCTACTTCACGGACAGGGTCCGAGAAGCAACGCCTGAGTTGCGAGACGTGGAAGACATCATGAACCTTGGAAAGATGCGACAGAAGTTTCAATTGGTAGGCAACCTCTCCTCGTTTAGCAAGAATGCGAAAGGGTCCAATGTAACGAGGAGCCAACTTGCCCTTGATACCGAATCGATGGGTACCCTTCATAGGTGTAACCTGAAGATAAGCCTTCTCGTCAACTTCATAGGTCACAGCCTTATGATGACGATCATATTGGCTCTTTTGACGAGATTGGGCTGTTTTCAAGTTTTCACGAATAATGCAAACTTGCTCCTCCGCATCCTGGATCATATCCGGGCCAAAGAGTTGCCTCTCTCTGGTTTCTGACCAGTTAAGAGATGTTCGACACCTTCGTCCATAGAGAACTTCAAAAGGGGCTTTGCCCAAGCTTGATTGATAACTATTGTTATAAGCAAATTTGGCAAATGGAAGACATTTCTCCCAATTCATACTGAAGGATATAACACAAGCTCGGAGCATGTCTTCGAGGATTTGATTGACTCGCTCAACTTGACCACTTGATTGCGGGTGGAAAGCAGTGCTAAAGGATAGATGAGTCCCCATATCGGTTTGGAAACTTTCCCAAAATCGGGAAGTAAAGATACTTCCACGGTCTGAGTTAATCTCCAATGGAACACCATGAAGAGAAACTATTCGAGAAACTTATAACTCTGCTAGCTAGCTAGCAGTTATACTCTCCCAAACAGGAAGGAAATGAGCCACTTTGGAAGGCGGTCGATGACCACAAAGATAGCATTATTCCCTCTCTTAGTCCTGGGAAATCCGGTAATGAAATCCATACCAACCTTATCCCATTTCCATTCAGGAATAGCTAAAGGTTGAAGGGTGCCACCAAGCCTTTGATGTTCTGCCTTAACGTGATGACAAACGTCGCAGTTAGCAACGAACTAAGCAATTTCTCTCTTCATCCTAGTCCACCAGAACCTCTGGCGTAGGTCCTGATACATCTTGGTACTACCCAGATGAATTGTGAGAGGAGAATCATGAGCCTCCTTAAGGATTAGCTGTCGTAGATGTTGGTTCTTGGGAACCACCAAAAGGTTCTGGAAGAACACCACACCTTGATCATCGATAGAGAAATCCTTAGAGATACCGCTAACGAGGTTCTCTTTGATGCCAGAAATACCCTTCTCACGCTATTGGCCAGCTATAATTTGATCCTTAAGAGTTGGTTTTGCCACCAGGTTGGAAAGGAATCCTTGAGGAACAATGTGGAGGTTCAACTTCCGAAATTCCTCGTAGAGAATTGGTTGACCTTGTTCTAACATCAGGTTGTTACAATAAGACTTACGACTTAGTGCATTAGCCATGACATCGGCTTTCCCCGGGGTGTAAGTTATCCCTAAGTCGTAATCTGTAATCAACTCAACCCATCGTCTTTGCCTGGGATTCAAATCCGGCTGGGTGAAAATATATTTCAGATATCGGTGATCAGTGTAAATTTTGCAATGATTACCCAAAAGTTAATGTCGACAAGATTTCAGTGCATGGACCACGGCTGCAAGCTCAAGATTATGTGTTGGATAATTATCCTCATGTGGACGCAATTGTCGAGATGCGTATGCAATCACATGACAATCTTGCATGAGAATGCAACCTAATCCTTGTCGCGAGGCATCGCAGTAGATAACAAAGTCCTTAGAGAAGTCTGGTGGCACCAGAATGGGAGCAGAGGTTAGGCGTCTTTTCAACTCCTGAAAACTGTGCTCACATTGTGGAGTCCACTTGAACTTTTTATCTTTCTTGAGGAGTTCAGTCAGAGGTTTCGCAACCTTGGAGAAATTCTTGACAAAGCGGCGACAATAGCTTGCTAAGCCAAGGAAACTCCAAACTTGCTTAACCGATTCAGGTTGACTCCAATCAAGGACGGCCTGAACTCTCTCGGGATTGACAGCAATACCTTTACCAGAGATCACGTGGCCTAGGTATGTCACTTCTGGCAACCAAAATTCACACTTGGAGAATTTGGCATACAGTCGGTGCTCTCGAAGTCTCATCAATACCAGCCCTAGATGCTCGGCATGTTCATGTTTGTTCTTCGAGTAGATGAGTATATCATCGAGGTAAAGCACAACAAATTTATCCAAATACTCCATGAAGATTGAATTCATCAAGCGAGAGAAGGTGGCTGCGGCATTGGTTAAACCGAACAACATGACGGTGTACTCGTATTGGCTATAACGGGTAACAAAAGCCGTTTTTGGAATGTCCCCGTTTATAATTCTGATTTGATGGTATCCCAACCTCAAATCCATTTTGGAAAAGACAGAGGATCTAACGAGTTGATCATACAAATCATTGATCCTGGGGAGCAAATACTTGTTCTTTATGGTAACCAGATTTACTTGTCGATAATCCATAACCATCCGATCCGATCCATCCTTCTTCTTAACGAAGAGGACAGGGCAAGCCCAAGGAGAAGAACTAGGACGGATGAAAGCTTTATTCAAAGCCTCATCAAGTTGTATCTTAAGTTTGGCTAGTTCTAAGGGTGCCATCTTATAAGGTCTTCTGGCTATTGGGACAGTCCCTGGGATGAGCTCTATCACAAACTCTACATCTCTGACATGTGGAATTCCTGGCCGTTCTTCTGGAAAGACATCCGGAAAGTCACAGGCTACCGGAATATCTTCTAATTCTTGAAGAGGGCTAGCATTGAGAGAATAGAGTTGGCGCTTGGCTGCTCGAGTGGAGACATTAACTATCTCACCCGAGGGATGTGTAAGTTGAACATTCGTAGTATGAGTATCAATCTTAGCATAGTGGGCTTTCATCCAGTCCATGCCTAAGATGATAAGATGTCTGAATACTTGAGGGCTATCAAAGATTCTAGGAAGACTAGCTATCCACAAGAATTTCATTGTCATGGCTCACTCTAGAAGTTTGCCATTTTGATCCAGGAGTCTAAACTACTAAAGGAGTAGGCATATCACAAAATGACATGTTATGCAACTGTGCATAACTTTTTGAGATGAATGAATGAGATGCCCTAGTATCAAATAGAACGAATGATGGATGACTATTGACAAGGAGTGTACCTAGAATAACATCAGGGTCCTCAAGGGCTTCTTCAGCAGAAACATAGTTCACTCGACCACGAGCAGGAGCTGGCTTCACATAGAAGGCTTTTCTCGGCTTCCCACGTCCAGCCGGCTTAGCATTGTTCTCGGGACACTCACGGGAGTAGTGTCCTGGTTCTCCACATTTTTAGTTGACAACGGTGGCATGAGGAGCAGCATTGGCAGGAGGACATCTGAATGTCCTGGCTGGAGGGTTGGCCTGAGCTGGGCAAGGCGCCTGGAAGGATGGCCTCGCGGTGTACCTTGGCGATAGAGCTGCGTTGGGCACCCACACCCGGCGTTTGTTGGAGCCCGAGCCAGATGTGGGGCTGAAGCCACGGGTGTGCTTCCTAGTTGCCTCGTAGTCAGTTTGTCCAGTTTCAACATTGATAGCCTTGTTGACGAGAGCCTGGAAGGTTGTGCACTGATGCAGGCACAGATCTCAACGGAGCTCAGGACTAAGTCCCTTGTCGAACCTAACCTGTTTCTTGGCATCGGTTGACACTTCCTCCGGAGCATAGCGAGCAAGATTGCCAAACTCACGGCTATAGGCATCCACTTTCACTCTGCCCTGGGTGAAAGCACAGAAATCCTCTCTCTTGTGATCCATCAGCCCTTCCGGGATGTGATGGGTACAGAATGCCTCACTGAAATCTACCCAAGTTGGTGCGGGGCCTGCGGGACGCATAGCTTCATAATTTTCCCACCACAGATTGGCGGGTCCCTCTAGAAAGTAAGCACCAAAGGTCACCTTGTTGGCCTCAGATACATTGGCAACTCGGATTTTGCGGGACATGTTGTTCAGCCAGTCATGCGCATCGAGTGGGTCGACCGAATTATGAAACTTGGGTGGACACAGCTTGACGAAGTCATTGAGAGACACACCATCATTGCAATCATTGCGGGGAGCATGCGTTGTGTTCCGCTCAATACGTTCCAACAGCCTGTTGGTATCCCTTTTTTCCGTTCAGCTTCAAGCATCACTTCTGCCAAAGAGGGCGCCTGTGGCAGGTTCTCTTGCCTTGGCTGGCTTCCCTCGCCCTGCTCGGGGGCAGGCACGGGGTTCTTCCTAGTTGCCACCATCCTGGGAAAACAAACCCACATCTTAGACAAGGAAGACACCCCAACTCTAAAGAATGAGATAAGGAATGTACTGGACAACATGGCATGCAGGGGTAACACCCGATCAACATGGTAATAAGAACTGCCATACAAACACCATGATTCATACACACCATGACATAGTTTAGTACAAGCCCAAGCTGGAATACAAACTACAGAGTGATGACACAACTCATCGGAGGCATTACAAGCTTCCTATACATTATCTATCTACACCTCCGGAACTCAGCTCTCAACTTCAGTCATAGTCCACAAGACACGCAGGACTGTGGCAATACGACTACCACCATACTAGTACTAACATCCACATACTCAAGCATCGCCATAGAATGCCTCATATAGGTTACCCTGTGGCCCGGGAGCTAAACCTGAGGACCTGGAAACACTCTAGCCTACAATCCCTAGAAACCGTAAGGACTCGGATGTGGCCTCGGTCCCCGTGTTGGTGGCAACAGTGGTCCTCGAAGAGGAGTGATGCCTCCAACATCGGGCCAGTCTATGCATGCTGGCAGATGAGTCCGCGATGGGTTCAGCATCTCCAAATCTCCATAGCCTGTCTGCACGACAGGTGCTAGCTGCGTCAGGGCTTTCCAAACACATGCACGGGTGGCATATAGCTCCATGCGAAGGGCACATGCATCACGATCCCTGTTCTCCAACATCTGAGCGATCACCTACGGCCTAGGGTCCTCATGAGAATGATCATAGTAGGTTGCGCTAAGATAGCTATCCTCTCCTCCCAGAGAAGCAGGAACATAACATAACTCTATGTTCTGAAGCAGACCATGGTGAAACCTCATGATAGTCAGCATGGTGTAGGCGGCCTCCTGAACTGTCATGTCTATGGTGACACCTAACCCATAAGTCCAATGAAGCGTCTCTATAGCTCCAGGATATGATGGATATATCTTAACAATACACAGATACTGGCTCTGGTTGAAATCTCGATATTGTTCCTCCATTGTGAACTCTGGGTACCAACGGTAACCATCCTCCATCATAACTCTAACCAACATGGCCATGTGACCCGGTACATCGATGCACCTGGTCAGACGGACCACCTGACGGGAGGGACGAGGGGGCATCTGAAACAGAGAATGATGCAAAGACATTAGAGATTCTAGCAGAAATTGGACAGCATAATGACTGTAATTGCTCAAAAAGGATTTTGAGACAACTGCAAAATATTTGATAGCATAACCACTCGACTATCTAGACTCATGTCTCTTCTCCAACTGTTTGTCACACCAACAATACTCAAGTATGAAGTTCACTTGCAAACAAGCTAGCTAATAGTCCATGGTTAGTAACTCGTCATCCTAAGCAATAGATGAGAAGCCTAGTTCTTAACCCCGTAGAAAATATGAGAATCACTCAGAATAGAATAACTTGGGAAGAGGAGTAAAAAGAGCCTTACGTTCCCTTCCATAATCAATTCCCCTAGTTTTCTATAGTGTTTATAGACTCAACTTTCACCAGTTTGGCTTGGTAGTCCTATAGTCAGTCAGGCTCTGATAACAACGCTGTCGGGACCCCAATCCTAAGTCATATGAATCCATACTGTAACATATCACATCACTTTGCGGCCTCACGCACGGTAAGCTCCACGGCTGTAGCCTTACCTTAGCCAGGACAATTTGCATCTTTTGGCTCACGTATGTGAACATCTCGCTGGCAATCAAACGACAGAGAACCCAGGCCGACATGACTAGTCATAGAACCCAAGTGGCACATCCATACGGAAACAGGCATACGTAACCCAACAATGCAAGTGTCGGCCTCAAGCGTGTGTAGACGAGTCATAGCAAGCTACAAGGACTCCATTACGCCATGGGATATAAATGTCATCACTGCACGTAGATGAGTCATAGCAGGCTACAGGGACTCCATAACACTACGAGACATTTCCCCAAAGGGACAGCCATAGCAGGAAAGAACGATACATGCCAATCAATCAATGTGTCCGGAGCAGTAGCAAGCTACCAAGGCTCGGTGGAAGCACAAAGAGGTTGTTTCCCGTAAAGAGTACTACTAAAGGCACATGACTAGGTGTCGGATCCCATACATACCGTTGCACATCACACGTACGCACGACATGCCCAATATGCATAGATACAACCATGGCATCACAACATAATCATACATCAACACAACTTTTATTTAAGAGGCTCAGAAGAGCCTTGCATAATATGTTCTTACAGGTAGGGGCCACATGACCCGACACTCAAGTCATACAAGCAAGTTCATACAAACCAAGCGGAAGCATAAAGCTGTCAGAGTATAGACAGTTGAAAGGGTAAAAAGGCACATGGCCTGACTATCTACAGCCCGCCACAGTGCAAAAGGTCTTAGCTGGGACACTAGCTATTCGGCATCATCGACATCTAGATAGAACCCACCTGATGGGTCCCGAGTCTCATCTGCAACATTTATTAAGCAAACGTGAGTACAAACATACTCAGCAAGTCTTTAAAACATACCTAGACTAATCATGCTCAAGTATCAACAAGGGGAGTGGTGGAGTATATGCATCAATGCTAGCTTTGACTCATGGCTAACCTATACTACACCATTTTAACTCTGTGTTCAGATTTTAGATATCGCACACGAGTCCACTAACTCCACATCAATACACCACCATGGATTCACTTTCGTCTCCTATGAGAGTGCCATCCACGGTACTCACGCTTGTCTTGATATTTTTATGAGTATCCATTAGATTATCTATGAACAACATAAGTTCTCCAAGTAGTCCATATCCGAGGACGCAGCTATTAGAATAGTTTCATACCATGCAGGGGTGTACTTCTTCACACACACTCTCTCCACTTATCGCTATGTGCTCATAAAACCATGCACCTCGGCAACTTTCAAGCGTAAGCCCAGCGAGGGAGTCGGCCACAACCGTCAATCACACAAGACCTCTAGTCCAGGCTATCGCCTATTTGAGACTGAACCCGCACGGAAGTCCGGCCAAAGTTTCCGCTACAGCCCCAAACGATGTGCGCAGGGTTCCCAAGCCCACCATCAGCATGCTATAACCACCAGAAACTACTTGCCACTCCTGGACCAAGGACTAAGCGATTGATAAGTCGAGCGGGGTCATATTTCAGGGCCCAGCATGTGGTAGTAACTAGTCTTGGATCACAAACACGGAACTCAGTTCCTAAGAACGGTCCTAATGAGACAACCCGCTATGTACTCCTACATAGCCTCTCATCGCTACCTTTACCAAATCGGGTTCATCATAAGCTTATCACATCAGAACAACATTGTTTCACTCCAGTTCATCACCAAGATGAATCAGACCTGACACAACTCTAAGCATACTAAGAATAGCAGGCAAGTAAGCACACCACATCATGGCACAAGCATCTACCAGGTATGTTAGGTTGCAAGGTTTAGCTATTTACTGTGACAATAAAAAGTCATGCAAGGGAATGGGTTCATCTACCGTGTATGACAAACAAGTGAACGTTTTTCCTAATGCAATAAACAAGAGCAGGAGCAAGAGAATGGGATGTTATCGGAATGATCAAAGGGGTTGCTTGCCTTGCTAGGAAGCAGGAAGGTTTTCACCTTCGTTGGAATACTCGGAGGTATCCTCAGAAGCAGGGCCTACTGCAATGCAGATAAATAGCAATCAATACACGGCAAGTGCAACAATATGATGCATGATCATGACATGGCAGCATGTATGGATGAGCTAATGCAACTACTGTCCAAGTTAAATGAAGTGATTTTTTATATAGGTTCAAAATCATTCTTCATTTCATATTTCATATGTTAACGTATTAGTAAATGTCAATGTTCATCTACATAGATTGCTCTAACATGCATGATAACAGCACCATTGGATTCATTGGATTTTTCTGATCAATTTTCATATATAAATTATTTTCATCTGATTTACAGATTAATTTATATGAATTTTCTAAGTTTTTATTATTTTCTGGAATTAATTTAATTCAGAAAATTCATTATAGCATCAGCATGACATCATCATGACGTCAGTTGGTCAACAGACCATTGACACGTCAAACCTGACCAGTGGGGTCCACTGGTCAGTGACCCAGCTAAAACAGAATTAACTAAATAACCAATTACTAATTACATTAGGGTAGGGCCCACTGGTCAATGGGTTATTAACTTAATTAAATTAATAAATTAAATTTTAAACTAATCCTAACCAACAGCCCCACCTGCCAGCGACCTAGGGGTCAAACCCGCGTGGTCAACGCCGGCCAAATCCACCGGCGTTGGGCCGCCGGTGGCTCCAGAGACGACGGAGGGGTCGGGTTCCCTCCTCCGGCGACCAAAAGGATGGTGGGGGGCACCAGACGGGCCTAGGCTCACGCACGCGTCCATCTCGACATCTTTCAGAGGCTGACCTGGCCGGGATCGATGCCGGCGGCGAGCTCTGGCGAGAACGAGCTCGGCGAACCAGGGCACCACATGGCCAGGGCTTAGCACCTACGGGCCCTACATGACCCCACAAGCTCGATGGTGGCCTTGTGTGGACCAACTGGTCACCGGAACAACGCCGGTGACGAGCTTGTGCGGCGGGGCATTCGGGAGCCAACACAACCGGGGCCTATAGAGGGGGAAAGTCTGGGGAAGAGAGGGGAAAGGGCCTATAGCTCACAGAGGGCTCGGAGCCGACAAGAGCTGGCTCGGGGAGGGCTCGAGGGCAACGAATCAACGGCGGCGAAGCTCGGGTCCGAGGAAGAAGATGAGCTCGAGAGCGACGCTCCAGGGCTCGTGGCGATGCATGGCTCGACGCAGAGGACGGGGATGACGAGCTGGAGCCTCTAGTGGGCTCAGGAAGGCGTGGGAGCGGTTGCAACTACAGCGGCAACCTAGCGGGGCCGTCGGCCATGGCGGAGCAGAGGAGAGGAAGAAGTAGGGGAGAATGGTGAGAGGGAGATAGAGATGGGGACGGCAGCACATCCTCATCCGCTCGCCAGCGTGGCAGGGGAAGCAGGCACGCAGGAGGCTGCGTGGCAGCATCGGCGCGAGCGCATGGCGAGCGCACGCTCGTCCTCCTGGCCGCTAGGAGGACGACGACGGTGCTGGGCCAGCTGAGCCAGCCCAGGTGCTTCCTCCTTTCCTTTTTTAAATTTCCAGTTCCTTTTTTATTTTTCTGACATTTGTTTCATTTATTTTTAGGCACAAATGTTAGGTATAAAATATCCCAAATATTTTATAGAACCTAGTTTGACTATTTCAAACTTCTATAAAAAGTTTCAGAATATTTTGAAAACTGAAATATTTATAACGCTTTGTTTGGCATTTTCAGCAGCTTTAATATTTATTTTTAAAATGCTATAATTGTTCAAATATTTATAATTACCCCTGATATATTCATGTCCATATTTATCAGACATAGGGGACATTTTTTATGGGCATTTTGGATTTGTTGGTTTTTCGGAATCTTTAAATTGGTTTGATTCAAATGAGGGTTTGGGGATTCTGTTAATCCCCATTTCAAATTGATGCAAAAATGAAACATAATGCACACACATTTTGTCCTAAGAAAACTAGCTACGGATGTGACATCAATGAGTCCCTAATCTTGGTCGTACGCATTGCATGTATGTTTAGCAGACGGTCGAAATTGGGTGCGTCACAAGTTGGTATCAGAGCCGACTGGCTGTAGGTAGCCCCCTTTCCAACTCCTTGGCCGAAGTTGAGTCTAGTACTTGAAAAACTTTTACTAACATTGTTGTGTGGCTTATGGGGCCACATCTCAATCGGGTGGTATTAGGATCTTTTGTTCCCCGTCTATACTCTGGGATCTAATCTCTCTCCTCTTTCGGGTTAAAGATTTTGATAACTCTAACATTAGGTTCTTGTGATCACATCCACCGGAGATTTGTTTCGTCGACAATTGATTCCTGTGAAGTTATAATGCACATATTGTCATTTGACATATTAAATCTTTCTGTTACAGATGCATCCCGGTAGGCAGATCGTCCGTCTGACCTTCGTGCACGATATGACTGGGTTCCCGGCCATTCTGGCCGACCTCTCGAAGAAGCTAGGATATTGATGGTACCCCGAGTACATTGTTTACGAGGACTACCATGAGTTCAACCAGGAACAGTATGAGGTTGTGATGGTTATCTGGGATGGATGAGACCTCTCCATCGCTGAGCTACACATCTTCCGTGGCATTGGAGTGACTGTCGAGATGGCCGTACAGGATGCCGCTTATGCTACTATTGTTCGACTCCGTCCATCGAACTCTTGTTTGGAGGAGATGGCGTACAAATACATTCTGTATGTTCCTGCTGGAGTTGATATTGCCGCCGATGCTGAGGTCTTGACCCCTTTCGTAGGGCAGCGCAATGACCGATCCTACACTGTTGTCTGCACCCCCTACGTGAGTTGTCGTTATGACCCATAGGTTCTGGTTCAATACACTGAGGCATTGTATCGCACTGTCAGGGCTCTTAACATCGAGCTGTACACCACCCGTGATCATCTTTACCGGGCTTTGGCGCATTTGTTGCCAGCAGTTACCGTGGGGATACATCCGGAGAACATCCTTTACCCTCCTTGGACTGCGTTTCTTCCAGGTCTTGAGTGGCCTGATGTTGGAGGTCGTGTTCCGGCACGTGGACCTGCGCTCCTGCTTAGAATGCAGCATATACATTAGAGTTTGCATGGGATGCAGAACCCTGCCACAAGGTTCAGCATTCAGGGCTGCAGTTTTGTGGGTTCTTTCGTTGTCCCTGACGTTGATGTACCTGTTTGCTATGTTTGTTGTTGTATCCCTCTACCACGTGCCTGCGTGTCGCCTAGTTGTTTAGGTTAATTTCATGCTGGACCTATCGTCTATGTTGTAACAGACTTATGGTTTGTAATAGACCTATGTATGGATCTGTATGTTGAATTCGAACTACTATGTTGTATCTATTGCACTTCCTTCATTGAGCAATTTACTTCATAAATAACTCATTGTCTTTGCAATGCCCAATGCTAAAATGCCATTGTTAATTGTTTTGATAGAATGGTTAGGCAAGCTGGTCGTGGTCGTGGTGCGCTTGACCACCAACCACCACCTGAATACATGGCTGGTATGATGCATCAGTTTGAACTGAATCACCAATTTATGCAAGGGCTTATGGACTAGTTCCCAAGGCCGAACATGAATCCACAGCCATCCCCAATGACTCTGCAAGACTTCATGCACTTAAACCCTGCGATCTACCGTAGCTCAACTCAGCCGCTTGACGCAGATGACTAGCTCCGTGACATCACTTATGAGCTGGAATCTTCAGGCGCCCCAGAGGCTAGCTATGTCACCTTTGCCTCGTACTTTCTAAAGGGTCCCGCTGCTTAATGGTGGGACAGTCACAGGCGCTCACAGCCTATTGGAACAATCATCACCTGGCCGAAGTTCCAAGCTGCATTCCGTGCTCGCCATATTCCTCGGGGAATGATAGACAAGAAGAAGCGTGAGTTCCGCAATCTCGTCCAGGGCAACAAGACTATGGATGCTTATCAACGGGAATTTCTGGACTTATCTTGCTATGTTGAAGAAGATGTTGCAACTGATTCTCATAGGTAGGAGAAGTTCCGTGAAGGCCTCCACCCTGATATCAAACTAGCACTCCTTGTTCAGGACTTTGACAACTTTTCCACCTTGGTGAACAAGTCCATAATAGTGGAAATAAGTCTGTAGGACCACAAGGACATCAGCAAGTGCAACCATGACATGGGCTCATCTTCAGGCTCAACAAGTCAGAAGCGCAAGATCTGGATTCCCCACAACATGTACCATGCACCTGCTCCTGCTCCAAGGTCGTCCTATGATGCACCTTGTCTGCCTCCACCCCCAACTAGGCAGCCGAGGCTCCCAGCTACGCCACCCCGAGCTCCTGTTCCCCCTTCACATCCTGAGGATGGGTTGTGCTTCAAGTGTGGTCGTCTAGGACACTTTGCTAGAAAATGCAGGCAGAATCAGAATCAACTTGCACTGCCTTCCAACCAACCCCGCAACAACAATGCTACGCCTGCTCAGGGACGTGTTCAAGTTAACAATGTTGATCTGAATGAAGCTCAAGACCAGCCTGCTACTATGATGGGTACCCTTCTCGTCAACTCAGTACCAGCTTCTGTATTGTTTGATACAGGAGCATCGCATTCTTTTATGTCTGAAGATTCTACATACATGCATGACATTAAGTGTGATGAGATGAACATCCCAATAGTGGTAAACACTCCCACTAGCCAATGTCAAACCTCCATGTTTTGTCCAGATGTCCCCATTGAAATAGAAGGAATGTAATTCCAAGCTTCCCCCATTGTATTGAAGTCCTCTAAGATCGATCTTATACTCGGAATGGATTGGTTGAAAGCACATATTGCCTCCGTCGTTTGTGCCACAAAAATTGTCCACCTTCTACATCCTTCGAATGAGATAGTCAGCTACCATGCTCATCTTGTCTGAGATGCTGAAGCCCGGCTATAAGCGATGAACGCTTTAAACGAGTCACCTCTTGAAGGGATTGAAAACATTCCAGTTGTCCGGGATTTCCAAGATGTTTTTCCGGAAGAACTCCCAGGGATTCCCCCTGCTAGAGTTGTCGAGTTTGTCATCGACTTGGTACCTGGTACCACTCATATAGCCAAGCGTCCGTATAAGATTCCACCACATGAGCTCCTTGAACTTAAGCAAGAAATTGTCAATTCACTACTGCTGGGTTTCATTCGTCCAAGTTCCTCTGCTTGGGGAGCACCTTCTCTCTTTGTTAAGAAGAAGGATGGGACAAACCATCTGGTCCAGGATTATCGACCAATCAACCAAGCTACAATTCAGAACAAATACCCACTTCCTTGGATCAATGATTTGTATGATCAACTTGTTGGTGCCTCAATTTTCTCTAAGCTCGACTTGAGGTTGGGCTACCATCACATCCGTGTTCGTGAAGAGGATATTTCGAAGACCGCATTTGTTACTCGCTATGGTTCATACGAGTACACCGTCATGTCTTTCGGTATAACCAATGCTCCAGCAACTTTCTCTCGCTTAATGAATTATATCTTCATGGACTACCTCAACAAATTCGTCGTGGTTTATCTAGATGATATTCTAGTATTATCCAAGAATAAAGAAGAACATGTTGAACATCTTCGTCTTGTACTAGAAAGACTTCGGGAACACCAGCTATATGCCAAGTATTCCAAGTGTGAGTTCTGTATGGACGAAGTAACCTACCTTGGTCATGTGATCTCCAAGGATGGTATTGCAGTCAACCCTGAACGAGTTCAGGCTATTCTTGACTGGACTCCCCCGAAGAATGTCAAGCAAGTCAGAAGTTTTCTCGGGCTCACCAGCTATTGTCGTCGATTTGTCGAGAACTTCTCCAAGATTGCAAAGCCCTTAACCAATCTGCTTCACAAAGGTGTTAAATATGAGTGGATAGAAAAATGTCAGGAGAGCTTTCAAGCACTTAAAGACAAATTGATGTCTGCTCCAGTGCTTGTTCCTCCGGATACCCATAAGGACTTTGTCATTTATTGTGACGCTTCGTGTCAGGGAATAGGTTGTGTCCTAATGCAAGAACGCAAGGTGGTTGCTTATGCATCTCGTCAATTGCGTCCTCATGAAGAGAAATACCCAGTTCATGACCTTGAACTTGCTACAGTAATTCATGTACCAAAAGAGTGGCGACAATACCTTGTTGGTAATCAATGCGAGATCTACACCAATCACCAAAGTCTGAAGTACTTGTTTACTCAGCCAGATTTGAATCTCCGTCAACAGAGATGGATGGAGCACATAGCAGATTACAATGTGGGAATTTCTTATACCCCTGGCAAGGCTAATGTAATGGTTGATGCTTTGAGCCGCAAGTCATACTGCAACCACCTTCAGGTTCACAAGGTGCACCCCCTTCATCAAGAAGAATTTCACAAGCTGAACCTCCATATTGTTCCTCAGGGTTACCTTGCTACCCCTCCTGAAGAGTTCCGCAAGATAAACCTTCGTGTTGTTAACCGGGTTCTTTGAGTAACCTGGTTGTTGAACCAGATCTCGTGGGTGGTATTAAAACAATGCGGGGTTGTCACGAAAAAGTTGAAAGGATTAAATACTATCTGTCAGTAGGTAAACCCTCATGTTTCACCGTTGCTGATGATGGTGTTGTGTACTTCAAGGGACGCTTATTCATTCTAAAAAAGGAAAAACCTGAATATGAGTGATAGAATACTGAAAGAAGCTCATGATACTCCGTTGTCTATTCATCCGGGTAGTACCAAGATGTACCGAGACATCTGTCAAAGGTTCTGGTGGTCAAATATGAAACAAGACATTGCTCGCTATGTTTCAGAATGCGACACTTGTCGTCATATCAAAGTGGAACATCAGAAGCCTGCTCGAACTCTGCAACCTATTTTTATTCCTAAATGGAAATGGGATCATGTTGAAATGGACTTCATCACTGGGTTTCCCAGGTCACAGAAGGGTAATGATGTTATTCTTGTCGTCATTGACCGACTGTCCAAAGTTGCACATTTTTTGGCTGTCAAGGAAACTATTACTGCAAGTCAGCTAGCCGATCTGTACATGTCTAGAGTTTTTTCCCTCCACGGTATTCCATTGGTGATTAGTTCAGACCGTGGCAGTTTGTTCACTTCAAGACTCTGGGCAAGTTTCCAAGAAGCCATGGGAACTCATTTGTGTTTCAGCACCGCTTTTCACCCTCAATCCCAGGGACAAGTTGAAAGAGTCAATCAGATTCTCGAAGACATGCTTCGAGCTTGTGTCATTTCTTTTGGCAAGAAGTGGGAGGAACCTCTCCCGTATGATGAGTTCCTCTACAACAATCGCTATCAAGCTAGTCTGAAGATGGCTCCTTTTGAAGTATTATATGGACGTAGGTCACGGACTCCTTTGAATTTGTCAAAAACTAGGGAACGTACACTTATCGGTCCAGATATTATCCAACATGCCGAAGATCAAGTCCACATTATTCATGCAAATCTGAAGGTTGTTCAGTCTCGTCAAAAGAGTCAGTATGACTGTCATCACAAGGATATGGTCTATCAACCTAGAGAAAAGACTTATCTTCGAGTCACGCCAATGAGAGGTACATACCATTTTGGGATAAAGGGCAAGTTGGCCCCTCAATACATTGGTCCTTTCACGGTTCTCGAAAGGCATGGTAAAGTGGCATATCAACTGGAACTACCGCCAAACCTTTCTCAGTTTCATGATGTGTTCCATGTGTCACAACTTCGTCACTCCTTCATGATATGCTTGAACTGCAACAAGACCATTCTTACAAGGAGCAACCAGTCCGCATTCTTGATGAAAGTGAATGTCGGACTCGTCAGAAGGTTACCAAGTTCTTCAAAGTGCAGTGGGCAAATCATTCTGAAGATGAGGCCACTTGGGAACGCGAAGATCATCTTCGTGTAGAATACCCCGGGCTCTTTCCTTCTACTTCTTAATTCTCGGTACGAGAATTCTTGTTAGTAGGGGAGAGTTGTAACACCCTGGTGTCAGTGCTACAATGATGATGTAATTAAGCTACAGTAATGGCCAAGTTTAAGCTAATCCATTTTGCTAAACAGTGCATGCTCACAATGGAATCATATCTCATGTGAATTCCCTAATGATTTTCAAAATTCATTCAAAAGTGGGTTAAATAATTTTTGCAAACCTAAAAACAAAAATCATGTTGGGGTTGCAAATAATCCCTTGGTAATTATAAAATTATCAGCAATGTTTTACAAGATGAATTGGTGCCTCAAAATAAATAAAATAGTGGCCAGAGCAATTATTTAATTGCCTTTTGAATTTTAAATATTTCCAAACTTTTCAAAAGGGGCCCAAACTTGTTATGACAGTAACAAATATTGCCTTACAAATATTGGGCCTTGTCCCATATTTTACAAAAGTCATTGTGTCCTATAAATAATTAAAAGGCAGAATTAAATAAAAAGAAAAACAATAAAAAAAGAAGAAAGAAAGAAAAGGGAAACCCCCTTCCCCACTGGGCCGGCCCCAACCGGCCCACTCCCCCGCCGCCCCCTTCCTCTACAGCGACCAGCGCGGTCGCTACAGAGCGCCGACCGCGCTCGTCGTTGACGAACCTCGTCACCCCCAACGGCGAGGGGATAAGAAAGGCCCCCCACGGCCTCCCTCTCGCTCCCCCGAACCCTAGATCTCACCTGTCCCCCTTCCTCTCTCGCTCGTCCTTCTTCCCGCACTCGAGCCCGCGCAGCCGCCACCATGGACGCTGGCTAGCCACTGCCGTAGCCAATCCTGCGCCCTGCCAACACACCCATGAGCCCCGTCACGACCGCCCCGTCCTCCTCGAGCACACGCACGAGCCCGGAGCCCCCACACTGACAAACCGGAGCCCCTTCTTCCTAGGATCGCCACCGCACGCCGTCGTCGACTCCGGCCCCCTCCGAGCCCTCCCCGATCTCGCTTGAATGGCTACGCCCCACTATGAGATCCCGCACGTCGTCTCTTTCCTGTGGCTATGCCCCTAGGCCGCTGTAACTAATTTCCCCACTGCACCCGAGCTCTGCTCGCTGCCGTTGAGCTCGTTCTCGTCGCCACCATTGCCGGTGGGCTCGCCTGAGCACAGCCCCGAGCTCACGGTGCTCCCTGGAGCACGACACGCCCACGCACGCGCCTGTTCGTGCCTGCTAGCGCCATCCCCGCCGTGCTCCCGTAGCCGTCGCCGCCTGCCATCATCGTCGGTGCCATTTCCGGCCAGGTCCGGCGGTGCTACCGCCCGAGATCGACACGGCGTTGAACGCTCGTTCAAACGCGCCCAACCGTGCGCGATTTGGCCCCCTGTGGCCAAATCCCCAGCCCCTCCCGTGCCTCCGCCGTGTTTTTTTGGTCGCCGGCGGCGAGTCGCCGATCGCTGCCCATGTGGTCGACCTGGGGCCACTGCCAGGGTCGCTGACCCGTGGGCCCCGCGATCCTGGTTGACCTGTTAACGAGCTCAACCGTGCTGACTAGGCACTGCCAGTCTGTGACAGGTGGGGCCCCAACCCCTTGTGTCAATGATAGGTGGGTCCCCCTGTTAGCTCGGTAATTAGCTAATTAAGTTAATTAAAAATAATTAATTTACATTAAACAGTCACTGACATATGGGCCCCACTCTCTAATTAATTTGTTTAGTTTAATTTATTAATAAAATGAATTAACCCTCAGTCTATGACATGTGGCCCCCACATGTCAGGTTTGACTCTGGTCAGCCAGAGTTGACTGCTGATGCAGTGATGATGTCAAGCTGACATCATAAAACATTTTTTAAAATTAATAATAATCTGTTAAATTCCAAAAATTAATAAAAAAAACTTTAGAAAATCATATCTTTTAAACCGTAACTCAGATGAAAATAATTTATATATGAAAGTTGATCAAAAAAATCCACGAATCCAAATATGCCATCCAATCATTTGCCACCTTCTCCTAGCATGATGAACATGGAACTTTCCCCTCCGTTTCGACCGTCCGATAAATCCCCAGATCTGGGAAATATCGTCAAATATTCTTCCGACCTGTCTACGACGTGTAGTATTGCATTAGTGCATGCCTAGCTCTGCATATTGACATGTCATGCATTGTGATTGCACCTGTGCTTTATATTTATTGTTTCTTCCCCCCTCATCTCTCCGGTAGACCCCGAGACTAACGCTGCTGCTGAGTACGACTACGCCTTTGACGATCAGCCCTTTGCCGCAGAGCAGCAAGGCAAGCAACCCCCCTTGAGCATTCCGATATCGCCTATTCCTTTCCCTCTTATTCTTGCATTAGAATTTTGCTACTGTTTTAGTTAGCTCCTATTTTGATGCATAGCTTGGTTTTGATGAACTGCTACTATTCATGCAATCATACCAACTGCTTAGTATAGGTTGGTTAGTGAATCACCAGTGACCCCTTAGTCCCAGTTGCCCTGCTTCCTTATCGACGACCCGACGATTCAACGACTCGAAGACTCGGTCAACCGACCGACAAGCTAGGCCCCTCACATCACCGCACTCCCCTTAAGTGTATGACTCTACAGTGCTACTGTCGAGTAGCGAGGGTGACACCTCGTGAAGTAATCATGATGCTATCCCTGTAGCGCATCTAGTCAGTCATGGTTATGAGGGTGATTCCTCCTTCACCATTCCCGACAATGTCTCTATCGTGCAACCCCTCAAGTGTGGGACCCTTGAGGGTGATTCCTCTAAAGTCCACCTTGACGGTTACATCGAGCGAGGACCGTTGAGGGTGATTCCTCAATTCCCGCCTTGATGTTTTATACACACAGTTACTATGACCTGGTTACAGAAACATGTTGGTGACGAGTCGGCCCCAAGGGTACCCGTGTGAGAAAGATTTGGTGGGATGCGCCGCAAGGCATCCGAAGACTTGGTGGGGTGCGTCGGTAAGGCACCCGAGAGTTATTGGCGGGGCGATGGACTGCATATGGTTCGCACTTGCCCCACATTAATAAAATGCTAACGGGTTGGGTATTTGATCTGAGTTGGTCGTTGACCTTTTATGCACTAAACCTTCACGTGGGAGAAGTTATGGGTGCTCAGCATCGTTGTATCAGCCGAAGATCTTCGGACGTCAGCAATGGAGCGGCGCGCGCCAGATTGGGCTGGAAGGTACAGCTTCCGGACTGAGTGTACTAGGTCTGCTTCCGGCCGCGTACGCATCATGCAGGAGTGCAAGGGCAAGTGGGCCCATGAACCTATGCGCTTAGGAGTTAGACTGGCGGGCTGGCCTCTTCGTTGAGCTTAGGTGGGGTGACGACATTTTGGATCCCGAGGCCGGGCATTACCCCGGAAAGTGTGTCCGGCCGGAGGTGATCAAGCATGTTGGAAATGTGGTGCACCCTTGCAGGGAAGAAATTATCTATTCGAATAGTCGTGTCCACGGTAACAAGACAAATTGGAGTTCTACCTTGATCTTATACAACTATAATTGTGATTTACTTTAAATGAAATTTGGCGCCAGGATTGCTTCCTCGTAGGGAGTCGAGGAAGAATCTTTGAGCGTGGTTACTTAATAAAATTGCTACAATAATATGACTATATGTGAGTTATCTGTCTTCTGTCTTCTAATGCTCCAAGGTGCTGAAGATGCTAGTCTTCGATAGGACTAGGCCTACCCCCCTATTCTCGCTTACTGTAGTCAGTGTAAATATACCCCCCCTTGATAATGATGCATACTTAGCATTGTTCTGATGTTAGTCTTGCGAGTACTTTGGATGAGTACTCACCGTTGCTTTGCTTTCTATTTCCCCCTCGATACATTTCTATGTTTAGATGATGGAGCCCAGGAGATGGAGTATGCCGGAGATGACTACTACACCACCACATGAGACTACTACTACGTGGAGGCGGCCCCCGACCAGCAGTAGGATAGGAGGTTCCCAGGCAGGAGGCCTCGCCTCTTTCGATCCGTGTTATGTTTGTGCTAGACTTCTTAAGGAAAAACTTGTTTAACTTATGTTTGTACTCAGATATTATTTGCTTCCGCTAACTCGTGTTTGTCGAGCTTTGTATTCGAGCCCTCGAGGCCCCTGGCTTGTAATATGAAGTTGTATGACCTTAATTTGTGTCTAGAGTTGTGTTATGATATTGATCGGTGAGTCCCTAATCTTGGTCATACGCATTGCGTGTATGTTTAGCGTACGGTCGAAATTGGGGGCGTCACATCCACCTAGACCCCCAGCACCTCCAGGAGAAAGACCAACGGCTAGCTCCATGATTGAGGGGGCAAAAACCCCACTTGCACCACCTGGACAACATCTTTCTCTCCTTTCTCACTTCTCTCTCTCACTACTGGCCACCCCAGAGAATTCAATGCCTCTTTTCCCTTTTTTACTCCCTTCCGCAGCCTCTGGACATCAGTGGACGCATCAGAGAGCACGAAAGCCTCATCATGCCGGCCAAAGTCGCGCTTCGGAGCACGCAGCCGTGCTCCACAGGGTTGACCTCCCTCTCCTGCCCATATCCAACCACCTTGGGCCTTCCCCTCGCGCCAGTCGATGCACCGCGACGTTCGCAACACGCCAGGGCAACGGCCCCTTCCTCCCCCTCTTTCTCACTCTCCCACACGTGCGCCCGACGCCGCCTAGTTTGGCCAGCACTGAGCCTCACATGCGCGGGCTCTCCTCTCTCTCTCTTGCTCCTGCTCGTCGTAGACAAGCCCCAGGAACACCCTAGCCTCACCCCGTCTCCTCCCGCGCCTTCTAGCCATGATCCCGAGCTCACCAGCGCACCAGTGAATCGGTGGACCGCGGCTCGCCTATAAAAGGCTCCCTCAAGCCCCCTCTTCCCTCCTCTGGCCCTCTCCTGCTCCCCTTCGTCCGTCCCAAGCTCCCGTTTGAACCCCCCGAGCACCAGTGCTCAAGATTGACCAAGGCGTCGCCGCGGCGGAGCTCCGTCGATCTCGGGGCACAGGCCCGCTCCGGCGCTCTTCTCACGTCCCTCGAGCCGTAGGGCCCTCCCTGACCTTTTACCCCTTATGCCCCGTCTGTTTCTAGCCGAGAAACGCTGCCAGCGATCCCCTCCGGAAGCACCTCCACCACGGGTGCTCGACGCCGGTGAACCAGGCAACCTTCGGCCACCCTTCTACCTCCAGGGGACCGGAGGCTCGACGTTGGGTCCATCCCCGAGCTCAGCTTCCCTCGTCGTGCCCACCTTCGCTGCCAGTGAGCATTGCCGCCCCCTGTCTAGAGGTGGGAGATAACAGGTGGGACCCCCTATCATCCCCACACCTCTCTCCCTCTCCCTCTCTCTCGTTGATGCTGGTGCCCACGCGTCAGGTTCAAACCTGGCCGCGCGCGTGCGCCCGTAGCTCTGCTGGGTTGGCCTGGCCGGTTGGTCCCAGTGACGTGGGGCATTTGGCCCAAGGCATAGTGGCCTGTTTCTTTTTATTTTATGTTCTATTTTCCAAAAATCCCACAGGATTAAATAAAGATCCTATGACAAATATTTTCCAACATAAATCTTGGAATATTCTATAGAGTTTTATAGTGCCATTTGTAAAATATTTTGAAAATATTTTATGTATTGTTTTATTTTAAAAACCCCTTTTGGCATTTTTAGCCACTGTTAAAAATAGTTTTGAAAACCTTTTTCATACCAAAACCTTTGAAGAATATTTTTAGATTAATTTGAAGTATTTATTAGAGTAGGGAAATATTTTAGTAGTAGATTTGTGTGCTCTGTTTCTGTGTGATGCTTATAATTATCGTTATTTATCGTGGCGATAGATTGCACTATTGACGAGGGAGTTGGACCCGAAGACTTTGAAGACCCCGAAGACTTTGTTGAGCCAGGCAATCAGCCATTTGACCATGTTAAGAAAGCATTTTTATTGCATGTCATATAGCACTTTCTTTTGTTATATTTGATCATGTGGAGTAGTGACCACTACGGTGGGTTGCTTCCGATACTTTTGCCATTGACACTTGCATCGTGCATGACCCTACCTCTTTATGAGGGTCATGCAGGTGGGTGTAGTAGGTTGCTAGTAGACTCTATGCAAGTGGGATCGGGATTATGCATGGTGATGGAAACAAAAATATTTCAAAGACTTTTTTGAAAACCCTGTCGGGTGCCACTAATGCCCGAGGTGGATGGTGCTGAGTTGGGTAACCACTTGAGAAAGAAGTGGTGTACCGGAGCAAGTGAGTGTGTGTTTTCAAAAACAGGTTAGATTTAAGATTTGTCGATCGTCCCAACCTTACATGTACAACCACGATATCCCTTATGGGACGGGGCTTTGTTGATTACTATGGTTGGTGCTAGCAGGGAGCCCGCATTACCAGTGGCGAAAGTGAAGTGGTCACTCTTGAGACGGGGTCGTCCTAGAGTGGAAGGCCATGAGTTATCTTTACAGGCACCGGGCACACCGTTGTGTTCCCTCATGGATGATATGTGTGATGTATATCATGAGGGATGGCACCAACGAGTGGACTCTTTGTTTAGTATCACCATGGGAACGGCATTGTTCAGGTGCTTACCTCGGGTATGTGATGTACCGCGAGTCGTGGATGACATGGAAGTTCCCCGAGTCTTGAGGGTAAAGTGTGCAACCTATGCAGAGTGTAAAACTATTCGAATAGCCATGTCCACGGTCAATGACAGTTGGGTGGTGCTGCTTAAACTATGTCCAATTGTTTTCACAAAACTTAGTGTGTGTGTGGATGACACAGAGATGATACTTGAGACAAGTCAGATGACTTAATGTGATGACCGAACATGAGATGTTCAACCCCTGTTTTTGATTATATCTGTAACTTGTTCATATGAATATCTGCCAAATGTTGATGCATGCTTACAAAGTTGCTTGATCATGTCATTGCATCCAAAATCAGCTTTCTACAAAACTTACCTTCTTAGTGTTATATCATGCAGTATTATACCTTGTTCCACAACATGGGTTGCTTGCGAGTACATTCAAAGTACTCATTTGCATGGCATTGGTTATTTAATTGGCCAGGCATGGAAGAACAGGAGTACGGTGAAGAGTTTGTTGGTGACGAACATGCGAACTAGGACGCTTCCCGGTCAGAATGCCTGTAGGTTTAAGGCAGATGGCATGGGTTCACGCTTTCGATCAAGATTTCCGCTACTTGTTATGTTTAAGTGTTTGGCCCTTGTGGCCCTATCTATGTAAGACTAGACCTTCATAGTCTTTATTTGTGTAAGACGCTAAATGTGGATGTAAGAGTCTTGTTATTCAGCTTCTATGTGTTCAGCGAGCATTGATCTCTGAGATCACTATACACGTGCATTTGGTGATCATGACTTATGAGTCGGGGTCCCCACAGAGCTGGCATCAGAGCCATCCTGACTGTAGGAAGCCCTTAGTTAGCATGGACATTAGTTAGGATGAAACCAATTTCAAACTACACCTAGCACCTATACTTAGGAGTTTCTACACTTAGTGCCTCTTTTATTCCTCTCATAGCACTCTACTGACTCTCCTTCCTTCAAACCGTTGTAGATCTCCGTCGTACCCGAAGCCTTCCTGACATCCGTCTTTCCTCTACTCCTTGAGGATAGACTGGAGAGGTGCCAGTTTCGCCAATCACCCATTTACCTCTACCACGAGCACTGGGTCGATGCCGTCACGAAGGAGTACCACGTGGATGTGATCGTGAAGGCAAATGACTCCCCGACTAGCTGGTTCTTTAAAGGACCACACATGGAGACCATGGCACTCGTAGTCGAGACAACTGCACGCAAGACACCTCTACACCTTCGAGACATCATTCCAAAAATGGCTGACGAGCCAGCTACTCGCTACCTTCCTTTCAGGAAGGATGATTTTGGCGAGAGTTGGATGTTGATTCCATCCAAGGAGGGTGGCACACCACTCAGGTTCCAGGCCTACTTCAGTCTCTCTGCTAACAGTCTGGCTCATAACCTGATTAAGGAGTCCATGAAGCTCCATGAGGAACTTCACCACACCCGAGAGCTACAGCGTCAGGCCAAGACGAAGCTAGACAGGATCAAGAAGGATGGAGCCCCCGAGGGACAACTAGCTATCGCTCACTAAGGAGGAGTACCCCAAGATATACATGCACCCAGACGTCATCATCGCATGAGTGTGAAGGAGTATCGTGAGCTCTTCACTAACCCGCCGATGAAGCGTCATCAGGAAGGACATCCTTGTTCTCCGACCCCCTCGATCGGAGACGATGCCCGTCCGGAGGACGATCAGGAGGAAGACCCAAAGGAGCGCGACTACGAGACCGAGCACTCCACCACCTGAGTCCGAGAACCCCTAGGGTAGGATCAGTCATGTACCCTTTATGCGAAGTCGACTCCGTGTAATGGTTCACATGAAACCATGTGTGCTTGTTGCTTGCTCTTGTTGTTTGTGTTCCGATGCAAGTCGCGCTTTTTCCTCAGGAAACCTATAAGCGACTCCATTGTCTATCTTATCCCAATATATGTGTTGATCTTTTGACCTTCGTTTTACCACACTTGCACTTTACCAACCCCCTGAGGTGCGCTTTCTCCGTTATTGCTTTTCCTCTCGTCTATTCCAGTTGTTTGACTTGGCTGCTCCAAACAGGATGGTGACTGCTACCCGCAACAACTCCTTCACCAACCCTAAAGCCGGCAACTCCAGCCAACAACACGGAACTGGTGGGACTTCTCAGGCTAGAGGACACCAGGAGCAGCCACAAGGCGACATTCCCCCGCCACCACCTCCACTGGAGAACATGACCATAGCTCAGTTTCTCCAAGTTCTTCAGGAGAAACGCCAAGCCAACAATGCTGCTATTCAGCAAATGGCTTAGGTCCTTGTGAACAACCAGCAGCAAGGCAGGAACGGCAATGGTCGCACCACTCTGTCTGAGTTCATGAGGAATTCTCCCCCAACCTTCACTAAGACTATTGAACCCTTGGATGCTGACGACTCGATCCGCACCAACGAGGACCTCCTTGCACTGGTCAATTGCAATGAGGATCGTGAGAAGGTATTGTATGCCTCTCACTACCTTGGAGGTACCGCCAGAGCTTGGTGGGATGGATTCAAGGTCATGCAAGGCGATCATGTGATCACTTGGTATAACTTCAAGGAAGGATTCCGCACCGCCCACATTCCTTCTGGGGTCATGGCTATCAAGAAGAGAGAATTCCGAGCGATGAAGCAAGGAAGTGGATCTGTCAAGGAGTACCTGTAGAAGTTCAACCTGCTGTCAAGGTATGCCCCTGAAGATGTCAACACGGAGGCTACCAAGAAGGAACGCTTCATGGAAGGATTTCAGCAGACCCTACAGTACCAGCTCATTGTCTGCGACTGTCGGACCTTCTTCGACCTAGTGAAGAAGGCCCTCATGCTGGAAGACAAGTGTCGTGCCATAGACGACACTCGCAATCGCAAGATGATCAGCAAGGGTAGTCCTAGCAACCAGAAACCTCGCCCCTGGCAGGCAGCCCCAACCAAGCCAACCTATCAGCTGCAGCAGGCTAGACCTCACGCACCTCGTCCGAGCTACCAGCCTCAGCAGTATGCCAATCCTAGGCCGATTTACAACAACCCCAATAACAACAACGGCGGTAGGAACTAAAACAACAACCCTGGGCAAGTCACTTGTTTTGGATGTGGTCAGCCAGGACACATCTCTAAGCTATGCCCCAACAAGAAGCCAGATGCCCCGCGCCCCAATGCGCCAAACCAAGGTCAAAGCCGTGGAGCACCACCAAGGATCCCAACTTCCTGCAACTAGCCCAACAATGTCAAGGGTCATGTGAATCACGTCACCGCTAAGGAAGCCCATGAAGACCCGGATGTCATACTGGGTACGTTCCTTGTCAACTCAACCCCAGCAACAATATTGTTTGATTGTGGAGCTTCGCATTCTTTTGTCACCCAAAAGTTTGCATTAGAGAGTGGGATGAAGCCTACACCCCTGGGTGGTCGTATGTTGATTCAAACCCCGCTATCAGTTATGAAGTCTGGGATAGGTTGTAAAGGAGTGGAGATTAACATCAACGGGGTAGACTTCCTAGCAGACCTTATAGTTCTGGATTCACAAGGCTTGGACGCCATCCTTGGCATGAACTGGTTAACCAAGCACCAAGGCTTGCTAGACTGTGCCAAGAGGATTGTTACCATGACCAATAGCCAAGTAGTGGAAGTTAAGTATGTTCCCAACCCTACCTCCACTCAAGCCCCTCGGGCTAACTGTCTATCGGGAGTTGAGATGGATTAGGTGCCAGTGGTATCTGAATACCCGGATGTATTTCCTAATGAGCTGCCCAAAATGCCTCTTGACCGTGACATTGAGCTCATCATTGAGCTAATGCCCAGGTCAGGGCCCATCTATAAGAAGCCCTATAGAATGGGATCCAAATAGTTGGCTGAGTTGAACAAGCAACTGGCAGAGCAGCTCAGAAAACGATTCATTCGTCCTAGTGCCTCTCCTTGGGGCTCACCCGTTTTATTCATGTCAAAGAGGGACGGAACTATCGGACTCTGTGTCAATTATCGTTCTCTCAATGAAGTCACAATAAAGAACAAGTACCCACTCCCCAAGATTGAAGACCTGTTCGATCAATTGAACGGGGCCAAGGTGTTTTCCAAGATCGACCTTAGGTCTGGGTGCTACCAGTTGATGATCAGACCCAAAGACATTCCGAAGACAGCGTTTGTAACCCGGTATGGACTGTATGAATACACAGTCATGTCATTTGGGTTAACCAATGCCCCTGCCTACTTCATGTACCTTATGAACAAGGTCTTCATGTAGTACTTGAACAAGTTTGTTGTCATCTTCATTGATGACATACTCATCTTCTCCAAGTCTGAAGAAGAGCATGAGCAATACTTGAGATTGGTCCTAGACAAGCTTCGAGAGAACCAACTTTATGCCAAATTTAGCAAGCGTGAATTATGGCTGCATGAATTTGGATTCTTGGGTCATGTGTTGACTCAATAAGGATTATCAGTGGATCCTGCCAAGATTGAAGCCGTGACTGAATGGCAATCCCCAACCACCATGAAGGAAGTCAGGAGCTTCGGCAGACTCGCAGGGTATTACTGCAAGTTCGTGGAAGGATTCTCGAGCATTGCCCGACCCATAACTCAACTTTTGAAGAAGGACAAGAAGTTTGAATGAATAGCTAAGTGCGAGGAGAGATTCCAGGAGCTCAAGAAGAGATTAACCACAGCCCCAGTTTTGGCCACCCTCGATATTCACAAGGAGTTTGTGATATATTGTGATGCATCAAGAACCGGGCTTGGAGGTGTTCTGATGCAAGAAGGCAGAGTTGTAGCGTATCTATCCAGATAGCTACGTCCTCATGAAGAGTACTATGCTACTCATGATCCTGAGTTAGCAACCATGGTTCATGCCTTGAAAACATGGCAACATTTCCTTTTGGGGAAGCAATGTGAGATATACACAGACCACAAGAGCTTGAAGTATATTTTCACCCAAAGGGAATTGAACATGAGGCGGCGAAGATGGTTGGAGTTGATCAAGGATTATGACCTCAGTGTTCAATACCACCACGGCAAGGCTAACATGGTAGCAGACACCTTAAGCAGAAGGGCTTGTTCCTTGAATGCCATGATTAAGGAAAGGCTACCCACCATATATGAAGATCTTGAAAGCTTTGGCTTGGAACTAGTTGCACCTGGATTCCTCGCCAACTTTGAAGCAAAGCCTACCTTGATGGATGATATCAAAGAAGCTCAGAAGGGACACGAGACCATTGAAGGCACCAAAAGGAAGATCAAGGCAGGCAGGGCCCCAGGATTCTCAAAGGGTGAACAAGGAGTTGTTTGGTTCGGGAATCGCATCTGCATACCCAACAAGGAAGAGCTCAAGAATTTGATATTGCAAGAAGCTCATGACACTCCGTACTCCATCCATCCTGGAGGAACCAAGATGTATAATGACCTCAAGGCAAGATTCTGGTGGCATGGCATGAAACGGGAAATAGGCACCTTTGTTGCTAAGTGTGACATATGCCAGAGAGTCAAAGCTGAGCATCAGCAACCCACTGGGCTATTGCACCCTCTCAAAGTGACTGAATGCAAGTGGGACAAAGTTGAAATGGATTTCATCACCGGATTGCCAGGGTCAAGCAAAGGACATGATTCTATTTGGGTCATTGTAGACCACCTGACCAAGGTAGCCCATTTCATACCTGTCAGGACCACCTATGATGGAAGCCAGCTCGTGAACCTCTACATCAACCGCGTCATAAGTCTTCATGGAGTTCCAAAGGAGATTGTGTCAGATCGAGGAACCCAGTTCACCTCAAGATTTTGTAAGAAGTTTCAAGAAGCTATGGGAACCAAGCTCTCCTTCAGCACTACTTTTCACCCCTAGACTAGCGGGCAAACAGAACGAGTAAATCAGATACTCGAAGATATGCTCCGCGCTTGTGTTTTGGCTTATGGAGCCAAGTGGGAAGATTGGATGCCATTTGCTGAGTTCTCCTACAACAATAGCTATCAATCGAGTATTCAGATGGCACCATTTGAGTTGTTGTATGGACGCAAGTGCCATACTCCCCTCAACTGGTCGAAAACCAGAGAAGGACTAGTCTTTGGCCCAGAGATTCTCCACGAAGTAAAAGAGAAAGTTCAAGTTGTCATAGAGTGCCTCGAGACCGCCAAGACAAGACAGAAGAGCTAAACCGACTCTCAACACCAGGAAGTGAGCTTCGACAATGGAGATCATGTCTATCTTTGAGTAACACCTCTTAAAGGAACCAAGTGTTTCCACGTCAAAGGAAAGCTTGCACCCAGATACATTGGCCCCTTCAAAGTCACCGCAAGACGAGGAGAAGTTGCCTACCAGCTAGAACTACCTTCCGAGTTATTAGACGTGCACAACGTATTTCACGTGTCAGAACTAGAAGTGTCTTCAAGTTCCCAATCGCCCTGACCTCTACAAGGACATCGACCATAAAGCCATCGACCTTAAGCGAGACCTCACTTATCGTGAGAGGCCAGTCCGTATTCTGGAGGAAGCAGAGCATTGCACTCGAAGCCACACCATCAAGTACTTCAAGGTCCAATGGAGCAACCACACTGAAGCAGAAGCAACCTAGGAGCGTGAAGACTATCTTAGATCTGAGTTCCCTTATCTTTTTAGCGCTTAGCCTAGGAATCTAAGGGACGAGCTTCTTGTAAGGGGGGTAGGTCTGTCACACCCTATGTTTATAGCACTTTGTTATGCTTGGATTTATAAAATTTTGGAACCAATTAAAACTTTTTAAGTGCATGTTTGTTTGAATTGTGCTTGTTTGATTGTTTGGTTGATTGTGTTTGGCACTCTTAGGTTCTACTCCTCTCCATATTCATCTTCCTTGATCCAAACTTCTTGCCCAATGATAATGCCATGTGAATAGTGCCCAAAACTTATTTTTATCAAATATTATTTTTGACCAAAAAGGATTTATTCAAATTAGGTTTTCAAGAAGTTGAGGTTTGCACTACAAATCCTCAAATTGGGTGGAACCTTTTTCCCCAAAGGCTTTATTTGAAACCTACTATAGTTATGACCTCCCAAAACCACCATCAATTTTAAAGATTATTTTAATATTTTATTTAAAGGTTTTTTCTTACGACCAGAAATGGTTTTTCATAGGGAAAAATATTTAAATGCTTTCAAAATATTTGAGAAAATTTAGGGAAACTCAGTGGACATATATTTTCCATATATATGAGTTTCAACATATGGTCATGTTCAAAATTATGGGCAAAACCCCTCAAACCCCTTTCTGTCCAAATCAAGCTTTTGAAATATCTCTATGAGAAATATTCTCAATAAATTCCAAGAAAAATCCAGCAAGTCTACATTGTCATAAGTGATGATCTTGCAAAGTTTCATCTCAATCCCAATTGATTTTCTTCACAAAATATTCCAAAACCATACCTGTCCCAATTCAAATTTGAGCAACTTTACATTGTGAAGTTTCTTCCCTTGACCCCAAACTTTGTGGCCATGTTCCATTACCCAAATAAGAATGCTACACCAATTGGTGCATCAAGGAGAGTAGATTTGTACATCTGGATCTACAGAAGTCAGGTTGTGTTAAAATCTAGGGTTTACAAAGTTTACATTGTCAACTTTGCTCAATTAAGTTCAAACTTGGTGATCAAGCACAATTGTTACCACCCCTTCATCCTGTTACGTTTCATCTCCAGCGGGTGAGCCTAGTTTGCCCAAATACTGATCAAACACCTTTAGGCTGAATCCAAGAATCAATAATTGAGCCCCTTCCCTTGTTCTCCATGAGCACAAACTTTTACCACAGCTCCACCTAGACCCCCAGCACCTCCAGGAGAAAGACCAACGGATAGCTCCATTATTGAGGGGGCAAAACCCCACTTGCACCCCGTGGAAAACATATTTCTCTCCTTTCTCACTTCTCTCTCTCACTCCTGGCCACCCCACAGCATACCATGCCTCTTTTCCCATTTTTTACTCCCTTCCGCAGCCTCTGGACATCAGCCGACGCGTCAGAGTGCACCAAAGCCTCATCATGCCGGCCAAAGCCGCGCTCTAGAGCACGTAGTCGCGCTCCAGAGCGGTGACCTCCCACTCCTGCCCATATCCAACCACCTCGGGCCTTCCCCTCGCGCCAGTCGATGCACCTCGATGTTCGCAACATGCCAGGGCAACGGCCCCTTCCTCCCCTCTCTCTCTCTCACTCCCACACGCGCGCCCGCTGCCGCCCGGTTCAGCCAACCCCGAACCTCGCACGCGCGGACTCTCCTCTCTCTCTTGCTCCCGCTCGTCATAGACCAGGCCCAGGAACACCCCAGCCTCGCCCGTCTCCTCCCATGCCTTCTAGACATGGCCCCGAGCTCGCCGATGCACCAGCAAATCGGTGGACCACGGATTGCCTATAAAAGGCTCCCCTGAGCCCCCTCTTCCCTCCTCTGGCCCTCTCCTTCTCCCCTTTGGCCGTCAAAGCTCCCGTTTGAGCCCCCGAGCACCAGTGCTCGAGATCGACCGAGGCACCGCCGTGATGGAGCTCCATCAATCTCGGGACAAAGGCCCGCTCTGGCGCTCTTCTCACCTTCCTCGAGTCGTAGGGACATCCCTGACCTTTTACCCCTTACTCCTCGTCCGTTTCCAACCGAGGAACGCCGACGGCGATCCCCTCCCAAAGCACCTCCACCGTGGGTGCTCGTTGTCGGCAAACCAAGCCACCACCGGCCACCCTTCTACCTCCAGGAGATCGAGGCTGGGTCCATCCCCGCCCTCAGCTTCCCTCGCCGTGTCCTCCTTTGCCGCAGGTGAGCATCGCTGCCCCCTGTCCAGAGGTGGGAGATGACAGGTGGGACCCCTTGTCATCCCCACACCTCTCTCCCTCTCCCTCTCTCTCACTTACACTGGGGCCCGCGCGTCAGGTTCAAACCTGGCCACGCGCGTGCAGCCGCAACTTTGCAGGGCTGTCCTGGCCGGTTGGCCCCAGTGCGGTTGGGTATTTGGCCCAAGGCACAATGGCTTTTCTTTTTCTTTTCTTTTTTGTTTTCCAAAAATCCCACAGAATTAAATAAAGATCTTATGACAAATATTTTTCCACCATAAATCTTGGAATATTGTGTAGAGTTTTATAGTCCCATTTGTAAAATATTTTGAAAATGTTTTATGTACTGTTTTATTCTAAAAAACCCTTTTGGCATTTTTAGACACTGTTAAAAATATTTTTGAAAACCTTTTTTCATACCAAATCCTTCGAAGGATATTTTTAGAATAATATGTAGTATTTATGAGAGTAGGGCTATATTTTAGTAGTAGATTTGTGTGCGTGTGATGCTTATTATTATCGTTATTTGTCATGACGATGGATTGCGCTATTGATGAGGGAGTTGGACCCGAAGACTTTGAAGACCCCGAAGACTTTGTTGAGCCAGGCAAGCAACCCTTTGACCATGTTAAGAAACCATTTTTATTGCATGTCATATAGCACTTTATTTTTGTTATATTTGATCATGTGTAGTAGTGACCACTACGGTGGGTTGCTTCTGATACTTTTGCCATTGACACTTGCATCGTGCATGACCCTACCTCTTTATGAGGGTCATGCAGGTGGGTGTAGTTAGCTTGCTAGTAGACTCTACGCAAGTGGGATCGGGATTATGCATGGTGATGGAAACAAAATGATTTCAAAGACTTTTTCGAAAACCCTATCGGATGCCACTAATGCCCGAGGGGGATGGTGTTGAGTTGGGTAACCACTTGAGAAAGAAGTGGTGTACCGGAGCAAGTGAGTGTGTGTTTTCGAAAACGGATTAGATTTAAGATTTGTCGATTGTCCCAACCTTACATGTACAACCACGATACCCATTATGGGATGGGGCTTTGTTGATTACTATGGTTGGTGCTAGCAGGGAGCCCACATTACCAGTGGCGAGAGTGAAGTGGTCACTCTCGAGACGGGGTCATCCCAGAGTGGAAGGCCATGTGGTGTCTTTACAGGCACCGAGCACATTGTTGTGTGACCTGATGGATGATACGTGTGATGTATATCACGAGAGATGGCACCAACGAGTGGACTCTTTGTTTAGTATCACCATGGGAAAGGCATTGTTCGGGTGCTTACCTCGGGTATGTGATGTACCACTAGTCATGGATGATATGAAAGTTCCCCAAGACTTGTGGTTAAAGTGTGCAACCTCTGCAGAGTGTAAAACTATTCTAATAGCCGTGTCCATGGTCAAGGACAGCTAGGTGATGCTACTTAAACTATGTCCAGTTGTTTTCACAAAACTTGGTGTGTGTGTGTGTGTGGATGACACAGAGATGATACTTGAGACAAGTCAGATGACTTGACATGATAACCCAACATGAGATGTTCAACCCCTTGTTTTTTATGATATCTGTAACTTGTTCATATGAATATCTGCCAAACGTCGATGCATGCTTACAAAGTTACTTGATCATGTCATTGCACACAAACTCAGCTTTCTACAAAACTTACCTACTTAGTGTTATATCATGCATTATTATACTTGGTTCCACAACATGGGTTGCTTGCGAGTAATATCAAAGTACTCATTGGCTTGCCACTTGTTATTTAATTCGCTAGGCATGGAAGAACAGGAGTACGGTGAAGAGTTCATTGGTGACGAACATGCGAACTAGGACGCTTCCCAGTCAGAATGTCGGTAGGTTTAAGGCAGATGGCATGGGTTCACGCTTTCGATCAAGATTTCCGCTGCTTGTTATGTTTAAGTGTTAGGCCCTTGTGGTCCTATCTATGTAATACTAGACCTTATTGGTGTTTATTTGTGTAAGACGCTAAATGTGGATGTAAGACTCTTGTTATTCAGCTTCTGTGTGTTCAGCGAGCATTGATCTTTGGGATCACTGTACACGTGCATTCAGTGATCATGACTTATGAGTCAGGGTCCCCACAATAGGGACGGGCCACCACTTCGGGGGGCACATGGGCCTTAGGGGTGGCGCACTAGCCCTTAGTGGGCTGGGCAAGCCATCCCCTAAGGGCCCATGCGAAGGAGGCAAGGAGGTCAAGTGGGGAGTCTTCCCAGGACTCCACCTCCCTTGTGGGAGGAGGAATCCGAGTGGGGGGGACTCCTCCTCCCTGGTTCGGCCCACCCTAGGGGAAACCCTAGCGTGCCAGCCCCTCCCCTCCCTCCTATATATATTGGAGGCGAGAGAGGGTAGCCGCACCCAAGCCATGGTGCAGCCTTGTCTCCCCACATTAGATCGTCTACTGCTTCTAGTTTCGGCGGTGCTTAGGCGAAGCCCTGCCGGAATAGCTCCACCACCACCATCGCCGCGTCGTCGCGCTGCCAGAGTTCTCATCTACCTATTTGCTCCATCTTGCTGGATCAAGAAGGCGGATATCGTCATCGAGTTGTACGTGTGCTGAACACGGAGGTGACATCCGTTCGGCGCTAGATCGGGACGGATCATGATCGGATCACAGGACGGCTAGAGATTTGGATCGTGAAGACATTCAACTACATCAACAACGTTTCTTAATGCTTCCCGCTTAGCTATCTACAAGGGTATGTTGATCCACTCTCCCTCTCGTAGATACTCATCATCATGGATAGATCTTGGATGTGTGTAGGAAATTTTTTGTTTTCCATGCAACGTTCCCAACAATGGTATCAGAGCTAGGTCTATGCGTAGATGAGATCATGAGTAGAACACGAAGGATTTTGTGGGCATTGATGCTCAGATTGCTTCCTCCCTTGGTCTTTTCTTGATTCAGCGATATTGTGGGATGAAGTGGTCCGGACCAACCTTACTCATCCACGTACGAGAGACCGGTTCCATCGACTGACATGTGACTTGTTGCATAAAGATGGCTGGCAGGTGTCTGTCTCTCCCACTTTAGTTGGATTGGATTCGACAAAGACGGTACTAGAGAAGGTTGAATAGCAATTTGGGTATCACAGTTGTGGTTTTGCATAGGTAAGAATCGTTCTTGCTAGATACCCACAGCAGCCATGTAAAACATGCAACAACAATTAGAGGACGTCTAACTTGTTTTTGTTGGGTATGTTGTGATATGATATGGCCAATTACATGATGAGGTATATGTGATATATGAGATGATCATGTTTTGTATAAAATATCACGACTTGCATGTCTATGAGTATGGCAACCGGCAGGAGCCATAGGGTTGTCTTTAATTATTGTATGACCTATGTGTCAATCTTTAAGCGCTATGTAATGCTTTACTTTATCGCTAAGATGTAGCAATAGTTGTAGAAGCATGGTGGGCGCGACAACCCCGAAGGCAACACAATGATTGAGATCATGGTGTTATGCCAGTGACGATGGAGATCATGCCGGTGCTTTAGAGATGGAGATCAAAAGCACAAGTTCATGACCATATCATGTCACTTATGATTTGCATGTGATGTTAATCCTTTTATGCATCTTATTTTGCTTAGGACGACGGTAGAATTATAGGGTGATCCCTCACTAAAATTTCAAGATAAAATTGTGTTCTCCTTGAGTGTGCACCGTTGTGAAAGATTGTCGTTTCGAAGAACCACGTGATGATCGGGTGTGATAGACTCTACGTTCACATACAACGGGTGCAAGCCAGTGTTGCACATGCAGAACACTCGGGTTAAACTTGACGAGCCTAGCATGTATAGACATGGCCTCAGAACACAAGAGACCGAAAGCTCAAACATGAGTCATATAGTAGATATGATCAACATGGAAATGTTCACCATTGAAACCACCTCATCTCACGTGATGATCGGACTTGGGTTGGTGAATTTGGATCATGTATCACTCGGATGGCCGGAGGGATGTCAATTTCAGTGGGAGTTTTTAAGTAATATGATTAACTAAACTCATAATCTTGAACAATAGTCTTAGTAATATTTGCAAATTTATGATGTAGATCAATGGCTCATGCAGTAGTTCCCCTGAATTTTAATGCGTTCCTACAGAAAGCCAAGTTGAAAGATGATGGAAGCAACTTTGTAGACTGGGCCCGTAATCCGAGGATTATCCTCACGGCTTCCCAAAAGGCTTACGTACTTGATGCACCGCTCGGTGAAGCACCCGCTCCAATGTCGTCTGAAGACGTTGTGAACGTCTGGGAGGCACGTTCTGGAGATTACTCAATAGTTCAATGTGCAATGTTGTGTGGCTTAGAACCGGGATTTCAAATACGTTTTGAACGTCATGGAGCATATGAGATGTTCCAGGAGTTGAATTTTATATTTGAGAAGAATGCCCGGATCGAGAGTATGAGACCTTCGATAAGTTATATGCTTGCAAGATGGAGCAGAACGGGTCTGTCAGTGAACCTATACTAAGAATGTCTAGGTATTTGAACCGTCTAGCTGAGTTAGGGATGCCCATTCTGCCGGAGGCGATCACTGACAGAGTTCTTCAATCATTGCCACCTGGCTACAAGAGCTTCGTGATGAACTATAACATGCAAGGGATGAACAAGTCAGTCGCCGATCTGTTTGCGATGTTGAAAGTTGCTGAGTCTAAAATACAAAAGGAGCATCAAGTGCTGATGGTCAATAAAACCACTAGTTTCAAGAATAATGGCAAGGGCAAGAAGGTTAATTCCAAGAAGAGTGGCCAAGCAATTGCCCCTCCCGTGAAGAAACCCAAGGTTGGACCCAAACCAGAAACTGAGTGTTGTCATTGCAAGGGAACTGGTCACTGGAAGCGCAACTGCCCCAAGTATCTGGCCGACAAGAAGGCGGCCAACACCAAACAAGGTATATATGATATACGTGTTATTGTTGTGTACCTTACCAACTCTCATTGTAGTGCCTGGGTATTTGATACGGGTTTGGTTGCTCACATTTGTAACTCAAAGCAACAACTACTGAATAGATGGAGGCTGGCTAAGGACGAAGTGATCATGCACGTGGGAAATGGTTCCAAGGTTGATGTCATCACCATTGGCACGCTCGCTCTTTGACTACCATAGGGCTTAGTGATGAACCTGAATAATTGTTATTTAGTGCCTGCGTTAAGCATGAACATTATATATGGATCTTGTTTATTGTGAAACGGTTACTCATTTAAATCATAGAATAATGGTTGTTCTATTTATATGAGTAATATCTTTTATGGTCATGCACCCAATGTGAGGTGTTTATTCTTATTGAATCTCGATAATGATGATACACATGTTAATAACATTGATGCCAAAAGATGTAGAGTTGATAATGATAGTACCACTTTCTTGTGGCACTGCCGCTTAGGTCATATTGGTGTAAAATGCATGAAGAAGCTCCATGCTGATGGACTTTTGGAGTCAGTTGATTTCGAATCACTTGACACATTTGAACCATGCCTCATGGGCAAGATGACGAAGACCCCGTTCTCTAGAACAATGGAACGGGCAAATGACTTGTTGGAAATCATACATATTGATGTGTGCAGTCCAATGGGCATTGAGGCGCGTGGTGGATATCGTTACTTTCTCACATTCACTGATGACTTAAGTAGAGACGGGTATATTTACTTAATGAAACACAAGTCGGAAACGTTTGAAATGTTCAAGCAATTTCAGAGTGAAGTTTAGAATCATCGTAACAAGAAGATTAAATTCCTACGATCTGATCAAGGAGGAGAATATCTGAGTTACGAGTTTCGCAGCCATTTAAGACAATGTGTAATTGCTTCACAATTGACACCGCCTAGAACACCACAGGGTAATGGTGTGTCTGAATGTCATAATCGATCCTTATTGGATATGGTACGTTCTATGATGTCTCTTGCCGATTTGACACTATCGTTTGGGGGTTATACATTAGACACAACTCCATTCACTTTAAATAGGGCACCATAGAAAACCGTTGAGACGATGCCATATGAACTGTGGTTTTGCAAGAAACCAAAGTGGTCATTTCTTAAAGTTTGGGGATGTGATGCTTATGTCAAAAAGCCTCGGCCTGAAAAGCTAGAACCCAAAGCGGAGAAATGCATCTTCATAGGATACCCAAAAGATACGGTTGGGTATACCTTCTATCTCATATCCGCAGGCAAAGTGTTTGTCACTAAAAACGGGACATTTCTCGAGAAAGAGTTTCTCTCGAAAGAATTGAGTGGGAGGAAAATAGAACTTAATGAGGTTATTGAGCCTTTACTTCAACAAGAGAGTAGCGTAGCGCTAAAAGATGTTTCTGTAGAGTCTGCATCGGTTGAAGAGGAAGTTAATGATGATGATCATGCAACTTCGGATCAAGTTACTATCGAACCTCATAGGTTGACAAGGACGTGTACTGCTCCTGAGTGGTATGACAACCCTGTCTTAGAGGTCATGTTGTTGGACAACGATGAACCTATGAGCTATGGAGAAGCGATGATGGGCCCGGATTCCGAGAAATGGTTGGAGTCCATGAAATCCGAGATGGGATCCATGTGTGAAAAGAAAGTATGGACTTTGGAAGTATTACCTGAAGGGCGAAAGGCCATTCGAAACAAATGGATCTTTAAGAAGAAGATGGGCGCGGACGGTAATGTCACTATCTATAAAGCTCGACCTGTGGCAAACGGTTTTTCACAAGTTCAAGGAGTTGACTATGATCAGACCTTCTCACCCATAGTGATGCTTAAGTTCGTCAGAATCATGTTATCAATTGCTGCATTTTTCAACTATGAATTTGGCAGATGGATGGCAAAACAGCGTTCCTTAACGGTTTCCTTAAGGAAGAGTTGTATATGATGTAACCAGAAGGGTTTTTCGATCCAGAGAATACGAAGAAAGTTTGGAAACTCCAGCGATCCATTTATGGACTGTTGCAAGCATCTCGGAGTCCGAATCTTCACTTTGATGAGGTGATCAAAGCATTCGAGTTTATACAAGTTTATGGAGAAGCTTGTATCTACAAGAAAGTGAGTGGGAGCTCTATAGCGTTTCTAATATTATATGTGGATGACATATTGCTTACTAGAAACAGTAGAAATGTTGGAAAGCGTGAAGGAATATTTGAACAAGAGTTTTTCAATGAAGGGCCTAGGAGAAGCTGCTTTCATATTAGGCATCAAGATCTATAGAGATAGATCGAGACACTTAATAGGACTTTCACATAGCACATACCTTAACAAAGTTTTGAAGAAGTTCAAACTGGATTAGTCCAAGAAGGGGTTCTTGCCTATATTGCAAGGTGTGAAGTTGAGTAAGACTCAATGCCCGATGACTGCAGAGGATAGAGAGAAGATGAGTGTCATCCCATATGCTTCAGCCATAGGCTCTATCATGTATGCCATGTTGTGCACAAGACCCGATGTCAGCCTTGCTATAAGTATGGACGGAAAGTTTCAAAGTGATCCAGGAAGGGAACACTGGACGGCGATCAAGAATATCCTTAAGTACCTGAAAAGGACTAAGGAAATGTTTCTCGTTTATGGAGGTTATCAAGAGCTCGTCGTAAAGGGTTACATCGATGCAAGCTTTCACACTGATCTGTATGGCTCTAAGTCTCAAACCTTATACGTATTCATTCTCAACGGGGGAGCGGTAAGCTAGTGCAGTTCCAAGTAGAGCGTGGTAGCTGATTCTACATGTGAAGCGGAGTACATTGCAGCCTAGGAGGCGGCGAAGGAAGGTGTCTGGATGAAGGAGTACATGACATATCTTGGAGTAGTGCCCAGTGCACTGGACCCAGTGACTTTGTTCTGTGACAACACTAGTGCCATTGTTCTGGCCAAGGAACCAAGGTTTCACAAAAAGGACTAGACACATAAAAAGACGCTTCTATTCCATCCGCGATTACATCAAGTAGCAGGACATAAATATTTGCAAAGTGCACACGGATTTGAATGTCGTAGACCTGTTAACTAAACCTCTTCCAAGGGCTAAACACGATCAACACAAGAACTGTATGGGTGTTAGATTCATTACAATGTAAATCACATAGTGATGTGAGCTAGATTATTGACTCTATTGCAAGTGGGAGACTGTTGGAAATATTCCCTATAGGCAATAATAATGTGGTTATTTTTGTATTCCTTGTTCATGATAATCGTTTATTATCCATGATGTAATTTTATTGATTGGAAACACAAATACATGTGTGGATACATAGACAACACTGTATCCCTAGTATGCCTCTAGTGAACTAGCTCATTGATCAAAGATGGTCAAGGTTTCCTAGCTATAGATGTGAGATGTCATTTGATAACGAGATCACATTATTGGAAGAATGATGTGTTGGACAAGACCCAAACTATGAACGTAGCATATGATCGTGTCAGTTTATTGCTCTAGTTTTCTGCATGTCAATTATCTGTTCCTATGACCATGAGATCATGCAACTCACTGACACCGAGGAATACCTTGTGTGTATCAAACATTGCAAAGTAACTGGGTGACTATGAAGATGCGCTACAGGTATCTCTGAGGGTGTCTGTTGAGTGGGCATGGATCAAGACCAGGATTTGTTACTCCGTGTGATGGAGAGGTATCTCAGGGCCCACTCGGTAATACAACATCACAATAAGCCTTGCAAGCAAAGTGACTAAAAGCCATGGGATCTTGTATTACTGAACGAGTAAAGAGACTTGCCGGTAACGAGATTGAACTATGTATGGGGATACCAACGATCGAATCTCGGGAAAGTATTATACCGAAGAACGAAGGGAACAACATACGTGATTAACTGAATCCTTGACATAGAGGTTCAACCGATAAAGATCTTCGTAGAATATGTAGGAACCAATATGGGCATCCAGGTCCCGCTATTGGTTAGTGACCGTAGAGGTGTTCCGGTCATGTCTACATAGTTTTCGAACCCGCTGGGTCTGCACACTTAACGTTCAATGATGTTTCGGTAGTATTGAGTTATGTATGGTGGTGACCGAAGGTTGTTCGGAGTCCCGGATGAGATACCGGATGTCACGAGGAGATCCGGAATCGTCCGTAGGTAAAGATTGATATATAGGAAGTTCCGTTTTGGTCACCGCAAAGGTTTCGGGTATTTCCAGTAGTGTACCGGGGCTGTCGGGAGGGTTTCAGGGGTCCATCGGGTGGGGCCACCCATTCCGGGGGGGCATGTTGGCCTTAGGGGTGGCGCACCAGCCCTTAGTGGGCTGGGAAAGCTAGCCCCTAAGGGCCCATGCGAAGAGGAGGCAAGGAGGGCAAGTGAGGAGTCCTCCCAGGACTCCACCTCCCTTGTGGGAGGAGGAATCCGAGTGGGGGGGACTCATCCTCCCTGGTTCGGCTGACCCTAGGGGAAACCCTAGGGCTCCAGCCCCTCCCCTCCCTCCTATATATATTGGAGGGGAGAGAGGGCAGCCGCACCCCAAGCCACGGTGCAGCCTTCTTTTCCCACATTAGATCGTCTCCTCTTTCTAGTTTCGGCGGTGCCGGAATAGCTCCACCACCATCGTCGCCGCCCATCGCGCTGCCAGAGTTCTTATCTACCTCTCTGCTCTCTTTTGCTGGATTAAGAAGGCGAAGATCGTCATCGAGTTGTACGTGTGCTGAACGTGAAGGTTCCGTCCGTTTAACGCTAGATCAGGACGGATCGTGATCGGATCGCCGGGACGGCTAGCGATTTGGATCGCAAAGATGTTCGACTACATCAACCGCGTTTATTAACGCTTTCTGCTTAGCGATCTACAAGGGTATGTAGATCCACTCTCCCTCTCTTAGATGCTTATCACCATGGATAGATCTTGCATGTGCGTAAGATTTTTTTTTCCCCATGCAACGTTCCCCGACAATTGATGGGTAATGTTAGCCAATTTCAAGGGCAATTTGAATGACGGACGATCAGAAACAGGCTGTGATTTATTATTAGGTGGAGATACTAGGAGTAGGTACGATACATTTGCACATACGGGAGTGGTTCCACTTTTTTTGATTTGTGAAATTTCACCTTTTCTCATGGACTGAGAAAAGTTTTGACTGTCTATCCTGGAGCCTAATAAGGAAATAAACGTACAAAGGATTTTTGAGCGGGCCAAGTTCCCGGGACAAAATGAGAGGCCATAGATGATAGCCCTGATTCTTGACAGCCCAGAGGGAGGAACGAATTAAGGAGTGCTCTTTGAGAGACCCCTCAATGGTCATCTATGGTGGGCTGGGAGCACGTTACTTGGTACGCTCTCGGTCACCACCAAGTGTCGTGCTATGGACAATTTTTTAGATTTTGTTTTTGTTTTCCGCATGTGTTTTTGGCTCTTTTTTGTGTTTTTATGTCTTTTTGGTTTTCCTCTGCTTTCCTTAAGTTTTGCACCTAAAAAGTTTCAATAGAATTGATGCGAAAAAATGTTTTTTTCTTCCATGAGAGGCACAAATTTACTTCTCGCGCAGGTACGAATTTGCTTCCGCAATAAGTACAGCCGTGCCTCCCACAAAACGAGAAAACACGTGTTTTCTTTTTTTTCTTATCATGAGAGTCATGGATTTATTTCTCGTATATGTGATTTTCTTTCGTAGGAGACACGGTTGTGCATCTCGAAAAGGGGAAAACACATTTTTGCCTATCAGGAGATGCACGGATTTAATTCTCTTAGAGGCACAGATTTGCTTCTGCGAGAGGCATAGTCGTACCTCTTGGAAAGGTAAGAACGCATTTTTTATCACGAGAGGTACGAATTTACTTCTCATAGAGGCACGTATATGCTTCTGCAAGAGCTACGGCCGTGCCTCTCGAAAAAAAATATGCATTTTTTCCTTCCGCAAAGGCACTGATTTACTTCACGTGGAGGCACGGATTTGCTTGCGCTAGAGGCATAGCCATGCCTCTTGCAAAAATGAAAAAAAAAACATGCTCCCGGTTCATCTTTTGTCTAGTTTTTTCATTAAAAAAGAGTTGGCGAAAACTATCAACATGAGATTTATTTTTAAAGACCTCAACGCGAGAAATCTAACGGTGAGAACAGTTTGAGATTTGGACGCATAGTTTAAGAGGTAAAACATCTTTAATAAACGAATCTACGAAAAAAAAACTCCCAGGTGGTGACAAGTGGCGTACATACCGTACGACACTTGTCACAACCTACTAAAGATGGGAGTGAGAGTGATCTTTATAAAGAATACTTCTTAATTAATGATTTCAGGTAGTAGACAACTCAGCATAGCTAGTCGTCCAAAGAAGAGGTGGGACTAACCTTAGCATCCAATAGGAATGCGAGGCACACACGGAGTGCTCGAGTGGGTCGGCCCATTTGTTGGCGAGGAAGCAAATGCACCTGTAGCACAAACGGTATGAAGCGACCTCCACTTTCTAAACGTCTGTTGCTACCACGAGAAATCATGAGCATTAACTAACTAGAGCGCCACTCAGAATATATTTTTAAAACTATGAATAATTTAGAAAACACGAATAATTTTTTTTAAATGTTAATAACTTTTGAAGTTCCAAAATCTTCTGAAAATGCGAAGCTTTCCGAATTTTTTTTCTTTTAAAAAAATAATATATTTTTTTGAACTATGATTTTGTATTTGTGAACAGAAGAACACTTTTTTGAAGTTTGAAGTTTTTTCAAAGAAATGCGCACATTTTATGAAAATTGTGATTTATCTCGAATTAAACAATATTTGAAATTAGCAAACATTTTTCAGAAATACCAGTTTTTATTATATAAAGAAAAATTTAAAATAAGAAATTTTTCTAGAAAATAAAAATAAACTTGAAAATAAAAAATAAAAAGGAAAGATAGAGAACCAGAGAAAAATGGGAAATGAAAATGAAAAAAAGAAAACAAGAAAAAAATAAAGAAAAAACTCCAATCTAGAAGGTTCCTAAAACTAGTCAAAACTAGGGATGGAACCTTCCAGAAGTTTCTCAACATAAACCAGCGTACACGCTAAATAGGCAGATGCAACCGATTGCTAGCTGCCTCTACTTGCCACATCATATAGGGAATTCCCCTATGGATAAGAAGCAACTAAAACGAGAGGTTATCCCTTCGGGAGGCTTCCAGGGGTCATTTTTGGTGCTTCGCAGTGCTGGGCACGCCAAGTCGTGTGTCCAATAACTTATACATGTCACGTCTTGGACGCTTCCTATTAATTTGGTTTTATATTTTTCTGTATGTTTTTGGGCAATTTTTAGCTTTTCTGCTTCTGTTTGGGTATCCCTGGGTTTTGAAGATTTTTATTGTAAAGCACAACTATGCTTATGAAAGAAAACAACAATCGTACTTTCACGAGACACACGTAGCTGTTTCTTGTGGATGCATGAACTTCTTTTTTATCTTTTCGAGAAGCACTATACACGGGAAGTACACATTTTATTTAAAGCACAACAATGCTTCTCGCAAAAAATTGTGCTTTCACGAGAAACAAAAGTTTGCTTCTCGCGGAAGCACAACTATTATTCTCAAAAAAGGGAACAAATGTGCTTTCACAAGAAACGTGGATTTGCTTCTGTGAGAAAAAAGTTGTGCTTCTCGAAAATGAGATTTTTTTGTAAAAAATCGCAACCGTGCTTTGTGGCTCTGTTTTTTTTCTTCTGTTTTTCATTTTTCCAATTCTTTTTTGTTTTCGTTTTTTACTTGGATTTTTTTGGGTTATTTTTTTGGTTTTGGTTTTCCATGTTTATTAATAACAAAAGTTCATCAAAACTTACAAACACGAGATCTAGTTTCGAAAAACTCGACAAAGAATCCAACTATGAACACGGTTCCGAATTTGGAAGCACGGTCCAAGATATAAAAATAAAAAAATGTAGAAAAAGAATGAAAACACATAGTTGCTACAAGTGACATGCATGTAGTGCGAGAATATTATACGGAAACCAACATTCGATGGAAATTGGTGAGAACCACAAGAAAAATAGGTTTTGAAGTTTTGAAAAAATCTGAAAAAATACGGGATGTTAAGAGGATGATGTTTTATTGTCACACAAAATTTGAAATTGGATCACATTTCAAGATGTGAGCTATGAAAAAGAGAAAATCAGTTTTGAATAGTGCCAAATTATAATGTCACTATCTAGTGCTTAAATTTGTCTTTTTCTAGCTCGCATCTCGTAATGTGCTTCAAGTTGAATTTTTGTGTGGCAATAAAGATCATCCTCTTAACCTTCCATATTTTTTCAGATTTTTTTGAAACTTAAAAAGTATGTTTTCCATGAAGTTTTCATTGATATTGATTTCCATATGATACTCTCCCCGCATATGAAAAGGTGATGGTGACCTTCCCAAGGAGTAACCCTTACTTAGTGATTTTGCTATTGGGTGCATTTTATCTCGATTTTAACAAGACACAACAACGCCTCGCCTACAACAAGTCTTTATTGGGTCGGTCTAGTAGGTAGCTGTTTTTTCCCTGCATTTTTCATTCCTTTGATTCCTTTGATTTTTTTCCTCTCGTTTTTATTCCTTTTGTTTTCTTTGTTCTTCTCACTTTTTTATGGGTTCTCACTTTCGGTAGGTAGCTGTGCTAAATGTTTGTTTCAGTATATTTTGAATATATTTCAAACATTAATTTTAATAAATTTGAAAACATTCATTGTGCTTTAAAAACGTTTATGAAATTCGGAAACAGTTCATACAATAATAAAATATCACTCGTTCCATTTGCATATTGGTCAGGCATTTAAAATATGTCCACGACATATCTAAAAAGTTCACAAAAATGTATTAAATGTGTTCGTGTAATTTGTAAAAAGTATTTGTACCGTTAAAAAAATAATGAAGACATTAAAAAGTGTTGACATGTTTAAAAATGCGTTCATACACCTCTTTAAAATGCTCATAAACATAAAAATAATATTCACGCATTTACAAAATGACGGTGCCATTAAAAAAATGTGTCCACTGACATTTAAGAAATCTTTACATGTTTTACAAAAATGTTTGTGATTTAAAAAAACATTCAATATGTGTTGTAAATTGTACAATATGTATTAAAAATGTTGAATCTGCATTTCACAAATGTTCAACATGGATTCAGATATATTTCTCATCGTGTATTCAACAAATGTTCAATATGTATATAAAAATGATCACCATGTATTAAAATAAGTAGAATTGTATTTGAAAATATATAAAAAATGGAAAATAATAGTACTGGGAAAATAAAAATAATAAAAAAATAAAATGAATAGAAATTAAAAAAGGAAAACCAAATAACCAATGAAGAAAAATATCGGCTGAAACTATACCTGGCCATGGGCCCGGCAGGGCCGAGCTTCGGGCCGGACCGGACCAAGCCCGAAGCAGAAAACTCAGGCCCGAGCATGGGCCGGCCCGGACGCCGGGCCTAAAAAACAGGCCCAAACCCGGCCCAAAAGTGTAAAAGCCCGCTGACCTCGGGCCTCGGGCCGGGCCTCTTTAGTAAAATGCAAAAACAATGGGCCCGGGCCCTGCCCGGCACGGCCATTGGGCTGAAAATCCCCCGGGTGGCAAAGACTTAATAATGATATATATATATATATATACATCCTATGACCCGATGTAGTTACTCCCATGTCTCATATACTATCATGTGGTAGTATATATATCTTTACTATTTTTAGTATGTTCATATACTATATCTAAGATACTTCAAAGTGAATTCGATGAAAAAAATTGCAAGTTGACTCATATTTTTATTATATTTATAAAATACGTACATATTTGTACGTAAAAAAGTTTATGCTCAAAAGATGAGACATACTACCAAATTTTTTGTATATATACTACCTAAATATTCTTATATACTACATACTACGTGTACATACACTTCAGAATGATAGATACTACCTATAACAAAAGTGGGAGTACCTACACCCGGTCGTACCAAATATTTGTCATATATATATATAGGGATTGACTATTCGTCATCCTGGGTGAGGAATAATTATTCTTCACCTCCCTCTCTATTTTCACATCAATGCACCGTAATTTTATGTTTCGTAAATTTTATCGTATTTCATACGTAAAAAGAGAGCGTAAGAAAATATATAGTCACCGTAAAAAATATTTATGTCATGTAAATTTACAAACATAAAAACATAGTGCAAAATATACATAAAATGTGATTTTTCGGGTGTTATGACTTATTTTTTTATTTTTTTTGTCAAACTTTATGTAGTAAATCAATATAAATATAACTATTTGCGTTTTAAATGTAATTTATTTATGAAACGATCGTAATATTAACTCGGGTGAAGAATAACTTATTCCAGACCTTGGGTGATGAATAGACTTTCTATATATATCGTATTACATGAAAAATGATATGTACAGTGTCTGCAGACATGACAAACCTGGAAGAATAAATATAAGACATGATTCTTTTTTGGAACACACGTGTTGTAGTATGAAAAAAATGGTGTGTTTCTCATGTTCTATGATTTTACCGCTGCTGTTAAACGGAAATATACTGTTATTTGGCTGGGAAAACGCTGATGCGTAGCCTTTTTTATACGTAAGAATCAAACTGATGACGTGGAGCCAACATGGTATGTCATTGCTGATAATGTTACTGGTGGTGTGTTTCCATACACAAGGCATGCATTAGTATAGTTGTTACTGGTGATGCCCGGGCCCACATACCATCACTATATTTTATCAGTGACATCATATTGATCGTGTGGTTGAAACGCCGCCACTAGCATTTTCTGCACTAATGTGCAATCACAACATCATACTAAGTTTTTTTTTTCTTTTGGCAAGTAACAACATGCCAAGTTGCAAACGGTGAAAAACTTTTTTTGGACGAGCACAAGATGGCTGATGTCGCAAACCACTGAATGCAACACCAGCCATGTTGCAAACGGCTATGTGTTTTCGAGCGGCTAAAGCGGCAGAGCTGCCACGTGTGCCATCCGACGGTTGTGAAGGCGGCTGATCCAATTCAAATATCTTTTGGCCGACGCGTATCGCTGTCATTTATGTTTACGTTAAGAGTTAACTAAGCAAAATATTTTGTTCCCGGTCCAGGCCGCCCAATATGGTCTACAGTTTGCATGCACGTAGAAGGCAAGCTAACTAGTTAGCTGTATGTTCAATGTATAATATGTATTTGAGCTTTACACGGCCATGCATGTTAACAAAAGGGAGGGCCGCCATAAAAAACGCAGAGGATATGAGTAGAGGATGCCATGGGCAGAAGGAGGCAAGAAACAAGCAGCGAGTAGACACAGGCGAAGCAAAAAGTGTAAAGCTATCTCGAACAAAGCATAAAGACAGCATGCAGACACGCAATGCTAGCTAGCTCATGCAAAAAGATGAGCATGCATGCAGAAAGGTCCCTAATAAAATTACACCGGCCGGCGAGCACCGACCATTGGTACGAACACGTTGCCCACTTGTCTCTACAAAATCAAGTTTGTATAATTATTTATAGTCTTTGTTGCTCATCTGGCTAAGCAATAAGTTGTCTCTATTTTTTCAAATAAAAGGAGGCTGTATCCAGGCCTCTCTGTCTGTGTGTATATAAGAATTCCCTTAGTATACAACAACATTGTACAGGTAACCAAAATCAGAAGCCAGTATCTAACCAGTAAGCACGAGAGAATACAAGACAAAATGTCGAAGGATGAACACACAACTAACAGAAGCTTAAACAAGGCAAGCCAAATAACTAATCAAAGGGAGATGAACACTAGATCTCTTTAGCACCAATATCAAGCACACACGCACATACACCCGTAGAATGGTAGTGTAAGCATGCACGCACTAGCTCCCACAAGCTCAAACAAGACGGAGGCAGTAGTGGTAAAAAAACACCGACCTCTCACTCTCTCACACACTCACGCACACGCACACGCACACCAGTGATCGATCTATAATTAACTGACCTTTGTGGATGTAAACATCTATCCTACTATTAGCCCCAACCAGTAACGATGCAACTGGCAATATGGCGCTCAGAGCCAGAGAGCGCCGGCCTCCTTGAGAAGCGGCACGAGGGAGCCGTTGATGTGCGCGGCCATCACGCGGTCCATGGCGCCGACCAGCTTGCCGCCGATGAATACGACGGGCACGACCGGTGCGGCTCCTCCGGGGCCGGCGCAGCCGAGGAGGTTGGCGAGGGCGCGCTCCAGTTCGAGGCCGCGCGGGTCGAGGTCCAGCTCGTGCACCGTGGGGTGCACGCCCATGCCGCAGAAGAGGCGCTTCACGGCGTGGCACATGCAGCAGCTGCTCACGCTGAACACCACCACGGCGCTCTCCGACGCCAGGCGCTCCACCCGCTCCGCCGCCGTCTCCGCCGCCAAGGCGACCGGCATCGCCGGCATGTACCACGCCTGCTCGGCCGCCGCGCCGTACTGCATTGTTCGATACCGCTGTGAAATTAACTAGCTAGTTAGGTGGCTAAACAACTGCTAAGTAGCTAAGCGCGGGAGGTGATTTCAGAGATGTAGCATCAGCTGCTTTAGGGCTTGCGAGCTACAAGTGAGAAGAGGCGCATGTATATATAGAGCGGGGTCAGGGGCGTTTCGTTTTTTTCTTTTGGATTCCAAGGGTGCGTCTTCACGGAAAGGAGAAGGAATGTCTTTTTCTTTTCCAGGATGTACATGTGTAGTAGACGATCTCACGAGACGCATGCAACTTTAGACCCTGAAAACCTCTTTGATTGCGTGCTTGGCATACCTTTAGCATTTTGGTAGGCCTATTTTCATGTATCTTGATTGTGATTGTCTAAAACATATATCTTGATTGTTTCAGCAGCTCGAAGTTAAATCGTATATGTTCTATTTAAAAGAGGCCACTGCAATGCTACAAAGGTTGATTGAAAAAATGCTAAAATGTCAAACCTATTTTACAAATTAGGATTTTTGCATGAAACTACCTGCCATCTTGGTTAACAAATAAAAGAGAGCCAATGAACGGAGACAAAGTTTTGGGCAGTCAATTGACCCGAAACTCGTTTGAGCCAAGCATGTGTTCCTACGTGATGAGCTACCATGTGCCACTCCTGCCCCTACATACATAGTGCTCCTACATAATTTTGTGCATACAGTAATACTCCTACACAGTCATGCCCCTACATACACTCACGGATCCCGCATCACCCCCGCACAGATGAGTCCGGCGACGAACAAACCCTAGCCACCGGGCCTCTCCTTCCTTCCTTCCCTCCCCCCGCCGTCGCTGGGTGATGCCACCGGCATGGAGCACGGGGGCCGACAGCGATGGCGGGGCCACCCTCTCTCGTGCACCATGGGGTGCCGTGGAGCCCCGCAACATGAGGAGATGCGGCCGATCTGGCCTTGGCAGCATGGCCGTCGTCCCTGCCTCGGGCGACGGCGGTGTGACTATCGGCCTTGCCTTAGGCTGCGATGGCTGCAGGCGCGACGGACGTCCCTGTCTTGGGCAGCGGCAATGGATGCGTTCGGTGACAGCGGTCGGATCTGCAATGACGAACCATCTAACCTCGGATTGGCGGCAACGACATGGAGGGCCCGGTGGACAGGTCGACGTTATGCATGGTCTAACCGGTGCGACCTGCTCGCTGCGCGGCGGTTCAGGTCGGTGGCGGCCCGTGCACACGGTGCTATATGGAGGTTCATCGAGCGGATCCGGGTGAAAACCTCGTTCTCCACTTGTTGCCAAGACCGGCAATAGCGACACTCTTTTGTGTTGTTCCCTTCTTGAAGGCATCGCCGTGGAGAAGCTCACTAGTAGAAAACAGGGCATTGGTTCGGGCCGGGCCAGCACATTAGTTCCGGTTCAGTCACGAACCGGGACCAATGGGGGCAACAGTCCCGGTTCGTGAGGCCAGGGGGGCGGGCAGGTCACGTGGGGCATTGGTCCCGGTTCGTCTGGAACCTTTTGTCCCGGTTCCAGACACGAACCAGGACCAATGTGCCTCGCTCCTGGCCCACAACCATTGGTCCCGGTTCGTGGCTGGATCCGGGACCAAAGGGAGTCCTTTAGTCCCGGTTCCATCCACGAACCGGGACCAATGGGATGCCTATATATACCCCTCTTGCCAGCGAGCAGAGCACTCCACATTGCTCTGTTTTTCAGGCCGACGAGGAGAGAGCTTTGTGGTGCTCTAGATTAGCTCCTATGCACATGAGGTGTTTGATGAAATGCTCAAGCCAAACTTAAGCTTTCTCCTCTCGAAGCTCCTTGTCCAAACTCCATTTTCGTCAAGATTTTTCTAGGTTTGGCGGTCCGTCTTGTCCCATCCCCGTCCTGAAATTGCCGTCGATCGCCCGCACGTGGTGAGCCTCTTGATCTTATCTTCTTGCTAAAAGAAAATATACTTACTTGTATGATTTTGTTACTTTTATTATTGTTTGTTATTATATAGTGCCATGGTTATGGTATCCGCCCACGTCGGTCCTCGTCCAGCCTATGATTCAGATGTGGTATATTATCTTTTATATAACTATTTCACATATCTAATGTCTATGACAATTAATTATGCCACCAACTTGACGTAGATGTTTTTATCTATAGGAAGTAGTTGAACCAGAAATTCCAACCGACTATGCAATTCTGCTCAAGAAGTTAACAGAAGCTAAAAAAGAAATCGATCATTTGAAAGAAAAATTAAAAAGAACAGAAGATGACAAGATGGGATTGGAGTTGCATGTTGCCGATATCATCGACGATCACAAGACCAAGATGGATGCAATGCGCTTGAAGCTTAGAAAGATTAGAACATATGCCATTCATACTGAGGCTTGGTATCATTATGTTGTTGGATCAGTTGGTACCTTAGTAGCGGTTATGATTGCATTTGTTGTTGTATTTAAATTTTACATAGTTTCGTTGTATGTTTTAATTAGATGCTCTAGAGAGCTATATGTTGTTCAATAATGAACACTATGTATGAACTGTACATATTTATTTTGATCTTTATTGTACTTTGTCTTTAATGTGATGATGAATTTTTATTAATTTGGTCACTTCTCTATTCATGATATGTTGTAATGGTTTTTAATACACTTTATTATATAACGCACGCAGATGAATCGACAATGCATCTACGGTGACCGACGCACCTCCGAGTATATTAAGGACGTGCATAATTTTGAACACACAAAAAATCTGGAGTTCAAATAAGTTCATGAAAATGAAATGTCTTTTGTAACCGATGAGTTTCTGTTCGGAACCCTGATACTTCGAAAGAGACTGTCTGTTTTGTACACGAAGTAAATCCAGCTTTTGCCGTAACCCTGTCAACTTTTTAGCACATGTTATGTGGGTGAAATGATGATACCATGCCATCTTTCAACCTGTTCAGATTTCATTTGTAGTGCTTTTCAATTTCAGGGTCATTTAGCTAAAAAAAAATCAATAACTGCATGAAAAATAACAAATGATGTCGGGAAGGGTTGAAAATTGATGATGTGGCTTTGAATGGTGCATTTTGAACACACAAAAAGCCTGGAGTTCAAATAAGTTCAAAAAAATGAAATGTCTTTTGTAACACATGAGTTTCCGTCCGAAACCCTGATACTTCGAAAGAGACTGTCCGTTTTATACATGAAGTGCATCCAGCTTTTGCCGTAACCCTCTCAACTTTTTAGCACATGCTATGTGGGTGAAATGATGATACCATGCCAAGTTTCAACCTTTTCAGAGTTCATTTGTAGTGCTTTTCAATTTCAGGGTTATTGAGCTAAAAAAACAATAACTGCATGAAAAATACCAAATGAAGTCAGAAAGGGTTGAAAATTGATGATGTGGCTTTGAATGGTGCATTTTGAACACACAAAAAGCCCGGAGTTGAAATAAGTTCAAGAAAATGAAATACCTGTTGTAACCGATGAGTTTCCGTCTGAAACCCTGATACTTCGAAAGAGATTGTCCGTTTTGTACACGAAATGCATCCAACTTTTGTCGTAACCCTCTCAACTTTTTAGCACATGCTATGTGGGTGAAATGATGATACCATGCCAACTTTCAACCTTTTCAGTGTTCATTTGTAGTGCTTTTCAATTTCAGGGTCATTTAGCTCAAAAAAATCAATAACTGCATGAAAAATACCAAATGATGTCGAGAAGGGTTAAAAATTGATGATGTGGCTTTGAATGGTGCATTTTGAACACACAAAAAGCCTGGAGTTCAAATAAGTTCAAGAAAATGAAATGCCTTTTGTAACAAATGAAATGTCCGGGACTGGGCTCCGTCGGGCTGGCACTGGGAGGTGCTACCTTCCCGGGCTCAGAGGTTGGTGAGGAATGCAGGTATCGTCGTCGACACATACCTTCTGTGGCGGCAGTCATGTGGGCCACTTTCGGTGTGAAGGGAGCGGGCACCCGTGAAGGTGGTACGTCGCCGTGTTAGGGAGGAGGACGAGCACACGTCCGTCGCTACATGGCGGCGTTGGACGCCCAGTTCGACAATACCTGGCAGATCCTTCAGGGATCTCACTTGAGTTATGATCCCGTGATGGTTCTTTATCTTTGGGTTTCCACCGCCGGCGACTCAGAGACCGCTAGTGAACCGAGTTCACCGTCCTCCACTTTGGATTCTAGGATATTCCATCTGTATTAGTGATCTTATATGATAATATTCGAGATGTACTAGTTAATATTTGATGATGCATTAACTGGATTATTCGGGATGATGTATTAGTGATATTATATTTGAGGTCATTATAAATATTAATGTATTTGTGATATTTTATCGGTATAATGCGTGTGTGACTTTTGGTCTGTCGTTGCTCCTTGTGTGACTTTCATGTGTGTTCTTGATGGAGGAATCCTGACTGTTGTCATGGGGGGAGCCTCCTCTTTTTTCTCTTCTTTGCGATATACTCGTCGATATATTGTGCAAGAAGAGAAGAGGGGAGGCGTCCATCACCGGCGGTCGAACTATTACTGTGAGAGAGTGCCCACCAACATATATACACCACCATATCAGTGTGAGAGAGAGCGCACTAACACACCATGAGATATGAGAGTTACTTAAGGAAAGCCTCGACGGACCGAAAGTCACACACGCATTAGGATCCAAAGCGTGCCGTAATTCTTGAACTGTCTTATTCGGGATGATGTATTAGTGATATTATATTCGAGCTCATTATAAATGTATTTGTGATTTTCAAGTCATTCCGGTAAAACATAGGGAATTTTTTATGTCATTGCTCGATATATGAAATGGGTTGACTTTAGGTCTGTTTTGGCTCCTTGTGTGTGTTTCAGTGAGGGAGAATGTCCATCATATATATATGAGAGAGAGGAAGAATCCCGACTGTTGTCGTGGGGGTCGCTTCTCCTTCGTTCCAGTGTGCTAGACATTTTGGTGTAATGCACTCTGGGACGAATGGAGGAGCCACCATCACCAACGGTCGCAATACCAGAGAGAGTGCCCACCATATACGTGAGACGAGAGTTTAGGAAGGAAATACTCGATAGACCTAAAGTCAACCCGTTGCATATTGAGTAATAGTGATCTGTGTGTTGATCGGTTTTCTCGTAGTTTCCTTCAATCGATTTTAAATGTTTCAACTATGAACATAGGAAATGTCTGACAACGAAAGTGAATTTGGTATGTGCGAATACTACGAAGACGAGCGTGGCCTGTGTGACAAGACTTTCCTAGTTCATGGTAGGCGCTTCAACATCATGCTAGATGAGACCTTCGAAGTGGATACAGTAAGTCCGAATGACAAGTCTTTTTTCGTAATTAAGCATGACTTCTGCCTCTTTTGCTTCAACTTATAATTAATTTTAATTTTTTACTATTCTACTAGCGTATCCCCTGCCATGCAAGGATTGCTGTCTTGGATAAGATTGGTTTCGATACTAAAAAAGATATGGAGGTAAAGATAGTTCACTTGAGGACCGAGCATGGTTTTACTTTTGCGGTAATATTGTACCATGCAGACACCTATTGCTATTTTGAATGCAAAAGTTGGCAAGCACTATGCAAGGCTTATGCATTTGAGCCTAATATGCTTATCACCTTTGATATTCGTCCGGAAGATGAAATTGAAGGTAATATCGATATCTGGGTCGATGTGCAGACGCCTTCAGTTCTACCATTATGTGAGTTTCTCAACCATATTTATTAAATAATTTATATTGTTTATTTAAAAATAGTTGACAACTTATTTGCATTGACAACTTATTTTCATTCTTAAAAAAATGTACGGAAGATGGTAGACAGAACCTACTACTAGAGTGATGAAGCAGAATTAACTTATAAGGAGAAAGATCATCTTACCGCATTTCTTAGTCATCTTGAGAATTACAATAGCTATTATCAAACTCCTGCACATTATGGTCAATACGTGCCACTAGTGCACGTGGTGAACTACAGTAACATCCATGGAGATTGCATGGTAAGATTTTAACTCTACTATTACGACAGCCGTGCATCTTTTGCATAAATTCTTGTAAAACTAAACTACATTGCTAACTACAAAGTTATTACTATGTTTTTCAACAGAAAATCCCGGAGGATTGTGTGCCTCATTTGATGTTTTTGAGAGGTTGCGTTGTTGTTACGAGCTTAGGGCCACCATGGCCAGGTCATCGTACGCATCACTCCTGTCCATTCCGGATTTCTAAAACCAATGGAGTCATGACAATCAAAGATTGGAAAAATGTATGCTCAATCCTAGAGAGCTACTTGGAAGCAACATTGTGCGTAGGCCAAGAATGGGAGACAGGACGATCTCCGTTCTCCATAATGGAGAGTCAGGACCTATCTTGTTTTATGATATTGTACCTAAGAGAGGGTAGAGTAGGTCCTACAAAATAGGAGTACGTAGGTCCTAGGTACAATGTGTTATTATGTGCTACAATGTTTTAGAGTTGATGATGATGAGGAGGAGGAGGAGTTGTGATTATGACTAGTGACCAACTTGTTATATGATGTATCATTGACGAAAATGATGATTAAATTGTGTTATATGTTCTATCTATAAGTATAGTACGTAGCGTCGTGACCAAGAACGGAGATAAGAGAGATCACTTCTCTTTATTAGATATCTAACAAAATATATGAAACCCCTAAATTAACCCTCCAAACCCTCAACCCCCGCCCCCTCTTTAAAAAAAACAGTTCCTCAACTGCTAACACGTGGATGCTCTTTGGTCCCGGTTGGTGTTATCAACTAGGACCAAAGGCCCTCCTGCCTGGGCTGGACGGAGCGTCCACATGTAGTCCCATTTGTCCCGGTTCGTAAGCGAACCGGGACTAAAGGTCGTGGGCTTTAGTCCCGACACATTAGTCCCGGTTCCAGAACCGGGACAAGTGGGCCTTACGAACCGGGACAAATGGGCCTTTTTCCACTAATGGATCCCAACTTCTTGTGTCGTTAGCCCCTTCGAGGCTTCATTCTTGGAGGTGTGCATGGGCTCGAGGGACTAGTGGAAAACTTCTGCGGTGGAGCGGCGATACTCGTGATGTATCAACAACGTGGACTCTCGGCGGCATGGTGCTACACGGTCTTGGGGACGGATGCACTACTTCGCGTCGTGGCGACGTCGATGGCAGACCTAGCAAGGTGGATGCATTAGTACTTGCTCTGAAGACGAATCGGTGGAAGACGTTGGTGACGGCCCCTGCAGCATGCGCATGCGGCACCCGCTGAAAGTGCACTAGACCGGTGTGTGACGTAAACCTAGGCTTGGTTGGGCCCTCTGACTTTAGATGTTGTGCTTTGGTATGAGGTCTGGGTATGTGGTTCAAACAATTTATACCTCTTCATCAAGTGGATAGGAGTTGCGACAAATGTCGTCAAGATGGTGGCTTCAGACATATTGATATATTACTTTATAAGGTCCTGTTTAATAATTAATAAAATGACTGCATGCATTGTTCTGATGCAAAGGCCAGGGATCATCTTCTTGTTTTTAAATATAGTGAGGGATCCAGGTGAGTGGGAGTTATGCCCCCCTGATTTACTTTTTTGGCAATATACCCTTAAAATTGCGTGGAAGAATTGCATAGACACCCTTTAAATTAGTGTTTGCCCCCAAAGTTTGGTTGTTTGTTTTTGCCCCCCCCCCCCCTTTCATAGATCCGGGTTCGCTCCTTGCCTACACAACAGTTCCTAGAAGCACATTTGCACATGAGCTAGATTCTATGTTGGCAGGCTAGTTACGTGCATGCACGACCACACTTGTTAGTGACACTCGTGCGAGCGACTTCTATCTTACTGGTCAAAAACATTACTATGGTCCGGAGTGCCTCTTTTAAAAAGCTACACCTACATGAAGATTGCTCTCGTTCGTATTTATAGTGAGGCATGGCTTTCTTCCAACCACACAACCCCCCTTATCATATATAACCAACACCCTGTTTCATGGCAAAATATTTTCTAAGTATTTTTAAAATACCACAATTTGTTAACTACCATGGTTTTTATTTCTTTGTGTTGTTGACCCGATAACCAAAAGAAGAAAATGGTAACCAAAATAAGAAGATGGGTTAGACCCTTGAAACTCTAATACTTGTGGTGGTGCCCTCTTAAAGGACAAATGAATAAAAATAAACAAAACATGATTTTTTTTCTTGTAAATAATGAATTAGTGGTAATGATATTACTCAAAATAATATAATAAAAAAATTAGCACACAAATTACACATAAAATGTGTTTGTAATTATATGTAAGAATAAAACATATAACATGGAAATTTCCACCAAAAAGAAGTTTTCAAAAAATGAATGAATTAGTGCACTCGTATCACTCTTGCACCAAGAACACACACACACACATATTAATGAATGTTTTAAAAAAATAAGTTTTCTATGAAGGAATAAATTAGTGACATTGATATTAACTTAAAGAAGAAAGAAAATGAAATAAAAGTAAATTAATAAAATAATGGAAGAATGATTAGTGGCATTTGTACCACCCTTTAAGAAGAATGATGATAAAAAATAATAAAATAAAATAATGACAAAATCTGCATATATTTCATACAGAAATTGCGTTTTCATAATATGCAAAAAATAGGCATGTAATAGTTTAATTTTTGAAAGGCATGTTCCTAAGAAGGAGTGAATTAGTGGCATTGGTACTACCATTAGAAAGAAATAAAATGAAGTAAACACTAAAAAAAGTAAAATAACAAAGTTTTATAGGAATGAATGAATTACTAGCTTTGTAATTACGCTTTAATATAAAAGAAAATAAATAAATAAACAAAAAAAATCATAATAATGAATTTCTTTAAGAAGAAATGAATTATTGGCATTGGTATTACCATTTAAGAACAAAGAAAATAAAAATGATAAAGAAAGTAATGAAAAAATATGCACATAATTTACATACAAATTGTGATTTCCTATAATATGAAAGAATATGCTTATAATAGTGAAAGTTTCGCAAAGAAAAGGCTTCCTAAGAGGGAATGAATGATTGGCATTGCAATTACCATTATAGAAGAGAGAAAACTAAACCAAAATCAAAATAGTTAATTTTTCTCATAAATAATGAATTAGTGGCTTTGGTATTGCCCTTTATGAAAAAATATTTTCTAGCGAAGAATACATCCATGGCCTTGGTATTATAGTTTAAGAAGAAAGAAACTCATTTTAATCAAAACAAACAATGAAAAAATCTGCACACGATATACACGAAAATTGCGCTTTCTAAAATATGCAAGAATAAGCATGTAATAGTGGAATTTTGTAAAAATGAAGCTTCCTAATGAGGAATGAATTAGTAGCATTGGTATTAAAATTAAAGAAGAAAGGAACTGGAGAAAATCTAAAAACAATAATTGCAAAATTTGCACACAGTACAATACAGATTACCCTTTTTTTAAATATGCAAGAAAAACATATAATAGTTATTTTTAGGAAGAAAATATGTTTCCTAACAAGGAATGAATTTGTGGCATCGGTATTACCCTTCAAGAAAAAGAAAACAAAAAGAATTAAAAACTGATTTTTAGAAAGAATGAATTAGTGGCATTGATATTACCCTTCAAGAAGAATGATAATGAAAAATAATAAAAATAAAAATGAGAAAATTTACACATAGTTCACATAGAAATTGCGTTTTCATAATATGCAAAAATAAGCATAAAAAGAGATTTTTTTCCAGAAAAGGCGGTTTCCTAAGAAGGAACAAAGTAGCAACATTTGTACTAGCATTAGAAAAAAAGAAAATGAAATAGAACAAAAAAAATATACAAATAATAATTTTCTATACGAAAGAAGGAATTACCATCTTTGGTATTACCCTTTAATAACAAAGAGAACAAAAAAATCAAAATAATAAAGTTTTCTAAGAAAGGATGAATTAGTTGTATTAGTATTACCATTTAGGAGCAAATAAAATAATAATAATAATAATAATAATAATTGTAATTATAATATAATAATAATGAAAACATATGCAAACATTTATATAAAAATTGTGCCTTTATATACTATGCAATAAAAATCATATAATAGAGATTTTTTGAAAATGTAAATGTTTCCTCATAATGAATACATTATTGGCACTGTAAATAACAATAAACCAAACAATGAAATATAACTTAATAAATATATATAATGTATTTTTCTAATAAAAATGAATGAGTGGCTTTTGTATTACCCTTTAATAAAAATGTTTAATAAGCAAGAATTGATTAGTGTGGCATTGGTATTACAGTTTAAGAAGAAAGAATTGTTGCTTTAAACAAACATTTACAAAATATGAACAAAGTACACACAAAATTTCACTTTTTAAAATATGCAAGATTAAGCATATAACAATGGAATTTACGCAAAAGGGAAGTTTCCTAATAAGGAATGAATTAGTGGCATTGGTACTGTTTGTAAAGACGAAAGGAAGTGAGAAAAATATCTAAAACAAATAATTAGAAAATTTGCATATAGTCTTATTTTACACTTTCTTAAATACACAAAAATAATTATATAGTAGTCAAACTATGTGAAAAAAAAGTTTCCTAATCAGGAATGAATTAGGGGCATTGGTATTACCCTTTCAACAAAAAATATAATCAAAATATTGGATTTTTCTAAGAAAAAATTAATTGGTAGCATTGATATTAGCCTTTAAGAATAAGGAAAATGAAAAATAATAAGAAACAAATAATGAGGAAATTTGCATAAAATGTACACCGAAATTGTGTTTTTATAATATGCAAGGATAAGAAAATAATAGTGGAATTTTGCAAAAGGAAGTTTTCTAAGAATGAATGAATTAGTGGCATTGGTACTACCCTTACAAAAGAAAATAAATAAAATTAAAAGTAAATTAAACAAAATAATGAAATTTTGTAGGGAAAAATTAATTAGTTGCATCTTTTCACGGTCCCAAGTGCCCCCTATATGCATAGGAAAGAGGATATGGACATAACACATAACAAACCTAATAGAAAGACACACATACTCGCTCTCTGCATGAGTTACTAGTGTTGAACTACTTCTTAGGCCCATATGGACAAGTGTGTGAACATCCATCCAGGAGAGCAATGCTGGAGACCCTCATATCTTGAGAATGTGCATCGAGTCCAGGGCGATAAGATTTTTGGGGGTCGTCTCGGCGCGACTTCTCGATCAAGATCAACTATATCCTCAATGTATGTCCTCTTACTTCGAGTATTTCCTCTACTGCAGACGAACACCTTGTCTTTTTCACCATGGCCGGAGATGATGTTGCACTTGATTTTTCGGTGCAATGGTATGTCCAAAACTTTCTATTCTAGCATCCATCTCTATTCCATGCGTGTATGTTCTAGATGTTCCTACTTGCTCGTTTGAAATTTTCCATGTTAGCAATTTTGTGATGATGCTAATATGGATTAAGCTTAAATGGAAGATGCCTAATTTCCTAAAATTATAAAACATTATCTGTTTATGAGACTTTCGTTGATTGGCTTTGTTGTTGTTTGGAAAACGGGACCGTTGACAAGTACTCACTCAAGAGATGACAAACCAAAACCATCCCGTGGATCACCACTATGAGCATGTATTTTGTTTTCACGAACCTCCGAGTGGAACACTAAATCCTAGACAAGACAAAGCATTCTCAGAGGCCACTATAATATTTGCGTCTGCCATCATAAGTGTGTTGATTGAGAGGTTGGTTTATGCATAATTGGATAATGCCCAAGAACCATGGGATGAACTTGAATATGAGTTTGATACCACCGTCAACTATATACTATAGAGTTGTTCAATCACTACAAGATGGTTGAGACTTGTTTTGTGGTTAAACAAGCTCATGAGCTGCACTACATGGCAAAGGAACTTGGGCACCTTAACTATGTGTTGCCCAAAATGTTTGTTGTTGGGAGCATTGTTGCTAAGCTTCCTCATTCATGGAGGACTTTGCCACTTCTTTGAAACATCACACACAAGAGATCTATGTTGAGGTCCTCATTGGATCTTTGGATGCTGAAGAGAAGGCAAGGGAAAAAGGAAACCAGACCTAAAGGAGCAGAGGGACATTCTGTTGATGTAGTGCAGAAAAATAGCCACAAGTGCTAGGGAAAAAACAAAGTCTCCAAGACTACCAGCTTCAAGAAGAACAAGCCCGAAAGGGGCAGAACAAGGAAAAACAAGAATGATCCTTATTGGGTCTGCATTGCATATTATCATTGATTTCCCTAATGTTTGAATTGCTATGGTCGGGAAAAGGATCCTAGTAGAGTTCTAAATCTGTAAACATGATCATTGTTAATAGGGGGAATATTCGTGTATTGTAAGTTACCTACTATTGTTTCAATATGTCAATCTACCAATTGGTGGGTTGACACTTGTGCTAATATTCATGTATATGCTAACATATCTTTGTCCATCTCTTGTCATGCACACATTGATTCCATCGTCCTAATGGGGAATAGTTCATCTGCTTCCATCTTGGCATTGATATGGGTGATATGAAGTTTAGTTCGGGAAAACATCATGTTACAGAATGACGTCCAACATGTACCTACTACCAAGAATAATCTCGTTCATTTCAAAAAAAGAATAATCTCGTTAGTAGATCATGTCTTCTCAATGATGGGTTTAAATTGGTCTTTGAAACCAATAAAGCTTTATTGTCTAAGTAGGGATCTTTTGTTGGAAATGGATATGAATGTGGAGGCTTGTTTTGTCTCTCTTTGAAGGACTTCAGTAATAAAGTTGTGAATCGTGTCTACACTAATTCTAGTAAGACTAAGTTTGTCATTCATGAGTATGTCACATAAATTTTCGGTTCTATTTTGTGTCTAGCTAGTATGAGCTTAAATCCAAAATTTGACCTAATTGAAAGCTCTAAGTGTCAAGCTTGATTTCAAGGTAAACATGTTCATAAGCCTCACAACTATGCATAGGAAAGAAATTGGGCACCTTTAGAGTTGATGCATCGAGATCTATGTGAGATGAATGATGTATTGACAAAAGGAAGAAAGAAATATTTCATGACTTCTATTGATGATTCCACTAGATAGTGTTTTGTGTATCTTTTGAAAACAAAGAATGAGGCTCTATATTACTTAAAAATCTCTAAGGTTGAAGTTTAAAATTATCTTGAAATAAATATCAAAATGATTTAGTCTGATCATGGAGGAGAACTTTTCTAATGAGTTTGCATTATTTTGTTTAGAACATAATCTATGAGAGCATGCCTCCCAATTCTCCTCAATATGATTGTATTGTGGCACATGTTTGGTCAGCACTATGTTAGGTACTAGTGATTAATGAAGAAATGGTGGTGGTGGTGGTGGTGGGGATATTAACTTCGTGTCATGCCATAAACTGAGTTCCAACCATGAATAAAGAGATTACACCATTTTAACAATGGAAAAATATTAACATCCTCCTACTTGCGGACATGGGGCTATTGGGCGAAAGGCAACATGCCAATTCTAAATAAACACAAGCTTGATATATAGACCGTTGATTGCGTCTTTCTTGGCATAATCAATTGGTTATATGTTTCTAGTGGTGAAATGTGGAGTACCTCACATGAAAGTTTGCTCCATCTTTGAATCTAAATATGCAACTTTCTTTGAGGATATTTTACCTATGATAGATATGCAAATCATGTCTAGTTAGGAATCCAGTCCTGAATCATTCAATCTAGTGGAGAATTCCAAATATTCTAGTGATGGAAGTTCTGATGATGATGGTAATGAGGATCTCCCAAGGAGCAAAATACAGGAGACTTCGAAGTCCCTTGGCAATGGTTTTATTGTGTACCTTGTGGATGATACTCCTACCACCATTTCAGAAGTTTATGCCTCTATGTATGTAGACTACTAGAAGGAAGGTATTCGAAGTGAGATGAATTCCATCTTAGCCAATGGAACATGAGAGATCACATATCATTGCAGACTAGTAGGATGTAAATGGAAATTCAAAAGAGAACAGAGATCTTATGGTATGATTGAAAATTACAAGGCAAGGCTTATTAACAAGGGTTATACCCAAAAATAAGGGGGGGGGGAATTCTTTGACACTCACTCACATGTGGATAAATTAACCACAATTAGAATATTATTGTCTTTTGCTGCCTCACACAGACTTGTCATTCATGAAATGGAGTTAAGACAACTTTCCTAAACAGAGAGTTGGAAGAGGAAATATATACGGAACAATGAAATTGATTTGTTGCACTAGGTCATGAAAGAAAGCTTTATAATTTACATAAATCTTTGCATGGCCTGAAACAAGTGCCAAGGAAGTCTGACATGAGAAAGTTTGACATTAGTTTAACTTCCCTGGGCTTTATTGTGAATGAAGCAAGAAAATGTGTCTACTAACATTGTGGTGGAGAGAGGGCGTAATCCTTTCCTTATATGTTGATGGCGCACTAATCTTTGCGGCCACACTGAAAGTCATTGACGAGGGCAAAAATTTCTATCTCAATATTTTGAGATGAAAGATCTTGGGGAAGCTGATTTTATCTTAGACATCAAGCTGTTAAAAAATGAAAACAACAGATTAATCTTGTGTGATATCATTACATTGAAAAGGTGATTTGTAGATTTGGATATTCCAATTGCAATCATTCTCCAACTCCTTATGATCCCGATGTGTTGCTCCGCCAGAATCAACAAGCTACTAGAGATCACTTGAGATACTCTCAAATGGTTGGGATGCTCGTGTATATATTTAGCTAGCGCCTTGAGGTCTTGTATCTTGTTTAGAGTGATAAAACTAAGATGTTTTGTTTCAATCCAGGAGATGATCATTTGCACACTCTTGAGAGAATAATGTGTTATATGAAGGTAACCATGCACTATTTTTTCACTATACCTAATATCCAAGAGTTCTTGTAGGGAATAGTGAATCAAATTTGATTTGTAATGCCGATGATATAAAGGACACATGTAAATATATATTCACTCTATGTGGCGGCATTGTTTCATATAAGTCTTGAAAGCATGCCATATTAACAAGGTCAACAATGGAGGCAGAACTCACATCATTAGACACTACTACAAGTGAAGCAAAACGACTTCGTGAACCCTTAGTGGACTTGTCGGTGGTTAGAAAACCCAATCCAACCATCCTAATGAACATTTACAATCAAAATATAATTATCAAAATGAACAGTTAAAAGGATAACATTAAGCATTCAACACATGTGAAAAGTATATGCATGTTTGTCAGAAAGTTGAAAAAGTTAGGAGTAATAATGTTCGATTATGTCCCAACAACTAAAAGAGGACAAATCATTTTACAATAGGTGTATGAAGGAATTTGATATACTATGCATGTAAGGAGATGGGCTTGAGACCCGCAATAGTTGTCAAAGGGGAAACCTAACCTATGTGATCGGCAATCCCGTGAAGTAGTACGTGGAAAAACAAACCTTTGAAGTTGGAGAGAACATTCAACAAACTCACTCTGTGAAAGATCTAGTTCTATCAAATATATTGCAAGGAATGCTTGTTATTCTTAATGTGTGTTATTTTCCTATGAAAGCAAAGATGCCGCCGAAAAAAGTTGTCTTTAAAGAACACACCTATATGAGCTAGGCTATTGGTCACAATTTATGAAACATCACCAGTATCATCACAGCTGATCTTATAGCGCAATGCACCACATACCGGGCATGCATTCCAATTCGCGTACTCCTCACCGCGGCAGAGGATGCAGTCATTAGGGTATGCATGTATCTTGTACATCTCTAATCCTAGAGGGCAATCAACCTTGTTTGCTTTGTACGTACTCGCAGACAATTCATTATCCTTTGAAAGCATCTTCTTTGTAATTATCGGCAACTTTTCAAATCCCTTGTCACATAAACCATTCTCTGCCTTCCATTGCAACAATTCCAGTGTGGTACCCAACTTTTTTCGAAAAGTTAAAACAGAATGAGAGGCTCCTACTGTTGCTATATTAAATGGGGGCTATTACAAAGGATTACAAATCCATGCAACAACAACAAGGATCAAGCAGTGACAGTGCAGAGGTAGATACAAGTGGATAGTTGGAAGAAATTTATCTATAAAAGTAGACTTGTCAGGCTTTAGTCTAAATTGGAGGATTTCCATATCTATTTTCAACATCCTAATCCAGTCCTGTTGTGTTGCTCACACACCATCAAACACAGTCTGGTTACGTTGCTTCCAGATATTCCATGTAGCCAACATGCAGATTTCCTTGAATAGAGGTTTGGTACAGCTATTAGCCGTCCTATCCAATCTTGCTTGCATATCCAGTGACGGGTCCCATACAATGCCAAGTTTCTCCCAACAGCTAGTTGCAAATGCACATTGGAAGAAGAGATGTTCATTAGTTTCCAGCGAGTCTTCATTGCATAGCGCACAAGATTGGTCTTCGCCTATTGCAAAATGCTTAAATCAAGCGTGTTTAGCCTGTCCATGCTTTGCAGCCAACCGAAAACTTTATGTCTGAGGATGCACTTTGACTTCCATATGCTCAAAAGGTATTTCGGTGCCTGCACATGCCAGAAGAGATATCAGTAGAAACTCTTTGGTATGAATTGTACATCTCCCCAACAATAGATCCATTCATCAGTTGTCAAAGGGTTTAGGGTTATCATGTTTATGGTGATCATCAGGTCATCCAGCTCTAATCGTGCTTCTCTTGATAAAGGTAAATGGAAGTTGGAACCAGGGTCTGCGTCCATGTTGAATTGGGAAAGAGATATATCTTCATTTGTTCTATATGAGAACAATTGTTCATGTGATTCTGCTAAAACCCGCTCATTATGCCATTGGTCTTTCCAAAGGAGGATGGTATCACCCGAGTTTGGAATGCAAGTTGTAATACCTCGGTAAATGTGCAATAGGGACAGTACATCTCTACACCAAAATGAACCACAAACTGGGATAGCATGTGGTGGTGTCATGTCATAATATGCATTCCAGACCAACATGACCCAAGGAGTATCCACCTTATGATAGAACTTATGTAGAAATTTCAATAGCAGAGCCTTGTTTTGTATTTTTAGGTCTATGATACCAAGGCCTCCTTTATCCTTTGGTCTGCATACTAGATCCCACGCCGCCAGGGAATGTGTTTTTGCATCCCTGTCTGCAACTTTTCTCCATAGATATTGTCTTCGAGCTCTATCAAATATATCAATGATTTTGATGGGTAGTTTAATCACACACATAGAAAATGATAGAAGTGATGACAAAGCTGAATTAATTAGCTATACTCTCTCCCCATACGAAAGACAAATTGTTGTGCTTGTTAATCTAGGCTCAATCCGGTCGATGGGCAGCATCAAATCTCTGATTGTAGGTCTTGTTGTGCCCATTGGAACTCCTAGATAACTAAATGGCATGGAGCCCACGTGGCAACCAAGTAGTGAAGCCCGTTCATTCGTTGTGTCTTGGTTAACATTAATAGGCATGAGCTGTCATTTTGAGTAGTTTATCTTTAGTCCCGTGACATTAGCATATGCATCCAACAATTGTTTAATGATTCTGATCTCTATACGTTTTGCAGGGAGGATAAGCAATGTATCATCTGCATACTGGATTATAGGATAGAGCTCTGATGCTGGTTGATAAATTGTGTTGGGGAACGTTGCATGGGAAACAAAAAAATTCCTACGCTTCACAAAGATCAATCTAGGAGATGAGCATCTATGAGAGGAGAGATTGGATCTACGTACCCTTGTAGATAACTAATCGAAAGCATTAAAGCATGCAGTTGATGTAGTGGTACGTCTCCTCGATCCAAATCGCAAGCTGTCCCACGAACTCCTGATCAAGTACCTAACGGATGGCACCTCCATGTTCAGCACATGTGCAGCTCGATGAGGATCTCCGCCTTCTTGATCTAGCAAGAGGGAGCATAGAGGTAGATGGGTTCGCTGGCAGCACGACGGTGTGGCGGCGGTGATGGTGGAGCTGATCTGGCAGAGCTTCGCTAAGCGGTGCCAAGCCGATCTACTAGAGGAGAGGTAATCGGGGAGGGAGGAAGGGATGCTCCGGGACTTGTGTTTGTAGACCTCCCTCCCTCTCATATATATAGGGGAAGAGGAGGGGCTGGCTGCCCTAGGGTTTCCCCTAGGGTTTGGTGCGGCGACCAAGGGAGGTGGGGCGGTAGCCAGGGTGGCTTGGTGACCAAGTTAGGTGGCTAGCCCACCCTTTTGGCCTAGCCCAAGCCTCTAGCCGCATGGGCCTTGAGGTGGGAGGTGAGGCCAGCCCACCAGGGGCTGGTTTGCACTCTCTCACAGTCCATGTGACCCTTTGTAGTAGATGGGCCCATCTGGTGGACCCCTAGGAACACTTCCGGCACTCCGTCACACCACTTGTAGGTCACGGAACTTTTTCGGAACTCAAACACCAACTTCCCATATATGAATCTTTACCTCCAAACCATTACGGAACTCCTCGTGACATCCACGATCTCATCCGGGACTCCGAACAACCTTTGGTCACCAACACACATAACTCATCTATACCAAAACGCCACCGGACCTTAAGTGTGCAGACCCTGCGGGTTCGAGAACCATGTAGACATGACCGAGACACCTCTATGGTTAATAACCAATAGCGGGACCTGGATGCCCATATTGGTTCCTACATGTTCTACTAAGATCTTTATCGGTCAAACCTCTATGTAAGGGATTCAGTTAATCCCATATGTTGTTCCCTTTGTTCTTCGGTATGTTACTTGCCCAAGATTCGATCATCGGCATCTCCATACCTAGTTCAACCTCGTTACCAGCAAGTCTCTTTACTCGTTCGTAATATAAGATCCCATGGTCAACACTTAGTCACATTGTGATTAATTGTGAATCACATCAAGCCCTAGAACTCATTGGGTGTTTGATTCATAACAATGTGGATCACATGGTGATGTGAACTAGATTACTGACTCTAGTGCAAGTGGAGGACTGTTGGAAATATGCCCTAGAGGCAATAAATAAAGTGTTTATTATTATATTTCCTTGTTCATGATAATTGTTTATTATCCATGCTATAATTGTATTGATTGGAAACACATTACATGTGTGGGTAAATAGACAACACTTGGTCCCTAGTATGCCTCTAGTGAACTAGCTCGTTAATCAAAGATGGTCAAGGTTTCCTAGCCATTGACATGTGATGTCATTTGATAATGGGATCACATCATTAGAAGAATGATGTGATGGACAAGACCCAAACTACAAACATAGCATATGATCGTGTTAGTTTATTGCTACTGTTTTCTTCATGTCAAGTATATGTTCCTATGACCATGAGATCATGCAACTCACTGACACCGGAGGAGTGCCTTGTGTGCATCAAACGTCGCAGCGTAACTGGGTGACTATAAAGGTGCATTATAGGTATCTCCGAGGGTGTCTATTGAGTTGGCATGGATCAAGACTGGGATTTGTTACTCCGTGTGACGGAGAGTTATCTCAGGGCCCACTCAGTAATACAACATCACAATAAAGCCTTGCAAGCAATGTGGCTAAGTGTTAGTCATGGCATCTTGTATTACGGAACGAGTAAAGAGACTTGATGGTAACGAGGTTGAACTAGGTATATAGATACCAATGATAGAATCTTGGGCAAGTAACATACCGAAGAACAAAGGGAACATCATACGGGATTAACTGAATCCATGACATAGAGGTTTGACCGATAAAGATCTTCGTAGAATATGTAGGAACCAGTATGGGAATCCAGGTCCCGCTATTGGTTATTGACCGCAGAGGTGTCTCGATCATGTCTACATAGTTCTCAAACCCGCAGGGTCTGCACACTTAAGGTTTGGTGACGTTTCGGTAGTATAGAGTTATGCATGGTGGTGACCGAAGGTTGTGCGAAGTCCCGGATGAGATCCCGGATGTCACGAGGAGCTCCGGAATGGTCTAGAGGTAAATATTAATATATAGGAAGTCCTGTTTTGGTCGCCGGAAAAGTTTCGGGCTCATCGGTAGTGTACCGGGAGTGCCGGTAGTGTACCGGGGGACCATCCGGAGGGGTATTTCGACCCAAGAGGCTACATGGGCTGTGGGAAGGTGTATACCAGCCCTTTGTGGGCTGGTGGAAGTCCCACACAAGTCCCATGCGGCTGGGAAGAAAAGCCCCAAAGGAAAAAGGTGGAAAAAGGCAAAAAGGAACAAATAAGGAAGGAGTCCTAATCCTACCAGGAGTGGAGGAGGAGGACTCCTCCCTCCTTGGTTTTGCCGAAGCCTAGGTCTGGCCCCTTGAGGGCCAAGCCTCCTCCTCCCCTCCTCCTATATATACTAGTGGTTTTGAGGGGTTTTGCACAGAATTTTCTGCCACGTGCTGCCCTCTTCTCCAGTGCATAGTTTCTCCTCTAGATCGGTTTTCTGCAGTGCTTAGGCGAAGCCCTGCTGGAACAGCTCCACCACCATCGCCGGAGCGCCGTCATGCTACCATAGAAATCTTCCAACTCTCCGCCACCTCTTGCTGGATCAAGAAGGCGGAGATCGTCATCAAGCCGTACGTGTGCTGAACGCGGAGGTGCCGTCCGTTCGGTGCTAGATCGGGATGGATCATGATTGGATCGCGGGACGCTCGACGATTTGGATCGCGAAGACGTTCGACTACATCAACCGCGTTTCTTAACACTACCCTCTTAGCAATCTACAAGGGTATGTAGATTCACTCTCCCTCTCGTAGATGCTCATCACCATGGATAGGTCTTGCGTGAACATAGAATTTTTTTTGTTTCCCATGCAACGTTCCCCAACAGTGGCATCATGAGCTAGGTCTATGTGTAGATGAGATCTCCAGTAGAACACAAAGAGTTTGTGGGCGTTGATGCTTAGATTGCTTCCTCCCTTGGTCGTGTTTTAGTTCAGCGGTATTGTAGGATGAAGCGGCCCGGACCAACATTACTCGTACGCTTACGAGAGACCGGTTCCATCGACTGACGTGTAACTTCATTGCACAAAGATGGCTGGTAGGTGTCTGTTTCTCCTACTTTAGTTGGATCGGATTCGACTAAGGCGGTCCTTGAGAAGGTTGAAAAGCAACTTATGTATCACCGTTGTTGTTTATGCGTAGGTGAGAATTGTTCTTGCTAGATACCCATAGCAGCCACGTAAAACATGCAACAACAATTACAGGACGTCTAACTTGTTTTTGCAGGGTATGTTGTGATGTGATATGGCCAATTATATGATGAGATATATGTGATGTATGAGATGATCATGTGTTATATAGAATATCACGACTTGCATGTCGATGAGTACGGCAACCGGCAGGAGCCATAGGGTTGTCTTTAATTATTGTATGACCTGCGTGTCAATCATTAAGCGCTATGTAATGCTTTACTTTATCGCTAAATGGTAGCAATAGTAGTAGAAGCATGGTGGGCGCGACAACCCCGATGGCGACACGTTGAGGGAGTTCAAGATGATGGAGATCATGGTGTCGTGCCGGTGACGATGAAGATCATGCCAGTGCTTTCAAGATGGAGATCAAAAGCACAAGTTCATGGCCATATCATGTCACTTATGATTTGCCTGTGATGTTAATCCTTTTATGCACCTTGTTTTGCTTAGGACGACGGTAGCATTATAAGGTGATCCCTCACTTAAATTTCAAGATGAATTGTGTTCTCCCCGAGTGTGCACCATTGCGAAAGTTCATCGTGTCGAGACACCACGTGATGATCGGGTGTGATAGACTCTACGTTCACATACAACGGGTGCAAGCCAGTGTTGCACATGCAGAACACTGGGGTTAAACTTGATGAGCCTAGCATGTACAGACATGGCCTCGAAACACAAGAGACCGAAAGGTCGAACATGAGTCATATAGTAGATATGATCAACATGAGATGTTCACCATTGAAGCCACCTCAACTCACGTGATGATCGGACTTGAGTTGGTGAATTTGGATCATGTGACACTCAGATGACCTGAGGGATGTCGATTTGAGTGGGAGCTTTAGTAATTTGATTAACTAAACTCATTATCTTGAACAATAGTCTAAGTAAACTTTGCATATTTATGTTGTAGATCAATGGCTCGCGCACTAGCACCCCTGAATTTTAATGCGTTCCTAGAGAAAGCTAAGTTGAAAGATGATGGAAGTAACTTTGCTGACTGGGCCCGTAATCTGAGGATCATCCTCACGGCTTCCCATAAATCATATGTCCTTGATGCACCGCTTGGTGACCAACCCGAAGACATGTCATCCGAAGACGTTAAGAACGCTTGGGAGGCACATTCTGGAGATAACTCAATAGTTTAGTGTGCAATACTGTATGGCTTAGAACCAGGACTTCAAAGACGTTTTGAACGTCATGGAGCATATGAGATGTTCCAAGAGTTGAAGTTTATCTTTCAGAAGAATGCCCGGATCGAGAGGTATGAGACCTCCGATAAGTTCTATGCTTGCAAGATGGAGGAGAACGGGTCTATCAGTGAACATATACTCAGAATGTCTGGGTATTCGACTCGTCTAGAGGAGTTGGGAATTGCCCTTCCGCCAGAGGCGATCACTGACAGAGTTCTTCAATCACTGCCACCTAGTTACAAGAGCTTTGTGATGAACTATAACATGCACGGGATGAACAAGTCGGTCGCCGAGCTGTTTGTGATGCTAAAAGTCGCTGAGTCTAAAATCCAAAAAGAACATCAAGTGTTGATGGTCAATAAAACCACTAGTTTCAAGAAGAATGGCAAGGGAAAGGGAAAGGGCAAGAAGGGTAAAACCAAGAAGGATGGCAAAGCAGTTGTCACTCCTGTAAAGAAGCCTAAGCATGGACCCAAGCCAGAAACTGAGTGCTTTCATTGAAAGGGAACTGGTCACTGGAAGCGGAACTGGCCCAAGTACCTGGCTGACAAGAAGGCGGCCAACGACAAACAACGTATATATGATATACATGTTATTGATGCGTACCTTACTATCTCTCGTTGTAGTGCCTGGGTATTTGATACCGGTTCGGTTGCTCACATTTGCAACTCAAAATAGGAACTATGGAATAAACAAAGGCTGGCAAAGGAGGAAGTGACGATGCGTGTGGGAAATGGTTCCAAGGTTGATGTGATCGCCGTCGGCACGCTCTCTCTTCGATTACCATCAGGATTAATGATGAACCTGAATAATTGTTATTTAGTGCCTGCGTTAAGCATGAACATTATATCTGGATCTTGTTTATTGCGAGACGGTTACTCATTTAAATAAGAGAATAATGGTGGTTCTTTTTATATGAGTAATATCTTTTATGGTCATGCACCCAATGTGAGGGGTTTATTCATATTGAATCTTGATAGTGATGATACACATGTTCATAACATTGATGCCAAAAGATGTAGAGTTGATAATGATAGTACCACTTTCTTGTGGCACTGCCGTTTGGGTCATATTGGTGTAAAACTCACGAGGAAGCTCCATGCTGATGGACTTTTGGAGTCACTTGATTTTGAATCACTTGACACATGTGAACCATGCCTCATCGGCAAGATGACTAAAACGCCGTTCTCTGGAACAATGGAACGGGCAAGTGACTTGTTGGAAATCATACATACTGATGTGTGCGGTCCAATGAATGTTGCAGCGCGCGATGGATATCGTTATTTTCTCACCTTCACTGATGACTTAAGTAGATATGGGTATATTTACTTAATGAAACACAAGTCTGAAACGTTTAAAAAGTTTAAGCAATTTCAGAGTGAAGTTGAGAATCATCGTAACAAGAAGATTAAATTCCTGCGATCTGATCGAGGAGGTGAGTATCTGAGTTATGAGTTTGGCAGTCACTTAAGACAATGTGGAATTGTTTCACAGTTGACACTTCCTGGAACACCATAGCGTAATGGTGTGTCCGAATGTCGTAATCGAACCTTATTAGATATGGTACGATCTATGATGTCTCTTGCTAATTTGCCACTATTGTTTTGGGGTTATGCATTGGAGACAACTGCATTCACTTTAAATAGGGCACCATAAAAATCCATTGAGACGACGCCATATGAACTATGGTTTGGCAAGAGGCCAAAGTTGTCGTTTCTAAAAGTTTGGGGATGTGATGCTTATGTCAAAAAGCTTCAGCCTGAAAAGCTGGAACCCAAAGCGGAGAAATGCGTCTTCATAGGATACCCGAAAGAGATAGTCGGGTATACCTTCTATCTCAGATCCGAAGGCAAAGTGTTTGTCGCTAAGAACGGAACATTTCTTGAGAAAGAGTTTCTCTCGGAAGAATTGAGTGGGAGGAAAATAGAGCTTGATGAGGTTATTGAACCTTTACTTCAACTAGAGAGTAGCGCAGCACAGAAAGATGTTTCTATAGAGCCTACGATAGTTGAAGAGGAAGTTATTGATGATGATCATGAAGCTTCGGATCGAGTTACTTTTGAACCTCGTAGGTCGACAAGGGCGCGTACTGCTCCTGAGTGGTGCAACAACCCTGTCTTGGAGGTCATGTTGTTGGACAACAATGAACCTACGAGCTATGAAGGAGCGATGATGGGTCGGATTCCGAGAAATGGTTAGAGGCCATGAAATCCGAGATGGGATCCATGTATGAAAACAAAGTGTGGACTTTGGAAGTATTACCTGGATGGCGAAAGGCCATTCAGAACAAATGGATCTTTAAGAATAAGACGGACACGGACGGTAATGTCACCGTCCATAAAGCTCGACTTGTGGCAAAGGGTTTTCACAAGTTCAAGGAGTTGACTACGATGAGACCTTCTCACTCGTAGCGATGCTTAAGTCCGTCGGAATCATGTTAGAAATAGCTGCTTATTTCGACTATGAAATTTGGCATATGGTTGTCAAAACAACATTCCTCAATGGTTTTCTTGAGCAAGAGTTGTATATGACGCAACCAGAAGGTTTTGTTGATCCAGAGAATGCTGACAAAGTTTGCAAACTCCAACAATCCATTTATGGGCATGTGCAAGCATCTCAGAGTTGGAATAAGCGCTTTGATGAGGTGATGAAAGAGTTTGAGTTTATACAAGTTTATGGAGAAGCTTGTATTTACAAGAAAGGGAGTGGGAGCTCTATAGTGTTTCTAGTGTTATATGTGGATGCCATATTGCTAATTGGAAACAATATAGAAATGCTGGAAAGCGTGAAGGAATATTTGAACAAGAGTTTTTCAATGAAGGACCTAGGAGAAGCTGCTTTCATATTAGGCATTAAGATCTATAGAGATAGATCGAGACGCTTAATAGCACTTTCACACAGCACATACCTTGATAAAGTTTTGAAGAAGTTCAAAATGGATCAGGCCAAGAAGGGGTTCTTGCCTGTGTTACAAAGTGTGAAGTTGAGTAAGACTCAATGCCCAGTGACTGCAGAGGATAGAGAAAAGATGAGTGCCATCCCCTATGCTTCAGCCATAGTCTCTATCATGTATCCAATGCTGTGCACAAGACCCGATGTCAGCCTTGCCATAATTATGGACGGAAGGTTTCAAAGTTGTAACGACCCGACTCAAAACGAGTCAAGCCTCTGTGTGTTATGTGCCATCCTTGGATCAGTATGCTGGCACACACAGTACATCAATGTATATATCAAAGTGCAATCACATGTACATAACGTAAAACTGATATATACCTTAAAATAGCAGCGGATACAGTCAACGGGAGTGGAGTCCCAATAACACCAACGGCAGGTTGAGTGCGGACCGTAACCCTGAATCGTACTCTTACCCGTTGTAGAAGAGTACCCGCAACATGATACGTTGCAGCCGTGTAGGTCAGTACATTGAATGTACCGGCAAGATCACCATAGCAGAACAGAAGACAGAAACTATACTATATGCAATAAGGCTTTGTGGCTCTGAGTCTGAGTTTTTGCATAAAGCTGATTTTATTTTATTTTCCTACAACAAAAGAATATCAGGAGTTTTCACTATAGAGTTACCTATCATGACATGGTTCCACCAACCGATGTCCAAATGCCCACAAGTAACATTAAGTTGCCCACAATTAATTATCAGTCCAGTGTTGACGGTTCAGAGATAGATCCAAGTCTAGAGGCTCAAATTGTCCATAACCGGGGACACGGCTAATCGATTAGGTTTAACTCTGCAGAGTGTTGTGTACTTTACCCACAAGATTCGTTCCCTCCTGGTAAGTCCTCACACTGCATGGTGTTTGAGGATATGATGAATGAAACATGGTCTTTCAGAGTGCTTCCCTGACTATCCGATAGTGCCCATCCAATCCTAACGTTGACTACATCTCGTAGCACTGCCTAGACAGAGTCACAACAAAGATCAACCAAGCCAGAGCCCATAATGACTTGTGGCTACATAGGTAAGCTTTCGGGCATGAAGTATTCATCCTTCTCTTTGAGTCTGGGTGAAGCTTTCCGCAAGATGTCATGGCACTTCCCCATGCATCCCGACCATCCACTGGTTACTCCAAGGTGCCCATCAATTCCATCCTTCACCCAGTAGTGTGTATTGAAAACTTGTTTTCTCGAGTCTCGAAGTCTTGAGGTCTTGAAGATGCAGGACTTGAAGATGCCTTCATGAAGTTGTCGTCTTGACGCAAAATCCTTTTCTCACACCACTCACGAACACTCATACCAGACCCCGTCTACTTTAGCATAGCATTGCACTAACTAGCGTTCCCGGGGCTTTAGTAACAAGTGGTGGGTTCCTACCTCATGCATTCTACTCAACTATAAGAATTTCAATGACACTACGGGAGGGATTTGTTGAATGATGTCACTACATGCAATAAAACATGGGTATGAAATAGATGGTCAAAGTGAACTTGCCTGTACTTTTGATGAAGAATAATATCGCTCTCAGAAAAACTTGATAGACTATTCATCACTCTCCGAGGGAAATATATATAGTTAAACATTGCATTCATATAAGCAATCATGCTAGCAATCAATTCTAACACACAAGAAGTAACACAAGAGTAAACACCAAAAGTTTGTGATGAAAGAAATACTTAAGACAAAAGTTAAAACCAACAAAGTTTCATCAAAGCAACTATGACTAGTTTTTCCTACAAACAACTATTTTGTAATGTAACAAAACAAACACAAAGTAAAATTTAACAAAATTCATTTTAGTAATTATTTTACTTAGCAAAAGGAATTACTTTTGAAGAACAACTAAGAATTTTGAAAACACTCTAAACAACATAGGTTTTTGCCTAATGAACTTAACAACTAGAAAACAAATGAAATATTAAAATAACAAAAAACAAAATATAAACCAACTAAGTTAACAAAAATTAAAACTTTATAGAACAATTTATAAGAATATAAATAACAAGTCAAACTAGCAATGAAATCAATTACAAGCTATAATTAACTAGAATTGATTTTCATGCATTCAAATAATATTTGTTTGAAGGGCTACTGTTATCTAACAGAAAACTTATAAAATCTATCAACTAATATAAGAGAAAAATAACTTTAAACAATTTAAAACAAAAGAGATTGAAATAAACCTAAATGAAACTAAGACAGAATTTGTTTTGTTTGAAACATTAATTTAAATCACTCTAAAAATTGTAAAATTCTACATACTACTAAGTAGGATCACTAGTGATCAGTAGCAAAAAGATTCATACAAAAATCTATTTTTAAACTCTAGTTATTCAGATTTTAGTGTTTTAAGAAAATTTGATTAAATTCAAATTTAAATTCTAAAACTACAAACATAAACTACAAGTAATATGTGTCCTAATGCAAAAAGAATTAATTAAAAACAGTAAATAGTTTAAAAGATATAAGCAAAACAAAATTAGAAAACCTTCTGTTAACTAAAAACAAAACAGAAAAGAAAAAAAACCTAACGAACGGTCAGTGCTACATGGCAGCTTCCTATTGGCTGCTAGCGTGAGCGCGGGAAAATTGCGGGCGGTCGACCGAACTAAAGAGGAAAACGGTTCACATTTATAAAAGTTCTAGTCTGGATCGTAGGATCCAGATCCGAAGGCTGAGGAGGGTGGGGATGCTCACTGTGGCGGTCGTGGCGGTCGCTGGTGATGTCGACGGCGGCTGGAAGCAGGTGGTGGTCGGGGAGGTCGCTCTGATGGTCGAGGAGGTCATCGGAGAGGTCCAGGTGACGACGGTGATCGTCCGGAGTCGATTGGTGGTGTCGGACGGAGCTGAGGGCGAGGGAGACGACGACCGGGTGCGGGGATGGGTTTTGTCGGGGCAGAGCTCCGGCGAGCTTCGGCACAGCGCTCTAGTGAGGGAGAGAGAGGGCTTTGGGGGGGATGGAGTGCGGAGGGTGGCCGACTACTTATAGGGCCGCGGGTGGGGCGAGGGAAGGAAGGGGAGAGAGATCCGGCGAGGAATGGATCGCCGGCGTCGGTCGCGGGCGTGAGGAAGGCGGTGACCGCGCGGATCTCGCGATCTATCGGGGCGGGACCCGCTGTTAGAGAGAGGGAGAGGTTTGCGGGGGCGTCGGTGGCCGTTGGAAAGGAAAGTCGGGGGGGTTAATGCTGTGGGCCGGCCCGATCCATTTTAAAATCTTTCCTTTTCTATTTTCCAGCGCAGTAAAACTCATTTAATTTATTCAATATAATTCCAAATATAGGAATAATATATATCAAAATTAACATAAGAATAAATGCCATTTATTGAACATTTTTATTCTGTCATTTGAATACCTTGAAAATAATAATATTTTCAGAAATTGCCTATTTGGTTTTAAAAGCTTTTGCAAATATATTTTTCAAAATACCCCCTGGTTTTTATTGCTCAAATAAATCACCAAGAAGTCCCTGGTGTGGAGTGTCATGTTCCTCCCTCTCAAAAACTTTGTCAAGGGGTTTGAATGCTTACAAATTCAAATAGGGAATTCAAATATGAAAGTGAAACTCCATATGAGAAATTTTCAAATAGTTTTCAAATTCCCTTTGTAAATCTTTTCATGTTGAAGAAGTCATGTCATCTTCTCTCACTGATTTGAAATGTAGGAATTTGAATTCAAACACAAAGGGGAAAGTCATTTTATTCCCTCTCATCCAAAAGTTTTGAAAAGTTTCAAATTTCACTCAATTTCAATCACTCAAGCAAACAAACAATCATTCTAGTATTAATTATAACATTCGAAAATTTGGAATGTTACAAAAGTGATCCTGGAATGGAGCACTGGGCGGCGGTCAAGAATATCCTTAAGTACCTAAACATGACTTAGGAAATGTTTCTCGTTTATGGAGGTGATGAAGAGCTCGTCGTAAAGGGTTACGTCGATACAAGCTTTGACACCGATCCGGATGACTCTAAGTCACAAACGGGATACATATTTATTCTAAACGGGGGAGCGGTAAGCTAGTGCAGTTCCAAGCAAAGCGTGGTAGCCAATTCTACATGCGAAGCGGAGTACATCGCAGCCTCGGAGGCGGCAAAGGAAGGTGTCTGGATGAAGCAGTTCATGACAGATCTTGGAGTAGTGCCAAGTGCACTGAATCCAATGAACCTGTTCTGTGACAACACTGGTGCCATTGCTCTGGCCAAGGAACCAAGGTTTCACAAGAGGACCAGACACATAAAGCGACGCTTCAACTCCATCCGCGATTACATCGAGGAGAAGGACATAAATATTTGCAAAGTGCACACGGATCTGAATGTTGCAGACCCGTTGACTAAACCTCTTCCAAGGGCTAAACATGATCAACAGCAGAACTGCATGGGTGTTCGATTCACTACAATGTAAATCACATAGTGATGTGAACTAGATTATTGACTGTAGTGCAAGTGGGAGACTGTTGGAAATATGCCCTAGAGGCAATAAATAAAGTGTTTATTATTATATTTCCTTGTTCATGAAATTTGTTTATTATCCATGCTATAATTGTATTGATTGGAAACACATTACATGTGTGGGTAAATAGACAACACTTGGTCCCTAGTATGCCTCTAGTGAACTAGCTCGTTAATCAAAGATGGTCAAGGTTTCCTAGCCATTGACATGTGATGTCATTTGATAATGGGATCGCATCATTAGAAGAATGATGTGATGGACAAGACCCAAACTACAAACATAGCATATGATCGTGTTAGTTTATTGCTACTGTTTTCTTCATGTCAAGTATATGTTCCTATGACCATGAGATCATGCAACTCACGGACACCGGAGGAGTGCCTTGTGTGTATCAAACATCGCAACGTAACTGGGTGACTATAAAGGTGCATTACAGGTATCTCCGAGGGTGTCTATTGAATTAGCATGGATCAATACTGGGATTTGTTACTCCGTGTGATGAAGAGGTATCTTAGGGCCCACTCGGTAATACAACATCACAATAAAGCCTTGCAAGCAATGTGGCTAAGTGTTAGTCACGGGATCTTGTATTACGGAACGAGTAAAGAGACTTGCTGGTAACAAGGTTGAACTAGGTATACAGATACCAACGATCGAATCTCAAGCAAGTAACATACCGAAGAACAAAGGGAACATCATACGTGATTAACTGAATCATTGACATAGTGGTTTGACCGATAAAGATCTTCGTAGAATATGTAGGAACCAATATGGGCATTCAGGTCCCGCTATTGGTTATTGACCGCAGAGGTGTCTTAGTCATGTCTACATAGTTCTCAAACCCGTAGGGTCTGCACACTTAAGGTTTGGTGACGTTTCGGTAGTATAGAGTTATGCATGGTGGTGACCGAAGGTTGTTCGGAGTCCCGGATGAGATCCTGGTTGTCACGAGGAGCTCCGTAATGGTCCGGAGGTAAATATTAATATATAGGAAGTCCTGTTTTGGTCGCCGGAAAAGTTTCGGGCTCATCGGTAGTGTACCGAGAGTGCTGGTAGTGTACCGGGGGACCATCGGGAAGGGTATTTCGACCCAAGAGGCTACATGGGCTGTGGGAAGGTGAATACCAGCCCTTAGTGGGCTGGTGGAATTCCCACACAAGTCCCATGCGGCTGGGAAGAAAAGACCAAAAGGAAAAAGGTGGAAAAAGGCAAAAAGGAACAAATAAGGAAGGAGTCCTAATCCTACTAGGAGTGGAGGAGGAGGACTCCTCCCTCCTTGGTTCGGCCAAAGCCTAGGGATGGCCCCTTGAGGGCCAAGCCTCCTCCTACCCTCCTCCTATATATACTAGTGGTTTTGAGGGGTTTTGCACAACATTTTCTGCCACGTGCTGCCCTCTTCTCCAGTGCATAGTTTCTCCTCTAGATCGGTTTTCTGCAGTGCTTAGGCGAAGCCCTGTCGGAACAGCTCCACCACCATCGCCGGAGCGCCATCACGCTGCTAGAGAACTCTTCCACCTCTCTTCCACCTCTTGCTGGATCAATAAGGCGGAGATCGTCATCAAGCCGTACGTGTGCTGAACGCAGAGGTGCCGTCCTTTTGGTGCTAGATCGGGACAGATCGTGATTGGATCGCGGGACGCTCGGCGATTTGGACCGCAAAGACGTTCGACTACATCAACCGCGTTTCTTAACGCTTCCCGCTTAGCGATCTACAAGGGTATGTAGATCCACTCTCCCTCTCGTACATGCTCATCACCATGGATAGGTCTTGCGTGAACGTAGGAATTTTTTTATTTCCCATGCAACGATCCCCAACATGTGAGAGAGGTGTTTTAGTCAACGGGTCTGCGACATTTAGATCTGTGTGTACTTTGCAAATCTCTATGTCATACTGTAGACACTGCTACCACACTCCACTTGGAGCTATTCCAAATTGCTGCTCCACTATACGTGTCCGGATCGCTACTAAGAGTCATCCGAATTGGTGTTAAAGCTTGCATCGACGTAACTCTTTGCGACGAACTCTTTATCACCTCCATAATTGAGAAACATTTCCTTAGTCTTTAGTTACTAAGGATAATCTTGACCATTGTCCAGTGATCCACTCCTGGATCACTCTTGTACCCCTTGACGGACTCATGGCAAGGCACACACAGGTGCGGTACACAACATGGCATACTATATAGAGCCTATGGCTAAAGCATAGGGGATGACCTTCATTCTCTTTCTTATGCCGTGTTCAAGCTTTGAGTCTTACTCAACTTCACACCTTACAAATCAGGCAAGAACTCTTTCTCGTACTGATCCATTTTGAACTCTTTCAAAATCTTGTCAAGGTATGTACTCATTGAAAGTCTCATCAAGCATCTTGATCTATCTCTATAGATCTTGATGCTCAACAATTAGGTAGCTTTATCTAGGTCTTCCTTTTAAAAACTCTTTTCAAACAACCGTTTATGCTTTCCAAAAATTCTACATCATTTTTGATCAATAATATGTCAACCACATATGCTTATCAAAAAATCTATAGTGCTCCCACTCACTTTATTGTAAATACAAGTTTCTCATAAACTTTGTATGGACTCAAAAACTTTGATCACCTCATCAAAGCATATATTCCAACTCCGAGATGCTCGCTCCAGTCCATAGAAGGATCACTATAGCTTGGACACATTTTAGCATCCTTAGGACTAAAAAAACCTTCTGGTTCTATCTCATACAACCTTTCCTCAAGGAAGGAAACGATGTTTTGACATCCATCTGCCATATTTCATAATTGAAAAACGCAGTAACTGCTAACATAATTCCAACAGACTTTTAGCATCGCTACGGGTGAGAAGATCTCATCGTAGTCAACTCCTTGAACTTGGCGGGAACTTCTTTGTGATAAGTCGAGCTTTATAAATAGTGATATTCACCATCAGCGTCTGTCTTCATCTTAAAGGTCCATTTGTACTCAACGACCTGCCGTTCAACGGGCAAGTCTACCAAAGTCCATACTTGGTTTTCATACATGGATCCTTTCTCGGATTTCATGGCTCCTAGCCATTTGTCAGAATCGGGGCCCATCATAGCTTCTCCATAGCTCGTAGGCTCATCGTTGTCCAACAACATGACCTCTAAGACAGGGTTGCCATACCACTCAGGAGTAGTATGCGTCCTTGCCGACCTACGAGGTTTGATAGTAACTTGATTCGAAGCTTCATGATCATCATCATTAACTTCCTCTTCAACTAACGTAGGCTCCATAGAAACAACTTTCTACGCTGCGCTACTCTCTGGTTGAAACAAAGGTTCAACAACCTCATCAAGTTCTATCTTCCTCCCACTCAATTCTTTCGAGAGAAACTCTTTCTCGAGAAAGGACCCATTTATAGCAACAAACACTTTGCACTCGGATATGAGATAGAAGGTATACCCAACTATTCTTAGGGTATTCCATGAAGATGCATTTGTCCGCTTTGGGTTCGAGCTCATTAGGTGAAAACCTTTTTCACAGAAGCGTCGCAGCCCCAAATATTAAGAAATGATAGCTTAGGTTTCTATCAAACCATAATTCATATGGTGTCATCTCAACGGATTTAGATGGTGCACTATTTAAAGTGAATGTAGTTGTCTCTAATGCATAACCCCAAAACAATAGTGGCAAAATGATAAGAGACATCATAGTACGCACCATATCCAATATTGCACGACTATGACGTTCGGACACACCATCACACTATGGTGTTCCAGGTGGCGTGAGTTGTGAAACAACTTTCACATTGTCTAAAGTTGTATGCCAAACTCGTAACTCAGATATTGACCTCCACGATCATATCATAGATATTTTTATCTTCTTATCACAATGAGCTTAAACTTCACTCTGAATTTGGTTGAACTTTTCAAACGTTTCAGACTTGTGTTGCATTAAGCAAATATACTCATATATACTCAAATCATCAGCGAAGGTAAGAAAATAACGATATCCACTGCACGCTACAACACTCATTGGATCGCATACATCAACATGTATTATCTCCAATAAGTTACTAGCCTGCTGCATCATACTGAAAACGGGGTCTATAACCATCTTTCCCAAGAGGCATGGTCCGCATGTCTCAACCGATTCGAAACCGAATGAGTCCAAAGATCCAACAACATGGAGTTTCTTCATGTGATTCATACCAATATGACATTTAGCGGCAGTGCCACAAGTATGTGGTACTATCATTATTAATTGTGTATCTTTTGGCATCAATGTTAAGAACATGTGTATTACTACGATCAAGATTCAACAAACCATTCTCACTGGGTGCATGACATTGAATGTATTATTCATGTAAACAGAATAACCATTATTATCTAACTTAAATGAATCGCCGTGATGCAATAAACACGATCCAATCATTGTTCATGCTTAACACAAACACCAAATAACATTTATTTAGGTTTGTCACTAATCCCGAAGGTAGAGAGAGCGTGTGATGTTGATCACATCAACCTTGGAAACATTTCCAACATACATCGTCACCTCACACTTAGCTAGTATCCTTTTATTCCGTAGATTTTATTTCGAGTTACTAACATTTAGCAACCGAACCGGTATCCTATACCCACGTGCTACTAGGAGTACTAGCAAGGTACACATCAATAACATGTATATCAAAATATACTTCTGTCGATGTTGCCAGCCTTCTTATCTACCAAGTATCTAGGGTTGTTTCAGTTCAGCAACCGCTCTCCTCATAATAGAAGCACTTAGTCTCGGGTTTGGGTTCAACTTTGGGTTGCTTCATTGGAGCAGCAACTGACTTGCCATCCATGACGTTCCCCTCCTTGCCCTTGCCCTTCTCGAAACTAGTGGCTTTACTAACCATCAACACTTGATGCTCCTTCTTGATTTGTACCTTCGCGGCGTCAAATATCACGAACAGCTCAGGGATCATTATTTCCATCCCTGGCATTTTATAGTTCATCACGAAGCTCTAGTAGCTTAGTGATAGTGACTTGGAAAACTATATCAATCACTTTCTTATCTGGAAGATCAACTCGCACTCGATTCAAGTGATTGTAGCACCCACACAATCTGAGCACACGCTCAATGATTGAGCTATTCTCCTTCATCTTGCAGGCAAAGAATCTTGTTGGAGATCTCATACTCACAACACGGGCACGAGCCTGAGATCCGAATTTCAGCTCTTAGAAGATCTCATATGTTCCATGACGTTCAAAATGTTTTTGGAGCCTCAATTCTAAGCCGTAAAGCATGACGCACTAAACTATCAAGTAGTCATCGGAACGCGCCTGTCAGATGTTCATAACATCTACAGACGATGCTAGAAGGGGTGGCGCACCGAGCGGTGCATTAAGGACATAAGCCTTCTATGCAGCAATGAGGACAATCCTCAGATCACGGACCCAGTCCGCAATATTTCCACCATCATCTTTCAACTGTATTTCTCTAGGAACATATAAAAATTCAAGGGAGCTACAGCATGAGCTAGTAATCTACAACATAATTTGCAAAGACACTACTGACTATGTTCATGATAATGAGTTCAATTAATCAAATTACTAAAGCTCCCACTCAAATTCACATCCCTCAGGTCATCTGAGTGAGACATGATCCATATTCACAAACTCAAGTCCGATCATCACGTGAGTTAAGGTGGTTTCAATGGTGAACATCATCATGTTGATCATATCTACTATATGAATCATGCTTGACCTTTCGGTCTCTTGTGTTCTAAGGCCATGTCTGTACATGCTACGCTCGTCAAATTTAACCCGAGTGTTCTACATGTGCAACACTGGCTTACACCCATTGTATGCGAACGTAGAGTCTATCACACCCGATCATCACGTGGTGTCTCGACACGATGAACTTTCGCAATGGTGCCCACTCGAGGAGAACACAATTGATCTTGAAATTTTAGTGAGGGATCACCTTATAATGCTACTATTGTCCTAAGCAAAACAAGGTGCATAAAAGGATTAACATCACATGCAAATCATAAGTGACATGATATGGCCATGAACTTGTGCTTTTGATCTCCATCCTTAAAGCACCGGCATGATCTCCATCGTCATCGACATGACACAATGATCTACATCATCTTGATCTCCATCAACGTGTCGCCATCGGGGTTATCACGCCCACCATGCTTCTACTAATATTTCTACCGCTTAGCGATAAAGTAAAGCATTACATAGCGCTTAATGATTGACACGCAGGTCATACAACAAATAAAGACAACCCTATGGCTCCTGCCGGTTGCCTTACTCATCGACGTGCAAGTCATGATATTCTATACAGTACATGATCATCTCATACTTCACATATATCTCATCATGTAATTGGTCATATCACATCACAACATACCATGCAAAAACAAGTTAGACGTCCTCTAATTGTTGTTGCAAGTTTTACGTGGCTGCTACTGCTATCTAGCAAGAACAATTCTCGCCTACGCAAAACCACAACGGTGATACATAAATTTCTTTTCAACCTTCTCAAGGACCGCCTTTGTCGAATCCGATCCAACTAAAGTAGGAGAAATAGACATCCGCTAGCCATCTTTGTGCAACGAAGTTACACGTGAGTCGATGGAACCGGTCTCTCGTAAGCGTACGAGTAAAGTCGGTCCGAGTTGCTTCATCCCACAATACCGCTGAACCAAGAAAAGACTAAGGAAGGAAGCAATCTGAATATAAATGCCCACAAACTCTATGTGTTCTACTCAAAATCTCATCTACGCATAGACCTAGCTCATGATGCCAATGTTGGGGAACATTGCATGGGAAACAAAAAATTTCCTACGCTTCACCAAGATCAATCTACGAGATGAGAATATATGAGAGAAGAGATTGGATCTATGTACCCTTGTAGATCGCTAAGCGGAAGCGTTAAAGAACGTGGTTGATGTAGTGGTACGTCTCCGCGATCCAAATCGCAAGCCGTCCCATGAACTCCCGATCAAGTACCGAACGAACGGCACCTCCACGTTCAGCACACGTGCAGCTTGATGAAGATCTCCTCCTTCTTGATCCAGCAAGAGGGAGCGGAGAGGTAGATGGGTTCGCCGGCAGCATGACGGCATGGCAGCAGTGGTGGTGGAGCTAATCCGGCAGAGCTTCGCTAAGCGGTGCCAAACCGATCTACTAGAGGAGAGGTAATCGGGGAGGGAGGAAGGTCCGCGTCGTGACTTGTGTTTGCAGCCCTCCCTCTCCTCTCATATATATAGGGGAAGAGGAGGGGCTGGCTGCCCTAGGGTTTCCCCTAGGGTTTGGTGCGGCAGCCAAGGGAGGTGGGGCGGCGGCTAGGGTGGCTTAGCCACAAAGTTTGGTGGCTAGCCCACCCTTTTGGCCCAGACCAAGCCTCTAGCCGCATGGGCCTTGAGGTAGGAGGTGCGTCCATCCCACCAGGGTCTGGTTTACGTCCTCTCACAGCTCATGTGACCCTTTGGAGTAGATGGGCCCATCCGGTTGACCCCTAGGAACACTTCCGGCACTCCGTCACACCACTTGCAGGTCACGGAACTTTTACGAAACTCAAACACCAACTTCCCATATATGAATCTTTACCTCCGGACCATTTCGGAACTCCTCATGACGTCCGAGATCTCATTCGGGACTCCGAACAACCTTCGGTCAACAACACACATAACTCATCTATCCCAAAACGTCACCGAACCTTAAGTGTGCAGACCCTGCGGGCTCGAGAACAATGTTGACATGACCGAGACACCTCTACGGTCAATAACCAATAGCGGGACCTGGATGCCCATATTGGTTCCTACATGTTCTACGAAGATCTTTATCGGTCAAACCTCTATGTAAAGGATTCAGTTAATCCCGTATGTTGTTCCCTTTGTTCTTCGGTATGTTACTTGCCTGAGATTTGATTGTCAGCATCTCCATACCTAGTTTAACCTCGTTACCAGCAAGTCTCTTTACTCGTTCCGTAATACAAGATCTCGTGTCTAACACTTAGTCACATTGCTTGCAAGCCTATTGTGATGTTGTATTACCGAGTGGGCCCTGAGATACCTCTCCGTCACACGGAGTAACAAATCCCAGTCTTGATCCATGCCAACCCAACAGACACCCTCGGAGATACCTGTAGAGTACCTTTGTAGTCACCCAGTCACGTTGCGACGTTTGATACACACAAGGTACTCCTTCGGTGTCAATGAGTTGCATGATCTCATGATCATAGGAACACATACTTGACATGCAGAAAACTGTAGCAATAAACTGACACGATCATATGCTATGTTTGTAGTTTGGGTCTTGTCCATCACATCATTCTCCTAATGATGTGATCCCGTTATCAAATGACATCTCATGTCCATGACTAGGAACCCATAGCTATCTTTGATCAACGAGCTAGTCTATTAGAGGCATACTAGGGACATGGTGTTGTCTATGTATCCACACATGTATCTGAGTTTCCGATCAATACAATTATTGCATGGATAATAAACGATTATCATGAACAAGGAAATATGATAATAACCAATTTATTATTGCCTCTAGGGCATATTCCAACAAATTGGTAGGGAGAGGTGTCCTTCAACCCAAGCTCTATTTACCATAGATTGCAGCAGATCAGCTGCTAAGACAAATAATAGAGGGGAGAATGGATCACCCTGTCTAGCTCCTCGTTTGCATTTAAATTCCTTCCCTGCTACTCCATTCATTAAAATAGAAGATGATCCTGGATCCAATATTTTTTTACCCATGAACACCATTTTGCATCTAAACCTTTACACCTCAGCATATTGAAGATGAAAGAATGGTCCATTGTATCAAACGCTTTTGCAAAATCTAGCTTTAGGACAACAGTGTCCTTACCAGACTGCTTTCATTGGTGTAGAAATTCATATGCCCTTGCTAGGAAATCTTGAATAGTTCTAGATATTATGAATCCATACTGATTATGGTGAACAATATTCAAGATGTATTGTTGCAATCTCTTTGCTAACAACTTTGTTAAAACTTTAAGAACACAGTTTAGCAGCGAGATTGGTCTGACGTCATTTACAGTCTCACGGGGGCTAGTTTTTGGTATGGGAGTAATCATAGAAGTATTCAGGCACTCAAGATCAATTTTCCCCTCCTAGAAATCCTGACAAAGCTGGTAGAAGTCTTCCTTAATGATGTCCCAACAAACCTTGAGAAAAATACCATTAAAGCCATCTGGTCCAGGTACCCTATCTGAAGGTATAATTTTGATAACTCTGTCTATTTCCTCATGAGTGAAGGGGGAAGACAGTGCTTCCATACCCTCAACTCTTTGCACCACATCCTGGAGCTCAAACTCAACAAATGTTTCCGTGACAACTCCCATTCTACTATTAAACCATTGAAAAAAGGCAGCTGCTTTTTCATCATGATTATCAATAGTGGAACCATCCGACAGTAGTAAAGATGGGATGGCATTGCACCTATACCTTTCTGTCGCTCTTGGCTGAAAATATTTAGTGTTATCTTCACGTTCAACCGCCCATCTGTATGTACATCTTTTCTTTCAGTAGGCACTTTGATACATGAGAAATTTCATCAGATGATTTTTCAGAATAATCCTGAAGCTGGATTCAGGCAAGGAGAGCATACGAAGATCCTCCAAACAGTCTAAATGAAGCCATTGTGCATTACAGTTTTCAATTAATAGCTTGAGTTTGGATAGGCTTTTAATCCATTGTTTAAGGGCGTATTTCAGTCTTTTCAGTTTAGCAGATATACGAGTGGCAGAAGATGTTGCCTTAATTGGCCTATTCCAAGACTTTTTCACTGTATCTATAAAGCCCGAACATTGTGGCCAAAAGTTTTCAAATCTAAAGAGACTGCATCATGGAATGGATATCTGAATAGACATTACACATGGAGTATGATCAGATATCGGCTTAGCAAGAGGTTTCACCATAGTATTAGGGTATTGTGATGTCCACTATGGAGTTGTAAAGAACCAATCCAATTGCTCTAGGAGTGGGGTGTCTTGCATATTACTCCAGGAATACTTTCTGCCTTTAATTGGGATCTCAACCAGGGCTAAAGAACTAATAATTTCATTAAATTTAATAATATCATCAATATTACCACCTAGGAGATTTCGATTCTCTAAAGAACGAATGAAGTTGAAGTCGCCCATGAAAACCTATAACTCATCAATTTCAATATTAAGACCATCGAACCATTGAGTGAAATTATGTCTCTCCGGGCCCGTGCACGGGCCATAAATATTTGTGAACAACAATTGTGATCCTCGTAATTTGGGTACAATAACTTTTTTGTGATCCTCTAACACACGCTCCAACTTCAACCTCTCCTTTTCACTTTTGCTGTTTCTTTGTGCATCAACAATGGCCCGACCAAGATCATTAGCGGGCTCTTCTGATGCCTCTTCTTTAGCTTCCCCCATTGTAGTACCATCGTACGCAGGGAACCCATGATATGTTTCATCATCCTCTTCTTCTTCATTTTCTTCCATCATAACCCCTCTTTCTTCATGCTTGGTCCAATAGTTATAGCCGGACAAGAAACCAGACTGGAGCAGGTGTGTGTGAAGGATTTTTAAGGTAGAGTAACCCTTATCATTCTGACAGACACCACATGGATAGCACATAAAACCATTCCCCTTGTTTGCCTCAACCACATGCATAAAATTATGCAGGCCATTAATGAACTCGGGAGAGCGTCGGTTATCGTACATCCATTGCCCACTCATATTTATTACACAACATCGAAGTGACTAAATTAATGCAAGTTTATCACATTAAAAACAAAGTAGAGTAGTGACCAAATGTTATTACTACAAAAATATATACATCAACTTCATACATACTACTCATAAAATAACATACAACTATCTAAAGCATTTAAATGCAACAACAAATGCGATTAAAATCGCAACTAAGGTAATAATTGATCCAACAACATAATGATACCAAGCCTCTTTATTAATGGCATATTTTCTAATCTTTCTAATCTTCAAGCGCATTGCATGCATCTTGATCTTGTGATCATCGATAACATCGACAACATACAACTCCAATTTCATCTCCTCTTCTTCAATTCTTTTCAATTTTTCTTTCAAATAATCATTTTATTTTTCAACTAAGTTTAACTTCTCGACAAGAGGGTCGGTTGCAAATTTTGGTTCACATACTTCCTAGTTAAAAATATCTATGTCAACTTGATGGGCATTATCGTCATAAACACAAAATGAAACAAATAACTATAAAAGATAATATACCACATCTGAATCATAAAGCGGATGAGGGCTGATGGGGACGGGTATCAAAACCATGGCAGTATATATAACTAACAATCATAAAAGTAAGAAAATTATACAAGTAACCATCTAAATCATACAAATAAGATTTTTTTACAAAAAAGATAAGAACAAGAGGCTCACCAAGGTGGTGCCGGCGACGGGACGGCGTAGGCGATCGACGGCGGTGAGGATGGGGACGGGAAGGCACTAAGTAAACCACACCTACACATATTCAAACTAAGAAGTTAATTTGAGATCAAATTGCATATAAATCAAATAAAACTCCAACATAATTACTTTTAAACTAAACCTCCGCAAATCACTATACTTATAAAGCATGAAACAAGCTAAACTAGCAATGAGAGATGAACGAATGAAGTTGCTAACCTTTTAGAACCCTTGGATAGATGGGGTGCCGTCAATGTTGATAAATCTTGGCAAAAATGGAGGATGAACTCGAGCTTTGGGAGGAAACAGAGAGAAGAGAAAGCTTGGACTCGGGTTGCGGCAGCTTGGGGCCCCTGCGAGCCCCCGTCCGCTCCTAGCCGTTGGAACAGGGACTAATGATCACATTAGTCCCGGTCCCAAACCTGTCTAAGACTAGATCTATGGACCAAAGGTCTGTTTTTTACTAGTGTCAGGTAATCTATTATAAGCTCATGAAAGGCCAGGAGTAATAACCTAGGCATCCATGTGGGGATAACCGCATTCAGTAAAATTAACCTGTTCACACAAGACTGACAATTCAAGGCATAGTCATTCGTTCGGTTGTGAACAAGTGTAACTTCTTGTCTAGGTAGAGCTCAACCTTAATCATTCCCCACCGAATCACGAGTATATCAGATAGTACTAGTGGAACAAATGCAATTCAGTTTGCCTATGAGATCTTGTGGGCGATTATTATATTTTATGGGTCTCGTCCCACTAAATCTTGTACCGCATCCTATTTAAAATTCTAAAATCTCAAAGACCACATTTGAGTTGCACGACAAGAGTGTAAGTTTAATACCATATTGCTAGTGGAGTAAAAGAATCACCAATATATAAGGTTGGTTGTTCCACTTTCCATGTAGCATGAGAAAAGAGAGCAATAATGCACTCTCGCTTACTCCCTCACTCCATGACATGCAACGTGTGCACGTTGTGTTTCGTAAATTAAATTCGAGTACGAGCTAAGGTTATACAAATTAGAAGAAAAACTATTTTCTGTGCAAGGCTGTGCACTGTCTAGCTATGGATGTATGTGTCAACTGTCAATACACGAGTTCATTGCTAATACATTTTGTACTACGAAAAAGTTCTTTCATCACGTCTCAGTTGCATATCTTCACTCTCCTATGTGCCCCCTCTATGTAGAGGAGAGAGGTTATATGCCATAACACAAAACAAACACAACAAAGCACGCGCGCCCACACAAAGAGTAGCCGAGTTCCTAGTGTTGAGCTGCTTCTCCATCCCTATACCGTTGGTTGCGTGCACAACCGCCTAGGAGAATAGGCCTCTGAAACTACGTCTCTTCAAAGCCTGTGCTGGCTGAGGGACGATAAGGTTTTTGGAGTCCGTCTAGATGCGACTACATGCTCAAGTTTAATTACATCCTCGACGCCCATCAATTTGCTCGACTACTTTCTCGACAACGGACGACCAGCTTGTCTTCATCATCGTGGTGGACGATGATGTTGCACCGGAGTTTCCGATGCCCTCGTATGTCCTAAACCTTTCTTGGTTGACATGTGTGTCTTTGGTTTATATGTGTATGTGCTAGATGTTTCTAGTATCGGTCGTCTGATTTACCAAGTTAGTAACTTAGTGATGATGCTAGTCTGGATTAAGAAAAGCTAAACTGCCAAAAAAATTCTCAGGTAAAAGCCAGAGTGTTGGAGAGAGAGACTCCCGACAAAGTCTCGCCAGGTGCAACCTCATGTTAGATTTATTTGAACCAATTCCTTTATTCGGGGCGCATTACACTGTTTCCCATAGGTTTCAAATTATACGAGAAACATCGTCCTCTTTTTCCTAGACTAGAATGTTACCTCCTGAGCAGACAATGTGTACATTGTTGAACATATATATTTGCTGATGCATGTTGCTACGTTTCGAGACAAATATCTGGAAGCTGTGCGTTTACTTTTGACGGCATTGCTAGCTCGATTGAATACACCACAAGTATATTACATCATGGTGATGTTCTTTTGTCTCCCGTGCCGGCGGTGCATGATTCTGCACATCACACGCAGGACCTGGGCATAGCCTCCTCTTTACAGTACACAAAAGGGGAAGCATTACTGCGAACTTGTCAAGAGGATTGGAGAGAGAGGGAGAAAATACCGGCTTTTGCATCCACTACGTACAGGTCTTGAGCTAGTCGGACATGACCTTCATTTTACCGAGATAAAATTTCATGCATGCTTCAGTCGAAGGTGTTTAGATATCGGCAGAGTGAATTCAGAATCTGGAGATTTCGTGAGCCCATCATGAGATCATTCTTGGGCAGCTCTCTCACTCTTTCTCTCTATTTTACTAACTGTCACCAACTGCATGGATGTGGGTGAGATAATGGCAGCCGATGGCCTTGTCGCGTTCGAAAACATTAAAAGTGGGTCGTGCTATGTATACGTACAAACTAATAATGAAAGCAGGTTAAACTCGCTTTTTAGCTGAGATATCTGCACGAAAGTTCCTACGGACGATTCATTTGCCTGCACATGCTGCCTACCTTTGCGTTGTTAATTCGACCAGGGATGATAACCTAACTACCAAAGTGATATTAAAACCCTAAACCCCCTCCAAGCTTTCGTGAAAGCGCTCGCTTTGGTCAGGTTGGGTAGGCTCCGGATCTCGAGGCGGCCTGGCCTGGTCCCTCGCGGACGGCCGTTGGATGGTCGTCGCGCGTCTCTGGCAGGGCTCGTACGTGCATGATGGGTGAAGCCAAAGGACCAAAGCTAGCCATCGCACGGGGGAAAAGCGCGCACCATATCGAGATCGTGCGAGCCTAGCTTGCACTGTACTACCATGCTTGGCACCTTGTATGCATTGCATTGCATGCACTCGTCTCGTCTCTCTTTATCTGCATGCACGCCATGGCCGTGCAAGCCCAGGTTGGTTAGTTAGATACAGCGCGGGGTAAGCTGGCCAGCGTGCTGCGTGCGTATCTCCCGCGCTGATCTGCTGCGATTTCTTTTTAGGTGTGCGCTTGATCGTCTCGTCCTTGCTTGCTTTGGTACTTGGCATGCATGCAGGCACATGATCGCGTGCGTACTTTGTGAAGCTTGTCATTGTAGTAGCAAATACTCCTATATGGCTATTTTATTTTTATTTTCCATCCTTGCCTGGACTCCACATTACCACTTTTTTCTTAGACAAAGGGTAGCCTTTACTAACTCAAAATGAAGTATCAACAGGTTACAAAGGCAATGAGCACACCTGGCTTTTGAATAGATATCAAAAGTAGAAAAGAAAAAAAAAGCTGACAAATAGGAGTAGCAAAGTCCAAATAACTGGAAATTGCTAGTCATAGTCTGCACAGGACAGTGACGATTGTGTTTAGCCATCCACGTTAAGAAAGGTCAAGCTACGGTTTGTGTCTTGCTCGTGCTGTTGTGTACTGTATATGGAACTCCATATCAACATACGTAAAGGTGCATGCCTTCGGATCCAGGTAGTTTACTAGCTAGCTGGGCCTATTTCATAGCCTGCTGCTCTAGTACTGGAGCTACCTCGTACTGGACAAGTGATATGATCAGTTAATACGGTTAGAAGGGAAGCGCGATGGGCATATATATAGAAATATAATGATAAATTTGGAAAACAAAATAAGGTAGGACAAATCCTAGTCTATCTCATATTTCTTAATAATCAATATACTCAACATTCCCGCAGTCACAATGGTAGCGACGCAGACAGTCAGACTGAAGAAGAATCTGAAGGTAAGCCGACGGTCATCCGCCCCACAGTTGTAACGGTCGATGCAGCGCGGAAGTCATGGCTGGAGTAGAAACCGACGAGGTTGCTCAAGCAAGGCGGTAGCCCTTTGTGCCGATGTCGAAGTAGCAGAGAGTGTAGGGTCGTGTAGCCGTGGTTGAGGTAGCCCTGCGAAGAACGTCCTGGTCGATGTCGAGTCAGTGTAGCCGGTGTCGAGGAAGTCGCCGTGAAGTCGTGGGCGCAAGAAGGCGTTGAGTTAGTCTTGGGCGCAGTGATGTCGAAGTAGTGGTGTGCCAAGAAGAAGACGTAGTTGACGACACGCCGTGCCAAGATTGCCAAGCCCGGGGACACATCGTGGACGAAGGCACACATCTGTGTTGCCAGGACCGGTCATGCGTAGACAGGCGAAGACGGTGTTGACGATGCATCGCTCCAGGGTTGTCAGGCCTAGGAACACATCGGGGATGAAGGCATGCGACGGTGTTGCCATCATCGGGCATGCGTAAACGGGGACCTGCACACAACTTGTACGCCATGTCGAGGAGGCTAGCAGATAAGGACTCGACGACGGTTGCGGCGCAAATCGGCGAGGGGCCGATGTCGCCCGCGGTGGTCGGAGTAGATGAAATGGTCGGGGTAGATGACGGTGACGCTGACGATGAGCTGGTGCTGGACGAAGAAGAAGGGGGTGGACTGGTGGCGCGGCTGGGGTGAGCGAGTGTAGGATCGAAAGTGGTGCTAGAGGGGGGGGGTGATTAGACTACTTGACCAAATAAAAAAACTACCTTTTCCCAATTTCAATTCTTGACAGATTTTAGCATTGATAGTATGTCAAGTACACCCTACACATGCATGTCTAAGTGTATAGCAGCGGAAAATAAAGACAAGCATGTAAGTAAAGAGAGGGTAGGAAGATCAAACACAATTGGTGACACGATGATTTTTTCCGTGGTTCCGATAGATGGTGCAATCGTACATCCACGTTCATGGAGTCTTCAACCCACAGAGGGTAACGATCGCGAGAGTCCACGGAGGGCTCTACCCACAGAGGGTTTCACGAAGAAACAACCTTGACTATACCATGATGGCTTCCGTCCATGGAGGACTAGCCTTACTCGGGGTAGATCTTCACGAAGTAGACGATCTCCTTGCCCTTACAAACTTCTTGGTTCACTCCACAACACGAAGTAGGAGGCTCCCAAGCGACACCTAACCAATCTAGGAGGCACCACCCTCCAAAAGGTAATAGGCTCGGTAATGCGATGAACTCCTTGCTCTTGTACTTCAAGATGATAGACTCCTCAACACACAATCACTCTCTCACAGATATGGCTTGGTAGAAGAGATGAGATTGGTGGAAAGCAACTTGGGGAGGCTAGAAATCAAGATCCATATGGTTGGAGTGGAAGATCTTGACCCCAACACAAGGGTAGGTGGTTCTCTCTTAGAAAATCAGTAAATATGAGTGGGGAATAGTTCTGAGAGCTTCTCTTGCGAGTAGGTGGTGATGGAGGGGTATATATAGGCATCTCGAAAAATCCAACAATTACACACAATAAGTCAGACTCGGTGGAACCAATGTGTGAATCTCGGTTGTACTGAAGTGACTTAAAGTTAGCAACTTTTGAATCTCGATGAGACCGATATAGGAATCTCGGTTGCATCGATAAGGTGACCAACGGTCAGAATGTCCAATCTCGGTGACGCCGATCCAACAGTCTCCGAGGGAACGAAATTGTGAACTTGCATAATAGAAAGTTGGCAGCCCAACTCGGTGGCACCGAATGCAGTATCGGTTGTACCGAAAGGTTAGGGTTTGGCTGAGTCTGTCTAGGGTTTGGAATCGGTGGCATCGGAATGGAAATGTTGTTTGCACCAATTTTGAGTATTGGCTTTGGACAGACTTTGGTGGGAGAGTTTGTGGCTGTCTTTGGTGACTATCACTTGTACACGTATGAGCATTTTGTTCACCAACAAAACCTTACCCCCTTTCAATAGTATTGGCTTTCCTATGGACTCAAAGTGACTTCTCACAAATGTAAAATGTAGACTCCTCTTGCTTGAAGCTTTGACAACCTATTTCCTTGCATCTTGGGGTATTCCACAATCTTTTTGCCAACCCATCATTGAACTTTTCCTGAAACATTCTTAGTGGAAACATTAGTTCAATGGCATATATGTTGTTATTAATCACCAAAACCACAAAGGGAGCAAATGTGGTTTCAACGAGCTGCACCAATGCCGAAGAAGAGTGACGACGGTGGCTTGACGGTGGCGGCGGCGGCTGGTTAGGAGCGCGACGGCGATGATCGAAGTAGGCGACGAAGAACCCGACAACATGATGAAGACCAATGCGGACGGTGGCGTTCCCGCGCCAAGGGAGGTGGCACGGCTCATACCAAGGAAGCTGACGCACAACGATAGTGGCGTGGACCGCGAGCCACGACACTACAGATCGAAGGGGCAACACAGCGACAGCAGGCGGGTCGGGCCGATGGCGGGAAGACCTCGAGTTGCGGTGATCGCAGGACACGGTGCTACAGCCCGAAGGGGTGGCACGACGGCAAAGCGGGAAAGCTCGAGTCGGTGCAACCGCGGGGACGACCTCGAATAGTGGCGGAGACTGCGTGCCACGCTCACTATGGCACGATGGGGCGACGCAGCGGCAGCGCGAGGGTCGGTGCAGCCATAGGGACGGCCTGGAGGGGACGACCACGGGGCGGCGGTGGACCGCGGGCCGCGACACTATGGCCTGAAGGGGCGACGCAATGGAAACATATAGGTCGATGCGGTCGCGGGGAGAACCACTGAGTGGCGGCACTGCAACCCGACAGGGCGACGCAACGACAGCCCGGTACTCGACCGATGGAGGGGCGCGCTTTACTCGGGACAGTCTTCATGGGACCTACGGAGGCGCGCGCAACCGACGGGCCTGGTCGGTCCCATGGCATAGATGAGGCGGATCACAGTGGCAGGCGGGCGATCAATCCGATCGCACGCGAGGTCGGGGACGCCGCTCGATGGAGGTGGGATGGCGGCGGAGTCCGCGGTGAAGCCGGCGACGACGGTCGACAGGGCGGCCGTACAGGCACATCGTAGATCGATGAGCGGGCCAACGCGTGAACGACGGCTATGATGGGCCGCCACATGGCATGCGGCCACCAGATTGGGGCGATGCAGGAGTCACGATCCGAGCAGGGCGGTGACGCCGATGTAGGGTGACTGGAGAGCAAACATATGGGCAATGACCATGACGGGCCGTCGGGTCAGTGTAGAGGCCGGGTCGCGCCGATGTCGGAGTAGAGGCACGGGGTCGACGGCGGCGGCGGGCGACGCAAACAGATCTTAGATCGGAAAACCAAAAAAGAAACGCCGATCAATGCGACCGGCGAAAGAGAGAAAACCCCACATCAAAAGATCGGGAAAAGACTCTCTAGGGCAGCCAATCAACACGGTCGGCGGACGAACCCTAGGTACGGGACCGCCCCAGGGGCGGCGCGCAGTGTGGAAGCGGCGGACAACGACTAGGTCTAGAAACTTGCGGCAGATACCATGTTAGAAGGGAGAGAGAGGCATTGGTGGAATAGTTGATATGTATTGCATGAGCCTTGTGAGCATATATATAGGAATACAATGACCAACTTGAAGTACAAGACAAGGCACGACAAATCCTAGTCTGTCTCATATTTCCTAATAATCAATATACTCAACAAATACCCTTATGTGCTCAAATTTTTTTACCTATGACCCTAGTCTAGCTCGGAGCTCATGAACTTACTCGAAATAAGGTCCACTTTATAAATAAAACACTAGCCACATCCATACAAGTTATTCAAGTGCAAGAGAAAATAAATAAGAGATTCGCTGGGGCAATAACACAAGACATGCCCAAAAGCCAAAAAAGAAAGAAGCAAAGCGATGCAGGACTCCTCAAGGGACAAGTAGTCAACTTCTAGGGGGTGAAGTGAGCTGATGGCCAACCTCTTGAAGAGCATCTTGCATGCTGCAACAACAGAAGACATCCCCAAGCCTAAGCTCTCGCATCTCCTTTATTCTTCTCATATCACAGTTTTACTTGAGTCTTAAAAACTTTTTGCACGCAAAACTTCACAAACTTGTGAGATAGTTTGGTACAAACAAAATACAAAACCTTAACATTCCATGCTGTTGTAAATTGACAAAATGATAATCCAACATTAGATATTGTATGTCTTTAATATCGCTACCCCAATGCAAAAATAAGCAAACAATTCAACTGTAACAATAATCTGCCAAAACCGCATAACAGAGAACTTATAAATTCTTGATTTGTAAACAAAATCAGTTTTTATCACATTCCGACAAACTATCAAAATTCCGGACATACCATAAAACTTTCTGTTTCAGCACATCAACTCATAAACTAGCAAACTGAGCATGATAAAGACTATACTTGGCACTTTCAAAACATGATTAATATAGTTGTGCGTACCATGTAGACACACAAGAAGGAAACATATAAAATTGGATTGCCTCCCAACAAGATTTTTTATTTAATGCCTTTTAGCTAGGTATAAGTGTTTTTCACGTTTTCTCATCATCAATAGTTTCAAGATAGCAAGTAGATTTCTTTGAGGGTCCTTCCAAAGCTATCTTTATCATAACACTCCTAGGTATGAAATTCAACGACTCTAGTGTCATACAACGGAAGCTCCATTTTTATCTCCCTAATAGCGGAATGCTCGCTAGTCATTTTCAAATCCCCTTTTCCCTTTGTAGGAGGCGTATTAGAGTTTCGCTGAGGGATCTTAGGCACCTATTGAAGTTTTTATCCACAGAAGAACCTCCATTAGTGTCTAATGTGGAAAGGGTTGTCCCTAGCGTATCTATTGCCTCTTCTAACTTATCTACTCCCGAGGGATATTGTTCTACTTTCGTAGTAAGAACTTCCTTTTCCAGATCTCTCATCCTTTTAGGGGCCTCACCTACCAACGATCCAATCTTAGTACCATTATTGTGTAACTTCATATCAATTTCTTTTAGTTTTTTTGTATTTGGAAAATTATTTTCTATTATATCCAATCTTCTCATAAGGTGCTCAAGAGTGACTTCATATTCATTATTGTTCATGGGTGGAGATACTACTATACTTTCTATAGCGTTAAAGGTATCAAGAGTATTGCTACTCAAAAGCTACATCAGATTATCGTGTCTAGCAAATATATATTCCATAGTGTCACCAATATAGAAGTTTCTGATAAGCAACATAGTAGATTGCTCATGGATAAACTTATTTAGTAAGTCCCAAATCATATACTTAACATCTTTAAACTTTCTCCACCTGTTTGCTTAATGTGGAGCACTTCTAATTTAGGAGAAGTGGTAGAAAGCGAGGAACTGGCCATGATAAAGAGCAAAAAGAAAAGTAACTACCTGCTAGGATTCAAAATTTAATATCTTAGTTTTTTTCTAAGAGAGATTTCAATTTCTCCCCTAACTTTGGCCCGACCTCATCTTTACCCCTGATAAAAAACTATGCTCAATTTCGTCCCTCTTCCGTCGGATGCCCTTATGGAAATACCCTTCTTTGCCATTTCCGTCCGGTCAAAGGCCTTTGACCGTCAGAGGGGCGTCTGTTGGACATTTTTGCCCTTGTTTCCATATGTCACTTACATGTGGGATCCACCTCAAAAAAATAAGATAGAATATCCATAGTGTATGACAAGTGGGCCCATGGACTTAGTAAAAAAGTTAGTAGTTGTCTGGGTCAAGTAGTGACATGGCTAATAGGTGGGGGCCATTGGTAGTGGCTTAGCTGGCTGAAATTCGGCTGCGTCGGCGGGCGACACGCGAGCACGCACGACAGCAATCACAAGCGCACACGGGAGCAAGGCGGGTGGGCACACGAGCAAGTCAAGGCGGTCGGTGAGCTCTCGTGTTGTTGCATCATGTCCCACACAACCGATAGGGAAGACCGGAGTCGTTTACAACAACGAAGGTGACTGGCGGAGCTTGGGCATTGCAGGAAGGATTCCTTGGGGTTTGGTGACTTGGACTGGAGGCGTAGGAGCTCCGTGGGCACGTCTTGTTGCTGAGGGAAACGAGGAGGCCAACCGGGTCTTGTGGGAGAGGCAGATCGGTGCGCGATGGCAGTTGACCGATGGTGAAGATGACGACCATGAAACGACATAATGGAGATGCTCTGCGCCGATTCGTTCCATGGAGAGTGCAGGTGAAGATTGGGAGAGCTCCTAGACATGGAGGTTGACCATGAGGAGGTAACTGGCCACGCGAAGATGAAGACGATGGCCGCTAGTGTGTATGCACATATGGTTGTTGCTTTTGCTGCTAGTGCGCGCTTTTGAAGAGTTTGGAGGGAGGGAGAGGAAGAGAGCATGGGGTAGGAGGGGGGCGAAGCGGCTGGGCATCTCACCCTGACGAGCATGCTCCTGGCCCAATGTGCTGCCGTCGGAGATGAGAGAGAGAGAGAGGAAGAGGTATATTTTTTCCATACTAGTGTGGGTTCTACATGTAAGTGATAGAGATTTGTGGAATTTTTTAGGGGTGAGGAGTCCCACATGTAAGTGACATATGAAAACAAGGGCAAAAATTTCCAACAACCGTTCCTTTGACGGTCAAAGGCCTTTGACCGAATGAAAACGAGACATGAGGGTATTTCCATAAGGGCATGAGACGGAAGAGGGGCAAAGTTAAGCAGTGTTTTTTATTAGGGGTAAAGATGAGGTCAGGCCAAAGTTAGGGAAAAAATAGAAATGTAGCATAAAATAAAAATAACAAGCAATAAAAAGTAAGTAAGCAAGCAAGATAGATAACAAGGTAGTGAAGTAAATGCGTGTAGGACCTACGGTAATATCCACAAAACAAAACTTCCCGACAATAATGCCGTAACATGCTTGACCTCAATTACAAGTTGGCAAGAGTTAAGTTGGGTAAAACTTGTAAAGCAAAGCTCTCTGACAACGGTGCTAGAAAAAAGGCTTGCTTGCTCTCAGCTATGAAGATGCCCCCCTAGTGCAAGGGTTTACTAAGCCAATAGGAGTTTATCATGTAAGTAGGAGTTTATCAAGCTACTAGGAGTTTACTAAGCAAACAATGGTAAGTACCTGCACACACAAATACAAAACCACCTGGGGGTGAATGGGAGATTCAAAATTTATTTTGGAATTTTCAATAAACCGTTATCACAACAGCGGATATAACAGTGAGAGTAGATCACTAACAAGGAAAATTAATGCAACACAAGTGAAGGTAAACTTAGATGGCGTATAGTTCAAATTTCTTGAGGAAATGATTGTTAATTATCTCCGCATAGTAGTTGATGGATTTCACATATATAATGGTAGCATGGCAATATAACACATTAACCAACATGGCATATTAAATGAGAAAGACGAGAAGGCCGAATGCAAACCTGAAAGAAATACAGAATGATAAAGACTACTCACTACTAAGAGGTTTTCACCGGGTCAAGGTCCAACCGAATAACAAGGTAGCACTAGACGAGAATCAGACAAACATACATGCATGCCCTCTTAAGTTTAGCGAATGCAATTATGTAACATATCATGGAAACATAACATAGCAAGATGATCACAGAGTATCTTGTCGAGATGCACAAATCAAATGGAATAAGATTATAGTGAATAGAAGACAAGTGCACAAGAACAAGTTAACTGACACAAAGCATAAGTATAAGCCGAGTCAAGAAAGTGGACCAGTAGTGCTCGATGGTGATAGTTGATTCAATAGACCAGTTCACTCTTCTGTAAAAGAGCTACCTATGGTTGGATGGTCCTCTGATTGAACACAAGAGAAAATCTCTCTCTATCCTATTCTCCTCCAACTCGAAGCTGGTCAGACTCCAGTTGATTTCACTCGTGGTAGATGCTTGTTGGCGATCTCCAAACCTTTAACAGACTTAGTCTTCGGTGACCACAACTACTCTCGGTCACACAACATATCACAAACACTCTTGGTTGCCACAGAGTAACTAAGAGATGACAATTACTCTTCGTCACTCGTGCCGACAGCTAGCCATCTAGAGAGTGTGCAACTCTCAAGAGTAATAGGCACAAGAACTCTAACTCGGGTCTACTATGATGCTCAATCATTGTCTAAGTTTTGGCTCTTGGTTTTTTCTGGGTGAATCTTATACTAAAATCTCTCGAAAGGGGATGCTATTTTCTCAGAAATCTTAAGTGAAGCAACCAACGAACAACGTTTGTGCGGGTCGGGTGGCCATTTATGGCCGCAACCTTCCCAGATGGCAAATGACCAAATTGGACACACAGATCAACCAATGGCCGAATGACATGTTTCCAACGGTCATATTTTGTCCGAACAACATGGCCTAACGATCCACCAAGTTGATGCGAGACCATCCTTATTGTTTGTATTTTCCTATCAATCCCTACCACCATTATATTCCACCTAAATTGCCAAACATCCATCGCTCACTCTCACGTATCGAGTGAAGTTGAAAAAGTTGCAGAGAAAAAATTATGAGTCAAGTGCTTAGTTAGGCGTCGCCATGATCATAATTTATACTTTATGTTAGGAAGATAGAGTTATGACATTGCCTACATGATTAAATGAATAGGGATAGCATTCTTTAGTGTTGTTATTTTGAAAGGCAATGATGATTTGATAGTATTCATCTTTATTACCATTTCAATATTTACTAAGTCATCATTTCTCAACATTTATACCCAAAAGATTACATGATAGGGATATTAGGTAGCATTCAACATCAAAAGTTTTGTTTTTATCATTTACCTACTCGAGGACGAGCAGGAATTAAGCTTGGGGATGTTGATACGTCTGCAATGTATCCATACATTTTTATTGTTTCGTGATATTATGTTATAAATTTTGTATGCTTCATATAACATTTTATATCATTTTTGGGAATTAACCTATTAATTTAGTTCCCTGTGCTAGTTGTTGTTTTCTACGTGTTTTGGGGTTTTCAGAAAATCTATATGAAACGGAGTCCAAACGTGATGAAACTTTTCAATGATTTTTCTTGGACCATAAGAAAATCTGGAAGCTTTGGAGGGAGACCAGACGCCACATGATGGAGAGACTAGGGCAGGGGCGCGCCTGGGGGGGGGGGGGGGTAGGGCGGGCCCTTGTGGTTCCTTTCCGCCACCTCCTGGTCTTATAAATTAACATATATTCTAAAAACCCAAGAGAAGCATCCGAAATAATTTGTCCGCTGCCGCAAGTCTCCATTACTCTGCAATCCCATCTACATGCCCTTTCCCGTATTTTGGAGGAGTGGGAGAGTCCATCAATGAGGTCATCTTGATCAACCTTGTTGCCTCCCTGAATGCACAAATGCCCCCTTGGTATTTTTGACAATTTATGACAATATACATTGTCGTTTGGACTAATAGTTTCGTCTATTACATTTCAGACAAAATCCAAAGAATGGATTGTCTAGGACATATGGTGAGAAGAAACCCCTTGGATGCAAAGGAATCACATTGGCAAAAGCTTCAAGACTCTACATTTCCTTTTATGTGAGTTGATCACAATCGACTCCATGGGAAAGCCAATACTATTTAAAGCGGATGAGGTAATGATGATGTTTTGGTTGCTCAAGTGCTTAGAGATATTCCACCAAAAGCCTCAACCAAACTCTCACAAAACATTCTATCAAAAACCCTAAACTGCCAAATTGGTGCCACCAACTTTTTCAATCTAGTCATGTCGCGACAGAACCTAAGCCAAACACTAGCACCTCAGTAGAATAGAGATTGCATTTGGTGCAACCGAAAAGTAGTGACCAACCTTCTATGATCGAAATATATAATTTCGAAACTTTTGAGTTTTATGTTTTGGTGTCATCGAAGTGGTGGATCTATCGAGGTTAAACCGAATCGGTCTCACCGAGATGTTTCTTTCGGTCTCAATCAAAAGCCAAAAGTTAGGTCATTTTGCAGTAGTCAATAGAACTGAGTTTATACTTTGGTTTCACCGAGCTGGGCAATAATATTGTAACGGTTCGATTTTTAGAGAAGGCTATAAATACACCTCCACCCCTCTCACTCATTGAGAGAGCCATCAAAACGAAACTACACTTCCACCATTCATTTTCTGAGAGGGAACCATACTCATGTGTTGAGATCAAGAGATTCCACTCCAACCAATAGATCCTTGATTTCTAGCCTCCCCAAGTTGATTTCCACCTAATTAGTCTCTTCTACAAAGCTAAATCACATGAGAGAGTGATTGAGTATTGAGGAGACTATCTTTTGAATCTCAAGAGAATGGAGTTCATCATATATAAACCGTCCATTACCTTTTCGAGAGTGATGTATCCTAGATTGGTTAGATGTTCCTTGGGATCCTCCTAATCCTAGATTGGCAAGGAGATCGTGTACTTCGTGAAGATCTACCCAGACCGAGGATAGTCCTTTGTGGACGTAAGACATGGTGGAATATACATGGATGCTTCTTCATGGACCCTTCATGGGTGGAGCCCTTCATGGACTCACGCAGCCATTACGCTCCATGGGTTGAAGTCTCCATCAACGTGAATGATCAATATCACCCCCTATTAGAACCACGCCATAAATCTCCGTGTCTGCATTGCGTTTGATCTTCCTACTCTACCGTCCTTATGTTTCTTGCAAATGCATGATATTTACATTCCTCTGCTCTATCTCAGATATGCATGTGCAGGACTCATTGGATGCAACTTAACTTGTGCTAAAATCTGCCTAAATCTCGAGCAAATTAAAAATGCTCATTTTTCTTGTTAAGTGTCTATTCACTCTCCCCTCTAGACGCCTCTTCTCGATTTCCACAATTGGTATTAGAGCTTTGGTATCCACTAATTTGGTTTTATCACCATTGGAGGAAGATGGATGTGTCTACTTATGGGAGTATTAGATGTAGAGTGCCTATTCTTGATGGGGAATACTTTAGCTGTTGGACAGATGAAATGCTTGATATATTCGATGAATTTAACTTGAGAAAGTATGTTCAGACTCCATATGTGCCTCCCATTGATCCCTTACATCCCACTCACGAGGAAGAAATTGATTGGATTCATAATCTAAGGACCATAAATCTTATCATTAGAGGATTACCTAATGGTGTGCTTAGTTCCATGCAAAACTTTACTTGTGCCTAAACTTTGTGGAAATATTTGGAAAAGAGATACCTGAACTTCTCTTTAAAGAGTCTTGATGCAATTATTCATAAAACTATTGCATTCCATGAAGCCTAGTGATGCCAAGTTTGATGAATGTTTCTTTGATCTTAGTGACCTCATGCATGCTAAAGGATATGTTAGAACCATCTAAAATATTATTCTATAGGCCATTCACATTCATTATCTTCAATATAATCATGATCACAATTCTAATTACTCACTTGATGTTTGTGACAAGGATGTACCATTTGGTGATGACAATGGGGAACATGGCTACTATGATGAGGATGAGGAGTTGGACAGGGAATTTGAGAAGACTATGAAGAACCTTAGTCTTATGGAAAACTTTAAATACTACATGTACGAAGGAAAAACATGGATTCTCGATAGTGGATGCACCGATCACATGACCGGAGATAGAGACATGTTTAGTGAGATCACACCAAATGATGGTCCACACAAGTATGTGACTTTTGGAGACAACTCCAAGGGTAAGGAACTTGGACTTGGTAAGGTGGCCATATCTCATGATAGTTCCGTTCAAACTTTCATGCTTGTTGAATCTCTTGGATACAATGTGCTTTTCATATGTAGGCTTGGTGACTTTGTTTTCAATGTGTCATTTACTAAACTAGATTGCCAAGTGTTTCGTCAAGATAATGATAACATGGTCTTTACCGGTCTTCATAGAGGTGATCTGTACATTCTTATTTCACTAAGAGAGACCAACCTCGCACTTGTCTTCTTGCAAATCTTCTAAAGGTTGGTTCTAGCATAGAAGGCTATGACATGTTGGTACGCGTAACTTAGACAAGCTTATGAAAGGTGATCATATTCTTGGCATTAAAGATGTTATCTTTGACAAATATAGACTTTGTAGCGCTTGTCAAGCTGGAAAACAAGTTGGGGGAAGTCATCCCGTAAAGAATATCATCACTACCAGGAGACCACTCAAGTTGCTACATATGGATATTTTTGGTCCCAATGCCTATAAGAGCCTCAGTGGAAATTCCTTTGGTTTAGTCATAGTTGATTATTTTTCCATATTTACATGGGTATTCTTTCTTGATGATAAGTCTTAGGTTCAGAAGATCTCCAAAAGATTCACTCGGAAGTCCCAAAACAATTCAAAGTGAAGATCAAGAAAGTTCGGAGCGACAACGAGTCGGAGGTCAATAACAAAAATATGGATACTTTTCTTGATGAATAAGGGATCTCACATGAGTTCTCGACTGTGTACATGCCTCAATAAAATGGAGTTGTTGAGAGGAAGAAGCGGACTCTCATAGAGATGGCAAGAATGATGCTTGATGAGTACAAAACTCCAAGACACTTTTGTGCAGACGGGTAGAAACATCTTTCCATGCCACTAACCAACTCTACCTTTACAAGCTTCTCGGTAAAACGACATATGAGCTACTCGCCGGTAACAAACACCAAGTTGGATACTTCGCAGTATTCAGCTCAAAGTGTTACATTCTTGACAAGCATCGGCATTCTAAATTTGCACCTAAATCACATGAAGGTTTCCTAGCTGGTTACAGATCAAACTCTCACACTTACCGTGTCTACAAAAACTTCACTCGAAAAGTTGAAGAGATGGTAGAGGTGAAGTTTGATGAGACTAATGCTTTGCAAGTCAAACAATTGCCAATTGATGCAGGAGACAAAGATCCTTCGGAAGCAATTCAAGATCTGTCCATAGGCAAAATTTGTCCCATGGAGGTGAAGGAAAGCACTTCATCAACTCAAGTGGATGTCCCGACTTCACGTCAAGGTGAATCCCAAGATAACGTGGAGGCATCCACAAGTGGTACACGTCAAGATGAAGGAAATGAGGAAGTGCACATATAAGATCCACCTCAACCTCGCTCTCCACCACCTCAAGAAAATTACAACTTCAACAACAACAATGAAGAATAAGAACATGATGATGAGGAAGATCCACCACCCACAACTCAAAAGCTATCTCTAGTTCGAGCAAGAGTTGACAAGAATGATCTTCTTGAGCAAATACTTGGTTACATCAAATCAGGGAGAATCACTCGCTCTAAAACTCTTTTGGCTAAAATTCATGAGAAATACTTATTTATATCTAGTATTGATCCTATGAAGGTAGAAGAAGCCCTTGAATACCCGGAGTGGGTGAATGGCATGCATGAAGAACTACACAACTTCAAGAGGAATGAAGTTTGGACACTTGTGGAGAAGCCCAAGGACGAGAAAAATGTCATTGGAACTGAATAGGAGTTTCTCAGCAAGCAAGACGAAGATGGACAAGTGGTACGCAACAAGGCTCTCCTTGTAGATCAAGTCTACACACAAGTTGAAGTTATGGACTATGGTGAGACATATGCCCCCGTTTCTAGACTTCAGTCCATTCACATTCTTCTTGCTTATTCTAGTCATCATGACTTCACTCTTTATCAAACGGACATTAAAAGTGCCTTTTTAAATGGTGAAATTGAGGGGGAAGTCTATGTCAAACAACCTCTCAGTTTTGTCAATCCTAAGAAACCTAATCATGTCTACAAATTCCGCAAAGCTCTTTATGGTCTAAAACAAGCCCCTCGAGCTTGGTACAAATGCTTAGCGAAGTTTATTATCGAAAAGGGTTTTGAAATTGGAAAAATTGATGCCACCTTTTTCACTAAAAGGTGTAATGGATAAATATTTGTATGCCAAATTTATGTGGATAATATCATATTTGGATCTACTAACCTTCATTGTAGTGAGAAATTTGCAAGGTTGATGTCCGAGAAATATGAGATGTCTATGATGTGTGATCTGAAATTTTTCCTTGGCTTGCAAATCAAGCAAACGAGAGATTGTACATTTGTCTCTCAAACCAATTATACCAAGGACTTGTTTAAAAATTTCAACATGCAGGAGTGCAAAGATATCAAAATCCCCATGCCTACTAGTGAACATGTTGACCTCAATAAGGAGGACAAACCGGTTGATCAAAAGGCGTACTGATCAATGATTGGTTCATTATTATATCTATGTGCCTTCCATCTCGATATTATGCTAAGTGTGTGCATGTGTGCTCTATATCAAGAGGCCCCTAAAGAGTGTCATCTTAAGGACGTCAAAAGAATGGTGAGAAACTTGATACATACAACTTCGGAATTTAGTATCCTAAAGGATCTTCTTTTGACCTTATTGGCTATTCCGACTCAGACTATGCTGGAGATAAGGTTGATAGGAAATCCACTTTGGGTACTTGTCAATTTCATTGGAGATCTCTTGTGTCTTAGTCCTCCAAGAAACAAAACTCGGTATCTCTATCTACCGCCGAAGCGGAATACATTGCCGCCGGATCCTATTGTGCGCAATTACTATGGATGACTCAAACTCTTAAGGACTATGGAATACATGTGAAGAATGTTCCATTGCTTTGTGATAATGAGAGTGCTATCAAGATTGCACACAACCCCGTGCAACATTCTCGTACTAAGCATATTCAAGCTCTTTATCGTTTTATGTGTGATCATGTTGCCAAAGGAGATATTGATCTCAAACATGTTCGTACTGACAAGCAATCGGCAGATATCTTCACAAAACCACTTGATGAGATAGTATTTTGTCACTTGAGGAGTGAGGTGAACATCATAAATGCTTCAAACTTGTTCTAAAGACTCACTCGGATGCATGCAAGGGCATTAGCTTACATGACCACTCCTTGCGACTATTAAAATGATCCTACCTTATATATTGGAAACATATGCTCCCTTGTATTGCAACTAACATTTTGTAGGTACTTTTATGACCTACACTCTACGATATTAACATCAACTCAAATTCTTGAGAAATCTTGTCATCACTGAGTATCAACAAATTTACTTACTGATGAAGGAGGAAAGGAAACTCAAACATATCCTTGACAATACTTGACTCAAAACTTCACACTTGTCAATTAGGATATATGCATGTTATTCCATGTATGACTAACCAATGTAGGAGGATCGACTTTAAAGAAAGAAGGATATCCCGAAACTCCAATACTTGAGCATCCACAATGAGTCCACCTACCTTCCTTCGTCATCAACATCACCCAAAGGCATGTAATCATATCCTTGAGAAAGCTTTACTCCAAGTCATGAGTTAAAGCATCTCTAGAGATATGAAAACATCAAAATGCTTAAATGAACCCCATTTGACCTTAACATTGAGTATGGCCTATGATCAAGTGTTCTCACTTGGCTCCTATGTCAATATACTCTAACATAGGTGACGTAGTCACCGAGCATCATCTATACGAAGCCTCTTGGTTGGATCATCCTTGAGTTGTATGCCTTTCTTGCCACCAATCAATCTTCATCTAGTTAAAAATTCATTCAAAATATCATTGAGAATTTCTTGCAAATTTTATCTAAGATCTTTGAAAATTCGCTGAAATTTTTTATTGTCAAATTGCAAAGTTTGCCGCTGCCAAGTTTTTGTTTGCAACTCAAAAACTCAAATTGAGAGATTTTGGCGCCATCAATACAACAACTATGTTGCAACATGGCTCTTCGGTACAACCAATATGAAACCATCCGGTGCCACCGAATTATCTTAGGGACCTAAATCCAATTTCGGTTCCACCGACCTATCTTAACTCAGAGTCATCGATTTTGTTGCTACCAGAATTCTTTGCCAAACAACTTGTATTTTCTCTAGCTCTACACCATGAACCTTCTCTCTAGGATCCCTTGGCCCTTTTACCCTTCTTTGAAACTGGTGCCAAAGGGGGAGAAATATCAAATCTTAATATGTCTACTGAGGGGGATATTATGCATTAAGGGGGAGAGATCAACACATTAGGAAAGGAGAGAGGCTAAGTGTTCTTTTGACCAGTCTGCATGATCTTGTTGTTTAGACTTATCTCATCCTACCCTATCCCAATATCTAAATGATAAGATTTAGGGGAAGAGGTAAGAGAATAAATTTCATACTCAGGGGAGAAAGTTCTATTAAAATCTTGTTGAAAATCCTTTTGGAAAACATCTTTCGGGGACAAGTTACTCTTACAAAATACTGTTTTTCATATACATGTCTTCCAAATCTTGGTATTCATGAAACTCTTGCATTGGTATGAAAGGAACATTCTTGTGTTATCTAACCTTGTTTTCTCAATTATGGTTTCCTAGTTAAAATGCTCTAGTATTTCCAGGTAAGTATATGCACCATCTTCATGTCCAAGATGATCTCTTGCTTCCTGCACAAATTCTTTGCAAGACAAAGTCATGAACATGAACACATTTCGTTAACATATGTACTTGATGCATATAGCCAAGATATATATGACTTACTATGTCTTCTTTTCTATGTGTGATTATGCATTCAAAAAGCAATCATTCTAAATAGAATTGCACATGTGTAGGGGGAGCTTGTTCTAAGTCATATGTTTCTCAAAGCTATCACATACTTCATAAGGCCCAGCTCTTTTCAGCTTTTGATTCTCCATACTCAGCTTTTGGCAAACTTCCCACATAATCGGCTTCCCACGGAATAATTGAGAATCAGCCATCGAGTTCTTTTCGAAAATTATGGTATGAGATTATGAGATGACTTGTGTGCTAAAATGTTTGTAATGCCCATCCATTAATTTTGCAACAGGAAGAGAGGCGGTGCGGGTGCGGGCAGAGGAGCTGCTCATCGGCCACCGCTGTGTAGGGAGAGGGGAGATCCGGGCAGAGGAGCTGCTCACTGGCCATCGGCTACACGGCAAGCAGGGGGATGCGGTCAGAGGAGCTGCTCACCGGCCACCGCTATGCGTGGAGAGGGGGATGCAGGAGATGCTCACCGGCCACAGGTGCACGGGGACAGGGGGATGCGGGAGCTTCTCACTGGCCACCATTGCGCGGGGATGCGGGAGCTGCTCACCGTCGCGATGCTTGGGATGGGGGGACGAGGGCGGAGGTCATCGGGGGCCGGCGGGATGGACGTCGGGGGCCGGCGGGATGGGGATGAGGGGCGGAGGACCTCGGGGGCCGGCCGGACGTTAGCTCTGGTAGGGTTGCTGGAGGGAAGAGGGGCGGTGGGCTGGAACCCTAGCCGCGACGGCCGGGATTGGAGCGAGCGGGGGATGTGGGGGGGGGGGGATCAAGCGGGGATTGGGAGCGGTAGGGGGATCCAGCGTTTGGTGGGCTCGGTCGGTTGGGCTATGGGATTGCATTTTGCCAGTAATTTCGTGTTCGAATAGGGGTAGTGTCTCAAAACCCAAACATTTTCTATTGTGGGAGCTCCAGAATCGCCAGAATCGACCCGAATCGCTGCTTCTTAGTTGCACTATCGATTATGGTTTGATTCTGGCTATTTTATATAATCAAATCGAGTTCTTTTTAGGTTTTGATTTTCCATACCCAGAATCGCCATAATCAGGTCAAAAGAACTCGGCCTAAATACTTTATTTGAAGCCTTGATTGTATGTTGTCCTCAATTACCAAAAAGGGGGAACCTGAAAGCCCAAATGCAACCTTGGTGGTTTTGATATTTAATGACAATATACATTGATTTTTGGACTAATAGTTTCATCTAGTACATTTTAGGAAAATTCCAAAGAATGGATTGGCTAGGAAATATGGTGAGGAGAAACCCCTTGGATGCGAAGGAATCCCATTGGGAAAAACTTCAACACTCTGTTGGGCTACGTTGCATGGGAAAAAAATTCCTACGCTTCACCAAGATCAATCTAGGAGATAAGCATCAAAGTGAGGAGAGATTAGATCCACATACCCTTGTATATCTCTAAGAGGGAAGCATTAAGAAAATGCAGTTGATGTAGTCGAATGTCTTTGTGATCCAAATCGCAAGCCGTCACGCAATCCAATCACGATCTAGCGCCGAACGAATGACACTTCCGCGTTCAGCACACGTACATCTCTATGACGATATCCGCTTCCTTGATCCAGCAAGCGAGGGCAGAGAGGTAGATGAGTTCTCCAGCAGCACAATGACATGGTGGCGGTGGTGGTGAACTAATCCGGTAGAGCTTCGCCGAGCTCTACCGAACCAATCTAGTGGAGAAAGATGTCTAGAGGGAGAGAGGGCAGCATATGTCTTTTTCAGGAGGTGACTGCCCTCAAAACCTCCACTATATATAGGAGGCAGGGAGGAAGGGTGGCATCCCTAGTGGAATCCCTAGGAGAAACTCTAGGGCTGGCCGATCAGCCAAAGGGGGTGGAGTCCACCTCCCACAAGGGAGGTGGATGCCCAAGGGAGGAGTCCCTCCCGCTTAGCCCACCTCCTACCTACTACCCATGTGCATGCGCTTCTAGGGGCTGGATTCCAGCCCACTAGGGTCTGGTGCGCCACCCCTTTTGCCCATGTGGCACCTCGGGGTGGGTGGGCCCCTTCCGGTGGACCCTCGGAACCCTTCCGGCACCCCTGGTACGTTACCGGTGACGCCCGAACTTTTTTCGATGACCAACATGGAACTTCCTATATATCAATCTTTACCTCCGGACTATTTCAGAGCTCCTCGTGACGTTAGGGATCTCATTCGGGACTCCGACAAACTTCGGTCACCAACATATATAACTCAATAATATCGAATCATCACCAAACGTTAAGTGTGCAGACCCTGCGGGTTCGAGAACTATGTAGACATGACTGAGACACCTCTACGGTCAATAACCAATACTGGGACCTGGATGCCCATATTGGTTCCTACATATTCTATGAAGATCTTTGTCGATTGAATCTCTACGTCAAGGATTCAATTAATCCCGTACGTTGTTCCCTTTGTTCATCGGTATGTTACTTGCCCGAGATTCGATCGTCGGTATATCCATACCGGTTCAATATCGTTACCGTCAAATCTCTTTACTCGGTCCATAGTACAAGATCTCGTGGATAACTCTTTACTCACTTTGCTTGCAAGCTCATTGTGATGTTGTATTACCGAGTGGGCCCCGAGATACCTCTCTGTCACACGGACTAACAAATCCCAGTTTTGATCCATGCCAACTCAACAGACATCCTTAGAGATACCTGTAGATTACCTTTATAGTCCACCGCCCACAAGGGAGGTGGAGGCCCAAGAGAGGGGTCCCTCCCCCTTAGCCCACCTCCCACCTACCGCCCATGCGCATGCGCTTCTAGGGGATGGATTCCCAGCCCACTAGGGTCTGGTGCGCCACCCCTTTAGCCCATGTGGCACCTCGGGGTGGGTGGGCCCCTTCCGGTGGACCCCCGGAACCCTTCTAGCACCCCTGATACGTTATCGGTGACGCCCGAACTTTTTTTGGTGACGAACACGGAACTTCCTATATATCAATCTTTACCTCTGGACTATTTCAGAGCTCCTCGTGGCGTTAGGGATCTCATTCGGGACTCCGAACAACCTTCGGTCACCAACATATATAACTCAACCATATCAAATCATCACCAAACGTTAAGTGTGCAGACCCTGTGGGTTCGAGAACTATGTAGACATGACTGAGACACCTCTACGGTCAATAACCAATACTAGGACCTGGATGCCCATATTGGTTCCTACATATCCTACGAAGATCTTTGTCGATTGAACCTCTACGTCAAGGATTTAGTTAATCCCGTACGTTGTTCCCTTTGTTCATCGGTATGTTACTTGCCCGAGATTCGATCGTCGATATCTCCATAACTGGTTCAATATCGTTACCGTAAAATCTCTTTACTCGGTCCATAGTACAAGATCTCGGGGATAACTCTTTATTCACTTTGCTTGCAAGCTCATTGTGATGTTGTATTACCGAGTGGTCCCCGAGATACCTCTCTATCACATGGAGTAACAAATCCCAGTTTTGATCCATGCCAACTCAACAGACACCCTTAGAGATACCTGTAGATTACCTTTATAGTACACCTCCCACAAGGGAGGTGGAGGCCCAAGAGAGGGGTCCCTCCCCCTTAGCCCACCTCCCACCTACCCCCCATGCACATGGGCTTCTAAGGGCCGGCTTCCTAGCCCATCAGGGGCTGGTGTGCCACCTCTTCAGCCCATGTGGCCCCTTGGGGTGCGTGGGCCCCTTCCGATGGACCCCCAGAACCCTTCCGACACCCACGATACATTACCGGTGCCGCTCGAACTTTTTTCAATGACCAACACAGAACTTCCTATATATCAATCTTTACCTTCGGACCATTCCGGAGATCCTTGTGACTTCTAGGGCTCTAAACAACCTTCGGTCACCAACATATATAACTCAACAATATCAAATCATCAGCAAACATTAAGTGTGCACCCTGCGGGTTCAAGAACTATGTCGACATGACCGAGACACCTTTACGGTCAATAAGAAATAGCAGGACCTAGATGCCCATATTGGTACCTACATATTCTATGAAGATCTTTATTGGTTGAACCTCTACGTCAAGGATTCACTTAATCCCGTACGATGTTCCCTTTGTTCATCGGTATGTTACTTCCCGAGATTCGATCGTCGGTATCTCCATACCTAGTTCAATCTCGTTTCCGGCAAGTCTCTTTACTCGTTGTATCATACAAGATCCCGTGGCTAACTCTTTAGTCCCATTGCTTGAAAGCTCATTATGATGTTGTATTACCAAGTGGGCCCTGAGATACCTCTCTGTCACACGGAGTAACAAATCCCAGTCTTGATCCATGCCAACTCAACAGACACCCTCGTAGATACATGTAGAGTACCTTAATAGTCACCCAGTTATGTTGCAACGTTTGATACACACAAGGTACTCCTCCGGTGTCAGTGGGTTGCATGATCTCATGGTCATAGGAATAGATACTGTGACATGCTGAAAATAATAGCAATAAACTAACATGATCATATGCTATGTTCATAGTTTGGGTCTTGTTCATCACATCATTCTCCCAATGATGTGATCCCGTCATCAAATGACATCTCATGTATATGGTCAGGAAACCTCAACCATCTTTGATCAACGAGCTAGTCCATTAGAGGCTTACTAGGGACACAGTGTTGTCTATGCATCCACACATGTATTTGAGTTTCCAATCAATACAATTTTAGCACGAATAATAAAAAATTATCATGAACAAGGAAATATAATTAAAACTATTTATTACTTCCTCTAGAGCATATTTCCAATAGTCTCCCACTCACTAGAGTCAATAATCTAGTTCACATCGCCATGGGATTTACATTGTGATGAATGTAACAACCATACAGTTTTGGTGTTGATCATGTTTAGCCCGTGGAAGAGGTTTAGTCAATGGGTCTACGACATTCAGATCCGTGTGTACTTTGCAAATATTTATGTCCTCCTCCTTGCTATAATCGCAGATGGAATTGAAGTGCCACTTTATGTGTCTGGTCCTCTTGTGAAACCTTGGCTCATTGGCTAGAGCAATTGCACCAGTGTTGACAGAACAGAGCCATTGGATCATGTGCACTGGGCACTACTCCAAGATATGTCATGGACTCCTTCATCCAGACACCTTCCTTTGCTGCCTCCAAGGCAGCTATGTACTCCACTTCGCATGTAGAATCAGCTACCACACTTTGCTTCGAACTTCACCAGCTTACCGCTCCCCCATTGAGAATGTATACATATCCGGTTTGAGACTTAGAGTCATTAGAATCAGTGTCAAAGCTTGCATCAACGTAACCCTTTACGATGAGCTCTTGATCACCTCCATAAACGAGAAACATTTCCTTAGTCCTTTTCAGGTACTTAAGAATGTTCTTGATTGTCGTCCAGTGTTCCATTCCTGGATCACTTTGAAACCTTCTAGCCATACTTACGGAAAGACTGACATCTGGTCTTTTGCACAACATTGCATCCATGATAGGGCCTATTGCATAAGCATAGGGGATGTCACTCATCTTTTCTCTATCCTCTGCAGTCATTGGGCATTGAGTCTTATTCAACTTCACACCTTGCAATACAGGCAAGAACCCCTTCTTGGACTGATCCATTTTGAACTTCTTCAAAACTTTGCCAAGGTATGTGCTCTGTGAAAGTCCTATTAAGCGTCTCAATCTATCTCTAGAGATCTTGAAGCCTAATATGAAAGCAGCTTCTCCTAGGTCCTTCATTGAAAAACTCTTGTTCAAATATTCCTTCACGCTTTCCGACAATTCTATATTGTTTCCAATTAGCAATATGCCATCCACATATAATATTAGAAACGCTATAGAGCTCCCACTCACTTTCTTGTAAATACAAGCTTCTCCGTAAACTTGTATAAACCCGAACGCTTTGATCTCCTCATCAAAGCGAAGATTCCAACTCCGAGATGCTTGCACTAGTCCATAAATGGATCGCTGGAGTTTGGAAACTTTGTCGGCATTCTCTGGATCGACAAAACCTTCTGGATGTATTATATACAACTCTTCCTTAAGGAAACCGTTAAGGAACGCTATTCTGACATCCATCTGCCAAATTTCTTAATCGAAAAATGCAGTTGTTGCTAACATGATTCAGACCGATTTAAGCATCGCTACTGGTGAGAAAGTCCCATCATAGTCAACTCGTTGAACTTGTGACAAACCTTTTGCCACAAGTTGGGCTTTATAGACAGTGACATTATCGTCCGCGTCCGTCTTCTTCCTAAAGATCCATTTATTTTGAATTGCCTTTTGCCCTTTAGGTAATACTTACAAAGTTCATACTTTGTTATCATACATGCATCCCATCTCGGATTTCATGGCATCTAACCATCTGTCGGAATTCGGGCCCATCACCGCTTCTCCATAGCTCGTAGGTTCATCGTTGTCCAACAACATGACCTCTCAGATAGGGTTGCCGTACCACTCAAGAGTAGTATGTGTCCTTTGATACGTCTCCTTCGTATTTATAATTTTTGATTGTTTCATGCCAATATTCTACAACTTTCATATACTTTTGGCAACTTTTTAAACCATTTTTGGGACTAACATATCGATCCAGTGCCCAATGCCAGTTCATGTTTGTTGCATGTTTTTTGTTTCGCAGAATATCCATACCAAACGAAGTCCAAAAGCGATAAAAACTTATAGAGATTTTTTTGGAATATATGTAATTTTTTGGAAAAATAATCAAAATGAGACGATGCCCGAGGTGACCACAAGCCAGGGGGCACGACCTACCTACTTGGTCACGCCCTGGGCCCTTCTGGTCACCCCTGAAGGCAGTTGGAGCTCTTCTTTTGCCGCAAGGAAGATATTTTTATAATAAAATCCCCTCAACATTTCATCCCGATCGGAGTTATGGATCTCCGGATATTTAATAAATGGTGAAAGGCCAGAATCTGGGAGCGCAGAAACAGAAGGAAACACACACAGAGAGAGAGATACAATCTCGAAGGGGCTCACGCCCCTCCGCCGCCATGGATGCCATGGACCAGAGGGTAAACCCTTCTCCCATATAGGGGGATGGTCAAGGAAGAAGAATAAGGAGGGGTATCTCTCCCCCTCTCTCCCGGTGGCACCAGAACACCGCTGGGGCCATCATTGTGACGACGATCTACTCCAACAACTCCGTCATCTTCACCAACACCTCCATCACCTTCCCCCATCTATCTACATTAGTACACTCTCCCACAACCCACTATACCCTCTACTTGAACATGGTGATTTATGCTTCATATTATTATCCAATGATGTGTTGACATCTTATGATGTTTGGGTAGATTTTTGTTCTATGGGTTGATTGATGATCATGATTGGTTTGAGTTGCATGTTTTATTATTGTTGCTGTCCTATGGTGCTCTCCATGTCGTGCAAGCATGAGAAATCCTCACTGTAGGGTGTTGCAATGTTTTCATGATTCGCCTATGGTTGGTTGCTTGAGTGACAAAAGCATAAACCCGAGTAGGTGGGTTATTGCATATGGGAGTAAAGAGGACTTAATACCCTATAATGCTATGGTTGGATTTTACCTTAATGATCTTTAGTAGTTCCAGATGCTTGCTAGAGTTCCAATCATAAGTGCATATGATCCAAGTAGAGAAAGTATGTTAGCTTATGCCTCTCCCTCATATAAAATTGCAATAATGATTACCGGTCTAGTTATCGATTGCCTAGGGACAATTCCGCAACTCCTACCACCACTTTTACACACTTGTTAAACTAACTTAATTGTTACTTTATCTAAGCATCCCCTAGGTTTTACTTACGCGATCTTCGTTATCTTGCAAACCTATCCCACAACACCTACATAGTACTTCTAGTTTAAGACTTGTTCTAGGTAAAGCGAAAGTTAAGCGTGCGTAGAGTTGTATCGGTGGTCGATAGAACTTGAGGGAATATTTGTTCTAGATTTAGCTCCTCGTTGGGTTCGATACTCTTACTTATCGAGAAAGGATACAATTGATCCCCTATACTTGTGGGTTATCAAGACCTTTTTCTGGCGCCATTGCTGGGGAGCAATAGCGTGGGGTCAATATTCTTGTGTGTGCTTGTTTGCTTTATCATTAAGTAGATTTTATTTTATATTCTAAGTTTTTATCTATCTTTAGTTATGGATATGGAACACGAAATACCAAAAAAATAGGTGTACTTGCTACTCATGGAGATGGGGAGCCTCCTAAAACCCTCGATGCTCGTTATGTGAAGATAATATGCACTACTTTAGTAATCTTGAGAAAACTCCATTCAATTATATAATGGAATACACTTTGGATCAACGTGAATACTTTAGGGATTATCGCTTGACTCAAAAAGGGAAACTGTTATGGGATCAAATTTATATGTTGAAATTGTATGCTTGGAATCTATGCTTGTGATATGATATTACTTGTCTCTCTAGGATGAAGGCTAAACACCTTCCCTTTTCATCTAAATTTAATGATAATGAAACCTTGGCTTCTTGTGCTAATGGTATATATGATTACTATGATGTGGAACAAATAGAAGAGTTTGTTGCTTTTAAGTGTGCTTATGAAATTGAAGCTTTGTTTTAGAAGTATGAAGATTATGATGATTCTGTTTACCGATCCCAAAATTTGTCTATACTTCATTATTTTTATGCCAATTATGAAAATAATTCCCAAATTGATAACTTTATTGAGAAAGTCTCTGCTATCCAGGAAGAGACTAATATTTTGCAGGAATCTATGCAAGAAGAAATTGATGACACTGTGACCTCATTGGATGAAAAAGATGAGAAGGAGAGCGAAGAACAAAAGGAGGAAGAGCATACTAGCTACCCATGCCCATCTTCTAATGAGAATAACTCTTGAACTCATACAATTTTTAATTTCCCTTCGTTCTTACCGAAGGATGAATGCTATGATAATTGCTATGATCCCTTGGATTCGTTTGAGAAGGATGAATGCTTACTATTCTTGTGGCCATGATGCCAATATGAATTATGCTTATGGAGATGAACTTGCTATAGTTCCCTATTTTAATAATGAAATTGTTTCTATTGCACCCACACATGATAGTCCTATTATCGTTTTGAATTCTCCAAACTACACTATATTAGAGAAGTTTGCACTTATTAAGGATTATATTGATGGGTTGCGTTTTACTATTGCACATGATGATTTTAATGAATATAATATGCATGTGCTTTCTGATCCTACTTGCAATTATTATGAGAGAGGAACTACATCTCCACCTCTCTATGTTTCCAATACGATAAAATTACAAGAAACTGTTTATACTATGCATTGGCCTTTACTTTGTGTGCATGAATTATTCTTGTATGACATGACAATGCATAGGAAGAGAGTTAGACTTTGTTATCACATGATTTATATAACTTTGTGATCACTACTACAAATAATTTCTAATTAAAATTGGCTTTGATATACCTTGGGATCCGGGTGGATCCAGTACTTGAGCAGTTTATGCCTAGCTTAATGGCTTTAAAGAAAGCGCTGCCAGGGAGACAACCCAGAAGTTTTAGAGAGTCATTTTGTTCTGTTGTGTGGTTTTATATCATTTAAATACAAAAAAATAAAGTGGGAAACTGAAAAAAAAATCAAAAAGAAAAGTGAAAGTGAGAAAGACGAGCAACGTTGAAGTGGGGGCTAGCCTTGAACTTTGTTCATGCCCATGGAAACTTTGTGAATCTTTATTACAGAAACTTTTCAACAAAAATAATTAACCCATTTTACAAATCCATTGTATTATAAAAATAATGTGCCAAGAATTACCTTTAGGATGATTAGATTGCTTGTTTGGTGTGTGTGTAGTGCAAAAACAGAAACTTTGGTTGTAGTGCGTGAATTTACATTTTTTACTGGAAAGTCAAAAGTTTTTGAAAATTTTACACAGTACTTCTATGCAATTATTTATTGGTTCCTAATTTTTCAGAATTTTTAGACGTACAAAAGTATGGTGAATGTTCAGATTACTACAGACTGTTCTATTTTGACAGATTCTATTTTTGATGCACTGTTTTGCTCATTTTGATGAAACTATCGATTGTATCAGTGGTATAAGCCACGGAAAAGTTATAATACGGTAGCTACAATGCAAAAATAAAATGTGAATGGGTTTTCAACAATACTTAAAGTGGTAATTTGGTTTATTATACTAACGGATATCATGAGGGTTTTATTAAGTTTTGTGTGATTGAACTTTTCAAGTTTTGAGTGAGATCACGATGGATGAAGGAATAAGGAGTGGAAATAGAATAAGCTTGGGGATGCCTGAGGAAACCCAAGGTAATATTCAAGGACTCCCAACAAACTAAGCTTGGGGATGCCCCAGAAGGCATCCCCTCTTTCTTCTAACAACCATCGGTAATTTTACTTGGAGCTATATTTTTATTTGTCACATGATACACGTAAATCTTGGAGCGTCGTGTGCTTTTTTATTTTAATAATGAACCATGCTGGTATGAGAAAGTCCTTGGTTGATTTATAGAAGGATCTTTTCACCTCACTTATATCTTTTGAGTATGGCTTTATAGAATTCTTCATATGCTTCACTTATATCATTTGAAGTTTGGATTGCCTGTTTCTCACACATAGAAAACCGCCATTTGTAGAATGCTCTTTTGCTTCACTTATATTTGTTAGAGAGTGGGAATATATTTTGTAGAAATAATTAAACTATCATGCTTCACTTATATCTATTTAGAGAGTTAACAGGAGTTGGTCATTCACATGGTTAGTCATAAAATCCTACATAAAACTTGTAGATCACTGAATATGATGTGTTTTGATTCCTTTCAAAAGTTTTGAGATATAAAGATGGTAATATTAAGATTCATGATAGGAAGTAATTGTGAATTGGTAAAAATACTTGTGTAAAGGTTTGTGATTCCCGTAGCATGCACGTATGGTGAACTATTATGTAAGGAAGTCAGAGAATGATTTGTTTATTGATTGTCAACCTTTGTGCGAGGGTCGGGAGCATGCGATGGTTAACTCCTACCAACCTCTCCCCTAGGAGCATGCGTCTAATACTTTGCTTCGATGACTAATAGACTTTTGCAATAAGTATGTGAGTTCTTTATGACTAATGTGAGTCCATGGATTATACACACTCTCACCCTTCCACCTTTGCTAGCCTTTCTAGTACCGCGCAACTTTCGCCGGTGCATTAAACCAACTATATATCCTCCCTCAAAATAGACACCATACCTACCTATTATGGCATTTCCTTAGCCATTCCGAGATATATTGCCATGCAACTTCCACCGTTCCTTTTATTATGACACGCACCATGATTTTCATATTGCTTTGCATGATCGTAAGATAGCTAGCATGATGTTTAATTGGCTTGTCTGTTTTTCATGTCATTTGCTATGCTAGATCATTGCTTATCCCGGTACACTGCCAGAGGCATTCATATAGAGTCATATTTTGTTCTAGATATTGAGTTGTAATTCTATAGTTGTAAGTAAATAAAAGTGTGTTGACCATCATTATTAGAGCATTGTCCCATGTGAGGAAAGGATGATGGAAGCTATGATTCCCTCACAAGTTGGGATGAGACTCCAGACTTTATAAAAAATAAAAGAGTCTAGCGAAGCCCAAATAAAAAAAGAGGCCTTAGATGCCCACCAAAACTAAAGAAAAGAGAGAAAAGAGAGAAGGGACAATGCTACTATCCTTTTTCCACACTTGTGCTTCAAAGTAGCACCATGATCTTCATGATAGAGAGTCTTCTATTTTGTCACTTTCATATACTAGTGGGAATTTATCATTATATAACTTGGCTTGTATATTTCAATGATGGGCTTCCTCAAATTGCCCTAGGCGTTCATGAGCAAGCAAGTTGGATGCACACCCACTTAGTTTCTTTTTGAGCTTTCATACACTTATAGCTCTAGTGCATCCGTTGCATGGCAATCCCTACTCAGTAACATTAATATCTATTAATGGGCATCTCCATAGCCCGTTGATATGCCTAGTTGATGTGAGACTATCTTATCCTTTTTCTTCACAACCTCCACCATATTCTATTCCACCTATAAGGCTATATCCATGGCTCATGCTCATGTATTGCATCAGACTTGAAAAAGTTTGAGAACATAAAAGGTATGAAACAATTGTTTGACTTGTCATCGGGGTTGTGCATGATATAAATACTTTGTGTGGGGAAGATGGAGCATAGCCAGACTATATGATTTTGTAGGGATAACTTTGTTTTGCCATTATATTTTGAAGAGATACAATTGCTTTGTTAGTATGATTGAAATATTATTGTTTTTATGTAAACATTAAGCTCTTGTTTTGAGTCTTATGGATCTGAATATTCATGCCATGATTAGATTATATGAACAAGATTATGCTAGGTGGCATTCCACATCAAAAAATATCTTTTTTATTATTTACCTACTCAAGGATGAGCATGAATTAAGCTTGAACATGCTGATACGTCTCCGTCATATCTATAATTTTTGATTGTTTCATGCCAATATTATACAACTTTCATATACTTTTAGCAACTTTTTATACTATTTTGGGGACTAACATTTTGATCCAGTGCCTAGTGCAAGTTCCAGTTTGTTGCATGTTTTTGTTTCGCAGAATATCCATACCAAAACAAAGTCCAAACGCGATAAAAATTTAAAGAGATTTTTTTGGAATATATGTGATTTTTGGGAAAAAGAAACAACGCGAGACGATGCCCGAGGTGACCACAAGCCAGGGACGTGACCTACCCCCTGGCCGCACTATAGGCCCTTGTGGTCACCCCTTAAGGCGGTTGGGTCTCTCCTTTGTCCACAAAGAAGATATTTTTATAATAAAAATCTCGTCAAAATTTCAGCCTGATCGGAGTTGAAGATCTTTGGATATTTAAGAAAAGGTGAAAGGCCAGAATCTGGGAGCACAGAAAGAGAAGGAAACACACAGAGAGAGAGAGATCCAATCTTGGAGGGGATCTGGTCCCTCTACCGCCATGGAGGCCATGGACCAGAGGGCAAATCCTTCTCCCATCTAGGGGGGTGAAGTAAGAAGAAGGAGGGGGCTCTCTCCCCCTCTCTCCCGGTGGCACCAGAACTCTGCCCGGGCCATCATCATGACGATGATCTACTCCAACAAATCTGTCATATTCACCAACACCTCCATCACCTTCCCCCATCTATCTACATCGGTCCACTCTCCCATAACCCAGTGTACCCTCTACTTGAACATGGTGCTTTATGCTTCATATTATTATCCAATGATGTGTTGCCATCCTATGATGTCTGAGTAGATTTTTGTTGTCCTATGGGTTGATTGATGATCATGATTGGTTTTATTTGCATGTTTTATTATTGGTGATGTCCTATGGTGCTCCCGTATCGTGCAAGCGTGAGGGATCCTCACTGTAGGGTGTTGCAATGTGTTCATGATTCGCCTATGGTGGGTTGCTTGAGTGACAAAAGCATAAACCCAAGTAGGTAGCTTGTTGCATATGGGAGTAAAGAAGACTTGATACCTTATAATGCTATGGTTGGGTTTTACCTTAATGATATTTGGTAGTTGCGAATGCTTGATAGAGTTCCAATCATAAGTGCAAATTATCGAAGTAGAGAAAGTATGTTAGCTTATGCCTCTCCCTCATATAAAATTGCAATAATGATTACCGGTCTAGTTATCGATTGCCTAGGGACAATTCCGCAACTCCTACCACCAATTTTCCACACTTGTTAAACTAACTTAATTTTTACTTTATCTAATCAGCCCCTAGTTTTTATTTACATGCTCTTTATTATCTTGCAAACCTAGCACACAACACCTACATAGTACTTCTAGTTTCATACTTGTTCTAGGTAAAGTGAGCGTAGAGTTGTATCGGCGGTCGATAGAACTTGAGGGAATATTTGTTGTACCTTTAGCTCCTCGTTGGGTTCGACACTCTTACTTATCAATAAAGGATGCAATTGACCCCCTATACTTGTGGGTTATGATCCTTGTCGACCTACGATGTTCAATAGAAACTTGATCTGAAGCTTCATGATCACCATCATCAGCTTCGTCTTCAACCAATGTAGGCTCCATAGAAACATCTTTCTACGCTGCGCTACTCTCTGGTTGAAGTAGAGGTTCAACACCCTCATCAAATTCTATCTTCCTCCCACTCAATTCATTCGAGAGAAACTCTTTCTCCATAAATGACCCGTTCCTAGCGACAAACACTTTCCCTTTGGATCTAAGATAGAAGGTATACCCAACCGTCTCTTTTGGGTATCCTATGAAGACACATTTCTCCGCTTTGGGTTCCATCTTTCTAGGATGAAGTTTTTTGACATAAGCATCGCACCCCCAAACTTTAAGAAACGACAACTTTGCTTTCTTGCCAAACCACAGTTCATATGGCGTCGTCTCAATGGATTTCGATGGTGCCCTATTTAAAGTGAATGCAGTTGTCTCTAACGCATAACCCCGAAATGATTGTGGCAAATCGGCAAGAGACATCATAGAACGCACCGTATCCAATAAGGTTCGATTACGACGTTCGGACATAGCATTACGTTGTGGTGTTCCAGGCGATGTCAATTGTGAAACAATTCCACATTGTCTTAAGTGATTGACAAACTCATAACTCAAATATTCTCCTCCTCGATCAGATCGTAGGAATTTAATCTTCTTGTTGTGATGATTCTTAACTTCACTCTGAAACTTCTTGAACTTTTCAAATGTTTGAGACTTGTGGTTCATTAAGTAAATATACACATATGTACTTAAGTCATCGGTGAAGGTGAGAAAGTAACGATATCCACCACGCGCCTCAATGCTCATCGGACCACACACATCAGTATGTATTATTTCCAACAAGTCATTTGCCCGTTCGATTGTTCCGGAGAACGGGGTCTTAGTCATATTGCCCATGAGGTATGGTTCACATGTGTCAGGCGATTCAAAATCAACTGACTCGAAGATTCCATTAGCATGGAGCTTCTTCATGCATTTTACATCAATATGACCTAAGCGGCAGTGCCAAAAGAAAGTGGTACTGTCGTTATCAACTCTACATCTTTTGCATTAGTGTTATGAACAAGTGTATCATCACTGTTGAGATTCAATAAGAATAAACCCCTCACAATGGGTGCATGACCATAAAATATATTACTCATATAAATAGAACAACCATTATTCTCTGATTTAAATGAGTAACCGTCTTGCATTAAACAAGATCCAGATATAATGTTCATGCTCAACACAGGCACTAAATAACAATTATTCAGGTTCATCAGTAATCTCGATGGTAATCAAAGAGTGACTATGCCGACAGCAATCACATCAACCTTGGAACCATTTCCCAAGTGCATCGTCACTTCGTCCTTTGCCAGCCCCATCTATTTCGTACTTCCTACTTTGAGTTGCAAATGTGAGCAACCGAACCGGTATCAAATACCCATGCACTACAACGAGAGTTGGTAAGGTACACATCAATAACATGTATATCATATATAACTTGTTTGGTGTTGGCCACCTTCTTGTCGGCAAGATACTTGGGGCAGTTCCTCTTCCAGTGACCAGTTCCCTTACAATGAAAGCACTCAGTTTTTGGCTTGGGTCCAGCCTTGGGTTTCTTCACGGGAGGGGCAACTGCTTTGCCACTCTTCTTGGAGTTTCCCTTCTTGCCCTTGCCATTCTTCTTGAAACTAGTGGTTTTATTGACCACCAACACTTGATGCTCCTTCTGAATTTCAGACTCAGCGACTTTCAGCATCGCAAACAGCTCGATGACTGACTTGTTCATCCCTTGCATGTTATAGTTCAACACGAAGCTTTTGTAGGTAGGTGGAAGTGATTGAAGAACTTTGTTAGTGATCGCCTCTAGTGGGAGGGGCATCCCTAATTCAGCCAAATGGTTGGAATACCCAGACATTCTGAGTATGCATTCACTGACAGACCTATTCTCCTCGATCTTGCAAGCATAGAACTTATCGAAGGTCTCATACCCCTCAATCTGGGCATTCTTCTCAAAAATGAACTTCAACTCCTAGAACATCTCATATGCTCCATGACATTCAAAACATCTTTGAAGTCCCAGTTCTAAGCCATACAACATCGCACACTAAACTATTGAGAAGTCATTAGAACGTGCCTGCCAGGCATTCACAACTTCTGCAGGCGACACTAGAGCAGGTGGTTAACCGAGTGGTGCATCAAGGACATAAGCCTTTTGGGAAGCCATGAGGATAATCATCAGCTTACGGGCCCAGTCTACAAAATTACTTCCATCATCTTTCATCTTGACTCTCTCTAGGAATGCATTGAAATTCAAGGGTGCTACTGCACAAGCCATTGATTTACAACATAAATTTGCAAAGATTACTTAGACTATTTTTCAAGATAATGAGTTTAGTTAATCATATTACTTATAAAAATCCCACTCAAATTGACATCCCTCCGGTCATCCGAGTGCTACATGATCCAAATTCACCAACCCAAGTCTGATCATCACATGAGGTGAGGTGGTTTCAGTGGTGAACATCTCCATGTTGATCATATCTACTATATGACTCATGCTCGACCTTTCGGTCTCTTGTGTTTCGAGGCCATGTCTGTACATGCTAGGCTTGTCAAGTTTAACCCGAGTGTTCTACATGTGCAATAGTGTCTTGCACCCATTGTATACGAACATAGAGTCTATCACACCCGATCATCACGTGGTGCTTCGAAACGATGAACTTTCACAACAGTGCACACTCGGGAGAACACAATTTTATCTCGAAATTTTAGTGAGGGATCACCTTATAATGCTACCTTCGTCCTAAAAAAAGATGCGTAAAAGGGTTAACATCATATGCAAATAATAAGTGACATGATATGGCCATGAACTTGTGCTTTTGATCTCCATCTCCAAAGCATCGGCATGATCTCCATCGTCACCGGCATAACAACATGATCTCCATCATCATGATCTCCATTATTTTGTCGCCATCGGGGTTGTCACGCCAACCATGCTTCTACTACTATTTCTATCGCTTAGCGATAAAGTAAAGCATTACATAGTGCTTAACGATTGGCACGTAGGTCATACAAAAATTAAAGACAACCCTATGGATCCTACCGGTTTCCGTATGCATCGACATGCAAGTCTATATGAACTATTACAAAACATGATCATCTCATACATCAAATTTATCTCATCATGTATTTGGCCATATCATATGACAACATACTCTGCAAAAACAAGTTAGACGTCCTCTAATTGTTGTTGCATGTTTTACGTGGATGCTATGGGTATGTAGCAAGAACGATTCTTACCTACACGAAACCACAACGGTGATACACAAAATTCTATTCAACCTTCTATAAGGACCGCCTTTGTCAAATCCGATTCAACCAAGGTGGGAGAGACAGACACCTGCCATCCATCTTATGCAACAAAGTCAAACGTGAGTCGATGGAACCGGTCTCATGTACGTGGACATGTAAAGTTGGTCCCAGCCGCTTCATGCCACAATATCGCTGAATGAAGAAAATACCAAGGGAGGAAGCAATCTGAATATCAACACCCACAAACTCCTTTGTGTTATACTTGTGATCTCATCTACGCAAAGACCTAGCTCATGATGCCACTGTTGAGGAACGTTGCATGGGAAACAAAAAAATTCCTACGCCTCACCAAGATCAATCTAGGAGATGAGCATCTACGAGAGGAGGGATCGGATCCATATACCCTTGTAGATGACTAAGCGGGAAGTGTTAAGAAACACGGTTGATGTAGTCGAACGTCTTCGCGATCCAAATCGCTAGCCGTCGTGCAATCCAATCACGATCTAGCGCCGAACGGACGAAACCTCCGCGTTTAGCACACGTACAGCTCGATGACGATCTCCGCCTCTTGATCCAGCAAGTGAGGGCGGAGAGTTAGATGATTTCTCTGGTAGCACAACGGCATGGTGGCGGTGGTGGTGAACTGATCCGGCAGGGCTCCTCTGAGCTCTAACGAACTAATCTAGTGGAGAAAGATGTCTAGAGGGAGAGAGGGCAGCACGTGGCTTTTTTAGGATGTGGCTGCCCTCAAAACCTCCACTATATATAGGAGAGAGGGAGGAAGGGTGTCATCCCTAGGGGAAACCCTAGGGCTGGCCGATCGTCCAAGGGGGGTGGAGTCCACCTCCCACAAGGGAGGTGGATTCCCAAGGGAGGAGTCCCCCCCCTTAGCCCACCTCCTCCCTACCCCCATGCGTATGTGCTTCTAGGGGCTGGATTCCCAAACCACTAGGGTCTGGTGTGCCACCTCTTCATCCCATGTGGCACCTTGGGATGGGTGGGCCCCTTCCGGTGGACCCCCGGAACCCTTCCGGCACCCTTGATACGTTACCGGTGATGCCCAAACTTTTTTCGGTGACCAACACGGAACTTCCTATATATCAATCTTTACCTCCAGACCATTTCAGAGCTCCTCATGACGTCAGGGATCTCATTTGGGACTCTGAACAACCTTCGGTCACCAACATATATAACTCAACAATATCGAATCATCACCAAACGTTAAGTGTGCAGACCCCGCGGGTTCGAGAACCATGTAGACATGACTGAGACACCTCTACGGTCAATAACTAATAGTGTGACCTGGATGCCCATATTGTTTCCTACATATTCTACGAAGATCTTTGTCGATTGAACTTCTATGTCAAGGATATAGTTAATCCCGTACGTTGTTCACTTTGTTCATCGGTATGTTACTTGCCCGAGATTCGATCATCGGTATCTCCATACCTCGTTCAATATCGTTACCGTAAAATATCTTTACTCGGTCCATAGTACAAGATATTGTGGATAACTCTTTAGTCACTTTCTTGCAAGCTCATTGTGATGTTGTATTACCGAGTGGGCCCTGAGATAACTCTTTGTCACACGGAGTAACAAATACCAGTTTTGATCCATGCCAACTCAATAGAAACCCTCGGAGATACCTGTAGATTACCTTTATAGTCACCCATTTATGTTGCGACGTTTGATAAACACAAGTTACTCCTCCGGTGTTAGTGGTTTGCATGATCTCATGGTCATAGAAACAGATACTTTGACATGCAGAAAACAATAGCAATAAACTGACACTATCATATGCTACGTTCATAGTTTGGGTCTTGTCCATCACATTATTCCCCCAATGATGTGATCCCATCATCAAATGACATATCATGTATATGGTCAGGAACCCTCGACCATCTTTGGTCAACAAGCTAGTCCATTCGAGGCTTACTAGGAACACAGTGTTGTCTATGTATCCACACATATATTTGAGTTTCCAATCAATACAATTTTAGCACAGATAATAAACAATTATCATGAACATGGAAATATAATAATAACTATTTATTATTGCCTCTAGGGCATATTTCCAAAATACTCTACATTTCCTTTTATGTGAGTTGACCACAATTGAGTCCATAGGAAAGCCAATACTACTAAAACAGGATGATGTACTAATGATGATCTGGTTTATACTTTGGTTTATACTTTGCACTAGTCAGTAGAACTGAGTTTATACTTTGGTTTCACCGAGTTGGGCAATAATGTTGTAACGGTTCGATTTTTGGAGAAGGCTATAAATACACCTCCACCTCCTCTCACTCATTGAGAGAGCCATCAGAATGAAACTACACCTCCACCATTCATTTCCTGAGAGGGAACCATACTCATGTGTTGAGATCAAGACATTCCACTCCAACCAATAGATCCTTAATTTCTAGCCTCCCCAAGTTGCTTTCCACCTAATCAATATCTTATACAAAGCTAAATCACGTGAGAGAGTGATTGAGTATTGACGAGACTATCTTTTGAATCACAAGAGAATGCATTTCATCATATATACACCAATTATTACCTTTTCGAGAGTGATGTCTCCTAGATTGGTTTGGTGTTCCTTGGGATCCTCCTAATCATGTGGTGTTGTACCAAGAAGTTTGTAAGGGCAAGGAGATCGTGTACCTCATGAAGATCTACCCCAACTGAGGTTAGTCCTTTGTGGACGTAAGGCATGGTGGAATATACATGGTTGCTTCTTCATGGATCCTTCATGGGTGGATCCCTTCGTGGACTCATGCAGCCATTACCCTCCATGGGTTGAAGTCTCCATCAACGTGGACAATCAATAGCACCACCTATCAGAACCACGCCAAAAATCTCCGTGTCTTCATTGCGTTTGATCTTCCTACTCTACCATCCTTATGTTTATTGCAAATGCATGATATTTACATTCCGCTGCTCTATCTCAAATATGCATGTGTAGGACTCACTGGATGCAACTTAACTTGTGCTAAAATCTGCCTAAATCTCAAGAAAATTAAAAAATGCCCATATTTCTTGTTAAGTGTCTATTCGCTCTCCCCTCTAGACGCCTCTTCTCGATCCCCACAATTGGTATTAGATATTTGGTATCCACTAAATTGGTTTTATCACCATTGGAGGAAGATGGATATGTCTACTTTTGGGAGTATTAGATGTAGAGTGCCTATGCTTGATGGGGAGTACTTTAGCCACTAGAGAGATGAAATGCTTGATATATTCAATGAATTTAACTTGAGCAAGTATGTTCATACTCCATATGCGCTTCCCATTGATCCCTTACATCCTACACACGAGGAAGAAATTGATAGGCTTCATAATCTAATGACCATAAATCTTATCATTAGAGGATCACCTAATGTTGTGCTTAGATCCATGCAAAACTTTACTTGTGCCTAAAATTTGTGGAAAGATTTGGAAAATAGATACCCAAACTTCTCTTTAAAGAGTCTTGATGCAATTATTCATAAAACTATTGCATTCCATGAAGCCTAGTGATCCCAAGTTTGATGAATGTTTTTTTGATCTTTGTGACCTCATGCATGCTAAAGGATATGTTAGAACCATCTAAAATATTATTCTACATGCCATTTGCATTCATTATGTGGACCTTTCGTGGGTGAGGCCCTTTGTGGACTCGCGCAACCGTTACCCTCCGTGGGTTGAAGTCTCCATCAACATGGATGTACAATAGCACCACCTATCGGAACCACACCAAAAAAAATCATGTCGTCATTGCGTTTGATCTTCCTACTCTACCATCCTTATGTTTCTTGTAAATGCATGATTTACATTCCGTTGCTCCATCTCTAGATATGCATGTGTAGGACTCATTGCATGCAACTTAACTTCTGCTAAAATCTACCTAAATCTCAAGCAAATTAAAAAATTCTCATTTGTATTGTTAAGTGTCTATTCAACCCCCCTCTAGATGCCTCTTCTTGATCCCACACTATACCACATGATGTGTGAGTAGATCCAACAGGACCTACCGATCCATAGCTGTAGCTATCTCTCTCTCTCTCTCTCTCTCATTTGACCTTCAATACAATGATACCTTTGGAGACCTATTCAATGTAATGTTTGTGGTGTGTTTGTTGGGATCCGATGAATTGTGAGTTTATGTTGAGATTATTCACTAAAAGTAATTGATCCAATCTTATATTTATTATGTGTGATTTCATATAGCTGTGTATGCTTTCTGATCTATAAGTTTGCTTTGGCCAAGTAGATGAGTAGATCATTAGAGGAGTGGTGCATAGTAGTAGGTTCAATCTTGTGGTGTCCTCACTCTGTGACGGGAGGAATGGTGAGGAACATATTTGTATTGTTGCTACTAAGGATAAAACGACGGGTTCTGAACATATTATTTGCTTTTACTTTGTCTACATGGTGTCATCTTGCTTAAAGCATTACTTTGTTTGTCATGAAGTTAATGCAATAGATGCATGTTGGATAGCATTTTGATTGGTGGAGTAATAGTAGTAGGAGTTGGTTAGTTTAATGGTCTATTTATCATAGACGTAATGCCTATGTATTGATCTTACCATGAATAAAGACAATATAATTTGCTTTTCTATCAATTGCCCAACAATAATTTGTGTACCCACCGCTACTATGCTTATAAGAGATATGCCTCTAGTGAACACTATGGCCCCAGATCCATCTTTATATTTTATAGACATAATTATTTTCTTTTCTATGAATTCCCCAACAATAATTTGTGTACCCACCGCCACTAAGCTCATGAGAGAGATGGCTCTAGTGAACACTATGGACCCCAGATCCATCTTTATATTATATATATTAGAAACCTACAAAATATTTCTTGTTATTTATTTACGTTTTATTTATATTTATCTATCCTTCACTATCATATTTAATCCTTGTAATTAACGAGTACACAGGGATTGACAACCCTCTTGTCCGTGTTGGGTGCAAGTCTTTGGTCTTGTGTGTTTCCAGGAAGTGTTGATCCTTTGTTTGGATATGTTCTTATTGGTTCAATAAACCTTGGTTCTTAAATGAGAGAAATACTTTTCACTACTTTACTACATCACCCTTCCTCTTTAGGAAAAAATCAACGCATTTCACAAGTAGTTGAGTCCTCGTCTCCCACTCTGGAAGGCCTGCTGCCACGCCGCCCATGCCTCCTCCTCCAACGTCTGCTACGTTGGTGGATCGATTGTGTGGCGCACTGGCTCCTTCTCTTCGCGCTTCCGGTCCTCCTCTTCCTTCTCCTTGCATGCCAAGACTTGCACGCGCTCCTCCTCCTAGCGCTCCAACTGCATTTACCGCTCGCTGTCCCCCCGCTCTGCCAGCGCATGCCCTTCATTGTTGGAGGTATGCCGCCTCCTGCTCCGGTGTCGCACCTAGCTACACGGTTGGCGCGCTCACCCACTCGCGGACGTACCCCTGCCACTGGTACTCCACGTCAAGGTCCGTCGGCGACTTCATGGGCTTGGGGGCAGGCTTGGGGAGAGGAGGCGGCGCCGGGGAGAGGCTAGACGCAGTCCTCCGTAGTCGACAGTTGTAGTGCTCCTCCATTCGTAGCCAGCGCACATCCTACTCACGCTGGCTTTCCACTAGGGTGCTCTAGAGGACCTCCACCAGTGCGGCTTGGTAGGCCACCTCCGCCTCCTCATCCGACACCATCTCCTCCATAGGCGGCGGTACATACTGGGTGTCAAGTTGAATGCCGTCGCGGCCGGCCATATATATAATGCTCGATGGCGAACCGGACTTCCCAGTTGGCGGGTATAGCATGTACACTGGGTCACGGCGCATCCTTCGCATTAGGAAGGCATGACGCTTGCGCACCTCTTCCACGTGTGTGCGATGACCTAGGTACCACCGGCATCGAGACGCGGTGGGGGTTAAGGTGTCGTCCATGGGGGAGATTAACGTCGGGCCACGGCAGCGGCACACGGTAATACGAGTGCTACCACGTGCGGTGCACAAGGATGTAGAGTCGGTCCCATGGCCGGCGACCCCTCCCCACATATGTCACCATCGCGAAGGTGTTCGGCTGCGGCGGCACGCGGGATGAGTCAGCGCAGACGTCGAGCTTGCCTTTGCCATTGAAGAAACCCATGGCGGATGTGTGGGTTAGCTAGGGTTTTCTGTCATCGGCGAAGGAGCAAGGGTGGCCAGATATGGACAGAAGCAGTGGATGAGGCTGCCCCCTCCAAATGCTTGCATTAAAAAGGACAAGGACCCCGAAGGCTTTTAGACGCTGCAATGCATGCCTAAGTTAGATGGACACATTGACTTTGATGGCATGACGTAGTTGGACGACTGACACATGGGTCTGAGATGGACACTAAGTGAACACGTGACGCGTCCGTCTCGTGTTCATGTTAATGAAAATCTGGCATAAATATACACCGGGGATGAGTTAGAGCATCTCCAGCTGTTGGTCCCCCCAGGGGCCGATTTTAGCGCCGCCTTGGGGGCAGCCGGCGCTAAAATCAGCCTGAGGGAGCTCGGCTTCCCAGTCGCGGCCCCGGAGTCGCCCCCAACCGCCACTTTCGGCCCAATACGGTCATAGAATCGGCCCAAAAGTTTGGGTTTTTCATTAAAAATATAATACAAAACTAAAAAAACTACGTCGACTATGTCGTCCACCGCCGTCGTACCATCGATGCGCCACCGCATTCTACATGCCGATGAGCTTGTAGAAGTTGGTGTAGTCGCCGCCGTCGTCCCTGTCGTTGTCGCCGTCCTGCGCGCCGCGGCCGCCATTCCTGCTGCAGCCCTGCCCCCGGGCGCCTCGCCATCGTTGTCATCATCGAGGATGCTGAGGCCGGCGAGCTCCTCCTCGTGGCGGGCACAGTGGAGAGCCTCGATCTCCTCGAGGCGCGGCCGCTCAATCTCCTCGCGGACGTAGTCGTCCCGCGCCCACTTCATGGCCGTCTCGTCGGCGGCGGCCATGGCGAGGTGCTCCTGCTTGACCACCGCTGTGCCAAGCTCCGTCTTTGGCTTGACAATGTGGAGGTGGCCGCAAGGAGGTGAGGGCTCACGGCGGCGGACCTCTTTGATGGTAATGCCCCCACCGCTATGACCGCTGCGCTGGAGTGGGGTCGAGCCAGGCTCGGCCTTCACGGCGACGGGCAGCGTGCGCGCTGCGCCGAAGGAGTGGGAGGAGTGTATGGAGCGTCCATACGCCGTGGCTGCCACGACGAGCCCCGCCGGCGAGAGATGGATGTCGGCTCCGTCGGGTACTCGAGGCGGGGCTATTTGCCGTCCTCGATGTGCTCGAGGATGGCCTCGAGCGTGTGTCTGGGGATTCCCCACCATAGACGGCGGCCCTCGCTGCTGAAGCGTCTGCGCGTAGGGCCGCCGTTGGTGGAGGCGAGTTGCTCCTCGCGGCGGTACTCGAAGTACGCCGTCCAGAGGTTGACGCTATCCGGGGCATACCTTTGCTGCCGGCGCACTTCCTTTGACAGGGAGGACCGGATCTAGGTGATCTTGGTGTGACACTCGGCTCCGGTAGGCACTGGTGGCACGGGGACCCCGCCGGCGCTGAGCCTCCAAGCGCCTGGTGCATGCATGTCCGGCGGCGCAGGGTACTCCACCTCGTAGAGCAGGCGGGCCTTGTCCTCGTGGAGGTGCGAGCGGCCGAAGCCGTTGCGGGCCGCACCGCCGCCTGGGTAGCGCTTCGCGATTGGGGGGAGATGGGGAGAGAAGATCACCGCATGGGGGGGGGGGTGAGAGGGGGCATCGGCGGTGGGACTTAGGGAAGAGAGAGGGGCGTCGACGGTGGCGATTTGTGGCGAACACCGACAAGGGTCGGCCTTTATAGGAGCGAGCGGGAGGCACCGTGCAGACGTGTGGGAGGCAAGGTGTGCACGCACGTCGCCCCGTACTGACCGCGCCGCCCCGTGAGCGTCGGCTTGTGAATGTGCCGCATCAATGGAAGACTGACCGGCGGCAACCCTGCATTGATTCCCTGCGGGAAACCGAGGCAATGAGGACGACGACGCCGCGCGGTCGCTGACTCGGCGGGTCCACCCGTTTTCGTGCCAAAAACGTTTCGCTCGGCGCCTCAGGAGCCCCTAGCGTGCCGGGTTCGGCTTGGATACGCCGACGTCAAATTCGGCCCTAACCGACGAAAAATGAGCTCCTAGAAACGTGACTGGTCCGATTTTCGCTCGCCGACGATAAAAAATGACCTTGAGGAGGCGTGTTGGAAGGAGGGGGGGAGGGGTGAGGGGACAGGGAGGCGGCTGGAGATGCTCTTATAAGGGACAACAAGCAGATTGATCTTGGGTTTGAATCTTCCGCGTTGGGCCGGTGTTTTCCTCTCTTTCAACGCAAATCGGACACACGGGACGTTGGAGTTGCCCTTATGTCAATTTAGGTCTAAAAAACAAATAGGTTCGATTAGTACGGAAGAAAGGAAGCACGAGGTTCGTCAGGGCGCTTGTCTGCTGGTCTCCTGCTGCCTGCTGCCATGCAAATGCATGCAGCAGGGTCGTCGGTCGATGCATGCAAAGAAAGCGATCGAATGGAAAAGCTAGACCATCAAAGGCAGGCAGGCTCTCCTTTGCTGCTCGTGACTGTATCTGCTGTACGTACGTGATCGTCGACTCCCAATAAAAAGGAGAAAACTAAAGTAGCTCTGCTAGCGTGCACGCTCCTGCTGTGCCTGCCGGCCGTTAGTATTGGGCTCAAGAGGTACGCCATGGGTGGGGATATGGTCGCTTTGCTTTGCCTAGTTTGTGTTGTGCCGGTGGAGATGGTGTGCTGTGGTGGCGAACGCGGCGTCCCGAGGCTGACGCGATGCTCCTTGACCGCATGTAGCCATGCATGTTCACTTGCTTCGGTCATCGGTCCAGGCACCTCAGGGTCTTCCCTTTGGTCGACAGTTCTTTTCTTTGACATATAGAAAAAGCTAATTACGTACTCCCTTTTGTACGTCTAAACGTTTTATATTACTCCCTCTGTACGTTTAAACGTTTACAAAGGGAATACATACATAATGCAAGTGAACACATATATTCTAAATGAGTATTGTCTGCTGGTAAACGGATATTGGAAGATGGTATGGTACTTGCCGGATCGGCGGAGGCTGGTGAAGAAGAAATATGGCACATGCAGGCTGGACATCGGTTAGTCCAACACGCTAAATAAAGTCACGACACTACTTGAAATATCGTGAAAACTACTGCAAATTATGCAAGTACAAACAACAAATTAAGTCCGGTAGGTTATAATGCCTCCATTCCACAATGTAATGCGACTGTGTTTTTTAAAATCTAAGTTTTATTATACATTTAACAAACAAGACCAACTATGGCGGAAACAAAAATTATATCATTGAATTCATATTTTCGATAGGGATTTAGTAATATAATTTTTGCTCTCGTCGCAATCGGTCTCATTGGTTAAATGTATGGTCAAACTTAGATTTCAAAAAGTGTGAACGCACTACATTGTGGTCACTTACTCATACCTCTCTAAAATTTATGTGGGGCGCTCAGATGCTTTCCTCCTGTACAAACATCCGATGCAAAAGAAAAACAAAGTGCTACCTTCGTCTCGGTGTATCACACATGCACGTAATTCTAGATCGATGATTTAACTACCTAGAATAGAGTGGAAATGCTAAAAATCAGATTTTTAGACGTGGCAAATCGAGTATTTTTCATGACAACTTGTATTGACATGAGGATGGTGTAACAGCACAAGAGCAACATTCCTTATTGTATTCATTCACATGTGTTAAACCTTTGTATGAAATTCCATGTTTGGCATGTGTTAGATTAATATTTGCTTCATGGCATATTTTGCATCATATCAATATTGTTTTGCATCATGTCATTATTATGTTTGCGTCATGTGTAGTTGGGTTGTGTGTGTGTGTCCTTTTGTGTTGATGTGCTTCACCTCCTAAGTGACATGAGAAAGTGTGGTTTTGTGGGCATCAATTTTCAAATCTATTCCCTCTCAAAATCCGTCTCTTCCCTATTCCTTTCCTATTTTTGCAATGTGTGCTTCCCTGTCCTAATTAATGTTCTCCCTAAACAATGCCAAGAAGCCCTCCTCCAATTTATACAGATCATTTCAAATTGTTTTGGTTGGATTCCAAAATGCCTTAAGTTCGAATTAAATTCAAACTTGATTTAATTTTCTATCTCTAAGAATCATCAAACCAATTTTATCAAATCCTTGGTAATTTTGTGGTTCGAGGGAAATGTCTTCCATGGATAAATTCCACCCCCTGCTTTTATTTTCTCAATTCCGTTTCAAATAGAAATGAAAGAAATGAGAAACCGGGAAAAAGAGAGAGAGACAGAGAGTCAGACTACCTCGGCCTCATCTTCCCCGCGGGCCCAACAATGCAGCAGCAGCAACCCAGCTTGCCCACGCAGCCCAGCGTGCCTCCCACGCGAGTCGCCCTCCTCCTTTGTACATCAGGGTATCCGGAGGCGCCACGTCGGCGTCCGGCTGATTTGACAGCCGTCGGTGCCCTAGGAGCCTGTTAAACACGTCCCCGAGATAGCCCTAGGCCTCCTCCCTCCATTTTCTACCTCGGTTTTCCTCGTCGTCGCCAGGTAAGGTAGCTACGCGCTCCGCTGATGCCGTGCCCGCCATGACCCGACCGAGCTCGCGCTCGAGCTCGGGGTGACCTCCACGTCGTGCATCTGGTGCTTTGGCCGCAGGAAGGGTGTCCCTATTGCACCTCTTCTTCCTCGATGAACCTCGCAGCGCCAAGGCCCAGATCGATGCTTGTGAGCTCTTCTTCTTCTTCGTCTTAGTCCAAGAACGCATCGGTGTTCCATTGACCGTCACGTCGTCTAAATCGGCCCTTCGACCCAATCTTCATGTCCTAGGTGATATAGGTACAACCCTCTTCCATCCTGCTTTGTCTCATAGGTATTTGATCTGCGTATGCGACCCTAGGACCATGCCATCTTTGCGCTCTTCATGCTCTATGAAGCTGTAGTTTTTCTGGCTTGTTGTTCGGAATAGCTTCTCCACCCCGCTCAGGCTTACCTAGCTATCATCCCCATGACCCAGCTCGCTCGCACACACCGCATAGGCGCCTTTGTTTCACCTCATCGCGCCCTGCTTTACTCCTGCATCGCCGTTCTTCTCCTTGACCGAGACGAGCTTCTACTCGAGGATCATGCTCTGGCCTCCTCCCGCAGCCCTCCACATGCACGCGTACTCCCTCACTGAATTCGCATGCCCACTAAACCGTTGCCACTGCTAACACCGCCAGGCCTTCTTGCTGGTGATATTCGTGTGCACCATGACTAAGAGCTCGAACTTCTCGCCTGGTTTAAAAGGATTCGGCTTCCCTCTTTTACACAAACACAACTACAACCGGATTGGTTAGCACTACTCAAATCAATCCATGAGGTTACAGGTTCGATTCCCCAAGCGCACCAAGCCCCACCTGTCCGCCACGCGCGCACACACTACACTCTAGTGTGGCGTCAGGACCCACTCGTTAGCCTGACGACCGGAGCTCCAAGGTGTCCCTATCTCTCCCCTCGCTTTTTTCATGCCTAGAAATACTTGCTAATGTTATGACCTTGCAAACATGCCAACATTTTGTTGCTGATTTTGAGGTAGTCAACACATTTCTAAGTCTGAAACTACTCAATAGCTTATAATTTTCCCTTGTGAATAGCCATTGATCTAGCGATCTTTGAGTATGTTCACTTTGAGTGTTTTGCAATGCATGTTGTGAGACTATCATGTTGTGTTGTTAGTTGACATGAATATAATTTTCATCATATTTATTTCTGGTCTCAAACATGCCTACTTGTTAAAAATTGTTGCTCATATCGACCCTGATTTTCACTAAGTCTTAGAATCTGTTTAGTTCAACTCGCCTTTTGTGAGGATGCTAGCCATGATTATGTGCATCTTTTGCTCATGTTTATGCTGAATGAAATGAAGTCCATTATGTCTACTGCCATGCTGTGCAATTTCATGCCGTGAGAAGTTATGTAGCATATTAAATTCTTGAAGTGAATATGCCTTCATGTTAATTCTAGTTGTGAAAATATGTGATTTTCACCAAGTCCTTAACTGTTATGTTTTCTAGACATACCGTGAGGATCCTAGCAATTAGTCCATGAATCTTTTGAGTATGATTCCTTTTGATAAAATGAAGTGCATATAACATACTACTGCTCCATGCCATGTTTGTGCATTTAAGTTCTTGTAGCTTGATGTTTTGTTGTTTGCAAATTGCTATGTTGCTGTTTTGGACAGATTGCGTTGCATATTTGTTTTGGGCTTTGTGCGAGTTCGATGCACTGGATTTTCATGATCCTTATATCCATTCCATATAAAATTCCATATCCCATCCAGTGGAATGCTTCGAATGCCATGATTTTTTTCACTATCATCCTTTTTCTCCAGATCTATTTTCGTTTGCTTCTGTATCTTGTCGTGAGTGCTTTGGGAGATCCGTAACTCCGATTGTGATGTTCTTTGTATGCATTTGCATCCATTTTTATGAGTAGAATGCATTTTACATGTTCATGCAGGTCATAATAATACATATTATTGTTCTTTCTAGAATGTTAAAACAACTAAATTTCATATGGAGTGTTGCCTGATCCATGCTTCACATTGATCAAAACTTCATTTAATGTGACTAGAATAGGATTTCCATGTTAAATATATCAAATCGTCATGCATCATTCTTGTTTGAGCACTTTTCCATGGTTGTGCATTTATTGTATCTTGTTCTCTCTTGTGGGTAGTTCCGGATGACGAGTGTAAGTTCGAGGAGCCTGTCGAGAATGCCTACGAGGAGCAAGCTTGTTATCCCACTAAAGAATCTCAAGGCAAGATGATCATTACCCTGGATACAACTACTATATTTACTTTTATAATTATCGTTGGTATTTCTGTGTCTCGTGGCCCACTACTATTTTGCCAAGCCTCGCAACATGCCATGAAAATCCTCTAACCCTCCACATCCTAGCAAACTGTCGTTTGGCTCAGATAGCGCTTGCTCAACCCCTATTATAGCATTCCTAGTTATAGGTGTAGGTGGATCCATGTGATAACATGGATATATCTTGGGATATCACACATTATTATTGCTATTTAATTTAAAGCATATATATTGGTAAAGGGTGGAAGGCTTAGCCTTTTGTTTGGTGTTTTGTTCCACTCATGCCGCCTTAGTTTCCAAGTACTGGTGTTATGTTCATATTGAGTGCTCGTAACATGCTTGGGCTTGTTGTGTGCACCCCCTTGATTTTTTTTGGATAAACCTCTTTAGGCAAGGCCCAACATTGGTACTATTTGCTTAACTAATAAAACTTGCATAGGGAATGATCACCCCATTGGCTAATTAATCAACAACCAGGGCCAATGCTCCTCATGAGTGTTGGTACAAACTAGACCCACTTATGGGGCCACCCCGAGAAAACTTGGGAGTTTAATTTAGCCACCGTACATAATGCTCATCTGGTAGTGCCCTGAGAACGAGATACGTGCGACTCTTATCATGATCTGGCCTACAGGGCGATCTTGCTGGATTTGTTTTACCTTTGACGAGCGTCTTGTGCACCGGGATTTCGAGGATACTACGGGCTATCCCGCAATTGAGGTTTTCCATCGCAGCTTGTGGCTAGTTTGTGATGGATGAGTTAACCACCGCTGGAAGGTTAAATCTTTTTGAAAGACGTGCCCACGGTTATGTGGCAACTTGAAAAATTTATAATATCCGGTAATAGAAAACCTAAAGCAAATCCAATTAAAATACACCAACCATGTGTGTAACCGTGATCGTATCTTTTCAAGGAAGTTCGGGACAAGAACACAATATTGTTATGATTGGTCATAAGTAGGTGTTAAGGATCACTTCTTTATCATATTTAGATAATGACCGTCATGCGTATAACACTCTTATTACTCTTGTACTCGTAACTTAGCCAATTAAATTGCTTAGTGTTGCTGAAACCTCATCACTTAACCATATCCCACATATAAGTTTGGATAGTGTGGGTACCCCGGTTAATATGATTGCTAAGTCCCCATGGCTCATAGATTACTACAACACCGTAGGTACAAGTACAAATGCTCTTGTCAATGATGATGCCACAACACTTAAGTTGGAGTATGATGAGGAATGTGGGTGGATGTACGTGACTTACCTTATCGAGTAGAGAGGGAGGCCTTGGTCGGCAACCTGGGATTTGCTTGATGATATCATCTTTCTTGTTTGATTCCATCCGTAGTCGGACCCTGTTCTTCTGGATGATGACTGTATGGATGTTTTGTATTTGAATATTGAATGTTGTAGCATGTGGCGAGTGTAAGATAGCTCCATATACTCATCTCTTCTTTACATGTAATGTGATAAATTTCATTCTTGCAAAGCAACTCAAAATGCACTTCAATCCTTGTGGTGGCCATCGTGCCTTCCTTAGGATTGTACCGCATTTTGGGCATGACAAGTTGGTGTGAAAGCAGTACCAACCATAGGAGCCCCTTTTCTTGAACTTCGACGATTCGTTTCGAGTGAAAAACTATATTTTGAGTCTAGTTATATATAGGAGAGTAGGAATTATTTTTACTCCTCTTCCATTCGTCGCTCTGGTTGGATTTCGAGGAGGCCTAAATTATATTGGCATGGGCGTCCTCAATTTTGGCTTGGATGGCATCTACCCGGGCCAGGGCGACCTCTATGGCACGCAAGGCTGCTCAAGTGCTCTTGGTGTTTGCAGCCGCCATTGCAGCAGATGCCCTGTCGGCCGTCGCAGAGGCCCTTTTGGCGGATGTGGACGCTCTCAAGGTGGATGCAACTGCACTCTCGGTCTAGATGGTCGTGCTCCCAATGGAGACGGGAGCACTTGGGTCAGATGTTGCGGTTGTACGCGCCCTCACGAAGCGTCTACATGGCCTCATTCTTTGCAAAAAGGTTTTGTTGGGAAATGGAGCTCAAGGGTGAACATAATAAAAGCTAGATGAAGTCGACGAAGATTCCGCATAAGCCATAAGTAGATCAGTGAATTTTCATCGCAAACGGTTTCTATATAGAACCATGTGTATTCAGTTAACTTTTTGTATTGACTTGTAAAACTAGTTTGGGATACAGCAGGAACGTATAGTGTTTTAATTGCAAGAAAAAAGTGCCTATCATCACAATGCACGAATACAACCGTTATGCTAAGATTTGAAAAAATTTAGTGTTCATTTGGCCTTTTTAAGAAAATAAGTGAGTCTCTAGTCATTTAATGGCCATAATTCTAATTTGAAATACATGAATATGACACGATGAAGCCAAAAATTATTAGAAGAAAACATATTTGTGTCCTTGCGCGCATCCTTGTTATGCCTCATGCAATAAATTGGAAAGAATTCCAAACATCTTGGAGTCACTCTTTAGACACAAACATTACGAATCTGGTTTTCAAAATCAAAAAATGAAAAAAATTCTATGAATACATGTAAATTTGCATGATTTCATAACATGGTACCAAGATGTCGTGGGTAAACATTATGGGTTTATTTCAGATAAGCTTTGACACATACATATAACAAATCGGAGCATCACACGAAGACTAGCTCGTGGTTCTGAGAGGGAATAGGGGCTGGGCATGGTTGATGACAACCCGCCAGTTTCTGCGTCACTTTGCCTTGCTTTTTTCACTCACAATACATGAATACAACAATTATACTAAGATTTGAAAAAGGCAAGGTGTTCATTTGGCCTTTCTAAGACAACAAGTGAGTTTCTAGCCATTTAATGACCATTATTCAAATTTGAAATACATGAACATGCAAGATGACGCAAAAAATGGTTGGAAAATCATATGTGTATCCTTGCGTGTGTCCTTATTCTGCACCTGCAATAATTTGGAAGTAATTCCAAACATATTGGAGTCACTCTTTGGACACAAATGTTAGGAATCTAGGTTTTCCAAATCAGAAAATCCAAAAATGCTCTGAAATACATGTAAATTTGCATGATTTAATACATGGAACCAAGATGTCGTGGTAAAAATTATGGCTTTGTTTTAGATAAGCTTTGACACATACATGTAACAAATCTGAGCATCACATGAAGGCTAGCTCGTGGTTCCGAGAGGGAATCGGGGCCAGGCATGGTTGATGAGAACCTGCCAGTCTCTTCCTCACTTGGCCTTTCTTTTTTGCTTACAATACACGAATACAACCGTTATGCTAAGATTTGAAAAAAGGCAAGTTTTTAATTTGACATTTTTAAGATAGTGAGTTTCTAGCCATTTAATGGCCAAAATTCAAATTTGAAATACATGAACATGCAAGATGAAACAAAAAATGGCTGGAAAAAAATTCATATTTGTGTCCTTGCGTGTGTCCTTATTATGCCCCATGCAATAAATTGGAAGGAATTCAAACATCTTGGAGTCACTCTTTGGACACAAACGTTAGGAATCTAGGTTTCAAAATTAGAAAAAACAAAATGCTCTGAAATACATGTAAATTTGCATAATTTCATGACATGGCACCAAGATGTGTGGGTAAAAATTATGGCTTTGTTTCAGATAAGCTTTGACATATGCATGGAACAAACCAGAGCATCACACGAAGGCTAGCTCGTGGTTTCAAGATGGAACGGGGCCATGCATTTATAATGAGGACCCGCCAGTCTCTGCCTCACTTGGCCTTGCTTTTTTTGCTTACAATACACAAATACAACCGTTATGCTATGATTTTAAAAAAGGCAAGTTGTTCATTTGGCATTTTAAGACAGTAAGTTTCTAGGCATTTTATGGCCATAATTCAAATTTGAAATGCATGAACATGCAACAAGAAACAAAAAATGGTTGGAAAAATCATATATGTGTCCTTGCGTGTGTCCTTATTATGCCCCATGCAATAAATTGGAACGAATTCAAACAGTTGGAGTCACTCTTTGGACACTAATGTTAGGAATCTAGGTTTCTAAATCGGAAGAAAAAATGCTCTGAAATACATGTAACTTTGCATAATTTCATGACATGGCACCAAGATGTCAAGGTGAAAATTATGGCTTTGTTTCAGGTAAGCTTTGACACATGCATGGAACAAACCGGAGCATCACACGAAGGCTAGCTCATGGTTTCGAGAGGGAACGGGGCCCGGGCATGGTTGATGATGACTCGCCAGTCTGTGCCTCACTTGGCCTTGCTTTTTTCACTTACAATGCATCAATACAACCGTTATGCTAGGATTTAAAAAAAGCAAGGTGGTCATTTGGCCTTTTTAATACAGCAAGTGAGTTTCTAGCCATTTAATGGCCATAATTCAAATTTAAAATACATGAACACGAAAGATGAAGCTAAAACTAGTTGGAAAAATCATATTTGTGTCCTTGTGTGTGTCCTTATTATGCCTGTGAAATAAATTGCAATGAATTGCAAACATTTTGGAGTCACTCTTTGGCACAAGCGTTGCGAATCTAGATTTTCAAAATCAGAAAATACTCTGAAATACATGTAAATGTGTCTGACTTCATGACATGGCACCCAGATGTCATGTAAAAATTATGCCTTTTTGTTTCAGATAAGTTTGACACATACATGTAACATACCGAAGCATCAAACGAAGGCTCGTGGTTCTGAGAGGGAATGGGGGACATGTTTTATGATGAACCTCCAGTCGTTGCCTCATTTTTCCTTGATTTTTTCACCCTTAAATTGCATGAATACAACTGGCATGATAAAATTGAAAATTTTGGGGGTTCATTTGGCCTTTTTAGACATTAAGTGAGTTTCTATCCATTTAAGGGCCATAATTCCAATTTTAAATACATGAACATGTCACTATGAAGCAAATAAAACTAGGAATAATCATCTTTGTGTCCTTGCATCCGTATTTATGCCCCATGCGATAAATCATAAGGAATTCCAACATGTTGTGTAACGGTTTGGACACGAACATTGAGAATCTAGGTTTCTAATTGAACAAAATGGAAAAATGTTTGAAATACATTAAGTTTTGCATGATTTCATGAGATGGAACCAAGATGTTGTGGTAAAAAATTGGCTTGATCAAGATAAGGTTGCACGCATACCTCTCACAAACCGAAGCATCACATGAAGGCTCGTGGTTCAGAGAGGGAACATGCGGGCATGTTTGACGAGGAACCATGAGTCGCTGCTTTATTTGGCATTGATTGTTTTTCTACCCTTACAATGCATGAATACAACCGGAATGCTAAAATTTGAAAAAAAATTAGGTTTCATTTGGCAAACATTGATAATCTAGGCTTTTAAATTCGAGATAAGTGAAAATGCTCTAAAATACATGGCACCAAGATGCCATGATATATATTTTTCTTCCAATTTGAGTAATACAAAATTACTTATTTATTATACTTCACAATAATTCCATAATATAGTAAGTTAGTAACACAAATCACACACATGCATTACATTTGGAAAGAAAATGTAAATATCTGGCAAGACAACCAGGTCCCACATGATTGGCACAATGTGTTGTGTTTCGAGTTTTGGAAGCCTAATTTGGAGGCCTTTTAATCCCACATGGTCATGCATCGGGAATCGTCAGTAATGTCAAGTCACACACGACTTCTGACTCAGCAATCGTGTGCAATCGAGGCAATTGAATTCCGACGACCGTTGCGTCCATTGTAGTATCCCCCCGTTTTACCGCTGTCGTCGATCAAGATTTTGGTCATGTATAAATGCTATCCGCCAAGACATCATCCCGCCTGCATTCTCTCCTTGCTCCCCCAAACCTCGAACAAAATTGTACCATGGTGCCGCCGATCTGTCCTTTAGCACGAGAGGAGGGTCCACCCTGCGAGGACGTCCTTGCGCAGATCATCGACGAGGAAGACCCTACATGCCACTAGACATGGTCGCACCAGACCCCCCAACGGAAGTGCGGTTTTGGGATAGTTCAATCTGGCTATGTGGAAGCCGGTGCCACCAGCTGATGCTACTTGTAATCTATGTTGGGATATTCGCTGAAGAGGAGAGGATATGCATCATAGTAGAGATAAGTATTTCTCCCAGTGAGATCCAAGGTTATCGAACCAATAGGAGGACCATGCAAATTGTTATCTTCAGCACCAACACACAAAAGAGCACACACTTGCACCCAACGCGAGCAAGAGGGTTGCCAAGCCCCTTGAACTCGTTACTTGCAAGCAATAAGTAGTGATAGATATATAATATAAATATAAAATAAAATAGTAGTAAATAAATGACAACAATATTTTTGGTGCTTTTGTAATATATATATATATATATATGTATATATATTGTGGAGACCCGAGGCCATAGTTTTCGCTAGAGGCTTCTCTCTCAAAGAAAGCATACGAGGGATAAACAAATTACTGTTGGACAATTGAGAGAAAAGCTCATGGTTATGAAATATTTATTCACCGCAATGGTCATGTATATAGGTATCATGTCCATAAAAAAGTAGACCGACTCCTGCTTGCATCTATTACTATTACTCGACTCATTGACGACTATCCAACATGCATCTAGAGTATTAATTAAAAATAGAGTAATGCTGGGAGCAAGATGAAATGATGTAGACAAAGTAAATCCAATCAATGTGAATTAACCCCACCAGTTTCCCCTTAATGGCAGTAGCACAATATGTGTCATGTCCATTTCTGTCATTGGGATTGAGCACCGCAAGATTAAACCCATCACAGCGTACCACTCCCACTGAAGATAAATCAATCTAGTTGGCAACCCAAACCGATATATCGGAGAACAATATGAAGCTATAACAATCATGCATATGACAATTCAATAAAGACTCAATATATTTTCATAAATAATCTGAACATAAACCCACAATTCATCGGGTCCCAACAAACACACCGCAAAGAAGGATTACATCGGATAGATCATCACGGGAATCACGGGGAAATTTGTATTGAAGATCATAGAAAGAGAGCCATCTAGGTACTAGCTATGGAACCCTAGGTCTATGGTCAACTTCTAAAACATCATCATGGAGGCAACAAGTTTGATGTAGAGGCCCTCCATGATCGATCCGACCTCTGGCAGGGCACCGGAACAAGGCTCTAAATGGTCTACCGTTAGAACAGAGACTTGCGACGGCGAAAAAAGTATTTTGGTTGACTCTCACGTGTTTTCCCGATTTTAGAGAATATATAGAGGTGAAACTAGGCCAGGAGGCTATGGGAGGTGGTCACAAGCCATCAGGGCATGACCACCCCCTGGGCGCGACATGTTGGATTGGCGCCACCCCGTGTGGCCTCCGGTCTCCCTTAGAATCTTCCAGGTCTTATATTTGTCCGAAAAATCATTAAAAAGTTTGGGGGCATTTGGACTTTGTTTAGTACAATATTCCTTGAAGGCAGAAAACAAGGAGAAAAAAATAACTGCCACTAGGCACTAGGTTAAAAGGTTAGTTCACAAAAATGGTATAAAATATCATATAAAGTATGCAAGAGTGATAATATAGTAGCATGTAACAATAAAATATTATAGATATGTTGGAGACGTATCAGCATCCCCAAGCTCAATTCCTTCTCATCCTTGAGTAGGTAAATGATAAAAACAGAATTTTTGATGCAACATGATACCCAACATGTAAGCTCTTTTAGGTATGATCTTTGAGAAACGATGGAATAATAAACATCGATATAGTAATATCCATAAGCATAAGAAACATAATCATTAACTTTCAAAATATATAATCCTTAAATAACGTTAATCCCCACTCATTTTTATCATATTAGCATGGCATGACTCCGTATTCACCACATAAGTACATATCATTAGCACCACGGTGTCAAGTCAGGCAATTGGATCATACTTCTAACGTGCTTCAACATTTTCAACCTCACTCAATACATGAGCATGAATCATGCATATAGCATACAGGTGGAACAAAATATGGTGATAGATATCAGAAGGAGTCAGAGTGGAAAGAAATTATCGCATCGACTAGGCATATCAACGGGCTAGGGAGATGCCCATCAATAGATATCAATACAAGGAGTAGGGATTGCCATGCAATAGATGCACTACAACTATAAGTGTATGAAAGCTCAACGGAAGCTAAGTGGTTATACATCCAACTTGCTTGCTCATCAAGACCTCGGGCACTTGAGGAAGCATGTCATCGGAATATACATGCTAAGTTATATAATGAAAAATTCCCACTAGCGTATAAAAATGGCAACTAAGGAGACTCTCTATATGAAGAACATGGTGCCACTATGAGGCACAAGTGTGGTAAAGGATAGTAGCAAAGTCATTTATCTCTTTTTGTCTCATTTATTCTCTTTTTTGTTTTCCTTTTTTATCTTTTTCCTTTTTCTTTCTTTATTTTTCTTTCCTTTTCCTTTTTCTCTTTTTATTCTTGGTGGGCTCATTTGCCCTCCCCCATTTTTTCATTTTTCGTCTGGAGCTCATCCCGACTTTTGGGGGAATCATTACTCCATCATAACTTTCTCACTCACTTGGACAATGCTCTAACAATGATGATCATCAAAATCTTATTTACTGATAACTCGATATAACAACTCAATGATGAAAAATAAATGACTCTATATGAATGCCTCTCGCAATGTGCCAGGATGTGCAATGATCTAACATGTACACAATGATGAATGGTGGCTATGACACAAATAGTATGTCAGCTATATGATAAACACACAAGTCATGTGATGTAACGGTGGAAGTTGCATGACAATATATATCGTAATGGCTATGAAAATGCCATAATAGGTAGGCATGGTGGCTGTTTTGAGGAGATATAAGGAGGCTTATGTTTGATAGAGTGTATCATATCACGGGGTTTGGATGCAACAGCAAAAGTTGCATCGATCCTCGAGGTGAGAATGGGCAATGGACGGAAACAAATAGGCTCTCATTCTATGGAAAGATGAGTGTGCGTACATCCATAAATTCACATTAGTCATAAAGAACTCATATACTTATTACAAAGCATTATTACCTCTCTCAAAGCAAAGTACTACCGCATATCCTTAGGGAGGAGGTTGGTAGTGATACGTCTCAAATGTATCTACTTTTTCAAACACTTTTGCTCTCGCTTTGGACTCTAATTTCCATGATTTGAGTGGAACTAACCTGGACTGACGTTGTTTTCAGCAGAACTACCTTGGTGTTATTTTTGTGTAGAAATAAAAGTTCCTGGAATTGGACAAAACATTTTCTGAATTATTTTTGGAATAAATAAGAATTGTGGAGCGAAGATCCACCGGAGGGGGGGGTACCTGTGAGACACAAGACAACAGGGTGCGCCCTATTAGCTTGTGGGGCCCACGTGGCTCCCTCGACCCTAATTCCAACCCTATCAATTTACATCTACGGAGAAAAAAGTCAAGGAGAAGATTTAATATATTTTTAGGAGACGTAGCTGCTGCCACCTCCTATTCTTCATCGGGAGAGCTGATTTGCACTCCGTTTGGGGGCTCCGGAGAGGGTGATTCATCACCGTCGTTATCACCAACCCTTCTTCATCAACACTGCCATGATGGTCACCATCGAGAGTGTGTTATTACTTTTTAGGCTTGCTAGACGGTGATGGGATTGGAAGAAATTGATCATGTAATCGAGTTAAGTTGATAGGGCTTGATCCCTAGTATCCACTATGTTCTCAGATTGATGTTGCTATGACATGGCCATGCTTAATGCTTTTCACTAGGGCCCGAGTGCCATGATTTCAGAGCTGAACCTATTATGTTTTCACGAATATAAGAGTGATTTGGATCCGATCTTGCAAGTTCTATGCACCTATTACGTGTCTTGATCCGCATACCCCAAGGTGACAATAATTGAGATTCTTTCCGGTGATTACCGTAGTTTGAGGAGTTCATGTATTCACCATGTGTTAATGCTTTGTTCTGGTTCTCTATTAAAAGGATGCCTTAATATCCCTCAGTTTCCATTAGGAACCCGCTAAGGTGGGAGGGTAGGACAAAAGATGTCATACAAGTTCTTCTCGCAAGCACGTATGACTATATACAGAATACATGCCTACATTATATTGATGAATTGAAGCTAGTTATGTGTTGCTCTAGTGTGTAACTGTTACATGATTGATATAATCTAAATCATTATCCATCACCGATCTGTGTGCCTATGCTTTACATATACTAAATCTTGCTAAGTTACTATTGTTGCTCCTATTATCACAGCTGCTACAAAATTTATATTGCCACTACTATTGTTACTGTTACTACTATTACTTGCTGTGCTACTAAAACTTTGTTGCCGAGAGATACCCTAGGTGTGGTTGAATTGTCAACTCAACTGCTAAGGCCTGTAAATATTCTGTGGCTCCCCGTTGTCTCGAATAAATAAATCAGGGAGAAATACCACCCGCAAAAACTGTTGTGATCCCCTATACTTGTGGGTCACCAAGACATTTTTTCTGGTGCCGTTGTCGGGAGCATAGCTATATTTATTATGTTAACTTGAGGATAACGAATTGCTACTATGAAGAATTTGAAAGATACTCAAACCAAGATCGTCCCCTCTCGTACGAGAGCAGTTAAGGAACTACCATCTAGCTCTGCTTTTGATTCACCTACTATTTTCAATCAGCTTATAACACCACCACTTGTTGCTCGTTCTGACGTATAGCATAAACTTGATGATGATGCTTTTGAAATTAATGATGATCCTACTGCTACACTTGATGAAACTGAAATTGTGCCACCAAATGAATTACTTGATGCTCATATTGCTAAAGCTAGTGAACTTGAAAATGTTGAAACCGATGAAGATTTTGAGTCACCTATTATGCCTCACTCTCCTAATAGATATGAATTGCCTGATGTACCTAACGGTTATGTTATGGATGGAGAGGTAGCTAGGGACTTTCTTTCTTGTAATGATAGAGATGATTTGAAGAAACTACTATGCAAACTGAGGGAAAATATATGATGAAGAAAATGAAACATGATCCTAAATTTTCTACTTATCCTATATTTGTTACTCATAAGGATTATGAATTTTTTGTAAACCCCGAGTTTATCCCTATAGTAGAGTCTGATCATTTCCATGGTTATGAAACTGAAACTGTTGGTGCACATCTCACTAAACTTAATGATATTGCCGCTTTGTTTACTAATGAGGAAAAGACGTGCGACAATTATATCCTTAAGATTTTTCCTTTCTCGCTAAAAGGTGAGGCCAAGTAATGGTTCCTCACTCTTGCTCCTGGTTGTGTGCATAGCCCCCAGGATATGATATATTACTTCTCTGAAAAATATTTTTCTGCTCATAAGAGACGAGCTGCTTTACAGGAAATATTTAACTTTGTGCAAAGTGAATATGAGAGTCTCTCTCAAGATTATGGAGACTTCTTCAGCTATTAAGAGATTTACCTAATCATCCTCTCAAGAAAAATGAAATACTTCATATCTTATATAATGGACTAACCGATGTTTCTAGGGACTACCTAGATAGTTGTGCTGGTTGTGTTTTCAGGGAAAGAACTGTAGGGCAAGCTAAAGAATAACACAATGCAAAATGCTGATAATTGGACACTTCCTAAGCCACCGCCATAACCTATTCAAAATAAGAGAGGTGTTCTATTCCTCAATTATGAAGATGTCAAGAAGTTACCATCTAGCAAAGAAATACATGGACTTAACACCCCGACACAGGTAGCAAGTAAACTCTCTCTGTGCCTTTAATGAAAGTGATATACCTTACACTAAGACTCCTAATCAATTCATGAATGAATTTGATAATTACATTGTTAAGCAAGAACATTTCAATAACTATGTCAAAGATCAATTAAGACGTAATGCCATGATGATAGATCGCTTGAGTGACTTGATGTTTAGAATTGCTAATGATGTTAAGGGTCTAGGTAAACATTCTTATATGGTTCATAACCCACTAGACCAAGTTGCTAAGTCACAAAATAATTTTCTTGTTCAATTAAATGAGAATATGAATGATCTTGATGTTAGATTAATGACTAGAGGAGGTAGAATGACTCAGGAACCTCTTTATTGTGAAGATCATCCTAAAAGAATTGAACATGCTACTCAAAGAACTAATGATGATGCACCTAGTCCATCTAATAAGAAGAAAAAGAAAAATGATAGTACTTTGCATGCTTCTGGCGAACCTGTTATAGGAAAACTTGCTGAAAAATAAAAATGATATGTTTCCATTTATGATGTTGGGACACAATCTGGCAGTGAACGTGCACCTAGTGACAATGAGAATGAGAATAATAATGATGAGGTTCACGTAGATGCTCAGTCAGATAATAATAAAGAACATAATAATGATGTGGAAATAGAACCTGTTGAAGATCTTGATAACGTACATCCCAAAAATAAACATTATGAGAAGAAAGTCTTTGTCGCTAGGAAACACGGTAGGCAAAGAGAGCCATGGGTGCAAAAACCCATGCCATTACCTCGTAAGTCTTCTAAAAGTAAGGATGGTGAGGATTTTGAACGCTTTGCTGAAATGATTAGACTTGTCCTTTTGCGCACTCGCTTGACTGACATATTGAAAATGCCTCTGTATGCTAAGTATATGAAGGGTATTATTACCAACAAAATAAAAATAAATGAAACTAGAATTTCTACTTTGCTTTCTAATTATTCTTTTGATGGTAGAGTGCCTAAGAAGTTGGGAGATCCGGGTATACGCATAATACCTTGCTCCATTAAACGAACTTATGTTCAAACCGCTTTCTGTGATTTAGGAGCCGACATTAATGTTATGCCATTCTCTCTTTATAAAAGACTTGATTTGAATAAACTCACACGTACTGAGATGTATTTGCAAATGGCTGATAAATCTAGTGCTATACCTTGTTACTATTGTGGTCTTTCCAAGGACGATAAATCTAGTACTTGGATTTTGCGAGGATGTTCCTGTTGTGGTTGCATATGTTACTATCTTAACAGACTTTGTTATTCTTGAGATGCCCAAGGACGACAACATGTCAATTATCCTTGGTAGAACCTTTTAAAATACTACAGGGGTTGTTATTGATTGCAACAAAAGCAATGTTACTTTTCACGTAAATGGTAAACAATATATCGTGCATTTTCATAAGAAGCAAACTTTGGTTAATAATATTAATGTCATTGAGCCAAGTGCCACAATCATCATCGAAGGTTTTAAAATTTGTCTTCCTACTACCAACAAGAAATATGATATTTTGCTTTTGGGGATATGTAAATTCCCATTGAGGTAATCTAGTGTTACACGAAAATTCTTCGGTTTCATGTTAATGAGAAATGTTTATTAATAAGACTTGATCCACCTTATTACTGCATCCCTTTTGAAAGACATGAGGTTGATGAAATTAGTAAGCACAACTTTCTGTATCATAAGTTTAGTCTCTGTTATTTTTAGTTAGATAAAATAAAAATACATGATTACCATGTTTTCTGAATTTCCCGTGCGAAAAATGACACAAAAATAAAAAGTCTTAGATTGCCACAAAATTTTAACATGATTTTTTCTGGAATATTTAAGAATTTTTGCTATTGAAAACACATCAGGGGGTGGGCATGCCCTGATAGCTTGTGGGGCCCATAGGGGACCCCTGCCTATCCCTTCATCCCATGTCATCCCTTACCTCCAACAAAAATTCATCCTCTCTCTCTCTCTCTCGTGTTATTGCTCCCAAAACTAAAATTTTCGATCTCTTTGCTTGGAACTTTGTTTCCAAAACTATTTTGACGAATTGCTCCTTGGTATGTGACTCTCCCATTCCTCCAATTATTTTTTGGTTTAGTGGTTTATATTTTGCATAATTTGCTACACTTGGTGCTACTGAAACTGAGCTTGAATGTTGAAATCTATGAGTAAGTAGTATGAATGCTAGATATGGCCTCTAGGTACTATATGAGTACTTGCTACCAATCTTTTAAAGTTTTATTGACATAATTTTGTGTCCCAAAAATTTCATAAATTTGTGCTTAGGAAAATGAATTTCTTTAGGATGAGTTCCTCAAGAAGGCGTACTTCGGTTGAGTCGTTGAGCAAGGGATCAGTATGACAAGCTTATGTTGAGTCCAGAACATGCCTGCTAGTCATGGCCGACGCTAAATCATGTCATTGTCCATGCGACGAGTTCATGAGAGGTGCAGGTATTCAGGAGGAATTTGATCGATACGTTTACAATACTAGCCTCACCGATTTCCTTGCAGGTAAGTGTGTCCAACACAACAATCTAACACATTCATTCACACATGGATTTCAATATCATCACCATACTTCTAAAGTGTTGTTCAATCTTTATGATAGATCTTTTAGTATGACTCTAGAAGAATTTTGCGATGCATGCAAACTCCCATCTTGGGGCTCTCCAAAAAAACCACAAAAATCTGATTATAATATGTTCCTTTAAAGTCTTTGCGTTAGAGAGGATAGGGGGTGACATGAGCTAGAATAAAAAGAATCTATTTTCCCTCATTTTGTTACTTTACACTGTTTAATGGGAAATGTGTAGTAGGGAAACAAGATTGCAGTGTACTGTGCACTCCAGATTTGAGCCTTATCCACACTACGGTGACCGGTGAAAAACATTATAACCTTGGTGCAATTGTTGCCCGAAGGCTGCATTTTAACGCAGGTAGTGGTGATTTGTATGGAGGAATTTATGCCTCTCGTGTAGCTGCAAAACTAAGAATGTCACCTCAACCTAGTGACCCTTTGTTGCTTGAGAGATATTTAGACTTTGAAGCCATGCGTCGTCATGACTTTATTATGGACGGTGCTAGGGGTTATGAGGACAACCTAACATTTTATAAATATAAGCATGTTTCTGTTATTGTGCCTGCACGACTCTCTTTGATTTTCAAGCTTGACAAAGATACTATGTTCTTGAGGATGAGGTGCAAGAGTATAAAGCTACACTAGAGGCCGCTCGCTTGGTGGAGGAGGTGGCAAGGAAGGCGTCCACCAGCTCCCACTTAAACTATTATCCAGACCTGCAATGGTTATCACCAAGCAAGGCAAAGGCCTAAGCTTGGGGGGTACGTATTTCTCACCGAAATTACATTCATGTTCACACGCTTCACATAAATTGTCTGTTTTCATCCTCTTTCATTGTATATCCATGTTAGCTTTATTTTTCCATCTTCTTCTTGTGTGTTTGAAATACTTTGAAAATCCAAAAATATTTCTTGCTTCTTTTAGGTTTTTCTTTCCCGTTTAGTTAGTTGTAATATTAAATAAAACCCAAAAAGTTTTCCTTTGCATGTTGGGATCTTTCCCGTGGAAATGTTTTTTCTCGTTCTTGTTTTTCCTTTCTTTATTTTCCTTTCTTGAGAAAAACAAAAACTCCAAAAATATTTCAGTGTATTTCTCTGAATTTGTTTTCTTTTTTATTGAGTTGTTGAAGGGATAAGACCACAATGAAATTGTTGAGTGGCTCTCATAGGCATTATGGTTGATCTAACAGAGAGCCAATATTACCTCATCTTCTCCTTTGTACAAAACTGCCTTGCAGATTCTAGCTTAGTCCATGGCACTCTTGCACTATTATTATTATCACATCATTTGATCATGCAAGTGAAAGGCAATAATGATGATATTTGATGAAGTGATTGTGGTAGAGGAAGTTGGTACGAACTCTTCTTGTTTTTTCCGTTTTTGTAAATATGTTTAGCTCGTTCAATCTCGATTCAATATATCATGAGTGAAAATGTTTATGGTGGCAACTAGAGATTATAGTTGCTCATGCCATGGTTAAATAGCTATGAGTGGATAATTATTTATCTTATGTGCCAACATGCATTAAAAATTTTATTATGTGGTATGGTAGTATGGTATTTCCCTCTGAGTAATTCGAGCGGCTTGACTTGGCCCATGTGCAAACATGTAGTTGATTCAAAACCAATGCAGCCTTCATGATGTTTAAATTTAGAATGTTCATATCCTACTGAAGCTATGTTCAATGTTAATTATTCACAATGCATGATTATGACCGTTTTCACTCTCTAGTTAGTCGCTTCTCAATCTATTGCTAGCCTTCATCTGTACTAAGCGGGAGTACTGCTTGTGCATCGAAAATCCTTTAACCAAGTTGTTCCACATGAGTCTACTATACCTACCTATATGCAGCATTACCCTATTGTTCCAAGTAAATTTGCATTTTCCACTTCCAATATTCAAATAAACATCTGTTTTGTGTGCTCGTACGGCTCATGGAACGACGGGGTGGTCAATATCTGCCATGCGAAGTGGGATATTCTCAACATGGCCATTTTATCCGCCTGTCATTCCACGAGAGAGGCTGGTAAAAAGGATGCCCATTCCTGCAAAATCAAAAAAATCCCTGGAAAGTTGAAATGTTGGAGTGTATCTGTGGATTCGGTCAGCCATGGCTAGTGTATGTATGTTGTATGGGAGTAAGCTTTATAGTTCCACTTGTGAACCGTCAATAATGTGTCTAGCATGGAAGATATTGAAATCCTTTCTCATGACGTTGACAAGAAAAGAGCACCACCCAAAGTTATAATTCCATTCATGTTTTAAACCTTGATCTTTGTCACCTCTACAAATCAATGCTTCCCTCTTCGAAGGGCCTGTCTATTTACTTTTAAGTTGAGTAATCACCCTCTTACTAAAAGCACCAGACTGGAGAGCACTATTATCCTTCTTATGCATTGAGTCTAGTTAATTTTGGATGTGAGCATGATTGGATCTTTTCTACCTTCAATTATAATGTTTAGTCACTGCTTGAACTTCACAGGTGCTCTGGATTTATGTTTTGAGGTCGCAGAAAGGGCTAGCGAAATACCATGTCATCATATCACATCATGATTGTGTTGGCAAATTGTTGTCATGTGAGATATCTTATTACTTCTCGCTAGTTGGTTATGTATTGCCATGAGTGAATATGATGTTTAATTGTAATCATGGATATGGTCATTTATGATTTATGCTGAAAACTTGAACACTAGCTATGCATGTGTAGAACAAAAGAGTTTTAAAAAAATTTCTTTATCACTTTCAATTTATCAACTAAATTTCTTGAGGACAAGTAATGAGTTAAGCTTGGGGGAATTGATACGTCTCAAACGTATCTCTTTTCCAAACACTTTTGCTCTTGTTTTGGACTCTAATTTGCATGATTTGAATGGAACTAACATGGACTGACGCTGTTTTCAACAGAACTACCTTAGTGTTATTGTTGTGCAGAAATAAAAGTTCCTGGAATTGGAAAAAACGTTTTGTGAATTATTTTTGGAATAAATAATGAATTCTTGAGCAAAGATCGACTGGAGGGGGCTTCCTGGGAGCCACAAGGCAACAGGGCGTGCCCACCCCCTAGGCGCACCATGTTAGCTTGTGGGGCCCACGTGGATCCCCCGACCCTAATTCCACTCCTATAAATTTACATCTTCGGAGAAAAAAAATCAGAGAGAAGATTTAATAGAGTTGTAGGAGACGGAGCTTCCGCCAACTCCTGTTCTTCATCGGGAGGGCAGATCTGCAGACCGTTTGGGGCTCCGGAGAGGGCAATTCGTCGTTGTCGTTAGCACCAACCCTTCTTCATCAACATTGCCATGATGCTCACCATCGGGAGTGAGTTATTACTTTGTAGGCTTGTTGGACGGTGATGGGATTGGATGAGATTTATCATGTAATCAAGTTAAGTTGATAGGGCTAGATACCTAGTATCCACTATGTTTTGAGATTGATGTTGCTATGACTTTGCCATGCTTATTGCTTGTCACTAGGTCCTGGGTGCCATGATTTCATATCTGAAGCTATTATGTTTTCACGAATATAAGAGTCATTTGGATCCAATCTTACTAGTTGAATGTGCTGGGGAACGTTGCATGGGAAACAAATTTTTTCCTACGCACACACAAGATCTATCCATGGTGATGAGCATCTACGAGAGGGAGAGTGGATCTACATACCCTTATAGATCGCTAAGCGGGAAGCGTTAAGAAATGCGGTTGATGTAGTCGACCGTCTTCGCGATCCAAATCGCAAGCCTTACCATGATCCAATCACAATCCATCCCGCGATCCAATCACGATCCGTCCCGCAATCCAATCATGGTCCTTCTGATCTAGCGCCGAACGGATGACACCTCCGCGTTAAGCACACATACAGCTCGATGATGATCTCCACCTCCTTGATCTAGAAAGTGAGGATGGAGAGGTATATTAGTTCTCCGACAACACGATGGTGTGGTGGTGGTGGTGGTGGTGCTATCCCGATAGGGCTACGCCTAACGCTACCGAAACCGCGAACGGAGGAGAAAACGATCTAGGGAGAGAGAGAGGGGCGCCAATGGATTCGTGTGTGCTCTTGGGGCGCCCCTCCCCTCTATATATAGTTGGAGGGGCGTGGATATCATCCCCTCCAAGCCCTAGGGTTAATACAAGGGGTAGGAGTTGGACTCCTAGTCGAATTCCGTCCCTTTCCACAAACCGGTGGACTTTCCACCACTCCCAAGCCACATGGGCCTTGAGGGACTTGTCCGCCTGGCCCAATAAGGCCAGGGCGCCTCCCCGCAGCCCATGCAAACCCTTGGTACGTGGTGGAACCCTTGGTGGACTTCCAGACTCCTCCGAAAGTTTTCGGAACCTTCTAGAAGCTTCCCAATATAATACCGGAAAACCTGAAAGTTTTCTGGTTGCCAAAATATGACTTCCCATATATAAATCTTTACCTCCGGACCATTCCGGAACTCCTCGTGACGTCTGAGATCTCATCCAGGACTCCGAACAACCTTTGGTCACCAACATACATAACTCAATAGTACTGAAACATCACTAAACGTTAAGTGTGCAGACCCTGTGGGTTCGGGAACTATGTAGACATGACCGAGACACCTCTATGGTCAATAACCAATAGCGGGACCTAGATGCCCATATTGGTTCCTACATATTCTACGAAGATATTTATCGGTTGAACCTCTATGTCAAAGATCCAGTTAATCTCGTATGTTGTTCCCTTTATTCTTCGATATGTTACTTGCCCGAGATTCGATCATCGGCATCTCTATACCTAGTTAAATATCGTTACCGGCATGTCTCTATCTCGTTCCGTAATACAAGATCCTGTGGCTAACACTTTAGTCACTTTGCTTGCAAGGCTTGTTCTGATGTTGTATTACCGAGTGGGCCCTGAGATACCTCTCCGTCACACGGAGTAACAAATCCCGGTCTTGATAAATGCCAACCCAACAGACACCCTCGGAGATGCCTATAGAGCACCTTTATAGTCACCCAGTTATGTTGCGACATTTGATACACACAAGGTACTCCTCTGGTGTTAGTGAGTTGCATGATCTCATGGTCATATGAACAAATACTTGACATGTAGAAATCTATAACAATAATCTGACATGATCATATGATGTGTTTATAGTTTGGGTCTTGTCCATCACATCATTCTCCTAATGATGTGATCCCATTATCAAATGAGATCTCATGTCCATGGCTAGGAAACCTTGACCATCTTTGATTAATGAGCTAGTCTATTAGAGGCATACTAGGGACATGGTGTTGTCCATGTATCCACACATGTATCCGAGTTTCCGATCAATACAAATCTAGCATGGATAATAAACGATTATCATGAACTAGGAAATATGGTAATAACTAATTTATTTTTCACTCTAGGGCATATTTACAATAGTATGCACCTATTAAGTGTCTTGATTGGCATACCCCAAGATGACAATAATTGGGATTCTTTCTGGTGATTCTCGTAGTTTTAGGAGTTCATGTATTCACCATGTGTTAATGCTTTGTTCCGACTCTCTATTAAAATGAGGCCTTAATTTCCCTTAGTTTCCATTAGGACCGTGTTGCCATGGGAGGGTAGGAAGAAAAGATGCCATACAAGTTCTTATCGCAAGCATGTATGACTATATACAGAATACATGCCTACATTATATTGATGAATTGGAGCTACTTGTATGTCGCCCTAGTGTGTAACTATTACATGATTGATGTCATCTAGATCATTATCCATCACCGATCCACATGCCTATGCTTTACTATACCGAATCTTGATAAGTTACTATTGCTGCTGCTACTATCACAACCGCTACAAAATTACTGCTGCCACTAGCACTATTATTGTTACTACTATTACTTGTCGTGCTACTAAAACTTTGTTAAAGAGAGAATTGACAACTCAACTGCTAAGGCCGATAAATATTATTTGGCTCCCCTTGTGTCAAATCAATAAATCAGGGTGAAATACTAATCGCGAAGACTGTTAAGATCCCCTATACTTGTGGGTTATTAGGCAGGAGTTAACCATCACACGCCTCCGACCCGAACAACACTAGGATTTGAACGAGGAATAATAATTTCTCACACATCATCATCATAACATAACCAATATTTAGATGAGCAACAAGTAACACTCTTTAACTACCAATATTTCTACTAACCAACAATTTTGTACTCATGCCCTTTCATATTATACTATATCAATATCATTAACCCACAATCTATCTTATATGATGAGCTACATGAAGGTTTTGATTATAAACTCATTGAATTCCTATCCTTTTTGCACTAATATTAAAACCCATGCAAATTACCGTTACTCTTTATTACACTCTCAAATAAGTTTAAGTGAAGTAGGAGAGTTCAATTATTTCTATAAAATCTACATGCCACCATGCTCTAAAACATATAAGTGAAGCAATAGAGCAACTCCTTAGCTGAAAAGATATAAGTAAAGCTATAAGTGAAGCAATAGAGCAACTACTCAGGTACTATTATAAATTAATTCATATTTTATTATGCACAGGTACTATATTCTAACTTATGGCTGGCTCATAACCCCCTGATACAATCCATATCATCATCAAAACAAGCAAACTATGCAAGCAAAAACCGAATTTGTCTAAAATACAATAGCCTGTAATGATCTGCACAAACACCACATTTCTATAACTCCAAAAATTCTAAAACATTAGGAAAATCTGGGAAATTTCTATAATAATACTATGTAAAAAGTTCATATAAAAAAGACCTTCCTATAAAATCGGAAAAATTATGCACTCGACGCAAAAGTTATGTTTTTTGCACCGTATCAATTCTACTATCTTTCAAATCAGTCCCAGAGTCTTTACTAGGCACAAACACTAATTAAAACATAAAAACACAATCATTATATTAACAATAATCCTGTAAACACACCAAGACAGAAAGTATTGACTTGTGGGCCAACAAGCTCTTTCTTTATAGACATTGTGATAGGCTTGGGATAATAGTGATGCTCACATAAAAGACAAAAATTTAAGTACAAAGTGAGTTTCATAAAACATGTGACATAAACATTTAAGTCTAATATACTTCATATGCATAGGAATTTATAAGCAAACAAATTATCAAGACAAGGAGTGTCGAGAATATGCAAGTAGGAAGAATGAAGCATTAACAATTTGAACATCAAGAGAGGTAATTGAACATGAAAATTCCTATAAGCACATTTTCCTCTCTTATAATAGTTACATGGCTCATAATCAAATTCAACATTATACCTATCATATAAAATATTTTATTCATGATCCACATGCATAAAAAAATTATAATCTTCCAAGATAGTGGGATTAACATCAACTAAAGTCATAACCTCTCCAAGCCCACTTTTAGTAGGATTGCAAATATCATTATCAATTATCATCATGAAGTTTAGAATTCTCAAGATCACAAGAAATGTCATCATTATCACCCCAATCATGATCATTAGCACAATTGACATTCATAGAATTTATAATAACAAAATTGCAATCATGCTTTTCATTCAAGCAACTATCATGAATCACTTTATAAATTTCTTTTGACACCTATATCACAATTTTTAGATTCATGATTTTCAAGCAAGACCTCATAAAGATAATCTAGTGCACTCTCACGAGCAATTAATTCGACATAATTGAGTGTTTTGAAAAGATTAGCAAGTGGATGTGGATCCATTTATCTTAATGTTTTTTACTTTCTGTTGTTGTGTGACAATGATAATGATAGAATTTCTAGGCAAGTAAAGATTAGAACAAGTGAATGATAATGTGTGTGTAGGAACCTCATAAGAATTTGGTGATACTCCTCGGCAATGGCGCCATAAATTCTTCCTGCTACTTGTAAACTGTCTTGGCATTTTCCCTGAAGAGGAGAAGACATGCATCACAATAGATATAAGTGTTTCCCTTCGTGGGAGCCAAAGTTATTGAGCAAATAGGAGGACCACACAAATTCCTGTCTTCAACACGTACACACAAAAGAGCACGCACTTGGACCCAATGCGGGCAAGAGGGTTGTCAAGCCCCTTGAACTCGTTAATTGCAAGCGATAAGTAGTGATATAATATAAATATAAAATAAAATAAAAGTAAATAAATGGCAGCAATATTTTTGGAGTTTTTGCAATATATATATTGTGGAATCCCGAGGGCCATAGTTTTTGCTAGAGGCTTCTCTCTAAAAGAAAGCATACAATGGGTAAATAAATTACTATTGGGTAATGACAGAAAAGCGCATAGTATGCAATATCTATTCATGACAATGATCATTCATATAGGCATCACTTTCATAAACAAGTAGACTGAATCCTACATGCATCTTTGACTATTATTCCACCATCGAACGCTATCCAGTATGAATCTAGAGTATTAAGTAAAAACAGTGTATTGCTTGGAGCAAGATGACATGATGTAGAAAAAGTAAATCCAATTAATATGAATAAACCCCATCAATTTCCCTTATTGGCAGTAATAAAATACATGTCATGTCCCTTTCTATCGCTAGGATTGAGCACCGCAAGATTATACCCATCACAACACACCACTCCCATTGAAGATAAATCAATCTAGCTAGCCAAACCCAACCGATTAATCGGAGAGCAATACGAAACTATAATAGTCATGAATATAAGAATTCATAAAAGACTCAATGTATATTCATGAATAATCTGAACATAAACCTACAATTCATCAGGTCCCAACAAACACACTTCAACGAAGGATTACATCGGATAGACCACCGTGGGAATCACGATGAACTTTGTATTGAAGATCATAAAGAGAGAGAGAGACATCTAGGTACTAGCTATGGACCAGTATGTCTGTGGTAAACTAATCACACATCATCAGTGAGGCAGCAAGGTTTATATAGAGGCCCTCCATGTTCAACCCCACCCTCCGAGAGGGCACCAGAACATGGTTCCAAATGGCCTCCCGTCAGAACAGAGACTTGCAGCGATGGTAAAAGTATTTTAGTCAGCTCTCGGGTGTTTTATTTATTTGAGAGAATATACAGGGGCGGAATTAGGCCAGGAGGCTGTGGGGGGTGGTTCCAAGCCAGTATGGCCCAACCACCCCCTAGGAACACCCCGTGGTCTTAGCGCCACCCCATGTGGCCTCCGATCGCCCTCTAAAGCTTCCAGGTCTTATTTTCCCCCTAAAAAATCATCAATTTTTTTGAGGCATTTAGACTTCGTTTGGTATAGTATTCCTAAAAGGACAAAAACAACCAGAAAATAGTAACTGACACTAGGCACTAGGTTAATAGGTTAGTTCACAAAAATGATAAAAACCATCATATAAATGCATATATAGTATCCAAGAATGATAATATATTACCATGGAGCAATCGAAAATTATAGATACATTGGAGACATATCACCTGACAGAGCCATGCAAGTGGCGTTCAAGAAGGAGTTGGCGGAGGAGCGCGCCAGGTACCTCACGGCATGGAATACCCATAGTGTCGCATCGCAAAGGGAGGACCTAGAGCTTTGGCAGCAAGCGCGTCGATGAGTGGAGGAGGTGTACAAAGAAGGATGGTACCACACAATGAAAGCCAGAGGCGCTAGGCGCCTCATCTCTGCATGGAGGTGGGACGATAAGCTTGAGCGTGCCACTACCAAAGAGCTCCGATGGGCGCCGAGTGAAATTGATCGCATGGTCGCGTGCCTCTGCCCGCGAGAGGATGATCGGCATGTCGAGCGCTGCAAGGCAGAGGAGTGATACATCTCTGATGTATCTATGATTTTTGACTATGCCATGCGATTATATTATCAATCTATGATACTTTATATGCAATTATATGCTACTTTATGTCTAAAATGAAATCCTATTGTGTTGTTCGAATCGGACACACGCGATGATTAACTCCTGCCAACCTCCTCCCTACGGGCATGCAGTAGTACTTCACTTCGAGATAGCTAATAAGGCTTTACAATAAGTATATGAGTTCTTTATGATTAATATGAATCCATTGATATACACACTCTCACCTTTCCGTAATTTGCTAGCCTCTTTGGTACTGTGCATTGCCCATTCTCACTTTGAGAGCCGGTGCAGCCTTCTATGGTGCATCCAAACTCCATGATATGATCCGCCCTATCACACATAAGCCTCCTTATAAATTCCTCAAAACAGTCACCATACCTACCTATCATGGCATGTCCATAGCCATTCTGAGATATATTGCCATGTAACTTCCATCATTCCATCATCTTACTTGTGTGTTCATCATCATATTGCTTTGCATGATCGTATATATGACATAGTATTTGTGGCAAAGCCACTGTTCATCATTATCTACATGTTATGCTAGATCCTTGCATATCCTGGTACATTGCCAGAGGCATTCATATAGAGTCATATTGTCTATGTTGAGCTGTAAGTAAATAAAAATGTTATGATCATCTTGATTATAGCATTGTCCCAGTGAGTAAAGGATGGTGGAGACTATGATTCGTCCACAAGTTGGGATGAGACTCCGGAAAAAAATAAAGAGAAATGGGGGAGACGAGAAAAAGAGAAAAACCCACCATGAAAAAAACGAGAGAAAAGAGAGAAGGGGCAGTGTTATTATCCATTTACCACACTTGTGCCTCAAACTGCCACCATGTTCTACATATAGAGAGTCTCCTGAGTTGTCATTTTCATATGCTAGTGAGAAATTTTACATTATAGAAGTTGGCTTGTATATTCTGATGACGAGCTTCCTCAAATGCCCGAGGTATTCATGGGAAATATAGTTGGATGCACACCCCCTTAGCTTCCATTGATCTTTCATAAACTCATTGCTCTAGTGCATCCATTGCATGGCAATCCCTAATCCTCGCACTGATATCAATTGATGGGCATCTCCATAGCCCGTTGATCCTCTTCGTTGATGCGAGACGTTCTTTCCACTTTGACTCCTTTTGATATCTACCACCATACACTATTACACCCATATGATATATCCATGGTTCAAGATCATGTATTGCGTGAAGTTGAAAATACTGAAGCGCATTATAAGTACAATCCAATTATCAAGCATGATACCGGGGAGCTCATGATTTATACTTATGTGTCGAAGACGGTGTCATGCCATTCTTGATATGTTAAAATGAGTAGGGAATGACATTCTTTAAGGATCATATATTTTGAAAAGTAATGATAATGTTGTCGGATTTTGGGCTTTGCAAAACCCTCAAGGTTCGAACATAGGGGTGTGTGCGAAGGTTCCCTCCAGCCTCGCCCAACCTAGCTCGCTACTCGATGGTTACTACAGCGAACTCACTCGATGATGAGGAAGAAGATAAACATGACAGTTTACCCAGGTTAGGGACGCTGTGAAGCATAATACCCTACTGCTACTTTGGTGGATTGCCTCTCATGGAGGTTTGGTGGATGAACGAGTACAGTTGGCTCGAGCCTCGCGAGGGCGCTCAAGAGGCGTTCTTGGCTCTCTACCTTGTGGTGGTTCATCGAGTGGCTAAGTGTTGGATCTGATCTATGGTGTGTCCTAGCCTCTATATATAGCGGTGGCCCGGGTCCTCTTCCCTTATCACATTGGTGGGAAGGGATCCACAACAACCAATTTTGAGGGGGACAGGAGTACATCCGCCCCTGTCCAAAGGTGGTCTCGCGTGCAAAGCGGCTGTCGATGATGCAGTGGTGGGCTCGGCAATGACATCCGTCCTGCGGGGCTCGTGGTCATGTTCTTGTTGCACCGGAATGGAAACCTTTGGGAAGCACTTTGGGAACCCATGTATGTTCGTGCTCCCTTTGCACAAAAGAGGAAACTGCGCCACCTGGCACGCTGGCGCTCGCCTGTCCTTCCTTGCGTCACCTTTGAATCCTGAGGTCAGGCTCTACATAGAGATCTCCGCCGCTTAGGAGGGGGCCTGAGGAGGCCCATCTTTTTAGGCCTTGGTGTCGTTCTTCCTCGTGAGCCCAAGGTCCTCGCGAGGGTCTTGTCTTGAGTAGAGTCGTGCTAGGCCACGCATGGCTGACGAAATGGGCCATGTCCTGGGCCGCAGGCAGGCAGGACTGTGTACCCCCGTTCCCACAACACCGACAGTATGCCGCGGTCCAAAGGCGCGCCCGAGCTGGCCTCTAGGCGCAGCCGTCGAAGGTGGCCCGAAGCGCCATGAGCCCCAAATGCCTACGGGTCAGGCCCTGCACGCGTCAGATTCTGAGGGCCAAGACCCATTCTTCTCCATGCCAGCTCAGCCGTCGTCAAGCCTCTTAAATTTCTTGATGCACACCCCAAGTCGCCCTTGCTCTTTGTCGATCTTGCCGTCTGTTTCCCCCTCTTTTGCAATTCTCGCCCTTTTTGATGAAGTGGGCCATGTCCTTGGCCGCAGGTAGGCAGGGCTGGGTACCCCGGTTCCCAGAATGCCGTCAAGTGTTATTTCTACCTAATAATAAAGCACAAACTGTTTCTGGTCATCCGTCATCGAAATTGCCCCTAAAGTTGTAAAATATTACCCATTAATGCCACCTATAAGTGATAAAAACTTTCCACATAGAAAAATCTCGGACCGGGCCGACCCATGTAGAAACCTCCTATACTGGGCTCTGTGCGCTAGAAAAAGACACAACTCGACACTTTGGGATGACCCATGTATGGGCGACCAGTTTTTAATTTTTAGTTTTTCGTATGTGTCGTTGTCCTTTTCTACTTTAAATAGTATGGGAATTAAAAAGAGTAATGAAAATTAAAAAATAAGTATTTTGAAATAAATATTTAATAATTTATAAAATACTATGGCAATAGAAAATGTTTGCGATTTATAAAAATTATTCGAAAATGAAACTAAATGTTCACTAAATAAAAATATGTTCATGAGTTTTTCAAAATATTCATGTATTCAAAACGAATATGAAATTGCACAAAAAATTTCCAATTCAAAAACATTCATGTAGTGAAAAATATCCTAAAAAATTAAAATTGTTCATAAAATTAAAATATATAGTTTATTGATTCATAAAATATTCACTGAATTAAAAAACAATCATGCACTTCAAAAAATGTTCATTATTTTCGAAAATTGTTCCATCAAGTCCCAAAAAATTATTGGTCGATTCTAGAAATGTTCGCTGATTCAAAAAATGTTCAGTTTTTTAAAAAAATTGTTAAGTATAAGATGGTCATGAATTCAAAAAATGTTCACAAAAATTTCAAATAGGTTCACGAGCTTAAAAAAATGTTCATGATTTTTTAAAATTGTTCTTGATTTTTAAAAATTGTTCATGATTTCACAAAAAATGAGAGTGATAGTGTACATTGATGATGTAGTAAAATAAGGTCATTACCAATCGAGATTATGATCTTGTTTGTCTCATTGCAATGCACTAGTCGTTTTGCTAGTGATCATACATGTTGGGTAGCATGTAGCATCAAAAATTATGTTTTTATTATTTACCTACTCGAGGACAGGCAGGAATTAAGCTTGCGAATGCTCATACGTCTTCAACATATCGATAAATTTTGACTGTCCCATGCTATTATATTATCTATATAGGATACTTTATATGCAATGATATGTTATTTTATATCATTTTTGGAAGCTAACCTATTAACCCAGTGCCTATTGCCTGTTGGTGTTTTTTGTCTGTTTTTGATTTTCCAGGAAATCAGTAACAAGCGAAGTCCAAATGCTATGAAACTTTTTGACATGTTTTTTTGGACAAAAGACACCTTGGAAGATTTAGGAAGATTCAGGAAGTGAGACAAGGAGATGACAAGGAAACATGGCATGCCCGGATGGGGTAGGCATGCCTTGTTACCTTGTGGACCCCTTGTGGCTTTGTCTGGCCTAATTACACATCCATGAAATCTATAAAATTGTGAAACCAACGGGGAACCAATGGGGAGCTCTGATACATCTCCAACATATCTATAAATTATGAAGTATTCATGCCATATTTTCATATGTTTACAATAATTTTATATGGTTTTCATGAACTTTATATGATTTTCAGCAGAACTACAATGGTGTTGTTTTTGTGGAGAAAATAAAAGTTCTCGGAATCGCCTGAAACTTTTTTATGATTTTTTTGGAGTAAATAAGAAACACTGGAGCGAAGAACCAATGGAGGGGAGCCACGTGTGGGCCACAAGCCAACAGGGCACGCCCACCCCTTGGATTCGTGCTGTTAGCTTGTGGGGACCACGTGGCTCCGGTTGACGTGATTCCAACGTTGAAAAATCCTATAAATATAGAAACCCCCAAAAATTAACCTAGAACTTCCACTCCACCACCGCACCTCTCTATATCAAAGAAAAACCCATCTAGAGCCTTTCTAGTACCCTGCCGAAGGGGGAAATCATCACCGGTGGCCATCTTCATCATCTCGACGGAGGCCATGATGAGGAGGGAGTAGTTCACCCTCAGGGTTGATAGTATTTATCAGTAGCCGTGTGTTTGATCTCTGTCTCTCATGTTCTTGAGATGGCACGATCTTCATGTATCACGGGCTTTGTTAATATAGTTGGATCATATGGTGTTCTTCCCTTTTTATCTTGTCGTGAGGAATTGAACCGTTCCCTTTGAGATTTTTTATGTTGGCTTGAATATTTTATTTGAGACCACTGTATGTATGTCTTGGTACTTAACTTGCGGATTTATGTGGTGACAATGGGGTTATCTATGCATAGGGGTTGATACACGTTCTTGTCCTACTTTTTGCGATAGAAATCTTGGGGTGCTCTTTGAAGTTCTTTGTGCTGCATTAGATATGATGAATCTAAAATTGTATGATGCATGTTGAAAAATTAACTCAAGGATACTTGTTGTGACATTTGACTATCTAGGTGACATTAGGGTTGATTTATATGTATCATTGGTGTTATTTTAGTACAAACTCTAGAGTTGTTTGTGACACCTATAGGAATAGCTCAATAGATTGATCGAAAATGGTAATTTTGAGGTGGTTCTACTACCTACTACAATTTAATGTTATGTTCTCAACTACTTATTTACTTTGGAGTGATTCTTTATCGCACGTTGAGGGATGATCATATGATTCTATTATGTTAGCATTGTTGAGAGATGGCACTAGTGGAAGTATGAACCCTAGGCCTTATTTCCAAGCATTTATATAAGATGTTTCTCGCTGTTTTCCATTTGGTACCTTTTTATTTTTGCATTTTTGGATTACAAAAACCTATATCTACCATCCATATTGCACTTGTATCACCATCTCTTTGCCGGACTATTGCACCTATACAATCTTCCATTGTATTGGGTGTGTCGAGGACACATGCGATTTCTTGTATTTGATTGCAGGGTTGTTTGAGAGAGACTATCTTCATCCTACACCTCCCATGGATTGATAAACTTTAGATCATCCACTTGAGGGAAATTTGATGTTGCCCCACAAAACTCTGCACTTGGAGGCCCAACAATGTCTACAAGAATAAAGTTGCGTGGTAGACATCAAGTTATTTTCTCGCGCCATTGCTGGGGAGGTGAGTGCTTGAAGATATATATTTAGATCTTGCAATTACCTCTTTTGGTTTATTGTTTTTCATTAGTTTGGTTTTATAAAAGAAAACTAAAAAATGGAATTTAGGTTGCTTCAATTGCTTCGTCGTTTTAATGTGTGTTGTGAAAATGATTGTTCGGAAAAATTCTGCTCAATTGCTGGAGAAGAATTTATAAAAATGATTAATGTGAATTCCTTGAATGATGAGCATGATAGTAATATTGTTAGTATCAATTCTCTGAATATCTATGATGCTAATGATGATTGCACTAGTCATGATAAAAAGATTTGTTATAAGCATGTCAATTTTTTTGGATTTAATAAAATTTGTAAAGACATGCCATATAGGGATGATAGATTTTGTAAGAGTCATAAACGTGATCAAACTAATTGGTGGCTTAAACTGATAGATGAATTTGTCAGAAGATTATGCTCTCTTCGTCCCATTACTTGTGAACATTGCAATAGGGTTGGTTGTCTTAATTTCTAATGCATGCATTTTCAAGATAAAACCGTTTCCAAATATTGTGATCATTTGATCTCCGGTGAACTCTATAATGAACTTTGTTTATTTTTTGGGGTGTGAAGAACTGTCACATAAAAATGATTTGTTTGATATATCCATTTATCAATAATGATAATGGAACTAATCTACAATAAATATATATGCTTTGCATCATAAATTGCAATGAGAATGCTAATATTGCCAACTATAGAAAGACGGGAAAACCAACATAATATAAAAGAATACTAATGAAAGGGTAAAGGTCTCCCAATACCATCCTATTGTTTCTCGTAATGAATCAGGTTACTAGGAGGAGCTTCCCATCCCTTCAATAAGAAGCTTGGATAAATTGCTTAAACCCACACATATGGTGGTGAAGAAGGAGAAAAGAAGGAAAATTAAAGGTAAAAAGGTATCATTATCAAATAATGTTGCTCCTATAATTGTTGATAATGAATCCGAAATTAGTGTGGACGATGATACACTTGATGCTTATTTTGTTATGCCTACTACTTGTTGTGATGAGGATGATTTGGAAGATAATGATACTCCTTATAATATTGAAAATCTTTTTGACACCATCTTGGAAAATTATGATGGTAAAAATTGTCACACTGTTGGTGCTATCCATACTATTGATGATTATGTTAATGATATGAAAACCCACAAGCTTGGGGATGCTTTGTTTGATGAAAATGACATGATTGAGCATTTATTTGCTGAAAATAATGTTTATCCCAAGCTTGGGGATGAAATTTTGTATGAAGATGATCTTTTTAGTTCACCTACTTTCAATCATTAAATATGTTATGATGATTGCATGCCTCCTATTTATGATGATTGCAATTCTTATGAAAGTGGGTTTGTAAGAGTCTCAACTTTAGATGATTATTATCCCACTATTTTGGAGGGTGTAGAATAATACTATAATGATAAGAGTGGATTTGGAGAGGTCATGACTTTATTTAGTTCTAATTCCACTATCTTGGAAGAGGTTTCAATTGATTATGATGAGAACAAAGTTACTACTTATGATGATTATTGTGATGATACTTCTGTTATAAAAAGTAGTGATGATTATTATTATAAAACTTGTCACACTTATGAATACCTGTTTTCTGAACATTATTATTTTAATGTAGAAACAATTTATAGAATTTGAGTCCCGTATGATATTCCCACTATTATGTATGAGAAGTTTGCTTGTGGGGAATGTAAGAAATTTTCTATTCTTGTGGATCATGAAAATAATGCTTTATGGGGTAGTTATATTGTTGAATTCCTTCATGGTGCTACTTAATATTAATTTGAGGGAGGAACATATGCTTTTAGGAATTACAATAATATCAAGTTTCCTCCCTATGTGTTCAGAGTTTTGAAGTCATGCTTGTTTTGCCTTCCTATGCTAGTTTATTATTCCTCCCATAAATTGTTTGCTCACAAAATCCCTATGCATAGGAAGTGGGTTAAAATTAAATATGTTCTCCACGTGATTCGTGATGCTCTCTTGCATATTTCAATTACTATTCTTACGTGATCATCATTGAAATAGTCATGCCTAGCTAAAATGCATTAAAGAAAAGCGCTTTCGGGAGACAACCTAATATTAATACTTTATGTTTTTGTGTGTTCACTTGACTAAGATACTGTAGTAATCATGTGTTGTGTCTTTTATTTCAATAAAGTGCCAAGTAGAGCCTTTGTGATAGTGTGGATACTTGTTAGTTTGATTCTGTACAAAAACAGAAACTTTTCCGTCAAGTGTAGAATTTCTCCGATTTTACTGAGGGTCAAATTTTTTGAAGTTTGTAAAAAGTTTGGATATGCAAATTCTCCATCTTGTGCTAATTTTTTCAGAACTTTTGGACACACGGAAGTATGGTTGTACCGCAAATCTTCACAAACTGTTCTATTTTTGACAGATTTTGTTTTGCATGCATAGTTTGCTTGTTTTAGTGTTTCCATAGCTTATATTTAGTGCTATAAATTATGCAAATCATATAATACAGTATGTATTATGTGATAAAAATTATGAATCATGTCTTCACAACACCTAAGTGAATGATCTATCTTTACTACACTAATCCATCTCACGAAGTTCCATTAAGTTTTGTGTGATTGAAGTTTTGAAGTTTTGGGTAAGATAATAATATGAGGAGAATAAGGAGTGTTAAGATACTAAGATTGGTGATCCCCAAGGCACCCATAAGGTAATATCCAAGGAAGACTCAAGCGTCTAAGCTTGGGGATGCCCCGGAAGGCATCCCCTCTTTCGTCTTCAACACTATCGGTATATCTTACTTAGAGCTATATTTTTATTCGTCACATAACATGAGTTTTGCTTGGAGCTTACTTTTATTTTTTAAATTTTCTTGTTTTTATTTATCATCTTGCTTGAATTGCATGTTTGATGTGTGTTGTGTAAAAACATAAACTTTTTCTATAATGTTTGAATTTTACTTTGTACACAGCATTGTCATATATATTTTTTACCATTTCCTAAATTTCCATAATTATTGTAGTTACATAGGTGCACCTATTAAATTAATTGCTACAGACTATCATGTTTAGACATATTGTTGTTATAGTGTTGGTATCTACTTCTCCTATAGTTTTCATGACTTATATTGGTAGTTATAAATTGTGGAAATGGTAGTATATGGTAAATAATGTTTGAAAATTATTATGAAACTTGTCTGGGCAGTACATAAAGAGTTGATTTATTCTTATGTGCACTAACCTATCTCACGAGTTATTTTCAAGTTTTATGTGGATGAAATTTTTGAGACCTAGCTGATACCGTGATATGGGAGGAATTAATGAGACACAAGAGGTCAAGCTTGGGGATTCAAAAGGATCCCCAATTCAATATTACAAGAAGTCTCAATAATCTAAGCTTGGGGATGCTACGCATCCCACGTGTCTTCATCAACAATTTTTGGTTAGACTATGTTGATCCTAAGTTTTTATTCGTCCACATGATATGTGTTGTTCTTGGAGTGCCTTTTATTTTGTTCGATGTTTGAATAAAATTCTTAGATCTGAAAGTTTTTATTGAGAGAGAGACCTCACAAGCTACTTAATTGTTTGACTACTCATTGATCTTCAATTCTATCTTGTGAGAGTAGTTTGATGTTTACTCATGTGCTTCACTTATATCCTAAGAGTAAATTGTGAATGAACGAAATATAATAAATCTGAAATTATAATTGTGCTATATTCTTAGAAGCAGGTTCACATTGGGTTTGGAAACTAAAATCGATTGAAGCTTGACAATCACAATATTGGTCATACAAGCACTTCATGAATGATTTCTATAAGAAAGAGAACTTTCACATACAAATATATTATCTCGGACATATTTTATGATTGTGAATACTCATTGATTATTTTCAACCTTGATCAAATAGTTGAAGTTGGACAAGGAAGACAACATAATGGTTATGTTTGGGTATATTTGCATACAAGTTATATTGTTACGGATCATCCAACATGTAGTGATTGTTTAGAACTTTTTGCTAGCAAAAACTTTGTACTATGTAGAGATACTAATTGTGCATCAGAATCCTCGAGCTAAGTTTCTTCCATGAGAGTCCACCATACCTACCTATATATAGTATTTCACTGCCATTCCAAGTAAATTTGCACGTGCCACCTCTAAACATTCAAATAAACATCCTTTTTGTGTGCTCGTACCACTCATGGAGAGATGGGGCGGTCATTATCTTCCATGCTAAGTGGGTTATTCTCAAGATGACTGTTTATTCACTTGTGATTGCATGAGAGAGGCTGGTAAAAAGGATGCTCAGTCTCACATAATACAAAAATAAATAAACAAGAACCTCCCTAGAAAGTTGATTGTTTTGATGGCACCCGTGGATTCGGTCAGACATGGAATGTGTTTGAATGGTGGAGGGGGAGTAAAATTTCAATTCTGTTTGGGAACCACCAATAATGTGTCTAGCATAGAAGATATTGAAAACTCTGTTGTGACATTGACAACAAAAGTATAGCACTCAAAATTACATATTCATCACTGTTTTAAACAATGAGCTCTGGCACCTCTGCAAATCCCTGCTTCCCTTTGCAAAGGTACAATCTATTTTATTTTATGTTATTTACTTTCATCTTATTTACTTTTCATGTTGAGTAAACTTCTTAGTCCAACCTCAATCTATTATTTGGGAAGCACCATATGATGGGGAAAGATCCAAACACATATATCCAGTCAAATATATTTGATCATGATTCATTATTGTTGACAATTATCTTTATGATAAGTATGCTAGGAGGCAAAATATTAAGGCCCTATCTTTCTATATGTTTGATGGATGTTGTTTGTTCCATAAATATGCTTTGAGTATTAGCAATCATAGAACAATATATGATAATTGAGTATGTGCAGCTCTTACTTAGACTTTCTTGATGCATTGAAATTGTTTGGTGAATAAGAACATAGGTTGTTAAGTTTCAAGAGAATGCATTGGTTGGACCATGACATGTGAATCGATTTCTACTCTATCATGATGATTTTTATGAAAAAAAGTTGTTGGTTATGATGCTAGAAAAGTGTATGAAATTATGTTTGATTGATATTATACACTATGCTAGCATTCATGCTTCATAAATTATTATTTTTATTATTTACCTACTCGAGGACGAGTAGGAATAAAGATTTGGGATGTTGATACATCTCCAACGTATTTATTGCTTATGAAGTACTGATGTCATATTTTCCTATGTTTAAATTACTTTTATATGGTTTTGATGCACTCTATATGTTTTATTTAGAACTAACCTGGACTGACGTTATTTTCATCAGAATTGTCGTGGTCTTGTTATTATGTAGAAAATAAAAGTTCTTGGAATCGCCCAAAACTTTTTTATGATTTTTGCTGGAGAAAATAAGAAATACCAGAACGAAGAACCACCAGAGGCGAGCCACCTGTGGGTCACAAGCCAACCTGGCACGCCCACCCCCTGCGCGTCCTGTCAGCTTGTGGGGCCCACGTGGCTCCGATTGACGTGATTCCAACGCTGAAAAATCATATAAATATAGAAACCCCCAAAATTAACCTAGAACTTCCGCTTCGCCACCGCAACTCTCTATATCAAAGAAAATCCCATATGTAGCCTTTCCAGTACACTACCGGAGGGGGAAATGATCACTCATGACCATCTTCATCATCCCGACGGAGGCCATGATGAAGAGGGAGTAATTCACCCTCGGGGCTGAGGATATGTACAAGTAGCTATGTGTTTGATCTCTATGTCTCTATGTTTGTTTCTCTCTCGTGTTCTTGAGATGGCATGATCTTGATGTGTCACGAGCTTTGTTAATATAGTTGGATCATATGGTGTTCTTCTCTTTTTATCTTGTTGTGATGAATTGAATCTTTCCCTTTGAGATATTGTTATGTCGGATTGAATATTGGATTTGAGATCACTTGATGTATGTCTTGAACTTGCAGATTCTCATGGTGACAATGGGGTAATCTATGCATAAGGGTTGATACATGTTCTTGTCCTACTTTCTCCGACAGAAATCTTGGGGTGCCTTTTGAAGTTCTTTGTGTTTGATTGACTATGATGAATCTAAAATTGTTTGATGCATGTTGAATAATTAACCCATGAATACTTGTGGTGACATTGGAGTATCTAGGTGACATAAGGGTTGATTGACATGTATCATTGGTGTTATTTTAGTATGAACTCTAGAGTTGTTTGTGACACCTATAGGAATAGCTCAATAGATTGATCGGAAAGGTAACTTTGAGATGGTTCTACTACCTACAACAATTTCATATTTTGTTCGCCACTACTTTTTAATTTTCAAGTCATTCTTTATCGCACATTGAGGGATGACCATATGCATGTATTATGTTAGCATTGTTGAGAGATTGCACTAGTGAAAGTATGAACCCTGGGCCTTATTTCCAAGCATTTATATAACGTTTTGCTAGCTATTTTCTATTTGTTATCTTGCCATTTTTATATTTTCATATTACAAAAAGCTATATCTACCATCCATATTGCACTTGTATCACCATCTCTTCATAGAACTAGTGGACCTATACAATTTGCCGCTGTATTGGGTGTGTTGGGGACACAATAGATTTCTTGTGTTTGATTGCAGGGTTGTTTGAGAGTGACCAGCTTCATCGAACACCTACCATGGATTGATAAATTTTAGGTCATCCACTTGTGGATAATTTGTTGCTGTCCTACAAAACTTTGCACTTGGAGGCTCAACAATGTCTAGAAGAATAAAGTTGTGTAGTAGACATCAGAGATCGATTGTGATAGGAGCACAAATTATACAACTGAATTTGTATTCAAATGAAGTGTTCCGTGGTACAGTTTTAGCTCCCATCGCAGTCGTCCACATTGGTTAAATTACGGTCAAACTAAAAGGTTGAAAACCGAGAACGCGCTATATTATGGAATGAAGGGAGTATATTACTAATTTTAGACTTATATCTATTTTCATACTCATTTCTAGCTATTGGTGCTACACATATTGAAACATAACAACTGAGCAGAAATCATTCACATTAAAACATAGCAATATTAATTATGATTGTTGTGCAGACATTGCGATCAACATCCAAACGATTCAATAAAATAATACATCTCCATGACTATCACCATAACATATGGAAGCTCTTGGCTTTGCCTGCACTCGTGTAGGCGTTTGTCCAAGCGGCTGGCATGTTCGCGATACGACTGGAGCATGATCTCAAGCTCCAAGCTGGATATTTCGTCGGAGATTACCATATCGAGGTTGCGACGACCATTTTCTTCTACTGATCCTCGTTGGACACCTAGGCCAAGGAGGCGCTCGAGCCAAACGACCAACACATTCGCATTGAGGGGCCACAGACAAGGCGAACGACACGGCCGGCGTCCGACGCAAGTACAGTGCACCCGGGCTCTGGTGCAAGTACGGTGCAGATGGCCGCTGTCCATTCCTGGCAAGGAATAGTGCTCCTAACGTGTCGTGGACACAACTACAACATCATGTCGAATGGGACAGTTGGCAAACGGGGATGAAACCACTCTTGTTCTGTTGTGTGTCGTGCCTCTCGCTCTACGGCCATCTATCGGCCTTGCTATGCTGCATGCCTTGCCCTCTCGACCTAGACACGCATGTTTTGCTATACAAAGCACGAGTGATGATCTTTTTGTGCGACATGCTGTAGCTTTACGGAGGTGAGCCGGCTATGTTACTCGGCAGCTGCCGTGCTCAGTGTCTGCTCAACCCTGGCGATGATGCACAACACAACATTGTAAAGCGGTTTGCCGGGGATGCCGTCGGCCTCGATGGGCCGTTGCGCCCGTATCGGATTGTTTTCTTCATTGACGAGGTTGCTGGCAGAGGCAGTGCTTCGTCGGTTTGGAATGCTTGGAAATGGTACTGAGGCCAGGTTGCGCTAGGTTTGCCTCCCCGTGTGTCTCACGCTACCTAGGCTCTTATGCTAAATCGCTTGTCGTGGGAAACCGATGGGGAACTAGCGGCAAACAACGGTGTGTCTCGATAATGCCATCAGTGGAAAACTTAGAAAAGAGGGAACCTATTAAGGATGTTTTTTGGGGATTTTGGCAAGATGGATGGGAAGCCTGCGTGGTTGTGAGGGAACAGGCTCATCAATGCATGGCCAAATGAAACACATGTGTGGTGCTCAAGCGTGCATTGGAATCCGCTGGTTTCAATGTGGTGACAATACATTTGAGAGGAGGATGGGATTACGCGGAGGCAGACAGGTAATAATAATAAAATGTCTTCTCTTATAATACATAGTAAACGGCTATCCCTACGTAGCGTCGGTAATGATTCCATCGATCGTGGAAAATTAGTTACCAGCAAGAGTTTGCCCTGAACACACAACTTTTTAGCAGGAATCATCTCTGTAATAACTGTCTTCTAACACGATTCTAATTACTGACATGTTTGCCATGTATCACACACATCTTCTGATGCCGAATCATTTGTGTTCCGCTGGATCAGCGCAAATAGTTTATCTGAGTACCCATGTATGCCGTACATCGCACACATCTTTATTTGGTTAAACGTGTGTGTTATTTTTCCTCATCGCATATAGTTCACAAGGACCAATTTTCTGCCACGTATCGCACATGAATCTTTTATCTGAATGGTGCTTGATGGGCCACCCACCATGCATAGTTCATGTTATTGGCAACAGAGCTAGAACTATACCATTTGGGATTCCTGCATCGCATACAGTCTCGTTGAAGGGTCTCTAATTTATTTGTCATCTTTGGACCTTCCTGTAGTAGTGGGGAAAAGTCACTTGAGTAACATAATGTTGTGAGAGTGGTTATTGTAATTGGCCATGGGCCTTGATACTTGTGATTTACGTTGGGTTTTCCGTGAAGAGGAACGGGTAATTGCAACATAGTATGGGTAAGTATTTCCCTCAGTTATGAAACCAAGGTTTATCGAACCAATAAGAATATCAATCCACAACCGTCTTTAGCGGTTGTTGATACGTCTCCAACGTATCTATATTTTATGAAGTATCCATGCTATGTTTACAATAATTCTATGATTTTGGTATGATTTTATTATAACAAATCCAGACTGACGTTGTTTTCACCAGAACTATCATGGTGTTATTTTTTTGTGTAGAAATAAAAGTTCTCGGAATGGGCTGAAATTTTAGTATGATTTTTTGTGGACCAAAAGAGACCTCGAAGCATTGGAGCTTGGCCATAAGAGACACGAGGAGGCGGCAAGCCTGCCAGGCGCAGTCAGGGGGGTGGTCATGCCTAGTAGGCTTGCTACCGCCTCGTGGCACCCCTTGACGTGAGATCGACGCCAAAAATTCAAGGAATGCTGAAACCTCTAAAAAGAAACCTAGATCAGAAGTTTCGCCGCCGCACACCTCCAAAGCCATGAAAAACCAATCATGGCCCTCTCCGGCACCCTGCCAGAGGGGGTCACCATCACCGGAGGCCATCTTCATCATCCCGGAGGGTCCATCAACACCACGGAGGCCAAGGACAAGAGGGAGAACCTCTCCCCACAAAGGGAGGAGGCCATGGAGAAGGAAGCACAAGGGGGAGACCATCTCCCCTTCTCTCCCGGTGGTGCCGAAGTGCCACCAGGGGAAACATCGCCACGGTGATCGTCGTCATCAACATCACCTTTTTCATCACCATCCTCATATCCTTTTAGCGGTCAACTCTCCCGTACCCCGCTGTAATCCCCTACTTGAACATCGTGCTTTATGACACATATTATGATCCAATGATGTGTTGCCATCCTATGATGTTTTGAGTAGATTTGTTTTGTCCTTTTGGTTGATTGATGATCTAGATTGGTTTGAGTTGTATGCTTATTATGGTGTTGTCCTATGGTGCCTTCCATGCCGCGCACACGTGAATGATTCCCGTTGTAGGGTGTTCCAATACGTTCATGATTCGCTTATGGTGGGTTGCTTGTGTGACAGAAGCATAAACCTGAGTAAGGGGGTTGTTGCGTATGGGATAAAGGGAACTTGATGCTTTAATGCTATGGTTGGGTTTTACCTTAACGATCTTTAGTAGTTGCGGATGCTTGCCAGAGTTCCAATCATAAGTGCATATGATCCAAGTAGAGAAAGTATGTTAGCTTATGCCTCTCCCTCATGTAAAATTGCAATAATGATTTCCGATCTTGTTAACAATTGCTTAGGATAATTCCACACACCGACCCATCATTATTCCACACTCGCTATTTGTAATATATTGTAATATTATGATAACAACACCTATTTATATATTTTAGTTCTCTGTTTTAATGCAAAGCTATCCTCTTCATACCCACAACGTAGTTTTATTTATCGTTTCTAGATAGAAGCAAACATTCGGTGTACGTAGAGTCGTATCAGTGGCAGATAGGACCTGAGAGAATATTGATCTTACCTTTAGCTCCTTGTGGGTTCGACACCCCATACTTATCACTTCCACCTTTGGAAATTGCTATGATGATTCCTCGCACTTGGGGATTATCAAGCTCTTTTCTAGCGCCGTTGCTGGTGAGCAATAGCGTGGGGTTGATATTCTTGTGTGTGCTTGTTTGCTTTCTTCACTAATTGTATTTTTTCCCTTTTTTCCTTTATTTAGTTGTGGGTGAAACAAAAAATAAAAATAAAAAAATAGTTACTTGCCTCTTATGCGTAAGAAGTTTTCCAAAAAAAGAAGTGATTGGAAGGTTGTGCAATGGAGATGTGAGGGTCGACCTTGAACACTTGTGTTCATGCTCATGGAAACAATGTAGATTTTTTCATGGAAGCTTCTAAAAATAATTATAACCCTAGATATATCCATTGTATTAGAAAAAAATGTGCCAAGATTTCCGTTTAGGATGATTAGTTTGCTTGTTTGGTGTGTACAATGCAAAAAAAGAAACTTTGTCTGTAGTGCATGAATTTACATTTTTTACTGGAACATCAAAAGTTTTTGAAATTTTTACAGAGTACCGCTATGCAATTTTTTTAATTTTCCTAATTTTTTAATTTTTTTGAGTTACATAAGTATATGAAGTTTCCAGAATACTGCAAATTCTCCTGTTTTTGACAGATTCTATTTTCTATGCATTGTTCTCTTATTTTGATGAATCTATGGGTTGTATCGGGTGGTATGAAGTATGAACCATGGTGAAGTTGGACTACAGTAGATATAATTCTAATATGAATTTGGAATGAGTTCACAACAATATTTAAAGTAGTATTTTTCTTCATTATACTAATGGATCTCATGAGGGTTTTGTTATGTTTTGTGTGAATGAAGTGTTCGAAGATCGAGGAGGTATCGATATAATAAGAATACGGAGAGACAAGAGTTCAATATTGCGGATTCCCAAGGAACCCCAAGTAAATATTTCAAGGAGACTCAATCATTATTTGTATACCTCAGTTTTTGTTTTGTTCACATAATATGTGTCTTTAGTGTTTGTCTTTTCCTTTATGCCCCCTTCCAGTATGAGTTGGTACTTCATTTATTTTATATAAAGATTCATACACTTCACTTAAATCTTTTGAGTATGGCTTTATAGAATTCTCTTTGTGCTTCACTTAAATCTTTTGAGTATGGCTTTGTAGAATGCTTCACGCGTTTCACTTAAGTCTTTTGAGTATGGCTTTATAGAATGCTTTGTGTGCTTCACTTATATATTTTGATCTTGGATATTGGTTAATATATATTAACTGTAGAATTATCTATGAACTTCACTTACATCTTTTAGAGTAGGAATATAATGATCATCGGAATTTGGCTTGGAAGAGTATCATTGAAATATCATGCCTAGCTAAAAAGGCATTAAAGAAAAGCGCTTGTTGGGAGACAACCCAAAACATTTAATTTATGTTTTAAAGTGTTGAAGTGATTAAGATACTTTATTAATAATGTTTTGAGCCTTTTATTTCAATAAAGTTCCAAGTAAAGCCTATGGGATAGTGTGGATACTTGCTTGTTTGATTCTGTGCAAAAACAGAAAGTTTTGCGTCCAGTATATGAATTATCTGATTTTACTGGAGATTCAAAAAATTCTAAAAATTTTACACAACATTTCTATGAAAATTATGTGGTATTTACTAATATATAAGAATTTTTAGAGTTAGGGAAATTTGGTGATCATTCATATCTTTACAGACTGTTCTGTTCTTGACAGATTCTGTTTTGCATGCATAGTTTGTTTATTTCAAGTGTTCCTATAGCTTATATTGAGTAATATAAATTATGGGAATTATAGTATACAGTAGGTATCATGTGGTAACAATTATGAATCTTATCATGACAGTACCTAAGTGAATGATTTATCTTTATTACACTAACCCTTCTCACGAAGTTCCGTTAAGTTTTGTGTGATTGAAGTTTTCAAGTTTTAGGTGAGATCCTGATATGAGGGGAATAATGAGTGACAAGAACCCTAGCTTGGGGATTCCCAAGGAACCCCAACGTAATATTCAAGGAATACTCAAGCGTCTAAGCTTGGGGATGCCCTGGAAGGCATCCCCTCTTTCATCCTCAACACTATCGGTATATCTCACTTGGAGCTATAGTTTTATTCGTCGCATAATATGAGTTTTTCTTGGAGTATCATTTTATTTTTCTGTTACTTGTTAGGTGTTATTTATAATCCTGTTTTTCAATAAAAATTTCCAAGAATTGCCTTAGGATGCTTGCATTCCATGTTTCATGTGTGATGTAAACAAACAGAAACTTTTTCTATAGTGTTTGAATTTTCATATTTTACTGGAAAGACGAAAGTTTCTGAAATTTTGAAAAATTATTTTCATATAAATTACTTAGAATGTACTAAATTTTTATAATTTTTAGAGTTAGAGAGGTACACTGGTTTAATAAATTAGTTTAGACTGTTGTGTTTAGACAGATTCGTGTCATAGTTTTGTTATCTACTTATCCTATAGTTTCCATAGCCTATATTGGTAGATATAAATTTTGGAAATGATAGTATACAGTACCTAATGTTTGAATATTATTCTGAAACTTGTCTTGGCAGTACATAAATTATTGATTTGTTCTTATGTGTACTAATCTATCTCACGAGTTCTTTTTGAGTTTTGTGTGGATGAAGTTTTTTTTGAGAATAGGTGAAACTGAGATATGAGAGGATTGAACAAGATTAAAAATCTCAATCTTGGGTATTCCCAAGTCACCCCAAGCAAATATATCAATAACTCTCAAGTATCTAAGCTTGGGGATGCTACGCATGCCACCTCTCTTCATGAACAATTATTGGTTAGCCTATGTTGAGCATAAATTTTTATTTTATCAAATGATGCATTCTATTCTTGGAGTGCCATTTTATATTGTTTTATGTTTCAATAAAATCATTGGATCTGAAATTTTTAATAATAGATATTCCTCACATGGCTATTTAACTAATTGACTATGCATTGATCTTCACTTATATCTTTTTGGAGTAGTCTCTCATTTACTCTCATGCTTCACTTATATCCTATGAGTAAATGGTTGAATGAATTGAACATCATAAATCTGAAATTAAAAATGCTTCATACTTATCGCATGGGGAGTAATGACTTCACACATAATAAGTATAGGTGGTGAAATTTATTGAAAGTTAGCAAACACCGCAGTGGTCACTTGAACAATTCATGAAAGAATATTGAAGGAAGAGAGATTTCACATACAAATATACTATATTGGACATCTTCTATGATTGTGAATACCCATTAATTATTTTCAAACTTGAGAAAATTAGTTGAAGTTGGACAAGGAAGACAACGTAATGAGTTATGCTTGGGTATATTTGTATAGTAGTTACATTGTATTTGATCTTCCAACATGTGGTGATTGCTTCCACCTCATACTAGCCAAAACTTTGGCACCAAGTAGAAATACTACTTGTGCATCCTAACACCCTTAAAACCAGTTTTGCTATGAGAGTCCACTATATCTACCTATGGATTAAATAAGATCCTTTAAGTAAGTTGTCATTGGTGCAAAAAGCAATAAAAATTGCTCTTAAATATGTAATATATTATATTGTAAGGGAAAATAAGCGTTGTATGAACTTGTGATGGTAAAGAAATAAAAGCAACGGACTGCATAATAAAGGTTGCTATCACAAAGGGAAATACAATGTGACACTCCTTTGCATTAAGAGTTTGCACATCCAAAAACAAAAAGCACATGACAACCTCTGCTTCCCTTTGCGAAGGGCCTATCTTTTATTTTCTAGTACTTACCTTTATACAAGAGTTATGGTGATCTTCACCACTTCCTATATTTCGCCTTTTTCTCTTGGCAAGCATCATGTGGTGGGGAAAGATTCAAGCATATATGGCCATTAAAATATATTTGATCATGAATTATTATTGTTGACAATTATCTATATGATAAATAAGTTGGGAGGCGAAACTTTAAGTGCCTATCTTTCTCTGTGTTCGACGGATGCCTTTTCCTCTAAAAATATGCTTTGAGAGTTAGCAATCAAGGAAGACTATATGATGTTGAGTATGTGGAATTTTCTAGATCAAAGCTCTTACATAAACCCTTCTTGAAAATAAGATGAATTGCAATTGTTAGGTGACTGAAAGCATAGTTTGTTAGTTTTCAAGAAACCTTATGGTCTATACTTTAACTTGTGAATAGCTTGTTACTTTATGATAAGAAGTTTTATGATATGAGCTACTATTTATGATATATAATGATGCTATAAAAAGTGTTTGGAACTATCATTGATAAAATTTATGCACTATGCTAACATTCACACTTCATAAATTATTTCTTTGATCATTTACCTACTCGAGGACGAGAAGGCATTAAGCTTGGGGATGCTGATACGTCTCCAATGTATCTATAATTTATGAAGTATTCATGCCATGTTTACAATAATTCTATATGATTTTGGTATGATTTTATTATAACTAACCTGGACTGACGCTGTTTTCAGCAGAACTACCATGGTGTCTTTTTTTGTGCAGAAATAGAAGTTCTCGGAATGGGTTGAAATTTTAGTATGATTTTTTGTGGACCAAAAGAGACCCCCAAAGCATTGGAGCTGGGCTAGAAGAGCCACAAGGAGGCAACAAGCCTGCCTGGCGCGACCAGGGGGGTGGTCGCACCTAGGAGGCTTGCCACCACCTCGTGGTACCCCTTGACATGAGATCGATGCCAAAAATCCTATAAGTGCTGAAACCTTTGAAAAGAAACCTAGATCAAGAGTTCCACCACTGCACACCTCTAGAGCTACGACAAACCAATCTTGGCCCTCTCCGGCACCCTGTCGGAGGGGGTCACCATCACCGGAGGCCATCTTCATCATCCCGGAGGGGCCATAAACACCATGGAGGCCAAGGACCAGAGGGAGAACATCTCCTCACAAAGGGGGGAGGCCATAGAGGAGGAAGAACAAGGCGGATACCATCTCCCCTTCTCTCCCGGTGGTGTCGGAGTGCCACCGGGGGAACCATCACCACGGTGATCATCGTCATTAACATCACCTTCTTGATCAACAACCTCATCTCCTTATAGCAGTCCACTCTCACGCACCCTGATGTAATGCCCTACTTCAACATGGTGCTTTATGCCACATATTATGATCCAATGATGTGTTTCCATCATATAATGTTTTGAGTAGGTTTCTTTTGTCCTTTGGGTTGATTGATGATTTAGATTGGTTTGAGTTGTATGTTTATTATGGTCTTGTCCTATAGTGCCTTCCTAGCCATGCACACATGAAGGATTCCCACTGTAGGGGGTTGCTTGAGTGACAGAAGCATAAACCCGAGTAAGGGGGTTGTTGCGTATGGGATAAAGGGGACTTGATGTTTTAATGCTATGGTTGGGTTTTACCTTAATGATCTTTAGTAGTTGAGGATGCTTGCTAGAGTTCCAATCATAAGTGCATATGATCCAAGTAGAGAAAGTGTGTTAGCTTATGTCTCTCCCTCATATAAAATTGCAATAATGATTTCCGATCTTGTTAACAATTGCCTAGGATAATTCCACACACCGACCCATCATTATTCCACAGTCGCTATTTGTAATATATTTTAATATTATGATAGCAACACCTATTTTTTTATTTTAGTTCTCCGTTGCATGCAAAGATATCCTCTTCATACCCACACCGTAATTTTATTTATTGTTTCTAGATGGAGGCAAACGTTCGGTGTACGTAGAGTTGTATCAGTGAAAGATAGGACTTGAGATAATATTGATCTTACCTCTAAATCCTTGTCGGTTCGACACTCCATACTTATCACTTCCACCTTTGGAAATTGCTACGATGATTCCTTGCACTTGGGGATTATCTAGCTCTTTTCTGGCGCCGTTGCCGGGGAGCAATAGCGTGGGGTTGATATTCTCGTGTGTGCTTGTTTGCTTTCTTCACTAATTAGATTTTGTTTTCCCTTATTCCTTTCTTTAGTTGTGGGTGAAACAAAAAAATTTAAAAATGAAAAATACAAAAAGAGTTACTTGCCTCTTATGCCTAAGAAGTTTTTCAAAAAAGATAAGTTATTGGAAGGTCGTGCGTTGGAGAAGTGAGGGTCGACCTTGAACACTTGTGTTCATGCTCATGGAAACAATGTAGAATTTTTCATGGAAGCTTCTAAAAATAATTACCCCCCTCTAAATATCCATTGTATTATAAAAATAATGTGCCAAGATTTGCTTTTAGGATGATTAGATTGCTTGTTTGGTGTGTGCAGTGCAAAAATAGAAACTTTGGCTGTAGTGCGTGAATTTCATTTTTTACTGGAACATCAAAAGTTTCTGAAATTTTTACAGAGTACTACTATGCAAGTTTTTAAATTTTTCCTAATTTTTTAAATTTTTACAGAAGAATCAAATACTTTTCATGAATAATCTGAACATAAACCCACAATTCATCATATGCCAACGAGCGCACCATACAAAAGAATTACATCGCATGGATCAAAGCGAAGATGCGATGATCATTGTATTGAAGATCAAAAGAGAGAGAGATAGCCATCTAGGTACTAATTACGGACCCGTAGGTTCGTGGTGAACTACTCACACATCATCATGAGGGTAGTAAGGTTGTTGAAGAGGCCTTCCGTGATCAATCCCCCTTGGGCACATGTGAATTTATAGGCCGGAGCATGAGGTCAGGAGTGCTGCCATGGAGGTACAAGCAATCAGGGAACGACTACCCCCTGGGCACGTGCCCTGTTGGCTTGTGGCTGAGGGAGTGCTGGACTAAGGGGTGCTCGGGCCGCTGGCTTCTCTCCCGACAGGCCGGCTTGGTGGTCTCCTCTCTGACTATCGCAGGAAGGGACGGATACATCGAGACCCCGTGTTCTAGAAGAAAGTTACAAATGCGCATCGTGCACTCCAAGTCAAGATGAGGAAATTGACATCTCCATCCCCGGCTGGAGACCTACCATGTGTAAACCCTAGGAACCGCCCGGTATCTATATAAACAGGGAGGGTTTTAGATTAGAGGGGAGAGAAACTCATCTAGGGTTTTAGCTATCTGATCTCGAGGTAGGTCAACTCTATAACCATCATACCATAAATATAATTGAGCAGGACGTAGGGTTTTACCTCCATAGGATGGCCCAAACCCGGGTAAACATCGTCTCCTTCATCCCCTTGTTACCATCGATCCTAGACTCACAGCTCGGGACACCCTACCCGAGATCCGCCGGTTTTGAGACTGACATTGGTGCTTTCATTGAGAGTTCCACTATGATCGCCAAAGGAATCGATGGCTCACGTTTTCATTAACGAAGAAGTCTCTAAAATTGACTCCTTTGTCCCTGGACAGATCTTTACTTTCGGCAGCATTGTGCCGCATGCTGACCATACCGGCCGTCTTGGCCGGGTCACGAGTTTCGCCCCTAATCAAGAGGTCAGATTCAGGAACCTAGAGTTCTCCGTAGACTCTTAGGGCAATCTTTTGCTCATCGGCCTCGCAATCTCATCTGACGCGCTCGAGGACTCTGAGGCCTTAACCTTGGATTTCGCTTTCAATCCCACCCACGGCACCAACCCCGGCGGTGATCTGGCTTTTAGTCTGGATCCATCCATAGCGCCAGATGGTCAGGCCTGCTGAACACACTTCTTGTGCGGATGCATGAGAGGTTATGTCCGAAAGTTGTGAGCAGATTGACCTGATCAAGCTCTCGACACTCAACGAGGCTCAGTATCGGATCTTATCAATGAAAATTACTAATGACCCAACCCCGATCCACTTTTAGATCGGTCTTGAGGCTAGTCAAGATGAATTTTTCATCCCACCCACCACCCACTTCATAGCCACCATCGAAGACTTAACCGATATGTTGGACTATGCCTCCGAGGAGGCAGAAGACATGGATGAAGAGGATTGAGCTCCCACCCCCGTCAACGTCGGGCGATAGACTGCCACCTCCACCTACGAGGTCTACATGGTGGATACTCAAGACAATAACGACGAGCACATACCTGCAAACAATGGACATAAATCGGGTGAGGCGCCGTCAAGGCGCTGGAAACCGTGCAAATGATCAAAGACAAAAAAGGCAAGGGAAGCTATTGTTGGCATCGGTGAAAGTGATACCCCGGAAGACCATGGCGATCCTGATATCCTTGAGCAGCCGCTAGAGAACCAGGAGAGGCTAGAGGAGTAGCGCTACCCCAAGGATCCAAACAATTCCGAGGATGACAACTACCTCCCCCTCGTGGAGGAGGAGGATAGCCCGGAAGCCAAAGACTTCACCATCCCCAAAAACCTTGAGGATCAGGAATGGTTTATGCAACAACTTATAGCCACTGCCCGAAGCCTGAAGGCAAAAGAACGAAAGTTTAAGGCCGAACAAGATAACCTCAATGATAGATGGACGAGGGTCCTATCAGCCGAGGAAGTATAAGATACTAGTCTATTGGACCAACCCAAGATCTATCCACGCCGACGGCTGCTACCACAATTTGATGATGAGCTTCCTAATACGCCGTCTTCTAAGCACACTCCATATGACCAGCCGAACCACCCTCCCCAAGGACGAGATAGGACGGCTAGCGGTGCCGGCTATAGGACGGCGATACCCCATAGAAGGGGAAAAGAGCCAATAGAGCCTGATGATAGGTACGACCTGCGACACGACTTGGACTATAGAATAGGTCGTACGAGATCCATCTACGGATCTAGAAGGTACTCCCCCGATAGACGGGACGGATACCAACTGTGGGTCGACCGCAATAATAGAGGCTGGGAACAAAACCAGGCCAGAGCAGGCGCCGATTACCGACATGACATAGCCCGGGTGAGAGGCGCTGCCCACCCATTGTGCTTCGCCTACGAGGTGATGCAGCATCAGTTCCCGGAAGGGTTTAAACCCGTGAACATAGAGCAATACGATGGGACAACAGACCCAATAGTATGGATCAAGGATTTCCTCCTCCACATTCACATGGCACGAGGGGACGATTTCCACGCCATCAAGTATCTACCCCTAAAACTGAAGGGGCCAGCTTGGCACTAGTGAAATAGCCCCCCCAAAAATTCTATCGGGAGCTAGGAATATCTCGAGGACGCATTCCGATCTAACTTCCAGGGCACCTATATACGGCCGCTCGACTCTTCCGACCTAAGCAACGTCGTGCAGAAGGCAGGAAAGTCCGCTCGACAATTCTGGAATTGGTTCTTAACAAAGAAGAACCAGATTGTCGATTGCCCAAATGCCGAGGCAATAGCCTCCTTTCTACACAATATTTGGGACGAATGGCTGGCTGGTCAGCTTGTTGAGGACAAGCCCAGGACCATGTCCTCCCTTACATCACTCATGACCTGCTTTTGCGCGGGCGAGAATAACTGGCTAGCTAGATGGAGCCACAACCCCGAAGACACCCGGGCAACTCTGAAGCTCGGGATGGAAACGGGAAACCATGACACAATAAAAATAAACATCGACACAACAATAGTGATGCCGATGACACGACCGTGAAGACCGGTTTTTAGAACCCTCGATTTGGGCAGAAGAAGAAGCCTCCTAAAGGCAATCGCGACGGACCTACCCCGCTGGAAAAAATCATGGAGTGACATTGCCAGATCCATGGCACTCAAGACAAGCCCACCACCCACACCTTAGCCTGGGTGTTCGGGTATTTTCGTTATTTCGGTTCGCGTAATTCGGGTTCTCAAAAATGGGTATCGAATTTTTTTCCGCAAAAATAATACCCGAACCCAAATATTTGAAGCATACACCAAATTTTGGTATGAATAATTGGGGTAGTGTGGGTATTCTGGATAGTATGGGTACTTTACTTAGTATGGGTAAAAGTCACTGTAATAGTAGCATGAATAATTTGGCTAGTATGAATAATTCGGGTAGTATGGGTCTTTCGGGTTTTTGAAGCTGGAACCCGAACCCTAACCCAAAAACCGAATAGCCAAGAAATGAGAACCGAACCCTAACCCGATCCCCGGGTTAGGGTACCCAAACGCCCAGGGTGACCCACACCAATCGTAACTATTAGGGTGTTCAAACAAGTCGGCAAACTCGCAGCTGAGGAGCAAGGCAAGGGCCCACGCAGCAAGGACGATGATGAGCCCCGCGGTCCGATCAATGGTGGACAGAAGCAATTCCCTGCAGAGGTAAAGGCTGTGAATATGATCTATGCCACTCACATACCCAAAAAGGAGAGGAATCGCGCCCTTCGAGAGGTTTATGCCATAGATCCTGTAGCCCCATAGTATAACCCATGGTCGGCGTACCCGATCACCTTCGATCGTCGAGACCCTCCGACCAGTATCCGTCAAGGGGGTTCAGCTGCCCTCATCCTAGACCCCATTATCGAAGGGTATCACCTTGCTAAAGTCCCCATGGACGGAGGAAGTAGTGTCAATCTGATTTACTCAAACACGATGAAAAAGATGGGTATAGATCCATCAAGGATCAAACCCAGCAACACCACCTTTAAAGTAGTATCCCGGGCGTCGAAGCCCGGTGCATGGGCTCTTTGAGCCTAGAAGTATTGTTCAGTTCGCCCGATAACTTTGGTAGCGAGGACTTGATCTTCGACATTGTACATTTCCACAGCGGCTATCACGCCCCACTGGGTCGTATAGTGTTTGCTCGCTTTAATGCCATTCCACACTATGCATACCTTAAGCTCAAGATGCCTGGGCCCAAGGGGATCATTACTGTCAACGACAACACAGAGCGTTCCCTCCGAACTGAGGAACATGCATTGTCCCTGGCGGCTGAATTCCATTACGATGACGATCGGCAAACGCCGAAATCTTCCATAAAGGCACGTAAGGTTGACAAATGAGGTCAATTTCAATCCGAACTCCCAGAACCTTCTTATCCCCAGAAATAGGGATACACTCCCCATTGCACAACTCTAATGCCCGTCAAACACGTGCCGAGAAGGCACAACTTTGCACTCAAGATTCCATGGGTAGCAATGGGAACAACTAACAAAAGGAAAGTGTTTGGCTGGACCGAACTAGTGCCAGTACATGTCCTCAGACAAACCTCATGTACCATCAAGGACCTGCTAAAGCATAAAGCTCATCCATACTTCGGTGACTTCTCAAGACCTTCTTCCTAAGGCCCACTAGCCGACACTAATTACCCTTAAAGGGATGCAACTCCCTAGGAGGCCCAGGAGCGGACAGGCGACAGGGCAAATCGAGGATGTCAGGACACCCATTGAAGAACCCTGGTACAACCTCTCCTGTAAACTTTATATTTCATCTTCAAGTACTTGTAAATAGTTGCTTCGGCAATTTGAGTTATAAGACTTATTGAGCAAATACAAGACCATTGTTCATGGCCACTGCACTGTATTTTATGATACATACTCTGTTTCTTCCCTCATCAATGCTTCTTGCGAAACTGTTCAGTACACATTACGATGCAACCGGATAAAAGACCGGGGGCTTGAATTTAAAATATCGCCCTAAACATCACCCCGGCGCAATCGATTGTGTGTTCGGCGTCTTGGATTTCGCTTTATATGCATTGGTTCCGAACTATGTCTTGGGTCAATAGTTGGTTGCCCCGCTCTTGTGTTTTCCCTTTTACGTTCCGCTCGTTTGGCTAAAAGGGCAAAGGGAGAACCACTGCGATTGTGTTTCCAACTCCCTAGTCAAGCACCTAGGCAAAGGGAGAAAGTCAAAAACTGACTATCATAGTACGCGAGAACCGGTTTGCAAATCCGAGCATAAGTGTCATACTAAAAAATCGATAGAGGTTATTCCGTGTCATATGATGCGTTTCGTACTTGTACAAACCATGTGATGCTGGCTTCGGCCTTGATACATCCGAACATCACAAAAGACTGGGTTAGTCATTAGCCCCCGCATTTTTTCATGCTCCTATGGCTAAGTGAAACCAATAAAGCATCATAGTCTGATTGCCTTGTTCCCCTCGCACTACCGCCTTCGGGCACCGATACCTCGGCTAAGGGTCATAGTGTGAGGGCAAAAACACCTCACGCATTATCTACATGAGGGCTAAAGCTGACGACTCACAACTTTCAGATAAAACGGCCACATGGGAGTCAAAGTAAATACTACAACTTAAAAGTCATGATAAACCATCAAACCCGATCAAAAAGCGTTAATAATCTTCGGGCATATTACAATGTGCTCACTCATAAAAAACATCCTTTCAGCGTTGGGCCTCTATAACACGAGCACCCTCCATAACCGCAGAGAAGTACCGCTCGGGGCGCCTATACTCTTTTCCAGGGGGTGGAGGTGCGGTGGCCATCTCGTTCGGATTGAGCCTCGGCTAGTGAACCATGGTCCTTGCAAAGGCCATCCGATCTCCCTCGATGCATGTAGAATGATTTAGCGCATCAATCTAAGGTGAAGCATCGCACAACCTCCGCACCAAGCCGAAGTAGCTGTCCGGCAACGGCTCTTCAAGCAATAGCGGACTATAGAGGTCCTCCATGGCCGGCTCTGCCATCCTGTACAGCTCCATCAATTGTTTCATCTGCTCGATCAGAAGAGCGGAGCGCTCGGGGGCTTTCAACTGCGCCCAGAATAGCCGAGCTTCATCGTCCTCATCCCTTGTTTGCATCTACCGCACACTTGTTTGCATCTACCGCACACTTCTGGGGGTCCGAACAGGCGCCTGAGGAACGCCACACCTGGGTGAGCAATGGGAACCTGTATCACCAAAGGCACACTGCAGTAAATATGGCATACCATCTGTGACAACCATGACTTGGTGGATTTCTTCTTCAAAAAACCACCTGTCTAGCCGCTCCTGTTGGAGCTCGGACTTCATCATGGATAGCTCGGTGGCTTGCTCTTTTCCTTTCTGCTCAAGGGCCTCACACTTCATGCTAGCATCCTTGAGCTCCTGCTGCACCTCCTCCACACGAGCTTCATGCTTAGCGCTCGTGGTTTTCAATGCGGAGAATTCGGCTGCGGCTTGTTGTGCTGCCGCCTTATTATCCGCGGCCTCTTGCTTCATCTTTTTAAGCTCGGCCTTGAGCTTCTAGACATCCTTAGCAAAAGTTGTGGAAGCAATGAATAAATAATTATATTGGGTTACAAGTAAGGATCACTAACAAATAAACAGACCGAATATCACAATTTGGGTTACCTTGCGCCTCATCGAACCTCTTGTTCAGGGCATCAACCTCCTCCTCAGAACTCTTGAGCTTCTGATTTAGCTTGGCAAGCTCCACGACATTAACAACCGCCGCCGATGATGAGGCCTGCAAACCATATATATATATATATATATATATATCAGATTATGTACGTTCAAATCCCCGAACTGTCAAGAATATGACCCTGTGCTCGGTCCTCTTAAGGACTGTTAGAATATTATGGGACAAATAATGCCTTGTGCATCGTTGGTTACTCCTAGGTATTTGGCCCTCGGGTGAGTTTCTCCAAACTCACTCTGGTCTCAGGGGCTGCTATACATACAAATATAGCACAAACTAATAGAGGCGAAGTTGTCCTTGTCTTTCGATGAGATGGTGGCTGACGTTTTTCGTGGAGTAGACTTTGAGGATCCAACTACGAATGTGTGATGACATCACGCCTTAGCAATCGCTAAACCAACTCCGAGAGGTTTTTGACCATGCCGGAACATGATCAACTTGACCACGAGGGTCTATTTCCTGCACGCAAACGAAGAACAAGCAAGAAACTAAGATTGCAATCTGGATATTGCGAATATAAGAGGAAAGATTTATTGATGGAAGTGGGGTTCTTTGATGCCTTTGTCTGGTCATGGAACACAAATGAAGAATGCAAAGTTGCAGCTATGGTGAACTTGTAATCTAAACAGAACCCAACCCTAAAACGACGCCCTAAGGGCTGTATATATGGGGGAATAGAGGGGAATTTCGTGGCCCCTTGGAGGAGGGGTCCGAAACTGACCCTAACTCAATTTCCCCATACGTATGGACTCTAAAATCAACCTATAATATGGTATTTCGAAATTACATGGGCCTGTCCCAAAAATAAGGTGGTGCAACACCTATATTAGCCTAGGGATGAATTTTATAAAGTGGCATCATGCATATATCGTCCAAGGCTTCTTGGTCCCATTATAGTGGCTTCAAAGTGCGAAAATCATCACTGGAAACTCCATTGTTCTTTCCCGTGCACACCTTCTTCTCCATGCTTGATCCCGCTCCAATGGTCATCCTTCTTGTTCATGCTAGGTCCCTCATTCATAAGTAAAACAAAAGTATCTAATTTAGGCAGCATCATATGTTCATGAACATTAGAAGGATTTCCAAGAAACAAAAGTATCTGGTAATTCAATTGACGTGCGCGAGCTCTAGTAATTGGTCCTGTATGTATAGCAGTCGGGGTTGTGGGTGTAACATTAGTAGGGATGTTCTCATCATCCTCCCCTTCTTCAACTGAAGTCGTCCTCGACGGAAGCTCATCTTCCTCACCCAAATAAGGCTTCAAATCTGCAATGTTAAAAGTGGGGCTAACCCCAAACTCTACAGGCAGCTCAATTTTATATGCATTATCATTTATTTTCTCTAACACCTTAAAAGGACCATCGCGACGTGGCATTAGCTCTGACTTGCGCAAATCAGGAGATCTATCCTTACGCAAATGTAACCAAACAAGATCGCCAGGTACAAAAACAACATGTTTTCTACCCTTATCTCCAGCAAGTTTGTATTTAGCATTCATATGCTCAATGTTTTCCTTAGTTAACTCATGAATCTTTAATATCAATTCAGCATGTTCTTTAGCATCAAAATTAACCTTCTTTGAAGATGGAAGAGGCAACAAATCAATAGGTGCACAAGGTAAGAAACCATATACAACTTCAAAAGGGCACATCTTAGTGGTAGAATGTAGCGAACGATTATAAGCAAATTCAATATGAGGCAAGCCTTCTTCCCACATTTTTAGGTTATTCTTCAAAACAGCCCTAAGCATAGTAGAGAATGATCTATTGACTACTTCAGTTGGGCCATCAGTTTGGGGATGCCATGTAGTACTAAAAAGTAGTTTAGTCCCCAACTTAGCCCATAAACATCTCCAAAAGTGGCTAAGAAATTTACCATCACGATCTGAAACAATTGTATTTGGCACACCATGCAACTGGATAATTTCATGAAAGAACAAATCAGCAACATGAGGAGCAACATCACTTTTATGACATGGTATAAAGTGTGCCATTTTGGAAAATCTATCCACGACAACAAATATGCTATCCCTCCCCTTCTTTGTTCGAGGTAAACCTAAAACAAAGTCCATAGATATATCCTCCCAAGGAACACTAGGTACAGGCAAAGGCATATATAAACCATGTGGATTGAGTTGTGACTTAGCTTTTTGACATGTAGTGCAACGAGCAACAAAACGCTCAACATCCCGTCTCAGCTTTGGCCAAAAGAAATGTGTAGAAAGTACGTCCTCCGTCTTCTTCACGCCAAAGTGTCCCATTAATCCTCCTCCGCGCGCCTCCTATAACAAGAAAAGACGAACGGAGCTAGCTGGAATGCATACTTGTTAGCACGGAACACAAATCCATCATTAATAGCGAACTTGTTCCATGTTCTCCCTTATTTACAATTCTGCAACACATCTCTAAATTCAGCATCATGCACGTATTGATCTTTGATGGTCTCCAAACTAAATATTTTAAAGTCAAGTTTTGAAAGCATAGTATAACAACAAGATAATGCATCAACAAGAACATTTTCTTTACCCTTCTTGTGTTTAATGACATAAGGGAAGTCTCAATGAATTCAACCCATTTAGCATGTCTACGGTTCAATTTTGCTTGACTTTTAATATGTTTCAAAGATTCATGATCAGAATGTATAACAAATTCTTTGGGCCATAAATAATGTTGCCATGTTTCCAAAGTCCGAACAAGAGCATATAATTCCTTATCATAAGTAGAATAATTCAGACTAGGCCCACTCAGTTTTTCAGAAAAGTACGCAATAGGTTTACCATCTTGTAATAACACACCTCCTAACCCAATTCCACTAGCATCACCTTCAGGCTCGAAAGTCTTATTAAAATCAGGAAGTTGGAGTAAAGGAGCATGTGTTAACTTATCTTTCAAGACCGTGAAGGCTTCTTCCTGTGCGGTACCCCAAGCAAAATGCACGTCCTTCTTTGTAAGCTCATTGAGAGGCATAGCAATGGTGCTGAAATCTCTCACAAAACGCCTATAGAACTAGCGAGGCCAAGAAAACTCCTCACTTGTGTGACCGTTTTGGGCTGCGGCCAACTCTCAATAGCTTCAATCTTGGCTTTATCAACTTCAATTCCCTATGGATTAACAACATAGCCAAGAAAAGACACGCGGTCGGTGCAAAAGGTGCACTTCCCAAGGTTACCAAACAAACATGCATCACGTAGAGCAATAAAACAACAGGTAAATGGTTCGAATGTTCCTCCAAAGATCTACTAAAAATCACTATATCATCAAAATATACTACCACAAATCGTCCAATGAAAGCATGTAAAACCTCGTTCATTAATCTCATGAAAGTGCTAGGTGCATTAGTTAACCCAAAAGGCATGACTAACCACTCATATAATCCGAACTTAGTTTTAAATGTTGTTTTCCATTCATCTCCCAATTTCAGACGAATTTGATGGTATCCACTACGCAAATCAACTTTGGAGAAAACTGTAGAGCCACTTAATTCATCAAGCATATCATCTAGCCTAGGAATAGGATGACGATAATGAATAGTAATATTATTCATGCCTCTACAATCTAGACACATACGCGATGTACCATCCTTTTTTGGCACTAAAATAATAGGAATAGCAGAAGGACTAAGGGATTCGCGTATATAACCTTTGTCGAGCAGCTCGTGTACTTGACGCATAATCTCCTTTATCTCCGCTGGATTGGTACGGTATGGCGTACGGTTGGGTAGCGATGCACCAGGAATTAAGTCAATCTGATGCTCAATCCCTCGAATAGGTGGCAATCTCAGTGGAACGTCTTGTGGAAAGACGTCAGCGAACTCCTGCATAATGTTAATGATAGTAGGAGGCAAAGAGGGAGGCATGTCCTCGAATGAAAATAATACCTCTTTGCATACAAAAGCATAGCAAACAGATGTAGCAACATCCAAATCATTAATATCAAATTTAGTAGCAGGTAAACATCCACTCTTCAATTTTATTTCGGATGCAACACTAGATGATGGTTTATTAGGCTTATGGTGTTGCTCAAATTCCTGTTCTACAATCTGATTTTCACTCTTATTTTTCTCCTGTTTTGCTTTACTAGCTCTAGCAATGTCATCTTTCATAATATGTTCAGGAGACATAGGAAGCAAAGTAACATTTTGATCCTTATGAACAAGAGTATATTGATTTGTCCTACCATGGTGTACTGAATTTTTATCAAATTGCCATGGTCTACCAAGTAAAACAGAACACGCTTGCATGGGTACTACATCATAATCAACATAATCAGAATATGTAGCAATGCTAAAATGCACACGAACAATACATGTTACCTTAAACTTTCCACTATTGTTGAACCATTGGATGTAATAAGGATGAGGATGTGGTCTGGTGGTTAGAGACAGATTCTCCACCATCTCCATGCTAGACAAGTTATTGCAACTCCCTCCATCGATGATGACGTGAACAAAATGCTCCTTCACAACTCCCTTTGTGTGGAACAAGTTGTGCCTCTGATTTTTCTCAACCTGTGTAACCTGCACATGGAGAACACGTTGAGCAACTAAACTTTCATACCTGTCAACGTAATCAACAGCCATGTAGTGTGACTCTAGTTCTATATCATCGCCACCCTGTTCTTCACTCGCAATGAGAGCCAAAGTCTCCTCTGTTGGAAATATGCCCTAGAGGCAATAATAAAATGGTTATTATTATGTTTCCTTGTTCATGATAATTGTCTATTGTTCATGCTATAATTGTGTTAACCGGAAACCGTAATGCATGTGTGAATACATAGACCACAATGTGTCCCTAGTGAGCCTCTAGTTGGCTAGCTCGTTGATCAATAGATGGTCATGGTTTCATGACCATGGACATTGGATGTCGTTGATGATGGGATCACATCATTAGGAGAATGATGTGATGGAAAAGACCCAATCCTAAGCATAGCACAAGATCGTGTAGTTCGTCTGCTAAAGCTTTTCTAATATCAAGTATCGTTTCCTTAGACCATGAGATTGTGCAACTCCCGGATACCGTAGGAATGCTTTGGGTGTGCCAAACGTCACAACATAACTGGGTGGCTATAAAGGTGCACTACGGGTTTCTCCGAAAGTGTCTGTTGGGTTGGCACGAATCGAGACTAGGATTTGTCACTCCGTGTGACGGAGAGGTATCTCTGGGCCCACTCGGTAAGACATCATCATAATGAGCTCAATGTGACAAAGGAGTTAGCCACGGGATGATGTGTTACGGAACGAGTAAAGAGACTTGCCGGTAACGAGATTGAACAAGGTATAGGGATACCGACGATCGAATCTCGGGCAAGTATCATACCGGTAGACAAAGGGAATTGTATACGGGATTGATTGAATCCCCGACATCGTGGTTCATACGATGATATTATCGTGGAGCATGTGGGAGCTAACATGGGTATCCAGATCCCGTTGTTGGTTATTGACCGGAGAGGTGTCTCGGTCATGTCTACGTGTCTCCTGAACCCGTAGGGTCTACACACTTCAGGTTCGATGACGCTAAGGTTATAGGGAAATGGTATACGTGATTACTGAAGGTTGTTCGGAGTCCCGAATGAGATCCTGGATGTCACGAGGAGCTCCGAAATGGTCTACAGGTAAAGATTATTATATAGGAAGTCCTGTTTTGGTCACCGGTAAGTTTTCGGGCTCATCGGTAGTGTACCGGGAGTGCCGGGAGGGTGCTGGTGGTCCCCCGGGAGGGGTGTGATGACCAAAGGACTTCGTGGGCTCTTAGAGGAGGTAAACCAGCCCTTATTGGGCTGGCCAAGTCCTTCCGGAAAGGCCCATGCGGCTAGGGATAAAGAGATAAGGCTAAAGGAGATTCAAAAGGAAGAGATCCACCTCCCTTGTGGGAGGTGGACTCCTCTCTAGCTTCGGTCGAACCTCTTCTCCTTGGAGGAGGGGCCAAGGCAGCCCTCCCTCTCCCTCCTCCTATATATACTTGAGGTTTTGGCTGTTTTGAGACAAGATTTGATCTCTCTCCCACGTCGCAGCCCTACCTCTCTTCTTCCTCCTCCGCAGTGCTTAGGCAAAGCCCTACCGGAATACCTTGCTGCTCCACTACCACCATGTTGTTGTGCTGTTGTTGGAGCTCTTCCCCAACCTCTCCCTCCTCCTTGCTAGATCAAGGTACGGGAGCCGTCACCGGGCTGTACATGTGTTGAACGCGGAGGCGCCGTTGTTTGGCGCTAAGATCGGAGTCCACCGCGATCTGAATCGCTACAAGTACGACTCCACCAACCGCATTATTGTAACGCTTCCGCTTAGCGATCTTCCAAGGTATGAAGATGCAATCTCTCCCCACTCGTTGCTTGTTTCTCCATAGATAGATCTTGGTGATCGTAGGATTTTTTTGATTTACTACTACGTCTCCCAACATCCTCATCATAATCACTAGCGTACACAGAGGGTGGAGTAGGAGCCTATTTCCTGGTATCTCGGTTGGAGTTGGAGGTTGAAGTAGGTGGTGCTGCAGTAGGACGTGCGGAAGTAGAGGAGGTACGTGGCGTCCATGGTGAAGTGCGACCTGTGGAAAAATTAGTTCTCGTTGTTGCCTGTCGATCCTACACTTCACGTTCAGCTTTGCAAGCAAGATGGAATAAACGAGTGATAGTTTTGTACTCCTTATACTCTAGAATAGTCTGAATGTCTCTATTTAATCCACCCATAAAACGTGCAAGCATAGCTTCATTCTCCTCAACAATACCACATCTAATCATGCCATTTTGTAATTCCTGATAATATTCCTCTACATAATTTTTTCCTTGTCTTAAATGCTGCAAATTTTGAAGCAATTCACGTTGATAATAAGGTGGAACCCAACGATTACTCATAGCAGCTTTCAAAGTAGCCCAAGTAGTTGGAATATTAGTATGATGTATTCTACAATGTTCTGACCACCAAACACAAGCAAAACTAGTGAATGAACAAACAGCAGCAGCAACACGTCTATCCTCAGGAAATTGTAAGCATGTAAAACGTTGTTCTATTTCTAACCCCCATGTAAGATATATATCAAGAACATAGCTACCCTCAAATGTCAGAATATTCAATTTAAGTTTAGGGAGATGGTCATGATCCCGTACCTGAGGGGGTGGTGCAGCACTACCATTACGGTTGTAGCCATGTGGACGACCTGGTGCTTGTGGTGGTGGTTTCCCCTAAGACTGATCTAGGGCAACCTCTCCCTCATCATCGTAATCACCATCATAATCCTCAACCTGCTCAACAGCAGTAGCAGCAATAGCCATAGAAGTAGTAGCAGTATCAACAGTACCAGTATGTTGGACTAGGCCGAGAGGCACACGTCGCGCTCGTCGTTCGAGAGGGATAGGAGCTGCAGCTGGTGGTGGTAGACGGGCAAGCACCTCATTGAACTTGGCGTCCATCTTGGTGTCGAATGTCTTCTCCAAACCATCTAGCTTCTCCATGGCCTCTCTAAAGTTGGTCACGAAGTCTTGCACCTGGTCAGCCATCATTTGCTGAAATTTATCATAAAGCGCTTTGTTGGTCATGCTCTCCCAGCCGATCCCGTCGTCTTGTGATCCTGGCATGGTTAGCAGAAATAGGAAATACACAAGAATTTGAAACCTACAGACTACTGGGAAGTGGTGGTGGTGGTGGTGTGTCACAAATCCTTCAAGCGAATCTCAAATTCTTACCAGTTCTTACCCAGCAACGGGCGGTGATCGGCAACCATTGTAGTCAGAACTCTCAAAGCTTGGATAGAGCGATTGCCAGGTGGTGTCAGACACACGACGTAGATGTATGTGGAGCTGGGATGGCTTATAATATGGTAGAAAAAAGGGCTAGCAATAATCAATTCAGATATGCAAGGTTGAATAAACGCTCAACGACGGTACTGTGATGGTCCTAGGCTAGACAGTGCTAGAGACGCGAGCCTAAAACACCAACAAAATCACGACGCTACACGTAATCAAGGGAAGAGCACACTCTGAATTTTTTTCGGTGCCTCTTTTTTTGTGCTCTTTTTTTTTTGCTTAGAAAATCACTACAATGGCGACTGTCTCAAAACTCTTCCCAAGTCATATAAGCAAGATAGACACGAAATTTTTTTGACTAAATTTTTTTCTAGAGTGATTCGAGGGCTGCGATGACTAATTTTTTTGACAAAAATCACTATGATGGCCAATGTCTCAAAACGCTCCGGAGAACCTAAAATCAAGATAGGGAAAAAAAATTCAGCCGATTTTTTTCCGACACCTACTCAGGTAGGAAAACGTGAATCCGAAATCAAAAGGATCTCGAAACTAAACCTAAAACAAGATGGACTCAAATTTGTGGTGAATTTGTGGTGGTATAAATGGACACCAATGGATAGTGATGGTGGGTGGTGATATATGGCAGCGGTGATGATGGTGGTGGTATATGGCAACTATGAAGATGATGCGGTGGCGGCGTGACAACCTGTGAATAGAACTCGAAACTCTAAAGGACTATACACTAAGACTAGCAACTCGACACAATGATGTAACCGCAAATTCAACAATGCAAAATACTGAAAAGACTATGCAAAGGCTCAGATTGGTTCGGATATGATGATCTAACCCTAATTTTTTGTGGCTTTTTCGTGGACTATAGGTATGAAGAACATATGTGATCTAAACTACGGAAACTGGTAAAATCTCATCGAGCAACCTGGAAATCTGATACCACTTGATAGAGGCGAAGTTGTCACTGTCTTTCGATGAGATGGTGGCTAAAGTTTTTGCTAGAGTAGACTTTGATGATCCGACTACGAACGTGTGATGACGTCGCGCCTTAGCAATCGCTAAACCAACTCCGAGAGGTTATTGACCACGGCGGAGCACGATTAACCTGACCATGAGGGTCTGTTTCCTGCATGCAAACGAAGAACAAGCAAGAAACTAAGATTGCAATCTAGATATTGCAAATATAAGAGGAAAGCTTTATTGATGGAAGTGGGGTTCTGTGACGCCTTTGTGTGGTCGTGGAAAACAAATGAAGAACGCGAAGTTGTAGTTATGGCGATTGTAATGTAAACAAAACCCAACCCTAAAACGACGCCCTAAGGGCTATATATATGGGTGGATAGAGGGGAATTTCGTGGCCCCTTGGAGGAGGGGTCCGAAATAGACCCTAACTCAGTTTCCCCATACATACGGACTCTAAAAATAGCCTATAATACGGTATTTCAAAATTACATGGGCCTGGCCCAAAAATAAGGTGGCCCAGCACCTATATTAGCCTAGGGGCGAACTTTATAAAGTGGCATCATGCATATTTCGTCCAAGGCTTCTCACTCAAATTATGGTGGCTTCAAAGTGCGAAAATCATCACTGGAAACTCCATTGTTCTTTCCCCTGCATGCACCTTCTTCTCCATGCTTTATCCCGCTCCAATGATCATCCTTGTTGTTCATGCTAGGTCCTTCATTCATAAGTAAAACAAAATTATCTAATTTAGACAGCATCATATGGTCATGAACACTAGAAGGATTTCCATGAAACGAAAGTATCTCGTAATTCAATTGATGTGTGCGAGCTCTAGTAATTGGTCCTGTATGTATAGCAGTCGGGGTTGTGGGTGTAACATTAGTAGGGATGTCCTCATCACAAACCTTATGAAATTATTATTTTAGGAAAAGGGTATTACGTGGCTCACCTTGGAGCCCATCAAGAGACCATTGAAGGCCTCTTTGAGTCCTCTATGAACGGACTGAATGCCTTGCAAAACCGCACCCATAAGAGTGCGGTGATCCTCATAGATGGAGGTGCTTCATAGATCCTCCTCCATGAACGGCCACCCAGTCATCGGTGGCACCAGTGGTGACCACCAACCCAATATCTAATCATGGATTGAGTCGGTAGCTCCGGAGGCACAATGCGCTCCGGAGATGACCTCGGAGGGGACTAGACATTCCTCTATCCTTCCTCCTTAGTGGCCAGGAGGGGCTCCTCCCCCTGGTCTTTGGCGGTCGAGGCGTTAACCTCAGCCATGATGCCATCGCCCCCTTCGCCTGTGTTCGGCTCCAAAGGAGCCTGGCGGGTTGAAACCTTCGCGGCATCCTCCACGGCCCCTAGAGGTGTGGGGTGTGACGCAGTCCCACTCTCGGCTAGCTCCGCGGGTGGAGACTCCGCATCCAATATTTGGTCGGTGAGGAGAACGCATGGAGGGCTGTAGATCAAAAGGCGTTCGTACATTTAAAACATTAAGAACTTTGCATAAATGACTTAGGTAGTCTTCGGATTCATACCTTCGAGATGGGGGCTTGACCCTTAGGTTCCTTTTGGGAACCTTCTTGAAGTCCTCGGACTCGGCATCAGAGTCCGAGCTGTCGTCGGCCAGGATCAACCTCGGATGACACACCCTCTTTGGTGTTGGAGGAGGTACATCCTCCGTGGTGTCTAGAGACACCGCCCTCTTTTTGTGAGGGGGAATCGCTTTCCCCCTTGTCCTCATGCACTTCCTCATGGGTGGAGGAGGCAAGGGTTTCCTCGGACATAGCGTCCAGCTGGTCCCTTATGCGGACACCTATTCTCGCCTTCTTCTTCTTCTCCTTCTTCTATGGCGCCGTGTATGGCGCCACGGTGAGCATCTTCATCAACAACTCCGACCTGGGGTCTTCACTACAGGAATCAGGGAATTTGCCATTTGCCATGGCTGACGGCAAAGGACAGGACCCCGGACGGCAAAGGCCTTTGCCGTCCGTCAGCAGCCGGCAAACATTACGGCAAAGAAAAATCACGTAAAGAAGTCCTTTGTTGTCCTCCTTTTGCCCAAGGACGGCAAAGAATCTTTGCCGTGGGGGAGCAGACGACAAAGAGCATGGATGGCAGACCCACGGGGTTAGGGCCGTCAAGTGTTAACGACAGTCTTTGTCGTCCGTCTGGGGTCCACCCTTTGCCGTCTGCCTTAGGCCCCCCTTTTCCATCCATGGGGTGACGGCAAAGAAGCCTTGGGGAGCAGGGGTTTAAGGCCCTTTGCCACCTGGGGTCCCCCTTTGCTGTCTGCCTTAGGCCCCCCTTTGACGTGCGTGGGCAGACGACAGAGTAACCAAAATGTCCCTTTTATTTTATTTTTTATTATAACACTTTTGACAGCAATATATGATATATATATATATATATATATTTCACAGAAATAATGTTGTTTCCATACTGATAACCATATTAAAATAAGTTTCATCCAAAGATACATACATATTATGCAAGTTTCATCTGTACCAAACCGTATTACAATAGTTTCATCCATACATTCATAGTTTCATATCCATATGTAGCAAGTGTCACATTGTTCATCGATACAAAAAAATACAAGTAACCCAAGCACTCCATCAATGCAAACTTCCGTGATGTGAATGTAATCTGCAAAATGGGAAAGAAGAAAATTAGAAGAAGACTAGATGAAGAAGAGAACTAAGTAAGCTTATTATGTTATTTATGAGAGAACTTAGCTAAGTATAGGTTATTTTCGATAAAATAGGCCATTTTGGAGCTAATTTAGCTTACTACGTCATTTAGGAGGAAAATAACCTAACTATATGTCATTTTAGAGCAAACTTCTATAAAAATAGGTCATTTTGGAGTTAACTATGCTTATTATGCCATTTTGGAGCTAATAAGCTAATTATAGGTCATTTAATAGCTAAGTTGGGTAAAATAGGAAATTTTGAAGCTAGGTAAGCTTATTATGTCATTTAGGTGACAACTAAGCTAAGCATAGGAAAGTTTTGATAAAATAGGCCATTTTGAAGCTAATTTAGCTTACTATGTCATTTAGGAGGAAACTAAGCTAGATATATGTCATTTTAGAGGTAACTTAGGTAAAAATAGGTCATTTAGGAGATAACTATGCTTATTATGCCATTTTGAAGCTAACTAAGCTAATAATAGGTCATTTAATAGCTAACTTTGGTAAAATAGGTCATTTTGGAGCTAGCTAAGCTTATTATGCCATTTTGGAGCTAACTAAGCGACGTATAGGTCATTTTTGATAAAAAAAATAGGCCATTTTGGAGCTAATTTAGCTTACTAAGTCATTTAGTAAGAAACTATGCTAACTAGTCATTTTAGAGCTAACTTAGGTAAAAATAGGTCATTTAGGAGCTAACTATGCTTATTATGCCATTTTGGAGCTAACTAAGCTAAGTATAGGTCATTTAATAGCTAAGCTAGGTACAATAGGTCATTTTGGAGCTAGGTAAGCTTATTATGTCATTTAGGAGAGAACTAAGCTAAGTATATGTCATTTTTGATAAAATAGGCCATTTTGAGCTAATTTAGCTTACTATGTCCTTTAGGAGGAAACTAAGCTAAGTATACGTCATTCTTGATAAAATAGGCCATTTTGGAGCTAATTTAGCTTACTATGTCATTTAGGAGGAAACTAAGCTAAATATATGTCATTTTAGAGCTAACTTAGGTAGAAATAGGTCATTTAGGAGCTAACTATGCTTATTATGCCATTCTGGAGCTAACTAACACTATAGGAAATAGGTACTTTGCCGTCCGCCATCCCGGACGGCGAAGGCATGAAACACGGACGGCAAACCGTCCGGCTGAATAATCCACGGTAAAGGCTCTTTGCCGTCGCCTGGAGGACGGCAAAGACCTTACGTTCTTTGCCGTCCGCCAGCGGACGGCAAAGAGCCTGGACGGCACACGTGGGAACTTAGCTCCGATAGGAGGCTTAACGGCGTGCTTTGTCGTCCGCTGGCAGACGGCAAAGTACCTTTTTTATACATGGGGCTGGCCTAGGTGGGTTCTTTGCTGTCTGCTGGCGGACGGCAAAGAACTTAATTCTTTGCCGTCTGCCAGCGGACGGCAAAGAACCCACCTAGGCCAGCCCCAGTTTGCACAGGTAGCTGCCACGTGGACACTTTGCCGTCTGCTGGCGGATGGCAAAGCTCTTTGTCGTGTGCCAGCCGACGGCAAAGTGGCTATATAGGCCCTGTTTTTTTAATTTTTTCTTAAAATCATTCAGTTTGACAGAATATTCATATATATCCAACTTATACATATCCAAAACATACATATCATTCAACAAGTTCCAACAAGCATACCAAATAAGTTGAAACAAGCATATATATACCAATAATTAAATTCCAACATACAAGTCCAACATATATACAAGTTTCCAACAACACACAATATGGATTCCAAAAACATATCCATACATATGTATCCAAAACAAGTTTTACATAAACATAAAGGTAGCAGAAGTAGAAGAGTACAGTCCATCAATGCACTTTTCCTCATCTATAGCAAATCTGCAAAGTAGGAAAGATATAGTTAGAAGAAGAAGAAGAAAATGAAGAAAAAAAGAAGAAGAAGAATTTATCTTCTATTTCTTTTTCTCCTCTCCTCTCCTCTCCTCTTCTCCAAGGTGGTAATGCCATTTTGTAGCTAATTATGTCATAAATGAACTAGCTATAGATCATTATTGAGCTATACTAGCTACTAATGCCATTTTCTAGCTAACTAAGCATATCAAGCCATTTTGGAGAAAAAATGCTAAGTATAGGTTATTTTATAGCTATCCTAGGTAGAATATACCATTTTCTAGCTAACTAAGCATATCAAGTCATTTTTGATGAAAATAAGCTAAGTATAGGTCATTTTATAGCTATCCTAGGTAGAATATATCATTTTTGGAGGTAAGTAAGGTTATTATGTATTTTTGAGGAAAATAAGCTAAGTATAGGTCATTTTGGAGGTAAACGAAGGTTTCTATGCCATTTTTTACCTAAGTGAGCATATTATGTCATAAATGAACTAACTAAGCTAATTATAGATCATTATTGAGCTATCCTAGGTAGTTATGCCATTTTGTACCTAAGTGAGCTAATTATGTCATAAATGAACTAGCTAGAGATCATTATTGAGCTATACTAGCTACTAATGCCATTTTCTAGCTAACTAAGCATATCAAGTCATTTTGGAGGAAAAACTGCTAAGTATAGGTCATTTTATAGCTATCCTAGGTAGAATATACCATTTTCTAGCTAACTAAGCATATCAAGTCATTTTTGATGAAAATAAGCTAAGTATAGGTCATTTTGGAGCTAAGTAGTTCATTTCTTAAGCTAAGTATGCATTTGTTAATGAAAACACTTGGGAAAACTTACCATCAACATGGAGGTGAAGGACCGGTAGGGTTTGGGCCAGGATGAGACGTAGAAGGACCGGTAGGGGTTGCGGCAGACGCGGAAGGATCGGTCGATGCTTGTCGGGAGGCACGCTGCACCACATATCATTTGCAATATCTCGTTGGCATGATGCAACTCAAATGTGAATACTAGTCACTAATGACCATTTAAATGAAACTCACCGTGGGTGCTATAGCAATATGGGGCATCGACGGAGGGGTCTGACCATTGTTCTGGCACACGGTCTGCACACTTTGTTTCCACGAGTCATTCATATTATTTAGTGATGAAAGGAACATTACGTGCATGATTTGGCTAATATGCAGGAGAAACTTACCACGAGGCGCTCGTATAGGGCCCAGTGAGACGCATCGTTCCGATTCCTCTCCTCCTCCAACAGCCTAGCCGTCCTCTCCTCCATCTCCCTCTCCCTCTGCGTGTCCTCCCTATTTGCCTTCGCCAGAAGATCCTGGGCCCTAGCCTCAATGGCGAGCTCCATTGGCCGTGGACGAGGCCTTATCTCAGGATCAGAGCTCGTTTGGCGCTTCTTGATCTCTGGGAGAGTTCTAGGATAACGTATCGGTCCATCCCCAATGGCTATCGAGCCATGGGGCCTCCCACCACCAGATATCATCACGAGCTCTGGATCAAAAGGACTCTGGCTCGGGTTGAAGTCCTCCCCTTTCCTCGCCTTCCCCTCATCTCTATACCTCATGAGCTTGTTGTGGGAGGAGATGTTGCTGAAGCTCTCTGGATGATCGAGGTCATCCTCAGAGAATGCCTTGGCCTTCTTATACGAGGCAGTATGGGCCATGGCATAGAGGTCGATTAGAGGTGGCACCTCCTTCTTGTTTTCTCGCGCCTAAAAGAGGTGAACAAAATATTAGTTAAGGGCTCAAGCTAGCATGAAGAATGAAATTGCATGAATCATGAAGCAAACCACATACCCAGTTATCCCCGTACTCAAACAGGTTGGAGCTCCCTTGATGGTGTGGCACACCTCTCATTTGGGCACGCTTCTCCTTCGTCTTGTTGTGTTCGGCTAGCCATTCGGGAGAGCACCACTCATCCACCAATGCCTCCCAACAGTCCATCCTATTCGCACACCATCTCGGGGGCACCTAAGTTAGACAAGAGAAATTTCAGCGCTATGTCTACGAATCAAATCAAAGAAACTAATTACAAGGCCTTAAGAATAGATAATTACCTTCATAAACTTCTCCTTACTCAGATAATTTTTGCGGCACTTCTTCTTGGCCCTCTTAATGTTACTCGAGGCGTAGTAGTCTCGAATAGCCTACACCCGAGCCTCGTGCCGTAAGTTCTGAAGTAGGCGCTTGCACTCGGCTTCGAGAACAACAGCCGCTCTCGCCTCGTCTTCCTCCAGACACCTATAGAAGGTCTACAATCAAACAAGACAACACATTAGACACTGATTAGTACAATCACTAGGTGTTGTTGATTTTTAATTTTATAAAGGAGAAATTACCCAAAAGCGACGGATCACAATGTCAGCCACCGTCTCGCACAAGACACCATCGACTATCTCCTCCGGCGGGGCCGGGGCAGCCTTGTACAGCTCCCAGGTCAGTGCTACCTGTGGAGACTCACCCTCACCGGGCAACTCGACCTTCCCCGGGAAGTGGTGCCAGAGAAGCACACCAAGGACCTGGTTGGGCCTGCGGACACCACCACGCTCGTATTTCCAACCCCTGCAGTAGGACAAGACCAACACATTAGATATTAATTTGAAGAAACATGAAGGCAAAAGGTTAAAAAGAGTAAATGCACTTACTTCTCCGCGTTAGGCGCAATCAACCACCTCTGCTCACGGGTTGTCGGCATGGGAGGTAGCTTTGTACAACCACGCTGGTAGACCTTCTTGCCCTCCTCAACCAGCTCGCTCTCGCTATAGGTGTCCTTAGACAAGTAATTTTCCTCGCCACCATCAGCATGGCCACTAGCCTCCGGAGTCACATGGGACGAAGACTCCAGGACCCGAGTCTCCTGGGACAAAGACTCTGGCACCCGAGTCTCCTGGGACGAAGGCTCGGTGACCCGAGGCTCGTGGACCGGAGTCTGAGATGGGTCCAAGTCAGACGGGTCCACCCGAGACGGAGCACTCCTGTGGTCGGGAGAATCAGTTAGGGGTGGCGGCGAGGAAGGCGCAGCAGCCTTCCTACCTATAGCACCTCTCTTCGTCTTCCCCCGACCTCTCCCGGTCGAAGAAGAAGCGCCCGCCGATGTCTGCATGTTGTGTATCAGCGCTCTCCGGAGTTGCTGGGGTGGAATAATAGCACCCCTCCCAGCACGCGCCGAGGAAGGAGGCTCAGAGCGCTCTCGACCCCCGCCCACCATATGTCAACACCTACAATAATAGCACCCCTCCTCAATAATGAATGCCTCAGCCATCGATGCTTCAATTCTATGTTTATTTTTACATTTAGCTTGAAGCGTCTTTTGCATCCTCTCTGTTGAGAAGCACCATCGATTTTGAACGCCCCCCAATCTTGCCTCGGTTGGGAGATGCAAAATCAAATGTTGCATTGGATTAAAGAAGCCCGGTGGAAAGATCCTTTCTAATTTGCAGATCAACTCCGGTGCCAACTGTTCCATTTCATCTAGCACGCCAGGCGATAGTTCTTTCGCACAAAGAGAACGGAAGAAATAGCTCAGCTCCACCAGTACTAGCAATTCATCCTCAAGGATAAAGCCACGCAAAATCACCAGCATTACCCGCTGAAGCCATATGTGCCAATCATGACTCTTCAGACCAAATATTTTCAATTTTTCAAGACTCGCTCCCCTCTTTAGATTCGCAGCATACCCATCAGGGAACATCAACCGCATTTTCACCCACAATAGCATTTCCCTCATAGCGGGCCTTCCAAGATTGAACCATGCCTTTGGCTTCGCTATGCTTTCCTTTCCTTTCCGTTGTCGCAAGTTTTGTAATGGTTTATCACATAGAGCCTCCTGGTCGATTCTAGCCTTAGGATTATCCTTTGACTTCCCCTCTATGCCGAAAAATGTACCAAAAATGGCCTCCGCCATATTCTTTTAAGTGTGTATCATGTCGATGTTGTGTGGGCAAATGAGGTATTTGAAGTAAGGTAGAACCCATAAGAATGACTTGTGAGTCCAGGCGTGTTCCATATTATACCCTTTGAAATACCTTGGATGCAAAGGATCAGGCTCGAGAGCATTAACTAATCAAGGGTCTGTTGGCCTGTCAACGTAGGTGGTGTAGTGTTTTTGACAACTCTACCTTTGATGAAATTCTTCTTGTCTTTTCTGAACTTATGGTCAAGATCCAGGAACTGTCTATGCATGTCGAAGCAAGAAAACTTGCGACTTGCCTACAGTCAACGAAACTAAAGAGTTGCCTTGCATGTGGGGCATGGAAACCTTCTATGCACACACCAGCCAATGAATAGCGCATACGCCGGATAGTCATGTATCGAGTACATGTACCACACATGCATTTTGAAGTGTTTTTGGTAGCGGCATCGTATGTCTTGATGCCATTATCCCAGGCGTTCTTGCGATTCATAGTTAAGCGGCTGCATGTACACATTCATATTCTTCCTCGGATATTTGGCCCTGGGATTATCAACGTCAGGGAAATGTTCTTTATTTTCATAATCTCTCTGGGGGAGATTGAGTGGAATGACAAATACAGGCCAACAACTATATTGTGCTGTCGTCATACCATACAGATTGAACTCATCCATGTTGATGGCAACTCGAGGATGCCTTGGATCTATCGATTTATCCTTATGTAATGCATCGAAGTGCTTCCACACAAAAGCATCTGAAGTGTGTACCAACATCTTGTTACCATCCGCTTCTAGTTCGGTTCTTTTGCCCAATTTGTGCCATGTCATCCGTCTAGCCGTCTCTTTGACATTGAAAATACGTTGAAGTCTTGGTACGATTGGCAGATACCGAAGAACATTAATGGGGATTTTGGTCTGAATCTTCTCACCCATACCGTTGTCTACCATAATATACCTGGAAGAATTCCAAATGGGGCAATAGTTCAAGGCCGCATACTCAAGCCTAAATAAGGCACATCCATTCTCACAGGCATGTATCTTCTCATAGGGCATCTTAAGTACACGGAGGATTTTGTCTGACTGGTACATGTTTGCAGGCAGTACATGGCCTTTGGGTAGAAAGCGTCCAAATATCGTCATCATCGTGTCGTAGCATTCTCTGCCTAGGTTGAATTGAGCCTTCAGAGCCATTACTTGTGCGATGGCATCCAGCTGACAAAGCTCAGTGTGCTCGTCGAGAGGACGTTTTGAAGACTAACATTTCATAGAATGCCTTTGCAGATTCCTTCATCTCATCATCCAAATCCCGAGCATCATCAAAGTCTTGCACCATGGCTTCGATCCCGGTACCATGCTCGTGGATGTGATGATGAACCACCTTAGCTCTGGCATGTTGGTCAGACTCACCATGAAAAGTCCTCACCGTATAATTAGGCATAAAACCCCACTTCTGCAGGTGTTTACCCATTTCAAAATCTGTTCGCTTTTTAAAGTTGTCGCATTTGGGACAGGGGCACCATGTTTTTTGCTGGCCATTTGCAAATGCGGCTCTCACAAACCCCCTGGTTTTTGTTAACCATTCATTGGTCATGTCTTTCTGACTAGGGTGACTAGTGTACATCCAAGCACGATCACCCATCGTCTTCTCCTCCTCCACGAAAGCACTGCACATTTAAATCTACGTGATCAACAATATTGTTCAATCCCGATAGAATAATCTATATATATAACTACTAATTTTCCACATCTATTTTGTTCTTTTTCTCGTCCATATCTTCTTCTCCTCTTCTTCTTTCTCCTATTTTTCTTCTTCTTCTTCTATTCTTGTCCTCTTTTTCTTCTTCTTTCTCCGCTTCTTCTTCTCTTCTTCTTCTCCTCTTTTTCATATTCTTTCTCCTCTTCTTCTTCTCCTCTTTTTCTTCTTCTTTCTTCTCTTCATCTGTTTTTCCTCTTCTTCTCCTCTTCTTTCTCCTATTTTTCTTCTTCTTTCTTCTTCTTCTTCTTCTTTTCCTTTTTCCTCGTCTTTCCCCTCTTATCCTATTCCCTCTTCTAATTATCTAATTATCTAAACCTAAACCTAAACAAATTAACACTAAACCAAATTTAACTAATAGTAGTACTAAAATTTAACTAATGCTAGACCTAACTAAATAAGGTAAGCAACCCTAATTCCTAAACTTTTACTAACTACAACCAAACTACATTTTTACTTCTTCTACAACTAACTACAACTAATTAACTAACTACAACTAAATAATACTAAAAGAGAACAGAAAATTTACTAAAATGAAGAAAAAAAATGAAAAAACAGAGTGGGGAGGGGGCTCACCAGAGTGGGGGAGGTGGAGGCCGGCATTGGTGGAGGTGGAGGAGGCCGACACCGGAGTGGGGGCATGGCCTGTGCCGGCCGGGGGATGGGTATCCAGGGGCGGGGCCAACTAGGGAGGGGCGGCCTGGGGTGGGCCGGCTGGGGGTGGGGTGGCCGGGGGAGGGGCGGCCGGGGGTGGGGCCGGCCGGGGGAGGTGCGGCCGGGGGCGGGGCCGACCATGGGAGGGGCGTCTGAGGGAGGGGCGGCCAGGGGAGGGGACGGTTAGGGGAGGGGTGGCGTGGGGGAGGTGGCTGGCATCAGCGGTCGTAGGGGGAGGGTGGAGTGAGGGAGGGAGATAGTGAGAGAGAAAGGAGTGGGAGAGAGGGGACGACCATTAGTAGGGTATCTCCTTTGCCGTCAGCCCCAGACGGCAAAGAGAGCCAAGGCAGACGACAAAGGTGCCCCAAACGGCAAAGACCCCATCCGTTTGGACCTTGCCAGGCCCAAGGTCCAGTGGGACCCACCTTACCTCTTTGTCGTCTGCCCTGGCTCTCTTTGCCGTCTGGGGGCAGATGACAAAGAACTGGCACATGGCAAACAATGCCTTTGCCATGTGCCAATTCTTTGTCGTTTGCTTTGTGACAACAAATGGCAAAGAGCATCTTTGCCATGTGTCAACAGACGGCTAAGGCTTGGCACATGGCAAATAACTAAATTCCAGTAGTGCTTCGGGTTGTGGTGCTGGGAAGTTAATTCCTGTGGCCTTGCTCAACCATTTCTGCAAAAGATGAGGGGGGAAGGCGTTCAGTCCTCTTGCCGAAAAAAATAGCCAGTGGATTGAAATTATATCGTACCTGGGTAGGAGGGTTATCGGCGCTTAGGCCCGAATCCTCCTTCTCAGCTAGCCAGCTCTTTCGGGTCTTGAATAGTGCCTTCCATAATTTCTCGTGGGTAGTGTGGAAGAGTTGGTGCACGGTAGGTTCATCCTCAAGCTTATAAGCCCACATTGGAGAGGCCCGATGCTGGCATGGGAGGAGACAGCGTCGGAGCATGATCTGGACCACGTTAACCAACTCGATTTTGTCCTTGATCATCGAGGAAATGCGCTTCTGCAGCAATTCCACCTCTACATCCGACCCCTAGTCAAGGCCCTTCCCAAGCCATGAGGTTAATCTCACAGGAGGTCCAGATCTGAACTCGGTTGGTGCGACATAGCCCTCGTACCTTGGTTCGGTGATGTAGAACCACTCCTTTTGCCAGATCTTGATTGTGTCGATGAAGGTGCCAGCCGGACACCCGACGCGCGGGAGCTTGCTAATCATCGCCCCTCCGCGGTCTGCATGCTCGCACGCATTGGTCTTTGGCTTGACGTTGAAGACCTTGAGCCACAGGTTGAAGTGCGGCTCGACCCGCAGAAAGGCTTCAAAGACGATAATGAATGCTGAAATATGCATGAAGGAGTTTGGGGGAAGATCATGAAAGTCTAACCCGTAGAAGAACATGAGGCCCCTGACGAAGGGGTGGAGCGGGAAACCCAGTCCTCGGATGAAATGTGGGACGAACACCACCCTCTTGTCTGGTTTGGCGTAGGGACCACCTGGTTTGCGTTCAGAGCGCGGTGGAAGACATTGGCGGGGAGGTAGCCGGCGAGCTTTAAGTCCCGGATGTCCTTGTCGATGATCGTGAAGGCTTCCCACTTTCCATTGGAGCCGGAACCCGGCATGGCTAAGCTCGGAGGGGAAGTTGAGGAAGAACCGGATCTGGGCTCTTGGAGCTTGGGAGGATTGGGAAAGCAGAGGATGCGAATGGGAAACGTGAATAGGCCTTGGTTTTCCCCCTTTTTATGAGGCGCGACATTGATTAGCCTCCCTTTACTGCGCCGTAAATCTCTCCGCCTCCCAAGAAATGCGTGCTGTTATGCACATGTAAATTAACTTGGGATGTTAATCATATCACGTGTGAAACGGAGAACTATCTATGCACTGATGCATCATGCCAATGTAAAAACTACCTCGAACTATGAATCGAGTTTTCATAACTAGTTCAGCGGTCGTGGTAGGCCACGACCCTTCGTCGGAAAGGTCGTCAAAAAACATTGTTTACACTCTGACATTTGGTCTTCGGGACTAAGCAACTCACGGTGTTCGGACGATCGTATGATCGGAAAGACTATGCGTCATCGGAAGCCGGACTAGTCTTAGCCGATCATTAATGGGAAGAAGAACTCACCTCGCAAGCCGTAGACTTTGTTCACATGGAGCTGCCAGAGCTAAGACCCTTGGCATTGGGGGCTAGTTTGGGGGCTACTAAGGGAGTCCTGGACTAAGGGATCCTTGGGCCGCTGGCCTATCTCCCAATAGGCCGGCTTGGTGGGCTGCTCTCTAAGGGTCACGAGAAGGGATGGATACATCGAGAGCCCGTGTTCTAGAAGGAAGTCCCAAAGGCACATCGTGCACACCAAGTCAAGATGAATAAATTGACATCTCCATCCCCGGCAGGAGATCTATCATATGTAAACCCTAGGAACCCCTCGGTGTCTATATAAACCAGGAGAGTTTTAGATTATAGGGGAGAGAAACTCATCTAGGGTTTTAGATATCTGATATCGAGGTAGATCAACTCTGTAACCTTCATACCATCAATATAATCAAGCAGGACGTAGGGTTTTACCTCCATAGGAGGGCTCGAACCTGGGTAAACATCGTCTCGTTCGCCCCCTTGTTACCATCGATCCTAGACTCACATCTCGGGACCCCCTACCCGAGATCTGCTGGTTTTGACACCGACAGTCGCCCCCTCGTGCAGCCTCCGGTCTTCTCACGAAGCTCCCAGGACTTCTTTTGGTCCATAAAAATCATAAAAAAGTTTTGGGGCAATTGGACTTCGTTTGGTACTTAAACCTGAAAAGTAAAAAAACACGCAGCAAACATCGATTGACCCTAGGTACTAGGTCAAAAGGTTAGTGCTCAAAATTAACATAAATTGGTTAGTTACTACTCAAAAAGTATCCTAGAATGGTAATACAATTGACACTAGCAACAACATATTTGATGTGACATGCTACCCAATATGTATTTTTTTACATGTAAGTTCATTGGGAAATGGTGAATTAAAAACATTATTAACATAGTAATACATATAAGCATAAGCAACAAAGTCATCAACCTTTCAAATTATACGATCCTCAAGGAATCTTTACCCTCATTCATCCTATTATATTGGCAAGGCATGGCTCCATCTTCACCACATTAATACAAATGTCAAGCACCATGGTGTCCAAGTCATGCAATTGGATCGTACTTTTTTGATATGCATCAAGTTTTTCTTCTTCACGCAATACATGAGCGTGAACCATGGACATAGCATGCATGTGGAATAGAATATGGTGGTAGATATCAAAGTGGTAAAAGTGGAGAAGATAATATCGTATCAACTAGGCGTATCGACGGGCTATGGAGATGCCTATCGATAGATGTCAATGCAAGGAGTAGGCATTGCCAGGAAAATGATGCACTAGAGCCATAAGTATATGAAATCTCAACAGAAGCTAAGTGGGGTGTGCATCTAACCTGCTTTCTCATGAAGACCTCGGGAATTTGAGGAAGCCCATCATCCGAATATACAAGCTAAGTTTATAATAATGAAAAAGTGATTCTCACTAGCATATGAAAATGTCATAACATGAGACTCTCTATATATGAAAAAAAGGTACCACTTTGAGGCACTAGTGTGGTAAAGGATAGTAGCAAAGTCTCTTTGCTCATTTTCTCTCATTTATTATATTTTATTTATGTGATGGGATCATCTGGTCTCCCCCATTTTTATTTCTTCACTGGGATTATGCTCTAATAATGATGATCATCACACTTTTATTTACTTACAACTCAATATGAAAACTAGATATGAAGAACTATGTAACAATATGACTTAATATGAATGCCTCTGGCAGTGTTCTAGGATGTGCAATGATCTACTATTACATGTACAAATATGGTGAATAGTGGCTTTGCAACAAATACTATGTCAGCTCTCTATGATCATGCAAAGCAATATGATGATGAACGAACTGGTCATATGATATGACGATGGAATTTGCATGGCAATATATCTTGGAATGGATATGGAAATGCCATCATAGGTAGGTATGGTGTCTGTTTTGAGGAAGATATAATGAGGCTTATGTGTGACAGAACATATCATGTCACGGGGTTTGGATGCAACGGCGAAGGTTGCACAAATCCTCGAGGTAAGAATGGGTAAGGCACGGTACTGAAGAGGCAAGCAAAAATATGAGGAGATGAGATTGCGTATGTCCATGGTTTCACATTAATCATAAATAACTCATATACTTATTGAAAAGTTTTATTAGTTTATCACCAATCAAAATACTACTCGCATGCCCCGAGGGAGGAGGTTGGTAGGAGTTAACCATCGCGCGCCTCCGACCTGAAAGAACACTAGGATTTTAATGAGGAATAAAAATGCTCACAGATCCTCACCATGCATTTTTATTTTTTAGACAAACAAGAAGTTAACACCTCTTAATGTCGACACTTCTATGAATCAACAATGACGCACTCACACCTTTTCATATTACCACATCAATATCATTAACCCACAATTTCTCTTTTATGTGCTACATGATGGTTTTGATTATCACTCATTGAATACCGTCACTATTTAGTAACTCTCAAACAAATATAAGGGAAGAAAGATAGTGCAATTATTTCTATAAAATCTATACGCCACCATGCTCAAAAAGATATAAGTGAAGTACTAGAGCAACTACTAAGCTCAAAACATATAAGTGAAGCACATACAGTATTTTAACAAATTATGATGATGGTATATATCTCTCAAATAGTTGTGTCCATAAAACTATGATTGTGGAAAACAAAAATGAAAACTATACAAAAGCAAATGACGCTCCAAGCAAAACTCATATCATGTGACGAATAAAAATATAGCTCCAAGTGACATACCGATGGATTGAGGCAAAAGAGGGGATGCCTTCCGGGGCATCCCCAAGATTAGATGCTTGAGTATTCCTAAATTTTACCTTGGGGTGCCTTGGTTATCCCCAAGCTTAGGCTCTTGTCTCTCTTTATTCCATTCTCCATCGTGATAACACCCAAAACTTGAAAACTTCAATCACAGAAAACTCAACAAAACCTCGTGAGATCTATTATTATAAGAAACATATCAAATACTTTAGGTACTGTTATAAATTGATTAATATTTCATTATTGCATAATAGGTACTGTATCCTAACTTCGCCATGGCTTATACCCCGCGATAGAATCCATAGCATCATCAAAACAAGCAAACTATGCAAGCAAAACCAGAATCTGTCTAAAAAAGAACAATTTGTAATGATCTATAGAGACCCTATACTTATGTAACTTAGGATATAATGAATAATTTGTATATAAATAGTGTGAAAAAAATTAGATCGAAAATACCTTCCGGTAAAATCAGAGAAATTCTGCACTAGACGTTAAAGTTTTTTGTTTTTGCACTGTATCAATTCAACTCATCTTGTGAGTCGTCCCAAAGGATTTACTTGGCACAAACACTAATTAAAATATAAGAATACAATCATTATAGATGAAATAATCATGTTAACAGACAAATACATAAAGTGAAAACGTAAAATAAAGATAACTATTGGGTTGCCTCCGAACAAGCGCTATTATTTTATGCCCCTAGCTAGACATAATGCATAGTTTCAAGTATTGTCATGTTTGACACTCCATCCATAAGTGTCTCTCATAATTGATTCATATTGTAATTTAGTTCTATACCTAGGTAATTTTTACATCCCTTTCTTTAATGGAAATTGGAACGTTAAGTTTCCCTCTTTCATATCAATAATTGCACCTATAGTTCTTACTCCCTCCATCTAGGTGTATAGGGCATCTAAGAATATGCAGCATGACCTAAGCGCATAAGTATTGTAATAGAAAAAAATAATTAGTGCGTTTTTATATGTGAATTTGTTGCACCTTTTGGGGTGATGCACTTGAGCAGCCAACCATGGAGCGTGGCCGTTTGCATGCACATACTGTAATTATGTCTTGTGGGATGCATCCAGAAGTCGTTTGCAATGACTGGCCGTATTTGCCTTGTTATCTGGATTGGACTCACAAAATTATTTACTCCACAATGGGATATGTAAATATAGCTACTAACATTATTGGAAATTTTGGATTTGGTTAGGTGCATAATGCACTTGGACGGCGGGAGTAAGAAGGGTTTTCCAAGTATTATTGGACAAGTAGGATTGCAATAAATATCAAGCACAATGAAATCTATATGCACATAATTTTTATTTGAAATAATAATAACATCATTAATTCTACCTAAAGGTTTCTTAATGGTAGAATCCGCTAGATGCAAGTTTAGGGAACATTCTTGTATATCTTTGACACCAAGCACATCACAAAGGGATTTAGGTATAGTTGAAACACTAGCACCAAGGGCACACAAGGCATTGCATTAATATTTATTTATATTTATTTTTATAGTAGGTTCCCACTCATCATGCAATTTTCTAGGAATAGAAACTTCAAGTTCAAGTTTCTCATCATAAGCTTTTATCATCGCTTCCATTATGTGATTAGTGAAAGCCTTGTTTTCTTGATAGCATTGAATGAGATAATAATGGTTTGCAACAAGGAAATACATTATACTAAACATAAACCTTCATAATTAAAGTCCTTGCAATCCAATATAGTGGGCACATCACTATTTAAAGTTTTGACCTCTCCAAACCCAATTTTTTCGGTTTTAGCATCAAAATCATCACCCTCTAAGCAAATCGGATGCTCACTAACTAGAGTTGAGTCATATCTAGTACATTATCATTTATATAGAGAGAGGTAAATAGAGATTCAATAGGATAAATACAAATCATTTTAAGACCTTCATCATGATTCCTGTAAAAACCTGGTGGAAGAGCTTTTTTCTAAGAACTCCCGCTTAGCTTTCAACTTAGCGGTCCTCTCTTTCATTAATAGATATTTAGATAAATTTAATAGTCCTATTAAAATCATGCTTATGTGGTAAAGTTTTACTTTTCAGAGTTTCTACATCAAGAGCAATTCTATCCATTTTTTTAACTAAAGTATAAATTGTATGCAACTTTTCTGCTACCATAGTATTAAAAATATTTGAGAACAAATAAATTCTTTAATTGTGTTCTCAAGATAAAAGGGTGTCCTATTAACATTTTTAGAAGAATTTCCGTACTTGTTGGAGGAATTACCAGGATACGACCTAGCACTGAAATTTCCTATATAAGCATTGTTGTTGAAATTATTTCGCGAGATAAAGTTCACATCAATATGATAATTAGTTTGCTCAATCAATGTATAAAAAGTCATATCATTGGGATCAACATGAGTATTTTTGCTAGCAACCATATTCATAAGAGCATCCAATCTTACCAGTTAGAGCTCTCTCGGTATGCCATTGATAATAATTTTTCATGATGTTGTCCAGAAATTTTGTGGCCTTTCCTAAGGCCACATCCATAAAGTTACCACCTGCAACAGAATCTAGAAGATTTCTAGACACAAAGTTCAGTCCAACAAAGAAGTTTTGGACAACCATGCACAAGTTTAACCCGTGAGTAGGACAATTTCTAATCATTAATTTCATCCTCTCCCAAGATTGTGCAACATGTTCTTTGTAATTTTGTTTAAAACTCATTATTTTATTTCTAAGGGAGATGATCTTAGCAGGAGGAAAATACTTGGCAATAAAACCATCTTTACACTTATGCCATGTTCCAATACTATTACATTGTAATGATGAAAACGAAGCCTTAGATTTCTCTCTTAATAGAAAAGGAAATAATTTTAATTTCACAACATAGTTATCCATGTCCTTTTTATTTTGCATAACACAAGGTTTAACAAAAGTACTAAGATGAGACGCGGGATCCTCGTAAGGACTTCCCCAAAATTGATCTTTCATCACAAGGTTTAGCAATGCAGCATTAATACCAAAAGCATCCACACTAGTGGAGGGTGGTATAGGACTACTAATAAAATTATTAGTAGTAGTATTTGAGAACTCACACAACTTGGTAGTATCTTGAGACATGGTAAGTAAACAAACAAAGTACCAAGCAGGACAAGTAGACTAGCAAGCAAAAGAGTAAACTAGTGACAAGCAAAGATAAATATTTTTGTATTTTTGATTTTTATGAGACAAACTAAATATAACAGCAAATAAAAATACGAACAATTGAATGATAATTTGTGTGAAGTTACTTGATAGTTGGTGATGATATTCCCTCGCAACGGCGCTAGAAATCCTTCCTAATACTTGTGATATGGGTTGGGTTTTCCATGAAGAGGAACAGGTAATTGCATCACAATACGGGTAAGTATTTCCTTCAATTATAAAACAAGGTTTATCGAACTAATAGGAATATGTATATACAACCATCTTTAGCGGGTGCACACAAAAGAGCAAAGAACTTGCACCCAACGAGGGCAAGAGGGTTGTCAATCCCCTTGATCCCGTTATTTGCTAGCAAGTTAAGTGTGTAGATAATAGTTGATAATTATAAATTGCAAAATAAAATAAAATGTAAATAAGAACAGCAAGGTATTTTTTGTTTATAAATATATAAGTAAATAGACCCGGGGGGCATAGTTTTCCCTAGCGGCAACTCTCATGAAAGTAGGCATACTGTGGGTAAACAAATTACTATTGGGAAATTGATAGAAAAGTCGATAGTCGTGTAATGTTCACGACAATGATCATGTGTATATAGGCATCACGTCCGAGGCAAACACTCTGAATCCTGCTTACACCTATTACTATTACTCCACTTCAAGGGCGCTTCTGTGCTTGCCTCTCTACGTATTAAGTTCATGACAAACACAGTAATGCATGGAGAACGATGACATGATGTAGACAAAATAAACTCAAGCAATATGAATAAACCCCATTGTTTATCCTTAGTGACAACAACACAAAGACACAACTTTTCCCCTTATGTCACTGGGTTTAGAAACTCGTCAGGATGAACCCAGTACAACACACCTCTGTCACTGAAGAAAGATCAATCTACTTGGCCAAATTAATAGATCTGAGAGAATTACAAAGTTATAATGATCATGCTATTAAGAATCATAATAATTTTAGAGAAGACTCAAATACTTTTCATGAATAATCTGAACATAAACCCACAATTCATTGGATCCCAACAAACGCACCATACAAAAGGATTACATTAGACGGATCAAAGCAAACATGCAATGATCATTGTGTTGAAGATCAAAAGAGAGAGAGAGAGAGAGAGAAATCTAGGTACTAACTACGGACTCGTAGGTATGTGGTGAACTACTCACACATCATCATGAGGGCAACAAGGTCGATAAAGAGGCCATGTGTGATCTATCCCCCCTCCTGCAGGGTGTTGGAACGGAGCTCAAGATGGGGATCACGACAGAGCAGAGACTTGCGGCTTCAGAAAAATTATATCTTGATGCCCTTGGGAGTTTTTGGAATATATGTTAATTTATAGGCTAGAGAACAGGGTCAGGAGGGATGCCAGGAAGGCACAAGCCATCAGGGCATGGCCACCCCCTAGGCGCGCCCTGTTGGCTTATGGCCCCCTTGTGATGCCTTTGGTCTTCTTCAGAAGCTCCCATGTCTTATTTTGTCCAGAATCAATCATAAAAATGTTTCGGGGCAACTGGGATTTGTTTGGTAGTGTCACCTAAAAGTTAAAAACATGTAGAAAACAGCAACTGGCACTAGGCACTGTGTCAATAGGTTAGTGCTAAAAATAATACAAATTGTTAAATTGTTGCTCAAAAAGTATCCTAGAATTATAATACAATAGCATGGGACAATCAAAAATTATAGATAAGTTGCAGATGTATCAGGCCTTAGCCTCGAAAACTTCTGTCTTAATCAATGAAAATAGGAAATCTTTTGCCTTGTTTCAAAAAGTAAATACAATCCCATTTCATTACAAGGGAGCCTAACCACTAATAGAAGTCTTAACGTTTTCAACCAAACCACTCATGTTACCGATTGTAAAATCGCCATTTTCTAACTTTGTAATTTGCATGAGTTTCCCTCCAATTTGGGACCGTCAATGAACCGAGCTTTAGAAAATTCCCTTAGGCTCAACTCGAGCTTTAGTGGGCTAAAACTAGTGTTGTAATTTGATGTTAGGCTCGAGCTCGGTACAGAAGAAGCTCATGAAGAAACAAAATAAAATCAATGTTTCGATATAAAAAAATAATGTTTGGTCATATAGAAATATAGTAATTGAACTTGATGAAACTCGAGTGGGCTCGAGGTTTGCTCCACCAAGTTTGTTTGAACTATAAGAATATAATTTTCACTAATATGAAAATAGAGTGATTTATAAAGCTCTTGCCAGATATGAATGTGACATGAGATAAAGAGAGATTTGAAATAGATAGATGACAGAAGCATGGAGAGGAAGGGAGACTAGAACATCCTTCCTAGCATTGCACCATAAAAAATTAACTATCTACCTCCTATAATTTCTCACATGCATCATTCATATACTATCAAATGCATGGTTAAAGGTACCAAAACAATATATTAGCCTAAACATGTTGGTTCTAAAAGTTTTGTGTCCCAACTCAAGGGATTGAAGATTTGAAGGTCAAAATATGACCCACACAAGAGTCTAAGGTTTTGTCAAGATTTAGGGCCCTTGGATCCATTGATAAGGCCACCAAAATTCTTAGAAAAAAATTCTATACACATATTACATATCACTCATAGCAAGAGGAACATTTCCTTAATTTGTATCTTGCATTCACCTCCCCCCTTTAAATTCTATACACATATTACATATCACTCATAGGAAGAGGAACATTGGTGTTAACTGGTTCAACAAATCTTCCCATCTTTGATTATGAGGATCGCCGAGGTGAATCCGAAGAGTTCACACATTGGGCATCGAAGGGGCCCCTTTAAGTTATCGGCCTTTATTAACGACTCATTATTTTTACACCGCACCTTGGGTTTGGAGTGTTTCCCATGCGGTGGTGTTTTCGTGCGTCCGAGCTCCAACGCCGAACTACATTTGAGATGTCTTTTTGCAGCCAAGCTCCAACGCTGGTCAACATTTGAACTTTATGCCAGACTGCTTCCGAGGTGGTGCACCACCTCGGTTGTGGCCTGATTTTGTGTTTTTTTTCGATTGGTGCAATTTATTCTCTAACGAGCTGTATAACCAGTAGCCCTCAAGACTTGGGTTCGGCAACATGCCCAACCCTGGGATCGTATATCCTCAGAAACATGTTCAACAGTTGTGTATGTTTGGACAACGCCAAGGTGAGCTCCGCAGGAAAGATGCTCAACTACCGGTCGGGAAAGATTTTCTGAGCAGAACCACGATGCAGAACACCCAGAACAAGAGGATGTTCTCCCTCCTGAAAGAAAAGCATAAAAATAGGTTAAACATGCCATAAACTCGGAAAACCAACAAACTTTAGCAAAAAAAATACGTCCAAACTAAATCACGTTGCTTGGTGCAATCCAAAAATTGGTCTTAAAATTAATTTGTGCTTCCGTCGCACTTTAACATGATACATCTGAACTCCACACTTCAAGCGGGCCAGCCTTCGGCTTCAACCTCCATGTCCCTAAGGTGAAGTGTTTCTCCAAGGCCTGTTTAGCAAACTAAACTTGAGCGCCTTTAGAAAGAAACCAGGCTACCCGGATATTGACCACACACTCGTTTCTAAAAAATAATTAGTAGAAAAGTCTTTGTAACGACCAACAAGAAACAAGTTATTATAAAATGGCTCATATAAATTTAAAAGTCCCCAATTAACATGGGAAAAGGAAGTGTTTTAACAAAGAACACTTTTAACAAGCTAAGTTTTTAACCAAAAACTTTTTGTTTAACACAAATATAATTCTTGGTTGAACCGCACGTAAATAAAAAAATAAAAAGTTGAGCATGAAAGCGACTTAGATGGTTAATGTGCTCGGTGTTGATCACATGTGCCGAGCCTGAGGCAGTTCATGGTCCCAGCCCCCAAGCCGGTCCCAAGGTGACCGAGCAAAGAGCCCGACTTGATGAAGTGGCTACATAGCACGGTCAATGTGGTGAGGTGAATTCCCGAGTCGAACTAACATGACGGAGCTGGTTGGCTGGTGACGCCGATGTCTTCGGAGCAGGTTAATGAAGAGATGGTGAAGCCCCTGGTCTAGCAAGGTGACGAAGCAGGTTGGTAAGGTGATGCTATAGCCCTCATGCCAACTGACATGTCGAACCAGGTCCGCGTGGTGGACACTGGCTTGAAGAAGCGATGACACGACCGTGCTGACGCAGGTCGGAATTTGTGATGCGGTCAATGCCGGTTTGATGAAGGAATGACTTGCACTTCCCGTGCAACCCGTCGGGTGGCAAAGTTTTCTTAATAATATAGCAGCCCTCGCGGTGCCGAACTCTTGGTTGACTCACCAAGGTGATGGAAAATTTTCCTCCAAAAAGGACGTCCGACAACCCATTCATGAAAAAGATGAACTCGGGTCGGATTCGCTTTCGCATAGAACACAGATCTGAAAATTGCCGTACTCATCAGATGTTTCCCAGAGTTTAAACGATTGGATTGAGCTGAAATTTTGAGGGGTGAACGTTATAGGACTTCCGCTACCGATGGATTGTGGGATATTCCAAACAATGTATTAGCAAGACGCAGGAGTCCATGCCCTAAACTCGTCCATATTCTCATCTAGATTCGGCACAACTCGGGTATATCGGAGATTGCCGGAGATTCCTCCATCGGAACGCGACCAAATTTTGGAGGTTGTTGTAGATTCAATTCCATACAATTCCACTGAAGCAATTGTCGAACATACTCTCGAGGAAACAAGGACAGCAAAAACAAATTTGTTGTCCAGAAAAAATTGCTGCCAATCTGCATACAAGCCATCAATCCTTCATCGATCCCACAACGGAACACTTAGTTAAAGCACTAATGTCGGTGTCAAAACCGGGAGATCTCGGGTCGGGGGTCCCGAGCTGTGGATCTTGGATCGATGGGGAACAGGAAACATGGCGATGATGTTTACCAAGGTTCGGGCCCTCTCGAAGAGGTAAAACCTTACGTCCTGCTTAATTGTATTGAGTATATGATGGTTACAGATACGATCTAGCTCGAGATCAAAGGAACTAAAACCTAGATGAGTTGGAGTAATGGTTCTTCATATGAGATTGCCTATTGACTAGCCTGGCCTCACCTTATATAATATACCAGAGACCTAGGATAACAAGAGTCCTAGTCGACTACGTTGGTGGCGAGGATTCATTGTCTTGATCACCAAGTTTTATAGAATATTCGTCATATATTTCATGGGCTATCCGAAGTGGCCCATTAGTGAACCGCCTTGGGGGCCTTCGACCAGACCCACTGGTCAGGAGATGACGTGGTGAATACCCCCTAGTCCCGGACACCATCACCCGCGCTTTTCTACCATCTCATAGTGTTTTCGCGCCAAAATCCCCTACTATATTCTTCCACCCACCGCGCTCCAACCAACTCTCACCGTTTTCTCCCACTATCTTCTTCGTTCCCTCTACTGACACATGGAACCAGAGGGGGACCTGTCATAGATGGAGATGCTGAAGGTGTAGGAGGATTCGACGATCACCCTCGCTCGGAAGATCAAATCTACGATGAGGCGAAATCGCCGCATCAAAGCAAAAGACGCAAAGGCCGCAAAGGCCACAAAGGCCACAAAGGCCCACCCGGTCTAGCAACTACACCCACACGCAACCGGGCTAAACCCAGACCAACATGCAGTCCTAAACCTAGAACATGGGCACACAAGGTTTGGGTCGCCGGGCAGGCGGTGGAGGAGGAGGTGGAAGACGGCAAGGGCGATGATCCGGATGATTTTGGCGACATCAGAAGAAGACAGTTGAAGGAGAAAGCTACAACATCCGGGAGGATGAGTTTTTGCGACACATGATCTGATCCATGGAACGGAGCAAAAGGGTTCAACTTTTTGGTCCTACATTCACACATGGTTCCATGAAATTAAGCATTTCAAGCTCCACTCCAACGCTGTCGTTCGCAACTGTGAACTAATATCCCTCAACTATCGATGGTACGCCATCCAAGAGGTTGGCTCGAAGTATTGCGGCCACTTGGCACATCTCATCGAACGGTTGCCTAGTGGTGCACAAGTCACTGAGCAAGTAAGTTCATTGACCGGATATGTATAGTTTTGTTGATCATTGGAATGATATGAGTAATTTTATTGATCTTGAGATGGATACACATAGTTATTTTGATAATTGGACGGATATTCGTATGTTTGTTGATCACTAGTAGGAAATGCATCATTTTGTTTCTGGATATGCATAGTTTTGTTGATCACTAGTAGGATATGCTTCATTTTGTGTCCATAAATGCATAGCTTTGTTGATCATTGGCCGGATATGCATAGTTTTATTGACAATGTTTTATTTTGTAGGCTTCTCGTGCATGGATGATGTTCTAAAAGTTTGAGAAGAAAAACTTCACCGTCATGCATTGTTGGTTGAAGTTCAGTGGGAAACCGAAGTGGAATGTAAACATAGCCAGGAATGCTGCCCAAGCCACCAAGGAAGGAACTGGTGACCCAACAGATCCAACAAAACAACCACCCAAGAAAGTTATAAGAGTGTTTCGGGGAAAGAAGTGGGAGGAGGAGAGGGAAAATTGAGAAGGTGCGGCAGTGAAAATTACGGAGAGGTTCAAGGACATCTTCTCCAAGAAGGAGGAGGCATATGTCAAGAGGTTAGACATCAAGGAGGAAAATAATATGGAGAAGTTCAAACTGTTGATGGAGGCGGCCGAGAATAACGTAGCACTCGAAGAGAAGAAGGTAGCACTCGAAAGAAGGCCATGGTCGAGGAGAAGAAGGCTCTTCTAGAAGAAAAGAAGCTGAAGATCGGAGCTGGTGCGAAGAACACCGAGATGTCGTCATTGAATTTGGAGTCTTTGGATGTCGAAGCAAGAATGGTCATGCAAGTCGTACGCTAGAAGATGTTTCATCGACAGAAAGATGAGTTGGACGCGGCAAACAAGGAGGAGGAGGAGGAGGAGGTTGCGGAGAAGGAGGCCGAGGTGGAGGCTGCCTACGCGGATTACCGATCTGGCAGGATAGTACTTTTTTCACGGATTGCCAGAGTAATATTTTTTTGTGACCGGACATGTAAAAACTAAGCATATTTTTTCTTTTTGGTTTTGACCGGAGATGTGTTTTGGTGCTCGTGTGATTCTCTGCGCATTATGGATCAGACCTTATTTGAATTTCAAATTACGTTTTACTAGTGGACACATGCAAAAACAAATTTGCGGATCAGCCCCTAACGCCATGACATATCTTTTACCCTCCAGAGGTAAAATTAAAAATAGAATCTCTAGATAGTCGTTTCATTTGACATTCATGCTTGATATTTGACGGGGATAGTCATTTCTTTTTGAACACCATCATTGATCTATGTCGGGGACAGAGTGTCTTGATACAAACAAAATCAGTCAGTGCAAACAACAAAGCCCTATAATGGCTGCATGCACTCCCAAAATCATATGTGCATGATGGGTGTTTGGACGACCGGACCAAATCATATGTGCCATGCTTCTCTCTCTCTCTAACGAGCAAGACAGGATACTAGTGTTTCCATTAAGAGGGAAAATAATCGCATATGCTAACTATCACCAGCATATTTTTGTTCTCTCACTCGATTTGCTCCTACGTGCAATCAGTTGCAGGATTTATTTGTCCTGTGGCTATGTTATTAGCTTGTTCTAAGTATATGGCCTAATCTATGTTCACAGAGTTGATCTTTCTATGCATGGTGGTGATGGGCTTGTTCCCTCGCAGCAACTATTTTTCGCCTTAAGCGACGCAAGACGCAACGCTCGGTGAAGCTCCCCTCCCCACTTGCGTTGTATTGGGCCGACCCATTCAGATGCACATAGTCGTAAGAAGATATGCGAAACGCAACAAGGAAGAGTCGAACCGTGGTAACTAGCAGAATCGAGCGCCAAGCTAGCCACCTGACCCAAAATCCTTTCGTGAAAATTAATAGGGGCGTGCTCTACTTAAAGCTACTGGAGTGGTTTTCTTCAGGTTTTTTTCCATTTTTCTTTTTTCTTTTGTTTCTTTTATTTCTTCTCCTCCATTTTTCTTTCATTATTTTCATTTTGCATTTTTCTTCATTTTTATTTTTATTTTTTAATATTATCTTTTTGTTTTTATTTTCTGGTTTTCTTTTTCGGTTTTTCATTGTTTCTTTTTATTTTTCATTCAACACTCTTATATACATGATCAAAAAAATTTCAAATATTTTTTCAACATTTTTTGAAGACTTGTTCAACATTTTTATAGACATGATCAACACTTTCTGAAATACTTGTTAAACATTATTCAAATACTTATTCAACATTTTTATATACATGATAAACTTTAAAAAAAAATGCTTGTTCAAAATTATTCAAATACATGTTCAACATATTCAATTACTGTTCAACATTTTTATATACATGATCAACATTTTTTTCAAATACTTATTCAATATTTTTTAATACTTGTTCAAATATTTTTTCAAATGCCCGATTAACATTTTTATATACATTATCAACATTTTTGAAAATACTTCGTCAACATTTTTCAGTAACCTATTCAACAGTTTTCAAATACTTGTTCAACATTTTTCAACTAATTTTCCATGTTTTTAAAATATTTCAATGGATTGTTTTTTATAATATATACATTTATAATAATTTAAAGTATAGTATAAAAAACGAAACATAAAATGAAAATGAAAAATGAAAAAAGGAGGTTGTGGCCTCCCATGCCGGTGGCTTGGCCCATGTAGGTTTCCCCCTTCAGCGAGAGGGTTCCTCCCCTCTCGCTTGAGGAGAGACATAGGGGTGCCCTTGTTCCCGAAATGGGCCAATAGTACTGCTTTTTCTTTTATTTCTTTTCTGAAGAAATGTACGTCTTTTATTTAAATTGTTTGATCATATCTCATTCACGAACAATTTTCTATATTGGACTACATAAGTCATTTTTTGACATAAGTAATTTGAAGTTATATAATTTATTTCTTTTTTGTTTTTTATTGCATAAGTCATTTTTTGTTTTTTTTGGACTACATAAGTCATTTTTTGACATTTGTTGCACTCTAGTATTTGTTTTTTATTGGTTTCTTTAAAGCAACTCGACCCCAAGAATTCTTTCTTACTGAGAGTTATTTTTTCTCTTCTCTTAGTATTCATTTGATTTGCTATTTCTTCATCTATCAATTTATCTTCTATCTTTTATTCGTTTCGAATAACATATTCTTGCCGGATAATTCAAATTTGTCCATGTATACTGTCCATTAAGTCATGCTATATTTTTATTTATGAATGATGTGTGCGTCTCTCTCACACACACAGAGATGGGGAGGCGCTATCATCAACACTAGAAGGATTGGATGTGTTTTGTTGTGTTGCTAGACTAAAAAAACCAAGCAGATTGTTTTAAAATACAATGTGCATTACTTTTTTAAATGTGAAACTTTTTAATTTTTATTAAATTTGTAGATAAATATATTAAAAATCCATAATATGCAATTGTTGTGATTAGATTCATCGTTAAATGATTTTCCTATTTTTATTTAATAATGTGGATGTCGATATTTTTGCTCTCAACTTAGTTAAAGTTGAAGAATTTGACTTTTCATAAAACTAATAACCTTTATATTTTGAAACTAATAAAATATTTCATTTGATGTGTGGGGTAGATAACATAGTGTGTTTAATTTTTTTTATTAATTCGGTAATTGGATGGGCCTTTTGTGGTTTGATTGTATATTATATGCTAAGTAACCTTATATATGTTGGAAAATTTCTGTGTCAACGGCTACATGGGCGTGATTGATATGTGTTAGCGGTCGGTTGCTATTAATTGATATGAAAAACTATTGATAGGTCAAAATCTTATTTCAAACCCATTAGGAAGCATAGTGTATTTGTCTAAACAATTCAATGAGTGTGTTTTGAGAATTTGTGGACCCGGTCAAAATCGGATGACCCAATTTTAATTACAGTCTCGGAGACCTCAACTGAATGTCGACTCTTTAAAACTAAGGAGTATAGTGTTATAAAGGTATGAATACAATAATTAAATAAGAGAGCTTTGAAAAATTGTTGATCAGGTCAAAAGGGTGTCACAATGTTAATTGGAGACCTCAATTAATATTGGCTCTCTAATTCTAGGGAGATTAGTTCATGACGAGGAGGGAGTAGTTCACCCTCGGAGCTAAAGGTATGTACGATTAGCAATTTGTTTGATTCTCTCTCTATATATATATCTGAATCTCTCTCGAGTTCTTGTGATGGCACGATCTTGATGTATCACACGTGTCGTGGGAGTAAGTCTTACAATAGTATTGGGGTAGGAATGAAGGGGGGTGGAGCATAGCTACGACACAGGTGTAACACTCGGATGTACGAGTTCGGGCCCCACTCGCGAGTGGTAAAGACCCTACGCCTCGACCACTAATGCTTAGTGTTTGCTTATAGGTGGTGTCTGATTACAAAGATTTCGGAACCCTTGTCCAGGAGCTCGGGGTGGCTTATATAGAGTGCGCCAAGACCTGTCGAGCACCATTACAAGGCATTAAATGCGAGTAACTACAAGCGTTACTGGGAACTGTCATCTTAACTAAGGCGTTACTGGTAACGTTAGTCTTCACAACACTTCATGTGAGTTATCAAGTCTCTCGAACGTTATGACTCATACGTCAGCTTCTCTCCTTCTCGTCCGAGTGTTGGATCATGTCCGACTAACAAAGTGACATTCGAGTGATAATCCAGATCTGAGTGGATCCTAAAGATGTATCCGAATGCATCGGTAGTACATGGAATTTATTGCTAATGTGGCCCCCCAAGTGTGCCCTAGATCTCAGGTCTATAACCCTACCTGTGGTAGCTGACCTCATCATTAGCCCCCCAAATCAGTTGATGTTTGGGAGTCGAGCAGACGACGCACGAGAGCGTCGTTGGTGCCTCGGAGGTGTTAGGAAATGAACCAGGTTGCCTCTCGCTCTGCCTTCGACCGCAACGGATTAAGGTTGTATATTTTCCAAATGACTGGGATAGCTTGACTACACAAGGCACTCGGTTAGTGTCGGACCACCTCTCGGGAGAAATGATGTGATGGCTTTAGTGCACGTCCATCACAGTTTTCAGAATGCGCAAGACAGACCCATCGAGACCTCTCAAGTTTCCTTGCGGAGCTCTCGTAGCGATCAGAAAATTGCCCGAGTGCTCGACGGGTCTGTCTTGTGCATTAGGAGTGTCAGAGAGCGGTTCAACGCATCAATCGGTACAGAGCCTATTCGGATCATGTTGCGGCAAAAATTCCATTCATTTTGAAATCATGGGAATCATGCGCACACAAGGACATTTGCACTGTGTTAGTGGGGAAAGTGGATGCAACGCCTCGATAACTGCACCGTGATTAATGCCACGCGCCCCTGAAATGTTGTACCAAAGATCTCGCAGATCTCAAGCCTCCTATAGATATTGCGCCGCTCGCAGATCAGTGCCCAAGATCGTTCCACACCAAAGTATAAAAGTTGATTAAGAGTAAGGGAAGATAGGTAGTTCCCACTTCTCCCTTCCTCAATCCCTTTGTCGCTTCTCCGAGAGCCTCTCCCCATTGGACCACCCCCGACCACCCAATCCGCTGGAGATGACGATGGGGACAACTGCGAAGGCCGAGAGGGCAAAGAAGGTGTCGCGCGGGTCTTCATCGAGCGCCGGTGCATCGGTGGATTTCAGCCACGGCGACTGGCTATCGCCTTGGACCACCATCAGTCGTCTGAGGGAACTGGAGAGCCAAGGGCTACTGGCCGCGGGGAGCTAGCGAGCACCGGAGGCTAGCGAGGTCGAGCCCCCGTGGGGAGGGGATGATTGGGTTCTCCTCACGACCCACATCGAGAGAGGTTTCTGTTTGCCCCAGCAGCCATTCTTCCATTCGTTCCTCGATTTCTATAGTGCTCAACTCCATCATCTTCCTCCCAGTGCCATTTCTTACTTGGTGGCTTTATCTCCCTTTGTGAGAACTTCCTAGGTTGGAATCCGCACAAGGTATTGTTCAAAAATCTTTTTATCTTCCGAGTGATGACTATCAAGAAGTCTGCTCCCGCTAGGGAGTAAACGAACATAGCTCAGTTGTGCGGGGGTCTAGGCATCCAACTGAGGGGAAGGGTAGTTTCCCACAAATGAACTTTCTAGATTCAGTCAAGTGTTGGCAAGATTCTTGGTTTTATTGCCTAGAAATTCCAGTTGGCGAGGGTCATTCGGGTTTCCCACCGTACTCGCCTGAGCACATTCGGCGGCTTCCCAAGCTAACCGTGGACAAAGTGGAGAAGATAGACGTGGGAATCCTTGTGATCGCGCTGGTGGCCCTAGTGAGGCAAGGAATCACTAGCTTGGATATGCTGGAGTTCTTCTTTCAAAGAAAAATTCAGCCGATGTAGGCCAGAGCCCACCCCATGTGGCTGTACTCGGGACCGACTGATCCCATGCACACGCACCCGGAGGAACTCAGCGCTGATGCCGTGGAGAACAAGCTCAAGGCGACCACTCCGACTCGCGACAACCCCAGCGGGACAAGGCTGGTGCCTCCATTCTAAACTGAGAATCCACCGAATGTGGTAACTTTGTGTGTTGTTGTTATTGTCCGAATGATTGTAAGATTTACTCGTTAAAACCTTGACTAACATACTTTTCACTCGACATGCCTTCACGGTCATGGTGAGCCTAAGACCTGCTGTCAAGCATGCTCCTGCTGATGTGATGAGTGACATCGAGCACCAGGAGGGCACGGACGGCAAAGAGGAGTATGTGGAGGACAGCAGGAGCGACAAGGAGGAAGAGTACTCGAACTCATGGGACGAGGTAGAATCTTCTCTATCGGAGGAGGTCCTGCCCGATACTCGTTCCAAGGCATGCCAGGACCCTGGATTCCGTGGAGGCAACATCAAGGGGCCAAGTGCTGCTAAGACCTTTATGCCTTCCCTTCACACTCGAAGTTCAAAGCGCGGGTGCGTTGAGCTCGCACCATCACCCGAGAAGATGGCCAAGCAACTGAAAGTTGCTGCCAACAAACCCCGGAAGGTTCTCCTGCCTAAAATTAAACTGAATGTGCCGGTGGCCGCAACGCCAGTATCTTTGTGCTGATTGGCATTTTAATTATTTGACCGAGTGATCTGGTGTTCTGAATAGCTTCATTGCTGAGGTGACACTTCAACTGCTTCACTGGAGAAGGACAAGGCTGATGTTTGAACTCCATGTTTTTACTTTGTGCTTACTCCCAAATGATCTTCGAGTGTTTGCAGAGCCGCGCGAACTGATAGAAATTGACAGAGATGACAAGGTCGACCCGCCGAACCCTTCTACCAACGCAGACGTCTTGCTGTGAGATGCCTCGCCCGTTAAGGCATCAACACTGGTCTGGGAATTTCTTCGGGGTTGGGCCGACACTCAGATCTACCTTGTCGAATCCTCCCGTGGCCAACATCTTCACACTACACCACATCCCGGAGGACCAGGTGGGGGCAAGAAAGGAGGCACTAATCCAGCTAGAGCTGATGAGCGGTATGCTGAAGGAGGCCTATGACGCTAGTGAGGCGCTGGAGAAGAACGTCCGAGTAAGTACCCTTGTAAGTACCACCTTCAGTCAGAAATTTTGTCTGTATGTAGTTTGTTTAGGTCCCGAGTGGGTTCGCGTCGAGGGAATACCCACTGGGTGTTCTCTGGTTCCAGTGGGGGTGTGCTGAGCGCACCCACTCGATGTAGTCCCCGAGACTGCCGTCGACTAAACTAGTCGGCGGGAGTCATAGAGTCCGAATGATGCTTGTGGAAACACCTCATCCCGAGTGTAGCGATACTTGTCAAAGAGGATGCGGTGATGGTCCAAGTACAAGAGCCTCTTGACATTGACTATCTGAGTGATAACTAGAAGTGTGTTTCTAGAGGGGGGGGGGTGAATAGACTACTAGCACAAATTAAAACCTACCCTATTGCCAAAGTTAATGGTTGGCAGATTTTAGCAACTATAGCAAGTCTATCACACCCTACACATGCAAGTCAACAAGTATGGTAGTAGAAAGTAAAGACATTGCACATGGAAGAAAGGAGTTGAGATAAGGAAATCAAACACATGAGGGACACAAAGATTTTTCCCGTGGTTCCAATAGGTGGTGTTATCGTACGTCCATGTTTATGGAGACTTCAACCCACGGAGGGTAACGGCCGTGAGAGTCCACGAAGGGCTCTACCCACGGAGGGTTCCACAAATAAGCAACCTTGTCTATTCCATGATGGCCTACGTCCATGTAGTACTAGCCTTACTCGGGGTAGATCTTCACGAAGTAGGCGATCTCCTTGCTTTTACAAACTTCTTGGTTCAACTCCACAACACGAAGTAGGAGGCTCCCAAGCGACACCTAACCAATCTAGGAGGCACCACCCTCCAAAAGGTAATAGGCTTGATAATGATGATGAACTCCTTGCTCTTGTGCTTCAAGATGATAGACTCCTCAACACTCAATCACTCTCTCATAGATTTGACTTTGGTGGAAGAGATTGATTGGGTGGAAAGCAAGTTGGGGAGGCTAGAGATCAAGATCCATATGGTATATATAGGCATCTCAAAAAATCCAAACGTTACACCTTAAGTTACCAAATCGGTGACACCAAAGTGTAAAACCTGGTGGCACCGAGTTGCTCAAAAGTTAGCAACTTTTGAATCTCGATGAGACCAATATATAAGTCTCGGCAATGCCAAAAAGGAGACCAGCGGTCATATTGCAAAACTTGGTTGCGCCGATCCAAAAACTCGGAAATTCCGATTTTAAGAAAAGGGGCAACGGAAGTTTGGAAACCTAAGCTCAGTGGCACCAATGCAGAATCGGTTGTATCGAAGACTTAGGGTTTGGCTGGGATATGTCTGAGGTGAAAATCGGTAGGGTTGTGTGTTAAATATTGGTGGCACTGATTTTGCATGATACGCTTTTAATAGACTTTTGTGGAAGAGCTTGTGGGTGTTTTTGGTGACTATCACTTGTGCGCGTGGAGCATTTTGTTCACCAACAATACCTCACCCCCTTTTAATAATACTGGCTTTCCTATAGACTCAAACTAATTTCACACAAAGTAAAATGTAGAGTCTTGTTGCTTGAAGCTTTGCCACTATTCCTTCTCCTTCTTCTTCTTGGGTATGCTCCTCACAATCCTTATCCAACACTCTGTGTGGACTTTATGTGAAACACACTAGATAAGAGTATTAGTCCAAGCCACAATGTATGTTGTCATGAATTATAAAAACCACCAAGGGAGCATAGTGTGTTTTCACTATCGGGGTGTAGAACCTGTTACTCAACTTGTGGAAGTACTTCATGTCGAGTGAATTTCCGATGGGGGCGCACTGAGCGCACCCACTGGGTGTAGTCCCCCAGACTATCGTCGACTGAAATAGTCGGTGGGAGTCTTAGAGTCTTGTAGTTTAACCGGATGAACCCTTTCATAGTATCCGACTGTCATCATTGATGTTTCGTTGTTTTTTGTCGGCAGAGTGTGTGCGAGCTCGGGACTCATTACAAAGCCTTGGAGAAGGAGGTGCAGGACCTACGCCTTAGTCTTGAGGCTGAGAAGGCCAAGAACACGCGTCTGGAGCATGAGAAGCGATCACTCGAAGCTAAGCACGTTCTGTCTGAATGTCGTAGACCTTGTTTCTCTCCCCTATTCCACTGAAGTCACTTTATCATATGTTCGTATTGAAAAAGTTCAACTTCCTATGACTCTCTGGGCTTCAATTTCTATAGACATCATGAAGGAGGCCCTGGAGAAGAAATACATCAATCTGGCATCCTCTTGGAAGGTGGCAAACCAGAAGATCAAAGCGACCGAGGATAGGTTGAAGTCACTCGAGAAGTGGGAGGAGGAGAAGAAGATACTGGAGACCGTTGCCAAGAGATCCATGGAGGAAGCTGCCAAGACCGAATCAAAGTTGAAGCAGGTGTCATCCAAGAGACTCGAGTTGGAGGATATCATCGAAGACTTCGACAACAAAATGAGTGAGAAGCTCAGAGGTATGCCATAGACCCGATTGCGCTTCAAGTTACTTTGATTCTTTACTCGTCCTCCAATTTCTCTCTTTCTCCCATTTGTTTAACAAAGTTTTGCAGGGATGCTGAAGAAGAGACAACCAAGATCGAGAAGGAACTGGATCTGGCCTCGGGCATTCTTCGCGATAGCTCGGCACTAGCTCTCCTCCGACTGGAGGAATGCATCGTGGAGGTGACTCTCTTCCTCAACCGCCTGCGCATGGCAGTCAAAGATATTGACCGAGGAGTCGCCCCCGAGGAGGATTTCATGAATTAATTGGACGCTCTCATCAACCTTCTGCAAGACGTCCCTTGTCGAGTGCAATCTTGGAACATCGCCCTCTCACTTGTCTACGTCCATTGCAAGGGCATGGACGAGGAGAAGCTGAAGTCTCTCAAGGTCGTCAATAGGAAAAGCACCAAGGTAGAATACTTCATGGAGACGTTCCTTGAGGCTTCCACTCGGATTGCTGACAGCATCGACCTTGACACCTTGAATAACACAGCAGCTTTGACTACCGCCAGTGATCCTCGGATAAAAAACTTTGAATGAAATTTGCCTCGGGATGCCGAGTGGTTTATGTAAACGCACAGTTGACGTGACCTAGCGGCCATGACTATCTGCACTTTTCTTTGAACAATATGCAATTTGATTGTCTTCATTTGACTTCTCAAGCATTTGACCCATTCCCCGAGTGTGGATAATGTCCTCACTTAGAGTAGACTTAACACTTAGGCGATTTCTGGAACGTAGTTAAGCCTCTGAGTGTGGATGACGTCCTCACTCAGAGTACATTTAAAATTAAGCGATTTCCGGATTACACCTAAGCTCCCAAGTGTGGATGATGTTCTCACTCAGAGTATTTTAAACTTAGGTGATTTCTGGGTCGCAGTGTCACAACCTATGTTGGTATCACTTTGCTATGATATGGTTTTATGATATTTGATTAGAGACGCCATGATTGATTTGAGGGATCAAGCTTTAGATTAGGTTTCTACTTTTTACCTTCTGCGGCATGATGAAGGGCCGAATATGAGGCTTCCTATGATTGAAAGAGAAGCTTGGGTGATGTTATTAGGATTCCCACTGAACTATTAGATAGAGCACTATATCATCAAAGCTATTTATTGTTTTGGTCGTTGCTTATTTTGGCACAGGCCGGGCTATAAGAAATCTGGAGTCCTTGTCAGGGTCCTAATCAATGAGCTAACACTAGTGCCGTACAGTTTAATTATCAAGAGATTTACAGATATTAGCGGAATGGGGCAATCCTGGACTGTCCCAATTTATGTGCTCGATGGTCGAGATGCCAGTCAGGGGTTGTTGAGCAATGAGGATGAGGTGCCTCCCATGGGTGCATCACCACATCCAGACCAGCCACGATTTCTGACAGCTATGCAACAAGCCCAACATGATGCTCAAGTCTGGAAAATGGATAATGCCAACAATGCTTGGGATGCTACTCCTAATCCTCCTCCAGCTCCACCTCAATAGGGCTGGGGGGCTTCGCCTCTCATTCCTCCAGTGCCTGCAGCATATCAGGGGATCAGTTACAGACAGATCACAGGGTTTGAAGGGCCTTCCACGACGGATGGTGTGCACATTGAGGATTCTGGACATGATGATGACATTCGTCTTTGGAATGAACATGTTCAGATGATGGAAGAAGTTGCTGATAATTTCCTCCAGGGAAGGCACAATGGACAACTAGAGTTTATCCAGTTTAATTCCCACCAAGCAGTCTTGGAGTTGCATATGCCTTCTACCATGCTAGATTTCTTTACTTGCTTTTATTCAGATGTCCGCACCAAGAGAATTGGAGCAGCTCCATATATGGAGTGGTGTCAGGTGGTCAAGTGTATACAGTTTTGGTTGTTTTAGTTGGTGGATTCAGCCTATCACACTGTGTTCCCTTTCTCCCCTTTTGAATCTAGGACAAAGACTATTTATGCTCCAAGGCAGATTGGAATGTTTGTATGGATTTCATGGCCTCCAAGCTCGAGATGTTACTGAGTAATCTGCCTTCTCTCTACATGGATGAGGTTTGCCACAGTGTTCCTCAGGATATGCACTCTAACTCTGATTCACAGGAGGTGCCAATGGAGGCTGATACTGCCACTTCTCGCAAGAAAAGACCAAGGGCACCACTGGATTTGTCTACTGTGCGTAGGAGTGTGAGGTCAACAAGATTCCAGGGTTTCAAACCACCCTCCATGGCTGATGCTAAAAAGAAAGTCTCATTTGTCAAACCTCACTGCTCTCCTGTGTTTAATGGAGATATCTACGGTAGAGATGGTAATCCCTCCACCCACTCCCAATACTACTATTCAGCACATTGGTACTGTCAAGTGTGGCATCCCCAGGGAGGAGCTGACTGTTGAGATCCTTATGACCCAGCAGAAGCAGGCCCATGCAGAGGCCCAGGAGGACATGGACTTGGCTCCCTAGTGGGTCGGGTGTTCCATTCTATTGTGTCTAAACTTACTTGTTCTGCGCCTCTTTTGCTAGATGTCGACTGTTGCTTGGAACATTTTATGTTGGAACATGCGTGGTATGAATGATGATTCCAAATGGCTGGCTTTGCGCAACAAAGTAGATGAATCAAATTGTTCGGTCATTTGCTTACAGGAAACTAAAAAATAGGATTTTGATCGCTCTTTCATATGAAAGTGTTGCCCTAGGAGATTTGATAAATATGAATTTGTTCCATCTGTGGGAGCCTCTGGTGGGTTAATTGTCATTTGGTGCAGTAGCCAATTCACAGGTGTCGTGCTACATAAACTACCTTTTGCCCTCACCTTAAAATTCACTTCAGTTCATTCAAATCAACAATGGACACTCGCTAATATTTATGGCCCTTGCACCGGTTCGGAGAGACAGAATTTCACTCAGTGGTTTGAGGGGCTCAATATTGAAATAGATGATTTGCGGGTTTTTATGGGGGACTTTAACTCCATTCGTTCTTTAGAGAACCGTATTATTCAAAGTGGTAATATTGATGATATTATTAAATTCAATGAGATTATCAGCTCTCTAGCACTGCTCAAAGTTCCAATTAAAGGCAGAAAATACATATGGAGCAATATGTAAGACACCCCACTCCTCGAGCTATTGGACTGTTTTTTCACGACCCCAGAATGGACATCACAATTCCCTAATACTATGGTGAAACCTCTTGCTAAGCCCATCTCTGATCATATACCTTGTGTATTGTCTATTCAGACATCTATCCCACATTGCAGACTCTTCAGATTTGAAAATTTTTGGCCACAATGCCCGGGCTTTATGGACACAGTGAAAAAATCTTGGAATAAACCAATCAAAGCAACATCTTCTGCCACTCCTATCTCTGCCAAACAGAAAAGATTGAGATACGCTCTTAAGCAATGGGGTAAAAGACGTCCAAACTCAAACTATCGATTGAGAATTGTAATGCCCAATCGCTTCATTTAAACAATTTGTAAGATCAACGTATACTATCCCTACCTGAATCGAACTTCAGGAGTATTTTGAAAAATCAATTGATGAAACTTCTCAAATACCAAAGTGCTTACTGGAGAAAACGATGTACAAACAGATGGGCAGTTGAAGGGGAAGAAAATACTAAATACTTTCAGGCCAGTGTGACGAAAAGATATAGGCGCAATGCTATCCCCTCTCTACAGATGCCAGATGGCACAACTATCTATAACCATGATGAGAAAGAAGCTATCTTTTTCCAATGTTTTAAGAATAGAATGGGCATTGTTACAGAAACATCTGCTGAGTTTGAGCTTTGGGATTTAGTTGAAAGCACTGATGGTCTTGAAGCTTTGTCTTCTCCCTTCACACATGAGGAGATAGATAGAGTTATCAAAATTATACCTATTGATATGGCACCTGGACCAGATGGATTCAATTGTCTTTTCCTCAAGGTTTGTTGGGATATCATTAAAGAGGACTTCTATGAGCATTGTCAGGATTTTTGGGAATGTAAAATTAATCTGAAGTGCATGAATACATCTTTCATTACACTCATACCAAAGACAAACTCCCCTAAAACTGTTAATGACTTCAGACCAATCTCTCTGCTAAAGTGTGTTCTTAAAGTTTTAACAAAACTGTTAGCAGAAAGACTCAAACAATGGATTCCGCAAATTGTGTACCGTAACCAATATGGATTCATAAGAGCTAGAACTATTTAGGATTGCCTAGCTTGGGCATATGAATTTCTCCACCAATGCAAACAGTCTGGTAAGGAAATTGTTGTTCTGAAGCTTGGTTTTGCTAAGCATTTGACATAATGAGTCATTCTTTCGTCCTCAATATGTTGAGATGCAAAGGATTTGATGAGAAGTGGTGTTCATGGGTGAAAATGATATTGGAGCCCAGATCATCTTATGTATTATTGAATGGAGTACCAGGGAAAGAATTTGAATGCAAACGAGGAGTCGGACAGGGTGATCCGTTCTCACCCCTGTTATTTGTCTTGGCAGCTGACTTGTTGCAATCTATGGTAAATAGAGCTTGGGTTGAAGGATACCTCTCCCTACCAATTAACCAACCAGCTTCTGAACTCTATCCTGTAATCCAATATGCGGATGACACATTGATTATCCTCCCGGCAAAAAGTATAAAGATAAGAATCATCAAGAAGTTGCTAGATGCTTATGCCAACATCACATGATTGAAGATAAACTATTCAAAATCACAACTAATTCCTATTAACATCAACAAGGAAACATCTGATGAATTTGCCCCAATACTCGGTTGCTAGGTGAGCTCCATGCCATTTACATATTTAGGTCTTCCTATGGGCACAACAAGATCTACAGTCAGAGACTTGATGCCGCTCGTTGACATAATTGAGCACAGATTAACAAGCATGGCGATTTGGCTTTCATATGGTGAGAGAGTGCAATTAATCAAGTCAGCCTTATCATCACTTCTATCATTTGGTATGTGTGTGCTCAAGTTTCCCATCAAAATCATTGATATATTTGATTGAGCCAGAAGACATTGTCTATGGAGGAAAATTAAAGTCAGAGATGCAAAAACACACTCTCTAGCAGTGTGGGACCTGGTATGTATACCAAAGGATAAAGGGGCTTGGTATCATGACCTTAAAACACAAAACAAGACTCTACTATTAAAACTCCTACACAAGTTCTATCATAAGGTCGATACTCCTTGTGTCATGATGGTTTGGAATGCATACTATGACACGACACCACCACATGCAGTACAAAGTTGTGGATCTTTTTGGTGTAAAGATGTGTTATCCTTATCACACATTTACAGAGGCATTACAACCTGAATTCCAAATTATGTTGACACTATTCTTCTATGGAAAGACAAGTGGCATAATGAATAGGTGTTAGCGGACTCTCATGAACATTTATTCTCTTATGAAAGAAATGAAGATGTGTCTTTGGCACAATTTAAGAATGACACAGATCCTGCCTCCAACTTTCACCTCCCTTTATCAAGAGAAACATGACTAAAGCTGGATGATTTGATGACCACCATAAACATGATTACCCTAAACCCTATGACAATTGATGAATGGATCTATTGTTGGGAGGATGTGGAATTCAAACCCAAGAAATTCTACCGATATCTCTTTAGGAATCTGCAGGCCCCAAATTACCTGATGAGCATTTGGAAATCAAAGTGCATCCTTAGACACAAAGTCTTCGCTTGGCTGCAAAGAATGGACAGATTAAATACACACGATTTATTATTGAGAAAACAGTTTGAAATTGGCGAGAGCTACTCATGTGTGATGTGCAATGAAGATTCACTGGAAACTAATGACCACCTCTTATTCCAATGTGCATTCGCAGCTAGTTGTTGGAATGAACTTGGCATCGTTTGGGATAGTGCATTGGGCATGCAAGTAAGATTTGACCTTCTGGGGAATGATTGTTATAAACCACTATTCAAAGAAATATGCATGTTGGCTACATGGAATATGTGGAAGCAACGCAACCGGACTATCTTTGATGGAGTACTCGCAACACAACACGACTGGATTAGGATGCTGAAATCAGATTTGGAAATCCTTCAATATAGACTTAAGCCTGACAAATCTACTTTTATAGATAGATTTCTTCCAACCATCCACTTGTAATCTCTCTGCACTGTTGTTGTCTGATCCTTGCTGCTGTTGCATGGATTTGTAAAACCTTGTAACAGTCCCCATTTAATATAGCAACAGCAGGAGCCTCTCCTGCTATTTTAATTTGTCAAAAAAATTGGACCCATTTAAAGCTTTTTGCTTGATTGTGATGGTTGACTTGGGTGCTACTTGGTTGAATGATTGTTTGTGTTTTAATCCCCAAAGATTCTTCTTCTCTCCATATTCATCTCGTTGATCCAAACTCCCCGCCCAATGATCATACCGTGTGTATAGGACCTAAAAATATTTTTATTAAAATTTATTTTTGCCAAAAAGCATTTATCGAAATTAGGTATCCAAAACCCCCTGAATTGAGATTTGTACTACAAGTTCTCAAATTAGGTGCATTGTTTTTCCCTAAAGACTTTATTTGGAACCTACTATATATAAGACTTCCCAAAACCATGAAATATTGATTTTAAAGTTATTTTAGCATTTTATTTAAAGGCTTTTTATTAATGCCAGAAATGGTCTTTCATAGGGATATTTAAATGCTTTCAAAACATTTGAGAAAATTTTGGGAAACTCACTAGGCATATATTCTCCATATATATGAGTTTCAACACATGGTCATTTTCAACATAATGGTAAAACCCTCCGAAACCCTTTCTCCTTAAATCAAGCATTTGAAATATTTCTATAAGAAATATTCTAAAATAAATCCAGGAAAATTCCAGCGAGTCACACATGCTATATGTGATGACCTTGAAAAGTTTCATATCAATCCCAATTGTTTTGCTTCACAAAATATCCCAGAACCCCCTCTATCCAGAATCAAATTTGAACAACTTTACATGGTGAATTTATCCTATTGCCACCAAACTTTGTGGACTAGCTTTAATACCCAAATAATGCCATCACACTAAGTGGTGCATTAAGGAGAATAGATTTGCCTGCCTATATCTATAGAAATCAGTTTTTGCTCATTTCTAGGTTTTATAATGTCTCCATTGTGAACTTTCTTCAAATCAGCTCAAACCTTGTGGTCAACCTTATTTCTACCTCCCATTTTATCCTGCTAAATATCATGGCAAGTAGACTCCATTTGTTTGTTGAAAACAACATCAAATCCTTCTGGTAATTTAGAAAAAACCATGTTTTGACCACTTCAACTCTTCTCCTTCACTCCAACTTTTTACCACATCATCTACTAGTGCCCTTTTACCTCCAGCATGAAACCCATGGCTCAGATCAATGATTAAGTGCAGTAAAACCCCAATTTCCCCTCCTGGACAGCAAGAACCTTCCTCTCTCTCCACCTCCTCTCTATTCTATTGATCCTTCAGAGCATCCAAGGCCACCTACACCTTGTTTATCCCCCGTAGACCCACTTGACAGGGTTGGCTGCGCCCAGAACGTCGTTGGCATGCCATACGCGTGCTCTGGTGCGTGCTATAGTGCGCACCCGCACTGTAGCCGCCGCCAATCACCTCCCCCGACAGCCTCGAGCCTCCCACTCGTGTCCCCCGAGGCTGCATCAGCGTACGGGACACGGCTCCCTGTCTCCCCCTCCTCTCTCCTCCTCCTTCTCCCTCCTCCCGCGTGTGCCAAAGACTGCCTGGCTTGGCCAATGAGAAAGCTCACATGCGCTTCTCTCTCTCTCTCTCTCTCTCTCTCTCTCTTGCCTCCCTTGCCCAGAGACCAACCCCATGAACACCCCCGAGCAAGCCCCGTGAGCTCTCTCCCCCTCTAGCGACCATTGCAACCTCGCCGGTGCACCCAAACTTGGTGGACCTCGCCCCCCTATAAAAAGGCACCCCAAGACTCATTTATGACTTATGGATCCCTTCTCTCCCTACCAATCGAGCTCCAACACCACCCACTCCTCCTTCCCTGCCCCATGTGCTCGGGATCAAGCCGAGCCCCGCCGCTTCGGCTTGCCGTCAATCTCCGGTCAGGGCCTCTCCTTGACCCTCTTTTCTCCTCCTACGAGTCTCCCTTGCCTCCCTAACCCTTATCCCCTCATTCACCACGCGATTTGTAGCCGGAAGCATCGACGACGACCACCTCCCGAAGCGCCTCCACCGTGGGGTCTTGTCGTTGATGACGCATGCCTCTCCAGCGACTCCTCCGACCACCACCCAAAAGGCGGCTCGCCCCCGAGTCCATTCCCGTCGCTCCCAAGCCTCGTTGTACCCTGCATCATCGCTAGTGATGTCGACGTCTCCCTGGTCGGGAGGTTGATGACGACCTGGTGGGGCTAGCTCGTCAGCATCTCACCTGTCTCCCGCCTCCCCTCTTTTGCTGACGCTAGGCCCCGCGGGTCAGGTTTAAACCTAACGACGCACGCGTTGGCTCAGCTCGAGCCGCTAAGGCCTTGGGCCGGCCCAGCTGCGGCCAGATCTGGCCCACGCACTATGGCCCCTTTTTCCTTTTTCTTTTTCTTTATGTTTTTGAATTTTTTTCCAGAAAATCATATATTTCGCCAAATTCAAATATTCTTCCACCATAAATCTTGGAATATCCTATAGTATTTAATAGTGCCACTTGTGATTTTTTTAAATGTTTTATGTACTGGTTTTATTTCAAACCAAGTTTTGAATATTTTAAACCTGTGTTAAAATAGTTTTCAAAACCTTTTTCACTTCAAAACCAGAGGCGGATATTTTTAGTTTTTATTGTAGTATTTTACAGAGTGTTGTGACATTTTAGAAGTATGTTATTTTCTCTGTTTTTGCTATGTTCTTATTTTTTGCCCGTTATTATCGCGACAATAGATTGCGTTGTTGACGAGGGAGTTGGACCCGAAGACTTTGTTGAGCCAGGCAAGCACCCTTTGACCATGTTAAGAAACCTTTTATTGTATGGAATATAGAACCTTACTTTCAGAAATGTTGATCATGATGTTATGGTGACCACCTTTATGGCTTTCCTTCGTTAATTTTCCTCATGATACTTGCATGACACGACTCTGCTTTCTACATAGAGTTGTGCGGGTGGGAAGTAGTTAGGTTGCTAAGTAGATATGCATGGTGATGGAAACAAAAGTGTTTTCAAAGAATTTTTGAAAACCCCGTCGGGTGCCACTAATGCCCGAGGGAGATGATGCTGAGCTAGGTAACCACTTGATAAAGAAGTGGTGTACCAAAGCAAGTTGTGTGTGTGTGTGTGTTTTCAAAAATGGAGAGATTTAAGATTTGCTGACCCTCCCAAACTTACACGCACAACAATGATACCCCTTATGGGACTGGTCTTTGTTAATTACCTTGGTCAATACTAGCAGGGAGCCCTCATTACTATTGGCGGGAGAGTACGAGTTACTCTCTCGATACGGGGTCGTGCCTGGTAGGGCAACCATGTTCTGTCTTTAGAGGCAACGGGCACACTGTTGTGTTCCTTCATGGATGGTACTATGCTGAGAGATGCTTGTCTTTTGTACACATGAAGACACGGATCAACGAGTGGACTTTTTGTTTAGTGTCATCAAGGGAAAGGCATTGTTCCGGTACTTAACTCGGGTATGCACAATACCGTGAGTCGTGGCTTGATACGGAAGTTTTCCTAGTCTTGTGGGCAAAGTGTGCAACCTCTGCAAAGTGTAAAACTATTTGAATAGCCGTGTCCATGGTCATGGAGAATTGGTGGTCCTGCTTAAACTACGACCGATGTTATCACAAACTTGGTGTGTGTGTGGGAGAAAGATGGTGGTTGAGCCAAGTCCCATGACTTGGCATGATGATTGAACATGAGATGTCCAAGCCTTGTTTATATTTATATCTGTAACATGTTCAAAAGGATACCTACAACCTCATGCTGCATGCTTTTACAAGTTAATTGATCATGTCATTGCACTCAAAATTAGCTTTCTACAAAACTTACCTACTTAGTGCTATACCATGCATTGTTATACCTTGTTCCAAAACATGGGTTGCTTGGGAGTACATTCAAAGTACTCATTGGCTTGCCACTGGTTATTTAATTGGCCAGGCATGGAAGAGCATGAGTATGGTGAAGAGGTCATTGGTGACGAACATGCGAATTAGGACACTTCCCAGTCAGAATGCCTGTAGGGTTAAGGCACATGGCATGGGTCTACACTTTCGATCAAGATTTCCACGACTAGTATATGTTTTTTATTTGGCCTTCAAGGCCCTATCAATGTAAGACATGACCTCAAAAGTCATTATTCCTGTAAGACGGTATGAATGGACATAAGACTCTTGTTATTTATCTTCTATGTGTTCAGTGAGCATTGATCTATATGATCACTATACATGCGCATTCGATGATCACGACTTATGAGTCAGGGTCCCCACACGCAGTTAAGCCCCTCGAGTGTGGATAATATCCTCACTCGGAGTAGTTTTTACACTTAGTCAATTTCTAGATGGCATCCTGTCATGGGGAACAAACATCTATGGGATCGCGGGGATCCCTTTCCGTTCGGCAGGGGGCAAGCTGGCACAAAGAGCCAGTCTGGTGAGTAGCGCACGGGGAGTTTTTACCCAGGTTCGGGCCGCACAGATGCATAAAACCCTACTCTTACTTGGTTGTATTGATCGTGTTCTTGGGTTCCAGCTACAGGAGCACCATGAACGGATGCTACATGAGCTTGGAAACCTCTAGTTGTCTAACCGTCGGGCTGTCCGGTTGTCTAACCTTACAAAAAGCCCAAAAAAGTCCTCTTCTGTAACACCCTAAGCGTCCTTTTCTACTTAAGGGAATCCCAACAGTGGCGTATAGTGTGCACACAGGATGCACATTGCTGCTATAGTGCTATCATACCTAACTCTGGTGGAGTATGACAAGAGCATTTAATGCACTATCAGGGGCCTTAGTTTGTCTGTGGGACGGGACGGGGGCCCATCCCATTGTTGCCGCTTAGCTCCCTCCAACATCGACGCCGCGACACGCGTCTAGGTGAATTGACACCTGGCTTGTGCACTGGCGGTCCTTATTGGGGCCTTGCCTTGCTAGGACCTTGCCTTGCCGGGGGCCTGGAGGCTCTAAAGCCCTCCCGCTAAGGTCTTGCCGGTAGTCTTGAGTCTTCTGTGCTGGTGCTTGATAAGTCTTCGCTGGGCCTTGCCGCCGGGGCGACTACTACTGCCCGTGCATGAGTAAAGGGGTACTAGATGGACCAAAAACTCTAGTGCACCGATAGGAGCCGCCGGGCCTAGGCCATACACGTCGCAAGGCGTTGTTGGGATAGGCCCAACCAGTGAACGGGCACGCGTGATAGGGCCTTGCAGTTGTGATCATTGCACTTGCTGCGCTTCCCCACGATGCCCATTGAATGTGGGTAGTGGGAATACGTGCGTGGCGTGGCCATTACAGCAGCACGCATGTGGAACGTTTCTGTGTTATCTTGCTTTTGGTAAAAAGAGGCCGCCTGTCGGGACCCCGATCCTAAGTCATATGAATCCAAACTGTAACATATCACATCACTTTGCGCCCTCACGCACGGTAAGCTCCACGACTGCAGCCTTACCTTAGCCGGGACCATTTGCGTCTTTTGGCTCACGTATGTGAACATGTCGCTGGCAATCAAATGACAGAGAACCCGTGCCGACATGACTAGTCATAGAACTCAAGTGGCACATCCGTACGGAAACTGGCATAAGTAACCCAACAATGCAGGTGTCAGCCTCAAGCGCGTGTAGACGAGTCATAGCAAGCTACAAGGACTCCATTACGTCGTGAGACATAAATGCCATCACCACACGTAGACGAGTCATAGCAGGCTACAGGGACTCCATTACACTGCGAGACATTTCCCCGAAGGGACAGACACAGCAGCAAAGAAGGATACATGCTGGTCAATCAATGTGTCCGGAGCAGTAGCAAGCTACCAAGGCCCGATGGAAGCACAAAGAGGCAGTTTCCCGTAAAGAGTACTACTAAAGGCACATGACTAGGTGTCGGATCCCATATATACCGTTGCACGTCACACGTACGCACGACATGCCCGATATGCATAGATACAACCATGGCATCACAACATAACCATACAACAACTTTTATTTAAGGGGCTCAGACGAGCCTTGCATAACATGTTCTTACAGATAGGGGTCACACGACCCAACACTCAAGTCATACAAACAAGTTCATACAAACCAAGCGGAAGCATCAGCTGTCTGAGTACAAACAGATGAAAGGGTAAAAAGGCACATGGCCTGACTATCTACAGCCCGCCACATGGCATAAGGTCGTAGCTGGGACACCAGCTATTCGACATCGTCGACATCTAGATAGAACACACCTAATGGGTCCTGGGTCTTATCTGCAATATTTATTAAGCAAATGTGAGTACAAACATACTCAGCAAGTCTTTAAAACGGACCTAGTCTATTGATGCTCATGTATCAACAAGGGGAGTGGTGGAGTTTATGCAGCAATGCCAGCTTTGACTCATGGCTAACCTACACTACACCATTTTTAGCTCGTTGTTTAGATTCTAGTTATCGCACACGAGTCCACTAACTCCATGACGATACACCACCATGGATTCACTTCCCTCTCCTGGGAGAGTGCCATCCATGGTACTCACACTTGTCTTAATATTTTTATGAGTATCCATTTGATTATCTATGAACAACATAAGTTTTCCAAGTAGTCCATATCCAAGGACGCGGCTATTCTAATAGTTTCATACCCAGCAGGGGCGTACTTCTTCACACATGCTCTCGCCACTTATCGCCTTGTGCTCTTAAAACCATGCACCTCGGCAACCATCAAGCGGAATCCCAGCGAGGTAGTCGGCCACGACCGTCAATCACATAAGACCTCTAGTCCAGGCTATCGCCTATTTGAGACTGAAACCGCACGGAAGTCCGACCGAAGTTTTCGCTATGGCCCCAAACGATGTGCGCAGGATTCCCAAGCCCACCATTCGGGTGACCCTTGGTACACCGTGCCACTGCCTACCGTGTCGTAACCCACCCCTAGGGTCAGCGCTACACATGGCCTCCAGCATGCTATAAACACCAGAAACTACTTGCAACTCCTGGACTAAGGACTAAGCGACTGAAAAGTCGAGAGGGGTCGAGTTACCAGAACCCAATGTGTGGTAGTAACTAGTCTTGGATCACAAACAAGGAACTCAGTTCCTACGAACGGTCCCAATGAGACAACCCGCTATGTACTCCTACATAGCCTCTCATCGCAACCTTTACCAACTCGGTTCCATCTTAAGCTTATCACATCAGAACATCATTATTTCACTCCAGTTCATCACCCAGATGAATCGACCTGACACAACTCTAAGCATAGCAAGCATAGAAGGCAAAGTAAGCTAAGCACACCATGGCACAAGAATTTATGAGGTATGCTAGGTTGCAAGGTTTAGCTATTTATTGTGACCATGACAGGACATGCAAAAGAATAGGTTCATCTACCGTGTATGATAGACAAGTGAACGTTTGTCTTAATGCAATAAACAAGAGCAGGAGCGAGAGAGTGGGATGTTATCGGAATGATCAAATGGGGCTGCTTGCCTTGCTGGGTAGCGGAAAGGTTCTCTCCTTCGTTGGAATACTCGGGGGTATCCTCAGAAGCAGGGCCTATCGCAATGCAGATAAATAACAATCAATACACGCAAGTGCAACAATATGATCCATGATCATGACATGGTAGCATGTAAGGATGGGCTAATGCAACTATTGTCCAATTTAATTTGAAATGAGTTTGAATATAGGTTCAAAATCAATCTACATTTCATATTCCATATATTAACCTATTAGTAAATGTCAATGTTCATCTACAAAGGTTTCTCTAACATGCATGATAATAGCACCATTAGATTCCTTGGATTTTTTTGATAAATTTTCATATATAATTTTTCTTCATCTGAGTTACAGATTAATTTATATGAATTTTTGAAGTTTTAAACATTTTCTAGAATTAATTTAAAACTAGAAATTCCTTTTATTACATCAGCTTGACGTCATCATGGCGTTAGCAGGTCAGCTGACCAGGCCAGATCAAACCTGACATGCGGGGCCCGCACGTCAGTGACACAGGCCAAATCCCCGCGCTGACCAGGGTTTGACCCACATCTGGGGCCCACTGGTCAGTGGCTGGGGGGCTAATTAGCAGGGGGATTAGCCCCTGATGGCCGGCCACGTCGGCGACCACCGGAGCGGGGCCGGCGGTGACTCGCCGGAGTTGTGCATCCGGCGGCCATTTGGCACGCGGAGTGCACCAGAAGGTAGCCCGCGCACACCCGCATCTAACGAAGGAGCAGAGGGGGCTCGGGGTCGCCAGAGACGACGGCCACGTCGAGCGTGGCGGTGGCAGCGGCTCGGGCAGGAGCGGCTACTACGCTAGAGGGCACGGAGAAGTAGGGGGAGAGGGGGAGGAGCACCAGCGGCTCACCACGGTTCCAGCAGAGGCGACGGCGAGGTCAGGGGAGGTCCAGACGGGGCAAATCGTCGAGGTGGAGCTCCGGTGGCCGGCGGGGAAGAAACGGCGATGGCGCGTCGTGGAGGGCTCCCAACATCGACTGGCTTCACGGGGAGGACGAGGGGGTCGTTGCGGGTCTGCTGGTGGGTTCAGAAGGGCGCGGGGGTGGCTAGAACTATGGCGGCACGACAGCGAGGAGCTCGGCCATGGCGGGCAGAGAGGGGGAGAGCGAGAGAGAGAGCTCGCGAGGGGGAGAGGGAGAGGAGAAAGAGGCCATGGCGAGGAGGCCTCGCGCTGGCGCTCTTGGAGCCCTCCAGGCCCGCAGCCAGGCAGGGAGGAGGTGGCCGGCGTGTGCCCGCGCGCGACGAGCGCACGCCCTTGTCCTCCTGGCGAGAGGACAAGGATGGCTGGCCGTGGGCCAGTGGCCGGTTCCCCCTGGGCCTCTGCCCTCTTTCTTTTCTTTTCTTTCTGATTTTCTATTTCTGACATTTGTTTTATTTCTTTTTCAGGTACAAATGCTTTTATAAAATATCCCAAATATTTTATAATATCAAGTTTGATTATTTCAAACTCCAATAAAAAGTTTTAGGATATTTTGAAATATAAAGTATTGATAATGCTTTATTTGGCATTTTCAGAGGCTTTGTTATTTATTTTTAAATTGCTATAATTGTTCAAATATTTAAAATGGCCCTTGATATATTCATGTCCATATTTATCAGACATAGGGAACATTTTGTATGGGCATCTTGAGTTTGTTGAGTTCTCACGAACTTTTAATTAATTTGATTCCAATGTGAGCTTGGGGTTTCTTTTAATCCCCATTTCATGTTGATGCAAAATTGAAACATGATGCACACACATGCTGTCCTATGACATCTAGCTAGGGATGTGACACCGCCTCGCGCCTTCCCCTTAAAGAGGAGATTCCAGAGACGGTTCCCGTTTACCTCTCGTTTCCCAATCTGAGAACTGCTGTTGTCTTCCTCCTCAAGCCCAAGGCAGAGCCTCTTGCATATGTTAGCACCCCCCCGCCCACTCTTCATCCTCGGTGCCCATCCCCGCCATCACCGTGCCACCCAAAGCCAGCAAGGGCAAGGAAATGGAGGTCGTCTCATAGAACAAGGTGGCAAAGATGCGGAGGGAGCGTGTCGTTTTCGCGCCGGGGTTCAGTATGGGCATCCTGAAGAGGCAGGACCAGTGGATGTGGGCGACTGCGATGGCGAGGCACCCCGCCACTTGTGTGAGCCTGAGTCTTTCCAGGGAAGGTCCAGGCAAATACCCTTTCTTTGCCGATTACTTTTACGGTGGGCTCTGTCCCCCTTATTCGGACTTCTTCGTCGACCTTATGCGGACGTACGACTTCCAATTCCTGGATTTCACGCCGAACGCCGTTACATCCATGGCAGTTTTCACACGCGTGTGCAAAAACTTTATCGGACTAACCCATAGCACCGCGCTCTTGTGCCACTATTTCACCCCCTGCATCCAGCAAGGCGGAGCTCTTTCTAGCGCCGTCACTTGGATTCCTTGGTCAGGAACCAAGGAGGTCTACCTTGAAGGGGCTTATCGCGATAGATGGGATGAGTGGCAGGGCAAGTGGTGCTGGGTCCGAGAGGAGAAGCACCGGTCCTTCTGTATCCCCCGGTAGACCAAGATGGTGCGCGGCGATGACTGGAGCGCCCTTGATCCTTGGAATGAGAAGCTTACGGTCACGATCACCAGGATCCACTGCCTCAGAAACGCAGGCCTCTCAGTGGAGATGATAGGCGCTGACTTCCTTTGCCAGTGCATCGCCCCCTTGCAGAACAAAGGGAGGCCGGCCTGGCATTTCAGGAATGCGGCGGACATAATGAGGCTGTGCCTCGGGCTAAACCACAATCTGAACACCATGCATCATGGCGATCGAGCTATCTGCGGGCGTAATCCCCTTGTGCAATAACCCGGCCTTGGGCAGAATCATTGCCATGATGTCGGTGCTCGACGCCGATAGCCTCGAAGCAACTCGGATAGAGCCGTCTATGGAGGTGGCGCAAGAGTTTTTTGACAACCTGTCGGAGATGGCCATCCGCAAGGAGGAGGGCCTCGTCCGCAACACCACTGAGGAGGAGCTGGCGTACATCGCCAACAGGGCAGAAGAAGCGGCGCTTGCCAAGGAGGCCGATAGCGTCGTCTTCTTGGAAGACGAAGCCGTGAAAGGGGAAGTACCGCCAGGAAAAGATCTTGTCGGGCAGGACGAGATCATCGAGGATCGAGGCGACACGTCTGGCCTGGGCCACCTTGCCGGAGACGCATCCGAAGAGGAGCCGCTCAAGGAGGTCCCACCCCTCATCCAAAGGAAAAGAAGCGTCCTTAGGAACGCTGCCTCCGGGCTCCCATCTCGGCAAGCTTCTTCGAGTAGCGTGCCCCCCGGCAAGGGGGCAACCGACAAGGCCGCGCAACGATGCGAAGGACACCAGCAGCCCGCCCCTGCCGTGGCTAAGCGGTCCAGGAGCACTCCTCCACCTCCTTCGAGAGGCTCCATGGTAGAGGTTGCCTTTGACCTTTCTGCCCTTAGCTCGGGGGAGGAAGAAGAAGAGTAAGGATCCTGCCGTACTTTCCCAACCTTCGGGTCTCATTCCCTACTTGTCTAATCCGTCTTGGGTTTTCTTCACAGGGACGCGGAAATGCTAGCGCAACGGGCCGCGAAGAGGGCGAATACTTCGATGGTGAAGGGGCCATCAGCAAGCGCCTCAGGCATGCCAAGGGCGACCACTGCCAATTCAGAGACTAGCCCATGTAGCAGTCCCCGACTCAGCCCCGGCGGAGCCCCCAGCGTGAGTTCATTACTCATTTGCCGCTAGTAGGTGCTGGGGTGTACATCTTCACTGCTGACATCACCGGACGTGCAGGAGGAGGACGGCGACAAGGAGAGTCATCGTCTACCACCCTGGACTCACCGCCCACGGATTTTTCTATGGCCAGGACTTCCTCCAATGCGCTCTATCACGAGGAGGGAGGGCGGGCAAGATCAGGCACCTGTGGGTCTCCTCTGATAATCATCGTAGGCGAAGGTATTCCCCCTTTCCCCCCCTTTTTTGTCTTCTTGAATTTCCTCCTTAGCTTTTCTTGGTTTGCCTCCCTGGTCTCCAGGCATTCCCATGGTAGAGGGAATGGACGTTGATTCTGTCATCAAGGAGACAGCGAGGGATGCTGCCGCCGAGGCTGACATGATTGCCGCTGAAGAAGCCATTAAGAGCGCTGAGGCTGAGGCCGCCAAGAACGCTGCTGCCGAGGCCGCCAAGAATGCTGCTGACGAGGCTGCGAGCGCCGAGGCAGCCAAAGCCGCGCAAAAGGAGGAGGCTGCCAAGAATGCTGCCGTCGAGGCCTCTAGCGCCGAGGCAGGCAAAGCCGCACAAGAGGAGGGGGCCGCCAAGAAGTCCACCGAGTGGGTCGGCAAGGAGGCCGGAGGAGGGACGGCCAGCATGGGCCAGCCATCCGAAGCCCCTTCATCGAGCAGGTACTTCAAGGTTGGTGACAACCTGTTCATCAGCATCCCTGGCGCGGCAAGAACCGGGCTGCCGCCTCAGGAAGGAGTCCTTGTTGAGGAGGCCATCGTTGCTACCGGGCTCGACATCGTCGACGAGCTAAACGCCAGTAGCAGATCCCAGGAGGAGCGGCTCCTCTAGTCCATGGGCGATGGCTTCCGGAAGCTTCAGGCGTTTCATCGTGCGCAAAAGGAGAGACTTGACTCCAGGGCTGTTGTCATCGAAGCTGCCAAGGCCCGTTTCCAGGAACGCATCACGGAGACCCAGGCTTGGTACGCCAAAGCCTCCACCTGCAGACTGATCAGTCGCAACTGAGTGAAGGCTGGAGCCAACTCTACATGCAACAGTCTGACGCTGAATAGGCGCAGGAGGAGGTCAAAAAACAGGCCGCCGTAGATGACGCTCATTTGGTGGAGCGTTGCATCTTGCTTGATGCCCAAGAGGAAGACCTTGTTTCCCGCGAGAAGGCACTCTCCGACAAGCTCTACGGCAAGGAAGTGGAGCTCGAGGATCTTGTCACGCAGCGGACCCAGGCGATGGAGCGGGGGCACAAGGAGGCAATCGGAGCCCTGGTGTCAGACCACGCTGGAAAGTTGAAGGAGGTCGTCGACGTAGCTGAGGCTGCAGATACCGCTAGAAGCTTACGGGAGGAGAGGGTGAAGGACCTGGAGTTGCCCCTTTAAGATCAAGGCACGAAGGTCTCGTCACTCAAGGCCGAGCGGGACAAGGCCATTGCCAGCCTGATGGAGGCGCAAGTCGCCACTTCCTACAAGGCTAAGCAGCTCTCCATGGCCAATGAGTCCATCAACGACCTGAACTTGAAGCTAACCACGCTGACTGGGACTCTCGAGGCCGCCAATACTCGGGAGAAGGCACTGGCCAAGGAGCTCCACGACGAGAAGCAGCTTGTCAAGAGCATCGCCGTCTCCCACAACGACTATGTGCGTGGAGTGGAAGTCCGGACCGAGAAGCTCGTTGACATCATGGGGAAGCTCGCCGAACAACTGTCCGCCATGATACTAGAGGGCCCGTCGTATTCTCCTGATGACAGGGTCCCTATGAGCGCCAAGGTGACCATGTTCTTCGACAGCCTACTTGGGGCCCTGGAGCAGATCCATTCCGACCGGGCGGTCCACCTGGCCGATGAATTGCCCAGGCTCTGCTAGGCTGTCCTCCGCAAGGTGCTCATTAAGGTAGCATAAAGGAATTCCGGCCTCAACCTCGCCAACGTCCTTGACCGCTTGCCGAAGGGTGTGGACATCCAAGCGCTCGAGGAACTCGTTGCGCCCATCGTCGAGCGGGTAAGCCAGGTCAAGCAGGTCGAGGGCGACTGCCGAGATTAGTCGCCCCACTCCTCGTTGCTGCACATGTCCAGAACAATTTATTTTGTGTTAAAGTCTCAGCAAGGCCGATGTAATGCTATCTGCTTATGCCTTGGACGATTGCTATGTTATCTATCTTGTTAGACTGTTTCTGTGTATGAAATTTTCCATACGCCCTTTCTGGAAGAATCTTGCTAGCATTTGTAGCCCTACTGCATGCGCTTTGAGGAACGGGTCCTTAGCAGCCTGCTAGCAGTGCCACTGCCGGCAAGACACCTTGGTGTCCTTGGCGCGGCCGTTCAAGGCGCCGGCCTTACTGGAAAACGGGATAAGGGCGTGAGCGCTATCACTTGAATCGTTGAGCGGACTCGAAATGAAAGAAGGAGCGCGAGTGAAGCCACTTAAGCCATTGAGCGGTGCCAAATGCAGTGAGGGCGCATCCAATCACGACAAGGTTCCCGCATGTGCAAGTTTTCCATATAGAAGTCGAAGTTGCTCAAGGAAAATAACTTTTGGGAAGGATTCATATGGGTTTTTTGCAACTTATCTTTTTGTTGCCTTTCTCCTTTTGACAAGTTTTTTGGGATGCTGGCTCATAGGTATCCGTACCATCATCCGCCCTGGCAAAGCTGCATGCGAGGGATCCTTCTCTCCTTTGAGAAAAAGAAAGACGAGAAAACATGGATATGGAACCTTGGCGGTCCGTTAGTCCTTGCCAGGATTAAGTGCAATGCAACACTTCAGATAAACATGCACATAAGTAAATATGAGAATCGAACAAGATTGAAGAACACTTATCTTTATTTATTTACTCACAGGGTCTGAGCCTGGCCCGGCAACCACACCTTATGGGTAGAACTTTAGAAGATGTTCAATATTCCAGGAGTTGCTCACCGGAACGCCATCCTCGGTCTCCAGGCAGGCTGCGCCGGGCCTAGTGACTCCTACTACCCGATAAGGGCCTTCCCACTTTGGCGATAACTTGTTTGGATTCTTGGCAGACTGAACTCGCCAAAGAACAAGTTCGCCTTCATCAAGACTTCTGGCATTGACCTTGCAGCTATAGTAGCAGCGCAAGGCTTGCTGGTTGCGTGCATATCTTACAGCAGCCTCAAGATGGTCTTCCTCAAGGAGCGTCACGTCGTCTTGCCGCAACTGCTCTTGCTCGAGCTCATCATAAGCGAGCACTGGAGGTGACCCATATATGAGTTCCGTGGGGAGAACTGCCTCCGCCCCATAGACAAGGGAGAAGGGTGTCTGGATGGTAGCTCGATTTGCTGTCATCCTGATTGACCAAAGAACCACCGGCAACTCATCAATCTAGTTCCTTTCGGACTTGTGCAGCCTATCAAAAGTTCTTGTCTTGAGGCTTTGCAGCACTTCAGCATTAGCCCTCTCCGCTTGGACGTTGCTCCTCGGGTGGGAAACGGAAGCAAAACATATTTTGCTACCAAGGTCTTGGACATACTGCATGAAGGTTCGGCTCGTGAACTGTGTTCCGTTGTCAGTGATGATTCTGTTGGGAACACCAAAGCGGCAGACTAGTCCTTTAAAGAACTTGACAGTAGACTGTGCTATCACCTTCCTCACTGCTTCCACTTCCGACCACTTGGTGAACTTTCGATTGCCACATACCAATACTCAAATCCCCCGTCAGCACGGGGAAAGTGGCCCAAGATGTCGAGCCCCCACACAAAAAATGGCCAGGAGAGAGGGATTGTTTGAAGGGCTTGAGCTGGTTGATGTAGTTTCTTTGAATGAAAATGGCATGCTTCACACTTGGTTACTAACGCAGTTGCATCCTAGAGGGCAGTGGGACAAAAGAAACCTTGCCTGAATGCCTTTCTGGCAACTGCTCTTGATCCTATGTGGGAGCGACATATGCCTCTGTGTATCTCTGCTAATAGATCCAGTCCATCCTCCCGAGAAATGCACTTGAGTGTCCCGCCGTTCGGTGTCTTTCTCTACAGGATGCTGTCTATGAACTGGTATATATGAGACCGGCGGGCTACTTTCTCTGCTTCCTCTTGTTCCTCGGGGAGTTCTCCTGTTTGAAGGAATTGGACAAGGTGTTGTGCCCATGCTGGAGCCTGGGACTCAATAGCAAGGACTAAAGGCGTATCTTCTGTCGGGGGAGCATTTGCCTCGACGGCAAGGGCTTGAGGGCCCGGCGGAGTCTTCTGCGCCCTGGCAAGCCTGACGGGAGCGTATGCTTCTGCAGCAAGAGCCAATGGCCCCTCCGGAGCATAGTACTCATGGGCAAGCCTGGCGTTCCCTCTGGTAACCTTCTCGTCGGCGGCTTCAGGGAGCTCAGCCATGAGATACTTGCCGGAACTTAACTTTCTTCTATTCTCTTGTCTAGTTGATGGTGTCATGGAGGGTTGAGTTAGTTGGAGCACGAATGTTCCTGGTTCCACAGGTAACTTAAGGGCAACACGCTTTGACGTGCCATCGGCAACGTTGTTCTCTGCACGTGGAATGTGCTCCATTTGTAGGCTGTCAAAACATTCTTCCAACTTCCTCACTTCATCTACATAAGCTTCCATCAATGGACTCTGGTAATCTTTGTTCACTTGTCTGACGAAAAGTTGAGAATCACCCCTGACAATAAATTTCTTGATCCAGACGTCCGCTGCGATCCTGAGACCGGCAAGCAGCCCTTCATACTCAGCAGTGTTGTTCGTTGATCTCTCCTGGGAAAATGCATCTGGACCACATATCTCAGGTGCTCTCCGGTGGGTTCGACAAGAAGCACTCCGGCACCAGCGCCATGCAGCAAGAAAGCTCCATCAAAATACATGATCCATTCCCGATCAGTCTCCTTGCCGGGGAGAGTTGACTCTGGAACCTCTTCATCGGGCATTGGGGTCCATTTTGCAACAAACTCCGCCAAGGCCCTTCTATGGATGGTCGAAGTGCTTTCAAACTTAAGACCAAAGCTTGATAGTTCCAAAGCTCACTCCACAATCCTGCTGATACCTTCTGGGTTTCTCAATATCAGTTGTCGCGGGAAGTGGGTGACATTGGTGATCTCATGTGCTTGGAATTCATGGCGCAGCTTCCTCGAGGCCATAAGAAGGCCGAAGAGCAATTTTTGCACGCCAAAATACCTTGATCTAGCCCCTTGCAACAAGGAGCTGACAAAATAGACTGGTTGCTTCACCACTTTCTTCTTCTGAACAATCTCTTTCAACTGCGTAGACCTTTGTTTGCCGACACCAGGTCCTGTCGGAGACTGTCTTGGCTCATCGTTCGGTGTCCCTGCCATTGCCACTGCCTCTTTGTCAACCTCTCTTTCGGCCACTAGTGCAACACTCACCACTTGATTCGTTGCCGTCAGGTACAGCAGCAACAGTTCTTGTGGTTTTGGCGCAACTAGGACTGGTGGAGGGGAAAGGTACCTCTTCAAATCCTGCAACGCCGCCTCCGCTTCCGGAATCCATTTCATTGGACCTGCCATCTTCAAGATTTTGAAAAAGGGCAGGGCGCGCTCAACAGATTTTGAGATGAACCTACTCGGAGCAGCAACACAACCGGCATGGCGTCACACGTCCTTGACTCGTCTTGGTGCCTCAATTTGCTGAACTGCTTTGATCTTGTCGGGATTTGCATTGATTCCTTGTTGAGACACAACGAAACCAAGAAGCTTGCTAGATGGGACTCCAAACACACATTTCTCGAGGTTGAGCTTCATGCTGATCTTGCGTAGATTTGCAAATGTTTCTTCTAAGTCTTTTATGAGCGTAGCCTTGTCCTTGGTTTTGACCACTATGCATTACTGGAAACAGCATATTTGTCGTTTGCCATTTCTTTACCGTCAGCTGGCAGACGGCAAAGCAGCTATTTGCCATCAGTTTCTAGAAAATAGATGACAAAGAACTAGCTGACGACAAAGAAGCTCTTTGCCATCAGCTAGTTCTTTGCCGTCTGCCAGCGGACGACAAACTAGCTTTGCTGTCAGCTAGCAGAGGGCAAAGAGGAAGGGTGGCCACTAACGGGTATCAGCTAAGGACATTACTTCTTTGCCATCTGCTAGCAGACGGCAAAGCTTCTTTGCCGTCTGCTAGCGGACGGCAAAGAAGTAATGTCTGTCCCCTCCGGCCCCAACCCACTAGCTAGTCTCTTTGTCGTCTGCTAGCTGATGGCAAAGAGATTAACCTACCGAACCCTCGCGCCCCACCCCTCTCTCCCTCACCTCACCTGCGCCGTCCACCATTGCCCGAGCCGCCGTCGCCCCCGCGCTACCCTCCTGGAGCAGCCAACGTCGCCGGCCAACCCCGCCCCTCGCCGCCCATCTCGTCGCCCCACCCCTCTCTCTCTCCCCACACCTCACCAGCCTCGCCCCTCGTCGCCCGCCCTTCGCCCCACCCCGAGCCGCTACCCCTCGCGCCACCCCCTGGAGCCCCCGCTGCCACCGGCCAGCCCCGCCCACCGCTGCCCGCCTCATCGCCGGTCGGCCGCCCGCCCCGCCCTAGCCGCACCTCCCTGCGGACGTAGGCCGCGGCCACCGTGCTGCCACGCCCCATCGCTGGAGCTGCACCGCGCCCCACCGCTGGAGCCGCGTCGCGCCGCGCCGCCCCGCCACCGGCGCCGCGCCGCGTCGCCACCAGCGCCAGCCCCGCCCTGCCACCGGAGCCGCATCATCAAACCCTAAGGTGATTTTTTTCTTATGTTTATTTAGATTTAGTTTAGCCAGGTTTAGATTTAGTTTAGATTAAGTTTAGCTAGGTCGAGGATCGAGGGGAAATGGAGTCGAGGGTCAACCCCGACACGACAACACCGACACCCCGACCCCCGACATGACACCCTGACATGGCACCCCCGCCCCCGACACGACACCCCCGACACCCCCGACACACCGACCCCGACATGACACCCCGACCCCCGACACGACACCCCGACACCCCGACACGGCACCCCCGACCATGACACATCACCCCTACCCCGACACGACACCCTCGAGACCCCGACCCCGATAGGACACCCCCGAGACCCCAACACCCCTAGATTTAGTTTAGGTTTATTTAGATTGTAGGGGTCAAGGATCGAGGGGAAAAGGAGTCGAGGATCGACCCCGACATGACAGCACCGACACCCCGAGCCCCGACACGACACCCCGACACGGCACCCCTGACACCCTGACCCCAACACGACACCCCTCGACACCCCGACCCCGACACCCTGACCCCGACACGACACCCCGACACCCCGACACGGCACCCCTAACCATGACACAACACCCCTACCCCGACACGACACCCCCGACACCACGACCGTGACACGACACCCCCGACACCACGACCCTGACACAACACCCCCGACACCGCGACCCTGACACGACACCCCTGATATCCCGACCCCGACACGACACGGGTCATATATTTGTGAATTATGAGTTAGGTCATATATTTTTTGGGACGACCTCCCCGTGCGTTCGACGAGCTCCGCCCCTGTGTTCGTGGGTGAGCACAAATGACATCTCCTCTTGCCCCCTTCATTTCCTCTGTTCTGGTCTTCGTGCCGATGAAACTTGCTAGCTATAGGTGTCTTCAATCATCAGTATGCGTGACCACTATGCGTCTCCCGTTCGAAAGGGTTGCATCTATAAATATGTATTCATTAGCATATTTATAACCGTGATTCTTTCGACTTGTCCAACATTATCCATGGACAACCCGAGTATGTGTAGATTGGGTTCGTTTTCCCATATGCTCTACTCCGGATCCGATGCAGAATTTCGTCAGTGCCTCCCTGTTGTTTTCTAGGTACACATCCTCTCTGCTTATTGTCGAGACGTGTATCAGGAGAACAACGGGGAGGTGCTGCAAAAATTGTCCATTGGATCCGGAGCAGAGCATGGGAAAACGAACCCAATCTTCACATACTCGGGTGGGATTAGGACCTATCTTTACCTACTAGCGTCTGGGTTGCATCGACGTAATAAAACTAACAAACTCTATTAACTGATGAATATGGTTTTCTGAATTATGTATATATTTTGTGTGTGTCCAGTAGCTAGGCAAGATGAGTGATCGTGGGTGGATGTACACCGGTCACACTAGTCAGAAAGACATGACCCATGAATGGATAACAAAAACCAAGGAGTTTGTGAGTGTCGCATTTGCAAATGGACAGAAAACAACCTGGTGCCCTTGTGTCGATTGCGACAACTGTAAGAAGAAGTCAGAGTTTGAAATGTTCAAACACCTGCAGAAGTGGGGTTTTACGCCTAATTATACGGTCTAGACATTTCATGGTGAGTCTGCCCAACGTGCCAGAGCTGAGGTGGTTCGTCGTCGCACCGACGAGCATGGTACCGGGATCGAAGACATGTTGCAAGACTTTGATGATGCTCGGGATTCGGACGATGAGATGGAGGAATTTGCAAAGGACTTTTATGAAAGGTTGGAGTCTTCAAAACATCCTCTGCACGAGCACACTGAGCTTTGTCAGATGGATGCCATCACGCAAGTAATGGCTCTGAAGGCTCAGTTCGACCTGGGCAAAGAATGCTACGACACGATGATGACGATATTTGGACGCTTTCAACCCAAAGGCCATGTATTGCCACCAAACCTGTACCAGTCGGAAAAAATCCTACATGCGCTTAAGATGCCCTATGAGAAGATAGATGCCTGTAACAATGGATGTGCCTTATTTAGGCTTGAGTACGCGGCCTTGAACTATTGCCCCATTTGCAATGCTTCTAGGTATGTTCTGGTAGACAACGATATGGGTGAGAAGAGTGAGACCAAAATACCCATTAATGTTCTTCGGTATCTGCCAATCATACCAAGACTTCAACGTCTTTTCATGGTCGAAGAGATGACCAGACAGATGATGTGGCATAAATTGGGCAAAAGGACATAACTAGAAGCAGATGGGAATCCGATGTTGGGACACACTTCAGACGCTTTTGCGTGGAAGCACATCGATGCATTACATAAGGATAAAGCGACAAATCCAAGGCATCCTCGAGTTGCCATCAGCACGGACGGGTTCAATGTGTATGGTATGACGGTAGCACAATACAGTTGTTGTCCTGTATTTGTCATTCCAATCAATCTCCCCCCGGAGAGATTATGAAAAGAAAGAACATTTTCCTGATGTTGATAATTCCAGGGCCCAAATATCCGGGGAAGAATATGAATGTGTACATGCAAATGCTTAAGGATGAATTGCAAGAAGCCTGGGATAATGGGATCAATACATATGACGCCGCGATATCCGGGGAAGAACTTCAAAATGCATGTGTGGTACATGTACTCGATGCATGACTTGCCGGCGTATGCGCTATTCATTGGCTTGTGTGTACATGGAAGGTTTCCGTGCCCCACATGCAAGGCAGCTCTTCAGTTCCATTGGCTGGAGGCGGGTCACAAGTTTTCTTGCTTCGACATGCATAGATAGTTCCTGGATCCTGACACAAGTTTAGAAAAGACAAGAATAATTTCATCAAAGGTAGAGTTGTCAAAAACACTGCACCACCTGTGTTGACAGCCCAACAGATCCTGGATCAGATAAACGCTCTCGATCCAGATCTAGATCTTCCAGGGTATTTCAAAGGGTATAATACAGAACACACCTGGTCTCACAAGATATGTTTGTGGGATCTGCCTTACTTTAAAGACCTCCTTTTCCCATGCAACATCGACGTGATGCACATTGAAAAGAATATCGCGGAGGCCCTTTTTGGTACATTGTTCGGCATAGAGGGGAAGTCGAAGGATAATCCTAAGCCTAGAGTCGACCAGGAGGCTCTATGTGATAGACCGTTACAAAACATTCAACAACCGAAAGGAAAGAAGAACTGAGGAAGCCAAAGGCATGGTTCAGTCTTGGAAGGACAGCTATGAGGAAAATGATCTTGTGGGTGAAAATGCAGTTGATGTTCCCCGATGGGTATGCAGCGAATCTAAAGTGGGGAGCGAGTCTTGACAAATTAAAAATATTTGCTCTCAAGAGTCATGATTGGCACATATGGCTTGAGGGGGTAATGCCGGTGATGTTGCGTGCCTTTATCCTTGAGGATGAATGGCTAGTACTAGCAGAGCTGAGCTATTTCTTCCGTTCTCTTTGTGCGAAAGAAATATCGCCTGACGTGCTAGGCGAACTGGAAGAGTTGGCACCGGAGTTGATCTGCAAGATAGAAAAGATCTTTCCACCGGGCTTCTTTAATCCAATGCAGCATTTGATTTTGCATCTCCCGAAAGAGGCAAGATTGGGGGGGCGTGCAAAATCGTTGGTGCTTCGCAACTGAGAGGATGCAGAAGACGCTTCGAGCAAAATGAAGAAATAAACATAGAGTTGAAGCATCGATTGCCGAGGCATTCATTACTGAGGAGGCGGCAAAATTCGTGACAACACACTACAAGGCCAAGAATCGTCATTTGCATAATCCGAAGCCTCGGTACAATGATGGAGACCATGAAAAAGGTCGATGCAACCTCAGCCTATTCAAAGGGAAGCTCGCACCAGCCGGTGCTTTGAAATCAATAGCGTTGGCTGTTGAAGAATGGCGGACCATTTCGTTGTATATCTTCAACAACCTAACAAAAGTGCGACCATACATCGAGTAAGTTATCGGTACATTATTTCGCAACTTCTAATTCCTTTGAAATGCTCTTATTCCTGGATATGTGATACAGTCGATACGTCGCCAAATTCTTGGATGGAGCGGTGATCCAAAAGGATTCCATCGAAGATTATGAGCTTCTGGCAAAGCATGGAGGCGGCTATCCCGGTTTCATCTCTTGGTTCAAGCAAACGGTAATTTCGATTAATTAGATGATTTCATTTCTTCGCCTAGTTTTTGGCTAATGCAACAATCCTTTCATATCAAAATTGTAGGCTAATGCAGAGTCTATGGACTCCGAATTGAGACAAGTCGCTAATGGTTTTGACCATAAGGTCCGTTCATTTGACATATACCACATCAACGGGTATCGCTTTCATACTTTTGGCAAAGAGCTATCTATGGCCGACCGAAGTCTACAAATTGTTGTGTCTCTGCTGTCGGCGAAGGAGGGGTATAGTATTATGGATGAGTTGAAGCAATTTACGAACTTACATTCTTTGGTGAAAACCCACCAAACGTCGTAGTCTTCAAATGTTATTGGTTCCAGCCGAAGGAGACTAGAAGGACTCATGTACATATAGGGCTAGTCGAAATCAAACAAAGCACCCATCTAGTTGTTCCCGATGTCTATATTACGGTTCAACAGGCAACCCAAGTTTTCTATCTACCGTGGGCCTGCCAAATGGATCCAAATTTGAAAGGTTGGGATGTCGTTGATGATGTACCACCACATTTTAGACCACCTCCCCTCAATGAAGATGATTATGAACCTCACATTAACCCAGACATATATGAAGGATAATTCTTCCAAGAAACACGTGTTTCCAAGAAATGTATCAAGAACCACTGTACTTCACCCTAGAACATTGAGGTCGACAGCGACAATGAACCCGACTTCATCCTTGAGCCGAAACAAGAAGAGACGGAAGAAGAGGAGGTTACTGCTGCGGATGACCTGACAATGCTTGATCGATTACATAGAGACCTTCCACATGTTGATGCATTTATTCATGATGCTGATGAGCACGTCATTACTGATAGTGATGATGATTATGCATTTATTGATCCCGGAGAATATATAGACGATGAAGATTAATATTAGTAATGTGAGGTATTCAATTATTATTATGTACATATATATTATTAATTAGTTCATGTTATTAGGTATTCAATTTTTTTATGTTGAACTAATTTCGTTCACTCTTTGTCATTGCAGGGGTTGACAGATGGTGGGCTCGGGTCGAGAGGGCTCTGAGCCTCCTTCCTCGGCGCGTACTAGGAGGGGCGCTATTATTCCACCCTAGCAACTCCGGAGAGCGCTGGTACACTGCATGCAGACACATGCGGGCGCTTCTTCTTTGACCGGGAGAGGTCAGGGGAAGACGAAGAGAGGTGCTAGAGGTAGGAAGGTTGCTGCGCCTTCCTCGCCGCCACCCCCAGCTGATTCTCCCGACCATAGGAGTGCTCCGTCTCAGGTGGACCCGTCTGACTTGGACCCATTTCGGACTCTAGTCCATGAGCCTCACATCGACGAGCCTCGGGTCACCGAGCCTTCGTCCCAGGAGACTCCGGTCCCAGAGTCTTTGTCCCAGGAGACTCGGGTCCCAGAGTCTTCGTCCCACGTGACCCGGAGGCTAGTGGCTATGCTCATGGTGGCAAGGACAACTTGTCTGAGGACACTTATAGCGAGGGCGAGCTGGATGAGGAGGGCAAGAAGGTCTACCAACATGGTTGTACAAAGCTCATGCCCGTGCTGACGACCCGCGAGCAGAGGTGGCTGATTGCGCCTAATGCGGAGAAGTAAGTGCATTTACTCTTTTTTAACCTTTTTCCTTCATGTTTCTTCAAATTAATATATAATGTGTTGGCCTTGTCATACTGCAAGGATTGGAAACATGAGCGTGGTGTCCGCAGGCCCAACCAGGTCCTTGGTGTGCTTCTCTGGCACCACTTCCCGGGGAAGGTCTAGTTGCCCGGTGAGGGTGAGGCTCCACAGGTAGCATTGATCTGGGAGGTGTACATGGCTGCCCCGCCCCCTGGAGGGGATGGTCGACGATGTCTTGTGCGAGACGGTGGCTGACATTGTGATCCATCGCTTTTGGGTAATTTCTCATTTACAGAATTAAAAATCAACAACACCTAGTGATTGTACTAATCAATGTTGTCTTGTTTGATTGCAAACCTTCTACAAGTGTCTTGAGGAACACGAGGCGAAAGTGGCTGTTGTTCTCGAAGCCAAGTGCACGCGCCTAGTTCAGAACTTACGACACGAGGCTCGAGTGCAGGCTATTGGAGACTACTATGCCTCCACTAACATGAAGAGGGCCAAGAAGAAGTGCCGCAAAAATTATTTGAGTAAGGAGAAGTTAATGAAGGTAATTATCTATTGGTAAGGCCTTGTACTTAGTTTCTTTGATTTGATTCGTAGGCGTAGCGCTGAAATTTCTCTTGTCTAACTTAGGTGCCCCCAAGATGGTGTGCGGATAGGATGGACTGTTGGGAGGCATTGGTGGATGAGTGGTGCTCTCCTTATTGGCTATCCGAACACAACAAGCCCAAGGATAAGCCTTCCCAAATGAGAGGTGTGCCACACCATCAAGGGAGCTCCAACCTATTTGAGTACGGGGATCACTGGGTATGTGGTTTGCTTCATGAATCATGCAATTTCATTCTTCATGCTAGCTTGAGCCCTTAACTAATATTTTGTTCCTATGTTTTAGGCACGAGAAAACAAGAAGGAGGTGCCACCTCTGTTCGACCTCTATGCCATGGCCCATACTGCCTCGTACAAGAAGGCCAAGGCATTCTTTGAGGATGACCTCGACCATCCAGAGAGCTTCAGCAACATCTCCTCCGACAACAAGCTCGTGAGGTATAGAGATGAGGGGAAGGCGAGGAAAGGGGAGGACTTCAACCTTAGCCAGAGTCCTTTTGATCTAGAGCTCGTGATGATATCTGGTGGCGGGAGGCCCCATGGCTCCATAGCCATTGGGGATGGACTGATATGTTGTCCAAGAACTCTCTCGGAGATCAAGAAGCGCCAGATGAGCTCTGATCTTGAGATAAGGCCTCGTCCATGGCCAATGGAGCTCGCCATTGAGGCTAGGGCCCAGGAGCTTCTGGTGGAGGCAAACAGGTAGGCAGCGCAGAGGGAGAGGGACATGGAGGAGAGGATGACTAGGCTCTTGGAGGAGGAGAGGAACCGAAATGACGCGTCTCAGCTGGCCCTATACGAGCTCCTCATGGTAAGTTTCTCCTGCATATTATTCAAATCATGCACGTAATGTTCGTTTCATCACTATTTAATATGAATGGCTCATGAAAACAAAATGTGCAGACCATGTGCCAGAACAATGGTCAGACCCCTCCGTCGATGCCCGATATTGCTATAGCACCCACGGTGAGTTTCATTTGAATGGTCATTAGTTACTAGTATTCACATTTGAGTTGCATCATGCTAAGCAGACATTGCTTGCAAATGATCTTTGGTGCAGCATGCCTCCCAACAAGCATGACCGATCCTTCCGCGTCTGCCACAACCCCAACCGGTCCTGCTGCGCCTCACCCTGGCGCAAACCCGACCGGTCCTTCACCTCCGTGATGATGGTAAGTTTTCCCAAGTGTTTTGCTTAATAAATGCATACTTATCTTAAGAAATGACCTAATTAGCTCCAAAATGACCTATACTTAGCTTATTTTCCTCAAAAATGACATAATAGCCTTACTTAGCTCCAAAATGATATATTCTACCTAGGATAGCTATAAAATGACCTATACTTAGCATTTTTTCCTCCAAAATGACTTGATATGCTTAGTTAGCTAGAAAAGGGCATAACTACCTAGGATAGCTCAATAATGATATATCGCTAGCTTAGCTAGTTCATTTTTGACATAATTAGCTCACTTAGGTACAAAATGGCATAACTACCTATGATATCTCAATAATGATCTATAATTAGCTTAGCTAGTTCATTTATGACATAATTAGCTCACTTAGGTAAAAAATGGCATAATAACCTTGGTTTAGCTCCAAAATGATCTATACTTAGCTTATTTTCCTCAAAAATGACATAATAACCTTACTTACCTCCAAAATGATATATTCTACCTAGGATAGCTATAAAATGACCTATACTTAGCATTTTGCCCCCAAAATGACTTGATATGCTTAGTTAGCTAGAAAATGGCATTACTACCTTGGAGAAGAGGAGAGGAGAGGATAAAAAGAAAGAGAAGATAAATTCTTCTTCTTCTTCTTTTTCTTCTTCTTTTTCTTCTAGCTAGTCTTCTTCTTCTTCTAACTTTTATCTTTCCTAATTTGCAGATTTGCTATAGATGAGGAAGCTTGCATTGATGGAGTGTACTCTTCTACTTGTGCTTCCTTTTTGTTTATGGAAACTTGTTGGAAACTTGTTTTGGATATGTATGTATGGATATGTTGTTGGAAACCATTGTATGTTGGATATGTTGTTGGAAACTTGTATGTTGGATATGTTGTTGGAACTTATTGTTGGTATGCTTGTTGAAACTTATTGTTGGTATGCTTGTTGGAAACTTGTATTGTTGATATGTTGGATATATATGTGAAATTTTGTCAAATGGAATGATTTTAAGAAAAAACAAAAAAAAACAGGGGCTATATAGCCACTTTGCCGTCTGCTGGCAGACGACAAAGGTCTTCGCTGTCAGCTAGCAGACGGCAAAGTTGCCATGTGGCAGCTACCTATGCAACCTGGGGTAGCACTAGGCTGGCCTACGTGGGTTCTTTGCTGTCTGCTGGCAGATGACAAAGACCTAAGGTTCTTTGTCGTCTGCCAGCAGACGACAAAGAACCCACCTAGGTCGGCAAACAAACAGGTGCTTTGCCATCAGCTGGACGACGGCAAAGAACTAAGGTCTTTTCCGTCTGCCAGCGGACGACAAAGCACGCCGTTAAGCCCTTAACAGAGCTAAGTTGCCACGTGTGCCGTCCATGCCCTTTGCCATCCACTAGCAGATGACAAAGATGCAAAGGTCTTTGTCGTCTGCTAGCGGACGGCAAAGCTCCCTTTACCATGGCTTATTCTGCGGGACAGTTGGCCGTCTGCTGGCAGACGACAAAGCCTTTGCCATCCGGCATGCATGCCTTTGCCGTCTGGGATGGCTGACGGCAATGTGCATGATTCCTGTAGTGATGTCATCCATATAAGCCTCCATATTTCTATGTAGCTGGGGATCGAAACCAATCTGGACTGTTCTTGCAAAGGTAGAACCAGCGCTTTTCAAGCCGAAAGGCATACGCAAAAAGTAGTACGTACCACATGGGGTGACAAATGCGGTCTTATCTTTGTCTTCCTTGGCCATAAAGATCTAATGATATCTGGAATAGGCATCAAGGAAAGACAATAAGTCGCAACCGGCGGTGGAGTCCACAATCTGGTCGATGCACGCTAAGGGAAAAGGATCCTTGGGGCAGGCTTTGTTGATGTCTATGAAATCAATGCACAGCCTCCACTTCTCATTCGCCTTGTGCACTACAACTGGATTAGCCAACCACGTTGGGTGGAGTACTCCTCTGATTAGGCCAGCTGCCTCTAACTTCTTGATTTCTTCGGCAATAAACTGTTGCTGCTCCAAATCTTGCTTCCGAACCTTCTACTTGACGGGTTGCGCATGTGGACAGACGGCAATGTGGTTCTCAATCACCTTCCTAGGAACACCAGGGATATCAGATAATTTCCATGCAAACACATCGACATTCGCCCACAGAAAGGCAACGAGCGCGCTTTCCTATTTCTCGTCAAGGGTGGAACTTATGGTGAAAGTTCCCCCCGTGCCATCCTCCTTGGCCGACACCTTCTTGGCCTCTAGCAGGGCAGCCTTGGAATTTTTGCTCTTGCCGGTGGAGCTCTCTGGCCAATTGTCAATAGTAGTGCAACACCCTGAAGAGGTGCGCTTGCCGGATTGTGCGCCAGAGGCCTTCTCGGTCTTCTCCCCCCGAGAGCTTCAGCGGAAGGAGCAAATGCCTTAGTGGTAGGTGCTGCGACTGCGCCCCGGTAGAGTTGGTCGGCGCAGATAAGCACACTCTTCTTATCAGAGTGAATGTTAATGACACTCATTGGTCCGGGCATCTTCACCACGTTTTAAGCGAAGTGAGTGGCCGCCATGAACTTGGCCAGTGTCAGACGGTCGAGAATTTTGTTGTATGACAACGAGATCTCGGCAACGTCAAACACGATCTTCTCCGTTCTGAAGTTGATGTCGCTGCCAAACGTCACCGGCAGCATGACCTTGCCTTTCGGCTTAGTCCTTCCCGAGTTGACCCCTTGGAAAGCGCATGTGGACTCGAGATCTTTGTTAGGAATCTGTAGCTTCCGAATGACATCGGGCGAGATAAGGTTCAGGCTGGCCCCACTGTCGACTAACATCTTCGTCACCTTGAGATTGCGGATTGTTGGTGAGACCAATAATGGCAGGCACTCGACCGCAGTTATGCAATCTGGGTGATCCTCGGCCTCGAACATGATAGGAGTGTTGGACCACTTCAGAGGTTTATGTGCGTCGATAGAGGGCTCTGCCGCATTAACCTCGCGCGCCCAATGTTTAAGTTGGTGGTGAGAGGAATGCGACGAGGGTCCTCCTTCTATGCACATCGCCTCCGTAGCTTTCTGAAACTCATTCTCACTGGACTCATCGTCCTCTTCGACATCATCATCATCTCCTTCTTGCTTGTCGCGGCCACGGGCGGGGCGATCCTTCTATTGCTTGGGCTTGCCGCGACGACCTACTCGGCAAACACACTTCTTACCGGACCCCTCAACACCATCCTGACCCTCCTCCTTGTCATGCCTTTCGTATTCGGCCCTTTGCTTCTTGGCAAGCTGCTCATCTTGCCGGTAGTCTTAGAGGTCGTGGCCTTTGGTGCGATGGATCTTGCAATACTGCTTGTCGGAGTCTTCTGGCTTGCCGGCGGCCGCCAGGGCGTGGCAGGAGGCGCACCAGGCAACATCATTGTCGGGGTCATTGACCTTGCCTTTCTTGGCGGCGCCGGGGTTGCCGGATCCTTCGACGGCTAGCACGGTCTTGCCCTTGCACTTCTTGTTCCACCACCGGCCGTTCTTTGCCGGGGCAGCGGTGTCTTTGTCCTCAGAGTCGACCTCCGCACGGCATCTTTGCCGGGGAGTCTTCTCCCTTCTTCATCCCGAGCGCACTTGTCTGCCAAAGCATAAAGCTCGGCGACTTCCCTGTCTCTGTTCATCGCGAGCTCTTCCCGCATCCTGCGGTTGCACACGTTCTGATGGAATGCGCTGATAACAACAGCAGGGTGAACGTATGGGATGTTGTGGTGCACGCAGCTGCATCTCTGAATGTACTTGCATAGAGTTTCGCCTTCTTTCTGGAGCACCAACGGGAAGTAGTTGGCCAATATCTTGTCGTCGTGGCCGCCTACAGCCTGCACCCCAAAGGTCTAGACGCTTAGGAACTCTGACGGATGTGCCTTGTCGTCATATTTCTTCTGGACTTCTGGTTTGAACATGCGGGAGTTGGGCCACTGGACTTGCCACAGCTCATGAGTAAACTCTGGACAGACCGCCTCGTAAGGCAAGCTGACAGGATACCCCGGCGCGGACTTGTCTACAGTAGGCCCCGCACGCTTGTCCGACTTGAGGTGCACTTCCCGCTGCCGCTCGATCGCGGTTCGAGTGTTAGGCAATTCTGTTGAAAACAACGTCAGTCCGGGTTAGTTCCATGCAGATCATGCAAATTAGAGTCCAAAACAAGAGCAAAAGAGTTTGGAAAATTGGATACGATGAAGACGGCGAGGGGTGGCGTCAGGGGGTGCTCCCCACTTCGCGGCGTCGGGTCCTTAGAGGGCGGAATTATGGAGGGCTTGAAGAGCTGTTCCTCGAAGACGGCGAGCTCCTGGGGCTCACATCATGACACCCTCTTGGAGATGTCATCAGCTTCCTTGTTTGTGCCGCCCAGGACGTGCTGCAATTCCAAGCCCTAAAAACGTTTTTCAATATTACGTATCTCTTCCAAGTATGCCTCCATATGGTCATCGTTAGGTGTATACTCTCTGTTGGAGAAGTTGACAAGGAGCTGAGAGTCGCCCATGACAGAGAGGCATCGGACCCCCAAGGCCGCCACTGCCTTGAGACCTGCGATGAGGCCCTCGTACTCCGTGATGTTGTTGGAGACCTTCTCCCCATGCTAGAAACATAGTTGTACGGCTTACTCGAGCTTGTCTCTTGTCGGGGAGGTGAGAACGACCCCCGCCCGTGCTCCCATGTGCGTGAAGGCTCCATCAAAGTGCATGGTCGAGCCTTGTGGTGTCTCGTCGCTGGGGGCGAGGGACTGACTCCTGTCCAGCCCCCAGTCAGGGGTGTCTGTCCACTCCGCCACGAAGTCTGCCAGCGCCGCCCCTTTGATAACCTTGGTGGTGCTAAAATCTATGTTGAAGGCATGCAGCTCGATGTTCCACTCTACAACCCTTCCTGTCGTGTTGGGGTTGCGCAAGACCTTCTCTAGGGGTATGCGAACACAGCCTTGATGGAATGCTCCTGTAAATAGTGGAGCAGCTTTCCGGAAGAGACAAGGAGCGCTAGAAGGAGCTTTTGTTGCATGGGGTAGCGTGAGCATGCGTCTCGTATCACCGTGCTGACATAGTAGACTCGGTGTTCGACGAGGGTGAGGTCTTCTGTGGTGTCCTGTCCTGCGGCGGGCACATGAAGCTTGGGCGCCCTGAGGGCCGTTAGAGTGGTCGGGACCTCATGAGGATTAGATGCCTCAGGGGCTGTTGGAGTAGACGGGGCCTTGGGAGGGTCATGCGCTTTAGGGGCCTCCAGAGCGGCGATGGCCTCAGGAGGTTCGTCCTGGGGAGAAATGGGTTTCTTGGGATTCTGCGACCCCCTTGCTCCGTGCCTGGGGACCCGCTCATGCTCGGTGATGCGACGCGGGTGTGGGCCCGCCCTTCCTAGACCGCCACCAATGCGGCGCTGGCGGAGTGGGGGAGGAAGCCAGGTATAGCAGCAATGGCTCCCGAGGGCGAGGCGCCACCATCACTGGTGGGCTCGTGAGGTACTGCTTGAGCTCCTGAAAGGCAGCATCTGCCTGCGGGGTTCATTCGAAGGGACCCTTCCTGTTCATGATCTTGAAGAATGGTAGGGCCCGCTCGCCCAACTTGGAGACGAAACGCCCCAGGCAGGTCACCCAACCCAGCCTGCCAACTTTTGCATCCCCTTCAGGGACCGAGGCGCTCTCATCTTGCTTATGGCCTTGATCTTCTCTGGGTTCGCCTTGATTCCCTGGTGCGACACCAGGAAACCGAGCAGCTTGCCCGAGGGGACCCTGAAGACGCACTTTTTGGGGTTGAGCTTCAGGTTAACATCCCTCAGGCTCGTGATGTCTCCTCTAAGTCCTCGAGCAGGGTCTTGGTCTCCTTGGACTTCACCATGATGTCTTCGACGTAAGCTTCTGCATTTCTCCCGAGCTACAGCCCTAGGGCGACGTGCATCAACCTGTGGAAGGTTGCCCCAGTGTTCCACAACCCGACGGGCATGCATGTGTAGTAGAATACCCTCAACCAGGTGAGGAAAGCAGTCTTCTCGACATCCTGCACTGGCATTTTGATCTAGTGGTAGCCCGAGAAGGTGTTAAGGAAGCAAAGGAGGTCGCACTCCGTGGTGTAGTCCCTGATCTGGTCGATACATGTCAGCGGGAACGGGTGATGGGGGCATGCTTTGTTGAGGATCATTAAGTCGACACACATATGCTCCTTCCTGCACTTCTTTGGGACGACCACCAGGTTGGAAAGTGTCACGCCCAAGATGCGCGTCTATCCATATTAAGGCACGAGGGCCTCACAAGGGTTAGATGCGCATCATGCCGTTAGCAAGAATAGTATCATCACACATACAATACTGAAGAGATGAGTATACAAGATTGGCTTAGACTCGCCACATACTAAATTACAATTCCACACAAGTTCACAACATCAAGTAGAAGACAGGGTCCGACTACGGACGAAATCAAACAATAAAACAGATGCAACTGATACCTAGAGTGTTGTAGTAAACTGTGACCCACAGGGACTCAGCAATCATGCGCCCGGGTACCGAGACTATTCAAGCTTAAAGGTTGGGTTGAGGTAAGTGTTTAGTTTGCAGCAGCACTAAGCATTTATGGTGGCTAACTTACGTAACAAGAATGTAATTATGAGTGGCCTACGATGAGCGATCGAATCTACAATAATCTCTATGAGATCCTGAACACTTACTTATGTCAAACATAACCCCACCGTGTTCTCTCTCGGATCCTGTTCACGAGCAGAGATGATCACGGTTACTCACACAGTTGGTGTATTTTAATTGGAATTAACTTCAAGTTAACTATAACCGGGTGTTAAACAAATAACCAAGTTGCCACATAACCGTGGGCACGGCTTTCCAAAAGATTTAACCCTGCAGTGGTGCCCCAACTAATCCATCACAAATTAACCACACTCCGCGGCAATAGCCTCGACCACGGATCTCGCGGTCATCATAGGTAATTCCAAAGGAATTCCAACACCTCGGGATAACCCGAAGAAAGTCAGACTCCGCATGAAAGACACTCGATAAAGGTAAAACAAATCCAGCAAGACCTCCCGACATGTCGACAAACCCGATAAGAGCCGCGTATCTCGTTCTCAGGACATGACCGGATGAGCGCAACATACAGTGGCCTGATAGAAATCTCCCGAGTTGCCTCGGGTGGGCCCCGCACACGACTCTAGTTTGGGCCAACACTCATGAGGAGCACTGGCCGAGGGGTTGATTAAATTATCCATGGGTTTGCAAGGCCCTATGCAAGTTTTATTAAGTTATTAGCAAATGTAGTACCAAAGTTGGGTCTTGCCAGACAAGTTTTAATCTCGCCCGAATGAACAAGGGGGTCCCCATAACAACCCCGAGCATGTTAGGAGCGCAAAATATGGAAAACATAACACCGGTAATAAGGAACTAATGGTCGTAACAGCGGAACAAATCACTTAGCAAAAGGCCAAGCCTTCCACCAATACCAATATATATATGTGCATTAAATTAAACATGGAACAGCCTGCACTTGCAACTAAGAATGCTATAAGAGGGGCTGAGCAGTGGTAACTTAGCCAAACAAAGGTTTGCTAGGATGTGGAGGTTAGAGGCTGTCATGGCAATTAGGAGGCTGATATCGAGTGGTATCTAGCGCAATTGTAACGATAAGAGCGAGAAACTAGCAAGCAACAATAGTATCGGGATCCGGGTGCGATCATCTTACTTGTTGGTTCTTCAGCGGAACAAGTAGCGGGATCCTCGTAGTGGTACTCTCCTAGGTCCTCGTACTCAGTATCGACACTCGCGTCTACCAAGAGAAACAACAACAATAAACATCCAACCAAGGTGCAATGCACAACCAAGATGATGCATGAATAATTTATGAAGAATGAAACATGGCAATCCAAAACTAGTCCTGTTTCACATGCAAAGCTTGTTTATTAATGAATCTAGATAGAAACTCACGTTAATTTATTTAAACATGCATGATCATGGAAAATATGGATGCATCATGCAAAATCGATATAGATGCATATAAGGAACGCAAGAAACGGAGTCACGGTTCTCACGATACGCTCAAGACAAGGTACAAAGGCAAAATCACAAGACCACCAAGTCATGGGCTAATTCTTGGCATTCCAAGGTAGCCAATGGATAGGTTATGAAAAATCATGCACAATGTACTCAAATATCAATCAATTCCATGGAGTATAGCTCCAACAAGTCACAAAAACAAATAAACACACAATCTGCCACAAAACAGCAACATAGCAGCTTCTACAGCTCACAACTTGAGCTACAGGAACCCTACAACCACAAACAAGATATGGACAGCATCTACTCAACACACACATCAACTTATCGAACTACACAATCATCAAAGGAGGAACACATCAATAAGCATGAAGCAATCAAGTTGACATTGTTAAGCAATCAAGTTTTTTAGCATGCTGAAACAGAACATTAAGTTGTCTATTTAACAGCATGTTTCCCACTTATATGGGTGACTCTCAAGTTAAAAAAAATACCAATATATACTAGATATAAAATACTAGCACTTCCATGTTGGCACATGTCACAAAGCAAGTAAGGATTAAATCATGCAAAAATGACAAGATGGCATATCAGCTAAAATGACAGATTTATGAACTTGCCCAAAAGTGGAGTCTAAGGGTTCCAATGGATTCATTGGCTCTTCCTACCCCAAAACCATGGGTCATACTCATATGCTCATGTGAAACACAAGGTACAAGCAAGATAAATACAACAATGGGTATATCAAGTGGTGAACCCACTAGTCCCCCCCACACAAGTGCACAAGGCACTTCACTCAAACACACACACTAGCTTATGTGTGTGGGTGGTTCTCCACACACATATGCACACATCTATGCACTATTCATATATGTATATGTATATGTGTATGGTAACACACACACACACTCCCACAACCAAGCATGCACATAAACTCACACCACACAAGGACATGTATGTGTGCACCTCACATACACCTACACATACACTCTCATGCATATGCACCTATGTGCATACACATAAGCTCATGCACACACTCACCAACACACACACACGTGCATATGTATGCACCCACCATGTGGCACATACACACACATTAGCATATATGCCTTATGCATATATACATACACACAACACCTACACACACATGTGTGTATGCATAACATACACACACACTACAACTACACCAAGCACACACACATACATATGTAAGCTTGGAAGGAAAAAAAACAGAAAACAAAAGAAAAGGGGGAGGCTTGGGCTCGAACCCAAGACCTCTCGGTCACTTCCCCTCGAGCCCTACCACTACACTATCAACGCGTCTGATAACAGAGAGGGCCTCTGCCCATCTACTACTACACACACGCACATCCAGACTGACGAAACTGAAGGCGCACAATGAACAGAGCTACGGCGGCTGCGAACTCCGGCGACTACACGCATTACAGGGCATCTCTGGCGAGGGAAAGACGCTGCGGGGGCCGTGGGATCTATAGGGAATCCATTTCCCCATTTGCCTTGCGACGAGAGGGACGCTGGAGAGCTCGAGGCTCTACCAAACATCATGGCGGCAACGCGCAGGCACGGCGATGAGCAGCTACAGCGATGAGCACAATGGCAACTACTCGAGGTAGGGAAGGGAAAGGAGAAGCGGATGCTCACAGAGGGGATGGCAAGGCTGCGATCGGAGCAGGGATGAGACGACGGCGTCGATGGTTCGAAGCAGGGAAGGAGACAACGACGATGATGCGGTGTAGGCAATGCTGGTCTCACCGGCCTCTTCTAGCACCAGGAATCGGCCGCGGGAAGCACCAGGGCGCCGCTTGTCATCTCCGATGGCGACGAGATGGGCACCGAAGGCGACGACGACGAGCCAAAGAACCACCGGCGACGGGAGCACTCTCTGAACCTAACTACAGAGACTTACCGGAGGGGAAAGAAGAGAGGAGGAAATAGGAAGAGGCTGGCGGCGGCGCGGGAGGACGTGTGGAACCCTAGATGGGTAGGCGCAGACATCGAGGGCTATAAAAGGGAGGACCCAAACGGTGAGGTGACGGCGGCAGCTCACGTCGACGAGGCCACTTGCCCTGATCCCTCTCACTGAACTTGACGGAGGGGAACGGGAGCAGGTGTTTGTCCTGCTCTCGTGGGCTGGGCCGTGGAAGGCCCACTCCACTCTCTCTCGCAAAACACTGCAGGAGGGTTTTTCTCACTTTAAAAAACTGCCACATTCAAATAAATGCCCAGAGAAAAAAAAAAGACTTTAGTGCAAAAAAATTATTTTGCAAAGGAAATAATGTGCACTAATTAACAAAAATATTCAGTTGATTTATTAAACAAGTAATTTTTTAGTACTTTAATAAAAGGCAGCTCCTGTTATTTAACACAAAAGCAAACAAACTGCAAACACCAAAACTATCATACTAACAATTCGTAAAACATATGGGGCTACCTCTTGAACATTTTAAAACATTTTAATAAGGCAATTAATTCTGTTGTGAAATAATATGGAAAAGGAAGGCATTATGGTGAGGTTTAATTGATGAAAAGAAAGGAGGGGGAAGAAGAGAGAGTTGCACACATGAATACCACCACACTCAAACACCTCACACACATATCCTCTCACCACCAACACATCATACCAAGACACATGAAAACCACATGGCAAGAAGAATGAAATGATGCATGATGAAATGATGCCTGAATGCACAACAACACTTGGGAGACAAGTTGCAAAACCTAACATAGCTCATGACACAAGATTCATACAAAGGAGTTACATGCCATATAAGGTAGGGACAACACTTGGGCTGTCACAGAAAGACACTCTGGGTAGCATTCCTCCCAGATGACACCAGCCTCCTTTAGCTTGACGATCTCTTGGGCAATGAATGCATGCTTCTCATTGCCTTTTCACCTTTTGCTTAACTGGGCAGGCGTTCGGGCACACCATGTAGTTGTGCTTGTTCACGTCCCTCGGGACCCCCACCAGATCGGAGGCGCTCCATGTGAATGAGACCTTGTTCGTGCGCAGGAACGCTACCAATGCCTCCTCTTGATCCCGAGGCATGTCAGCGCCAATGGTGAAGGTAGGACCAGCGTTTTCTTTGTCCACCTGCACCCACTTCATCTATGCCCGGATCTGGGAGAACAACTGCTTCTTTTTTTACAGGCGCGATGTCGACGATGCCCCCGGAGTCTCTAGCGGCCTATGCGACGCACCGGGGCACCATAGCCGCCGCCTTGTGGGCGAGCCTGAGCACGCGTGACACATCCTTGACGCTTCCCTGGATGGTGAGGACGCAGGTGCTCCCGGGCATCTTGACGACGTTGTAGCCCGGGTGCGTCGCCGCCATGAACTAGGTGAGCGCGGGGTAGCCGAGTACTGCATTGTATGGAAGGTGGATGTGGGTGACGTCAAAGTCGACCTGCATGGTGCGGAAGTTGGAACGGGTGCCAAAGGTGATGGGAGCCCTACGGGGATGACAGATCCTTCGACTACCCTAGCGAAGGGCCTCAAAGGCGTGAGCCGGCTGCGGGGTAGCTGCAGCGCGTCGAAAGCCTCCACGGAGATGATGTTGAGGCTTGGCGCCGCCATCTATGAGAGTCCTGAGACTGCCACGTCGCTCATGGTGGGCGTGCACAACATTGGGAGCGCCCGAGTGGCGGTTGTCGCCTTGGGGTGGTTGTCGAGGCCGAAGGTGATGTCGATCTCTGGCCACGCCCAGGGCGGCACGAGCTTGGGCTGTGGCTGGCCCGCCCCCACGTGGTGGAGGAACTGCTTGACTTGACGGTTCGAGGGGGTGCCTAGGATCCGCCGAGGATGCAGGCGACCGCACGGTCGGCCCTGCGCACCATGGGTCGGCCGGCGTTGAGGATCTTGCCCACCATGGAGTTGCCGAACAGGGGCTGATGGCAGCTGAGAGAGGGGGTGCTTCGACACGTCCCATACCTGGCATGCCAAATGTTGGGTTTCAGGCTCCGCAAAACACTTAAGGTTCGAACATAGGGGCGTGTGCGAAGGTTTCCTGGCCTCACCCAACCTATCTCGCTACACGATGGTCCGTACGGCGAACTTGCTCGATGACGAGGAAGAAGATGAACACGGCAGTTTACCCAACTGATGGGGTTATTACCCCTCGGTAGGCCAAAACAACGGGGTTCTCTCCCCCGCTTCAAGAAAAATCACATTGCCAGCTGCCTCATGCATGGCTGGCGCACGGCCGGTAGGCTCATTGGCGGCTGGCTCGCGGCCGGCTCTCCAAGGAGCCGGCTCGGCCCTGGCCGGCTGGGCCACGACCGGCTGCCTCCAGACCGGCTCTCCCGTTGACCCTTGGGTGAGCAAGCCCCCATCCCATCCTTCTGCACGCGGGTACGACGACAATACAAGACCCCCATGATGGGCCCTAATGTGGCCACAGTGATCGCTGACACACGGGCGCGCATCACTATAGTCTAGCCAGTCGTACCACTGACCTTGGCAGATCGCGACCGGGCGAGGCAACAGTACCGGCACGCCTCCACCCACTCCATTACCTTCCCTCGCATGGCTACGGTGCTGCCGGCCTTACCGGAGACTTCGTCCTTCTAGCGCAAGGAGACACCGCTCGAGCGGCCCGTGCCATAGCAGGTAGGTGTGGGCCAATTGCGGAGCCGGCTGGTGGGCCCCAGCAAGCGACGAGACCGCGCAGCTGGTGGACCCTACAAACTACGAGACGGCTCGACTAGCGAGCCCCCTGGCCAACCGGAGAGGCTACCATCCGGGTCCCCCCACTCAGTACTTTAAGGATATTGTAAGCCAGGGGGTTGGCCTATAAACCCCCCCCGAGCCCCCATGCATAAAGAGAGACAGATTGACAAACACACACACATGAAGGAACACTTTGCCCCGTATTCACCCACGCAGCAAGGGAAGATGAGTCTGTTGCTCCCTCTTCCACCTCCAGATACAGCTCCAACAGCACCATTGTAACCTTCCCTCGTCTATCAACCTAGACCAAGTAGGACTAGGGGATCCCTCCATGTGCTCTCTATGACACTTGGCCTGATTGTTACCACCGGTATCTCTCCTCGCATGCAGTTGATGACCATCTCACCCATGGCCATGGTGAACACTATTACCTCCCACGGAGGGCCCTGAACCTGGGTACATCATGCGTCCCTCGCCACTTGTGCCTAATCCCGCTCCTGGATCCCGTCGGCGTCCTCTGGCCCCAACCACCTTCGATAAGCCTACCCATGGCATCTATCGTGAGAAAACAACGACAACTGGCACCCATCATGGGGCCGTACGCGGTGGCGGCCGGAGTCATGCTCCGGGCGGGACCCTTCACCACCTCCCCCATCCGCCGCACGTTCACGCGGAACCGCGGGCTCGTGGAGCTTGCTCCGGTAGGCCCTACGGGCAGCGCTGTCAACCCCAGGATCGAAATCGATGTACTCGTCGAGTGCTTTAGCAAGCTGAGCCTCGCCAACGCACCAGCGGTCCACGAGTACCCTAGCCAGGTGCTCGACTGCATCGACCCACCCATGGCCGTAGGCGCACTCATGGCGGCCAAGTCCATGGCTCCCACATCAGGGTGATGGCCATTATCTCTGCCACCTCTTCTGGCCGGTCGTGTGCCAAGGCCGACGCTACCATGGCCCGCATCGACACCTCTGACTAGCTCGGCGCAGCCCTCTAAGGCCTGAGCACCCCCATCGCTCCGACGACGAACCCTAACGTCGCCACGGCCGAGCTGGAGGCGGCTTGCCGCTTGCTGTTCGAGGACGTCAGCGCCCTCGTGGCTGTGGATGCCGCATGGAGGCCGCTCAGCGGGAGTACGCCTCTGCCTACGGTCTCACCCCGGCTGACACCAAGCTCAGCTGGCATGGGGCTGTGCGCGACCGTAGCCGCATGGTCGCAGAAATCCTCGGCGGCAACATGCCCGTCTATGACACCCCCGCAGCCAACCTGCGGACCGCCAAGGTAGCCTACGAGGATCTGGCTACCTTGGAGGGCGAAGAGCATGGCGCCCGTGAGCGTCACATCAAGGACCTCATCGACGTTGCCGACGCACAGGAACACCGGCTCACCCCCAGCGGGGCCGCCTACGAAGGTCTCTGACCCAAGGGCGAGGGTGCTAGGACCGCTGGCTGTCAGCCAGCTCAGTACTCCTACTCTCCTCATGTCTCCGGCCGGCGGGCCGAGGCAAGCTACCCCCGATGCTCCCAGCTGCCGGGAAATGAGGAGTCGGCTATGAACAACCGGCACAACAACAACCTGGCTCAGAGCAACCACGCAACAAGGTGCCGGCTGGTGGTAGCCGGCGCAGTAGCGGGAACATGTCGCCTCCACGGCACGAGCTGGCGCGGTCTGTCCCGCCAGCCATCCATTCTGATCTCGCGGCCCGACTCGGGTAGTGGGTCCCCCACAGCAAAAATGATGCTTGCCTCCGCATCGACCAGCTCGCGTAGTCAACCTTCCTCGAAGAGGAGGGCTTGATCGGCCCAGCGTGTTTTGGCTGTCGGATCCGCAATGAGCCATTCCCCCCCGGCTTCACGCTCCTGCGGGACACTGCAAAGTACAATGGGGCCGCCAAGCCAGAGGACTGGCTGATCGACTACACCATTGCGGTCGGCATCGCCAGGGGGAACAAGCGCGTAGCCGTCTGCTATGCCCCCTCATGTTGATCGGTTCGGCCCACACCTGGCTGAACAGCCTGGCAGCCGGCAGCATCAACACCTGGACGGACTTCGAAGAAGCATTCGTCCGCAACTTCACCGGCACCTAGAAGCGGCCCGGCCGCCCCTGTGAACTGGCAATTTGCATTCAGGGGTCGGACGAGGCCTTCCGCAACTACCTCACCCGATGGACCGAACTACGCAACTCCTGCGAAGGGGTGCATGAGGTACATGCCATTTAGCACTTCATCGAAGGCTGTCCCGGCGACACCCACCTCAAGCACAAGCTCCTCTGCTCCGAGCCGGCCATGCTGGCGGAACTCATGACCAAGGCGGACAAGTGCACAATGGTTAAGGCAGTTTGAGTTTGAAGTCGAGCCCCTGGTCGAATAGCCGGTGACTTCAAGCCATACCGAACAGATTCCCGAGAAGAGGAAGGGAAAAATTAGTATGTGCCAAAAACAAAACAATTGAGGCGTACTTGCGCTAGGCAACTTCATATTTCCTCAACCAACTCTTATAACTAGGATTGCCGAAGCAACTATTTACAGGTATGGAAAAAAAGGCCTATAGGAGCTGTTGTACCAGGGGTCTTCAATTGTTCACCATACATCTTCGATATACCCTGACGCTTGGTGACTCCTGCCTTTGGATATACCTTGATAGGTGGTAGTGTTCGGCGAATGAACCCTACAAACTAGGTCTTGAAAAGTCTAATGGGGTTATTACCCCTCGGTAGGCCAAAGCAACAGGGTTCTCCCCCTTACCACTTCGAAGGAAAACCACACGACTGGCTGCTCATGGCCGGCTGGATTACGGATGGCTCGAGCGGCCACCGGCTGGCGAGGTGGATGGCCGATGAACAAGTCAGCTCGACCCTCGGCCGGTTGGGTGCGGCCAGCTACCTCCGGGACGGCTCCTCCATTGACCTTGGGACGGACAGGTGACGTCCCATCCCACTGCACACGGGTACGGCGACACGATGCGACCGTCATGACGGGCAACCCTGTAGCCACAATGGCCGTTGACGCTCAAGAGCGCATGGCCACTGTCCTGCCGTCAGGTCCGCTGACCTCTCCGGCGACCCGTGTCGTGGTAGGTGAGAGAGGGCCAATTGCAGAGCTAGCTAGCGGGCCCTAGCAGGCGACAAGATCTCCCAGCTGGTGGACTCTACCGGTGACGAGACGGCACGAAGAGTGGGCCCCCCTGGTCAGTCGGAGAAGCTGCCAGCCGGGGTTCCCCCACCCTTGTACTTTAGGTATATTGTAGAGCCGAGGGGTTATCCTATACCCCCCCCCCGAGACCCCCATGCAACGGGGACAGACAATGGACGATCACTCTCACACTTCCACAGATCTCTCAAACCCCCTCTAGCAGTGGAGGAAGATGAGCCGGCTGCTCCTTCCTCCTCCTCTAGATACAGCTCCGGGAGCACCTTTGTACACATACCCATCCATCCAACTAGACCAGACAAGACTAGGGGTGTTACCTCGCACGGAGGGCCCTAAACCTGGGTACATCACGTCTCACCACCACTTGTGCCCAATCTCGCACCCGGAGCCCGTCGGTGTCCTCCGGCCCCAAACACCTACGATAAGCCACCCTATGGCATGTGTCCTGAGAAAACGACGACAGTTGGCGCCCACCATGGGGCCGTACGCAGCACCGGCCGGATTCATGCTCTGGACGGGACCCCTCGCCATTCCCCGCTGTCGCCGCACGTCCAGGAGAAACCGCGGGCTCGTGGGGCTTGCTTCGGCCCGTCCTGCGGGCAACTCCGTCGACCTCACGGCCGACATCGAGGCGCTCACCGAGTGCTTCGGCAGGCTCAGCCTTGCCGAGGCTACGGCCGCGGATGAGTACCTCGGGCAGGTGCTCGTCTGCATCGTTCCTCCCATGGCCATGGGGGCACTCGTTGCGACCCAGTACAGGGGCTCCCACGATCATGTGGGGGTGATGGACATGGTCTCCTCCTATAGGACCGAAAGTATGTCTAGAGGGGGGGGGGGCGATTAGACAACTTGACCAAATAAAAGTTTTTCCCATACCAATTTTTAGGGTTGACAATTTTTAGCATTTCATGGCAAGTCAAGTACACCCTACACATGCAAGTCTAAGAGTATATAGCAGCGGAAAGTAACAACAAGCATGTATAGAAGGGATAGGGTAGGAAGATCAAACGCAGTTGTAGACATGATGATTTTTCCCGTGGTTCCGATAGGTGGCGCTCTCGTACATCCACGTTTATGGAGTTTTCAACCCACGGAGGGTAAAGGTCGCGTGAGTCGACGGAGGGCTCCACCCAAAAGGGTCCATGAAGTAGCAACCTTGACTATTCCATAACGGCTTCCGTCCACGAAGGACTAGCCTCACTATGGGTAGATCTTCACGAAGTAGGCGGTCTCCTTGCCCTTACAAACTTCTTGGTTCACTCCAAAAAATGAAGTAGGAGGCTCCCAAGCGACACCTAACCAATCTAGGAGGCACCGCCCTCCAAAAGGTAATAGGCTCGATAATGACGATGAACTCCTTGCTCTTGTGCTTCAAGATGATAGACTCCTTAACACCCAATCACTCTCTCATAGATTTGGCATGGTGGAAGAGATGGGATTGGTGGAAAGCTACTTGGGGAGGCTAGAGATCAAGATCCATATGATTGGAGTGGTATATCCTGACCTCAACACAAGGGTAAGTGCTTCTCTCTCGGAAAATTAGATGGGGCAAGTGTGGAATAGTTCTGAGTGCTTCTCTCTTGAGTAGGTGATGGTGAATGGGTATATATAGGAATCCCCAAAAATCCAACCGTTACACACAAAATGACCAACTCGGTGACACTGATGTGTTAATCTCGGTGGTACCGAAGTGACCAGAAGGTGGCAACTTTTCAATCTCGGTGAGACCGATATAGTAATCTCGGTTTCACTGATAAGGTAACCAATGGTTAAATTTCCAATCTCGGGGACGCTGATCCAACATTCTCCATGGTCCAATAATATAAATTTGCCTAACAGAAAGTTGGCAATCTACACTCGGTGGCACCTGTATGGAATCAGTTGCACCGAAGTGGCTAGGGTTTCGCTTGAGTCTGTCTAGGTCATGGAATCGGTGGCACCGGTATGGGAATGTTGGTTGCACCGATTTTGAGTGTTAGGTATAGAACAGACTTTGGTGGGAGAGTTTGTGGATGTTTTTGGCGACTATCACTTGTGCACGTTTGAGCATATTGTTCACCAACAAAACCTTACTCCTTTTGATAGTATTGGCTTTCCTATGTACTCAAAGTGATTTCTCACAATAATAAAATGTAGTCCTTTTGCTTGAAGTTTGGTCAACCTATTTTCTTGCATCTTGGGGTATCTCCACAATATCCTTTTGCCAATCCTATCATTGAACATTTCCTGAAATATACTTGGTGGAAACATTAGTTCAATGACTTATATGTTGTTATTAATTACCAAAACCACCAAGGGAGCAAATGTGCTTTCAATCTCCCCCTTTTTGGTAATTGATGACAACATATAGATCAAAGCTTCGACATATGATAAAATCAATGAATATAATCGTCGCTTTGAGAGGTATGTGATAAGCAAGAGCTCCCCCTAAATTTGTGCATTATTTTGAATTTGCGTTTGAATGCAAAGTCACAATCGATTAGGTATATGGGGCACTTCATCCATGTCACATACAACTTGGTGGTGTGCGAGAATAATTAGAATGAATAACAAAGCACAACACAATCAAGCAAAGGTGAATGATCATCTCATAAGCATTAAGATGATAGGAAATAGTAGCATAACACATAAAGCGTAAAATAATAGCATAACACACATGCTCATACGCTAAACACAAGCAACCAAAAGAAAAAATGTTTTGAAAAGCAACAAACACCAAAACGGTCTCTCGCTCGAAGCCTAAAGATCTATATACACTTCTCCCTCTTTGGCAACAAGTTACCAAAAAGTTCAAAGGCATACATCTAAACGTTCTTGGGCTGCTCTCCTCCGGTTGTTGATGAAGGAGTCGAGAGAACAACATCAGCGAAGATCTCTGCAGATGTCATGGATGGAGTTGGAGTGGCAGCTAGAGGAACTGGAATAGATGGAGCAGGAGATGAGGTGACAACAGCAGGAGCTGATGAAGAGGGCCTCAAGTCTGGAGCTGGCATAGTGGCTGATCTAGCCTGGGTATGAAACTGTGTGCCTATCCTGAGACGTGATTCATCCTCATCATCATTACCATCATCTGAAGAAGTAGTCTGAGGAAGAGGCACTAAGTCAACTTCCTTCTTGAGCTCATTGGCTGTCTTAGTCAGCCCATCCACCTTATCACTAAGGGTTTTGATCCTGTTCTCAAAGATCCTCACAAGACCGTTCTGGTTGTCCAGAATCCCCTTAATGTCCTTCTGCATACCCTGAACTGATGATATCAACAGATCCATTTGCTCATTTCTTGATCTAGGGACTTGAGCACTAGTGCCTTTAACTGCCTCTGCCTCTGCTTGAGCTGTAGTAGATGTGGGATGTTCAGCATCCATCACCACAACATTGTCCTCGAGATCTGGTATAGGGGTAAATGTGGACGATCTAGAGCAAAAATGTGCTTCTCCAACTTTGAATTGATAAGCATGTGGATGTAGGGTGCATAACAGCAAGAGCCCTTCTGGTCAGTAGCAATCCTCTTGATTGTCTCAACAATCAAATCCATGACTCTGATCCTGGTGTGTCTGTCAAGGTGGATCAACATATTGATGGAGTGGCCTCGGATCATCTTGTCATCTCCTGACTTGGGCGGAGGCCAGCCTGAAGAAATTAAATAGATCCTAGCATGTGAGACTTCACATTGGCAGCAGGGATCTCCTTGTACATAAATGCTATAGCATTATGCCTCTACTTGGATTCTAAGTATACATCCAAGTCACCATCCTATGCTTCAGGAACTCCTAAGATAGCAGCCCATTCTTCAACAGTCAATTCATACCTTACACATTCAGTCATCCATACAATTCTACCATCTCCATAGAAATGTGTAGTGGAGTAGAATTGCATGATCATCTCATCGTTCCAAGTAGTGAATTCTCTGCCAACAAACTCATCCAAACCTATGAAGTGGAAATTGTCTTGGACACGTGGAAAGTAGTCCTCATTCTCCTTAATGAATTTCCAATCAACATATCGCATATCACTCACAGCTGGACTCTTGTCAAAAAGCACAGTCTCATAGAAATCATGTTGCTCTTTGGTATAAAATATGTAGTCCATAGTTGTCTTCTTCCTCTGGGCATATAGATCTATAGCTCTCCATGCTCTCAATCCTGAATCCTTCCTCTTCTTCATATCCTCAACTAGTGGGTAGCTGGCATTGTGTACCTGAAGGTGTGGTCTGAGCTTCATCAAAGTTGTCAAGTCATCATGATCTTTAACTCTAGAAGAAGTCCCTTTGTTTTTCTCAAAAGCTGGAATCTGCCTGGATGTCCTCTTAGGCTTCTCAGCAGCAACCTTCTTGGATGTGCTAGTCTTTGGCATAGCATCAGCCATAAGCTTCTTTTGCTTTTTCTTGGGAGGGGCCTTCTCAACATGCTCTTCCTCCTCTTCAGCATCAGCACCAGCAGCTTCTTCTGGATCCTCATACATGGAGGTTCTTCTGCCAATAACATGAATAACCCTCTTTCTTGCTTTCTTCTCTCCTGCCTTCTTAGGCATAGATTTCTTGGCGACCTCAACTGAAATAGTTGCTCTAGCAGTCTCATGAGCCTTGAAGGTTTAAGCAGGTGCATAGATTTTGCTGACAACTCTCCTGGAAGAAGTGGCTTCAGTAGCAGACTTCCTAGCAGCTTTCTCTTGCTTCTTAACAAGAATCTCTTCTGGAACAAAGTCTGGATCTTCTTCATCAGAATTCAGATTCTTTATGGTCCTTGTAGCATCTTTGGGCAACCCATGGGAGCTGGAGGTGCTTGGATCTGAAAATGAACTGGGCTCTGGGCTTGTGCCTGAACTCATGTCAGCACCCTGCTTTGGCAAGTTCTGACTGTCCTCTGCATCTGACATACTGACCCTATGAATGGAATATAGATGAGTAGAAGTAGATGAGTCATCACAACATTATCAGCTGGTTTTTGAAATTTCGAACTAAAGATTTTCAAAGTTTTGCATTCTGTCACAAACAAATCGGTAAGGCCGAAGCAAAATTTCCGGTGACACCGAGGCAGACTATCCCTTATAACAGAAAATTGGCACTCTTTTTGGTGAGACTGAAAAGGAGTGCTTGATTTCACCAAGACAGTTCTCAGCAACACAGAAACAAAAATCGGTGGTACCGATTTTCTTGATTCGGTTCTACCGAGTTGCGTCGGGCAGAAAGGCAAAACCCTAGAAAATCGATGGTTCGCTAGCCTATGGGATTTTGTGTGGATTGGAATACGTGCAATGAGTGGCTTATAGATAAAATCAAATCCAATGCGCAAGAATCAGAAGGGGGCGCAAAGGAGGTCAAATCCGTACCCTAACTTGGTGCGGATTCGCTACGGCGGCGACGATGGAGTAGATTTCGTCGACGACGGCGATTCCCAACGACGGAGGAGCGTAGAAAGACAAGGGAGATGACTAGGGGTCTCGAAGCGGTAGCTTAGGGTTCTAGGGCGCGACAGTTCTAAGGATGAATTTCAAAATGTCGGGGACCACAGTATATATACCCTCCACTATCAGTGATACCCATTTTACGTTTTCGGTGTCATCGAGTTCCACAACTGTTAGCTGACAGGGAAACTTCTAGTAACCGATAATATGAAAATCGGCAGTACCGATATTGAAAAACAGATCAACCCTAGGCATTCGGTGAGACCGAGATTGTGGGGTTGGTTCCACCGAGATGCACTTGAGAGGTTTTAATGATCAGTCCTTGCCGATACGGAACTCCGAGTGCTCCACATAGAGAGGGATCGAAAAACACTTGTTCAAATTTTGTGATGCCGCATGAATGGAGTGTGAGGTGAGAAAGCATAGATAGCTAAAGAGTGGTCCTAGGCATTCTTGTCCATCCAATTGGCAAAAGAGCATAGCAATAACCAAATAGCAACAATTGGATGTCCTCGAATGAGAAAAAAAATGCAGACCAACATGCTCACACAATAAGATGTCAAAAGAAATCATGAAAAACATGCACAAACACACTAGCATCTAACAAGCACTTGGCCGATGATGAAGTCATCTATATATGAGTATTTGACTTAGGAGCCAAGTAAGAGTACTTGATCATAGGTCATACTCATCGTTCAAACACAAGTGGGGTTACCACTTTTACATAAAGCATTTAATGTTGTCACATACTAAGAGATGCTTTGACTCAAGTCTTAGAGTAAAGCTACCCCTTAATGTGACATCCCCCCATAATAGGGATAAACTAACCTTGGGTTTTGTCGATCAAGACTTCATGTTGGTGAGGTAGTTGTCGATGCTCAATGTTGATGAAGATCACCAAGAGCTGGGAGCATCCTTGTTGTTTCCTTACTCCTCTCACCTACATGGGTTAGTCCCAACACACAAGAGACAAATACAAGGATATCTATGGACATGGAGTGCAAAGCATATGTTATGAAGTCCATCGATTAGTTGATTACCTTGTCCCTTGCTTACCTTTGAGGGGATGTGTGACTCCTTGAACTATTGCATTGAGTTGATGTTGGGTGCAAAAAGTCCTTGCCAATAATGAATGTGAGTGAATTTCATTGGCGGAGTCACCCCTCAAGAACTTACTAGTTCTTCTTCTTGGGAACCCACATCAAGTTGATGGGGATCCTTGGTGTTGAAGTAGCCTTTGTAGTAGTTGAGCTTGAAGTAGACTTGGGAACCCACTCCACCAAAGCTAGAGGTTCATCTTCATATGAGTCAATGTCCTCTTGAAGCTTGCTCTTGCCCTTGAGCTTGTGGTCTTGTGGTGGAAGGTCATATTGAGTGTTTGTCCCCTTGGGAAGAGTATTTTCATACTTCTCCTTTTGAGGAACAAACTTGGGCTTGGGATATTGACCTTCTTCCCACACAACTCCATTAGCGTTGAAGTAGCCAACACCATGATTTTTTAGGGTATCCTCCGTGCTTGCGTACAATTTCCTCAAATTGCTTACATCCGGCAAGACTCTTGTAGATACCTTTTTCTATAATTCCTTTCAATATATCATTTTATTTCTCAAGTGTAACTTGGCTAAGAGAATCATCACTAGTGGAATCAATAGAACTACTAGAAGCAACATCATTGGGTTTAGCATTTTTATTGTGGCTACTAGATGAAGAACCTTTCTTGCCTTTGTTACTAGATTGCTTAGTTTTAACTTGAGGCATGAAAGTAGACAAGAGTAGTCATTTGGCTAGATAAGATGAAGTCTTCTTTCGGAGATCGTCATTGATAGATTTGAGAAACTCATGCTCTTGCTCCAAGTTGAGCTTCTCGAAGCATATATTCTCATGAGTTCTCACAACCTCTCTATGATCTTCGAGAGTAGATTCACGAGCTAACTTAAGAGTGTTTAGTTCTTTAGTTAGTTGTTCGATTTTCATCTTATCATCATCAAATGACTCATCTTGACTAGCATGAGAATTATCAAGTTCATTTTGAGCAACATCACTAGTTTTATCACAAAGCAAGTCATCATCACAAAGCAACTCATCTTCATCACTATCAAAATCAAGATACTTGGGGTGTGATACCTTGGGGCCTTTAGCCATGAAGCAACTTCCACTCCCTTCATTTGGTGAATCAAATAGATCGTAGGAGTTGGTAGTCACTAGAACAATTCTGGCAACACCATCATCTTGACTATAGTCGGAGTTAGAGTGATAGTTTCTCTCAGAGTTGTTGTCGGAGTCGGAGCTGGAAACCCATTCACCAACATGAGCTTGATGTTTTCTTCTTGTGTAGCTCTTGGTGTACTTGTCCTTCTTCTCCGAATCTCTACTTCTCCTTGAGTGTCTTCATTCATAACGATCATATCTACTCCTTCTCTCTCTTTGTGGTGATTCATTTCTTGAGCTTCGTCTTCGAGGTGACTCTTCTCTTCTTTTTTAGGGAGCCGTGCACTCATTTGAGTAGTGTCCGGGCTTCCCACAATTGTAGCAATTGCGGTCAATGACTTGACGAATGCTTCTAATCATATCTTGAGTTTGAGTTTCTTTCTTTATCTCTATTATTGTAGAACTTGTTGAATTTCTTGACCATGAGGCTTATCTATTGACTGGTGATAAGGTTGTTGCTTGAAGTTGTGGGAGCATCACCTGTGGCTTTGTAAGCACCGCTAGACTTGTGATGAAGTTCTTCCTTATCTTTGAGTGTCATCTCATGAGCAACAATCCTTCCAATGACTTCCGTAGGCTTGAGATCTTTATAGTTTGGCATCATTTGGATCAATGTGCACACGGTGTCGATTATCATCCAAAGCTCTAAGTATCTCCTTGATGATTAATTTGTCAGTCATTTATTCGCTTCCTAAGACGGCCATCTCATTTGTGATGAGAGCTAGCCTAGAGTACATCTCTGCGAATCCTTCACCATCCTTCATCTTGAACTTGTCAAGCTGACCTTGAAGAACATATAACTTGGATTCTCTCACGGACTTGGTTCCTTCGTGCATATCAACCAAAGTATCCCAAATCTCTTTTGCATTCTCAAGACGGCTGATTTTGTTGAATTCCTCGGGGCATAAGCAGTTGAAGAGAATGTTGCATGCTTGAGCATTGAGTTGCAACATATTTAACTCATCTACGATCGCTTCACGATCCGATTCCCGTCCATCCGCAAAGAACACACCTTGCAAGCCAACACGAACAACAGCCCAAACGGCGAGGTTATGACCAAGAATATGCATTTTCATTTTGTCCTTCCAACTAGCAAAATTAGTGCCAACAAAGTACGGACCTCTACGGTGATAACTTCCCACACAAGACGCCATACTCTCCTAGGTTGTGAGACCTAAGAAATGGAGACCGAAGCTCTGATACCACTTGTAGGACCGAAAGTATGTCTAGAGAGGGGGTGATTCGACTACTTGACGAAATAAATTTTTTGCCTATACCAATTTTTAGGGTTGATAGTTTTTGGCATTTAATGGCAAGTCAAGTACACCCTACACATGCAAGTCTAAGAGTATATATCAGTGGAAAGTAACAACAAGCATGTATAGAAAGGATAGGGTAGGAAGATCAAACATAGTTGTAGACATGATGATTTTTCCCGTGGTTCCCATAGGTGGTGCTATCGTACATCCACATTTATGGAGTCTTCAACCCATGGAGGGTAACGGTCGCGAGAGTCCACGGAGGGCTCCACCCAAAAGGGTCCACGAAGTAGCAACCTTGACTATTCCATAACAGCTTCCGTCCATGAAGGACTAGCCTCACTATGGGTAGATCTTCACGAAGTAGGCGATCTCCTTGCCCTTACAAACTTCTTGGTTCACTCCAAAACACGAAGTAGGAGGCTCCCAAGCGACACCTAACCAATCTTGGAGGCACCACCCTCCAAAAGGTAATAGGCTCGATAATGACAATGAACTCCTTGCTCTTGTGCTTCAAGATGATAGACTCCTCAACACCCAATCACTCTCTCACAGATTTGGCATGGTGGAAGAGATGGGATTGGTGGAAAGCTACTTGGGGAGGCTAGAGATCAAGATCCATATGATTGGAGTGGTATATCTTGAGCACAACACAAGGTTAAGTGGTTCTCTCTTGGAAAATTAGATGGGGCAAGTGTGGAATAGTTCTAAGTTCTTCTCTCTCAAGTAGGTGATGGTGAAGGGGTACATATAGGAATCCCCAAAAATCCAACTGCTACACACAAAATGACCAACTCGGTGACACCGATGTGTTAATCTCGCTAGTACCAAAGTGACCAGAAGGTGGCAACTTTTCAATCTCGGTGAGACCGATATAGGACTCTCGGCTTCACCGATAAGGTAACCAATGGTTAGATTTCCAGTCTCGGGGACGCCGATCCAACATTCTTCGTGGTACCAATAATATGAATTTTCCTAACAGAAAGTTGGCAACCTACACTCGATGGCACCGGTATGGAATCAGTTGCACCGAAGTGGCTAGGGTTTGGCTTGAGTCTGTCTAGGTTCTAGAATCGTTGGCACCGGTATGGGAAAGTTGGTTGCACCGATTTTGAGTTTTAGGTATAGAACAGACTTTGGTGGGAGAGTTTGTGGATGTTTTTGGCGATTATCACTTGTGAATGTTTGAGCATATTGTTCACCAACAAAACCTTACCCCCTTTTAATAGTATTGTCTTTCCTATGGACTCAAAGTGATTTATCAAATATATAAAATGTAGAGTCCTTTTGCTTGAAGCTTGGCCAACCTATTTCCTTGCATCTTGGGGTATGTCCAAAATCTCCTTTTGCCAATCCTATCATTGAACATTTCATGAAATATACTTGGTGGAAACATTAGTTCAATGACTTATATGTTGTTATTAATTACCAAAACCACCAAGGGAGAAAATGTGCTTTCACCTCCAGCTCTTCTGGACGTGCGCGGGCCGGGGCTGATGCCGCCGCCGCCCATGTCGGCACCTCCGACCCGCTTGGTGCGGCCCTAAGGGCCTAAGCAGCCCTATCGCCACGATGGCGAACCCGGACGCCGCCGCGGCGGACCTCGAGGTGGCTCGTCGTGTCCTGTTCGAGGACGCCACCGCCCTCACGGTCACGCGGCGCTGCATGGAGGCCACCCAACGGCAATATGCTTCCGCCTATGGTCTCACCCCGGGTGGCACCGGTCCCAGTCGACGTGGGGCCATGCGTGACCGCAGCCGCGTGGTCGCAAAAATCTTTGGCGGCAAGATGCCCGTCTATAACACCCCCGCAGCCAACTTGCGGGCCCTCAAGGTAGTCTACGCGGATTTGGTCACCTTGGGGGTTGAAGAACGCACCGCTCACGAGCGCCACATCGAGGAGCTCATCAACGTCGCTGACGCGCAGCAGCACCTGCTCGCGTCGGATGGCACAGCCATCGGAGGCCCACGGCTCGAGCGCGAGGGCATGGGGACTGTTGGCCGTCATTCAGCTCAGCACTCCAACTCCCCTCGCATCTCCAGCCGCCGGACCGGAACAAACAACCACTGGCCCTCCCAGTTGTCGGCGAGCGAGCAGCCGACGCACCAACAACCCACACTCCACCCCACGGCGTGAGCGGGAATGGAAGGTTCCACCCGTCATCCGCCCCGAGCTCTCGGCCCGGATTGGGCCCCATGTCCCCTGCAGCGAGAACGACGCCCGCAACCGCATCAACCACCTCATGCAGTCCGCCCTCCTCGAGGAGGAGGGCTCGATTGGTCCGGCCTGTTTCGGCATTCGGTTCCGCAACGAGCCGTTCCCGACCGGCTTCACGCTCCCTTGAGACACTCCAAAGTATAACGGGGCTGCCAAGCCCAAAGACTGGCTGATCGACTACACCACCGCAGTTGGCATCGCCAGGGGGAACAAGCGCGTAGCCGTTAGCTACGCCCCCCTCATGTTGATCGGCTCGGCCCACACCTGGCTCAACAGACTGGAGGCCAGCAGCATCAGCACTTGGATGGACTTCGAGGAGGCCTTCGTCCGCAACTTCACCGGCACCTACAAGCGGCCTGACTGCCCCCATGAACTTGCCATGTGTGTTCAGGGGCCGGACGAATCCCTCCGCGACTACCTCACTCGGTGCACCGAGCTCCGCACCTCCTGTGAGGGGATGCACGAGGTACAAGCCATGCAGTACTTCATCAAAGGCTACCGAGATGGCACCCCCCTCAAGCACAAGCTTCTATGCACCAAGCCGGCCACGCTTGCCGAGCTCATGACCAAGGCAAACAAGTATGCCATGGCTGATTCAGCCATCCAGGTCAAGACGACCCCGCCTGCCAAGGCGACGACAACACCGGCAACGTCCCGGCCGGCTGTCGACAGCCGGCAGCCACAAAACAGCAAGCGCAAGAACGACCAGCCAGATCCCCTATACGGGAGCTGGCAGGTCAACACCATCGAGGAGCAGGAGCCGACTGCCCAGCCTTCTAGTCAGTGCCAGCGCACTGGCAAGCCTGCCTGGCAGCCGAAGCTCACCTTCGAGCAGATGCTCGACCTCCCCTGCAAGAACCACTCAGGGGCCAAACCCTCTACGCACACGCTCCGGTAGTGCAACTTCTCACAGTGATTGGCCCGAGGGGACGGCCTTCGGGCTCCTCCGGCGCTACCCGCCCGCATGCTGGCCCCGGCCCCAGCTGTCGCCCCGGCGCCGGCTCCGGCTCCGGCCCAAAATGACGGTCGTCTCCACGATCATTTCCCCAACCAGGATGATTGCTGCATTGTCTTCGCTATTGAAGAGACGGGAAAACATGCTCAACACCAGCTCCATCAGGAGGTGAACGCCACCATGTCGGCAACTCCCCAGTTCATGCACTGGTCGGAGAAGCCGGTCACTTGGATCCAGGCCGATCACCCCGCCGTGATGCCAAATCCCGGTAGCTACGCTCTGGTTTTCGACCCCACCATCGCCACCAAGGAACGAACTTGACGCTTCTCGTGGGTGCTGATAGATGGTGGCAGAACAAGCAACATCCTCTACCTCGACACTATGCACAAGCTGGGGCTGAGAATAGAAGACCTATAGGCGAGCCGGACGGTCTTCCATGACATCATGCCCGGAAAGTCCTGCTCCCCTGTCGGCAAGATCATGCTTGATGTCCTCTTCGGCGGACCGGGCACTTCCACCGTGAGCTAGTGTTGTTCGAAGTTGTGGTCCTCACAAGTTGGTGGGCCAGCCGGCCCTCGTCAGCTTCATGGCAGTTCCCCATTATGCCTACCTCAAGCTCAAGATGTCGGGCCGCAAGGGAATCATCACCATCACGGGTGACTACAAGATGTCGCTCGACTATGCTCGAGACGGCAGCTATTGGGACCCCGACTCATAAGTCGTGATCATCGAATGCATGTGTACAGTGATCCCAGAGATCAATGCTCACTGAACACACAAAAGTTGAATAACAAGACTCTTACATCCACATTTATGGTCTTACACAAATAAAGACCATGAAGGTCAAGTCTTACATGGATAGGGCCACACAGGCTAAACACTTAAATCGAACAAGCAATATAAATCTTGGTCGAAAGCGTGAACCCATGCCATCTGCCTTAACCTACAGGCATTCTGACTAGGAAGCGTCCTAGTTCGCATGTTCTTCACCAATGAACTCTTCAATATGCTCATGTTCTTCCATGCCTGGCCAATTAAATAACCAGTGGCAAGCCAATGAGTACTTTGACTATACTCGCAAGCAACCCAAGTTGTTGAACAAGGTCACAATGATGCATCATATAGCACTAAGTACGTAGTTTGCGGAAAGCTAATTTTAAATGCAATGACACGATCAAGTGACTAGTAAGCATGTGTCAACAATAGGCGATATCCATATGAACAAGTTATGAATATCATCATAAGTAGGGGTTGAACACCTCGTGTTCAGTCATCATGCTAAGTCATCGGACTTACTTCAGTACCCTTGCCAAGTCATCGGACTTAGCTCATGTGACCTCTTGTCACCATCACTTCCATACTCACACCAAGTTTTATGAAAACATTCGGACATAGTCTAAGCAACACCACCCAACTGTCCATGACCGTGGACAAAGCTATTCAATTAGTTTTACACTATGCAGGGGTTGCACACTTTACCCACAAGACTCGGGGAACTTCCGTGTCATCCACGACTCGCGGTATATAACATACCCGAGGTAAGCACCCGAACAATGCCTTTCCCCTAGCGATACTAGACAAAGAGTCCACTTGATTGGTACCCATCCCTCATGATGTACATCACACTAGCCTCGCTCTAATCGTACCAACCATGAGGGGACCAATGGTGTGCCCGGTGCCTGTGAAGACAATGCATGATCATACATACCGGTATGACCCCGTATCGAGAGTAACCATGCCACTGTTGCCACTAGTAATGCGGGCTCCTTGCTAGTACCCACCATCGTAATTAACAAAGCCCCATCCCATAAGGGGTATCGTGGTTGCTCATGTAAGGTTGGGATGGTCGAAAAATCTTAAATCTAATCCGTTTTCTAAAACACATTCTCCAGTTGCTCCGGCACACCACTTCTTTCTCAAGTGGTCACCCGTCTCATCATCATCTCCCTCGGGCATTAGTGGCACGTGACGGGTTTTTCGAAAAGTCTTTGAAATCATTTCTTTGCTTCCATCACCATGCATAGATCCCGATCCCAATTGCGTAGCATCTACTAGCATCCTAACTACTCCCACCCGCATAACCCTCATGCGGTGGCAGGGTCATGCACGATGCAAGTTTCAATGGTAAGAGTGTCGGAAGCAACCCACAGAATCCTCCTGCTCCTCTTTTCGCTTCCCCCTTCCTTCGCATCCTCCCCGTGCCCAGCGCACTCATCCCCATGGTCGGGAGCCCTCTCCCGACCCAAACCCTCGCCGCCGCCGTCGGGCTTCCCCCTTGCCGGAGGACCCTCGATCTCCCCCCGACGCACGAAGACCCCAGGAGCACGCCGGTGCCCTTTCCTCCCACTGTCGTGGCCTGGAGCCCTCGGGTGAGCTCCTCCTCTACCCTTGTCGCGAGGAGAGGGATGATAGGTGGGGCCCACCTGTCATCCCCTCGCCCCCTCCTCTCCTGCTGGCAGGCCAGGCCCGCGGGCAGGTTTAAAACAAACCTGCCGCGCGCGGCTCCTCGCCTGGGCCGGCTTCCCTCTTGGGCCGGTTTCGGCCGGGTATTTTTGGCCCGAGGGGCACAGTACCCCCTTCCCTTTTTACTTTTTTGTTTAAACTTTTAAAAATCCCCTAGATTTAAATATCTATCCAATGTCCATAATTCGTTCACCTAAATTCTTGATATAATCCCTAGAATTCAATAGTGCCATTAGTAAAAAAATTTAAAAATATTTTTAGTACTGTTTTGTTTTAAAACCTATATTTAGGCACCTTTTTGCCTCTGTTAATTTATTTCCAAATTGTTTTTCACAACAAAACCCTAGGAGAATACTTTTAATATAACGTTTAGTATTTATCAGAATAGGTTAATACTTTTGTTAAGTAGTTGAGTGCTCTGTTTTTTGGGTGTTGCTTATTTTTATCGCTTCATTTCGCAATGATAGATTGCGCGGTTGACGAAGAAGTTGGACCCTAGAGACTTTGTTGAGCCAGGCAAGCAACCCTTTCACCATGATGAGAAACTATTTTTATTGCATGTCATATAGCACTTTACTTTCATCGTATTTGATCATGTGATGTAGTGTTCCCCTTTCAGTGGGATGCCTTCGGTACTTTTCCATTGACACTTGCATCGTGCATGCCCCTACCACCTTGTGAGGGTTATGCAGGTGGGTGTAGTTAGGATGCTAATAATGCTACGCAAGTGGGATGGGATTTATGCATAAAGATGGAAAGGAGAGAAATGATTTCAAAGAATCTTTCGAAAACACCGTCGGGTGCCACTAATGCCTGAGGGAGATGATGATGAGTTGGGTAACCACTTGTGAAAGAAGTGGTATGCCGGAGCAAGTGAGTGTGTGTTTTCAAAAACGGAGAGTTCTAAGGTCTCCTAACCATCCCAACCATACATGCGCAACCACGATGCCCCTTATGGGATGGGGCTTTGTTGATTACTATGGTTGGTACTAGCAAGGAGCCCGCATTACTAATGGCAAGAGTGAAGTGGTCACTCTTGAGACGGGGTCCTCCTAGAGTGGAAGGTCCTGCGTTGTCCTTATAGGCGCCGGGCATACCGTTGCATGCCCTCATGGATGATACGGGTGATGTATATCATGTGGGATAGCACCAACGAGTGGACTCTTTGTTTGGTATCACCATGGGAAAGGCATTGTTTGGGTTCTTACCTCGGGTATGTTATATACCGCGAGTCATGGATGACACGGAAGTTCCTCGAGTCTTGTGGGTAAAATGTGCAACCTCTGCAGAGTGTAAAACTATTCGAATAGCCGCGTTCGCGGTCATGGACAGTTGGAGGTCCTTCTTAGACTACATCCGGATGTTTTCATGAGACTCAGTGTGAGTATGGATGTGTTGGTGGCAAGGAGATCACAGGAGCTAAGTCCAATGACTTAACAAGGGAATTAAACTAAGTCCGATGACTTAGCAAGGGAATTAAACTAAGTCCGATGACTTAACGTGATGAAGAACATGAGATGTTCAACCCCTACTTATGATGATATCTGCATCTTGGTCATATGGATATCTGCTAATTATTGATGCATGCTTACTAGTTACTTGATCATGACATTTGCATTCCAATTAGCTTTTCGCAAAATCACCTACTTAGTGCTATATCATGTATCTTAGTTACCGTGTTCCACAACTTGGGTTGCTTGCGAGTACATTCAAGGTACTCATTGGCTCGCCACTAGTTACATAATTGGCCAGGCATGGAAGAACAGGAGTATGTTGAAGAGTTCGTTGGAGACGAACATGCGAACTAGGACGCTTCCCAGTCAGAATGCTTGTAGGTTAAGGAAGATGGCATGGGTTCACACTTTCAACCAAGATTTCCGCTGCTTGTTCTATTTTAAATGTTTGGCCTGTGTGGCCCTATCTATGTAAGACTTGACCTTCATGGTCCTTATTTGTGTAAGACGTTAAATGAGGATGTAAGACTCTTGTTATTCAATTTCTATGTGTTCAGTGAGCATTGATCTCTAGGATCACTGTACACGTGCATTTGGTGATCACGACTTATGAGTCGGGGTCCCCACAGAGCTGGTGTCAGAACCAAGTTGACTATAGAAAGCCCTTAGTTATCATGGACGTTAGGAAGGATAAATGTCGTTTTCAAAACTACACCTAGCATTGGAACTTAGGTATTCTGCAGTATTTACCTCTCCTATTCTTCACACAACACTTTGCTGACTGTCTTCCTTTCAAACCTTTGCAGATGGCCGTCGTACCCAAAGCCTTCCTAACATCCGGCTTTCCCTTAATTCTTGGGGATAACCTGGAGAAGTGCCAGTTTTGCCAACCACCCATTTTCCTCTACCACGAGCACTGGGACGATGCCGTCACGGAGGAGTACCACGTGGATGTGGTCGTGAAGGCAAACAACTCCCCGACTAGTTGGTTCTTTGAAGGACCACGGATGGAGACCATGATACTCACAATCGAGACAGCTGCACGCAAGGCACTCCTACACCTTGGAGACAACATTCCAGAGATGGCTGACGAGCCGGCTACTCGCTACCTTCCCTTAAGGAAGGATGATCTTGGCGAGAGTTGGATGCTGATTCCAACCAAGGAGGATGGCACACCACTCAGGTTCCAGACCTACTTCAGCCTCTCCGCCGATAGCCTGGTTCATAACCTGATGACGGAGTCCGTGAAGCTCCGCGAGGAACTTCACCACACCTGAGAGCTACTTCGACAAGCCAAGACGAAGCCAGACAAGATCAAGAAGGATGGAGCCCTCGAGGGACGACCAGCTCTCGCTTACAGAGGATGAGTACCACCAACTAATGATGCACCCGCATGTCGTCGTCGCATGAGTGCGAAGGAGTACCGTGAGATCTTCACCGACACGCCAGCAAAGCGCCGTCAGGATGGACCTCGTCGTTCCCCGACCATTTCGACCGGGAACGATGCCCGTTCAGATGATGAACAGTAGGAAGACCCAGAGGAGCGTGACTACGAGACCGAGCACTCCACCACCTGAGTCCGAGAACCCCTAGGGTAGGGTCAGTCATGTATCCCTCATATGAAGTTGAGTCCGTGTAATGGTTCTTATGAAACCATGTGTGTTTGTTGTTTGTTTCGTTGCTTGTGGTCCGATGCAAGTCACGCTTTTGCCTCAGGCAACATGTAAGCGACCCCATCATCTATCTTAATATATGTTGTTGGTCTTTCGAACTTTGTTTTACCACACTTGCACTTGACCGACCCCCTTAGGCGTGCTTTTCCGTTATTGCTTATCCTCTTGTCAATCCTAGTTGTTTGACTTGGCTGCTCCAAACAGGATGGTGACTGCTACCTGCAAGAGCTCCTTCTCCAACCCTGAAGCCGGCAACTCAAGCTAGCAACAGGGAGCTGGTGGGGCTGCTCACGCTAGAGGACACCAGGAGCAGCCAAAAGGCGACATTCCCCTGCCACCACCTCCACCGAAGAACATGACCATAGCTCTGTTTCTCCAAGTTCTCCGGGAGGAATGCCAAGCCAACAATGTTGCTATCTAGCAGATGGCTCAGGCTCTCGTGAACAACTAGCAGCAAGGCAGGAATGGCAATGGCCACTCCACGGTGTCTGAGTTCATGAGGAACGCGCCCACAACCTTCACCGAGACTGTTGAACCATTGGATGCTGATGACTAGATCAGCACCATCGAGGAACTCCTTGCACTGGTCAATTGCAATGAGGATTTGAGAAGGTGCTTTATGCCTCTCACTACCTTGGAGGTACCGCCCGAGCTTGGTGGGATGGATTCAAGGTCATGCAAGGAGAACGTGTGATCATGTGGAATGACTTCAAGGAAGGATTCCGCAGTACCCATATTCCTTCTGGGATCATGGCTATCAAGAAGAGAGAATTCCGAGCGCTGAAGCAAGGAAGTGTCTCTATCAAGGAGTACCTACAGAAGTTCAACCTGTTGTCAAGGTATGCACCTGAAGATGTCATCACAGAGGCTACCAAGAAGGAACGCTTCATGGAAGGACTTCAACAGGTCCTGCAGTATCAGCTCATCGTCTCTGACTATCGTACCTTCTTAGACTTAGTGAACAAGGCCCTCATGTTGGATGACAAGCTTCATGCCATAGACGACACTTGCAAGCGCAAGATGATCAGCAAGAGAAGCTCAAGCAATCAGAAGCCTCGCCCCTGGCAGCCAGCCCCAGTAAAGCCGACCTATCAGCCACAACAGGCTAGACCTCCTGCACCTCGTCTGAGCTACCAGCCTCAGCAGTATGCCAATCCCAGGACAACTTACAACAATAACCCCAATAACAACAATAGTGGTAGAAACTTCAACAACAACCCTGGGAAGTCACTTGACTTGGTTGTGGTCAGTCCGGACACATCTCTAAGCTTTTCCCCAACAGGAAGCCATATGCACCACGCCCCAATGCGCCAGCTCAAGGTCAAGCCCATGGAGCACCACCAAGGAACCTAGCTCCTCGCAACCATCCCAACAATGGCAAGGGTTGTGTGAATCGTGTCACCACAGAGGAAGCCCAGGAAGACCCGGATGTCATACTGGGTACGTTCCTCGTCAACTCAACCCCAGCAACAGTATTGTTTGATTCTAGAGCTCCACATTCTTTTGTCACCCAAAAGTTTTCTTTAGAGAGTGGCATGAAACCTACACCCCTGGGTAGTCATATGTTGATACAAACCCCGGGTTCAGTTATGAAGTCTGGGATAGGGTGCAAGGGAGTGAAGATTGACATCAACGGGGTAGACTTCCTAGCAGACCTTATAGTTCTGGATTCACCAGGCTTGGATGTCATCCTTGGCATGAATTGGTTAACCAAGCACCAAGGCATGTAGTACCATGCCAAGAGGATTGTCACCATGACTAATAGCCAAGGAGTGGAAGTCAAGTATGTGCCCAACCCTGCCTCCACTCAAGCCCCTCAGGCTAACTGCCTATCAGGAGTTGAGTTGGGTTAAGTGCCAGTGGTATGTGAGTTTATGCCCGGATCAAGGCCCATCTATAAGAAGGCCTACAGGATGGGATCCGAAGAGTTGGCTGAGTTGAAGAAGCAACCGACAGAGCAGCTCAGAAAAGCATTTATTCGTCCTAGTGCCTCTGCTTGGGGATCGCCTGTTCTGTTTGTGTCAAAGAGGGACGGGACTATTAGACTTTGTGACGATTACCATTCTCTCAACAAATTCACAATAAAGAACAAGTACCCACTCCCCAAGATTGAAGACATGTTTGATCAGTTGAACGGAGCCAAGGTGTTCTCCAAGATCGACCTCAGGTCTGGTACTACCAGCTGAAGATCAGACCCCCAGACATTTCAAAGACGGCATTTGTAACCCGGTATGGCCTATATGAATACATGGTCATGTCGTTCGGGTTAACTAATGCCCCTGCATACTTCATGTACCTCATGAATAAGGTCGTCGTGGAGTACTTGGACAAGTTCGTTGTTGTCTTCATTGATGACATACTCGTCTTCTCCAAGTCTGAGCAAGATCATGAGGAACACTTGAGATTGATCCTAGAAAAACTTCGAGAGCACCAACTTTATGCCAAGTTCAGCAAGTGTGAATTCTGGCTGCATGAAGTTGGATTCTTGCATCATATGTTAACTGCAGAAGGATTATTAGTGCATCATGCCAAGATTGAAGTCGTGACTGAATGGCAAACCCCAACCACCATAAAGGAAGTCAGAAGCTTCCTTGGACTCACAGGATATTACCGCAAGTTCGTGGAGGGTTCTCAAGCATTGCCTGACCCATGACCCAGCTTTTGAAGAAGGACAAGAAGTTCTAATGGACAACTACGTGCAAGGAAAGATACCAGGAGCTCCAGAAGAGATGGATCATAGCCCCTGTTTTGGCCACCCCCAATATTCACAAGGAGTTTGTGATTTATTGTGATGCATCAAGAACCGGGCTTGGAGGTGTTCTGATGCAAGAAGGAAGAGTCGTAGCATATCTATCCAGACAGCTACGTCCTCACAAAGGGAACTACGAAACTCATGACCTCGAGTTGGCAGCCATGGTTCATGCCTTGAAAATATGGCAACACTACCTTCTGGGGAAGCGATGTGAGATATTCACAGACCACAAGAGTTTGAAGTATATATCCACTCAAAGGGAATTGAACATGAGGCAACAAAGATGGTTGGAATTGATCAAGGACTATGGCCCCAGTGTTCAGTACCACCCCGGAAAGGCCAATGTGGTAGCAGACGCCTTAAGTAGAAGGGCTTGTTCCTTAAATGATATGAGTAAGGAAAGGCTACCCGCCCTGTATGAAGAGCTTGAGAACTTTGGCATGGAACTGGTTGCACCAGTATTCCTTGCTAACCTCGAAGCAAAGCCTACCTTGATGGATGATATCAAGGAAGCCCAGAAGGGACACAAGAGCATTGAAGGCATCAAGAGGAAGATCAAGGCAGGCACGGCCCCATGGTTCTCGGTGGATGAACAAGGAGTTGTATGGTTCGGGACTCGCATTTGCGTACCCAACAAGGAAGATCTCAAGAACCTGATCTTGCAAGAAGCTCATGACACTCCGTACTCCATCCATCATGGAGGAACCAAGATGTATCAAGATCTCAAGACAAGATTCTGGTGGCATGGTATGAAACGGGAGATAGGCACGTTCATGGCTAAGTGTGACATATGCCAGAGAGTTAATGCTGAGCACCAGCGACCCGCTAGGCTATTGCAACCTCTCAAAGTGCCTGAATGGAAGTGAGATAAAGTCGGGATGGATTTCATCACCGGTTTACCAAGGTCAAGCAAAGGACATGATTCCATTTGGGTCACTGTCAACCACCTGACCAAGGTAGCCCATTTCATTCCTGTCAAGACCACCTACGACGGTAACAAGCTAGCCAGTCTCTACATTGAGCATATCGTGAGTCTTCATGGAGTTACTAAGGAGATTGTATCAGATCGTGGCACCTAATTCACCTCAAGATTTTGGAAGATGTTTCAAGAAGCTATGGGAACCAAGATCTCCTTCAACACTGCTTTTCACCCCCAGACCGGCGGACAAACGGAACAAGTAAATCAGATACTCGAAGATATGCTCCGCGCTTGTGTTTTGGCATATGGAGACAAGTGGGAAGATTTCCTACCATTCACCGAGTTCTCCTACAACAACAACTATCAGTCGAGTCTTCAGATGGCATCATTTGAGGTGTTGTATGGACGCAAGTGCCCTACTCCCCTCAAATGGTCAGAGACCGGAGAAGGGTTAATTTTTGGACCAGACATCCTCCGCGAAGCCAAAGAGCAAGTTCAACTTGTCCGAGAATGCCTTGAGACCGCCAAGTCAAGACAAAAGAGACACACCGACTCCCACCGCCGAGAAATGAACTTCTGTGTCGGTGACCATGTCTACCTCCAAGTCACGCCTCTCAAGGGAACCAAACACTTCCACGTCAAAGGAAAGCTCGCACCAAGATACATCAGCCCCTTCAAGATCATTGCTACGCGTGGAGAAGTTGCCTACCAATTAGAGATACCTTCCGAGTTGTCAGATGTGCACAACGTCTTTCACGTGTGTCAACTCCAGAAGTGTCTGCAAGTTCCCAACTGCCCTGACCTCTACAAGGACATCGACCATCAAGCCATCGATCTTCAGCCAGACCTCACTTATTGTGAGAGGCCAGTTCGCCTTTTGGATGAAGCTGAGCATTGCACCCAAATACAAACCATCAAGTACTTCAAGGTTCAATGGAGCAACCACACTAAAGCTGAAGCAACCTGGGAGCATGAAGATTATCTTAGATCGGAGTTCCCGTATCTTTTTAGCGCTTAGCCTAGGAATCTCGGGGACGAGATTCTCGTAAGGGGGGAAGGTCTATCGCACCCTGTGTTTGTATACCATTGTTATATTTGAGTTTATAAAATTTGGAGCCAACTAAAACTTTTTCAAGGTGCTTGTGCTTGTTTCCTATGTTGTTTGCTTGCTTGTTGATTGTGTTGTGGCACTACTAGGTACCATTCCACTTCATATTCATCTTCCATGCCCCAAACCTCTTGCCTTATGATCATGCCATGTGACTAGTGCCCAAAACTATTTTTATCAAATATTGTTTTAACCAAAAATGATTTATTCAAATCTGGTTTTCAAAACCCCTGGAATGCGGTTTGCACTGGAAGTCCTCAAATTAGGTGGATCCTTCCTTCCCAAAAGCTTTATTTCAAACTCACTATATATAAGACTTCCCAAAACAACAAATATTATTTTTCAAGATTATTTTCACATTTTTATTTAAATGCTTTTTCTTAAGGCCAGAAATAGTTTTTCTTAGGGAAAAATTATTTAAATGCTTTAAAAATAGTTGAGAAAATTTGCAAAAACTCAGTGGACATATATTTTCCATATATATGAGTCTCGGCCCAAGGGCATGATCAGATCATGGCCAAAACCCCTCAAAACCCTTTGTGTCCAAATCAATCTTTTGGAATATTTCTATAAGAAATATTCTTAATAAATTCCAGGAAAATTCCAGCAAGTCAACACTATCATAGGTGATGATCTTGCAAAGTTTAATCTCAATCCAAGTTGGTTTGGTTCGTCATTGTCAAGTGTCCCCCCTTGTCCTCTTTCCCTTTACATTGTGAAACTTTACATTGTGAAGTGTCCCCCCTTGGACTCAAACTTTGTGGGCATGCTCTAATGGACAAATAGTGATGATACACTAAGTGGTGCATAAAGGGTAAAAGCCTAGCATCAATGGATCTACAGAAACCTAATTCTACAAATTTCTAGGGTTTAACAAATATCCATTGTCAACCTTTTCCTCTCAAGCTCACACTTGGTGAATCCTCTCATTTCTACCTAGTCTTTGACCCTGGTAAGTATCTCAGTGAGTGGGTAAAATCTTCTTGCCCAAAAGACCATCAAACACCTTCTGGTGAAATGGTAAAACCAACATTTTGACCTCTTTCCCTTTTACCCTTGCCACCAAATTTCTACCATAGTCTCATATAGATACATTTCATCTCCAGTAAAAGTCTCATGGCCATAGATCAATGATTTGAGGGGTAAAACCCCTATTTCTACCCCTGGACAGCACCATTTCTACCCCCTCTCCCCATAGATCAATGATTTGATGGGCATCTTCTAAAGCCCCAAGACACAACACGACACACAGTGGGCTTAAAGAAATGCCTAGCCGGTCCATTTAGGCATTCTGGAGCGCGCTACAATGCGCTCCCGCACTGTAGCCGCCCCTACCCGGCGCCACCCAACAGCCTCGGGCCGCCCCACCTTGTCCCCCTGGTCGGCCTTGGCGTCCGCGACGCGTCAGGCGGTCGGCCCCCTCTCTCCCCTCTCTCTCTCGCGCGCGCACGGCACCGCCCGAACCGGCCAGTGGCCACGCTCGCACGTGCGCACCTCCGGGCCCTCCTCCTAGCTGCCTTCCCTCCTCCTGAGCGTGGACCACGTCCATGAAGCCCCCAGACATGGCCAGGCTCGCCCCCATGGCCCGTGGCGACGCCCTGGAGCTCACCGGTGCACCACGTCCACGGTGGACTGGTGGCCCCTCTATTTAAGCCGCCCCGCTCCTCCTACTCCTCCCTCCTCACTTCCCCCTTCCTCCGCATCCTCCCCGTGCCCAGCGCACTCCTCCTCGTGGTCGGGAGCCCTCTCGTGACCCAAACCCTCGCTGTCGCCGTCGGGCTTCCCCCTCACCGGCGTTCCTCTCTCCCCCCGGCAAACCCGCGACCTCCCCCCGACGTGCGAAGACCCCAGGAGCACGCTGGTGCCCTTGGCTCCTGCCGCCGTGGCTTGGAGCCCTCCGGTGAGCTCCTCCTCTACCCCTGTCACGAGGAGAGGGATGACAGGTGGGCCCCAACTGTCATCCCCCTGCCCCCTCCTCTTTTGCTGGCAGGCTCGGCCCGCGGGCAGTTTTAAGACAAACCTACTGCGCACGGCTCCTCGCCTAGGATGGCTTCCCTCTTGGGCCGGTTTCGGCCATGCAATTTTGGCCCGATGGGCACAGTACCCCTTCCCCTATTTCTTTTCTGTTAAGATTTTCAAAAATTCCCTAGATTTAGATATCTATCCAATGTCCATGATTCTTTCACCTAAATTCTTGAAATAATCCCTAGAATTTAAGAGTGCCATTTCTAAAAATGTTGAAAAATATTTTTAGTACTAATTTATTTTAAAACCTATATTTAGGCACCTTTTCGCCTCAGTTAATTTATTTCGAAAATGTTTTTCACAACAAAACCCTAGGAGAGTATTTTTAATATAACATTTAGTATTTATGAGAATAGGTTAACATTTTCGTAAAGTTGTTGAGTGCTCTATTTTTCGGTGTTCCTTATTTTTATCGCTTTATTTCGCGACGATAGATTGCGCGGTGGACGAAGAAGTTGGACCCGAAGACTTCGAAAACCTCGGCGACTTTCCTGATCGAGGCAAGCGGCCCTTTGACCATGATGAGAAACCATTTTTATTACTTGTCATATATCACTTTACTTTCACCATATTTGATCATGTGGTGTGGTGTTCCCCTTTCGGTGGGATGCTTCTGGTACTTTTCTATTGACACTTGCAATCTATCGTCACGAAATAAAGCGATAAAAATAAGCAACACCGATAAACAGAGCATCCAAGTCACAATTAAAATGCTAAATCATTCTGATAAATATTAAATGTCATACTAAAAATATTCTCCTAGGGTTTTGTTGTGAAAAATATTTTGGAAATAAATTAACAGAGGCAAAAATGTGCCCAAATATAGGTTTTAAAATAAAACAGTACTAAAAATATTTTCAAACATTTTTACAAATGGCACTAATAAATTCTATGGATTATCCTAAGAATTTAGGTGGAAGAATTATGGGCATTGGATAAATAATCAGATCTATGGAATTTTTGGAAGTTGTAGAAGAAAAGAAAAAGGAGAAAGCTACTGTGCCCTCAGGCCAAAACACAGTAGCCGGACCGACCAATAGGGGGAAACCGGCCCAGACGAGGCGCCATGCACGACAGGTTTGTTTTAAACCTTCCCGTAGACCCTGTCTGCCAGCGAGAGAGGAGGGGGGAAGGGGATGACAGGTGGACCCCACCTATCATCCCTCTCCTCGTGATAGGAGCGGAGGAGGGGCTCACCGGAGGGCTTCAGGCCGCGGCAGACGGAACAGAGGGCACTGGCGAGCTCGGGGGCTCCCGCGCGTCGATGGGAGGTCACGGGGTCACCGGGGGGAGAGGGGAACGCCGGCGAGGGGAGATGCCCAATGACGGCGGCGAGGGTTTGCGTCGGGCGAGGGCTCCCGACCATGGGGGAGAGTGCACTAGGCATGGGGGAGAAGCGGAGGAAGGGGGAGAGTGAGGAGGGACGAGAAGGAGGAGCGGGGAGGCTTTAAATAGACAGGCCGCCAGTCCACCGTGGACGTGGTTCGCCAGTGAGGACCAAGGCGTCGCCACGGGCCACGGGTGCGAGCCTGGCCATGTTTGGGGGCTTCATGGACGCTGTCCGTGCCTAGGAGAAGGGAAGGCAGCCAGGAGGGGGGCCCGGCGGTGCACACGTGCGAGCGCGGCCACTGGCCGGTTTGGGCGGTGCCATGTGCGCGCGCGAGAGAGAGAGGGGAGAGAGGGGGCCAATCACCTGCCTCGTCACGGACGCCGAGGTCGACCAGGGGGGACACGCGGGGAGGCCCAAGGCTATCGGGTGGCACCGGGCAGGGGCGGCTACAGCGCGGGAGCACACTGTAGCGTGCTCCAAAGCGCCCAAATGGCATGCATGGGCATATTTTAAGCCCACTACATGTCCTCTCGTGTCTTGGGGCTTTATAAGATGCCCAACGGCTAGGAGGTGCTAGGGAGAGCTCTGGAGAAGACATAGGGCAGAAGGAAAAGGGAAGAGAGAGACAAAAGATGCTACCTAGGGGGTAAATGGGGTTTTCAACACATCACACTTGGTCTATGGCCATGAGACTTTTACTGGAGGTGAAATGTATCCACAGGAGGCTGTGGTAAAAAAATTGGGGGCAAGGGTAAAAGAGAAAGGGGTGGAAATGGGGGTTTTACCAGTTCGCCAGAAGGTGTTTGGTATGGTTTTGGGCAAGATAAGTTTCCAACTCACTGAGATATTTACCAGGGTCAAAGGCTAGGTAAATATGAGAGGATTCACCAAATTTGATCCCAAGGGGAAAAAGTTGATAATGAAGATTTGCTAAACCCTAGAAATTTGCAGAATCAGGTTTCTGTAGATCTATTGATGCTAGGATTTTACCCTTGATGCAACACTTAGTGTGTCATCACTATTTGGTCATTAGATCATGCCCACAAAGTTTGAGGCCAAGGGGAGACACTTTAGAATGTAAAGTTGCTCAAATTTGATTCTGGACAAGGATGGTTTTGGGATGGTTTGATGAACCATACCTACTTGGATTGAGATGAAACTTTGCAAGATCATCACTTATGCTAGTGTAAGAAATATTCGAAACGTTTGATTTGAACAGAAAGGGTTTTGAGGGGTTTTGCCCATGATTTGATCATGCCCTGGTGTTGAAACTCATATATATGGAAAATATATGTCCACTGAGTTTCTCTAAATTTTCACAAATATTTTCAAAGCATTTAAATAATTTTTCCCTATGAAAAACTATTTCTGGCTTTAAGAAGAAGCCTTTAAATAAAATATAAGAATAAACTTTAAAAATAATATTTTGTGGTTTTGGGAAGTCTTATATATAGTAGGTTTGAAGTAAAGCTTTTGGCAAAAGGGAATCCACCCAAATTGAGAACTTGCAGTGCAAACCTCATTCCAGGAGGTTTTGAAAACCTAATTTGAAGAAATCATTTTTGGTTAAAACAATATTTGATAAAAATAGTTTTGGGCACTATTCACATGGCATGATCATGGGGTATGAGTTTTTGGGACAAAGAAGATGATTATGAAGTGGAATGGAATCTAGGAGTGCCATATAACACAATCATAAATCAAGCTACATCATAGTAATCAAGCACAAACACTTTGACAAAGTTTTAGTTGGCTCCAATTTTTATAAGCCCAAACATGTCAAGGTGATACAAACACATGGTGTGACAACAGCCGGCTAGCTGAGGCCCTAGAAATTGCCGAGGAGAAACGACAGCTCGACCGGCTCATGTCCCTTGCGACCAGTCAGCCGGCCGTGTCGGTTCCCCCCTCGCAGTTCGTCGGCGAGGCCTCCTTCCAGCCGTCCAAAGACACCAAGCAAATCCTGCTCGACCCGGCCAACCCTGCTCGATGCGTCACCATCGGCTCCCGCCTCAACAGCAAATAGGAAGGCGAGCTCGTCAACTTTCTCCGTGAGAATCGGGACATCTTTGCATGGTCCCCCAAGGACATGTTGGGTGTTCCGAGGAAGTTTGCCGAGCACAAACTACACGTCCGGCCGGACGTCAAGCCGGTCAAGCAACCTCTACGTTGTTTCTCCGAGGAGAAGCGGCATACTACAGGCAAAGATATCACCCGGGTGCTCGCAGCCGGGTTCATCATGGTAGTATTCCACCCGGACTGGCTGGCCAACCTAGTCTTGGTGCTGAAGAAGAACAAGACCTGGCGCATGTGCATCAACTACACCAGCCTGAACAAGGCATGCTCCAAGGACCCATTCGCCTTGTCGCGGATCGATCAAGTCATCGACTCCACGACCAGCTACGACTTGCTGTCCTACTTGGATGCCTACTCTGGCTACCACCAGATCAAACTGGACCCAAAAGATCGGCTCAAGGCCTCTTTCATCACGCCCTTTGGGGTCTACTGCTACATCACCATGTCCTTCGGCCTGAAGAACGTGGGTGCCACCTTCCAGTGGTGCATGCAGAAGTGCCTCCTGCCTCAGATAGGCTGTCGACGACATCATCATCAAAACCAAGAAGCACTTCAGCCTCCTCAATGATATTTAGGAGACCTTCGCAAACCTGCGCGAATACAAGATCAAACTTAACCTGGAGAAGTGTGTCTTTGGCATCCCAGCTGGCCAACTCCTGGGTTTCTTCGTGTCCGCTCGCGGCATCAAAGCTAACCCCGAGAAGATCAGTGCGATCGAGCGCATACCCAAGCCGACCCACCTCCGCGACGTCCAAAAGTTCACCGACTGCCTTGCCTCACTCAGCCGGTTCACCAGCCGGACCTCCGCCTCGCCTCTATCACTCTACTTATCCCGAAAGGCTCTCACGGTTCCTAAGTTACGAACCGACTCCCTCGAGGCGGACACCCCCACCCAGCTACAGACCGACTCTCGGCTGTCGGGCTGGCAGGGTCGAAACCAAAGGGGAAAAGGGGGATCGAAAAGAACCAGGAGGTCGAAAAAGGATAAGGATGAGCCGACATGAGCAATAAGGCAAACACGTTAAATATTCACAGCACGAGTGTTAAGGACAAAAGTGGCCCATGACCAGCATGGTTCATTACATAAACACCCCCAGTGGGTGGACTTGTGCCTAACTTGCAGGAAAAGGAAAGGAAAGATAAAGACGCCCGGGGGCTCAGGCCACCGGCGTGTCACCAGCCGGCACGTCGCCGGGTGGCTCGACTCTCGCCTCAGAGGTGGTCGCGGCCTTCGGGTCGGCCCCTTGGCCTTCAAGGCGGTCTCCACGGTTTCGGCTGTCTCGCCGCTCGAGTCGGTGCTCTCGTCGGCAACTTCCTCGTCTGCTGGGCCTTGGGGGATGCCGAAGGAGTCTTCGGGCAACGGCTCACCGTCCTCGCCAAGAGCTGGCAGGAACTCGTCCGCTCGACATACGACGCAAGCTCGTTGGCCCGGAGGACAAGGGCCGGCTCATAGGCCTCCCGCTCCTCGGCTGGCTCGTCCCGCATGGTGGCCAGCCGACCAAAGTCCACGTCGCGATACCACAACGTGACGAACTAGAGTGCCATCTATGCGCCTGCTCAGGCTGCGGACGCCTTCTAGGCCTCGAGCCGGGACACACCATGCTCCAGCCACAAGGCCATGCGGTTCGCCAGAGCTCCTCCGCGGCCCGGCCACAGAGCGGCGATGACCTCTTTCCCAGCCATCTTCACCCGCTCCACGCTCCCCTCGAGGTGGCTTAGCCGATACTCGATGGCGACCCCGAGCTCATCCACGTCCCACGCGGCGTCAGTGTGGGGACCCCGACTCATAAGTGGTGATCACTGAATGTACGTGCATAGTGATCCCAGAGATCAATGCTCACTGAATACACAGAAACTGAATAACAAGAGTCTTACATCCATTACATACCGGTTTACCCAAATATGGCCTTCATGGCCAGGTCTTCATATGATTGCAGCGAAATACTTCGACGAAAGCGTGAACCCATGTCATCTGCCTTAACCCTATAGGCATTCTGACTGGGAAGCGTCTTAGCTCGCACGTTTGTCACCAAGGTAATCTTCATCATAACCTAATCTTTCATGCATGATCTACTTGCCTTGAGATTTAACAGGATCAAATGGTGATCAAAAGTAGGGCTGATTACCAAGTTTGAGATTATCTGAAGAAAGTTGCCAATGTAAACTTGCTAAACCCTAGAAATGGACAAAAATGGATTTCTATAGATCTGATCATGAAATTTTATTCCCCTTGATGCACCACTTGATGTGGTGACATATTTTTGGGACTATAACATGCACAAAAAGTTTGGGGCCCAATGGGGAAATTTCGCAATGTAATGTTACCAAATTATTGAAATCAACATAAATGGTTTTGAGGGACTTTGGACAAGTTAATATGTTCTCCTTGATGCACCAGTTGGTGTGGATGCATTATTGGAGGATTCTAACAAGCCCACAAAGTTTGAGCTTAAGGGGGACAGTTGGTAATGTAGAGTTGATCAAATTTGGATGTGGACAGAGAGGGTTTTGGGATATTTTGGTGAAGCAAAACAATTGTGATTGATATGAAACTTGGCAAGATGACCCCAAATATCATATGTGACATGCTAGAATTTCTAGGATTTAATTGAGAATATTTCTTATAGAAATATTTCAAAACCTTGAACCAGACAAATATGGTTTTGAAGGGTTCTGTCCAGTATTTTGAACATGACCATGTGTTGAAACTCTTATATATGGATAATATATGTCCACTGATTTTCCCTAAAAAAATTCAAATACTTATAAAGCATTTAAATAATTCTAGCCTTAAGAAAAAGCTTTTAAATGAAAATAATCTTTTAAAATAATATTTTGCGGTTTTGGGAAGTTATATATAGTAGGTTCCAAATAAAGCATTTGGGGGAAAAGGATCCACCCAATTTGGGGACTTGCAGTGAAAATCTTAATCAGGGGGTTTTGCAAACCTAACTTGAATAAAATCTTTTTGGCCAAAATAATATTTTGTAAAAATATAATTAAGTCCTATTCACATGGCATGATCATTGGACAAGAGTGGGGATCAAGGAAAAAGATTTTGAGAGTAGGAGGGATTTTATGAATATAGAGCACATGAAAGCAAACAAGAAACCAACACTCAAGTCAAGCATCACAAGCACAGAAAAAGTTTTAATTAGCCCTGATTTTTGAGTCATGATATCTAAGTCATGAGGCAAAATCACAGGGTGTGACAGACCTACCCCCTTACAAGAATCTCGTCCCGTGATTCCTAAGCTAGGAGTAGAAGAGATGGGGAAATTCAGAGGTGAGGTAGTCTTCATGTTCCATGCAGCTGATGCTCCGGCATGTTTGTCCTTATGGGTCTTGAAGTGCTTGATGATATGTCTTCGAGTGCATTGTTGACTTCGTCTCAGGGTGAGCAGGGTTCTAGCAACCTGCTAGGCTTGCCTAATGGTTGATGGTTTGGTGGACAAGGACCTAGCAAGGGCATGGCTTGTGTGTGTATCCCACAATCGGAATACCTGGCCAGTAGTGTGTTGGTGTGTTGGTCCTGGGATTCTCGTCGATATATTCTGCTTGAGTAAGCTGCTCAGGTGGACTCTTTCATTCTTCTCTGGTCGTTTGTCTTCATCGTCATGGACGCACGTTTCTAGAGGGTCCTTGAGTGTTTGCTCTACTTATCTCTCCGTGGCAAAGTCTATGCTGGGTCTCGCCCCTAAGGCTTAGCTTAGAGACTTGGTGTCAAAATGGGTTCCACCACCTGAAATGTTCCGAGGGGTTCTAAATAAGCTGACTATTCAGAGTGTAGATCAGCTATCTAATCCCCAAGGTCTGACGCTTGGCAAGTGGGGTGAACTACCTTTGACAGGTGGTTTACCACGATCGAGTCAGATTCATGTCCTTGATTGAACCAAAAGGTCTAGCAATGAGGTCCGGACAGTTGTTCCACTCCGTTCCAGGCATGTGAAGGGAGCAGGGACGTCATGCTCAATGTACACCATCAACGTGGTGGAGTAAGGGGGTGCCATCAACTTCTCAGTTCCATCCTGGTCAGGATCTGATAGATGACCATTTAAAGCGAGGGGATCTCTACTCCTCTTGATGTGCAAGGGCTTCATCGGGCTTGAACGTAGATGCTTCTGGATATATTCTAGTTGAGGTATCCAACAGAGGAGTGGAGGTTGACTTCCTTTGCTTCTTCTTCGTTGTTTTGGCTTCGCAATCGTGGTGGTTCCTCATCTTGCTTGGGATAGAAAGTCTTCTTCTGTAGGGAGGTTGCTCCGAGGAGTCCAACTCCTTCAAGGTGAAACCTTATACTCGAGAGTCATGGTAATTGGTGCTCCTGGGGCTGATCCAAATAGGACTAACGTGTCCCTCTTCTCATTGGGTAAATAAGTATGTCACCCTGGAGGACAACAACCTATTTGCCGAAGTACCACATAAAGACCTGCTCATGCGGTATGTTAGAGGAGTGGCATTCGTCCCGGATGGTCACTAGTGTCAAGTGTTTGTGGTCCAACTTAATAGAGTTCTACGTGGCGACATTCCTTTGGAACAGGATTGGTGGTGGTCGAGGTGGAGTACCGACCATAGTCTAAGGACTTATAGTCCAAGGACAATGGTCATAATCCGACCGCGTCATGGTCCAGTAAAGCTTCGGGGTTTCAAAGAGCTTAGAATGCGAGCGAACGTCTAACACCTTATCCTGTGCACAACTATTAGATGCCAACAGTACTACCTATTACTCCAAACAAAATCACCCTATATCCTCGAAGGTATCATCTCATACAAATCAACTCCAATACTACACATGCTACTCATATCTCCATGGTTATGAGAGTAGGACTATGCTGAAAATATCATATGCATACTATAGCTCGTCGATGGTGTCCAACCTAATCTCCTTGAGTTCATATAATCCTCATATCATTGCAAGAACTATTATCACACTATATCCATGAACTTCCAATCTCATGGCCAACTAAACTCCAAGGTCGAGCTTATATAGATCCCTAATTTATCCCTAGCATCATCTGATTCCTTCTACTATCATCCTCCGAGAAGCAAGGTATCATTACCAAGATCATTGGACTAAATCCAATTTACTCCGAACGATGTGGTTTAATTTATCTTGAGCACCTAGTAGGATCACCTATTTAAATCCAAGGTTTACATCTAGTAGGAATTCCCTACTAGTTACTCCAGTCACTATCATATCACCATTAATCCAATATCAATATTGTTGCCAAAGTTAAGTCATTAGCCTCCAAGAATTTCAGCCTATCATCACAATGGTCCTACAAAATCCAATTTGCTCAAGGTACGAGCAAGTCATGCTACTCTATCAATCTGGACCCACCAAGTTCGTCTGCCAACATTAAGCCTCGTAATCCACCAAAGGGTCTCAACTATTTCCCCAAGACATTCATTATGGCAAAATCAAGTTACTGCCAGCAAATTGTATATCCTCACAATGATCCTTTCTATGGCATCAAGGTTCTAGTGCTAGCGTAAGAATTAAGGATGTTTGTTCACTATGATCACTAGCTCCATAAAGAACCCAGTGCTAGGCAAGGGTTATTGAAGCTCAATAATTGCTCTGGCAAATCCGTGTATTAAACACATGATTTATAGACTTGTGGGGAGCTTTTGAGGTATAAGTTAGGCAAGGGAGGGGTTTCCAATATTGAGGAAGAAACATAACTCTATGGGGCTGCGTCTTGTTGAGTTTGTTGTAGTCGAAGCCTTTGGTGTCGGTTGCTTGTCGAGGTGGATTCTTGGTGCATCTGGTCTTTGATGGTCTTTAGTTGACGAGAGGGGGAGAGGAGAAGTATCATAGAGGAGGGCATCTAAGGGGGTGGTATAGTGCAAGTGGAATCAAGCAAGTGCCGAAAGGTCCAAACACAAAGATCAAGTTAAGGTAGGTGGTATAGTCACGCACTTGTTTCTTATGGAAAAAGTGTGACTTACACCAAAGCACAAACAGGCAAAACATGCAACAAAAAAACATGGTTATGTCAGAACCATCATACGGACTCGACTTCGCATGGGGGATACACGACTCATCCTACCCTAGGGGTTCTCGCACCTAGTAGTCATGTTTGCTCCGCATCTTGGAGAGGAGTCCGCTTAATCTTTTGGGTCTTCTTTGGGTTTCGCTATGTCTTTGGTTGTTGTTCATAAAAATGATCCTTGTTGTGCCTGAAGAGTCCTTGATGACTTCGGGACTGTTGAGTTGACGGCGAAGGTGAATCTTCACGGCAGTTGTTGACAGGGTCTTCTGGTGTCTTCTAGTCATGCCAGTGTCTCCTAGTCTTCTGAGACGTCGAGGGTTCTAGGTAGGCAACCTTGTATGAAATGGCATTAAGAAGGCATGGTAGAGTTGTATCCTGTCAGTCACGTTGACGATATCATCGGCACCAAGAGCGGGTGATGATGAGAACCATCTTCCTGCTCACTATAGTGAGGCGGACCAAATGGCAAAGTTCTCATCCATCGGTGGTTACTGATCTAGCAACGAGAAGGATAGGGTTGCTCTATTAGTGATGCATTATCAAGACATTACAGGTCTTGTGACCTGGTCATCGAAGGCCGGGGTGGCATCATCCTAGGACTGTGTCGAAGGTGTCACCATCATCGAAGTCTTGACGTACTCATCCTTTGAGAAGGTGTCTTCTGCTGGTAGCTCCTTGCCCGCGTTGCCAACTTGGGTCCGAGATATGTCGGCAATCGTTTGGCAAGGTGGCTTCCTTCTAGGTTTCCCACAAGGATTACAAGGAATTCCGTGGTCAGGGGCACAAGGGTAGTAGCGGCCATTTGCAAAGTTTTGAAAAGTAGACGAGGAGAGCCAAATGAGAAATGGTGGAAGTGCTAGGCACAATCCTTCAGTTTATTTGAAAGCTTAGAAGTGTTGAGAAATATTGTATCTGTTGCAAGTGTTTGAAGGGTCTGGGAAAAAAAATTGTCCTAACTAACGTCCATGCTAACTAAGGGCTTCCTACAGTCAGGATGGCTCTGATACCAACTCTATGGGGACCCCGACTCATAAGTCGTGATCACTGACTGTAGGTGCACGGTGATCCCAGAGATCAATGCTCACTAAACACACATAAACTAAATAACAAGAGTCTTACATCCATTACATATCAAATTACTCAAATATGGCCTTCATGGCCAGGTCTTCATATGATTGCAGCGGAATTCTTCGACGAAAGCGTGAAGCCATGCCATGTGCCTTAACCCTACAGGCATTCTGACCGGGAAGCGTCTTAGCTCGCATGTCTGTCACCAAGGTAATCTTCATCATAACTCAATCTTTCATGCCTAGCCAATAAAATAACCAGTGGCAAGCCAATAAGTACTTTGAATGTACTCGCAAGCAACCCATGTTTGGAATAAGGCAATAAAAATGTATGATATAGCAATAATAGGTGAGCTTTGCAGAAAGCTTGTTTTGAGTGCAATGACATGATCAAGTAACTTAAGTGAGCATGCATCAACCATAGACAGGTGTTCATAAGAACACTCCATAGTCATCATCATAAGTAGGGGGTTGGACATCTCCTATTCAACCATCACACCAAGTCCTCACACTTGTCTCATGTACCGCCTGAACATCTCATGTTAAATCATCATACCAAGTCATCCGACTCGACTCAAGTATCATCCTTGTCACCACACACCCTCACCAAGTTTTGAGGAAACAACTGGACGTAGCACAAGAGCGGTCATTCAACTGTCCTTAACCGTGGACATGACTATTTGAATATTTTTACACTCTACAGAGGTTGCACACTTTACCCACAAGACTCGGGGAACTTCTGTATCATCCACGACTCGCGGTATATAACATACCCAAGGTAAGCACTCGAACAATGCCTTTCCCATGGTGATACTAAGGAAAGAGTCCACTCGTTGGTGCCATCCCTCATGATATACATAACTCATATCATCCATGAGGGCACGCAACGGTGTGCCCGGTGCCTATAAAGACAGCGCATGACCTTCCACTCTGGGACGACCCCGTCTCAAGAGTGACCACTTCACTCTTGCCACTAGTAATGCGGGCTCCTTGCTAGTACCAACCATAGTAATCAACAAAGCCCCGTACCATAAGGGGTATCGTGGTTACGCATGTAAGGTTGGAGTAACGGTCGTAACTTACACCAATCCGTTTTTGAAAACCACAACACTCACTTGTCCCGGCACACCACTTCTTTCTCAAGTGGTCACCCATCTCAGCAACATCTCCCTCGGGCATTAGTATCACCCGACGGGGTTTTCGCAAAGTCTTTGAAATCATTACTTTTCTTTCCATCACCATGCATAAGTCCCATACCACTTGTGTAGCATCTACTAGCATCCTAAATACACCCACCCGCACAACCCTCATAAGGTGGTAGGGTCATGCACGATGCAAGTGCCAATGGTAAGAGTATTGAAAACAACCCACCGAAAGGGTCACTACTCCAAATGATCAAATATGATGAAAGTAAAGTGCTATATGACTTGGCAGAATAAGTGTAAGGAAAAAGAATCACCACTTAGTGCATGAATTGAGATACACCAAGAATTTTAAATCACTCCAATTGGAGCTATAATGAATGCTCTAGGGATTTTTACAAGTGGGACATTCAAAGTTCAGATTCAAATTTGAATTTGAATCCTACACAAAAGCTTGCAGGAAAAATGAGCAATGCACATATTTGGATGATTCAAGATTTTAGGAATCTATAGAAATTTCAATCACTAAATTTGGAGCTAATATGCTTAAAATAGGAATTAAAGAAGATCTGATAAAATAAATAAAACAGAGAAAAAGGAGTATACCCAAGGCTATCTTGCGCGCACGGCGCTGAATAGCGAGTGGGCCGGCCCAGCGACCCGGCCTGGTAGGAGGGGCGGGCGACGCCGATGGCGCCCTCGTGAAAGACGCCTTCACCGCAGGGAAGCGGAACCTCCGCCTCGCCTCTATCACTCTACTTATTCTGTTCTCCTTGATGCACCACTTTGCGTGGATGCATTATTGCAGGATTCTAACATGCCCACAAAGTTTGAGCTTAAGGGGGGACAGTTGGTAATGTAGAGTTGCTGAAATTTGGATCTGGAGAGAGAGAGGGTTTTGGGATATTTTGGTGAACCAAAACAATTGGGATTGATATGAAACTTGGCAAGATGACCACATATATCATATATGACACGCTAGAATTTTGTTGGATTTAATTGAGAATATTTCTTATAGAAATATTTCAAAACCTTGAAACAGACAGATATGGTTTTGAAGGGTTCTCTCCAGTATTTTGAACATGACCATGTGTTGAAACTCTTATATATGGATAATATATGTCCACTGAGTTTCCCTAATTTTTTTTCAAATGTTTATAAAGCTTTTAAATAATTTTTCCCTATGAAAAACCATTTTTGGCCTTAACAAAAATCTTTTAAATGAAAATAATCTTTTAAAATAATATTTTGTGGTTTTGGGAAGTTATATATATAGTAGGTTCCAAGTATAGCATTTGGGGGAAAAGGATCCACCCAATTTGGGGACTTCCAGTGCAAATCTTAAATCAGGGTTTTTTGCAAACCTAACTTGAATAAAACATTTTTGGCCAAAATAATATTTTGTAAAAATATAATTAAGTCCTATTCACATGGCATGATCATTGGAAAAGAGCGGGGATCAGGGAAAAAGGGTTTTGAGAGTAGGAGGGAATTTATAAATATAGAGCACATGAAAGCAATCAAGAAACCAACACTCAAGTCAAGCATCACAAGCATAGAAAAAAGTTTTAATTGGCCCTGATTTTTGAGTCATGATATCTAAGTCATGAGGCAAAATCATAGGGTGTGATAGTCAGCCTCGATGGAGTGCCCACACTCCCGAAGGTACTCTCTGTGCTCCTCAACGGCGCGCTCAGGAGCCAGCGAAAGAAGAAGCAACCGGCTGGAGAAGGTAAAAATGGGCACGTACCTTCAATGGCGTCATCCACCCCGAGGGCGAAGTTGAGAGCTGCCTTCTGCTCCGACACCAGCGCTGCCTCCGATGCGGCGAGGGAGCCCCTGACCTCCTCGAGCGACCTCTCATCCTCCGGGTGATGTCAGCCACCTCCCTGAAGGCCATCTCCTTGGTCGCCTCCTCCTTCGCCACGACGGCCTTGAGGCCGTCCTAGGCCGCCTCCCCGTCCACCAGGAGCGCGGCCAGCCGGTCTTTCTCCTACACGGCCGCCTGGACGTCCTGCGCCAGCCGGTCCCACTCGGAGACGAGCCCGGTCTTCTCCTCCCAGAGGGCGGTCAGGTCACCTACAAGGCATGGCAGGCGTCAGCCGACTCTCGAGGGGCTACATACCCCTCCCACAAAACGCAACTGACCTTGCGCGCGTGCCAGCTCCTCCTCCAGGCGGTGGACGCCGCGTTCACCGCGGTCGTGGATGGCAACCGCCTCCTGGAACAGCTTCTGCCGTGAGGAGTTCCCCTCCTTTCACGCGGAGCCGAAAATCAAGAGTTTCCCTTCAGCCAGTTAGCCGGCCCGCATCTCGAGGGCTACACCCAGTGGGTGCGCTTGCGTGCCCCCACTAAAACTGCTAAGACAAAAGTAACCATGCTTACCTCCGCCTGCTGCATGGTGGCGTCGGCCGCCTCTCCGAATCGGGCCAGCTCCTATCGGCGCCAGTCTAGGACACTCCCCAAGTCCCCGAATGAAGGGACCGGGCCACCCGCCTGGGGAGCCAGTAGGCCTGGCATGGCCGCCAGTGCCTGCCAATCCCAGAGCACCTCCTACATGGTTCGTAGGGTCCTCCGGTCCCATCCGTCTTTGCCGTCCAGGCTCACCACGGTACCTGCCACCGGTGGCGGGTCAACAATTGCAAGGGTCCGGGTGTCGCCCCCCGTCGGCTCTCCGCCCGACGCCGTCACCGTCTGCACTTCCTGCCGCTCTAGCATGTCGATCACGATAGAGGGCGCCTGCACCTCCGCGGCCGTCACCTCTGGCGCCACCTCTATTGCCGCCGCTGGGGCTGCTGGGCCTCCGTTACGTCAACTTGGGCCGGCTCGGCCGCGGGCGGTGTCACGTCCGTCACCTCTGGCCGGGTCGCCTCGGGAGTCGGCTCCGCTGCCGTCGCTCCTGCTCGGGCCGCCTCCTCTGCGGGTGAAGGCGCAGGTGGGTCCATGAAGAAAACAAACGGGTCACGAGCAAGCGTTCATGGAGGGTCACGAGCCACCTCCCCCGTGGCTCATAACCTGGAAGAAAACAAACACAAAACACGGAAAGAAGACTCACCCTATGACAAGGGACAAGGCCCGATTGGCGTCCGGCGGCGGCCTTCGTGCGGCCACCTTGACCCGCTTTTTGACTAGCGACGGGGCCGCCGGCCCCTCCCTAGCCGGCCTCTTTGCTCCGCCGATGCTCGAGCCGTACACTCCTCGCTCCGCCGACCCTGGCATGCTAAGGGATGAGGCTCATTCAGAATCATTATGTCCTCATCATCATCATCATCATCGTCCGTCCAGTCCCTAATCGAGGGGGCAAGAAGGAACTCACCCGCTCTGCTGGGCTCCCCGGCTATGCCTGAACCTCGTAGTCTTCAGAGTCGGAGTGCGCGTGCTCCCCGGTTATACCAACAGCCGCAGTCAGCATGGCACAGTGAGGGCCATGGCCGGCTTCCGTCTGGAAAGAATCGGGCGAAGAAAAGTCACCTCAATGAAAAACTTACCAGGGGGGCGGTTGATGCGGTCGTACAGCTCCATGCCGAACGACCACGACTCGGGGTTTAGCTTGAACGTCGTGAGGGTGTTCACCCGCTTCGCCTCCTGAGCTATTGTATGATCGACCGTGGACAACCGGCAGGGGTCCCGGCGGCCGGACATATCGCAGATCCGGTGCAGCCTCATCTGGAGAGGCAGCACCCGGCACGCGATGAAGGCCGCCACCACATCGGCCGCGACCAACCCCTCGGAGCTCCTCAGCATCGTGAGCCGGCCGAGCTCCGTCAGGGCCACGCCATGTGGAGCAGTCCCGAGCAAGTTCACATGGCTGGATTGCACGTCGATGAACGGCGGCAGCCGGATGAAGTCAAAGCGCGGGTCGGCGTACTTCACGTAGAAGACCGTCCAATGCCACCCTGTTACAGAATCAATGAGAGAAAGAGGAGAGAAGCGCACAGTGCCAGGGTAACACACCATCGTGCCCCCGCAGGGACTGACTTTCAACGGCATGAGATAGAAGAGAGTGTTGAAGAAGTCGATGAAAGGAAGGATTCCATGGTACCACTCGCACAATGTCACGAAGGCGGAGAGGTACAAGATCGCGTTGGGGGCCAAGATGATGCAGTTGGAGGTCAAAAGTATCGAGGAAAAGGCGGAAGAAGATGCTCACCGGGAGCCCGAAGCCGCGGGCGAAGTGCTAGAGGAACACGACATGTTCCCCTGGCCGCGACGTCGGCGCCACCTCGTCACCAGGCGCACACGCGACCACCCGTTCCGCTGGCGGCAGCATGCGCACACGGCGGAGCTTCGCAATGTCGGCCTCAACGACAATGGAACCATCTCGGCCGCGGGGCGGCACGCGGGCGGGGTTGTGGGCTCGGGCGTGATGTCGCGCGAGGGGGCGAGGAGGACGAAGAAAGCAAGAAGATGGGCAGCGAGGGAGCAAGCGGGATGCGGGTATCTCCGCCCCTGCCCTTCCTCCCCTTTTATAGGGGAGGCCATGACCGGGGGACGTGGGATTAACTGCAACGCTCCCATGGAAACTCCGTGCGCGCGTGGGTGGACCTGTGCCATAACTGCCGCTTCAGGGCGTAGAGGATCCCGGCCTATGCCCCGAGGCCTACTGGGCTATGCCCGGGACCTAGCAGGCTAGGCCCAGGCCAACGTCCAGTCTCCCCGCGTGTGCGGGGCCTGCCGTATCACTACTTGCCACGTGGCGTGCCGCGAGCCGGCGTGGGTCTCGGGGCGACGCACCATTACCCAGGGCATCGGGTCCAATGGCCGACCCGGCTTCCCTTTCGGCTTCACGCCGGAGGCGGGAACCGCTGGGGGGAAGCCGCCGGCTCCCCTCTGTCTACCGAACGCGGGCCCCGACTAGCTTCGGGGACTACTGACGGGGTTATTACCCTGGGTAGGCCAAAGCAACAGGGTTCTCCCCCTTTCCGCTTTGAAGGAAAACCACGTTACCGGCTTCTCATGGCCGGCTGGATTACAGCCAGCTCGAGCGGCCACCGACTGGCGAGGCGGACGGTTGATCGACAAGCCGGCTTGACCCTCGGCCGGCTGGGTGTGACCAGCTGCCTCCGGGCTGGCTCCTCCATTGACCTTGGTACGGACAGGCGACGTCCCATCCCGCTGCGCGCGAGTACGGCGACACGACGCGACCGGCACGATGGGCGACCTTGTAGCCACAGTGGTCGCTGACACTCGAGAGCGCATGGCCACAGTCCGGCCGTCATGGCCATTGACCTTGGCGAGCATGACCGAGCGGGGGAACATTGCCAGCACGCCCTCGCCCAATCGATTACCTGCCCCGGCATGGCTACAGTATAGTCGGCCATACCGGAGACCTCGGCCGGCTGGCACTAGATGACGCCTCTCCGGCAACCCGTGCCACGACAGGTGAGCGAGGGCCAATCGTAGAGCCGGATGGCGGGCCCCAGCAGGCGACAAAAACTCCTAGCCGGTGGACCCTACCGGTGACGAGACGGCACGAAGAGTGGGGTCCCCTGGTCAGCCGGAGAGGCTGCCAGCCAGGTCCCCCCACCCTTATACTTTACGTATATTCTAGAGCCGGAGGGTTAGCCTAGAAAACCCCCCAACGAACTATCACTCTCACACTTCCACAGAGCTCTCAAACCCCCTATAGCAGTGGAGAAAGACAAGTCGGCTGCTCCTTCTTCCTTGTCTGGATAGAACTCCAGGAGCACCTTTGTACACATACCCATCCATCCAACTAGACTAGGCAGGACTAGGGGTGTTTCCTCCCATGGAGGGCCCTGAACCTGGGTACATTGTGTGTCACCACTGCTTGAGCCCAATCTCCCATCCGGAGCCCGTCGGTGTCCTTCGGCCCCAACCACCTACGATAAACCACCCTATGGTATCTGTCGTGAGAAAAGAACAACAAAGTCGCCGATTATGTAGATGGGCTTTATGCCGTAGCTAGGCTCTTTTAGGAGTGCATGTGTCTTGTCCAAAGATGTGTTGATGGTTACAGTTTGGAGCAACCGAACACCCATCGGAAGTTCCCAACCCATGGAATCTTAAGTGCGAAGTTGTGCCTCTTCGACACATGCTTTGCTGGTCCTGAGGTTGTGCAGTGGGTATGAGTCCCTATTGTGGGGAGGAAGGAGGGTCGGAGTTTTCGGTTTGAATCCGAACTCGCTTCCCAGCCTTTCATGCCTTTACAGCGAATGCCGAAGCTTGTCGATCGTCTTTATAACTATATTCAGCCACCAGCGCTAGTGCATGTTCCTCTGTTCTAAGCGACCGCTCTGTATTGCCATTGACAGTAATGACCCCCTTGGGGCCTGGCATCTTGAGTTTAAGGTATGTGTCATGCGGGGCTGCGTTGAACCGAGCAAACATGGTCTGACCGAGCAGCGCGTGATAGCTGTTGCAGAAGGGCACACTGTCGAAGATCAAGTCTTCGCTGCGGAAGTTACTGGGCGAGCCGAACACGACTTCCAGGGTTACAGAGCTCGTGCATCGCACCTCAACCCTAGGGATCACTCCCTTTAAGATAGTTCTACTGGGCTTGTTCCTTGATGGATCTATAGCCATCTTCTTCACCATGTCTGAGTAAATCAGATTGAGGCTACTTCCTTGGTCCATTAGGACTTTGGTGAGGTGATACCCATATATAATGGGGTCTAGGACAAGGGCATCCGAGCCCCCATGACAGATACTGGCCGGATGGTTGCGCCGATCAAAGGTGATCGGGTAAGCCGACCATGGGTTATATTTTGGAGCTATGGGCTCCACGGCATAGAACACCCGAAGGGTCCGCTTCCTCTCTTTCTTTGGTATGTGGGTGGCATATATTATGTTCCCCGTTTTGACTTCAGGAGGGAATTTCTTCTGACCACCACCCATTGGACCCCCAGGTTTGTCTTCGTCCTCGCTGCGCGGACTCTTGCCCTGGTCTTCGGGTTGTATCTTGCTAGCCTGTTTAAACACCTAGCAATTGCGGTGTGGGTGATTGGCTAGCTTTTCTAGAGTCCCATGAATTTGGCAAGTCATGTCCATGATCTTCACAAGATGAGTGGGTCCATCGTGATTGCCTTTAGGGGGCTTCTTCTGCTGTCCAGGTCGAGAGTTGCGGAATCTGACGTTGACTGCCATGTTGTCGGCATCGTTACCATGATGTCGGCACTTATTATTATTATGTTTCGTCTTTGAGTTGTCGTACTAGGCTTCTGGTGCCGCTGAATCCTCAGAATTGTGGCTGCGTCTAGCTAGCCAATTATCCTTGCCCGCACAGAAGCGGGTCATGAGGGAGGTAGGGGCGGATATAATCCGAGGTTTGTCCTGACCTAGGTCACGGGCCAGCCATTCGTCCCGAATATTGTGCCGGAAAGAGGCAATAGCCTCGGCATCCGAATAGTCGAAAATTTGGTTCTTCTTAGTCAAGAACCGATTCCAGAATTGTCAGGAAGACTCAACGGGCTTCTGGATGACGTTGCTGAGGTCGGAAGAGTCTGGCGGGTGGACATAGGTCCCCTAGAGGTTAGAGCGAAACGCATCTTCCAGATCTACCTAGCATCCTATGGAGTTTTCGGGAAGGCTGTTTAACCAGTGCCGAGCTAGCCCCTTGAGCTTGAGAGGTAGGTATTTAATGGCGTGGAGATCATCTCCATGTGACACATGGATATGGAGGAGGAAGTCCTCAATCCATACGGTTGGATCAGTGGTCCCATCATATTGTTCTATATTGACGGGTCTGAACCCTTCGGGGAACGGATGCCGCATTACCTCATCCGTGAAGCACAATGGGTGACCGGCGCCCCTCACCCGAGCTATGTCTCGCCTGTAGTCCATGTCTGTATGGAGCCGGCTGTGTTTTTGGGCTCTGTGGTTTTTGTTGAACCATGGTCTATACTCTCCTTGTCTATCCGGTGAGTAATCCCTAGATCCATAGATGGATCTAGTATGGCCTGCTCTGTGTTCTAAGTCATCGCGCATGTTAAACCTGTCAGTGGGTTCGAATGGCTCCTTGCCCCATCTTCAGGGCATCGCCGTATGTGACCGGCATAGTTGGCCACTCTATCATGCCCATGAGGAGGGCGGTACGGCTTGTCATATGGGGTATGATGCAGAGATGGAATGTCAGTGAGCTCATCGTCAAATTGTGGCAGCAGCCTTCTCCGAGGTTAGCTTTTGGGCTGGTTTGATAGATCACTGCCGTATATCTCCTTAGCTATGAGGAATTTCGTCCATTGATCAGTAAGGTTGGCATGTTGGCATGTTCGACCTCGGGCTCATCCGGACCCTCAAACGGGTGCTCGGGGAGGTCAGGATTGGCCTGATCGGCGGGGACATTATCTTCCCCATTGCTTATAATAGCCCACCTTCCGTGTTTGCTCTTGGACCGCTTATGCGATTTCCGGCGCCTGGATGGCGCGTCACCCGATCTATTGCCCTCATTGTGAGGTGTACTGTTGTCGTTAGTGGCAGGAGTATACACCATATAGATGTCATATGTGGAAGTGGTGGCCCAACTCCTGGTATTAACGGGGGTGGGAGCATGATCCTCTTCATCCACGTATTCTGCCTCATCGGAGGCAGAGTCTAGAACGCCGGTTAAGTCTTCAATGGTAGCTATTAAGTGGGTGGTGGCTGGGTTAAAAAATCCATCTCTACCCGCACTATAATCGGGCGAGGCGTAGGTCTGGGCTGGTTTGTCGATGATCCTCATTGACGATAATCGGTCCAAGGCATTGTCAACCGCTGAGGGTTTGTCCAAATCCAGCTGCTCGGGACTCGCGGAGGTAACCCCCATGAGGCATGCCCGTGGGAAGTGCTCGTCAAGAACACATGGCTGGTCACATGGCTTAATGGCCGCACCGGGGTGAGAGATCAGATTTTGCACCATGGGATACCCCGTTGGCGTGTCCGAAGGAAGGGCTCGAGGTTTAGGCCTCTGAGTTGTTGGGCGTCACGGGCGAAGCCATGAGCCTGAGAAGTGATAGATCGCTCAGACAGTCGACGGAGAACTGTAAGTTTCTGAACCTGACCTCTTGAATGGGGGCGAAGCTCTCAACACGGCCTAGATGGCCATTGGAATTCGCATGCAGCAGGACGCTACCGAAGGCAAAGATCTGCCCAGGGATGAAGATGTCCGTGTTCCGAACTTCTTCGCCAATGAAGAAACGAGGCATCGACTCAATCTTGTTCACCGAGGAACTCTCAATGAAAACACCAAAGTCGGTGTAGAAACTAGAGGATCTCAGGTAGGGTGGTCCCTAACTGTGAGACTAGGATCGACGGTAACAGGAGAAGAAGGGGACACAAGTTTACCTAGGTTCAGGCCCTCCTCTGGAGGTAATACCCTACGTCCTCCTTGATTGTACTGATGGTGTAAGAGGTTGCAGAGTTGATCTACCTCGAGATCGTATGTCTAACCCTAGATGAGTTGTCCTTATCCTCTAAACCCTAATACCCTCCGGCTTATATAGATGCCGAGGAGGACTAGGGTTTACATATGGTCGGTTACATGCCGAAGAGATAAACATGCCTATTTACTATATCAGACGTGGAGCGCAAGCCATGGTCCTCGAAGCTTCCATCCTATTAACTAGGCCTTCAAGTCCTCTGGTGTTCGGCGAGTGGCCTCGTACATAACAGGTCGGCTATCCGAGGACCCCTAGTATAGCACTCCCTCACCGGGAGCTCCCGAGCCGACCCCCGTCTCGGCTCTCTCATGGGCCCAGCCCATCCTAGCGTTCCTCCTCCGCAAGGAGCTCCCCCCCGGACAAGGCCATAGCAAGGTAAATCCAACGACAAGCTCCGGCCTACGGCATCTTCAACCGCGAGCTAGTTCACCACAGCACCACCGGCGTCATCCAACTATGCTTCAAGCCGGAGAAAGGATGGGAGATCCTCCTCGACATCCACCAGGGCGAGTGCGGTCACCACGCCGCCTCCAAGACCCTGGTAGCCAAGGCATTATGCCATGGTTTCTACTGGTCAACTGCTCTGAAGGAGGCCAAGCGGCTGGTTGACAAGTGCGAAGGCTGCCAGTGCTTCAGTACACATAGCCACCTGCCAGCCCCAGCCCTCTAGACCATCCCCCTGTCGTTGCCCTTCGCCGTCTGGGGGCTAGACATGGTGGGTACCTTCAAGACCGCGCAGGGTGGCATGACGCATTTACTGGTAGCCGTCGACAAGTTCACCAAGTGGATCGAGGCCAGGCCGATTAAGAAGCTGGACGGCCCAACATCCGTCCGGTTCATCGAAGACATCACGGTACGCTACGGCGTCCCCCACAGCATCATCACCGACAACGACACAAATTTCGCCAAGGGTGCACTAGCGTATTTTTGCACCAAGCAGAGCATCCGGCTCGACCAGGCTTCCGTCGCTCACCCTCAGTCGAACGGCCAGGTCGAGAGGGCAAACAGCCTGATCCTGGCTGGCATCAAGCCCCGGCTCGTGGCACCACTTGTCAGGTCAGTCGACTACTGGATCGAAGAGTTGCCAGATGTCCTCTGGAGCCTTAGGAATACGCCCAACCGGTCGACAGACTACACTCCTTTCTTCCTCGTGTACGGGTCCAAGGTGATCATCCTCATCGACATTGAGTTCGACTCGCCTCGGGTCACCTTGTACATGGAGAAGGATGCATAGGAGGCAAGAGAAGACGGCATCGACCTACTCTAATAAGCACGTGAACTGGCCTTGAGCCGGACGACCATCTACCAGCAGAAGCTCCGGCACTACCACAGCAAGCGGATCCGGCCACTCTCCTTCCACGAAGGAGACCTCGTGCTCAGGCGGATCCAGCGAACAGTCGGCCAGCACAAGCTGCCCTACCCATGGGAGGGCCCGTTCATCGTCAGCAAGGCGTTGCACATTAACGCGTACTACCTGATAAATGCCTAGAAGCAGCAAAAGTGCAAGAGAGATGCCTCCTGTGAGGAGACGAAGCGCCCATGGAGCGCGGTGCTCCTCCGCCCATTTTACTACTGAAGACCAGTGTATGTATGTATCATTCCCTTTTGGGCTTATGAATGCAAAGGGTGCCCCAAGATGGCTCTTGGGACACACCCTTTTCGTTTCCATCCAAGTTTCTCAACTCGTTCGCCGGCTCCCGGCCCCGGGGGCTAGCCAGCTAGTCCTGACGTGTCACGCCCAAGATGCGGTCCTATCCTTATTTCGGCACGAGGGCCTCGACAGGGATAGAAGCGCATCTCATTGTGTTGCAAGAATGGATATCATTACAAGCACATGTATAGAGACGAGTATATGGAATTGGCTTACACTCGCCACAAGCTACATCAGAGTCACATCAATACAACAACATACTCAAACATCATACACAACAGCAAGGTCCGACTACGGATGAAAACAAACGACAAAATGACATCCATCCTTGCTATCCCAGGCCGCCGCTTGGAACCCATCCTAGATCGATGAAGAAGAAGAACTCCAACAAACAAGGAAAGCTCTCACATTCAAGCATCTCATTACCTGCACCTGCAACTCTTGTTGTAGTAATCAGTGAGCCACAGGGACTCAACAATCTCATTTCCAAGGGTATAAAGACTATTAAAGCTTAATGGGTGAGGTATGGTTAAGTGGTGAGGCTGCAGCAAACGACTAAGCATTTATTTTAGTAGCTAACTTACGAGTACAGAAAGTAAAGTATGATGGTCTACGCATAGCGGACATGAACTAGTAATGACCACTAACTGATCCTGAACACCTACTTATATCAAACATAACCCCACCATGTTCTCTCTCGGATAAGGACTCACGAGAAGAGACAGTCAAGGTTATGCACATAGTTGGTCTATTTTATTAGAGTTTACTTCAAGTTTGCTATGACCAGGTGTTAAACAAAGTATCCAAGTTTGCTACATTACCGCGGGCACGACTTTTCGAAAGATTTAACCCTGCAGGGGTGCTCCAACTCATCCATCACGAATTAACCACACACAGCGAGAATAACCTCGACCACGGATCTCGTGATCATCCTATGCAATTCCAAAGGAAATCTGACACCTCGAGATAGCCCGAAGAAGTCCAAGTTCCTCACTCAAGACGTTCAAGAAAGGTAAAACAAGTCCAGCAGGGCCTCCTGGCAGGCCAGATCCCAATAGGAGCTACGCGTATCTCTGTCTCGGGGCACTACCAGATGAGCAGTACGTACGGTGGTCGAATAGAAATCCCTCGAGTTGCCCCGAGGTGGCCCCGCAAGTTGCTCTAGTTTGGACCTACACTCATGAGGAGCACTGGCCCATGGGTTCATTAAATTATCCGCGGGTACTGGCGGGTCCCTATGCAATTTTATTAGTTATTAGGCAAATGTAGTACCAATATTGGGCCTTTCCAGACAAGCTTTGTCCTAAAACGAAAATGAAGGGGGTCCCCATAACAACTCCGAGCATGTTAGGAGCGCTCAGTTATGAAAAATAACACTGGTTCACAAGTAACTAGGGTTAGCAAGGGCAGAACAAAACACTAGGCAAAAGGCCAAGCCTTCCACCCTTTATCAAGTATATATGTGCATTAAATTAAATAGCAATAATATTGTGATATAACAAAAGGATGTCCATGTTGACACATGGAAGCAATTGCACCTGCAGCTCGAAACGCTATAAGAGGGGCTGAGCAAGCAGTAACATAGCGAAACAAAGGTTTGCTGGGATGTGGAGGGGTTAGAGGCTTTTCATGGCAATGTTGGGAGGCTTGACAAACAAGTGGTAGGTAGCATGAGATAATGATAAAAGCGAGACAACTAGCATATAAATGATAGTACTGGTATCCAGGGAAATGTCTCATCTTGCCTAAGATCCCGCTCGGAAGAAGAAGGAATCCATGAAGAAGACGATCCAACGTAGTCGAACAATCCTCACACTCCGAACGCTTTCAGAACTCTATCGAGAAGAAGCAAACCGGAAACAACAATCAACACAAGATACACCACAACACATGCATGACATGATGCGCAAACAAATATCATTCATGTCCGGATTAAATATGCAAGGCATGAGAATTCACATCAAACAACTACTACGCATTAAAGTGAAGCTCAATATGCAACGAGTTGCATATTAACGAAACTCCACGTTCGAATTATTTAGTTCACTTCCGTTTAGGTACTCATCAATGTTAAATGTTGTTAGGCATGGTAAGAGGTGAATCATAAGTAACTACACTATCTAGACATCTTAAATGACGTTGGAAACAACCTATAGTATTTACAAAACAACCTCATAATTTCGAAATTTGTCCATATCTGAACTAATCATATTTTATATTTGTTAAACAACAGAATAAAGTATACCATGCCATTCTACACGTCATTCTAGTCGATTTACATATATGGAACATCTGAAACGGAGCTACGGCCTAAAAGATATGAGCAACACAAGATGCATATGTCATGAATGCAAATTCATGGAAAAATAAAATCACAAACATTTCAAATCATGAATACAGCAAGTTATTATGAAACTACATGATATTCTAAGCAAGTCTTATATGCAACATGTTCAAAACAGAGCTATGGTTCAACAAATACAACCAACACTAGTTTTAGTTGAAATCTGCCAAAACAGTGAGATAGCATTTTGCACACATGAAAACAACCAGTTACACTATTCTAAAATGTACAAACTAAGCATGGGGCAGTAGCATACAACACACACTTCATTTCATCTTCACATATCATACTCAAAAGAGGCTCAGTTTTCAGACTTAGTGAAAATAACCCAGTTTTTGAAAGTGCAGTTTTTATCACGAAGGCATACTGACAGCAGTAAAACTATATGTTATAGGTCATATTATGGCATGAAAATTAACCGCACACTACAGGGGATTATCAACTACAAATAACTCCATTACACCTACCCCAAAGGGGTTCGAGGTCACTCGCAAAACACATGGCAAGACAGCAACAAAACATTACAGATTCCAGGCTTAGAAATATTTTAGCTTCTCAAAACAGCACAATTTTTATAGCATGTTGACAACAAGAAAACAACACCTAAACATGCACTTCTATCGCAAGAAAAAAGACCAGGTGCTAGTGCACATATCACAGGGCATATCTCATCTTCAAAATTATTTCATATCATGCATGGATTAAACCACACGAAATAGACAAAAGGGCATCACAGCAAAAATGACATGCGCACAAAAATGCTAAAATGACAAAACTAAATGCACAGATAAATTATATATATTTTTCTACCACAGAAACATATATAATATGATAGGTTCAAGTAGGAAAACATGTCACATTTAATTATGCAAGTTATGACATAAACCGATTAACCTACAATTCATGCAATTAAATGCAACAATCACACCAATATTATTAGCATGCATGAAAATGCGATAATAGTAATCCACACATTTATTTCATATAGGGATTGATTAATTCGATGCACGGTAAAACATATATGTGCAATGCAAAATATAGTATTTATGCCAATGATGCAAACATCAAGTTTAAGTACTTTTGGCATGGATGAAAATGACATATAATTAATCTACACATTTTTCTAGTCAAGTTTCATATATAAAGTTTTTACATGCGATGCACGGTTAATTATTTATTAGCAATTTTAAAATAGGGATTTTTCTGTAATTCTGAAATTCGGTGGATAAATTGATAAATTCGAAGAACAAAAAAAACACAAGAGGCCGAATCTGCTGTCGGGCCAAACATGACAATGGGCGATGGATAGCTATGATATGCACGAGCGACAAAATAGCACGGGGCAGGGGCGACCCACCTTGGGCCAAATTTGGAGGCGGTCTGGGCCTGCTGGGGCGGCTGGGCCGTGCGCCTCTATTGGCCCATGTGGGCGCTGCGAGCGGGAGCACTCGTCTCCCCCGTGGTCTCGCACGGAAAGGAGGCAGCGGGAGGTGGCAATCAACGCGAGGCCCTTGCGAGGCGGGGCCAGAGGAGGACGGAGAGGGTCGCGGTGGCCGGATCCTGGGGGCAGCGGCCCGGATCCGTCCATCCCCGACAATGGCTTGGGACGAGGGGAACCTATGGGAGAAGAGGAGCTCGGGGTGAGCTTGGGCATGGGGAGAGGGAGGAGAGAAATGGAGAATGGGAGGAAGGAGAGGAGGAGAGAGTGGAGGTTCGACGGGGTCTGGCCGGAGTGGTCGCCGACGCTGGCTCTGGCGAGGACGGTTGCGGGGGCCGGCGGAGAGAGCTCTGGAGGCGGCTGAGGTTCGAGTGCCATGGGGCTCGAGAAGAGCTGCGGGCACTGGCGCTCGCTTGTGTGCCTGTGGGGAGCAGCGGTGACGCTTCAGGCCCGGGCGGGCCAAGATGGGCTTCGGCGGGCCTGGCGGCGCTGGGAGGAGAGAGGCTGTGACTGAGGGTGGTGGGAGGCTGGTTTGGCACTGGAAACGAGGAGGATTAGGGTTTAGGTCCCAATTAGGAATGGGAGGTGTCTATTTATAGTTTTAGGGGCTAGGGTTGATGGTTTCGGAGCTGACTTCGGCCATGCGATCGTAATCGGATGGCCAGATCGGGGCAAGGGTGGTGGCTGTGTGTGGAGTGGGCTCAGTGGAGATGAAAGGGAGGTTTGCGGCCCATGACACGAAGTTTTAAAACACCGAAAAACATCCGACGAATAACCGATGACCGTAGTGCTACGACAGGCCGATGGGATTTCAAACGACCTCGGAATGCGACGAAATTTGGCAGGCGGCCTACCTACACTAATAAGACCGCACGCTAGGTTTCGACCCAATCCGAGAATATTTTTCTCGCACTTTAAAAACAACATTTTAACGATGCCCCGGGCGCGTGCATGTGTGGATGGTCTCGAAACGGGCAACGGCAAGAACAGAGAGAACCAGCGACTATGAACGGATACAAGTTTTAGAAAATGAGTGACGGTGCTATGCAGATCATGCGCATGATGCGACGACGAATGCAACAACCAAATGAAACATAGAAGAGAATGTAGATAAAAGGGGAATCCTCTGGAGCGTCGGTCCCGGGCTGTTACATGACGTCCTCTTCTAAAAACCAACCAACTATTGTGAGCTGCACAAGTCCTCCCACCCCTCCCAGCTATAGACCGTCTCTCGACTGTCCAGCTGACGGGGTCACGGGGCGACGAAACTTAGCACACACGAATATTAGACCGCTTGGGTGTTGCCGGCTTGGTCTACTCAGAACACCTTCTCGTCTCTATCACTTGCCTTACCCAAAAATCTCTCGCAGTTCCCAAACTCAGAGCCGGTTCCTTCGAGGCGGATGCCCCGTCCTAGCTACAGGACGGATCCGGGCTATCGGGCTATGTGATGCCCCCAATTTTGTTCGTAGGCTAAACATACATGGAACATGTACGGCGAAGATTAGGGACTCACTGATCAATATCACAACACAACTCAAAGTCATCCAGCTTCATATTACAAGCCAGGGGCCTCGATGGCTTGAATACAAAGCTCGACAAGTACGAGTCAGCGGAAGCAAATAATATCTGAGTACAGACATATAAACAAGTTTTGCCTTAAGAAGGCTAGCACAAACATAACACAGATCGAAAGAGGCGAGGCCTCCTACTTGAGAACCTCCTATCCTACTACTGGTCGGGGGTCGCCTCCACATAGTAGAAGGCTCTTGCGGTGGTGTAGTAGTCATCTCCGGCATACTCCATCTCCTGGGATCCATCGTCTGAATGAAGAAACATATCGAAGGGGAAAGAGAAAGCAAAGCAGCGGTGAGTACTCATCCAAAGTACTCGCAAGACCGACATTAGAACTATGCTAAGTATGCATCATTATCAAGGGGTGGGGTTATATCTGGACTGACTGCAGAAAGCAAGAATAAGGGGAAGGCCTAGTCCTATCGAAGGCTAGCATCTTCAGCACCTTGGAGCATTAGAAGAGAGTAGACTGGTACCTCATATATAGTCATATTATTGTAGCAATTTTATTAAGTAACCATGGCCGGAGATTCTTCCTCGACTCCCTATGAGGAACCAATCCCGGAGCCACATCATTTAAAGTAAAACACAATTATCATTGTATAAGGTCAAATTACAACTCCAAGTCGTCCTATTACCGTGGACACGGCTATTCGAATAGATAATTTCTTCCTTGCAGGGTGCACCACATTTCCAACACGCTTGATCACCTCCGGCCGAACACACTTCCCAGGGTAATGCCCGGCCTCGGGATCCAAAACATCGTCGCCCCACCTAGGCTCAATGAAGAGGCCAGCTCGCCGGTATAAATCCTAAGCGTGCAGGTTCGTGGGCCCACTTGCCCTTGCACTCCTGCACGATCCGTAGGCGGCCGAAAGCAATCCTAGTACAGTCAGTGTGGGAGCTGTACCTTCCATCCCAATCCGGTGCGCGCCGCTCCATTGCTAACGTCCGAAGAGCTTCGGCTGATACAACAACACTAAGTACCCATAACTTCTCCCGCGTGAAGGTTTAGTGCGTAAAAGGTCAACGACCAACATAGATCAAATACCCAACCCATTAGCATTTTATTAATGCAGGGCAAGCACGAACCATAATGCAGTCCGTCGCCCCACCAATAAATCTCGTGTGCCTTATCGGCGCACCCCACCAAGTCTTTAGATGCCTTACGGCGCATCCCACCAAATCTTTCTCAAACGGGTACCCTTGGGGCTGACCCGCCTCAGAACTGTCGGGAACTCAGGTCCACCTCAACAGAGTACCGCATGTCCCTTCAGTCCTGTCATGTTAGTATAGTGCCATGTCAATAGTAACTGTGTATTTATACGCCAAGTGGATATCCGAGGAATCACCCTCGATAGATCCCACTTGAGGTATGGGTATGACAAGTGTCGCTATCGATAAATGGGGAGGAGGAATCACCCTCTATACGCACGATCGATTAGCTACGCTACAGAATTAACATCGGGAGTGCTAAGTGAGGTATCACCCTCGACACTCGGTAGTAGCTCTGCAGTGCCATACTAAAGGGGGTGTCAGGTGATGAGTTAGTAATGGTTTGTCAATAGTTCATTATGACCGAGCCTTCTGTCTTCATGTCCTCGGTGTCGTCGATGATTGCAGGGGGCAACTGGGACTAAGGGGTCACTAGGGATTCATTGATCAACCTATACTAAGCATTTGATATGATTGCACGTGTAGTAGCAGTTCACCAAAAACAGGCTATGCATTAGATTAAGAGCTAACTAAAACAATAGCAAAATTCTAATGCAAGAATAAAAGGGGGAGAGATGGGTGATATCAGAATGCTCAAGGGTTTTTTGCTTTCCTTGCTGCTCTGCTACAAAGGTCTGATCATCAACGGTGTAGTCGTACCCGGTAACACCGTCAATTTTGGGGTCTATCGGAGAGAAGTGGGGGGAATAAACAACACATACAAATAAAACAATAGCATCACAATGCATGACATGGCAATATACAGAGCTCGGTATGTACTAACGCAATACTACACGCATCAGACGGAGCGGGAGAATACCTGGCGATATTTCCTGGGACTGTGGATTTATCGGACAATCAAATTGGAGGGGAAAGTTCCATGTTCATCAGGCTAGGAGCATGTGATAGATGAGTGGATTTCATATTTGGATTCGTGGAATTTTGCTGATCAACTTTCATATATAATTTATTTTCATCTGAGCTACGGTTTAAAAGATATGATTTTCTAAAGTTTTTATTAATTTCTAGAATTTAACAGATTATTATTAATTCGAAACATGTTTTGTGATGTCAGCATGACATCATCACTGCATCAGCTATCAACTCTCGCTGACCAGAGTCAAACCTGACATGTGGGGGCCACATGTCATAGACTCGGGGTTAATTCAGTTTATTAAATTAATCTAAACATGGTTAATTATCTAGTGGGGCCCATCTTTCAGTGAGAGATTATGTTAATTTATTTATTTTAAATAATCTAATTACTTAATTAGGCACCTAACAGAGGGGTCCATATGTCATAGACACATGGGGAGGGGCCCCACCGGTTAGTGACTCGGTAGTGCCCAGTCAGACAGTTGACCAGGTCAACTGGTCAACTGGCTCAGCCGGGCCCACTGGCTGTGGCACTGGGGGTGGCCCCAGCCCAGCCACGTTGGCGGCGGCCGCCGACTCAACCCCGACGATGCCAAAATGCGGTGGAGGCACGGGAGGGGCTCGGGATTTGGCCACATGGGGCCAAATCAAACGTGGAGAGGCTCATTCGAGAGCTGGTGCGAGCACAGTCCCGTCCCGACCGTCTAGAGGGTCGGGGCGAACGGAGCTCGTCGGAATCGAGCTCGCGGCGGCGGACGAAGCTCGGGCTCGAGTGGTCCGAGCAGCGAGGCTCAACTATGCTGCCCTAAAGGCCCTAGCGGCATCTACGGGGTGCGGTTTAGACGACGAGTAGGAGCCCGGGGCCGTTTGGCCACCGGAGCCCTGTCTGTGATGATATCGAGTGGAGCTCAGGCGCGGCCATGGCGGTTAGGAGGGGTTAAGAGCCTGGAACACGCTCGGAGAGTGGGCAGGAAGGGACCGAGGCTCACCTACGTTGCTGGGAAGGCTCGGGTACGAGCGGAAGCTACACAGGGGATGAGGAATTGGTGGCGGGGCTCGACGGAGCCAAGTAGGAAGAAGAGGTCCAGGGCAAAGCTGTGACGCGCCCCGGTTGAATCCAGCGCTCAGGAGGGACGATGTTGGGGATATAACCCCACGGTGAGACCCGCCCCAGAGTCTCCGGGTCACACTAGGCGGCTCGTACACGAACCCAAGAGTGGGCTATGAATATTTAAGCCCAAGACATTTGGCGGCTTGACAAGATGGGCCGGAATGTGGCCCGGACGAAGAAGACTCGGGCGAGTAAGCCGCCCGGAGACAACTTGGTCAGGAAGGACGGATAAGGTCGAGATAGACTCAGACACATAGTGAGAGTCGGTTACAACTTGTATGGCCCGTGGTCTTGACCTCCTATATAAAGGCAAGACCCGGGGCGACATAGAGATTAGACTATCGAGAACTAGGTCAAGCAATAGCTCCCTTGTAATCGATACACCAAGCAATACAAACACAAGCAGGATGTAGGTTGTTACCTCGACTTGAGGGGCCCAACCTGGGTAAACCCGTGTCTTTCGTCCCAATCAACCCCTTTGAGTCCATCACCTTAGCGATGGCCTCGAATCCAAGTCTGTTCACCCGAACATCTGTCGTGACAAACCCACAACAGACGAGGCAGATAATGCGGGGCCTCTAGACTAGACGGAGAGGAGCAAGGCGGGCGGTGGCCGCATGTTCCATGGAGCTACATCCATGGTGGTGCTCGAGCGAGGGAGAGAACCGAGGGAAAGATAGAGAGCGAGATGAGGATAGGGGAAGGGGGCTTTGGATGTGTTTGGCTTCGCGGGGGGAGAGACGCCATGGCGTCGGTCTTATCCCCACGTCACCGGCCGGCGAAGGGGTGCGGCGTGGACGCCGCCCTATAGCGACCTCGCTAGTCGCTACAGAGGGGAGAAGGAGGCACTTGGGGTGGAGATGGCTTGGGCCTAGCTCGGTTGCACCTGGGCCACGAGCACAGTGCCCCCCCTCTTTTGTTATTCCCTTTTCTGTTTTTTTGTTTTTTACTTTTTTTATTAGTTTTGGTTGTTACTTATTTTATTTATAAATTACCTTTACAAAAAGCAACGAACATGCCCAATATATATAAATGCAATATTTGGCCGTACCATAAAAAGTTTGGGGGTAGTTCGAAACTGTTTGGAAATTTTTTATAAATCCAAAGGTAAATAATTAATTGTTTTACCCATCGCTAAATTAGATTTGAGGCACTTAGTTACATGATAAAATGCTGGTTATAATTTTAGAATAGCTTAGAAAATAATTGAAACCCATTCAAGATTTTTAATGCCTAGTTTGCAAAACTTTTAAAATCACTTTTCAAATGATTTTGAATTGCAAAGGAATTTGAACAGGGTTGATTCCAACAGTGATCTTAACTGGATTAGCAAAATTATTAAGCTTGATCAAGGTCATTACTGTAGCTTAATTATAGAGTTTACTTTAGCACTTAATCCAGGGCATCACAACTCTCCCCTACTAACAAGAATTCTCGTCCCGAGAATTAGGAGGTAGAGGTAAGGGGGCAAAGTTTAGGTTACGAAATTCTAATGGGTCTTCTCGTTCTAGGCTTCTCTCACCGAATAGGTTGGTCCTTCTTGTAGAGGTATCCACTACTCTGGTTCAGGTCAACCTGATGGAGCAATCATCCTTTCTTCGGGATATTCATCGTCCTACGTATGCGACAAGGAGGTAAAACTCTAGAAGAACGTATCTCCACCAAGTTGGGCACGTGATAGTGAAGTCAAGGAAGAAGACATGAATTATTTCTTGAGTTGTTAGCCAAGGAATTAATTGAGAGCAATATGCGATGGTTCAAAAGTTTCAAACGGGTAGGCAATCATTTGATGCCTGATCAGAAGGTGAAGAGGGTGGGGGGTTCAGAGCAACGAAATAAATATTGCGTCTGACACAATAATAGGCCCTCCCTTAGGCGGTGGCTTGGGAATTACATATGAAGCCAAGTTCAAAAGATAACTTGGAATCAAAGTGGTACAGGAGAGTCAGGTTTCAATCCTGTGGAACTATGGGTTATGGGACCATCATGTGGATTAAGAGTAAGAAGAGCGGCGACATCTTGCACGGTCATGGTAGCAAGACAATTAAGATAACCTGTCATTTATGTCGGCAACAGCATTGGTACCAAGGGCGGGGAACAAAGAGAACCATCTTCGTGCTCGTCAAAACGAGGCGGACCAATAGCCAAAGTTCTCGTCCACCGGCGGTTACCGGAATGTTATCAACAATAGTAACATGGCCTTACTAACAAAATTGTTCACCAAGGTTTCTACCTAAGCATGGAATTACCACTGTTCAGATAAGTTAGATTACAAGAAAGGCTAAACAGACCAATGGAAGGGAAAATGTGGTTAATAGATTAACCATACCAATGGAAAGGAAAAGGTGTTTATACCCCAGGTATTACAGTATACCTTTCCCAAAGACAACCGAGCGTGATATATGTGACAGGACAAGTGTATATCCACTTAGAAAATGAGGCAAGGAGAATCATAATGTTTACCCATGCTACGACATTTGGATAAAACACCAAGAAACATTCAACATTGAGCTTCTAATGTTCTTTCTTGAGGATCGGAGTACCACAGTCATGTTTCGGAGAAGTGTCGACATGGCCACTAGGTAAAGGTCAGACTTTGGATACACAAAGGATCCATCAGGAACAACTTATAAAATGAATCTTACAATTTCCTTATGGGAGAAAGAAGAACTTTGATGAAAAATATCCTATAACAATAGGTCTTCCGGGCAGTGTGCTAGCCACATCACCTTACTAAGTAACATAGAGACCAACGTTATAATTCTTGGGAAAAGTTCCAACCATCATAACCACTAAGATTCATATATGGTTGGTGTTAGGATACTTCGGACTTAGCCGGCCTGAGGAGAAAAGGTGGCAACACAGACCTATGAGATGGTGTTGCAAAAATCTTGGAATGAACGACGAAAGCAGGCCTTGAATCATGAGTCATATTGCAAGACATACGAACACAATGTCAACACATTTGTGCCGATGTGGAGGTTTCTAGAATGGAATGCGAACACGTTCTGGTTGGGAACCACCATAGCGGATATCAAAATTCCATGTGTAAGTCTAGGCTAGATCTAACGTAGAACTTCTTTTCCCAGATCAAGTCGATCACTAGCTTCACATGCTAGGAAATACATATGGAGTGAGGTAGCAAACCTATCAGACCATAGAAAACTTTGCACATGCAAGAATGAATTGGAACGATTCCAGAGGAAGCGAAACAAAATTTTCTCATCATGACAGCGGCAAAAATGCACGTGAACTTAGAGAAAAACACTTCTTTATCAAACAAATTCTTCATGAGCTAGGCACAAAGATAATGTTTAAGGTTTCCACACTAGCTTAAATGTTCATTATGAACCATGAAGAAGATGAGAATGTGGCTGATGGGCTTGGCAACAATTCACCGAGATTTCCACAATTCTGTGAACAAGGAGATGACATTTGTCAGCTCAAATAATATAATGTTGTATGATCAAGTAAAGCATACATCATTAAACATTGGTTGATAAGTGTGTCCAAAATATGACCTTAGGCAGCAAGGTGAATGTTAGAGTGACGATTTAATAACCAACAGCCTAAGAATGAACTGTCGGTCGCTAACTTGAAAGCAATAGGGTTGCTAGAAGTTAGAATCAAAGTAGCATCGTTTGATGGTGAGAAGTATCACTATGTCAAGAATTTCTAAGAGGTGGAGCAATCCTCACAACATTCTCGACACAAAAGGCAGTAATACTTCAGGGTATAACATAACACAAGCTGGATAGCAAGTTGCATCCATATCATGGACAAATTTGCAATGAAAGCAAGTCAAGGAGGTTGTCGATGATAACAAAAATCATCGAGGGCAAGGAAGGTATTTCTCATTAATAGCTCAGTTTTACGTCTCAGAAGATGTCAAATTGTGGACGATGATCACGACACCTTTTGTCGAGAGTTTTCAAGAGAATGCAACCGAACAACGGTGGCATCAAGTAGGGGGATGACAACGTGGAAGGTTATAGGAACAACAGATAAGATGCAAGCTCAATATCGGGGTTGCTTTTCAAGACAAACAACATGATGTTGACAGCTCGACGTAAGCAATGCTTACACTCTGAAGAATTTGCACACCATAGAAGGATGAGGTATCACAGTTGAAGATAGCAAGAAAATATGTAGCCGATAGTCTAGGAATGACCAGACTGACTTTGATATTCCCAGTAACAATTACAAGGGGTATTGAATTGCAGTGTGGAATAAATTTTCCAATCGGTGTTCTCGGCTAACAAAAATCCCAGAACCCGTGGAGTGATTAAGACAAGGAAAACTATTACCTCATCAAAGTTAATAAGATGTAGTGCAAAGGCGTGATATCCTCGAGATACAAGTGTAAAAATCGAAGGTAGAAAATGATAGAAGTAGAGCTAGGTTATTGACCTACGATAGCAAATATAAATTAACAAGGGTAGCGTGGTCAGAACCATAACTGCAATCCATCAAATTAAGGATACTGAAAGAATCATACGGATGAACAATTATTTTGCAAGGAGCTTCCAAGACGGTCTACATCATTTCCATGGGCATGATCATAAGTTCAATGTCGACTCACACTTCATCAATGTATAACATTTCATTCATTTCTTTGGTGGACGATGTTGTAGTGTCGAACATTTCTCTGGGAAGACTCCATAAGAGTATGACCCATGAAAACTTTGGGTTCTCATGGATTAGGGAGGGCATAGGGTCAACCCATCGGGGCATCTTAGGAACATATACCACGAGATTCAAGATAATTAACACAAGCTCGAAGGCAGAGCATGGTTGGCAAAATAGAGGATATAGTTTACCAAAGGCAATATGTATCAAGGGAAGAACTCACAAGGTGATTGAATATGAACGCCACTGTCAGATAATAATCCAACAATGGATCGGGCGATCCACAATGAAGTTGATGTGAGTATCGATACTCAATCAGAGGAGGAAAGAATGCAGAGGTATCGGGTCCAAGAAACACCTGAATAGTCTGATGCTTAAAATACGAAGGAATTATGATTTCCAAAACTAAGGATCAGAAGCAGACGCTCTGATCAAGGATGGATAAGTAGAAAAGACAAAGTCGGACAATCAATAAATTTTGAATTGTTGAGAACCAACTCATGTCCGAAAGGACGTCTGAGCCGGAAAGATAATTTAAATGGATCACCTGATGACTGCATGCATACACACACATTAAATTAATAGGCTCAAAATGGCAAGGACAAAGGATGTCAACGAAGACTACTAGTCTTATGGAATTAACCGTAATGCGAGCAGGAAGAATTTCAAGAGAAACAAGCTGCAGAGGATTTTCGGAAGATCGAAATGTATTTCAAAGAATTTTGTGAAACACATGAACAAATGGGATGAACAGACCCTCGACAATTGTGAGGAATTATCCGTAAGGCTTCCATGCGGAAAAGAACTATAAGGAAGTAAACTCAAAGGGTTATCGGGGAAATGGAGAGTATTTACGGGCATCTTGTAACAATAAGAGCACCGAGAAAAGATTGTATGAATGACAAGTGCAATTAGTCATCCATAGGGACTTACCAGTGGTAGGGAAATGCAAAGACGATGAGCACAAAGTCTCGAAAAAACATCAACAGGGTATCTTCAGAATCTTCTGACGAAGCAGGTAATCTTCTGGTATGAGGGCTCTCTAGGAGAAGTAGTTACGAGAACCTAGAGTCAGAGTTAGTAAAATCTTTAACCCGAAAGAGAAGAGAGATTAGAACCCAGAGTATAGACAAGTAATAAAAGATCCTTATACCACCCGATTGAGATATGGGCCCATAATCCACAACATCAGTGTTAGTAAAAGTTTTTCAATGACTAGACTCAACTTCGGTCAAGGAGTTGGAAAGGGGGATACCTACAAGCAGTCGGCTTTGATACCAACTTCTGCCGCCCCCAATTTCATCCGTACGCTAAACATACACACAATGCGTACGGCCAAGATTAGGGATTGACTGATCAATATCACAACACAACTCTAGATAAAAATTAAAGTCATACACCTTCATATTACAAGCCACGGGCCTCGATGGTTCGAATACAAAGCTCGACAAGCACGAGTCAGCGGAAGCAAATAATATCTCAATATAGACATAAGTTAAACAAGTTTTTCCTTAAGAAGGCTAGCACAAACATAACACAGATAGAAAGAGGCGAGGCCTCCTGCCTGGGAACCTCCTATCTTACTGCTGGTCGGGGGTCACCTCCATGTAGTAGAAGGCTCCTACGGTGGTGTAGTAGTCGTCTTTGGCGTACTCCATCTCCTGGAATCCATCATCTGAACGCAGAAACATATCAAGGGGAAAGAGAAAGCAAAGCAGTGGTGAGTACTCATCCAAAGTATTTGCAAGACTAACATCAGAACTATGCTTAGTATGTGTCATTATCAAGGGGTGGGGTTATATCTGGACTGACTGCATAAAGCAAGAATAAGGGGAAGGCCTAGTCCTAACGAAGACTAGCATCTTCAGCATCTTGCAGCATTAGAAGAGAATAGACTGGTAACTCATATATAGTCATATTATTGTATCAATTTTATTAAGTAACCACACCTAGAGATTCTTCCTTGACTCCCGGAGAGGAAGTAATCCCGAAGCCACATCATTTAAAGTAAAACATAATTATAGTTGTATAAGGTCAAGGTACAACTCCAAGTCGTCCTGTTACTATGGACATAACTATTCGAATAGATAATTTCCTCCCTCAGGGGTGCATTGCATTTCCAACACGCTTGATCACCTCCGCCCGGACACACTTTCCGAGGTAATGCCTGGCCTTGGGATCCAAAACGTCGTCGCCCCACCTTGGCTCAACGAAGAGGCCAGCCCGCCGGTCTAAATCCTAAGCGCGCAGGTTCGTGGTCCCACTTGGCCTTGCACTCCTGCACGATAAGTAGGCGGCCCGAAGCAGACCTAGTACACTTAGTCCGGGAGCTGTACCTTCCAGCCCAATCTGGCGCGCGCCGCTCCATTGTTGATGTCCGAAGAGCTTCGGCTGATACAAGGACGCTGAGTACCCATAACTTCTCCCACGTGAAGGTTTAGTGTGTAAAAGGTCAACGACCAATTCAGATCAAATACCCAACCCATTAGCATTTTATTAATACAGGGCAACTGCGAACGATAATGCAGTCTGTCGCCCCGCCAATAACTCTCGGGTGTCTTACCAGCGCCCCCACCAATTCCTCAGATGCCTTACCACGCATCCCACAAAATGTTTCTCACACAGGTACCCATGGACCCGACCCGCCTCAGAACCGTCGGGAAATTAGGTCCACCTCAACAGAGTGGTAGCGCTTGTGCCATCAGTCCTGTCATGTCAGTGCAGTGCCAAGTCAATAGTAATTGTGTGCCATATTAAAGGGGGTGTGAGGTGATGAGTTAGTAATGGTTTGTCAGTCGGTCATGATGACCGATTCTTCTATCTTCAAGTCCTCGGTGTCGTCGATGAAAGCAGGGGGCAACTGGGACTAAGGGGTCACTAGGGATTCATTGATCAACCTATACTAAGCATTTGATATGATTGCAGGTGTAGTAGCAGTTCACCAAAAATAGGCTATGCATTAGAATAAGAGCTAACTAAAACAGTGGAAAAATTCTAATGCAAGAATAAAAGGAAGAGAGATGGGTGATATCGGAATGCTCAAGGGGGGTTTGCTTGCCTTGCTGCTCTGCTGCAAATGTATGATCGTCAACGGTGTAGTCGTACACGGCAACACCATCAGTCTCAAGGTCTACCGGAGAGAAGAGGGCAAAGAAACAATAAATATAAAGCAAACAAAAGCATCACGATGCATGACATGGCAATATACCGAGCTAGGTATGTACTAACGCAGTACTACACACATCAGACGGAGCGGGAGAATACCTGATGATATTTCTCGGGTTTGCGGATTTATCGGACAATCGAATCAGAGGGGAAAGTTCCATGTTCAGCATGCTAGGATCATGTGACAACGAGTGAATGACATATTTGGATTCGTGGAATTTTTCTGACCAACTTTCATGTATAATTTATTTTCATCTGAGCTACGGTTTAAAAGATATGATTTTCTGAAGTTTTTATTAATTTCTAGAATTTAACAGATTATTATTAATTCAAAAAATGTTTTATGACGTCGGCATGACATCGTCACTGCATCAACAGTCAACTCTGGCTAACCAGAGTCAAACCTGACATGTGGGGGGCACATGTCATAGACTCACGGTTAATTCATTTCATTAAATTAATCTAAACAGGGTTAATTATCTAGTGGGGCCCATCTGTCAGTGAGAGTTTAGGTTAATTTGTTTGTTTTAATTAATCTAATTACTTAATTAGGCATATGCCAAAGGGGCCCATATGTCATAGACACAGGGGGAGGGGCCCCACCGTTAGTGACTGGGCAATATCCAGTCAACCAGTTAACCAAGTCAACTGGTCAAGTGGGGTCAGCCTAGCCCACTGGATGTGGCACTGGGGGTGGCCCCAGCCAGCCACGATGGCGGCGGGCGGTGGCTCAACGTCAGCGATGCCAAAACGCAACGGAGGCATGGGAGGGGCTCGGGATTTGGTCACAGGGGGTAAATTAAACGCGGAGAGGCTCATTCGAGAGCTGGCGCGAGCGCGGTCCCGTCCCGACCGTCGAGAGGGTCGAGGGCAGAAGGAGCTCGCCGGAATCGAGCCCGCGGCGACGTACGGAGCTTGGACTCGAGCAGTCTGAGCACCGAGGCTCAAATATGCTGTCCTAAAGGCCCTTGCGGCATCTGCGGGGTGCGGTGAAGACGACGAGTTGGAGCCCGGGGCCGTTTCGCCACCGGAGCCCCGTCTGCGACGAGACCGAGCTGAGCTCAGGCGCGGCCATGGCAGTTAGGGGGATTACGGGACTGGAACACGCTCAGAGAGGGGGTAGGAAGGGACTGGGGCTCACCTACGTTGCTGGGAAGGCCCGGGGAGGAGTGGAAGCTGCGCAGGATAGGAGGAATTGGCGGCGGGGCTGGACGGAGCAGAGGAGGAAGAAGAGGTCCAGGGCAAAGCTGCGACGCGCCCCAGTTCAATCTAGCGCTTGGGAGGGACGAGGCAGACGATGCGGGGCCTCTGGACTCAACGGGGAGGAGCAAGGCGGGCAGTGGCCGCGCATTCCATAGAGCTTCATCCACGGCGGCGCTCGGGCGAGGAAGAGAACTTAGGGAGAGAGAGAGCGACATGAACACGAGGGAAGGGAGGATCTGGATGCGTTAGGGTTCGCGGGAGGAGAGGCGCCAGGGCGTCGGTCTTATCCCCACGTCGCTGGCCGGCGAAGGGGTGTGGCGTGGACGCGACCCTATAGCGACCTCGTCGGTTGCTACAGAGTGGAGAAGGAGGCACGAGGGGGGGTGGGGGGAAGATGGGCTAGGCCTAGCTCGGTTTCACCTGGGCCACGAGCACAGTGCCCCCCTTTTTTGTTATTCCCTTTTCTATTTTTCTTTTTTTTCTTTTTTATTTGTTTCGGTTATTACTTATTTTATTTATAAATGCAATATTAGGCAGTATCATAAAAAGTTTTGGGGTAAGTTGAAACTGTTTGGAAATTTGTTATAAATCCAAAGGTAAATAATTAATTGTTTTGTCTGTCGTTAAATTAGATTTGAGGCACTTAGTTACATGATAAAATGCTGGTTATAATTTTAGAATAGCTCAGAGAATAATTGAAACCCATTCGTGTTTTTTAATGCCTGGTTTGCAAAACTTTTAAAATCACTTTTCAAATGATTTTGAATTGTAAAGGAAGTTGAATCAGAGCACGTAGACAAGACAAGCACCAAACATAGCATTAGCCAAAAGCTCCATAAATACTTAAAAAGGCCACCGGCCATAGGTTCATTACAATACACCCCGAGTGAGTGCAAATGTGTCTTAAAGATTAGTACTGCAGCTAAGAAAGAAACAAGAAAAGCGCGTGGTCCAGCTCAGGTTGCCGGTGCACCCCCAGCCAGCTCAACGTTGCACTCGACGAAGCCGCGGCCTTCGGGTCTGCCTCCATGGTCTCCGTGGCCTCACCGTCGCCACCCATGCTGGAAGCGGTGCTCTAGTCAGCGACCTCCTCATCCTATGGGCCTTGGGGGTTGCCAAAGGAGTCCTTAGGGACCGGCTCGTTCGTCCCGGTCGACGTACGAGGCATGCTCGTTGGCCCGACAGACAAGGGTGCTCTCACGAGCCGTCCACTCGTCCTCTGGCACGTCCCGCATTGTTCGTTGGCCCGACAGACAAGGGTGCTCTCACGAGCCGTCCACTCGTCCTCTGGCACGTCCCGCATTGTCGCCAGTCGGTCCATGTCGACGTTGCGGTACCATGATGTGACAAACCGGCGTGGCATCAGCGCTCTGGCCCGAGCCACATATGAATTCGAGGTTTCAATTCGGTCCATAGTGTTCTCCAACCACAACGCCACACGGCTGTCCGAGGCTCCACGACCTGGCCACAAGGCGGCGATCACCTCATTGTCGGCCGTCTTCAGCCGCTCCACACTGCGCTGAAGATGGGTTCTAGGTAGCGCTATGGAAAAGATAAGAGGAAGCAGAAAGAATGACTCAGTCGGCTGAAAAGGAAAACGAGGTTTACGCTGGAAGGAGTCGTCCAGCTCAATGGTGAAGTGCATCGACGAGTCCTGCTCCCTCTCCAGCGCCACCTCTGCTTGGGCTAGCTCAGCCGAGCGCACCTCGAGCGTCTTCTCGAGGCGGGTCACCTCGCCCTGGAGAGCGGCGGTCCGCTGAGCGATATCGGCTGCCTGCTTGACGACGTCCTCCCTTGCCGCCACCTCCCACTACATGTTCGCCTTCAGACGGTCCTGGGTCGCCTGCTAATCCACCAGCAAGCTGCCCAGCTGGTCCCTCTCCGAGGTGATTGCCTGGATGCTCTGCGCCAGCCGGTCCCACTCGGAGACCACCCCGTCCTTCTCCTCTCGAAGGGCACTCAACTCCCCTGCAAAACAAAATGAGCAACGATTAATAAAAACACACAAGACCCGGCCCAGATTCCAAGCAACCGACACACAAGACCCGGCCCAGCTGCCAGAAGCCGTCTCGAGTCCCGAGGGCTACACGCCCCCACTGGGCCAAGCGTACATTGGACCCTCTTCAGCTCCTCCTCCAACCGGTAGAAGCCGTGCTTACCACAGTCGTGGATGTTGACCATTTCGTCAAAGAGCTCCTGCCATCGGGTGTTCCCAGCCTGCCCCAGGATGTCAGGGTTTAAGGAATGCGTGCAAAGGAAGATGGAATGCAAGCAAAGGAAGATCGGCCTGACTGCCCCACAGCCGGTCAGCCGGCCCGCATCTCGAGGGCTACACCCAATGGGTGTGCTCGTGTGCCCCACTAGAAAACTAAAGAAAAAAGCGGAAGCAAGCGAAAGCGAGCAAATCACAAGCAAAAGAAGATACGGCCCGGCTGACCCGCAGCCGGTCAGCCGCCTCGCATCTCGGGGGCTACACCCAGTGGGTGCACTTGCGTGGCCCCAGTAAAAAAATTCGGTGAAGACAAAGCTTACCTCGGCACACTACAGGGCACTGTCGGCCACCTCCGTGAAATTGGCTAGCTCCTCGTGGCACCACGCCAAGACACTGCCCAGCTCCCCAAGTGTTGGGACCGAGCTGACGGCCGGCGGAAACGGGACGATGGGGACTCATGCGAGTGCCTCCCAGTCCTGGATCACGTCCAACATGGAACTCCTGGACAGGCTCTCCTCGCCGCCCGTTTTGGCATTCACTGTGGCACCGGCTACCGGGGAAGTTGAGAACAACGAGGGCGCAGGAACTGGCTCCCGGTTGTCCCGAGTTCGGCGCCATCGCCACCTCCTCCCTTAGCTGGCTCGGCGTGATGATCGTGGCGGACGGCACCCCTGTCTCCATGGACGGCGCCACCGTTGTCACCTCCAGAGCCACCGGGGCCTCTAGCACATCGACCTAGGCCGGCTTGGCAACGGGCAGTGCCACTGCCGGCTCTGTCGGTCGGGTCTCCTCGTGGGCCGGCTCGAAAGTCGCTACCCCCGGTCGGGTCGTTTCCTCTGCGGACAGAGGCACGGCCGCCTCCGTAGTCGGCCTTCGCACCTCACTCGACAGAGGTCTCAACATGCGAGTCGACTCCGTTGCAGAGTTCGACGCCTGCACAGGGTCCACCGACCTCCTTCGTCGTCTCTTGCCGCTCGACGCCCCAGAGCGAGAGGGTCCACCCTGGGCTCCTGACTTGGAGGCTCGCAGTTTCATGAGCCTCCTCTTCTCATCACGTAGCGTGGCAGCGTGCTCCTGTGCCAGCCGGCTGGCCGCCTCCACTAGGCTGGCTGCCGACTCCACATCGTCGACCTCGATGGGGTCCCTGGAGCAGGCAAACACTCAAATGCCTGACGGCACACGACTCACCAAGAGAAACCCACACAAAAAATGAAACACTCACCCGACGACTACGGTTAGGGCCCGCTTGGCCCGCATTGGCGGTTTTGATGCAACCGCGTTCGCTCGCTTACGAGCCAGTGGCTGGGCCATCGGCTCCTCCTGAGCCGGCCTCCCCCCCCCCCCCCCGCTGGAGGCCCCGGACGCTTGGGCGGGCCTCGGCTGTTCCTCGTCCCGCCAGCACGAGTCCTGCTGAACTATGGGGCGAGGCGCGTTCAGGATTCGTACGTCGTCATCATCATCATCGTCATCGTCGGTCCAATCTTTGATCGAGGGGCTAGAGGAGAACTCACCAGCCGCTCCGGACGTGCCGGCTCCAGGGTCGCCCGCTGCCTCGACCTCCCCCAGGAGTCGACCACCTCCTCAGGTTCTCCTCCAAGCTCGTAGTCCTCGGAGTTGAAATGGGCGCGCTCCGCCTCGAAGATCTAGGAGTGTGGACCATCCGGCGTGTTCTATCAAATGAATAGCTGCGATCAGCATGACAAGTAAGATCAGGAGCCGTCCGGAAGGATTCTGAGAAGAAATACAAGTTACCTCGAGAGGGCGTACCAGGGGTGCCGGGTTGTGCCGGTCGTATGACTCCTTGCCGAAGGACCAACTCCCCAGCGCCAGCCGGAAGGTTGTGATGACATTCACCATCGCCGCCACTCGGGCCGGCATCAGCTCGACGGTCGACAACCAACAGCGGTCCCGGTGGCCGGACATATCGTAGATCCGGTGCGGCCTCAGCTGGAGAGGTAGCACCCGGCGTGCGATGAAGGCGGCCAACAGGTCAGAGGCGACCAACCCTTCCCCACTCCTCATCACGACGAGCCGGCCCAGCTCCTCAAGCTCGGCCCCGTGTGGAGTGGTCCCCAACCAGTTCTATCCGGTGGACGAGGCATTGACGAATACCGGCAGCCGGATATAGTCCTGCTGCGGGTTGGCATTCTTCACATAGAAGAACGTCCGATTCTAACCCTTGATGGACTCGATAAGACTGAAGTGCGAGAAACGCACGCGCAGCGGTACACCACTACGCCCTCGCAGACATATGGCTCCTCAACGTTCTTCAACGCCTTGAGCTAGAAGATCTCCTTGAAGAGCTCCACATAGGGGAGCATCCCCAGATAACCCTTGCACAGGGTCACGAAGCCTACATTGTAGAGGATGGCGTTGGGGCCGAGGTGATGCGGCTAGAGATCAAAGGTATCCAACAAAAGGCGGTAGAACAGGCTAACCGACAGCCCAAAGCCACGCGAGAAGTGGCAAGAGAAGACAACGTGCTTCCCCGCCTGCGGCTCAGGCACCACTCCATCGCCCGGCACATGGGCGACCACGTGCTCCTCCGATGGTAGCATGCGATCGCGGCGGAGCTCCACGATGGTGGCCTCTATGATGATGGAGCCAACCCAGCTCCCCGAGGGACCTTCGGCCATCGCGACGTCGGGGTAGCACCAGAAGGCGAGCGGGCAAAGTGGTGAGTAAAAGATGCTGCGACGTGAGGATGAGCAGAGAATGCAAGGAAAAGGAAGACGAAGGGGGAAAGGGGAGCGCGGTTGCCTCCGCCTCCCTTCCTTCCCCTTTAAATAAGGGGACGACGCCCAGGGGAGGTGGGGATTAACTGCGCCCACTCCCTCGGGATTCTCGTGCGTGCGTGGGCGCCTCGGTCTACAACCGCCGTGTCTGAGCACAAAAGATCCCGGCTGGCTGTCCGAGGCCTACTAGGCTACGCCAAGGGCGACATGCCGTCTGCCCACGAGCACGGGCTCCAGCATCATTACACTCCGCGTGGCGTGCTGCGGGCAGGCCCGGGACCCGGAGTGATGCGGCGGAACCCGAGGCGTCGGGGGCGGCCGCTAACTCGACTAGCCGTTCGACTTCGAGCCGGAGGTGAGCGACGCATGAGGGAAGCGGCCGGCTCCCCGCGGGCCCCCGTCGGCTTCGGGGACTACTAATCGGGTTATTAGCCCTGGGTAGGCCAAAGCAATGGTGTTCTCTCCCCCGCTTCAAGAAATTCACATTTTCGGCTGCCTCACGGCCGGCGGGCGCACAGCCGGCGGGCGCACACCCGGAAGGCTCATTGCCGGCTGGATCACGGCAGGCTTTCCAAGGAGCCGGCTCGGCCCTGGCCGGTTGGGCCACGACCATCTGCTTCCAGACCGGCCCTCCCGTTGACCCTCGGGCGAGCAAGCCCCCGTCCCATCCCTCTGCACGTAGTTATGGCGACAAGACAAGACCCCCATGACGGGCCCCAACGTGGCCACCGTGACTGCTGACACGGTGGCGCGCATGGGTACAGTCCAGTCGGTTGTACCACTGACCTTGGCTGACCGCGACTGAGCGAGGCAACAGTGTCGGCATGCCTTCGCCCACTCCATTACCTTCCCCCGCATGGCTGCAGTGTTGCCGGCCGTACCAGAGACTTTGGTCGGTTGGCGTAAGGCGACACCACTCGGGCGGCCCGTGCCATAGCAGGTAAGCGCGGGACAATCATGGAGCCGGTTGGTGGGCCCCAGCGGGCGACGGGACTGCGCAGCCGATGGACCCTAAAAATGACGAGACGGTTCGACTGGTGGCCCCCCTGGCCAGTCGGAGAGGCTACCAGCCGAGTCCTCCCACTCATTACTTTAAGGATATTGTAAGGCAAGGGGTTGGCCTATAAAACCCCCCGAGCCCCCCATGCATAAACAGAGACAGGTTCACACACATAGAGACACACCAAGGAACACTTTACACCATATGCACCCACACAGCATGGGAAGAGGATCCGGCTGCTCCCTCTTCCACCTCCAGATACAGCTCTAGGAGAACCATTGTAACCTTCCCTCGTCTATCAACCTAGACCAAACAGGACTAGGGGTATTACCTCCCACAAAGGGCTCTGAACCTGGGTACATTGGGCGTCCCTCGCCGCTTGTTCCTAATCCCACTCCAGGAGGCCGTCGGCGTCCTTAGGCCCCAACCACCTTCGAGAAGCCTACCCATGGCTTCTGTCATGAGAAAATGAGGACACCAGCTTCGGGCCGCTATGAAGCGTAATACCCTACTCCTACTTTGGTGGATCGCTACTCGTGGAGGTTTGGGTGGATGAACTAGTACAGTGTGCTTGAGCCTCGCAATGGCGCTGAAGATGTGTTCTTGGCTAACTATCTTGTCGTAGTGCGTTGGGTGGCTAAGTGTTATCTCCGACCCCCTCTATGGTGTGGCCTAGCCTCTATATATAGCAGTGGCCCAGGTCCTCTACCCTTATCACAATGGCGGGAATGGATCCCACAACGGCCAATTTCGAAGGGTGACATGAGTACATCCGCGCCCTGTCCAAAGGTGGTCTTTCCCTACAAATTAGCTGTTGGTGATGTAGTGGTGGGCTCAGCACTGATATCCATCTTGCATGGCTCGTGATCAAGGTCTTTTTGCACTGGAAAGGAAACCTTTGGGCAGCGCATTAGGAACCCGCGTACGTCCTTGCGCCCTTTGCACCAAAGAGGAAACTACGCTTCTTGGCGCGCGGGTGTCCGCCTGTCCTTCTTTGCGTCACCTTTGACTCCTGAGGAGGACCATCCTTGCTGGTCTTGACGCTATTCTTCCTCGCGAGCCCAGGGTCCTCACGATGGCCTTGTCTTGAGCAACGCCGTGCTAGGCCACGCCTGGCTGACAAGTGGGCCATGCCTTAGGCCGCAGGCAGGCAGGACTGGGTACCCCTGTTCCCAGAACACCGACATCTCTGGCCGCACGGTCATCAGGCGACCACTGGAGTCACTCGAGCCACTCGCACTTAGCCAAACTGGCTTAGCGCATGGCCTCCAAGGCCATCTTCTCTGGGGTAGTCCCCATGATGGGAGTGAGCAGAACTTGGTCGTTCCTCCTCCTCATCTCCTCTTGCTGCTCCCGACTGAGAGGCTGAGGGACGTACGCATTGATATTACCCTCATCGCGGCTACCACCTCGGCCACGGGAACCGCCCGCGGAGTACCCAGGAGGTCCATGGTTGGTGGTGTTGGCCATGAATATCCCTACAGGGTTTCTGCTGCTCTCACACTCCCAACTCATCAGAAAACTAATCACCCGAAGAGGGGAACAAGCTGATGGTGGGATCATCGAAATTGAGCATGGCCACCTGCCCGGTCATGGATTGACGTGCCACGACGTGCTTGATCCATCGCTATAGCCGTGAGCACCCGGAGCGCTTGTAGCAGCCCACAACGGGATGAACGAGTGTGGAGACATAGGGCTCAACCGACTGTCGAAGTATAACACGGTGTGCCTCCGCGTTGAAATGCACCACACCGCGGGCGGGGGAAGCGTCCGTCTCCAGCAGCTCCTCATGAAACCATGCCGAACTATCGGCGATGAAGCGGAGGTTACCGAAGAGGATCTCCAACTACGTCAGAGTTTTGCTAGACATGCGGCATCACGATGGGTGCCAAATGTCATGGGAGTAAGTCTGAAAACAGTACTGGCGGTACGAATGAAGGGGGAGGAGCCTAGCTATGGCACATGTGTAACACTCGGATGTACGAGTTCGGTCCTCACTCGGGAGTGGTAAAGACCCCACGTCTCGATCCTTGAGGCTTAGTGTTTGTCACAACCCTAGTTTCTTTATGATTGCAAGTGCATTGATGCATGCATTTTTATTTTCAAATGAAGATGAAATGAGGCATGATCAAATCCTCATAATTCAAAATTTTGTCAAATAAGCATTATAAAAATTGCTTCAAACAATTCCAAGAAAATGTTTGTGGTTCTCTAATAAAATATTGAATTGAGCTAAAATTGTCAACCAATATTTTGGGATCACAGAAATATTAAATATTGGATTTTTGAATTAAATTAACTTTATTTGCATTGGATATATATATTTCTATATATGAAATATATGTCAAATAATTTTGAAGATAATTATGTGGCATAAGTCAGTTATGTCTAGGTCACATAATAATTTTTAGGATTTAAAAAATGGCTAGCTATTTTATTTAGCCAGCACAAATGTCAGAAAAATAGAAATAAATAAACCAAAAAAAAAGGAAAAGTAGAAAGGCTCACGTGGGCCTCCTTGGCAGAATTGGCCTGTCCCAGGCGCAGTCTTGTCTTCCACCTCTGCCAGTAGGCAGAGGGAACGCCGAGCATGGCCATGCCACCGCGCCAGCTTCTGCTCGCGCTGGCGGCCTTCCCCGCGTCCCTATCCGAGCGAGAGGGCCATCTGGACCCCCTCGAGCCCATTCCCCTCTGCCGCTCTCTCTCCCTTCCTCCCCTCACCTTCTCCCTCTCCTCCCCCGTTGCCATGGCCGAGCTCTGCTCGAGCTCATCGTTGTTGCCCGCCTAGCTAGAGCCCCCCTTCACGCGCTGAGCTCCGCCGTGACCCCCTCGACCTCTCCGCGAAGCCAGTCGTCGCTGGGAGCTCCCCATCATCGTCCCGCCGCCGTCTTCTCCACCTTCGGACGCCTCTCCCCGGCGGTCGATTCGCCCTGTCCAGAGCACGTCCGAACCCGTCGTCGCCTCTGCTAGACCCGCGGCGATCCCCGCATCGGTTTCCCCTCTTCCCAAGCTTCCACGTGCCCTCCTAGCCATAGTGCCGCCATGGTTGAGCTCCGGATGCCGTGTGAGGTCATCACCGGCCTCGCTACTGGCCAACCCCTGGCCCATGGGTGGATCAGGTGGATGCGCACGGTTGCAGGCTACCACCTAGTGGCCTCGGATTGGCCATCCGCCGCTTGTGTGGTCGTCGGCGCCGCCGTGCCGTCCGCTGCAGCCGAGCCACAGTCACCGGCATCGAGCTGATGACGTGGGCCATCGTTAGGAGTCAACCCCCCTGCTAATTAATCACCATAGTGACTGACGCTGGGCCCCACAGTTGGACAAAGTTGGGTCAACACGGGATTAACCCCTGGCTAGTCCCTGTGTCACTGACGTGCAGACCCTGCATGTCAGGTTTGACCTGGACCAGGCCAGCTGACCTGTTGACATCATGATGACATCAGGTTGATGCCATAAATAGTTTCTAGCATAAAAATAATTCAGAAAATTCCAGAAAATCATATAAACTTCAAAAATTCATAGAAAATAATCTGTAAGTCAGATTAAAATAATTTATATATGAAAATTTATTAGAAAAATCCGATGAATCTAATGGTGGCATTTTCATACATTTTGGATGAATCTAAATAGACAAAATTGGACATTTTGTTCAAAACACAATAGGCCACTTCATCGATGGAGTTTAATTTGATCCTTGGGTTCAAACCATCTTCTTTTGACATGTTGTTAGATGCATTAGCTCAAACCAGTAACATATTGCCATGCTATTATCATGCATCATTGTGAAGCATTTGCCTTTCTTATTTTGTACCTTGTTTGATCTTGTCGATAGACTTGCGAGACGTAGTTATCGACGACATCGAAGAACAACTGAGTTCTTCTGATAAACATGCAAGCAACCCCCACCCCCCTTGAGCGTATCCAATGCAATCCCATCTCTCGCTCTTGCTCTCATTTCAATGCATTATGAAAACATGTTCAACTGCTACTTGTATTGCGATAAATGAACCCACTCATTTGCATTACCTTTCATTGTCACAGTAAATAGCTAAACCAAGCAACCTAGCATACCTGATAGATGCTTGAGCCATGTTTTGTTATAACCCTATTATGCTTGCTATGCTTAGAGTTGTGTCAGGTCTGATTCATCTGGGAGATGAACCGGAATGAAATGAATGTGTCCTGATGATGAGAGTTAAGTGATGAACCTGTTTTGGTAAAGGTAGCAATGAGAGGCCATGTAGGAGTACATGGTGGGTTGTCTCATTGAAACTGCTCATCGGAGCTGAGTTGCGTGTTTGTGTTCCAAGACTAGCTACTACTACACATTGCGCTCTGGTAACTCAAGCTCTCTCGGCCTATTAACCTACCCTATTCTCAGTCCAGAAGTCATGATAGTTCGAAACGTTGATAGGTGTGGCATGACCTGCGAAGTGGATGAACGGCCCAATCGGGACCGGCTTGGGGCCCTGCTCGCAACGTTTGAGACCATGTTGGAAACCACTGTCGGACTTCCATTATGGGTTGCAACTCAAATAAGCGACTGCTTTGGACGTGAGTCGTTGAAGGTTAACGTCTGTGGCCGATTCCCTTGTTGGGCTTCCGCTTGAAGGTTGTCGAGGTGCCTTTTTACGTGCACATGGTGATAAGTGGCAGAGGCATGTGTGACGAAGTACACCCCTGCAGGGTAAATTATCTATTCGAATAGCCGAGTCCATGGATATGGACTACTTGGATACTTGCATTGTTCATAGACAACTTAAGTGGATACTCTAAAATTCACCAAACAAGTGTGAGTGCTATGGATGGCTTCTCGTAGGAAGATGAGAGAGGATCCATAGTGGTGTATTGAGATGGTGAACATGTGGACTCATGTGTGCTCTCTCGTGGGGAGATGAGAGAGTAGTGATACATTGGTTAGTTTGTCGTAGTCCAGGTTAGCCAAAGGTCAAAGCTGGCATTCTGCAGTAAACCCCACAATCCCGTTCATTGATACATGATGCATATGTAGATAGTTCTGATGTAAGGCTTGCTGAGTACGTTCATACTCACTATTGCTTATTTACATTTTGGCAGAGTTAGACATTGTGTCAAGTTATGTTCTCCTGACGTTGACATTGATGGATTAGCTTAGTAACCCAGACAGAGGTTTGGCTCCTATGGTAGGGTCGTTGTAGTTTTTTAGGCTCTTCTAGCCGCTTTTGTAGATGTCTGTACTCAGACATGTAACTTCCACTTGTTGTTTATATGCTCTGAATGTTGGGTCTTGTGACCCCTTCTGTTTGTAACATTATACTATGTTGGCTCCTCGGAGCCTTCTAAATAAATGTTATGATTGTAGAGTTTTGTTGTGATGCCATGTTGTATCTACGCATATCGTGCATAGTGCGTGTATGATTGAAATGCACTTGTATGCGTGGGATTCGACACCTAGTTGTGTGTTTAGTAGCCTTCTTTACGGGGAAATGTCTCGTGCTTCCACCGAGCCTTGGTAGCTTGCTACTGCTCCGGACACATTGATTGACCGACATGTATCCTTCTTTGTTTCTGTGTCTGTGCCTTTGGGGAAATGTCTCGCAGTGTAATGGAGTCCTTGTAGCCTGCTACGACTCGTCTACGTGCAGTGATGTCTTTTATGTCCCACAACATAATGGAGTCCTTGTAGCTTGCTATGACTCGTCTACACACGTTGATGATCGACACTTGCATTGCTGGGTTACGTATGCCTGTCCCTGTACGGTTGTGCCACTTGGGTCTATAACTAGTCATGTCAACCCGGGTGCTTTGATGTGTGAATGCTAGCGACATGTTCATATCCGGGAGCCAAAAGGCGCAAACGGGCCCGGCCAAGGTAAGGTGGCAGCCGTGGGTTACCGTGCATGAGGCCGTAAAGTGGTGTGACGTGTTACAGGCTGGATTCATATGTCTTAGAACCGGGGTCCCGACAGTGTTGGTATCAGAGCTGAACTGCCTGTAAGTTTACGAAGCCAATCTGGTGGATGTTGAGTCTAGAAATGCTTTAGTTATATATGGGAATTGATTGTGGAAGGGAACTAAGGCTCTTTTTACTCCTTTCCACCAGTTACTCTATTCTGGGTCACTGTCCTCCTTTCTACGGGGATTAAGAACTAGGCTTCTCTCCTTAACTGCTAGGATGACGAGTTACTAGACAACAGACTCATAGAATGGTTGTTTGAAAAGTTTGTCCCATAAGAGTTATGAGAAGTGATGCCTATGTTCTCTCTGTGCCTTGAACCATGATGTTGAGCTGTTATGCTGGCCAAATCTTGTGGAGGTTGCCTCATACTTCATGCCCGTATAGCCGTTATGTTGTCCGAGTTCACCTAGGATTCTTTATGTGTTAGTATTCTCCGTTGATTCTGAACCCTGGTTGTTTCCTTCAGGATGTCGCCAGTCAATCGAAGATCTGTTGGTCATAGTCAGAACCATGGAGATGGTAGGGATGAAGAAGATCCTCCCAACCCGCCTTTTTTGACAGAGGTCATGCTAGAAGTTGAGACGAACAAGCATGCCACCAACCGTTTGTTGGAGCACATCGAGCAGAATACAATGCATCGTCACAATGAGCTAATATCCATCAGAGACTTCATCAAGTTGCAACCACCCACCTTCCATCACTCCATTGAGCCACAAGATGCAGATGATTGGCTTCGAAGTATCAACAACAAGCTGTGTTATGCAAACATGGCTGAAGGAGACAAGGTCATGTATGCCGCATATCACCTTCAAGGTTCTGCTAGTTTATGGTGGGAGAATTTTGAGGCCATGCATCCTGCAGGCCAAGCTACATCATGGAAGGAATTTTGTGAGGCTTTTCGCGAGCATCACATTCCATAGGCCCTGCTAGATCGTAAGAAAGAAGAGTTTTGTGATCTGACCCAAGGCAAGATGGTTGTGGATGCCTATAGCCATCAATTTGAATGTCTCGCGTGCTATGCCCCAGAAAAAGTATCCACAGATGCCAAGAAGCAAGCAAGGTTCAGGAAAGGCATGAACCCGAAGCTCCGTCATGACCTCAGTCTGCATGAGTTCGTTAGCTTCCAAGTTCTTGTGAACAAAGCAATCCAAGCATAGATGAGCAGGATGACCTATGAGGAATCTCACAAGCACAGCCGTGATGTTGGATCATCTTCAATGTCTACATCCCAAAAACGCAGGATATGGATGCCGAATGCTGCTCTTCCTCCAAGGTATGCACCGAGGCCATCCTATGTGGCGCCTTGTTTGCTGATGCCATGTGCTCCCTAGAAGAACCTCACCAACCGAGTGCTCAACCCGCATCCACGTCCCATTCATGGGGCATGCTTTAAGTGCAGCCAGCCTGGACATTATTCAAAGAATTTCCCTTTGCGAGCAAATGTTCCACCTTATTCAACTAGTGGTGTTGTTCGTTGCAACCCGCCAACCGAGAAGCCCAATGTTAGGTCAGTTGTTTATACTCGTGGATGTGTGCACCATGTAACTGCAGAAGAAGCTGAAGATGATGCTAATGTCGTGCTTAAGACGCTTCTTGTCAACTCTCATCCAGCTTTAGTTTTGTTTGACTCAGGAGCATCCCACTCCTTCATCTCTAAACGTTATGCCTCTTTTCATAACATTGCTTTCGAGGTTATGCCCTCTCCACTAGTAATTCAAAGTCCAGGTTCCAAATGGCAAACCAATGCAGTAAGCCATGGGAACCAAATCCTTGTTGATGGTTTAGTGTTTCTTGCCTCTCTGATAGCCCTTAAAACTTCGGACATCAATATCATTTTGGGGATGGACTAGATGACAGCTCATCATGCCAAAATTGATTGTTTCTCTAGGTCTGTTCAACTTACCCATCCTTCTGGCCAGATAGTCAATATCCAAACCCGCATTCGAGAGGGCATGATTTATTCCCTCAATGCCAATCCTCTTCCAGACCTTGAAAACATTCCGGTAGTCCGTGATTTTCTGGATGTGTTTCCAGAAGACTTGCCAGGTGTTCCACCTGACAGAGACGTAGAGTTTGTCATAGAACTTGTTCCAGGAACCGCCCCAATTGCTAGAAGGCCCTATAAGATGTCTCCCCGAGAGCTAGCTGAGCTTAAGACCCGACTTGATGAATCTTTGAAAAAAGGTTTCATCCGTCCTAGTTCTTCTCCATTGGCTTGTCATGTCCTCTTCGTCAAGAAGAAGGATGGTACGGACCGGATAGTTGTCGATTATCGGCCGGTTAATCTGGTCACGATAAAGAACAAATATCCTTTTCCCAGGATCAACGATCTGTATGATCAGCTTGCTGGATCCGCAGTCTTTTCCAAGATGGATTTTAGATTAGGTTATCATCAAATCAAAATCAGGAACGGGGACATTCCAAAGACGGCTTTTGTCACTCGTTATGGCCAATACGAGTACACCGTCATGTCCTTCGGTCTAACCGATGCCCCAGCCACTTTCTCCCGCTTAATGAATTCGATCTTCATGGAGTATTTGGACAAATTTGTCATGGTTTATCTCGATGATATCCTCATATACTCGAAGAATGAAGAAGAACATGCTAAGTGTCTTAGGCTGGTATTAATGAAACTCCGAGAGCACCGCCCTTTACGCCAAATCCTCCAAGTGTGAGTTCTGGTTGCCAGAAGTGACCTATCTGGGTCACGTAATCTCAACGAAAGGTATTGCTGTCTATCCCGAGAGAGTTCAAGTTGTCCTTGATTGGACTCAACCTGAATTGGTGAAGCAAGTTAGGAATTTCCTTGGCTTAGCGAGTTATTGTTGCCACTTCGTTGAGAACTTCTCCAATGTTGCCAAACCTCTAACTGAACTCCTCAAGAAAGATAAGAAGTTCGAGTGGACTCCAAAATGTGAGGAAAGTTTTCAGCAGTTGAAAAGACGACTGACTACTACCCCGGTACTTGTACCCCTGGATTTCACAAAGGACTTTGTTATCTACTGTGATGCTTCACGACAAGGTCTAGGTTGAATTTTTATGCACGATCGTCATGTGATTGCCTACGCATCCCGACAGTTGCGTACACATGAGGAAAATTATCCAACACACGATCTTTAACTTGCCGCAATAGTCCAGCCACTAGTCACTTGGAAACATTACCTTCTAGGTAATCGTTGTGAAATATTTAGTGATCACCAGAGTCTCAAATATATATTCACCCAACCAGATTTGAATCACAGGCAAAGACGATGGATTGAGTTGATTTTGGACTACGACTTAGGAATATCTTACCCCCCAGGCAAAGCCAATGTCATGGCTGATGCACTAAGTCGTAAATCCTATTGTAACAACCTTTTGTTGCTACAAAGTCAACCACTTCTCCATGAGGAAATAAGTAAGTTAAATCTTGACATTGTTTCTCGAGGATCCCTTTCTACCTTAGTGGCGAAACCAACTCTTGAGAATCATATCATAGTTGCCCAAAAGCAGGATACGGGAATTTCTCGTATCAAGAGCAACATTGCCAAGGGAGTTGCTCGTTCTTTCTCGGTAAATGATCAAGGTGTTGTTTTATTTGAGGACCGCTTGGTGGTTCCCAAGAAGCAACAACTTCGAGAACTGATTCTCAAGGAAGCTCATGAATCTCCTCTCACGATTCATCCCGGTAGTACTAAGATGTATCAGGACCTACGCCAGAGGTTTTGATGGACCCGGATGAAGAGAGAAATCGCTCAATTCATTGCTAACTGCGATGTTTGTCTTCGTGTTAAAGTAGAGCATCAAAGGCCTGCTGGCACCCTTTAGCCCTTGGCTATTCCCGAGTGGAAATGGGACAAGGTCGGTATGGATTTCATCATCAGCTTTCCAAAGACTAAGAAAGGGAATGATGACATCTTTGTGGTTATCGGTCGCCTTTCAAAAGTTGCTCATTTCCTTTGAGTTCGAGAAAGTATAACTGCTAGTCAGTTAGCAGATTTGTATATCTCTCGAATAGTTTCTCTTCATGGTGTTCCTCTAGAGATCAATTCTGATCATGGAAGTCTTTTCATTTCTAGATTTGGGGAAAGTTTCCAGAATGCTATGGGAACCCATCTCTCCTTTAGCACCGCTTATCACGCTCAGTCAAGTGGTCAAGGAGAAAGAGTCAATAAAATTCTTGAGGATATGCTGAGAGCATGTGTTATCTCATTCGGAATGAACTGGGAGAAATGTCTTCCATTTGCCGAATTTGCTTATAACAACAACTTTCAGTCTAGTTTGGGCAAAGCTCCTTTCGAAGTTCTGTACGGACGAAGATGTTGAACGCCACTAAACTGGTCAGAAACCGGTGAAAGACAATTCTTTGGACCGTATATGATCCAGGATGTAGAAGAGCAAGTTCACATCATTCGTGAGAATTTGAAAACTGCCAAATCTCGTCAAAAGAGCCAATATGACCGTCGTCATAAGGATGTAAGTTATTAAGTTGACGAGAAGGCTTACCTTCGGGTGTCACCTTTGAAGGGCACCCATTGTTTCGGTATCAAAGGCAAATTGGCTCCTCGTTACATTGGTCCTCTTCGCATTCTTGCGAAACAAGGAGAGGTTGCCTACCAATTGGAACTACCCCCATAGCTTTCCAAAAGTTCATGATGTGTTCCACGTTTCTCAACTCAGGCGTTGCTTCAAGGATCCTATCCGCGAAGTAGACCACGAACACCTGATCTTCAATGTGATCTCTCTTATCGAGAATATCCCTTTCGTATTCTTCATGAAGCTGAGTGCAGCACTTGATGTTGCAGCATCAAGTTTCTGAAGGTTCAGTGGTCGCACCATTCCGAGGATGAAGCAACCTGGGAGCGAGAAGATCGTCTTCGGCTTGAGTACCCTGCACTCTTGCCGACTACTTCTCAATTTCGTGACGAGATTCTTATTTAGTGTGGGTGAGTTGTCACAGCCCTAGTTTCTTTATGATTGCAAGTGCATTCATGCATGCATTTTTATTTTCAAATGAAGATGAAATGAGGAATGATCAAGCCTGATAATTCAAAATTTTGTCAAATAAGCATTATAAAAATTGCTTCAAACAATTCCAAGAAAATGTTCCTGGTTCTCTAATAAAATATTGGATTTAGTTAAAATTGTCAAACAATATTTTGGGATCATAGAAATATTAAATATTGGGTTTTTGAATTAAGTTAACTCTATTTGCATTGGATATATATATTTCTATATATGAAAATATGTCATATAATTTTGAAGTTAATTATATGGCATAAGTCAGTTATGTCTAGGTCACATAATAATTTTCAGGATTTAGAAAAATGGCTAGCTATTTTATTTAGCCAGCACAAATGTCAGAAAAATAAAAAAATAAACCAAAAAAAGGAAAAAGTAGAAAAGCTCACCTGGGCCTCCCTGGCAGAAGTGGCCCGGCCCAGGGGCAGTGTCGTCTTCCACCTCTGCCAGTAGGCAGAGGGGAAGCCGAGCACAGCCATGCCACCGCGCGAGCTCCTGCTCACGCTAGTGGCCTCCCCCGCGTCCCTATCTGAGCGAGAGGGCCAGCTGGAACCCCTCGAGCCCATTCCCCTTTGCCGCTCTCTCTCTCTTCCTCCCCTCGACTTCTCCCTCTCCTCCCCCCTTGCCATGGCCGAGCTCTTCTCGAGCTCACCGTCGCTTCCAACCTAGCTAGAGCCCCCCTGCCGCGCCCCAAGCTCCGCCGTGACCCCCTTGACCTCTCCGCGAAGCCAGTCGTCGCCGGGAGCTCCCCATCACCGTCCCGCCGCCATCTTGTCCGCCTTCGGACGCCTCTCCTCGCCGATCGTTTCGCCCCTCTCGGAGCTCCTCCGACCCCGTCGTCGCCTCTGCTAGACCCGCGGTGAGCCCCGCATAGGTTTCCCCTCTTCCCCACCTTCCTCGCGCCCTCCTAGCCATAGCGCCACCGCCGTTGAGCTCCAGCTGCCGCGCGAGGTCATTGCCGGCCTCGCTACAGGCCACCCCTTGACCCATGGGTGGATCAGGTGGATGCTCACGGTTGCGGGCTACCACCTAGTGGCCTCGGCTTGGCCATCCGCCGCTAATTTGTCACCGGTGCCACCGTGCCGTCCACTGCAGCTGCGCCGTGGTCACCGGTGTCAAGCTGATGACGTGGGCCGTCATTAGGAGTCAACCCCCCTGCTAATTAATCACCACAGTCAGTGACGCTGGGCCCCATAGTTGGTCAACGCTAGGTTAACACGGGATTAACCCCTGGTTAGTCCCTGTGTCACTGACGTGCGGACCCTGCACATTAGGTTTGACCTGGACCAGGCCAGCTGACCTGCTGACGTCATGACGACATCAGGCTGAGACAATAAATAGTTTCTAGAATAAAAATAATTCAGAAAATTCCAGAAAATCATATAAACTTCAAAAATTCATAGAAAATAATCTGTAAGTCAGATTAAAATAATTTATATATGAAAAATTATCAGAAAAATCTGGTGAATCTAATGGTGGCATTTTCATACATGTTAGAGCAATATAAATAGACAAACTTGGACAATTTGTTCAAGACACAATAGGCACTTCACCTATGGAGTTGAATTAGAACCTTGGGTTGAAACCATCTTCATTTAACATGTTGTTAGATGCATTAGCTCAAACCAGTAACATATTACCATGCTATTATCATGCATCATTGTGAAGCATTTGCCTTGCTTATTTTGTACCTTGTTTGATATGGTCGATATACTTGTGCAATGTAGTTATCGACGACATCGAAGAACAGCTGAGTTCTTCTGATAAACAGGCAAGCAACCCCCCCCTTGAGCATGTCTGATACAATCCCATCTCTCGCTCTTGATCTCATTTCAGTGCATTAGGACAATGTGTTCAACTGCTACTTGTGTTGCAATAAATGAACCCACTCCTTTGCATGACCTGTCATTGTCACAGTAAATAGCTAAACCAAGAAACCTAGCATACCTGGTAGATGCTTGAGCCATGTTTTGCTATAACCCTATTATGCTTGCTATGATTAGAGTTGTGTCAAGTCTGATTCATCTGGGAGATGAACCAGAGTGAAATGAATGTTCCTGATGATGAGAGTTAACTGATGAACCTGTTTTGGTAAAGGTAGCGATGAGAGGCCATGTAGGAGTACATGGTGGGTTGTCTCATTGAAACCACTCATAAGAGCTGAGTTCCGTGTTTGTGTTCCAAGACTAGCTACTACTGCACATTGGGCTTCGGTCACTCGAGCTCTCTCGGCCTATTAACCTGCCCTATTCTCTCTCTAGGAGTCGTAGTAGTTCGAAACATTGATAGGTGTGGCACGGCCTGCGAAGTGGATGAATGGCCCAATCGGGACTGGCTTGGGGACTTGCTCGCAACGTTTGAGGCCATGTTGGAAACCTCGGCCGGACTTCCATTATGGGTTCCAACTCAATAGGTGACTACTTTGGACATGAGTCATTGAAGGTTAACGTCTGTGGATGACTCCCTCACTGGGCTTCCGCTTGAAGGTTGCCGAGGTTCCTTTTTACATGTACATGGCGATAAGTGGTGGAAGCATGTGTGACAAAGTACACCCCTACAGGGTAAATTAGCTATTCGAATATCCGCCTCTGCGGATATGGACTACTTGGATACTTGCATTGTTCATAGACAACTTAAGTGGATACTCTAAAATTCACCAAACAAGTGTGAGTGCTATGGATGTCTTCTCGTAGGAAGACGAGAGAGGATCCATAGTGGTGTATTGAGATGGTGAACATGTGGAATCATGTGTGCTCTCTGGTAGGGAGACGAGAGAGTAGTGATACGTTGGTTGCTTTGTTGTAGTCTAGGTTAGACAAAGGTCAATGCTGGCATTCTGCAGTAAACCCCACAATCCCGTTCATTGATACATGATGCATATGTAGGTACTTCTGATGTAAGACTTGCTGAGTACCTTCTTACTCACTGTTGCTTATTTACATTTTTGCAGAGTTAGATGTTGTGTTCAGTTATGTTCTCCTGACGTTAACATCGATGGATTAGCTTAGTAACCCAGACAGAGGTCTGGCTCCTATGGTAGGGTCGTTGTAGTTTTTCAGGCTCTTCTAGCCGCTTTTGTAGATGTCTATACTCAGACATGTAACTTCCACTTGTTGTTTGTATGCTCTGAATGTTGGGTCTTGTGACCCCTTCTGTTTGTAACATTATACTATGTTGGCTCCTCGGAGCCTTCTAAATAAATGTTATGATTGTAGAGTTTTGTTGTGGTGCCATGTTGTATCTATGCATATCATGCATAGTGCGTGTATGATTGAAATGCATTGGTATGCATGGGATTCGATCCCTAATTGTGTGCCTTTAGTAGCCTTCTTTACAGGGAAATGCCTCTTTATGCTTCCACCGAGCCTTGGTAGCTTGCTACTGCTCCAGACACATTGATTGACCGGCATGTATCCTTCGTTTCTGTTGTGTCTGTCCCTTCGGGGAAATGTCTTGCAGTGTAATGGAGTCACTGTAGCCTGCTACGACTCGTCTACGTGCAGTGATGACATTTATGTCCCACGGCATAATGGAGTCCTTGTAGCTTGCTATGACTCGTCTACACACACTGATGACCGACACCTATATTGCTGGGTTACGTATGCCTGTCCCTGTACGGTTGTGCCATTTGGGTCTATAACTAGTCATGCCGACCCAGGTGCTTTGATGTGTGAATGCGAGAGACATGTTCATATCCGTGATCCAAAATGCGCAAATGATCCCGGCCAAGGTAAGGTGGCAGCCGTGGGTTACTGTGCGTGAGGCCGCAAAGTGGTATGACGTGTTACACGCTGGTTTCATATGTCTTAGGATCGGGGTCCCGACAGTGTTTTCTTATCGGGGGTGTCTGGTTATAGAGATTTCGGAACCCTTGTCCAGGCGCTCCGGAGTGGCTTATATAGAGTGCGCCAAGACCCGCCGAGCGCCATTAACTACATGCGTTACTGGGAACTGCCATCTTAACTAAGGCGTTATTGGTAACTTTAGTCTTCACATCACTTCATGTGAGTTATCAAGTCTCTCGAGCATTACGACTCCAATGTCAGCTTCTCTCCTTCTCGTCCGAGTGTGGATCATGGCCGACTGACAAAGTGACGTCCAAGTGGAACTTGAAGATGTATTCAAATGCATTAGTAGTCCAGGGACTTTAAGGCTAATGTGGGCACCCAAGTGGGCCCTAGATGTCAAGTATATTACCCTACACGTGGTAGGTGATCTCATCAATGGGCTTTGTTAATAAAGTTGGATCATATGGTGTTCTTCCATTTCTATCTTGTTGTGATGAATTGAAACTTTCCCTTTGAGATTTTGTTATGTCGGATTGAATATTGGATTTGAGATCACTTGATGTATGTCTTGCTACTGAACTTGTGGATTCCCGTGGTGACAATGGGGTAATCTATGCATATGGGTTGATACACATTCTTGTCCTACTTTCTTCGATAAAAATCTTGGGGGACTCTTTGAAGTTATTTGTGTTGAATTGAATATGATGAATTTGAAATTGTTTGACGCATGTCAAATAATTAATCCATGAATACTTGTGGTGACATTGCAGTATCTAGATGACATTAGGGTTGATTGACATGTATCATTCATATGATTTTAGTACAAACTCTAGCGTTGTTTGTGACACCTATAGGCATAGCTCAATAGATTGATCGAAAAGGGTAACTTTGAGGTGGCTTTACTACCTAGAAAAATTTCATCTTATGTTCTACATTAGTATTCTGACTTTGGAGTGATTATTTATCACACGTTGAGGGATGATCATATGATTCTATTATGTTAGCATTGTTGAGAGATTGCACTAGCAAAAGTATGAACCCTAGGCCTTATTTCCAAGCACTTATAAAACGTTTACTTGCCATTTTGCATTTGTTACCTTGTTGTTTTTATATATTCAGATTACAATAACCTATATCTACCATCCATATTTCTCTTGTATCACCATCTCTTCACCAAACTAGTGCACCTATACAATTTGTCATTGCATTGGTTGTGTTGGGGACACAAGAGATTTGTTGTATTCGATTGCAGGGTTGTTTGTGAGAGACCATCTTCATCCTACACCTCCCACGGATTGATAAACCTTAGGTCATCCCTTGAGGGAAATTTGGTGTTGTCCTACATAACTCTGCACTTGGAGGCTCAACCATGTCTACAAGAATAAAGTTGCATAGTAGACATCAAGGACCGATTGCGGGGGGATCAAAAATTATACAACTAAATTCGTATTCGAATGAAGTTTTCGATGGTACAGTTTTTGCTCCCGTCGTAGTCATCCATGTTGGTTAAAGTATGGTCAAACTTAAAGCTCAAAAACCGAGGACGCACTATATTATGGAATGGAGGGAGTATATTCTTAATTTATATTTATATCTATTTTCATACTCATTTCTAGCTCTTGTTCTTACACATATTGAAACATAAAAATAGAACGAAAATCATTCACATTGAAACGTAGTAATATTAATTATGATTGTTGTGTAGACATTGCGATCAACATCGAAATCATCCAACAAAATAATACATGTCCATGACTATCATTCTAACATACGGAAGCTCTTGGCTCTGCCTGCACTCGTGTAGGCGTTTGTCCAAGCGGTTGACACATTTGCGATACAACTGGAGCATGATCGCAAACTCTAAGATGGATATTTCGTTGGAGATTACCATGTCGAGGATGCGACTGTCATTTTCTTCTACTGATCCATGTTGGACACCTGGGCCAAGGAGGCGCTCAAGCCAAACGACTAGGCCGTTGGCATCAAGGGGCCACAGACAAGGCGAACCACACGGCCGGCATCCAACGCAAGCACAGTGCAGCCGGGCTCTGGTGCAAGTACGGAGCAGACAGCCGCTGCCCGTTCCTAGCAAGGAATTGTGCTCCTGATGTGTCATGGATACAACTATAACACCATGTCGGTTGGGACAGTTGGCAATGGGGACGAAACGGCTCTTGTTCTGTTGCGTGTCGCGCCTCTCGCTCCCCTTGCCCTCTCGACATGGACATGCATCTTTTGCTCTACAGAGTACCATCAGTGATCTTGTTCTACAACGCGCTGCAACCTTTTGGTGGTGATCCCTCTATGTTGCTATGCGGTGCTACCGCGCCTAGCATCTACTCAACTATGGTGATGAATTTCACCACAACATTGTCCAGCGCATTGCCAGGGACGCCTTTAGCCTCGACGTGCCTTTGTGCCTACACCAGATCGTTTTTTCATTGACGAGGTTGCTGGCAGAGGCGATGCTTCATCGGTTTGGCATGCTTGGAAATGCTAGTGAGGCTAGGATGCTCTAGGTGTGCCTCCCCTCGTGTCGCGTGCTGCTTCGGCTCTTATGCTCAATCGCTTGTGGTGGAAAACCGATGGGGAACGGGTGGCAAACAACGGCCTGTTTCGATAATGCCATCAATGGAAATCTTAGGAAAGAAGGAAGCCGGTAAGGATGATTTTTGAATATTTTAGTGAGCCGGGCGGGCTCACCAATGCATGGCGAAATGAAACACATGTCCGGTGCTCAAGCGTGAATTGTAATCCTCCGGCTTCAATGTGGTGACAAGACATTTGAGAGGAGGATGGGATGACGCATAGGCAGACATGTAATAATAAAATAATGTCTTTAATTTTAATACATAGAAAATGGTTGTCCCTACGTAGGTCGGTAACGATTTCATCAACCGCAGACAATTACTTACCAGCAAGTGTTTTCCCAAAACACACAGAGCTTGTTAGCAGGAATCGTCTCTATTATTATCTGTCTTCCCACACGATTCTGATTATTGACATGTTTTCAATGTATCACACACATCTCCTGATGCTGAATCATTCCTGTTCCGCTGGATCAACGCAAATAGTTTATATGAGAAACATGTATGCCATACATCGCATACATCTTTATTTGGTTAACCGTTTTTGTTATTTTTCCTTATTGCAAATAGTTCATAAGGACCAATTGTATGCCACATATCGCACACACATATTTTATCTGAATGGTTCTTGATGGGCCACCCACCATGCACAATTCGCGTTATTGGCAACGGAGCTAGAACTATACCATTTGCAATTCATGCATCGCATACAGTTTTGTCAAAGGGTTTCTGATTGATTTGTCATCTTTGGACCTTCGTGTAGTAGTGGGGGCGAGTCACTTAAGTAACATAGTGTTGTGAGAGTGATTGATGTAATTGGCCATGTGCCTTAGCCACAAAAACTTATGTCTTAATCAATGAAAATGGCAAATCTTTAGTCGTGTTTCAAAACATAAATATAATCCCATGTCATTGCATCGGAGCATTGCACCAATAGAAATTAACTATTTACCTCCTATTATCTGTCACGTGCATCATTCATATACTATCAAATCCATGGTTAAAGGTATCAAAACAATATATTAGCCTAAACATGTTGGTACTAAAATTTTTGGTCCCAACTCAAGGGATTGAAGATGCGAAGATCAAAATATGACCGTGAAAAGAGTCCAAGGTTTGGTCAAGATCTAAGGCCCCTTGGATACAGGGATAAGGCCACCAAAATTATTAGAAACAAATTCTATACACATATTACATATCATTCGTAGCAAGAGGAACATTTCTTTAATTTGTATCTTGCATTCACCTCCTCCTTTAAATTCCTTCGGAACTCACCCAGTGCATTAAAATAACCATGCATGCTTGCAAATTCATGTGTTTTAGTTCAATGTAATATGTTTTAGATGTCTACGAAACAAGAGAGTAGAAATCTTATAACTATATATTACCTATGATTATTAATATGCCATGTATGGTTCCAAAAGACTTGTTAAGGGCATCTCCAACACCGACCCTCATGAAGCTACCTCGGGAGGGGGGCTCACGAGGTACCTGCGCCTACCATGTTGCCTAGGGAGGGATTTGCCTTGTGCAAGGGGTCCTGTCCCTCGCGAGGCAACCATTTTTGTGAGAGGAAGCAAGGAGATCCAACTTCTTGGGCCAGCCCAACGTCACCTCCTGAATCGGCCGACAGACCGGCCTTGGTACCTCTGGTCCCATGATATGTCTCCAACGTATCTAATTTTCCTAACACTTTTGCTCTTGTTTTGGAGACTAATTTGTATGATTTGAATGAAACTAACCCGGATTGACGTTGTTTCCACCAAAACTACCATTGTGTTTTTTTGTGGAGAAATAAAAATTCTCGAAATGGGAACAAATTTTTTTGGAGATTTATTTTGGAATATTTAATGATTTATGGAGCCAAAAGCTACCTGATAGGGGGCCGAGGGTCCCCACTCTCCACTAGGGCATGCCAGGCCCCCCTAGAGCGGCCAGGTGGAAGGTAGACGCCTCGTGGGTCCCCCGACCCTAATTCCAACACTATAAATTCACAATTCCCCGGAAAAAAGTTAGAGGGAAGGTTTTACCTCGTTTCACTATTCGGAGTCACCGCCAGCTCATGTTCTTCATCGGGAGGCCAGATCTGGAGCGCATTTGGGGCTTTGGAGAGGGGAATCTTCGGTCTTCATCATCATCAACCCTTCTCCATCGCCAAATCCATGCTGTTACCCACTGGGAGTGAGTAATTCCTTCGTAGGGTTGCTGGTCAGTGAGGAGCTGGATGAGATTCATCATGTAATCGATTTAGTTTTGTTAGGGCTTGATCCCTAGAATCCACTATGTTCTAAGATTGATGTTGCTATGACTTTGCCATGCTCAATGCTTGTCACTAGGGCCCGAGTGCCAAGATTTCAGATCTGAATGTTTTATGTTCTCATCATTAAATCTATGTTCTTGATCCGATCTTGCCTAGTCATACCCACCTATTACGTGTTATGATCAGTCAACCCCATAGTGACAATATTTGGGATACTTCACGGTTATGACCGTAGTTTGAAGAGTTCATGTATTCACTAAGTGCTAATGCTTTGTTCCGGTTCTCTATTAAAAGGAAGCCATAATATCCCTTAGTTTCCTCATGGACCCCGCCGCCACGGGAAGGTAGGACAAAAGATGTCATGCAAGTTATTTTCCATAAGCACGTATGACTATATACAGAATACATACCTACATTGTATTGACGAACTGGGGCTAGTTCTGTGTCGCCCTAGGTTATGATTGTTATATGATGAATATCATCCAACGAATACTCCGATCGAGTGCCTACGATCTTTTCACATATTGGTCTTGCTAAGTTACTATTGTTGCTGCTACTGTTAAACTTGCTACAAAATCACTGTTGCTATTGTTCCGCCACTCTAACTCTCACCACTTCTATCAAACTATCATATTGCTATGCTACTATTCACTCTGCTACAGATATTTATCTCCAGCTGTGGTTGAATTGACAACTCAACTACTAATAATCAAAAATATTCTTTGCCCCCCTTGTGTCGAATCTAAAAATTTGGGTTGAATACTCTACCCTCGGAAACTGTTGCGACCCCTATACTTGTGGGTTATCAAGACCTTTTTCGGGCACCATTGTCGGGGAGCATAGCTATATTTGTTGAGTCACTTGGGATTTATATCAATTGATCACTATGAAGAATCTGAAGGATACTAAAATCAAGTTTTTTTCCCTCTAAGACGAGGGGAGGTAACGAACTGCCATCACACTCTGCACTTGATTCACCTTCTGTTATGAGTAAGATTGCAACACCACCACGTGATATTAATCTTGATATTGATGATGCTACTTCTGCTATGAATGCTGCTTATGATGATGCTAGTACCATGCTTGATGAAAATGTGCCATTAGGTGAATCCTTGATGAACAAATTGCTAGAGCTAAGGAGAATGAAATTATTGAAACTGCTGAATCTATTGAAACTGATGAGAACTTTGAAACTGATGATTATGAAACACCTAATAGGCCTAGCTCTCCTAGATTTGAAATGCCTAAGGTACCTAAAGGGTAAGCTTTAGATGGAGAAATAGCTAGAGAGATTCTTGCTTGTAAGGATAGAAATGATGTTAAGAAATTACTATGCAAGTATAGGGAAAGACTTTGAATGCTAAACTGAAATGTGATCCTAAGTCTGCTATTGCACCTATATTTGTTACTGATAATGATTACGAATTCTCTGTCGACCCAGAGTTAATTACTTTGGTTGAATCTGGTCCTTTTCATGGCTATGCAACTGAAACTATTGTAGCACACCTTACTAAGTTGAATGATATAGCCACCCTATTTGCTCATGGTAAGAAGATACACTACTACTATAGTCTTACACTATTTCCACTCTCATTAAAGGGTTATGCTAAGATATGGTACAATAATCTTACTCCTGGTTGTCTGCATAGTCTCCAGGATATGATTTACTACTTCTCTGAAAAATATTTTGTTGCTCACAAGAAACAAGCTTCCTTATAAGAAATATTAAACTTTGTGCAAATTGAAGAAGAGAGTCTCCCACGAGCTTGGGGGAGGATTCTCCTTAATGCTTTTCCTGATCATCCTCTTAATAAAGATGAAGTACTTGATATCTTATTTAATGCACGAACTGATGCTTCTAGGGACTTCCTAGATAGTTGTGTTGGTTGTGTTTTCAGGGAACGAACTGTTGAACAAGCTGAGGAACTATTGAATAATATATTGAAGAACTATGATGATTAGACACTCCCCGAACCACCAATTGAACCCACTTCGAAGAAGAGGGGTATCTTATTTCTCAGTCCTGAAGATATGCAAGAGGCAAAGAAATATATGAAGGAAAAAGGGTATTAAGGCCGAGGATGTTAAGAATTTACCACCTATTGAAGAGATTCATGTACTCAACACACCATTACCTCCACAGGTGGTAGAGGTAAATTCTTTATTGAAGTTTGATGAAGATGATATCCCTTATAATAAACATCCTAGTCAATGCTTGTATGAGTTTCATAACTACATTAGGAAACAATAGCACTTCAATGCAAATGTTGTGAAACACTTGAAATATAATTCTGATACGATTGATTGCTTGAGTGACTTGTTATTTAGAATCAATAATGATGTTAGAGGTGTAGGAAAACATGCCTCTATGGTTCTAACTCAGTTATAACACGTTACTAAATCTCAAAGAGAATTGCTTGATGAAGTGAATATTAATATGAATGATCATGTTATTAGAGTAATAACTTGACGAGGTAGAATGACCCAAGAACCTCTTTATCCCGAGGGTCATCCTACAAGAATTGAACAAGAATATCAAGGAATTAATGCTGATACACCTAGTCCTTCTAAGAAGAAAAAGAAAAAGGAAAATGATAGGATTTGGATGCTTCTTGTGAACCTAAGATAGAAAAACCTCCTAATGATACTAATGATGTTTCTATTTTTATGCCGAAAGTCAATGTGGTAATGAACATCCACCTAGTGATAATGATAATGATAGTGATGTTCATGAGAATACTCAACCTGGCAATGATTAAAAACCAGATAATGATGTAGAGATAGAACCTGATGCTGAGCTTGATAACCCACAACCTAAAAATAAACGATATGATAAAAAACACTTTGTGGCTAGAAAAAATGGTAAAGAAAGAGAACCATGGATTCAGAAACCAATGCCTTTCCCACCTAAACCATCTAAGAAAAAGGATGATGAGGAATTTGAACGCTTTGATGAAATGATAAGGCCAGTCTTTTTGCGTATCCTCTTCAGGGAAATTTTAAAGATGCCTCCTTATGCTAAGTACATGAAAGACATCATCACTAATAAAACGAAGATAACTGAAGTAGAAATCACCACCATGCTTGCTAATTATTATTTTAAGGATGGAGTACCTATAAAACTTGGAGATCTTGGAATACGAACTATACCTTGCTCCATTAAAAGAAATTATGTCAAAATTGCTTTGTGTGATTTAGGAGCTGGTGTTAGTGTTATGCCCTTCTCTTTATATAAAAGACTTGATTTTAATAAACTCACACCTACTGAAATATCATTTCAAATGGCTGACAAATCAACTGCCGTACCTATCGGTATTTGTGAGGATGTGCCCGTTGTTGTTGCCAATGTTACTATCTTGATAGACTTTATTATTCATGAGATGCCCGAGGAGGACAATATGTCGATTATCCATGGTAGACCCCTTTTGAATACTGCAGGGGTCGTTAATGATTGCAATAAAAGCAAGGCCACTTTTCATATCAATGGTAATGAGCATACGATGCAGTTTCCGAACAAACAATTCCAAGAAAATGGTGTGAATGTTATCGCAAATTCTTCGATACTCATTATTGGAAGCTTCCAATTACCTCTACCTACTATCAAAAATTGTATGAAATTATTATGATTGGGGATATGCCTATCCCCATTGACGTAACCTAGTGTTATATGAAAGTTCTTCGGTTTCATGCTAATTGAAAGTGGTTGTTAATAAGACATGATCAACCTTATTAATGAATCATTTTCGAGAGCTATGAAGTTGATGAATTTAGTAAACACAACCCTTTGTATCCAATTTTAGATTTCTATTTTTATCAGTTAGTAAAATAAAATAAAACGCTTTTCCAGTTTTCTGTTTTTTCCCGTGCCATAAAAAATGACCCAAAAATAAAATTTCTCAGAATGCCCTGAGAATTTAACACGAATGTTTTCCCATTATTTATGAATTTCTAGGACAAATAATACCGAGTAGGGTGCACTAGCTGGCCACGCTCCACCAGGGCACGCCAGGCCCCCCTTGCGCGGCCTGGTAGAGGGTGGCCCCCTAGTGGGTCCCGTCACTTATCTCTTTAGCCCATGTCATCTCCTACCTCCTGAAAAAATCACCATTTCTCTCTCACTTGTGTTCTTGCTGAAGAACCCATGGGTTTTGATATCCTTGCTCAAAGTTTTATTTCTGAAATTGATTTAGGGGATTTCTTCTCGGTATGTAACTTCCCCATTGGTCCAAGTAGTTTTTGATTTAGCAGTTTATTTTTAGAATAATTAGCTATTCTTGGTGCTGCTATAGATGATCTTGCATGTTGAATTCTTAGAGTTCAAAGTAGTTTGAATGCATGATATGGCCTCTATGCATCCCTAGGAGTAGTTGCTATCAATCTTATTTACTTTTGTTAACAAAATTTTGTGGACTAAATTTTTTCCGATATTTTTAGGAAATAAGATGAATTTCTTTAGGAAGTACTCCTCCAAGAAGAATGCCAAGGGAGTTATTGAGGAATCATCCGATGGTGACCTACACATTCAAAGGAAGGAAGAAGTGCGGCCATGCGAATGGCCACATATTCCCTTTGTCGATGCACTAGTATAGGGGTACCCTGTGCCCCTGACTTATGCACATGCAGTAGAAGCAAAGAACCCCACCAGCAATCAAAACAAGACTCCAGCAAGCTCAATGCGGCCGCCCAAGCCTAGACTCCTACATGCCAAGCACGCCTCCGACGCTTGCGAGGGACATAGATTCACACACGTACTAGAAGATTTGGCAGGCCAATCCCCACCAGGCATGAGCTAGCCAGCCAATCACCACTCCACCGCATCGCTATGGCTGTCACTTATCAATGTGGTGTCGAGCGTTAGGCAGCTAATCGGCTCTCGCTAAGCATGTGCTGACACATTGAAGGGAAGTTATGCTTGATCGACACCCTCCCTGCATCGTGTCAAGTTCTCTAGCAACGACTAGCGAAACGATGGCTAGAGCTTGCCGGGGATGCACCACCTAAGCAGGTAATCATGACATTTTGTCCGAAATACCAGAGTTAGGTATGATAGCTATGTGTAGCTATCTAATCGATAGATAATGTCTGTTTTTCCATTGTGGAGACCCCTTGCACTATAAAAGGAGGACCAAGGCAACCTAGCTCAAGGTTGGGAATTGATACCCCCAAACACTTGTACTCATGTAGCCACTCCTTTCCCAGCAGCAGTCCTTGCCGGGGATAGGTGTTCTACATTCTTCATGTTCCCCCAATCATTCCACCAAAAAGCAGGAGTAGGGTTTTAAGCTTAGTAGCGGCCCAAACCTAGGTAAAAAGATTGTGACCTGATCGTTGCGCCGTCTCATGCTCTCCGCTCTTCGTGCAACGTGACCCCTGTGCCGAACCACAAGGGATTCCTGATAACATAGGTGATTGTGAGCATCCATGCCCCAACATATTTGGCGCGCCAGGTAGGGGGGTGCATCATTTGCGCGAACCCAAGTTCCTGAACGACGAATCGATCATCATCATCGTCTTATTCAACAATGGCTCTGAAGAAGAAGTCTAGTGCAGTCGTGCACCCTTCCACTTCAAGGGCTCGCTCACACGTGGCGGCCAGCGTTGTAGGCACCGCGGCGGCTGGGCGCGAGGCGGGCGCCGTGGACGACACGATTGGCGTAGGCATCGCCCCCGTCCACCAAATCACAGTTCGGGATGGAGCAGGAGGCGTCGCAGAGCTGCAACTACATTAGTAGCATGGAGGGCTCAGCCCCGATGCCACGGGCGGAGGGAACATCCATTAGTTGCCTTGTTGGAAATATGCCTTAGAGGCAATAAATAAAGTGTTTATTATTATATTTCCTTGTTCATGATAATCGTTTATTATCCATGATATAATTGTATTAATTGGAAACACAATACATGTGTGGGTAAATAGACAACACTTTGTCCCTAGTATGCCTCTAGTGAACTATCTCGTTCATCAAAGATGGTCAAGGTTTCCTAGCCATTGACATGTGATGCCATTTGATAACGGGATCACATCATTAGGAGAATGATGTGATGTCCAAGACCCAAACTAAAAACGTAGCATATGATCGTGTCAGTTTATTGCTACTGTTTTCTGCATGTCAAGTATGTGTTCCTATGACCATGAGATCATGCAACTCATAGACATCAGAGGCATGCCTTGTGTGTATCAAATGTCACAATGTAACTGGGTGACTATAAAGGTGCTCTACAGGTATCTCTGAGGGTGTCTGTTGAGTTCTCAAGGATCAAGACTGGGATTTGTTACTCCGTGTGACGGAGAGGTATCTCAAGGCCCACTCGGTAATACAACATCACAATAAGCCTTGCAAGCAATGTGACTAAGTGTTAGTTGCAGGATCTTGTATTACGGAACGAGTAAAGAGACTTGCCAGTAACGAGGTTGAACTAGGTATGGAGATACCGACGATCGAATCTCGGGCTAGTAACATACCGAAGAACAAAGGGAACATCATATGAGATTAACTGAATCCTTGACATAGAGGTTCGACCGATAAAGATCTTCGTAGAATATGTAGGAACCAATATGGACATCTAGGTCCCGCTATTGGTTATTGACCGTCGAGGGGTCTCGGTCATGTCTACAAAGTTCTCAAACCCGCAGGGTCTGCACACTTAAGGTTTAGTGACGTTTCGGTAGCATAGAGTTATGTATGGTGGTGACGGAAGGTTGTTCGGAGTCCCGGATGAGATGCCGGACTCCACGAGGAGCTCTGGAATGGTCCGGAGGTAAAGATTTATATATAGGAAGTCCTGTTTTGGTCGCCGGAAAAGTTTTGGGCCTATCGGTAGTGTACCGGGAGTGCCGGTAGTGTACCGGGAGGCCTCCGGGAGGGGTATTTCGAACCAAGAGGCTTCATGGGCTGTGGGAGAGTGAATATCAGCCCTTAGTGTCATGGTGTAAACTCCCACGCAAGGCCCATGTGGCTGGAGAAGAAAAGCCAATAGGAAAAGGTGGAAAAAAGGCAAAAAAGGAGCAATCCTAGTCCTACTAGGATTGGAGGAGGAGTCCTCCTCTCCTAGTGGGTTCGGCCGAATCCAAGGAGCCTTGTCCCTTGTGCCAAGGCTCTCCTCCTCTCCTCCTATATATACTGGTGGGTTTTATGGTTTTGCACTAAGTTTTTTAGCCACGTGTTACTCGTTCCTCCAGTGCATTGTTTCTCCTCTAGATCGGATTTCTGCGGTGCTTAGGCGAAGCCCTGCCGGAATTACTCCACCACCATCGCCCGAGCACCGTCACGCTGCCGGAGAACTCTTCTACCTCTCCACTCTCTCTTGCTGGATCAAGACGGCAGAGATCGTCATCAATCTGTACGTGTGCTGAACGCGGAGGTGCCGTCTATTAGGCGCTAGATCGGAAGGATCATGATTAAGCTCGTGGGACGGATCGTGATAAAGTTCGTGGGACGGATCATGATCAAGTTCGTGGAACGGATCATGATTAGATCATGGGACGGATCGTGATTGGATCGCGGGACACACGGTGATTTGGATCATGAAGACGTTCGACTACACCAACCACGTTTCTTAACGCTTCCTGCTTAGCGATCTACAAAGGTATGTAGATCCATTCTCCCTCTCATAGATGCTCATCACCATGGATAGATCTGCGTGTGCTTAGCAAAATTTTTGTTTCCCATGCAATGTTCCCCAACAGTGGTATCAGAGCTAGGTCTGTGTGTAGATGAGGTCTCGAGTAGAACACAAAAGTTTTCTGGGCGTTGATGCTTAGATTGCTTCCTCCCTTGGTCGGATTTTGGTTCAGCGGTATTGTGAGATGAAGCGGCTCGGACCAACATTACTCGTACACTTACGAGAGATCGGTTCCCTCGACCGCAACTTGTTGCATAGATGCCTTGCGGGTGCCAGTTTCTCTCACTTTAGTTGGATCGGATTTGACAAAGGCTATTCTTGAGAAGGTTGAAAAGCAACTAGTGTATCAACGTTGGTTTTTGCGTAGATGAGAATTGTTCTTGCTAGTACTCGTAGGAGCCACGTAAAACATGCAACAACAATTAGAGGACGTTTAACTTGTTTTTGCAAGGTATGTTGTGATGTGATATGGCTAATTACATGATGTGATATATGTGATGTATGAGATGATCATGTGGTGTATAGATTATCACGACTTGCATGTCGATGAGTACGGCAACAGGCAGGAGCCATAGGGTTGTCTTTAATTATTGTATGACCTGCGTGTCAATCATTAAGCGCTATGTAATGCTTTAGTTTATCGCGAAACGGTAGCAATAGTAGTAGAAGCATGTTGCGTGTGACAACCCCGATGGCGACACGTTGATGGAGATCAAGATGATGGAGATCATGGTGTCTTGCCGGTGACGATGGAGATCATGCCGATGGTTTCAAGATGGAGATCAAAAGCACAAGTTCATGGCCATATCATGTCACTTATGATTTGCATGTGATGTTAATCCTTTTGTGCACCTTGTTTTGCTTAGGATGACGGTAGCATTATAAGGTGATCCCTCACTTACTTTCAAGATAAACTGTGTTCTCCCCAAGTGTGCGCCATTGTGAAAGTTCATCATGTTGAGACACCACGTGATGATCGGGTGTGATAGACTCTACGTTCACATACAATGGGGGCAAGCCAGTGTTGCACGTGCAGAACACTCGGGTTAAACTTAACGAGCCTAGCATGTACAGACATGGCCTAGGAACACAAGAGACCAAAAGGTCGAACATGAGTCATATAGTAGATATGATCAACATAATAATGTTCACCATTGAAGCCACCTCAACTCACGAGATGATCAGAGTTGAGTTGGTGGATTTGGATCATGTGACACTCAGATGACCTGAGGGATGTCGATTTGAGTGGTAGCTTTAGTAATTTGATTGACTAAACTCATTATCTTGAACAATAGTCTAAGTAAACTTTGCATAGTTATGTTGTAGATCAGTGGCTCGCGCAGTAGCACCCCTGAATTTTAATGTGTTCCTAGAAAAAACTAAGTTGAAAGATGATGGAAGTAACTTTGTTGACTGGACCCGTAATCTAAGGATTATCCTCATGGCTTCCTAGAAATCATATGTCCTTGATGCACCGCTTGGTGACCAACCAGAAGACATGACCTCCGAAGACGTTAAGAACGCTTGGGGGGCACGTACTGGAGATTACTCAATAGTTCAGTGTGCATTACTGTATGGCTTAGAACTGGGACTTCAAAGACGTTTTGAACGTCATGGAGCATATGAGATGTTCCAGGAGTTGAAGTTTATCTTTCAGAAGAATGCCCGGATCGAGAGATATGAAACCTCCGATAAGTTCTATGCTTGCAAGATGGAGGAGAACGGGTCTATCAGTGAACATATACTCAGAATGTCTGGGTATTCAACTCGTCTAGCGGAGTTGGGAATTGCCCTTCCACCAGAAGCGATCACTGACAGAGTTCTTCAATCACTTCCACCTAGTTACAAGAGCTTTGTGATGAACTATAACATGCGCGGTATGAACAAGTCACTCGCCGAGCTGTTTGCGATGTTAAAAGTCGCTAAGTCTAAAATCCATAAAGAACATCAAGTGTTGATGGTCAATAAAACCACTAGTTTCAAGAAAAATGGCAAGGTCAAGGGCAAGGGCAAGAAGGGTAAAACCAAGAAGGATGGCAAAGCAGTTGCTACTCCTGTAAAGAAGCCCAAGCATGGACCCAAGCCAGAAATGGAGTGCTTTCATTGCAAGGGAACTGGTCACTGGAAGCGGAACTGCCCCAAGTACATGGCTGACAAGAAGGCGGCCAACTATAAACAAGGTATATATGATATACATGTTATTGATGTGTACCTTACTATCTCTCGTAGTAGTACCTGGTATTTGATACCGGTTTGGTTGCTCACATTTGCAACTCAAAGCAGGAATTACGGAATAAATGAAGGCTGGCAAAGGACGAAGTGACGATGCACGTGGGAAATGGTTCCAAGGTTGATGTGATCGCCGTCGGCACGCTCTCTCTTCGATTACCATCGGGATTAGTGATGAACCTGAATAATTGTTATTTAGTGCCTGCGTTAAGCATGAACATTATATCTGGATCTTGTTTATTGCGAGATGGTTACTCATTTAAATCAGTGAATAAAGGTTGTTCTATTTATATGAGTAATATCTTTTATGGTATGCACCCAATGTTAGGGGTTTATTCATATTGAATCTTGATAGTGATGAAACCAATGTTCATCACATTGATGCCAAAAGATGTAGAGTTGATAATGATAGTACCACTTTCTTGTGGCACTGCCGTTTAGGTCATATTGGTGTAAAACGCATGAGGAAGCTCCATGCTGATGGACTTTTGGAGTCACTTGATTTTGAATCACTTGACACATGTGAACCATGGCTCATGGGCAAGATGACTAAAACGCCGTTCTCTGGAACAATGGAACGGGCAAGTGACTTATTGGAAATCATACATACTAATGTGTGCGGTCCAATGAATGTTACAACGCGCGATGGATATCGTTATTTTCTCACCTTCACTGATGACTTAAGTAGATATGGGTATATTTACTTGATGAAACATAAGTCTTAAACGTTTGAAAAGTTCAAACAATTTTAGAGTGAAGTTGAGAATCATCATAACAAGAAGATTAAATTCCTGCGATCTGATCGAGGAGGTGAATATCTGAGTTATGAGTTTGGCAGTCACTTAAGACAGTGTGGAATTGTTTCATAGTTGACACCGCCCGGAAAACCATAGCGTAATGGTGTGTCCGAAAGTCGTAATTGAACCTTATTAGATATGGTACGTTCTATGATGTCTCTTGCTGATTTGCCACTATCGTTTTGGGGTTATGCATTAGAGACAGCTGCATTCACTTTAAATAGGGCACCATCGAAATCCATTGAGACGACGCGATATGAATTGTGGTTTGACAAGAGGCCAAAGTTGTCGTTTCTTAAAGTTTGGGGATGTGATGCTTATGTCAAAAAGCTTTAGCCTGAAAAGCTGGAACCCAAAGCAGAAAAATGCGTCTTCATAGGATACCCGAAAGAGACAGTCAGGTATACCTTCTATCTCAGATCCGAAGGCAAAGTGTTTGTCGCTAAGAATGGAACATTTCTTGAGAAAGAGTTTCTCTCGAAAGAATTGAGTGTGAGGAAAGTAGAGCTTGATGAGGTTATTGAACCTTTACTTCAACCAGAAAGTAGCACAGCGCAGAAATATGTTTCTGTGGAACCTACGACGGTAGAAGAGGAAGTTAATGATGATGATCATGAAGCTTCGGATCAAGTTACTATTGAACCTCGTAGGTCGACAAGGCCGCGTACTACTCCTGAGTGGTACGGCAACCCTGTCTTAGAGGTCATGTTGTTGGACAACAATGAACCTACGAGCTATGGAGGAGCAGTGATGGGCCCGGATTCCGAGAAATGGTTAGAGGACATGAAATCCGAGATGGGATCCATGTATGAAAACAAAGTATGGACTTTGGAAGTATTACCTGAAGGGCGAAAGGCCATTCAGAACAAATGGATCTTTAAGAAGAAGACAGACGCGGACGGTAATGTCACTATCTATAAAGCTCGACTTGTGGCAAAGGGTTTTTCACAAGTTCAAGGAGTTGACTACGATGATACTTTCTCACCCATAGCGATGCTTAAGTCTATCAGAATCATGTTAGCAATAGCTTCTTATTTCTACTATGAAATTTGGCAGATGGATGTCAAAACAGCGTTCCTCAACGGTTTCCTTGAGGAAGAGTTGTATATGATGCAACCAGAAGGTTTTGTTAATCCTGAGAATGATGACAAAGTTTGCAAACTCTAGCAATCCATTTATGGGCTGGTGCAAGCATCTCGGAGTTGGAATAAGCGTTTGGATGAGGTGATCAAATCTTTTGAGTTTATACAAGTTTATGGAGAAGCTTGTATTTACAAGAAAGTGAGTGGGAGCTCTATAGCGTTTCTAATATTATATGTGGATGACATATTGTTGATTGGAAGCAATATAGAAATGTTGGAAAGCTTGAAGGAATATTTGAACAAGAGTTTTTCAATGAAGGACCTAGGAGAAGCTGCTTTCATATTAGGCATTAAGATCTATAGAGATAGATCGAGACGCTTAATAGCACTTTCACAGAGCACATACCTTGATAAAGTTTTGAAGAAGTTCAAAATGGATCGGTCCAAGAAGGGGTTCATGCCTGTGTTACAAGGTGTGAAGTTGAGTAAGACTCAATGCCTAGTGACTGCAGAAGATAGAGAAAAGATGAGTGTCATCCCCTATGCTTCAGCCATAGGCTCTATCATGTTTGCAATGCTGTGCACAAGACCCGATGTCAGCCTTGCCATAAGTATGGCTGGAAGGTTTCAAAGTGATCCTAGAATGGAGCACAGGGCAGCGGTCAAGTATATCCTTAAGTACCTGAAAAGGACTAAGGAAATGTTTTTTGTTTATGGAGGTGATGAAGAGCTCGTCGTAAAGGGTTACGTCGATGCAAGCTTTGACACTCATCCGGATGACTCTAAGTCGCAAACCGGATACGTATTTATTCTCAACGGGGGAGCGGTAAGATGGTGCAGTTCCAAGCAAAGCGTGGTAGCCGATTCTACGTGCGAAGCGGAGTACATCGCAACCTCGGAGGCGGCAAAGGAAGGTGTCTGGATGAAGCAGTTCATGAAAGATCTTGGAGTAGTGCCCAGTGCACTGAATCCAATGAACCTGTTATGTGACAACACTAGTGCCATTGCTCTTGCCAAGGAACCAAGGTTTCACAGGAGGACCAGACACAAAAATCGACGCTTCAACTCCATCCGCGATTACATTGAGGAGAAGGACATAAATATTTGCAAAGTGCACACGGATCTGAATGTTGCAGACCCGTTAACTAAACCTCTTCCAAGGGCTAAACATGATCAACACCAGAACTGCATGGGTGTTTGATTCATTACAATGTAAATCACATAGTGATGTGAGCTAGATTATTGACTCTAGTGCAAGTGGGAGACTGTTGGAAATATGCCCTAGAGGCAATAAATAAAGTGTTTATTATTATATTTCCTTGTTCATGATAATCGTTTATTATCCATGCTATAATTGTATTGATTGGAAACACATTACATGTGTGGATAAATAGACAACACTTTGTCCCTAGTATGCCTCTAGTGAACTAGCTCGTTGATCAAAGATGGTCAAGGTTTCCTAACCATTGACATGTGATGTCATTTGATAACGGGATCACATCATTAGGAGAATGATGTGATGGACAAAGACCCAAACTACAAACTTAGCGTATGATCGTGTCAGTTTATTGCTACTGTTTTCTCCATGTCAAGTATGTGTTCCTATGACCATGAGATCATGCAACAAATGGACATCGGAGGAGTGCCTTGTGTGTATCAAATGTCGCAACGTAACTGGGTGACTATAAGGTGGTCTACAGGTATCTTCGAGGGTGTCTGTTGAGTTGGCATGGATCAAGACTGGGATTTGTTACTCCGTGTGATGGAGAGGTATCTCAGGGCCCACTCGATAATACAACATCACAACAAGCCTTGCAAGCAATGTGACTAAGTGTTAGTTGCGGGATCTTGTATTATGGAACGAGTAAAGAGACTTGCCAGGAACGAGGTTGAACTAGGTATGGAGATACCGACGATCAAATCTTGGGCAAGTAACATACCGAAGAACAAAGGGAACATCATACGGGATTAACTGAATCCTTGACATAGAGGTTCGACCGATAAAGATCTTCGTAGAATATGTATGAACCAATATGGGCATCCAGGTCCCGCTATTGGTTATTGACCATAGAGGTGTCTCGGTCATGTCTACATAGTTCTCGAACCTACAGGGTCTGCACACTTAAGGTTTGGTGACGTTCCGGTAGTATAGAGTTATGTATGGTGGTGACTGAAGGTTGATCGGAGTCCTGAATGATATCCCGGACGTCATGAGGAGCTCCGGAATGGTCTGGAGATAAAGATTCATATATAGGAAGTCCTGTTTTGGTCACCGGAAAAGTTTCGGGCTCAGCGGTAGTGTACCGGGAGTGTCGGTAGTGTACCGGGAGGCCTCCGGGAGGGGTATTTCGACCCAAGAGGCTTCATGGGCTGTGGGAGAGTGAATATCAGCCCTTAGTGGGCTGGTAGAAACTCCCACACAAGGCCCATGTGGCTGGAGAAGAAAATCCAATAGGAAAAGGTGGAAAAAGGCAAAAAAGGAGCAATCCTAGTCCTACTAGGATTGGAGGACGAGTCCTCCTCTCCTAGTGGGTTCGGCCGAATCCAAGGAGCCATGGCCCTTGTGCCAAGGCTCTCCTCCTATCCTCCTATATATACCGGTGCGTTTAGGGTTTTGCACTAAGTTTTTCAGCCACATGCTACCCGTTCCTCCAATGCATAGTTTCTCCTCTAGATCGGATTTCTGCAGTGCTTAGGCGAAGCCCTGCCCAAATTGCTCCACCACCATCACTGGAGCACCGTCACGCTGCCGGAGAACTCTTCTACCTCTCTTCTCTCTCTTTATGGATCAAGACGGTAGAGATCGTCATCAAGCTTTACGTGTGGTGAACGCGGAGGTGTCGTCCGTTCGGTGCTAGATCGGAAGGATCGTGATCAAGCTCGTGGGACGGATCGTGATCAAGTTTGTGGGACGGATCATGATGAAGTTCGTGGGACAGATCGTGATTAGATCGTGGGATGGATCGTGATTGGATCGCGGGATGCACGGCGATTTGGATCACGATGACGTTCGACTACACCAACCGCGTTTCTTAACGCTTCCCGCTTAGCGATCTAGAAGGGTACGTAGATCCAGTCTCCCTCTCGTAGATGCTCATCACCATGGATAGATAGTTGTGTGCGTAGGAAAATTTTTGTTTCCCATGCAACGTTCCCCAACATGCCTTGCCGCTGCATGGATAACCGAGGCCGCCTCAATGGTGTCCAGTCCAGTTCGAGTTGTGACCCTCCAGCCGCACCCGTTGCTAGTGAAATTTGTCGGTGTGCACCCCGTGTGGAGCGAGATGGAGTGCCCATCGGAGCCGTGTCCCTACTGGATCGGCCTACTACCCACCAGAAAATTCCAGCGAGTGGCGCACATCATCAAGGGCACGGGGACGCTTCTCTTACTCCTACCAAGAGTCAAGCAACGTTGTTATCTGCCTCTTTCGCCATGCTGGGCACCAAGGAGGAGGCCATGGCGCGGCTCTAGATGTTGCTCAATTTCATGCCAACGACAGATAAGATGTGTGAATGGAGAGCCACCATTCAGAGTTTTATTTCCTTCGTTGAAGCCAACAAGACCCAGCATGCGTAGCCGTTGTGACATATGCGAACAACTGCGATGGCCCGGGGCGGCGAGAACGTTGAAGGGGGCACGCCAATGGTGCAATACCCTCAATGACCACAGGCCTAGAGGCTACCGCAACAAACTTCACGTGCTGACGGTCGTGACGAGGCATACATAGTCTCGTCTGGCCTGCACGACTAGTAGGATCAACAACATGTCCTTGAAGACCGGCGGAAAGAAGACGCACACATCACTATCGAGCAACACCGGTAAGAAAATTGTCATTACGACAAACGCAACGGTCTGAACGGCGATGACCCCGTGCCCAGTGTCGGCGGGTACCTTCCTTATGAGGTTGGTTGCCCTGCCTTAACTAGCGAGCTGCAACGAGTTAGCTGGCTGTTGACCCAAGCTTTGAAGCCTGAGCTACCAGAGAAATACGACTGGAAGTTGAACCCCGTGGAGTTCTTCGGCATATACATGATAGTTGTTCAAGCCGCAGGAGGAAGAGACGAAAAGGTGCTCGGCAACTATTTCCCTTTGGCGCTCAAGCCAATCATGAGGTCATGGCTGATGCACCTGCCGGGCTGATTTGTGCAACGAGTTCGTTGGCGCCTTCACTGGTGGCCATCAGGAACCAGGCCAACCCAGGGACCTCCAAGTCCTCCCGCAAAAGGAGGGGGGACCTTGAGGAAATATATCCAGAGATTCAGCTGAGTGCACCGCAACATTCCAGAGATCCATCCGGCAGCGGTGATTACCGCGTTCCACTCGAACATGCGCAATAGGAGGATACGAGCTAAGATGAATGTCAAGCCCCCCAAGACTGTCAACGACCTTTAAACCTTGGTGGATAAATGTGCTCGAGCTGCAGAAGGGAGGCGGCTCCCGGAGAATAGGTGGGCGTCGAAATCGACTTTGATGATGACGACGATGCCCCTGACCCGAAGGAAAGAGGCTAGGACAGCGCTGTCGAGAAAGGCCGTGGAGGTAGAGGTGATCATCGTGGCAAAACCCCTTAGCAAAAGGAAAACCCGCTAGAGGCCGAGAGAAGAAGGAAGCAAAGTATGTGAGTTAAAATGAGGATTGTGACTAGGATTCCAGTGACAGGGAGTTCTAGAAAGCAAGTGATGCCATGTGCGTCGATGGGGGCGTGTCTTTGCACTCCTCTTTCCCCCAGCTCAAGCAGTGGGCTTGTGAGGTCACTGCTGTAGAACCGTCTGCAAAATCCAGGAAGCCACTCAGATGGTCCCACACACCTATCATCTTTGACGAAGAGGATCATCCTGACAATACCACTACACTACTACAGTAGGGTGTTTTCCATTGTTGGTTTCCCCTACAATCCGCAACCTCAAGGTGTCTAAGATGTTAGTTAATGGTGGGCCTGGTTGAACTTGATCTCTCCTAGAGTGATTGAGAAACTGCAGATTGTTGATGAAGAGCTCAAAGCCATGGGTACGTTCCAAGGGATCAACCCCAGCAGGAGCCAACCTAAGGGAAAGGTCACTCTACCTATGACATTTGGCGGGGAGTTGAACTTCCGAACAGAAAGGATAGTGCTTGACGTCGCCGAGATCCCACTGCCTTGCAAGGGAATCCTCGGTCGCCCAGCTCTGACAAAGTTCATGGCGGAATCCTAGTATGCCTACAATACTTTGAAGATGCCAGGGCCCATTGGAGTCATTTCCATTCCATCCAACAAGAAGAGCGCAGTTATTTTCGTGGACCAGATGTATCATGATGCGATAGCAACTAAAGCCAAAGAAATCCCAGCTCCCACCAAGGATGCTAGAAAAATGAAGAAGGTTGGTGGGAACACCGGCAAGAACTCCAGGAAGCGTGGCTCTTCGGAGTTTGCCACACCTGACGATTACCTGCCGGAAAGTTCTGCCAGTAGGAAGAATAAGGATACGTATCCCGAGACGAAGAAAGTCCTAGCAAGGGAGGCCGACACTGGTGGTACCTTTACCATCAGCGCTACCCTTACTGACAAATAGGAAAGCGCGCTCGTTGCCTTCCTGTGGGATAATGTCGATGTGTTTGCCTGACAACCTTCTAACATCCCCGGTGTTCCCAGGGAGGTAATAGAGCACCACCTTGCTGTCTGCCCTCATGCCCAGCCCATCAAGAAAAAAGTTAGGAAACAGGCCTTGGAGCGGCAACAGTTCATTGATGAGGAAATTAAGAAGCTTGAAGCAGATGGTTTGGTCAGACGATTATTGCATCAAACTTGGTTGGCAAACCCGGTGGTAGTACGAAAGGGGAATGTGAAATGAAGGCTTTACATAGACTTCATCGACTTAAACAAAGCTTGCCCAACGGATCCTTTCCCCTTGCCGTGCATAGATCAAATTGTTGATTCCACCTCCAAATGTGACTTTCTCTCTTTTTTGGATGCTTACTCTGGCTACCACCAGATATTTATGAAAAAGAAAGATGAGGAGAAGACTGCATTTATAACTCCCTATGGCACATACTACTTTGTGCATATGCCCTTCGGGTTAAAAATGTTGGGGAACGTTGCATGGGAAACAAAAAATTCCTACACACACGCAGATCTATCCATGGTGATGAGCATATACAAGAGGGAGAGTGGATCTACGTACCGTTGTATATCGCTAAGCGGGAAGCGTTAAGAAACGCGGTTGGTGTAGTCGAACATCTTTGCGATCCAAATCACCGTGCGTCCCATGATCCAATCACGATCTGTCCGGCGATCCAATCACGATCTGTCTCGCGATCCAATCATGACCCGTCCCATGTACTTGATCACAATCCGTCCCACGAACTTGATCACGATCCTTCCGATCCAGCGCCGAACGGACGACACCTTCGCATTCAGCACACGTACAGCTTGATGACGATCTCCGCCATCTTGATCCAGCAAGAAGGAGCGGAGAGGTAGAAGAGTTCTCGGGCAGCGTGACGGCGCTCTGGCGATGGTGGTGGAGCAATTCTGGCAGGGCTTCGCCTAAGCACTGTAGAAATCCGATCTAGAGGAGAAACTGTGCACTGGAGGAACGGGTAGCACGTGGCTGAAAAACTAGTGCAAAACCCTAAAACCCATTAGTATATATAGGAGGAGTGGAGGAGAGGGGATTCGGCCGAACCCACTAGGAGAGGAGGACTCGTCCTCCAATCCTAGTAGGACTAGGATTGCTCCTTTTTTTGCCTTTTTCCACATTTCCTATTGGGTTTTCTTCTCCAGCCACATGGGCCTTGTGTGGGAGTTTACACCAGCCCACTAAGGGCTGATATTCACTCTCCCACATCCCATGAAGCCTCTTGGGTCGAAATACCCCTCCCGGAGGCCTATCGGTACACTACCGGCACTCCCAGTACACTATCGATGAGCCCGAAACTTTTCTGGCGACCAAAATAGGACTTCCTATATATGAATATTTACCTCCGGACCATTCCGGAGCTCCTCGTGACGTCCGGGATCTCATTCAGGACTCCGAACAACCTTCGGTCACCACCATACATAACTCTATACTACCGAAACATCACCAAACCTTAAGTGTGCAGACCCTGCGGGTTCGAGAACTATGTAGACATGACCGAGACACCTCTACGGTCAATAACCAATAGCGGTACCTGGATGCCCATATTGGTTCATACATATTCTACGAAGAGCTTTATCGGTCGAACCTCTATGTCAAGGATTCAGTTAATCCCGTATGATGTTCCCTTTGTTCTTCGGTATGCTACTTGCCCGAGATTCGATCGTCGGTATCTCCATACCTAGTTCAACCTCGTTACTGGCAAGTCTCTTTACTCGTTCCATAATACAAGATCCCACAACTAACACTTAGTCACATTGCTTGCAAGGCTTATTGTGATGTTGTATTACCGAGTGGGCCCTGAGATACCTGTAGAGCACCTTTATAGTCACCCAATTACGTTGCGATGTTTGATACACACAAGGCACTCCTCCATGGCTATACAATGGCCCCTAAATGGTTCTTGTAGGGAGATCGAGCATTTGCTCGAAGGTGAGCTTCGGCTGCCAGGCAGCCTTGCTGGTGCGCTGGCGCTGGCCGAAAGACTGGGAAGCCGGCTCCTGATCCTCGACGGTATTGACCTACCGGCTCTCGTAGCGGGGATCCGGCTAGTCGTTCTTGCGCTTGTTGTTCTACGGCTGCTAGTTGTCGGCAGCCGGCCTGGTCGTGGTCGGTGTTGTCGTTGCCTTGGTAGGCGGGGTTGTCTTGACCCGGATGGACGAATCGGCCGTGGCATATTTGTCCGCCTTGGTCATGAGCTCGACAAGCGTGGCCGGCTCGGAGCACAGGAGCTTATGCTTGAGAGGGGTGCCATCCCGGTATCCCTCGATGAAGTATTGCACGGCTTGCACCTCGTGCACCCCCTCGCAGGAGTTGCGAAGCTCGGTCCACCGGGTGAGGTAGACGCGGAGGGATTCGTTCGGCCCCTGCCCATGGCGAGTTCACGGGGACGGCCAGGCTGCTTGTAGGTGCCGGTGAAGTTGTGGATGAAGGCCTCCTCAAAGTCCGTCCAGGTGTTGATGCTGCCGGCCGCCAAGCTGTTGAGCCAGGTGCGGGCCGAGCCGATCAGCATGAGGGGGGCGTAGCGAACGGCTACGCACTTATTCCCCCTGGCGATGCCCACCGTGGTGGTGTAGTCGATTAGCCAGTCTTCAGGTTTAGCATCCCCATTGTATTTCGGGGTATCCCTAGGGAGCGTGAAGCCAGTTGGGAACGGCTCAGTGCGAATCCGGGGACCGAAGCAGGCCATACCAATCGAGCCCTCCTCCTCGAGGAGGGCGGATTGCGCGAGTTTGTCGATGCGGTTGCAAGCGTCGTTGTTGCTATGGGGGACGCGTGGTCCGAGCCGAGCAGAGAGTTCAGGACTAACGATAGGTGGCGCCGATTACCGCGACTCGTGCCGCGGAGGAGGTGTGTGCCATGGCTGCGCCGGCTGCCGGATGCTGGTGCTTCGTGGTGCCGGCCGCTCTGAGGCGGCTCGTTGGTGCGCCGGCTGCTAAACCCTCGGCGTCTGAGAGGGCCGGGGGTTGTTCACTTCGGCCCAGCGGTCGGAGACGAGAGGGGAGCAGGTGTACTGGGCCGCCTGGCGGCCTTCCGTGGCGGTGCCGCCCGTCACGCGCAGATGCTGTTGTGCATCAGCAGTATCGATGAGCTCCTTGATGTGGCGCTCATCGGCGGCACGCTCTTTGCCCTCCAAGGTGGTCAATTCCTCGTAGGCCACCTTGAGAGCACATAGGTTAGCTGCTGGGGTGTCGTAGACGGGCATTTTTCCACCGAGGATTTTGGCGACCACGCGGCCGCGGTCGCACACAGCCCCACGCCGGCTGGGCTCGGTGCCAGCCGGGGTGAGTCCATAGGCGGAAGCGTACCCCCATTCTGCTGCCACCATGCAGCACCGCGTGGCAGCGAGGGCGGTGGAATCCTCGAACAAGATGCGGTGAGCCGCTTCGAGATCGGCCGCAACGGTGTCAGGGTCCGTTGTCGGGGCGATCGGAGTGGTGAAGCCCCGGAGGGCCGCACCGAGCGGGTTGGACGTGCCGATGCGGGCGGCAGCAGCGGTAGACGCGACCCGCGCCCATCTGGATGCGGTGGAGGAAATGATGGCCATCACTCCCATGCGATCATGGGACCCGGTGGGCTGAGCCGCAGCGAGTGAGCCCACTGCCGTGGGCGGACCAGCGCAGACGAGCACCCCCGCTGGGTACTCGTCAGCAGCTGGAGCCTCGGCGAGGCTGAGCCTACCGAAGCACTCAGTGAGCGCATCGATGTCGTCCGTGAGGCCGACGAAGTTGGCCGCAGGGCATGCCGGGGCAAGCCCCACGAGCTCCCCATGGTTTCGCCGGGATGAGCTGCGATGGCGAGGAATGGCGAGGCATCTTGCCCGGAGCATGAATCTGACCAGCGCCGCGTACGGCCCCACGGTGGGTGCCAACTGTCGTCGTTTTCTCACTACAGATACCATGGGGTGGCTTATCGTAGGTGGTTGGGGCCGTAGGACGCCGACGGGCTCCAGGTGCGAGATTGGGCACAAGCGGTGATGACACATGATGTACCCAGGTTCAAGTCCCTCCGAGAGAGGTAATACACCTAGTCCTGCTTGGTTTTGTTGGATGGTTAGGTATGAGTACATGGATGCTCCTGGAGCTGTGCCTAGAGGAGGAAGAAGGGGCAACCGGCTCCTCTTCCTCCACTGCTAGAAGGGGATATGTGGGCAAGATCGTTCGTGCGTGGATGTGTCTGTCCGTCATCATCCGTCCCCGTTACATGGGGGGGCTCGAGGAGTTTTATAGGCCAACCCCCCGGCTCTTACAATATGCTTTAAGTACCAAGGTGGGGGACCCGGTTGGCAGTCTCTCTGGCTGGCCAGAGGGTCCCGCCGCTCATGCCGTCTCGTCGTAGGTGGGGCCCTGCCGACCGAGCGGTCCCATCTCCCGTTGGGGCCCGCCAGCCGGCTCTGCGATTGGCCCTCGCCCACCTACCGCGGCCCGGACCGCCCGGGGAGCGTCGTCTAGCGCTAGCCGGCCGAAGTCTCTGGTACGGCCGGAGGCCTTGTAGCCACGCCGGGGTAGGTAATCGAGTGGCGAAGGCATGCCGACACTGTTCCCCCGTCCGGTCGTGCTCACCGAGGTCAGCGACCAGGACGGTTGGACTGTAGCCACATGTTGTAGTGTGTAAGCAGCCACTGTAGCCACAGGGCCGCCCGTCGTGCCGGTCATGTCGCGTCGTTGTACCCGCACGCAGAGGGACGGGACGGGGCATGTCCCTCCCAAAGTCAACGGAAGAGCCATCCCGTGGGCAGCCGACCGCGCCTAGCCGGCCGAGGGCCCAACCGGCTCCTTGACCAGCCGACCGAGTCGCCAGCCGACACTAGCTTGCACCGGATGTCCTCCACCCGGCCATAGTCAGCCGGTCGCATACTTTTTCTTTGAAGCGAACGGGGGAAGACCCCGTTGCTTTGGCCTACCTTGGGGTAATAACCACGTCAACATCCATCAACTCGTGTTGTCGGGGGCTTTGAATTCTTGTTCGTGGCAACCGACAAGTTCACAAAGTGGCCATAGGTGGAACCGGTGAGAAATGTGACCGCACAAGCAGCTATTAAGTTCATGAAAGGACTGGTGTGCCGTTTTGGAGTACCTAACAGAGTGATCACGGACAATGGCACCCTGTTTACGAGCTACGCCTTCATGCAGTATATCCAAAACATTGGAAGAAAGGTCTCCTTTGCCTCTGTTGCTCACCCAAGGAGCAACGGGCGCATGGTCAAAAAAGGAGCAATGGGCGAGTCGAGAGGATGAATGGATAAGTCTTGTGAAGGATCAAGACAAGGACTTTCCAGAACTGTGGAAAAGTGGTAGGCGCTAGATAGATGAGCTGACGGTGCTTCTTTGGTCCCTCGGAACGACACAGAATCGAGCTACCAGCCAAACGCCCTTCTCCCTAGTGTATGGGACAGAAGTAGTGCTCCCCACGGAACTCATATATGGGTCACCTCGAGTGCTTGCCTATGATGAAGTAGAGCAATAGGAGCTGCAGCATGCCGATGTCACGCTCCTGAAGGAAGACCGTCTCTAGGCTGTTGTGCATGCTGCACGTTAGCAGTAAGCTCTATGCCGCTACCATAGCCGCAAAGTTCACGCCTGGCTCCTTGAGGAAGGTGACCTGGTCCTTCGGCATATTTAGTTTGCCAAGGGTACAAACAAGTTGACGCCAAAGTGGGAAAGCCCTTACCGGGTAGTACGAGTCACCAGACCTGGCGTAGTCTGTCTGGAGACCGAAGTGTTGGGGAACGTTGCATGGTAAACAAAAATTTTCCTATGCACACGCAAGATCTATTCATGGTGATGAGCATCTACGAGAGGGAGAGTGGATCTACATACCCTTGTAGATCGCTGAGCGGGAGGCGTTAAAAATACACTTGATGTAGTCTGGACGTCTTCACGATCCAAATTGACGAACATCCCACGATCCCATCATGATCCATCTCATGATCCGATCATGATTCGTCCCGTGATCTCATCATGATCCGTCCCGCGATCAAATCACGAATCGTCTCATGATCTTGATCATGATCCTTCCGATCTAGCGCCGAACGGACGGCACCTCCGCATTCAGCACACGTACAGCTCGATGACGATCTCCGCCTTCTAGATCCATCAAGAGGGACCGTAGAGGTATATGAGTTCTCCGGCAGCAGTACGGCGTGGCGGCGATGGTGGTGGAACAATTCTAGCAGGACTTCGCCTAAGCACCGCTGAAACGATCTAGAGGAGAAACTACGACTAGAGGAGAGGTAGCACGTGGCTGTTTTCTTTTTCTCAAAACCATCAAAACCTCTAGTATATATAGGAGGAGGGAGGGAGGAGTCTTGGTGTACAAGGGTCCAGCCCTTGGCTTAGCACAAGGAGGAGAGGAGGAGTCCTCCTCCAATCGTAGTAGGATTAGGACTCCTCCTTCCCACTTGGAAACTCTTTCCACCTTGAGTTTTTTCCCTCTCAAACCACTCCAGCCGCATGGGCCCTTAGGGGAGGCTTCGGCCAGCCCACCAGGGGCTGTTTTCCCTTCTCCCACAGCCCATGTAGCCTCTTGGGTCGAAACACCCCTACCGATGGTCCCCCGGCACCCTCCCGGCACTCCTGATACACTACCAATGAGCCCGAAACTTTTCCGGCGACCAAAACAAGACTTCCTATATATCGATATTTACCTTTGGACCATTGCGTAGCTCCTCGTGACGTCTGGAATCTCTTCCGGGACTCCAAACAACCTTCGGTCACCACCATACATAAATCTATACTACCAAAACGTCACCGAACCTTAAGTGTGCAGACCCTGCGTGTTCGAAAACTCTCTAGACATGACTGAGACACCTCTACGGTCAATAACCAATAGCCGGACCTGGATGCCCATATTGGTTCCTACATATTCTAAGAAGATCTTTATCGGTTGAACCTCTATGTCAAGGATTCAGATAATCTCGTATGTTGTTCCCTTTGTTCTTCGGTATTTTACTTGCCCGAGATTCGATCGTTGGCATCTCTATACCTAGTTCAATCTCGTTACCCGCAAGTCTCTTTACTCGTTATGTAATACAAGATCTCGTGGCTAACACTTTAGTCATAGTTCTTGCAAGGCTTGTTGTGATGTTGTATTACCGAGTGGGCCCTGAGATACCTCTCCGTCACACGGAGTAACAAATCCCAGTATTAATCCATGCCAACCCAACAGACACCCTTGGAGATACCTGTAGAGCACCTTTATAGTTACCTAGTTACATTGTGATGCTTAATACACACAAGGTACTCCTCCGGTGTCAGTGAGTTGCATGATCTCATGGTCATAGGAACAGTTACTTGACATGCAGAAAATTATAGCAATAAACTGACACGATCATATGCTACGTTTATAGTTTGGGTCTCGTCCATCAAATTATTCTCCTAATGATGTGATCCTATTATCAAATAACATCTCATGTCCATGGCTAGTAAACCTTAACCATCTTTGATCAACGAGCTAGTCCGTCAGAGGCATACTAGAGACATAGTGTTGTCTATGTATCCACACATGTATCTAAGTTTCTGATCAATACAATTCTAGCATGGATAATAAACGATTATTATGAACAAGGAAATATGATAATAAATAATTTATTATTTCCTCTAGGTCATATTTCCAACAGTGTCCCACCCAATGAGTCAATAATCTAGCTCACAACGCCATTTGATTTGTTATGAATCTCACACCCAATGAGTTTTGGGGCTCGATCATGCTTTCAATGTGAAAGAGCTTTTAGTCAACGGGTCTGAGCCATTCATATCCGTGTGTACTTTGCAAATCTCTATGTCATACTGTAAACACTGCTACCACGCTCCACTTGGAGCTATTCCAAATGGCTACTCCACTATACGTATCCGGATTGCTACTAAGAGTCATTCGGATTGGTGTTAAAGCTTGCATCAACGTAACTCTTTACGACGAACTCTTTATGTAACATCCCAAAACTCTATGTTTCGAAATTTTATATTAAATTAACTATATTAATTGATTGTTTGATTGAGTGACAGAATTTGAGTGAATTTGAAACATAAAAAAACTTTAGAATGAGAGGGAATAAAATGACTTTCCCCTTTACTTTTGAATTCACATTCATTCAACTCAAATTAATGAGAGAAGATGACATGACTTCTTAAAAATAAAGTATTGGAAAGGTGAATTTGAAAACTACTAAAACTTTTCTATTTTGAAATCTATTTAATATTTGGTTCTATTTCAAAGTTTGAATGAATTCAAATCCCCTTTCACAAATTCAAAATCTTGAGAGGAGCAATATCATACATGAAAAATAGGGTAAAATGATCCCCTTCAATATAAAAATGAAGAAAGATGAATTTGAAAATACTTTGGTATTTTCAAAATGTTTTATTTGCATTTTATTTGCAACAGCAACACTGTTTGAATTTTTTGATTCTGTGAGATTTTTGTTTGGCTTTGTAAATATGTTCATGTTTTAGGAAATATTTTTCTGGTCATTTATATATATATGTCTATATAAAACTTTATTTATAGTTTTTGTTTGTTGTTCTTTGTGTTTGTAAAAAAAACTTTGGCCGCAGCCCACCAACGAATTCAGTGAAGGCCCAGCCCACTCAGGATCATCTTCAACCTTGGATCGTTCCTGGAGATGAGCGAGAGAACACTTACAATCCCCACCCCATAGTGCCTCACGCATTCCCTCGTCTCTCTTGCCGTCAATCTTTGTTGAATGGAACCCCGCATCTTCCCCGCACCTTCCTCACCAATTAATACATGAATCAATGCCCGAGATTTCCTCGCCGGAGAATCCGCGGTTATCGGATTTTGTCGCCGCGGCCGTACGCACCTGGACACATCCCCTTATCTATAAATACCGCCTCCTCGAAGCTATCTCTCCCCTCGACTGATTCCCCCTCCTTAGGATCCCCTCCCCCTCCCCGCAGCCTGTAATTGCTCGCCGGAGTTCGCAAACTTCGGTGGCTTCTCCACCATCGCCCGAGGCTCGGTTGGCTTTTCCCTGGACTCCCACGAGGTTGCCGCGACGTCCTCTTACCCATTCCGTGTTTTCCTTCCTCCTGGAGATACTGCAACATCAGATCCGAGCTCATCTTCTCCAACTCCGGCGACCAACACCGGTGAGCTTCAGGAAATTCCCGTAATTCTGTTTTTCTGAAAATAGCAATCTTAAAAAAATCATATCTCCTAGTATACGACTCCAAATTGAGTGATTCTTGTTGCTATAGTTTCAAAAATTTATGTAGATTCTGATGATGCCATTGGATTTTAAATTTGAGTAATGTAATTTTTAATTTGCTTAATTTTGTTCAAATCACTAATTTGGTAATATCTTGAGATTCATAATATGTTTTTAATTGATTATTTTTGCTGTTGTTTTGTTATTGATTGGCCTGTCCAGTAGCATTGAGTTATCGATTTTTAGATTCATACAAATTAGGATTTTAACTAAAACAGTACTGTTTTGTTTATATAGTTGTTTTAGTCATTTAATTATTGTTTTTAATTATTTTTAGTTAGTTTATATAGTTATGTTATGCTACAGTATAATATTTTTTATAATAAGTTATTATTATTTTAGCTATTGCTTTGTTGTATTGTTGTGTAGTTATTTAACTAGAGTAAATAGGATAGTTTTATCATCACAAAAGTAATTCTTTTGCCTCATCAAGTTATTTTTATTGTTGTACCTGCTACTTAGAAACATATCAGTTTTTATAATATTTTGGTATGGTCTTAGTATTTTTATTGTTATTATAGTTGTTTTGGTGATAACTAGATAGTAATTTTAGCAATTAAAGTATTTCCTTTTTCTAGTTATTTGTTTATTAAATTGATTGCTATTAAATAGTAGTTGAATTAGTTATATTCTGTTATTGAGTGTTTAGAATAATTCAATGTTGCTATGATAGAATTTGTTTAAATTGGTTTCTCTCTAGTTTTCTTTAAAGTTTTCGTTGGATTTTTTTTGCTATGATAGATTTCTTGAAACACCAGAGACTTGACCGTTTCAGGTCGGGTCGCTACACTTTATCACCTCCATAATCGAGAAACATCTCCTTAGTCCTCTAGTTACTAAGTATAATTTTGATCGTTGTCCAGTAATCCACTCCTGGATTACTCTTGTACCCCTTGAGAGACTTATGCCAAGGCACACACAGGTGCGGTACACAACATGGCATACTATATAGAGCCTATGGCTAAGGCATAGGGGACGACGTTCGTCCTTTCTATTTCTTTGATTCTCACTCAACTTCACACCTTACAAATCAGGCAAGAACTCTTTCTTTGACTGATCCATTTTGAACTCTTTCAAAATCTTGTCAAGGTATGTACTCATTCAAAGTCTTATCAGACGTCTTGATCTATCTCTATAGATCTCTATGCCCAACAATTAAGTAGCTTTATCCAGGTCTTCCTTTGAAAAACTCTTTTCAAACAACCCTTTACACTTTCCAAAAAATTCTACATCATTTTCGATCAACAATATGTCATCCACATATGCTTATTAGAAACTCTATAGTGCTCCCACTCACTTTATTGTAAATACAAGTTTCTCATAAACTTTGTATAGACTCAAAAACTTTGATCACCTCATCAAAGCGTATATTCCAACTCTGAGATGCTTGCTTCAGTTCATAGAAGTATCACTGAATCTTGCACACCTTTTAGCATCCTTAGGTCTGAGAAAATCTTCTAGTTGTATCTCATACAAACTTTCCTCAAGGAAGGAAATGATGTTTTGACATCCATCTGCTAGATTTCATAATTGAAAAATGCTGCAACTGCTAATATAATTCCAACAGTCTTTAGCATCGCTACGAGTGAGTAAGTCTCTAGTCAACTCCTTGAACTTAGCAGAAACTTCTTTGCGACAAGTCGAGCTTTATAAATGGTGACATTCACCATCAACGTCTATCTTCATCTTAAAGGTCCATTTGTACTCAACGACCTGTCGTCCAACGAGCAAGTCTACCAAAGTCTATACTTGGTTTTCATACATGGATCCTTTCTCGGATTTCATGGCCTCTAACCATTTGTCGGAATCCAGGCCCATCATCGCTTCTTGATAGTTCGTAGGTTCATCGTTGTCCAACGACATGACCTCTAAGGCAGGGTTGACGTACCACTCAGGAGTAGTATGCATCCTTGTCGACCTACAAGGTTCGATGGTAACTTGATTCGAAGCTTCATGATCATCATCATTATCTTCCTCTTCAACAGACATAGGCTCCACAAAAACATCTTTCTGTGTTGCGCTACTCTATGGCTGAAACAAAGGTTTAATAGCCTCATGATGTTCTATCTTCCTCCCACTCAATTCTTTCAAGAGAAACTCTTTCTCGAGAAATGACCCAGTTTTAGCAACAAACACCTTGCACTCAGATATGAGATAGAAGGTATACCGAGCTGTTATTAGGGTATTCCATGAAGATGCATTTTTCTGCTTTGGGTTCGAGCTTATCCGACATAAGTGTCGCATTCCCAAATTCTAAGAAATGACAACTTAGGTTTCTGCCAAACCATCTGGTGTCATCTCAATGGATTTAGACGGTGCCCTATTTTAAGTGAATGTAGTTGTCTCTAATGCATAACCCCAAAACGATAGTGGCAAAACGATAAGAGACATCATAATTCGCACCATATCCAATAGAGCACGACTACGATGTTCGGACACACCATCACACTATGCTGTTACAGGTGGCGTGAGTTGTGAAACAACTTTCACATTGTCTTAAGTTGTATACCAAACTCATAACTCAAATATTCACCTCCACGATCATATCGTAGATATTTTTATCTTCTTGTCATGATGATCTTAAACTTCACTCTGAATTTGTTTGAACTTTTCAAACGTTTCAGACTTGTGTTTCATTAAGAAAATATACTCATATATACTCAAATCATCAGTGAAGGTAAGAAAAACAACGATATCCACTGCACGCTACAACACTCATTGGATCACATACATTAACATGTATGATTTCCAATAATTTACTAGCCCGCTCCATCATACTGAAAATAGGGTCTTTAGTCGTCTTGCCCAAGAGGCATGGTCCGCATGTCTCAACCGATCCGTAACTGAATGATTTCAAAGATCCATCAACATGGAGTTTCTTCATGCGATTTATACCAATATGCCATTTAGCTGTAGTGCCATAGGTATATGGTACCATCATTATCAACTTTGCATCTTTTGGCATCAATGATACGAACATGTGTATTACTATGATCAAGATTCAACAAACCATTCTCATTGGGTGCATGACCATTGATGGTATTATTCATGTAAATAGAATAACAATTATTCTCACACTTAAATAAATAACCGTATTGCAATAAACCCGATCTAATCATGTTCATGCTCAATGCGAACACCAAATAACATTTATTTAGGTTTGTCACTAATCCCGAAGGTAGAGAGGGCGTGCGATGTTGATCACATCAACCTTGGAAACATTTCCAGCACACATCGTCACCTCACACATAGCTAGTCTCCGTTTATTCCATAGATTTTATTTCGAGTTACTAACATTTAGCAACCGAACCAGTATCTACTTCTGTCGACGTTGCCAGTCTTCTTATCTACCAAGTATCTAGGGTTGTTCCGCTTCAGCGACCGCTCTCCTCATAATAGAAACACATAGTCTTAGGTTTGAGTTCAACTTTGCTTCACTGGAGCACCAACTATCTTGCCATCCATGAAGTTTCCCTCCTTGCCCTTACGCTTCTCAAAACTAGTGGTTTTACTAACCATCAACACTTGATGCTCCTTCTTCATTTCTACCTTTGCGGTGTCAAACATCACGAACAGCTCAGGGATCATTATTTCCATCCCTGACATTTTATAGTTCATCACGAAGCTCTAGTAGCTTAGTGACAGTGACTTGGAAAACTATATCAATCATTTTCTTAACTAGAAGATCAACTCCCACTCGATTCAAGCGATTGTAGTACCCAAACAATCTGACCACATGCTCAACGATTGAGCTATTCTCCTTCATCTTCCAGGCAAATAATCTTGTTGGAGATCTCATATCTCACAACACGGGCACGAGCCTGAGATCCCAATTTAAGCTCTTAGAACATCTCATGTGTTCGACGTTCAAAACATTTTGGAGCCTCAATTCTAAGCCGTAATGCATGACGCACTGAACTATCAAGTAGTCATCAGAACATGCCGGTCAGATGTTCACAACATCTATAGACGATGCTAGACAGGGTAGCGAACCGAGCGGTGCATTAAGGACATAAGCCTTCTATGCAACAATGAGGACAATCCTTGGATCACGGACCTAGTCTGCATTATTGCTACCATCATCTTTCAACTTACTTTTCTCTAGGAACGTATCAATAAAATAGGGGAGCTCCATCGCGAGCTATCTACAACATAATTTGTAAAGATACTTTGACTATGTTCAAGATAATGAGTTCAATTAATCATATTACCTAAGAACTCCCACTCAAATTGACATCCCTCCGGTCATTCGAGTGATACATGATCCAAATTCACCAACTCAAGTCCGATCATCACGTGAGTTCAGGTGGTTTCCATGGCGAACGTCATCATGTTAATCATATCTACTATATGACTCATGTTCGACCTTTCGGTCTCTTGTGTTTTGAGGCCATGTCTGTACATGCTAGACTCGTCAAGTCTAACCCGAGTGTTCCGCACGTGCAACACTGGCTTGCACCCGTTGTATGTGAATGTAGAGTCTATCACAGCCGATCATCATGTGGTGTCTTGACACGACAACCTTTCGCAACGGTGCACACTTAGGGAGAACACAGTTTATCTTGAAATTTAAGTGAGGCATCACATGCAAAACAAGGTGCATAAAAGGATTAACATCACATGCAAATCATAAGTGACATGATATGGCCATGAACTTGTCTTTTGATCTCCATCTTGAAAGCACCGGCTGTTGGGGAACGTCGCATGGGAAACAAAAATTTTCCTACGCACACGCAAACCTATCCATGGTGATGAGCATCTACGAGAGGGAGAGTGGATCTACATACCCTTGTAGATCGCTAAGCGGGAAGCGTTAAGAAACGCGGTTGGTGTAGTCGAACATCTTCGCGATCCAAATCGCCGAGCGTCCCGCGATCTCATCACGATCCGTCCCGCGATCCAATCACGATCCGTCCCGTGAACTCATCACGATCCGTCCCGCGATCTCATCACGATCTTGATCACGATCTATCCCGCGAACTCATCACGATCCGTTCCGTGATCACATCACGAACCGTCTCGCGATCTCGATCACGGTCCTTCCGATCTAGCGCCGAACGGACGGCACCTCCGCGTTCAGCACACGTGCAGCTTGATGACGATCTCCACCATCTTGATCCAGCAAGAGGAGGTGGAGAGGAGAGAGAGTTCACCGGCAGCGTGACGGCGCTCCGGTGATGGTGGTGGAGTGATTCCGGCAGGGCTTCGCCTAAGCGCTGCGGAAAACCGATCTAGAGGAGAAACTGTGCACCGGTGTAACGGGTAGCACGTGGCCGGAAATTCTGTCCAAAAACCACCCAATCCACTAGTATATATAGGAGGAGAGGAGAGGAGAGGCAGCCAAGGCCTTTGGGTCGGCCGAAATAGGAGGTGGGAGCAATCCTACTTCACCTCCAATCCTAGTTGGAGTAGGATTGCCTCCTATTGGCTGATTTTCCACTTTTTGCTTTAGGACTTTCTCTCCTGCGCCATGGGCCTTTGTGGCTGTTTTCCCAGCCCACTAAGGGCTGGTTATTATTCTCCCACAGCCCATGGACCTCTTGGGGTCGAAATACCCCTCCCGGAGGTCCTCCGGTACACTACCGGCACTCCCGGTACAATACCGATACTCCCGGTACACTACCGATGAGCCCGAAACTTTTCCGGAAACCAAACTGGGACTTCCTATATATGAATCTTTACCTCCGGACCATTCTGGAGCTCCTCGTGACATCCGGGATCTCATCCGGGACTCCGAACAACCTTCGGTCACCACCATACATAACTCTACACTACCAAAACGTCACCGAACCTTAAGTGTGCAGACCCTGCGGGTTCGAGAACTATGTAGACATGACCGAGACACCTCTACGGTCAATAACCAATGGCGGGACCTGGACGTCCACATTGGTTCCTACATATTCTACGAAGATCTTTATCGGTCGAACCTCTATGTCAAGGATTCAGTTAATCCCGTATATCGTTCCCTTTGTTCTTCGGTATGTTACTTGCCCGAGATTCGATCGTCGGTATCTCCATACCTAGTTCAACCTCGTTACCGGCAAGTCTCTTTACTCGTTCCGTAATACAAGATCCCGCAACTAACAATTAGTCACATTGCTTGCAAGGCTTATTGTGATGTTGCATTACCGAGTGGGCCCCGAGATACCTCTCCGTTACACGGAGTAACAAATCCCAGTCTCGATCCATGCCAACTCAACAAACACCATCGGAGATACCTGTAGAGCACCTTTATAGTCACCCAGTTACGTTGCAACGTTTGATACACACAAGGCACTCCTCCGATATCCGTGAGTTGCATGATCTCATGGTCATAGGAACATATACTTGACATGCAGAAAACAGTAGCAATAAACTGAAACGATCATATGCTATGTTTGTAGTTTGGGTCTTATCCATCACATCATTCTCCTAATGATGTGATCCCGTTATCAAATGACATCTCATGTCCATGGCTAGGAAACCTTAACCATCCTTTGATCAACGAGCTAGTCTACTAGAGGCATACTAGGGACATGGTGTTGTCTATGTATCCACACATGTATCTGAGTTTCCGATCAATACAATTATAGCATGGATAATAAACGATTATCACGAACAAGGAAATATGATAATAACTAATCTATTATTGCCTCTAGGGCATATTTCCAACAGTCTCCCACTTGCACTAGAGTTAATAATCTAGTTCACATCACCATGTGATTCGCATTGTTATGAATCTAACACCCAATGAGTTTTGGGGCTCGATCATGCTTTGCATGTGAGAGAGGTCTTATAGTCAACGGGTCTGCGATATTCAGATCCATGTGTACTTTGCAAATCTCTATGTCAAACCGTAAACACTGCTACCACACTCCACTTGGTACTATTTCCAAATGGCTGCTCCACTATACGTATCCAGATTGCTACTACTAGTCATCCGGATAGGTGTTAAAGCTTGCATCGACGTAACTATTTACGACGAACTCTTTATCACCTCCATAATCAAGAAACATTTCCTTAGTCCTCTGGTTACTAAGGATAATTCCGACCGCCGTCCAGTGATCCACTCCTGGACCACTCTTGTACCCCTTGACAAACTCATGGCAAGGCACACATAGGTGCGGTACACAGCATGGCATAATATAGAGCCTATGGCTAAGGCATAGGGGACGACGTTCGCCCTTTCTCTTTCTTCTGCCGTTGTCGAGCTTTGAGTCTCACTCAACTTCACACCTTACAAATCAGACGAGAACTATTTCTCTGGCTGATCCATTTTGAACTCTTTCAAAATCTTGTGAAGGTATGCACTCATTCAAAGTCTCATCAAGCATCTTGATCTATCTCTATAGATTTTGATGCTCAACAATTAGGTAGCTTTATCCAGGTCTTCCTTTGAAAATCACTTTCCAAATAACCGTTTTATGCTTTCCAGAAACTCTACATTATTTCTGAACAACAATATGTCATCCACATATACTGATCAGAAATTCTATAGTGCTCCCACTCACTTTATTGCAAATACAAGTTTCTCATAAACTTTGTATAAACATCAAAACTTTGATCACCTCATCAAAGCGTATATTCCAACTCCGAGATGCTTGCTTCAGTCCATGGAAGGATCACCGAAGCTTGCACACCTTTTAGCATCCTTAGGCCTGACAAAACCTTCTGGTTGTATCACATACAACCTTTCCTCAAGTAAACCATTAAGGAAACGATGTTTTGACATCCATCTGCCAGATTTCATAATTGAAAACACAGCAACTGCTAACACAATTCCAACAGACTTTTAGCATCGCTACGAGTGAGAAAGTCTCATCGTAGTCAACTCCTTGAACTTGTCACAAACATCTTTGCAACAAGTCGAGCTTTACAAATAGTGACATTCACCATCAGTGTCTGTCTTCATTTTAAAGATCCATTTGTACTCAATGACCTGCCGTCCAACGAGCAAGTCTACCAAAGTCTACACTTGGTTTTAATACATGGATCCTATCTCGGATTTCATGGCCTCCAACCATTTGTCGGAATCCGGGCCCATCATCGCTTATCCATAGCTCGTAGGTTCATCGTTGTCCAACAACATGACCTCCAAGACAGAGTTGTCGTACCGCTCAGGAGCAGTACACATCCTTGTCGACCTACGGAGTTCGATAGTAACTTGATCCTGAAGCTTCATGATCATCATCATTAACTTCCTCTTCAACTAACGTAGGCTTCACAGAAACATCTTTCTGCGCTGCGCTACTCTCTGGTTGAACAAAGGTTTAACAACCTCATCAAGTTCTATCTTCCTCCCACTCAATTCTTTTGAGAGAAACTTTTTCTCGAGAAAGGACCCAGTTCTAGCAACAAACACTTTGCACTCGGATCTGAGATAGAAGGCATACCCATCTGTTCTTAGGGTATTCTATGAAGATACATTTGTCCGCTTTGGGTTCTAGCTTATTATGTGAAAACATTTTCCACACAAGCATCGTAGCCCCAAACATTAAGAAATGACAGCTTAGGTTTCTATCAAACCATAATTCACACGGTGTCATCTCAACGGATTTAGATGATGCCCTATTTAAAGTGAATGTAGTTGTCTCTAATGCATAACCCCAAAAATTATAGTAGTAAAATGATAAGAGACATCACAGTATGCACTATATCAATAGAGCATGACTATGATGTTCGGACACACCATCACAGCATGGTGTTCCAGGTGGCGTTAGTTGTGAAACAAATTTCACGTTGTCTTAAGTTGTATGCCAAACTCGTAACTCAGATATTCACCTCCACGATCATATCGCGGTCATTTTTATCTTCTTGTCACGATGATCTTTAAACTTCACTCTGAATTTGCTTGAACCTTTCAAACGATTCAGACTTGTGTTTCATTAAGTAAATATACACTATATCTACTCAAATCATCAGTGAAGGTAAGAAAATAACGATATCCACTGCACGCTACAAGACTCACTAGATTGCATACATCAACATGTATCATTTCCAATGAATCACTTGCCTGCTCCATCCAACGGGGTCCTTTAGTCATCTTGCCCAAGAGGCATGGTTCGCATGTCTCAACCGATTCGAAATCGATGAGTCCAAATATCCATCAGCATGGAGTTTCTACATGCGCTTTATACCAATATGACATTTAGCGGCAGTGCCACAAGTATGTGGTACTATCATTATTAACTTTGTATCTTTTGACATCAATGTTATGAACATGTGTACTACTACGATCAAGATTTCAACAAACCATTCTCACTTGGTGCATGACCATTGAAGGTATTATTCATGTAACCAGAATAACTATTATTCTCTGACTTAAATGAATAATCGTATTGCAACAAACATGATCTAATCATGTTCATGCTCAACGCAAAACACCAAATAACATTTATTTAGGTTCGTTACTAATCCTGAAGGTAGAGAGAGCGTGCGATGTTGATCACATCAACCTTGGAAACATTTCCAACACACATCGTCACCTCACCCTTAGCTAGTTCTCCGTTTATTCCGTAGCTTTTATTTCGAGTTACTAACATTTAGCAACCGAACCGGTATCCAATACCCAGGTGCTACTAGGAGTACTAGCAAGGTACACATCAATAACTCGTATATCAAATATACTTCTGTCGATGTTGCCAGCCTTCTTATCTACCAAGTATCTAGGGTTGTTCCGCTTCAGCGACCTCTCACCTCATAATAGAAGCACTTAGTCTCGGGTTTGAGTTCAACTTTGGGTTGCTTCACTGGAGCAGCAATTGACTTGCTATCCACGAAGTTTCCCTCCTTGCTCTTGCCCTTTTCGAAACTAGTGGTTTGATTAACCATCAACACTTGACGCTCCTTCTTGATTTCTACCTTCGCGGTGTCAAACATCGCGAACAGCTCAAGGGATCAATACTTCTATCCCTGGTGTATTATAGTTCATCACTAAGTTCTAGTAGCTTTAGTGACAGTGACTTGGAGAACTATATCAATCACTATCTTATCTGGAAGATCAACTCCCACTTGATTCAAGCGATTGTAGTACCCAGACAATCTGAGTACATGCTCAACGATTGAGCTATTCTCCTTCATCTTACAAGCAAAGAATCTTGTTGGAGATCTCATATCTCGCAACAAAGGCACGAGCCTGAGATCACAATCTCTGCTCCTAGAACATCTCATATGTTCCGTGACGTTCAAAACGTTTTGGAGCCTCAATTCTAAGCCGTAATGCATGACGCACTAAACTATCAAGTAGTCATCGAAACGTGCCTGTTAGATGTTCACAACATCTATAGACGACGCTAGAGGGGGTGGCGCACCGAGCGGTGCATTAAGGACATAAGCCTTCTGTGCAGCAGTGAGGACAATCCTCAGATCACGGACCCAGTCCGCAATTTTGCTACCAACATCTTTCAATTCTATTTATCTAGGAACATATAAAAATACAAGGGAGCTACAACGCGAGCTAGTAATCTACAACATAATTTGCAAAGACACTTTGACTATGTTCATGATAATGAGTTCAATTAATCATATTACTTAAGAACTCCCACTCAAATTGACATCCCTCCGATCATTCGAGTGATACATGATCCAAATTCACCAACTGAAGTCCGATCATCACGTGAGTTGAGGTGGCTGCAATGGTGAACATCATTATGTTGATCATATCTACTATATGACTCATGTTCGACCTTTCGGTCTCTCGTGTTCCGAGGCCATGTCTGTACATGCTAGGCTCGTCAAGTTTAACCCGAGTGTTCTGCGCGTGCAAATCTGGCTTGCACCCGTTGTATGTGAACGTAGAGTCTATCACACCCGATCATCACGTGGTGTCTCAACACGACGAACTTTCGCAACGGTGCACACTCGGGGAGAACACAGTTCATCTTGAAATTCAAGTGAGGGATCACCTTATAATGCTACCGCCGTACTAAGCAAAACAAGGTGCATAAAAGGATTAACATCTCATGCAATTCATAAGTGACATGATATGGCCATGAACTTGTGTTTAAGATCTCCATCTTCGAAACACCGGCATGATCTCCATCGTCACCGGCACAACACCATGATCTCCATCATCTTGATCTCCATCAATGTGTTGCCATTGGGGTTGTCACGCCCTGCATGCTTCTACTACTATTGCTACCGTAGCGATAAAGTAAAGCATTACATAGCGCTTAATGATTGACACGCAGGTCATACAATAATTAAAGACAACCCTATGGCTCCTGCCGGTTGCCGTACTCATCGACATGCAAGTCGTGATAATCTATACATCACATGATCATCTCATACATCACATATATCTCATCATGTAATTGGCCATATCACATCACAACATACCCTGCAAAAACAAGTTAGACGTCCTCTAATTGTTGTTGCATATTTTACGTGGCTGCTATGGGTATCTAGCAAGAACGATTCTCACCTACGCATAAACCACAACGGTGATACACTAGTTTGCTTTTCAACCTTCTCAAGGACCGCCTTTGTCGAATCCGATCCAACTAAAGTGAGAGAAACTGTCACCCGCAAGCCATCTAGGCAACAAGTTGCGTCGAGGGAACCGGTCTCTCGTAAGCGTACGAGTAATGTTGGTCCGGGCCGCTTCATCTCACAATCCCGCTGAACCAAAATACGACCAAGGGAGGAAGCAATCTAAGCATCAACGCCCACAAACCTTTTGTGTTCTACTCGAGATCTCATCGAACCATCAACCTAGCTCATGATGCCACTGTTGGGGAACGTCGCATGGGAAACAAAAATTTTCCTACGCACACGCAAACCTATCCATGGTGATGAGCATCTACGAGAGGGAGAGTGGATCTACATACCCTTGTAGATCGCTAAGCGGGAAGCGTTAAGAAACGCGGTTGGTGTAGTCGAACATCTTCGCGATCCAAATCGCCGAGCGTCCCGCGATCTCATCACGATCCGTCCCGCGATCCAATCACGATCCGTCCCGTGAACTCATCACGATCCGTCCCGCGATCTCATCACGATCTTGATCACGATCTATCCCGCGAACTCATCACGATCCGTTCCGTGATCACATCACGAACCGTCTCGCGATCTCGATCACGGTCCTTCCGATCTAGCGCCGAACGGACGGCACCTCCGCGTTCAGCACACGTGCAGCTTGATGACGATCTCCACCATCTTGATCCAGCAAGAGGAGGTGGAGAGGAGAGAGAGTTCACCGGCAGCGTGACGGCGCTCCGGTGATGGTGGTGGAGTGATTCCGGCAGGGCTTCGCCTAAGCGCTGCGGAAAACCGATCTAGAGGAGAAACTGTGCACCGGTGTAACGGGTAGCACGTGGCCGGAAATTCTGTCCAAAAACCACCCAATCCACTAGTATATATAGGAGGAGAGGAGAGGAGAGGCAGCCAAGGCCTTTGGGTCGGCCGAAATAGGAGGTGGGAGCAATCCTACTTCACCTCCAATCCTAGTTGGAGTAGGATTGCCTCCTATTGGCTGATTTTCCACTTTTTGCTTTAGGACTTTCTCTCCTGCGCCATGGGCCTTTGTGGCTGTTTTCCCAGCCCACTAAGGGCTGGTTATTATTCTCCCACAGCCCATGGACCTCTTGGGGTCGAAATACCCCTCCCGGAGGTCCTCCGGTACACTACCGGCACTCCCGGTACAATACCGATACTCCCGGTACACTACCGATGAGCCCGAAACTTTTCCGGAAACCAAACTGGGACTTCCTATATATGAATCTTTACCTCCGGACCATTCTGGAGCTCCTCGTGACATCCGGGATCTCATCCGGGACTCCGAACAACCTTCGGTCACCACCATACATAACTCTACACTACCGAAACGTCACCGAACCTTAAGTGTGCAGACCCTGCGGGTTCGAGAACTATGTAGACATGACCGAGACACCTCTACGGTCAATAACCAATGGCGGGACCTGGACGTCCACATTGGTTCCTACATATTCTACGAAGATCTTTATCGGTCGAACCTCTATGTCAAGGATTCAGTTAATCCCGTATATCGTTCCCTTTGTTCTTCGGTATGTTACTTGCCCGAGATTCGATCGTCGGTATCTCCATACCTAGTTCAACCTCGTTACCGGCAAGTCTCTTTACTCGTTCCGTAATACAAGATCCCGCAACTAACAATTAGTCACATTGCTTGCAAGGCTTATTGTGATGTTGCATTACCGAGTGGGCCCCGAGATACCTCTCCGTTACACGGAGTAACAAATCCCAGTCTCGATCCATGCCAACTCAACAAACACCATCGGAGATACCTGTAGAGCACCTTTATAGTCACCCAGTTACGTTGCAACGTTTGATACACACAAGGCACTCCTCCGATATCCGTGAGTTGCATGATCTCATGGTCATAGGAACATATACTTGACATGCAGAAAACAGTAGCAATAAACTGAAACGATCATATGCTATGTTTGTAGTTTGGGTCTTATCCATCACATCATTCTCCTAATGATGTGATCCCGTTATCAAATGACATCTCATGTCCATGGCTAGGAAACCTTAACCATCCTTTGATCAACGAGCTAGTCTACTAGAGGCATACTAGGGACATGGTGTTGTCTATGTATCCACACATGTATCTGAGTTTCCGATCAATACAATTATAGCATGGATAATAAACGATTATCACGAACAAGGAAATATGATAATAACTAATCTATTATTGCCTCTAGGGCATATTTCCAACACCGGCATGATCTCCATCGTCACCGGCATGACACCATGATCTCCATCATCTTGATCTCTATCAACGTGTCACCATCGGGGTTGTCACACCCACCATGCTTCTACTACTATTGCTAACGCTTAACAATAAAGTAAAGCATTACATAATGATTGACACGCAGCTCATACAATAATTAAAGACAACCCTATGGCTCCTACCGGTTGTCGTACTCAATCACATGCAAGTTGTGATATTCTATACATTACATGATCATCTCATACATCACATACATCTCATCATGTAATTGGCCATATCACCTCACAACATACCCTGCGAAAACAAGTTAGACGTCCTATAATTGTTGTTGCAATTTTTACGTGGCTGCTACGGGTATCTAGCAAGAACAATTCTCACCTACGCAAAAAACACAACGATGATACATAAGTTGCTTTTCAAGCTTATCAAGGACCGCCTTTGTTGAATCCGATCCAACTAAAGTAGGAGAAATAGACACCCGCCAGCCATCATTGTGCAATGAAGTTACACTTCAATCGATGGAACCGGTCTCTCGTAAGCGTACGAGTAAGGTTGGTCCGGGCCGCTTCTTCCCACAATAACGCCGAAACAAAACACGACCAAGGGAGGAAGCAATCAAAGCATCAATGCCCACAAACTCCTTTGTGTTCCACCCGAGATCTCATTTACACATAGACCTATCTCATGATGCCACTATTGGGGAACGTTGCATGGGAAACAAAAAAATTCCTACGCACATGCAAGATCTATGTATGGTGATGAGCATCTATGAGAGGGAGAGTGGATCTACATACCCTTGTAGATTGCTAAGGTGGAAGCGTTAAGAAACGCGGTTGATGTAGTCGAACGTCTTCGCGGTCCAAATCGCCGAGCCTCCCATGATCCCATCACGATCCATCTCGCGATCTGAACACGATCCGTCCCGCAATCCCATCACAATCTGTCCCGCAATCAAATCACGAATCGTCTCGCGATCTTGATCACGGTCCTTTGGATCTAGCGCAGAATGGACGACACATGCGTATTCAGCACACGTACAGCTCGATGACGATCTCCTCCTTCTTGATCTAGCAAGAGGGAGCGCAGAGGTAGATGAGTTCTCCGGCAGCGCGGCAGCATGGCAGATATGGTGGTGGAACAATTCTAGTAGGGCTTCACCTAAGCACTGCTACAACGATCTAGAGGAGAAACAATGATCTATAGGAGAGGTAGCACGTGGCTGTTTTCTGTGTCTCAAAACCCTCAAAACCTCTAGTATATATAGGAGGAGGGAGGGAGGAGTCTTGGCGCACAAGGGGCTAGCCCTTGGCTTGGTGCAAGGAGCAGAGAGGAGTCCTCCTCCAATCCTAGTAGGATTAGGACTCCTTCTGTCACAGATGACTTGTGTGCATTTTGTGTGCATTTGAATTAGGGCCAATTAGGGCCAATTAAAACTTTTTGTGTGCATTTGAATTCTTGACTTGTGTGTTATTTGCTTGCTTGTCTAATTGCTTGCTAGTGCTCTATAATTCTATTTTATTTAAAGGAATTTTCTTAAGGCCAGAAATGGTCTTTTATAGGGAAAAATTATTTAAATGCCTTAAAAATATTTGAGAAATTTTAGGAAAACTCAGTGGACATATATTGTCCATATATAAGAGTGTCAACACATGGTCATTATCAAAATATTAGACAAAACCCTCCAAAACCATTTCTGCCTATTCCCAGCATTTGAAATATTTCAATAAGAAATATTCTCAATTAAATCCAGGAAAATCATAGCATGTCACATATGATATATGTGTTCATCTTGCCAAGTTTCATCTCAATCCCAATTGTTTTGGTTCACCAACATATCCTAATACCATTCCTGTCCAGAGCCAAATTTGAGCAACTCTTCATTGTGAAGTATCTCCTATTGATCCCAAAATTTGTGGACATGTTCTAATCCTCCAATAATGCAGCCAAACCAAGTGGTGCATCAAGGAGAACATATTAACTTGTCCAAATACCCTCAAACCCATTTCTGTTGATTTCAAGAATTTGGTAATATTACATTGCCAAGTTTTTCCATTGGGCCCCAAAGTTTTTGTGCATGTTATAGTCCCTAAAATATGTCACCACATCAAGTGGAGCGTCAAGGAGAATGGATTTACATATCTAGATCTAAGCAAATGCATTTCTACCCATTTCTAGGGTTTACCAAGTTTTTTGTGATAGCTCAAGTGCATTCCCTACCTTATTTGGCTTTTTACCCCATGTATGAACCTTGTGTCATGAGCTTATGAGATGTATGTTTGCTCCTTGTCATTCATGTGTGTTGCATTCATGCATCATCTCATCCATCATACATTCATTTTGCATGCTTGTTGGTTTTTATGTGTCTGGCTTGATCTGATGGTGGTGAGGTGTTTGATATGTGTGTGAGATGTTTGTGTGTGGTGGATCCATGTGAGCATCTCTCTTTTCTTCCCCTCTCTTTTCCTTGCAACACCCCTCCAAAACCCTTTTCTTCCTATTATTAATTATCTTCAGATTTAAGTTGTTTTTAAAATTGGTTAAAAATGTTCATGAGGTGGCCCCACATGTTTGATGATTTGTGGTTATGTTTGGTTGGATGTTTGGGGGTTATTTGTATTTGTGATTTTATTAAAACAGGAGCTGCATTTTTATATATATTAAATAAAATACTTGCTCCATAATTCAACTTAATATATTTATAAAATAGGGCTCTTTATTTCATCCACAAAATATATTTCTTTTCTTTCCCCAAAACCTTTTCTTTTTATCAGGGTTAATTTTGTTTTGTGTTGCTGGTTTTTAAAATAACAAAATAACCCCTTCCTGTTTTTTTCTGAGAGTGTAAGAGAGGGAGTGGGCCGCGGCCCAGCCCACGTGAGCAGGGATGGCCACCTGCTCCCGTCTCCTTCTTCGTCAGTGAGGTTCAGAGAGCGCGTGCGTCACCGTCGCTTTTCCGTCGCCGTCGCCGTCAGCCTGAGGCTATATAGCCTCCACTCGGCGTTCGTGTCGCTCCGCTAGGGTTCCCTCTTCCTCCCTCCGTCCCCGTAGCTCCCCCTCTTCCTCTTTTATTCCTCCTCCCTCTCTTCTTTTTCCCCTACAAAGCAAGTTCAGAGAGTGCAGACGTGGTGCTCGCCGGCATCGTCGTCTCAAGGGTGGTTCTCCTCCACGTCCAGGGTAATTTGGCGGACGTGGAGCGTCACCGCGCTCCGTTCCCGGCATTAAAGCGCTGCGGGAGGTCTAGGGGTGCCTTCTTCTTCCTCCTCATCGCCGGAGCATCGTCGGGCCTTCTTCCTCTTCGCTCGCGTCGTCTCCGCCTCTCCTTCCCCTCCGTCGCTGTCGCTCGTGCCCCCGTGTCTCCGTGAGGCCCTCCGTGAGCAGCCCGTCCCTGTTGTCCCCTCTCCTTGCCGTAATTCATAGACGCATTGCCATGGGCAACGTCACCGCCGCTCGAAAGTCCCAAGCTTGGGCTCGCCTCCGATCCCCGTCTTCGCAAGATGAGACGAGGGATGGAGCCCCCGTAGTACCCTCTTTCGATTCCGCCGCTCCCCATTGCCGAAGACCCCTTGTGTCGTCGGGGATCGCCATCGCCCTACCACTGTCACTGTCGCTATTGCTCTGTTCATGTGTGTGTGTAGGTTTCAGTTTCGTCAGTTAGTATGTGTGAGTGTGTGTATTAGAACGCCGAGCCCCCTCCTCTGTTACGATCCGGCTCGCTAGCATAGTGGTGTGGTGCGTGTGTGGATGACCAGAGGTCAGGGGTTCGACCCGTAAACCTCCCCCTTTTCTTTTTTTTCTTTTGTTTTATTTTCTTCTTTGTTTTTCTTTTCTCTTGCTTATATACATATGTGTGTGTGCATTTCCTGCATGTATGTGTGTGTATTGTTTTCTTTGCCATGTGAGTGTGTGTGTGTGTGCACATGTGTATGTGTGTATGCACAAGTGGCATACATACACATGTATGCATATTGAGTGTATGAGTGTGTGTGTAGGTGCCCCTTTTTTTTGTGTCTGTGTGAGGTGAGTGTGTGTGTGTGTGTGTTGCACATATGCATGGGTGCACATGTCTGTGTGTGTATGCTATGCATACATACCTACATGTGTGTGTGTGCTCTTTGCACACCTATGCATGTGTGTGTTTTGTTGGTGTGTATATGTATAAGTTATATATACACACATGCTTGAGTATGGTGTGCTTGTGTGTGTAGGTGTAGTAAGAGGTGTGTGTATGTTATACATACACACACATGTGCATGTGAGTAGATGGTCATGTGTAGATATGCATGTGTAGGTTGTGGGGTTATTCTTCTTGCATCTTTTTGCCATGATTAGTGAGGATGAGTAATTGAGTGGATTCTAAACCTTGTGCATGTGTAGATCTATGTGTATGTGAGAGCTCTCATGTGTATATGTGCATGTATATCTCTCCTAGCTTATTTTCTTTACTTGTTCTTGATGATATGATATGCCTAAGTAATGTATGCATGCCTCTTTACCTTTTACATCAAGTGTCCAATAGAGGGCATGCCATTTTGTCCTCTTACATAAGTGTGTGCATGTGTCATAAGTCACTCATGACTCATAGGGGTCAATTTCGACCTAGGATTACTCCCTATTGCTCCAAGAAAGTATAGGGGTATGAGTAATGCATTTGGGGTAGAACCAACCCATGAATGCATCTGTGAAGTCAGATTTGTCTTTGAGGCAACTTCACAAAACTGCATTTTTATGCTGTGATGCCCTCTTGTCCATGTTATATGATTTAATCTATATGTGGTTTTAAGTTCTTGTCAACATGAGATTGCTAGTTAAAGTTGTTGGAAATGTCCCAGTATTTTTGTTATTTATGATAAGTCACCAGATAAGTGGGAACCATGCTGTTTAGTAAGCAACTTTATGTTTCTGTTCAGCTTGCTTAAAATGAGTCTGGGAGTTCTGCTGTTATTGTTTTGCCATGTAGAGTGGGTTGCATCTACTGGTTTGTTTGGAATTTGAGCATGCTCAGTGCTAGTTATTTGTAGTAGATATTTCCTTATACCATCCTGTTAATTTTCATGCCAATAGGATCTCTCTAGCACATCTAACCAGTGCTGTCAACTTGCTACTTTATAATCTCATATTCCAGAAAACTGGTCACTAAGTCCCAGAGAACAGTTTCATCATGCCAACTTGTTTGCTTCTTTCTTATTGATGTGTGGCTCCTTTGCTGGTGGTGTAATTGGATGCATTGTTGTGTGTGTTGAGTAGATTCTTTACATGTCTTGTTTGTGGCTGTAGGCTTCCTGTAGCTCCAGATATGAGCTGTAGAAGTTGTTATCTTGTTGTTTAGTGGCAGATTTAGTGTTTTATTGTTTTGTGGATTGTGGGAGCTATGCTCCATGGAATTGATTGATTCTTGAGTCTATTGTGATTGATTTTTCATCAACTGTCCAGTGGTTGCCTTCGAATGTCAAGAATCAACTACCATAGGAAGGGAAAACAAGCATGACTTCAAAACTTTGAACACATAGAGAGGAAACTTGATATTATTGCGATTCCTACGAGCATATATTCCTCCCTCATAATAATTTTCAGTTGCATGATGAAGGAATCTCACAATATAACTATCACATAAAGTATTATTTTCATGATCAATTATAGCATACATGTCAGAACCAAAACTTGGGGAACAAAAAATTTCATTTCATCAAGCATAGCATCCCCAAGCTTGTAGTTTTGCATATCATTAGCATCATGGATATTCATAGAATTCATACTAACAACATGTCAATCATGTTTTTCATTCAAGGAGATATCATAAATCACCTTATAATTTTCTTCTTCCAACACTCCATCAAAAATTTCATGATTTTGAAGCAAAACTTCATAGAGATAATCAAGGGCACTCAACTCACTAGAAATTGGTTCATCGTAATTTGGTCTTTTGAAAAGATTAGCCAATGGATGAGGATCCATATCAAAAGATTTTTAGCAAGGGAAGACACAAGCAAATAGACGGCACATGGCAACACAACGAAACATAGCAAACAAGAGATTCGACGAGAAAAAGGCAAACGAAAAAGAGAGGGTGAATAAAACGACAAATTTGTGAAGTGGGGGAGAGGAAAACGAGATGCAAACGGAAACTGAAGTAAATGCAAGAGATGAGTTTGTGATGGGTACTTGGTAGCCTTGATGTAGATCTCCTTGGCAACGGCGCCAAGAATCCTTCTTGCTACTTCTCGAGCAAGCCTTGGTTTCCATGAAGAGGAACGGTTGATGCAGCAAAGTAGATAAGTATTTCCCTCAATTGTTGAGAACCAAGGTATAAATCCAGTAGGAGATACAAGGAAGTCCCAAATAGGTGTACCTACACAAAGAATCAAACTCTTGCTCCCAATGTTATAAAGGGGTTGTCAATCCCTTTAGGGTTACTTGCAAGGATGAGATCTGATAGAGATAGATTGCTTAAATGGAAAGTAAAACAATAGGTAAAAATAATGGAGAAAAGTATTTTTGGTTTTAGATCTGAAAGTATAGGATGGAAAATAGACCCGGGGGCCATAGGTTTCACTAGAAGCTTCTCTCATGATAGCAAGTATTACGGTGGGTGAACAGATTGATGTCGAGAAATTGATAGAAAATGGAATAATTATGAAGATATCCAAGGCAATTATTATGCATATAGGCATCATGTCCGTGTCAAGTAGACCGAAATGATTTTGCATCTACTACTATTACACCACACATCGACCAACTCCTGCCTGCATCTAGAGTATTAAGTTCATCAAGAACGGAGTAACGCATTAGGTAAGATGACATGATGTAGAGGGATAAACTCAAGCAATATGATGAAAACCCCATCTTGTTATCCTTGATGGCAGAAATACAAAACGTGCCTCGCTACCCCTACTTTGTCACTAGGTGAGGACACCGCAAGATTGAACCCAAAACTAAGCACTTCTCCCATTGCAAGAATTACCAATCTAGTGGGCCAAACCAAACCAATAACTTGAAGAGAATTGCAAAGATATGAAATAATGCATATAATAATTCACAAAATACTCAAATAATATTCATGGATAATCTGAACATAAACCCACAGTTCATCGGATCTCGACAAACACACCGCAAAAGAGTATTGCATCAGATAGATCTCCATGAAGATCATGAAGAACATGGTATTGAAGAGTAAAGAGAGAGAAGAAGCCATCTAGCTACTAGCTATGGACCCGAAGTTCTATGGTGAACTACTCACGCATCATTGGAGGGGCAATGGATTTGATGTAGATGCCCTCTGTGATCGAATCCCCCTCCGGCAGATTGCCAAAATAGGCTCCAAGATTGGATCTCTCAGGAACGGAGGCTTCTAGCAGTGGAAAAGTGTTTTCATGGCTTGTTCTGATAATGATGAAATATTTGGGAATTTATAGGCCGAAGATTAGGGTTAGGGGACCTACCATGGGCCCACAAGCCTACACAGCCGCCCTATCCCTGGGCATGGCCCTAGGGCTTGTGGCCCCACGGTGGCTACTCTGCCTTGGTTCTCAAGTCTCTTAGTTTCCTTTCATTCCAGAAAAATTCCTTCTGAAGTTTTTATTCCGTTTGGACTCCGTTTAATATTCCTTATCTACACATCTCAAAAACAAGAAAAAAATAGAAACTGGCACTAGGCTCTAGATTAATAGGTTAGTCCCAAAAATAATATAAAATAACATATAAATGCATATAAAACATCCAAAATAGGTAATATAATAGCATGGAACAATGAAAAAAATATAGATACATTGGAGACGTATGAGTAGCATGATCGCGACGGGAACCCCTCGCCATCGAGGCGGAGGCCGAAGGCCGACCTCGTCCCCTAGGCATGGTAGCATCGAGCGTAGCTCGAAGAGAAGAGGTAAAGGGCGAGCTATATGAGCTTGAACTCGAGGAGGAAGAAAGGGTGGATGAGCATTTCCTCTCACGAACCTCCCAATATATAGGGAGAGCACGGGGGCTGGTGAAAGAACATATGCTCCCTTGGTGGTTTTGATAATTCATGACAACATACATTGTCTCTAGACTAATATTTCGACCTAGTGTATGTCAGGTGAAAGTCCATAGAGAGATGGGTTGGCAAAAGGGAGTGTGGAATACCCCAAGATGCAAGGAAATTGATTGGCAAAGCTTCAAGCAAGAGGACTCTACAGTTTACTTTGTGAGAAATCACCTTGAGTCCATAGGAAAGACAATACTATTAAAAGGGGGTAAGGTACTATTGGTGAACAAGATGCTCAAACGTGCACAAGTGATAGTCACCAAAGACACCCAGAAGGTCTTCCACAAAAGTCTCTCCAAAGCCAAATATTCAAAATCGGTGCAACCAACATTTCCCACTCGGTGCCACTGATTTCCCAACTCAGACAAACCCATGCCAAACCCTAGCCATTCGATGCAACCAATTCTGCTTTGGTGCCACAGAGCTTGGGTTGCCAACTTCCTGTTACCTCGATTCACAAAATCGGTCCTACTGAGTTTGTTGGATCAGCGTCACCAAGTTACCCATTCCGACCGTTGGTCACCGAATCGGTACAACCGAGATTTATATATCGGTCTCACTAGGATTAAAAAGTTGTCACCTTTGGTCAGTTCGGTACCATCAAGATTCACACATCGGTGCCACCAAGTTGGTCACTTAACGTGTAACGGTTGGGTTTTTGGAGATGCCTATATATACCCTTCCACCACCACCTACTCGAAAGAGAAGACCTCAGAACAGATCCCCACCTATCCTATCAGATTTTCTGAGAGAGAGCAACCTACTCATGTGTTGAGATCATGCCATTCAGTTTCAACCATATGAATCTTGATATCTAGCCTCCCCAAGTTGCTTTCCACCCAATCAATCTCTTCCACCAAAGCCAAATATCTGAGAGAGTGATTGTGTGTTGAGGAGTCTATCATCTTGAAGCACAAGGGCAAGGAGTTCATCGAGATTGTCGAGTCTATTACCTTTTGGAGGGTGGTGCCTTCTAGATTAATTTGGTGTCGCTTGGGAGCCTCCTACTTCATGTTGTGGAGTGAATCAAGAAGTTTCTAAGGGCAAGGAGATGGCCTACTTTGTGAACATCTACCCCGAGTTAGGCTAGTCCCACATGGATGTAGGCCATCCTGGAATAGTCAAGGTTGCTACTTCGTGGACCCTTATGGGTGGATCCCTTCGTGGACTGTAGCAACCGTTACCCTCCATGGGTTGAAGACTCCATCAACGTGGACGTACGATAGCACCACCTATCGTAACCATAGGACAAATCTTTTTGTCCTTCATGTGTTTGATCTCCCTATCTCAGCTCCTTACTTCCATGTGCAATGTATTTACTTTCCACTGCTATACTTGTTGACTTGCATGTGTACGGTGTGCTAGACTTGCTATAATTGCTAAAATCTGCCAACACTTAACTTTGCACCTTGTGTAGATTTTGAATTCCTGCTAGTAGTCTATTCACTCCCCTCTAGACATACTCTTCTAGTATTCCCACAATTGGTATTAGAGCTTTGGTCTCCATTGCTTCGGTTTCATCATCATGGAGGAAGATGGATGTGTCTAGTGTGGAAAGTTTGAGTTGTGGATTGCCCATTCTTGATGGAGAGTACTATAGTCAATGGAAGAATGCTATGATTGGTCTATTTGACAAATTTCATTTGATAAAACATATTGAAAATCCCTATGTGTTACCCATTGATGAATTACGTCCCACACATGAAGAGGAAATTGACATGATTGGTAACTTTAGAACTGTCAATCTCATTATTAGAGGTTTACCAAGATTTGTGCTTTCTCAGTTGAAGAACTTTGCATGTGCTTATACTTTGTGGAATGATTTGGAGAAACGATATCCAAATCTTTCATTAAGTGAACTTGATGAAATTCTTTATAAAATTGTTGCTTTTCACAAAATGAAGCCTAGTGATCCAAACTTTGATAAATGCCTATTTGAGCTTCGTGATCTTATACGTGCTAAAGGAGATGTCACAACTATCAACAACAGTATTATTGAAGCCATTCACATACATAAACTTGAACATTGTCACGGTTACGATACTAATGAGTCAGTTGGTTTCTATAACGAGGAGATTATACCAAATGATGACAATGAAGAACATGGCTACTATGAAGAAGATGAGTCGTTTGACATAGAGCATGAGAAGATGATGAAGAATCTGAGTCTCATGGCAAACTTCAAGGATTACATGTCTGGTGGAAAAGAGTGGATTCTTGACTATGGATGCACCGATCACATGATTGGATGTAAAAACATGTTCCAAGAGATCATGCCTAATCAAGGTCCTCAGAGGTACGTGACCTTTGGTGACAACTCTAAGAGTAAGGTACTTGGCCTTGGTAAGGTGGCCATATCTCATGATAGCTCTATTCAAAATGTGATGCTTGTTGAATCCCTTGGCTACAATCTTATTTCCGTATCTATACTAGCAGACTTTGGTTTCAATGTGCTATTTACCAAAGTAGATGTCCATGTGTTTCGTTATGATAATCATAAAATTGTCTTTGCCGGTATTCATAGAGGTGATCTATACATTGTCGATTTCACTAAAAAGGCCCAACCTTGTACTTGTCTTATTGCAAAATCATCTAAATAGTGGCTATGGCATAGAAGGATAGTGTAAGAGCACATTTCTTCATGTGTGGTTTTGGGTAATTGATGACAATCCCTATGGACTAATGGTTGCCTTAAGTTATATTCAAAGGATTTGTCCATAGGCACTTCTTGAAGTCCATCTGTTGGTTTCAAGGAGTTTATATGGTGACCAAGGTGGTATTCAAGGTCTGATCCAAAGATTGGGCATAGAGAAGATAAGATACAAGGTTGATCAAGACTAAGTCAAAGAGTGAATCAAGTTTATCAACACACAAAGCGTACAAGATGTGCCGAGAGGGATCAAGTGATCCCATGATATGGTAAGCATTGTCCATTACGCTTTGTCTACTAACCCATGTTCCCTTTGAGAGTTCTATGTGGGGTTAGGTATGTTTCCGTAGGCTTGCGTCAAGTGGAAGATCGCATACACCCCATGGAACATGACATCAAGTGGTGATCGTTATCAAGGTTGCGGTGTGCAAGCTCAAGTGAAGCATCACGAAGAGATCATGCTTGAAGCTTGCCGTTCATTGTTGTGACAATGGACTTGTGAAGATGTGCCAAAGAGTGGCTCACCCATAGTGGAGTATGGGGGAGAAATCTACTAATCTTAATCAAGCTGGCGCAATCAAGAAAGGTGGTCCATCTTGAGGAAGTCAAAATCGTCATCATCTAGCTCAAGTGGACTATGAGCAAGCTAAAGGTTTGACCTTGATAGGGTTTTCTATTTTACCAGTCTCATAGTGGTAGTTGGGAGACTGGGTTACATGATAGATAGCCATACTATCAAGGGGGCTCTCAAGTGAGTAGATTGATCGTATCATTCATTGAGAACTCAAAGCATTTACATCCTTGCATCATCATCTTTCTTGGTTCTTGTTTCGTGTTTCTATTTGTGAGTTCTTGAGCTTATGGTCAGCTTCATGACAAGCTCAAGTTCATCGAAAACGGAGTCAATATGCATCCTCTATGATGTTTTCGATGTTGGAGTTTTTGTCGGTTCTTCATTCATGGATATTTCACGTCTCTATATCATTGGGATTTTCATAGCTCTTGTCGTGCTGAATCAAACAAGCTTGAGTTTGCTCAATTCATAGTTCATTTGCGAACGTTATGGCAGTTTCAGTGCGAGAGCTGTTTTTCTCTAAACAAGCGCTAGTACTACTCGGTAGCACGGTAGTACCGCTTTGGCGGTACTTTTGCAATGTGCTACCGATGTCACTACCGCTTATATTTGCCTCGTGGTGCCTATAGGGGTCTCTGGCCATTTTCAGCGGAAGTACCTCTCTCCCCACAACGGTAGTACTGCTCCAGCGGTACTACCGCCTTGAAGAGCCGTCGAACTACCGCTTCTTTTTTTAAGCGGAAGTTTCGAGCAGTACTACTGCCCTTAAGTGACGCTTATGTTTTTTAAGCGGAAGTACCGGGCAGTACTGCCACCTCGAGTTTTCTGCCATTTTGCATCCTTCTTTTGCAACTACCGTGCTAACTGGTAGTACCGCTTGTGAACGACCTGTTCACATAACGGTTGGATTTGTGGGCCCCTATAAAAGTGGGTCTTCTTCCCCATAGCTCTCTAACTCTTGTGCTCCTATTCTCCCCCCATTGTTGACCTTCTTCAAGCTTGCTAACTCTCAATCCCTCCAATGATTCTTTCTAGTTCTTAAGGGAAAAGAGAGCGGAGATCTAGATACACATTTCAACTAGTCACTTTCTCCTGTTTGTGAGGGGAACCCCTTGGATCTTGATCGTGGAGTTCTTCGTGTTCTTGTTTGTTCTTCCTCTCATTTCCTCCATAACATTTGTTGGTGTGGTGGGATTTGATTGCAGTTGGTGCATAGGTTTGAGTTCTCCACGGTGATACGTGGAAGTGAGAAGTTGAGAAGCTTATTACTCTTGGCTGTTTGAGCACCCTAGAGCTTGTTCCTCTTGGGTTCTTTGGCGTCCTAGATGGTTGGTGGTGCCTGAGAGCTAAAACATTGTGGTTCAAAGCTCCGAGAAAGCTTCGAGGTCTCCAATTAGGTTGTGGAGATTGCCCTGACCATTCGAGGTCACCTTAGATCCACAATCCTTTTGGTGAGATTTGTGGTGTCGTTGGGAGCCTCCAATTAAGTTGTGGAGATTGCCCCAACCTTGTTTGTACGGGTTAGGTTACCTCCCTCAAGGCTCCCTTAGTGGAATCACGACATCTTGCATTGTGCGAGGGTGTGATGAGATTACGGTGGCCCTAGTGGCTTCTTGGGGAGAATTGTGCCACCACACCGCTCCGAACGGAGATTAGCATCCGCAAGGGTGTGAACTTGGGGATACATCATCATCTCCTCATGCCTCGGTTATCTCTTACCCGAGCCCTTTACTTATGCACTTTACTTTGTGATAGCTATATTGTTAGGTGCTATATATCTTGCTATCACTTAGTTGTTTATCTTGCTTAGCATAAGTTGTTGGTACACATAGGTGAGCCTAGTTGTTTTAGGTTTTGTGCTTGCAAATTAAATGTTAGTTTTATTCTGCATTTGTTCAAGCCTAAACCGTAATTATTTTAAAGCGCCTATTCACCCCCCTCTAGGCGACATCCACGTCCTTTCAGCTAGGACATGTAGGCATGCGCAATCTACATAAGCTTATCAAGGGCGATCACATTCTTGGTGTTAAAGATGTTATCTTTGACAAAGAGAGGCTTTGTAGCGCTTGCCAAGTGGGAAAGCAAGTAGGTGGAAGTCATCCGGTCAACAAGATCATGACCACTAGGAGACCACTTGAATTACTTCATATGGATTTTTTTGGTCCCAATGCTTACAAGAGTCTCGGTGGAAACTCTTATGGTCTAGTGATAGTTGGTGATTTTTCCAGATTTACGCAGGTATTCTTTCTTGATGATAAGTTGCAGGTACAAAAGATCTAAAAGAACTTCGCACGCAAAGCGCAAAATCAATTTGAAGTGAAGATCAAGAAGGTTCGAAGCGATAACAGGTCGGAGTTCAAGAACATCGATGTGGATACCTTCCTTGACGAAGCGGGTATTTCACATGAGTTCTCGGCTACGTACACGCCTAAAAATGGAGTTGTTGAGAGATAGAACCGAGCCCTCATTGAGATGGCAAGAATGATGCTTGACGAATACAAGACGCCAAGACACTTTTGGACAAAAGCCGTGGAAACAACATGTCATGCCACAAACCGACTCTACTTGTACAAGCCTCTCGGTAAAATGACAGACGAGCTTCTCACCGGTAACAAAGTCCAAGTGTTACATTCTTGATAAGTATTGTCGTGCTAAATTTTCTCCCAAATCTCATGAAGGTTTTCTACTTGGCTACGGATCGAACTCTCACACCTACCGTGTCTACAACAACTTCACTCAAAAAGTCGAAGAGATGGTAGATCTAAAGTTTAATGAATCTAATGGTTCGCAAGTCGAACAATTGCCAAATGATGTAGATGACAAAGATCCTTCGGAGGCTATCCAATATTTTCCCATCGACAAGATTCATCACATGGAGGTGAAGGAAAGTACTTCATCAAGCCAAGTGTAAGCTCCTACTTCGGATCAAGGCTACTAAAAAACAACATGGACGCATCCACAAGCGGTACATGTCAAGATGAAGAGGAGGAGGAAGTACATCATGAAGATCCACCACAACCTCCTTCACCACCACCTCAATGTGACGGAGATGACCACATCGACAAAAATGAAGATGACGGAGATGATGATGAAGAAGATCCACCATCCAACAAGCCAAAACTACCCTGACTTCGAGCACAAGTTACCAAGAACCATCCCCTGAACCAAGTATTTGGTGATATACAAACAGGGAGGATCACTTGCTCTAAAACTCGCTTGGCTAACTTTTGTGAGCATTATTCTTTTATCCCTAGCATTGAACACTTGAAGGTTGAACAAGCTCTTGAATACGCGGATTGGGTGAACGCTATGCATGAAGAGCTTCACAACTTCGAGAGGAACAAAGTGTGGACACTCGTGGAAAGGCCCAAGGACGAGCAAAACATCATCGGCACAAAATGGGTGTTTTGGAACAAGCAAGATGAAGACGATCAAGTTGTACGCAACAAAGCTCACCTCATAGCCCAAGGATATATGCAAGTCGAAGGTATGGACTATGGAGAGACCTACGCCCCCGTTGCTAGACTAGAAGCTATTCGAATTCTTCTTGCTTATGCTAATGACCATGATATCACTCTTTACCAAATGGATATTAAAAGTGCCTTTTTAAATGGAGAGATAGAGGAGGAAGACTATGTTAAACAACCTCCCGGATTTTTAAATCCTAAGAAACCTTACCATGTTTACAAACATCGCAAAGCTTTATATGGCCTTAAGGAAGCTCCTCGTGCTTGGTATAAATGCCTAACATAGTTTCTTATTGAAAAAGGTTTTGAAATTTGTAAAATTGATGCAACCTTATTCACAAAAAGAGTTAATGGTGAATTATTTGTGTGCCAAATATATGTGGATGATATTATCTTTGGATCTACTAACCCACAATTTAGTGAGGAATTTGGATGGTTGATGTGAGAGAAGTATGAGATGTCCATGATGTGTGAGATGAAATTCTTCCTTGGTCTACAAATCAAGAAAACGAGAGAAGGTACATTCATCTCTCAAACCAAGTACACCAAGGACTCGATCAAGAAGTTCAACATGCAATAGTGCAAAGGTATGAAAAATCCCATTCCAACTAGCAGACACGATGATCTCACTAAGGAGGGTGAACCAGTTCATCAAAAGGTTTATTGATCAACGATTGGTTCATTGCTATATGTGCCTCCCGTCCCGATATTATGCTTAGTTTGTGCATGTGTGCCCGATATGAAGTTGCATCTAAAGAGTGCCAACTTAAGGCTATGAAACGCATTGTAACATACTTGATACATACACCAAACTTTGGCATTTGGTATCCCAAGGGATATTATTTTAATCTTGCTGGCTACTGCGACTCGGACTATGCTGGTGACAAGGTTGATAGAAAATCCACCTCGGGCACATGTCAATTTCTTGGTAGAACTCTTGTGTCTTGGTCCTCCAAGAAACAAAACTTGGTATGTCTATCTACTGCCGAAGCTGATTATATTGTTGCCGGATCATGTTGTGCGCAATTATTATGGATGACACAAACGCTTAAAGATTATGGAATCTATGTGAAAAATGTTCCATTACTTTCTGACAATGAGAATGCTATTAAGATTGCTCATAATGTCGTGCAACATTCTCGAACCAAGCATATTCAAGTTCGACATCATTTCATTTGTTATCATGTTGCCAAACGAGACATTAATATTAAGCATGTTCATACCAACAAATAATTGGCCGATATATTTACTAAGCCACTTGATGAAAAAGTGTTTTCTCATTTGAGGAGTGAGTTGAACATCATTGATGCTTCGAACTTGAGCTAAGCTCACTCGGATGCATGCAAGGGGAAGAGCTTACTTAAATATTCCATGCTACTATTATCTTGAATATAATCTACTTGGAATTGTATGCTCCCTTGTCTTGCAGCTAACCATTTTGTAGGTACTTGGAAGAACAACATTCCACAAGATTGCCATCAACTCATATTTTAAGCAATCTTGTCATGACCAAGTATCCACAACCTCGCTTTGATGATAAAAGGAAGAAGACAAAAACATGTCCTTGAAATATATTTCTCAATTGGTATCAACTCACAATTTCTATCTTGTCATTTGGATATATCATGCTCTTCCTTGCGTGACTAACCCATGTTGGTGAAAAGTGAACAAAAACAACAAGGATTGCTCCCAACTCAAGATGAACTTCATCAACTTCAAGCATCCTCATCAAGTTCACCTACAAGCAACGTCACCAACATCACTCAAAGGTATGCACTCATATCCTTGAAAAGTGTTTACTCCAAGACATGAGCTAAAGCAACTCATGCGATATGAAGACATTAAAGTGCTTAATCGAAAAATGGTAACCCCATTTTGAGTTAACAATGAGTATGACCTATGAGCAAGTATTCTTGCTTGACTCCAAAGTCAATATACTCTAATATAGGTGACCTAGTCACCTCCATCATCTAGTTAAGAATCTTGTTTGGTTCATTCTCTATTTTGCAAGATCTCTTGGAACCACTCAAATCTTCTCTAGTTGATATCTCTTTGTAAAGTCATTTGCATTTCCTTTACAAAATCATTTTGACACTTTGTTAGAAATTTTAAAATAAATTTGAAAGTTTCTCAAACATTGCCAAGTTTCTTTTCTAGCCATCGAGCCTCCGATCCAAAAGACTCGGTTCTACCGATTTAGCAGATGAGCTGCATAACAACATATCGGTACCACCGACATGTTTGTCTCAGAGTCACCAATTTGATATCTTTCTAGTATGTGTTCATATCAGTAAATCTTTGTTTCCTTAGTTCTCCCATCATAACATTTTCAAATCTTCGATGATCCCTTTATAATAAAAAGGGGAGAAATCAATTCAAGAACCCCTAACTCGAAGGAGAAGTCCTACAAACTCAAAGTTGAGCCAAAAGGAGAGAAATTATTTTCCATGATTCCCTCAGCTTTTCACAATCCCTACATTCAATGACCCTTGTCCTCAAGGATCCCTTCCTAATAAGTGATCTCTGTATCTAACCCTATGTATGACCTTTTTGGAAATTAATGCCAAAGGGGGAGAAATACCAAAGCTTCAAACCTAAAGGGGGAGATACATGCCTATGCAAAGGGGGATATATAATCTAGGGGAGAGGAGAATATCAAAGTTTGTACTTATATATACAAGGTGATAAAACCAAAGCAGGGGGATAAAAATATGTTTAGGGTAAAATGTGTTTATTTCATTTGATTACTCATGTTAGAATTTTCTCACCCTATCCAATCCCAATATCTACATGCTAAGATTCAGGGGGAGAGGATGACCTACTATTTCATATCTAGGGGAGAAATTTCTAAATGTTCTTGGAGAGATATTAATCCTAAGGAATACTATCTTCTATATGTTCTCCATATCTTGGTACTTTTGAGTTCTATTTCTTTTGATTGGTAGAATACTCTTGTGTTTTCTAACATTGTTTTCTCAAGTGTATTTCTACTACAAAAATGCTTAAGAACTCAAGGTAAGTATATGCATCATTTATTTGATCAAGATGATCTCTTGATTCTTGGACCTATTGTTTGCAAGTGTGAAGTCTTGAACAAGGATACACCTTATTCGTATATATTTGATCCAAATAACAAAGATACGCATGACTCATTATATCCCTTCTACTACATGTGTGTCCATGCATTCCAAAGCAACTATCCTTGATTGCAAAAATTTAGCGGGAGCAAGTCTAAGTCATGTGGCTCTCAAAGTCATCATTATATACATGCATATTTTCATTTGAATCTTTGATTGTATGTTGTCATCAATTAACAAAAAGGGGGAGATTGAAAGCACATATGCTCCCTTGGTAGTTTTGATAATTCATGACAACATACATTGTCTCTTGGACTAATATTTCTACCTAGTGTATTTCAGGTGAAAGTCCATAGAGAGAGATGGGTTGGCAAAAGGGAGTGTGGAATACCCCAAGATGCAAGGAAATGGATTGGCAAAGCATCAAGCAACAGGACACTACATTTTATTTTGTGAGAAATCACCTTGAGTCCATAGGAAAGCCAATACTATTAAAAGGGGGTAAGGTATTGTTGGTGAACAAGATGCTCAACCATACACAAGTAATAGTCCCCAAAGACACCCAAAAGCTCTTCCACAAAAGTCTGTCCAAAGTCATATATTCAAAATCGGTGCAACCAACATTTCCCACTCGGTGCCATCGATTCCCAAACACAGACATACCCATGCCAAACCCTAGCCATTCGGTGCAACCGATTCTACTTTGGTGCCACCGAGTTTGGGTTGCCAACTTCCTCTTACCTTGATTCACAAAATCGTTCCCACCGAGTTTGATGGATTGGCGTCACCGAGTTGTGCAATCTGATCGTTGGTCACCTAATCGGTACAACCGAGATTTATATATTGGTCTCACCGAGATTCAAAAGTTGTTACCTTTTGGTCACTTCGGTACCATCGAGATTCACACAATAGTGTCAGCGAGTTGGTCACTTAAGGTGTAACGGTTGGATTTTTGGAGGTGCCTATATATACCCCTCCACCACCACGTACACGAAAGAGAAGCCCTCGGAACAGATCCCCCCCTATCCTATCAGATTTTCTGAGAGAGAGCCACCTACTCATGTTTTGAGATTATGCCATTCCATTCTAACCATATGAATCTTCATATCTAGCCTCTGAAAGTTGCTTTCCACCCAATCAATCTCTTCCACCAAAGTCAAATCTTTGACAGGGTGATTGTGAGTTGAGGAGTCTATCATCTTGAAGCACAAGAGCAACGGGTTCATAGACATTATCGAGCCTATTACGTTTTGTAGGGTGGCTCCTCCTAGATTGGTTAGGGGTCACTTGGAAGCCTCCTACTTCATGTTGTGGAGTGAACCAAGAAGTTTGTAAGGGCAAGGAGATTGCCTACTTCGTGGAGATCTACCCCGAGTTAGGCTAGTCCTCCTTGGATGTAGGCCATCATGGAATAGTCAAGGTTGCTACTTCGTGGACCCATATGGGTGGAGCCCTCCGTGGACTCTCGCGACCATTACCCTCCATGGGTTGCAGGCTCCATAAACATGGACATGCGATAGCAACACCTATCGGAACCATGGGAAAAATCTTTGTTTCCTTCATGCGTTTGATCTCCCTATCTCAACTCCTTACTTCCATGTGCAATGTCTTTACTTTCCGCTACTATACTTGATGACTTGCATGTGTAGGGTGTGCTAGACTTGCTATAATTGCTAAAATCTACCAACACTTAACTTTGCACCTTGAATAGATTTTAAATTCCTGCTAGTAGTCTATTCACCCCCCTCTAGACATACTCTTCTAGTGATCCCACAACTGGCTCTCCTCCACTCCAAGGGTCGCTACCCATGTCAACCAATTCCATTACCCACGACCCCGGGTGAACAGTTACCCCCTCACATTGCGCACCTATGCATGAAATTTGGGCCTGACTCAATGGCACTTGGCGAGAATGTGTGGGCTAGTCCGGGGGACTCCTGTCGGTGCACTAGTACAGGGGTACATAGTGCCCCTGACTTATGCACAGGCGGTAGAAGCAAAGAACCTCGCCAGCAATCAAGACAAGACTCCAGCAAGCTCAATGCGACAGCCCAAGGCTAGACTTCTATGCGCCTAGCACGCCCCCGATGCTTGCCGAGGACCAAGACGCACACGCTTCCCAGAAGATCCGATAGGCCATTCCTTGGCAGGCATGAGCCATCCAGCCACAACTCCACCGCATCACTACGCCTGTCACTTATCGATATGGTGTCGAGCCCTCAGGTAGCTAATCAGATCTCGCTAAGCACGTGGCGACACATTGACAGGAAGTTATGCTCAATCGACACCGGCCCGGCTACGTGTCAAGTTCTTAAGCAACAACCGTCCAAGCGGTCGCCAATGCTTGCCGGGGATGCACCCCCAAGTGCCACCTAGGTAGGTAATCATGGCATTTTGTCCTAAATGCCACAGTTAGGTATGATAGCTCTGCTGATCTATTTAATCAATAGATAATGTCTGTTTTTCCATTGTGGTGACCCCTTGCACTATAAAAGGAGGCCCAAGGAAACCTAGCTCAAGGTTGGAAATTTGTACCCTCGAACATTTGTACTCACGCAACCGCTCCTTCCCCGACAACAGTCATTGCTAGGGGTAGGTCGTCTGTGTTCTTCGTGTTCCCCCAATCAATCCACCAAAAAGCAGGAGTCTGGTTTTATGCTTAGTAGTGGCCCTAACCTGGCTAAAATGCTTGTGTCCTGATCATTGCGCCGTCTCATGCTCTTTGCTCTTTGTGCAACGTGACCCCCCTCCCAAACCACAAGGGATTCCTGATCCCATAGGTGATCGTGAGCATCCGTGCCCTGACACCCTTTATGGAGGAAGCCGGTTTCTATCAAGAATTTTCTCAATTTATTGACAATGCTGGGTTGACCAACTTCCTCACAGATTAGTGTGACCAGTATCACATCCTCAAAAATTCCTTTGTGCAAAGTTTTAATTTACGTACAACCCTCTTGAGGTGCAGTTTAATGTATATGCTGAAAATTACAAAATACCATTCACCGACTTTTGTGACATATACTTGATTCCTTCTGATGGGGAATTAAGAGAGCCTAGACCAGCAGAGTTTGAGGATTTTATCCTCACTTTAACATTGGGTGATGATAGAGGCGTGTCGAAAACCACTGCCACTAGTTTGCAGTTTCTTTCTGTGGAGTACTTTGCTATATTCATTTCTAAGTTTTTAACTGCTAAGGAAAAGTTCGGTGCACTCAGTGCTCCGGACCTTGATATTTTGTGACGTGCATTATATAATGATCACACTTTTAGCCTAGCAGGTATTGTTGCAAGACGAGTACAACTTAACAAGAGTAAAGGCAACATACATGGTGGCATTTATGCTACTCGCTTAGCGAGTCATCTAGGAGTTTAGATATGCCCCCATGATTATATTTTGCCCAAGGTCTATATGGATTACATGTCATTGAGGGATCACCACTTTCCTGATGTGGTCGACCAATTTCATAATATTTTCTATAATCTGGTGTTTAGCGTCATTAGCCGTGATGTTATACCATTGCCTGCACCTGCTTTGTTTGATTCTGTTGCCAGGAATGGATACATTATTATGCAAGATGATATCATCATCGACCGGAACAACCAAGCCGCGGCAGAGGAGGAGCCCTAGTATTGGCATGCTTAGGTACCTCCTTCACCACAATTCAACATGGAACCAGACGGCTACTACGGATGGTGATTATCAAGCTAGGCCAAAGGCCTAAGCTGGGGGAAGTACATATTCCCACCGACATTACATTCATGTTCACACATTTAATCTCATTTGTTGGTGTCCATATTCTTTCATTGTATTATGCACGCTAGATTTATTTTTCTCGTGTTTCTTCTTGTGTGTTTGAATTTTTTGAGAAAATCCAAAAATACTTCTTACTTCTTTTCGGTTTTTCTTTTCAGTTCAGTTAGTTGTATTTAAAAGAAAACCGAAAAAGATTTCTCATTTCTTCTTTTGCTTGTTGGGAGTTCTACCATGTAAATAGTTTTTCTCGTTTTTGTTTTCCTCCTTTTATTTGCTTTTTTCTTGAAAAACTAAAAACTCCAAAAATACTTTGGTGTGTTTTTGTGAAATTCTTTTTATTTGATCAAGTCATACGAGGGAGAAGACCATACTGAAAATGTTAAGTGGTTCTCACATGCATTATAGTTGATCTAACACAGAGCCCATATTATTTCGTCTTCTCCTCTTGAATAAAATGTTTGCAGATTCTAGCTTAGGCCACAACACTCTTGCACTGTTTGATGAATTGACAAGTGAAAGGCAATAATGATGACATTTGATGAATTGACAAGTGAAAGGCAATAATGATAAAATGTTTTCATATCATTCAATTGTGCAAGTGAAAGGCAATAATGATGACATTTGATGAATTGACTGTAGCAGAGAAAAGCGGGTATGAACTCAACTTGTTCTTGTTTTTGTAAATATGTTTAACCTGGTATCCATGATTCAGCACATTATTATTGAACATGTTTGCAATGACAATTATAGATTATAGTGATTCTTGCCATGCTCAAGTAGCTAGGAGTGGATAATGATTTATCTTGGATGTCAACATGCATTGAAATGGTTGTGTTGTAGTATGATTATATGGTATCCTCCTTAGGATGTTTCAAGCAGCTTGACTGGGTATGTTCACGCATGTAATTGAATCAAAACCAACATAGCCTTCATGATATTTATGTTCATGGTCTCCATATCCTACTCATGATAGCATTCAATGTTTATTATTCGTAATGCATGTTTATGACTGTATTTGCTCTCTAGATGTCTGCATCTCAATGCATTTTCTAGCCTTCACCTGTACTAAGTGGGAATTCTGCTTGTCCATAAAAAACCTTAACCCAAAGTTATTCCTGATGAGTCCACCATATCAACCAATATGCAGTATTACCCTGCCGTTCCAAGTAAATTTGCATGTGCCACCTCTAAAATTTCAAATGAACATCAATTTTGGGTGCCTGGACCGCTCATGGAGCGACAAGGGGTGGTCAGTATCTTCCATGTTAAACGGGTTACTCTTATGATGAGTGTTTATTCACTCATCCTTGGACGAGAAGGGCAGTAATAGGGATTCCTAGTCCCAAAATCAAAATAAATGCAACTAACTAAACAAAACTCCCCAAGGAATGTTGTTGGTTTGGACGGTACCCATGAATTCGGCTCACCGTGGAGTGTGTTTGTTGGTGGAGGGGGATTAAACATTTACTTTTATTGCTTGGGAACCGCCACTAATTTGTTTAACATGGAAGATATTGATAGCTCTTGATCATAACATTGACGGGAAGGGTGTACCTCTCAAAATTATAATTATCTCTTATTTAATCCTTGAGCTCTGGCACCTCTGCAAATCCCTACTTCCCTCTGCAAAGGGAATATCTATTTAGTTTAATGTTGAGTCATCATCTTCTTACATAAGCCCCAGATCTGAGAGCACTATTGTCATCCTTACGCATTGTGTATAGTGAATGTTGGATGCATCATGACTGGATCTTTTCTACCATGAATTACAATGTTTAGTAGCTGCTCGAACTTTGGGGGTGCTCTGCATTTATGTTTTGCGGTCTCTGAAAGGGCTAGCGAGATACCACTATTGTCATATTGTATCATGATTGTTTTGATAAATTCTTTGCACTTGAGATATATTATTAGTGCTTGGTAGTTGCTTGTGTTATTGATATGAGTTAATATAGTATTTAAGAGTTATTGTTGACATGGTTAGTCATGATCTTTGCTAAAAACCTGGGTGTTACTTAAGCATATATATGTAAACAAGAACAAAATAGTTCATAAATATTTTTCTTTCTCACTTTTAGTTGGTAAACTGAATTGCTTGAGGACAAGCAAGGGTTTAAGCTTTGGGGAGTTGATACGTCTCCAACATGTCTACTTTTTCTAACACTTCTGCTCTTGTTTTGGTCTCTAATTTGCAAGATTTGAATGAAACTAACCCAGACTAATGCTATTTTTAGCAGAACTACCATGGTGTTGTTTTTGTGGAGAAAAAAAGTTCTCGGAATCGAAAGAATTTTTTTGGAGATTTATTTTGGAATATTTAAGGCTTTATGGATCCAGAAGCAACCTTAGAGGGGGCCAAGGGGGCCCATGCTCCACCAGGGCACGACCTGGTGGAGGGTGGACACCTCGTGTGTCCCCCGACCCTAATTCCAACACTATAAATTCACAATCATCCAGAAAAAAATTGGAGAGAAGGTTTTACCTCATTTCACGATATGGAGCTGCCGCCACCTCCTGTTATTCGCCAAGAGGCCAGATCTGGTGTCCGTTTGGGGGCTCCGGAGAGGGGAATCTTTGGTCTTCGTCATCATCAACCCTTCTCCATTGCCAATTCAATGATGCTCCCCACTGGGAGTGAGTAGTTTCTTTGTAGGCTTGCTGGTCGGTCAGGAGTTGGATGAGATTCATCATGTAATCGACTTAGTTTTGTTAGGATTTGATCCCTACTATCCACTACGTTTTATGATTGAAGTTGCTATGACTTTTCTATCCTTAATGCTTGTCACTAGGGCCCGAGTGACAATATTTGGGATACTTCATGGTGATGACCGTAGTTTGAGGAGTTCATGTATTCACTAAGTGCTAATGCTTTGTTCCGGTTCTCTATTAAAAGGAGGCCTTAATATCCCTTAATTTACATATGGACCCCGTTGCCACGGGAGGGTAGGAGAAAACTGCCATGCAAGTTCTTTTCCATAAGCACGTATGACTATATACAGAATACATGCCTACATTATATTGACGAACTGGAGCTAGTTCTGTGTCACCCTATGTTATGACTGTTATATGATGAATATCATCCAACGAATACTCTGATCCGGTGGCTACGATCTTTTCACATATTGTTCTTGCTAAGTTACTATTGTTGTTGCTACTATTACACTTGCTACAAAATCATTGTTGCTATTGTTACCGCCACTGTTAATGTCACCATTGCTATCAAACTATCATATTAATGTGCTACTGATCACTCTGCTGTAGATATTTATCTCTAGGTGTGGTTGAATTGAAAAATCAACTGCTAATAGTCGCAAATATTCTTTGGCTCCCCCTGTGTCGAATCTATAAATTTGAGTTGAATACTCTACCCTCGAAAACTATTGCGGTCCCTTCTACTTGTGGGTTATCATCCAATTAGGTCAACAGTAGCCCCCGAGCCCACGGTGTGAACATTCTGCTGAGACGAGATGTCGTGGACCAAAGGGCCGCATGTCTTGGCGAAGGGCCAGGCCGGGAGGTGACATGGGTTAGCTATGATGGGACATGGTTCAACAGCGATGGCACATGACACTCCCACTTCCCCATGACACCCCGGGGACTGCACTCCTATCTAGAAAACCACTACACGCGTCCAGCGAACCCAACATTGCTCGCCTTCTCCCATACGCTTCCCTTTTGCGCTCCTACTCCTTCCTTGCGCACATGCCGTCTCCCTCGCTCCGCTTCTCTCCATGACATCAAAGAAGAACACCACGGGCACTGGAGCATAGGCATTGCCTTTGACGCTGCTCTCTTCCCTTGGAAGTGGTGGGAGCCGACGTCTAGGGTCGGCCGTGACATAGCGGCGTTGGGCCGCCGCCGATGAGTAAGTGCATTGACCTCCTACTTCGCCACTGCATGGCATGCTTAGGACCAGTGATCCTGATTGTTAATCCTCTTTAGGGCGCCCGCAGGCAAGAGGCAGAGGGGTGTCTTGCCCGGGACGCCTTCTCGCATGCTTCTTGCTCGGGAGGCATCAGCCCCTCATTGTCGGTGTCAAAACTTGTGGATCTCGGGTAGGGGGTCTCAAGATGTGGATCTTGGATCAATGGGGAACATGAAAACAGAGGGACAATGTTTACCCAGGTTTGGTCCCTCTTGAAGAGGTAAAACCCTACGTCCTTATTGATTGTGTTGATGTGTGTGTGTGTGACAATTATAGAGTCGATCTACCATGAGATCAGATGAGCTAAACCCTAGATGAGCCCGATGATTTTCCTACCTCTAAGACCCTCTGGTTTATATAGACACTAGGGGTACCTACGGTTACAAATGGTTGGTTGCCCTTAGGGAATAAACATGTCAAAACTACCATCTTGACATGGAGGACACACCAAGGTATCGGAGCCATCCTTCCTGAACACAGAGCCATTTTATAGCTCGGCCTTCCAGTAATAGCCACAAAGCGGCCCACCTATCCGTCCCATAAGAAATGGACCGGCGTCCCGAGGACCCCTTAGTCCCGGGCTCCCATAGTAGCCCCCGAACTAGCCTCCAATACTAGGGTACACGACCCTTGTAGCTTCATGCACCCAAAGTTTCTGACTTGTGGGGCGAGTTCTTCTCTCATTCTATGTTCGGCCACTACTAGTTCGGTCACCAATGACTTCTCGTTTTTCTAATAGTATGTGTTACTTAGCCTCAAAGGCTAATGCTCGAGTGTGAACAATGCCTTTACTGACAATGTTTTAGTGAAAGGTCGTGATCGGTCACAACCATTGAACAATTATGAAAAATCGATTTGCGGTTCGAGGCAGTTTGTCTATTGGCATGTCCCATCAATATTGAGATCATGCCCCATTGTTTAAGGGAGATCGATGATTCGGGCTATCCCATGCGCGCATAATGGCATGATTATATCGGGAAGTGGCGAAGCATGCGGCGTAGGAAGGGGGCTCTTGGTATTACGACAACTTATAAAAGGGAAACAACCACCAAAGCCTTCACTCACTTCTCACATCCATTGCCATTGCCTTCCCATTCACTCGAGCTCTAGGCACCCAGATCCATTTCTCCCTCAATTTTCCACAAGTCACCACCCTAGTTCGGCCTTGGCTGGTTCGGGCCCAAAGGCAAGTGGGAGGCCTCATGCGTTACCAACAACTACATCGAGGAGATGAAGCACGCTAGGTGTCTTCCAGTCGACATCGTCCATCATGCTCCAGAGAAGGGACAGTTCATCCCCACGCTGAGGCAAGGCGAGAGGGTGGTGTTCATCCCCCATTTCATCCGACGACTTGGCTTCCCTCTCCACCCGAACTCCTTCATGATCTCCCCCCGAATTCCTTCATGCATATTTCAGCCTTCATCCTCATTTGTGAGGCCTTTCTGCGGGTCCATCCACACTTCAACTTGTGGCTAAAGGTTAAAATCTAGCAAAATGGGTTGGTTTATATCACCGAACCACACAGTGCAAACTGGGCAGCACCCTCCTAATTCAGATCCAGGCCCGACAAGATTGGTGTCATGGATCAACAAGGGTATAGACTCGTGTTCGGCAGGGGAGGTGAAGTTGCTGCACAAGCACATCTCCCAGATGATAAAGGAGAATGTCAAACTGACCAACGTGGTTCAGATCATGCTTCACGGCCGCCTCCTACCTTGCCAACATCGGGCCGCCCCAATGTGGTCATACAAGCTCGATGACCCTCCATCATGCTCCGCTTTTACCGCACCACACACGAAAACTTGTGGAAGGTGTTGTTCAATCCCCAAAAGGACTGGTCAGTCAAGGAAGAATACATCAACCTCGTTGACAAAAATACTCCCAAGGAGGTACGATAAAGTTTTTATTCTCATGTTTGGATACCGCCTTTTAACAGGAACTTGATCCTCTCTTCCCCGCATTCGCAGAGCTGGCTAGAGAAAGCCATGCAGATCGATGACCCAGACCCGCTGCTCGAGGGCTCCAGGATAGCCTTGCTGATGGAGATGCTAGTCGAGGCGCCATACACAACATTGGAGAAGAAAGAGAAGAAGAAGAAGAAGAAGAAGAAGAAGAAGAAGAAGAAGAAGAAGAAGAATGGAAGAGGGAGGCCCGAGAGGGCCTCCGCCCAAGAGGACCTTCAGACACTAAGTTTAGCGAAACCCATGCTTCTTCCGCTCATGAGGGAGGGTGGGGAGACTATAGGGAGTAGAGAGAATCCTCCCAAACAAGTAAGATGGCGGCGTCCAATGCGTCAAGGAGGATATGCCTCTTTCTACCTCGAAAATGTGATGCAGGGCTAAGTTGTTCCTGATTGGTGATAGCTCAGACTCCGCCAAGGATTCTGAGGCTTTGGAGGAGATCCTAGAAGGGCCCCTAGGGCCAAGACCCTTGCCCGAAGGTATGAATTCAAAGAATCTCTAGTACATCCACGTTGAGGTTTGTTACTTACCAAATGAATGACTTTCATATTGTATCCCACCGCATGACCTTCCCAATGATCGAGTCTCGGAAGGGGATTCTCTACAAGCCGAGCTAGCGGAGAGCGGGATCGCATCAAGCACTACACCACCTTCAGTTGCCAAGGAGGCCGAGGAAGTGTTGTCCTGAAACTCCCCTCCTAGGGCAAACATGGGCGTGGGGGATTATGACATCATGGTCGAGGTTAATACCTCGGTCGTCTAAGAAAAGATGGGGGATCCTTCCTGGCAAACAAAGAGGGGGATCACAGTCAGTCTGAGCTCACTCTAAAGATGGCCCCACTGCCTCCCAGGCCCTTAGATCATCCATTCCACCCTCCATCGAAGGGGGGCTGGGGTGCCACCACTAGTGTCGCCCGCAATAGAGCGGGCCGAAGCCGGGTGGCCAGTCGTAATGGAGGAGGCTTTGAATATCCCCTCCTTCGCAAAAGAACATCGTGCCCTCATGGGTGCGATTTTACAAAGCATTTGGTCCGTTGACAGCAGATTGAAGGAGGCTTTCGGCAGCCTGGACGGGCTTCAAGGTAAATCATGTAATAATCGTTTACAAAGAGAATTTAAGGTTATGCAATCCTCATATATTGTAGCACTCGAGCCTTGGGTGAGTTTGAAAAACTCGGTCAAGGGTCAAATAGCATAGAAAACACTTAACAATAGTAGAAGTGAACTGTAGCCCCCGAGACTCTGGCATGATTAAAGAAAACCTGGAAGAGGATCCAAAAATCGATGATTCGGGAGTTTGACACGGATGAGATGTTGTGTAGGCCTCATCTTCGGCAGCGGCCTCCAATGCCTCGGAGCTGGCTGAGGTGAATCAGAAACTCAAGAGCTCCGATAAGGAGCTCGACCTTATCACCAAACGGGTTGATGAATGATACATCTCCAATGTATCTATAATTTATTAAGTATTCATGCCATATTCACCTATGTTTACAATATTTTTATATGGTTTTGATGCACTTTATATGATTTATTTAGAACTAACCCGGACTGACGCTGTTTTCAGCAGAACTATCATGGTGTTGTTTTTTATGCAAAATTAAAGTTCTCCAAATGCAATGAAACTTGTTGATGATTTTTTGGAACAAAATAGGCACTAGAAGCTTTGTGGGAGGGACAAAAGAGCCACGAGGTGGTCACAACCCACCAGGGCATGCCAAAGGCCCCAGACACACCCTAGTGTCTTGTGCCCGCCTCGTTGCCCATCTTCGCGTAAAACCGACACTTAGAAATCCTCTAAATATATAAACCATTGGAAATAACCCTAGACTCCTCGTTCCGCTGTCACAACTCTATGGATCGGCGAAAAACCAATCTGGAGGCATTCTAGTACCCTGTCGGAGAGGGTAGATCATCTCCAGAGGCCATCTTCATCATCCCTATAGTATCCATGATGAGGAGGGAGTAGTCCATCCTCTAGGATTATGGTTTGTACCAGTAACTATGTGTTTAATCTCTCTCTCTCTCTCTCTTGTTCTTGATATAGCACGATTTAGATGTACCATGGGCTTTGTTAATATAGTTGGATCACATGGTATTTTCCCCTCTCTATCTTGTTGTGATGAATTGAGTTTTCCCTTTAAGAATATTTTTATTGCCAGATTGAATAATTTATGGATTTGAGAGCACTTAATATATTTCTTGCTTGTGGATACTCGTACTGATATTGGGGCATTCAAGTGATTCACTTGATATATGTTATGGTGTCAACTTGCGGATTCCGGTGATCTTGGGGATCTATGCATAGGGGTTGATTGGACATTTTCATACCATGTTCTCCGATAGAAATCTTGGGGCACTCTTTGAGGTTCTTTGTGTTGGATTGAGTATTATGAATCTGAAATTCTTTGATGCGTATCATATAATTAACTCATGAATACTTGTGGTGACATTGGAGTATATAGGCAACATTAGAGTTGGTTGATGTGTATCATATTGTGTTATTCTAGTACAAACTCTTAGATAGATCAATCGCTTTGTGTTACTTTAGTATGAACTCTTGGATAGATCGATCGGAAAGGATAAATTTAAGGTGGTTTCATACCCTACAAACAATTTCTTCTTATGTTCTCCACTAGATAAGAACTTTGGAGTGATTCTTTGTTGCACGTTGAGGGATGGTTATGTGATCCAATTATCTTAGCATTGTTGAGAGATTGCACTAGTGAATGTACAGACTATAGGCCTGATTTCCAAGCATTTATACACCATTTTTCTCACTGTTTTACACTTGCTACCTTGATGTTTTTATATTTTCATATTACAAATACCTATATCTATCATCCATATTGCACTTGTATCACCATCTCGTCGCCGAACTAGTACACCTATACAATTTGCCATTGTATTGGGTGTCTTGGGGACACAAGAGATTTTTGTATTTGATTGCAGGGTTGTTTGAGAGAGACAATCTTCATCCTACACCTCCCACATATTGATAAACCTTAGGTCATCCACTTGAAGTGAAATTGCTACTTTCCTACAAAACTCTGCGCTTGGAGGCCCAGCACGAGTCTACAAGAACTAGTTGTGTAGTAGACATCAACGAAGCGCAAGGTAAGTCTGAACTGGACTATTTTAATGTCGTGGTTTTCCTTATTAAGTGAGGTATTATGGTTCTATCCCTAATCAAGGGGTGCTCATTATACTGCAGCTATCACCGTGGAGGTCAAGAACTTGAAGGCCAAACTGAAGAAGGCGAGGCAAGAGGCCACAGAACAGAATGCGGCGGCTGAACAAGCGGTCGCTGAACTGTCGTTGGCAAAGACCATCAGTGAGAAGCATGAGGCCAGGGTGGCCTAGGTGCAGCAGGAGCTCAAGGATGTCGTCACTAAATGTGAGGCCCTTGAGCAAAATAGTAAGGATCAGACTTCCAAGCTAACCACATTGAAGTCAGGGATCAAGGAGCCGCGTGTGGAGGCGCAAGACTGCCAACAGGAGCTCCGCAAAGTCAAGCCTATTGTGGATGGTATGTTGTACTTAGTACAATGTAGCTTAAGTGGTAACAGGTTCGCATTGCTCACACGAGTGTGGCGTTCCTCAAGCGCTTTTGCAGATCTTCTGAGGAGTGTGGCAGAGGCGGCAATGTACTTTGTGTCCTGGGATGGGAACATCGAGCAAAGGCTGTTTTGGGCGTAGTTTCAAGCCCCCGAGCACCCAACTGTTATGACTAATCAGATGAACAAACTGATGGAGTTGCATCAGATGGCGAAGCTAGCCATGAGGGACCTCGGCATCTGGCTATGCCCTTTGGAGCCGCTTCTGAGCAGTTACTTTGGCTTAGTTCAGAAGTTGTGTGATGTCGTACCCCGAATTGACATCCTGAGGCGCTCTGTATGCATCAAGGGAGCTCGGATGACCTTTGCGAAGACCATGGTCCACTGTTCGAAGATCAAGACGACCAAAATGATTGCCGGAACCCCACACCCCTTGGAAGGAGCATAGGCGCCCCGAGGAATACATTCCCATCATGATGGATGTTGCTCGGGCAATAGAGCCCTAGTGCTCGCAAGATGTAATTTATGAATGGTCCTACTATGATGTATTGGATGACTGTTAAACTATTGTGCTTTATGATGCCGTTGCTTTGCATGTTATATCATGCTTTGTTTTGATTGGTCGTCCCAATCTGAAAGTTCCCAGTCGTTGGCTTCAGTGCCTTGTAGATGCTACAAGGGGTGTTTCGACCTCCACACTATGTCCCTTAGCCAACATTTTGGTGCCCGTAGGCGATAGTGTGTAAGGGAAACGATGCAATCAGACTATGTGGCTTTAGTGCTTTCACTTAGCCATAGGAGCTTGACTGCGGGGCTAGTGACTAGCCCCCCGTATGTTGTGATGTTCAGATATGCAGAGTTGAAACAATCATGACTTGGTCTGTGTGAATTCAGACCCTTCATATAACACAGTCTAACCTCCATTGTTTTTTAGTTTAACACTTGTCATCGAATTATAGACAAGTTTGTGCTTGTTATGACAGTTAGTTTTTCAGTTTTCTCCACTAAGGTACTTTACGAGGCGAACTAGAGGTACGATCATAGTGGTCTCCCTTTACCCTCCTAGCCGAACATGCGGAAGATAACAGGGTAAACACAGGAGTCAGGCAACCCAACTATTGACCCAAGACATTATTAGGAACCGACTCATATAATGAAATATCTGAGATACCGAGCACATAATATGAAAGATAGTGTCGGCATGATGCTTGGGGCGAGCTTTATAGTCGAGCCCTCGGTCTATTAGCCGGCCGCATCTAAGGAAAATATGTATCGAACTAGTTTGTTTCAGCGTCGGAGAGTGAAATTTTTTTATGCAACATAAATGATTGCAATGGGGCCATGGAGAATGACCTTTATTTCCGATGGACTCGTGATGTCTAACCATACAATCTGAACTGCCAAAGCAATTGTTACAGATACTTTAAAAAAATTACTGAGAAAAGGTATAGACATGGCTTTTTATGAGTGGTTTGACATCCCTATAGTGCCCTACTAAATGTCTGCGGCTTTGCTCTTGATGGGTGTGCTCCTTTGGAGGAGGGAGTTACCAACGGACAGACCTTTGAAGGAGGGTCTTAAGGGGCCGCCTTAATATGTTAGCTTAATGTTCGGTAGGTCCTAGATGATACCTTCTATTGTCCAAAGATGTGTTTGACCGTAGTTCGGTTTAGCCAAACACTTGGTCCTTGGATAGTAGGTCCCTAGAGTTGCCCATGGTATTTTGAGCATGAAGTATTGCATCCGAGGTCCGTACCTTGAGGCTATCGGGGCCATGCTTTCTGGAGTGTGTTCCTATTTATGTGGAGCATGGGAAGACTCAAGGAGATAAGATAGGGATCGGCCTCATTTGCTAGCCTCTTGTGCCTTGACGCCAAACTAGGACTTTGGCGCCTAATGTCCGACCTAGACTCTGGTTGCCAGAGTCGTTGTGTTCTCCTCAGTTTGGAGTGAGCACCCAGTGTTGCCACTTACCATGATGACACCCTTGGATCCGGGCATCTTGAGCTTCAGGTATGCATAATGGGCGACGATGTTGAAGTGAGCGGACGCTTTATGGGTGAGAAGTGTGTTATAGCCGTTGTGGAAAGGGGCGATGTCGAAGATCAAGTCTTCGTTGCAGAAGTTGTCGGGCGAACCAAACACTACTTCGAGTCATGATGCCCGAGCAGCGGGCTTCGATGCTTGGGATTACCCCTTTAAAGGTGTTGTTGCTGGGTTTGATCCTTGCTGGATCAATATCCATTTTTCTCACTGTATCTGAGTAAATTAGATTGAGGGTGCTGCCTCCATCCATGAGGACTCTGGTTAGGTGGTACCAATCAATGATGGAGTCAACCACCAGGGCCACCGATCCTCCATGACGAATACTGGTCGGGTGGTCCTACGGTTGAAGGTGACCGGGCATGCCAACCATGGGTTGAATTTTAGAGCTAGCGGTTCTATGGCATAGACTTTACGAAGCGCACACTTCCTATCCTTCTTTGGTATGTGTGTGACGTAGATCATGTGCTCTTTTTTTACTTCAGGAGGGAATTGCTTCTGCCCTGCATTGTTTGGCCCGCGAGGCTCGTCATCTTTTTGACTGCGGGGGCCCTTGACTTGCTCTTTGATTGTGAGTTTCCTAGCCTGTTTGATAACCCCATAGTTACAGTTAGTATGAGTGGCGGGCTTGTCCGGGGTGCCGTGGATCTGGCAGGGCCTATCCAGGATTTTATCCAACGCGGTGGGTCCATCCCGATTTCCTTTGAAGGGCTTCTTCCACGCTCCTTATTTGGAGTTACTAAATCCGACATTTACGGTCGTATCCTCAGCGTCATCATTGTTGTGTCGGGTCTTATTCATGTTATGTTGTGGTTTCCTATTTCCATCCAAAACTTCTGAGGTGCCGGGGTCTTTGGAGTTGTTGTTTCGACGAGCTAACCAACTGTGCTCGCCCATGCACAAGCGTGTCATCAGTGAGGTAAGGGACGACATTGTTCTCGGCCTTTCCTGGCCGAGCTGATGAGCTAGCAATTCATCCCAAATGCCGTGTCTGAAAGAGGCTACTGCCTCGGCGTCTAGATAGTCAATGATCTGGTTCTTCTTAGTAAGGAACCGATTCCAAAATTATCGGGCTGATTCACCGAGTTGTTGAACAATGTGGCTCAAGTCATAGGAGTCTGGGTGCCGGACATAGGTGTCTTGAAAGTTAGCTCAGAAGGCATCCTGGAGCTCTTCCCAGCTCCCAATGGAGTTTTCAAGGAGTATGTTTAACCAGTGTCGTGCTGGTACTTTAAGCTTTAATGGTTTGTATTTTATAGCATGGAGATCATCTCCTCGGGCCATATGAATATGAAGAAGGAAGTCTTCAATCCACATGACCGGGTCTATTGTCCTGTCCTATTGTTCTATGTTTACGGGTTAAAACCTTTGTGGAACTCATGCTGCATCACCTTGTTTGTAAAGCACATTGGCTGAGCGGTGCCCCTAACCTGAGCTACATCACGCCAGAGATCGTCTTTCATCCGGACCTGATGTTGTTCCCGGTCTCCATCATTTCAGTTGAGCCAATCTTGGCATGCGCCCTGTCTAGTGGTAGTATACCCTCTAGATCCATAGATGGATCTTGTGTGACCAATTCTATCCTCTAAGTCATGTCGTATGTCATATGGGTCTTTAGGCTGTGTTGTCTCATTTCCTCTCCTGCATGGGAGTGCAAGTGGGTCTTCGGCCTCCTTAGTCGTCTTGTCCCGTCCTCGAGGTAGGCGGTCTGGCTGGTTGCCCTGAGTGCGTCTAGGTGACGCGGGCTCAAGGACCTCATCATCGAAATGCGATAGAAAACGTTGACGTGGGTAGCTTTTGTTTTTCTCAAGTTGTTCATTGTCGTACCCTTCTTCGGTTGTTAGGACCCTCGTCCGTTTGTCGTTAAGGGTATCTTCTTTGGCTTTTAGCTGCTGCTTCTTCTTCTTCAGGCTTTGGACAGTGGCTATAAGTTGTAGCTTGAACCATTCTTGATCCAGCAGGTCCTCGGGAACGATGAAATCCTCAGCTCCAAGGCTAACGTCATCTTCTGACAGAGGGAGGTCGTTGCTGTCTTGGCAGACATTGGGGTCCTCGGGTTTGTACTGATCCTCGTGCCCCTTCGAATGATCGAGTCACTGTTCGGGCGAAATGGGGTCACAAAGGACTTCCATATTGTCCGGGGTATCATTTTCTCTAGTGTTTGTGTTGCGTTCCCTACCCTTGCACCCCTTGGATCGTTTGCGCCGACGTTGGCGCCTAGGCGAGTCCTCACCAAGCTTGTCACCTTTCTCTTTGGGGGAGCCATCGCCCTTATCACCGGGGGTATCCACCATATAGACATCATATGTGGAGGTGGTTGTCCATCGCCCGATGGTGGGAGTGGTAGTGGTATCAATATCTTCGTCTATGTCCTTGGCCTTCTTGGAGGAGCAGTCCAACATAATAGTTAAATCTTCGATAGTGGCTACCAAGTGGGTGGTGGGTGCGACGCGAAATTACCCGTGCTGACACCAAGACCGATCCGAGCATAGGTCGAGGATGGGTCACCTATAATGTTCATTCTCTAGATCCACGTCAGCGTCTCGTTTAATAGCGAGAGGTTAGACGGATTAGTCTTCCAGAATCTTTCGGAGTTGACCTCCGGCATGCCGAAACGGGAAGCATGCTTGGCCAAGGATAACCGTGGCCTTTGGATGCCATGATCGGATCCGATCTCAAAGCTGGATCCAAGTTAAGAATCGGCCCATGGACGGGGTCGAGCAGGAGGACCAAAGTAATTGATTTTGGATTTCCAGGCTCATCGAGTGAGGTAGTGAGCCCAGGAAGGACCAGATCTCACCGGGAGTCGGCAACGAACTCTAGGTTCCCAAACCCGATCTTCTGATCGGGGGCTGAAACTTCCGACCTGGCCAAGGTGGCCAGTTGAATCAACATGCGTCATGATGTTGCCAAACGCGAAGGGTTGTCCAAGGGCAAAAACATTCCTATTGCATACATCACTACTAATGATTAGGCGATCCATCGATCCTTTGTCGATACCATAGCAGAAATCTCAATGAAAGCACCAATGTCGGTGTCAAAACTGGCGGATCTCGGGTAGCATGTCTTGAGCTATGGATCTTGCATCAATCGGGAATAGGAAATCTCAATCACCCAGGTTTGGGACCTCTCGACGAGGTAAAACCCTATGTCCTGCTTGATTGTATTGATTTGTGTGTGACAATTACATAGTCGATCTATAACGTGATCAGATGAGCTTATCCCTAGATGAGTCGTATGATTCTCCTACCTCTAAGATTATCTGGTTTATATAGACGCCAGGGGTACCTAGGGTTACAAATGGTCGGTTGCCCTTAGGGAATAAACATGTCGAATCTAACATCTTGACTTGGAGGGCTTCCCTCCTGAACATGGAGTCATTTTGTAGCTCAACCTTCCAGTAATAGTCACAAAGCGGCCCACCAATCCGGCCCATAAGAAATAGACCAATGGCCCGAGGACCCCTTAGTCCTGGACTCCCTCAGTATCCCCCCGAACTAGCCTAAATGATAGTTGAGTCTGTGAACTTGCTAGAATAAAAGCTCTTACATAGACTATTCTCTTGAATATGATGAATTATGATTATCTCAATTACTAATAGCACCATTTGTTGGTTGTCAATAACGTTATGCTTCATACAACCTCAGTTGCGAATAGATCGTTACTTGTTTATGAGAAGCTATATGATGGAAAATTTGCCGTTGTACTAATATTCATGATGCTTTCATGTCCATAATTTGTTTTTATCGACTCCTCTCTCTCTCTCTCAAATCAGGTGGTCATTTTCGAGTTCGGCTTTCGCTTGAGGACAAGCGAGGTCTAAGCTAGGGGAGTTCATACATCCATTTTGCATCATGAATTCTTATTACTATTTAAGATATTCTTGTCCATTATTCCTTATTATCAAACAATTCTTAAGCCTTTTCTCTCTGAATATGCAAGGTACATCGCAAAGAGGGAAATCTTTGGTAACTGGAATTCTAGACCGGGAAACCAAGAAAAAGGCAGAAAAATCATGAGACTCCAAATGACCTGAAACTTCACGGATAATTTTTATGGAATATTTGAGAGTTATTGGACCCAAACTATATTAGAGGGGGGCCACCTGTTGGCCACAAGTCAACAGGGTGCGCCCACCCCCCTACGCGTGCCCTGATGGCTTGTGGGGCCCAGCAGGCCTCTCGACCCCTCTTCTCCCATATGGTGTGTCTCATCCTATAAAAAATCATAAGAAATCTTTTGGGACGAAGTGCCTGCGTCTCAAGAAGGAAACCTGGGTAGAGGCCCTTTTGTAGTTTGGCAGAATGATTCTGTCGGGGAAACTTCTCTCGAGGAGGGGAATATCGAAGCCATCGTCATCACTAATGCTCCCTCCTTCATGGGAGGACCAATCTTCGTCAACATCTTCACCAACACCATATAATCTCAAACCCTAGTTCATTTCTTGTATTCAATCTTTTTCTCAAAACCTCAGATTGGTACATGTGGGTCACTAGTAGTGTTGATTACATCTATTAGTTGATGCTTGTTGGTTTAATTGCATAAAGATATAATGTTCACATCCTTGATCTCCATTATTACAGCTCTGGCCTTGAACATGTTGATGATGTGTGAGTAGTTACTATTGTTCATGAGGACATGGGAGAAGTCTGGTTATAAGTAATCATGTTAAGTTGGTATCCGTTTGATATTTTGATGACATGTATGTTTTTACTTCTCTTAGTGGTGTTATGTGAACATTGACTATGTGAAACTTCACCATGTTATGGTACTAAGGGAATTCATTATGGAGTAACAAGTAGATGATGGGTTGCTAGAGTGACAGAAGCTTAAACCCGAGTTTATGTGTTGCTTCATAAGGGGCTCATTTGGATGCACACGTTTCATGCTATGGTCAGATTTATCGTAATTCTTCTTTCGTAGTTGTGGATGCTTGCAAGAGGGGGTAATCATAAGTGGATTGCTTGTTCAAGTAAGAACATCACCGTAGAACCGGTCCACCCACATATCAAATCATCAAAGTTGCAAATGTGAATCAACTCAACGTGATGAACATGACTAGATAGAAATTCCCATGTGTCCTTGGGAGAGCTTGCTTAATATAAGAGTACTTTTTGGCCTGTCCTTTGCTATAAAAAGGATTGGGATAACTTGTTGCATCTTTGTTACTTTTTCTGTATGAATTATCTTGCAGCAAATCTATCTATCACTGTTACTCGCAGCAGTTGTAGAGAATACCTTGGCGAAAACTACTTATCATTCCTTCTGCTCCTCGTTGGGTTTACACGCTTACTTATCGAAAGGACTACAATTGATCCACTATAGTTGTGGGTTAACACATGCAAGACACGCTAGGGTCATCATCCTCCCGCGTGTGCCTGCACGAGATAGTGGCCATGGCGTGGTCAACGCCGGTGTTTGGCGGCCATGTGGAGGTTGTGGTGGCTGATCTAAGCGCGGGGAGGTTGGGAACAGAAGCGGATCAGCTAGATCTGGAGGCTAGTGACCTCGAATGGTGGCGGCAGCGAGTGGCAAGGCGAGGGCAAGCCGACATCTATGGTGGTGGTTCATGAAGAAGAAAAGAAAGGGAGCTCGGGTGAGGGAGAGAGGGAACCGATGGGAGGAGAAGGGAGAGGGTGAGAGGGGATGGCCTAGGTAGAGTTCACTAGCGGCTGGCTCCGGCAGGATGCGAGCCAGCATGGAGGTGTGGGTGTAGTTGCAGGCTCATGGGGATGCTGGGCAAAGCTCAAGGACGAGTTGTTCGGGCGCCAGGGCGTGTGCGTTTACGGGCGGCGTCGTGGCCCATTTTGGGCCCGGACGGGCCGGCAGTGGGCTTCGGTGGGCCCACATGGCTAGACGAGAGAGGAGGCGTGAGGATGTTGGGCATGCATGGCTTTGAAGGAGGATAGTAGGGTTTCCAAATAGGGTAGGGTAGGCTTGCTATTTATAGCAGGTGGCTCTAGGGTTGGGGATTTTCATTCGTTTTCGAGCCGTTCGATTGGACGACTCTCATGGGGGCTTTGCGTTGGTGGGATTATTGGGCTATGTGGGGGGGCGGTGGGCTAAGATGAGATGGAGGTGTGGGCCTGGCAACATACTTCTAAAACCAAAAACGTCCGATGAATAAACCAGCTATAGTGCCGCTATAGGTTTAATGGTTCGGGTATGAAACAGACATTGAATGCGACAAAATTTGGCAGACAGTCTACTTACAGTATATTAAGACCACAGGCCAAATTTCAACCCATTCCAAGAATGTTTTCAATGCTTGGGATTATTGGGCTATGTGGGGGGGCGGTGGGCTAAGATGAGATGGAGGTGTGTGGCCTGGCAACATACTTCTAAAACCAAAAACGTCCGACGAATAAACCAGCTATAGTGCCGCTATAGGTTTAATGGTTCGGGTATGAAACAAACATTGAATGCAACAACATTTGGCAAGCAGTCTACGTATAGTATATTAAGACCACAGACCAAATTTCAACCCATTCCAAGAATGTTTTCAATGCTTGGGATTATTGGGCTATGTGGGGGGGCGGTGGGCTAAGATGAGATGGAGGTGTGCGGCCTGGCAACATACTTCTAAAACCAAAAACATCCGACGAATAAACCAGCTATACTGCCGCTATAGGTTTAATGGTTCGGGTATGAAACATACATTGAATGCGACAAAATTTGGCAGGCAATCTACGTACAGTATATTAAGACCACAGGCCAAATTTCAACCCATTCCAAGAATGTTTTCAATGCACTTTTAAAAATAATATTTTAATGATGTCGCGGGAATGTGCAGGGATGGAGCGAGAGTCCTAACAAAGGGTTGAGATTTTCTCTCTAGTGTCCTGTCTGAAAAAACCAATTGCGGACCTAGGTTAAGAAACTAAATATTCATCAAAAGAGTTCTGAACAATTTAATTTCGATCAAAAGTCGTATCTAAGCAAACGTGTAAGGCAATTCACATGTTAATGAAATAATCTTTTTACTAGTACTACGGGAGGGGATAAACAATGCAAAATATTATATCACGGGTTCATTACTTATTTTTCTACATTAAGTAGTCCTTGTAATTAATATCCTGATGAAGTTATACAAGGCAAAATTTATCTGATTCTCAAAGGTAAGGCAAAGATTAACAAACATGATTTACAAACAGCACACGAGACTAACATTTTCCTTGCTCTTGGCCGCTCATGCTGGCTGGCACCGGCCATCCGTGCATTCGCGCATCTACGCTGGGTTGGCGCCTTTAGCATTTCTAATCCCAGATTTGGAATGTTGCGGAATCTGAAGCTGCCCTAGACCACGAGAATACACATCGGAGGAAAGTAACAATATGACTCCGTCCAATTATCATTAATTGGTGGGATGCCGCGGACATAAAATAGATGGGATTCTTAGTTTATTAGTTGAGCTTCTCGTGGTTCGGCCAGGGGGCGAAATAAGCCATATAATAAATTTTTTATCGATCGCCTAATCACTAGTACGTAAAACTAGATCGTTAAGGGGGTCTAGCTCCCCTCGTCCCCCTTGGATTCGTCCCTGGGCGCGCGCATGTGTGTTTGGTCTCGAAACGATTAACGGCGAGAACAGAGAGACCAGCAACTATGGACGGATGCAAGTTTTGCAAAAATGACAGCGACGGAGTGGCGATGCGATGCAACTGATGTAATGAAGAATGCGGCAAAAAAATCACACGACGAAACTCGAAATAACTAGAAGGCATCTGGAGCTTCGGGCTCGGGCTGTCACAACTCTCCTCCACTAACAAGATTAAGAGGAATAGCAAAGTAAGAGGTAATAATTAGTTTCTTCTTTGACAAACAAGTGAAATCAACGAAACTTGGAGGTGGCAAAGAAATGTAGAATGGCACGAGGAACAATCAAGAATTCAAAAGAAAATTTTGGGCAGCACTTCTGTAGAGAAGAGAGTCAAAACTTGATAAGATTAAAAGAACTTGAAGAGGGGTCACAACACTCTGTTTAAATGGACAAGTAAGGGAAGAATAGGATCTTGATAAAATGATATGATCGGTCGATGAGAGAAACATCACAATGCCTCCGGAATGGAAGAAATGGAGCTACATCATTGGAAAGAAGAGAACAGACAAGAAAATGACATATTCTACCTCAACTGAATTTGAAAAGAATCCTTACAAAGAAGGATTTGACAGAGTTATTGAAAAATCAGCAACGAAACAATAAGCTTGTTGTGGTCTTATGGAAAACATCTAAAAATTATGAGGTGACAACCCACCACTAATGGAAACAATTGATTGGTTGGGAACAACAAGAGAGGGGATATTTATTTCACCAAGAGGATACGTTGAGAACTTGGATCAATGATAAGCACCACAAATAGAAACAATCCTTAGGAAAGGCTTTAGGTGAAATCTAATCCAAGATAACTCCGAGAAAGAAATGATGGGTTTAAATATCTCATTCTTGACAAATTCTCTTCGAGACTCCTCATAAATCAAGAATGATATAACACCATCTCAAAAGATAAGGGAGAAATAATTGCACTTTGAAATTCAAGACAAAGAATACTTGAGCTCCTCCAACAAGAATCTTGAAGAACACTTCGTGAATGATTTAAATCCCTAATGAAACACCATGAAGAACCTCTTGGAGCACACCGTAATGAAAGGAGGATAGAAAAGAATTGAAGGTTGCAAAGAGATACTTGAGAAAAACTTGGAACTCCGAAAAAAAGTCGAACAACTTAGAATCTAGAATTTATACCATGACCAACTCCAGAAGATGGATCAAAGTCACCTGATGAAACAAGACTACGAATTATGTTATGCTTATCCTTCATCAAGTTAAATTACTAACAAGCAATAGATTTCAATACCACTTATTCTTCTTGGAAAAATTGAAGAAAGATATCACAAACCTGAAGAAGTGTTGGATGAAAAACCTGTAAGAATTTGAAATGAGAATTTTAAATGAATTAGGATTCTTCACATAAATGGTGATACCTGAGAATGAACAGATAACGGTCCGCCTAGCAAAAAACTTGAACGAAGCACCAGTAAGAATTTAGATACAAATGAGGAAAATATTAAATGAATAAAGAGACATCAATTTTGAATAGAATTATAGAATGAATGCTAAAAGCTAGGAATGATGATTTTTTCTTAAAATGATGGCCTTTAGAGGATCAAGAACGAAAACAACTCTAAAATTTTCCGGATATGAATGAAGATAATTTCTCATGATCGAAAGCAATATGAAAGAATAGCATCAAGCTTGAACATGAATCTTCAAGAGAGTGTACCAAGATTGAAGAGGAACTCTTCTTCGGTCATCAAGGCTGAGAATGATGGCGAGAAATGCCACCATGCACAACTAAGATCTCCTAAACAATGAATAAAGAATGGTTGAGCTAACAAGGAAAAATAATTGAAAAGCAACTTTGGAGAAGGAATATTACTTATGTAACACATACTTACATCTCACTTGAAAAGAATTAGAGATCTTCGGAAAATATTATAAGATCCAGGTAAGGTCTTGGGAGAAACCTGCGGGTTATGGGTCACTAAAATAAAACACCATTGAAATAATATCTTGTAAAGAGAGATTGCACCAGTACAAATTAAGAACTTGATGAAGGGAGAACCTCAAATAACTTAAATGGATTCCGAACGACAAAACGAATCTTCTTAGATATCTTTGACAATCTGGATAGAATAGTGAGAGGTTAATAAAAAGAGTGGCTTGGATAAGAATTTGTACATGAAAAACAATTGAATCAAAGAAAGGGCTAAGATCAACATCAAGAGATTGAGTTGAATGCACCGGAGAAGAAAACGAGCATGAAGAATTATGAGCTTGAAGATCCTCAGACTATCCATATGGAAAATACCGGATTAAAATATGGAAACAGGTGAAGAGGATTCACACGAATAGAAGCAAACTTGGTTCGAGATGTCTAGCTCCATAAGAAAAGGGGGAGGGTGGGAAAAACAAAAAAACAACTTATATAGATGAAAAGAACTCAGGATAGAAATATGGGGATCGATCTTGCTAATATTGAAATGAGATTGAATTCACTTGAAGATAAGCATTTTGGATGGGAAGCAATTTGACATGAAAATTTTCATTGATCAAAAGGATTAGCATTCCCATATAAATATGAGAACACCATTTAGGAAAGGTATGGGATCAACACTTGACATCGAAGCAACTTGAATTACCAAACTCCAACAAAACAAGGTATTAGGCTTGAAAATTAAGCCGGAAACGAATAGATAACCATTATGCATTTGTTGAAAGGATAATCCTAGGTAACCACTTGAATTCCCACATGATAACTCCAGAAATCTTTCTCATTATACAATCTGGTCCAACGGATACATAGAGCATTTACTGATTACATGACTCAAATCATAGCAATGATACTACACCTCCAGTATATCACATTCGTCAACACATAACTAGAGAAACCTCAAAAACTCATCTACCTCGGACCGTTGTAATGACAATGATACTCAACATGGCAATACATCTGGATGCTCTCCCCAGTACTGGGTGGTGCCAAACTCCTCTCACCACAAAGAGTATTGAAACAATTTCGAACATCCTCGTCTTGAGATATTAAGGAAACTGAACGATAATGAGTGTGCCAAGAACGGCCTACAGTTGTACTCCTTGGGACCTCAGTCCAAGTGTAGGGAGGCTCCAAGAACAGAATTCGCTCACACCGACATTGTATAGGTTCCTTAATACCTGCATGATCCTAAAATTTTCTTGAGTAAGAAGAGGGATAGAATTAAAATTCCTACATCAGGATTCCTCACTAGAGCAATGAAGGGATGAGAAGTAAAAAAGAATTCCTACTCTTCGACATATAACTAGAATCAAAATAGGTTTTTTAGACACGGCAATGGCCAAGTGTTGATTAAACGAGGGGGCTCCTAGGTTAGTACTATTGTGATACCAACTTGTCACCCCCAAGATGAGGTACTATCCTCGCGATGGCTAGAGGGTCTCGATAAGGATAGAAGCACGTTTTGGGCCGCTTCGTAAAAATGGAAATCATCGCAATACATGTAAATAATAGATAAGTATAAGGAGTTGGCTTACACTCGCCACATGCTATAGTGCCGATGTAGGTTTAATGGTTTGGGTATGAAACAGACTCCGAATGTGACGAAATTTGGCAGGCAGTCTACCTATAGGAGGCACCACCCTCCAAAAGGTAATAGGCTCGATAGTGTCGATGAACTCCATGCTCTTCTGATTCCAGATGATAGACTCCTCAACCCACAATCACTCTCTAACAGATTTGGCTTGGTAGAAGAGATTGATTGGGTGGAAAGCAAGTTGGGGAGGCTAGAGATCACGATTCATATGGTAGGAATGGAATGGCATGATCTCAACACATGAGTAGGCGGCTCTCTCTCAGAAAATCAGTAGGTATGAGTGGGGAACTATTCTGAGTGCTTCTCTTTCGAGTGAGTGATGGTGGAGGGGTATATATAGGCATCTCCAAAAATCCAAGCGTTACACACAAAATAACCAACTCGGTGAAACTGATGTGTTAATCTTGGTGGTACCAAAGTGATCAAAAGGTGGAAACCTTCGAATCTCGGTGAGACCGATATAGGCATCTCGGTTGCACTGATAAGGTGGCCAACGGTCAGATTGCCCAATCTCGGTGATGCCGATCCAACAATCTCGGAGGGACTGAAATTGTGAACTTACGTAACAGAAAGTTAGCAGCCTAACTTGGAGGCACCGAAGCAGAATTGGTTGCACCAAAGTGGTTGGGGTTTGGCTGAGTCTGTCTGGGTTCTAGAATCGGTGGCACCATGTGGAATGTGTTGGTTGCATCGATTTTGAGTCTATGGTTTTGACAGGCTTTTGTGGAAGAGCTTGTGGGTGTATGTGGTGACTATCACTTGTGCACGTATGAGCATTTTGTTTACCAACAAAACCTTACCCCCTTTAATAGTATTGGCTTTCCTACGGACTCAAAGTGATTTCTCACAAATGAAAAATGTAGAGTCATTTGCTTGAAGCTTGGCCAATGCTATTCCTTGCATCTTGGGGTATTCCACAATCCTTTTGCCAACCTATCAGTGAACTTTTCCTGAAACATACTTAGTGGAAACATTAGTTCAAGTGCATATATGTTGTTATTAATGACCAAAACGACCAAGGGAGCAAATGTGCTTTCAATCTCCCCCTTTTTGGTAATTGATGACAACATATAGATCAAAGCTTCGACATATGATATAATCAATGAATATAATCGTCGCTTTGAGAAGTATGTGATAAGCAAGAACTCCCCCTAAATTTGTGCATTATTTTAAATTTGCACTTGTACACAAATGCACAATTGATTAGGTACATGGATCACTTCTTCCATGTCACATACATCTTGGTGGTGTGCGAGAGTAATAAGAGTTAGCAAGATAGCACAACACACCAAGCAAAGTGAATGATCATCACATAACCATCAAATGATAGGAAATAGTAGCAACACACATAATAACGTATGATCAAACACAAACACAAAAGTATCTCACATCAAACCAAATGAACCAAATGTTTGAAAAATAGGAAATAATAACAGATGCTCTCTCACTCGAATCCTAAGATCTATATACAACTTCCCCCCTTTGGCAACAAGTTACCAAAAAGTTCAAAGAGATATAGCTAATCGTTCTACGGCTGATCTCTTCCGGTCCTTGATGTCGGAGTCGAGAGAACTGCATCGGTGAAGACTTCCGCTGAAGTCCTGGATGGAGCTAGAGTAGATAATTGAGGCACTAGAGCTGATGGAGCTGAAGATACTGTGGATGGAGCAGAAGATGAAGCCCTCTTCTATGGAGCTGGTACTGTAGGTGTCCTGGCCTTAGTAGTGAACTGGGCAGTAGTCCTGACAGGTGCACTATCCTCCTCATCATCAGAAGACTCAGACTCTGAAGAGGTGCGATGGATTGGGGCTTCATCAACCTCCTTCTTAAGCTCATTCTTTGTCTTAGTCAGCCCATCAACCTTGTCATTAAGCTTTTTCACTCTATCATCAATAATGTTCACGAAGCTCTCCTGAGTATCCATGATGGTCTTGATGTCCTTCTTCATATCCATGACAATGGTGATCAAAAGATCCATCTACTCGTTCCTGGACCTAGGAACCTAAGCACTAGTGGATCGAGCTGCCTCTGCTTCCGCCTCTCCTTGTGCCTGAGGTGCAGCTGATGTGGGATGGTTTGGATCCATATCCACAACGTTGTCCTCAAAATCCGGCTGAAGTGGCAAGTGGGGTCTATCCAGAGCAAAGATGTGCTTCTCAAGCTTAGAATTGATAAGCATCTGAATGTAGGGTGCATAGCAGCATGAGCGCTTCTGATCAGCAGCAACCCTCTTCCCTATCTCCACAATCAATTCCATCACTCAGAATCTCTGGTTCTAGTCAATATGAATGAGCAAATTGATGGAATAGCCTCGGATCATCTTCTTGTCACCTGACTTGGGCATCAAATTATACCTCAGTATAGTGTTGATGGTGCGTAGGCCTGCCTGGAGGTGGTAGATGGATCCTAGCTTGTGGGACTGAACCTCTGCAACAGGAATGGGATTATACATGTCCTTCATGGCATTGTGGCTTGCCTTGGACTCTGAGTATATGAAAATATCTCCCTCTTGCGCCTTTGGGACTCCTAAGATGGTATCCCACTCATCAACAGTAGATTCATATCTTGCTCCTTCAATCATCCAAACAATCTTGTCATCTCCATAAAAATGAGCAGTGGAATAGAACTGCAGGATCATCTCATCGTTCCAAGCAGTGAACTCCTTTCCAACTAATTTATCAATCCCAATGCAGTGGAAATTGTCTTGGACACATGCAAAGTAATCTTCGTTATGTTTGATGTACTTCGAGTCCACATATCTCATGTCACTCACAGCTGGAATCTTGTCAAGCAAAACTGTCTCATAAAAGTCTTGCTGCTATTTGGTGTAAAATATCTAGTCAACAACAATTTTTCCCCTCTAGGCATATGGATCAATTGCTCTCCATGCCCTCAAGTCTAAATCTTTCTTCTTCTTCATGTCCTTAGCAATAGGATGGCTGGCATCATGAACTGGAAGGTGAGGTCTGAGCTTCATCACAATAGACATAGCATCGTCATCATCATCTGCTTCTCTAAAAGTGGAATACATGTTCTTCTCAGAAGCAGGTATATCCCTAGTAGTCATCTTGGACTTCTGTGCAGCAGCTTTCTTTGAAGTAGTTTTGTTGCTCTTATAGGTGCCTGACTTGCGCATAGCATCAGCCAAAAGTTTCTTGGCCTTCTTCTTAGGAGGGGCCTGAGCAGCAGGCTCCTCCTCTTCCTCCTTGGCAACAGAAGCACCAGCAGTAGCAGCCTCCTCTGGATCTTCATACATTGAGGTAGGCCTGCCCTGCACACGGATGAACCTCTTCCTGGCTGTCTTCTTAGGCAAAGCCTTCATGGGTACCTCAATAGACACTGTAGCCCTAGCACTCTCATGTGCTTTGGAAGATTCTGCACGTGCATAAATTTTGCTGACTGCCCTCCAGGATGAGGTAGCCTCATTGGCAGATTTCCTTGTAGCGTTCTCTTGCTTCTTAGCAAGAACCTCTTCCGGGACAAAATTAGAATCCTCTTCCTCTGAGTTGAGTCTCTTCCTTGTTCTAGTGGTAGCTTTAGGCAACCCATGAGAATTGGGAGTGCCTGGATCTCTGGAAGAACTGGACTCAAGACAAGTACCACAACTCATCTCAACGTTCTGCTCCGACAAATTCTGACTATCTAACCCTGACATGTTGACCCTGTGAATAGAGTATAGTAGAGTGGAATAGGATGAGTCATCACAAAATGCAGAAATTTCTGAAAGTTTGAACAAAAGATTTTCCAAGTTTTGCATTATATCAAGTGTATTCGATTAAGCCGAGGCAAACATTTTGGTCACACCGAGATAGACACCTACCTTTCCAGGAACTTGGCACCATTTTTGGTTGCACTGAAAATGAGAACTTAGTTCCACCGAGGTGTTCTCAATGTGGGAGAAAAGCAAATCTGTGACACCGATTTCTTTGCATCGGTTCTATCGAGATTCAGTTGGCGGATGGCAAAACCCTAAAAATCGATCATTCGCTACTCTACGAGGTTTTCTTGGGGATGGAAAACTTTCAAACTATGGATAGATGGGAAATAAGCCCTAATGCGCAAGATCTGGATAAAGGACCGTGAAAGGGGGCCGAATCCATACCCTAGTGTGGCGATGGATCCGCTACGACGGTGACATTGGTGAAGAAAACATCGACAACAGCAATTCCCAACGACGATGGCGCTCGGGGAAGGCAAAGCGATGACCGGGGTCTTCGAGCGGCTACTAGGGTTGTGGAGGCATGACGTTTGACGAATGAAATTCAAAGTGTCGGGGTCCACCGAATATATACATGTCGCTATCAGTGACACCGATTTGATATTTATGGTGTCACTGAGTTTCACAACTGCCTTTGATAGGGAAACTCGGTGTAACCGAGAATATGAAATCGGTCTTACCGAGATAACAAAACCAGATAAACTCTAGGCATTCGGTGAGACGGAGAATTGTGGGTTGGTTCCATTGAGATGCACTTGGGGGGTTTTAATGGCCAGTCCTTGACGATATAGAACTCCAAGTGCTCCTCACACACAGAGATCAAAAAGTACTTGTTCAAATTTTGTGATGCAGCATGAATAGAGTATGAGGTGAGAAAGCATAGATAGCTAAAGGATTGGTCCTAGGCATTCTTGTATATCCAATTAGCAAATGAAAATGAAAAGCTAAATAGCAACAATTGGATATGCTCGAATGAGTAAATAAATAAAGACCAACATGCTCACACAATAAGATGTCAAATGAAATCATGTCAAACATGCACAAACACAATAGCATCTAACAAGCACTTTGGCAATGACGGAGTCATCTATATATGAGTATATTGACTTAGGAGCCAAGTAAGAATACATGATCATAGGTCATACTCATCATTGAAGCACAAGTGGGGTTACCACTTTTACATAAAGCATTCAATGTTGTCACATTCTATGAGATGCTTTGACTCATGTCTTAGAGTAAAGCTCCCCCTTGATGTGACATCCCCCCAAAACAGGGATAAACTAACCTTGGGTTTTTTCAATGAAGACTTTATGTTGGTGAGGTAGTGGTGGATGCTCAAGGTTGATGAAGATCACCAAGAGTTGGGAGCATCCTAGTTGTTTCCTTACTCTTCTCACCTAGATGGGTTAGTCCCACCACACAAGAGACAAATAGAAGGATATCTATGGACATGGAGTGCAAAGCATATGTGATGATGTCCATTGATTTGTTGACTACCTTGTCCCTTGAATACCTTTGAAGGAATGTGTGACTCCTTGAACTATTCCATAAAGTTGATGTTGATAGCAAATAGTTCTTGCCAATAATGAATGTGAGTGAATTTCATTGGCGGAGTCACCGCTCAAGAACTTCTCTAGTTCTTCTTCTTGGAGACCCACATCAAGTTGATGGGGATCCTTTGTGTTGAAGTAGCACTTGTAGAAGTTGAGCTTGTAGTAGCCTTGGGAGCCCACTTCACCAAAGTGCGGGATACATCTTCATATGAGTCAAACTCCTCTTGAAGCTTGTTCTTGCCCTTGAGCTTGGGGTCTTGTGGTGAAAGGTCATCTTGCGCCTTTGTTCCCTTGGGGAGAGTATGTTCATACTTCTCCTTTTCAGGAACAAACTTGGGATTGGGGTATTGACCTTCTTCCCATTCAACTCCATTAGCGTTGAAGTAGCCAACACCACGATTCTTCCAGTATCCTTCGTGCTTGCGTACAATCTCCTCAAATTGTTTGCACCCTTCAAGACTCTTGTAGATACCTTTCTCTATAATCCCTTTCAAGAGTTCAATTTCTTTCTCAAGTGTAACTTGGATAAGATAAGAGTTAGTGGGATAAAGAGAACTACTACAAGCAATATCATTGGATTTATCATTTTTATTACTACTAGTTGAAGAACCTTTCTTTCCTTTGTTACTAGCTTGCCTAGACTTAACTTGAGGCATGAATGTAGATAAGAGAATTCGCTTGGCTAGATAAGAGGAGGTCTTCTTTCGAAGGTCTTCATTGATAGGAACTCATGCTCTTGCTCTAAATTGAGCTTCTCGAAGCGTAGCTTCTCATGTGTTCTTACAAGCTCTCTATGATCTTCTAGAGTTGACTCATGAGCTAACTTAAGAGTTTTTAGTTCTTGAGTTAGTCGTTCTATTTCCATCTTTGTCACACCCAAGATGCGGTCCTATCCTTATTTTGGCACAAGGGCCTCGACAGGGATAGAAGCGCATCTCGTCTTGTTACAAGAATGGATATCATTACAAGTACATGTACAGAAGAGATGAGTATATGGAATTGGCTTACACTCGCCACAAGCTAAATCAATATCACATCAATACATCAACATGTTCAAACATCATACAGAAGAGCAGGGTCTGTCTACGGACGAAAACAAACAACAAAATGACATCCATCCGTGCTATCCCAGGCTGCCGCCTGGAACCCATCCTAGATTGATGAAGAAGAAGAACTCCAAATCAAGCAAGCAACACGCTCATGTAAAATCATCGCATTACCTGCACCTTCAACTGTTGTTGTAGTAATCTATGAGCCACATGGACTCAGCAATCTCATTTCCAAGGGTATCAAGACTATTAAATCTTCATGGGTGAGGTATGGTTAAGTGGTGAGGCTACAACAAGTGAGTGAGCATTTATTTGAGTGGCTAACTTCCAAATATAGAAAGTAAATTATGGTGGTCTACGCATAACGGATGTGAACTAGTAATGATCACTAACTGATCCTCAACACCTACTTACGTCAAACATAACCCCACCGTGTTCTCCCTCAAATAAGGACTCACGAGAAGAGACAGTCACGGTTATGCACACAGATGGTTTATATTATTAGAGTTTACTTCAAGTTTGCTATGACTGGGTGTTAAACAAAGTATCCAAGTTTGCCACATAACTGCGGGCATGGCTTTCCGAAAGATTTTACTCTGCAAGGGTGCTCCAACTCATCCATAACAAATTAACCACACGCCCCGAGATTGAGCTCGACCACAGATCTTGTGATCATCCTAGGCAATTCCAAAGGAATACTGACACCTCGAGATAGCTCGAAGAAGATCAGAGTTCCTCATGCAAGACATTCGAGAAAGGTAAAACAAGTCCAGCAAGGCCTCTCGACGTGCTGATGATCCCGATAGGAGCCGCGTATCTCGTTCTCAGGACACGACGGATAAGTGAAGCGTATAGTGGCCTAATAGTAATCTCCCGAGTTGCCCCGGGTTCGCCCCGCACAGTGCTCTAGTTTGGACCAACACTCATGAGGAGCACTGGCCCGGGTTGTTGATTAATCCATGGGGTGATCATGCCCTATGCAAATTTTAGTTGTTATTAAGCAAATAGTACCAATGTTGGGCCTTGCCAGACAAGCTTTATCCTTGAACTACAATCAAGGGGGTCCCCATAACAACCCCAAGCATGTTAGGAGCGCTCAATTATGGAACATAACATCGGTTCACAAGTAACTAGGGCGGCAAGAGTGGAACAAAACACCAAGCAAAAGGCCAAGCCTTCCACCCTTTACCAAGTGTATAAGTGCATTAAATTAAATAGGAATAATATTGTCATAAAAAAGAATGTCCATTTTTTCACATGGAAGCAATTGCACCTGCAACTAGAAATGCTATAAGAAGGGTTGAGCAAGCGGTAACATAGCCAAACAAAGGTTTGCTTGGATGTGGAGGGTTAGAAGCTTTTCATGGCAATGTTGGGAGGCTTGACAAACAAGTGGTAGGTAGCGAGACATAACGATAAAAGTGGGATAACTAGCATGGCAATGATAGTAGTGGTATCCATGGAAATGTGTCATCTTGCCTGAGATCCCGCTCGGAAGAAGATCGAGTCCATGAAGAAGACGAGCCAACATAGTCGAACGAATCCTCACACTCCAAACGCTTTCGGAACTCTATCGAGAAGAAGCAAACCAAAACAACAATCAACACAAGATACACCACAACATATGCATGACACGAAGCGCAAACAAATATGATGCATGTCCGGTTTAATTATGCCAAGGCAAGAACAACAAACAACTACTACACATTAAGTGAAGTTCAATATGCAACGAGTTGCATATTGATGAAACTCCACGTTTGAATTATTTAGCTCGATCTCATTTAGGTACTCATCAATATTAAATGTTGTTTAAAATGGCAAACGGTGAAGCACAAACAACTACAACATCTAGGCATTTTAAATGAGGCTGGAAGCAATATATAGCATATCCGAAACATCCCCATATGCATATTATGAATTTGGTCCAGATCTGTCCTAACACAATTTTAGATTTGTTAAACAACAAAATAAATGTCACCATGAGATTCTACACATTTTTCTAGCCAAGTTACATATGTGGCACATTTTTATCGGAGCTACGGTTTTGTAGTTATAAACTAAATCATTTCACATGGCAATTATGCAAATCAATGCAAACAGCAAGGTTAAACATTTTTATCACATGTGAAAGTTGGATATTGTGAATCTACTTAACATTCTGAACATTTTACATATATAGATTACTTTCATCCGATGCACGATTAATTATTTGTGAGCAATGCAAATTACTAACTTTTTGTGTGAAATATGCATGCACTAGAAAATGCTAAAATCTACGGAGCTGGAAAAAAACATACTTGGGCCCGAGGCATCGAAGTGCAGTGGCCCAGGAATAGATCCGGCCCAAGGGCTTGGTGTGTGCATGACTTGCACAAAGAAGCAACTACACAACAAAAATAACATAATGGGTACCTAGGATTCGATACCAGGACCTCCTTGGTTGCAACCCATCGTGCTAACCCGTTGCTTTACTAATGTGTTGTGATCACAGGTGTGCTCTGGAAGATATGGACAAATCCTCGAGCTAATTCAAATGAAACCACAAGGCAAACCAGGAGCAAAAATAGGGGCGCCTGGGACTCAAACCCTAGACCCCTCGGTTGAGACAGAGCACGCTGAACAACTCGGCTATGATGGGACTATGCTGAAAGAAGGGTTTTGGCGAATATAAATCGTACTGAGGGCTTGTGTGATGAAACTAAAAACTAGAACAGAGAGTACTTTGTAGTCGTGGTCGGGGACACTGGTTGCTGGGCTGCTACGAGGCGCGGTGTCTGGTTCCGGTGGGGCTCGTCGCCGGCGGGATGAGGGTGGTGTTGGGGAAGATCGGGACAAAGCAAGGCTGCAGATCCAGCTCGCTGCTCCTTCAGCAATGGCGATGCGATGGTTGTGGCGCTGGTTCCATGCAGGCTGCGATAGCAGGGAGCTCGCACGAGCGTTCATGGCGGCGGATGTCCCTCGAAGACGGAGAAGAACATACGGGAAAGAGAACAGGGGGTCGTGGAGCAGCAGACCAAGGGAATGAAGGAGAGAGGCGCCGCTCCTCTATTGGGTTCGATGCTAAGGAGGAGCACATGGACATCACGAGGGACTGCCGGAACGATGGAATGGAGCGGCAGGAGCCGTCTGTATCCAGATCCGGCAAGGGCGACACGAATCGGTGCTTGGCAGCCCCGGGGACGGAGCTCCATGCTTCGGGCAGACATGGCGGTTCCCTGGACAACCAATACGGATAGAGATGAGAAGAGGGAGGAGGAAGACGGAGGAAGAAGGAGCTCACAAGGGCTCAACTGCTGGTCGCTGGCAGAGGGAGCTTCACCAGTGGATGGGGCTTCTGGCTGGCTGGGCACGCAAGACGAGGTGGAGTCCATGGTTGGTCTACTGGGCTACGAGGTGAACGGTGGCAGCGGATCCGAGGAGAAACATGGGCACTCACTAGCTGGTTCGAAGGGGAGAACAAGGTGGGTGGCAGCGGTTGTGGGACAAGATCCCTAGAAATTAGGGTTGTCCCAAAAAGGACTGGGGGTGGACTATATATAGCAAGGGGCTAGGTTTAGGGTCATTTGGACCCTCCGATTGCAACCTGACGGATGCGGTCGGAGGGTGTAGGTTAGGCGGGCTAGTGGGCTGTATAGATTGACCATGGGATGAGATGAGAGGGAAATGTGAGCCCAGGACACGAGTTTTAAAACACCAGAAATGTCCGATAATAAACCGATGACGGTGCCACTACGGATGACCGATGGGGTATCAAACGAACTCAGAATGTGATGAAAATTGACAGGCGCTCTACCTATGCTATAACAAGATGGCATGCCAAGTTTTGACCTGATCCGAGAATATTTTCGCGCGCTTTAGAAACTGTTTTTTTAAGATGTCGCGGGCACGTGCGTGTGTCGTTGGTCTCGAAACGGGCAACGGCAAGAACGGAGAGAACCGGCAACTACGAACGGATGCAAGTTTTCAAAAATGAGTGACGATGCTATGCAGATGATGCGAATGATGCAGTGATGAATGCAACAACCAAACGAAACACAGACGAGAATGGAAATAAAAGGGGAATCTTCTGGAGCGTCGGTCCCGGGCTATTACAACTCTCCTCCACTACACAAGTATCTCGTCCCGAGATCTAGAATGACAAGGGGAAGAGAAAGAGCAAGAGGAAAGGAAGAGGTAAAATTTAGGTGCTTCTTTGACAAACGAGTGAAACCAATGAAAATGAAGGTTGGAAAGAGATGAAGAATGACATGGGAACAAGCAAGAATTCACAAGAAATTTCGGCAACACTTCGGTAGGATAGAGAGGAAAATTTTGATATGAAGTAAAAGAACTTAAACATAGGACACAACACTCTGATAAAGAATAAGAAAGAAAGAATATGATCTTAATCAAACAAGATGAGGGTAGAAAGAGAACAACATGACAATGCCTCCGGAAGAAAAGAATAGAAACTAGATCTTTGGACAAAAGAGAACGGAGAAGAAAATGATGACTTCCAGCACAAATGGATTTGAAAAGCATAGGTTGAATGGAGTTGATGAAGAATCAACAATGAAAATAATAGCTTGTTATGGGCTTATGGAAAACATCTCAAATTATGAGGTGACAACCTGCCACAACAGAAACAATTGATTGCTTGAGAGCAACAAGATATACAAAACTCCTTTCACCAAGAGGTGGAGGAGACACTTGAATCATTTATAACCCCATGATAGCAACAATCCTTAGGAAATGCTTTAGGTGAAATCCAACCCAAGATAACTTCGAGAAAAGAAGATGGGTTTACTTATCTTATTCTTGACAATTTTCCTTCGAGACTCCTCATAATCAAGAATTTAATAACACCAACTCAAAACACAATGGAGAAGGAATTGAACTCAGACATCCAAGATAAAGAACACTTGAGAACCTCCAACAAGAATCTTGAAGAACACTTCGAGAAGAATTACACACTTAACAAACCACTACGAAGAAGCATCGGGATGAACTTCGGAATAAAAGGATGATAGAAAATAATTGAAGTTGAAAAGAACAAGATTGGGGCCTTGCTATAAATTAGATGACGCTTAGAGACAAGATACTTGAGAAAACTAGGAACTTTGGAAAAGGAAAGATTAGAACACTTGAAACCCATAATTAATATCATGCACAACTCCGGAAGAGGGATTGAAATCACTTGATGAAACAATGATAAGATTTATGTTATGCTTATCCTTTATCAAGTTAGATTGATGACAAGCAACGGATTTCGCACACTACTTATTCTTGTTGCAAAGAATTGAAGAGAAAGAGAAAGAGAGATCACAGACTTGAAGATGTCTTCAACGAAACACCAGTACGGATTAGAAACAAAAGATAATGGAAATGAATGATATAACATGAGAATGAAGAGAGCACTATCCACCTAATGGAAAACTTCCCAAGGCACCGAAATAATTAAGATACGAATGAAGGGACAACAATTGAGAAGAATTTGAGAATGAAAGTTGAAAGCTGAGAACGAAGAAATCTTTTGAAACGATGGCCTTTGGAGGATCGAGAAATGAAAACAATTATGAAATGCACCGGATAGATATGGGAGGAATAACTCATGATGAAAACAATTGAGATGATAGCAACAATCTTAAACCGTGAATCTTTGGAAGAACGAGCAACGAATTAAGACAAACTCTCCTTCGGTCTTCAATACTGAGAATAATGACGAGAAGCAACACCATGAATTACTAAGATACTCCAGAATAATGAATAAGGAAATGTTGAGCGAACAATGAAATGATTTAGAAGAAACATCGAGAAGGCACATGACTGATGAAATTCATTCTTACGTCATATTTGAAGAGAACTTGAGAACATCTCCGGAAAGATTAGAAGAGTCAGGTAGGATCCTGGGAAAAATCCTGTGGGTTATGGGCCCACTAAAAATAACCACCGTTGAAACAATTTCTTAAAAGAGAGATTGCACTGGAAAAATTTACGAACTTGATGAGGTGAGAACCTCAAAATAATTTAGAGGATATGAATGGAAATGAAAGTCTTCTGAGATATGTTTAGCACTTCAGATAGAATAGAGAGGGATGAATAAGCAAGAGACGCTTGGATAAGAATTCCAACATCGGAGAGCAATTAGAGAATGGAAATGATATGATGAACACCGAGAATTTGAATTGAATCCACCGGAAAGGAAAATAAGAATAAGGAAATGATGAATTCGAATCACTTGAGGATCTTGACAATGAATCACCGGGTACGATACAAAGGAAAACATAACGGAAGCATTACTTGAATAGAAAAGACGCTTGGATGAGAATTTAATAATTGAAGAAAAAAGGGTGGGAGGGTGGGAAAAACAAAGAAAACTTGGAACAGATGAGACAACTCTGGAACAAAATATGAGGATTGATCTTACAAATATTGGAGATGATCGAATTATCTTGAAGAGAAACACACCGGTAGGAAAAGAATTGATATGATAACTTGATTGATGAAAAGAATTAGCATTCCCGCACAAATATGAGTACACTACTTAGCAAGATATGAAATCACCACTTGACATCGAAGCAACTCAGATTACCATATTCAAAACAAAACGAAGGATGAGGCTTACGAAACAAGCCAGAACAAATACATACCCACTATGCACTTGTTGGAAAGATAATCCTAGGTACCTACTTGAATTCCCACCTAAAAACTTCTGAAAACTTTCTGGTTATGCAATCCAGTGTTGGGGATACAAGGAGGAAATATCTCACACAACTAACAAACATACACCCCAATTGTATCCATCCTTCAACACATAACCAGAGGCTTTCGCAAATCTATCTAACTCGGATCATTGAAAACACAACGATACTAACCATGGTGGTACCCCGGATGCCACCCTAGTACTGGGTGACTCCGACCTTATCTCACCATAAAAAGTATTGAAGCAATTCCGAACACCCTCCGTCCTGAGATACTAAGGAAGCTGAACGATAACGATGTGCCAAGAATTCCCTCGATCTCAACTCCCCGGAAGAAATAGAGTCAGATAGAGGCACCAAGACAGAACTCCGTCACATCTGCATCATATAGTTTCCAAAATACCTGCGTGATCCTAAAATAAATTTGAGCGAGGAGAGGAGTAGTAACAAAATTCCTAAGTCATAATTCCTCACCAGAGCATAGAAGAGGAGTAAAAAGAATCCTACTCTCCAATATAACTAGACTCAAAATAGTTTTTCACTAGACATGACTCGGCCAAGTTCAATCAACCAAGGGGGCTCCTAGGTCAGTACAGGCTCTGATACCAAGTTGTCAGGCCCAAGATGTGGTCCTATCCTTATTTTGGCACGAGGGCCTCGACAGGGATAGAAGCACATCTCGTCGTGTTACAAGAATGGATATCATTACAACTACATGTATAGAAGAGATGAGTATATGGAATTGGCTTACACTCACCACAAGCTACATCAATATCACATCAATACATCAACATGTTCAAACATCATACAGAAGAGCAGGGTCCGTCTACGGACGAAAACAAATGACAAAATGACATCCATCCTTGCTATCCTAGGCTACCGCCTAGAACCCATCCGAAATTGATGAAGAAGAAGAACTCCAAATCAAACAAGCAACACGCTCACGTCACATCATCGCATTACCTGCACCTGCAACTGTTGTTGTACTAATCTGTGAGCCACACGGACTCAACAATCTCATTTCCAAGGGTATCAAGACTATTAAAGCTTAATGGGTGATGTATGGTTAAGTGGTGAGGCTGCAGCAAGCGACTAGGCGTTTATTTGAGTGGCTAACTTACGAATACAGAAAGTAATATATGGTGGTCTACACATAACGGACGTGAACTAGTAATGATCACTAACTGATCCTGAACACCTACTTACATCAAACATAACCCAACCGTGTTCTCTCTCGGATAAGGACACATGAGAAGAGACAGTCACGGTTACGCACACAGTTAGTGTATTAGAGTTGAATTCAAGTTTGCTATTATCGGGTGTTAAACAAAGTATCCAAGTTTGCCACATAACCACGGGCACAACTTTCCAAAAGATTTAACCCTGCAGGGGTGCTCCAACTCATCCATCACAAATTAACCACACGCCGCGGGAATAACCTCGACCATGGATCTCATGATCATCCTAGGCAATTCTAAAGGAATTCTGACACCTCGAGATAGCCCAAAGAAGATCAGAGTTCCTCATGCAAGACATTCGAGAAAGGTAAAACAAGTCCAGCAAGGCCTCCCGACGTGTCGACGATCCTGATAGGAGTCGCGTATCTCGTTCTCAGGATGCGGCGGATAAGCGACGCGTACAGTGGCCTGATAGAAATCTCCTGATTTGGACCAGGTTGGCCCCACACAATGCTCTAGTTTGGGCTAACACTCATGAGGAGCACTGGCTCGGGTTGTTTATTAATCCACGGGGTGATCATGCCCTATGCAAATTTTAGTTGTAATTAAGCAAATAGTACCAATGTTGGGCCTTGCCAGACAAGCTTTATCCTTAAACGAAAATCAAGGGGGTCCCCATAACAACCCCGAGCATGTTAGGAGCGCTCAATTATGGAACATAACACCGGTTCACAAGTAACTAGGGCGGCAAGAGTGGAACAAAACACCGAGCAAAAGGCCAAGCCTTCCACACTTTACCAAGTGTATAAGTGCATTAAATTAAATAGCAATAATATTGTGATAACAAAAGAATGTCCATGTTGTCACATGGAAGCAATTGCACCTGCAGCTAGAAACGCTATAAGAAGGGTTGAGCAAGCGGTAACATAGCCAAACAAAGGTTTGCTAGGATGTGGAGGGTTAGAAGCTTTTCATGGCAATATTGGGATGCTTGACAAACAAGTGGTAGGTAGCAAGGAATAACCATAAAAGCGGGACAACTAGCATGGCAATGATAGTAGTGGTATCCATGGAAATGTGTCATCTTTCCTGAGATTCCGCTCCGAAGAAGATCGAGTCCATGAAGAAGACGAGCCAACGTAGTCAAACAAATCCTCACACTCCAAACGCTTTTGGAACTCTATCGACAAGAAGCAAACCGAAACAACAATCAACACAAGATACACCACAACATATGCATGACACGATGTGCAAACAAATATGATGCATGTCCGGTTTAATTATGCAAGGCCTGGCAAGGCAAGGATAACAAACAACTACCACACATTAAGTGAAGTTCAATATGCAATGAGTTGGATATTGACGAAACTCCACATTCGAATTATTTAGTTCGCTCTTGTTTAGGTCATCAATATTAAATGTTGTTTAACATGGCAAACAGTGAAGCACAAACAACTACAACATCTACGCATTTTAAATGAGGTCGGAAGCAATATATAGCATATCCGAAACATCCCCATATGCATATTATGAATTTGGTCCAGATCTTTCCTAACATAATTTTGGAGTTGTTAAACAACAAAATAAATGTCACCATGAGATTCTACACATTTTTCTAGCCAAGTTACATATGTGGCACATTTTTATCGGAGCTACGGTTTTGTAGTTATAAAATAAATCATTTCACATGGCAATTACGCAAATCAATACAAATAGCAAGGTTAAACATTTTTATCACCTGTGAAAGCTAGATATTGTGAATCTACATAAAATTCTGAACATTTTACATATCTAGATTACTTTCATCTGACGCATGATTAATTATTTGTGAGCAATGCAAATTACTAACTTTTTGTGTGAAATGTGCATGCACCAGAAAATGCTAAAATCTATGGAGCTGGAAAAAAAGCATACTTGGGCCTGAAGCATCGAAGTGCAGCGGCCCAGGAATAGATCCGGCCCAAGGGCTTGGTGTGTGCATGACTTACACAGAGAAGCAACTACATAACAAAAATAACATAATGGGTACCTGGGATTCGATACCAGGACCTCCCTAGTCGCAACCCATCGTGCTAACCAGTTGCTCTACTAATGTGTTGTGATCACATGTGTGCTCTAGAAGATATGGACAAATCCTCGAGCTAATTCGAACGAAACCACAAGGCAAACCAGGGGCAAAAATAGGGGCGCCTGGGACTCGAACCCCAGACCCCTCGATTGAGACAGAGCGCACTGACCAACTCGGCTACGATGGGACTATGCTAAAAGAAGGGTTTTGGCGAATATAAATCATACTGAGGGCTTGTCCGATGAAACTAAAAACTAGAACAGAAATTCCTTTGTAGTCGTGGTCGGGGACACGGGTTGCTGGGCTGCTGCTCGGCGTGGTGTCTGGTTTTGGTGGGGCCTGTCGCTAGCGGGACGAGGGTGGCGTTGGGGAAGATCGGGACAGAGCAAGGCTGCGGATCCGGCTCGCTCCTCCTTCAGCAATGGTGAAGCGGGGGTTGCGGCGCCGGTTCCATGCGGTCTGCGACAGCAGGGAGCTCGCATGAGCGTTTATGGCAGCGGATGTCCCTGGAAGACTGAGATGAACAAGGGGGTTATGGGAAAGAGAACAGGGGGTCGAGGAGCAGGAGACCAAGGGAAGGAAGGAGAGAGGTGGCGCTCCTCTGTTGCGTTTGATGCTAAGGAGGAGCATGTGGACGTCACGAGGGACTGCCAGAACGATGGGAATGGAGCGGCGGGAGCCGTCTGTGTCCAGATCCGGCAAGGGCGGCGCGAATCGGTGCTTGGCAGTGCCGGGGACGGAGCTCCATGCTTTGGGCGGACATGGTGGTTCCCTGGACAACCAATACATAGAGATATGAGAAGAGGGAGGAGGAAGAAGGAGCTCACAAGGGCTCAACTGCTGGTCGCCAGCGGAGGGAGCTTCACTAGTGGACAGGGCTTCTGGCTGACTGGGCGCGCAAGATGAGGTGGAGGCCATGGTTGGTCTGCTGGGCTGCGAGGTGAATGGCGGTAGCGGATCTGAGGGGAAACATGGACACTCGCTGGCTGGTTCGAAGGGAAAAACGAGGTGGGTGGCGGTGGATGCAGGACAAGATCCCTAGAAATTAGGGTTGTCCCAAAAAGTACTAGGGGTGGACTATATATAGCAAGGGGCTAGGTTTAGAGTCATTTGGACCCTCCGATCGCAATCTGATGGATCCGGTCGGTGGGTGTAGGTTAGGAGGGCTAGTGGGCTGTGAAGAGTGACCCTGGGATGAGATGAGAGGGAAATGTGAGCTCGGGACACAAGTTTTAGAACACCGGAAATGTCCGATAATAAACCGATGATGGTGCCACTATGGATCACCAATGGGGTATAAAACGAACTCAGAATGCGACGGAAATTGACAGGCGGTCTACCTATTGTATAACAAGACGGCATGCCAAGTTTCGAACCGATCCGAGAATATTTTCGTGCGCTTTAGAAATGGTTTTTTTAAGATGCCGCGGGCACGTGCGTGTGTGGTTGGTCTCGAAACGGGCAACGACAAGAACAGAGAGAATCGGCAACTACGAACGGATGCAAGTTTTTGAAAACAAGTGACGATGCTATGCAGAAGATGTGAATCATGCGATGATGAATGCAACAACCAAGCAAAACACAGACGAGAATGGAAATAAAAGGGGAATCTTCTGGAACGTCGGTCCTGGGCTGTTACAATCTTATCATCAATGCGTGACTTATATACACTAGAGTGAGTACTAGGAAGTTCATTTTGACTAACATTACTAGATTTGTCAAATAGCAAGTCATCTTCAATTAACAAGTCATCTTCATCACTATTGAAATCAAGACACTCAGGGTGTGATACCTTGGGGCCTTTAGCCATGTAGCAACATCCACTCCCTTCATTTGGTGAATCAAATATGTCGTAGGAGTCGATTGTCACTAGTGCATGTCCGGCAACACCTTCATCTTGACTATATTCAGAGTTGGAGTGATAGCATCTCTCAGAGTGGTTGTTGGATTCGGATCTGGAAACCCATTCACCAACTTGAGCTTGATGTTTTCTTCTTGAGTAGCTCTTGGTGTACTTGTCCTTCTTCTCCGATTCCCTACTTCTCCTTGAGGGTCTTCGTTCATAATGATCATCTCTATTCCTTCTCTCTCTTTGAGGTGACTCGTCACTTGAGCTTCGTCTTCTTGGTGACTCTTCTTTCCTCTTGTAGGGAGCCGTGCACTCTTTGGAGTAGTGTCCGAGCTTCCCACAATTGTAGCAGTTTCGATCACGGCTTGACAAACGCTTATCTTCATATCTTGAGTTGGTGCTTCAATCTTTGTTTCTATTGTTGTAGAACTTGTTGAATTTCTTGACCATGAGGCTTATCTCTTCATTTTTGACAAGGTTGTCGCTGGAGATAGCGGGAGCATCACTTGTGGCTTTGTAAGCACTGCTACACTTGTGGTGAAGCTCTTCCTTGTCTTTGAGTGTCATCTCATGAGCAACAATCCTTCCAATCACTTCCGTTGGCTTGAGATCTTTGTAGTTGGGCATCATTTGGATCAATGTGCACACAGTGTCATCTCAATCATCCAAAGCTCGAAGTATCTTCTTGATGATGAATTTGTCAGTCATTTCTTCGCTTCCTAAGCCGACAATATCATTTGTGATGAGAGCTAGCCTAGAGTACATCTCAATAACTCCTTCACCATCCTTCATCTTGTACTTGTCAAGTTGACTTTGAAGAACATCCAACTTGGATTCTCTCAGGAATTATGTACCTTCATGCATATCAATCAAAGTATTCCAAATCTCTTTTCATTCTCAAGACGATTGATTTTGTTGAATTCTTCGGGGCATAGGAAGTTGAAGATAATGTCACATGCTTGATCGTTGAGTTGCAACATCTTCAATTCATCCGCAGTCACTTCGCAATCGAGTTCCCATCCTTTCGCAAAGAATTCATCTTGCATACCAACATGAATAACAGCCCAAACTGCAGGGTTATGACCAAGCAAATGCATTTTCATTTTGTGCTTCCAACTAGCAACATTTGTGCCATCAAATTACGGAACTCTACGGTGATAATTTCCCTCACTAGACGCCATACTCTCCTAGGTTGTGAGAGCAATGCAATTGAGACCAATGCTCTGATACCACTTGTAGGATCGAAAGTAGTGCTAGAGGTGGGGTGATTAGACTATTTGACCAAATAAAAATGTACTTTTCCCAATTTTAATTCTTGGCAGATTTTAGCATACATAGTATGTCAAGTACACCCTACACATGCATGTCTAAGAGTATAGCAACGGAAAGTAAAGACATTGCACATGAAAGTAAAGAGAGGGTAGGAAGTTCAAATGCAATTGGTGACACAATGATTTTTCCTGTGGTTCCGTTAGGTGGATCTATCGTACATCGACGTTCATGGAGTCCTCAACCCATGAAGGGTAACAGTCGCGAGAGTCCTTGGAGGGCTCTACCCACGGAGGGTTCCACGAAGAAGCAACCTTGACTATACCATGACAGCCTACGTCCACAGAGGACTAGCCTAACTCGGGGTAGATCTTCACGAAGTAGGCAATCTTCTTGCCCTTACAAACTTCTTGGTTCACTCCACAACACGAAGTAGGCAGTCTCCTTGCCCTTACAAACTTCTTGGTTCACTCCACAACACGAAGTAGGAGGCTCCCAAGCGACACCTAACCAATCTAGGAGGCACCACCCTCCAAAAGGTAATAGGCTCGATAGTGTCACTGGGACGCATTTATCGAGTACAAGACATCGGAAGCTGCTATGGAGAAGTCGGCAAAGAATAAGATAAATGCGGAGAAAAAAAGTATCACCATAAACTAGGGACAGGTGGATACAAGTCAGCCATTCCTAAGTGGGATGGATTAGAGAATAAGATGCATGCTGAAGGGATCACTCCAGTAACCTTCCACTGGCCCCGGAGGTGCAGGAATTGGTTTTTTGCGCATGGGGGAAAGTTGGACCAACAACAGGGAAGATTATTGCACTGGCCAGTCTGAAGCATGCATCAGATGAGTTGATTGATGCAATAAAAGCTGCCCAAGAAGGATGGTTTCACCCCGATAGAGAGAACGACGAGCTTACACGCACCCTCGGGAATCCTGAACACGGAGGACGAACACGAGGCGTGGGTGTTCTTCCGTGGTATGAGGGGTTTGTGGGATGGAAGGACAGTTATAAAAGCCATTCGAGAAAAAAGAAGGTGGAAGCAGACCGACTTTCAAAGTTGGAACAAAAGTATGAGCAACAGCAGCTGCAAATACAGATACTGACCCAGCAAAGGGAAACTCCGTAGCAGGAGGCAGGGGAACCCGTCCCATCTACACTGTCGAAAAGCAGCGTGGGTTCCACGGGGGCACCACTAGGTCACACCCCCGTGGATGATATCACCAAGAAGACATCTTGTGAGCTAATCCAGAAAATGAAGAACATACCCGTGCGGGTCGCGACGGGCTATGCTTTACCAAATACACCTGATGTTCTCTGGCATTGCAATCCGGTTCCATCTGGGTATGCTCGTGTCACGGTGGACACAATAGAGCCAGGATATGATGAACTATTGCTTGACATCCCGGGAGGTGAGGGGGAGTCCACATTGGCAGAAGCCGGCCATGGTCTCATTCTATGGAGTAAGGACTCAATCGTCTTTCCACAGTCGGCGCTAAGGCCACTAGCTCCTCTGAGTATCGATGTCCAGTGCGAGGGATCCCAGCCAAAGGCATCGCAGCGCCAGTAGTCCTCCCCACCTCGCCAGCAGTCCTCCCCACCTCGCCAGCAGTCCTCCCTACCTCCCCAATAGTCCTCCCCACCTCAATAGGCGTCCCACCTCGCCAGCAGTCCTCCCCACCTCGCCAGCAGTCCTCCCAACCTCAGGACGGAGCACGATGCGAGTCCATATCATCGATATTGATCTCCGTCGCGTGAGCCGACTCCACCCAGGCAGCGGTCCCTTTAGCAGGGCTCCCAAAAGAGGAAGGCCAGCAGCAGCCCTCTACGGAATAAAGCAAAGAATAAACCCGAGCCTCCAGCCAAAAGGAAGCTGCCTTATGACATGACACCAGAGGAAAACAAAATTGAAAGCGATCGCCAAGTGAAAGCCTTTTTTTGCGAAGAAGACCGTGCTGCCAAAGGAGGTAATACCCAAGGAAGTCCAAGAGCACTTTATGGAACACTTTATTGATCGACCCCCGGCATATGTCGAGCGTGTGCCGACAGACTACGAGCGACAGATTCAGAAGGCAAGTGAGTAGAGAAGTCGGCCCAGCCCAAGGAAGAAGTCGGGAAGTACGACATCAACGACAGGTGGTACTACTAGCAGGAAAACAGTTCCCCAGCTCGAAGAACAATCCAAGCAATCGATCTCTCTGCTCAAGGTGAGTACTAGTTGAAGCAAGAAATCGATCCAACCAGTCGACGTGCAAGGCAACCCAATCGACCTCGAAGAAGCAGAGGCTGCAGGTCTCACTCTTGGACAAATCCTTGGCACCGAGGAAATCCGCGGGTACGGTGCAACTGAGTACGCAATGCAATATGCCGTCGAAAAACCACTTGTCACACCTGAGCAGTACAAGGAACTACCAACTGCGATGCGATGGTTGCATGATTGGTACCTGCGTGAAGCAAAGTGAGGGACAACGGTGGTCATGGTCAAAGTAAGAAAAGAGCATTACGTCAATGCATGTGACATATGTCTTGAATTCTCAGAACTTTTCCAGTTATACCACATTGACTCTATCCACAAAACTCTCATCAGTTGTTATTGTCTGTAAGTGATTTATATCTTTAATAATTTAAGTCTCTGGATAAGATATCGTTCATTGGCTTACCCTCACTATATATGTTCTTTTTTACGCTATTATGCAAATTGAAGATGTGGGAATTGAAACAAGAGGGAATCGATGACACTGGGTTCATCGACCCAAGTACCGTTAATGGTCATGTGGTAAAACATTATGCCAAGGACACAAAAGATCTCTTGGAAAATTTTCTAGAGGCACTAATTAATACCAAATCTACTATAATATTTCCTTACAACATGGGGTGAGTGTTTACTCTCTTGTATACTACTCATTCTATTTTTGCTTACTAGCTCACTGTCAAGTGTAGTTGATGAGTTATATGCATGCCTGCTTAATTATATAAACTTCTGCGCAGAGACCACTATATCCTCCTAAATATTATCCTCGCGGATGGACTTGTTCAAGTGTATGACTCACTAGATACACTAGAAAAATCATACGTGGACTTGTACTTTATGATAGAACGGTAATTTCAATCTTTATCGACCTTGCTTTCTTTCATTATTTCCTGATATCAAAAGTCATTATAATAACCCTTTCGTTCTTTTTCTTTGCCGCGTAGTGTTTGGAAAAAGATGATAGAGAAAAACCATCACGGTCGTCAATGGAAACCGAAGCTGAAGTGGAAAAAGATGTAGGTAATTAAGTAGTACTACTAGGTCCGCGCATCTCGTTAATTCTAGTTTCAATACCATTCTCATGCTTGATTATTAATTATCTTATGGAATTCTATTGTTTTGCAAAGTGCGCGAAGCAGCCATAGGGGACAAATTTATGTGGATACTTCCTCTGCGAGAACATTTGCATCCAGACCGAAGGCCATATACGTCGCAGAGGAGCACGTGAAAGACAGCTCTAGGTTTGGCAGATGATGTCGAAGCTCTCACTCGAGAAACGCTTTGTAGCACTTCAAGAGGAATTTGTGGCATTTCTTCTTCAACATGTCATTGACGTAAACGGAGAGCACTATTACTTACCGTTGCCTCAATAATGCCAGCAAATTAGTAGTAGAAAACAGAGATTTCATCTAGTCCCGACCGGGTTTTGGGCCTTAAGTTATAACTCCAGAATATATATATATATATGTGGATGTGTAATTCCATTTGTATATACACTGTGTATGAGATATTGTATATTATATTACATATATATATGTATATATTATATATACACATATATATGCATCAACTTGTGTAATTAATGTTTACGGTATGTAGCACCATAAAATAAATTTGAAATGAATGGAAAACACAATAAATAGAGAGGAAAACTAAAACCTAATTAAAAGCGAAAAAACAGAACACTTAGTACCGGTTGGTATCACCAACCGGTACTAAAGGTCCTCCACCATCAGCCCACGCAGGCAGCCACGTGGTGGGCCTTTTGTACCGGTCCGTGGTCCAACCGGTACTAAAGGTCTGGACCTTTAGTCCTGACCCTTTAGTACCGGTTGGGGAACCGGTACTAAAGGCACATCCCGACCGGGACTACTGATCGACATTCTACTAGTGTTTGATAAGTGGAATATGGTAAGGAATTTTTTTATATAGTGTGCTGAAATTTACTATCCCTTGTTACAATGTAAAATAATCCTTTGAGGGGCTTGTTCGAGGTATATTCACCTCGACCAAAAGCACAAAGAGTTTCTCCTCAACCTACTGAACCTACTGAAAATAATTATTTTGAAATTCCTTCGGGTATGATAGAGAAACTGTTGGCTAATCCTTATGCAAGAGATGGAACAATACATCCTGATTTGCATCTAATCTATGTGGATGAAGTTTGTGTATTATTTAAGCTTGAAGGTCTGCCCGAGGATCATGTCAAGAAGAAGGTCTTTCCTTTATCTGTGAAGGAGAAGGCATTGACGTGGTATAGGCTATGTGATGATATTGGATCATGGAGATACAACCGATTGAAAATGGAATTTCATCAGAAGTTTTATCCTATGCATCTAGTTCATCATGATCGGAATTATATTTATAATTTTTGGCCTCGTGAAGGAGAAAGAATCACTCAAGCTTGGGGGAGGATTAATTCAATGTTATATTCATGCCCCAATCATGAGCTCCCGAGAGAAATTATTATTTAGAATTTTTATGCTCGGCTTTGTCATAATGATCAATCCATGATCGATACTTCTTGTAGTGGTTCCTATATGAAGAAAGATATTGACTTGAAATGGGATTTATTGGAAAGAATTAAACGCAACTCTGAAGATTGGGAACTCGAGGAAGGTAAGGAGTTAGGTATAAACCTTAAGTTTGATTGTGTTAAATCCTTTGTAGACACCAATGCTTTTCGTGAATGTAGCACTAAATATGGACTTGACTCTGAGATAGTAGCTTCTTTTTGTGAATATTTTGCTGCTCATGTTGATATCCCTAAGGAGAAGTGGTTTAAATATCATCCTCCCATTGAAGTGAAAGTAGTTGAACCTATTAAAGTTGAGGAAGAAACTTTTAATTATAATGTTGATCCTGTTATTCCTGCTGCTTATATTGAGAAACCACCTTTCCCTGTTAGAATAAAGGAACATGCTAAAGCTTTAACTATGGTTTGTAAGAGCTATGTTAGAACACCTACACCTCCTGAACAAATTAAAGTTGAACCTAGTATTGCTATGGTTAAATATATCTTGGTTGATAATATTGATGTCCATGTTATTCATTTCTGTGATGAATATGCTAGAATTGCTAGACCTCACGCTAAAGATAAACATAGGCCTATTGTTGGCATGCCTGTTGTTTCTGTTAAAATAGGAGATCATTCTTATCATTGCTTATGTAATGTGGGTGCTAGTGTGAGTGCAATCCCCTTTACCTTATATAAAGGAATTATGAATGGTATTGCACCAGCTGAGTTAGAGGAAATTGATGTTACCATTAAGCACTATAGCACCAGTTGGGATTATTAGAGATGTTGAAGTCTTCTGTGGGAAAATAAAATATCCTACTGATTTTCTTGTTCTTGGTTCCCCACAAGATGATTTTTATCCCATTATATTTGGTAGACCTTTCTTGAATATTGTTAATGCTAGGATAGATTGTGAGAAAGAAACTGTTACTATAAGTTTTGGGAATGCATCTCTTAATTTCTCTAAATTTTGTAAACAACCCCATGATAAAGAATTGCCTAGTAAGGATGAAATTATTGGTCTTGTTGCTATTGCGGTGCCTCCTACTGACCCCTTAGAACAATATTTTCTAGACCATGAAAACAATATGCATATGAATGAAAGGAATGAAATAGATAAGATTTTCTTCGATCAACATCCTATTTTGAAACACAACTTGCCTGTTGAAATACTTGGGGATCATCCTCCACGGAAGGGTGATCCCGTGTTTGAGCTTAAAGAATTACAGGATACTCTGAAATATGCTTATCTTGATAAAAAGAAGGTATATACTGTTATTATTAGTGCTAACCTTTTAGAGCATGAAGGAAAGAGATTATTGAAAACTCTGAGGAAGCACCGTGCTGCTATTGGATACACTCTTGATGTTCTTAAGGGCATTAGTCCCACTCTATGTCAGCATAAAATCAATATGGAGCCCGATGCTAAACCAGTTGTTGATCACCAACGACGGTTAAACCCTAAAATGAAAGAAGTGGCAAGAAATTAAATACTAAAGCTTCTTGAGGCAGGTATCATTTATCCTATTGCTGATACTAGATGGGTTAGTCCCGTTCATTGTGTCCCTAAGAAAGGAGGTATTACCGTAGTTCCTAATGATAAAAATGAATTGATCCCGCAAAGCATTGTTACAGGATATGGAATGGTAATTGATTTTAGGAAATTAAATAAAGCTACTAGGAAATATCATTACCCTCCACCTTTTATTGATCAAATGCTAGAAAGACTATCCAAATACACACATTTTTCTCTTTCTAGATGGTTATTTTGGCTTCTCTCAAATACCTGTGTCAAAAGATGTTAGTGTACTGAAGTATGGGCTTTTTAGTACCCCATACTTGTGCACGGACAGTCGTAGCCATACCAGCGGCAAGGCCTGCCAGGGAGCAACTAAGAACAAAATACAACAACATCGAGAAGGCATTCAAGCCGACAGACCGAAGACCCAAGGCTGGGACCCCGACAAGATCTTGCCGGGATAGCCCACGGAGCCCCGGCAAGATGTGCACCCGACAAGGCCCCGCCATCTTGCCAGCGTAGAGGCAAAGCCCTGGCAAGGTGAAGCCCCGGTAAGCCCCCACCAGTGCAGAGGCCATGTGTCACCTCGCCTCAGCACGTGTCGAGGCCTCGGCGATGGAGAGGCTAAGCGGTGCCGATGTGATGGGCTCCAGTCCCGTCCCGCAGACGGTCAGGGGAGCCTGATGGAGCATTAAATGCATTTGTCTCGCACCTTCAGTGTTAGGTACGATAACACTATAACACTATACACCCCATGTACGTACTGTACGCCATTGTTGGTGACCCCTTCGAGAGTATAAAAGGAGGCCCAGGGCGTTATAGTAGAGGACTTTTCGACCTTTTCGGCTCCTAGACTTTTGGAGCTCCTCTAGCCCATTCTGCGTGAGTAGCAGTTGTGTACTGTAGCGCTCCCAGAACCTGAGCTAGAATTCAACCAAGCAGGAGTAGGGTTTTATGCATATTTGCAGCCCGAACCTAGGTAAATCCCCGTGCGCTAGCCATCTGATCTCCTCTTTGCGCAAGCCTTCTTCCCCGTCGAACCGTAAAGGGATCCCTCCGACCCCATAGGTGTCGTGTTTCCCCTGACATCTTTGGCACGCCAGGTAGGGGGGAAAGGTCATGTGAATCTGATCTCGTGACTAGCGCGTTAGTTCCTTCGTCATAATTGTCATCGCCATTGCTCCCAAGAAGAAAGGTTTCACAGCAGTGGAACCCTCCACGTCCGCCGCGCCCGTAGCCGCCTAAGAGGGCAACGGAGTGGGTGCGGGCGGAGGGAGCGGGGAGCTTGCACTTACGCGGTGCTCCGATGATCAAGGCCAAGCAAGCGGCAATGCCCGCCGCAGAGACGCTCACAACAGCGGCGGAAATCCCCGCACCGCTGGGTCTCAGGAGACACAACTGTACCTCTTGCGTGCGGTATGGTGAACTCCCGGGACGGAAGGGCACCTTCCAAGGCACCCACGCCAGCGCATACACCGCGACCTTCCCAGGGCGCGCGCGAAGATCAGCGCCGTGGGGTCGGTAGTTCCCAATGTCCCCACGGAAAAGCTCCTGTGCATCGCCCCCAAGATGTGCGGGACAGCATGCGCGGCAACATGCTAGTGGGAGTGGCATGCAATCACAGGACCGCGACGGAGCTCCTTCTAACATGGTTAGGACTCAGAGCACGTCACGTTCTTCGCGTCATTCGCTGCCGACCACGTCGGAAGAAGCAATGGCGTGAGCACAGCTACTACTAAACTTCCCTCCTGCTACGTCGTCTGATCCACGGATTCGCCGCAATCAGCGTCAAGTTCTTCGGGAATGAAGCAAGGAAGATGCTCAAACTACAATCAGGTGACAGCAAGAAGCGCGCCATCAATCTGATAAGCGCGCGGGACCCACTACAGACAAATCCGCGCTAGGGTATCCTATCAGCCTACCTTGCGAGGTGGGTTGTCCAGCGTTTACCTGACAAGTCCGGTGGCCCAATTGCCGCACTTTCAAGCTAGAGGTCCCAGAGAAATATGACGGCAAGACTCACCTGTCCAAGTTCTTCAACATCTAGACCATTGTGGTGCAAGCTGCCGGGGCTCGCGACGACAAGCTACTCGCCAACTACTTCCCGTTGGTGCTTAAGCCCAACATCAGGTCGTGGTTGATGCACTTGCCGGAAGGATCCATTTCCTCCTGGGCAGATTTGTGCCATGAGTTTGTTGGCGCCTTCACCAGAGATCATCAAGCTCCTGGCCAGGAAAGTGACTTACATCTCATCCCCCAGAAGGAGGGTGAGACTTTGCGCAAGTACATCCAGAGGTTCAGCAGCATACACCACAACATACTAGAAGTTCATCCTGCCGCTGTTATCAACACGTTCCATCAGAACGTGCGCAACCGTGGATGCAGGAAGAGCTGGCGATGAACAAGGTCAGGGGTGTTGCCGAGCTTTATGCTCTGGCAGATAAATGTGCTCGAGATGAAGAAGGGAGGAGGCTCCCCGGTGAAGACGTTGGTGCAGCGGTCGACTCTGAGGATGAGGACACCTCCGCCTCGGCAAAGAAGGGCCGGCGGCGTAACAAGAAGCGCAAGGGTAAGGCCGTGCTTGCTGTCGAGGGATTCGACAACCCTGGCACCATCAAGAAGGCCAAGGCTGATGACCCCGACAAGGATGTTGCCAAGTGCATTTCCTGTCAGGCGTTGGCGGCTGCCGACAAGCCGGAAGACTCCATCAAGCAGTATTGCAAGATCCATCGCACCAAGGGCCACGATCTCCAAGACTGTCGACAAGTTGAGCAGCTTGCCGAGAAGAAAAAAGTTGAGTACGAGAGGTGAGACAAGGAGAAGGGCCAGGATTGTGCGGAGGGATCCGACAAGCAGCGCGGTGGCCGAGGAGGTCGCCACGGTAAGGCCAAGCCACAGAAGGACCTGCCAGCCCGCGACCGCGACAAGCAAGAAGGGGATGATGATGATGTTGAAGAGGACGACGAGTCCAGCGAGCAAGAATTCCAGAGAGCTACAGACGCCATGTGCGCTGATGGAGGTGCCTCATTGCATACTTCCCACCGCCTACTTAAATAGTGGGCGCGTGAGGTTATTGCGACTGAGCCATCTGTCGGCATCCGGAAGCCATTGAAATGGTCCAACACGCCTATCATTTTTGATCTTGAGGATCACCCTGATCGCACAACTGCAGTCAAGTGTTTTCCATTGTTGGTCTCACCAACGATTCACAACCTCAAGGTGACGAAAATGTTAGTTGACGGTGGGGCCGGCTTGAACTTGATCTCGCCCGAGGTGATCAAAAAATTGCAAATTCCTGATGGAGATATCGAGGAAACGGGCTCGTTTCAGGGGGTCAATCCGGGAAGGAGCCGGCCCAAGGGGAAGATCACGCTTCCGGTAACATTTGGCAATGATCTGAACTTCAGACGGAGAAGGTTGTTTTCGATGTCGCCAAGACTCCGTTGCCCTACAATGGGATCCTTGGTAGTCCAAGGTTGGCCAAGTTCATGGCGGCATCGCACTAAGCCTACAATGTATTGAGGATGCCCGGGCCAATGGGCATCATCAATGCCAAGTCCGACAAGAAGGACGCGCTTATCTGCACTGATCAACTCTACCGGGAGGCGGTTGCAGCATCTGCCGCCAAGGAACTTGCTCCTGCCACTAAAACTCATGGGAGGAAGAAGCACGGCAAGACCTCTGGCGCACATTTTGGCAAGCGCACCTCCTCGGAGTGCTGCGCTCCCGTTGACGATGTGCCAGAGAGTTCCACCGGCAAGAGCAAGAAGTCCAAGCAAGCTCCACCAGAGACTAAAAAGGTGCCTGCCAAGGAGGATGGTACGGGAGGGACTTTCACCATAAGTTCCACCCTTGACGACAAATAGGAAAGCGCACTCGTCGCCTTCCTACAGGCGAATGTTGATGTGTTTGCATGGCAACTATCTGATATCCCCGATATTCCCAGGAAGGTAATTGAGCACCACCTTGCCGTCTGTCCACACACACGGCCCGTCAAGCAAAAGGTTAGGAAGTAGGCTTTGGAGCGGCAACAGTTTATTGCCGAAGAAATCAAGAAATTAGAAGCGGCTGGCTTGATCAGAGGAGTACTTCATCCAACATGATTGGCCAATCCAGTTGTAGTGCGTAAGGCTAATGGGAAATGGAGGCTATGTATTGACTTCACAGATGTTAATAAAGCTTGGGCCAGAGATCCTTTTCCCTTGCCGCGCATCGAACAGATTATGGACTCCACCGCCGGCTGCGACTTGTTGTATTTCCTTGACACCTATTCAGGTTATCATCAGATTTTCATTGCCAAGGAAGACGAAGAGAAGACCACATTTATCACCCCATGTGGTACGTATTGCTTTTTGCGTATGCCTTTCGGGTTGAAAAGTGTTGATTCTACATTTGCAAGAGCAGTCTAGATTGGTTTTGAGCCCCAGCTACATAGAAATATGGAGGCTTGTATGGATGACATAGTGGTCAAAACCAAGGACAAGTCTACGCTGATATCAGACCTTGAAGAAACATTTGCAAATCTGCGCAAGATCAACTTGAAGCTCAACCCTGAGAAGTGTGTGTTTGGTGTCCCATCCGGCAAGCTTCTCGGGTTCTTTGTATCTCAACATGGAATTGAACCGAATCCCAACAAGATCAAAGCAATTGAGCAAATTGAAGCGTCAGGACGTGTCAAGGATGTGCGTCGTCTCGCCGGCTATGTTTCCACTCTGAGTAGGTTTATTTCGAAATCTGCTGAGTGCGCCCTACCCTTTTTCAAAATATTGAAGAAGGCGGGTTTGATGAAATGGACTCCGGAAGCGGAGGCAGTGCTGCAGGATTTGAAGAAATACCTCTCCTCTCCGCCAGTCCTAGTCAGGCCAAAACCACAAGAGCCGTTGCTGCTATATCTACCGGCAACAAATCAAGTGGTGAGTGTTGCACTAGTGGCTGAAAGGGAAGTTGATGAAGAAGCAATGACAGCGGCAGGACCGCCAAGCGACAAGCCAGAATATTCCCTGGTAGAGTCTCGTGCCGACAAAGCAGGATTTGCGCAGTCGAATGAAACAGTTCAGAAGAGGAAGATGGTGCAGCACCTAGTCTATTTTGTCAGCTCCCTTTTGCAAGGGGCTAGGTCAATATATTCTGGTGTGCAGAAGTTGCTCTTCGGCCTCCTTATGGCCTCAAGGAAGCTACACCATTACTTCCAGGCACATGAGATCACCGTTGTCACTCGCTTCCCGTTACAGCAGATTTTGCAGAACCCTGATGCTACCGACAGGATTGTAGACCGGGCTTTGGAACTGTCAAGCTTTGGACTCAAGTTTGAAAGCACTTCGACCATCAAGAGCAGAGCCTTGGCGAAGTTCATTGTGGAATGGACCCCAACGCCAGATGAAGAAGTTCTAGAGTCAACTCTCCCCGACAAGGAAACCAATCAAGAGTGGATCATGTATTTTGACGGAGCTTTCTCGCTACAAGGCGCCGGTGCCGGAGTGCTGCTTGTCGCACCCACCGGAGAGCACCTCAAATATGTGATTCAGATGCACTTTCCCCGAGAGAGGTCAATGAACAATACTGTAGAATACGAAGGGCTGCTTGTCGGTCTCAGGTTCAGGGGAGACCTTGGGATTAAGAAACTTATTATGAGGGGTGATTCTCAGCTTGTTGTCAGGTAGGTGAACAAGGTTTATCAGAGTCCATTGATGGAAGCTTATGTAGATGAAGTGAGAAAGTTGGAAGAACATTTTGACGGTCTACAAATGGAGCACGTTCCACGTGCAGAGAACAGCGTTGATGATGGCCTATCAAAGTGTGTTGCCCTTAAGTTGCCTGTGGAACCAGGAACTTTTGTGCTCCAACTGACTCAACCATCTGTGACACCATCAATTAGACAAGAGAAAAGAAGAAAGTTGAGTTCCGATAAGTATTTCTCGGTAGAGCTCCCAGAAGCCGCCAACAAGGAAGTTGTCGGGGACAACACCAGGCTTGTTAGTGAGCGTCGCGCTCCGGCGAGGCCTTAGGCTCTTGCCATAGAAGCACACGCTCCTGCCAGGCTTGCCGAGGGGCAATAGGCTCCAGCAGGGCCTCGAGCCCTTGCCTTGAGAAAAATGCTTCCCCGCCAAAGGATATGCCTTTAGTCCTTGTTGTCGAGCCCCAGGCTCCAGCATGGGCACAACACATCGTCCATTTCCTTCAAACAGGAGAACTCCCTGAGGAGTTAGAAGAAGTTGAGAAAGTAGCCCAATGGTCTAATATGTATCAGTTCATGGACAACATCCTATACAGAAAGAGGCTGAATGATGTGAACCTTAAGTGCATTTCTCGGGAAGATGGACTGGAGCTGTTGGCAGAGATACATGGAGGCATATGTGGCTCCCACATAGGATCGATAGGGCTTGTTGGTAAGGCATTCCGGAAACGTTTCTTTTGGCCCACTTCCCTCTAGGATGCAACTGCGCTAGTAGCCAAGTGTGAAGCATGCCAGTTTCATTCGAAGAAAATGCATCAACCAGCTCAACCTCTTCAAAAAATCCCTCTCTACTGGCCATTTTTGGTCTGGGGGCTAGACATCTTGGGCCCCTTTCCCCGTGCTACCCGGGGCTTTGAGTACTTGTACGTTGCAATCGACAAGTTCACAAAGTGGCCAGAAGTGGAAGCAGTGAGAAAGGTGACAACACAGTCAGCCGTCAAGTTCTTCAAAGGACTGGTCTGCCACTTTGGTGTTCCTAACAGGATCATCACTGACAACGACACACAGTTCACGAGCCACACCTTCATGCAGTATGTCCAAGACCTTGGCAGCAAGATATGTTTTGCTTCTGTTGCCCACCCAACGAGCAACAGCCAGGAGGAAAGGGCTAATGCTGAAGTGTTGTGAGGCCTCAAGACAAGAACTTTCGACAAACTGCACAAGTGCTGAAGGCGCTGGATTGATGAGTTGCCGATGGTTCTTTGGTCAATCAGAATGACTCCAAATCGAGATACTAGCCACACACCCTTCTCCCTAGTATATGGGGCGGAAGCAGTTCTCCCCACGGAACTCAAATATGGGTCACCTCGAGTGCTCGCTTATGACGAGCTTGAGAAAGAGCAGTTGCTGCAAGATGACGCGTTGCTCCTTGAGGAAGATTGTCTACAGGCTGCTGTGCGAGCTGTGTGCTACCAACAAGCTTTGCGACGCTATCATAGCCGCAAGGTTCATGCCCGAAGTGTTGAGGAAGGCGACCTTGTTCTTCGGCGAGTTTAGTCCGCCAAGAATTCAGACAAGTTGACGCTGAAGTGGGAAGGCCCTTATTGGGTAGTGCGAGTCACCAGGCCTAGCGCAGTCCGTCTAGAGACCGAAGATGGCATCCTAGTGAGCAACTCCTGGAATATTGGACATCTTCGTAAGTTCTACCCATGAGGCGCGGTTGCCGGGACTCCCGGCAACCACCTTTTTACAGAGTCTTGCCGTCGAAGCATGTAATCCTTGGTACAAAGCCAGGCACAGACCTTATGCATAGTCGAATAAAGCTAAGTGTTCTACAAATCTTGTTGATTCTCATGTTTACTTATATACATGCTTGTGTGAGATATTGTATTGTGCTTACTCCCGGCAAGATCTAATGGACCGCCAAGGTTCCATATCCCTATTTTCTCTTCTTTCTTTTTCTCAAAAAGACAAAAGGTTACCTCGCGTGCAGCTTTGCCAGGGGGGACGGTGGTATGGATACCGACGGGCGATGTTCAAGGAAAACATCTTGCCGAAAGTAGCACGACAACGAAAAGTTAAGTTGAAAAACCCTAAGTGAACTCTTACTGTGAAGTTAAATATGTTTCTCTCTCACCCTAAGTGTTAGGTACGATAACACTATAGCACTATACACCCCGTGTACGTACTGTACGCCATTGTTGGTGTCCCCTTTGAGAGTATAAAAGGAGGCCCAGGGCATTACGGTAGAGGACTTCTCGACCTTTTTGGACTCCTAGACTTTTGGAGCTCCTCTAGCTCGTTTTGCATGAGTAGCAACTGTGTATTGTAGCGCTCCTAGAACCTAAGCTAGAATTCAAGCAAGCAGGAGTAGGGTTTTATGCATCTTTGAGGCCCGAACCTGGGTAAATCCCCACGCGCTAGTGATCTGATCTGCTCTTTGTGCGAGCCTTCTTCCCTGCCAAACCGTAAAGGGATCCCTCCAATCCCATAGGTGTCATGTTTCCCCCGACAAAAGAGGACCAAGAGAAGACCACTTTTACTTGCCCTTTTGGTAACTTTGCTTATAGACGCATGCCTTTTGGTTTATGCAATGCACCTACTACCTTTAAGATGTATGACTACTATATTCTCTGATTTTTGTGAAAGGATTGTTGAGGTTTTCATGGATGATTTTTGCATTTACGGAATTTTTTTGATGATTTTTTGAGCAACCTTGATCCAGTTTTGCAGAGATGCAAAGAAACTAATCTTGTCTTGAATTTGGAGAAGTGCCACTTTATGGTTAATGAAGGTTTTGTCTTGGGACACAAAATCTCCGAAAGAGGTATTGAAGTTGACAAAGGTAAAGTTGATGCTATTGAAAAAATGCCGTGTCCTACGGATATCAGAGGTATAAGAAGTTTCCTTGGTCATGTTGGTTTCTATAGGAGGTTTATTAAAGAGTTCTCTAAGATTTCTAGGCCTCTCACTAATATTTTAAAAAAAGATGTTCCATTCGTTTTTGATGATGATTGTGTAGAAGCATTGGAAATTCTTAAGAATGCCTTGATTTCTGCACCTGTTTTTCAACCACCTAATTGGAACCTACCCTTTGAAATTATGTGTGATGCTAGTGATTATGCCATTAGTGTTGTTCTAGGACAAAGAGTTGATAAGAAATTAAATGTTATCCATTATGCTAGTAAAACTGTAGACAACGCTCAAAGAAACTATGCTACCACTAAAAAGGAATTTTTAGAAGTTGTGTTTGCTTATGATAAGTTCAAACCTTATATTGTTGATTCCAAAGTATCTGTTCACACTGATCAAGCTGCTATTAAATATCTTATGGAAAAGAAAGATGCTAAACCTAGACTTATTAGATGGGTTCTTCCGCTACAAGAATTTGATTTGCATATTATTGATAGAAAGGGTGTTGATAACCCTGTAGCGGATAACTTTTCTAGGTTAGAAAATGTTCTTGATGACCCACTACCTATTGATGATAGCTTTCTTGATGAACAATTAGCTATCATAAATGTTTCGTGTAATGCTCCATGGTATGTTGATTATGCTAATTACATTGTTGCTAAATTTATACCGCCTAGTTTCACATACCAACAAAATAAAAAGTTCTTCTATGCTTTAAGACATTACTTTTGGGATGATCCACACCTTTATAAAGAAGGAGTAGATGGTGTTATTAGACGTTGTGTACCTGACAATGAACAGGAACAGATCCTACACAAGTGTCATTCCGAGGCCTACGGAGGACACCACGCTGGAGATAGAACTGCACACAAGGTATTACAATTTGGTTTTTATTGGCCTACTCTCTTTAAGGATGCTCGTAAGTTTGTCTTGTCTTGTGATGAATGTCAAAGAATTGGCAATATTAGTAGACGCCAGGAAATTCCTATGAATTACTCTCTTGTTATAGACCCATTTGATGTTTGGGGTTTTGATTATATGGGACTTTTTCCAACGTCCAACGGGTATACTCATAGTCTAGTTGTTGTTGATTATGTTATTAAGTGGGTACAAGCTATTCCAACTAGTAGTGCTGATCATAACACCTCTATTAAAATGCTAAAAGAAGTTATTTTTCCCTAGATTTGAAGTCCCTAGATATTTAATGATTGATGGTGGTTCTCACTTTATTCATGGTGCTTTCCATAAATTGCTTGCTAAGTATGAAGTTAATCATAGAATTGCGTCTCCTTATCACCCTCAGCCTAGTGGTCAAGTAGAATTAGGAAATAGAGAAATTAAATTGATCTTGCAAAAGACTGTTAATAGATCTAGAAAGAATTAGTCTAAGAAACTTGACGATGCATTGTGGGCTTATAGAACTGGTTACAAAGCCCTTATGGGTATTTCTCCTTATAAAATGGTTTATGGTAAAGAATGTCACTTACCTCTATAACTAGAGCATAAAGCTTATTGGGCAATCAAAGAGCTCAGTTATGATTTCCAACTTGCTGGTGAGAAGAGGTTATTTGACATTAGCTCACTTGATGAATGGAGAACCCAGGCCTATGAGAATGCCAAGTTGTTTAAAGAAAAAGTTAAGAGATGGCATGATAAAAGGATACAAAAGCGTGAATTCAATGTAGGTGACCATGTCTTGCTATACAATTCTCGTTTAAGATTTTTTACAGGAAAACTTCTGTCTAAATGGGAAGGGACTTACATTGTCGAGGAGGTATATCGTTCTGGTGCCATCAAGATCAGCAACGCTAAATGCACAAATCCGAAGGTGATAAAAGGGCAAAGAATCGGACATTATATCTCAGGTACTCCCATAAATGTTGAAACCAATATTATCAATACCATAACTCCGGAGGAGTACACTAGGGAGACCTACCGGAAAGTTTCAGACTCCGAAAAGGAATAGGTATGTGGTACGGTAAGCAAACCGACTCCAAAACTTTGACAATAGCAGTTTTTCTCAGTTTTTGATTATTTAATAAATTAGGAAAATTTAAAGTAGTCCGAAAGGTGCACGAGGAGACGACAAGTCTATAGGGCATGACCTACCCCCCTGGCCGCGCCCGTGTGGCTTGTGGCCAATCCGTGCACCCTCCGGACTCCGTTTTCTTGTGGTATACCCCTTTTGGTCGGTAAAAATTCATTATGTAATCTCCCGAAGGTTTGGACTTACGTATCACGACAATACCTCCTTTTTTCGTTTTGAGTTGTTTCTACAGCAGATTTAGAGCAAGATGTCGTCCCAAGAGTCCAATGGGGAGAGCTATATATCACATTACCTTGCCAATCCCAAGCTCTATGGGGACCTAGATCCTTATGGATTATTCTCGGAGGAGGAACAAGAAGGCAAGTATGAGGAAGAAAGCTTGTATGGAGAAGAGATCCCTATGCCTCAACTAGGAGATATGCACGTGGAGTTCAGGAAATCAAGCCTCTCAAACACATGGAGAAAACCCAAGGTTCTATTTATCCCTTCCCGTTTTCTATAGGAGAGCAAGCAAGAATTATGTCACAGGATATTGAAGCTCGAGCAAGAAGTCGATGATCTCAGGGAACATAATTATATGCTTAAGAGGAAACTGAATAAGCTTCAAAATCCTTCCACACCACCATCACCTCTGAAGAAGGACATCTAAACACATGGGTATGGACACTCCCCTTGGCTTGTGCCAAGCTTGGGGGAGGTGCCCGGTATCGTATCACCATCACATCTTTTACTTTTCTCATTTCCCCTAGTTCGATCCTTTTGGTTATATCTTGATCTAGTAGAATAAAGTTTTTAGTGTGGTCTAGCTTTGAGTTTTGCTTTATGTTCCCCTTATGTAAGCGAGTCCGAGAGTTATATATTAAAAAGTAGTTTTGATGTGAGGCTTTGCTTGTTTCTATGATCTTGAGAAAATAAAAAAGGAGGGTACTAAAAGGAGAATATAATAAAAGCAAAGAGTATATATGATGATCTTATGGGGTGTAATGACTTCACATATAAGAAGTATGTCGATTGAAATTTGTTGGGAGTTTACAAACATAGCGATTGGTCATTGGTGCAATTAATAGGAAGAAAAAAAGAAAGAGAGGTTCACATATAAATATATTATCTTGGACATCTTTTATGATTGTGAGCACTCATTAAAATATTATATGCTAAGAAGTTTATGTTTGGGTTATGATTGCTTATTTCTAAATAGAAGTTATATGGTCATAGATCCTCCAACATGTAGTGCTTGCTACCACCTCACACTAGCCAAAACTTCCGCACCAAGTAGAGATACTACTTATGCATCCAAACACCCTCAACCCAGTTTTGCCATGAGAGTCCACCATACCTACCTATGGATTGAGTAAGATCCTTCAAGTAAGTTGTCATCACTGCAAAAAAGCAATAAGAATTGCTCCTAAATATGTATGATCTTTTATTGCAAGGGAAAATAAGCGTTGTACGAACTTGTGATGGTAAAGAAATAAAAGCAACGGACTGCATAATAAAGTTTGCTATCACGAAGGGCAACACAACATGGCGTTCCTTTGCATTAAGGGTTTGCACATCCAAAAACAAAAAGCGCATGGCAACCTCTTCTTCCCTCTGCAAAGGGCCTATCTGTTACTTTTACTTTATAAGTACTTACCTTTATGCAAGAGTCATGGTGATCTTCACCACTTCCTATATTTCACCTTTCTCTCTTGGCAAGCATTATGTGTTGGGGAATGATCTAAACACATATATCCACTCGGATTTGGGTGATCATGAGTTACTTCTGTTAACATTACCCTGTAGGTAAATAGTTGGGAGGCAAAACTATAAGCCCCTATCTTTCTCTGTGTACAATTGAGTCTTTGACCACATGAGTACCACGTGAGTGTTTGAAATTATGAAAGACTAAAAGAAGATTGAGTACATGGATTTTCTTTACAATCTCTTATATTGACTCTTTCCGATGTTGTGAGAAATTGCAAATTGCTTCAATGACTGCGAGCATAGTTTCTTGGTTCTCAATAGAGTTCTTGGTTCATACTTTATCTTGTGAATGAATTGTTACTCTAGTACAAGAAATTATATATCAATAAATATTTTTGTTCTAAAGATGATCATGATGCTCTCATGTACATATTTCATTTTATCGAAACCTCTATCTCTAAAGTTGTGGACATATTTATCGATCTTGGCTTTCCCTTGAGGACAAGCGAGGTCTAAGCTTGGGGGAGTTGATACGTCCATTTTGCATCATGCTTTTATATTGATATTTATTGCATTATGGGATGTTATTACACATTATGGTACAATACTTATGCATTTTCTCTCCTATTTTACAAGGTTTACATGAAGAGGGAGAATGCCGACAACTGGAATTCTAGACTGGAAAAGGAGCAAATACGAGAGACCTATTCTGCCCAACCCCAAAAGTCCTGAAAAGTAACAAAGAAATATTTTGGAATATATAAAAAATATTGGCCAAAACAAATATCATAGGGGACCCACCAGGAGGTCACAAGCCTACCAGGCGCGGCCTACCCCCCTGGCCGTGCCTAGGTGGCTTGTGGCCCCCCCCCCCGACTGGTCTTCAATACCCAAATTCTGCTATATGAAGGGTTTTGACCTGGGAAAAAATCAAGAGAGATTTTTCGAGACAAAGCGCCATCGTCTCGAGATGGAACTTGGGCAAAACCAATCTAGAGCTCCGGTGGAACTGTTCTACCAGGGAAACTTCCCTTTCGGAGGGGGAAATCGAAGCCATCGTTATCACCAACGATCCTCTCATCGAGAGGGGGTCAATCTCCATCAACATCTTCACCAGCACCATCTCCTCTCCAAACCCTAGTTCATCCTTGTATCCGATCTTTGTCTCAAACCTCAGATTGGTACTTGTGGATTGCTAGTAGTGTTGATTACTCCTTGTAGTTGATGCTAGTTGGTTTACTTGGTGGAAGATCATATGTTCAGATCCTTTATGATAATTAATACTCCTCTGATTATGAACATGAACATGCTTTGTGAGTAGTTATGTTTGTTCCTGAGGACATGGGATAAGTCTTGTTATAAGTAATCATGTGAATTTGATATTCGTTCAATATTTTGATGAGATGTATGTTGTCTCTCCTCTAGTGGTGTTATGTGAACGTCGACTACATAACACTTCAACATTATTTGGGCCTAGGGGAAGGCATTGGGAAGTAATAAGTAGATGATGGGTTGCTAGAGTGACAAAAACTTAAACCCTCGTTTATGCGTTGCTTCATAAGGGGCTGATTTGGATCAATATGTTTCATGCTATGGTTAGATTTATCTTTATTCTTATTTAGTAGTTGCGGATGCTTGCGAGAGAGGTTAATCATAAGTGGGAGGTTTTTCCAAGTAAGGGAAGCACCCAAGCACCGGTCCACCCACATATCAAATTATCAAAGTAACGAACGTGCATCAAATGAGCATGATGAAAACTAGCTTGAAAGAAATTCCCATGTGTCCTCGAGAGCACTTTACTTTATATAAGAGTTTGTCCAGGCCTTTCCTTTGATACGAAAAGGATTGGGCTACTTTGCTGCACCTTTGCTACACTTGTTACTTGTTACCCGTTACAAATTACCTTATCACAAAACTATCTGTTACCGATAATTTCAATGCTTGCAGAGAATACCTTACTGAAAATTGCTTGTCATTTCCTTCTTCTCCTCGTTGGGTTCGATATTCTTACTTATCAAAAGGACTACGATAGACCCCCTATACTTGTGGGTCATTAGGAGCCTAGATATCAAGATTCATATGGTAGGAATGGAATGGCATGATCTCAACACATGAGTAGGTGGCTCTCTCTCAGAAAATCTGATGGGATAAGTGGGGATCTATTCTGAGTTCTTCTCTTGCGAGTGAGTGGTGGTGGAGGGGTATATATAGGCATCTCCAATAATCCAACCATTACATCTTAAGTGACAAACTCGGTGACACCGATGTGTGAATCTCGGTGGTACCCAAGTGACCAAAAGGAGGCAACTTTTGAATCTCGGTGAGACCAATATATAACTCTCGGCAGTACTGATGTGGTGTCCAACGGTCAGAATCTGCATCTTGGTGACACCGATCCAAAAACTCAGGAATTCCGATTTTATGAATCGAGGCAACCGAAAGTTGGTAGCCTGAACTCGGTGGCACCAATGTGGGATCGGTTGCACCGATGTGCTAGGGTTTCGCATGGGTCTGTCTGAGTTTGGGAATCAGTGGGACCATGTGGAAATTGTTGGTTTCACCGATTTGAGTGGTAGGGCTCTGGACAGAGTATGTGGGAGAGTTTGTGGGTAGTTTTGGTGACTATCACTTGTGCACGTGGAGCATCTTGTTCACCAATAGTACCTTACCCCTTTTAATAGTATTGGCTTTTCCTATGGACTCAAAGTGATTTCTCACAAAGTAAAATGTAGACTCCTCTAGCTTGAAGCTTTTTCCAATGCTATTGCTTCTCCTTCTTGTTCTTGGGGATACTCTCCACACTCCTTAGCCAACCTTCTCTATGGACTTTATCTGAAATACACTAGATAAAAGTATGAGTCCAAGAGACAATGTATGTTTGCATGAATTATCAAAACCACCAAGGGAGCATATTGCGCTTTCAATCTCCCCCCTTTTGGTAATTGATCAAAATATACAATCAAAGCTTAAATTTAAGATATGCAGAAATATGTGAAGACTTTGAAGGATACATGAATGATACAAGCTCCCCCTAGATGTGTGCAATCCATTTTAAGGATAGTTGCTTTTGAATGCACGAGCACACAAATGATAGGAAGGACATGAAAAGTCATGTATATCTTCACAATATGCATCAAATATATGTGAATGAAATGATTTCATGTTCAAGATTCAATCTTGCAAACAATATGTGCAAGAAGCAAGAGCTCATCTTGAACAAGAATATGATGCATATACTTACCTTGAGGTCCTTGAGCATTTAACAGCAGGAACACACTTGAGAAAACAATGTTAGGAAACACAAGTGTATTTGAAAGTGCAAATGCAAATGGAATCAAGAGTACCAAGATATGGAGGACATATAAGAAATGATTTCTTGAGAATGATATGTCTCCAAATAAGTATAGAGTTTTCTCCCCTAGACACCAATTGTGAAAGTTTTCCTCTCTCCCTGAATCATAACATGTAGATATTGGGAGTAGGTAGGGTTGAGAAAAATATAAATCATATGAGAATTAAATTTCAAATTTATTCTTCTATTTTCTACTTAAGAAGTGTTTGTGTGATAAGGGATCCTTGATATTTCTCCCCTTTATATGATAAGGTTACACTTCTTCTTTTCATGGTCATATCTCCCCCTAAAGCATGAATGCTTAGATACTCTTCCCTTTAGATATATATCTCCCCCTTTGGTATGAGTATCTCCCCTTTTGGTATGAATATAAGCTTTGAAGCTTTGATATTTCTCCCCCTTTGGCATTAATTTCCAAAAAGGTCACACGAGGGACATATAAGAGTGATCATTTAATGGGAAGGGATCCTAGAGATATACAGTCATTGAGTTGAGACAAGGGTTCCTTGAAAACTGTTTTTCTCCCCCTTTAGGTATGAAAGACCTTTAAGAATTTCTCCTCCTTTGATGTAGAGATCCTTGATAATTTAAGATTATATCTCTTGATGTCTATCCCCCTACATCATTGGAATCATTGAGTTGATCATAAAATAGAGCAGACAAAGTGCATAGAGGTCGGTAGCTTCAAGGCAAAAGATTCGGTGGCACTGATATGTGTTTCTACAGTAGGACTGCAATATCAATAAGACCGAGAAGTTTCGATCAGAGGTTCCGATTTGGAAAATAGAAACTTAGCAACTTTATCAAATGGAATTTTTTTGAATGTCTCAAACATATCTCAAGGATTTGCAATGAATTTTCAGAAAGATTTGCAATGAATTTTTAGATAGATTTGCAATGAATTTTCATAAAGGTTTGCAATGAATTTTTAGAAAGATTTCTAATGAATTATCATAAAGGTTTGCAATGAATTTTTAGAAAGATTTGCAATGAATTTTCATCTAGGCTAGACTTGAATGGAAATGTCAAGGAGCAACACAAGAATGGTTCTCCATTCAATTCATATGAATAGATGATGGGCGGTGACTAGGTCACCTATATTAGAGTATATTGACTTAATGAGTCAAGCAAGAATACTTGAGCATAGGTCATACTCATCGTTAAGCTCAAAATGGGGTTTCCATTTTTCCTTTAAGCATTTTAATGTCTTCATATCACTTGAGTTGCTTTATCTCATGACTTGGAGTAAAGCTATATCAAGGATATGAGTACATACCTTTGAGTGATGTTGATGACGTAGCTTGTACGTGAACTTGATGAGGATGCTCAAAGTTGATGAGGTTCATCTAGAGTTGGGAGCAATCCTTTTTGTTTTCGTTCACTTTTCACCTACATAGGTTAGTCACACAAGGAAGAACATGATATATCCAAATGACACGATACCAATTGTGAGTTGATATCAATTGAGAAATATATGTCAAGGATATGTTTTGTTGTGTTCTTCGTTTCATCATCAAAGGGAGATTGTGGATACTTGATCATGACAAGATTGCTTAATATATGAGTTGATGGAAATCTTGTGGAGTGTTGTTCTTCCAAGTACCTACAAAAGGGTTAGATGCAAGTAGAGTCGTTTTGTGGCATGACACGCTGTTTCCATGGCTTCTTCCCAAAAGTGTCTTGGCGTCCTGTATTCATCAAGCATCGTTCTTGCCATCTCAATGAGGGTTCGGTTCTTCCTCTCAGCAACTCCATTTTGTTTAAGGCCTATACATAGCCGATAACTCATGTGAAATACCCTCTTCGTCAAGAAAGGTACCCACATGGGTGTTCTTGAACTCCGATCCATTATCGCTTCGAACCTTGTTGATCTTCACTTCAAATTGATTTTGCGCTTTGCGTGCAAAGTTTTTGAAGATCTTTTGTACCTGTGACTTATCATCAAGAAAGAATACCCATGTAAATCTGGAAAAATCATCAACTATAACTAGACCATAAGAGTTTCCACCGAGACTCCTGTAAGCATTGGGACCAAAAAGATCCATACGAAGTAACTTGAGTGGTCTCCTAGTGGTCATGATGTTCTTGACCGGATGAATTCCACCTACTTGCTTTCCTACTTGACAAGCGCTACAAATACTATCTTTGTCAAAGATAACATCTTTAACAACACGAATGTTATCGTCCTTGATAAGTTTATCTAGATTGTGCATGCCTAAATGTCCTAGCCTTCTATGCCATAGCCAACCTTTAGATGATTTTGCAATAAGACAAGTATGAGGTTGGGCCTTTTTGGTGAAATCGACAATGTATAGTGATACGTCTCCAACGTATCTATAATTTATGAAGTATTCATGCCATGTTTACAATAATTATATATGTTTTTGGTATGATTTTATTAGAACTAACCCGGACTGACGCAGTTTTCAGTAGAACTAATGTGGTGGTGTTTTTGTGCAGAAATAAAGCTCCTCAGAATGGGCTGAAAATTTACGGAGAATATTTTTGGAAAATATAAAAAATACTGGAGAAAAGAGCTGGGCCAGGAAGTGGACGAGGAGGCCATAAGCCTGCTAGGTGCGACCACACCCTAGGTCGCGCCCCTGTGGCTTGTGGACTCCTCGAGCACCACCTTGACGTGAGATTGACGCTAAAAATACCTATAAATACTAAAACCTCCAGAAAGAAACCTAGATCGGGAGTTCCACTGCCGCAAGCCTCTATAGCCATGAAAAACCAATGAGGAACCCGTTCAGACACCCTGGCAGAGGGGGAAACCATCATCGGAGGCCATCTTCATCATCCCGATGGTCTCCATGACGAGGAGGGAGTAGTTCACCCTCGGGACTGAGGGTATGTACCAGTAGCTATGTGTTTGATCTCTCTCTCTCTCTCGTGTTCTTGAAATGGCATGATCTTGATGTACTGCAAGCTTTATTAATATAGATGAATCATATCGAGTTTTTCCCTCTCTATCTTCTAGTGATGAATTGAGTTTTCCCTTCGAAGTTTTCTTATCGGAATGAGTCTTTAAAGGACTTGAGAACACTTTATGTATGTCTTGCGATGGGATATCTGTGGTGACAACGGGATGTTCTATTGATCCACTTGATGTATTTTTTGGTGATCAACTTGCCGGTTCCGTGACCTTGGGAATCTATGCATAAGGGTTAGCACACGTTTTTGTCTTGACTCTCCGGTAGAAACTTTGGGGCGCTCTTTGAAGTTCTTTGTGTTGGATTGAACTTCATGAATCTAAAATTGTGTGATGCCTATCATATAATCAAGCCCATGGGTACTTGTGGTGACCTTGGAGTATCTAGGTGACATTAGGGTTTTGGTTGATGTGTATCTTAAGGTGTTATTTTAGTACAAACTCTAGGGCTGTTTGTGACACTTATAGGGATAGCTCATAAGATTGATCAGAAAAGATAACTTTGAGGCAGTTTCGTACCCTACAATAATTTCTTTGTTTGTTCTCTGGTATTTGTGACTTTGGAGTGATTTCTTTGTTGCGCGGGAGAGATTTACATATGATTCAACTATGTTAGTATTGTTGAGAGATTGCACTAATGAAAGTATAAACCATAGGCCTTGTTTTCAAGAATTGCAATACCGTTTGTGCTCACTTTTGTTACTTGTTACCTTGTTGTTTTTATATTTTCAGATTACAAAAACCTATATCTACCATCCATATTGCACTTGTATCAACATCTCTTCATCGAATTAGTGCACCTATACAATTTTCCATTGTATTGTTTGTGTTGGGAGCCTCCTACTTCGTATTGTGGAGTGAACTAAGAAGTTTGTAAGGGCAAGGAGATCACCTACTTCGTGAAGATCTACCCGAGTTAGGCTAGTCCTTCGTGGACGTAGGCCATCATGGTATAGTCAAGGTTGCTTCTTCGTGGAACCCTCCATGGGTAGAGCGCTCTATCGACTCTCGCGACCGTTACCCTTCATGGGTTGAAGACTCCATACACGTGGATGTACGATAACACCGCCTATCGGAACCACGGGACAAATCTTCATGTCCTTCATGCGTTTGATCTCCCTATCTCAACTCTTTACTTCCATGTGCAATGTCTTTACTTTCCGCTGCTATACTTCATGACTTGCATGTGTAGGGTGTGCTAGACTTGCTAAAATTGCTAAAATCTACCAACACTTAACTTTGGATATTGTGTAGATTTTATTTTGTGCTAGTAGTCTATTCAACCCCCCCCCCTTAGACATACTCTTCTAGTGATCCCACACATATCCATGGCCAACTCGTAGCTCTTGATCCATGTTGTAGGCTCGAGATCCGCCGTATAATTGGGCACCTTACGAGGTCCCTTGAAGTACTTGGGCATGCCCTCTCTACGAAGAGTTGGGGACAAACAAGGAGCCCCCATGGTTCTGTTGCTTGACCCGCACATGTCGAAAGCCAACTGAGGACTAACCGGGGCAACTTGACCCGTCGGTGCTGCTGCCGCTTCCGCTTCTGCCTGGCGCGTGGCCCGGGCACGTCGACAAGTGCTTGAGCGTTCGACGGGGAGGACGGGTTGGGGGCACTTGAGGCAGTTGCCGGCGTCCACTGTTGGAAACAGCCGGAGACTACACATGGCGGCTCTTACTATGGCTAGCATATGGTGTGGAGTGCATTCGATCCTGGCTATAAGAGTATTATGCCTATTGTGCCACTACCGTTTTCAACATCTCGATGGTGTTCCTAGCCTGGATCTCAATAGGGGTGTTCCCATAAATAGGGATTGCATTCAGGTTGCATGTTGTCGCGAGCATATTATCGACAGGGTTGGAGAAGTGGTCGTGTGGTGTCTGGAAGCGTTGATCCGGTGACTGGATCGGTGGAGGCTGAGTTGCCTCTACATGTCGATCTGTGTGACGTGGCGGGTCCTGCTCAGCCCTTGGAGTGTGTGGGCTGGTGAACAATCGGGTCGGTTCGAGGTTTCCTGGCATTCGGATCCGATGTCTCCTCTGGTGTACTGCATCGGAAGCATTTCTTTGGAACCCCAAATGCCAAGTCTCAGCCTTCATCCGTTCTGACTCATTATCGATTTGAGACTGCAATTATGCCATCCGGGTGTTTTTGAGGTCGATCTGTTGCTGAACTCTAGCCATCTCCTTGTGAAGTTTCGTCAGTTCCGCATTGCGCTCCTCTTGATTCTCCACGGTGAGCGGCATTGCCAGGATTTTGCTCATCTCTGCCATCAGATCCATCATGGCTTGAGTAGGCGTCTTGCCCGACCCGGATGCTCCGTTTGAGGCTGCTGCCTCTAGCGGATTCTGAGTCGTCGTGGTCCCAGCCATGTAGATGGCGACTTGGCGGGGCGGCTCAGGTGACTCCCCGGTGACTTCCGTTTCCAGAAAGCCCCCCAGTCTCTCATCATGGAGAGGATAGATTGATTCGGTATCTCCCATGGATGACTCGCCATCAGAGTCAACAGGGGTGTCTCCATTATCTGTCGGCTCATCTAGGAGGTTGAGTCCTTGGGTAAAACCAATGAAAGCATGATGTCGGCTGGTTTGATGCCGGTCGGGTTGCACGTGCCGAGCCGACTCAACGTTGTCGGTGCAGATGTCCGGCTTGGGTACTGACGCGCCGATTTTGCCGATGAAGAGGTGGATCTTGCCGAAGGGGACCCGATACCCGGACTCAATTGAGTCGGCCTCGGGACCCCAGCTCAAATATTCGATGTAGAGCTTCCCACGGCATCTCTTGGTCATCACACCTACTGCGTAGCTCCAGAACCCTGGAAGGGCTCCCTCCGAGAACTCAACTCCATCGTGCGACACCCCACAGTGGGTGCCAACTGTCATGGTTTTGTCACGACAGATGTCCTCATAGGATAACTTCGGTTTGAGTCCATCACATCTATGTGGTGACTCGAAGGGGTTGATCGAGAATGAGAGACGATTTTACCCAGGTTCGGCCCCTCTGATAAAGGTAAAAGCCTATGTCCTGCTTTGTGTATATTGATGATGGTATCGATTACAAGGGAGAGGAATCGCTTAACCTAGCTATCAATGGATTGTAACTTTCCCTAAGCCGCCTTAGGGATTCGCCTTTATATACACAGGTCGAGGCCCTGGGCTTACAAGAGTCTAGGTCGTTATATGATTCGTGACCCGACATGTATCTAACTCACCTTGCCTCCTAAACAAGGAATATCCTGGCCTCTCTCTACCTCTTGGGCCAGCAGTCGCCGTCTTCACACCTTGGGCCGCCAGGCGGCTTAATCCATAAATCACCTTATGTCTCCGGGCTAAGGACACCAAGGCCCATCTTGAGTGTAGACTTTAAGCGGCAACAATAATGACTCAGCCCATCAGGGCAGGTTATACCTCGGGGTTATATCCCCAACACCCTACAACCCCACCCCCACCCCCACGCGCGCCACCGATCACATCTCTCCCTCTAGCATCTAACCGCTATAGACACGCCATGGTCTCCTAGAGTGACCCCTCTAGCAGTATCTTCGACAACGACGAATCTCTCACCAGCCGGGTATTCGTCTCTTTTCTCTCTGGCTCAACTACGCTTAGGATTTTGTTTTGGAACTGGGGATTTTTCAGCGGCAGGCCCATTTGCGCCATTTCTTTCTCTTGTAGATCCCTAGGACAATCACTTCCAAGGAATGGAGAGGGGTAACTGAAGACCTGCATGTTCATGGTCAACATCAACTTTAATCCGTGAAGTTACGTGCTTTTGAATCTGGGTATAGTGGGAGGAAGTTTCTGGGACGAGCAAAGAAGGTAATCCTAACTTCGTTGTTAGAAATCATTTGTTATATTAGGTGTGACTCATACACTTCCCATGTGCTATTTGATTCTGGATGTGATTAAAACATTGTCATAGTTTTAACCTAGATGCATATTGACAGCAAGAAAACTATGTGCTACATGAGTTATCATTGCATGAAAATGTACAACAAGGTAGTACACATGAAGCACTTCATTCATTCAGTACGAGCAAGGTCTAATTATGCAAAACATGGCTAGCATCAACACAACATGACAATCTAAAATAAACAGATTCTTAGACTTAGTAGAAAAAACCTGGTGCAAGATAGTAATTTTTAACATATTGGAATGTTTGATAGCAGAATGTACATAGCTATCACTATTAATTTGATATCATTCAAACACTACCGATGTGCATCATGTACTACAAAGACTGTTGCACTTATACTTAGCTTCTTGGTCAAATTGGCAATTTGTTATTACACATGATAGAAACAGAGGTGGGATGAGTACCAGAGCATCCTACTATGAAGACTCTTCGAGCAGAACCATGTCATGGCCGATGAAGACCCATGTAATCCCAGTTCTGACGAAATGTCTAAAGCAGAATTTGAAAAGCTACTTTCTACAAAGAAAGCAGACCCATTTGAAGCACGTAAGTACAAGCATGGCCAGCCATTTCTTGTTGGCGAATAATTTGATGTGTGCAGTTCTAATTGTCGCAAGTGACATAATGTCAAAAGGAAAATATCATAACATTCTAGAATTACACTATGACCGTAGGCATTTCTTTCATGATGCAGGTACCATTAGTGTGGAATTCGAGGAATTTCATCTCTTCAACTTCGATAAGCTTGCTGCCACTCTTGTCAAATGCTTCATGTTGTAAGTACTTCATAAAATCTTATCAACTTCTCCATAAAAGGCTGTAAATCAAAAAAAAGCAACATGTATTGTATTCCTCCCATGGGATTGACGGCGCAGAGATTGATAAGGGCGCATTGGCATTTTGTAGATCCTGATTTAGCAAACGGTATTTTGTTAAGTATGAATGGAACACGCGAGGATTCCATCTCACATGTCGCCAAGATCTTGTGGGAGTTACAGATAGGAGAATTCTTCATGTGGCTGCATCATGAAGGGTAAGTTAAATATACAACCACATATACATTGATCATCTTCTAGTTTTTGACATAGTTCGTAAGCTCAAGGTTTTCTTAAATTGTAGAGATCACTGGATCTTGGTGGTCATTGTTCCATAACGCAACACAATTTACTATGTGGATTCTCTCAGAGAGTCAAATGCGCCTCCGGATCCAAGTCATCTTCAGGATTTCATGGATACTTATTGAATTCTTGGATGTTAATATGTTGTGTTCATATCTGGTTCAATAATTGAGTATGTGAAAATTCATCTTCATTGGCAGTGTATTGTGTAAGACCATATGTGAAAATTCATCTTCATTTGTAGTGTATTGTGTAAGACCATAACTTTAGGAGGGAGACGGTTCGACCCCCAACTACAGTTGCAGCACGTGATCGTTTCTCTGGTGAGACAACGAATTCCATTATTTTCAGAAAATGCTAGTAATAGTTCAAGTTTCTAAGTAAACCTCTTTATATTTCTCTCCAAAGGAAAAAAAGAAACAACTTACACTAGTTAGGTTGTTCCTAATAGGGCAAAGGCAAATACATGATTAACGATGTACAAAAAATTGAAGTGTCCTCGATAACAACTAGGGACCAACCTATGTGAATACTACGTTTGCACACACATGATGAACCTATGTAGACATTTTGAATGTGGTTTTGATGCTGGCAAAATAGAACTAGTAAATATGTTTCTTAATTATTATCTTCTACTCCACACGGATGTCACATTTTGATCTAGAAGTCCTGTAGTTGATCTTTGGAAACCTTGAATTGTTGTCTGTTAGGAAATTTATCAGCACCTTCTTTGTGAAACACTATATCAAGCCCTCTAGAGACGTTGAAGATTTTAGGATTCGTATCCCCCAATAATAAGTATGCATTCATATAGTGTTATCACCTAAATGTATACACATGGATGCATTGGTTTCCATGTGATCATGTCTTCGTATTTCGTACACTATGACTATGTACTGCATATGTCAGTCTTACATATCTGGAATTTAGCTAGAATTTGCTTAGTTTCATATTGTCACGAATTATGAGGAACCTTCTTCCTATGGACACTATTCGTTCAATTGCATATTATGCCGAATTATGATGAATGTTCTTCATGTGGACACTATTTGTCGATTGCGTATTGTGGCGAATTTGCTATTTGCAAGGTGATTCAAATGCGATATTTTACGATAAGCTGGCTTTTTCAGCGCACACAGTTCAAGCAACTAATTGCCTGCGATAAAAAACGGAAAGCACATGTAACTCATAGCGGAACCGCTTGTGACCAATAGTAAAAGCACATGCAACTCATAGCGCAACCGCCTGTGATCTACAGGAAAAACACACGAGATATAAACTGAAACGTTGGTGATACATAAGAAATCGCAAATGATTTGCAACACTTGTATGTGTGCTTAAGATCTCCTCAATCGTTTGTTTTCCATGAGCAATTGGACGCGTTTAACTCATGATAGATGTGTGTGATTGAGACCAAATCCCACGCGTACGCCCAAAATATAGCGTGTGCGATATATTCCTACACCGCACACGATTACGTTTGGTAGATCGTTTGCGCTCATTGGTCACCATCGTGGATGAGTTTTCCGTGTCATGACCCCCCTATCATCCACACATGCAAGGCGACGGTTTCAAAGTATGTCGCGGAAAGGGGTTAAAAACCTTTTGTATAGCATGTCGTTGCACCAGTGATGCATAAGGGCCAAACCTAAGGCAACTTGTCCCCGCCTGCCTTAGGTCTGTAATTCAGTACAGCTTGAGGCAACATTAGTATTAATACTTAGATAAATACTTTATATATGTTCTCAGCCATAAGCAAGTAAAATTCATATTCAGAGAAGTACTCTATATTGTAAACATCAGCCAAAACCAACAGCTAGCATTTTATTTGCTTCCACTTGTGACAGCCCAAGTGTTGTCCCTACCTTATTTGGCATGTAACCTATTATATGAACCTTGTGCCATGAGTTTAATGAATGTTTGCAACTTGTCGTCCATGTCTTGTTCATGCATCATGCATCATGCATCCATCATGTCATGTTATGTTGTGAAGTGACTATGTGTGTGAGTGTTGTGATGTGGTTTGAGGTGGATGGAGCTCATGTGTGCAATCTCCTCTTTCTTCCCCCCCCCCCTCTTTTCTTTTCAACAAAAACCCCATCATAATGCCTTAATTCCCATGTTATTTAATAATCAGAATTAAGTTGCTATTTAAAATATTTTAAAACGTTCAAGAGGTAGCCCTATATGTTTTATGAATTGTGAGAGTGGTTGTTTTGATGTTTGAAGTTTGTATGCTTGTGAGTTTTAAATAACAAAGGGGCTGCCTATTGTAAATATTTAAAATTACTTGTCCAAAAAATCAACTTAATATTTTTATTAAATGGAGCATATTATTTTCTTTACAAAGGTATTTTTGTTTGCCCAAAAACTCCTTTATTTTATCTCTAGGATTTTTCCTTGTGTTGTGTTGTTTTTAAAAGAGAAAACCTTCTGTGTTTTCTTTTCTGAGAGAAAGAGAGCAGAGTGGGCTTGCCTCCCAGCGCAGCCGAGCAGCTCCCGCAGGCCCAGCAGGAACAGACGGACACCTGCTCCCATTCTCCTCCGTCAGATTCAGAGAGTGGGAGCGGGGCAAGGAGGCATGTCGCCATGAGCTGTCACTGTCGTCTCACCGTCTGGCCCCTCCTTTTTAAGCCCCTCGGCGTCCATGCCTCCCCATCAAGGGTTCCGCGCGTCCTCCCGTGCCGCCGCCAGCCTCTCCATTCCTCTCCTCTCTTCTTTCTCCTCCGGTAAGTCTCTGTAGTTCAGAGTTCAGAGAGAGCAGCGCCATCGATCGCCGTCGTCCTCGCCGCGGGAGTCGAGTCGTCCTCGTCGGAGATGTCATGGGGCTCGAGGACCTCTCCTGCATTCCGTTCCCAGTGCTAGGGTGTCGTGGGAGGCTTTAAGCGTCGTCTTCTTCCTTGGTGCCGCCGTGATACCTAAGCGGTCGTCGCCGGTCTTCTTCCTCCTCGTTGAAGCCGCGTCTCCACCTCTCCTTCCTCTCCACGCGTCAGGGTCGCCGTTGTCCTCCCCTAGGTGAGCAGTCGATGCGCAGCCTCCTTCCTTTGTAGCTAGTGCGTCGCCGTCATGCTCGTGTTGCCGCCGGTCAGAAAAGCTCGTGTTTGAGCTAGCCTCTGTCCCCCTCGTCGGAGGATGAGAAGAGGGATGGGTACCCCATAGTGCCCGGGAGCCCCGCGTCCTTCCTATCGCGCGCTAGTGCCGTAGATCGCCGGAGCTGCTCGCCGTTGTTGCCTGTCGCCGCAGCTGCTCGTTCGGGTTCAGTTTCGTCAGGCTTTTGTATGTATGTGTGTATTAGAGGGCAGGTGCCCCTCCTTTGTTACCAGCCGTGCTCATAGCTTAGTGGTGTGGTGTGTGGGGAGGCAACCAGGAGGTTGCGGGTTCGAATCCGAACCCCTCCCCATTTTTTTCTTTTTTTCCTTTTTTTGTTTCTTTTGTTTTCTTCCTTTGCAATGTATGTGTGTGTGTGTGCTTTGCATCCATATGGATGTATATGTATGTATGTATGTGCTTGTGTGTGTATGTGCCACATAGTGTGGTGCATACATATGCATGTGTGTAAGTGTGTTTGTGAGTGTGTGCATGTGCATATGTGTATGCACATAGGTGTATCTGTATGTGTGTGTATGTGTATGTGCATGTAAGTGTGCACATATGCATGACCTTGTGTTGTGAGAGTTTATATGCATGTTTGTTTGTGGGTGGGTGGGTGTGTTACCATACACATATACATGTGCATATATGCATTGTGCATATATGTATGCATATGTGTGTGGATGACCACCCACACACATGAGCTAGTGTGTGTGTGAGTATATGTGCCTAGTGCACTTGTGAGAGTGAGAGTGTGTGTGCCATATGATTATGCATATATAGGAATGTGAGTGTATGTGTGGGTGAACACCCCCTTCTTGGGTGGTATGCTCATGAGTGTTGGTGCTCATATGCCTTGGGCATATATAGGGCATGTGTGTGTGCTTGCTTGTAGTGTGTGTGTGTAGAGTGTATGTGTGGGTGTGGGGACTAGTGGGTTTCCCCACTTGATATACCCCTTGTTGTATATATTCTTGTTTGTAATTTGTTAGCTCATTTCCATCTCTAACTAAGTTACAAATCTGGTTATGATCATTTATTCCCATGTTCCATTGGAGCTATGTATCACTTATGAGAATAGGTGGTTGTTTTGCTATCTTGTTGGTGCCTTGTTGTTTCACATGTACATATGAGTATGACACATGTTTTGGGGTAGAAAGAGCCAATGAATCCATTGGTGCTTTCAGATTTCACTTTTGAGCAAGTTTATAAAACTGTCATTTTAGCTGTGATGCTATTTTGTCATTTTTGCATGATTTAATCCTTGCTTGCTTTGGGGCATGTACCAACATGGAAGTGCTAGTGTTTTATATCTATTATGCCATGGTATTTTTGTTTAACATGAGAATCACACATATAAGTGGGAACCATGATGTTAAGTAGCCAACTTAATGTTTCTGTTTCAGCATGCTAAAAACTACCAAGTTTGAGAATTTGCTGTTATTTTTATGCCATGTAGAGTGGTTGGTATCCATTGATGTGTTGTGAATTTGAGCATTCTCAGTGCTAGTGTTTTGGAATAGATGTTGTCTACTACCATCCTGTTAATTTTCATTCCAAGAGGTGGTCTCTAACATATTTAACTACTGCTGTCAACTTGCTACGTTATCAACTCAGATTCCAGAAAACTATTATTTTCACTAAGTCCCAGAAAACTGTTTCATCTCGTCAACTTGGTAGCTTCATGCTTATTGATGTGGGCCTCCTATGCAGATTGAGTAGTTGGATAAGTTGATGAATTTGTTATGTAGTTTCTATCAATATCTTCTTTGTGATTGTAGGATTCTTGTAGCTCAAGATGTGGGTTGTGTAAGTTGCTATGTTGCTGTTTTGTGGCAGATTGTTTGTTTTATTGTTTTTGACTTGTGGGAGCTATACTCCATGGAATTGATTGATATTTGAGTATATGGTGGTTGGTTTTTCATTGCCTAACTAGTGGCTACCTTGGAATGCCAAGAAGTAGCCCATGGCTTTGGTGTCTTGTGTTTTTGCCTTCGTACCTTGTCGTGAGCGTATCGTGAGAACCGTAACTCCATTTCTTGCTTTCTTTATATGCATTTCCATTGATTTTGCATGCTGAATCCATATTTTCCATGTTCATGCATGTTTAAATAACTTAACATGAGGTTATGTCCAGAATCATTAATAAACAAACTTTGCATGTGAAACATGACTAGTTTTGGATTGCCATGTTAAATTCTTCTAAATGGATCATGCATCATCTTGTTTGTGCGTTGCACCTTGGTTGGATGTTTATTGTTGCTGTTTATCTTGGGTAGACGCGAGTGTTGAAACTGAGTACGGGGACCCAAGAGAGTACTACTACGAGGATCCCGCTACTTGTTCCACTGAAGAACCAACAGGCAAGATGATCATACCCAGATCCTGATACTATTTTCGCTTGCTAGTTTCTTGCTCTTATCGTTACAATTGCGCTACCTACCACTTGAATATCAGCCTCCTAAATGCCATGAAAGCCTCTAACCCTCCACATTCTAGCAAACCATTGATTGGCTAAGTTACCGCTGCTCAGCCCCTCTTATAGCGTTCTTAGTTGCAGGTGCAGGTTGTTCCATGTGATAACATGGATTTGGATATCACAATATTATCTGTTATTTAATTTAATGCACATATATATCTTGGTACTGGTGGAAGGCTTGGCCTTATGCTAGGTGTTTTGTTCCGCTGTTACCGCCATAGTTCTTGTTACCGGTGTTATGTTTTCCATATTTTGCGCTCCTAACACGCTCGGGGTTGTTATGGGGACCCCCTTGTTTATTCGGTTGAGATTAAAACTTGTCTGGCAAGACCCAACATTGGTACTACATTTGCTTAACAACTTAATAAAATTTGCATAGGGCCTTGCAAACCCGTGGATAATTAATCAACCCCCGGGCCAGTGCTCCTCATGAGTGTTGGTCCAAACTAGAGCACTGTGCGGGGCCAACACAGGGCAACTTGGGAGATTTCTATCAGGCCACCATACACTAGCTTATCCGTCTTGTCCTGAGAACGAGATACGTGGCTCTTATCGGGTTCGTCGACACGTCGGGCGGTCTTGCTGGATTTGTTTTACCTTTATCGAGTGTCTTGCATGTGGAGTCTGACTTTCTTCGGGTTTTTCTCGAGGTGTTGAAATTCCTTTGGAATTACCTATGATGGCCACGAGGTCCGTGGTCGAGGCTATTCCCGCGGAGTGTGGTTATTTGTGATGGACTAGTTGGAGCACCCTTGCAGGGTTAAATCTTTTCTAGAAGCCGTGCCCGCGGTTATGTGGCAACTTGGATATTTTTTTAACACCCGGTTATAGTAAACTTGAAGTAAACTCTAATTAAAATACACCAACTGTGTGAGTAACCATGATCGTCTCTGCTCGTGAACATGATCCGAGAGAGAACACGGCGGGGTTATGATTGACGTAAGTATGTGTTCAGGATCTCATAGAGATCATACTAGATTCGATCGTTCATCGTAGGACACTCATATTTATTTTCATGTTCCGTAAGTTAGCCACCATATATGCTTAGTGCTGCTGCAAACCAAACACATACCCCATCCCAACCTTTATGCTTGAATAGTCTAGGTACCCGGGCACTTGATTGCTTAGTCCTTGTGGCTCACAGATTACTACAACCCTCCAGGTACAGGTACAGATGAGTACGTGCAGGATGATCTTACCCAGCTCCAGTGGGAATATGATGAGGAAAGAGGCAGGATGTACGTGACTTACCCGGATGAGTAGAGGACCATGGTCTTGATCTTTGGGATAGCGAGATAGAATCATTTGCATCTGTTTTATCATTTGATTTCGTCCGTAGTCGGACCCTGTCTTCATATTGATGATTTGAACTCTGTGTGGATTGTAATTTAGCATGTGGCGAGTGTAAGAAAACTTGTATACTCATCTCTTCTGTAATGTATGTTGCAATGTTACTATACTTGCGAACGGCAAGATGCGCCTCTATCCCTTGCAAGGCCCTCGTGTCTTAAAATGGATAGGCGTGCATCTTGGGCGTGACACCACTCTAAATTCTTATTCAGAAAATTACACTATATTTGAGTGGAAGCACAAATTTTACTTGCTTCCACTCTAAACAAGCATGTCCTTTTCTTAGATCTCCATAATATAGGTTGTATGCAAAGGGCACATGTCTCGTGCTTGTTGTTGTAGTACTACTAGTATGGTAGTACCTTAATACACCATCATAGAGAGACATAATCTAGCCATATAGCTAGAGAGGAAGCACAAATTTTAAACCGGATGTTATTTTCAAAATCCTTCATTCTAAGATGGTGACCTTTCATTACAAGTTTTAATTTGCTTGTGTACATAATTTGAAACATCACATATGGACGTTTCAAGAAACAATGAATCGGTGGGCGGCGTGGAGACGTGGAATTAGTAACTCTTAGAGTCGTTAGAGTGGAGAATCAAAAACATCAAAGAAAACAATACCGAAGTGAAGAATGAAAGGGATCAGTTGCTCATAGAGGGTGCTACTGCCCTCACTAAGGTAGACAAACTGAGGGAGCTGAGGATAATTTGACAGAGGATAGGGATCAACTCAAGCTGAAGAAAAAACTACTCGGGACAGAGACGATTGAGCTACAGACAGCCTTTGCTCATTTCAAAGAAGATGAACAGAGCAATCTGAAGAATATGCGCTAGTTGAGGATAATCCTTGATGATGAATAGTAGTTAGTTGAGCAATACTAAGTTTTAAACTATAAATTTTATGAGTATGTTTAAATGATCAGTACTAATTTTAAACTAGGAAGTTCATGAGTATGTTTAAATGATCAATACCTTTTGTGAAGTTTGAGCTCTTAGTTTTTGAAGTAGTATTTTTTTATTATCAAAAAAACAAATTGATGGCATTGGACAACAACACACGACAAATTTAGTATAGATGTATAGATAGCGTTGGCCATGTGGCACACCATAAACATGTGAAATGCTGCTGGCGTCATCTCCAACGCCAGGTGTATTGTTTAACTGTGGCACCATATTGGTGGCGTCGGGTGTTTACGCCAACAAGGCCATTTTTGCCACGCCATAGCTAGGCTTTTCTACACTAGTGAAATCAAGGTGAACATGTGTATCTATCAAGTAGGTGTGTATAGAAAACAATTACTATGGAAAAATGAAACAAAAGCAAACTATAGCACACGACACTCCAAGCAAGACACATATCATGTGATGAATAAAAATGTAGCTCCATGTGACATACTGATGGGTTGAGACGAAAGAGGGGATGCTTTCTGGGGCTTCCCTGAGCATAGACGCTTGATTCTTCCTAGAATTTACCTCAGGCTGCCTTGGGCATCCCCGAGATTAGGCTCTTTGCCGCTCCTTATTCCTTCACCCATCGTGATCATACCCAAAACTTGAAAACTTCAGCACACAAAACTCAACAAAAAACTTGTGAGCTCCGTTAGTATGATAGGTAACTAAAAAACTTTAGGTAGTGCTATAAATTTGTTCATATTTTATTATTTCATATGTTATTGTATTTTGTATTCTCCATGTCTTATACCCACCCCCACCCCCACCCTCCACCCCCGAGACAATCCATAGCACCATCAAAACAAGCAAACTATGCAAGCAAAAACACAATATGTCTAAACCAGAATTGTTTGTAATGATCTGCATAAAGACCATACTTACATAACACCAAAAATTATCAAAAAAAATTAAAAACCTGAGGAAATTGTGTACCAAAACCATGTAAGAAATTCAGATCCAAAATACTTTCTAGTAAAATCAGTGGAATTCTCCACTTGACGCAAAAGTTTCTGTTTTTGCACTGTATCAATTCTACTTATCGTTCAAGTAATCTCAAAGGCTTTACTTGGCACAAACACTAATTTAAACATAAAAACAATCATTATAGTAGAATTAATCATGTTATCACCAAGATAGAAAGTAATAACAAAAATTTAAAGATAACTATTGGGTTGCCTCCCAACAAGTGTTATCGTTTTATGCTCCTAGCTAGGCATAATGCATAGTTTCAAGTGTTGTCATATTTAGCACTTAATCCGTAGGTGGAACTCATGATATATTCTTAAAGAGATTTAATTATATTTACAGGGAAGTGTTCCATCCCTTTCTTTAGTGGGAATTGGAATCTTATGTTTCCTTTCTTCATATCAATAATAGCACCTATAGTTCATATGAAAGGCCTACCAAGTATTATTGGACAAGATGGATTGCATTCAATATCAAGCATAATAAAATCCACAGGTACATAATTTCTATAAGCAATAATAATCACATCGTTTATTCAACCCGATGGTTTCTTAATAGGGACAATTGCATTTTTGTCCCTAGTTGGTTCCTAACCATGGGTTTTGCCCTTACTTTTCGAGTATGCTTAGTTTTGCCCTTAGTTTTTTCAACGAGGTCATACGGATGCCCTTCTGTCATGCCTCCGTCTAGTCAACGACGTTTGACCATGGCGGAGCGCTGTTTTGGACTTTTCCCCTGTCTGGATGCCCCAGTCAACTAGGACTAGTCAACAAGAGAGGTAGGGTCCACGTGTCATTGAAACTGGGTATGCCAATGCTAGAACTAAATTCAATAACTTTTTTTGAGCTGACTATTGTTTGAGCAACTTTATTGAGCTGACTAATTTAAACAACTAACCTAACACTAATGGAGGCCCACTTGAAAGTGGACTATTAACCCTACTAACTTTTTTGAGGGATGTTAACCCTACTAACTAAACTTTCCAAACACTAACAAGCTCACTTGGCATTGGGTTGTTAGCCTAAACTAATCAGGCCGGCAAAAAAATCATGACAATGACCTCATGCGCTGGAGATGCACGGGATCCGCAGGGCGCACGCATTGCACGGATGACGAGGCGCCACTAGAGCCACTCCAAGCACAGTCGGCAAGGTCCCATTGGAGCTTGGCGTGTGGCCGCAAAACTTCGCGCAAGGCTGCCAGGAGGAGCACGAGACGGCACGTCGCACGCGTGTCCGAGTTGATGAATCTTAGAAAGGCGCGCGCGTGCACAACCAAGAGGGGGAGCTTGCTAGAACTGCAGGCACGTTTGTCGTTCGCATGGCCAACGGCTTCCTCGTTCCCCAATCAGGTGTCTCAGAGGTAAATAGTCAGTCCATGAGTATCTCCGTGATGCGAATCAACGAAGGGAGGCTGGAGTCGCTGCCCTGGTCGTCATCTTCCCCACCTCCGATTGCCGGCCGTCAACACTCGATCTCCGGATCCTTCAAGCCCCCATCATCTTGGCATATGTCATGGGCTTCAAGACGTACCCTAAAAGCATACGGCGCCTCCCCCGTTGAGTGCCTCGACCTAGAGATACCTCCCAGTGCAGCCCGTGCTCCGGCCATTGCCACCCTCCGTCTAGTCCTGGCTCCGTCCCCTCGCTTCTGGACCTTTATGGCCTCCCTTACCTCTCTATTGTATACATGGGGATCTCCGGGTATGAATTCCAGCCACCCAACCGCTCCCTCGTGACCCTCATCGACCACCGTCGGTCGCCGACCGTGAGATGCACTCTGGTGAGGTAGCAGATACAGTATTTTTTAACTCTTTTTATTTACTCGTGGGCCCCTATGTACGAGCAAAGAGAGAGAGTGTGTGTGTCTATTTTTTCTTTTGTCTTTTCTCGACGGGTCCCGCATGTAAGAGAGAGTGTGTGTGTGTGTGTATATGTGTGTTTCAACAAAGGTAAATTTGTCCAAAACGGTGCACCGCCGTCGTCAAGCGGTGTTGACCACACGGAGCCATGATGAAAGGGCATTCGGATGACCTTGGAGAAAAAACTAAGGGCAAAACTGAGCAGAATTGAAAAGTAAGGGCAAAACCCATGGATAGGAACCAACTAGGGACAAAAATGCAATTGTCCCTTCTTAATAGTGCAATCCACAAGGTGCAAGTTAAGGGAACACTCATTCATCTCAGTGAGACCGAGCACGTCACAAAATGTTTTGATATGGTAGACACGCTAGCACCAAGGTCACACAAAGCATTGCATTCATATTCCTTAATTTTTATTTTCATAGTAGTTTCTCACTCATCATGCAACTTTATAAGAAAAGAAACTTCCAATTCAAGTTTTTATTCATGAGCTTTTAGCATAGCTTCTAAGATATGTTTAGTGAAAGCCTTATTTTGTTCATAATCATTGGGTGAGATAATAATGGATTGAAGAAAGGAAATACATTCTACTAAAGGGCAATTATCATAACTAAAGTCCATGTGATCCAAGATATTGGGTACATCACTATTTAAAGTTTTGATCTCTCCAAACCCACTTTTTTTAATTTTTATCATTAAGATCATCACCCTCCGAACAAATGGGGCGCCTTATAGCTAAATTTGACTCATCTCTAGTCCCTTTATCATATATTTTCAGATTAGTAAACAAAAATTCAATGGGATAAGTACCAATTATTTTAAGATCTTCATCATGATTACGGTAAAAACTAGGTGGAAATGCCTTTTCTAAGAATTCTCGGTTAGCTCACAACCTCGCGGTCCTCTCCGTACTTTAATTAGTATATATTTAAATGGATTTAATAATATCATTAATATCATGCTTTGGTGGGAAAAAATTACTTTTAAGAGTTTCCACATCATTAGCAATCCTATCCATGTTTCTAGCCATATCATCAACTTTATGCAACTTTTCTTCTACCACAGTGTGAAACTCTTTTGAGGCGTAATAAATTCTTTAACGGTGTTATTAAGATTAGTAGGTATCCTATTATTATTTTTGGATGAATTTCCATAGGAATTACCATAATAATTGCCAGAGTTATTAGAAGAATTACCGGATACAGCCTAGCATTGAAATTACCTCTAGAAGCATTGTTGTTGAAATTATTATGCGAGACAAAGTTCACATCAATAGAATCGTTATTTTTCTCAATCAAAGTAGATAATGGAATATAATTAGGATCAACTTGATAATTCAAAATTATATTCATAAGAGCATCCCTTTAATCACTCAAAGTAGTAATTTCTTCGATGAAATTTACCTTTGTACCAGTTGGAGCTCACTCGGTGTGCCATTGAGAATAACTTGTCATGATATTGTATAGAAATTTTGTAGCCTCTCCTAATGTCACCTACATAAAGGTACCACCCGCATTAGCATCTAGATGATCTATAGACACAAAGTTTAGTCCAGCATAGAAATTTTGTAGAATCTATAAGCTTAAGCCACATGAGTGGGACAATTCCTAATCATAATTTTAATTCTCTCCCATGCTTGTGAAACATGTTCTTGCTCATGTTGTTTAAAATTCATAATTTGGTTTCGGAGAGATGTAATTTTAGCGGGAGGAAAATAATTGGCAATAAAAGCATCCTTACATTTATCCCATATTCCAATGCCATTGCGAGGAAAGGGTGCAACCCAACTTTTAGCTTTATCTCTTAATGAAAAAAGGAAATAATTTAAATTTAAACACATCATTATCCATGTCCTTTTTATTTTGCATATCACATAATTAAACAAAGGTGTCAAGATGAGAGGTGGATCCTCATTAGGACTTCCCAAAAATTGTTCTTTCATCACAAGATTTAGCAAAGCGTCATTAATATCAAAAAAAATCACACTAGTGGCGGGTGGTATAGGAGTACAAATAAAATCATTATTATTAGTATTTGAGAATTCACAAAACTTAGTAGTGTCTTGAGACATGGTGACCAAGCAAGCAATGTAACAAGCGAAGCAAGTAAACTAGCAAGTATTAAGTAAACAAGTAAACTAGCAAAGATATTTTTTTATATAGCAAGCAAAAAGTAGAAGGAGTGAATGATAATTTGTGACAAGGTACTTGATAGGAATTTGGTGATACTCCCTGGCAACAGTGCCAGAAATCATTCCTAATACTTGTGAACTACGTTGGGATTTTCTCGAAAGAGGAGGGGATGATGCAGGACAATAGGTCCATGAAGTCGAGCTATATAAGACAAGCACCACTAGAGTTCTCCAATGGTGCATATCCAAAGAATAAGGTCAACAACTTTTGGACATCACGCTACAGCTTGGGCCCTGGTAAGCAAGGCTTTCCAGGCTAGCTTCTTTTGGCCCCCAGCTTGCATCGATGATCAAACGCTCGTTCAGCATTGTGTGGTCTGCCAACTCTTTGCTAATCAAAGTCACATGCCTGCAACGACTCTTAGGACAATACCGATTACCTGGCATTTTTCTATGTGGGGGTTGGATATGGTCAGACCACTTAAAGGCGGGACCAAGAAAGAGAATTATTTACTGGTAATGGTGGAAAAATTCACTAAGTGGATTGAAGCCAAACCAATCACTTCTGCTAAGTCCGGCCCAGTCATCGACTTTATATCTGGAGTGGTTCACCGTTATGGTGTCCCACTTAGCATAATAACAGATAACGGATCAAATTTCATTGCTTGGGAAATTAAGGACTCGTGTGCTAATCTCGGCATCAAGCTTGATTATGCCTCCATATATCATCCACAAACCAACTGGCAGGTTCAACGGGCCAACGAACTTATTATGAGCGGCATTAAACCGCGCCTGGTCCGCTCCTTGACCGAATCTGATTGTCACTGGGTAGAGGAGCTGGACTCCGTACTATGGGGTTTACGTACCACCCATAACTGGTCAACAGGGTATACACCATTTTTATGGAATATGGGGCAGAAGCAATCCTACCGTGTGACATCATCCATGATGCTCCTAGAGTGTGTGTGTGTATGAGAACGGGGGCCAAGCTAGACTGGCAAGACAACCTAGACGCCTTAGAGGAAGAGCATGATATAGCTCTCGCACGATCGACCTTCTACGAGCAACAGGCATGGCACTACCAGAGCAGGGAAGTTTGGGCTAAAGCATATAATGTGGGCGAACTGGTGCTATGCCTCCCGAAGAAAAAGAAGTACAAACTCTCACTCAAATGGGAGGGCCCATCCATCATTGATTAACTCCTTGCAGGAGGAGTGTATTGCCTACGCGACCCAACAGATAACCGCCTCAAACCAAACCCCTGGAACGCAGCTCGAATTCGGCGCTTCTATGGATAGGCAGTCGTCTTCAATAACACTAGTCTTATTTTTTCCTTCAATTCCTTTTTTTCTCATTTTTACTGTCCATCAGGTTATGTTCGGCTCGACCGAGCTATATTCACCAATTCTTGGGCATACATCTTGCAAATGTATTTTCTCGAGAACTATAACACCCCACAAATGTAGTCATGTTTTATTAAATAAAATGTTGCCAGAAATATTTATTTTCTATTTTCTGGATTTTTTATTGATTTTGAAGCCACTCCTTTTGTTAGAATTTCAAAAATTCTCCTCTCCTATCTGAAACTTTTGAATAATGTTATGTGTCTTGAATGTTTAATTAAATCATTTTACTTCATTGAGTACAAGCAACAGAGTAATTTTGATAATAAAATTTGCCAAGTTTTAATTCATTTAATAGCATTTTAACCCTTTTTAAAGGCTCCTGTTGCACAACAATCATATGATAACTTCATTTATAAATTCCACAAAAATTTGTAGAGGACATGTGATATTCTTGGATCACTTTTATGCAGAAACTCAACTTTGTGGTTTGGAAAATTTGAGCAAAGCATCCTATTTTCTGTTCGGGTCCAGTTTGAGGTTTTGCACTACAATCCCTTTGTAGTTTGCCCTAATGCCCTTGGGATTTTCCTACCTTTAGTAATCCCTATCAAATCCTTAAATCCAGGATTTCAACCCCCATTGACCAAATCTAATCCCATGTATTAATGGCCTATAGTTTCTGTTCAGAAACAAGGTTTTGTAAAACTTGCACTAACAAGTTTATGATTTTGCCAAACTAACCTTGCCACCATCACCTACACCTAAAGAGACCCCAACCTCGAGATTTTGGCCACCAGAAGAGTTGCCTAGATGCCCTTGCCATTCTGTTGAGCACCTAGTGTGCCTGAACAGAGTTGCCATGAATTTTAGTTTATATTGTGAACTTGCCCCCAATGACCAAACCAGCATGTCACATAGCTCTAACTTGGCCTAAAACCCAACCTTGCTAAACTCCATATGCATTAGAGCCTCCTAGAGCGCCTGTTCATTTTGCTGAGCATCTGGTGGGCGTGTACTAGGCATGCCCAAAGCGCGTCTATTGCAGACAAGCGCAACCGAGCCGCCATGCCGCCAACAACCTAGCCCCTGGCCTTTCTCCTTTTGCAAAAGCCACTCCGCCGACCCCTCCATCGCCGCAGAGCCACCCCGGTCGTCCCCTGTTGTCTCGCAGCGCCGCCGTCAGAGCCTCCTTGGCTGCACACCGGTGGCCGCAGCTGGCCCCTACCATGGCAGCGCCGTCCAAGCAGCCTTCGCTCGCCAGCTTGCCCAGTGAACAAGTCGAGCTCATCCCTGAGCTCGTCTTCTAGCGCCACCCACCACCACGTCGACGTGCAACCACAAGAACGGTCGGACGTCGTTCTTATCCCGGCCATCGCAGGAACGGCCATTGGCCGCCTATAAAAACCATACCCCAACCTCTCCCAGCTCCTCAAAGACCCTCCCTGACATCCCAATCGAGCTCCCAAGGCCTCGGTATAGCCTGAGGAGGCCACCATCACCAATCCCGACCATGGTGGACACCGTCAAATTTGCGGCTGGCACCAGGCCACCAGTGATATTCCGTTTCTAGTGGCATCGGGAAAGGGCCCTACCTCCACCAGAGAACAACCCCGAGCCCTAGGATCCCTTTTCCCCGTGTATAGCAAGCCCCCTTCGTCGCCACCATCGCCATTGCTATGGGGATGCGATCCGCGCTCGGCTACGAGCCTCCTCGCTGGCATGGCACACATTGACGGGTGCGCCTCGCCTCGGTGAAGACACCGATGCATCGAGCGCGAGAGATGAGGCCTCCTATCATTGGGAAACATCGTCGGACTCCTACTCTGTTCTGTCCGCGCGCTAGGTAGAGGCCGAACCCGACAGGTGGGTCCCACCTGTCGGTGAGATAGTTGTCGCCCCTGGCGGCGCACTCCTCTCGAATACATTTTCCCAGTAGGGGAGGCGTGATCTAGTGAAGTGCGCTTCTTCTATATGTAAGTGTATTCCGGCGTGAGTACATATCTTTTCTTTGAAAGCGTATTGTTCTCTGAAACATTTTCCTTTTCTGTTTTATTTAAAAATCAGATTTTGACCAGAGTTTGACTGTCTCTAACTTTTAAATAAAAATCCAATTGAATTGATTCTTTTTCCCACCTCTCTCAAATTTCACCTAGTTTATTTTCATATTTATCTGATAAAATTTCAAACAACTTTGTACTATTTTTAAATTGTGTGTTGATTAGAATATTTTCAAATAGAAATTTGAAGGGAAAAACTTTCAAAAGTTTTTGGAGTGCTCATCACCTACCTACACATTGAAGGAAAGCATTATGAACCTTGGTATAATAATTGTTGTGTGTTGTTTCAAGTGAATACAACACCGAGTTGACTTGAAGTATGCATTATTTCATGTGACGGTGTGATCACGTTTATGAGTGCAAGATGAAAATTCCTTGATGTTGGAATTGAAATGCTTGTGATAGTATTCATCCTCTTATGCCTTTCATGCCTGCCGGAAGGAATCCGGAGAAGTCTCTGTCTTGGGTAGACACGAGCTCGATACAGATATTTCATTGAGACAAGTATGATTAGTAAGGCATGGTGAGTTATGATGAGTGGTGATTCTGTCGGATGATGTGGAATATATTTGTTGTGCTAATTATGCAAGGAACACATAACATCCTGAGTCGACCGTAGATCGAGTCTTGTGCTAGTAACCCCCATACTTGTTTGGTGCTACCACTTGTCCCTGCTGCAGGTGGGGTACGGTTTAGTAAGTTGTAAACCCCTTTCCATGTACACACCAAATAGAGGGGCCGTGATGAGGGTTCCATGGCCCTGGATTAAAGCCCGTCATCCGGTCAGGGGGCATGTGTGTTTCCGGTTGGGACCGAGAGGGGGGCACCCCTTAGTAGTGCATGTTATAAATTTGATCGCATGCTATTCGAGGTGTGGCCTCCCCGTCTTAAAGTTTTTCTTGAACATTTCCTAGGGTGATCCCTGGCATGGGATATGAAATGGGTGTGTAATGGTTAGCTGTGTTTTCTTCTAAAATACCATAGACGGAACTAGTCCTTCAGGAACAGAAATCCGTTACTCGTGGGTAAAGAGTACACCCTTTCTAGTGTTTTTCATCTATTTGAATAGCCGTGTCCACGGTTAAGGACTACAGTTTGGGATGGGTCAAGTATCATCTTATTGTCGGTGTTCGGAGGAAAACTTCTAAACCAGAATATTGATCATGACGAGTGATGCATGGTGATTATGATTAGTATTATTATGGACTAAACATTTATATTATTTGAATTGTTGAGTATCCCTGGGATAGCTCTACCTCCTGGATACTCATTGTGATTATTATTATATAAGCCCTTTATGCGGTGTCGCACAGACGCCCGTCTGTGGCATGCATGTCTTTTGCTTTATATTATATAAGCCCTTTTTGTGGCGTCCTGACACGGCCAACTGTGGCATGTTTTATTTATTTATTTTCTTTATAAGCCCTTTATGTGGCGTCGCTAAGACGCCCGACTGCAGCACGCTCGATTATTTATTTTCCCTATAAGCCCTTTATGTGGCGTCACTCAGACGCCCGACTAAGGCATGCTTTATATTGTATCCTTTCGAGGCGTCGCTTAAGACACCTGATCGGTTCATTTTATTTTATGCTCTGATTGTTTATTCATGTTTAATATGAATGACTTGCTTGCGTGCATCATGAATTTTATTTTGTGACTAACCAAGTGATCGTGGATTATTTCAGTGCATGAATACCACTTCTATGTTATACCTGTTTCTTAATGTTTGTGAGTACATTCAAACGTACTCACTGGCTTGTCAGTGGCTATTGTCTTGGCTAGATTCTTGCTTGGAGAGGAGATGACGACAACCCCAGAACCTAGCCATCGAGGATCGCACCCACACGAAGATAGGAATTATCCATATCAACTATTCCTGTGGGAAATGGAGTCCCATAGACACTGATGACCTCGAACCGCCTCCGCCTTCAACCACTAGAAAACTTTTGTTATACTCATAGACCAAAATGGTCTTGTACTTCAGATTTTATAATTTTGCTTGGAATTTCTGTATCAAGATTGTGCCTCATCAGCTAATAGTAATCCTGGGGCTGGTGAGCATAAGGACCATTTACTAGGAACTTAATATCCTGGAAAACCGGTCTTGACAACCTTGGTATTAGAGCCAGGCTGACCATTGGCTAATCCTATCTTAGCCAGGTCGATAAACCTAGGTAAACCACCCACCAGACCTTAACCTAACCACAACTAAGCCTATCCTACCCGATAGCCCACACAGTGGCCTCGACACCTTTCGGCAGTCGGTGCCCAACCTATCAGCCTAGCCCATCGATCACACGCCATGACCGACACCTAAATTGTCCCATTGGCAAGCGTGTGAAGGAAGACTCTGTTTTCTTCTATAAAAGAAAATGTTTGCCCAAACCCAGCACACGACAACCACCTATCCAAAAACAAGCCAAGATGCCTGGTGCCATTGTTCACAATGAGACCACCGCAAACAACCTCGGAGGTTTTGTGACCGTCCTAGCTAACCTCACCCGCCGTGCCTTTGCATTAGAAGAGCCCCCAGAATATGTTGTGTACCAGGAGCACACGAGTGATGAGAATCGTCACTTCTGGGCCACGGTACACATCTACGGCATGGGTATCTCATCAGAGCACCCCTACAGGTTAATCGGAAGGACAACTTCCTTTGACCCACAAGCCATCCAGCTAGCAGCTCGAGAGGCTATAGTTCAACTCCGACACTTCTTGCCATGAGTTAACTTACGCTCGTTCTATTATTACCCCAGCCGCGACGGATATAGTAGGCCACCCCAGGTCACTGATACATCTCCAACGTATCTATAATTTATGAAGTATTCATGCCATCTTTATAATAATTCTATATGATCTTATTAGAACTAACCCAGACTGACGTTGTTTTCAGCAGAACTACTATGGTGTTGTTTTTGTGTAGAAATAAAAGTGCTTGGAATGAGCTGAAAATTTACGGAGAATATTTTTGGAAAATATAAAAAATACTGGAGCGAAGAGTCGTTGGAGAGGAAGGCCAAGGAGGCCACAAGCCACAGGGGCGGCCCCTAGGGCGTGCCCCCTAGCTTGTGACTTCCTCGGGAACCTTCTAGACGTGGGACTGATGCCAAAAGCTCCTATAAATACATAAACCTCCGAAAAGATATCTAGATCGGGGGTTCCGCCACCGCACACCTCCATAGCCACGAAAAACCAATCTTGGCACTCTCCGGCACCCTGCCGGAGGGGGGTCACCATCACCGGAGACCATCTTCATCGTCTCGGAAAGGCCATCAACACCATGGAGTCTAAAGACCAGAGGAAGAACCTCTCCCCATAGAGGGGGAGGCCATGTAGGACCAAGCACAAGGGGGAGAACCTCTCCCCCTCTCTCCCGGTGGTGCCGGAGTGCCATCAGGGGAACCATCACCGCGGTGATCGTCTTCATCAACATCACCTTCTTCATCACCGTCCTCATCTCCTTTTAGTGGTCCACTCTCCCGCACCCCGCTATAATACCCTACTTGAACATGGTGCTTTATGCCACATGCTATGATCCAATGATGTGTTGCCATCCTATGATGTTTCGAGTAGATTTCTTTTGTCCTTTGGGTTGATTGATGATCTAGATTGGTTTGAGTTGTATGTTTATTTTGGTGATGTCCTATGGTGCCTTCCGTGTCACACACACGTGAAGGATTCCCACTATAGGGTGTTGCAATACATTCATGATTCGCTTATAGAGGGTTGCTTGAGTGACAGAAGCATAAACCCGAGTAAGGGGGTTGTTGCGTATGGGATAAAGGGGACTTGATGCTTTAATGCTATGGTTGGGTTTTACCTTAATGATCTTTATTAGTTGTGGATGCTTGCTAGAGTTCCAATCATAAGTGCATATGATCCAAATAGAGAAAGTATGTTAGCTTATGCCTCTCCCTCATATAAAACTGCAATAATGATTTCCGATCTTGTTAACAATTGCCTAGGATAATTCCGCACACCGACCCACCATTATTCCACACTTGCTATTTGTAATATATTGTAATATTATGATAAAAGCATCTATATTTATATTTTAGTTCTCCAATATAATGCAAAGCTATCCTCTTCATACCCACAAAGTAGTTTTATTTCTCGTTTCTAGATGAAAGCAAATGTTCGGTGTACGTAGAGTCGTATCGGTGGCAGATAGGACTTGAGAGAATATTGATATTACCTTTATCTCCTTGTGGGTTCGACACACCATACTTATCACTTCCACATTTGGAAATTGCTATGATGATTCCTTGCACTTCGGGATTATCAAGCTCTTTTCTGGCACCGTTTTCGGGGAGCAATAGTGTGGGGTTGATATTCTCGTGTGTGCTTGTTTGGTTTCTTCACTATATAGATTTTGTTTTACCTTTTTGATTTCTTCAGTTGTGGGTGAAACCAACAAAAAAATTAAATAAATTAAAAATACAAAAATATTTACTTGCCCCTTTTGCCTAAGAAGTTTTTCAAAAAGAGAAGTGATTGGAAAGTTGTGCATTGGAGAAGTGAGGGTCGACCTTGAAAACTTGTGTTCATGCTCATCGAAACAATGTAGAATATTTCATGGAAGATTCCGAAAAATAATTATCACCTTGTATATATCCATTGTATTATAAAAAATGTGCCAAGATTTGCTTTTAGGATGATTAGATTTCTTGTTTGGTGTGTGCAGTGCAAAAACAGAAACTTTGGCTGTAGTGCATTAATTTACTTTTTTACTGGAACATCAAAAGTTTCTGAAATTTTTACACAGTAATGATATGAAAAAAAATTCATAAAGTTTCAGAATTTTTTGATTTACAGAAGTATACGAAGTTTCCATATTACTACAGACTGTCTTGTTTTTGACAGATTCTGTTTTCTATGCATTGTTCTCTTATTTTGATGAATCTATGGCTTGTATCGGGGGGTATGAACCATGATGAAGTTGGTATACAGTAGATATAATGCTAATATGAATTTGGAATGAGTTCACAATAGTACTTAAAGTAGTAATTTGCTTTATTATACTAACGGATCTCACGAGGGTTTTGTTAAGTTTTGTGTGAATCGAGTGTTTGAAGATCGAGGAGGCATCGATATAAGAAGAATACAGAAAGACATGAGTTCAAGCTTGCGGATGACCAAGGCACCCCAAGTAAATATTTCAAGGAGACTCAAGCACCTAAGCTTGGGGATGCCCCGGAAGGCATCCCATCTTTATTCTTCAACAATTATCGGTATACCTCAATTTTTGTTTTGTTCACATGATATGTGTCTTTAGTGTTTTTATTTTCCTTTATGCACCCTTCCAGTATGAGTTAGTACTTCATTGATTTGTAGAATGATTCATGCGCTTCACTTAAATATTTTGAGTATGGCTTTATAGAATGCTCTTTGTGCTTCACTTAAATCTTTTGAGTATGGCTTTATAGAATGCTTCGTATGCTTCACTTATATATTTTGATCTTCGATATTGGTTAATATATATTAATTTTAGAATGCTCTATGAACTTCACTTATATTTTTAGAGTATGAATAAAATGACCATCGGAATTTGGCTTGGAAGAGTATCATTGAAATATCATGCCTAGCTAAAAGGCATTAAAGAAAAGCGCTTGTTGGGAGATAACCCAACACTTTTACTTTATGTTTTTATGTGTTCACATGATTAAGATACTGTATTAATATTTTTTTTGTGCCTTTTATTTCAATAAAGTGCCAAGTAAAGCCTTTGGGATAGTGTGGATACTTGCTTGTTTGATTCTGTGCAAAAACAGAAAGTTTTGCGTCCAGTATTCGAATTATATGATTTTACTGGAGAGTCAAAAACTTCTGATATTTTTACACAACATTTATATGCACATTCCGTTATATTTACTAATTTTTCAGAATTTTTATAGTTAGGGAAGTTTGGTGATCATTCAGATTTTTATAGACTGTTCTGTTTTATACAGATTCTGTTTTGCATGCATAGTTTGCTTGTTTCAAGTGTTCCGATACCTTATATTGATTAACAAAAATTGTGGTAATGATGGAATATAGTATTTATTATGTGGGAATAATTATTAATCTGGTCTTGATAGTACCCAAGTGAATGATCTATCTTTATTACACTAACCCTTCTCACAAAGTTCCGTTAAGTTTTGTGTGATTGAAGTTTTCAAGTTTTGGGTGAGACATCGATATGAGGAGAATAAGGAGTGAAAAGAACCTAAGCTTGGGGATTCCCAAGGCACCCCCAAGTTAATATCCAAGGAATACTCAAGAGCCTAAGCTTGGGGATGCCCCGAAAGGCATCCCCTCTTTCGTCTTCAACACTATCGGTATATCTTACTTGGAGCTATATTTTTATTCGTCACATAATATGAGTTTTTCTTGGAACGTCATTTTATTTTGGTGTTCTATGTTAGGTGTTATTTATAATCTTGTTTTTCAATAAAAAGTTCCAAGAATTGCCTTTAGGATGCTTGAATTGCATGTTTGATGTGTGTTGTGTAAAAACAGAAACTTCTCATATAGTGTTTGAATTTTCATATTTTACTGGACGTGGAAAGTTTCTGCAATTTTTACATAGTGTTTTGATATAAATTACTTAGCATGTCCTAAATTTTCATAATTTTTAGAGTTACATAGGTACACTGGTTTAATAAATTACTACAGACTGTTCTGTTTAGACACATTGTTATCATAGTTTTGTTATCTACTTCTCCTATAGTTTCCATAGCCTATATTGGTAAATATAAATTGTGGAAATGAAAGTATACAGTACCTAATGTTTGGAAAATATTGTGCAACTTTTATTGGCATTACATGAAGTGTTGATTTGTTATTATGTTTACTAACCTATCTCACGACTTCTTTTTGAGTTTTGTGTCGATGAAGTTTTTGAGAATAGGTGAAACCGGGATATGAGAGGATTGAAAAAGATACAAAAGCTCAAGCTTGGGGATGCCCAAGGAACCCCAAGAAAATATTTCAAGAACTCGCAAGTATCTAAGCTTGGGGATGCTACGCATCCCACCTCTCTTCATCAACAATTATCGGTTAGCCTATGTTGAACCTAAATTTTTATTCGTTCACATGATGCGTGTTATTCTTGGAGTGCCATTCTATTTTGTTTGTTGTATCAATAAAATCATTGGATATGAAATTTTTAATAATAGAGAGTCCTCACATTGCTATTTAACTAATTAACTACGCATTGATCTTCACTTATATCTTTTTGGAGTAGTTTGCCATTCACTCTCGTGCTTCACTTATATCCTATGAGTAAATGGTTGAATGAATTGAATATCATAAATCTGAAATTAAAAATGATTCATATACTTATCCCATGGGGAGTAATGACTTCACACACAATAAGTATAGGTGGTAAAATTTATTAAAAGTTAGCAAACACCGCATTGGTCACTTGAACAGTTCATGAAAGAATATTGAAGGAATAGAGATTCCACATATAAATATATTATCTTGGACATCTTCTATGATTGTGAGATCATTAATTATTTTCAAACTTGGGAAAATTAGTTGAAGTTGGACAAGCAAGAAAACGTAATGAGTTATGTTTGGGTATATTTGAATAGAAGTTATATTGTTATGGATCCTCCAACATGTGGTGCTTGCTTCCACCTCATACTAGCCAAAACTTTCGCACCAAGTAGAAATACTACTTGTGCATCCAAACACCCTTTAAACCAGTTTTTCCATGAGAGTCCAACATACCTACCTATATGCGGTGTTTACCTGCCGTTCCAAGTCAATTTGCATGTGCCAAACTCTAAACCTTCAAATAATATTTTGTTTTGTATGCCCGAATCGCTCATGTAGTGACTAGGGGCTGTCAGTATCTTCCATACTAGGTGGGTTATTCTCAGGATATGTGTTGCTTCACTATCATTCACAAGAAAGTGGCTGGTATTCGGGATGCCCAGTTCCATGCTCAAAAATCAAATCAAAATATAAGGAAACAAAACTCCCCTAGGTATGTTGTTGGTATGGACGGTACCCGTGGATTTGGATCGCCGTGGAGTGTGATTGATTGGTGGAGGGGGAGTAAAAACTTTACCATTCTATTTGGGAACTGCCTATAATGTATCTAGCATGGAAGATATCGAGATCTCTCGGTTTTGATGTTGAAAATGAAAGCATACCGCTCAAAATTATTATTCATCTCTATTTTAAAAGCTCAAGCTCTGGCACCTTTGCAAATCAATGCTTCCCTCTGCGAAGGGCATATCTTTTACTTTTTAGTACTTACCTTTAAGCAAGAGTCATGTCGATCTTCACCACTTCCTATATTCCGCCTTTATCTCTTGGCAAGCGTCATGTGTTGGGGAATGATCTAGACATATATATCCACACAAATATATCTGAACATGAATTATTATTGTTGACAATTATCTATATGATAAATAAGTTGGGAGGCAAAACATTAAGCCCCTATCTTTCTCTGTGTTCAATGGATGCTATTTGTTCTAAAAATATGCTTTGAGTGTCAATAATCATGGAATACTATATGACAGTTGAGTATGTGGAATTTGCTAAACCAAAGCTCTTACATAGACCCTTCCTGAAAATAAGATGAATTGCAATTGTTCGATGACTAGGAATTTGGTCTGTTAGTTTTCAAGAAGCTTTCTGGTCTATACTTTAACATGTGAATAGCATGTTACTTGATCATGAGAAGTTTTATGAGATGAGCTACTGTTTATGGTTTATATTGATGCTAGAAAAAGTGATTGGAATTATCATTGATCAAACTTGTGCACTTGCTAGCATTCACACTTCATAAATATTTTTGTTTTATCATTTACCTACTCGAGGACGAGCAGGAATTAAGCTTGGGGATGCTGATACGTCTCCAACGTATCTATAACTTATGAAGTATTCATGCCATGTTTACAATATTATATGATTTTGGTATGATTTTATTAGAACTAACCCGGACTGACGTTGTTTTTAGCAGAACTACCGTGGTGTTGTTTTGTGTAGAAATAAAAGTTCTCGGAATGAGCTAAAAATTGACGAATAATATTTTTGGAAAATATAAAAAATACTAGAGCGAAGAGACATCGGAGAGGAAGGCTGAGGAGGCCACAAGCCATAGGGGCGCCCTTGCTAGGGCGCGCCCCCTGGCTTGTGACTTCCTCGGGAACCTTCTGGACGTGGGACCGAAGCCAAAAACTCCTATAAATACAGAAACCTTTGAAAAGAAACCTAGATCGAGAGTTCCGCCTCCGCACACCTCTAGAGCCACGAAAACCCAATCTTCGCACTCTTCGGCACCCTGCTGGAGGCGGTCACCATCATCGGAGGTCATCTTCATCATCCCAGAGAGGCCATCAACACCATGGAGGCCAAGGACCAGAGGAAGAACCTCTCCCCACAGAGGGGGGAGGCCATGGAGGAGGAAGCACAAGGGGGATAACCTATTCCCCTCTCTCCCAATGGTGCTGGAGTGCCATCGGGGGAACCGTCGCTACGGTCATCGTCTTCATCAACATCACCTTCTTCATCACCATCCTCATCTCCTTTTAGTGGTCCACTCTCCCGCACCCCGTTGTAATCCCCTACTTGAACATGGTGCTTTATGCCACATATTATGATCCAATGATGTGTTGCCATCCTATGATGTTTTGAGCAGATTTATTTTGTCCTTTGGGTTGATTGATGATCTAGATTGGTTTGAGTTGTATGTTTATTTTGGTGTTGTCCTATGGTGCCTTCCGTGTCGCGCACAAGTGAAGGATTCCTGCTATAGGGTGTTGCAATACGTTCATGATTTGCTTATAGTGGGTTGCTTGAGTGACAGAAGCATAAACTCGAGTAAGGGGGTTGTTGCGTACGGGATAAAGGGGACTTGATGCTTTAATGCTATGGTTGGGTTTTACCTTAATGATCGTTAGTAGTTGCAGATGCTTGCTAGAGTTCCAATCATAAGTGCATATGATCCAAGTAGAGAAAGTATGGTAGCTTATGCCTCTCCCTCATATAAAATTGCAATAATGATTTCCGATCTTGTTAACAATTGCCTAGGATAATTCCGCACACCGAACCATCATGATTCCACACTCGCTATTTGTCATATATTGTCATATTATGATAACAAAACCTATATTTATATTTTAGTTCTCTGATATAATGCAAAGCTATCCTCTTCATACCCACAACGTAGTTTTATTTCTCGTTTCTAGATAGAAGCAAATGTTCGGTGTACGTAGAGTCGTATCGGTGGCAGATAGGACTTGAGAGAATATTGATCTTACCTTTAGCTCCTTGTGGGTTCGACACTCCATACTTATCACTTCCACCTTTGGAAATTGCTACAATGATTCCTTGCACTTGGGGATTATCAGTCGCCAACGGAGACCACGAGTTGGACCCTGCACTACTACATCTTGTGTGCTACCTCAGCACACTAGAGGCACTATTAGATCAAGTCACTCTTGATCTGATCGCAGCTCATGGAGAACTTGCTCACCGAGCCCTTGCAAGAAGAGAGGTGGCACCCGACGCCGATAACCTTGTCGTGTTGTTTGGACGACCGATCGAGTCTTTGAGGCCTGCCCCTACAACCGACCGGAATGCATTTATATCCTCAGAAGAGCTTCGTCGCCTTTTCGGGACACACTCCAACGGGATTGTGACCACCAACCCCCACGATGGTCATCATCGCTCCCCCGACCCTGCAAACCCTCATCCTGATCCAGCAAACCCTAACGGTGAAGCCCAGAGAGAAGCCTTGATATCCGCAAGGCATGCTCGACTAGATATTAATGAGGTAGACTAAGTCACTCGAGTAGTACTGCATCTTAGTATTCCTACACCATGTAATACTGTGACCTTGTATCGCCATGAATAAAATGCAGGTTGCTTGTATGCCATTATTTTTAATAGTACTACAAGTATCCATGCATAAATAAATTTTTGGCATTTGGTTACATATTAAATTTTTGGGCGTAGCGACCAAAACCACCCCAGCCGTCATCCACAGTAATACATCACTTTTGTGAGATGTGTATATCTGTGGCATTGACCCCGATCCCCATAGAGAAGAACCGATAACATAGGCTGCCCCCACACCACAATGTGTAATCCAACCTAGGTGCTATATAAGAGGCCACTCTGTGACCTTACCAACATCCCTCACTTTATGCACTGCCCTCACATCCATTTTTAACCATGCCAAACCCCAGGATTCATCGGAGAATCCCAGATGCGACCCCGGGTGGTTTTGTTAAGATATTGTGGGACTTTACCCGCAGTGACATAGGTTCTCCCCATCGACCCCAGTATGAGCTGTTCAAATCGGGGATCACACCATTCGCCTCGAAATATTGGTCAGTAGTACACATCCCTCCCATGAACCCAAACCAAGACCCATCGGAAGTCTCCTTCAGGGGAAATCTATGCCGACTCCGCAAATGGCCATAGAAGTTGCTGCCTATGAAGCACTTACTTGCCTTCGATTCACAGTACCCTATGCCAGCGAAAGGGGGTATTATTACTTCCTGAGCCGTGCAGCACGCGGAGAAGAAGCATCTTTTCCCGGGGGACGAATAGAGAGAGACCCAGTGCTGGCCAACCTCGTTTAGTATGACATCGCTCAAGAGCGTATGACTCAACGATTAATGGATTACCTCTAGAATCTCGCTTTTATTAATGCTCAGATTGCCATTGGCAGACCACCGAGGCTAGACCAAGAGAGGCGCATTCTTCAACTAGTTCATCTGCTCTCCCCAGAAGAGGAAGAATGTGCCCCAGTACCGGAGACATTTCCTCAGGACCCCGCATATTTTACTTTTGCGCCATAGACACCCAATGTTGTGGTTGTTATCTTAGCAATTTAAATATAGTTTGCAATATGTGTATTGTGTCGTGAGATTGTTCTTTGAATAAAATGTTTGATTTCAATTGTATGTGAGTGATTTTTGCTGCTGTGATTTTTGATCAACTGTTTTCACTCTCTATAAATCTCGAGGTGAGATTTTCTTTGATCCATTGCAACAAATATTTTTCCATGACATAGATTTAAATTCATGCAGCACAACGACAATGGGCTCACAGCCACAACCACTCGACCACATGCAATAAGTACAGAACCACGTACACATTTCGCACCAAACCAATCACCTCACTAACACACCACGGTTTTTCTGAAAGATAAATTTGTGGGTAATTATTCTAGTGTCGATTGCCTCCAGCACACTGACGGCAGTCAGCACCTGACACCGACACCTAATCCTCGTGATTACCTCCGCCGCGAGAGATAACACTCGAGCATCAGCATCACGGGGATCATCGAGGATCATCGCGCATAGGAGCACGGATAACCCAAGCAATGTCGTCAACCCTCCACACAGCAGGATCGTGTACCAGTCCGGCATCACCTCCACCATTAGAGCATCGCCTCGAGCTCCTGCAAACAGAAGTGGAGGAGAAGGAAGAATAAGAAGAAACAAGGCCAGGTGTGAGGAAGAAGAGAGAAGCACCACTGTGATTTTATAGCTCGAGATCGGTGTACGGTGTGCGAAGTCCACCGGCGTCGGTCGTTGCTTGATCACCGGTGTTCGGAAGCGAATCCACGAGCAGTTCCCACAATGCACTGGCCCACGAGGTGAGTGCACGCTACACCGGCAGCTAGCACACCGCGCACTACCGTATTACGGCCTAGATGCCCTACACGCTAGACGCCGCCGATGGAGAAAGCACAGGAAGGCGTGCGAGAGAAAGGAAGAGAGGGGAGCTAGAGGTAGAAGAAGAGACTGGTAGTGGGCCCTGGGTCCACCTGTTAGTCAGAGAGAGCTCTATGCATTCGGGTATGACCAGCGTAATTTGGAAATTTAGAATTTTCTTAATTTTAAATATTATCGTAGCCATAAGTGGAAATACCTCGGTTTCCTCAACCGTAGATTTTTCTCGCAGCACCAGTAATCCATTTTAGTTGCACCAATTATCTGCCCTATCACTGTAACCACATCATATCGTGTGAGTAGGATAATTGTTTTCGTGTTATTACTATGTGGTAATAGGAATAATATTTTTCAGACCGTCCTTAGCAAATCTGGAGGACGAGATTTTTCTTAAGGGGGGTAGTGTTGTAACACCCCAAAAATTTAATCATGTTTTATTAAATAAAATGTGGCCACAAATATTTATTTTCTATTTTCTAGATTTTTATTATTGATTTCAGAGTGACTCCTTTTGTCTGAATTTCAAATATTCTCCTCTCCTATGTGAAACTTTAGAATAATGTTATGTGGCTTGAATGTTTCATTAAATCATTTTGTTTCATTTAGTAAAACCAATGGAATAATTTTGATAATAAAATTTTCCAAGTTTTAATTCATTTAATAGCATTTTAACCCTTTTTAAAGGCTCCTGTTGCACAGCACTCATATGATAACTTCATTTATAAATTCCACAAAAAATTGTAGAGGACATGTGATGTTCCTGGATCACTTTTATGCAAAAAAACAACTTCGTGTTTTGGAAAATTTTAGCAAAGCATCCTATTTTCTATTCTGGTCAAGTTTGAGGTTTTGCACTTCAATCCTTTGTAGTTTTCCCTAATGCCCTTGGGATTTTTCCTACCTTTAGTAATCCCTATCAAACCCTGAAGTCCAGGATTTCAACCCCATTGACCAAATCTAAGCCCATGTATTAATGGCCTATAGTTTTTGTTCAGAAACAAGGTTTTGTAAAACTTGCACTAATAAGTTTACGATTTGCTAAACTAACCTTGCCACCATCATCTACACCTAAAGAGACCCCAACCTTGAGATTTTGGCCACCAGAAGAGTTACCTAGATGCCCTTGGCATTCTGTCGAGCACCTGGTGTGCCTAAACAGAGTTGGCATGAATTTTAATTTATATTGTGAACTTGCCCCCAATATTGACCAAACCAGCATGTCACATAGCTCTAACTTGGCCTAAAACCCAACCCTACTAAACCCCATATGCATTAGAGCCTCCTGGAGGGCCTGTTCATTTTGCCGAGCATCTCGTGGGCGTGTACTTGGCATGCCCTGAGCGCGTTTATTGCAGACAAGCGCAACCGAGCCGACGCGCCCTAACAACTGCGCCCCTGGCCTTTCCCCTCTTGCAAAAGCCACTCCCCTGACCCCTCCATCATCGTAGAGCCACCCCGGCCGCCCCCTGTCATCTTGCAGCGCCGCCGTCAGAGCCTCCTTGGTTGCACACCGGTGGCCGCAGCCGGCCCCTACCACGGCAGCGCCATCCAAGCGGCCTCCGCTCGCCAGCTCACCCAGTGAATAGCCAGAGATCATCCCCGAGCTCGTCCTCTAGCACCATCTGCCGCCACGTCACCTTGTAGCCGTAGGAACGGTCGGTCGTCGTTCTTATCCCGGGCACCGCAAGAACTGCCATCGCCTATAAAAACTGGACCCCGACCTCTCCCAGCTCCTCAGGGACCCCCCTTGACATCCCAATCGAGCTCCCAAGGCCTTGGTATAGCCTAAGGAGGCCTCCATCACCAATCCTGACCATGGTAGCCGTCGTCAAATTCACGGATCGCACCAGGCCACTAGTGCTCTTTCGTCGCTAGTGGCATCGGGAAAGGGCCCTACCTCCACCAAAGAACAACCCCGAGCACTAGGATCCCTTTTCCCCGTGGTTAGCAAGCCCCCTCCGTCTCTACCATCGCCATTACCGTGGGGCTGCGATCAGCGCTCGACTCTGAGCCTCCTAGCTGGCATGGCGCGCATGGACGGGTGCGCCTCGCCTCAGTGAAGACGTCGGTGCGTCGAGCGTGAGAGATGAGGCCTCCTAGCGCCGAGAAACATAGTTGGACTCCTGCTCTGTTCTTCCCGCGTGCTAGGTAGAGGACGAACCCGACAGGTGAGTCCCACTTGTCGCTGAGATAGCTATCGCCCCTGGCGGCGCACTCCTCTCGAATACATTTTCCCAATAGGGGAGGCGTGATCTAGTGAAGTGCGCTTCTTCTCTCAGTAAGCGTATTCCGGTGCGGGTACGTATCTTTTCTTTGAAAGCGTATTGTTCTCTGAAATGATTTCCTTTTCTGTTCTATTTAAAAATCAGATTTTGACCATCGTTTGACTGGCTCTAACTTTTAAACTAAAAACCCAATTGAATTGATTATTTTTCCCACCTCTCTCAGATTTCACCTAATTTATTATCATATTCATTTGAAAAAAATTCAAACAACTTTTCTGTACTGTTTTTAAATTGTGTGTTAATTAGAATATTTTCGAAATGGAATTTGGAGGGAAAACTTTCAAAAGTTTTTGGAGTGCTCATCACCTACCTACACATTGAAGGCAAGCATTCTAAACCTTGGTATAATATTTTTTATGTGTTGTTTGAAGTGAATACAACACCGAGTTGACTTGAAGTATGCATTATTTCATGTGATGATGTGATCATGTTTATGACTGCAAGATGAAAATTCCTTGTTGTCGGAATTGAAATGCTTGTGACAGTATTCATCCTCTTATGCCTTAAATGCCTATCGGGAGGAATCTGGAGAAGTCTCTATCTTGGGTAGACACGATCTGGATACTGATATTTTGTTGAGACGAATATGATCAGTAAGGCAAGGTGAGGTATGATGAGTGGTGGTTCTATCGGATGATGTGAAATATATTTGTTGTGCTAATCATGCAGGGAACACATAACCTCCTGAGTTGACCGTAGATTGAGTCTTGTGCCAGTAACCCCCATACTTATTTCGTGCTACCACTTGTCCCTGCTGCAGGTAGGGCACGGTTTATTAAGTTGTAAACCCCTTTCCATGTACACACCAAATAGAGGGGCCATGATGAGGGTTCCATGTGTTGGAAATATGCCTAGAGGCAATAATAAATTGGTTATTATCATATTTCCTTGTTCATGATAATTGTTTATTATCCATGCTATCATTGTATTAATCGAAAACTAAGATACATGTGTGGATACATAGACAACACCATGTCCCTAGTATGCCTCTAATAGACTAGCTCGTTGATCAAAGATGGCTATGGTTTCCTAGTCATGGACATGAGATGTCATTTGATAATGGGATCACATCATTAGGAGAATGATGTGATGGACAAGACCCAAACTACAAATGTAGCATATGAGTGTGTCAGTTTATTGCTACTGTTTTCTGCATGTTAAGTATTTGTTCCTATGACCATAAGATCATGCAACTCACTGACACCAGAGGAGTACCTTGTGTGTATCAAACGTCACAACGTAACTGGGTGACTATAAAGGTGCTCTACAGGTATCTTCGAGGGTGTTTGTTGGGTTGGCATGGATCAAGACTGGGATTTGATACTCCGTGTGACGGAAAGGTATCTCAGGGCCCACTAGGTAATACAACATCATAGTAAGCCTTGCAAGCAATGTGACTAAGTGTTAGCCACGGGATCTTGTATTATGGAACGAGTAAAGATACTTGCTGGTAAAAAGGTTGAACTAGGTATGGAGATGCTGACGATCGAATCTCGGGCAAGTAACATACCGAAGAACAAAGGGAACAGCATACGGGATTAATTGAATCCTTGCCATAGGGTTCGACCAATAAATATCTTCGTAGAATATGTAGGAACCAATATGGGCATTCAGGTCCCGCTATTGGTTATTGACCGTAGAGGTGTCTCGATCATGTCTACATAGTTCTCGAACCCGCAGGGTCTGCACACTCAAGGGTCGATGACGTTTCGGTAGTATAGAATTATGTATGGTGGTGACCGAAGGTTGTTAGGATTCCCGGATGAGATCTCGGACACCATGAGGAGCTCCGGAATGGTCCGGGGGTAAAGATTGATATATAGGAAGTCCTGTTTTGGTTACCGGAAAAGTTTCGGGTTCATCGGTAGTGTGCTGGGAGTGCCGGGAGGGTACCCGGAGACCATCGGGAGGGGTGTCGCGACCCAAGAGGCTACATGGGCTGTGGAAGGAGTTAAACCAGCCCCTGGTGGGCTGGCCGAAGCCTCCTCTAAGGGCCCATACGGCTGGAGTGGTTTGAGAAGGAAAAAATCCAAAGGTGCAGAGGTGGAAAGAGTTTCCAAGTGGAAAGGAGGAATCCTACTCCTAATAGGATTGGAGTAGAACTCCTCCACCTCCAATTTCGACCAAACCTTGAGGGTTTGAGGCTGCCTCCTCCCCTCCCTCACTCCTATATATATACTAGAGGATTTAGAGGGAAAAGCTAACCCTAATAGCCACGTGCTACCTCTCCTCTAGATTGCAGTTTCTCCTCTAGATCGGTTTTTAGCGGTGCTTAGGCGAAGCCCTGCTGGAATAGCTCCACCACCATCGCCGCAATGCCATCGCTCTCCCGGAGAACTCATCTACCTCTCCGCTCCCTCTTGCTGGACCAAGAAGGCGAGATTGTCATCGAGTTGTACGTGTGCTGAACGCGGAGGTGTCGTCCGTTCGGCGCTAGATTGGAAGGACCATGATCAAGATTGCAAGACAATTCATGATTGGATCGCGGGACGGATCATGATGAGATTGCGGGACGGATCGTGATTGGATAGCGAGACGGATCGTGATGGGATCGCGGGACACTCGGCGATTTGGATCGCGAAGACGTTCGACTACATCAACCGTGTTTCTTAACGCTTCCTGCTTAGCGATCTACAAGGGTATGTAGATCCACTCTCCCTCTCGTTGATGCTCATCACCATGGATAGATCTTGCGTGTGCGTAGGAAAATTTTTCTTTCCCATGCAATGTTCCCCAACACCATGGCCCTGGATTAAAGCTCGTCATCCGGTCAGGGGGCATGGGTATTTTCGAGTGGGACCGAGAGGGGGGCACCCCTTAGTAGCACGCGTTATAAATTTGATACCATGTTATTCGAGGTGTGGCCTCCCCGTCTTAAAGTTTTTCTTGAACGTTGCCTAGGGTGATCCCTAGCATCGGGATGTGAAATGGGTGTGTACTTGTTAGGTGTGTTTTCTTCTAAAATACCATAGACGGAACTGGTCCTTCGGGATTACAGGAATCCTTTACTCGTGGGTAAAGAGTACACCCTCTGCAGTGTTTTTCATCTATTTGAATAGCCATGTCTACAGTTAAGGACTACAGTTTGGGATGGGTCAAGTATCGGTCTTGGTGTCGGTCTTCCGAGGAAAACTTCTAAACCAGAATATTGATCATGACGAGTGATGAATGGTGATTATGATTATTATTATCATGGAGTAACCATTTATGTTATTTGAATTATTGAGTATCCCTCGGATGATTCTACCTCCTGGATACTCATTGTGATTATTATTATATAAGCCCTTTATGTGGTGTCGCACAAACGCACGACTGTGGCATGCATGTCTTTTGCTTTATATTATATAAGCCCTTTTTGTGGCGTCGCTGAGACGCCCGACTGTGGCACATTTGTTATTTATTTTCTTTATAAGCCCTTTATGTGGCGTCGCTGAGACACCCGACTGCGGCACACATGATTATTTATTTTACCTATAAGCCCTTTATGTGGCGTCGCTCAGACGCCCGACTGCGGCACGCATGATTATTTATTTTTCCTATAAGCCCTTTATGTGGCATTGCTCAGATGCCCATCTAAACCCTTTATGTGGTGTCGCTTAGACGCCCGACTGGGGCATGCTTTATATTGTTATCCTTTCGAGGCGTCGCTTTAGACACCCGATCAGTTCATTTTATTTTATGCTCTGGTCGCTTATTCATGTTTAATATGAATGACTTGCTTTCATGCATCATGAATTTAATTTTGTGACTGACCAAGTGATCATGGATTATTTCAGTGCATGAATACCACTACTATGTTATACATGTTCCTTAATGTTTGCGAGTACATTCAAACGTACTCACTGGCTTGTCCCTGGCTATTGTGTTGGACAGATTCTTGCTTGGAGAGGAGCTTGGAGAGGAGCGGAATGATGACAACCCCAGAACCTAGGCATCAAAGATCGCACCCACACGAATATAGGAATTATCCAGGTCAGCTGTTCCTGTGGGAAATGGAGTCCCATAGACGCTGATGACCCCGAACCGCTTCCGCCATCAACCACTAGAAACCTTTTGTTGTACTCCTAGACCATAATGGTCTTGTACTTTAGATTTTGTAATTTTGCTTGGAATTTCTGTATCAAGATTGTGCCTCATCAGCTAACAGTAATCCTGGGGCTAGTGAGCACAAGGATCATTTACTAGGAAATTAATATCCTTGAAAACCGGTCTTGACAAGAACACCTGGGGGCTTTTTAACAAAGTCGAATAATAATTTGTATGTGATTATTATCGCCTTTATCATGTGCTCCCTTCCTATACTATAATACCATTATATGCAACAATTTGACTTTAGACTTGGCCGAGCTGGGTTGCCTGGCTCCTGTGATTACCCTCTACGTTCCCGATTGTTCGACTAGAGGGTGAAGGGAGCACCTCTGCGATTGTTACGACCGGGTCATCCGGACACGTACCTTGGATGGGTAAAGACAAAAGCTAGCAGTCTTAAGAAAAATAGTTGGCGAGTCTCAAACGGAAGAGGGAATAATTAGGTGATTCTCACATAATTGGAAGCTATACTCCCAACTCAACAATTGTACGCTGATTTTGGATATTCGGTGTTAAGTCTACAGATAATGTACCGCCCGAAGAAAGGAACCCATAGAGGAACTATTTTCTTTGGAACATGTTTGTTACGATAAAAGTAATATAACATCATTCTCCGATCTAATTCTGTTTGTTCGTACCATATGGATGGATTGCCTGGTTCTCCGAAATGTCGTCCTGATATTCTCAGATGATGCATAGTAAGGAACCCTCCCCGATTATTGTCCAGGGAGGTGGAAGTCGATGGCCGGTTAAGATAGTGTTTACAGCTCAGATGAAGCAATATTTGCTCTAAAGTACATAGTTACATAGAATCAATCATCTGGTTACTAGTCAAGATTATCTATTATCGCATCCAAACGACAATCCTATTGCGAGAGGCGTGCGGCTGGCCTTACCTGGTCATATACCAAATGTAAAGGTATTTCTTAACCATCTGGCCCTACCGGCCTGACTCAAGCCATGCGCTCGGGATCAAGTTTGGATAATCTTGTTTTCACCATAGCGCATGCCTCATGTGCTACTTCTTGACAGACTAAAGTTTTCCACACTTTAAACCGCTAACAATCTCCTTTAAACCGACCCGCCAATTCTGCAATCCCTTCCGGAGGATTGTGGGATGGCCATAGGGCCTTGATCATGCTCTTCATTTCCTTTTGACCTCATTCATGCACAACAAGAGTTCCTTCATTAGGCTCCCCCCGAACGAGCTGGCTTCCTCTTCGGGACGCCCAATTAAGAGAGCTATCAAGAGAGGTGGTATCCCTATTAATGCAGGTATAATTTATGCACGAAAGTACGAATACAGAATTTTCACTTTCTAAATCTCCCACCCTTCAATCTCTGATTTTCTTCACGGGCAGAGGCCAGCTGAGTTTTTAACTCTTCAATCTCACTAGATTGTCATTGATTTCCGGTCTGGAGGTTGTTTTTCTCCCCAAGGGCACGACTCAGTACTTGATGGCCGACCTGAAGCTGCAATTCAGCATATAGCTGCGACTCTCTTGTGGCATCTAGATCTTTCTCGAGCTGACCTATAGATTCAGCTGCTATAAAGCGAACCCTCGTTATTCATCAATGGCTCGGGCAATTATATATTAATCGAAGTTGTCGTTCACCGTGCGCCTCCCTAGTAAATTTTTCACTCCCTCTAGCTCGGCCTTTATAGCTTCTACCTGAGTCTGGCTCGCCTCAAGATCTTCCAACAACTTATTTTTTGTGCTCTTTCGAAAGTTGTGGAAGTGTCACACGAAGTTTTTATAAGACCCCTAATATGGTCGTCCTGGCCAAATTAAGGCTCGGGGGCTACTCGGTGAGGATTTGTGTTCGAACATTGAAATCAAACACTTACCCGAAGATTTTTTTCGCATTAAATTTTTGATTCCTTCCATTCTTAATCGAGTGGTGCCGAGATGCATGTCCACCGAATCAAGAGCATTAGATCAGAAAATTCAGGATGGTGCAACAACTTCTTTCGATGCTGATGATTCATCACACTCTTCACTTCCGAATTGGTAGCAAAGACTTCCTTAGCATCTTATAGAGGTTGGTCCATGGTAGCGCCCCCCTCGTTGCATCTTTAGGCTGTTGGGGGGCTTGTGCAAAACCACCGCTTTGAACCCTCCCGACGTCTTTGGATGAGGAAGGGTGTATTCGTTTCCTACAAAGGTCGACCCGGATTACAAAAACTTCCAAGCAACCATGAGCAATGATCGAACTATGAAATTAAGATAGTCACTTCTCGAATGGAGGAGCGGTTGAGTTAGTCCCTCCAGCAGCAGCATGTTTGACAGTATTCTGTGTAGGTTTTTCTGGAGGTACGCTCTCTAGTGTTCGGTGCGTACTATGGCGGCCGCTGGGAACAGAGGGAGGTGACTCTGGAATATTGGGGGATGAGCGCCCTTTTCGAGAAGAAGTTTTCCTCCCACCTCCGGTTCAGTAGGGGAGTGTCCCAGGGTGATCAACTATGATGGCAACCTCCGTGCCATCAAGGCTATTCTGGAAAAAGACTCTATCCTTCAAAATGATCGAGGTATCTGGGTCATCATGGTATCCAGGGTCGTCATCTCGAGAATAATTCATAGGTTAGGGAGGAGGATAGTTAACTGTATCGATCCAACGCCTCCATTCATGGTCAGCAAACCCCAACAAGTGTGGTTAGACAAACAGTTAATGAAAATGGCTGAAGTACGGGGGTAGAATCAGACTCACCCATTCGAAGGGATTTTGGCTTGAATACTCCTCTTTCATATTCAAGTGATAGAACCATTCTTTCTCTCCTTTTAAAGAGATCGGCTAGCATGACAACCATAGCCTTTTTGATCGGCATGACCCTCACGCTTATAGCAGGTCACGTCATTCGAGCCGTTATAAAGCCATAATGGATGCACCCTTTGTTGAAGGGGTTGGACGCACCGTATGACAGCTGCGGCGATCACATTGACGATGGTCAGTTTGTAGTGAGCTAACAGCCTAACCTTGGCGACTAGCTATTTTATTTCAGCACTATCTTCTTGAAAAGGGCTCTTCGGACACCGATTGAATCGCTTTTGAAAAGGGGCAGCCAAAAATTCGGGAAGACCCCTTTGAATTGGATCGAAAATGGGGACATCCTCAATAATAAACCATTCGGAGGTCCATCCTTCGGGATATTTTTCTGGGGTCCCCATGGGGTATCTCGATCCAGCTATACGCCACACTTCGGCTCCGCCCACTTCAAAGATTGACCCCCTTGAGTTCGGGGGACAAGACAGAAAAACTTCCTCCATAATTCAAAGTGGGCTTCGTAGCCTAGGAACATTTCACAAAGGATAACGAAACCCAAAATATGGAGAATTGACCCCGAGGTGAGGTGGTGGACTTGGATCCCATAAAATTCTAGCAAGCCCCTTAAAAGGATGAATAGGAAAGCCCAGGCCTTGGAGGAGGAAGGGAACAAAGCATAGCCTCTCTTCCTTGCGAGGAGTGGGAGATTTCTCCGTGAAAGCCTTGCCATGTGTGGACGTTAATCCAGAATGGGAGGGTACTAGATCTAAGGGGGGAGGTGTCCCTACACTTCTAGGTCATGCAGTCGGAGAGGGGAAATAGAGCACATCGCCCAGTCATCGGGGAGAGGACAATGATGGCGCAAGGAAGAACAGGGAGCATTCACCATGGCTTCTAGATGTTCTCCTTGGTGGATGGGGTGATGGATGGATTGATCGATGCATGCCGGTTCTATTTAAATAGATGATTCAGCCCTGCCGATCTTCGAATGATATTTAGTGAATCGCTAGCCTCCGTCCAATACATGGGAATGAAGAAGTTGTAGGAAAATAAAAGTTGTGGGCCATGAGATGTTTTGCCATTCAAGGTCATGCCGTCAGCTGAATAAGTTCAAGCCGAACTATGAAGATGGGGGAACTCACCCCGCAAGCGGGCAAGCTCTGGATGAACAAGTGCAGAATGAAGGCTGCGACATTGGAGGCCAGTTCGGGGGCTACTAATGGAGTCCTGGATTAGGGGGTCCTCGGGATGCCGGCCTATTTCTATGGGCCGGACAGTGGGCCGCCTTGTCATTATCAATAAAGGCCCGAACACTGTGATGTCGTAGCCACGATGGAAACCTCCCGAGACCATGACGTAAATTCCAAGGACATGATGATTCGTTTGGCATATTCCCCTTTTGGTGTAACTGACATTGTATAACCCTAGGAACCCCGATGTCTATATAAACTGGGGGGTTCTAGTTTGTAGGACATGTTAAGCTCATTACTTCTAGGGTTTTAGACCACATCATACAGTCTCGAGGTAGATCAACCCTGTATTTGCCATCATCAATACAAAACACGGTAGGACGTAGGGTTTTACCTCCATCAAGAGGGCCCGAACCTAGGTAAACACCGTCTCCAATGTCTCCTGTTACCCATCGATCCAAGACCTACAGTTTAGGACCCCTACCCAAGATCTGGCAATTTTGACACCGACGGTAAGGGAGGCCCTTCCTTTTATAGCTAGGGGTTCTAGGTTTCGGGTTTTTTGTCCATTTTCTAACCGTTTGATCCCAATCGGACGGTTCGGAAGTGGAGGGGGTTAGGTTTGTGAGATGGTGGGCTGGTGGGCTATGTTAGAGAGGCTAGGTGGGGATGAGAGGGAGACTTGGTGGCCTTGCATCAGTGTTTTTGAAACCAAAACGTCTGCTAATTTAACCTAGGACAGTGCCGCTACAATTGTTCGTTGGGGTATCAAACGACCTTCGAATGCGACGAAATTTGACCAGCGGCCTACCTACACTATATTAAGACCCCACGCAAACTTTCAACCCATTCAGAGAAAGTTTTGTGCACACTTTTAAAAACAATATTTTTACAATGTCGCGGGCGCATGCATGTGTGGTTGGTCACAAAACGATCAACAACAAGAACAGAGAGAACCGGCAACTATGGACAGATGCAAGTTTTCAAAAATGACAGCAACGGAGTGCCATGCTGTGCAGATGATGCGAATGATGTGATGATGAATGCGATAATCAACTAGAACACACGTCGACAACGGAATAAAACAGGAATCCTCTCAAGTGTAGGTCTCGGTCTCTCACACAAATGGTGAGAACGGCACGGCATCTGTCCGTTCCTCAGCGGTTGTCATAGTCCTGATGGCGGTTGCCCACACCTATGTTGAGGTCGTGCATGCCTAGCTCGTGTCAGTCACCACACAAATAGCAGCAGCCTTCCCCGACACCAGTCATCAACCCACGTTCGAAGAGTTCACAATTGCCGAGAGCGCTCGAGCAGCCATTCGGCTCATGGCAACCTTTTTCAAAGAGATGGAGAACACGACTATGAGATTCTTGCGGAGTATGCGGCTATGAATGTCATGGATCCCCTTCCACGGATGTCGCAGAGCGCCAGCTGGTCATGGAGGAGGCGGTGGAATCGACGAGCGCCAGGAAAAATATTAATATTTGTTTAAAGCATTGGTCTTTTCTTAGAGTAAAATTTAGGTCAACCAGCTCTATTTAATAGCTTGATTAAGTAAGTGTGGGCTCTATTGTAGGCTCTTTTTTGTAGTACTCAAATTAGCAAGCGATCTTAAATTATGCAATGATGTGGATGATCACTGTAACGAGGGAAATTTAGACCAAAATTTGCCGCCATATCCCCATTTGTCCTCCATGAAATTGAAATGCAAGTACATCACACACAATTTGTTAGCACAAACCATGTGCAATGTAGTATCCAATATCTTACGCTGGAAGCCTGGAGACCAAACTTTTCATGTTCAAACTCATCACACACAGGGTAAACTATAGGATTCGTTTGTGGTGTTTACATATCACACACAGTTCCGAGTAAGGGACCGTATCTGATCAAACTTTGCACGCTAGTTTTTCGCTGCACTGAATGAAAAATTTGGGCTACGACGGAAATAAATACTTCCCTAACCCCTTGTACCAAACAAAAACCGCATTTACCCATGATACCCCCTTCCTTTCCTAAATTCAAAACTTCACTTCTTGCTTGCAATGTCACCTCCTCGCCAGTGATGCTCCTTCCTGCTATGCGGCCTTGTCCATCTAGTCAGGCAATCCACACCTCCCCCGTACCTCCTATCCCCATCCCTCCTTCATTCCCCATGTCCCAATTGTCGGCACGACACCTTCCACCCAAATCACCGTGCCATCCCCCAATAATCATCACCTTAAGCAATGGCGCATGCAGTATAGCCAGGATTTCAAGGAGAATTTGACAACGGAGAAGAAAATTGCGGCCGCACACATGGATGAGGCCGCGATGGCTGCCATGCATCCTGACCCCCGAATCTTGGAGCAGCACCTCGCCGTCTAGGCCATCATTGACGCCTCACACGCGGATGCCACCATGCGGTTGGCTGCTTTAAATAACAACTCATGGTGTTTTCTCGAGGGCACCGTTTGTGCCTTTACCAAAAACTATGAGGTCTTTTCTCAGCATGCCCATGCTTTCCTCAACTCCAAAGCTGACAAGGTGGTGCCCGGACAGGCTTGGGTCTCTCACCACTACGAGGATGACACCCATGATCTGGAGGCCTCGCCTTCTTCCAAGTATAAGGATCCCATCGTCCTCGATATCTCCGACAACGAATACCTTGTTTTTTAGATTAATTACTAAGGACCTATGTTCAATTAGCTATGCCGGTTAAGCATGTTTGGTTTACCTGTTGCATGTGTTGCTCATGCCTTTCCTTTAGAAAGAAATGCCCAATGTAATGCTACTATGCAATCTGATCTTCTAGTATGTTTATTGTGCAATGTGGAGCTCGGTGAATTGTTTGGTTCATTTTTTGTGGTGCTCAGATAACTGTTTGGTTCATTTCTTGTGGTGATCATTTAACTATTTGGTTCAGCTGTGCAATGTGATGTTCGATTATTGTTGGTACAATTTTGTATTGTTATGCATGTGAGAAATATATTGAATTTGGATGTACTATAACCTTGTGCAACATATACAATTGTTATATTTCCTAGTTCTTAGCATGCTTGGTTTAGATAATTGACTTTTCCATCTGGCTCGAATTAGTTTGTTGGATCTGTAATGTGTTTATTTTTCATCAACATATTTTACTAACGGTATGCCAAATCTCACTTATAATGTGATCAATATCTATCTTATATATGTTGCAGGGGAAACAATGGGGAGACTGAAGTTTACCATCGAGGTTTGCACATGCATAATCTTTTGGCTAATAGCAAATTATTGTGCAATTATAATAACCATTCTAATATATAGGTTTTTAATAATTTGTTCCTGCACATGTAGGTCCTGCTGTAAGAGGTTTAAACCCACTATTCGACCCACTTTGCATGTGGGGAAATGAGGTGTCCATGAATACCAGTCAAATCAAGAAACTCAGAAAGATTATTAAGATAAAGAAACTAGCAACAAAAAAACAAGATATTTGTGTGCATAATGAAGAAGACATCAATCAAATATAGTATGTTGCTATTGCTTTTTTCACCTTTTCTTTTTCCCTTTGCACCATTTCAAATTTTAGAAAAGATATTTATGCACATCTTTGTTTTCAGTCCTTTTCAAGGCAGTTCATCGATGATTACATCTCAAACTATATGTATGGTCAAGAGGTGAGGAAGGTATTCATACAACACCCACGGTATAATCTTGAAGTCTTCCTCAAGTGGACAAAGGATGGGCGGGCAGTCATCCACAGACACTGGCCTAAAGTTGCAAGGACCCAACATCTCAATATTCCCTTCTTCCTCAACAGTTTTCTAGATGAGGCGCATCTGTCTATTTACCGTCTATGATGCTACTTTCCATAGGTTTTAGTTGCATGCGAAACTTGGTCCTGTTGTGTAACTGGGTAGCTGTGTAGTATATGCCTATATCATGTTGTACTCCGATGTTTTTCCCATATGAAATCTTGGTTGCCGTAATACGAATATGAATATTGTGTGCTGGATATGAAATGTCAATGTGATTACTAAACGGATTATAAATAATAGGGCAATTAGGCTGCTTATTGGGTTTTCATATTGCAGACGGTTTCTGAGACACGGTTTCACAAATGTTTCCACACAAAAACTATGTGTGATGGCAGCCGTATGCACAATAGTTTGTTCTAGACATTGTGTGTGATGTATTGAATAACACAAACGATAGAATTATATCTAGCGTGTGTGATGGCAAAACGTATCATAGAGGATGCTCTGCATAAAATTGTGTGTGATGTACCATACGAACGGAAACATATCTTTGGGATTTACTGTGTGGGATGCCTACTGCATCTCACATGACTTCTCAAATATACCTGTTTATGATGGGCCTCCCAATCGCAGACGAGGTCTATTTGCCCAGCATGTGTGAGCAAAGGAGGCATCACCGACGATTTATCTGTATTGTGTGGGATAGCCCATAAGACGTAGTTGCACTAGTGATGTTTGCACACACATGATCTCCATATGAAGATCTTCTCATTGTTGTACCGATGTTGGAAAAATAGTACCAGTAAATTCGTTTCTTCATTATTATCTTCTACTCCACACATATGCCACATTCTCATCTAAAAATCCTGCAGATGATTTTTGAACCAATGACCCCTGAACTGCTCCCCGCAGTGAATTGTTGGTTGTTAGGAGATTTATCAGCAACTTCTTCCTGAAACACTATATCAAGCCCATCAACATTATAAAGATTTCAGCATTCCTTTTCCTTGAACAATAAGTATGTATTCAGTTAGTGTTAGCAACTAAAAGTATATGCATGGATGCATTTTTCCCATGTGATGAGGCACATTGTACAATGTGATTATGTAGATAGTATTTGTGGAATTTAGCTAGCATTTGGTCAATTGCATATTGTGGCGTATTTTGATTAGTGTTCCTCCTGTGGACACTATTTGTTCAATTGCATATCTTGGTTGTAATAGCCTGAGACCAACGCCCCAGAAGATTCCCCTTTCATTTCATTGTCATCGTGTGATTCGTTTCTTTGTCGCATTCATTATAGTATCATTCGCATCATCTACATAGCATCGTCACTCATTTTTGAAAACTCGCATTCGTTCATAGTTTTTGGTTCTCTCTGTTCTCGTCGCTGACCATTTTGAGACCAACCACACACGCACGCACCCGTGGCACCGGTAAAATATTGTTTTAAAAGTGCATATTAAATATTCTCGGATTGAGTCAAAATTTGGCGTGCGGTCTTGTTTTATTGTTGGTAGACCGCCTGCCAAATTTCGTTGCAATCAGAGTTCGTTTGACACCCCAACTGTTAAATATATAGCGGCACTAGCCGGTCAAATTATCGGATGTTTTCGGTTTATAAAAATTATGTCACGGGCCACCATCTCCCTCTCTCCATAGCCCACACCCCCTCTAACACAGCCCACTAGCCCACCTAGCCTACCCCTCTGATCAGAACCGTCAGATCACGATCGGAGGGCTCCGAGACGCCCCCAAACCCTAGCTAAAACTGCTATAAATGGACACCCCCACGTCCATTTTAGGCAAACCCTAGCCTCCCTAACCTCTAGCCTCCTCCTCCTCAATTTCTGTGCCCGGCCGACCAGCCGCCACCACTTGGCGGGCAGCGAGCCACCGAGCGGCATCGCCAGCCGCGTTCGCAGCCACTCCCGAGCCGCCATCTGTCAGGTGCCGCCCACCAACCGCCACCGGCCCGCTAGAGCCCATCTAGGCCCGAGCAGGCCCGCGCGTCCCAACCGCCCGTCCCCGAGCGCGAGATCGGGAGGAGCCCCGATCCAGCGCTGCTGCCTGCTAGCCTCGCCCCGCCGTCGATCGGCGAAGTGGCCGGAGCACCTCGCCGCCGTGCTGGAACCGTCCTCGGGTCGTGCCCTGTCACAGGTCGCCCCCTCCCTTGCCTCTCCTTCTTCCTCTGCTCCCCTAACTCCCCGTCGGCCCCCTCTAAGCTGTAGGTCAACCCTACGCCATGGACGTCGTAGGACCTCCGGCCGCCGCCGGGAATGGGTGGATCCGGCGACGCCGTGTCCAGTTCCACCTTCCCTGCTCATTCCTAGCCTCGTCGGAGTCCCGTAGCCGCGCTGCTGCATTCGTCCCCAAGTCCCGCAGCTGTCATGGCCTTGCTACGACCGAGCGGGTGCTCGATCAAGGCATAGTGCCACCATGAGCCGCCTCCTCGTGTGGGCCTCGCCCCGGACTGCCTCGCCTCTGCTGTGCTGGCCGAGCTACACCAATGGGCCATGGCCCACAAGGTGAGCGCCCCTTGCCCTAAACCTCGCCATAGGTGCGATTTAGTATGTTGCACGCCCTGTTCACTGTTGGGCCAGACAAATTCGGCCCAATGTGTTTTTTCTCTACGCTAAGAATTTACCCATTTATCCACCGAATATCAAATTTATAGAATACCCCCCCTGTTCTTCATGCATTTAATAACTTTTCAACCGTCCATCATATGTAAAACCTTTATATATGTAATATGGCTGGAATTTTGTGTAGATTCACAATTCCCAACTCTCACATGTGTTTAAAATGTTTAAACTTGCTGTTTGCATTGATTTGCATTAATGCCATGCCAAAATGATTTATTTCATAACTAAAAAACCGTAGCTCCGATAAAAATGTTCCACATATGTAACTTGACTAGAAAAACGTGTAGAATCTCATGCCACACTTTATTTCCATGATTAATAAATATAAAATTGTGTTAGGACAGATCTGCACCAAATTCATATTATGCTTATGAGGACGTTTCGGAAATACTATAAGTTGTTTCCGGTCTCATTTAAGATGCCTAGATAGAGTAGTTTATTTACGCTTCACCTCTTGTCATGTACCAACATTTAATATTGTCGTGTACCTAACGGGAATGAACTAAGTAATTCAAATGTGGAGTTTCGTCAATATGCAACTCGTTGCATATTGAGCTTCACTCTAATGTGTAGTAGTTGTTTGATGTGACTTGCCATGCCTTGCATATTTAAACCGGACATGCATCATGTTTTTTGTGCATCATGTCATGCATATGTTGTGGTGTACCATCTATTGATTGTTGTTTTCGGATTGTTCCTTCTCGATAAAGTTCTGAAAGTGTTTGGAGTGTGAGGATTCGTTCGACTATGTTGGCTCGTCTTCTTCATGGATCGTTCTTCTTCCAAGCGGGATCTCAGGCAAGATGACACATTTCCCTGGATACCACTACTATCATTGCCATGCTAGTTATCCTGCTTATATTGTTATGTGTTGCTACCTACCACTTGTTTGTCAAGCCTCCCAACATTGCCATGATAAGCCTCTAACCCCTTCACATCCCAGTAAACCTTTGTTTGGCTATGTGAACGCTTGCTCAGCCCTTCTTATAGCGTGTCTAGCTGCAGGTGCAATTGCTTCCATGTGTCGGCATGGACATTCTTTTGTTATCACAATATTATTGCTATTTAATTTAATGCACATGTATATACTTGGTAAAGGGTGGAAGGCTTGGCATTTTTCTCGATGTTTTGTTCCACTCTTGCCGCCCTAGTTACTTGTGAACCAGTGTTATGCTCCATAATTGAGCGCTCCTAACATGCTCGGGGTTGTTATGGGGACCCCCTTGATTTTCGTTTTAGGATAAGGCTTGTCTGGCAAGGCCCAACATTGGTACTACATTTGCCCAACATAATAATATTGAACACCATTTATAAAGCATAGGTCATCATGAACCCGAGGAGTAATTCAACATAATACATGGGGGCAGTGTTGCCGGTGCTAGTCCAAAACAGAGTCGTGTGTGGGGCCAACCCTGGGCAACTCGAGTTATTTCTATTAGGCCACTGTACGTTGTGCTCATCCGGTTGTGCCCTGAGAACAAGATACGTGGCTCCTATCGGGATTGTCGGCATGTCGGGCGGCCTTGCTGGACTTGTTTTTACCTTTCTCGAACGTCTTGCGCGTGGGACTTTGACGACACTTCGGGCTATCTCGAAGTTGAGATTTTCCGTCGGGATTCCGCAAATACTACAGGTGATTCCGCGGTTGAGGAATTCCAACGTGGTGTGTGGTTAATTTGTGATGGATGAGTTGGAGCACCCCTGCAGGGTTAAATCTTTCAGAAAGTTCTGCTCACGGTTATGTGGAAACTTGGAAACTTTGTTTAACACCCGGTCATAGTAAACTTGAAGTAAACTCAAAATAAAATACACCAACTGTGTGCATAACCGTGACTGTCTCTTCTCATGAGTTCTTATCCAAGAGAGAACACGATGGGGTTATGTTTGCCGTAAGTAGGTGTTCAGGATCACTTAGTGATCATTACTAGCTCACGTCTGTTATGCGTAGACCACCATACTTTACTTTCTGTATTCGTAAGTTAGCCACTCAAATAAACGCTTAGTTGCTTGCTACAGCCTGACCACTTAACCATACCTCACCCAGTAAGCTTTGCTAGTCTTGATACCCTTGGAAATGAGATTGTTGAGTCCCCGTGGCTCACAGATTACTACAACAACAGTTGCAGGTACAGGTAATGCGATGACTTGACGTGAGCACGATGCTTGTTTTGATTTGGAGTTCTTCTTCTTCATCATCATCAATCTAGGATGGGTTCTAGGCGGCAGCCTGGGATAGCAAGGATGGATGTCATTTTATCGTTTGATTTCGTCCGTAGACGGACCCTGCTCTTATGTATGATGATTTAATATGGTGTTGTATTGATGTGATCTTGATGTAGCTTGTGGCGAGTGTAAGCCAATTCCATATACTCATATCTTTTGTACATGTACTTGTAATAATATCCATTCTTGCGAAACGACGAGATGCGCTTCTATCCCTGTTGAGGCCCTCGTGCCAAAAATAAGGATAGGATCGCATCTTGGGTGTTACAAGTTCGTATCAGAGCCTGTACCGACCTAGGAGCCCCCTTGATTGATCAAACTTGGCCGAGTCGTGTCTAGTAAAAAATATATTTTGAGTCTAGTTATATATTGGAGAGTAGGTTTCTTTTACTCCTCTTCTGTACTCTGGTGAGGTATTCGACTTAGGAATTTTATTCTACTCTTCTTCTCGCTCAAAATTTTTTTGGATCACGCGGATATTTTGGAATCTATATGATGCCGATGTGACGGAGTTCTGTACTTGGTGCCTCCTATTATCGAGAAGTAGAGATCCGAGGGATTTTTTGCACATCGTTATCATTTAGTTTCCTTAGTATCTTAGGATGGACGATGTTCGAAATTACTCCAATACTTTTCATGGCAAGATAAGGCTGGAGTCACCCAGTAATAGGAAGGCATCCGGGGTACTGCCATGTTTAGTATCGTTGCGTTTTCGAGGGTTCAAGATATATGGATTTCCGAAGCCTCTGGTTATGTGTTGATGGATGGATACAGTTGGAGTGTAGGGCTTGTTAGTTGTGTAAGATATCTTTCCTCCCTGTATCCCCAACACCCGATTGCATAACCAAAGATTTCGAAAGTTCTTAGGTGGGAATTCAAGTAGGTACCTAGGATTATCTTTCCAACAAGTCCATAATGGGTATGTATTTGTTCTGGCTTCTTTCGTAAGCCTCATCCTTTTTGATTTTGCATATGGTAATTCAAGTTGCTTCAATGTCGAGTGGTGATTTCATATCTTTTCTAAGTAGTGTTCTCATATTTTACGGGATTGCTAATCCTTTTGTTCAATTGGAGTTTTCATGAAATTCTTTTCAACCGGTGCCCTCCTTTTCAAGATATTGAATAATCTCCAATATTTGCAAGGTCAATCCTCATGTTTATTTTCGGAGTTCTTTTCATCTGTCCTAAGTTGTCTTTGCCCCCCCCCCCCGCCCGTTTTCTTCAGCGATTAAATTCTCATCCAAATGCCTTTGTTTTGGACGATGCTTCCACTATCTTTTCTTTTTGTATTGTATCCGGTGATTCTTTGTGAAGATCCTCGAGTGATTTGAATTCATCATTTCCTTATTCTTGTTTTCCTTCCTGGCGCATTCAATTCAAGATCGCAGTGTTCTTCATATCCTTTCAATCACTAAATGCTTCCTCATGTCGGAACTTTTGTCCAAGTATCTCTGTTTTTCGTCTCTCTCTATTCTATCTAGAGTGGCAAGATATCTCAGAAGACTTTCATTCCCACTCATATCCTCGTAAATTATTTCAAGACTCGCATGTCATCAAGTTCTTGATTTGTACCAGTGCAATCTCTCTTTTCAATCAATCGTTTCAACGGAGTTTTCTGTGAGTGGGCCCATAACACACAGGTGTTGTTTCTCTTCATCATTCTCAGCGGGGAAGATCGACGAAGTGTTTCTCTTAAATCTTGGTCCATTCTTGGAGATTCATGCTTCGTGATGTCCTCTTAATTGATTTTGATCATAAGACTTCCTCCCATATCTATCCGATGCATTTCAGAGTTGTTCTCATTTCTTGATCCTTTGAAGGCCATCATTTCAGAAGATATCTTCGTTCTTAGTTTCAGCTTTCATTTGTGAATTCTTCTCAATTGTTGTCCCTTCGTTCGTATCTCAATATTCTGGTGCCTTGTGAAGTTGTCTATTAGGTGGACCATGAACTCTGCATCCGCATGCCAAGTATCTCCATTCATTTGTAGTATCCCCATTAATTCCATATTCTCACCAGTGTTCTCGTTCAAGACTTCTTCAACTTTGTGTTCTATCTTTCTCTCCAATCTTTTCAAGAAGGATAAGTGGTGTGCTAAATCCGTTGCTTGTCATCAATTTAACTTGATGAAGGATAAGCATAACATAATTCTTATTCTTGTTCCATCGAAGTGATTTAATTCTTCTTTCGGAGTTGTGCATCATATCAAAAATTCTCAATTCTACGTGGTTCTTCTTTTCTTTTCTGGAGTTAAAGTTGCTCAAATATCTCTTTTCAAAGCTTCATCTATATCATAGCAAGGCCTCAATATTGTCTTTTTGCATCCTTCAATTATTTTACTATCATCCTTTCATTCCGTAGTTCTTCCCAATGGTTCTTCATGGTGGTTTGTTAAGGATGCAATTCTTCTCGAATTGTTCTTCAAGATTCTTGTTTGAGGTTCTCAAGTGTTCTTTATCTTGGATTTCTAAGTTCAATTCCTTCTCCATCGTCTTTTGAGATGGTGTTATTAAATTCTTGATTATGAGGAGTCTCGAAGGAAAATTGACAAGAATGAGATAAGTAAACCATCTTGTCTTCTCGGAGTTATCTTGGGTTGGATTTCACCTAAAGCATTTCCTAAGGATTGTTGCTATCATGGTGTCATAAATGATTCAAGTGTCTCCTCCACCTCTTGGTGAAAGAAGTTTTGCATATCTTGTTTCTGTCAAGCAATCAATTGTTTCTGCTGTGGCAGGTTGTCACCTCATAATTTTGAGATGTTTTCCATAAGCCCATAACAAGATATTCTATTCGTTGTTGATTCTCCACCAACTCTGTTCAGCCATGCTTTTAAAATTAAATGGTGGTAGAAGTTGTCATTTTCTTCTCCGTTCTCTTCTCTCCAAAGATCCAGCTTCTATTATTTTGTTCCGAAGGCATTGTGGTGTTGCTCTTTTCAACTCACATCTAGTTTGATTAAGATCATGTCCTTCCCTTGCTTGTCCATTAACCGGAGTGATGTGATCTTTTCATGATCCTTCCGTCTTATGAACTTTTGATTCTTATCCAATCAAAGTTCCATGTCTCTTTTTCAATTTCTTTCCATCATATCAAATTTTGCCTCTTTTTTCTACCGAAGTGCTACCGAAATTTCTTTTGAAGTCTTGCTTGTTTCTCATATCATTCTTCATATCTTCCAATCCTTCAAGTTCATGTGGGTTCACCCATTTGTCAAAGAAGCAACTAAATTTTACCTCTTTCCCTTTCTCTTCCCCTTCTCATTCTAGATCTCGGGACTAGATCCTCTTGTAGTGTGGGAGAGTTGTAACAGCCCGAGACTGACGCCCCAGAAGATTCCCCTTTATTTTCGTTGTCATCGTGTGATTTGTTTCTTTGTTGCATTCATCATCGCATCATTCACATCATCTGCATAGCATCGACACTCGTTTTTGAAAACTTGCATCTGTTCATAGTTTTTGGTTCTCTCCATTCTCGTCGTTGACCATTTTGAGACCAACCACACACGCACGAGCCCGCGTCACTGATAAAATATTGTTTTTAAAGTGCATATTAAATATTCTCGGATTTAGTCAAAAGTTGGTGTGCGGTCTTGTTTTATTGTCGGTAGACTGCCTGCTAAATTTTGGCGCAATCAGAGATCGTTTGATACCCTAACGATTAAATATATAGCGGCACTAGCCGGTCAAATTATCAGACGTTTTCGGTTTATAAAAATCATGTCATGGGCCACCATCTCCCTATCTCCTCAGTCCAAACTGCCTCTAACACAGCCCACTAGCCCACCTAGCCTATCCCTCCGATCGGAACCGTCGGACGCGATCGGAGAGTTCCGAGATGCCCCCAAACCCCCAAACCCTAGCTAAAACTGATGTAAATGGACACCCCACATCCATTTTAGGCAAACCTTAGCCTCACTTAACCTCTAGCCTCCTCCTCCTCAATTTCCACGCCCGGCCGACTAGCCGCCGCCACTTGGTGGGCAGCCATCCACCGAGCGCCGCCGCGAGCCGCGTCCGCAGCCACTCCCAAGCCGCCACTTGTCCCATGCCCCCACCAACCATCGCCGACCCGCTAGAGTCCATATGGGCCCGAGCAAGCCCGTGCACCCCAACCTCCCATTCCCAAGCATGAGATCGGGAGGAGCCCCGATCCAGCATTGCTGCCTGCTGGCCTTGCCCGATCGTCGACCGGCGAAGTCGCCGGAGCACCTCGCCGCCGTGCTGGAACCATCCCCAGGCCGTGCCCCGTCGTAGTTCGCCCCCTCCCTTGCCACTCCTTTTTCCTCCTCTCCCCTAACCTCCCGTCGGCCCCCTCTCAGCTACAGGTCAACCCTGCGCCATGGACGCCGTAGGAGCTCCAGCCGCCGTCGGGAATGGGTGGATCCAGCGACGCCGTGGCTAGATCCGTCGTCCCCGCTCGTTCCTAGCCTCGTTGGAGTCCCGTAGCCGCACCGCCGCGTTCGTTCCCAAGTCCCGCAGCCGCCATGGCCTCGCTGCGACCGAGGCATAGTGCCACCGTGGGCCACCTCCTTGCGTGGGCCTCGCCCCGGCCTACCTCGCCTCTGTTGCGTCGGCCCAGCTGCACCAATGGGCCGTGGCCCACAAGGTGAGCGCCCCTTACCCTAACCCTCGCCATAGGCGCGATTTAGTATGTTGCGCCCCTTGTTGACTGCTGGGCCAGACAGATTCGGCCCAATGTGTTTTTTCTCTGCGCTAAGAATTTACCCATTTATCCACTGAATATCAGATTTACAGAATACCCCCGTTCATCATGCATTTAATAACTCTTCAATCGTGCATCGTATGTAAAAACGTTATATATGTAATATGACTGGAATTTCATGTAGATTCCCAATTTCCAACTCTCGCATGTGTTTAAAATTTTTAAACTTGCTGTTTGCATTGATTTGCGTTAATGCCATGCCAAAATTATTTATTTCATACCAAAAAACGTAGCTCCAATAAAAATGTTCCACATATGTAACTTGACTAGAAAAACATGTAGAATCTCATGCCACACTTTATTTCATTATTAGTAAATATAAAATTGTGTTAGGATAGATCTGCACCAAATTCATATTATGCTTATGAGGACGTTTCGGAAATACTATAAGTTGTTTCCGGTCTCATTTAAGATGCCTAGATAGAGTAGTTTATTTACGCTTCACCTCTTGTCATGTACCAACATTTAATATTTTCTTGTACCTAATGGGAATGAACTAAGTAATTCAAATGTGGAGTTTCGTCAATATGCAACTCGTTGCATATTGAGCTTCACTTTAATGTGTAGTAGTTGTTTGATGTGACTTGCCATGCCTTGCATATTTAAACCGGACATGCATGATATTTTTGTGTGCATCATGTCATGCATATGTTGTCGTGTACCATGTGTTGATTGTTGTTTTCGGATTGTTCCTTCTCGATAGAGTTCTCTTTCTCTCGGGCGGCAGCTCTTGTGTTACCCGTCTGCTTGAGAAGCAGCTCTTGAATATATGGGTCTTGCACCCAGCCCATCGATGGTCCATCATCGTCTGCTCCGGCATCTTCATCTTCATGATCATGCCCTTCGTCTTGATCTTCCTCATCATCATGTCCGGCATCTTCTACATGATGACTGTGTCCTGCATCCACTTCGTGATCATGTCCTAGAGATTCTTCGTCTTCTCGCCCGCCCTCACCACTATTGTCTTGCTGCCATTCCTTATTTCTTGCCCGGCCCCCATGGACGACTTCATAATCATCTTCATCACCTTGCCATTGATAGCCATCCATGAAACCACGCACAAGCAGGTGGTCCCGCACCTGTCTGGAATCCGGGTCCATAAGGCTCTTCAGCTTGCATCTTTGACACGGACATCTTGTCTCCGTCTCGTTCTTTTGAAGCATCTCAGCCTTCGTGGAGCTCAAAAACCTATTCATGATGCCTTCGGTCATCGTGCGGACCATGGTCGCATGCGGGGTAGAGCAAAACGATATTTTAGAACCAAAAAAAATTTGGCATGACTTTTCCTAAAGTAGGACCAAAAAGAATGCATAGTGCCAAATTCTAGCCGAAACGGAAATGAATCAACATTCCGGCAAAATATTGGCAACTATCGCATTTCAAATACCGGTACCTTCAAACACAAACATATGCAACACCACAAACATACGTAGATCTAGCTCAATGAGAAAAGTGTAGATTTAGGCCATAAAAAGTGTGTACGTTGGAGGGAGAAAAAAGTAGATCTAGAACATAAAGAAAGCTTTCCCCTTACTTACCTATAAAAAAGGAAATTTAACCACTTAATTTGGGTGAATCTATGGTGCAAATGAGGTGAGGAGGAGGAGGCAGTCGAGACCAAGCTTGGTAGAGGTGGAGAGAATGAAGTGGGGAAAGTGAGTGTGGTCGGTGGCTGTAAAAAATATCTAGCTGCTCTCAGGTTACCAATGGCGCACCTCCTAAGAATGCGCCACTAGTAACCAGGGTTACTAATGGCGCACCTGGTGTGTGGTGCGCCATTACTAGTTTTGAAAAAAAATTGAAAAAAAAATTGTTAGTAGTGGCGCACCATGGGCAAGGTGCGCCATTACTAGTTAAAACTAGTAATGGCGCACCAAACCCCGGTGTGCCACTGGTAAGTCTGGGGAGGGGGTGTTCCCAGGAGAAACTTAGTAGTGGCGCACCACACACAAGGTGCGCCATTAGTAATATAAACATTAGTGGCACACCCATGTGTGGTGCGCCACTGCTATTTAGCAGTGGCGCACCACATACATAGTGCGCCACTAATGTCTATATTAGCTATAGCCCTTTTTCTAGTAGTGTTCCAAGCGAGATCTCAGGCAAGATGACACATTTCCCTCGATACCACTACTATCATTGCCATGCTAGTTGTCCTGATTTTATTGTTATGTGTTGCTACCTACCATTTTTTTGTCAAGCCTCCCAACATTGCCATGATAAGCCTATAACCCCTTCAAATCTCAGCAAACTTTTGTTTGGCTATGTGACCGCTTGCTCAACCCTTCTTATAGCGTTTCTAACTGCAAGTGCAATTGCTTCCATGTGTCAACATGGACATTCGTTTGATATCACAATATTATTGCTATTTAATTTAATGCACATGTATATACTTGGTAAAGGGTGGAAGGCTTGGCCTTTTGCTTGGTGTTTTGTTCCACTCTTGTCGCCCTAGTTACCTGTGAACCGGTGTTATGTTCCATAATTGAGCGCTCCTAACATGCTCAGGGTTGTTATGGGGAACCCCTTGATTTTCGTTTTAGGATAAGACTTGTCTGGCAAGGCCCAACATTGATACTACATTTGCCCAACATAATAATACCGAACACCATTTCTAAAGCATAGGGCGTCATGAACCCAAGGAGTAATTCAACATAATATAGGGGGCTAGTGCTGCTAGTGCTGGTACAAAACAGAGTAGTGTGCGCGGCCAACCCGAGGCAACTCGGGTGATTTCTATCAGGCCACTGTACGCTGTGCTCATCCGGTTGTGCCCTGAGAACGAGATACGTGGCTCCTATCGGGATTGTCGGCACGTCGGGCGGCCTTGCTGGACTTGTTTTTACCTTTCTCGAATGTCTTGCGCATGGGATTTTGACGACATTTTGGGCTATCTCAAAGTTGAGATTTTTCGTCGGGATTTCGCAAATACTACAGGTGATTCCGTGGTTGAGGAATTCCAATGCGTCATGTGGTTAATTTGTGATGGATGAGTTGGAGCATCCCATCAGGGTTAAATCTTTTGGAAAGCCGTGCCTGCGGTTATGTGGCAACTTGGAAAGTTTGTTGAACACCCGGTCATAATAAACTTGAAGTAAACTCAAAATAAAATACACCAACTGTGTGCGTAATCATGACTGTCTCTTCTCGTGAGTTCTTATCCGAGAGAGAACACGGTGGGGTTATGTTTGACGTAAGTAGGTGTTCAGGATCACTTAGCAATCATTACTAGCTCATGTCTGTTATGCGTAGACCACCATACTTTGCTTTCTGTATTCATAAGTTATCCACTCAAATAAACGCTTAGTTGCTTGTTGCAGCCTCACCACTTAACCATACCTCACCCAGTAAGCTTTGATAGTCTTGATACCCTTGGAAATGAGATTGTTGAGTCCCCGTGGCTCATAGATCACTAAAACAACAGTTGCAGGTACATGTAATGTGATGACTTGACGTGAGCGCGATGCTTGTTTTGATTTGGAGTTCTTCTTCATCTTTATCAATCTAGGATGGGTTCCAGGCGGTAGCCTGGGATAGCAAGGATGGATGTCATTTTATCGTTTGATTTCGTCCGTAGATGGACCCTGCTCTTATTTATGATGACTGAATATGGTGTTGTATTGATGTGATCTTGATGTAGCTTGTGGCGAGTGTATGACAATTCCATATACTCATCTCTTCTGTATATGTACTTGTAATGATATCAATTCTTGCGAAACGACGAGATGCGCTTCTATCCCTGTCGAGGCCCTCGTGCCAAAAATAAGGATAGGATTGCATCTTGGGCATTACATTGGCGAAATTGCATTTTGCAGGGCGTTTCAAACATGATATTTTTTCGTAACCTGGCCATTTAAGCGAACACGGTTCAAGAAATTGAACGTATGGGATCCAGAACACAAAGCACATGTCACTCATAGTGTAACCTCTTGTGATTTATCCCAAAAGCACACGAGATCTGAACTAAACCCTTGGTGATACACATCAAATCGCAAACAGTTTGCAACACTTTTGCCACACGTGACCTTAGAGGAAACTATGCCTGATGCAAAATGCAATCCCACTCGTTAATTATTCAGGAAACGTGTGCAATGATATCATGCATGGCAAATGCTTGCCATACAAGACTCATGTGCTATGATCCAGATATCGCGTAGAGTTTCTACGTCCGCCTATGTGGCTTAAGTAATATTTTCGAAATGGTTACAGGTCAAACACCATTTGGTTTCCATGAGCAATTAGACATGTTTGACTGGTGATAGTCATGTGTGATTGGTCCTCTATCAGTTGACCAAAATATAGTGTGTTCGATATGTTCTTGCATCACACACGATTATATTTAGCAGAGCATTTGCGTTCATCGGTTACTATCGCTAATGATTTTTCTGTGTCATGTGGGATGCCCCCCTTACCGCACACACAGGCAAGAGGACTATTTAAAACTCTATCATGGAAAGGGGTTAAAAACCGTTTGTATCGGGCGTTGTTGCACCAGTTACGCGAGTGCATAGGTCTGCTACATCGCAGGAGATGTTGTAGCCAATATCCGGTGGTGGCTCGGCGAAGGTGAACACCTCACGAGGGTATTCGTCAGAGACGACCGCGGCGTAGACGCGGTGGTTACCGAATGTAACAATGGAGCCGCCCTCAAGGAAGGCGGCATCCGCGAGACACGTCGTGTTGTTGTTGACGCAATCGAGTACAGTAAACTCGATCATCAAGTCGTGTGCGATGCTCTCACCAGAGGGAGTGAAGGGTCTCATTCGGAATGTGACTCCGGCCAGCGTCGCTACCAATCCCATGGTGGGTGCCAATTGTAGTGGTATTTCTACGGAAGATTCCATGGGTGTCTTATCGAGTGGTTAGGTGTCGACGGGCGTTGGCGGAGTTCGGAAGCGGATGTGAGGGCAGAGCCCTAATGGACACAGACGTATCCAGGTTCATGGTCCTTTGGGGAGGTAAAAACCCTAGTCCTACAAGGATGACTATGATGATAGCACTGTGTACATGGGTGCTCCTTGAGGAAGGAGTAAGAAGAGAGCCCTAGCTCAGCTTCTCTACCTCAAGTGCGGGTGGGGGAGTTAAAAGGGCCGACCCCCCCCCCCTTTGGAGTGCTCGTGGGAGATTTTATACTTGGACCTCCCAGGTTACAAAATATGTAGGAAATGGGGGCGGGCCCCGGCTGCGGGCGTCTCTAGCTGTCGTTAGGGCCCATCGGCTGTAGGGTCTCATCAAACGTGGGGCCTTCCTGTTGTGGGGTCTTGTCGATCGTGGGGCCCACCGGCTGCTTGTCATTGTGGCTTGTAGGCGACGATGTCAGGGGGTAGGTAGCGCATGCTTCTACAATGTTGGACTGCCCCGTCGAGGTCAGCGGTACTGGTGGCACTACAATCATGCTCTCCCTGATGTGGATGTTGTCTTTTATCTGTACTTGGTACGTGCGGGTGGGACGGGCGCTGACCTCGCTCGCTCTGGCTACCGCCAGCTAGGGAGCCGTCCCGGACGCCCGGCCGCACCCAGTAGGGGAGCACGGGCACCCAACACAGATGTTATAGGCCCTCCAGTCGGCAGCCCATGAGGGTGGATGATGAGAGAGCCAACTGGCATGGAGGCAAAGCCGCCCCAATGTTTTGAAATGTTGACTTGTCTCCTCAAGCCTATCTGTGGATCATTCTCCGACACATGATCACTTATAAGAAGACTTCTCACATTTCCTCAAGAACAAATGAACTACTCATAAATCATATTAACGTTCATGATCAGAGGAGATAAATATATGATTAACATTCTGAACATATAATCTTCCACCAAACAAACAACTAGCATCAACTACAAGATATAATCAACAATACTAGTAACCCACACGTAGCAATCTAAGGTTTGGGACAAATATTGGATATAAGAGATGAACAAGGGTTTGTAGATGAGATGGTGCTTGCCAAGATGTTGATGGAGATGAGTCCTCCCACGATGAGAAGAGCATTGGTGATGAGGATGGTTTCAATTTCCCCTCCCAGAGGGAACTTTCCCCAGCAGAATCATTCCACAAGAGAGCAAAAGTGCTTCTACCCAGGTTCCACCTCGAGACGATGATGCTTTGCCCCGAAAGTGTTCTCTTATTTTCTTTTAGGGAAAATGGCTTCATATAGCAGGAGTTGGGATTTGGAGGACCTATATGGGCCCCATAAGGCACTAGAGCGTGCCTTGGGGGCTAGGGCATGCGCCCCTGCCTTGTGGTCCCATCGAGGCTCCTCTCTAGCACTTCTTTCTTCCAGTATTTTTTATATATTCCAAAATAATTCTCCATGAATTTTCAGGTCATTTGGAACTCCAAAGAATAACTATCTCTATTGTTGGGTTTTCAGGCTTAGAATTCCAGCTGCGGGTAATCTTTCTCTTTTGGTGTATCTTGCATTTTAAGAGAGAAAAGGCATTAGAATTGCATCATAAATTTAAATGAAGCTCTACAAAATTATAAATAACAGTAGGAGAACATGATACAAAATGGACATATCACTCCTTTATTCAATGACCCCCCCCCCCCCCCGAATTGCGATGTCGGTTCTAACTCCAAGTTGTCAGGCTGAAACTCTGGGTCGTATTTTCTGGTCGGATCTCCATCCAATTTGTCAGGCTGACACCCACCCAGATTACCATTCGAGTAGTGAACTTGTCCTCCATGTATTACTACTACTAATGAATTTACAATACACATAAACATCTAATGTCGACATGCATGTTGTTATACATTATAAACACAATAATTTGGCTCCAACCGGTTGATGAACTCCTGACACGCAGTTCACACAAATACACATACATACATTGCATACATATGATCCACATTATTTGCATCAACTTTGTAAAACAAAGTTAGATAGAGTCGGATTCTACTGGTTTGAGCAAATTATGTTCGAAAAATACGGTGTTATACCACGTAGTTATGATGGTCTTGCTAGTTGGTTAATGGGCGTGGTTTAGTTGACCTTGCGCCTCTCATTAGAGCAGGCCGCACCAGACAAACCTTGAATTCACATATTGAATCTACTCTTCTCATTAGGACAATTCTTTCGATTCGATCGACAAGGATTGATCAACGTGAATTTGAGTAGAGTTTATGTCATATGGTCTAACCCGATGGAGGAAGCTGGCTAGTGGGGTAAGTTGGTTGTGTTACGACATCATCTATCATGACCACACACAAAATATTCATCCGTGGATTTGTTTGTGCAACAATCTCATCGAGCTGACACAAAATTGGTCTATCATATAGGTCGACCACCAAAACGGCACTACATCACATTTATTGCCTCCCACATATCACATATGCACGCAAAACCAAGGGCTACGCGACATGGAATGATTGCATAATAATAAAAATTGTCTACCATGCAGAACATCCATGAGCATGCTTATGAGATAAATCATGGGGTTACCACTAGACACAAAATCCTCACAATGGAATAAGATTGGAGTAACATGTTGTCCGGCTGAGTCGTCTCCTCCAGTCAATTCCCTCGAACAGTCAATGGTCGAATCCCTCAAGTTGATTGCCAGAGCGATAAAAGTGCACCGCCTCTAATGATATATGTGCATGTAGGTCAAAATGTCAGACTGTTAGATCTGTTCGTATGGCTTGGGCGAGTAGAGTCAGTCACACATAAAACCTAGCAGACATAGGTGTGCCCCGTTAAACCGGGTATTGTCCCTCCACTTATTAGAAGTCATCATGGGCTTACCACTTGAGGGCACTAGGACTGTAAGGCCCACTTTCTACTTAGTATGTGATCCAGGTTCTAGCTAGATTTCATCCGAGTAGCCAAGTCGGATCACACCCGAGTAGGTTCCTTTACCTTAAGCATGTGAAACACACAATGCTCGCATGTAGGATCACTATGACACCCTAGATTTATGCTACAGTGGTCATTGTAATTAAGCTACAGTAATGGCATGGTCAGCAACTAATCATTTTGCTAAGTGGAATTTGATCAAGTTGAAAATCAATTCCAATTCCCTCCATTATGCCTTGTGATTCAATGTGACAAATTTAAACCTTCAAACAGCAAAACTAAAATGTTCCAAAGTTGTGAAATAATCCAAGATAAATATTGTTGGGGAAAACAACATCACCAAACATGTGGTGTGGACCCCACCATCAATAACAGAAGCTAAAAGTATTTTTAAAATGCAATTAAATTCAAATGGGAGATGCAAACAGATTAAGAAAATGCTCAAACTTGGGGTGGCCATTCAAAATAATGCATGTTATTTTTGGGGCCCTGACACATATATTTGCTAAGACAATTGTGTCTAAAAATAAAAGGAAAACAGAAAAAGAAAAAGAAAAACAGAAAAGAAAATAGGGGAAAAGGCTCACATGTGCACTTGGCCCAGTCCACAGTGCGGCCCACGCTCACTCCCCACCATCGTCGTCCTCTGTAGCGACTAGAGCGGTCGCTACAGAGCGCCGACCGCACCCGTCGCCGCCGGACCAGCTCGCCGGCGACAACGAGGAGATAACAACGCCCCCACGACCTCTCTCTCCCTCCCCCGCAAACCATAGCCCCCGCTAGATCTCACCTGCCCCTCTCCCTCTCTCCATCGTTTGCCCCCATAGTTCCCTAGCGCCACCATCGCCATGCGATCACCTAGCCGCAGCCACCGTGCCTCCCGTGCCCTGTCATCACGTCCACATGCTCCTCCACGCCCTCCTTGACCTCTCCGACCATGAACCCGACCTCCTGCGCCCCTGCATCGCCGTCGATGCTCGTCTTCTTCCTCGGAACACCGCCGCATGCCATCATCAAATTCGTCGCCGTCAAGCCTTTCTCGAGCCCATTTTGAATGGCAGCACCCCTCTGTGACCTCCTGCTTCTCCCCTCCTTTCTCCTCGCGATGAGCCGGTGCTCCTAGCGCTAGATTTCACCGGAGCCTAAACCCACCGCCGCTTGAGCTCGTCGCCGACGCGGCTCCAATTACCTTTTGGTCATGGGCTCGTGGCCGTTGTGATCGCACCCGCTCGTAGATCGTCGCTAGCTACTTAGAACGCCCGCACGCGCAACGCAGCGCATCCCGTCGTGCTACCGTGGTTGCTGCCGCCTTCCGTCATCGTCGGCGCCATTTCCGGCCAGGTCCGGTGACGCTACCCCCCGGGGTCGCCGCGGCCTTCTCTCCCCGTTCGAACGCGCCCAACCGCGCGCGATTTGGCCCCCTGTGGCCAAATCCCGAGCCCCTCCCGTGCCTCCGTTGTGGTTTTTGGTCGTCGGCGGTGAGTCGTCGGCCGCCGCCTACGTGGCCAAGTCAGGGCCACTGCCAGGGTCACTGGTAGCTGGGACCCATGGGCCCCGTTGACTAGGTTGGCCCAGTCAGCGTGCTGACTCGGCAGCCGGTGCCACTGACTGGTGGGACCCCCAGCCCCCTGTGTCTATGACAGGTGGGGCACCCCTGTCAAGCCACTAATTAGTTAGCTGAGTTAATTAAAGTAATTAGATCAACCCTAATGCCTCACTCGCATGTGGGGCCCTCACTTAATTAAATTAGTTTAGTTTAAATTAATTAACTGGAATATGCCTGTGTCAATGACATGTTGCCCCCACATGTCAGGTTTGACCCGGCCAGCCCCTGTCGACCTGCTGACGTCACAGTGATGTCATGCTAGCGTCAATTGCACTATTCTGGATAAATGTTGGAATTAAATAATTAAAATAATTCCAGAAAATTAATAAAACTTTAGAAAATCATATCTTTTAAACCGTAGCTCAGATGAAAATAATTTATAAATGAAAATTGATCAGAAAAATTCCATGAATTCAAATATGCCATCCACTCATCTGTCACATGCTCCTAGCATGATGAACATGGAACTTTCCCCTCCGATTCGACTGTCCGATAAATCCAAAGACCCGGGAAATATCGTTAGATTATCTCCCGCTCCGTGTGCGACGTGTAATACAATGTTAGTGCATGCCTAGCTCTACATATTGCCATGTCATGCATCGTGGTGCACCTGTTTTCTTTATATTTATTGTTTCTCCCCCCTCTTCTTACCGATACACCCTGAGGCTGACGCTCATGCCAAGTACGACTACGCCCCTGACGACCAGCCTTTTGCAGCAGAGCAGCAAGGCAAGCAACCCCCCTTGAGCATTCTGATATCGCCTATTCTTTCCCTCTTATTCTTGCATTAGATTTTGCTACTATATTAGTTAGCTCCAATTCTGATGCATACCAACTGCTTAGTTTTGCTACTGTATTCTTTCCCTCTTATTTTTGATGAACTGCTACTATTCTTGCAATCATACCAACTACTTAGTATAGGTTGGTTAGTGAACCCCCAGTGACCCCTTAGTCCTAGTTGCTCCTACTTCTTCATCGACGACTCGACGACTCGACGACTCAAAGGCCCGAAGACTCGGTCAACCGACCGACAAGCCAGACCCCCCCTCACCTCACCGCACACACCCCTTAGTTGTGCGACTCTGAAGTGCTACTATCGAGTACCGAGGGTGACACCTCGTGAAGTACTCATGATGCTAGCCCTGTAGTGCAGCTAGTCGGTCATGGTTATCGAGGGTGATTCCTCCTTCACCATTCCCGATGATGTCTCTGTCGTGCAACCCCTCAAGTGTGGGACCTTCGAGGGTGATTCCTCTAGGTCCACCTTGACGGTTACATCGAGCGGGGACCATTGAGGGTGATTCCTAAGATCCGTGTCTTGATGTTATATCCACACAGTTACTATGACCTGGTTACAGAAACATGTTGAAGACGGTCGGCCCCAAGGGTACCCGCGAGAGATATTGGTGGGGTGCGCCGGTAAGGCACCCGAGTGTTATTGGCGGGGCGACGGCCTGCAATATGGTTTGAGCTTGCCCCGCACTAATAAAATGCTAATGGGTTGGGTATTTGATCCGAGTTGGTCGTTGACCTTTTATGCACTAAACCTTCACGTGGGAGAAGTTATGGGTGCTCAGCATCATTGTATCAGCCGAAGCTCTTCCAACGTCAGCAATCGGAGCGGCGCGCGCCGGATTGGTCTGGAACGCATGGCGCTTGCATTAAGCCATGCTAGGGCTGTTTTCGGCCGCCCACGCATCGTGCAGGAGTGCAAGGGCAAGTGGGCCCACGAACCTGCATGCTTAGGAGTAGACCGGTGGGCTGGCCTCTTCGTTGAGCCTAGGTGGGGCGATGACATTTTGGATCCCAAGGCCGGGCATTACCCTAGAAAGTGTGTCCGGCCGGAGGTGATCAAGCATGTTGGAAATGCGGTGCACCCCTGCAGGGAAGAAATTATCTATTCGAATAGTCGTGTCCATGGTAACAGGACGACTTGGAGTTGTACCTTGACCTTATACAACTATAAATGTGATTTGAATTGAAATGAATTGTGGCCCCGGGATTGCTTCCTTGCAGGGAGTCGAGGAAGAATCTCTGGGCGTGGTTACTTAATAAAATTGCTACAATAATATGACTATATATGAGATACCAGTCTACTCTCTTCTCATGCTGCAAGATGTTTAAGATGCCAGTCTTCGATAGGACTAGGCCTTCCCCCTATTCTCGCTTTCTGCAGTCGGTCCAGATATAACCCCCACCCCTTGATAATGATGCATACTTAGCATAGTTCTGATGTCAGTCTTGCGAGTACTTTGGATGAGTACTCAACGCTGCTTTGCTTTATCTTTCCCCCTCGATGCGATTCTGCGTTCAGATGATGGAGCCCAGGAGATGGAGTATGCCAGAGACAACTACTACACCATCGTAGGAGCCTACTACTATGTGGAGGCGACCCCCAGCCAGTAGTAGGATATGAGGTTCCCAGGCAGGAGGCCTCACCTCTTTCGATCCGTTGTTATGTTTGTGCCAACCTTCTTAAGGAAAAACTTGTTTAACTTATGTCTATACTAAGATATTATTTGCTTCCGCTGACTCGTGCTTGTCGAGCTTTGTATTCGAGCCCTCGAGGCCCCTAGCTTGTAATATGAAGCTATACGACTTTAATTTGTGTCTAGAGTTGTGTTGTGATATTGATTAGTGAGTCCCTGATCTTGGTCGTACACATTGCATGAATGTTTAGCGTATGGTCGAAATTGGGGGCGTCACAAGTCAGTATCAGAGCCGACTGCGTGTAGGTAGCCCCCTTTCCAACTCCTTGGCCGAAGTTGAGTCTAGTACTTGAAAAACTTTTACTAACATTGTTGTGTGGCTTATGGGCCCACATCTCAATCGGGTGATATTAGGATCTTTTATTCCTCATCTATACACTGGGTTCTGATCTCTCTTCTCTTTCGGGTTAAGGATTTGATTAACTCTAATTCTAGGTTCTCGTAAATACTTCTCCCAGAGAGCCCTCATAGCAGAAGATCACCTGCTACGTCAGAAGATTCTGAAGATACCCTTTTGATGTTTTCCAAGACTTTGTGTTCATCGGTTTTGCAATTCCCTACCACCGATAAGTCCCTATGGATAACTAATTGCACTTGCCATTCATACAATCTTTTCTCGCTGCTCTTGTTGTTACAAGGTGCCCCAAAATAATCTCCATTTCCCCGATAACCCTTTGAGTTTACTGCCTTATAGTTCTTTTCCATGTGGAAGCCTTACGGATAATTCCTCATAATTGTAGAGGGTCCGTTCATCCCAGTTGTTCATGTGTTTCACAAAATTCTTCGAAATACTTTTCGATCTTCCGAAAATCCTCTACAGCTTGTTGCTCTTGAAATTCGTGCCTCCTCGCGTTATGGTTAATTCCATATGACTAGTAGTCTTCGTTGACATCCCTTGTCTTTGCCATTTTGAGCCTATTAATTCAATGTGTGCGTATGCACCCAATCATCAGGTGATCCATTTAAATTATCTTTCCGGCTCAGACGTCCTTCCGAACATGAGTTGGTTCTCGACTATTCAAACCTTTATTGATTGTCCGACTAAGTCTTTTCAACTTATCCGTCCTTGATCAGAGCGTCTGCTTCTGATCCTTAGTTTTGGAAATCATAATTCCTTTGTATTTTAAGCATTAGACTATTCAGGTGTTTTTTGAATCCGATACCTATGCATTCTTTCCTCCTCTAATTGAGTACCATACTCACATCAACTTTGTTGTGGATCGCCCGATCCATTGTTGAATTATTATTCGACAGTGTCGTTCATATTCAATCACCTTGTGAGTTCTTCCCCGGATACATAATGCCTTTGGTAAATTGTATCCTGTGTTTTGCCAACCATGCTCTACCTTCGAGCTTGTGTTAATTATCTTGAAGCTTGTGGTATATGCTCCTAAGATACCCCGATGGGTTGAACCTATGCCCTCCCTAATCCGTGAGAATCCAAAAGTTTTCACGGGTCATACTCTTATGGAGTCTTCCCAGATAAATTACCAACGCTACAACATCGTCCAAAGCAAGCAATAAATGAAATGTTATACATTGATGAAGTGCGAGTCGACATTGAACTTGTGATCATGCCCATGGAATGATGTAGACCGTCTTGGAAGCTCCTTGCAAAAGAATTATTCATCCGTATGATTCATTCGGTATCCTTAATTTGATGGATTGCAGTTATGGTTCTGACCATGCTACCCTTGTTAATTTATGCGAAAGTAATTCATTCTGGTACCTCGTCAAATTTTTCACAAGGTTAAAGTATCTGTTGTCGCAGTTCAATGACCCAGCTCTACTTCTACATTTTCTACCTTCGAGTTTTACCCTCTGGTATCTCGAGGATATCATGCCTTTGCACTACATCTTATTAACTTTGATGAGGTAATAATTTTCCTTGTCTTAATCACTCCACGGGTTCTGGGATTGTTGTCAACCGAGAACACCGATTGGAAAATTTATTCCACACTGCAATTCAATACCCCTTGTAATTGTTACTGGGAATATCAAAGTCAATCTGGTCATTCCTAGACTATCGGCTACATCCTTGTCTTGCTATCTTCGACTGTGCAACCTCGTCCTTCTATGGTGCGCAAATTCTTCAGAGTGTGAGCATTCCTTACGTCGAGCTTTCAACATCATGTTGTTTGTCTTGAAAAGCAATCCCGATATTGATCTTGCATCTTATCTGTTGTTCCTATAACCTTCCAAGTTGTCACCCCTTACTTGACGCCACCGATGTTCGGTTGCATTCTCTTGAAAACTCTCGACAAAAGGTGTCGTGATCGTCATCCACAATTTGAGTTCTTCTGAGGCGTCAACTGAGCTCTTGATGAGAAATACCTTCCTTGCCCTCGATGATTTTTGTTATCATCGACAACCTCCTTGAATTCCTTTCACCGAAAATTTGTCCATGATATGGATGCAACTTGCTATCTATCTTGTGTTATGTTCTACTCTGAAGTATTACTATCCTTTGTGTCGAGAATGTTGTGAGGATTGCTCCACCTCTTGGAAATTCTTGGCATAGTGATACTTCTCACCATCAAACGATACTGCTTTGATTCTAACTTCTAGAAACCCTATTGCTCTATAGTTAGCAATCGACAATTCGTTCTTAGGCTGTTGGTTATTGAATCGTCACTCTAACATTGATCTTGTTCCCTAAGGTCATATTTCGGACGCACTTATCAACCAATGATTAATGATGTATGTTTTACTTGATCATACAACATTATATCATTTGAGTTGACAAATGTCATCTCCTTGTTCACAAAGTTGTGGAAATCCATTCGTTTGGAATTCTCGATGAATTGTCATTGAGTCCATCAGCCACCTCCTCATCCTCTCCTTGGTTTAACGATGAACTATTGTTTCGGGGACCCGCTTCCATAGTTCGTTTTCTAAGAATCTTACTATGTCCTCTCGACAATTTGAGTTGCACTTTCTATTCTCGGGCATCCTAAGTCTGAGGTATCCTGACACCAATCAGATCTGAATCTTGGTCAGACATGATGGTTGGAACATATTTCCAGGAGTTATAATATTGGTCCTTTGATGACCTAGTAAGGTGATGACATGCCTAACACACCTGGCTGGAGGACCTATTATCATAGTTTCCTTTTTGTGCAAGATTCACCTTTCCTCCCATGAGGAAATTGTAAGACTTATTTTATAAGTTGTTCCTGATGGATACTTTGAGTTCTTGAAGTCCGTCCTTTATCTGATGACCATGTCGATGCTTCCGCAAAGCATGGTTGCGATACTCCAATCATCAACAAGAAAATTGGAAACTCAATGCTAAATGTTTCTTGATCATTTTCCAAACCTCATTGAATGGGTAAACGTCATGTTTTTCCTTGCCCCTTTTATCCAAGGGGTTATGCATTTGCTGCCCTGTGATGTTTTTCGAGCTACGCTTACCCGTGGGAAGGATATACTCATAATACTTGTGTTTAAAACACATTTTCCTCTCCATTGATCTGATTAAACTAATAATCATATTTTCCTTTCCATTGGTTTGTTTAACCTTCCTTGAGATTATATGCTCTAAGCAGTAATAATTTCCTGCTTAGGTAAACATCTCGGTGAACAACTCTATCAGTAAGACCATGTTACTATTGTTGATGACATTCCAGTAACCGCTGGTGGACGAGAACTTTGCCTATTGGTCCGCCTCGTTTCAACAAGCAGGAAAATGGTTCTATTCGTCCCTCGCCCTTGGTACCGGCGTTGTTGCCAACTTAAGTGACGGGCTCTCCTCTGGCAGCTCTTGCTACCATGACCGTGCAATATGTCACCGCTCTTCCTACTCTTAACCTGCATGGCGGGCCCATAACCCAAAGTTCCACAGGATCGAAACCTGACTCTCCTGTAAATCTTTAAATCCAAAGTTTTTGTTGCACTTGGCTTCGTATGTAAATGTCGAGCCACCGTCCAAGGTAATGATATTATTCTTGTCGTCATTGACCGACTGTCCAAAGTTGCACATTTTCTGGCTGTCAAGGAAACTAGCACTGCTAGTCATCTGGCAGATCTATATATGTCCAGGCTGGTATTCCATCGGTGAATAGTTCAGGCCATGGCAGTTTATTCACTCCAAGATTCTGGGCAAGTTTCCAAGAAGCTATGGGAACTCATTTGTCCTTCAGCACCGCCTTTCACCCTCAATCCCAGGGACAAGTTGAAAGAGTCAATCAGATTCTCGAAGACATGCTTCGAGCTTGTGTCATTTCTTTTGGCAAGAAATGGGAGGAATCTCTTCCATATGCTGAGTTCTCCTACAACAATAGCTATCAAGCTAATCTAAAGATGGCTCCTTTTGAAGTGTTGTATGGACGTAAGTGTCGGACTCCTCTGAATTGGTCAGAAACTGGGGAACGTACACTTATCAGTCCAGATATTATCCAACATGCCGAAGATCAAGTCCGCATTATTCATGCAAATCTGAAGGTCGCTCAGTCTTGTCAGAAGAGTCAGTATGACCGTCATCACAAAGATATGGTCTATCAACCCGGAGAAAAGGCTTATCTTCGAGTCCCGCCAATGAGAGGTACACACCATTTCGGGATCAATGGCAAACTGGATCCTCGTTATATTGGTCCTTTCACTGTTCTCGAAAGGCGTGGAAAAGTGGCATATCAACTGGAACTACCGCCAAACCTTTCTCAGGTTCACGATGTGTTCCATGTGTCACAGCTTCGTCGCTGCTTCAAGGATCCTATTCGAGCAGTGGACCATGATATGCTTGAACTGCAACAAGACCTTTCTTACGAAGAACAACCAGTCTGCATTCTTGATGAAATCGAACGTCGGACTCGTCAGAAGGTTACCAAGTTCTTGAAAGTCCAGTGGGCAAATCATTATGAAGATGAAGCTACTTGGGAACACGAAGATCATCTTTGTGCCGAATACCCTGGGCTCTTTCCATCTACTTCTTAATTCTCGGGACGAGAATTCTTGTTAGTAGGGGAGAATTGTGACACCCTGGATTTATGCTACAGTGGTCATTGTAATTAAGCTACGGTAATGGCATGGTCAGCAACTAATCATTTTGCTAAGTGGAATTTGATCAAGTTGAAAATCAATTCCAATTCCCAAATTCCATTCAAATGCCTTGTGATTCAATGTGACAAATTTAAACCTTCAAACAACAAAACTAAAATGTTCCAAAGTTGTGAAATAATCCAAGATAAATAATGTTGGGGAAAACAACATCACCAAACATGTGGTGTGGACCCCACCATCAATAACATAAGCTAAAAGTATTTTTAAAATGCAATTAAATTCAAACGGTAGATGCAAACAGATTAAGAAAATGCTCAAACTTGGGGTGGCCATTCAAAATAATGCATGTTATTTTTGGGGCCCTCACACATATTTTTGCTAAGACAATTGTGTCTAAAAATAAAAGGAAAACAGAAAAACAAAAAAGAAAAAGAAAAAAGAAAATAGGGGGAAAAGGCTCACCTGTGCACTTGGGCCAGTCCACAGTGCGGCCCAGGCCCACTCCCCACCGTCGTCGTCCTCTGTAGCGACCAGAGCGGTCGCTACAGAGCGCTGACCGCGCCCGACGCCGTCAGACCAGCTCGTCGGTGACGGAGAGGAGATAAGAACGCCCCCCACGGCCTCTCTCTCCCCCCCGCAAACCCTAGCCCCCGCTAGATCTCACCTTCCCCTCTCCCTCTCTCCATCGTTTGCCCCCGTAGTTCCCAAGTGCCACCGTCGCCATGGCCGTCACCTAGCCGTGGCCACCATGCCTCCCGTGCCCTGCCTCGCGTTCACAGGCTTTGCCACGCCCTCCTTGACCTCTCTGACCACGAGCCCGACCTCCTGCGCCCCTGTATCGCCATCGGTGCTCGTCTTCTTCCTCGGAATGCCGCCGCACGCCGTCGTCGAATTCATCGTCGTCAAGCCTTCCCCGAGCCCATTTTGAACGACAATGCCCCTCTATGAGCTCCTGCTTCTGCCCCCTTTCTCCTCGCGATGAGCTGGTGCTCCTAGCGCTAGATTTCACTGGAGCCTGACCCCCCTGCCGCTTGAGCTCGTCGCCGGCGCGGCTCCGATGACCTTCTGGTCACGGGCTCATGGCCGTTGTGATCGCACCCGCACGTAGATCGTCGCTAGCTACTTAGAACGCCCACACGCGCAACGCAGCACCATCCCCGTCGTGCTCCCGTGGTCACCGCCGCCTGCCATCATCGCCTACGCCGTTTCCGGCCAGGTCCAGCGATGCTACCCCCCGGGGTCGACGCTGCCTTCTCTCCCCATTCGAACGCGCCCAATCGCGCGCGATTTGGCCCCATGTGGCCAAATCCCGAGCCCCTCTCGTGCCTCCGCCGTGGTTTTTGGTCACTAGCGGCGAGTCGCCAGCCACCGCCTATGCGGCCAAGTCGGGGCCACTGCCAGGGTCACTGGCAGCTGGGCCCCGCGGTCCCCGTTGACTGGGTTGGCCCAGTCAACGTGCTGACTCGGCAGCCAGTGCCACTGACTGGTGGGACCCCCAACCCCCTGTGTTTATGACAGGTGGGCCACCCCTGTCAGGCCACTAATTAATTAGCTGAGTTAATTAAAGTAATTAGATCAACCCTAATGCCTCACTGACATGTGAGGCCCTCACTTAATTAAATTAGTTTAGTTTAAATTAATTAACTGGAATATGCCTGTGTCAATGACATGTGGCCCACACATGTCAAGTTTGACCCGGCCAGCCCCTGTTGACCTGCTGATGTCATAGTGATGTCATGTTGGCGTCAATTGCACTATTCTCGATAATGTTGGAATTAAATAATTAAAATAATTAAAGAAAAATAATAAAACTTTAGAAAATCATATCTTTTAAACCGTAGCTCAGATGAAAATAATTTATATATGAAAGTTGATTAGAAAATTTCCATGAATCCAAATATGTCGTCCACTCATCTGTCACATGCTCCTAGCATGATGAACATGGAACTTTCCCCTCCGATTTGACTATCCGATAAATCCAAAGACTTGGGAAATATCGTCAGATATTCTCCCTCTTCGTCTGCGACGTGTAATACAACGTTAGTGCATGCCTAGCTCTGCATATTGCCATGTCATGCATTGTGGTGCACCTGTTTGCTTTATATTTATTGTTTCTCCCCCTCTTCTTACCGGTAGACCCCGAGACTAACGCTGCTGCCGAGTACGACTACGCCCCTGACGACTAGCCTTTTGCAGCAGAGCAGCAAGGCAAGCAACCCCCCTTGAGCATTCCGATATCGCCTATTCTTTCCCTCTTATTCTTTCATTGGATTTTTACTATTGTATTAGTTAGCTCCAATTCTGATGCATAGCCTGTTTTTGATGAACTGCTACTATTCCTGCAATCATACCAACTACTTAGTATAGGTTGGTTAGTGAACCCCCAGTGACCCCTTAGTCCCAGTTGCCCCTGCTTCTTCATCGACGGCTCGACGACTCGATGACTCGAAGGCCCAAAGACTCGGTCAACCGACCAACAAGCCAGACCCCCCTCACCTCACCGCACCCCCCCTTAGTTGTGCGACTCTGCAATGCTACTATCGAGTACCAAGGGTGACACCTTGTGAAGTACTCATGATGCTAGGCCTGTAGTGCAGCTAGTCGGTCGTGGTTATCGAGGGTGATTCCTCCTTCACCATTCCCGATGATGTCTATGTCCCGCAACCCCTCAAGTGTGGGACCTTCAAGGGTGATCCCTCTAGGTCCACCTTGACGGTTACATCTAGCGGGGACCATTGAGGGTGATTCCTTGGATTTTCGTCTTGATGTTATATCCACACAGTTACTATGACCTGGTTACACAAACATGTTGAAGATGGGTCGGCCCCAAGGGTACCCACGAGAGATATTGGTGGGGTGCGCCGGTAAGGCACCCGAGTGTTATTGGCGGGCGACAGCCTGCAATATGGTTCGAGCTTGCCCTGCACTAATAAAATGCTAATGGGTTGGGTATTTGATCCGAGTTGGTCATTGACCTTTTACGCACTAAACCTTCACGTGGGAGAAGTTATGGGTGCTCAGCGTCATTGTATCAGCCGAAGCTCTTCGGACGTCAGCAATCGGAGCGGCGCGCGCCGGATTGGTCTGGAACGCATGGCGCTTGCATTAAGGCATGCTAGGACTTTTTTTGGCCGCCCACGCATCGTGCAGGAGTGCAAGGGCAAGTGGGCCCACGAACCTGTGCGCTTAGGAGTAGACCGGCGGGTTGGCCTCTTCGTTGAGCCTAGGTGGGGCGACGACATTTTGGATCCCGAGGCCGGGCATTAGCCCGGAAAGTGTGTCCGGTCAGAGGTGATCAAGCGTGTTGGAAATGCGATGCACCCCTGCAAGGAAGAAATTATCTATTCGAATAGTCGTGTCCACGGTAACAGGACGACTTGGAGTTGTACCTTGACCTTATACAACTATAAATGTGATTTGAATTGAAATGAATTGTGGACCCGGGATTGCTTCCTTGCAGGGAGTCGAGGAAGAATCTCTAGGCGTGGTTACTTAATAAAATTGCTACAATAATATGACTATATATGAGATACGAGTCTACTCTCTTCTCATGTTGCAAGATGTTGAAGATGCTAGTCTTCGATAGGACTAGGCCTTCCCCCCTATTCTCACTTTCTGCAGTCAGTCCAGATATAACCCCCACCCCTTGATAATGATGCATACTTATCATAGTTCTGATGTCAGTCTTGTGAGTACTTTGGATGAGTAATCACCGCTGCTTTGCTTTCTCTTTCCCCCTTGATGCGATTCTGCGTTCAGACAATGGAGCCCAGGAGATGGAGTACGCCGGAGACGACTACTACACCACCGCAGGAGCCTACTACTACGTGGAGGCGGCCCCCGACCAGCAGTAGGATAGGAGGTTCCCAGGCAGGAGGCCTCGCCTCTTTCGATCCGTTGTTATGTTTGTGCTAGCCTTCTTAAGGCAAAACTTGTTTAACTTATGTCTGTACTCAGATATTATTTGCTTTCGCTGACTCGTGCTTATCGAGCTTTGTATTTGAGTCCTCGAGGCCCCTGGCTTGTAATATGAAGATGTATGACTTCAATTTGTGTCTAGAGTTGTGTTGTGATATTGATTAGTGAGTCCCTGATCTTGGTCGTACGCATTGCGTGAATGTTTAGCGTACGGTCGAAATTGGGGGCGTCATAATCACATCTGACTCAGTCAGTTGGTAGCGGCTTCTAGCAGAGCATGCCTATTTCCAAGTGTACGCAAAAGCCGGCTGGTGAACTTGTGCAACATGTAAAATTTTGGTTCCCTTTTGCCTCACAATATATGCTGCAAGGCTCAAGGAGAGTTGGTCCTTGTATTAGCCCCGCCTCTTTTTTTTGACAAGTGATACAGACTACGAACCCAACTTTACACTTAATCCAAGCCACATGGCCATGCTATTTCTAGTCAGATGACACGAGAGGGCTCGGAGAATACCTCTCAAGTGGGAGAGGCAAATACCTTCTTAGTCGGTCATGTATCATGGCATGGATCGGTGCTATCTCGAAACCTATGTTTCTACCACCTAATTATGGAGTGGTGTTTGGTCGCCCTTAAGAAGGTCGGTCTCCATCCTGAGTTCATACACCGATCTCATGTCTAGGACACAAAACCCATGCATATTGAAGCTAACATGACCAATCATTATGTCTCATGGTTAGGTTTATCTGACTCAACAACTTATTTGAACCCGAATTCCGACTTCTCAAACACGAACCATCGATCCCATCGAGTCCATACTATCTGACTAGCATCCCAATGCTACATATGGCCAGTGAGAATGAGCCATCAACCGTGTTCTATGCCAATGTAGTTGGATTGATAATGTTCAAGAACTATATTAATCACTTCATGAATACATATGAAATATTATCATACTTGATTGTCGCTAGGGCATATTTTGAAAAGTTTTCCACGATGAGCCCATGATGGACTCAAGGGCCAGTGACGAGGAAATCCGTACTGGGTAGGCCCACCATGTCAGTCGACGCGACTAAAGGCCCATGCCCAGCAAAAGCAAGGCCCGGTTCGGTTATGCTAGGGTCATGGTTCAGTTAGTGATGATTCGGTCGGATCCATCAATATCATGACTTGAGGTCCAGTCGGTCCAACAAAATCTCATCAAGCATGTTGTTGGAGGCACACATTATCACATGTTTCACCGCACATTAACTCTAGGCATGACCATCCTGTAACAAGTAGCTCTAGTAACAATTGACACTCTTTTTGTTGTTACTTTTATCATTAACATTAGTAGTCTGATGTAACTTATATGCCATATCATCCCTCCGTAAGGCTAGAGAACCTAGTCAAAGGTGGGCATATTTTGTAATCCTTATACGTGAGAAGAAAACTAGTAGGAGTAGGGTGTTATCCCTCATACAGGGATCTCGACTTGGGTAAAAACTCTCATGTACACCCATTTGATCATCCAGTACACTACCCGCTCGTCCATACACACCCATATACTTATTGTCATGGAAATTCCCATGACACCAGAGGACGAATAGAAAAGGGCTCTAGAAGAAATGCAAAAAGAAGAGGAAGAAATGAATAAGAAGGAGGAGGTAAATATTGGCATAGAAAGAAAATATGACGATGGAGGAGGATTAAACGAAGCTATGACTTTATACTCCTTCGAAGGACATCATAAGGCAGGTGATACTATGTTGAGGCTCTTGATTGTTTTTGTGTTATAGAAGATGGTATAGTTCTTGTGTAATTGTGATCGTAGTAAGTTTCCAGTGGCTATTGTACTTGGTGAAAGTGTGTGCATCATGTACAAATATAAATTTGTGTAGTAATGTTAGATTGACTACTATGTTATCAATAAATTTCCAACATTATTAGTCCTATTGGAGGTAGATACATAGGTAGCAACATTGAGGAATATAGAGGTGCCGACAACGACACAGGGGTGGAGAGGAGAGCCGGTATAGTCGGGACTGATACATCTCCAACGTATCTATAATTGTTTATTGTTCATGCTATTATATTATCAATCTTACATACATTTTATGAAATTTTATATCATTTTTGGGGACAAACCTATTAACCCAGTGCTTAGTGCCAACTGTTGTTTTTGCCTGTTTTTGGTTTCACAAGAAATCCATACTAAACGGAGTCCAAACACTATGAAACTTTTTGATGATTTTTCTCTCGACAAGAGGGACCCTAGAAGCTTCAGGAGAAGGCCATATGTGAAATGAGGAGACGACAAGACAACATGGCTCGACCGGGGGGTGGCCACGCCCTAATGTCTTGTGTGCCCGACGAGGCCCCGTTTGACCTAATTCCACTTCTATAAATATCCAAGTATTCTAAAAAAACCAGGGAGCCACCAGAAACAATTTTTTCGCCACCACAAGTCTTTGTTCTTCCGCGATCCCATCTGGAGGACTTTTCTGGCACCCTGCTAGGGAAATCAATCACAAAGTGCTTCTAACCTTGGTGCGCCTCCGATGATATGTGAGTAGTTTACCACATTCCTACTGGTCCATAGTGTTTAGCTAGATGACTTCTTCTCTCTTTGATCTTCAAAACCATGTTCTCTTCAAAGATCTATCCGATGTAATCCTTTTGTGCGGTGTGTTTGTTGGGATCCGATGAATTGTGGGTTTATGATCAGACTATTCATTGAAAATAATTGAGTCAAATCTGAACTTTATTATGTGTGATTTATATAGCTATGTAATGCTTTCGAGTCTATGGGTTTTCTTTCGCCAAGTTGATCTATCGATCTTCAGTGAAAGTGGTGCATTGTAGTGGATTCAATCTTGCGATGTCCTCACCCAGTGACGGTAGGGGTAACAAGGCACATATTGTATTGTTTCTATTAAGGATAAAATGCCAGGGTCTGAGCATATTGCTTGTCTAAATTTGTCTACATTATGCCATCTTGTTTAAAGTATTACTCTGTTTGTCATGAAGTTAATACCATAGATACAGACATGAGTCGGTCGATTGATGGAGTAATAGTAGTAGATGCAGGAGGAGTCCATCTACTTGTCACGGACATAATGCCTATATATGATCATGCCATGAATAACATCATAATTATACGCTTTTTTATCAATTGTCCAACAATAATTTGTTTACCCACCATATGTCATGCTAAAAGAGAGAAGCCTCTAGTGAAAACTATGGCCCCGGCTAAACTTTAATCATATTATAAAAACCTAAATTACCTTGCCGTAGTTTATTTACTTTTATTTTACTTTGAAATTTATCTATCTATTACTATCGAATTTAATCCTTGTTGTGAACAAGTACAAGGGGATTGACAACCCTTTTGCCTGCGTTCCGTGCAAGTATTTGCTCTTTTATGTGTAGGTGCTACTGACGGTTGCTTGCTTGGTTCTCTTGGTTCGATAAACCTTGTTTTTAACTGAGGCAAATACTTTTCGCTATCTTACTACATCACCCTTACTCTTCGGAGAAAATCCTAACACATCACAAGTAGCAGGGACCGACATAGTTAAAGCGGTGAGTGGGCTGGACTCGCTATCTAGGATGACACTTGTATGAACCTAACTTGTGATCCCGGTTGTCATTTTTGTATGGATAGGCTCTCAGCCGAGAATAAGAGTTGTCAGCAACGACTAGCTAAAAAAAGGGTTGTTATAAAAAATAAACTAAAAAACCTAATATGTCTCTCAAAAGACCGCCTTATTTTGTTGCTTTTAGCAATTTAAATTTTGTCAACCATATATGAACATCATTGCATGGTAGCACGTACAAACTAGAAAACACATATGATAATTATGCAACTCCGATATTGCTTGGTAGTAACAAATAAGTGAACCAGGTCGAATTAGGACTTACTGTATCGTCACACTTCTACCATCATAATGCAATGGTCGTCACATCTTAATTATTGAAGTTTATGCACACAAGTATGTTTAGATTTTTACTCTTCTTTACCATCGTATGCCGTTTCACACTTGCTTGCAATTGCAACAAAAATCACTACCAAATCTCAAACAATGCATACCACACGATAATTCTTTCTCGTAAAGGTAAACTAGAATCACATGCTAATTCCTAGAGTAACTGAAAATGGCTCAACTGTGACACCACATGTTCTATGCATCACTCTAGTGCGTACTGTTATATTCTCGCCATCCTTCTCTATCTTTTATATACTTGATTGCATAATCTGAGAACCCTCATATTACCGTCTTATGAAAGTGCAAAAGCGAAACTGGATTCATCTGTGATTGTACTAAGAACACTATAAGATCTCATCGCTATAATCTCTATGAGAAAACAAATACGCAATAATCAGGAGAAAACAAACGAACGCAAATGATGAAATCCAGATCTAAGCAACACATTTGTTCACCTTCGCTTAATCTCAATTTATTCAGTATAACACAATCTGACAACTTTGTAGGATCCGGCCTTTCAATTGTATACATGTTAAGAAAGTATAAACCTAAAATTAGGCTCTCTCACATCACAAATAATCATGACAGGAATATTACTGAACCACTTAAGTAAAGACCGACATTAAAATCACAATTGTATCCTTACAGGCAATGATTGTCGCATTTCAAATTTTTATTCTTCATTAGTACTATATCACATTTCACATTTCGCACTTGCTTGCAATTACAATAGAAAACACTATCATGTCTCCAACAATGCACACAACATGATAATTTAATGCAGACAACACGTTAACTCTTTATCGTAAAAGTAAACTAGAATCACATGATACTTATTAAAAATATAGTAAATGAAGCAACCGTGACACTGCAGTTTCTATGCGTCACTCTAGTGCATACCATTATCTTTACACCATCTTTCTTCACCTTTTGTATCCCTCCTTGCATAATCCGATAACCACATGTTATTCAACATAGCATAATTCGACAATTCGTATGTTCCAACCTTTCGGTTCTATGCGCAATAAAGAGTAAACCTCATTTAAGATCGCTCATGCTCATTCAGCATTGTTGCAAACATTATACAACCACTCAAATAAAGACCCACATGATATTTTTTAGGAAAGACCCACATGATATTTATTTAACTCAGATTTTTTTGGGGAAGGAGGCAACCGAGATTACACGAAAAAACTGAAAATGACAGTGAGGTCCTAACCTCCCATAAACCATGATTACCCTTTTCTTACCAACCCCAGTCCCAGTACTGTTAAGACGCAGCAGCGGCGCAAAACGGCAGCCAAAGCAAAAGGCCGAAACCGCGTCGGCTCACGGAGTCCACCACCAGTCTCCTGCCCTCTTCCCCTCCTCCTACTCCTCCTACCCCCGCCTCCAAGTCCGCTCCGCCCGCCGACCTGGTCCGCTGGTCCGGGGTGCTCCTGTCCGGCACGAATCCAGCGGCGTTTGTTGCGGGAATGCGGGGAGTTCTTTGGTGAGCCGCTATGGGTTGCTTCCCGTGCTTCGATTCGAGCTCCGACGGGGAGCTGCTCTACCCCAAGCAGGGCGGCGGCGGCGGTGGCGGCGGAAATGGCGCGGGCGGACGGACTGCGGCCGCGGCATCGTCCTCTGGCGTCGGCGCCCGCGAGGAGAGACCCATGGTTCCCCCGCGCGTCGAGAAGCTCCCCGCAGGTGCGCGCGTCTCTCCGATCGGCCTTCTGGTCGATTGATGGGAGTAGGATCGGATCCGTTGATGGTTTGATGCTCTCTGTTAGTCTCTTCTCCCTTTTCCCTCCACCGGCACCGCGGACCGGGGTGGAGGGGAAGAGACGCTGGGCCTCAGCTTCTGACTTGTAGATTCGTGTAAGATAGTAATCGTTTCCATAGAGCAACCCGGCCTTGCGCAAAATAATAGGCCAGATCTGGATCTTGTGGCCATCTTTTCGTCGACTTTGCGTGACCGTGGTTGCTGGGCTGTGGAAGAAGTGCCTCATGATGGTTTGATGCTCTCTGTTGGTCTTTTCTCGCTGGACTGTAGAATCTAGATGGCCGATGACGATGGACAAGGTGATCCTGGTGAATGGGATTGAGGGAATAGACGGGAATAAAGTGTGGTTAGTAATTCCCCAAGATATTTCTGATAGAGGGTACAAATATCTGACCTACCAGGCTGGTTTCCGCTATTTATTGTATGATAACTCATTCGATTAGGAGTAGAATGCTTTTTGGGTTGGTGTCTTCCTTCATCATGATCGTGTCTTCATCTGCATGACGATGTGAATATGTGCAGGGGCTGATAAGGCAAGAGCAAAAGGCATGGCCGGAATGAAGGAGCTTTCAGATCTCAGGGATGCCAATGGCAATGTCCTCTCCGCGCAGACGTTCACCTTCCGTCAGCTTACCGCTGCCACGAGGAACTTCAGGGAGGAATGCTTCATTGGGGAGGGAGGGTTCGGACGTGTTTACAAGGGCCGTCTTGATGGAGGCCAGGTAGCTTGTTTTGTTCGCAAAGCTAGGTTTTAATTTTTGTTTCCGTCTTTCTTGTTTCTTGATGTTTAGAGTAGTACTGAGGCTACTTGCTTGTATCAAATGCACCATTGTTTTGTCTAGGACATCCAAGAAAAGTAGTGTTTGCACATCATCAGTGGATGTCCACATGCAAGAAAAGTCCATGCTCACTTATAGGCATAGCAGATTCAGTTTCGGCTGGCCTTGGCTGCTTGACTGTCCATAGGCCCTTTGTTAGTTGAGCAAGATGAATCGCATGAAACAATTAGTGCTTGCCATCTGAATGAAGTATTTTATGTCCTAAAGCATGAGATGGGGCCTGGCACATGCAAAGCTGAAATGTTTGAAGCACCTGTTGCAGGTTGTTGCTATAAAGCAGCTCAATAGGGATGGAAATCAAGGAAACAAAGAATTTCTGGTGGAGGTCCTCATGCTCAGTTTGCTGCATCATCAAAACCTTGTTAATTTGGTTGGTTATTGCGCTGATGGAGAGCAACGCCTTCTGGTGTATGAGTATATGCCCCTTGGATCATTGGAAGACCATCTCCATGGTAAGTCCATTTGTTGCTTTCTACATTGGCGTTGTGCAGACTGCAGAGCAATGCCTTTTGGGCCCCCGTTCATATTTCTGTGCGGCTACTGTGAGCATACGTGATACTGGTGTTTTCACATGTTTGCTTCAGTACAGGTTGTCAATCTGCTATTCTGTGTGCCCCCATCTGTCCATGATTGTTTTATTGTTGCTCCATGTGCATGATTCTTTTCATGATTGTGAGAAATTTTGCTCTGCCAACTTGCCAATTCCTTTTGTCCATGCAGCGGTACATAACATGCACAGTATCTAGTACCGGATGACCTTAATGGCCCCATCTTTATCCATTACCTAATTATAGTTGGGTGAACGCCCTGTATTTGTATGTTTGTTTGTTAGCATGGTAGTATAACTTAATCTACTACTCCTTCTGTCCCACAATATAAGACGTTTTTGCAAACTATGTTAGCTTGCAAAAACGTCTTATATTATGAGACGGACGGAGTACTTAATTGGTCATGTCTACCGCTTGAGACATGGCTGCTACATATTTTATTTTCTGGGAAATATTCTGAAGAGTGCAAATTAGGTAAGTTGACTTTATGTAGTGATCTTTGGTCAAATATTGAATGTCTTCCATGTGTATGCAGTTTAATATCGGTGATACATTCATACGTTCATAAACCTTGTGTACTGAGTGCAAGATTTATTTTATTTTGGCAAGGCAGGAAAGAAGTTGATATTCAAATACTGAACTTCATTTAGGTTCATTTGCTACCAAGCTCACTGAAGTGAATTAAAGCAATCACTGCAACGTTAGAATTGCTAGATATGTCGGTTAATTTGATTATTTAAAAAAGGGGTCATGTATTATTGTATTGAAGAATATAGTTGGGGACCAGAGAATAGACTAGCTACTAGCTAAATCAGCTGTGCCAATAATTGGAACCTAGCATGGAAACATATATCTGACATAACAGAAGTAACCCTGTTCCAGACGACTCATTTTTTCTGGGCCGTGCTGTGGTCAATGTTGTGTACAGAAAGTACATCACTGACCTATTTCAGTTGAGCTCAGATCTAGCTTTGCAACTGTGCACTAGGAACATTTTCTTTTGAACCATGTGGACATCTTCCCGATTCGTATCTTCATGGGTGTTTCTTTTTGAGGTATTCATTAGTCAATATTGGGGACATGAATGCATAGTCCTTTAATAAGCTAGTGCTACAAATGCAAATTCATTACTTAAGAAACTCTGTGCAAAAAAAGAAGAACATTTGTATACCTATTATGTCCAACCTTGTTCCAAGTAACTCTGCACATTTTGTTTTTGGCTAATTAATTTGTGTGTAACACTTGATGCAGATCTCCCTCCTGATAAGGAACCATTGGACTGGAACACTAGGATGAAAATCGCAGCTGGTGCTGCTAAAGGGCTGGAGTACCTCCATGACAAAGCACAACCACCAGTTATATATAGAGACTTCAAGTCATCAAATATTCTATTGGGTGACGATTTCCATCCAAAGCTGTCAGACTTTGGTCTCGCTAAATTGGGTCCTGTTGGTGACAAGTCTCATGTCTCTACACGTGTGATGGGAACATATGGCTATTGTGCTCCAGAATATGCCATGACAGGGCAACTTACAGTCAAGTCAGATGTCTATAGCTTTGGAGTGGTGTTGCTTGAGTTGATTACTGGCCGGAAGGCTATTGACAGCACCAGACCTCATGGGGAACAAAACCTCGTGTCATGGGTATGCTATGTTAAAATTATTCATAATCAGTTGCTATTTCCTACTCATTATTTTTCTATCAAATTATCTATCCACATATCACTTGTTGATAATCAGATATCAGTTTCTCTTATACTTCCTATGTATAGACATACTTTAGAGTGTAGATTCACTCATTTTACTCCTTATGTAGTCCGTAGTGGAATCTCTACAAAGACCTATATTTAGGAACGGAGGGAGTATATCAGTTTCTCTTGTGCTTCTATCATAATTAAGATGGGAAGTTGGGAAATAAATGTTGGAGTATTTAGAAGCTATTAAGGACCCTTTTTTAGGTAAAAATTATGATAGAAGCATGATTATGATAACAGTTATCCACAATCAATGAAGTGTTGGATATGAATTCTGAGGTCAAGTGTTGGATATGAATTCTGAAGTCTGTTGTTGCTTTTACACAGTTTACACAGAACATTAGTCCATTCTAAATTTGCTTACTCCCTCCGACCCATATTACTTGTCGCTCAAACGGATGTATCTAGACGTATGTCAGTGCTAGATACATCCGTTTGGGTGACGACTAATATGGATCGGAGGGAGTATAGTTTTTTCAGGTAGAAACCATGTTGGAACTTACTGTTTATTATTTTGTTTGAATTTACTGTTCACCAGGTGTAAATGAGCCTGGGCACTGTTTTGAATTTACTGTTTACTATTTTTTTATTATGATTTTATATCTGGGCACTGTTACTGGGCAATGTTTATGATTTTCTTTCATGGAATTAACTGTGTAGTGATGCCACCCTTTATACATTGCCAGGCACGCCCTCTTTTCAATGACAGGCGGAAGCTCCCAAAGATGGCTGATCCAGGGCTTCAGGGACGATACCCCATGCGTGGGCTGTACCAAGCCCTTGCTGTGGCGTCAATGTGTATTCAGTCAGAGGCTGCTTCACGACCACTTATCGCTGATGTTGTGACTGCTCTTTCGTACCTGGCGTCCCAAATTTATGATCCTAATGCGATCCATGCCTCAAAAAAGGCAGGTGGCGATCAGCGAAGTAGGGTTTCGGACAGTGGAAGGGCGCTCCTGAAGAATGATGAGGCAGGCAGCTCTGGACACAAGTCGGATCGGGATGATTCCCCCAGGGAGCCTCCTCCCGGGATCCTTAATGACAGGGAGCGGATGGTGGCTGAGGCGAAGATGTGGGGTGCGAACCTGCGGGAGAAGACGCGTGCTGCTGCCAATGCACAGGGGAGCCTTGATTCTCCAACTGAAACCGGATAAGTGGCAGTCGTCTACCTCTGGCCTCGTGTTTTCTCTGAGTCGACTGTGCTTGCATTCGATTGGTGGGGAAAGATGAATTGGGTGCTTTCTGGTGGTGTTAGATGTGTACATTTATAGGGGCAAAACAAAAACAAAACAAAACAAGAGGAGAATTGGGTGGCTTTGTACTGGATCTGGTCGTACCTGTAAATTCTCGGAAAATTTTGCGACGAAGGAGAACAAATCTGAACTTGTGTCTGTTGTCCCTGTTCCTCCTTCTCTTTTGTAATGTGCATTGCTTTATATTTTCCCCTTGTTATATTATAAGCACTTTCTTGTGGGGCTCAGAAAATGAGAAAAGTTAGGATTCCACTGGTTGCGGGTTTGCACTCTGATTCTTCTAGCATTTGGATCCCTGGATTGGATGACTTAACAGGTTTCACCAGGTTTCCGTGCTTGTTAGGTGTTTAGCGCTTGGTTCATCTTTAGCTGAAGTGCAGGCCCTTGACAATATATAATTTTTCTACAGCGAGCGTTATCTGCTCATTTGTGTACGAGCGATCCTAGCATTCCGCAACTTGCTAGCATGTGTTGCTGTTGTTACTTGATATAAGTTCAGTTTATTGATCGCATGCTAGATTTTGGTTTATTCCTTTGTTTGATATATAGTAGATGAATATATTTTGGTTTATTCCGGGCAAAACTGTATCTTAAAAATAAATAGAGATGAATACAATATAAAGACGGCTAACTGCAGGTCTTGCAAATGATAAATAAGAGCAAGTCTTCGGCAGATTTCACCAAGGGAACTAGTGGTGCTACTAAAACCGAAGTGTTTGCAAATTCTTGGTATATACCACATGAGTCCCAATGCAAGCGTTATTTGGGGCTGCTGGTGCATATTGGGGCGGCTAGGAGCAAGGAGTTCGAGTATATTAAACAAAGTAGTTGGCTAGGTATGGAGGGCCGGATGGAGAGCCTTCTATTGAAGCCCGGCAAAGAAATTCCGGTTAAAGGGATAGCACACGGCGATCCCTATAATGTCTTGTTATGAACTTACTAAGGGCGTGTTCAGATCCTCTCAAGCTTTTAACTCTACCAATTTTATAGATGAATTTGATCCAAACGCTTGGGCTCCAAGAAGCTAAATTCTCAAAGCTCATGCAACCCGCAGGGTAAAGAGAAGTCGGGAAAGCCTATTTGCAGTATTTACAACTAGTTGCCACCGCTAAAGAAAACGGGTTGTCTCCCACGCAAGATTGGTACCCTCGCCAAGCACAAGTGTACAGACTGGCCTGAACAGAGCTGTCTTCAGTCGGCCCAAAGTGGCTCCCAGTAGGCCAACGGCCTCCCAACTGGGCTGCAGTGCTCGGAGAAACTAGCGTTGCTCTCAAACGGTTGGGAGTGCTGCGTGGAGCGAGAAGCGACATTGGGAAGCTGAATTTGTGAAGTTTGGAGAGGTTCCGAACACGCCCAAAGAAACTAATGTAGGGGAAAGCCTTAGGTGGCCCAATCTTTCACAACTTGAAGATGGATCTAGATGAACAAATAATAACACAAGGGGAACAAGCACTCATAGATAAAATCCAATCATACATGCCCTCTTTAAGCAAATCCGCACAAGTAACATAAGATCCATAAACAACCTGGGGAATACGTGATGGGTAACTTCTTTCCAAATCCGGAGATGAGGTACTGGGGTAGTGTTGGTGTCCTGGGTTAGGGGGTGCTTTCCACGTTGGCGAACGGTTATAGGTCAGGTCGAGGACCTGCCAAAGGTTGGTGATTGAGACATGCTGACCCAACCTCAGCGTAATCAAGTCAAAGATTTCCTAGAGGCTTGGCATACACTTCAAGCGTATTTCGAAGATTAGCGTGCTTATCCCTAAGTTATAACCGACTATGTGTAAACCCTAGGTATCCCCGACGTTTATACAAGCGATAGGGATAGGTCTTCAGAGACACATTCACAAGGTTTAGAGATTACAAAAACTTCATACGATCTCGAGGTAGATCAGTCTATACTTTGTACCCCATCACAATCAATATATAAGAAGCATGACATAGGGTTTTACCTTCTCGAGAGGGCCCGAACCTAGGTAAAACTACGGTTCCCTATTTATCCTGTTACCATCTAGATCATATCACCAAGCTTGGGAACCCCTATCCGAGATTTGCCAGTTTTAGCACCGACATTGGTGGCCATACAGGTCCTGTCGGGTGATCGCCGAAGCTCGGTGACACCTTCACCTGATCGACACAACTGTTCTGGCATGTTACCCACATCAACCACTCGCAGCCTCGGGTTAATCGAAGCACCTGAGCAAGTTGAAGCGCTTACTCATCGCCGGGATCTAAAACCCGACGACTCTAACCCCGTGGCAAAAATCTTCGCCGCATCCTCGGGTCAGGCCAAGATCAGAAAACTGGTGCGACCGAAGTACCAGCTCCCTTCCTCACAAGGAACATGGGCTACAACCGATCCGATCAAGCTTGGAGCTCTACCGAGGGTCACCTCTAGGAATTAAGAGCAGGAGATCTTTTCTTGTTCCAATACCGGATCAATAAAAAGGAGATTTCAAGCCCTTTTTCCGGCGCCCTTGCTGGAGAGGAGTTTAGTATTCCGAGTCTTTGCATTTAGTGTTTTTGTTAAAGTTAATTTTCAGTTTTTGTTTTATTTTTCTGTTTTTAAGTTTAAGTTATGTTTTTATTGCAAGTCTTTTTTGTTGAAAACGAAAAAGTTACTATGGCTAGTAATCTTGGGAGTTTTGCTACTCCTAGCAACAATTTCATGTGTGAACCAATAGCATACCCGATGTTGCAGCTGCAGAATATGAGATCAAACCGAACCTAGTTTCCATGGTTCAACATGACCAATTTGGAGGCTCTACTTATGAAGATACAGATATGCATTTATATAATTTTTCTGAGTTATGCAACATGACACACATAAAGGATTATGACCCAGATGCTCTGAATCTTCGCTTATTTCCTTTCTCATTGAGATGAAAATCTAAGGAATAACTTTTAGCCTTGCCAAAAAGCAGTATTACTTCTTGGGCTTCATGTTGTAGTAAATTTTTATCTAAGTTTTGTCCACCTACAAAAATTATGCAATTACATTCTCAGATTACAGGTTCCAAGGAGTAAGAACGTGAGCCACTAGCGCTTGCATGGGATAGAATGAAAGAAGCTATAAGAAATTTCCCAAATCATGGAATGAAGGAGTGGTTAATCCTTCATATGTTTTATAATGGCTTGAATCACATTTCAAAAACTATGCTTGATACGGATGTAGGAGGAACAATGATGGGAAATCCCATAAAAGATGTCAAGAAGATACTAGATGATATGCAAGAGAACCATGCCCAATGGCATATTGAGAGAACCACCACCAAGAAGGTGAATGCTATAGAAGAAAATAGCCCACAGTTGACAACCAAGCTTGAAGAAATTACCTCCTTGATGAAAGATAAAGAAGAGGTAAATGTCAATGCCATCACTAATGAAGATACTAGTGATGTAAATTGTATTGCTCCTAATAGCTACAATACTAATTGAAAAAGAATAGTTATGCCCCTAAACTTCCTTATCCTAGTAATGAAGAAGAATCCAACAATTGTAATGGAGCTAATGGTAGCAATAAAAATACTCTTGAAACTCTTAAATGTTTTATTGCTAGCTAGACTGAGTAGAATGAAAACTTCAAGAATATCTTGAAGACGATAACTTACTTGGCAATTGACCGGCAAGGTTGTTGGACTAACAAATGATGTGCATATCCTTGAAACCAGATCCAGGAATATGGAGGCACAAGTGGCTAAGATAGCATACATACAAACCTTCATTTGGCCGAGTTTGCAGGTAAACTGGAGCCTAACCCGGTTGAAGAAGTTAAAATGGTAAGAAGAAACAAAGAGAAAGTTGAGGTGCTTGACACAAGCCATGTGCCATAGTACAATTATACCATTGCAGATTTTGTCTAGATGATATCCATGTAGTATCTGCTATCGAAGGTAACTAATGATGAGGCATATAATGTCTTTGTGGAACAAGTGGCAGCCAAGGTACATGAACTTGATGATGAAAGGAAAAAGTTATCCAGTAAGTTACCAGCTAAGCAAGAGGACACTTTTGAACCTACCATATAGATTGAGATAGGGTTTAAGAAATTCAGAGGTTTATGTGATCTAGGGGTAAGTGTTTCCACTATTCCCAAATATTTTTATTATAGTCTCAATCTTGGTCTTTATGCTAATACTGAGATTATATTGAATATGTCAATTCTATGTTTACATAGGCGATAGGTATTAAGCATGGAGTTATAGTTTAAATTAATGATTGCCCTGACATGATTTATCTTGTTATAGTAGATATGCGTGAAGATCCAATTGCTCCTATAATTCTCGGTAGAACTTTTCTAAGGAATATCAAAGCTGTGATCAATGTGTTTGAGCGGAATGTTCATTTTGATTTACCAGCTAAAGATCCTTTTGTAAGACATTTCCCCAGGAAAAAGAAATTGAAGACCTACACAAGAGGTGGCGTCATTATGAATGCCAGAAGCTATGGTCTTGGTGTTCTAGCACCACCTTCATCACCACTACGGTTGAGATATCTGACCGAAAGCAAGTGCTTTGTGGGAGGCAACCCACATGAATAAAGTAGACAAGTAAGTTTTTATTTAGTTTTTATTATTATAAAAAGAGTGATTGAAGTTCCATATGGAGAAGTAAGTTTGGAAGAGTTGTTCTAATGAAGGCTTATCCTTGTGCAAGGTGATTTATATGTTAGATTGATGTTTGAATGCCTGGAAATATGTCTGTATTTCTATGGAACTAACCTCGTAGGAAACAGAGAAAAAGAGAAGTTTCGGAAGAAACAAACCAAAGGATGACCTATCATACGACCGCAATGGTCACGTGAGTGCTCATTTGACTTGTAGGAGGTTCCATCACAAAACAACCAGAGACATTAGAGAGGAATATGACGTATCATGCGAGCGCAAGCTCGTTTTGGCGGTCGTTTCATATCTTCACATAAAACAGCGAGGAGTCCCGAGTATCCGATGGCGTTCTAAACGGGCGCACACGCCCGTCCAAGCAATCATTTGACATCTTTGACCATGAGCACAATAAGAACAAAGGGAGCGATGGCATCTGTTTCAGCGGTCGGTCCATCCATGCATAAGCAAAGGTAAGTTAAACCGGGTTGAAGACGACATTCTTGTTCCCCTAAACCTCTTCAAACGCTAGCAAAACATTGCATGATCTCTCTACACGTTCCTTTTTAGTTCAAATCCTTCCGTGTGACCAATCTACGATACTTTTCTCCTCCTATCCCTAAGTTATTTTTCGCGAATCTACGTTCTACATGCCTAGCATTTCCATGTCTAGGATATGCATATTTTTGATTGAAACTTGAGTTTGATATGGATTTGTTGATGTTTTTAGAGGAGTATGATGTTGTGAGTACCGTAGGATCATTATTGTTTAATTGTATTGGACTGAAAAATTGGTTTTTAGTTGTTTACATGGAAGTCTTCTCATGTCTGTGGTGGTTCGAGTTCATCCACTATTGAACTGCAACAAGTTTTCACTCGGGGGATCATCTTCACCGATCGTGGAGCAAGGAGGAAGTTCTAGAATCCACTACTGCAGGACGCTGCTAATGCGACACTGCAATTAGAGACCCTTCGACGAAACTGTGTGCGTTGCATGAATCGAAAACAATATAGTTCAAGCTCTGTCGCCAATGACATGAACTGTGTGCGATGTAGGATCCATCGAATACGATTCAGAAAATATTTGCATGTGCGATCTACGCCAGGCAGTTGACTTTTAAGAACTGTTTGTGATGAGGCGAAATGGCACAAACGGTTAATCAAATATAGATGTGTGTGATGTATGACATACATGTCCCTCATATGAAATGTTTGCGATGATACGTAAGAACACAAACGGTGCGGCGTAACAAGCTGTGTGTGATAGGCTGCAAACAGTTCGATAATCAGAACCGTGTTATAATTCTGGAGAACGCATATGCTTTGTTGTTCTGAATTCTGTGCTCGACATGGCACACAATTCAAGAGACAAAATGTGTGCAATATTGTGAATGGTCACTGATGAATCTGTATTCTTAACCGTTAGCGATGAGATTGAGAAGGTAGATAGAGTTAAGGAATAAATATGAGCAAACGACAACATGTTTAAGGATTACGATCTGTTTTTTTCTTCTTCTTCTTGTTAGATGGCCCCGCGCCATCATCTTGACGTGGACGCTTCTTGCCGCTGACCGCTGGATTTTCATCGCCATCGTTGTTGATGTCCTCATCGTCATTCTCCTTGTTTGACCATTCCTCCTCCTCCTCATCGTCGTTGTCTTCTTCGTCCTTCGGAGGCTCCTTGTCGTCCTCCTCCTTGCCCGACCATTCCTCCTCCTCCACATCGTTGTTGTATTCTTCGTCCTTCGGTGGCTCCTCATCCGTCTGGTCATCGTCTGATGACTCCGGCGGTGGCATCCCTTCCATGAGACGGATAAAATGGAGGTCAGGGCTTGACGCCCGACTCATGGAAGACGAGCGCGATGATTCCGTGGTTGACCCTAGACTGGCGGAACTATCGTCCTCGCTATTGCTCGACATTGCTGCACTATGCAATTAAACAACCGGCGAGAAAGCAAGATTGGAGAGTGCATTGAAGTGTAGAGTGGCCGACGGGGATGATGAAAATGGTGGCAACTGAAGTGTGGTGTGAAGACAAGAGGAATGGATATTGAAGCGGGGGCTTGACGAATTATATTGGCACCTTGGCAGGCGGTTAGAATTCTGATATAATGAAACGCAATTGTGTGCACCCGGTCCATCGCTCTAAATTCACGCTATTGTGCAGTTCTCAATATGCCAACTGTTTCACATGTGTACATTTTAGGAGTTCACACGGTTTGCTAGATGCATTGTTTAACTACACACATGCTTATATGAAACACAACGTTGTGAAATAGTAAGCATTTAATATAGGACAGTTGGTAAGCAATAGATGAGCTCTGCTTATTTATGTAGCCATTAATAATCAAACAAAACCTCGAATGATCATTGCAGACAACACATAGAATATGGTTAATGCTGCAACTACAACTACACATGCTAGTTCCTTCTTGTCTCTTGCTTTCATCTGTTGCCTGTGATTGATTCTTTCTTGCTTTATCGTAGTGATTGTACACTCCAGATTAGTCAGTTTCTTCTCCAACTTTACGTTATCTTCTGCAAGCTTGGTGATAACACTCCGAGCCCTGCCATGCCATTCATCATCTAGACAGTTAACAAAGGCACAAGCCTCATATCCCTGCGAATGTTCAATAATCAGGATGAGTGGGGGCATTAACTGAACTTGAGGGATGAACTTATCACTAACCTCTGAGAGGCAACCGAGAAACCGTCTGCCAACGTCGAATCCCTTCATGCATACACATCGAGAGGGAGTGTGTCCGTGCACAGAACTCAACTTTTGGTACTTCTCGATGGCGCAAAACTCGGAATCGAACTCATGTTGCGGGAGTCTGCTGGAGTCAAACTCTGGATCCGACATTTGATCGATTTCCTATGTGTGTGTCATGCTAAAAATACGAGGAATGAGTGGGACCTGACAAGACGATTCGAATACATAGTACACCGGCCTCCTGGTGACCTTACGCAAGTGCTTAGCGGTGACCGTCGTCGTGGTTGTGTCGCTAATGGCGCTGCCAAGAGCGACTATACGAACCGGTGCAGCCGCACTGAAACCATCAGCACCACTCATCCGCATTTCCCCAATGCCAGGTCCACGTTAGGGAATTTGGGAGCTAGGGATTTTGAAGCTATTTAGGGATTTGAGGAAGACGGGGAAACTATGGGGATCTGATGATAACGGTTGGGTGAACTATTTATCGCATTCTGTTGTATACGACAGATGGTTTCCCAAATCAAATCGTGTGAGATAGAACATGCATGATACACGGTTTTCGTAACATGACCATTTGTGATGTGCTTCCCGATACATATGGGTGCGGTAAACAACCACTCTCCGGACCCCCCCAAAAACGTTATGCTCATAGATATGTCGGTGACCAAGGCAGCGGCTGACGGATATGAAGTCAATCCGGTGTCGGCGTTATAGGGAGTCCATTCTCGGTCGGTCGGCAGTGGCGGCATTACAGGAGGTCAATCCTCGGTCGGTAGTGGCAGCATAACATGAGGTCAATCTTTGGTCGGAGGTGGGATATATAGGAGGAGCTCAATCCTCGTGGTCGGCGGTGGTGTGAATGGAGCACATCGCTCGGAGTCGTAGGCGGGATAGTGGAGCCCGGACTACAGGCAAGCGCCCCTCTAAGCTCTGCTCCTCGACCCTGCTGTCTTGCCATGCCCCTGCTAATTAATTAATGTATTATTTTCCTTGAGTGTCCTAATTAAGGTGTTAAATTCATATGATGGGAGTGCCGACGATGCGTGTAAATTGACTGGTTGATTAGTGTCATTGCACGACTGGGTAACATTATGCAGTGCCCTCCATAAAATTTGAAAATAAAATCTTGTGATTTATTCACCCATCTAATGGATGCAACGTGTGCAGATGGAATGATTTGAATGGATGGGGGATCAGACAAGCTCAAGGTATAGGGATGGTGTGAAGGAGTTCATGGCTTTGGCTGAACGAATAAATAAGAGAATTTGCAAACAATATTACATCATCTGTCCATGCAAGGATTGTTGCAATACGGTGTCAATTCCAATTGATGAGGTCGAGTTACACTTATAAAAAAGGAAATTCATGGGTGGATACACAAGATGGACTAAACATGGTGAAGAGCCGGTTATGGATGAATGTAATAAGCTGTCTGTCGGCGAGGTGCCAAACCCCGACCAGAGTCGCATGGGTGATGAATTTAACCTCGGGGATCAGACATCAAGCTACAGACAGAAGACTGGCATGCCAAAAAACCCAAAGAAAAACCAAGAGTGTGAAGCACGCAACACCGACCTTGATGATATGCCAGATGAGTGGATTGTGGATATGTATATGAGGCACCCTAAAGACGGGGCTCAGTGGGAACAAATCACTGAAATGTTTAAAGATTTTGCAAAGGATCCTAGAAATATATGGCTAGAGGATTGTATTGATGGATTTAATCCATTTGGCGATATGAACACCAAACACAACACTTGGCCGGTGCTTCTGTGCATATATAACCTTCCTCCTTGGTTGTGTATGAAGAAAAAATACATCATGATGTCGATGATTATCCAAGGCCCGAAGCAACCTGGAAATGATATCGACATTTACTTTGAGCTACTGGTCAAAGAACTGAAGACATTGTAGACGTCTGGTGTGAACAGTTATGATGCCAACACAAAGCAGTTTTTCTGGCTACATGCGTTGCTGCTGCACACCATTCAAGATATGCTAGCATTAGGGAATAGTTCGGGGCAAAAACCAAAGGGACTAGTAGGATGTGTCACATGCATGGATAGTACCAAGAGTAGATTTCTTTCCAACTCGCGCAAAACCGTGTATTTGCATCATCGTAGGTTCTTAAGGAGAAATCACCCTTACCAAAAAATGACTGCTGAATTTGATGGTACGGTAGAGAAAGGAACGGGACCAAGACCCTATGATGGGAAAGAAGTCCACAACATGGTTAAATGTATTAGTGTTGTGCTTGGCAAGGGATCCAGTTCAACGTCAAAAATAACACCCAGGGACCAAGTGTTTAAGAAGAAATCAGTGTTTTGGGAAATACCTTACCGGGAGTTCCTAACTATACATCATTGCATTGATGTCATGCACGTAGAGAAGAATGTCTATGAAAGCATCTGCTCAAGATTAAAGGCAAAAGAAAGGATGTTGACTGTGCACGACTCGATATGCTTGGTGATTAATCACAACGCATGGATGAAGCAGAAGATGATGAAAAATTGCTCCACCAATACCAGAGTTACAATTTAACTACAATAGAAGTAAAAGAGTTATTCGCATTTTTGTTGTCAATTAAGACACACTCTTCCTACTCCGCAAACATCAGAAGTCTCGTGGATGACAACTTGGGTAAAAATAAGTTGTCTCACATGAAGTCACATGATTGCCACGTAATGTTGACACAAATTCTCCTGGTGGCCATAAGGAATATGATGGATACAGACATAAGAAACACATTGATTGATCTATGTGGTTTCTTCAACAAACTATGGCAGAAGGTGGTAGATGTTGAAGAGCTGGATAATATGCAAGTTGATATTGCAAGGATATTGTCAAACTTAGAGATGTTCTTCCCACCGGCATTCTTTGATGTCATGGTCCATCTCACCGCGCACCTTGTGGACGAGATAAAGTATGGTGGTCGTGTGTTTCTTCACAACATGTATCCCTTCGAGTGGTACATGGGAATATTGAAGCGCTATTGTCGGAACCGATGTCATCCAGAGGCAAGCTTCCTACAAGGTTATACCGTGGAGGAGGTGGTTGGGTTTTACATCAAATACATGAAACTTAGACCTATAGGTGTGCCCCTCTCTTAACAGCCCAATACTAGATGCTTATGCTGCAGAACACATGGAGGAGATACGACAAAGCAACTTACCCAATGTGCTGTCACCAGCTGCTGAGACAAATGCACACAATAGGGACTATATAAGATGGCTAAAGGATCGTTTGGCAAACGGACCCCAAGAAGACCTTGCAACTTGGTTGGCACAAAATCCATCACCGACGGTTATGAAGTACCAACCGTATGACATAAATGGCAACACGTTCTACACTGAGGAATGTGATGCTAAGACCTCGTATCAGAACAACTCTGTTCGAATAGAATGCCTAACTATAGAGGAAGATGATAAACAAGTGTACTATGTAACCATTGAAGAGATTTGGGAGCTTTACTATGTGCAAATGGGGGTGGCATTATTCAAGTGGAGATGGTTCCTCTTAGTAGCGTAAAGGTTGATGCTTACAGTAGGAAGACATATGTTGACCGCAGAGTTATGCCATATCACAAGGACCCATTTATTCTTGCCAGCGATGCTACCAAGATTTTCTTTGTGCCAGACCTCTTGCATACACACTGCCATGTAGTGATGTATGGGAAGAGGAGGGTACTAGGCGTTGAGAATGTTGGCGATGAGGAGGAGTACAATCAATATGATGAGTTGCCACCGGAGGGGCCACACAACATAACAGAGGAGAAGCTTAAAATCATCAGAAATCCTAAGTTCATTAGGGGTCAACCTAATGATCACGATCACAACATGTACCTAGGAATTGATTCAAAAAATTAGTCAATATGTCTACTGTACTGAATTGTTGCATGTACTGAATTGTGAGGGATGTGTACTGAGTTTGTTCAGTTATAAGTTTCGCATGTACTGTATTGAGAGGTATGCACGACCTTATGTTGATCTAGATTAATATGTTGTCACCTATAGCAATGAATTTGAAATATTCATGATAATTTAATCTATATGTAGAACACTTAGTTCATCTCACACTGGTATGTACGAACTAAACATGCACAGTTTGGTTTACACATAGCACAAAGTTCGTTAACTAGAACTATGAAACCGCAGCCTATGAAACCTAGTGCGCGCAACATGAGTCCTGCTTCCTGATTGGACAAAACCCAAACCACACGGATCGTGCGTCTGCACCATAGGATTCAGCCAGATCGAACGACGGTCCTTATGCCTCTTGTCAACAACTGTTGTAGAAGTTAGGATTTGATTTATATGCAATAAATGCCCTATAAATGATAAAAATGCTGAAAAATATCAAACGAGCCCAAAAATGCGCCAGAAAATCAAACCTGGCGTATAATTATGGTTGACTACCGTGGGATAAAATTTGGAGGAGAGGCGATGAAGACACTGTCGATTGGAGTTCGATATGCCACTACTCCCGTTGGAACTATGATCCTTCTACTTAGATGCTATGGTTTCCAATTAGCGATCATTGTAGCTCATGCCAAATTTTACCAAATTTTTTTCATTGTGTCTCGAGCAACATGACGACACACCGATTTTCGTGATTTTCTGAGTCCATCTGCATTTCCTGTAATTAAATTACTGTCATTTATTTAGGTGGACACATCTCCCGCCCGAAATGCTTGACAATTCTTCTCATTCGTTGCTTAATGATGAAAATCACACAAAGTGACACAAAAATGATTTGTAAGAGATTCTTTGCCACCATCCACACGTAATTCATGTTGTGATATTTTATTTATAAGAACTAATTAACATGGTAACTACAAAAATATGACTTAGATATAGCAAACGAGACATGTAATCCACTAGAAGATCAATATTAGGAGTACAATGGTGTTTGCATACCATGGAAAAAGCCAAGGTGAAAGGATGAGATTGACACCGATTGGAGTCCGAAATGCCAACTCTACTTTTCGTAAACCATGATCCTTTGTGCGAGATGCATTCGTTTTCAAAGGGCAGGCCCTCACAACTTCCACTAGACATTACCAGTTTTTCGCACGGGGTCTTCACATCATGCCATGGTGACACACCCATTTTTGTAATACTCATAATACATCTGCATTTCTTCTAATTAAATTACTAACAAAACCCATGTTGGTGGAAAAAATGTCTTCAAATTAGCAAACAAGTCATGAAATGTGGCCAGAAATCATTACAGGGGCTAATAGTTTAATGCGTGTGGATGAAAATAATTTGAGGCGAAATGATGGTGTCCCAAATTCATTTGAAATGCAAATATGACTATTCTGCATGGACAAATAGCACACAGTTCCTTAACTAGAACAATGTGCTTTCTAAACCGCGGCCTATGAAACCTAGTGAGCACAATGTGAGTCCTGCTTTCAGATTGGACAAAACCGAAATCACACGGATCGTGCGTCTGCACTATAGGATTCACTCAGATCGAACGACGGTCCTTATAACTCTCGTCAACAATTGCTATAGAAGTTGGGACTTGATTTATATTCAATAAAGGCCCCATAAATGATAAAAGATGCTGAAAAATATCGAAGGAGCCCACAAATGCGCCAAAAAATCAAACCTGGCGTATAATTATGATTGACTACCATGGGATAAAATTTGGAGGAGTGGCCATGAAGACACTGTCGATTGGAGTTCGATTTGCCACTTCTCCCCTTGGAACTATGATCCTTCTACTCAGATGCTATGGTTTCCAATTAGCGGTCATTGTAGCTTGTGCCAAAACTTACTTTTCCATGGTGTCTCGAGATCACGCCACGATGACACACTGATTTACGCGTTTTCCTGTGTCCATCTGCATTTCCTATAATTAAATTACTGACATTTATTTAGGTGGACACATCTCCCGTTTGAAATGCTTGACAATTCTTCTCATTCATTGCACAATGACGAAAACCACGCAAAGTGACACACAAATGATTTGTAAGAGATTCTTTGCCACCATCCACACATAATTCATGTTGTGATATTATATTTATAAGAACTAATTAACATGGTAACTGCAAAAATATGACTTAGATATAGCAAACGAGACATGTAATCCAGAAGAAGATCAATATTAGGAGTATAATGAAGTTTGCATACCATGGACAAAACCAAGGCGAAAGGATGAGATTGACACCGTTGGAGTCCGAAATGCCAACTCTACTCTTCGTAAACCATGATCCTTTGTGTGAGATGCATTTGCTTTCAAAGGACAGGCCATCACAACTTCCACTAGACATAACCAATTTTTCGCACGGGGTGTTCACATCATGCCATGGTGACACACCCATTTTTGTAATATTCATAATACATCCGCATTTCCTTTAATTAAATTACTAACAAGCCCCATGTTGGTGGAAAAAATGTCTTCAAATTAGTAAACAAGTCATGAAATGTGGACGGAAATCAATACATGGGCTAATAGTTGATAGTTTGCAGATGAAAATAATTCGAGGTGAAATGATGGTGTCCCAAATTCATTTCAAATGAAAATATGACTGTTCTACATGGACAAATAGCACACGGTTGGTTAACTAGAACCGTGTGCTTTCTAAACCGTGGCCTATGAAACCTAATGTGTGCAAAGTGAGTTCTGCTATCTGGTTGGACAAAACCCAAACCACACGGATCGTGCGTCTGCACCGTAGGATTCATCAAGATCGAAAGACAGTCCTTAAACCTCTCATCTACATACGCTGTTGTAGTTGGGATTTGGTTTATATGCAATAAATGCCCCATAAATGCGAAAAATGTCTTAAATATAGCAGGCGAGCCCAGAAATGCGCCCCCAAAAAATCAATATTAGGGTACAACGATAGCTGCTTACCATGGGAAAAATTTCAAGACAAAACGATGAGGTCACGTCTACATTTCAAAGTTTTCAGGTTTTCATTTCGAACAGATTTGTGCTGCTTGTGCACACAGGTTACTATATAAAACCGTTTGCAAAGTTTTTTCCGCGGGCGCAGGGCGATCTTTTTTCAGCCTTTTCACCGAAGCCGCCAACATGCCCCCTCCCCTCCCCCAAAACCCGTGCCCTCCCCCGTTTCGCTCATCTGTCCGCGTATTCTACCCAAACTCCATTGACAACTAGATCCCTCCCCCTCCCGTCCCCCAGATCCACACCAAAACCCTTTTCGGCGCCTTCGTGCTCAACCCAGTCGTGTACCCGCTTCTTGGCGTCAACCCTACCCTTCACTGCCACTCCAAACATGCGGGTGCCCACGCATCGCCGTCTTCATTTGCTCGCCAGCCGCCGTCGAGCATATCGATCCTATACCCTCGCCTCTCCTGCCGAATTTGCACAAAAAAACTGGTCAGTTGCTGCCCTTCATCGCGGTGAGGTCTATTATCTTGCGATCCCTTTTCCTATTTGGTTCGGTTTGTCCCCAAAATGATTATAAAATAATGGAGAGCGTATTTATGTTCATCATCCAGCTTCTAACATATAAGACATATTTGTTCCAATTAGTAATTGTCGAATTACATATCATGTGCGCATGAGTGACACTAAATGAACAAATTAGCTGTACATTTTCAAATGATCAGATGCCATGTTTAGACAACTAGCTTCCAAGCTATTACATTTTTTATGATTATCCCCCTTTTCTGAATTTCACATGTGTACTCTGTAGATGTCTATTAGTAGCAACGACAATCATACTTCTAGCGATGTATCTTCATTTGAGTCCAAAGCCGACATGTCTGCAACAGATGATCGTGTACCAAGAAATGATCAACGTGATACAGCTGCCACAATCACCCATCCAGTCAAGAGCCAGAAGAGCGCTCCAAGAAAGCCCACACACCAGCCTAAAGGGGTATACAAAGTAAGTGACATCAATTTGAAGTCTTGGGCTCCAACTAAACCTGATAAAGAACACACGAGGTTTTGGAGTATGTGTGGATTTGTTGGCAGGGCAAGGCTCAACATTAATCTACTGGGTTTCGAAAGGCTGGTACAGAAACACGACAGAGGATAGTGTTGGAAATATGCCCTAGAGGCAATAATAAAATGGTTATTATTGTATTTCCTAGTTCATGATAATTGTCTATTGTTCATGCTATAATTGTGTTAACCGGAAACCGTAATACATGTGTGAATACATAGACCACAACATGTCCCTAGTGAGCCTCTAGTTGACTAGCTCGTTGATCAATAAATGGTCATGGTTTCATGACCATGGACATTGGATGTTGTTGATAACGGGATCACATCATTAGGAGAATGATGTGATGGACAAGACTCAATCCTAAGCATAGCACAAGATCGTGTAGTTCGTTTGCTAAAGCTTTTCAATGTCAAGTATAATTTCCTTAGACCATGAGATTGTGCAACTCTCGAATACCGTAGGAATGCTTTGGGTGTGCCAAATGTCACAACGTAACTGGGTGGCTATAAAGGTGCACTACGGGTATCTCCAAAAGTGTCTGTTGGGTTGGCACGAATCGAGACTGGGATTTATCACTCCGTGTGACGGAGAGGTATCTCTGGGCCCACTCGGTAAGACATCATCATAATGAGCTCAATGACTAAGGAGTTAGTCACGGGATGATGTATTACGGAACGAGTAAAGAGACTTGCCGGTAACGAGATTGAACAAGGTATAGAGATACCGACGATCGAATCTCGAGCAAGTATCATACCGATAGACAAAGGGAATTCTATACGGGATTGATTGAATCCCCGACATCGTGGTTCATCCGATGAGATCATCGTTGAGAATGTGGGAGCCAACATGGTATCTAGATCCCACTGTTGGTTATTGACTGGAGAGGTGTCTCGGTCATGTCTACATGTCTCCCGAACCCGTAGGGTCTACACACTTAAGGTTCGATGACGCTAGGGTTATAGGGAAATGGTATACGTGATTACTGAAAGTTGTTCGGAGTGCCGGATGAGATCCCGGACATCACTAGGAGCTCTGGAATGGTCCGGAGGTAAAGATTGATATATAGGAAGTCTAGTTTTGGTCACCGGAAAGTTTTCGAGCTCATCAGTAGTGTACCGAAAGTGCCGGGAGGGTGCCGGAGGACTCCCGGGAGGGGTGTGACGACTAAAGGACTTTGTGGGCCCTTAGAGGAGGTGTGCCAGCCCTTAGTGGGATGGCCAAGACCTTCTAGAAAGGCCCATGCGGCTGGGATCAAGAGATAAAGGGTGAAAGGGATTTAAAAGAGGAGATCCACCTCCCTTGTGGGAGGTGGACTCTTCCCCACCTTCGGCCGAAGCTCTCCTCCTTGGAGGAGGGGCCAAGGCAGCCCTCCCTATCCCTCCTCCTATATATATGCAAGGGTTTGGGCTGATTTGAGACACGACTTCTCTCTCTCTCTCGGTGCAGCCCTACCCTTCTTCTTCCTCGTTCTCCATAGCGCTTGGTGAAGGCCTGCCGGAGTTCACGTAGCTCCACTGTCACCATGCTGTCGTGTTGCCGGAGCTCTCCCTCAACCTCTCCTTCCTCCTTGATGGATCAAGTTGTAGGATACGTCATCGGGCTACACGTGTGTTGAACGCGGAGGCGCCGTTGTTCGGCGCTAAGATCGGAGTCCACCGCGATCTGAATTGCTGCGAGTACGACTCCACCAACCGCGTTCTTGTAACGCTTCCGCTTAGCGATCTTCAAAGGTATGAAGATGCAATCTCTCCCCATTCGTTTCTGGTTTCTCCATGGATAGATCTTGGTGATCGTAGGAATTTTTTTGATTTACTACTACGTCTCCCAACAGTGGAATCATGAGCTAGGTCTATGCGTAGAATCTATGCACGAGTAGAACACAAGTTGTTGTGGGCGTCGATTTTGTTAATTTGCTTACCACTACTAGTCTTATCTTGATTCGGCGGTATTGTGGATGAAGCGGCCCAAACCGACTTTACACGTACGCTTACGTGCGACTGGTTCCACCGCCTGACATGCACTTGTTGCATAAGGTGGCTAGCGGGTGTCTGTCTCTCCCACCTTAGTCGGATTGGATTCGATGAAAAGGGTCCTTATGAAGGGTAAATAGAAATTGTCATATCACGTTGTGGTTTTGGCGTAGGTAAGAAACGTTCTTGCTAGTAACCTATAGCAGCCACGTAAAAACTTGCAACTACAAATTAGAGGACGTCTAACTTGTTTTTGCAGCATATGCCTTGTGATGTGATATGGCCAAAGGATGTGATGTGATGCATTGTGATGTATGAGATTGATCATGTTCTTGTAATAGGATTCACGACTTGCATGTCGATGAGTATGACAACTGGCAGGAGCCATAGGAGTTGTCTTATTTTATTGTATGACCTGCGTGTCAATCATAAACGCCATGTAATTACTTTACTTTATTGCTAAACATTAGCTATAGTAGTCGAAGTAATAGTTGGCGAGACAACTTCATGAAGACACGATGATGGAGATCATGATGATGGAGATCATGGTGTCGTGCCGGTGACAGTGATGATCATGATGCCCCGAAGATGGAGATCAAAGGAGCAAGATGATATTGGCCGTATCATGTCACTATATTGATTGCATGTGATGTTTATCATGTTTACATCTTATTTTCTTAGGACGACGGTAGTAAATAAGACGATCTCTCAATAAAATTTCAAGAAAAGTGTTCACCCTAACTGTGCACCGTTGCTAAGGATCGTTGTTCCGAAGCACCATGTGATGATCGGGTGTGATAGGTTCTAACGTTCGCATACAACGGGTGTAAGCCAGATTTACACACGCGATACACTTAGGTTGACTTGACGAGCCTAACATGTACAGACATGGCCTCGGAACACGGAATACTGAAAGGTCGAACATGAGTCGTATAGAAGATACGATCAACATAGAGATGTTCACCATGGATGACTAGTCCGTCTCACATGATGATCGGACACGGGCTAGTTGACATGGATCATGTGTCACTTGGATGACTAGAGAGATGTCTATCTAAGTGGGAGTTCATTAAATAATTTGATTATGTGAACTTAATTATCATGAACTTAGTCTAAAATTGTCTTTACAATCTATATTGTAGATCCAATGGCCAACGCGAATGTCACCCTAAACTTCAACGTGTTCCTAGAGAAAACCAAGCTAAAAGATGATGGAAGCAACTATGCAGACTGGGTCCGTGGCTTGAGGATCATCCTCATAGCTTCCAAGAAATTGTATGTCCTTGATGCACCACTATGTGACCCACCCTTCTCCCAGCAGAGCAAGACATTGTTAACGCTTGGCATTCTCGCTGCGATGATTACTCCCTTGTTCAGTGCGGCATGCTTTACAGTTTAGAACCGGGGCTCCAAAAGCGTTTTGAGCAACACAGAGCATATGAGATGTTCCAAGAGCTGAAACTGGTTTTCCAAGCTCATGCCCGGGTCGAGAGATATGACGTCTCTGACAAGTTCTTCAACTGTAAGATGGAGGAGAATAGTTCTGTCAGTGAGCACATCCTCAAGATGTCTGGGCTACACAACCGCTTGACTCAGCTGGGAGTTAATCTCCCGGATGACTCAGTCATTGACAGAATCCTCCAGTCGCTTCCACCTAGCTACAAGAGCTTTGTGATGAACTACAATATGCAAGGGATGGAGAAGTCCATTCCTGAGTTGTACTCGATGCTGAAATCAGCAGAGGTTGAGATCAAAAAGGAGCATCAAGTGTTGATGGTGAATAAGACCACTAGTTTCAAGAAAGACAAGGGTAAGAAGAACTTCAAGAAGGACGTTAAAGCTGTTGCCGTGCCCGGTAAGCAAGTTGCCGGGAAGAAGAACAAGAATGGACCCAAGCCTGAGACTGAGTGTTTTTATTGCAAGGGTACCGGTCACTGGAAGCGGAACTGCCCCAAGTACTTAGCGGATAAGAAGGACGACAACATTAAAGGTATATGTGATATACTTGTTATTGATGTGTACCTAACCAGCGCTCGTAGTAGCTCCTGGGTATTTGATACCGGTGCAGTTTCTCACATTTGTAACTCCAGGCAGGAGCTGCGGAATAAGCGGAGGCTGGCAAAGGACGAGGTGACGATGCACGTCGTGAATGGTTGCAAGGTCGATGTGATCGCCGTCGGCACGCTACCTCTACATCTACCTTTGGGATTAGTGTTAAACCTTAATAATTGTTATTTAGTACCAGCTTTGAGCATGAACATTGTATCTGGATCTCGCTTAATGCGAGATGGCTACTCATTTAAATCTGAGAATAATGGTTGTTCTATTTATATGAGAGAAATGTTTTATGGTCATGCCCCGCTGGTCAATGGTTTATTTTTGATGAATCTCGAACATGATGTTACACATGTCCATAGTGTGAGTACCAAAAAGTGTAAGGTTGATAACAATAGTCCCACTTACATGTGGCACTACTGCCTTGGTCATATTGGTGTCAAACGCATGAAGAAGCTCCATACTGATGGACTTTTGGAGTCTCTTGATTTCGAATCATTTGACACGTGCGAACCATGCCTCATGGGCAAGATGACCAAGACTCCGTTCTCCGGAACAATGGAGCGAGCAACTGACTTGTTGGAAATAATACATACCGATGTATGCGGTCCAATGAGTGTCGAGGCTCGTGGTGGCTACCGTTATGTTCTCACCCTCACTGATGACTTGAGTAGATATGGGTATGTCTACTTAATGAAACATAAGTCTGAAACTTTTGAAAGGTTCAAGGAATTTCAGAGTGAGGTAGAGAATCAACGTGACAGGAAAATAAAGTGCCTACAATCTGATCGTGGCGGAGAATATTTAAGTCACGAGTTTGGCACACACCTAAGGAAATGTGGAATTGTTTCACAACTCACGCCGCCTGGCACACCTCAGCGAAATGGTGTGTCTGAACGTCGTAATCGCACTCTTCATAGGTTCAACCTGAGAAGCTCGAGCCCAAAGCGGAAAACTGCGTCTTCATAGGATATTCCAAAGAGAGTATTTTGTATACCTTCTACCTACGATCCGAGGGCAAAGTCTTTGTTGCCAAGAATGGATCCTTTCTCGAGAAAGAGTTTCTCTCGAAAGAAGTAAGTGGGAGGAAAATAGAACTTGATGAGGTAATTGTACCTCCACTCGAACCGGAGAGTAGCATAGCACAGGAAGTTGTTTCTGTGGAGCCTACACCAGCTGGAGAGGAAGTTAATGATGATGATCATGAAACTTCAGATCAAGTTGCTATTGAACGTCGAAGGTCCACTAGGACACATTCCACACTAGAGTGGTACGGCAACCCTGTCCTGGAGATCATGTTGTTAGACAACGGTGAACGTTCAAACTATGAAGAAGCGATGGCAGGCCCGGATTCCAACAGATGGCTTGAAGCCATGAAATACGAGATAGGATCCATGTATGAGAACAAAGTATGGACTTTGGTGGACTTGCCTGTTGATAAGCGAGCCATTGAAAATAAATGGATCTTTAAGAAGAAGATTGACGCGGATGGTAATGTAACCGTCTATAAGGCTCGGCTTGTCGCTAAAGGTTATCGACAAGTTCAAGGAGTTGACTACGATGAGACTTTCTCACCCGTAGCGATGCTGAAGTCTGTCCGAATCATGTTAGCAATTGCCGCATTTTATGATTATGAGATCTGGCAAATGGACGTCAAAACGACATTCCTTAATGGCTTCCTCAAGGAAGAACTGTATATGATGCAGCCGGAAGGTTTTGTCGATCCTAAAGATGCTAACAAGGTATGCAAGCTCCAGCGCTCCAACTATGGGCTGGTGCAAGCATCTCGGAGTTGGAACATTCGCTTTAATGAAGTGATTAAAGCGTTTGGGTTTGTACAGGTTTATGGAGAATCCTGTATTTACAAGAAAGTGAGTGGGAGCTCTGTAGCATTTCTCATATTATATGTGGATGGCATACTGATAATAGGAAATGATATAGAACTCTTGGAAAGTGTAAAGGCCTACTTGAATAAGTGTTTTTCAATGAAGGACCTTGGAGAAGCTGCTTACATATTAGGTATTAAGATCTATAGAGATAGATCGAGACGCCTCATAGGTCTTTCACAGAGCACATACCTTGACAAGATATTGAAGAAGTTCAATATGGATCAGTCCAAGAAGGGGTTCTTGCCTGTGTTACAAGGTGTGAGATTGAGTACGACTAAATGCCCGACCACGGAAAAGGATAGAGAAGAGATGAGTGTCATCCCCTATGCTTCAGCTATAGGCTCTATTATGTATGCCATGTTGTGTACCAGACCTGATGTGAACCTTGCCATAAGTTTGGTAGGGAGGTACCAAAGTGATCCCGGAGCAGAACACTGGACAGCGGTCAAGAATATCCTGAAGTACCTGAAAAGGACAAAGGACATGTTTCTCATATATGGAGGTGCCGAAGAGCTCGTTGTAAAGGGTTACGTTGATGCCAGCTTCGACACAGATCCGGACGACTCCAAGTCACAAACCTGATAGATGTATATTTTGAACGGAGGGGCAGTCAACTGGTGCAGCAGCAAGCAAAGCGTCGTGGCGGCATCTACATGTGAAGAGGAGTACATAGCTGCTTCGGAAGCATCAAAGGAAGGAGTCTGGATGAAGGAGTTCATCACCGACCTAGGAGTAATTCCAAGTGCGTCAGGCCCGATGACTCTATTCTGTGACAACACTGGAGCTATTGCCCTTGCGAAGGAGCCCAGGTTTCACAAGAAGACAAGACACATCAAGCGCCGCTTCAACTCCATCCGTGATTACATTCAGGAGGGAGATATAGATATTTGTAAAGTGCATACGGATCTTAATGTCGCAGATCTGTTGACTAAACCTCTCTCACGAGCAAAACATGATCAACACCAGAATGCTATGGGTGTTCGATTCATCACAATTGACTCTAGAGGCAATAATAAAATGGTTATTATTGTATTTCCTGGTTCATGACAATTGTCTATTGTTCATGCTATAATTGTGTTAACCGGAAACCGTAATACATGTGTGAATACATAGACCACAACATGTCCCTAGTGAGCCTCAAGTTGACTAGCTCGTTGATCAATAGATTGTCACGGTTTCATGACCATGGACATTGGATGTCGTTGATAACGGGATCACATCATTAGGAGAATGATGTGATGGACAAGACCCAATCCTAAGCATAGCACAAGATCGTGTAGTTCGTTTGCTAAAGCTTTTCAATGTCAAGTATAATTTCCTTAGACCATGAGATTGTGCAACTCCCAGATACCGTAGGAATGCTTTGGGTGTGCCAAACGTCATAATGTAACTGGGTGGCTATGAAGGTGCACTATGGGTATCTCCGAAAATGTCTGTTGGGTTGGCACGAATCGAGACTGGGATTTGTCACTCCGTGTGACGGAGAGGTATCTCTGGGCCCACTCGGTAAGACATCATCATAATGAGCTCAATGTGACTAAGGAGTTAGTCACGGGATGATGTATTACGGAACGAGTATAGAGACTTGCCGGTAACGAGATTGAACAAGGTATAGAGATACCGACGATCGAATCTCGGGCAAGTATCATACCGATATACAAAGGGAATTGTATACGGGATTGATTGAATCCCCGACATCGTGCTTCATCCAATGAGATCATCGTGGAGCATGTGGGAGCCAACATGGGTATGCAGATCCCGCTGTTGGTTATTGACCGGAGAGGTGTCTCGATCATGTCTACATGTCTCCCGAACCCATAGGGTCTACACACTTAAGGTTCGATGACGCTAGGGTTATAGGGAAATGGTATACGTGATTACCGAAAGTTGTTCGGAGTCCCGGATGAGATCCCGTACGTCACGAGGAGCTCCAGAATGGTCCAAAGGGAAAGATTGATATATAGGAAGTCCAGTTTTGGTCACCGGAAAGTTTTCGGGCTCATCGGTAGTGTACCGGGAGTGCCGGGAGGGTGCCGGAGGACCCCCGGGAGGGGTGTGACGACCAAAGGACTTCGTGGGCCCTTAGAGGAGGTGTGCCAGCCCTTAGTGAGCTGGCCAAGACCTTCTAGAAAGTCCCATGCGGCTGGGATCAAGAGATAAAGGGTGAAAGGGATTTAAAAGAGGAGATCCACCTCCCTTGTGGGAGGTGGACTCTTCCCCACCTTCGGCCGAAGCTCTCCTCCTTGGAGGAGGGGCCAATGAAGCCCTCCCTCTCCCTCCTCCTATATATATGCAAGTGTTTGGGCTGATTTGAGACACGACTTCTCTCTCTATCGGTGCAGCCCTACCCTTCTTCTTCCTCGTTCTCCGTAGCGCTTGGCGAAGCCCTGCCGGAGTTCACGTAGCTCCACCGTCACCGCGCCGTCGCGCTGCCGGAGCTCTCCCTCAACCTCTCCTTCCTCCTTGCTGGATCAAGGTGTAGGAGACGTCATCGGGGTGCAGATGTGTTGAACGCGGAGGCGCCGTTGTTTGGCGCTAAGATCGGAGTCCACCGCGATCTGAATCGTGCGAGTACAACTCCACCAACCGCGTTCTTGTAATGCTTCTGCTTAGTGATCTTCAAAGGTATGAATATGCAATCTCTCCCCACTCGTTGCTGGTTTCTCCATGGATAGATCTTGGTGATCGTAGGAATTTTTTTGATTTACTACTATGTCTCCCAACAGATAGTCCGTGAGAGCATGACACACTTCAACGTTCTTGAGGAGTGGAGAGCATAGGTGGAACACGCTGCACTGAAGAAGGCTAGGGATGCTTGGAGAAACTGGAAGCATGTCTTGTACAAGAAGTTCTTGGGTCAAGGCAAGGGCCCAATCCCATCGTACCCCCAAATCACAAAGGAAGATTGTATATAATTCAGAAGGGTCAGGGATAGTGAAGAGTTTATTAAGATGGGTGCCATGCAATCAGAACTTCAAAAGAACACCCCCCATCGTATGGGTGTGGTAGGATACCATGACATGAAACCGATATGGGAGCAGGAGGACAAAGAAGCAGTAGCTGCGGGTGGCAAACCGGCCTTTAGTGAAATTGGGGCACTCGTGCTAGGGACTACTTGCGGGCATGTGCAAAGAGGCATGGAGATGGTTCTTATTACTTTGAAAACTCAGCAGACCAAGAACTGTATGATGTGATGGCAAAGGCTTCCAAAAACACTGGAAGGTTGTACGGGAACTCAGGGCCATGTGACATTCTATTCGAGGCTCTGACTGCAGCCCCCTGGCCATGCTAGGAGTATTGGGGTTAATGTCCCACACATGAGGTCTTTCTCACTAAGCAAAGAAGAGAGGCTTAGCATGAAAAAAGCTAGGAATGATCATAGGCAGGGAGACTTACGCGAAAAGATTAAGAGGGACATGTATCATGTAGTTCGAAAGGAAGTTGATGAGTCATATATGTAGGAGAAGACACTAATGCTGAGAGATAGCCGGGAGACGCAAGGGGGTGTCGGCATGGATGATGCCACTTATTGTATGGCAACACCGCACAAGAGTAGCTATGCATCGGCTGACCCCAGCGATAATGATTCTATAGCTGGACATGATGGTGCTATATCTGATCTATATGGACAGGGGGAGAGAGTGAGGGCCGTGCTTACACATTATGATGGTTCTTTAAAATGTGCAACAACATGGGTTTACAACCCTGACTTTGACGCGGGTCGCTTATTGGACAATGTGACATTGAAGGAGGGTTGTGTGAATTGCTACGTGACTGAAATAAAGCCTGGATTCAGTGATTTTCCCCTGAAGAATGTCCTTCTGGACCCTGATGAGCAGAGGACCTTGGAAGAAACACGATTAAATCATATCCAGTGGCCACGAAAAGAAATATACTTCCTGGATGAGCCCCCTCCACCGCCCAAAAGCAACCAATGTCACCCTCAAACCGGTGACTCTCATCTTGCCATAGCAGATCTTGTGTGATTCCTCCGATGAACATAATCTTGGGAATCAGATGCTCGAGAGGCATCAACCTGTGATCAGCCTGACCGACTTCCTGCAATATACTTCCTGTCATTGTCCCATCTTGAGTAGCTTGTGGCAAGGCCTATGTTATGGTCTAACCCTAGGAGTTATGATCGTAAATCTACCCTACAGATTAAAACCCTTTGGTTTATATAGATACCAGGGATGTCTAGGGTTACAAAATGTAGGTTACATCAGAGAGAGAGAACATGCCGAATCTACCATCATGCCCTTGGAGTACACGCCACGACTTGAGAGGTTTCCATCCTAGACATGATACTACCATAGTCTTTGTTTCTTTAACGACGGTCACAGAGCGGCCCACTGTCCGGCCCATCAAACAGGTCGGCGTCTCGAGGACCACTTACTACAGGACTCCCTCAGTAGCCCCTGAACTAGCCTCCAATGCCATAGTCTTAATCCTTAGCAGCTCATAGCATCCATGGTCTTCGGCTTGCGGGGCGAGTTCCTCTCCTTGTTCAAAACTAGCCAACAACTTTCTGGCAATCGAAGACTTCTCTGTTTCCGAACCATATATGTGACTTAACCTTGAAGGCCAACCGTTCAAGCTTAAATAGTGTTTTTTCCTGACTGCGACCGGTCATAGCTACTGGCTGGTTTACAAAAACCTAGATCTGTGGTTCAAGGCAGCCTTGGCATGTCCCCTCAATAGGGAGGTCATGCCCCTCTTTTTAAGGGATATAGTTTATGATTTGGGTTATCCCATGTGCGCATAATTGCAGAATTTATCGGGAAGTGGTGAGGTCAGTGGTGCAACAGAGGGATTTTGGTATTACATCGACTTAGAAGAAAAATCTGCCACCATAGCCTCCATACGCGTTCCAGATCTCATATCGCCATTGCCTTCCCTAACCTTCTGAGCTCCAAGCTCCCAAGTTCCATCTTCCCCCCAATATCTTCAATATCTTCCCTTCTTCGGGCATGGACGACACGAGCTCTAAGGGAAAGTTGGAGGCCTCTAGTGTCACCAACAAGGACATTTGGGAGTTGAAGCTCGCCGCTACCTATTGGCGGACATAGCCCATCGCGCTCCAGAGAAAGGCAAGGTCATCCCCACACCTAAATAAGGCGAGAGAGTGGTGTTCATCCCTCACTTCCTCTGGGGCCTCATATTCCCCTCCACCCCTTCGCTAGGGGTTTGATGTTTTATTACGGGTTGGACTTCCATGACCTCCCCCCAAATTATTTTATGCACATTTTTTTGCTTTGATCACCGTCTGCGAGGCCTTTCTACGGGTTTATCCTCACTTCAGCTTGTGGTTGAAAGTGTACAACGTCAAGCTGAAGGTAGTTAGCAGCGAGTAGGCAGACTACAGGGGAGTGATGATTAGCAAGCTTGCGCTGGTACAATGGCCAGATGGTTCTTTCATAAATACCGTCAAGGTCTAGCAACAGAAGTGGTTTTACATCTCCAAATCACGCAGCACATGGTGGACAACTTCCCCTAGATTCAGATCTGGACCCCCACCAGACTGATGTCCTGGATAAAGAAGGGGCTCAATTGGGGGGGGGGGGAAGATGCAGAAGTGAAGGCGCTGCAAAGGTGTGTGTCCATCTTGTTGATGAAGACGATTGAGCTGGCCAACGTAGTTCAGGTCATGCTACACCGCCACCTCCTCCCCTGTCAAGATCGGGCTACCCCTATGTGGGACTACAGTCTAGATGATCTAGTCACTTTGTAGAACTTCTTCCATATCAAACATGACAAGCTATGGAAGGTGTTGTTCAAGCCTCAAAATACTTGGCCATCTGAGGAGGAAGACCTGGGTGTTGAAGCCTCAAACCGTCCTGGACTGGTAAGATTTTATTACTTGTGTTCAGATTTTTATTTTCTGATAAGGTTCTTACACCTCTTTCTTCCATATTTGTAGATCTGGTTGGAGAAATCCAAGCAGATCAACTGCCCGACACTGTTGCCCGAAGGCCCTAGGACGGCCTTATTAACGACCATGTTGGTTGAAAAGCCGTACATGGTGCCGAAGAAGAAAGAAGAGAAGAAAGAAGAGAAGAAAGAAGAGAAGAAAGAAGAGAAGAAAGAAGAGAAGAAGGGGACTCGAGTTCTGCGTTCAAAAGGTCCTCCGGACACGGGGTCCAAGGATACACATGCTCCTTCTACTCTTGAAGGAGAGAAGGAAGAGGACGGGGATGAGAGTGACTCCTCCCACATAAAGAAGATGATGATGTCCAAAGACGACGAGCGAGATCTAGCTCCCACCGCCCCAAAAAGGCATTTCAGGGCCAAAGTGTCCATGTTTGATGATGTTCTGGACTTAGATAGGGATTCAGAGGACTTTGAAAGGGTTCCTCGAAGGACCCTTAGAGTCAAGCCCTGGGCGCAAAGGTATGAATCCGAATATTATATCATATTTTCACTTTAAAGTTTTTTGTTACTAGCTATACACATGCTTTTTTATTGCAGTCCACCATGCGACTTTCCCACCGACCATGCCTCAGAAGGGGAATCTTTGCCAGCCAAACTAGCGGAGAGTGGGACTGCGTCCCACAACTCCCTTCCCCAACCATCGAGGAGGTGGTGGCCTACAAGACCCTCCCCGAGCTAGATACAAGGGGTGGGGATGATGAAGTCATTGCCGAGGTTAACACCTCGGTTTCCGAAGACCAGGATGGTGAGTCCCTCCTGGCAAGCAAAGGACGTGTGCTAGGTCAACCAAGTTCTCTTCAGAGGCAATTACGGAGGCCTCTAAGCCTCCAGAGTCATTTACTCCGGCTTCTCTAAGGGGATAAGCTGCAATGCCGCACCCGGAGCCGCCCATGATAGAGCGGCCCAAAATCGGGTGGACAATCATGATGGAGAAGGGCTTAATCGACTCCCCCATCATCGAAGAGCACCACACTCTTATGAGTGCAGTTTTACAAGGCATTCGATCTGTTGATAGAGGATTGAAGGATGCCTTCACCGACTTGCGGACATTTTTTAAGGTAAGTTACGAAATATTCTCTTTTACAAAGTAATTTTAATTTATCTGTTCATATGCAATCCCCATATTTGGTAGCCTCCGAGCCCCATGTGAGCTTGAAAAACTCATGCGGGGGTCAAATTGTGCAAGAAAAGACACTTATAATATCATGTTGAAAATGAGCCGCAACCCCCCATGCTCTGGCAGGATGAAATAAAAACATGGCAGACGGTTAAAAATCCGATAGCTTGGGAGTCTAACGCATATGAACTGTCTATGTAGGCCTCATATTTGACAACAACCCCCAGTGCCGTGGAATGGGCGGAAATAAATCGAAAGCTGAAGAGCTCCGAAGACGAGCTGGATCGTCTTAACAGTCGGTTGGATGACGCACAAGGTAAGTACGAATTATACTACTTATCAATATTTTCCTTGTTTGGGCCAGATATTGTTGCTTTTGTCCTTAAGTGCGGATTGTTTTATGTGACAACTGTAGTTGTCACCGCGGACATCGAGAAACTCAAGGCGAAGCTGAGCAAGGCGAGGCAGGAGGCTGCCGAACAGAAAAAGGCAGCCGAACAAGCAACGACCCATATGTTGTCAGCTAGATCTGCCAGAGACAAGCATGCATCCAGGGTAGCTGAAGTGCAGCAAGAGCTCATGGACGCCATCAATAAATGTGTGGCCCTTGAGCAGAAAACTAATGATATAGCTTCCAAAATGTCCCCTTCCGCCTCATTTATCCAGGAGGCAAGGAAGGAAACTCAAGGCCTCCAGAAGGACTTCGAGCAGATTACCCGAATTGGAGAGGGTAAGCAATATTTACTGTAATGTTCCTTTGATGGGAAAGGATTCGTGTTGCTTACCCGGATTTGGCATTAACCAGGTGCATTTGCAGACCTCCCGAAGAGTGCGTCAGATGTGGCACGACACTATGCATCCCAGGAAGGATATGCCAACCTGAGGGTGTTCTGGGCGCAATTTTAGGCCCGTGAGCAACCTCCCCTTGTCTCTGATCAGCTGAAAGAACTGATAGAGTTGCATTGGTCGGCGGAGCCAGCCATGAAGGACGTCTACGCTAGGTTGTGGCCTACAGAGCCATTGTGAAGCAGCTACTTCAGCTTGGTGCAGAGGCTAATCTCCGTGGCGCCCTAGATCGATGCCCTGATATGTTCTGCATGCACCAAGGGAGATCGGATGGCATTCGCAAAGACCATGGTGCACTGGTCGAGGTTAAAGCCGATCGATATGGCCACCGCTCCTCCGCCACTCGGGAAAGAGCATAGGCGCACCGAGTTGTACTTACCTGCCGTTATGGAGGGTGCTCGGGCAATAGAAGCTTTGTGCTTGAAGGATGTAATTCTTGAGTGAAAATACTATCTTCTGTTGATAGTGAAACTTTGGTGTATGTTACTTTCATTGGTATATATCATGCTTTCCTTTGTTTTAATTTTGACTCCCGTGTGGCTGTTTTTAATATCAAAGTTACCAGTCATCAACTTCCGCCCCCTTGTAGATACTAGAAGTGGTGTTTTCAATATCTGCACTATTACCCTTATCCAACGTCTTGGTGCCAGGAGGTGGCAGTGTGGAAGAAAACAAGGCATTCAGACTTTGCGGTTTTAATGCTTCCACTTACCCATAGGAGTTTGACTGTGGGGACTAAGTACTAGCCCCATGTATTTTGTGATATTTAGATAAACCAAGGATAAAATCTATTATCACGTGGTTTGGATAACTTCAAACCCTTCATATAACACGATGAACTACTATCAATTCTTAGTTTAACACTTTTCATCAGAATGTAGATCGGTTCACGCTAATTATGCCAGTCAGTTTTCGGCTTTCTCCATTGAGGTACTTAACTAGACGAACTATAAGTACAATCACAATGGTCTCCCTTTACCCTTTTAGCCGAACAAGTAGAACATAAAGGGATAAGCACAGGAGCCGGGCAACCCAACTTTTGACCCAAGACATAATTCAGAACCAATGCATATAACGCAGTATCCAAGACGCCCAACACATGAAAAAAACTATGGTGTCGGAGTGATACTTGGGGCGAGCTTAATGGCCGAGTCCCCGGTCGATTAGCTAGTCGCATCTAAAATATGTATCAAACTGGCTTGTTTTGATGCCGGAGAGTGATGGAGAAAAGAGGGGAACAGAAGGCTTGTGCAAGATAAATGACTGCTGTAGGACTGTAAAAATTGGTCTTTATTTCCGGTAAACTTTTTATCTATACACTCTGATCTGTCCAAGAAACCATTACAGATAGGTAAAAATAATGTTTATAGAGAAAAAAAGGTTTACATAGGACATTTACGCATGGCTTGGTCCTTTACTGTGTTCCGCTGCACGACTACACCTTTGTTCTCTGGAGGGTGCTCCTTTAAAGGATGTGGTAGCCGGCAATCGAGCCTTTGTAAGAGACGGTCTTGAGAAGTCGCTGAATTATAATAGCTTGATGCTCCTAAGTGGGTCCTTGATGGTACCTATTATCGTCCGAAGACATGTCTACCCATAGTTCAGTCAAGCCGAACACTAGGTCTTTATTTTAAGCATGAAATTGTGCCTCTGAGGTACATACCTTACGGGTAGCTGAGCCGTCTATGGGGAGCGTATTCCTATTTGTTTGGAGCGTGATGCTCTGGTAACTGAAATAGAGCTCGGGCCTGCTTACTTACCTTTTGTGCCTTGACAGTGGATTGGGAGTTCTATGTTTCATTGCTGAGCTGAACCTTGGCTGCTAGAGTTGTGTTATGCTCCTCTGTTTGGAGCTAACGCTCCGTGTTGCCGCTGACGGTGATGACCCCCTTGGGTCCGGGCATCTTGAGCTTCATATAGGCATAGTGGCAGACGACATTAAAGCGGGTGAACGCTGTTCGATCAAGAAGTGCATGATAGCCACTATGAAAAGGGACGATGTAGAAGATCAAGACCTCGCTGTGGAATTTATCAGGCAAGCCAAACAATACTTCCAGAGTTATGGTGCCTGAACAACGGGCCTCAACACCAAGTATTATTCCTTTAAAGGTGGTGTTACTGGGTTTGATCCTTGATGGATTGATGCCCATTTTCTGCATCGTATCTATGTAGATGAGATTGAGGCTACTGCCTTCGTCCATTAGGATTCTTGTGAGGTGTTACCTATCTACTATAGGGTCAAGTACCAAGGCCGCTGATCCGCCATGTCGAATACTGGACGAGTGGTTAGTGTGGTGAAAAGGGACCGGGCATGCCGAGCACAGGTTGTATTTCGGGGATATAGGCTCCATGGAGTAGACATCCGTGAGTGCTCGCTTCGTCGCCTTCTTTGGTACGTGTGTGACATAAATCACGTTCACAGTTTTTTCCTGGGGGGGATTGCTTCTGGCCTCCATTGTTTAGCATGTGAGGATCTTCATCATCCTTGCTGCAGGAGCCCTTGCCTTTTTCCTCGTGTGGGGACCCTGACTCATAAGTCGTGATCACCGAATGCATGTGTACAGTGATCCCAGAGATCAATGCTCACTAAACACACAACAACTGAATAACATGAGTTTTACATCCACATTTAGCGTCTTACACAAATAAAGACCATGAAGGTCTAGTCTTACATAGATAGGGCCACGAGGGCCAAACACTTAAATAGAACAAGCAACAGAAATCTTGATCAAAAGCGTGAACCCATGCCATCTGCCTTAACCTACAGGCATTCTGACTGGGAAGCATCCTAGTTTGCATGTTCGTCACCAACTAACTCTTCAACATACTCCTGTTCTTCCATGCCTGGCCAATTAAATAACCAGTAGCAAGCCAATGAGTACTTTGAATGTACTCGCAAGCAACCCAAGTTGTGGAAAAAGATAATAGTGATGCATGATATAACACTAAGTAGGTAATTTGTGGAAAGCCAATTTTGAATGCAATAACATGATCAAGTAACTAGGTAAGCATGCATCGTCAGTTGACAGATATCCATGTGAACAAGTTACAGATATCACCGTCAGCAGGGGTTGAACATCTCATGTTCATTCAATATGCTAAGTCATCGGACTTAGTCAATCGTCAAGCTAAGTCATCGGACTTAGCTCAACTAACCTCTTTATCACCAACACACACACACACACACTCACACCGGGTTTGCGAAAACATCCGGACGTAGTTTAAGAAGGACCTCCAACTGCCCATGATTGCGGACACGGCTATTCGAATAGTTTGACACTCTACAGAGGTTGCACACTTTACCCACAAGACTCGGGGAACTTCCGTGTCATCCACGACTCGCAGTATATAACATACCCGAGGTAAGCACCCAAACAATGCCTTTCCGCTGGCGATACTAAACAAAGAGTCCACTCGATTGGTACCCAACCCACATGATGTACATCACTTGTAACATCCATGTGGGGACCAACGGTGTGCCCAGTGCCTGTGAAGACAACGCATGATCGTCCATACTGGCATGACCCCTTATCGAGAGTGACCACACCACTCCCGCCACTAGTAATGCGGGCTCATTGCCAGTACCCACCAAGGTATTCCATAGAGCCCCGTCCCATGAGGGGTATCATGGTTGCGCATGTAAGGTTGGGACGGTTAGCAGACCTTAAATCTAATTCGTTTTCGAAAACACACACTCACTTTCTCCGGTACACCACTTCTTTCTCAAGTGGTCACCCAACTCATCATCATCTCCCTCGGGCATTAGTGGCACCCGACGAGGTTTTCAAAAAGTCTTTGAAATCATTTCTTCCTTTCCATCACTACGCATAAATACCATCCCACTTGCATAGCATCTATTAGCATCCTATCTACACCCACCCACATAACCCTCATAAGGTGGTAGGGTCATGCACGATGCAAGTGTCAACGGTAAAAGTATCGGAGGCAACCCACCGAAGGGGGGGGGATCACCACATCATGATCAATTATCGAAACAACAAGTGCTATATGTCATGCTTGAAAAGTTTCTTAACATGGTCAAAGGCCTGCTTGCCTGGCTCAACAAAGTCTTTGGGGTCTTCAAAATCTTCGGGTCCAACTCCCTTGTCAATAGCGTAATCTATCGTCGCGAATAAAAGCGATAAAAATAAGCATCACACAAAAACAGAGCACACAAGCTAATATTTAAAATGCTACATTAGTGTGATAAATACCGAAAACTATAATAAAAATATTTGCCTAAGGTTTTGTCGTGTATATTTTTTTGAATTTATTGAACAGAGGCAAAAAGGTGCCTACATTAGGTTTTAAAATAAAACAATACAAAAAATATTTTCAACATTTTTCATAAGTGGCACTGTTAAGTTCTAGGGAATATTCTAAGATTTGTGGAGTTGGAATTATCTCATTAGGACAAATAATATGTCCTGGGTGTTTTTTGGGGTTTTCAGGGAAAAAGAAAAAGAAAAGGCTCGGGAGAATGGGCCAAAAGCAGCTGGCCGAACCGGCCCAGCTGACGAAGCCGACCCCCGCGAGCCTAGTGTGCGCGCGCGCTGGTTCAAACCTGACTAGTGGGTCAGGCTGGTCAGTGAGAGAGAGGGAGGCGGGGGACCTGGGGAGGATGACAAGCAGGGCCTTCTTGTCATCACCTTCCTCGGGCCAGGGAGGGGTGAGAGGGCTTACCGGCTGCTACAGGGCACGGGGAGGAGAACGTAGGGCACCATCATGCTTAGGGGCTCGTCGCCGGTCGAGTGGTTAAGGAGGGGGCGCCGGGAGGCTCCCGTTTGCCGGCGACGAGGAAGTCCGACGGCGGCTCCTCGGGAAAGGGATGCTCCGATCGCACTATGCATCAAACGGAGGCGGAGATGGAAGGAAATGGGTCAGGAGGAAGCAGGGGCTCCAGATCGGGGATAAACAAGGGCGGAGGAGGTTGGTTACCTCGTGAAAGCCGGCGGCCTGAAGCGGCGGCGCTCGGCTCGACCCTAAGCACAGAGGGAGGGTGAGGAGCTGGGGCTTGGTCGGACGTCGAGTGGGTAGGGAAGGGGACCAAGGGAGAGGAGAGGGGCGCAGGGGGCCCTTTTTATAGGGGAAGCGGCCCACCGCACTACAATGCGCCAGCGAGGGTGAAACGCCCGCTGGAGGGCGCGTGGGAGGGGAGAGCATGCCTGGGTGTTCCTGGGCATGGTCCACGTCCAGGGGAGGGAGAGGGGGAGCGGGAAGGGCCCTAGCGTCCGCGCATGCGAGCTCTTCCGTTGGCCGGCTCGGGCGGCGCCATGCGCGGGCGAGGGGGGGGGGGTGCAGCAGAGGAGGAGGGTGGAGGGGCCCGACCACCTGGCGTCTTGAGGACGTCGAGGGCATCTCGAGGGACAATGCTGGGGTCCCGAGGCTGTTGGGGGCTCTGGTTGGGTGGCAGCTACAATGCGGATGCACTCTGTAGCGCGCTCTGGAGCACGCGTTTGGCATGCCATGGAATGCCAATGGTGTAACATCCCAAATTTTGGAATGTTATAATAAATAGATGAATGATTGTTTGTTTGATCGGGTGATTGAATTTGAATAAAATTTGAAACTTCAAAAAAACTTTTGAATGGGAGGGAATAAAATGACTTTCCCCTTTGCTTTTGAATTCAAATTCATTCAATACAAATCAGTGAGAGAAGATAATATGACTTCTTCAAAATAAAGGTTTTGAATAGTGGATTTAGAAAAACTACTGAAATTTCCTATTTGGAATTCATTGCATATTTGGTTCTATATGAAAACTTGAAAGAATTCAATTTCACTTTCCCAAATTCAAACATTTTGAGATGAGGAACATGACCCTCCAAACCAGGGGTATTTTTGTGAAGTATTTGAATCATAAAACCCATGGGGTTATTTGAAAAATATTTGTAAAAAGAAATAAAACCAATTTAGGTATTTTCCGTTTTTTCAAAAATATTTATTTTGACCGTGGAAAAATATCCATCTATTTGCATTTAATTTTATGATAATTTTGGTATATAATAATGCCATATTTAGAGTCATCTTTAGTTTCCTTTTTTACCTTTCTTTCCTGTTTTTACTGAAAAGGAAAAATACGCTCTATTAGGAAATACCTCAAGGCCATTGGAAGGAATCGGCCCAAATCTGCCCAGCCGGATCCGAAGACGATTCGGGACGATCGCCCGATCCACCGCACACCTCTCCCGTGCCACTAACATGCCGGCCCCACCGTACGATCCCGGATCCCCTCGGTCATCTCTTTCCTTCCCCGTATACACATTCCATCGCCGGAGCTCGCCGGATCCGCGCCGGACCAGAGAGGATCTCCCCCCTTGTCGATTCTTCACCCAACCCTCCCTATATAAACCCCAGCCCCTCCTCGACTCCTTTTCGGCCCTACCCCCTACCCCGAGCCCCTGCCCTCGCCGCCATTGCTCGCCGGAGCTTCGCTCTGCCACCGCGCCATTGACGAGCCCCACCTCGCCCTAGCCACCCACTCGACCACCTGAGTCCACCAATCGCTCCCCCACTCTCGCACACACCTCCGCATCCATTCGCCCGAGCTCCGCACCCACCGAAGCTCCTTCATCGACGACCACCCGAAGACCCCTCCGCTCAAGAGCTCACCATCGTCAAACACGTCCTCCTCGAGCCACACCGAGGTGCTCATCGTCATCGTCGTCATCGACCGCTCCTCCCAGACTCACCCCGACGCCGGAGGATCACTGGAGCACCGCCCCGCATCACCCTGCCACCTCGGACATCGTCGGAGCCTCGTCGAAGATATCCCCCGCCGTGGTAAGCTACAGGAACTCATCCCCTCCGTTTGATCTCCGTCGACGGCTAGGACTAGATCCGCAGCGTACCGGTTCGTTAGATCCGGTTTAGTTCCAATAAACCGATCGGTTTTATTTATTTTAAATAGGCCGAATCGTTTTGTTTTAGTTGACGACCGTTTTCTCGTTTAGCTCCCGCGTGCACACCCCTCAGCCACTCAGGAAGCGCCACGTAGCCCCTATTCGCTAGATTTTTTTTCCTTTTTCTGTTTAGTTTCTTTTAACAGAATTATTTCTGTTTTTAAAATAGCTATAAATTTTATATTTTAATATTTTTTGAGTGATTATTTTTGCGTCGTGTCACAAATTTTATCTAGTTTATGTAGATATAAACTTTAACCTTATTTGAATATTTTAAATTCATATTCAAACAGATTTGAATTCAATTTTTTTTTGCTTATATCTTGAATTTAAAAATAGGTTTCGAGTTGATTCTTTTTGCTACTTGTCACTAGTGACATATTTCAACAGTAGGTAGAATTTGACAATTTTTAGAATATTCTAAATTAGAATTTTTAGCAAAACTGATTCTGTTTTAGTTCTTTTTAGGTTTATTTCTAGTTCTTTAGTCTTAATTTTTTTTATTTTTTTATTTTATTTTAGTTGATAAGTTTTATTTTGTTTTCTGTTAGTTAGTAGTAGAACCAAGTTATTTTTATGTCAATTATTATTTTTATAGCATGAAATCAATTCTAGTTTCAAAATAACTTGCAAATTGATTTCATTGCTAGTTTTATTTCCTATGTGAAAATATTCTTATAAATTGTTTTGTAATTTTATTTTTGTTAAACTTAGTAGACGAGAAGCAATTTGTGTTATATTTGAAATTGTTTGTGGTTTAATTCAAGGTTAACATAGTTGATGTCATAAGATGGGTTTGATAAAAGCTTTTCATAGTTCTTAGTTGTTCTTCAAAAGTAATTCTTTTTGCCAGTAAAATATTTGCTAGAATACTTTTGTTAGGCTTTACTTTGTTGTTGTATTACTATTTGAAAATAGGATTATTTGTAGGGAAAACTATTCTTGGTTGTTTTGATGAAGTTTTGTTGTTTTTAACGTTTGTGTTAAGTATTTCCTTCATTACAACCTTGTTGCTTTTAGTTTTGTGTTCCGTATTGTTTGATAGTATTGATTGCTAGAATATGTTTGCTTATAAGAGTGTAATGTTTGGTTATATAGATTTTATCGGAGAGTGACGAATAGTTCTATCAAGTATTTTCTGAGGGTGGTATTTAACTTCATCAATAGTACATGCAAGTTCACTTTGATCATCTTACATTACCTATGTTTTACTTGCATTAGAAACAATCTTTCCATCATACATCTAGTAGGATTTTGAGCTTGAACTTGTTGTAGTATCATTAGGTAGGATAAACCCAACACCCTGTTACCATTACCCGGGAAGGGACGTTACTTCACAATCGCTACGCTTTAGTAGACGGGGTTTGGTTGTGAGATTCAGGAGTGTTGTTGTTGGAAATATGCCCTAGAGGCAATAAATAAAGTGTTTATTATTGTATTTCCTTGTTCATGATATTCGTTTATTATCCATGCTATAATTTTATTAATTGGAAACATGGATACATGTGTGTATACATAGAGAAACACAATGTCCCTAGTATGCCTCTAGTGAACTAGCTCGCTCGTTGATTGAAAGATGGTTAAGGTTCCCTAGCCATGGACATGAGATGTCATTTGATTAAGGGATCACATCATTAGGAGAATGATGTGATGGACAAGACCCAAACTACAAACGTAGCTTATGATCGTGTCAGTTTATTGCTACTATTTTCTGCATGTCAAGTATATGTTCCTATGACCATGAGATCATGCAACTCACAGATATCGGAGGAGTACCTTGTGTGTATCAAACATCGCAACATAACGGGGTGACTATAAAGGTGCTCTACAAGTGTCTCCAAGGGTGTCTGTTGAGTTGGCATGGATCGAGACTGGGATTTGTTACTCCGTGTGACGGAGAGGTATCTCAGGGCCCACTCGGTAATACAACATCACAATGAGCCTTGCAAGCAATGTGACTAATTGTTAGTTGCGGGATCTTATATTACGGAACGAGTAAAGAGACTTGCCGGTAACGAGATTGAACTAGGTATGGAGATACCAACGATCGAATCTTGGGCAAGTAACATACCGAAGAACAAAGGGAACATCATACGGGATTAACTGAATTCTTGACAGAGAGGTTCGACCGATAAAGATCTTCGTAGAATATGTAGGAACAAATGTGGACATCCAGGTCCTGCCATTGGTTATTGACCGTAAAGGTGTCTCGGTCATGTCTACATAGTTCTCGAACCCGTAGGGTCTGCACACTTAAGGTTTGGTGACGTTTCGGTAGTATAGAGTTATGTATGGTGGTGACCGAAGTTTGTTCGGAGTCCTGGATGAGATCCTGGACATCACGAGGAGCTCCGGAATGGTCCGGAGGTAAAGATTCATATATAGGAAGTCATGTTTTGGTCGCCGAAAAAGTTCCGGGCTTATCGGTAGTGTACCGGGAGTGTCGGTAGTGTACCGGGAGACCACCAGGAGGGGTATTTCGACCCAAGAGGCTTCATGGGATGTGGGAGAGTAAATACCAGCCTTTTGTGGGCTGTTGGAAGTCCCACACAAGGCCCATGCGGCTGGGAGAAAAAGCCCAAAGGGAAAAAGGTGGAAAAAGGCCAAAAAAAGGAGGAATCCTAGTCCTACTAGGATTGGAGGAGGAGTCCTCCTCTCCTCCCCACTTTGGTTGACCCAAGGGCTGGATTTTTGGCAGCCAAGACTCCTCCTCCTCTCCTCCTATATATACTAGAGGATTTTAGGGTTTTGACACAGAATTTTCATCCACGTGCTACCCGTTCCTCTAGTGCATAGTTTCTCCTCTAGATCGGTTTTCTGCAGTGCTTAGGCGAAGCCCTGCCGGAATTGCTCCACACCATCGCCGGAGCGCCGTTAGGCTGCCGGAGAACTCTTCTTCCTCTCCACTCCTTCTTGCTGGATTAAGACGGTGGAGATTGTCATCAAGCTGTACGTGTGCTGAACGCGGAGGTGCCGTCCGTTTGGTGCTAGATCGGAAGGACCGTGATCAAGTTCGTGGGACACATCGTGATCGGATTGTGGTACGGATCGTGATTGGATCGCGGGACGGATCGTGATTGGATCGCGGGATGGATCATGATTGGATCGCGGGACGCACGGCGATTTGGATCGCGAAGACGTTCGACTACACCAACCGTGTTTCTTAACGCTTCCCGCTTAGCGATCTACAAGGTTATGTAGATCCACTCTCCCTCTTGTAGATGCTCATCACCATGGATAGATCTTCGTGTGCGTAGGAATTTTTTTGTTTCCCATGCAACGTTTCCCAACAGTGGTATCAGAGCTAGGTTGATGGTTCGATGAGATCTCGAGTAGAACACAAAAGGTTTGTGGGCGTTGATGCTTAGATTGCTTCCTTCCTTGGTCGGATTTTGGTTCAACGGTATTGTGAGATGAAGCGGCCCGGACCAACATTACTCGTACGCTTACGAGAGACCGGTTCCCTCGACGCAACTTGTTGCCTAGATGGCTTGCGGGTGGCAGTTTCTCTCACTTTAGTTGGATCAGATTCGACAAAGGTGGTCCTTGAGAAGGTTGAAATGCAAATTATGTATCACCGTTGTGGTTTATGTGTAGGTGAGTATCGTTCTTGCTAGAAACCCGTAGCAGCCACGTAAAACATGCAACAACAATTAGAGGACGTCTAACTTGTTTTTGCAGGGTATGTTGTGATGTGATATGGCCAATTACATGATGTGATATATGTGATGTATGAGATGATCATGTGATGTATAGAATTTCAAGACTTGCATGTCGATGAGTACGGCAACCGGCAGGAGCCATAGGGTTGTCTTTAATTATTGTATGACCTGCATGTTAATCATTAAGCGCTATGTAATGCTTTACTTTATCGCTAAATGGTAGCAATAGTAGTAGAAGCATACAGGGCATGACAACCTCGATGGCGACACGTTGATGTAGATCAAGATGATGGAGATCATGGTGTCGTGCCGGTGACGATGAAGATCATGCCGGTGCTTTCAAGATGGAGATCTAAAGCACGAGTTCATGGCCATATCATGTCACTTATGAATTGCATGTGATGTTAATCCTTTTATGCACCTTGTTATGCTTAGTACGACGGTAGCATTATAAGGTGATCCCTCACTTAAATTTCAAGATAAAATTGTGTTCTCCCCGAGTGTGCACCGTTGCGAAAGTTCGTCGTGTTGAGACACCACGTGATGATCGGGTGTGATAGACTCTAAGTTCACATACAATGGGTGCAAGCCAGTGTTGCACACGCAGAACACTCGGGTTAAACATGACGAGCCTAGCATGTACAGACATGGCCTTGGAACACAAGAGACCGAAAGGTCGAACATGAGTCATATAGTAGATATGATCAAATAATGATGTTCACCATTGAAGCCACCTCAACTCACGTTATGATCGGACTTGAGTTGGTGGACTTGGATCATGTGACACTCAAATGACCCGAGGGATGTCAATTTGAGTGGGAGCTTTAGTGATTTGATTAACTAAACTCATTATCTTGAACAATAGTCTAAGTGAACTTTGCATATTTATGTTGTAGATCAACGACTCGCGCAGTAGCACCCCTGAATTTTAATGCGTTCCTAGAGAAAGCTAAACTGAAAGATGATGGAAGTAACTTTGTTGACTGGGCCCGTAATCTGAGGATTATCCTCACGGCTTCCGAGAAATCATATGTCCTTGATGCACTGCTTGGTGACCAACCAGAAGACATGACCTCCGAAGACGTTAAGAACGCTTGGGAGGCACGTACTGGAGATTACTCAATAGTTCAGTGTGCAATATTGTATAGCTTAGAACCGGGACCTCAAAGACGTTTTGAACATCATGGAGCATATGAGATGTTCTAGGAGTTGAAGTTTATCTTTCAGAAGAACGCCCGGATCGAGAGGTATGAAACCTCCGATAAGTTCTATGCTTGCAAGATGGAGGAGAACGGGTCTATCAGTGAACACATACTCAGAATGTATGGGTATTCAACTCGTCTAGCAGAGTTGGGAATTGCCCTTCCGCCAGAGGCGATCACTGACAGAGTTCTTCAATCACTACCACCTAGTTACAAGAGCTTTGTGATGAACTATAACATGCACGAGATGAACAAGTCAGTCGCCGAGCTATTTGCGATGCTAAAAGTCGCTGAGTCTGAAATCCAGAAAGAACATCAAGTGTTGATGGTCAATAAAACCACTAGTTTCAACAAAAATGGCAAAGTCAAGGGCAAGGGCAAGAAGGATAAAACCAAGAAGGATGGCAAAGTAGTTGCTACTCCTGTAAAGAAGTCCAAGCATGGACCCAAGCCAGAAACTAAGTGCTTTCATTGCAAAGGAACTGGTCACTGGAAGCGGAACTGCCCCAAGTACCTGGCTGACAAGAAGGCGGCCAACGACAAACAAGGTATATATGATATACATGTTATTGATGTGTACCTTACTAGCTCTCGTAGTAGTGCCTGGGTATTTGATACTAGTTCGGTTGCTCACATTTGCAACTCAAAGCAGGAACTACGGAATAAACGAAGGCTGGCAAAGGACGAAGTGACGATGCGCATGGGAAATGGTTCCAAGGTTGATGGGAAATAGACAAACACAATGTCCCTAGTATGCCTCTAGTGAACTAGCTCGTTGATTGAAAGATGGTTAAGGTTTCCTAGCCATGGACATGAGATGTCATTTGATAATGGGATCACATCATTAGGAGAATGATGTGATGGACAAGACCCAAACTACAAACGTAGCTTATGATCGTGTCAGTTTATTGCTACTGTTTTCTGCATGTCAAGTATATGTTCCTATGACCATGAGATCATGCAACTCACAGATACCGGAGGAGTACCTTGTGTGTATCAAATGTCGCAACGTAACTGGGTGACTATAAAGGTGCTCTACAGGTGTCTCCGAGGGTGTCTGTTGAGTTGGCATGGATCGAGACTGGGATTTGTTACTCCGTGTGACGGAGAGGTATCTCAGGGCCCACTCGGTAATACAACATCACAATGAGCCTTGCAAGCAATGTGACTAATTGTTAGTTGCGGGATCTTGTATTACGGAACGAGTAAAGAGACTTGCTGGTAACGAGATTGAACCAGGTATCGAGATACCGACGATCGAATCTCGGGCAAGTAACATACCGAAGAACAAAGGGAACATCATATGGGATTAACTGAATCCTTGACATAGAGGTTCGACCGATAAAGATCTTCTTAGAATATGTAGGAACCAATGTGGACATCTAGGTCTCGCCATTGGTTATTGACCATAGAGGTGTCTCGGTCATGTCTACATAGTTCTCGAACCCGCAGGGTCTACACACTTAAGGTTTGGTGACATTTCGGTAGTATAGAGTTATGTATGGTGGTGACCAAAGTTTGTTCAGAGTCCCAGATGAGATCCCTGGACATCACAAGGAGCTCCGGAATGGTCCAGAGGTAAAGATTCATATATAGGAAGTCCTGTTTTGGTCGCCGAAAAAGTTCCGGGCTTATCGGTAGTGTACCGGGAGTGCCGGTAGTGTACCGGGAGACCACCGGGAGGGGTATTTCGACCCAAGAGGCTTCATGGGCTGTGGGAGAGTAAATACCAGCCTTTTGTGGGCTGGTGGAAGTCCCACACAAGGCCCATGTGGCTGGGAGAAAAAGCCCAAAGGGAAAAAGGTGGAAAAAGGCCAAAAAAAGGAGGAATCCTAGTCCTACTAGGATTGAAGGAGGAGTCCTCCTCTCCTCCCCACTTTGGTCTACCCAAGGGCTGGCTTTTTGGCAGCCAAGACTCCTCCTCCTCTCCTCCTATATATACTAGAGGATTTTAGGGTTTTGACACAGAATTTTCAGCCACGTGCTACCCGTTCCTCTAGTGCATAGTTTCTCCTCTAGATCGGTTTTCTGCAGTGCTTAGGCGAAGCCCTGCCGGAATTGCTCCACCACCATCGCCAGAGCACTGTTAGGCTGCCGGAGAACTATTCTTCCTCTCCACTCCTTCTTGATGGATCAAGACGGTGGAGATCATCATCAGCTATACGTGTGCTGAATGCGGAGGTGCCGTCCGTTTGGTGCTAGATCGGAAGGACCGTGATCAAGTTCGTGGGACGGATCGTGATCGGATCGCGGGACGGATCGTGATTGGATCGTGGGACGGATCGTGATTGGATCACGAGAATCCTCGTATCTACCAGTTATCATCCCAACAGAATGCCACCCAGACTCAAAGAGCTGGATGGATACTTGAAGGCCGGAAAGCTTACGTGTGCAACCGCAAGTCAATATGGGCTCTGGCTTGGTTGACCCTAGTGGTAACTCTAGTAGGTCAGTTGCCACGAGATGTAGAAGAACGGTAGGATTTGGATGGGCACTGAATTTCTATCGGAGGATCACTATGGAAGACCATGTTTCGATCATCCCATTCTCAAACACCAGGTAGTGCGAGGACATAACGGGAGGGATCGAGTCTTGCGGGTAAAGTGTACAAACCTCTACAGAGTGTCAAACTAATCGATTAGTCATGTCCCTGGTTACAGACAACATGAGCACCGGAGATGATACTATCAGCCAATCTCAACACAATTAATAAATTTTATGATGAGTGGGTCTACTAATAATTTTTGGGACATGAGAATTGGTTGGTGGAACCATCTCATTAACAACCAACTATTAGTAGTGATTTCCGTTTCACTCCTTTGATGTAGGGAAAATAAAACCAGCTTTTCTGCAAAAACTCAGTCAGAGAGCCACAAAGCCTTTTGCATATAGAATAGCCTTTATCATTCTTTCTCTGGTGATCTTGCCAGTACATTCAATGCACTGACCTACACGGCTGCAACGTCTTATGTTGCAGATAAGTTCTACAATGAGTAAGAGTATGATTCAGGGTTACGGTCTACACTCAACCTATCGTTGGTGTTATTGGGACTCCACTCTCGTTGACTGTTTCTGCTGAGATTTCAAGGTATATATCAGTATTACATTATTTTCATGTGATTGCACTTTGATATATACATTGAACTATGTGTGCCAGCATACTGATCCAGGGATGGCACAGAACACATAGAGGCTTGACTCGTTTTGAGTCGGGTCGCTACAGAAATGGTATCAGAGCACATGTTGACTGTAGGACGTGACCCTAGACAACTGGAAACCCCATCGGATAGGATATCTCAAACCTTATTCTCAATTTTTTTACTGATCATCCCTTCCGAGTTTTATCAAACAGTTACATAATACCCTTGTCCCTTTGACCACTCGGAGGAATCAACTTATTGTCACTTCAACCAGGAGAAGATATCGGACAACTAATGACCAACTCAAACAAAGATGTATTTCACTATGGGAAGTGCTACAATTTTTTTAAGACTATAAGGATGTGAAGAAATTGAAGACGATGAAGAGTTTCAAAGATTTTATGCCCCCTAGATGACCAAACCCCTGTTGCATACTCACGCTAGATATGGTGATGTGTGAGTTGTGATTTGTGTGCATTTTTTGACAGCCACAAAAAACATATTTTCAAAACTATTGTTTGTATTGTGTGTATCTCCCTCTATTTCCCGAGTATCTCATCCTAAAACCCTTGGACCCAATAGATGGTGAATGAAGCTGGACTTGAATTCTCTGGACCAATGACCCAGCTAGAGGCAGAAGTATGGATTCAAAACATGGAGAATAGCTTCGGGAGCAACTCGATTGCAAATAAGTATGAGGTTCAATATGCTCTTCAGTACTTTACCCAAAGTGCCGCAACTTGGTGGAAAATGCATCAAGCCATACAAGGATTTAATGGAGCCGAAACTTGGGAAGAATTCAAGAAGACTCTGTTAAGATCCCGTCTCATTCAGAAGCACTGTGTTAACCCGATGAACAAGACTTGTGCATGCAAGATCTGTGGAGAGATAGGACACACCCAAGAAGAACACAAGGATGGATGTCGTCCTTGTGAAGATAATCACCTAGTTGAGGAGTGCCCAATTAGTCAGGTGACTTGTTTCTTGTGTGAAGGAACCACCCACTACCCAGTTGAGTGCCACATTTATCCTAAGGTACGACAAGTTGTAAAGCAATAGAAAGAGGCCCTCAGGGAAAACTTTGAGGAACCTCTGATGAGTATGCCCGTGCCAAGGATGACAAAAGATGTACCATTTGGAGATACCTCAATAGAGAACTGCACCAAGTCATGTTATTCATGTGGAGAAGAAGGACATATCTCACAGGATTGTCCAAAGGAATACCTAGAAGAATTCCTGACGGAAATGTTTGGGTATGATCCTTAGGAAATAGAAGCTATGATCTATACGCAAGGGTCTAGGAAGAAGAGAAAGTGCATCCGGAAGATACAAGCCCCTGAACAGAAGGACCTGAGTCATATCAGATGTTTCAAGTGTAAGGATATGGGTCACTACGCCAATATGTGCTGAGGAAAGGAACCAAGAACCCAAGGAGCAAACACCAACATCAATAAGCCCCAAGAATTGTCATACATTATCTGTTTTTGTTGCAAGGAAGTAGGACATTATGCTAACAAATGTCCAAAGGAGAAGAAAGCAAGAATGTAGTAGTTATCTTTTGATAATGGCAATAAGTGTATCATGAAGCACTCTTGTTTTCAGGAGATTATTTTGTAACGAAAGTCTCCGAGATTGTAATAATTTCATAAATCAATGAAATTTATTGTGTCATGATTTTTCCATGTTGGTATATATGAGTTTTACTCTATGAACAAAGATCTCCGACCATTTTCGAGGATATGAGAAAATATGGTCTATGCAGGCATATGTACATTTCATTTTAAGTGCGGTAGTAACCGGTAAAACCATAGGATCCAAGGGATAAGAAAGTATTGTATTTCCATGGAGTCTGGATCAAATGAATATTGTTGAAGGTAATGTTGTACCATATCAAACTATGTGGATGAAAACATTTGTGACAAAGTACTTTTGAAGTTGGAATATTGGGAAAAGGAATGATTGTGACGAAACAATACCCAAGGTTAAACACACCAATGGAAAGGAAAATGAATTCCACAGAGTGGAATCCAGACAAAAATAAGTCTACGATTTATTACCTCAGGGGTATGATGGAGTGAACCGAAGGTAATGCTGGAATATGAAACACTAGTAACGTCAAGGGTGAGTTAAAGCTATGAGCCCACAGAACCACAGACCTCAGGATTGATAAGGATCAAGCCCTACCTTTATGAAGGAAGAAACTTGGAAGAAGCTACGACTGATCAGCAAACGTTATCCTTAGGAGTATCCGAAAGCCTGAGAGATGTGAAGAAACAACATATGTTTTTGCTCAGCTTGCAGAATCAATGGATTTATCTAAACTTTGTTCATTGACAAGAGAAATTTCTGCAACGCTTGTGAGGAAGCCCAAGTGTTAGAATACGAGATTCACTAAACCTTATACAAGGTAATGATTTCAGTGCGACATGGCTTGGCCACCATGAAAACTTACTCTTATCATTCTCAATGGTAAATCTGAGTGACTTACCCATAGTAAAGAGACGACGTTCTTTGAAGCTTTTGTATAAGACTTAGAATGGTATGATGAAAACCGTTGTACATGGCAGTTGTTGCCACACGTAGGAATATTTTTTGGTGAGGAATGAAGCCAAGACCCATTTCACTGCAGGATAACCACAAATGTTAGACCGCCATGAGATCATCTATAAGTTATTTAGAATGGTCACAAGGCCTAACAATTAAGAAGACCCGGTAATGGAAGACATCTGCTTTGATATGATGACACAAGATTTTGAATGAAACATTATGACTATAACGGAAGAGCATCACCGAAGGAGCTGTTGTAAAGAATGTGAGGAGACAAATATTACCAAGGAACCTGAGGTTATTCATGATATTGAGGGACCGGTAATGATCATTTTAAGTGTGGTAGCCCCCACACTTTAGAGGACATGGATTTGCTAGAAGACCCCCAAACCTAAACCTTTCCTTTCTAGCCCTTTCGAATCTCGAGGACGAGATTCATTTTAAGTGTGGTAGGTTTGTAACATCTCAAATTTTGGGAGGTTATAATAAATATATGAATGATTGTTTGTTTGATTGGGTGATTGAATTTGACTGAAATTTGAAACTTTTTGTTAAAACTTTTGAATGAGAGGGAATAAAATGACTTCCCCCTTTGCTTTTGAATTCAAATTCATTCAATACAAATCAGTGAGAGAAGAGGATATGACTTCTTCAAAATAAAGGATTTGAATAGTGGATTTGGGAAAACTACTGAAATTTCCTATTTGGAATTCATTGCATATTTCGTTCTATTTGAAAACTTGAAAGAATTCAATTTCACTTGACCAAATTCAAACATTTTGAGAGGAGGAAAATGGCCCTCCAAACTAGGGGTATTTTTGTGAAGTATTTGAATCATAAAAGCCATGGGGTTATTTGAAAAAAGAAATAAAACCAATTTAGGTATTTTCGGAAAAATATTTTTAAAAAAATATTTATTTTGACCGTGGAAAAATGTCCATCTATTTGCATTTAATTTTCTGATAATTTTGGTATATAATAATGCCATATTCAGAGTAATATTTAGTTTCCTTTTTTAGTTTTCTTTCCTGTTTTTACAGAAAAGGAAAAATACGCTCTATTAGGAAATACCTCGAGGCCATTGGAAGGAATCATCCCAAATCTTCCCAACCGGATCCAAAAACGATTCGGGACGATCGCCCGATCCACCGTGCACCTATCTCGTGCCGCTAACACGCGGGCCCCACTGTCCGATCCCGGATCCCCTCGGTCATCTCTTTCCTTCCCCGTATACACATTCCATCGCCGGAGCTCGTCGGATCTGCGCCGGACCAGAGAATATCTCCCTCCCCCCTTTCCGATTCTTCACCCCGACCCTCCCTATATAAACCCTAGCCCCTCCTCGACTCCTTTTCGCCCATACCCCCTACCCCGGGCCCCTGCCCTCGCCGCCATTGCTCGCCGGAGCTCCGCTCTACCACCACGCCATTGACGAGCCCCACCTCGCCGTAGCCACCCCCTCGACCATCTGGGCCCACCAATCGCTCCCTCACTCTCGCAGGCACCTCACCATCCATTCGCCCAATCCCCGCACCCACTGGAGCTCCTTCATCGACGACCACCCGAAGACCCCTCCGCTCACGAGCTCACCCATCATCGATCACGTCCTCCCCGAGCCACACCGAGGTGCTCATCGTCATCGCCGTCGTTGACCGCTCCACCTGGACTCACCCCCGATGCTAGAGGATCACTGGAGCACTGCCCCGCATCACCCTGCCACCTCGGACATCGCCGGAGCCTCGCCGGAGATATCCCCCGCCGCGGTAAGCTACCGGAACTCATCCCTCCATTCGATCTCCGTCAATGGCTAGGATTAGATCCCCAACGTACCGGTTCATTAGATCCGGTTTAGTTCCAATAAACCGGTCGGTTTTATCTATTTTATATAGGCCGAATCGTTTTGTTTTAGTTGACGGCGGTTTGCTCGTTTAGCTCCCGCGTGCACACCCCTTGGCCACTCAGGAAGCGCCACGTAGCCCGTGTTCGCTAGATTTCTTTTTTTCTTTTTTCTGTTTAGTTTCTTTTAACAGAATTGTTTCTGTTTTTAAAATAGCTATAAATTTTATATTTTACTTAATTTTGAGTGATTATTTTTGCGTTGTGTCACAAATTTTATCTAGTTTATGTAGATATAAACTTTGACCTTATTTGAATATTTTAAATTCATATTCAAATAGATTTGAATTCAAACTTGTTTTGCTTATATCTTGAGTTTAATAATAGGTTTTGAGTTGATTCTTTTTGCTACTTGTCACTAGTGACATATTTCAATAGTAGGTAGAATTTGTGAATTTTTAGAATATTAGAAATTATAATTTTTAGCAAAGCTGATTCTATTTTAGTTCTTTTTAGGTTTATTTCTAGTTCTTTAGTCTTAATTGTTTTTAATTTATTTTGTTTTATTTTAGTTGATAAGTTTTATTTTGTTTTCTGTTAGTTAGAAGTAGAACCAAGTTATTTTATGTCAATTATTATTTTTATAGCATGAAATCAATTCTAGTTTCATAATAACTTGCGAATTGATTTCATTGCTAGTTTTATTTCCTATTTGAAAATATTTTTATAATTGTTTTGTAGTTTTTTTGTTAACCTTAGTAGACTAGAAGCAATTTGTATTATATTTGAAATTGTTTGTGGTTTAATTCAAGGTTAACATTGTTGATGTCATAAGATGGGTTTGATAAAAGCTCTTCATAGTTCTTAGTTGTTCTTCAAAAGTAATTCTTTTTGCTAGTAAAATATTTGCTAGAATACTTTTGTTAGGCTTTACTTTGTTGTTGTATTACTATTTTAAAATAGGATTATTTGTAGGGAAAACTATTCTTGGTTGTTTTGATGAAGTTTTGTTGTTTTAACTTTTGTCTTAAGTATTTCCTTCATCACAACCTTGTTGCTTTTAGTTTTGTGTTCCTTATTGTTTGATAGTATTGATTGCTAGAACATGTTTGCTTATAAGAGTGTAATGTTTGATTTTATATATTTCATTGGAGAGTGACGAATAGTTCTATCAAGTATTTTCCGAGAGCAATATTTATGTTCATCAACAGTACAGGCAAGTTCACTTTGATCATCTTACATTACCTATGTTTTACTTGCATTAGAAACAATCTTTCCATCATACATCCAGTAGGATTTTTAGCTTGAACTTGTAGTAGTATCATGAGGTAGGAGAAACCCAACACCATGTTACCATTGCCCGGGAAGGGATGTTACTTCACAATTGCTACGCTTTAGTAGACGGGGTTTGGTTGTGAGATTCAGGAGTGTTGTGAGGTTAATTAATTATTTCCAGACTTGCATGATGATCAAGACTTCAAGACTTCAAGGACTCAACATACCTCTGGGTGGATTGGACATGCATTTTGGCAGCCTGATATCTATCATGGTTATGCCCGGGAATCTTGGTATCTACCTGTGATCATCCCAATGGAATGCCACCCAGGCTCAAAGAGATGGATGGATACTTCAAGGCTGGAAAGCTTACGTGTGCAACCGCAAGTCAATATGGGCTCTGGCTTGGTTAACCCTAGTGGTGACTCCAGTAGGTCAGTTGCTACAAGATGTAGAAGAACGGTAGGATTTGGATGGGCACTGACTTTCTACCGGAGGATCACTATGGAAGACCATGTTTCGATCGTCCCGTTCTCAAACACCAGGCAGTGCGAGGACATAACAGGATGGATCGATTCTTGCGGGTAAAGTGTAAAACCTCTGGAGAGTGTCAAACTAATCGATTAGCCGTGTCCCCGGTTACGACAACATGAGCACCGAAGATGATACTACCAGCCATTCTCAACACAATTCATAAATTTTATGATGAGTGGGTCTATTAATAATTTTTGGGACATGAGAATTAGTTGGTGGAACCATCTCATTAACAACCAACTGTTAGTAGTGATTTGCGTTTCACTCCTTTGATGCAGGGAAAATAAAACCAGCTTTTCTGCAAAAACTTAGAAACAGAGCCACAAAGCCTTTTGCATATAGAATAGGCTTTATCATTCTTTCTCTGGTGATCTTGCTAGTACATTCAATGTACTGACCTACACAGCTGCAACGTCTTATATTGCAGATAAGTTCTACGACGACTAAGAGTATGATTCAGGGTTACGGTCTGCACTCAACCTACTATAGGTGTTATTGGGACTCCACTCCGGTTGACTATTTTCACGGAGATTTCAAGGCATATGTCAGGATTACGTTATTTACATGTGATTGCACTTTGATATATACATTGATGTATTGTGTGTGCCAGCATACTAATCCAGGGATGGCACAGAACACACAGAGGCTTGATTCGTTTGGAGTCGGGTCGCTACAAACAGTGTCCTAGGTGCGGCCATAGGTGTCTAGGGGGTAGAGGAGGGAATAGGAAAGCTGGTAATGACCTTGGATGCTCTGGTGGGTAGTTTAGAATAAGAGGGAAGGGGAGAGAAGAGGTTTTACTATGGTCCAAGAGGTAAAATGAGGGTTTTACCCTACTTACCTATTGAGTCTTGGCCAGAGAAAGTTATTGGAGGTGAAATGCATTACTAGATAGTTGTGGCAAAAATTTGAGGACAAGGGAAATAGTAAAAATGGTGAAAAGGGTAGTTTCTAGAATTAACCAGAAGGTGTTTGATGGTGATTTAGCCCAGTGGATGAATTCTACATGCCTTAATAATTAACATGATCAAAGGGTTGTCAAAAGTAGGGCTTATCACCAAGTCTGAGAGGGTTTGATGGAAGTTCACAATGTGACTTTGAGGAAACCTAGAAATCAACAGATTCTGGTTTCTGTAGATCTAGTGATGCTAAGATTTTACCCTTGATGCACCACTTAGTGTACTATCATTATTTGGGGACTAGAGCATGTACACAAAGTTTGTGGTCAAGGGGAGAAGCTTCACAATGTAAAGTTGTTCAAATTTGAATCTGGACATGAAGGGGTTTGGAACAGTTTGATGAACCAAATCAACTTGGATTGAGATGAAACTTTGCAAGATCATCACTTAGGATAGTGTGGACTTGCTAGAATGTTTCTGGAATTTATTGAGAATATTTCTCATAGAAATATTTCAAAAGCTTGATTTGAACATAAAGGGCTTTGATGGGTTTTTCCCATGATTTGAACATGCTCATGTGTTGAAACTCATATATATGGAAAATATATGTCCAATGAGTTTTCCTAAATTTTCTCAAATATTTTGAAAGCATTTAAATAATTTTTCCCTATGAAACACCATTTCCGGTCTTAAGAAAAAGCCTTTAAATAAAATATTAAAATAATCTTTAAAATTAATATTTTGTGGTTTTGGGAAGTCATATATGTAGTAGGTTTGAAATAAAGCCTTTGGGGAAGAAGGATCCACCCAATTTGAGGACTTGCAGTGTAAACCTCTTTTCAGGGGTTTTTGAAAACTTAATTTGGATAAATACTCTTTGGTCAAAATAAAATTGGATGAAAATAGTTTTGGGCACTATTCAGATGGCATGATCATTGGGCAAGAAGTTTGGGTCAAGTAAGATAAATATGAAGAGTGATAGAATCTAAGAGTGCCATATACCACACTTCAACAATCAAACAAGCAACAATTCAAATAAGCACAAGCATTGAAAAAGTTTTTAATTGGCTCGAAATTTCATAAATCCAAGCATAACAAGTGATACACAACACAAGGTGTGACAGACCTACCCCCTTACAAGAATCTAGTCCCCGAGATTCCTAGGCTGAGCGCTAAAAAGATAAGGGAACTCAGATCTAAGATAGTCTTCACGCTTCCAGGTTGCTTCAACTTAAGTGTGGTTGCTCCATTGGACCTTGAAGTACTTGATGGTGCGTCGGGTGTAGCGCTCGGCTTCATCCAAAATGCAAACTGGCCTCTCACGATAAGTGAGTTCTGGCTGAAGATCGATGGCCTGATGGTTGATGTCCTTGTAGAGGCCGGGGCGGTTGGGAACTTGCAGACACTTCCAGAGTTGTGACACAAGAAAGACGTTGTGCACATCTCATAGCTCGGAAGGTAGCTCTAGCTGATAGGCAACTTCTCCTCGTCTTGCAGTGACCTTGAAGGGGCCGATATATCTGGGTGCGAGCTTTCCTTTGACTTTGAAACGCTTGGTTCCTTTAAGAGGTGTGACTCGAAGATAGACATGATCTCCGTTGTTGAAGCTCATTTCTCGGTGATGAGAGTTGGCACAACTCTTCTGTCTTGACTCGGCGGTCTCAAGGCACTCTCAGACGAGTCGAACTTGCTCTTCTGCCTCACGGAGGATGTTTGGTCCAAAAATTAATCCTTCTCCGATCTCTGACCAGTTGAGGGGAGTACAACACTTGCGCCCATACAACACCTCAAATGGTGCCATCTGAAGGCTCAACTGATAGCTATTGTTGTAGGAGAACTCGACAAACGGTAGGCAATCTTCCCACTTGGCTCCATACTCCAAAATGCAAGCGCGGATCATATCTTCGAGTATCTGATTTACTCGTTCTGTTTGTCCACCGGTCGGGGGGTGGGGTGGGGTGAAAAGCAGTGCTGAAGGAGAGCTTAGTTCTCATAGCTTCCTGAAAATCCTCTAGAATCTCGAGGTGAATTGGGTGCTTCGATCCGATACGATCTCCCATGAAGGCTCACGATACGCTCGATGTAGAGGCTGGCTAACTTGTTGCCGTCATAGGTAGTCTTGACGGGAATGAAATGGGCTACCTTAGGCAGGTGGTCGACAATGACCCAAATAGAGTCATGTCCCTTGCTTGACGTTGGTAAATCGGTGATGAAATCCATCCCGACTTTGTCCCACTTCCATTCAGGTACTTTGAGAGGTTGCAATAGCCCAGCAGGTCGCTGGTGCTCAGCTTTGACTCTTTGGCATATGTCAGGTTTGGCGACAAAGGTGCCTATCTCCCGTTTCATGCCATGCCACTAGAATCTTGCCTTGAGATCTTGATACATCTTGGTCCCTCCAGGATGGATGGAGTATGGAGTGTCATGAGCTTTTTGCAAGATCAAGCTCTTGAGCTCCTCTTTGTTGGGTACGCAGATGCGATTCCCGAACCATACAACTCCTTGTTCATCCACTGAGAATCCTGGGGCCTTGCCTGCCCTAATCTTCCTCTTGATGCATTCCATGCTCTCGTGTCCCTTCTAAGATTCTTTGATATCATCCATCAAGGTAGGCTTTGCTTCGAGGTTGGCGAGGAATCCGGGGGCAACTAGTTCCAAGCCAAAGATTTCAAGCTCTTCATGCAGGGCGGGTAGCCTTTCCTTAATCGTAGCATTCAAGGAACATGCCTTTCTTCTTAAGGCGTCTGCTACCACGTTGGCCTTTCTGGGGTGGTATTGAACACTGAGGTCGTAATCCTTGATTAACTCCAACCATCTTTGCTGCCTCATGTTCAATTCTCTTTGGGTGAAAATATACTTCAAACTCTTGTGGTCAGTGTATATCTCACATCGCTTCACCAGAAGGTAATGTCTCCATGTCTTCAAGGCATGAACCACGGCTGCCAACTCAAGATCGTGGGTGGCATAGTTCTCTTCATGAGGTCGTAGCTGTCTAGATATATATGCTACCACTCTGCCTTCTTGCATCAGAACACCTCCAAGCCCGGTTCTCGATGCATCACAATATATCACAAACTCCTTGTGAATATCGGGGGTGGCCAAAACAAGGGCTGTGGTCAAACTCTTTTTGATCTCCTGGAAGCTTTCCTCGCACTTAGCTGTCCATTCGAACTTCTTGTCCTTCTTCAAAAGCTGGGTCATGGGTCGGGCAATGCTTAAGAACACTTCCACGAACTTGCAGTAATATCCCACGAGTCCGAGGAAGCTCCTGACTTCCTTCACGGTGGTAGGAGTTTGCCATTCAGTCACGGCTTCAATCTTGACAGGATCCACTGACAATCCTTCTTCAGTCAACACATGACCCAAGAATCCAACTTCATGCAGCCAAAATTCACACTTGCTGAATTTGGCATAAAGCTGGTGCTCTCGAAGCTTCTCTAGGACCAATCTCAAGTGCTCCTCATGTTCTTCTTCAGACTTGGAGAAGACGAGTATGTCATCAATGAAGACGACAATGAACTTGTCCAATTACTCCATGAAGACTTTATTCATGAGGTACATGAAGTAGGCAGGGGCATTGGTTAACCCAAATGACATGACCGTGTATTCATACATGCCATACCGGGTTAGAAACGCCGTCTTCGGAATGTCTTGGGGTCTGATCTTCAGCTGATAGTACCCCGACCCAAGGTCGATCTTGGAAAACACCTTGGATCCTTCAACTGATCAAACAAGTCTTCAATCTTGGGGAGTGGGTACTTGTTCTTTATTGTGACTTCATTGAGAGAACGGTAATCGACACAGAGTCTGATAGTTCTGTCCCTCTTTGACACAAATAAAACAGGTGATCCCGAAGGAGAGGCACTAGGGCGAATGAATCCTTTTTTGAGCTGCTCTGCCAGTTTTTTCTTCAATTCAGCCAACTCTTCGAATCCCATCCTGTAGGCCTTCTTATAGATGGGCCTTGATCCGGGCATAAGCTCAATAATGAACTCAATGTCGCGGTCAGGAGGCATTCCGGGCAGCTCATCTGGAAACACATCCGGGTATTCACATACCACTGACACTTGATCCAACTGAATTCCCGATAGGCAGTTAGCCTGAGGGGCTTGAGTGGAGGTAGAGTTTGGAACATACTTGAGTTCCACTCCATGTCTATTGGTCATGGTGACAATCCTCTTGGCACAGTCTAACAAGCCTTGGTGCTTGGTCAACCAATCCATGCCTAGGATCACATCCAAGCCTTCTTACTTTAGGATGATATGGTTTGCTAGGAAATCTACCCCGTTGATGTTGATCTCAACTCCCTTACAACCTATCCCAGACTTCATATCCGATCCCGGGGTTTGTATCAACGTACGACTATCCAGGGGTGTAGGCTTCATGCCACTCTCTAGTGCAAACTTTTGGGTGACAAAAGAATGCGAAGCTCCACAATCAAACAATACTGTTGCTGGGGTTGAGTTGACGAGGAACGTACCCAGTATGACGTCTGGGTCTTCTTGGGATTCCTCTGCGGTGACGTGGTTCACATGACCCTTGCCATTGTTGGGCTGGTTGAGGGGAGCGGGGTTCCTCGAGGGTGCTCCATGACGTTGACCTTGGTTTGGCGCATAGGGGCGCGGTGCATCTGGTTTCTTGTTAGGACACAACCTAGAGATGTGTCCTGGCTGACTACATCCAAACCAAGCAACTTGCCCAGGGTTGTTGTTGTAGTTCCTGCCGCCGTTGTTGTTATTGGGGTTGTTGTTGTAAGCTGGCCTGGGATTGGCATACTGCTGAGGCTGGTAGCTCGGACAAGGTGCTGAAGGTCTAGCCTGCTGTGGTTGATAGGTCGGTTTGGCTGGGGCTGGCTGCCAGGGGCAAGGCTTCTGGTTGCTTGAGCTACCCTTGCTGATCATCTTGCACTTGCGGGTGTCGTCTATGGCATGACGCTTGTCTTCCAGCATGAGGGCCTTCTTCACCAGGTCGAAGAAGGTACGATAGTCGCAGACGATGAGCTGATACTGTAGGGTCTACTGAAGTCCTTCCATAAAGCGTTCCTTCTTGATAGCCTCCGTGCTGACATCTTTAGGTGCATACCTTGACAGTAGGTTGAACTTCTGCAGGTAATACTTGATAGAGCAACTTCCTTGCTTCAACGCCCGGAATTCTCTCTTCTCGATAGCCATGATCCCAGAAGGAATGTGGGCAGTGCGGAATCCTTCCTTGAAGTCATTCCAAGTGATCACACGCTCACCTTGCATGACCTTGAATCCATCCCACCAAGCTCGGGCTGTACCTCCGAGGAAGTGAGAGACATAAAGCACCTTCTCACGATCCTCATTGCAATTGACCAGTGCAAGGAGGTCCTCGATGGCACGGATCCAGTCATCCGCATCCAATGGTTCAGCAGTCTCGGTGAAGGTTGGGGGCGAGTTCCTCATGAACTCAGACAGAGTGGAGCGGCCATTGTCATTCCTGCCTTGCTGCTGGTTGTTCACAAGGGCCCAAGCCATCTGTTGGATAGCAGCATTGTTGGCTTGGCGTTCCTCCCGGAGAACTTGGAGAAACTGAGCTATGGTCATGTTCTCCGGTGGAGGTGGTGGCGGGGGAATGTCGCCTTGTGGCTGGTCCTGGTGTCCTCCAGCATGAGCAGCCCCACCAGCTCCCTGTTGCTGGCTTGAGTTGCCGACTTCGGGGTTGATGAAGGAGTTGTTGCGGGTAGCAGTCACCATCCTGTTTGGAGCAGCCAAGTCAAACAACTGGGATAGATGAGAGGAAAAGCAACAATGGAAGAGCGCACCTTAGGGGGTCGGTCGAGTGCAAGTGTGGTAAAACAAAGGTTGAAAGACCAACATATATTAAGATAGACGATGGAGTCGCTTACATGCTGCCTAAAGCAAAAGTGCGGCTTGCATCGGAACATAAACAACAAAAAAAACAACAAGCACACATGGTTTCATATGAACCATTACACGGACTCAACTTCGCATGAGGGATACATGACTGATCCTACCCTAGGGGTTCTCGGACTCTGGTGGAGTGCTCGGGCTCGTAGTAACGCTCGTCTGGGTCTTCCTCCTGTTCATCATCTGAATAGGCATCATTCCCAGTCATAGGGGTCGGGGAACGAGGAGGTCCATCCCGACGATGCATTGCTGGCGGGTCAGTGAAGAGCTCACGGTACTCCTTCGCGCTCATGCGATGGCGATGTGTGGCTGCATCATTAGCCGGGGGTACTCCTCCTCTATAAGCGACAACTGGTTGTCCCCCAGGGGCTCCATCCTTCTTGATCTTGTGTGGCTTTGTCTTGGCTTGCTGAAGTAGCTCTCGGGTGTGGTGAAGTTCCTCATGGAGCTTCACGGACTCCTCAATCAGGTTGTGAACTAGACTATCGGCGGAGAGGCTGAAGTAGGTCTAGAACCTAAGTGATGTGCCATCCTCCTTGGATGGAATCAGCGTCCAACTCTTGCCAAGATCATCCTTCTTGAAGGGAAGGTAGCGAGTAGCTGACTCGTCAGCCATCTCTGGAATGATATCTCAAAGGTGCAGGAGTGCCTTGTGTGCAACTGACTCGACTGCGAGTATCATGGTCTCCATCCGTGGTCCTTCAAAGAACCATCTGGTCGGGGAGTCGTTTGCCCTCACGACCAGATCCACGTGGTACTCCTTTGTGACGGCATCGACCCAGTGCTCGTGGTAAAGGAAAACGGGTGGTTGGCAAAACTGTCACTTCTCCAGGCTGTCGCCAAGGAGTAAGGGAAAGCCAGATGTTAGGAAGGCTTCGGGTATGATGACCATCTACAAAGGTTTGAAGGGAGGAGAGTCAACAAATTGTTGTGTGAAGAATAGAAGAGGTAAATAGTACTTAATTCCTAAGTATAGGTGCTAGGTGTAGTTTTTGAAAAATGGTTTTATCCTGACTAATGTCCATGCTAATCTAAGGGCTTCCTACTGTCAGGATGGCTCTAATGCTAGCTCTGTGGGGACCCCGACTCATAAGTCGTCATCACCGAATGCACATGTATAGTGATCCCAGAGATCAATGCTCACTGAACACACATAAGCTGAATAACAAGAGTCTTACATCCACATTTAGCGTCTTACACAAATAAAGACCATGAAGGTCTAGTCTTACATAGATAGGGCCATGAGGGCCAAACACTTAAATAGAACAAGCAGCGGAAATCTTGATCGAAAGCGTGAACCCATGTCATCTGCCTTAACCTACATGCATTCTGACTGGGAAGCTTCCTAGTTCGCATGTTCATCACCAACGAACTCTTCAACATACTCCTGTTCTTCCATGCCTGGCCAATTAAATAACCAGTGGCAAGCCAATGCATACTTTGAATGTACTCGCAAGCAACCCAAGTTGTGGAACAAGATAATAGTGATGCATGATATAGCACTAAGTAGGTAATTTGCGGAAAGCCAATTTTGAATGCAATAACATGATCAAGTAACTAGGTAAGCATGCATTGTCAGTTGACAGATATCCATGTGAACAAGTTACAGATATCACCGTCATCAGGGGTTGAACATCTCATGTTCATTCATTATGCTAAGTCATCGGCCTTAGTCAATCGTCAAGCTAAGTCATCGGACTTAGCTCAAATAACATCTTTATAACCAACACACACACACACACACTCACACCGACTTTGCGAAAACATCCATACATAGTTTAAGAAGGACCTCCAACTGTCCATGACCACGGACATGACTATTCGAATAGTTTGACACTCTGCAGAGGTTGCACACTTTACCCACAAGACTCGGGGAACTTCCGTGTCATCCACGACTCGCGGTATATAACATACCCGAGGTAAGCACCCGAACAATGCCTTTCCCCTGGCGATACTAAACAAAGAGTCCACTCGATTGGTACCTAGCCCACATGATGTACATCACTTGTAGCATCCATGTGGGGACCAATGGTGTGCCCGGTGCCTGTGAAGACAGCGCATGATCGTCCGTACCGGCACGACCCCGTATCGAGAGTGACCATGCCACCCCCGCCACTAGTAATGCGGGCTCCTTGCCAGTACCCACCAAGGTATTCAATAGAGCCCTGTCCCATAAGGGGTATCGTGGTTGCGCATGTAAGGTTGGGACGTTTAGCAGACCTTAAATCTAATCCGTTTTCGAAAACACACACTCACTTGCTCTGGTACACCACTTCTTTTTCAAGTGGTCACCCAACTCATCATCATCTCCCTCGGGCATTAGTGGCACCCGACGGTTTTTTTGAAAAGTCTTTGAAGTCATTTCTTCCTTTCCATCACTATGCATAAATCCCATCCCACTTGCGTAGCATCTATTAGCATCCTATCTACCCCCACCCACATAACCCTCATAAGGTGGTAGGGTCATGCACGATGCAAGTGTCAAGAGTAAAAGTATTGGAGGCAACCCACTGAAGGGGGGAGCACCACATCATGATCAGTTATCAAAACAACAAGTTCTACATGTCATGCTTGAAAAGTTTCTTAACATGGTCAAAGGGCTGCTTGCCTGGCTCAACAAAGTCTTCGGGGTCTTCAAAATCTTCGGGTCCAACTCCCTCGTCAATAGCGTAATCTATCATCACGAATAAAAGCGATAAAAATAAGCATCACACAAATACAGAGCACACAAGCTAATATTAAAAATGCTATAGTACTCTGATAAATACAGAAAACTATAATAAAATTATTTGCCTAAGGTTTTCTTGTGTAAAAGATTTTGGAATTTATTAAACAGAGGGAAAAAGGTGCCTAAATTAGGTTTTAAAATAAAACAATACAAAAAATATTTTCAACATTTTTCACAAGTGGCACTGTTAAATTCTAGGAAATATTCCAAGATTTGTGGAGTTGGAATTATCACGTTAGGACAAATAATATGTCCTGGGTGTTTTTTTGGGTTTTTTAGGGAAACAGAAAAAGAAAAGGCTTAGGAGAATGGGCCAAAAGCAGCTGGCCGAACCGGCCCAGCCAATGGAGCCGACCCACGCGAGCCTGGCGGGCGCGCACCCGTTCAAACCTGACTAGTGGGCCAGGCTGGTCAGCGAGAGAGAGAGGGAGGCGGGGGACCTCGGGAGGATGACAAGCAGGGCCCGCTTGTCATCACCTTCCTCAGGACAGGGAGGGACGAGAGGGCTTACAGGCAGCTACATGACACGGGGAGGCGAACGGAGGGCACCGTCGTGCTCAGGGGCTCGCCGCTGGTCGAGTGGTGGAGGAGGGGGCATTGGGAGGCTCCCGTTCGCCGGTGACGAGGAAGTCCGACGGTGGCTCCTCGGGAAGGGATGCTCCGGTCGCCCTATGCATCAAACGGAGGTGGAGATGGAAGGAAATGGGTCAAGAGGAAGCAAGGGCTCCAGATCGGGGATAAATGAGGGCGGAGGGGGTTGGTTACCTCGCGAAAGCCGGCGGCCTGAAGCGGCGGCGCTCGGCTCGATCCCGAGGCTAGAGGGAGGGAGAGGAGCTGGGGCTTGGCTCGGCGTCGAGTGGGTAGGGAAGGGGACCAAGGGAGAGGAGAGGGGTGCAGGGGGCCCCTTTTTATAGGGGGGAAGCGGCCCACCGCACTGCGGTGTGCCGGCAAGGGTGAAACGCCCGCTGGAGGGCGCGGGGGAGGGGGAGAGCATGCGTGGGTGTTCCTGGGCGTGGTCCATGTCCAGGGGAGGGGAGAGAGGGAGCGGGGAAGGGCTCTAGCGCCCGCGCGTGCGAGCTCTTCTGTTGGCCGTCTCGGGCGGCACAGTGCGCGAGCGAGGGGGGCAGGAGAGGAGGAGGGAGGAGGGGCCCGACCACCTAGCGTCTTACGTACGTCGAGGGCATCTCGGGGGACAAGGCTGGGGGTCCCGAGGCTATCGAGGGCTCTGGTTCGGTGGCAGCTGCAGTGCGGATGCACACTGTAGCACGCTCTAGAGCATGCGTTTGGCATGCCATGGCATGCCAACGGTGTCCTAGGTGTGGCCATAGGTGTCTAGGGGGTAGAGGAGGGAATAGGAAAGCTGGTAATGGCCTTGGATGCTTTGGTGGGTAGCTTAGAATAAGAGGGAAGGGGAGAGAAGAGGGTTTTACTACTGTCTAGGAGGTAAAATGAGGGTTTTACCCCACTTACCTATTGAGTCTTGGCCAGAGAAAGTTATTGGAGGTGAATGCATTACTAGATAGCTGTGGCAAAAATTTGTGGGCAAGGGAAATAGTAAAAATTGTGAAAAGGGTAGTTTCTAGAATTGACCAGAAGGTGTTTGATGGTGATTTGACCCAATAGATGAATTCTACATGCCTTGATAATTAACATGATCAAAGGGTGGTCAAAAGTAGGGCTTATCACCAAGTCTGAGAGGGTTGGATGAAAGTTCACAATGTGACTTTATGGAAACCTAGAAATCAACAGATTCTGGTTTCTGTAGAACTAGTCATGCTAAGCTTTTACCCTTGACACACCACTTAGTGTAGCATCATTATTTGGGGATTAGAGCATCTCCACAAAGTTTGTGGTCAAGGGGAGAAACTTCACAATGTAAAGTTATTGAAATTTGAATCTGGACATGAATGGGTTCGGAATAGTTTGATGAACCAAATCAACTTGGATTGAGATGAAACTTTGCAAGATCATCACTTAGGATAGTGTTGACTTGCTGGAAAGTTTCTGGAATTTATTGAGAATATTTCGTATATAATTTTTTCAAAAGCTTTATTTGAACATAAAGGGCTTTCAGGGGGTTTCCCATGATTTGAACATGCTCATGTGTTGAAACTCATATATATGGAAAATATATGTCCAATGAGTTTTCCTAATTTTTCTCAAATATTTTGAAAGCATTTAAATAATTTCCCCCTATGAAACACCATTTCTGGTCTTAAGAAAAAGCCTTTAAATAAAATATAAAAATAATCTTTAAAATTAATATTTGGTGGTTTTGGGAAGTCATATATGTAGTAGGTTTGAAATAAAGCCTTTGGGGAAGAAGGATCCACCCAATTTGAGGACTTGAAGTGCAAACCTCTTTTCAGGGGTTTTTGAAAACTTAATTTGGATAAATCCTCTTTGGTCAAAATAAAATTGGATGAAAATAGTTTTGGGCACTATTCACATGGCATGATCATTGTGCAAGAAGTTTGAGTCAAGTAAGATAAATATGAAGAGTGATAGAATCTAAGAGTGCCATATACCACACTTGAACAATCAAACAAGCAACAATTCAAACAAGCACACGCATTGAAAAAGTTTTTAATTGGCTCTAAATTTCATAAATCCAAGCATAACAAGTGATACAAAACATAGGATGTGACACCTCGGCTGCGAGTTTGCCTGCCTGCTTAAACACCCAACAATTACAGTTGGTGTGGGTGGCGGGCTTGTCTTGGGTGCCGTGGATCTTGCAGGTACTATCCATGATTTTCTCCAGCAAAGTAGGTCCATCCCTATTCCCTTTAGAAGGTTTCTTCTGGTGTGATGATTTTGAATTGGTGAATCTGGAATTGACCATAGTGTCTTGGGACTCACCGCCGTTGTGCCAAAGCTTGTCCTTATTGCGTCAGGGCTTTCCATTGTCGTCCCAAACTTCATAAGTACCAGGGTTTCTGGGGGGGGGGTTGTTCCAATGGGCTAGCTAGCTATCCTCTCCCGCGCAAAAGCGGGTCATAAGTGAGGTAAGAGATGACATTGTTATCGGCATATCCTGCCCAAGTTGACGGGCTAGCCATTCGTCCTAGATATTATTCCTAAAGGAGGCTAGTGCCTCGGCATCCGAACAATAAACAATTTGTTTTCACTTGGTCAGGAACGGTTCCCGAGTTGCCAGGATAACTCACGTCTTGTTGGACGACGTGGCTCAAGTAATTGGCATCCGGGGGCCAGACATAGGTGCCTTGAGAGTTAGCTAAGAAAGAATCCTCGACCTCTTCCCAACTCCCAATGGAATTTTCAGGAAGGCTGTTCATCCAATGCCGTGCTGCTCCCTTAAGCTTCAATGCAAAGTGTTTTATGGCATGCACGTCATCTCCTCGAGCCATATTGTGGGGACCCCGACTCATAAGTCGTGATCACCGAATGCACATGTATAGTGATCCCAGAGATCAATGCTCACTAAACACACAAAAGCTGAATAACAAGAATCTTACATCCACATTTAGCGTCTTACAAAAATAAAGACCATGAAGGTCTAGTTTTACATAGATAGGGCCACGAGGGCCAAACACTTAAATAGAACAAGCAGCGGAAATCTTGATCGAGAGCATGAACCCATGCCATCTGCCTTAAACCTAAAGGCATTATGACTGGGAAGCGTCCTAGTTCGCATGTTCGTCACCAACGAACTCTTCAACATACTCCTGTTCTTCCATGCCTGGCCAATTAAATAACCAGTGGCCAGCCAATGAGTACTTTTAATGTACTCACAAGCAACCCAAGTTGTGGACAAGGTAATAATGATGCATGATATAACACTAAGTAGGTAAATTTGCAGAAAGCCAATTTTGAATGATATGACATGATCAAATAACTTAGTAAGCATGCATGAACAGTTGGCAGATATCCATATGAACAAGTTACAGATATCATCATAAACATGGGTTGAACATCTCATCTTCAATCATTATGCTAAGTCATCGGACTTAGTTCAACGTCATGCTAAGTCTTCGGACTTAGCTCAAGTTCCATCTTTGTCACCGACACACGCACACAGTTGTGAAGACATCCAGACATGGCATAAGAAGCACCCCCCAACTGTCCTTGACCGTGGACACGGCTATTTGAATAGTTTTACACTCTGTAGAGGTTGCACACTTTACCCACAAGACTCAGGGAACTTCCGTGTCATCCATGACTCACGATATATAACATACCCGAGGTAAGCACCCGAACAATGCCTTTCCCCGAGCGATACTAAACAAAGAGTCCACTCCATTGGTACCCAGCCCTCATGATGTACATCACATGAGCCTCGCTCCAGATCGTACCATCTATGAGGGGACCAACGGTGTGCCCGGTGCCTGTGAAGACAACGCATGATCGTACGTACCGGTATGACCCCGTATCAAGAGAGACCCCACCACTCTCGCCACTGGTAATGCGGGCTCCTTGCCAGTACCTACCAGGGTAATCAACAAATCCCCGTCCCACAAGGGGTATCGTGGTTGCGCATGTAAGGTTGGGACGGTCGACAAATCTCAAACCCTCCGATTTTGAAAACACACCCCCAACTTGTTTTGACACACCACTTCTTTCTCAAGTGGTCACCCAAATCATCATCATGTCCCTCGGGCATTAGTGGGACCCGACGGGGTTTTCGAAAAAGTCTTTGAAAGTATCTCCTCCTTCTCGTCAGTATTCATATTCCCGAACCCACTTGCGTAGCATCTACTGGCATCCTAACTACTCCCACCCGCATAACCCTCATAAGGTGGTATGGTCATGCACGATGCAAGTGTCAACGGTAAGAGTATCAGAGGCATTCCACCGAAGGGGGAACAACACATCATGATCAATCATCTAAACAACAAGGGCTATATGTCATGCATGAAAAGTTTCTTAACATGGTCAAAGGGCTGCTTGCCAGGCTCAACAAAGTCTTCGGGGTCTTCAAAGTCTTCGGGTCCAACTCCCTCTTCAATAGCGCAATCTATCGTCACGATAAATAACGATAAAAATAAGAGTCACACAAAAATAGAGCACACAAGCTACTATTAAAAATGCTACCCTACTTTAATAAATACTAGAATGTCACGCCCAAGATGCGCGCCTATCGATATTAAGGCACGGGGGGCTCGCAAGGGATAGAGGTGCATCTTGTCGTTCACAAGTATAGCATCATTACATCATACATTACAGAAGAGATGAGTATATGAGTTAGCTTACACTCACCACATACTAAATAACAATTCCACACAGAGTTCAAACATCAATCTAAAGACAGGGTCCGCCTAGGGATGAAATCAAATGATAAAAGCAGATAAAATGATACTATCTCGCTATCCCAAAGATCACGACCATGGTCCTTTACTCATCCGGATAAGTCACGTACATCCTGCCCCTTTCCTCATCATACTCCCACTAGAGTTGCCTCAGATCATCCTGCACGAACTCATCTGTACCTGTACCTGGATTGCTGTAGTAATCTGTGAGCGACAAGGACTCAACAATCATGAGCCCACGTACTAAGACTATTCAAGCTTAAAGGTTGGGAGGGGGTATGTGTTTAGTTTTCAGCAGCACTAAGTATTTATAGTGGCTAAACTTACGTAACATGAAGATAAATATATGTGGCCTATGATGAACGATCGAATCTAGAATGACCTCTAAGAGATCCTGAACACATACTTACGTCAATCATAACCCCACCGTGTTCTCTCTCGAATCATATTCATGAGCAGAGACGATCGTGGTTACTCACATAGTTGGTGCATTTTATTTAGAGTTTACTTCAAGTTAACTATAACCGGGTGTTAAACAAATACCCAAGGTGCCACATAACCGCGGGCACGACATTCCAAAAGATTTGACCCTGTAGGGGTGCTCCAACTAGTCCATCACAAATTAACCACACTCTGCGGGAATAGCCTCGACCACGGATCTTGTGATCATCCTAGGCAACTCCAAAGGAATTCCGACACCTCGAGATAGCCCGAAGAAAGTCAGACCTCCTCACGCGAGACACTTGATAAAGGTAAAACAAATCCAGCAAGACTACCCGACGTGTCGACGAACCCGATAAGAGTCGCGTATCTCGTTCTCAGGACACAACGGATAAGCGACGCGTACGGATGCCTGATAGAAATCTCCCAAGTTGCCCTGGGTTGGCCCCGCACAGTGCTCTAGTTTGGACCAACACTCATGAGGAGCACTGGCCCGGGGGTTGATTAATTATCCACGGGGTTGCAAAGCCCTATGCAAATTTTATTAAGTTATTAAGCAACTGTAGTACCAAAGTTGGGTTCAGACAAGTTTTAATCTTAACCGAATAAACAAGGGGGTCCCCATAACAACCCCGAGCATGTTAGGAGCGCAAAGTATGGAAACATAACTCCGGTAACAAGAAACTATGGTGGTAACAACAGAAAAAAACACCTAGCAAAAGGCCAAGCCTTCCATCAATACCAAGATATATATATATGTGCATTAAATTAAATAGCAGATAATATTGTGATATGCCAAATCCATGTTATCACATGGAACAACCTGCACCTACAACTAAGAACGCTATAAGAGGGGCTGAGCACCGGTAACTTAGCCAATCAAAGGTTTGCTAGGATGTGGAGGGTTAGAGGATATCATGGCAATTAGGAGGCTGACATTAAAGTGGTAGGTAGTGCAATTGTAACGATAAGAGCAATACACTAGCAAGCGAAAATAGTATCAGGATTCGGGTACGATCATCTTGCCTGTTGGTTCTTCAGTAGAACAAGTAGCGGGATCCTCGTAGTTGTACTCGCCTGGCTCTTCGTACTCAGGTTCAACATTCGCTTCCACCCAAAAGAAACGACAAGAATAAACAAACAACCATGGTGCAATGCACAAGGAAGAATGATGCATGCTTATTTGAAGAGTTTTAGCATGGCAATCCTAACTAGTCATGTTTCACATGCAAAGGATTGGTTTTTAATGAATCTGGACAGAACCTTATGTTAAATTATTTAGACATGCATGAACATGGAAAATATGGATGCATCATGCAAAAACGATAAAAATGCATACGAAGAACGTAAGAAACGGAGTTACGGATCTCTAGATACGCTCACGACAAGATACGAAGGCAAAACACAAGACAAGAAGGACCTGGGCTATTCCTTGGCGTTACAAGGTATCCACTGGGTAGGAAATGAAAAACCAACCACAATAGAGCCAAAGATCAAGAAATTCCATGGAGTATAGCTCCCACAAGTCACAAAACAATAAAACAAACAATCTGCCACACATCGATAAGCATGAAGCTCACAAGTTGGCATGATGAAACAGATTTCTGGGACTTAGTGAAAATATCAGTTTTCTGGAATCTGAGTTAACCTGATGGCAAGTTGACAGCAGAAACTAATGGTGATAGAGACCACCTCATGGCATGAAAATTAACAAGATGCTAGAAGACGACATATACTTCAAAACACTAGCACTGAGCTTGAGCTAATTCACAACATATAACAAGATAGCAACCACTCTTCATGGCATAAAAATAACAGCAGATTTCCAAACTTTGAAATATTTAGCATGGTGAAAACAGTAACATTAAGTTAGCTACTTTGCAGCAAGTTTCCCACTTATATGGGTGATTCTCATGACAAACGAAAATACCATGGCATAATAGGCATAAAACACTAGGACTTCCATGTTGGCACAAGCCGAAGGCAAGCATGGATTAATTCATGCAAAAATGACAAAGTAGCATCACAGCAGAAAATAGCAGTTTTGCAAACTTGCTCAAAAGTGAAATCTAATTGCACCAATGGATTCCTTGGATCTATCTACCCCAAAATCATGTATCATACTCATATAGTCACATGAAGCATCATGGCAAAAACTACATAGCAAAAACTACATAGCAAAAACACCAACCACTCTTATAAGTGAAAACTTACCCTAAATGTGCATGTGCAAAAATGAACCTATCCAGATTTGGAATCTTAGCTATGAATGGAAAATCTAATTTTCACTACAAACAAGGCACAAACCAAAATACATAGTGTATGACAAGTGGGGCATGGCCCACTTGTCACACACACACACACACACACTCACCCAAACCTACACACACAAATACATGGCATGCACATACACACATACACACATAGCCACATATGCACAAGTGCACATGGGCACTCCTACACTCATGAAAACACACACCTATTTGTGTGGATGTTCATCACACACACATATGCACAAGTGCATATGGGCACATACACATGCAGGTGACACCAGACTCACACACCTATATGTATATATGCACACACACACATATACTACACATACACATGTATGTGACACCACATACACCACTACACACATACACTAAAACAGAAAAGTAAGAAAATACACTCATACATACATGAATGTATGCACATACACACACATACATGTCACCTCATGGAGAAAGAAATGAAAACAAAGAAAAAAACAACAAAAGGGGGGGCGGTATGGGGATCGAACCCCAGACCTCATGGTCTAACCCCTGAGCGCACACCTCTGCGCTACTACTATGACTGCTAACAAGAGAGGGGTACTACACATCTAGTACTAACAGGCAACGTTACTAACGAAACTGAATAAAAACAACACCTACGACGACAGGCAACGGCGGCGAAGATCTCCGGCGGCACAGGGGCTCTCCGGCGAGGGGAAAGCGATGCGGGAGCTACTACACCTACGGGGATTCCATCTCCGTCCCTGGAAGGGATCTACAAGGAGGGGAGAGGGGCACAAGCTTCAAGCTTTGCCCTGCCATGGCGACTATGCGGCGGCGACTACGAACCGAGACGACGGATGGCAGCGACCACGGATCTCGATGGCGACTACTCAAGGAGGAACTAGAGAGGGAAAAGGAGGTGCAGGTGCTCACGAGGGGGCGACGATGCTGCGCTCAAAGCAGGGAAGGAGAGGCGCGGCGGTGTAGCGAAGGGGAGGAAGACCGACGACAAAGAGGAGGAAGCCGATGCCCTGGATCCTCCCGCGGCGCACTAACACCGGGAACGGAGCGCGGGGGCGATCCGTGAGCACCACGGCAGCTCGGACGCGGAGGAGAACCACCAGAGACAGCAGCCGACGATGAAGACGACCGGCGATAGCACTGGCTCTCTCTGAACCTCTCACTCTGAACTTACCTGAGGAAAAGGAGGAAGAATTGGAGGGAGAGGGGAGGAGCAGCGGCGGCAGGAAGGGAGGAAAGGACACCTAGGGATCCGCGCTTTCAATAGGGCCGACCTCGACGCCAGTGAGCTCCTCTCATAGCATCGATGCGAGTGCCTCTCTACACTCTGCTCTCTCTCACTCGCGCACTCTGATGGAGGAAGACGACAACAGGTAGCCGTCTCGGTTGGACCTGGCCTGGGCCTGCTCGCTTGCCAACAAGAGGCCCACTGCTCTCTCACTCACGAAGATAAACAGAGGAAGCTTTATCTGTTTTTATAAAAAAACAAAATAGCCCACTTTCAAAAGCCCCACAGAAATGATTAAAAGGTTTTTGATAAATCAACAACACTTTTACCAGCAAGAAATTAAGACCTTTTTTATAAAAATAACTAGGTGATTTTTAGAGCAACTAATTTTAAATATATTAAAAGCAACAACCCCTTTTTATTTTAACCCCCCAAGATCATAAGCACAAAACATCAAAAGAACAACACTCACATGCTTGGAATATTATAGGCTATCTCCTGAACACTTTTTAAACAATTTAATTTAACACTTAATTATGTTGATTAATGGCAATGGAAATAAAGGTTAATAGGTTGGGTTTGATAGAAAAGAATAAGAGAGGGGGGAAGCGAAGGAGTGTTGCACCACCCACACTCTAGCCACAACACAAAACAAGAACACTCCCAACACAACAAGGTCACATCACAAACAAAGGCATGGCATGATGAATGATATGATGCATGATGCATGAACAAGACATGGCATGACAAGGCTCAAACTCATATCATTAAACTCATGACAACAAGGTTCACTTAAGGTTACATGCCATAAAAGGTCGGGACAACACTTGGGCTGTCACATAGAAGCTATACCAAAAATATTTGTCTAGGGTTTTGAAGTTAAAAAGATTTTCAAAAATATTTAAAACATGGGTTGATATTGCCAAATAGGGGTTTTAAAATCAAACAATATATAAAATATTTTCAAATATTTTTACAAGTGGCACTAGTAAATTCTATGGAATATCCTAGGAATTTAGGTGAAAAAATAATTGGATTTGGATTTTTATTAAATCCTGTGGATTTTTTGGAAGTTAAAAAGAAGAAAAAAAGGAAAAGGGGTCCTATGCCCTGGGCCAAGTGCCTAGCCGCATTGGGCCAACCGGCCAGGCCGGCCCAGCTAAGCTGCGGGCGCGTGCGCGGCCAGGTTTGGACCTGATGCGCGGGCCCCATCGTCAGCGAGAGAGAGGGACAGGGGTGTGGGGATGTCACGCCCAAGATGCGATCCTATCCTTATTTTGGCACGAGGGCCTCGACAGGGATAGAAGCGCATCTCGTCATGTTGCAAGAATGGATATCATTACAAGTACATGTACAGAAGAGATGAGTATATGGAATTGGATTACACTCGCCACAAGCTACATCAATATCACATCAATGCAACAACATATTCAAACATCATACAGAAGACCAGGGTCCGACTATGGACGAAAACAAATGACAAAATGACATCCATCCTTGCTATCCCAGGCTACCGCCTGGAACCCATCCTAGATCGATGAAAAAGAAGGACTCAAAATCAAACAAGCATCGCTCTCACGTGAAAGCACCACATCACCTGTACCTGCAACTGTTGTTGTAGTAATCTGTGAGCCACAGGGACTCAACAATCTCATTTCCAAGGGCATCAAGACTATTAAAACTTAATGGGTGAGGTATGGTTAAGTGGTGAGGCTGCAGCAGGTGACTAAGCATTTATTTGAGTGGCTAACTTACAAATACAGAAGGTAAAGTATGGTGGTCTACGCATAACAGACGTGAACTAGTAATGATCACTAACTGATCCTGAACACCTACTTACATCAATCATAACCCCACCGTGTTCTCTCTCGAATAAGGAATCACGAGAAGAGACAGTCACGATTACGCACACAGTTGGTGTATTTTATTAGAGTTTACTTCAAGTTTGCTATAACCAGGTGTTAAACAAAGTATCCAAGTTTGCCACATAACTGCGGGCATGGCTTTCCGAAAGATTTAACCCTGCAAGGGTGCTCCAACTCATCCATCACAAATTAACCACACGTAGCGGGAATAAGCTTGACCACGGATCTCCTGATCATCCTAGGCAATTCCAAAGGAAATCCGACACCTCGAGATAGCCGGAAGAAGATCAGTGTTCCTCACTCAAGACATTCGAGAAAGGTAAGACAAATCCAGCAAGGCCACCCGACATGTCGATGAACCCGATAGGAGCCACGTATCTCGTTCTTAGGACACGACCGATAAGCGAAGCGTACAATGGCCTGATAGACATCTCCCGAGTTGCCCCGGGTTGGCCCTGCACGGTGCTCTAGTTTGGACCAACACTCATGAGGAGCACTGGCCCAGGTTGTTGATTAATCCACGAGGTGATCATGCCCTATGCAAATTTTAGTTGTTATTAAGCAAATATTACCAATGTTGGGCCTTGCCAGACAAGCTTTATCCTAAAACGAAAATCAAGGGGGTCCCCATAACAACCCCGAGCATGTTAGGAGCGCTCAATTATGGAACATAACACCGGTTCACAAGTAACTAGGGCGGCAAGAGTGGAACAAAACACCAAACAAAAGGCCAAGCCTTCCACCCTTTACCAAGTGTATAAGTGCATTAAATTAAATAGAAATAATATTGTGATAACAAAAGAATGTCCATGTTGTCACATGGAAGCAATTACACCTGCAACTAGAAATGCTATAAGAAGGGTTGAGCAAGCGGTATCATGTCCAAACAACGGTTTGCTGGGATGTGGAAGGGTTAGAGGCTTTTCATGGCAATGTTGGGAGGCTTGATAAACAAGTAATAGGTAGCGAGACATAACGATAAAAGCGGGACAACTAGCATGGCAATGATAGTAGTGGTATCCAGGGAAATGTGTCATCTTGCCTGAGATCCCGCTCGGAAGAAGAACGAGTCCATGAAGAAGATGATCCAACATAGTCGAACAAATCCTCACACTCCGAACGCTTTCGGAACTCTATCGAGAAGGAACAATCCGGAAATAACAATCAACACAAGATACACCACAACATATGCATGACACGATGCGCAAACAAATATGATGCATGTTCGGTTTAATATGCAAGGCATGGCATGGCATGGCAAGCACAACAAACAACCACTACATATTAAGTGAAGTTCAATATACAACGAAACTCCACATTCAATTATTAGTTCACTCTCGTTTAGGTAGTCATCAATATTAAATGTTGTTAAACATGGCAAGAGGTGAAGCAATAACAAACTACATCATCTAGGCATTTTAAATGAGGACGGAAGCATCATATATCCTTTCCGAAACAACCCCATATGCATATTATGAATTAGGTCCAGATCTGTACTAACCATATTTTAGAGTTGTTAAACAGCAAAATAAATATCACCATGTGATTCTACACATTTTTCTAGTCAAGTTACATATGTAAAACATTTGCATCGGAGCTACGGTCTAAAACTTATTAAACAATTCATTTTAACATGGCATTAATGTATATTACAGCAACAACAAGTTTAAAATGTTTAAACATGGTTGAAAGTTCCTAATTATTAATCTACGCAAAATTCTAGTCAAGTTTCATATATGAAGCATTTCGATCCGAGGTACGGTTAGGCTGCTAATAATTAATTCATTTTTAAAAAGGGCATCACGCCAATCCATGCAAACAGTTTGTTTAAATATTTTTAACATGCATGAAAGTTGAGTATTAGTAAACTACACGAAATTCTAGACATTTTACATATCTACATTATTTTCATACGATGCACGGGCAATTATTTATTAGCAATTTTAAATCATGGGTTTTTCTGAAATTATGTAACTCACAGGTAATTAGCAAATTCACATATACGGAAAAACACATGGGCCGAAAACTGTGGGTGCATTTTAGCAATGCTTCGGCTAGGGCGGAGGATAGGTGCGGGGGGCGACTCACCCATGGGCCATCATGGGCCGACAGATCTGGCGCTGAGTTGGGCCTGGAGGAGGCACGGCCCACGCGAGGCACAGAGGAGGCGGCTCAGGCAGAGGGTCAACGCGAGCGAGCGTCGCCCTCGTTGTGCTCCTCGATCCCGCCTGGACTGAGGCTAGCGACGGGCAACAGCGAGGACGAGGGACTCCGACAAGGCAGCGGAGGCGGCTGATCTGGCCGCGGGACCTCAGGATCTGGCGGCTCCTGGCTGGATTCGGCTGGAGATGGACCAGAGGCGAGGCGGTCGGCGGCTTCAATCCATGGCAGCGGTTTGAGCTCGGGCGGCGGGCTGGCGAGGGAAGAAAGAGAGAGGCCAAAGGTGAGGGAGAGAGGGAAACGACGGGGAAGGAGAAGGGCTCAAGGGAGCGGCTGGCCTGGGGGGCGGCAAAGCTCCGACCAACTCTGGCAAGGAGGCACCAGGGCTGGTCGGCTGGCGGGGAGGCACGGGAGCTCGGGCTCCTCCTGATCCAGATCCGGATCAGGGAGTAGCGGGCAACGATGACTGGGTCTATGCGGGCCTCACGCAGGCCACGCACGGGCTCGGGCGGTCCGCGGCTGGAGGAGGGGGATATGAGGCGATGTGGCGGCGGCTGGGAGGTCAGGCATGGAAAACGAGGCAGGGAGGGCTAAGGTTCAAAAATAGACACGGTAGGTTGCTTAAATAGGAAAAGAGGGCTAGGTTAGGGGGTTTTGCTCCGTTTTTGGACCGCGCGATCTCGATCGGACGTCCCAAAGAGGAGGGGGCTAGCTAGGTGGGCTAGTGGGATGTGTTAGAGGGGTTGTGGGTTGAGGAGAGAGGGAAGAATTGTGGCCCAAGACAAAGTTTTAAGCACTGAAAAATGTCCGACGAATAACCGATGACCGCATTGCTACGATTGACCGATGGGGTATCAAACGAGCTCATAATGCGACTAAAATTGGCAGGCGGCCTACCTACACTATAATAAGACCGCACGCCAGGTTTAGACCCAATCCAAGAATATTATAAACGCACTTTTAAAAACAATATTTTTTCCCAATGCCGCGGGCGCGTGCGTGTGTGGTTGGTCACGAAACGGGCAACAGCAAGAACGGAGAGAACCGACAACTACGAACTGATGCAAGTTTCGAAAACGAGTGATGATACTATGCAGATGATGCGAATGATGCGATGATGAATGCGACAATAAAACGAATCACAAACGAGCACAGAAATAAAAGGGGAATCTTCTGGAGCGTCGGTCCCGGGCTGTTATAGGGGATGACAGGTGGGGGCCACCTGTCATCTCCTTCCTCTCGACAGGAAGGGGAGGGCGCTCACCGGCGTTGAAGGAGGGCACGGCGAGGGAAGAGGAGGGCAAGGATGGACTCAGGAGGCTACCGCCATTTGGGAGGTACCGGAGATGACAGACGGGGAGGCGCAGGTCGCCGGTGACGAGGTACCATGGTGGAGGAGCTTCGGGAGGGGGTCGCCGGGGCCGTCCCATGCTGCAAAAAGGACGGGGAGAAGGGGGAGATGCATTAGTGCGGTGAGGGAGGAGCAGCTGAAGAAGAGGGAGGACCTGAGGGGCCCTGTACCCAGAGATCGACAACGAGGTGGCCGCGGCGGTCCTCGGCTCGATCCCGAGCACAGAGGTGTTGGGGGGCTCTTCGAGGGGCACAAGAAGGCTGCTAGGGAGAGGAGAGAGAGACCAGAGGAGAGAGAGGCCCGGGGGGCTCTTATAGGATGCCTGGTGGTCCACTGAGCTCGGGTGCACCGGCGAGCTCGGGGCCGAGGCTAGGTTCGGGTAGAGGTGGTGAGGGCATGTCTGCGACGCTCCTGGGGATGGTCTAGGCCTAGGGGAGGGAAGAGAGAGGGAGAGGAGCATGTGCGTGTGAGGCTGCAGGTTGGCCGAGCCGGGCGGCGCTCGGCACGCGCGGGAGGAGGGAGAAGGAGGAGGAGAGAGGAGGGGCCAACCGCGTTGTGTGTCATGGACGCCAAGGGCATCTCGAGGGACACGAGGGGGAGGCCCAAGGTGGTCGGGGCGCTCATTGGGCGGCGGCTATAGTGCGGGAGTGCACTATAGCAAGCTCCAGAGTGTGCATATGGCCGGCATTGCCGTTGCCTGCGTGCTCTGGGGTGTCCCCCTTTGTCCAGTAGCTCCTGGGGGGGGGTACCTGGGATGCTCCTTGGAGCTAGGGGAGGCTAGTGAGAAAAGAAAAGGAGTGGGGGAGAAAGAGCAAAGGTGCTACCTAGGCTGTCCAAGGGTAAAATGGGTGTTTTACCCCATCTTCATGTGGCCTATGTACTTGGGATTCTTACTGGAGGGGTAAGAGGTGGGGGAGCAAGTGTGGTAAAAATTTGGAGGCAAGGGGAAAAGTAAAAATGGTGAAAAAGGTAGTTCCTAGATTTGACCAGAAGGTGTTTGATGGTGATTTGGCCCAGTAGATGAATTCTACATGCCTTGATAATTAACAGGATCAAAGGGTGGTCAAAAGTAGGGCTTATCACCAAATTTTAGAGGGTTTGATGAAAGTTCACAATGTGACTTTGTGGAAACCTAGAAATCAACAGATTCTGGTTTCTGTAGATCTAGTCATGCTAGGATTTTACCCTTGATGCACCACTTGGTGTAGCACCATTATTTGGTGATTAGAGTATGTGCACAGAGTTTGGGGGCAAGGGGAGAAACTTCACAATGTAAAGTTGTTAAAATTTGAATCTGGACAGGGAGGGTTTTTGGGATGGTTTGATAAACCAAATCAACTTGGATTGAGGTGAAACTTTGCAATATCATTACTTATGATAGTGTTGACTTGGTGGAAGTTTCCTGGAATTTATTGAGAATATTTCTTGTAGAAATATTTCAAAAGCTTGATTTGAACAGAAAGGGTTTTGAGGGGATTTTCCCATTATTTGAACATGCCTATGTGTTGAAACTCATATATATGGGAAATATATGTCCAATGAGTTTCCCTAAATTTTCTCAAATATTTTGAAAGCATTTAAATAATTTTTCCTTATGAAAAACCATTTATGGTCTTAAGAAAAAGCCTTTAAATAAAATATAATAATAATCTTTAAAATTAATATTTGGTGGTTTTGGGTAGTCATATACATAGAAGGTTTGAAGTAAAGCTTTTGGGGAAGAAGGATCCACCCAATTTGAGGACTTGTAGTGCAAACCTCATTTCAGGGTTTTTTGAAAACCTAATTGGAATAAATCATTTTTGGTCAAAACAAAATTTACTGAAAATAGTTTTGGGCCCTATTCACATGGCATGATCATTGGGCAAGAGGTTTGGGTCAAGGAAGATGAATATGAAGAGGGATAGAATCTAAGAGTGCCTTACACAACAATCAAGAAGCAAAAAAGCACCTATTAAATCAAGCACATGCATTGAAAAAGTTTGAATTGACTCCAAATTTTATAAATCCAAACATAACAAGGTGATACTAACACAGGGTGTGACAGACCTACCCCCCTTACAAGAATCTCATCCCCGAGATTCCTAGGCAAAGCGCTAAAAAGATAAGGGAACTCTGATCTAAGATAGTCTTCACGCTCCCAGGTTGCTTGTTCCTCAATGTGTTTGCTCCATTGGACCTTGAAGTACTTGATGGTGCAGCTTTGGGTGCAGCGCTCGGCTTCATCCAAAATGCAAACTGGCCTCTCACGATAAGTGAGGTCTGGCTGAAGATCGATGGCATGATGGTCGATGTCCTTGTAGAGGTTGGGGCGGTTGGGAACTTGTAGACACTTCCGGAGTTGTGACACATGGAAGACGCTAGTAGGCAACTTCTCCGCGCGTAGCGGTTATCTTGAAGGGGCCGATGTATCTTGGTGCAAGCTTCCCTTTGACATGGAAACGCTTGGTTCCATTGAGAGGCGTGACTCGGAGGTAGACATGGTCATCGACATAGAATCTCACTTCTCGGCAGTGGGAGTCGGCGTAGCTCTTGTGTCTTGACTTGGCGGTCTCAAGGCGCTCTTGGACGAGTTAAACTTGCTCTTCTGCCTCGTGGAGGATATCTGGTCCAAAAACTAATCCTTCTCTGGTCTCTGACCAGTTGAGGGGAGTACGACACTTACGTCCATAAAAAACCTCAAATGGTGCCATCTGAAGACTCGACTGATAGTTGTTGTTGTAGGAGAACTCGGCGAATGGTAGGAAATCTTCCCACTTGGCTCCATATGCCAAAACATAAGTGAAGAGCATATCTTCGAATATCTGATTTACTCGTTCCGTTTGCCCACCGGTCTGGGGGTGAAAAGCAGTGATGAATGAGAGCTTAGTTTACATAGCTTCTTGAAATTTCTTCCAGAATCTTCAGGTGAACTGGGTTCCTCGATCTGACACAATTTCCTTTGGAACTCCATGAAGACTTACGATGCAGTTGATGTAGAGGTTTGCGAGCTAGCTCCCATTGTAGGTGGTCTGTACGGGAATGAAATGGGCCACCTTGGGTAGGTGGTCGACTATGACCCAAATAGAATCATGTCCCTTACTTGACCTTGGTAAACCGGTGATGAAATCCATGCCGACTTTGTCCCACTTCCATTTTAGCACTTTGAGAGGTTGCAATAGTCCAGCGGGTCGCTGATGCTCAGCTTTGACTCTCTGGCATATGTCACATTTGGCAAGGAACGTGCCTATCTCCCGTTTCATACCATGCTACCAGAATCTTGCCTTGAGGTCTTGATACATCTTGGTTCCTCCCGGATAAATGGAGTATGGAGTGTCATGAGCTTCTTGCAAGATCAAGTTCTTGAGCTCCTCTTTGTTGGGCACGTAGATGCGCTTCCCAAACCATACCACTCCTTGCTCATCCATTGAGAATCCTGGGGCCTTGCCTTCCTTGATCTTCCTCTTGATGCCTTCAATGCTCTCGTGCCCCTTCTGAGCTTCCTTAATATCATCCATCAAGGTAGGCTTTTCTTCGAGGTTGGCGAGGAATCCTGGTGCAACTAGTTCCAAGCTGAAGCTCTCAAGTTCTTCATACAGGGCGGGTAGCCTTTCCTTAATCATGGCATTCAAGGATAAAGCCTTTCTGCTTAAGGCGTGTGCTACCATGTTGGCCTTTCCGGGGTGGTACTGAACACTGAGGTTGTAATCCTTGATTAACTCCAACCATCTTCGTTGCCTCATGTTCAATTACCTTTGAGTGAAAATATAGTTCAAACTCTTTTGGTTTGTGAATATCTCACATCACTTCCCCAGAAGGTAATGTCGCCACGTCTTTAAGGCATGAACCACGGCTGCCAACTCGAGATCATGAGTTGCGTAGTTCTCTTCATGAGGATGTAGCTGTCTGGATAGATATGCTACGACTCTGCCTTCTTGCATCAGAACACCTCCAAGCCCGGTTCTTGATGCATCACAATATATCACAAACTTCTTGTGAATATCGGGGGTGGCCAAAACTGGGGTTGTGGTTAATCTCTTCTTGAGCTCCTGGAAGCTTTCCTCGCACTTAGCTATCCATTCGAACTTCTTCTCCTTCTTCAAAAGCTGGGTCATCGGTCGAGCAATGCTTGAGAGCCCTTCCATGAACTTGCGGTAATATCCCGCAATTCCGAGGAAGCTCCTGACTTCCTTCATAGTGGTTGGGGTTTGCCATTCAGTCACGGCTTCAATCTTGGCAGGATCCACTGATAATCCTTCTGCAGTCAGCACATGACCCAAGAATCCAACTTCATGCACCCAGAATTCACACTTGCTGAACTTGGCATAAAGCTGGTGCTCTCGAAGCTTCTCTAGGACCAATCTGAAGTGTTCCTCATGCTCTTCCTTAAACATGGAGAAAAAGAGTATGTCATCAATGAAGACGACAACGAACTTGTCCAAGTACTCCATGAAGTCTTTATTAAGATACATGAAGTAGGTAGGGGCATTGGTTAACCCAAATGACATGATCGTGTATTCATACATGCCATACCAGGTTACAAATGCCATCTTCGGAATGTCTTGGGGTCTGATCTTCAGCTGATAGTACCCAAACCCAAGGTCGATCTTGGAAAACACCTTGGCTCCATTCAGCTGATCAAACAGGTCTTCAATCTTGGGGAGTGGGTACTTGTTCTTTATTGTGACTTCATTGAGAGAACGGTAATCGACGTAGAGTCTGATAGTTCCGTCCCTCTTTGACACAAATAAAACAAGTGATCCCCAAGGAGAGGCACTAGGGCGAATGAATCCTTTTCTGAGCTGCTCTGGCAGTTGCTGCTTAAATTCAACCAACTCTTCGGATCCCATCCTATAGGCCTTCTTATAGATGGGCCTTGATCCGGGAATAAGCTCAATGATGAACTCAATGTCGCAGTCAGGAGGCATTCCAGGCAACTCATCTAGAAACACATCCGGGAATTCACATACCACTAGCACTTGATCGAACTCAATTCCCGATAGACAGTTAGCCTGAGGGGTTTGAGTGGAGATAGGGTTGGGGACATACTTGACTTCCACTCCTTGGCTATTGTTCATGGTGACATTCCTCTTGGCACAGTCTAACAAGCCTTGGTGCTTGGTTAACCAGTCCATGCCTAGGATCACATCCAAGCCTTCTGACTTCAGGATGATAAGGTCTGCTAGGAAGTCTACCCCATTGATATTAATTTCAACTCCCCTACAACCTATCCTAGACTTCATAACCGATCCCGGGGTTTGTATCAACATACGACTACCCAGGGGTGTAGGCTTCATGCCACTCTCTAGTGCAAACTTTTAGGTGGCAAAATAATGCGAAGCTCCACAATCAAACATTACTGTTGCTGGGGTTGAGTTGACGAGGAACGTACCCAATATGACGTCCGGGTCTTCCTGGGCTTCCTCTGCGGTGACGTGGTTCACACGACCCTTGCCATTGTTGGGTTGGTTGCGGGGAGTGGGGGGTTCCTTGGGGGTGCTCCACGGCCTTGACCTTGGTTTGGCGCATTGGGGCACGGTGCATCTGGCTTCTTGTTGGGACGCTGTCGGGACCCTGATCCTAAGTCATATGAATCCAGACTGTAACATATCACATCACTTTGCGGCCTCATGCAAGGTAAGCTCCATGGCTGCAGCCTTACCTTAGCCGGGACCGTTTGCGTCTTTTGGCTCACGTATGTGAACATGTCACTGGCAATCAAACGACAGAAAACTCGGGCCGACATGACTAGTCATAGAACGCAAGTGGCACATCCGTACGGAAACAGGCATACGTAACCCAGCAATGTAGATGTCGGCCTCAAGCGTGTGTAGACGAGTCATAGCAAGCTACAAGGACTCCATTACGCCGTGTGACATAAATGCCATCACTGCACATAGACGAGTCGTAGCAGGCTACAGGTACTCCATTACATTGCGAGACATTTCCACAAAGGGACAAACACAACAGCAAAGAAGGATACATGCCGATCAATCAATGTGTCCGGAGCAGTAGCAATCTACCATGGCTCGGTGGAAGCACAAAGAGGCAGTTTCCCGTGAAGAGTACTACTAAAGGCACATGACTAGGCGTTGGATCCCATACATACCATTGCACGTCACACGTACGCACGACATGCCCGATATGCATAGATACAACCATGGCATCACAACATAACCAAACAACAACTTTTATTTAAGAGGCTCAGATGAGCCTTGGATAGGATGTTCTCACAGGTAGGGGTCACATGACCTGACACGCAAGTCATAAAAATAAGTTCATACAAACCAAGCGGAAGCATAAAGTTGTGTGAGTACAGACAGATGAAAGGGTAAAAAGGCACATGGCTTGACTATCTAAAGCCCGCCACAGGGCATAGGTCCTAGCTGGGACACCAGCTATTCGGCATTGTCGACATCTAGAAAGAACCCACCTAATGGGTCCTGGTCTCATCTGCAACATTTATTAAGCAAACGTGAGTACAAACATACTCAACAAGTCTTTAAAACAGACCTAGTCTATTCATGCTCATGTATCAACAAGGGGAGTGGTGGAGTTTATGCAGCAATGCCAGCTTTGACTCATGGCTAACCTACACTACACCATTTTTAGCTCTTTGTTTAGATTTTAGTTATTGAACACGAATCCACTAACTCCGTGACAATACACCACCATGGGTTCACTTCCCTCTCCTGGGAGAGTGCCATCCACGGTACTCACACTTGTGTTGATATTTTTATGAGTATCCATTTGATTATCTATGAACAACATAAGTTATCCAAGTAGTCCATATCCAAGGACGCGACTATTAGAATAGTTTCATACCCTGCAGGGGTGTACTTCTTCACACACGCTCTCGCCACGTATCGCTGTGTGCTCTTAAAACCATGCACCTCGGCAACCTTCAAGCGGAAGCCCAGCGAGGGAGTCGGCCATGACCGTCAATCACATAAGACCTCTAGTCCAGGCTATCGCCTATTTGAGACTGAACCCGCACAGAAGTCCGGCCAAAGTTTCCGCTACGACCCCAAACAATGTGCGCAGGGTTCCCAAGCCCACCATTCGGGTGACCCTTGGTACACCGTGCCACTGCCTACCGCGTCGTAGCCCACCCCTAGGGTCAGCACTACGCATGGCCTCCAGCATGCTATAAACACCAGAAACTACTTGCAACTCCTAGACTAAGGACTAAGCGACTGATAAGTCGAGCGGGGTCATATTTCAGGGCCCAGGATCTGGTATTATCTAGTATTGGATCACAAACACGGAACTCAGTTCCTAAGAACGTTCCCAATGAGACAACCCGCTATGTACTCCTACATAGCCTCTCATCGCTACCTTTACCAAATCGGGTTCATTATAAGCTTATCAAATCGGAACAACAATGTTTCACTCCAGTTCATCACCAAGATGAATCAGACCTGACACAACTCTAATCATAGCAAGCATAGCAGGCAAAGTAAGCTAAGCACATCATGGCACAAGCATCTACCAGGTATGATAGGTTGCAAGGTTTAGCTATTTACTATGACAATGACAGGTCATGCAGAAGAATAGGTTCATCTACCGTGTATGACAGACATGTGAACGGTTGTCCTAATGCAATAAACAAGAGTAGGAGCGAGATAGTGGGAAGTTATAGGAATGATCAAGGGGGGGGGGTTGCTTGCCTTGCTGGGTAGCAGGAAGGTCCTCTCCTTTGTTGGAATACTCGGGGGTATCCTCAGAAGTAGGGCCTACTGCAATGCAGATAAATAACATTCAATACATGCAAGTGCAACAATATGATGCATGATCATGACATGGTAGCATGTATGGATGAGCTAATGCAACTAGTGTCCAAGTTAATTTGAAGTGAGTTTGAATATATATTCAAAATCGTTCTTCATTTCAAATTCCATATGCTAACCTATTAATAAATGTCTAGGTTCATCTACATAGGTTGATCTAACATGCAGGATAATAGCACCATTGGATTCATTGGATTTTTCGGATAAATTTTCATATATAAATTATTTTCATCTGATTTACACATTAATTTATATGAATTTTTAAAGTTTTAAACAATTTCTGGAAATTATTTTAAAACTAGAAAATGAAATATGACGTCAGCCTGACGTCACTACGACGTCAGTTGGTCGACTGACCAGGCCAGGTCAAACCTGACATGCGGGGCCCGCACATCAGTAACACAGACCTAATCCCCGCGCTGACCAGGGGTTTGACCCAACTCATGGCCCACTGGTTAGTGACTCGGGCCTAACTAATTAGGGGGATTAGCCCCTGATGGTCGGCCACGTCGGCGCCCACTGGAGCGGGGCCGGCGGCAACCAACAACACGGCGACGATCCGCCGGAGTTGCGCCTCTGGCAACCATTTGGCGCGCGGAGGGCACCGGGAGGTAGCCCGTGCATGCGCGCATCCAACGCTGCGGTGGAGGGGGCTCGGGGGACACCAGAGCTACGGCCGGCGATGACCCGAGCTGTGGTGAGCTTCGGGCAGCAAGGGGAACGTTGCCTACGGCAGGGGACACGCCACTAGAGGAGGGGGAAACAGAGCAGGGGCTCACGACGGGGTTGCTGGGGGAGACGGCGATCTCGGCGACGCGCAGACGACCTCGAATCGTTGGAGGAAAGCTTCAGCGGCCGGCGGGGAAGAAACGGTAACGACGCGTCATGGAGGGCTCCTAGCGTCGACTGGCTTCACGGGGAGGACGAGGAGGTCGCGGCGAGGCTTTTGGCGGGCTCAAAAAGGCGCGGGGGCGGCTAGAACTACGGTGACGCGGCAAAGACGTGCTCAGCCATGGCGGAGCAGAGGAGGAAAGAGAGCGAGAGAGAGAGAGCGCGCGAGGGAGAGAGGGAGAGGAGAAGGAGGCCACGGCAAGGAGACCTCGTGCTGGCGCTCTCCCAGCCCTCCAGGACGGTAGCCAAGCAGGGAAGAGGTGGCCGGCGTGTGCCCGCACGCGGCAACCACACGCCCCTGTCCTCTTGGTGAGAGGACAGGGATGGCTGGCACGGGCCAGATGGGCCAGTTCCCCCCGTGGGCCTCTGCTTTTTTTTTCTGTTTTCTATCTCTTACATTTGTTTTATTTTCTTTTCAGGTACAGTTGCTTTGATAAAATATCCCAATTATTTTATAATATCAAGTTTGAATATTTCAAACTCCAATAAAAAGTTTCAGGATATTTTGAAATATAAAATAATGATAATGCTTTATTTGGCATTTTTAGAGGCTTTATCATTTATTTTTAAATTGCTATAGTTGTCCAAATATTTAAAATGGCCCCTGTTATAATCATGTCCATATTTATCAGACATAGGGAACATTTTGTAAGGGCATTTTGGATTTGTTAAGTTTTCACAACTTTGAATTAATTTGATTCAAATATGAGCTTGGGGTTTCTTTTACTCCCCATTTCATGTTGATGCAAAATTGTAACATGATGCACACACATGCTATCCTATAACATCTAGCTAGGGATGTGACAACTCACCCCCACTCAAAAGAATCTCGTCCCGAGATTTTGAAGTCGTCGGGAAGAGCACGGGGTACTCTAGTCGAAGACGATCTTCTCTTTCCCATGTGGCCTCCTTTTCAGAATGGTGTGACCACTGAACCTTGAGACACTTGATGTTCCAACGCCAAGTGGTATGCTCAGCTTGATCAAGAATACGAACAGGGTATTCTCGATATGTAAGGTTATCTTGGAGATCAAGCGCTTCGTGGTCTACTTCACGGACAGGGTCCGAGAAGCAACGCCTGAGTTGTGAGACGTTGAAGAATCATGAACCATGGAAAGATGCGGCGGAAGTTCCAATTGGTAGGCAACCTCACCTTGTTTAGCAAGAATGCAAAAAGGTCCAATGTAACGAGGAGCCAACTTGCCCTTGATACCGAACCGATGGGTACCCTTCAGAGGCGTAACCCGAAGGTAAGCCTTCTCGTCAACTTCATAGATCACAGCCTTATGATGGCGATCATATTGTCTCTTTTGACGAGATTGGGCTGTTTTCAACTTTTCATGAATAATGTGAACTTGCTCCTCTGCATCCTGGATCATATCCGGGCGAAAGAGTTGCCTCTCTCCAGTTTCTGACCAGTTAAGAGGTGTTCGACACCTTCGTCCATAGAGAACTTCAAAAGGGGCTTTAACTAAGCTGGATTGATAACTATTGTTATATGCAAATTCGACAAATGGAAGACATTTCTCCCAATTCATACCGAAGGATATAACACAAGCTCGGAGCATGTCTTCGAGAATTTGATTCACTCGCTCAACTTGACCACTTGATTGCGGGTGCAAAGCGGTGCCAAAGGATAGATGAGTCCCCATAGCGATTTGAAAACTTTCCCAGACTCGGGAAGTAAAGATACTTCCGTGGTCTGAGTTAATCTCCAAAGGAACACCATGAAGAGAAACTATTCAAGTAACATATAACTCCGCTAGCTGACTAGCAGTTATACTCTCCCGAATAGGAAGAAAATGAGCCACTTTGGAAAGGCGGTTGATGACCACAAGGATAGCATTATTCCCTCTCTTAGTCCTGGGAAATCCGGTAATGAAATCCATACCGACCTTATCCCATTTCCATTCAGGAATAGCTAAAGGTTGAAGGGTGTCAGCAGGCCTTTGATGTTCTGCTTTCAGGCGACGACAAACGTCGCAATTAGCAACGAACTGGGCAATTTCTCTCTTCATCCTAGTCCACCAGAACCTCTGGCATAGGTCCTGATACATCTTGGTACTACCCAGATGAATTGTGAGAGGAGAATCATGAGCCTGTGTAAGAATCAGCTATCGAAGATGTTGGTTCTTGGGAACCACCAAATGGTTCTGAAAGAACACCACACCTTGATCATTAGTAGAGAAATCCTTAGCGATACCTCTAACGAGGTTCTCTTTGACCCGTGAAATACCCTTATCACGCTTCTGGCCAGCTATAATTTGATCCTTAAGTGTAGGTTTCGCCACCAAGTTGGATAGGAATCCTTGAGGAACAATGTGAAGGTTTAACTTCCGAAATTCCTCCTGGAGAAGTGGTTGACCTTGTTGTAACATCAGGTTGTTACAATAAGACTTACGACTTAGTGCATCCGCCATAACATTGGCTTTCCCTGGGGTGTAAGTTATCCCTAAGTCATAGTCTGTAATCAACTCAACCCACCGTCTTTGCCTGAGATTCAAATCTGGGTGGGTGAAAATATATTTCAGACTTTGGTGATCAGTGTAAATTTCGCAACGATTACCCAGAACATAATGTCGCCAGGTTTTCAGTGCATGGACCACAGCTACAAGCTCAAGATCATGTGTTGGATAATTATCCTCATGTGGACGCAACTGTCGGGATGCGTATGCAATCACATGACGATCTTGTATGAGAATGCAACCTAATCCTTGTCGCGAGGCGTCGCAATAGATAGCAAAGTCCTTAGAGAAGTCTGGTGGCACTAGAACGGGAGCAGAGGTCAGTCGTCTTTTCAACTCCTGAAAACTGTGCTCGCATTGTGGAGTCCACTCGAACTTTTTATCTTTCTTGAGGAGTTCTGTCAGAGGTTTCACAACCTTGGAGAAATTCTCAACAAAGCGGCGACAATAGCTCGCTAAGCCAAGGAAACTCCAAACTTGCTTAACTGATTCAGGTTTAGTCCAATCAAGGACGGCCTGAACTCTCTCGGGATTGACAGCAATACCTTTACCAGAGATCACGTGGCCTAGATAGGTCACTTCTGGCAACCAAAATTCACACTTGGAGAATTTGGCATATAGACGGTGCTCTCGAAGTTTCATCAATACCAGCCTTAGATGCTCGGCATGTTCGTTCTTCGAGTAGATGAGTATATCATCGAGGTAAACCACAACGAATTTATCTAAATACTCCGTGAAGATCGAATTCATCAAGCAAGAGAAGGTGGCTTGAGCATTGGTTAAACCGAAGGACATAACGGTGTACTCGTATTGGCCATAACGAGTAACAAAAGCCGTTTTTTGGAATGTTGCCGTTTCTAATTCTGATTTGATGGTATCCCAACCTCAAATCCATTTTGGAAAAGAGAGAGGATCGAGCGAGTTGATCATACAAATCATTGATCCTGGGGAGCGGATACTTGTTCTTTATGGTGACCAGATTCACTGGCCGATAGTCCACAACCATCCAATCCGATCCATCCTTCTTCTTGACGAAGAGAACGGGACAAGCCCAAGGATAAGAACTAGGATAGATGAAACCTTTCTTTAAAGCCTCATCGAGTTGAATTTTAAGTTCGGCTAGTTCTAAGGGTGCCATCTTATAGGGTCTTCTGGCTATTGGGACAGTCCCTAGAATGAGCTCTATCACAAACTCAACATCTCTGACAGGTGGAATTCCTGGCAGTTCTTCTAGAAAGACATCCGGAAAGTCACTGACTACCAGAATATCTTCTAGTTTTGGAAGAGGGCTAGCATTGAGGGAATAGAGTTGGCGCTTGGCTGTTCGAGTGGAGACATTAACTATCTCACCCGATGGATGTGTAAGTTGAACATTTCTAGAATGAGTATCAATCTTAGCATAGTGGGCTCTCATCCCATCCATGCCTAGAATGATATTGATGTCCGAAGACTTGAGGGCTATCAGAAATGCTAGGAAGACTAGCCTATCCACCAGAATCTCATTATCATGGCTTACTCTAGAAGTTTGCCACTTTGAACCAGGAGTCTAAACTACTAAAGGAGTAGCCATATCACAAAAAGACATGTTGTGCAACTGTGCATAACTTTCTGAGATGAAAGAATGAGATGCCCCAGTATCAAATAGAACAGACGCTGGATGACTATTAACAAGGAGCATACCTAGGATAATATCAGGATCCTTAGAGGTCCCTCAGCAGAGACGTAATTCACTCGTCCACGAGCAGGAGCTGGCTTCACATAGAAGGCTTTTCCCGGCTTCCCACGTCCAGTGGGCTTAGCATTGCTCTGAGGACAATCACGGGAGTAGTGTCCTGGTTCCCCGCATTTGTAGCAGACCACGGTGGCACGGGGAGCAACATTGACAGGCGAACCTCCAAATGGCCTGGCTGGAGGGTTGGGCTGAGCTGGGCGAGGCGCCTGGAAGGATGGCCTCATGGTGTATCTTGGCGGCAGAGCTGCGTTGGGCACCCACACCCAGCTTCTGTTGGAGCCCGAGCCAGATGCAGGGCTGAAGTCACGGTTGTGCTTCCTCGTGGCCTCATAGTCAGTCTGTCCAGACTTGGCGTTGATAGCCTTGTTGACGAGAGCCTGGAAGGTTGTGCACTCATGCAGGCGCATATCTTGACGGAGCTCAGGGTTAAGTCCCTTGCGGAACCTAGCCTGTTTCTTGGCATCGGTTGATACTTCCTCCGGAGCATAGCGAGCTAGACATCTAGTCATCCGCGTCGAGTGGGTCGACCGATTGATGATACTTAGGTGGGCACAGCTTGATGAAATCACCGAGTGACACGCCATCATTGTGATAATTGTGAGGAGCACGTGCTGTGTTCTGCTAAATTCATTCCAACAACCTGTTGGTCTCTCTCTTGTTCCTTTCAGCTTCAAGCATCACTTCTGCCAAAGAAGGCGCATGTGGCAGGTCCTCTTGCCTTGGCTGGCTTCCCTCGCCCTGCTTGGGGGCAGGCACGGGGTTATTCCTAGTTGCCACCATCATGGGAAAACAAACCCACAACTTAAACATAGAGGACAACAACTCTAAGACATGAGATAAGGAATGTACTGGACAACATGGCATGCAGGGTAAACACCCAAACAACATGGTAATAACAACTGCCATATGAACACCATGATTCATACACACCATGACATAGTTCAGTACAAGCCCAAGCTGAAATACAACTACGGATAGATGACATAACTCATTGGAGGCATTACAAGCTTCCTATACATTATGTATCTACACCTCCAGAACTCAACTCTCAACCTCAATCATATCCCACAAGACACGCAGGACTGTGGCGATACGATTACTAACATACTAGAACTAACATCCACGTACTCAAGCATCAGCGTAGAATGCCTCATACAGGTTACCCCCGTGACCCGAGAGCTGAACCTGAGGATCTAAAAACACTCTAGCCTGTGATCCCTAGAAACAGTAAGGACACAGATGTGGCCTTGGTCCCCTTGTTGGCGGCAACAGCGGTCCTCAAAGAGGGGTGATGCCTCCAACATCAGGCCAGTCTACGCGTGCTGGTAGATGAGTCTGTGATGGGTTCAGCATCTCCAAATCTCCATAGCCTGTCTGCATGACAGGTGCCAACTGCGTCAGGGCTGTCCAAAGATGTGCACGGGTGGCATAAAGCTCCATGCGAAGGGCACGTGCATCCTGGTCCCTGTTCTCCAACATCTGAGCGGTCACCTGCAACCTAGGGTCCTCGTGAGAATGATCATAGTAGACTGCGCTAAGATAGCCATCCTCTCCTCCCATGGAAGCAGGAACATAATAGAATTCTGTGTTCTGAAGCAGACCATGGTGAAACCTCATGATAGTCAGCATGGTGTAGGCGGCCTCCTGAACTACCATGTCTATGGTGACACCTAATCCGTAGGTCCAATGAAGCGGCTCTACAGCTCCAGGATACGAAGGATATATCTTAACAATACACAGATGTTGACTGTGGTTGAAATCTCGATACTATTCCTCCACTGTGTACTCTGGGTACAAACGGTAACCAGCCTCCATCATAACTCTAACCAACATGGCCGTGTGACCTGGTACATCGATGCACCTGGTCAGACAGACCACCTGACGGGAAGGACGAGGGGGCATCTGAAACAAAGAATGATGCAAAGACATTAGAGATTCTAGCAAAAATTGGACAACATAACGGCTGTAATTGCTCAAAAAGGATTTTGAGACAACTACAAAAGATTGGAAAAGCATAACCACTCGACTTTCTAGACTCAAATATCTTCTCCATCTGTTTGTCACACCAACAATACTCTAGTACTGACATTCACTTACAAACAAGCTAGCTAGTGGTCCATGGTTAGTAACTCGTCATCCTAAGCAATAGATGAGAAGCCTAGTTGTTATCCCCGTAGAAAAGATGAGAAAGACTCAGCATAGAATAACTTGGGAAGAGGAGTAAAAAGAGCCTTACATTCCCTTCCACAATCAATTCCCCTACTTTTCTATAGTGTTTCTAGACTCAACTTCGATCGGTTTGGCTTGGTAGTCCTACAGTCAGTCAGGCTCTGATACCAACGCTGTCGGGACCCGATCCTAAGTCATATGAATCCAGACTGTAACGTATCACATCACTTTGCAGCCTCATGCACGGTAAGCACAACGGCTGCAGCCTTACCTTAGCCGGGACCGTTTGCGTCTTTTGGCTCACATATGTGAACATGTCGCTGGCAATCAAACGATGGAGAACCCGGGCCGACATGACTAGTCATAGAACCCAAGTGGCACATCCATACGGAAATAGGCATACGTAACCCAGCAATGTAGGTGTCGGCCTCAAGTGTGTGTAGACGAGTCATAGCAAGCTACAAGGACTCCATTACGCCGTGAGATATAAATGCCATCACTACACGTAGACGAGCCGTAGCAGGCTACATGGACTCCATTACACTATGAGACATTTCCCCGAAGGGATAGACACAACATCAAAGAAGGATACATGCCGGTCAATCAATGTGTCCGGAGTAGTAGCAAGCTACCATGGCTCGGTGGAAGCACAAAGAGGTAGTTTCCCGTAAAGAGTACTACTAAAGGCACATGACTAGGTGTCGGATCCCATACATACCGTTGCACGTCACACGTACACACGACATGCCCGATATGCATAGATACAACCATGGCATCACAACATAACCATACAACAACTTTTATTTACGAGGCTCAGACGAGCATTGGATAGTATGTTCTTATAGGTAGGGGTCACATGACCCAACACTCAAGTCATACAAACAAGTTCATACAAACCAAGCAGAAGCATAAAGCTGTCTGAGTAAAGACAGATGAAAGGGTAAAAAGGCACATGGCCTGACTATCTATAGCCCGCCACAGGGCATAGGTCGTAGCTGGGACACCAGCTATTCGACATCGTCAACATCTAGAAAGAACCCACCTGATGGGTCCTGCGTCTCATCTGCAACATTTATTAAGCAAACGTGAGTACAAACATACTCAACAAGTCTTTAAAACAGACCTAGTCTATTCATGCTCATGTATCAACAAGGGGAGTGGTGGAGTTTATGCATCAATGCCAGCTTTGACTCATGGCTAACCTACACTACACCATTTTTAGCTCTTTGTTTAGATTTTAGTTATCAAACATGAGTCCACTAACTCCGTGACAATACACCACCATGGATTCACTTCCCTCTCTTGGGAGAGTGCCGTCCACGTACTCACACTTGTCTTGATATTTTTATGAGTATCCATTTGATTATCTATGAACAACATAAGTTATCCAAGTAGTCCATATCCGAGGACGCGGCTATTCGAATAGTTTCATACCCTGTAGGGGTGTACTTCTTCACACATGCTCTCGCCACTTATTGCCGTGTGCTCTTAAAACCATGCACATTGGCAACCTTCAAGCGGAAGCCCAGTGAGGGAGTCGGCCACGATAGTCAAGCACATAAGACCTCTAGTCCAGGCTATCGCCTATTTGAGACTGCACCCGCACGGAAGTCCGGCCGAAGTTTCCGCTACGGCCCCAAACAATGTGCGCAGGGTTCCCAAGCCCACCATTCGGGTGACCCTTGGTACACCATGCCACTGCCTACCGCGTCGTAGCCCGCCCCTAGAGTCAGCGCTATGCAGGCCTCCAACATGCAAGAAACACCAGAAACTACTTGCAACTCTTGCACTAAGGACTAAGCGACTGATAAGTCGAGCGGGGTCATATTTCAGGGCCCAACATGTGGTAGTATCTAGTCGTGGATCACAAACACGGAACTTAGTTCCTAAGAATGGTCCCAATGAGACAATCCACTATGTACTCCTACATAGACTCTCATCGCTACCTTTACCAAATCGGGTTCATCATAAGTTTATCACATCGGAACAACAATGTTTCACTCCAGTTCATCACCCAGATGAATCAGACCTGACACAACTCTAAGCATAGCAAGCATAGTAGGCAAAGTAAGCGAAGCACGTCATGGCACAAGCATCTACCAGGTATGCTAGGTTGCAAGGTTTAGCTATTTACCGTGACAATGACATGTCATGCAGAAGAATAGGTTCATCTACCGTGTATGAAAGACATGTGAACGGTTGTCCTAATGCAATAAACAAGAGCAGGAGCGAGAGAGTGGGAAGTTATAGGAATGATCAAGGGGAGTTGCTTGCCTTGCTGGGTAGAGGGAAGGTCCACTCCTTCGTTGGAATACTTGGGGGTATCCTCAGAAGCAGGGCCTACCGCAATGCAGATAAATAGCATACAATACACGCAAGTGCAACAATATGATGCATGATCATGACATGGTAGCATGTATGGATGAGCTAATGCAACTAGTGTCCAAGTTAATTTGAAGTGAGTTTGAATATAGATTCAAAATCGTTCTTCAATTCAAATTCCATATGCTAACCTATTAATAAATGTCTAGGTTCATCTACATAGGTTGCTCTAACATGCATGATAATAGCACCATTGGATTTATTGTATTTTTATGATAAATTTTCATATATAGATTATTTTCATCTGATTTACAGATTAATTTATATGAAATTTTAAAGTTTTAAAGAATTTCTGGAATTATTTTAAAACTGGAAAATGAAATATCACGTCAGCCTGACGTCACTACGACGTCAGCTGGTCGGCTGACCAGGCCAGGTCAAACCTGACATGCGAGGCCCGCACGTTAGTGACACAGGCCTAATCCCCGCGCTGACCAGGGGTTTGACCCACCTCAGGGCCCACTGGTCAGTGACTGGGGCCTAACTAATCAGGGGGATTAGCCCCTGATGGTCGGCCACGTCGGGGCCCACCGGAGCGGGGCCGACGGCGACCAGCAGCATGGCGCCAACCCGCCGGAGTTGCGTCTCTGGCGACCATTTGGTGCGCGGAGGGCACCGGGAGGTAGCCCGTCCACGCGCGCATCCAACGCTGCGATAGTGGGGGCTCGGGGGCCACCGGAGCTACGGTCGGCGACGATCTGAGCTGCGGTGAGCTTCGGGTAGAAAGGGGAACGACGCCTACGGCGAGGGACAGGCCGCTAGAGGAGGGGGAAACGGAGCAGGGGCTCACGACGGGGTTGTTGGGGGATACGGCGAGTTCGGGGATGCACAAACGACCTCGAATCGCTGGAGGGAAGCTTTGGCGGCCGGCATGGAAGAAACGGCGATGGCGCGTCGTGGAGGGCTCCCGGCGTCGACTGGCTTCACGGGGAGGATGAGGAGGTCGCGGTGAGGCTTTTGGCAGGCTCAGAAAGGCGTGGGGGTGGATAGACCTACAGCAACGCGGCGGAGACAAGCTCGGCCATGGCAGAGCAGAGGAGGAAAGAGAGCGAGAGAGAGCGAGCGAGGGAGAGAGGGAGAGGAGAAGGAGGCCACGGCGAGGAGGCCTCGCGCTGGCGCTCTCGCAGCCCTCCAGGCCGGCAGCCAGGCAGGGAGGAGGTGGTCGGCGTGTGCCCGCACGCGGCAAGCGCACGCCCCTGTCCTCCTGGCGAGAGGACAGGGATGACTCGCACGGGCTAGATGGGCTGGTTCCCCCCTGGGCCTCTGTTTTTTCCTGTTTTCCATTTCTAACATTTGTTTTATTTTCTTTTTAGGTACAATTGCTTTGATAAAATATCCCAATTATTTTATAATATCAAGTTTGAATATTTCAAACTCCAATAAAAAGTTTTAGGATATTTTGAAATATAAAATAATGATAATGCTTTATTTGGCATTTTCAGAGGCTTTATCATTTATTTTTAAATTGCTATAGTTGTCCAAATATTTAAAATGGCCCCTGTTATAATCATGTCCATATTTATCAGACATAGGGAACATTTTGTAAGGGCATTTTGGATTTGTTAAGTTTTCACAACTTTGAATTAATTTGATTCAAATATGACCTTGGGGTTTCTTTTAGTCCCCATTTCATGTTCATGCAAAATTGTAACATGATGCACACACATGCTATCCTATGACATCTAGCTAGGGATGTGACAGATGCAGCCTAGAGATGTGTCCTGGCTGACCACATCCAAAGCAAGCGACTTGCCCAGGGTTGTTGTTCTAGTTTCTGCCACCGTTGTTGTTATTGGGGTTGTTGTAGGCTAGCCTGGGATTGGCATACTGTTGAGGCTGGTAGATTGGTCGAGGCGCAGGAGGTCTAGCCTGCTGTGGCTGATAGGTCGGCTTGGCTAGGGCTGGCTGCCAGGGGTGAGGCTTCTGGTTGCTAGAGCTACCCTTGTTGATCATCTTGTGCTTGCGAGTGTCATCTATGGCATGACGCTTATCTTCTAGCATGAGAGCCTTGTTCACCAAGTCGAAGAAGGTACGACACTCGCAGACGATGAGCTAATACTGCAGGGTCTGTTGAAGTCCTTCCATGAAGCGTTCCTTCTTGGCAGCTTCCGTGTTGACATCTTCAGGTGCATACCTTGACAGTAGGTTGAACTTTTGCAGATACTCCTTGACAGAGCCACTTCCTTTCTTTAGCACTTGGAATTCTCTCTTCTTGATAGCCATGATCCCAGAAGGAATGTGGGAGGTTCGGAATCCTTCCTTGAAGTCATTCCAAGTGATCACACGCTCACCTTGCATGACCTTGAATCCATCCCACCAAGCTCAGGCGGTTCCTCCAAGGCAGTGAGAGGCATAAAGCACCTTCTCATAGCCCTCATTGCAATTGACCAGTGCAAGGAGCTCCTCGATGGTGCGGATTCAGTCATCGGCATCCAATGGTTTAGCAGACTCGGTGAAGGTTGGGGGCTAATTCCTCATGAACTCAGACAGCGTGGAGCGGCCATTGTTGTTCCTACCTTGTTGCTGGTTGTTCACAAGGGTCTGAGCCATCTGCTGGATAGCAGCATTGTTGGCTTGGCGTTCCTCCCGGAGAACTTGGAGAAACCGAGCTATGGTCATGTTCTCCGGTGGAGGTGGTAGCGGGGGAATGTCGCCTTGTGGATGCTCCTGGTGTCCTCCAGCGTGAGTAGCCCCACCAGCTCCCTACTGCTGGCTTGAGTTGTCGGCTTTAAGGTTGGCGAAGGAGCTGTTGCGGGTAGCAGTCACCATCCTGTTTGGAGCATCCAAGTCAAACAACTGGGTTAGACGATAGGAAAAGCAACAATGGAAGAGCGCGCCTAAGGGGGTTGGTCGAGTGCAAGTGTGGTAAAACAAAAGGTCGAAAGACCAACATATATTAAGATAGACGATGGAGTCACTTACATGTTGCCTAAGGCAAAAGCACGACTTGCATCGGAACACAAACAACAAAACAAACAAGAAGCAGACATCGTTTCATATGAACCATTACATAGACTCGACTTTGCATGAGGGGTACATGACTGATCCTACCCTAGGGGTTCTCGGACTCAGGTGGTGGAGTGCTCAGTCTCGTAGTCATTCTCCTCTGGGTCTTCCTCCTGCTCATCATCTGAACGGGCATCATTCCCGGTCGTAGGGGTATGGGAGCGAGTAGGTCCATCCTGACAATGCTTTGCTGGCGGGTCGGTCAAGAGCTCATGGTACTCCTTCACACTCATGTGATGACGACGTGTGGGTGCATCACTAGCTGGTGGTACTCCTCCTCTATAAGCGACAACTGGTCGTCCCTCGGGGGCTCCATCCTTCTTGATCTTGTCTGGATTCGTCTTGTCTTGCCGGAGTAGTTCTAGGGTGTGATGAAGTTCCTCGTGGAGCTTCGTGGACTCCTTAATCAAGTGGTGAACCAGACTATCGGCAGAGAGGCTGAAGTCGGTCTGGAACCTGAGTGGTGTGCCATCCTCCTAAGTCGGAACCAGTGTCCAACTCTCGCCAAGATCATCCTTCCTGAAGGGAAGGTAGCGAGTAACCGGCTCATCAGCCATCTTTGGAATGATGTCTCGAAGGTGTAGGAGTGTGTTGCATGTAGCTGTCTTGACTGCAAGTCTCATGGTCTCCATCCGTGGTGCTTCAAAGAACCAACTAGTCGGGGAGTCATTTGCCTTCACAACCACATCCACGTGGTACTCCTTCATGACAGCATCGACCCAGTGCTCGTGGTAGAGGAAAATGGGTGGTTGGCGAAACTAGCACTTATCCAGGCTATCCCCAAGGAGTAAGAGAAAACCGGATGTCAGGAAGGCTTTGGGTACGACGACCATCTACAAAGGTTTGAAGGGAGGAGAATCAGCAAAGTGTTGTGTGAACAATAGAAGAGGTACGTAGTAAAAATTTCCTAAGTATAGGTGCTAGATGTAGTCTTGAAAACGATTTTATCCTGACTAATGTCCATGCTAACTAAGGGCTTCCTACTGTCAGGATGGATCTGATACCAGCTCTGTGGGACCCCGACTCATAAGTCGTGATGACCGAATGCACGTGTACAGTGATCCTAGAGATCAATGCTCACCGAACACACAAAAGCTAAATAACAACAGTCTTACATCCACATTTAGCGTCTTACACAAATAAAGACTATGAAGGTCTAGTATGACATAGATAGGGCCACGAGGGCCAAACACTTAAATAGAACAAGCAGCGGAAATATTGATCGAGAGCGTGAACCCATGCCATCTGCCTTAAACCTATAGGCATTCTGATTGGGAAGCGTCCTAGTTTGCATGTTCGTCACCAACGAAGTCTTCAACATACTCCTGTTCTTCCATGCCTAGACAATTAAATAAACAGTGGGAAGCCAGTGAGTACTTTGAATGTACTCGCAAGCAACCCAAGTTGTGGAACAAGGTAATAATGATGCATGATATGACACTATGTAGGTAAATTTGCGGAAAACCAATTTTGAAAGCAATGAAATGATCAAATGACTTAGTAAGCATGCATCAACAGTTGGCAAATATCCATATGAACAAGTTACAGATATCATCGTAAACATGGGTTGAACATATCATGTTCAATCATTATGCTAAGTCATCGAACTTAGTTCAACGTCATGCTAAGTCTTCGGACTTAGCCCAAGTTCCATCTTTGTCACCGACACACGCACACCAGTTGTGAAAACATCCGGACATGGCATAAGCAGCACCACCCAACTGTCCTTGACCATGGACACGGCTATTCGAATAGTTTTACACTCTGCAGAGGTTGCACACTTTACCCACAAGACTCGGGGAACTTCCGTGTCATCCATGACTCGTAGTATATAACATACCCGAGGTAAGCACCCGAACAATGCCTTTACCCTAACGATACTAAACAAAGAGGCCACTCGATTGGTACCCAGCCCTCATGATGTACATCACACGAGCCTCGCTCCAGATCGTACCATCCATGAGTGGACCAATAGTGTGCCCGGTGCCTGTGAAGACAACGCATGATCATACATACCGGTACGACCGCATATCAAGAGTGACCACGCCACTCCCGCCACTAGTAATGTGGGCTCCTTGCCAGTACCCACCAATGTAATCAACAAAGCCCCATCCCATAAGGGGTATCGTGGTTGCGCATGTAAGGTTGGGATGGTCGACAAATCTCAAACCCCCCGATTTTGAAAACACACCCCTAACTTGTTCCGGCACACCACTTCTTTCTCAAGTGGTCACCGAACTCATCATCATCTCCCTCGGGAATTAGTGGCACCCGATAGGGTTTTCGAAAATGTCTTTGAAAGTATCTCCTCCTTCTCATCACTATGCATATTCCCGAACCCAAGCGTAGCATCTACTAGCATCCTAACTACTCCCACCCACATGACCCTCATAAGGTGGTAGGGTCATGCACGATGCAAATGTCAATGGTAAGAGTATCAGAGGCATTCCACCAAAGGGGAACACCACATCATGATCAATCATGGAAACTACAAGTGCTATATGTCATGCATGAAAAGTTTCTTAACATGGTCAAAGGGCTGCTTTCCTGGCTCAACAAAGACTTCGGGGTCTTCAAAGTCTTCGGGTCCAACTCCCTCGTCAATAGCGCAATCTATCGTCGCGATAAATAACGATAAAAATAAGCATCACACAAAAATAGAGCACATAAGCTACTATTAAAATGCTACCCTACTCTGATAAATACTAGAAGCTATAACAAAAATATTTGTCTAGGGTTTTGAAGTTAAATAGATTTTCAAAAATATTTAAAACAGGGGCTGATATTGCCAAATAGGGGTTTTAAAATAAAACACTATATAAAAGGTTTTCAAATGTTTTTACAAGTGGCACTAATAAATTCTATGCAATATTCTAGGAGTTTAGGTGAAAAAATAATTGGATTTGGATTTTTGTCAAATCTTGTGGAATTTTTGGAAATTAAACAGAAGAAAAAAAGGAAAAGGGGTCCTGTGCCCTGGGCCAAGTGCCCAGCTGCACTGGGCCAACCGGCCAGGCCGGCCCAGCTGAGCTGCGAGCGCGCACGGGGCCATGTTTGAACCTGATGCACGGGCCCTAGCGTCAGCAAGAGAGAGGGTGATGGAGAGGGGTGTGGGGATGACAGGTGGGGGCCACCTATCATCTCCTTCCTCTCAACAGGAAGGGGAGGGCGCTCACCAGTGTTGAAGGAGGAGATGGAGTCAGGAGGCTACTGCCATTCGGGAGGTGCCGGAGATGACCGATGGGGAGGTGCAGGTCGCCGGCGCCAAGGTCCCGTGGCGGAGGAGCTTTGGGAGGGGGTCGCCGGGGCCGTCCCGTGTAGCAAAAAGGACGGGGAGAAGGGGGAGATGCATCAGTGGGGTGAGGGAGGAGCAGCCGAAGAAGAGGGAGGACCGGAGGGGCCCTGTACCCGGAGATCGACGACGAGGTGTCTGCGGCGGTCCTCGGCTCGATCCCGAGCACAGAGGCGTCGGGGGATCTTTGGGGGCACAGGAAGGCTGCTGGGGAGAGGAAAGAGAGACGAGAGGAGATAGAGAGGCCTGGGTGGCTCTTATAGGGGCGCCCGGTGGTCCACCGAGCTCGGGGCCGAGGCTAGGTTCGGGCAGAGGTGGTGAGGGCGTGTCTGTGGCACTCTTGGGGCTAGTCTAGGCCCAGGGGAAGGAAGAGAGAGGGAGAGGAGCGCGCGAGTGTGAGGCTATAGGTTGGCCGAGCCGGGCGGCACTCGGGACGCGGGAGAGGAGGGAGAAGGAGGAGGAGGCCGACCGCGTTGCGTGTCACGGATGCCGAGGGCGTCTCGGGGGACACGAGGGGGAGGCCCAAGGTGGTTGGGGGTGCTCATTGGGCAGCGGCTACAGTGCGGGAGTGCACTGTAGCATGCTCTAGAGTGTGCATATGGACGGCATTGCCGTTGCCTGCACGCTTTGCGGTGTCCCCCTTTGTCTAGTAGCTCCTGGGGGTACCTGGGATGCTCCTTGGAGCTAGGGGAGGCTAGGGAGAAAAGAAAAGGAGTGGGGGAGAGGGAGCAAAGGTGCTACCCGGGTTGTCCAGGGGTAAAATGGGTGTTTTACCCCATCTTCATGTGGCCTATGTACTTGGGATTCTTACTGGAGGGGTAAGAGGTGAGGGAGCAAGTGTGGTAAAAATTTGGAGGCAAGGGGAAAAGTAAAAATGGTGAAGAAGGTAGTTCCTAGATTTGACCAGAAGGTGTTTGATGGTGATTTGGCCCAGTAGATGAATTCTACATGCCTTAATAATTAACAGGATCAAAGGGTGGTCAAAAGTAGGGCTTATCACCAAGTTTTAGAGGGTCTGATGAAAGTTCACAATGTGACTTTGTGGAAACCTAGAAATCAACAGATTCTGGTTTCTGTAGATCTAGTCATGCTAGGCTTTTACCCTTGATGCACCACTTGGTGTAGCACCATTATTTGGTGATTAGAGTATGTCCACAAAGTTTGGGGTCAAGGGTAGAAACTTCACAATGTAAAGTTGTTAAAATTTGAATCTGGACAGGGAGGGTTTTGGGGATGGTTTGATAAACCAAATCAACTTGGATTGAGGTGAAACTTTGCAAGATCATTACTTATGATAGTGTTGACTTGGTGGAAGTTTCCTGGAATTTATTGAGAATATTTCTTGTAGAAATATTTCAAAAGCTTGATTTGAACAGAAAGGGTTTTGAGGGGATTTGCCCATGATTTGAACATGCCCATGTGTTGAAACTCATATATATGGGAAATATATGTCCAATGAGTTTCCCTAAATTTTCTCAAATATTTTGAAAGCATTTAAATATTTTTTCCTTATGAAAAACCATTTCTGGTCTTAAAAAACCTTTTAAATAAAATATAAGAATAATCTTTAAAATTAATATTTGGTGGTTTTGGGAAGTCATATACATAGTAGGTTTGAAGTAAAGCTTTTGGGGGAAGAAGGATCCACCCAATTTGAGGACTTGCAGTGCAAACCTCATTTCAGGGGTTTTTGAAAACCGAATTGGAATAAATCATTTTTGGTCAATTTTTTTTGATAAAAATAGTTTTGTGCACTATTCACATGGCATGATCATTGGGCAAGAGGTTTGGGTCAAGGAAGATGAATATGAAGAGGGATATAATCTAAGAGCTCCTTACACAACAATCAACAAGCAAACAAGCACCAATTAAATCAAGCACAAGCATTGAAAAAGTTTTAATTGGCTCCAACATTTAGAAATCCAAACATAACAAGGTGATACAAACACAGGGTGTGACACATATGGATGTGCGGAAGGAAGTCTTCAATCCACATGTTCGGGTTTGTCGGAATCAGGGCTCCGGGGACCAAAAAGAGGTTCAAATTCTGGGGTGTACCAACTCTCCAACTATGCTCACTCTCACTAGCCTACCGTGATGCTTCGGCATGCTCGAACTTGGGGGAAGAACAATGGACACCACGACCTACCTAGGTTCAGGCCACCTTGGGGTGTAAAACCCTACTCCCACTTGTCTGAATTGCTTGGTAGGAGAGAGGAGAATACAATCTGTCCCGTCGTGACACCCACTCCTCCTACTTATATGGCCTTGGACCTCTTCCCCGAAAACACCCGACGGGAAGGGTGATGCGTCTCCAACATATCTATAATTTTTGATTGTTCCATGCTAATATATTACCATTCTATGATAATTTTTGGGTATTTATTTACCAATTTATAATATTTTTGAGCACTAACCTATTGACCCTATGCCCAGTGCCATTTGTTGTTTTTTGCATGTTTTTGGCTTTCAGGTTTACCATACAAAACGAAGTCCAATTGCCACCAAACTTCTTTATGATTTTTTCTGGACCGAAAGAAGACCTGGAAGCTTCGGAGGATGGCCCGGGGAGCCACGAGGGACCCACAAGCGAACAGGGTGCGCCACTAGGGGGGCTCGGCCTGATGGCTTGTGGCCCCCTCAAGTGCCTCCTGATGCCCCCTCTCGCCTATAAATTCACAAATACCTTAAAAACTCTGAGAGCACTCCCAAAACACTTTTTCCACCACCTCAAGTCTCTGTTCCGATGGGAGGCAATCTACACCTTCGTTCCGACACCCTGTCAGAGGGGAGAGCGATCATGGAGGGCCTCTTCATCAACCTTGCTGCCCTCACCATGATGTGTGAGTAGCTCACCATAAACCTACGGGTCTGTAGGTAGTACCTAGATGGCAATCTCTCTCTCTCTCTCTCTCTCGATGTTCAATACAATGTTCATCGCATCTTTGCCTTGATCTATCGGTGTAATCCCTTTGTATGGTGTGTTTGTTGGGATCCGATGAATTGTGAGTTCATGTTCACATTATTCATGAAAACTATTTGAGTCAAATCTACATACCAAGATTCTTATTTGCATGATCATCATAGCTTCGTAATGCTCTCCGATCTATTGAGATAGTTTGTCCAACTAGATTGATATTTCTTCGGTGGGAGTGGTGCATTATATTAGGTTCAGTCTGGCGAGTTTCTATATCCCAGTGATAGAAGGGGACAAGTTGTGTCTCTTTGTTGCTTCTACTAAGGATAAAATGATGGGGTTTATTCATATTGATTGAGTTTACTTTGTCTACATCATGTCAATGTTCTCCAAGAATTACTCTGTTTTACTTAATACTCTAGATGCATGTTGTATAGCGGTTGATGGTTGGAGTAATAGCAATAGGTGCAGGAAGGAGTCGGCCTATTTTCTTAGGGACGTCATGCCTATATACACATAATCATTGTCGTGAAAATCGCATAACTATTCAGTTTTCTATCAATTGCCAAATATTAATTTGTTTACCCACTGTATGCTATGTTTGTGAAAGATGCCACTAGAGAACTTTACGGCCCCCGGGTCTATTCACTTATATATTCACAAACCCTTGCAGGCAAATAACGAGATCAAGGGGATCATTACCTTGCCGTTAGTTATTTGCTTTATTTTATTTTTCAATATAAATTTTTCCACCATTATCTACACAATCACTTGCTTGCAAATAACGAGATCAAGGGGATTGTCAACCCTCTTGCAGGCGTTGGGTGCAAGTTGTTTGTCCTTTTGTGTGCAGTCGCTAAAGACAATTGAGGATTCATATTCCTATTGGTTCGATAAACCTTGGTTTCATAACTGAAGGAAATACTTCCCACTTTGTTCTATGATAACCCGTTCCTCTTCACGGAAAACCCAACGCTGATCACGAGCATCAAAGGGTCATGACAATTGGCCAGTTTGAAGGGGGGACAGGACTATGGCCTACCCTGACAAAAGTAGTCTTCACCTGCAAAAGCTTCTGGCCGTGACACATTGGTGGCCTCAGGGATGACCTCTGTCCTGATGAGCCCCCTGCCTTGGTCCTCTTTCACCCAAAAGGAAACCTTTGGGAGGTTGTTTTTGGGACAGGCAGGCAGGACCCGCTTCCTTAGCATGGTCGAGTCGCACCTCCGATTCCGTGTATACCGGCATGGCCCCGCACACCACCTAGCAGAGCGCGCATTGCTACTGCAAAGGCAGATGGCATAGGCCCCCGACGGGCTGCCTTTGACCGAGCTCCCCAACGAGGCCCCCGGAGGGCAGCCTCATGAGCCGCCCTCGCGACTTCCTCAGAGACACCTCAAGCCATACCCCCAGAAGGGCAAGGGACCCACGAGGGCCTTCCTCGCGAAGCCCCCGCGGAGGCCTATCCTGGTCCTTTGACACACGTCACGACCCCAGCCGTAGGCAGAAGGGCCTGGGTACCCCCAATCCTAGGGGCCCAACAATAGCCCTCGGGCCCGTGACATGCACGACCTTGCAAAACCGGGACACATCAACGTAGGCCCCAACCTCCTGCAGGCTGGGTGTGACATGTGACACACGACCAGACGTGGGGCGCCTCCGCTTCCCATGACGCCTCGATAACTGCCTGGTCCGCTATTGAGCTAGCGCGCCACACTAGGTCATCACGACGTCCCAGATGGTGCGCCCACGCTTCAGAGATGAGGAGGCGAGGGCCGGTCGTATGCCAGACACTTTATAGAGGAGGGACAAAGGCCCCCTTCCCTATCTCTTTGCCCTTACTTGCCGTAGCAACAACGATGGCACTTGTGAGGAGGCTCTCCACCGCTAAGAAGGGGAATGTTCCGGTTGAAGAGACGGGGGCGTCGACACCGACAAGAGGGAGGGGCTACCTCTGAACATTCGTCACCGCGCGTGGGCACCGTCCAGGGAGCGCGTGCATTCCCTGCTTGCGAATCAAGCCAGTTCGAGTCACCACGGAGGGGAATTGGACCACGGGCACGGGCACTGGTGACGGGGCGGACGCAGTCGTGGCAGGAAGAGCGCCCCTTCCGCGCGGCCACCCCTCTCGTGGAGCCTGACACATCCCGCGAGTTCATCGTGGGGATGGTCGCCCTCCCTGACACCTAGCTCTGACTCCCGGACTCCTTCGCGAGGGATATGGTGGCCCCTGTGCCCCCGGGCCTGTGGCTGTAGCCAGATGGCTGTTGTAATGGGTCTTCTTGAGTGGCGATGGAACTCAACCCCCTCGGCTTCATGTTCCTGATGTGGGGTTGTAAGTCGTTTTCTTTGGCACGTGGCTTGAAGGAGAGGCACGTGCTCCATTTCAAATTCGACGGGTCCGCCATGCTCTTCGTGAAAATCTTTGGGAAGGCCGGCGACCGCCTGGATTGCTGCGCGGAGAGCGGCAACAGTGACGACGGCTCTTCTAGCAAGGACTATGGCACTAGCTCCTCCCTCGAGGGGGACAGTGGTGGCAATGGCTTTGACAGCGACTCCAAATGCTCTCTAGGAACCCGCGACAAGGAGGACGCTTCTGACTGAGTGCGGGCACACCGAGGCTGAAGCCTTGGGGGTAGGATCGCGTGGGCACGGTTCCTCTTATTTTGTGTTGTCTTCCGTGGTGAAGCATGCTGGCCCTGCGGGGGCATGTAAGAAAGATTGCAGCCTTCATGCCTAGAACCCCATGTCGTTTTTGGTTGAGGATGCATCCACCCTTGCCAACTCTCCTTTTCTTATTCCTATTCCCTTGCTTGCCTTGATGCTCATGTGCCGCTGGGGCCTAGCCCTTGAACCTGACCCTGTCGGGGCCTAAACGTCAAGCCGCGTCACAACGCCAGGCCACGTCACCCGAGACGAAAGTCGGGCGGGAGTTCGGGGTCCCCGCAGTATCCCCCAAGGCATGACGGTCTATGGTCTTCACCACCTAAGGGGCCATCATGCAGTACTCCTAGGGGGAAAGAGACGGGGGGTCCTACCTTTGGAATGACACCCTCTTGTTGGCTTGCTCGTGTGCATCGCACGAGGAGATCATGTACTGTAAAAAATATCGGGAGTCCTGGTGAGGTGGTACACATGAGGACCGTCCTGTGATTCAGATCCCATCACACGAGCTCCCGAAGCTGCTGGGGGCCGACCCAAGTGTAGGCACCTTGTCCAGCCCTTGCTCATGCGAAGTGCGGGAGGGAGAGAACAAACGCGCGACTCTTGCAAAAAAGGGTTTCACCACAATACCACACCATTCAAGAAGACCGGGGTTTTTCTTAAGAGGGGTAACAAACTTGCGCACAAGTGGGTAAGGCGACAGTCTCCAAACCCAGCACGAGGCATGGCCACATGGAGCTTCCACTAGGCGTGGGCATAGTCACGGTTCGACAGTATGTCCGCCAGTGCGTTGTATGGGGATTCCACTTGGGCATGGGCATAGTCGCGGTTCGATATTATTTCATCCAATGTGTTGCATGGGGCTTCCACTTGGGCATGGGTATAGTTGCGGCTCGACAGTATTTGCACCAGCACAGAGCACGGGGCTTCCACTTCGGCGTGGGAGGGAGTCCTCCCGATGCCAGGGTATGGCGCATCAGGAGGCTCCAGGGCGTATACAACCCCACTCATGCTTACATGAGAGTGTCATGGGTAGAACTTCCGAAGGTGCTAGATGTTCCATGCACTTTTCACGGGGACCCCATCCCATGCCTCCACGCAGGCTGTGCCCGTCCTAGAGACATGGGTGACCCTGAGGGGCCCCTCCCACATAGGAGAGAGCTTGTGGAAGCCCTCCCTAGAGAGGATACATGGTAGGACTAGGTCCCCGACCTCAAGGGTGTGAGGCCGAATGCTACAACTATGGTAGCGCTGCAAGGCCTGCTGGTACCTCGCGGCACGAAGGGCGGCCTGGCGGCAGGCCTCTTTGAGGAACAAAAGACCGGGCTCCCACGGGGCATCCTGACGCGCCTCATTGAATGCCAAGACCCTTGGAGAACCATGCTTAAGCTACAAAGGGAGGACCGCCTCTGCCTCGTAGATGAGGAAGAAGGGGTTTCGCTGGTACCCTTAGTCATGGTTGATAGGATGGACCACAACACGGACCGTAGCTCATCCAATGACCCCCTCCCACGAGCCTCAAGCTTCTTCTTGAAGCTCCTTGTCTTGTGGCCCTTAAGGACCTCGGCATTGGCCTGCTCAGCCTAGCCATTGCTTCATAGGTGGGCCACCGAAGCGTAGCATATCTGCGTACCAAGGTTAGCACAATACGACTTGAAGAGGACACTCGTAAAGTGGGAGCCGTTGTCGAACCGGCACACGAGGCCCTTGATGAACTTGATGGCCGACCCTGCCAGGATGGCATGGACGGGCTCGACCTCTGCCCACTTGGTGAACTTGTCGATGGTGACGTAGAGGTACCAGTGTCCATCGGCTATGCAAGGTAAGAGCCCTAGGATGTCCAACCCCCATACCGCGAAGGGCCGAGAGAGCAGGATCAGCCGGAGCTCTTGCGCGGGTTGGTGGATCTGCTTGGTGTGGAACTAGCCAGCTTTGCATGTCTGGACCAACTTGGCAGCGTCGCAAAGCACACTGGTCCAGTAAAACCCACAAAGAAATGCCTTACCGGCGAGGGTGCACACAAGGAGTGGTGTGCGCAATCTCCCCTATGGATGTCGGCGAGCAGTTCGCGCCATTGTTCTTCCAAAATACACCGCAATGTGACGTCGTTGGGCCGCCGACAGTACAGCCGACCGCGTCACATGAAGTAGGTGGTGTCCTACTATGCATCGCGTTCAACCTCTGCATTCTCGTCTAGGAGGTCGCCGTGGAGCAGGTAGGCCTTGAACTCATCAGTCCACTCCCACTTTTGAAGTTCCAGTGCCAACAGCAAGTGGTCTCCCAAAGGCAGGCCGCAATCTGGCACGCTTGTGGATGGCGCGGGGGTTGGCTCATCGTGCAGCAGGGTGGCTCCGGTGGCCGGCAGCGCGACCAATGGCTTGAAGAGCCTCTTCTCGAACACGCCTGAGCTTTGGGCCTCCTGACGCGATGCTTGCTTGGCGAGGTCATCGGCCTCTTGATTGGCGCAACATGGGACGTGTTGCTATTCTAAACCAAGGAAGCGCTTCTCGAGTCTTCGTACCTCCATGGGGTAGGCTGCCATGTGCTCGTCCTTGGGCTTGGACGTCTTGCTGGAGAAGTCGATGAGGAGCTGGGAAGCGCCCTTGATGAAGAGGTGCTTGATGCCAAGGGCGCATGCGGCATTGAGGACGGTGATGAGGCCCTCATATTCCACTATGTTGTTGGAGACCTTCCCGCCGTGGACGAAGCACAGCCGGACCGCGTATTGTAGTGTCGGCATTCTAGGAACTGGGGTACCCAGACTTGCATGCGTTCGGCCCATGACGTGGCCCACTTCGTCAGCTAGACGCGGCCTGGTGTAGCAGCAATCAAGACAAGGCCCTCGCGAGGGCCCTGGGCTCGCAAGGAAGAACGACACCAAGACCAGCGAGGATGGGCCTCCTCAGGACACCTCCATAGCAGCGGAGATTCCTATGCAGAACCCAGCCTCAAGAGTCAAAGATGACGCAAGGAAGGAAAGGCGGACGCCAGTGCGCCAGGCGGTGTAGTTTCCCCTTTGGTGCAAAGGGGGCAAGGACGTACGCGGGTTCCCGAAGCGCCACCCAAAGGTTACCATTACACTACAAAAAGACCACGACCACGAGCCCTGCAGGGCGGATGTGATCGCCGAGCCCACCACTGCATCATCGACAGCCACTTTGCAGGCAAAGACCACCTTTGGATAGGGCACGGATGTACTCCTGTCCCGCTTCAAATTTGGCCGTTGTGGGATCCCTTCCCTCCATTGTGATAAGGCAACATGGCCGAGTCCACCGCTATATATAGAGGCTAGGCCACACCGTAGAGGGCCCCCCGATCCATGACTTAGCTACTCAAACCACCAGACAAGGAAGGTAGCCAAGAACACCACTTGAGCTCCCTCACGAGGCTCGAGCCCACTATACTAGTTGATCCACCACACCTCCCCATGAGGCAATCCACCAAAGCAGGAGTAGGGTATTACGCTTCATAGTGGCCCGAACCTGGGTAAACTGTCGTGTTCATCTTCTTGCTCATCATCGTGCGAGTTTACCGTTGTGTCTATCGTGTAGTGGGCTAGGTAGGACGAGGCTACAGGGATCTTTGCACACGCACCTGTGTTTGAACCTTGAGAGTTTTGCAGAGGCCGAAATCTGACATTTGGCACGCCAGGTAGGGGGCGCGTCGAAGTCTTCCTCAAGCCAATCTCTTTCCCCGCTCCACCACTCCGATGGACGGCGCCCAACAAGCTTCCCCCGGCCACGGCGGATCAGCTCCGATTGGTTCCACCACCGCTGCCGGGGACCCGCGCCCCAATGACATGGTGCTGGGCGAACATTAGCACACCGCCAGTATCGCCTCCACCATCGCCGCCCCTCGCGTCGCCCAAGCACACGACGGGTGTACGATACCTGTAGCACCGATGATGCAAAGCTCCTACGTGGAGGATCTCAACATGCATGATGCATTGCTGCTGGCAAGCGAGATGCTCCACCACCGCCCAATGCATGGGGGCTTCAACACGTTTGCCAATCACGTCACGGAGCTGATCGCCGTTGCACGAAGGGCCGCGGCTCCTCACCTGTCCTCAGGCGCTGGGGCTCTTCCGCTGCACCTACCCCCTAGAACGGCGTGCCCTATCCGGCCTCAGGCGAGCCTGAGTGGGGCTCGCTGCATGCTGTGCTCCTCCACCTTCGAATTCCGGTGACTGATTTCGGGACACAGCTCGGCCACGACAACCGAACGCACATGGGAAACTACAAGGCACTGCATGCACGCGCCAACGCGCGCCCCTGCGACCCAGTGGACCTTCAACACCCTGAACTGATCGGGCAAGAACACGCCATCCTGCACAGGGAGTAAATGGCGTAGGCATCCAGACAAACAAGCCACAACGGTGAAGGCGCGCCAGATTGCCTGAGGAATAATCCACGTCAGGAGACGCGCGACCCACTGAACGGCGGGGGCAAAGGTAAGCAACTTCGCTCTAAGGCTCGACGCAGGAGGGTCTGCATGCTGCGCACGTAGGGCGGTGCCCCACCGCTGCCAGGAGGGACCGTCCTTGGGGTCCCACCGGATGACTCAAGAGGAGAACCGATCCCCTATGTGGAGCCCTACGTACCATGCTATGTCGTTCCTAGGGATACCGGCCCGTATCAGGAGCCTGTTGTAGGCGCCAGCAGCCCCCAAGAATAGGGGAAGCCCTGGGCGTCCTCCCCAAGCCAGGCTTGGAGCTTCTCCCAGCGAAGCACCAAGTCTGGATGATGCGAGCAGGAGAAATAGGGAGGACGTCCTCGGGACCGTGTGGGCACGACGCAAGTTGTCGTCCTCACGGGCAAGCAACGCCGAGCCGAGCCATGGCCCAGTGCCAGCGAACCTACGCCGACCAAGACGCCCCCCCGCCACTGTCTTCGGAGGAGTGCGTGAGGGTTGGTGGCCCCACGCGCTCCCCCGCACTGGCGATGCTTCCTCTAGACGCCATGAGAAAACGAGAAGCTGAGGATAGGAAGAGGGTTTTCTCTGGAGCAACGGGAACAGGTGGGCGCTTCGATATGGCAAGCCCCCCAAAGGAGGCGGATTTATAGGCGCGATCGAGGCCATGGAGCGTCGTGGGAGAGCAGGCGACTACGCCCCTCAGGTGCCAAAAGGGCAGGCTCGATCGGTGAGTGGCCTTGCCTCACATCACCTCGCCTGACACTATCGGTTCACATCCGCGTGGCCCGCGAGTTGGAGGCCTAGGGAGCTATGACATTCAAGGAAGGGTAATGATGGCCCGCACTATGCACATGCATCGCATCAGCTTGACTCGGGGCGGTTCCTGGTGCCTTCAGGGAGCGGAGGCGTCACCAGTTAGGCGTTCGACGCGTGTAAAACCTGGACCGCAGGCAATTGGGGCCGCGGCGGTACGAGCCACCTTCAGCCGTTCGCCTAGAATCCAACTCCAGCGTGCCTTGGGCCCGGGGGCTACTGTTGGAGTTTTTGGAACGGGGTACCTAGCCCGGCCTACCCGCGGCCCTTGATGTGGCCCACTTTGTCAGCCAGACGCGACCTGGTGCAGCTCCGCTCAAGACATGGCCCTCGCGAGGGCCCTGGGCTCGCGAGGAAAAACAACAGCAAGACCAGCGAGGATGGACCTCCTCAGGCCCCCTCTGGAGCAGCAGAGATCCCTATGCCGAACCCAACCCAAGGAGTCAAAGATGACGCAAGGAAGGACAGGCAGGCGCCAGGGCGCTAGGCGGTGCAGTTTCCCCTTTGGTGCAAAGGGGACAAGGACGTATGCGGGTTCCCGAAGCGCCGGCCAAAGGTTTCCATTGCAATGCAACAAGACCACGACCACGAGCCCCTCAGGCCGAATGTCATCGCCAAGCCCACCACTACATCACCGATAGCCACTTTGCAGGTGAAGATTACATTTGGACAGGGCACGGATATACTCCTGTCCCCCTTCAAATTTGGCCATTGTGGGATCCCTTACCGCCATTGTGTTAAGGGAAGAGGACCCGGGCCACTGCTATATATGGAGGCTAGGCCACACCATAGAGCCCCCCTTGATCCACGGCTTAGCCACTCAAACCACCAGACATGACAGGAAGCCAAGAACACCACTTGAGCTCCCTCGCGAGGCTCGATCCCACTATACTAGTTCATCCACCACACCTCCCAATGAGGCAATCCACCAAAGTGGGAGTAGGGTATTATGCTTCACAGTGGCCCGAACTTGGGTAAACTGCCATGTTCATCTTGTTCCTCATCATCTTGCGAGTTTGTCGTTGTGTCCATCATGTAGTGGGCTAGGTAGAATGAGGCTGCAGGGGATCTTCGCACACGCCCCTGTGTTCAAACCTTGAGGGTTTTGCGGAGCCCGAAATCTGACACGTAGCTTGTATCGTGTTGGCAAGGTGAGTACAGCACTAGTCCCCACTCCTTGCCTAGAGAAAGCGCCATCGAAGCATAGGAACCATCCCTCGGGTGCCTCATCCCCAGGCAGGAGGGTCTCGTTGCCCTGGGGTCCCTCCTCACTCGTGTTCATCCATTTCGTTATGAAGTCGGCCAGGGTTGAGCCTTTGATGACCCTGGTGGTGCAGAATTCCAGCTGGACGACTTGGAACATGATGTTCCACTCAGCGACCCTGTCCGCGGTGTTGGGGCTGCGTAGGATTTGCTCCAGGGGATAAGCAAAAATGACCCTAATGGGGTTGCTCTGGAAGTAGTGGCGCAACTTCCGGGAGGTAACAAGCAGCGTGAGGAGGAGCTTTTGCTGCATGGGGTAGCACTCACGCATGTCCCTAGGCACCATGCTGACGTAATACATGGGTCGCTGGAGGAGACGTGTGACCATGGCGCCGGCATTGTCTCTGCCAAAACTCTCAAGAGGTGTGGCAAGGGGCGGGGTCGTGGCGTCCTCTGGGGGTGCGGCGCCACCAACTGTGGGAGAACCCGTGATCATGACACCGGGGGCCACAGGAACCCCCGGAGGTTTGTTTCCTAAGTCCGCGGTCGCCTCCTGTGGCATGCAGCTTGGGGTCGCCATGACTCCTCGATGGGGGGTGGTGGTCGCACGTGGCGCCTCCTTTGCCATTGCAGCTCCGCACGATGTCTTCACGGGGGTCTCGGCCCCCCTCCTTAGGGCCGACCCGCTCTTCCCTTTTCACCACAACAGCCGCATTGGCTGTCTGGGGGTGGCCGCCAGGTACAACCACAAACACTTCCGAGGACGCGGTGCGACCATGATGGGAGCGCTGGCAAGGTACCTCTTGAGGTCCGCGAAGGCGGCGTCTACTTTGAGGGTTGACTTGAACATGTCTGACCTCTTCATGAGCTTGAAGAACGACAATGCCCGCTCACCATATTTGGAGATGAAATGCCCCAGCGATGCTAGACATCCTGCTAACTTTTGCATCTCCTTGAGGGTACGCGGGGGGGCGCATATGCTCGATATCCTTGACCTTCATCATCCCAAAGGGGCCATCAACACCATGGAGGCCAAGTACCACAAGGAGAACCTCTCCCCATAGAGGGGGGATGACATGGAGGAGGAAGCACAAGGAAGAGATTTCTTTTGTCCTTTGGGTTGATTGATGATCTAGAATTGTTTTAGTTGTATGTTTATTTTGCTGCTATCCTATGGTGCCTTTGGTTCCGCGCACACGTTAAGGATTCTCGTTGTAGGGTGTTACAATACGTTCATGATTCTCGTATAGTGGGTTGCTTGAGTGACAGAAGCATAAACCCGAGTAAGGGGGTTGCCGTGTATGGGTTAAAGGGGACTTGATGCCTTAATGCTATGGTTGGGTTTAACTTAATGATATTTAGTAGTTGTGGATGCTTGCTAGAGTTCCAATCATAAGTGCATATGATCCAAGTAGAGAAAGTATGTTAGCTTATGCCTCTCCCTCATATAAAATTGCAATAATGATAACCGATCTTGGTAACAATTGCCTAGGGTAATTCTGCACACCGACCCATCATTATTCCACACTCTCTATTTATAATATATTATAATATTACGTTAACAACACCTATTTTAATATTTTAGTTCTCCGATTTCATGCAAAGCTATCCTCTTCATACCCAGAACATAGTTTTATTTCTCGTTTCTAGTTGGAAGCAAACCTTCGGTGTACATAGAGTCGTATAAGTGGCATGTAGGACTTGAGAGAATATTGATCTTACCTTTAGCTCCTTGTGGGTTCGACACTCCATACTTATCACTTCCTTCTTTAGAAATTGCCATGATGATTCCTTGCACTTGGGGATTATCAAGCTCTATTCTGGCGCCGTTGTCGGGGAGCAATACCATGGGGTTGATATTCTCATGTGTGCTTGTTTGCTTTCTTCACTAAGTAGATTTATTTTTACCTTTTTGCTTTCTTTAGTTGTGGGTGAAACGAACAAGAAAAATTAAATAATGAAAAATACAAAAAGAGTTACTTGCCCCTTATGCCTAAGAAGTTTTTTCAAAAAGAGAAGTGATTGGAAGATTGTGCATTGGAGAAGTGAGGGTTAACCTTGAACACTTGTGTTCATGCTCATGAAAACATTGTAGAATTTTTCATGGAAGATTCTGAAAAATAATTATCCCTTGTATATATCCATTGTACTATAAAAATAATGTGCTAAGATTTTCTTTTAGGATGATTAGATTGCTTGTTTGGTGTGTGCAATGCAAAAACAGAAACTTTCGCTGTAGTGCGTGAATTTACAGTTTTTACTGGAACGTCAAAAATTTCTTAAATTTTTACATAGTACTTATATGCATTTTTAAAAAATTTCCTACATTTTCAGAATTGTTTGAGTTACATAAGTATACGAAGTTTCCAGATTACTACAGACTGTCCTGTTTTTGATAGATTCTGTTTTCTGTGCATTGTTCACTTATTTTAATGAATCTATGGGTTGTATTGAGGGGGCGGGGGTATGAAACATTGGGAAGTTGGACTACAGTAGATAGAGTGTTAATATGAATTTGGAATGAGTTCACAACAATACTTAAAGTAGTATTTTGCTTTACTATACTAACGGATCTCACGAGGGTTTTGTTAAGTTTTGTGTGAATGAAGTGTTCGAAGATCGAGGAGGTACCGATATAAGAAGAATACAGAGAGACAAGAGTTCAAGCTTGGGGATGCCCAAGGCACCCCAAGTAAATATTTCAAGGAGACTCAAGCATCTAATCTTGGGATGCCCCGGAAGGCATCCCATCTTTATTCTTCAACAATTATCGGTATACCTCAGTTTTTGTTTTGTTCACATGATATGCGTCTTTAGTGTTTTTTTCTTTATGCACCCTTGTAGTATGAGTTAGTCCTTCATTGTTTTGTAGAATGCTTCATGCGCTTCACTTAAATCTTTTGAGTATTGCTTTGTAGAATGCTCTTTGTGCTTCACTTAAATCTTTTGAGTATGGCTTTATAGAATGCTTCGTGTGCTTCACTTATATATTTTGAGCTTGGATATTGGTTAATCTATATTAACTGTATAATTCTATATGAACTTCACTTATACCTTTTAAATTATGAATAAAATGATCATCGAATTTTGGCTTGGAAGAGTATGATTGAAATATCATGCCTAGCTAAAATGGCATTAAAGAAAAACGCTTGTTGGGAGACAACCCAACACTTTTACTTTCTGTTTTGATGTGTTCACATGATCAAGCTACTGTAGTAATCATGATTAGGTCACTGCCTAGTTCAAGGAGGAACAGTTGCATCGACATCCACATTGTATCCGCGGCCTCATCCGAGGAAAAGTCCAGCACATCAGTTTAATCTTCGTTGGTGGCTACCAAGTGGGTGGTGGGTGGGAAGCAAAATTCCCTATGACTGGCCTCAAGATTGATATGAGCATGGATCGAGGTCGAGTCGTCCGTAATTTCCAAAGTTTGAATCCAGGCCAACTTCTTGTTTAATACTGAGCGATTGCCGGACTAATCTTCATAACTTTGGTGGAGTTAATCTCCAACGATTTGGCATGGAGAGTGTGCTTTACAAGGGCTAACAACTGATATTCGGACGCCATGCCCAAATCCGTTCTCGAGGCCAGATCAGGAGTGGGCATCATCCCGAACACGAGGTCGGGGTGGGGACCCGAAGTCAAGGCTTTGGGTTTTCTGGGCTCATTGGATGGAGCCAAGAACCCAGTGGGGACCACATCGCCTTCGGCATTAGCGACGTAATCCAACATGCCAGACTTGATTCCCTTACCCGAGTCTAACCCGACGATCCAATCAAGTTGACCAGCCGCCTCAACATGCGGAACAACGTTGCCGAACGCGAAAAACTGATCGAGGACTAAGATGTCCCTAGTGTTGATGCCATCGCTGGTGACCAAGCGAGCCATCGATCCTTCTGGCGATCCGACATTGGAACTCTCAATGAAAGCACAAATGTCGATGTGAAAACCGATAGATCTTGGGTAGAGGGTCCCAAACTGTGGATCTTGGATCGTTGGGCTACATGATATAAGGGAGACGATGTTTACCCAGGATCGGGCCCTCTTAATGGAGGTAAAACCCTACACCCTCCTTTGTTTGTATTGATGGTGGAATATCGAGTAAAGGGTCGATCTACCTCCAGATCGTATGTTGTGGTCTAACCCTAGGAGTTATGATTGTAAATCTACCCTACAAACTAAAACCCTCTAGTTTATATAGATACCAGAGATGTCTAGGGTTACACAATGCCAGGTACATCATAGAGAGAACATGCCGAATCTATCATCCTTTATTTCTACTACATGCCATGGCTTGAGAAGTTTCCATCCTGGACACAATACTACCATAGTCTTCGGTTCTTTAATGATGGTCATAGAGCGGCCCACTGTCCAGCCCATTAGACAGGCCAACGGCCCGAGGACCTGTTATTCTAGGACTCCCTCAATGCCCAAGGCATCCCAAGGTAATATTCTAGGAAGATTCAAGCGTCTAAGCTTGGGGATGCCTCGAAAGGCATACCCTCTTTCGTCTCAATACATCGGTATGTCACTTGGAGCTATATTTTTATTCGTCACATGATATGAGTTTTACTTAGAGCATCATTTGATTTTGTTTGCATTTATTTTTAGTTTGCCACAATCCTCATTTGCTAGACACACCTATTTGAGAGAGACAAACCTTCATCATAATTTGTTAGAATACTCTATGTGCTTCACTTGGGCATCCCCTCTTTTGTCTCAATCCATCGGTATGTCACTTGGAGATATATTTTTATTCATCACATGATATAAGTTCTACTTGGAGCGTCGTTTGATTTTGCTTGCTTTTATTTTTAGTTTGCCACAATCTTCATTTTCTGGACACACCTATTTGAGAGAGACACACCTTCATCATAATTTGTTAGAAGAATCTATGTCCTTCACTTATATCTTTTGAGGTTAGCAGTTGCTGTAGTATTTCACTTATATCTTTTTGAGCACGGTGGCGTAAGATTTTATAGAAATAAGTACATTCTCGTTCTTTAATTATATTTGTTTGAGAGTTAATAAATAGTGACGGTAATTTGCATGGATCATAAGACTAGTCCAATAATATTAGGTATTCAATGAGTGATAATCAAAACCATCACGTAGCACATAAAAGAGAAATTGTGGGTTCATGATATTGATGTGGTAATATCAGAAAGGTGTGAGTGCATCATTGTTGATTCACAGAAGTATCGATATTAAGAGGTATTAATTTCTTATTTGACTAAATATTAAGAAGGCATGGTGGGGATGTTTGAGCATTTCTATTCCTTCTTAAAATCCTAGTGTTGTTTTTGGTCAAAGGGGCGCGATGGTTAACTCCTCCGAACCTCCTCCCTCAAGGCATGAAAGTAGTGCTTTGATTTGTGATAAAACTAATACAAATTAGCAATAAGTATATGAGTTCTTCATGACTAATGTGAAACCATGGACATAAGCAATCTCACCTCCTCATATTTTGCTAGCCTCTTCTCTATCGTGCCTTGCCCATTCTCACCTTGAGGATAGGTGCAAACTTTGCCAGTGCATCCAAACCCCGTGACATGACACACCCTATAACACATAAGCCTCATTATATATTCCTCAAAACAGCCACCATATCTACCTATTATGACATTTCCATATCCATTCCGAGATATATTGACATGCAAATTTCACTAGTTCGTTCATCATCATATTGCTTGGCATGATCATATAGAGCCGACATAGTATTTGTGGCTAAGCCAACGTTCATCATATTTTTACATGTCACGCTAGATCATTGCACATCTTGGTACATTGCCAGAGGCATTCATGTTGAGTCATATTATTTCATAGTTCTTCATATCATTTTTTCATATTGAGTTGTAAGTAAATAAAAGTGTAATGCTCATCATTATTAGAGCATTGTCCCAGTGAGGAAATAAAAATGGGGGATGCCAAATGAGCCCAACATTAAAAAATGAATGAGAGAAAAAGAGAGAAGGGACTTTGCTACTATCTTTTACCACATTTATGCCTCAAAGTGGCACCTTGCTCTTCATATATAGAGTCTCATGTTATATCATTTTCATATGCTAGTGGGAATCACTTGTTAACTATAATAAACTTGGCTTCTTTATTCCAATGACAGGCTTTCTCAAATGCTCGAGGTCTGCATGAGCAGGCAAGTTGGATGCACGCCTCACTTAGCTTCAGTTGAGCTTTCATAAACTTATAGCTCTAGTGCATCATTTGCGTGGCAATCCCTACTCCTTGCATTGACATCTATCGGTTGACATATCCATACCCCATCCATATGCCTAGTTGATGTGAGACTATCTTCTCCACTTTTACCCCTTTGATATCTACCACCATATTATATTCCACCTTTATGCTATGTCCATTGTTCACACTCATATATTGTGAAGAATAAAAAGTTGATGCACATTGAAAAAGTATGATCCAATTGTCCGACTTGGACACCATAATGCTTGACATTTGTATTAATGTGGTGAAAATGGAACAATGCCTTGCTAATATGATACGATGATTGATGATTTTGTTGCTTGTGCTTATAAATATTACTATGTTGATGTTTGCTAATTCATTGTTTCTCAATGAGCATACATGCAATAGATTTTTCGGTGCACTACTATAGGGGTACTCAGTGCCCTTGACTTATGCACAAGCGGTAGAAGCAGAGAACCCCGCCAGCAATCAAGAGAAGACTCCAACAAGCTCAACATAGAAGCCAAAGCATAGGCTGTGGGGTGCCAAGCATGCCCCCAACGCTTGCCAGGGGCCAAGACGTGCATGCTTCCCAGAAGATTCGGCAGGCCACTCCCCGGCAGGCATGAGCGAGCTAGTCACCACACCGCCGCATCACTACGCCTATCACTTATCGATGCGGGGTTGAGTACTCATACAGATAATCAGCTCTCGCTAAGCACATGGTGACACATTGAAGGGAAGTTATGCTCGATCGACACCCGCCCTGTAGCGTGTCAAGCTCTTAAGCAATGACTGGCCAAGCAGTGGCCACAGCTTGCCAGGGATGCACCCCCAAGCACCACCTAGGCAGGTAATCATGGCATTTTGTCCTAAATGCCAGAGTTATGTATGATAGCTTTCCTTAGCTATCTAATCAATAGATAATGTGTGTTTTGCCATTGTGGAGACCCCTTGTACTATAAAAGGAGGCCTAAGGCAACCTAGATCAAGGTTGGCAATTCGTACCCTCGAACACTTGTACTCGCGCAATAGCTCCTTCCCCGGTAGCAGTCCTTGCTGGGGCTAGGTGCTATGTGTTCTTCATGTTCCCCCAATGAAACCACCAAAAAGCAGGAGTAGAGTTTTACGCTTCATCGACCCGAACCTGGGTAAAATGCATGTATCCCGATCATCGCTCCGTCTCATGCTCTCTGCTCTTCATGCAATGTGACCCACCTGCTAAACCGCAAGGGATTTCTGATCCCATAGGTGATCATGAGCATCCGTGACCTGACATCTTTGGCGTGCTAGGTAGGGGGCGTGCATCATTTGCACAAACCCAAGTTCGTGAACGATGAATCGATCTTCATCATTATCTTCTTCAACAATGGCCCCGAAGAAGAAGACCAGCGCGGCCCCGCATCCTTCCACTTCAAGGGCTCCCTCACACGAGGGCCGCCGACGCTATAGGCACCGCGACGGCTGTGGGCGAGTCGGGCATGGTAGAGGACGCGATCAGCGCAGACAGCGCCCCCGTCCACCCCATCACGGTTGGGGATGGAGCAGGAGGCTCCATAGAGGAGCAACTACAACAGCAGCATGGCGGGCTCAGCCCCGACACTACGGGCAGAGGGAGCATCTGTTCATCACCTCCCCACCGCGTGGATGGCCGAGGCCACCTGAGCGGAGTCCTGTCTGGTGCGAGCCCTGAACCTCTAGCCGCACCCGTTGCTAGCAAGATCCTTGGGAGTCCACCCCGTGCGGAGCGATACGGAGCACCCGGCAGAGCCGCGGCCCCACCAGATAGGCCCGCTGCCCACCGGAAAACTCCAGCGAGTGGTGCACAATATCAAGGGCGCGGTGACGCTTCTCTTGGTCCTACCAAGAGTCGAGCCACGGCGCGGTCTGCCTCTTTCGCCATGTCGGGCACCACAGAGGAGGCCATGGCGTGGGTCCAGATGCTGCACAATTTCATGCCAACGGCAGATACGATGGATGAATGGAGAGCTATCATTCAGTGTTTGATTTCCTTCGTTGAAGCCAACTAGACCCAGCATGCAGAGCCGTCGTGACGTACGCGGACAGCGTAGTGGACCAGGGCAGTTAGCATGTTGAAGAGGCCACCGCAATGGTGCAATCCCCTTAGCGACCACAGGCCCAGAGGCTGCCGCTGCAAACTTCACGTGCTGATGACTGGGACAAGGCATCCAGAGTCTCATCTGCCCTGCACGATCGCCTGGATCAATGACGTGTCCTTGAAGACTGACGGAAGGAAGACACACGCATCACTATCGAGCGACCCTGGGAAGCACATCGTCAATCCGGCAGGCGCAACGGTCCAGACGCTGGCGACCCCGCGCCCAGTGTCAGCGGGTACCTTCCTTACGAGGTTGGTTGCCCTGCCTTGACTAGCGAGCTGCGACGAGTCCACTGGTCGTCGACCCGAGCTTTTATGACTTAGCTACCGAAGAAATACGACGGGAAGTTGAACCCCGCGGAGTTCTTGGGCATCTACACGGTAGTTGTTCAGGTTGCAGGAGGAAGAGATGAAAATGTGCTCGCCAACTATTTCCCTTTGGCTCTCAAGCCAAATGTGAGGTGATGGCTGATGCACCTACTAGAGAACTCAATGTCCTCTTGGGCTGATCTGTGCAACAAGTTCATTGGCGCCTTCACCGATGGCCACCAGGAACCAGGCTAGCCTAGCGACCTCCATGTCGTCTCGCAAAAGGAGGGGGAGACCATGAGAAAATATATCCAGAGGTTTAGCCGAGTGCACCGCAACCATCCAGAGATCCATCTAGCAGCGGTGATTTCTGTGTTCCACTCGAACGTGCACAACAGGAGGATGTGAGCCAAGATGAACGTCAAGCTCCCCAAGAATGTCAATGAGCTTTACACCTTGGCGGAAAAGTGTGCTCGAGCTGAAGAAGGGAGCCGACTCCCTAGGGAAGAGGTGGGCGTCGAAATGGACTTTGATGATGATGATGATGCCCACGACCCTAAGGGAAGGAACATGAAGCGCAACAAGAAGCGTAAGGGAAAGAAGTGCTGGTATCGAGAGATCTGAAGACCTCAGCACAGGTAAAAAGGCAAAAGCCGAACCCCCCCAGCAAGGGAGCTGCCGCGTGTGCTGATTGCCGGGAGGTTGCTGCCGCTGAGAAGGCCGGGAAGTCCGACGGGCCGTACTGCAAAATTCACTGTACCAAGGGCCATGATCTCCAAGAATGTCGATAGGTCGAGTAACTTGTTGAGAAACAGAGGGACGAGTACGAGAAACTCAACAAGTAAAAAGGCCAGGATGGCGCTGCCGGGAAAGGTCGTGGCAGCAGAAGTGGTCGCCGCGGCAAAACCCCTTAGGAAAAGGAAAAACCCGCCAGAGGCCGAGAGAAGAAGGAAGAAGATGATGTGAGTGAAGATGAGGATTGTGATGAGGCTTCCAGTGACAGGGAGTTCCAGAAAGCAACTGATGCCATGTGCATCGACGGGGGCACGTCTTTGCACTCCTCTCGCCACCAGCTCAAGTAGTGGGAACGCGAGGTCAATGCTGTAGAACCGTCTGCAGAATCTAGGAAGCCACTAGAATGGTCCCGCACACCTATCATCTTGATGAAGAGGATCATCCTGATCGTACCACTATGGTTGGATGTTTGCTATTGTTTGTTTCCTCGACAATCCGTAACCTCAAGGTCTCTAACATGTTAGTTGATGGTGGGGCCGGGTTGAACTTGATGCCCCCTAGAGTGACTGAGAAACTGCAGATCCTTGATGAAGAGCTCCAAGCCACGGGTACGTTCCAAGGGATCAACCCCGACAGGAGCCGACCTAAGGGAAAGATCACTCTACCTGTGACATTTTGCGGGGAGTTGAAGTTCCGAAAAGAAAGGATAGTTTTTGACGTCGCTGAGATCCCACTGCCTTACAACGGAATCCTTGGTCGCCCAGTTCTGGCAAAGTTCGTGGTGGCATCCCACTATGCCTACAATACTTTGAAGATTCCAGGGCCCATTGGAGTCATTTCCACTCCATCTGACAAGCAAAGCACAGTTAGTTGCCTCGACCAGATGTATCGCGATGCGGTAGCAGCTGAAGCCACAGAAGTCCCAGTTCCCGCCAAGGATGCAAAGAAAATGAAGAAAGGTGGAGGGAACACCGGCAAGGACTCCGGGAAGCGTGCCTCTTCAGAGTGTGCTACACCTGACGATGACCTACCTAAAATTTCCGCTAATAGGAAGACCAAGGCTACTTATCCTGAGATGAAGAATGTCCCGGCAAGGGAGGACGGCACTGGTGGTACCTTTACCATCGATGCTACCCTTACAGACAAATAGGAAAGCGCGCTTGTTGCCTTCCTGCAGGAGAATGTTGATGTGTTTTCCTGGCAACCATCTGACATACCCAGCATTCCCAGGGAGGTAATTGAGCACCACCTTGCTGTATGCCCTCCTGCTCGACCCGTCAAGAAAAAATTTAGGAAATAGTTCTTGGAGCAGCAACAGTTCATTGCCGAGGAAACTAAGAAGCTTGAAGCAGCTGGTTTGGTCAGAGGAGTATTACATCCAACTTGGTTGGGAAACCCGGTGGTGGTATGAAAGGCGAATGGGAAATGGAGGCTTTGCATAGACTTTAGCGACTTCAACAAAGCTTGCCCAAAGGATCCTTTCCCCTTGCTGCTCATAGATCAAATTGTTGATTCCACCTCCGGATGTCACTAACTCTCTTTTTTGGATGCTTACTCCGACTACCACCAGATATTTATGAACAAGGAAGATTAGGAGAAGACCGTATTCATAAATCCCATGTGGGACGTACTCCTTTGAGCATATACCCTTCGGGTTAAAAAGTGCTGGTTCAACTTTCGCCAGGGCTGTTCAAATCGGTTCGGAGCTCAGTTGCACAAAAATGTGGAAGCATATATGGATGACATCATGGTCAAAACCAAGGATGAAACCACTCTCATACAAGATCTAGAGTAAACCTTCACAAACTTGAGTCAGATCAACCTGAAGCCTAACCCTGAAAAGTGTGTGTTCGGTGTACCATCCGGCAAGCTGCTTGGGTTCTTGATATCTCAGCGAGGAATATAAGCCAATCCCGACAAGATCAAGGCGATCGAGCAGATGCATGCAACCAAAACCATCAAGGATATCAGACATCTGACTGTATGCATTGCCGCGTTGAGTAGGTTCATATCCAAGTCCGCTGAGCGTGCCTTGTCATTCTTCAAAATCCTAAAGAAGGATGACCCAATGAAGTGGACCCCGGAGGTAGATGCAGCACGACAAGACCTAAAGAAATACATGTCCTCTGGTCCCACCTTGGTCACTCCTAAACTGCAAGAGCCGTTGCTGCTATATTTAGCGGCAACAAATCAAGTGGTTAGTGCAGTACAGGTGGCGCGGCGGGGGGTGGATGGAGATTCAATGACCGCTGCTGATGCTGCTCGGGGCAAGAAATAAACATCTGCGGCATGATATGATGCTGGTCAGGTGGGTCTCATCAAGTGGTTGATCATGGATCCATGGGAGTGGCAAAGAAGAAAATGGTGCAGTGCTACTTCTTGAGCATGCATTGGTTTCCCGTGAAGAGGAATGGTTTGATGCAACAAAGTAGATAAGTATTTCCCTTAGTTTTTTAGAACCAAGGTATCAATCCAGTAGGAGATACAAGCGAGTCACCAATAGATGTTCCTTCACAAAGAATAAAACTCTTGCACCCGACGCTATAAAGGGGTTGTCAATCCCTTCACAGTTACTTGCAAGGATGAGATCTAATAGAGATAGATATAATAGGATGCTTGAACAGAAAGTAAAACTAAAAGTAAAAATAATGCAACAAGTATTTTTTGGTATTTTTGGTTTTAGATATGAAGATATACTATGGAAAATAGACCCCGGGCCATAGGTTTCAATAGATGACTTCTCTCATGATGGCAAGTATTACGGTGGGTGAAAAAATTACTGTCGAGCAATTGATAGAAAAGCGGCTAATTATGAAGATATATAAGGCAATGATTATGCATATAGGCATCACGTCCATGGCAAGTAGACCGAAACAATTCTGCATCTACTTCTATTACTCCACACATCGACTGACTCCTGCTTGCATCTAGAGTATTAAGTTCATGAAGAACAGAGTAATGCATTAAGTAAGATGACATGATGTAGAGGGATAAGCTCAAGCAATATGATGAAAACCCCATCTTTTTACCCTTGATGGCAACAATACAATACGTGCCTCGCTACCCCTACCTTGTTACTGGGTGAGGACACCGCAAGATTGAACCCAAAACTAAGCACTTCTCCCATTGCAAGAATTACCAATATAGTTGGCCAACCCTAACCAATAACTCGAAGAGACTTGCAAAGATATGAAATCATGCATATAAAAATTCAGGAAAGACTCAAATAATATTCATGGATAATCTGAACATAAACCCACAATTCATCGGATCTTGACAAACACACCGCAAAAGAGTATTACATCGGATAGATCTCCATGAAGATCACGAAGAACATGGTATTGAGAAGCAAAGAGAGAGAATAAAACATCTAGCTACTAGCTATGGACCCATAGGTCTATGGTGAACTACTCACGCATCATTGGAGGGGCAATGGAGTTGATGTAGATGCCCTTCGTGATCGAATCCCCCTCCGAAAGATTACCGGAAAAGGCTCCAAGATTGGATCTCTCGGGAACGGAGGCTTCTGGCGGCAGAAAAGTGTTTCTGTGGCTCGTTCTTGATAATGATGGAATATTTGGGAATTTATAGGCCGAGGATTAGGCTTAGAGGAGCTGCCATGGGCCCAAAAGCCTGCCCGGTGCGGCCTACCCCCATGGCTGCGCCCCTAGGGCTTGTGGCCCCACGGTGGCTCCTATGCCTTGGTTCTCAAGTCCCGTAGTTTCCTTTCGTTCTAGGAAAAAATCATTCCGAAGGATTTATTCCGTTTGGACTCTGTTTAATATTCCTTATCTGCGAAACTCAAAAACAAGGAAAAAAGAGAAATTGACACTAGGCTCTTGATTAATAGGTTAGTCCCAAAAATAATATTAAATATCATATTAATGCATATAAAACATCCGAAACAGATAATATAATAGCATGGAACAATAAAAAATTATAGATACGTTGGAGACGTATCAGCATCCCCAAGCTTAATTCCTGCTCGTCCTCGAGTAGGTAAATGAGAAAAACAGAATTTTTGATGTGGAATGCTACCTAACATATTTATCCATGTAATATTCTTTATTTTGGCTTGAATATTCAGATCCGTAAGATTTAAAACAATAGTCTAATATTGACATAAAAATATTAATACTTCGAGAACACCAACAAGGTATTCATGTCCTTTGGAAATAACATGGCGTTAGAAAGTCATCCCTACAAAATCATATGGTCTGGCTATGCTCCATCTTCCCCACACAAAGTATCTAAATCATGCACAACCATGATGAACAAGTCAAGAAATTGTTTCACACTTTTGGTGTTCTCAAACTTTTTCAACGCTCACACAATACATGAGTGTGAGCCATGGATATAGCATTATAGGTGTAATAGAATATGGAGGAGGTGCAACGGGAAAAAGGAGAAGATAGTCTCACATCAACTAGGCGTATCAACAGGCTATGGAGATGCTCGTCAATAGATATCAATGTGAGTAAGTAGGGATTGACATGCAACAAATGCACTTAAAGCTATACGTGTATGGAAGCTCAAAAAGAAAAGTAAGTGGTCGTGCATAATGAGTATCCACTAGTTATATGAAAGTGACAAAATAGGAGACTCTCTATCATGAAGATCATGGTGCTACTTTGAAGCACAAGTGTGGAAAAAGGTAGTAGCAATTGTCCCTTCTCTCTTTCTCTCATTATATATATATATATATATATATATATTGGTGGGCTTATTTGGACTCTTTTATTATTTTTTGTTTGGGCTTCGCTGGCCTCTTTTATTTTTTGTAAAGTCCGAATACTCATCCCAACTTATGAGGGAGTCATAGCCTCCATCATCCTTTTCTCTCATGGGACAATGCTCTATTAATGAAAAATCATCACACTTTTATTTACTTATAACTCAAATAAAAAGAAATTACAACTCGATTCCTATGACAAAATATGACTCTATATGCAATATGAAGTGATGATGCAAGTCATAGAAAAAACAACATGGTCGAAGTTGCATGGCAATATATCTTGGAATGTCTATGGAAATGTCATAATAGGTAGGTATGGTGACTGTTTTGAGGAAAATATGGTGTCTATTTTGAGGAAGGAGGGTTTGGTGTACCGGCGAAAGTTGCGCGGTACTAGAGAGGCTAGCAAAGATGGAAGGGTGAGAGTGAGTATAATCCATGGACTCAACATTACTCATAAAGAACTCACGTACTTATTTTAAAAGTCTATTAGTTATCAAACAAAGCATTAGACACATGATCCTAGGGGATAGGTTGGTAGGGTTTAACCATCGCATGCTCCCGACCCTCACACAAAGGTCGACAATCATTAAAAAAATCATGCTCTGACTTCGTTACATAACGGTTCACCATACGTGCATGCTACGGGAATCAAAAGCTTTAACACACGTATATCTTCCAATTCACAACTACTCATTACCATGAATCTCATATTACCATCCCTATTATCTCAAAACTATATGCAAGGAATCAAACTTCTCATAGTTTTTAATGCACTTAATACGAAAGTTTTTATTATATCCCTCTTGGATGCCCATTATATTAGGACTAAATTCATAACCTAAACAAATTACCATGCTGTTTTAACAAACTCTCAAAATAATATAAGTGATGAGAGAGAGTTCAATAATTTCTATAAAATATAATACCACCATGCTCTATAAAGATATAAGTGAAGCACTAGAGCAACATTGCCTAGCTCAAAAGATATAAGTGAAGCACATAGAGTATTCTAACAAATGTAGGATTCAGCGTCTCTCTCTCTAAAAATGTGTGCAACAAGCATGATTGTGGGAAACTAAAAAGAAAATACTCATATCATACAAGACGCTCCAAGCAAAACACATATCATGTGGTGAATACATATATAGCCTCAAGTAAATTTACCGATGGATTGAAGACGAAAGAGGGGATGCCTTCCGGGGCATCCCCAAGCTTAGGATTTTTGGTATCCTTGAATATGACTTGGGGTGCCTTGGTCATCCCCAAGCTTAGGCTCTTTCCACTCTTTATTCCATAGTCCATCAAATCTTCACCCAAAACTTAAAAACTTCACAACACAAAACTCAATAGAAAACTCATGAGATCCGTTAGTATAAAAAGATAAATCACCACTTTAGGTACTGTTGTGAACTAATTGTTTAGTTTTATTTATGTAATAGCTATTGTATTCTAACTTTTTCATGACTCATACCCCCGATACGACCCATAGATGCATCAAAATAAGCAAACAACACAAAGAAAACAGAATCTGTCAAAAACAGAACAATCTGTAGCAATGTAAACTTTGAACACTTATGGAACTCTAAAAATTCTGAAAAATTAGGAAAATCAGGGAAATTTTTATTAAAATATTTTGTAAAAATTTCAGATAAATTCGATGCTCTGAAAAAATTAGAAAATGCCTGGACTGAGCGCAAAAGTTTCTGTTTTTCAGCAAGATCAAATCAACAAGTACTATAGATCACCCTAAAGGTTTTACTTGGGTCAAACACTAATTAAAAAAAACACAATTACTAAATAAGTAATAATTTGCCAAACACACCAAAACAGAAGCAAAAATCAGAAAGCAAAATAAAATTGGGTTGCCTCCCAACAAGCGCTATTGTTTAACGCCCCTAGCTAGGCAAAATACAATAGATCTTGGTATTGTCATATTTGGTATGCAATCCATAAGTATCTCTCATAATAGATTCATAAGGTAAGTGTTCCATGCCTTTCCTTAATGGAGATTGGAATCTAATATTTCCTTCTTTCATGTCAATAATTGCACCAATCGTTATAAGGAAAGGTCTACCAAGAATAATAGGACATGTAGGATTGCATTCTATATCAAGAACAATGAAATCTACGGGCACACAATTCCTATTTGAAACAATAGGAACATTATGAATCACATGGAAAGTATATTTAAGTCTGACACACTTCCTATGCATAGGGACAAATTATGGGAACAAAAATCAACTACCATAGGAAGGCAAAACAAGCATAACTTCCAAACTTTCAACACATAGAGAGGAAACTTGATATTATTGCAATATATAAAGCATATGTTCCTCTCTCATAGTAATTTTTAGTAACATCATGATGGAATCTCACAATATAACTATCACACAAAGCATTCTTTTCATGATCAATTATAACATACGTGTCATCACCAAAACTTGGGGAACAAAAAATATCATCTTGAGCAAGCATAGCATCCCCAAGCTTGTGGTTTTGCATATCAGAAGCATCATGGATATTCAGATAATTCATAGTAACAACATGGCAATCATGTTTTTCATATCATGAATCACTTTATAATTTTCTTCTTGCAATACTTCATCAAAATTTTCATGATGTTCAAGCAAGACTTCATAGAGATAATCAAGTGCAATCAACTCACTACCAATTGGTTCATCATAATTTGGTCTTTTGAAAAGATTAGAAAGTGGATGAGGATCCATATCAAAAGATTTTTAGCAAGGGAATATGCAAGCAAATAGAAGGCACATGGAAACACAGGCAAACATAGCAAACAAGAGATTTGATTAGAAAAAGGCAAATGAAAAAGAGAGGGGGAATAAAACAGAAAATTTGTGAAGTGGGGGAGAGGAAAACGAGAGGTAAATGGAAAATAATTTAAATGCAAGATATTAGTTTGTGATAGGTACTTGGTAGGTTTGATGTAGATCTCCCGCAACCAAACCAGAAATTGGCAAATTGAAGAGAGAGTTCTTATCTTGACTTGCTATGTATCTCCCCAGCAACGGCGCCAGAAATCCTTCTTGCTACTTCTCGAGCATGTGTTTGTTTCCCATGAGGAGGAATGGTTTGATGCAGCAAAGTAGATAAGTATTTCCCTTAGTTTTTGAGAACCAAGGTATCAATCCAGTAGGAGATACAAGCGAGTCACTAATATATGTACCTGCACAAAGAATCAAACTCTTGCACCCAACGCTATAAAGGGGTTGTCAATCCCTTCACGGTTACTTGCAAGGATGAGATCTAATAGAGATAGATATAATAGGATGCTTGAATAGAAAGTAAAACTAAAAGTAAAAATAATGCAACAAGTATTGTTTGGTATTTTTGGTTTTGGATCTGAAAGTATAATATGGAAAATAGACCCGGGGGCATAGGTTTCACTAGAAGACTTCTCTCATGATGACAAGTATTACGATGGGTGAAAAAATTACTGTCGAGCAATTTATAGAAAAGCGAATAATTATGAAGATATATAAGGCAATGATTATGCATATAGGCATCACGTCTGTGACAAGTAGACCGAAACAATTCTGCATCTACTACTATAACTCCACACATCGAGTGACTCCTGCCTGCATCTAGAGTATTAAGTTCATGAAGAACAGAGAAGTAAGATGACATGATGTAGAGTGATAAGCTCAAGCAATATGATGAAAACCCCATCTTTTTACCCTTGCTGTCAACAATACAATACGTGCCTCTCTACCCCTACTTTGTCACTAGGTGAGGACACCGCAAGATTGAACCCAAAACTAAGCACTTCTCCCATTGCAAGAATTACAAATATAGTTGGCCAAACCAACCCAATAACTCGAAGAGACTTGGAAATATATGCAATCATGCATATAAGAATTGAGGAAAGACTCAAATAATATTCATGGATAATCTGAACTTAAACCCACAATTCATCGGATCTCAACAAACACACCACGAAAGAGTATTACATCGGATAGATCTCCATGAAGATCATGAAGACCATGGTATTGAGAAGCAAAGAGAGAGAAGAAGCCATCTAGCTACAAGCTATGGACCCATAGGTCTGTGGTGAACTACTCATGCATCATCGGAGGGGCAATGGAGTTGATGTAGAGGCCCTCCGTGATTAAATCCCCCTCCGGCAGATTACCGGAAAAGGCTCCAAGATTGGATCTCTCGGGAACGGAGGCTTATGGCGGCGGAAAAGTGTTTTCGTGGCCCGTTATTGATAATGATGGAATATTTGGGAATTTATAGGCCGAAGATTAGGGTTAGGGGAGCTGCTATGGGCCCACAAGCCTACCCGGCACGGCCTACCCCCTGGCCACGCCTCTATGGCTTGTGGCCCCACGGTGGCTCCTGTGCCTTGGTTCTCAAGTCTTGTAGTTTCCTTTCGTTCCAGAAAAATCATTCGGAAGGTTTTATTCCATTTGGACTCCGTTTAATATTCCTTATCTGCGAAACTCAAAAACAAGGAAAAACAAAAGCTGGCACTAGGCTCTAGATTAATAGGTTAGTCCCAAAAATAATATAAAATAGCATATTAATGCATATAAAACATCCAAAACAGATAATATAATAGCATGGAACAATCAAAAATTATAGATACGTTGGAGAAGTATCATACAACTACCTATGTACTTTTTAGTTCCCTACTACACGGGGCTAGCTCAAGGTACTCCGGGGTACAAAAGCTGATCTTTTCCCTCATCATGGCCTTGAGGAAGCTGCATCACTACTTCCAAGACCATGAGATAACAGTTGTCACCTGTTTCCCATTGTAACGCATACTAAGAAACCCCGAAGCCGCTGGCAGGATAGTTGAGTGGGCACTAGGGTTGTCAAGCTTCGGATTAAAGTATGAGAGCACTTCCACTATTCAAAGCAGAGCCTTGGCAGAGTTCATTGCAGAATGGACACGCACACCAAATGATGAAGCCCCGGAGACAATCCTCCCCGGCAAAGAGTCACCAAAGGATTGGTTCAGTACTTTGAAAGTGCTTTATCACTCCAGGGGCTAGGGCAGGCGTGCTCCTCATCGCCACGACTAGAGAGCACCTCAAGTACGTCGTCCAGATGCACTTTCCCCAGAAGGAGGCCACCAACAACACCGTTGAGTAAGAGGGACTCCTTGCCAGACTCAAAATAATGGTAGAGTAGGGGATAAAGAGGCTGATCGTCCGAGGGGATTCTCAACTTGTGATAACGCAAGTCAACAAGGATTACCAAAGCCTGTTGATGGAAGACTATGCGGGGGAAGTGAGGAAATTGGAGGAGCACTTCGATGGGCTGCAAGAAGAACATGTGCCACGAAGAGAGAACAACATTGCTGATCACTTATCAAAGTGCGCTGCATAGAAGCTTTTTGTGGAACCAGGGACTTTGTTCTCCAGCTCACGCAACCATCAGTGTCCCCATATGTGATGTCCAAGAAGAGAAGGAATCTGAACTCTGGCAAGGATTTCTCGGCAGAGCTTCCCAAAGCCATAAGTAGAGAGGCTACTAGGGGAAATCACATTCCGGTTGACAAACAGCTCCCTCCCACGGGACCTCAGGGTCAAGCAGTTGAGGCAAGTGCTCCCGGAGATGAGGAGATGCCTTTAGTCCTTGTTGTCGAGCCACAGGCTCCAACCTCGGTGCAACATATAGTCCATTTCTTAAAAACATGAGAACTCCCCAAAGAGCAAGAAGAAGCCGAAAGAGTAGCCCATTGGTCAAGTATGTACCAGATTGTCGATGACACCTTGTACAAAAGATGACCAAACAGCGTGCAATTGAGGTGTATCTACCGGGAGGATGGACTAAAGCTGTTGGCGGAGATTCACGAAGGAGTGTGTGGTTCCTACATTGGATCAAGGGCCCTTGCCAGGAAAGCTTTTCGACAGGGTTTCTGTTAGCCCACTGCCATCCAGGATGCTACTGAGTTGGTCACCAAGTGTGAAGCCTGCCAGTTCCATTCCAAGCACATCCATCAACAAGCGCAAGCCCTACAAACAATCCCTCTATCTTGGCCATTCTCGGTTTGGGGTCTTGATATCTTGCCCCCCTTCCCTCTTGCTGTCGGGGGCTTTGAGTTCTTGTTTGTGGCAACCGACAAGTTCACAAAGTGGTCAGAGGTGGAACCGGTGAGAAAGGTGACCGTGCAAGCAGCTATCAAGTTCATGAAACGACTGGTGTGACATTTTGGAGTCCCTAACAGAGTGATCACTAACAACGACACCTAGTTCACGAGCCGCACCTTAATGCAGTATATCCAAAACCTTGGAAGCAAGATCTCCTTCGCCACTGTTGCTCACCCAAGGAGCAACGGGCAAGTCGAGAGGATGAATACATAAGTGCTACGAGGTCTCAAGAAACGGACTTTTGATAAGCTGTGGAAAAGCGGCAAGCGCTGGATAGATGAGCTGCCGGATACTTTTGTTTTTTGTAAAGTCCGGATACTCATACCTACTTGTGAGGGATTCATGGCTTCCATCATCCTTTTCTCACATAGGACAATGCTCTATTAATGAAAATCATCACACTTTTATTTACTTACAACTCGATACCTAACACAAAAATATGACTCTATACGCAAGATGAAGTGATGGTGCATGTCATGAAAAACTGAATGGTGGAAGTTGCATGGAAATATATCTCAGAATGGCTATGGAAATGCCATAATAGGTAGATATAGTGGCTATTTTTGGGAAAGTATATGGTGGCTGTTTTGAGGAAGGAGGGTTTGATGTACCAGCGAAAGTTGCGCGGTACTAGAGAGGCTATAAAAGGTGGAAGGGTGAGGTGCGTATAATCCATGGACTCAACATTAGTCATAAAGAACTCACATACTTATTGCAAAAGTCTATTAGTTATCAAACAAAGCATTAGATGCATGCTCCTAGCGGAGAGTTTGGTAGGAGTTAACCATTGCGGGCTCCCGACCCTCACACAAACGTTGATAATCATTAAACAAATCATGCTCCGACTTCGTTACATAACGGTTCACCATACGTGCATACTATGGGAATCACAAAGTTTAACACAAGTATCTCTTCCGATGCACAACTACTCACTAGCATGACTCTCGTATTACCACCTCGATTATCTAAAAACTATATGCAAGGAATCAAACTTCTCATAGTATTCAATGCAATTAATATGAAAGTTTTTATTATATCCCTCTTGGATGCCCATTATATTAGGACTAAATTCATAACCTAAACAAAGTACCATGATGTTTTAAGAAACTCTCAAAATAATATAAGTGAAGTATGAGAGTTCAATAATTTCTATAAAATATAACACCACCATGCTCTAAACAGATATAAGTGAACCACTAGAGCAACATTGCCTAGCTCAAAAGATATAAGTGAAGCACATAGAGTATTCTAATAAATTCATGATTCGGTGTGTCTATCTGAAAATATGTGTGCAGCAAGTATGATTGAGGCAAAGTAAAAATCAAAGACTCATATCATACAAGACGCTCCAAGCAAAACACATATCATGTGGTGAATAAAAATATAGCCTCAAGTAAATTTACCGATGGGTTGAAGACGAAAGAGGGGATGCCTTCCGGGGATCCCCAAGATTAGCCTTTTTGGTTTCCTTGAATATGTCTTGGGGTGCCTTGGGAAACCCCAAGTTTAGGCTCTTGCCACTCCTTATACCATTGTCCATCAAATCTTCAACCAAAACTTGAAAACTTCACAACACAAAACTCAACAGAAAACTCATGAGATCCGTTAGTATAAGAAAAATAAATCACCACTTTAGGTACTGTTGTGAACTCATTATTTATTTATATTTGTGTAATACCTACTGTATTCTAACTTCTCCATGGTTCATACCCCCCGATACAACCCATAGATACATCAAAATAAGCAAACAACACAAAGAAAACAGAATCTGTCAAAAACAGAATAGTCTGTAGAAATCTGTAGAGTTCGAATACTTTAGTAACACTAAAAATTCGGAAAACTTAGGACAAAGAGGAAACTTTGTATATCAATCTTGTGTAAAAATTTCAGATCAATTAGACGCTCTGAAAATATTAGAAAATTCCTGGACTGAGTTCAAAAGTTTCTGTTTTTCAGCAAGATCAAATCAACAAGTACCATAGATCACCTCAAAGGTTTTACTTGGCTCAAACACTAATAAAAACACCAAAACACAATTAATACAGATGTAATAAAGTGAGAAACATTCAAAAACAGAACACAAAAATAAAATTGGGTTGCCTCCCAACAAACACTATTGTTTAATGCCCCTATAAGGCATAATGATTTCGATGATGCTCACGTAAAAAGTAGTACTTGAAACATGCTAGAGAGCATCATGAATCTCATGACAAACACATTTAAGTCTAACCCAATTCCTATTCATAGGGATTTTGTGAGGAAATAATTTATGGGAGCAAGAATCAACTAGCATAGGAAGGCAAAACAAGGATAACTTCAAAACTTTGAACACATGGAGAGGAAACTTGATATTATTGCAATTCCTACAAGCATATGTTCCTCCCTCATAATAATTTTCAGTAGCATCATGAAGGAATCTCACAATATAACTATCACATAAAGGGTTATTTTTATGATCAATTATAGCATATGTGTCATCACAAAAACTTGGGGAACAAAAAATACCATCTTCATCAAGCATAGCATCCCCAAGCTTTTGGTTTTGCATATGACTAACATCATGGATATTCAGAGAATTCATACTAAAAACATGGAAATCATGCTTTTGATTCAAGGAACTATCATGAATCGCCTTACAAATTTCTTGTTTCAACACTTCATCAAAATTTTCAGATTCATGATTTTCAAACAAAACTTCATAGAGATAATCAAGTGCACTCAACTCACTAGCAATTGGTTCAGCATAATTTGGTCTTTTGAAAAGATTAGAAAGTGGATAAGGATCCATATAAATAGATTTTTAGCAAGCGAAGATGCAAGAAAATAGAAGGCACATGGCAACACAAGCAACCATATCAACGAAAAGGCGAATGGAAAAAGGGCTAATAAAAAGCAAATCTTTTTGGAAAAATCGTTTTAGAAGTGGGGAAGTGGAAAAAGAGAGGCAAATGGCAAATAATGTAAATGCAAGATATGAGTTTGTGATGGGTACCTGGTAGGCTTGATGTAGATCTCCCCGACAATGGTGCCAAAAATTGGCAAGTTGACGGGAGAGTTCTTATCCTGACTTGCTATGTATCTCCCTTGTAACGGCACCAGAAATCCTTCTTGCTACTTCTCAAGCATGCGTTGGTTTCTGTGAAGAGGAACAGCAATGCAGCAAAGTGGATAGGTATTTCCCTTAGTTGTTGAGAACCAAGGTATATATGAGTAGGAGATACAAGCAAGTCCCCAATAGATGTACCTACACAAAGAATCAAACACTTGCACCCAACGCTATAAAGGGGTTGTCAATCCCTTCACGGTTACTTGCAAGGATGAGATCTGATAAAGATAGATAGAATAGATTTCTTGAATGGAAAGTAAAAAAAAGGTAAAAATAATGCAGCAAGGTATTTTTGGTATTTTTGGTTTTAGATCTGAAAGTATAAGATGGAAAATAGACCAGGGGGCCATAGGTTTCACTAGAGGCTTCTCTCACGATGGCAAGTATTACGGTGGGTGGACAAATTACTGTCGAGCAATTGATGCAAAAGAGAATATTTATGAATATATCCAAGGCAATGATTATGCATATAGGCATCACGTCCGTGCCAAGTTGACCGAAATGATTCTGCATCTACTACTATTACTCCACACATCGACCCACTCCTGCCTGCATCTAGAGTATTAAGTTCATGAAGAACACGCATTAGGTAAGATGGCATGATGTAGAGGGATAAACTCAAGCAATATGATGAAAACCCCATCTTTTTATCCTCGATGGCAACAATACAATACGTGCCTCGCTACCCCAACTTTGTCACTGGGTGAGGAGACCACACGATTGAACCCAAAACTAAGCACTTCTCCTATTTCAAGAATTACCAATCTAGTTGGCCAAACCAAACCAATAACTCGAAGAGACTTGCAAAGATATGAAATCGTGCATATAAGAATTCAGAAAAGACTCAAATAATATTCATGGATAATCTGAACATAAACCCACAATTCATTAGATCTTGACAAACACACCGCAAAAGAGTATTACATCGGACAGATCTGCATGAAGAACATGGTATTGAAGAGCAAATAGAGAGAAGAAGCCATCTTGCTACTAGCTATGGACCAAAAGGTATGTGGTGAACTACTCACGTATCATCGGAGGGGAAATTGAGTTGATGTAGATGCTCTCCGTGATCGAATCCCCCTCCTACAGATTACCGGAAATGGATCCAAAATTGGATCTCACGGGAACCGAGGCTCCTGGCGGAGTAAAAGAGTTTTTGTGGCTCTCGCTGGTATAGAGGGAATATTTGTGAATTTATAGGCCGATAAATAGGGTTAGGGGAGCTGCCGTGGGCCCACAAGCCAGGGGGTGTGCCCCCCTAGGGCGCGCCCTTGTGGCTTGTGGCCACACCACTGCTCTCCTGACTTCATCTCCAAGTCTTCTGGGTTGCTTCTAGTCCAAGAAAAATTATTCCAAAGATTTTATTCTGTTTGGACTCCATTTAATATTCCTTATCTGGAATACTCAAAAACAAGGAAAAAACAGAAAGTGGCACTAGGCTCTAGATTAATAGTTTAGTCCCAAAAATAATATAACATAGCATATTAATGCATATAAAATATCCAAACAGATAATATAATAGCATGGAACAATAAAAATTATAGATACGTTGGAGACATATCAAGGGCAGAAGCAGTGCTCCCCACGGAACTCATATATGGGTCACCTCGAGTGCTTGCCTACGACGAGCTAGAGCAGCAGCAGCTGTGGCATGACGATATTGCGCTCCTCGAGGAAGACCGTCTCTGGGCTGCTGTGCGTGCCACACGTTACCAGCAAGCTCTGCACTGCTACCATAGCCGCAAAGTTCATTCCCGAGCATTGAGGAAGGCGAACTTGTCCTTTGGAGTGTTCATTCCGACAAGGGTACAAACAAGTTGACGCCAAAGTGGTAAGGCCCTTACCGGGTAGTATGAATTACCAGACCTGGCGCGGTCTATCTAGAGACCGAAGATGGCACCAAGGTGCAGAAGTCATGGAACATTGAGCATCTTCGTAAGTTCTACCCATAAGGCGAGGCTGTCGGGCTCAATTCCCGGAAGCCATCTTTTGTACTAGCTTACCGATGTTGCATGTAACCCTTTGTACAAAGCCAGGCGCAGACCTGATCAGCAATAATAAAATCTAGGCATTGCATCATATCATCATCATTACATGTTCATTACGCATTTTCTTTGATGACTGCAATTTTAGCGCTTTCTAGATATGGTAGATTTGCTAGAATGCCTAACGAGACCGTAATCTTTGTTACGTCCTTGATACATCTCCAACATATCTATAATTTTTTGCTTGTTACATGCTGTTATATTATCATTGTTGGATGTTTTACCATCATTTACCACTTTATATCATTTTTTGGGACTAACCTATTGACATAGTGCCAAAGTGCTAGTTGTTGTTTTTGCTTTTTTTTACTTTGTAGAAAATCAATATCAAATGGAGTCCAATCGCGACGAATTTTTTTGTAGAATTTTTCGTGACCTGAAGACACCCAATGGACCAAAGAAGTGTCGGGGAAGTGGGTCGAGGAGACCACAACACACCAGGTCGCACTAGGGGGTCTTCCCGTACCCTGGTTGGTTGTGCCCTCTTCGAGACCCCTCTCCATCGCCTATGATGCCTATAAATTCCCAAATGTTCCAAAAACCCTATGGAAGTCGACGAAACACAATTCCATTTGCCGGAAGTTTCGTAAGCTCGAGATCCAATCTAGACACCATCACGGAGGGGTTCATCTTCATCATAGGTGCCTGTCCGATGATGTGTGAGTAGTCCAACATAGACCTACTGGTCCGTAGGCAGTAGCTAGTTGGCTTCCTCTCTCTCTCTCTTATGATTCTCAATACAATGGTTTCTTGGAGATCTATTTATGTACACTTTTGCGGTGTGTTTGTTGGGATCCGATGAATTTTGAGTTCGTGATCAGTTTCTATCTATGAATATTATTTGAGTCTTCTTTGATATCTTATATGCATGATTGCTTATAGCATCATATTTCTTCTTTGAATCTTTGGTTTAGTTAGGCCAACTAGATGGATTTTTCTTTCCATGGGAAGAGTTGCTTTGTGATGGGTTCGATCTTGCAGTGTTGTTTCCTAGTGACAGAAGGGACAGCAAGACACGCATGTATCATTGCTATTAAGGATAACAAGATAGGGTATATTCCTACATGAATAGATCTTTTATACATTATGTAATCGTTCTTATTGCATTACTCCATTTTCTCATGAACTTAATACACTAGATGCATGCTGGATAGCGGTCGATGTGTGGAGTAATAGTGGTAGATGGAGTGAGGAGTCAGTCTACTTATCTTGGACATGATGCCTATAAAATGATCATTGCCTTGGATATCATCATGACTATTTGATTTTCTATCAATTTCCAAATAGTAATTTCTTCACCCACCGTGCGCTATACTCATGAGAGAAGCCACTATTGAAACCTATTGCCCCCAGGTCTACTTTTCTATGGTATTGCTTTCCGATCTACGTTTTTGCAATCTTTGTTTTTGTAACATCCCAAAATTGAAATATAGCTATGAATCATCATCACATTGTTTGAATGAAATAAATTGTGGAAGTTCTTCTTTTAAAATTCTGAAAGGCCACTTTCATTTTCTCCATATACTTGTTTCTCCTATTTGAAAACCCCTGGAAATATTCATAAAAGAGAGGAGTAACATGACACTCCACACCAGGGGCATCTTCGTGAAATATTTGAACAATAAAACCAGGGGGTTATTTGAAAATTTATTGCAAAAGAATTTAAAATCAATTTAGGCATTTTTGAAAATATTTTTTTAAAGTATTCATTTTGGCCGTGGAAAAATGTTCATTAAATAGCATTTATTCCCCTGATCAGATTGATATATATATATATATATATCTTTAATTGTTGGAAAGGTTTTGAATGCCTTAATGAGATTTTAATTCTCTGGAAATTAGAAAAGGAAACGAATTTAAAGTTTTAAGTAATTGTTGGAAAAGTTTTAATTCTCTGGAAATTGTTGGAAAGTCTCCCTCCCTGCGCTCCCGACCTCGCCGGAGATCCCTCCCGCCCTGGATCTCGCTCCCCTTTCCATGTCCGGACCCCGCGTCGCGCCTATAAGAAGCCCCAGCCTCACCGCACTCCGTTCCACCCCCGAACGCCCCTGCCCTCGCCCGAAAACCCCACCGCACCACCTCACCGGAGTTCGGGTAACAGCCGAAGCTCCCCGAGCACGTGGTCGTCGCCTCCGTCGTCCCCAGCCCCAACCGACGCCACCAATCGTCGCTGGAGCTTCGCCGCCGTCGCCTGGACCTTTTGGACGCCGCCCTTGACCACCACCGTCTCCGATCACCTTCGACGTTTGGCCGCCGTCGACATCGCCGGAGCCCCGACCCCCTCCTCCGTGGGCTCTCTCTCCCACCTCAACCGTTGGATCTGGATCAATGATCCAGATTAGAACAATTAAAACGCCAAAATGTTTTCTTCTAACGTTCGGCCACCGCTCGCTAGTTCCCGCACACCCACGGCCTCGGCCAATCACCGCATGCCACGTAGCCCCTAACCGATAGTTAGTTTTTTTCTTCTTCCGTTTCTGCTTTAGAAAACAGAATGATTCCTGTTTTTATTTTTGTTATATCTTTTAAAATATTTAGAGTTTTTGATTGATTCTTTCTGCAACATGTCACAAATTTCATATAGTTTCTGTCTGTAGTCTTAGTTTTCAAATTTGAACTTGTATTTTTTTTAAAATTTGATCAAATCACTAAAACTTGAATAACTTAAGTTCAGAAATTTATTTTTTAGTGATTATTTTTGCCACTATTTTGCATTAGTTAGGTTTATCATCCAGCACTATTTGAGAATTTTTAGGATATTTAGATTAGGGTTTTTAGTAAAAATAGATTCTGTTTAGTTTCTTCTTAGTGTTTATTTGTATTGTTTTTATTTTAGTTTATTTTGATTTTTGTTTTAGTTTAACTATTTATTGTAGTTTCTTTAATTCTGTTGTTCAACATTAGTTGAATTATCTTCTGATAATAAAAATATTTTAATTTGTTTTGTGCTCTAGTTTAAATAGGTAAACCTTGTTTTCACCATTAGCATTGTTTAGAAAAATGTTTTGTAGTAATCCTTTTTGCACAAATTTTTTATAATGAAATACTGCCTGTTTCCTAATAAAAGTTTTGTATTTACTTTTCTGTTATCTATTGGTAAATTGCTGAAAACCAATTTGTCTTATTTTCTCTTAGTAGAAATTTTGCCACCAAAACTTTTAGAGTCTTCTACTTTGAGTTGATTTTCTTCCTTTTGATTGTGCTAGTGATTGTGGTAGTATCTTTTTGTTTACCTTGATATTGTGTGAATTGTATAGTGTTTATGCTTATTGTGTGCTTTGTTTGCTTCGTTAGATCATCCGGAGTGCAAGGCTTGTTATCTAGAGTCACTTGAGTATGAGGATCGTCAGCAAGGAAAGTCACTTTGATCATATTTACCCATGTTTTTATTGCATTAGTTCTACCATCTCCCCAATTGCATGCCAAGTAGGTAATTGGAAACTTAGTTACTTGATGTAGTATCATGTGGTAGGCTTCCCTCTCACCCTTTGACACTTTGGCCCCAGGAAACGTTGATTTAAATTTTGCTATGCTATTAGTAGACGGGGTTGGTTGAGTGTCTCACGAGAGTTGTGAGATAATAATTACAAGACCTACTTGATGATCAAGATTTCAAGACTCCGAGTTTACAACATACCTCTGCGTGGATGATGGTTGAACGACGCCCTAGAGAAGCCAGTGCTTAGCCTAGGTGTTGCTGGAGAAGTGCCAGTATTCACGCAGAAAGGTCCACCCAGGCACAAAGAGATGGATGGATGCTTCAAGACCCAAGGCTTACCTGCACTGCCACAAGCCATTATTGGCTCAAGCTTGGTTGGATATCATGGTGACCCTGGACCGGCAGTTCTACGAGATGTAGAAGAACGGTAGGAAAGGATGGGCACCGACAGAGTCTCAGGGAAACCCTTTAGAAGACCATGTTTTGTTCATCCGCTTCTCAAACACACCGAAGTGCGAGAAAATTCAATAGAGGTGATCAAATCTTGTGGGGAACGTGTGCAAAACTCTGCAGAGTACCCAAAACTAATCGATTAGCCATGTCCACGGTCATGGACAACTTGAGCCAAAGGAACTGAAACTATCTGGAATTCTCAACACAAAGTATTATATTGATGTGGGTATAAATGACAACTGGGGTATGAGAATTGGTTGGTGGAACCATCTTGTTAATTGACCAACAATGTAGTAATAACTTTTGCTTCGCCCCCTCTTGTTGTAGGAAAAATTGGCTTTATGAAAAACCTTACTACCCCACCTACTATATATGCATATAGAATAGATGATTACTTTGACATTGCCGGCATATTCAATATGCTGACCTACACGGCTGCAATGTGTCATGTTGCAGAGTATTTTCCGACCAGGAGTGAGGATACGCTCTACGCTCGGTGAGATGCCATTGGAGTCAGATGGACTCAACTACCTTTGAAGCTTACGCAAGACTTTGGTTTAGTTTATCTCATGGGTTGTCCTTCAGCCACTTTATTGTAATCTTTATTGTAATAAAGAACTCGATATGAGATTTTCGATTAATAAAGCTGTGTGATTTCCCTTTGATATATACATTGATGTACCGTGTGTGTACCAGCATGATCTTGGGATGGTACGGAAACACCAGAGATTCGACCTTTCAGGTCGGGTCGCTACAGAAATGGTGTCAGAGCACACGCTGACCGTAGGACGTAACCTCTAGGATTGGAAAAAAACCCTAGGAAAAAAATCATTTTTCTATTGTCTTTCAAATTCTTATATTCTCATCTGCTCATTTCCAACTTCTCTCCGATTTTCCAACTTTTCTAGATGGCCACCTTCACCCCAGTTTTTTTTCACGGAGTTTTGCTAGCCTGACGCGACGATGCCCTTTGGCAAAGAGCTGGTGAAGATCGTCAGGGACGTAAGGATCGCTTTGCCAAGCATCACCGGGACTCCTATCATGTCTTTTCCACAAGACGGTTGCTATAGGATCGAGGTGCACATCCCCGGAAAGACCTTTGGAAATCGTAAAGAACCCATGACTTCAAGTTTGTGGCACCCAACTGGATTGTTGGGAGGGACATGGCGATTCATCATGCCCTCGGACGTATTCAGGAGGAATACATGGGTGGTCCCATTTCGCCAAGCCTCAGCATGGTTTGTCACAGAGATGCCAATGGAAATATCATAATCACCCCACTGAAGACTCCACCATTTCCTATATCCAGACTCTGGAGCTTCGGTTACACGCAGACACGAAGACGATCAAGAGGCTGATGAACCGCGAGCTTGACCTCGAGGCTGACCTACGGGAAGCCAAGTACGAGCATGAGCATGAAGTGAAGGACTTCTTGGAGAGGATCGAGAAGCTGAACACTCGCATTGCAACTCTGGAGGAACAACTGGACATGGGAGCAAATCTTCACCTAGAAGGAGACGTGGCTCCCTTGATCAGCAACGATGATGACTATGAGGAGAGCACCACCGGAGGAGGCCACATCACCATGTACTTTTGAGGAGAACTTTAGCAATGCCCACCATGTATCTTTTATTTCATCGTTAAAACGTAGGACGATGTCTAGTTCTATTTGGAGACTTGTATCTCGATGTTTGAACCTTGAGTTGAATAAATGAATGCGTGTTTTGGTGTGATATGTTTGTTGCATTGCATATGGGTAGAAAATTTTCCTTTAGACTCTTGTTCTACTCAAATTCTCACCCCTCTGAAAACAACAAGATGCCTCCACGATGTGAGCCCGGCTTCACCTTCCCGCCGTAATCACGCAACTCCTCCAGCAGTAGAATGCCCTGATGTAGTTGTTGATCCAGAACCAGACCAACAACCACAACAACCACCCTCCACCTCAGGGCGACAACCTCACCTATTTTCTGAGGCTGAATCCACCAACTTTCTCTAGCAGCACTGAGCCCATTGTGGCAGATGATTGGCTCCGCAAGATGGAGAGGGAACTCATCACCGCTGGATGCACTGAGGCTGAAAAGGTGCGCTTTGCTGCCCATCAACTTGAGGGGCCAACAACTTCATGGTGGGGGAACTACACCACCACGTACCCCATTGCTGGTGTGACTTGGGAGCAGTTCAAGCTAGATTTCCACACCGCTCATGTTTCAGCTAGAGCCATGAGTCTGAAGAAGCGTGAGTTTCGCAACTTGCGTCAGGGAAATCGCTCAGTGACCCAGTATGTGGATGAATTCAGCATGTTGGCCTGTTATGCACCAGGAGATGTGGTCGATAATGCAGCCAAGCAGGAGAAGTTCCTGGAAGGACTCAACGATGAGTTGAGCATGCAACTGATGGTGGCTACTTTCAACAACTACGAGGAGCTGGTAGACAAGGCCCTCATCTTGGAGGGGAAGCAACAGCAAATTGAAAACTGCAAGAGGAAGTATGGACAGGGGAAATCTAACTCTGGAGCTCAACAGAAGCCCCGCTACTCCCCGTACTCAGGGAATACCAGATCAGGGACCGGTAAGTATGGAGGACAGACCCATGCCGTGCACAACCATGGAGTCCACAACCATGGGGGAAGTGGGAATAATCATCCCAACAATGGCAACTTCAAGAATGGCAATGGAAGTGGAAATGGCAACCAACACCGTCCCGCTCCAACTCAGAAGGATCTGAACCATATCACCTGCTTCAAGTGCCAGAAGACAGGGCACTATGCCACTAAATGTCCCTAGAACAAGTAGGGAAATGGAAACGGCAACAACAATGGCAACTCATCAGCTAAGAAGCCAAATCCTTTTCCCCATGCTCAAGTGAACCACATTGATGTGGAGGAAGTCTATTATCATCCCGAGACTGTGGTTGGTAAGTTTTTATTGCATTCACGTCCAGTTATGGTACTTTTTGATTCTGGTGCAACTCATTCATTCATATCAAGGGTAGTTGTGGAAAAGTATGGTTTGCCCACCAGAACCCTTAGTCAGCCCGTTAAGGTCAGTTCCCTAGGAGGCATGATGATGGCAGGGATAGGATGCCATGCCTTAAAACTCAATATAGGAAACCATGTTTTTCCCACCGACCTCATCGTCTTAGAGTCCCAGGGATTAGATGTGATCCTAGGCATGGATTGGATGACCAAGTATGAAGGAAACATTGATTGCCCCAGCAAGTGTATTTTTCTCACCACCCCAGGAAACAAGAGGATTAAGTATGTATCCCGACGCACACAAAAGGGTACTCGGGTAAATTCCCTTACAGGAGTTGTTCAGGAGGAAGTGCCGGTGGTACAAGACTTTCCAGATGTATTCCCAGAGGAATTACCAGGCATGCCACCAGATAGAGAGATTGGGTTCCTGATAGAGTTACTGCCAGGAATAGCCCCAATTTCCAAGAGACCCTATCGGATGCCCGCAAATGATTTGGAAGAAATCAAGAAGCAGATTAAGGAGTTATTGGACAAAGGGTATATTCGCCCAAGTTCTTCACCTTGGGGAGCCCCAATTCTTTTGGTGGAGAAGAAGGATAAAACCTTGAGGATGGTAGCCGATTATCATGCATTGAACGAGGTGACTATCAAGAACAAGTACCCTCTGCCGATGATTAATGACTTGTTCGATCAGCTAGTGGGAGCCAAGGTGTTCTCCAAGATCGATCTTCGATCAGGGTATCACCAATTGAAAATTCGTGAACAGGATATACCCAAAACAGCCTTCACCACAAGGTATGGCTTATATGAGTATACAGTCATGTCTTTTGGTTTGACTAATGCTCCTGCCTATTTCATGAGTATGATGAACAAGGTGTTTATGGAATATCTGGACAAGTTTGTCATGGTGTTCATCGATGACGTATTGATATTCTCCAAGAGCGAGGAAGAGCACAAGGAACACTTGCGTTTAGTCTGGAGAAGCTTAGAGAGCATCAGTTATATGCCAAGTTCAGTAAATGTGAATTCTGGCTTACGGAAGTCAGATTCCTTGGACATGTTATTTCTGGAGATGGAATAGCAGTGGACCCCGCTAAGGTTGAAGCAGTCACTGAGTGGAAGTTACCCACCTCAGTTAAGGAGATCCACAGTTTTCTCGGACTTGCCAGATATTACTGGAGGTTTATTGAGAATTTCTCAAAGATTGCCAAGCCCATGACGGAATTGTTGAAGAAAGAGTCTAAGTATATTTGGACTGAGGGATGTGAAGCCAGTTTCTAGGAGTTGAAGAAACGTTTGGTCACAACCCAGTGTTGATCTTGCCAAATATCCGAAAGGACTTCCAGGTTTATTGTGATGCTTCACGTCAAGGACTTGGAGGAGTACTCATGCAGGAGGGAAAAGTTGTAGCCTATGCATCCAGACAACTACGACCTCATGAGTTGAACTATGCCACCCATGATTTGGAGCTAACAGCCGTACTGCACGTACTCAAGACCTGGAGACACTTCCTTGTCAGAAATAGTTGTGATGTTTACACGGATCATAAAAGCCTGAAGTATATCTTCACACATAAGTAGTTGAACCTCAGACAGTGGAGATGGCCAGAGTTAATGAAGGACTATGACATGATATTGCATTATCATCTAGGGAAGGCAAATGTTGTAGCAGATGCCTTGAGCCGGAAGAGTTATGTGAACACACTCATAGCGGGAGGATTACCCCAGGATTTAGCCAATGATCTCACAGAGCTCCGGCTAGAGATAGTTCCTAGAGGATATGTTGCCACACAAGATATCTAGTCCACCTTAACCAAAAAAATTCGTGAAGCCCAGAAATCGGACAAGGAGATAGCTGAGATAAAGCAGAGAATGAAGGGTGGAAAAGCTAAAGGCTTTCGTGAGGATGAACAAGGAACTCTGTGGTTTGAGAACCGAATCTATGTGCCCGATGACCCAGAGCTTAGGAAGTTTATACTCCAAGAATCCCACGACTCACCTTACTCGATAAACCCAGGCAACACCAAGATGTATCTGGATTTGAAGGAAAGTTACTGGTGTACAGGTATGAAGAAGGATATGGCTGAACATGTTGCGTTATGTGAAGTTTGTCAGCGAGTAAATGCAGAACATCAGAAACCAGCAGGGTTACTCCAGCCTTTGCCGATACCTGAGTGGAAATGGGATAAGCTTGGTATGGACTTCATCACAGGATTACCCAGGACCCGTTCAGGTTATGATTCCATCTGGGTAGTGGTCGATCGTTTGACCAAGGTGGCTCATTTCATTCGAGTGAAGACCAACTATACCAGTGCTAAGTTAGCCAATATATATATGACCAGGATCGTATGTCTGCATGGAGTTCCGAGGAGTATCGTGTTAGATAGAGGAACACAATATACCTCAAAGTTTTGGCATCAGTTACACGAAACTTTGGGTACAAGGCTGGAATTCAGTACAGCTTTTCATCCGTAGACCGATGGACAGACTCAGAGAGTCAACCAGATTCTGGAGGACATGTTGAGAGCTTGTGCGCTAGACTATGGGTCTAGTTGGGATGACAACTTACCTTACGCAGAGTTCTCGTACAACAACAGTTATCAGACGAGTCTGAAGATGGCCCCTTTCGAAGCTTTATACGGAAGGAGATGCAGAACACCATTGATGTGGGGTGGTCTTGGGGACCGAAAACTTGTTGGTCCCGATCTTATCCGAGATTCTGAAGAGAAGGTCAAGCTGATTCGTGACAGACTCAAGATAGCTCAATCCCGACAGAAGAGCTATGCTGATAGCAAACGCAAGGAACTGACGTATGAAGTGGGAGACTGAGCATACCTTCATGTGTCCCCACTTCGAGGAATCAAGAGGTTTGGTGTTAAAGGAAAGTTAGCACCCAGATTCATAGGCCCCTACCAAAATTCTTGAACGTAGAGGCGAAGTTGCATACAAGCTGGAGTTGCCAGAAGGATTGTCCGGTGTTCATGATGTTTTCCATGTTTCTCAGCTGAAGAAATGCCACGCTGAGATGGCTGATATTCCTTTGAGAGACACAGTGCCCCTAGAGGCCATACAGCTGGACAGTGATCTCACTTACGAAGAGAAGCCCATCAGAATCCTCGAGACTGCCAATAGAGTTACCCTTAGCAAGATCATCAAGTTTTGTAAGGTTCTGTGGAGTCACCACATCGAGGAAGAAGCCACCTGGGAACGTGAAGAAGATCTTCGTCGAGACCACCCGCACCTATTTTCTAGCCAACTCGAATCTCGAGGGCGAGATTCATCTTAAGGTGGGTAGGTTTGTAACATCCCAAAATTTCATTTTGGAATGTCATGAAATATAGCTATGCATCATCATCACATTGTTTGAATGAAATGAATTGTTGAAGTTCTTCTTTTAAAATTCCGAAAGGCCACTTTCATTTTCTCCATATACTTGTTTCTCCTATTTGAAAACCCCTGGAAATATTCATAAAAGAGAGGAGTAACATGACAATCCACACCAGGGGCATCTGTGTGAAATATTTGAACAATAAAACTAGGGTGTTATTTGAAAATTTATTACAAAAGAATTTAAAACCAATTTAGGCATTTTCTGAAAATATTTTTTTTAAAGTATTCATTTTGCCTGTGGAAAAATCTTCAATTGTTGGAAATGTTTTGAATGCCTTAATGAGATTTTAATTCTTTGAAAATTAGAAAAGGAAACGAATTTAAAGTTTCAAGTAATAAACCGGCCGGCCCACTGGCCTTAACTCCCCGAGATCCCGCCGGATCGGTCACCGACGTAGCTAACGCCGCCCCCTCCCTCACTGACAAGCGGACCCCATCGCCCGACCACGCCATCCCTGCGCTCGTCTCCCTCCCCGCGCTCCCGACCTCGCCGGAGATCCCTCCCGCCCCGGATCTCGCTCCCCTTTCCATCTCCCGACCGCGCGCCGCGATTATAAGAAGCCCCAGCATCACCGCACTCTGTTCCACCCCCAAACGCCCCTGCCCTTGCACGAAAACATCACTGCACCACCTCGCCGGAGTTCGACTAACAACCGAAGTCCGCCGAGCACGTGGTCGTCGCCTTCGCCATCCCCAGCCCCAACCAACACCACCAATCGTCGTCGGAGCTTCACCGCTGTCGCTTGGACCTTTCGAACGCCACCCTCGACCACCGCACCACTGTCTCCGATCACCTCCGATGTCCGGCCGCCATCGACATCGCTGGAGCCCCGACCCCCTCCTTTGTGAGCTCTCTCTCCCACCTCAACCATTGGATCTGGATCAACGATCCAGATTAGAACAATTACAATGCAGAAACGTTTTCTTCTAACATTCGGCCACCGCTCGCTAGTTCCCGCACGCCCACGGCCTCGGCCAATCACCGCATGCCACGTAGCCCCTAACCGATAGTTAGTTTTTTTTCTTTTTCTGTTTCTGCTTTAGAAAACAGAATGATTCCTATTTTTATTTTTGTTATATGTTTTAAAATATTTAGAGTTTTTGATTGATTCTTTTTGCAACATGTTACAAATTTCATATAGTTTCTATCTGTAGTCTTAGTTTTCAAATTTGAACTTGTAATATTTTTTTAAAATTTGATCAAATCACTAAAACTTGAATAACTTAAGTTCAGAAATTTATATTTTAGTGATTCTTTTTGCCACTGTTTTGTATTAGTTAGGTTTATCATCCAGCACTGTTTGAGAATTTTTAGGATATTTTAGATTAGGGTTTTTAGTAAAAACAGATTCTGTTTAGTTTCTTCTTAGTGTTTACTTGTATTGTTTCTATTTTAGTTTATTTTGATTTTTGTTTTAGTTTAACTATTTATTGTAGTTTCTTTAGTTCTGTTGTTCAACATTAGTTGAATTATCTTCTGATAATAAAAATATTTTAATTTGTTTTGTGCTCTAGTTTAAATAGGTAAACCTTGTTTTCACCATTAGCATTGTTTAGAAAAATGTTTTGTAGTAATCCTTTTTGCACAATTTTTTTATAATGAAATACTTCCTGTATTCTAATAAAAGTTTTGTATTTACTTTTCTGTTATCTATTGGTAAATTGCTGAAAACCAATTTGTCTTATTCTGTCTTAGTAGAAATGTTGCCACCAAAACTTTTAGAGTCTTCTACTTTGAGTTGATTTTCTTTCTTTTGATTGTGCTTGTGATTGTGGTAGTATCTTTTTGTTTACCTTGCTGGTGTGTGAATTGTATGGTGTTTATGCTTATTGTGTGCTTTGTTTGCTTCGTTAGATCATCCGCAGTGCGAGGCTTGTTATCTAGAGTCACTTGAGTACGAGGATCGTCAGCAAGGAAAGTCACTTTGATCATATTTACCCATGTTTTTATTGCATTAGTTCTACCCTCTCCCCAATTGCATGCAAAGTAGGTAATTGGAAACTTGGTTACTTGATGTAGTATCATGTGGTAGGCTTCCCCTTCACCCTTTGACACTTTGGCCCCGGGAAACGTTGATTTAAATTTTGCTATCCTGTTAGTAGACGGGGTTGGTTGAGTGTCCCGGAGAAGCCAGTGGTTAGCCTATGTGTTGCTGGAGAAGTGCCAGTATTCACGTGGAAAGGTCCACCTAGGCACAAAGAGATGGATGGATGCTTCAAGACCCAAGGCTTACCTGCACAGCCACAAGCCATTATGGGCTCTGGCTTGGTTGGATATCGTGGTGACCCTGGACAGGCGGTGCTACGAGATGTAGAAGAACGGTAGGAAAGGATGGGCACCGATAGAGTCTCATGGAAACCCTTTAGAAGACCATGTTTTGGTCATCCGTCTCTCAAACACCCCGAAGTGCGAGAAATTCAATGGAGGCGATCAAATCTTGTGGGGAACGTGTGCAAAACTTTGCAGAGTACCCAAACCTAATCGATTAGCCGTGTCCACGGTCATGGACAACTTGAGCCAAAGGAACTGAAACTATTTGGAATTCTCAACACAAAGTATTATATTGATGTGGGTATAAATGACAACTGGGGTATGAGAATTGGTTTGTGGAATCATCTCATTAATCAACCAACAATGTAGTAATGACGTTTGCTTTGCCCCCTCTTGTTGTAGGAAAAATTGGCTTTATGCAAAAACTTACTACCCCACCTGCCATATATGCATATAGAATAGACTAACAACCGAAGTCCGCCGAGCACGTGGTCGTCGCCTTCGCCGTCCCCAGCCCCAACCGACGCCACCAATCGTCACCGGAGCTTCACCGCTATCGCCTGGACCTTTCGAACGCCACCCTCGACCACCGCACCACAGTCTCCGATCACCTCTGATGTTCGGCCGCCGTCGACATCGCCGGAGCCCCGACCCCCTCCTTTGTAAGCTCTCTCTCCCACCTCAACCATTGGATCTGGATCAACGATCCAGATTAGAACAATTACAACGCAGAAACGTTTTCTTCTAACATCCGGCCACCGCTCGCTAGTTCCCGCATGCCCACGGCCTCGGCCAATCACCGCACGCCACGTAGCCCCTAACCGATAGTTAGTTTTTTTCTTTTTTTGTTTCTGCTTTAGAAAACAGAATGATTCCTATTTTTTTGTTATATCTTTTAAAATATTTAGAGTTTTTGATTGATTCTTTTTGCAACATGTCACAAATTTCATATAGTTTCTGTCTGTAGTCTTAGTTTTCAAATTTGAACTTGTAATATTTTTTTACAATTTGATCAAATCACTAACACTTGAATAACTTAAGTTCAGAAATTTATTTTTTAGTGATTCTTTTTGCCACTGTTTTGTATTAGTTAGGTTTATCATCCAGCACTGTTTGAGAATTTTTGGGATATTTTAGATTAGGGTTTTTAGTAAAAACAGATTCTGTTTAGTTTCTTCTTAGTGTTTATTTGTATTGTTTCTATTTTAGTTTATTTTGATTTTTGTTTTAGTTTAACTATTTATTGTAGTTTCTTTAGTTCTGTTGTTCAACATTAGTTGAATTATCTTTTGATAATAAAAATATTTTAATTTGTTTTGTGCTCTAGTTTAAATAGGTAAACCTTGTTTACACCATTAGCATTGTTTAGCAAAATGTTTTGTAGTAATCCTTTTTGCACAATGTTTTAATAATGAAATACTTCCTGTATTCTAATAAATGTTTTGTATTTACTTTTCTGTTATCTATTGGTAAATTGCTGAAAACCAATTTGTCTTATTTTGTCTTAGTAGAAATTTTGCCACCAAAACTTTTAGAGTCTTCTACTTTGAGTTGATTTTCTTTCTTTTGATTGTGCTTGTGATTGTGGTAGTATCTTTTTGTTTACCTTGCTGTTGTGTGAATTGTATGGTGTTTATGCTTATTGTGTGCTTTGTTTGCTTCGTTAGGTCATCCGCAGTGCGAGGCTTGTTATCTAGAGTCACTTGAGTACGAGGATCGTCAGCAAGGAAAGTCACTTTGATCATATTTACCCATGTTTTTATTGCATTAGTTCTACCCTCTCCCCAATTGCATGCAAAGTAGGTAATTGGAAACTTGGTTACTTGATGTAGTATCATGTGGTAGGCTTCCCCCTCACCCTTTGACACTTTGGCCCCGGGAAACGTTGATTTAAATTTTGCTATCCTATTAGTAGACGGGGTTGGTTGAGTGTCTCATGAGAGTTGTGAGATAATAATTAAAAGACCTACTTGATGATCAAGATTTCAAGACTCCGAGTTTCCAACATACCTCTAGGTGGATGATGGTTGAATGGCGTGCTGGAGAAGCCAGTGGTTAGCCTATGTGTTGCTGGAGAAGTGCCAGCATTCACGCGGAAAGGTCCACCTAGGCACAAAGAGATGGATGGATGCTTCAAGACCCAAGGCTTACCTGCACAGCCACAAGCCATTATGGGCTCTGGCTTGGTTGGATATCGTGGTGACCCTGGACAGGCGGTGCTACGAGATGTAGAAGAACGGTAGGAAAGGATGGGCACCGATAGAGTCTCAGGGAAACCCTTTAGAAGACCACGTTTTGGTCATCCGTCTCTCAAACACCCCGAAGTGCGAGAAATTCAATGGAGGCGATCAAATCTTGTGGGGAAGGTGTGCAAAACTTTGCAGAGTACCCAAACCTAATCGATTAGCTGTGTCCACGGTCATGGACAACTTGAGCCAAAGGAACTGAAACTATTTGGAATTCTCAACACAAAGTATTATATTGATGTGGGTATAAATGACAACTGGGGTATGAGAATTGGTTTGTGGAATCATCTCATTAATCAACCAACAATGTAGTAATGACGTTTGCTTTGCCCCCTCTTGTTGTAGGAAAAATTGGCTTTATGCAAAAACTTACTACCCCACCTTCCATATATGCATATAGAATAGACTAACAACCGAAGTCCGCCGAGCACGTGGCCGTCGCCTTCGCCGTCCCCAGCCCCAACCGACGCCACCAATCGTCGCCGGAGCTTCACCGCTATCGCCTGGACCTTTCGAACGCCACCCTCGACCACCACACCACTGTCTCCGATCACCTCCGATGTTCGGCCGCCGTCGACATCGTCGGAGCCCCGACCCCCTCCTTTGTGAGCTCTCTCTCCCACCTCAACCATTGGATATGGATCAACGATCCAGATTAGAACAATTACAACGCGGAAACGTTTTCTTCTAACATTCGGCCACCGCTCGCTAGTTCCCGCACGCCCACGGCCTCGGCCAATCACCGCACGCCACGTAGCCCCTAACCGATAGTTAGTTTTTTTTCTTTTTCTGTTTCCGCTTTAGAAAATAGAATGATTCCTATTTTTATTTTTGTTATATCTTTTAAAATATTCAGAGTTTTTGATTGATTCTTTTTGCAACATGTCACAAATTTCATATAGTTTCTGTCTGTAGTCTTAGTTTTCAAATTTGAACTTGTAATATTTTTTTAAAATTTGATCAAATCACTAAAACTTGAATAACTTAAGTTCAGAAATTTATTTTTTAGTGATTCTTTTTGCCACTGTTTTGTATTAGTTAGGTTTATCATCCAGCACTGTTTGAGTATTTTTAGGATATTTTAGATTAGGGTTTTTAGTAAAAACACATTCTGTTTAGTTTCTTCTTAGTGTTTATTTGTATTGTTTCTATTTTAGTTTATTTTGATTTTTGTTTTAGTTTAACTATTTATTGTAGTTTCTTTAGTTCTGTTGTTCAACATTAGTTGAATTATCTTCTGATAATAAAAATATTTTAATTTGTTTTGTGCTCTAGTTTAAATAGGTAAACCTTGTTTTCACCATTAGCATTGTTTAGAAAAATGTTTTGTAGTAATCCTTTTTGCACAATTTTTTTACAAAATACTTCCTGTATTCTAATAAAAGTTTTGTATTTACTTTTCTGTTATCTATTGGTAAATTGCTGAAAACCAATTTGTCTTATTTTGTCTTAGTAGAAATTTTTCCACCAAAACTTTTAGAGTCTTCTACTTTGAGTTGATTTTCTTTCTTTTGATTGTGCTTGTGATTGTGGTAGTATCTTTTTGTTTACCCTGCTGTTGTGTGAATTGTATGGTGTTTATGCTTATTGTGTGCTTTGTTTGCTTCGTTAGATCATCCGCAGTGTGAGGCTTGTTATCGGAAAGTCACTTTGATCATATTTACCCATGTTTTTATTGCATTAGTTCTACCCTCTCCCCAATTGCATGCAAAGTAGGTAATTGGAAACTTGGTTACTTGATGTAGTATCATGTGGTAGGCTTCCCCCTCACCCTTTGAGACTTTGGCCCCGGGAACGTTGATTTAAATTTTGCTATCCTATTAGTAGACGGGGTTGGTTGAGTGTCTCATGAGAGTTGTGAGATAATAATTAAAAGACCTACTTGATGATCAAGATTTCAAGACTCTGAGTTTCCAACATACCTCTAGGTGGATGATGGTTGAATGGCGTCCTGGAGAAGCCAGTGGTTAGCCTATGTGTTGCTGGAGAAGTGCCAGCATTCACGCGGAAAGGTCCACCTAGGCACAAAGAGATGGATGGATGCTTCAAGACCCAAGGCTTACCTGCACAGCCACAAGCCATTATGGGCTCTGGCTTGGTTGGATATCGTGGTGACTCTGGACAGGCGGTGCTACGAGATGTAGAAGAACGGTAGGAAAGGATGGGCACCGATAGTCTCAGGGAAACCCTTTAGAAGACCATGTTTTGGTCATCCGTCTCTCAAACACCCCGAAGTGCGAGAAATTCAATGGAGGCGATCACATCTTGTGGGGAACGTGTGCAAAACTTTGCAGAGTACCCAAACCTAATCGATTAGCCATGTCCACGGTCATGGACAACTTGAGCCAAAGGAACTGAAACTATTTGGAATTCTCAACACAAAGTATTATATTGATGTGGGTATAAATGACAACTGGGGTATGAGAATTGGTTTGTGGAATCATCTCATTAATCAACCAACAATGTAGTAATGACGTTTGCTTTGCCCCCTCTTGTTGTAGGAAAAATTGGCTTTATGCAAAAACTTACTACCCCACCTGCCATATATGCATATAGAATAGACTAACAACCGAAGTCCGCCGAGCACGTGGCCGTCGCCTTCGCCGTCCCCAGCCCCAACCGACGCCACCAATCGTCGCCGGAGCTTCACCGCTATCGCCTGGACCTTTCGAACGCCACCCTCGACCACCGCACCACTGTCTCCGATCACCTCCGATGTTCGGCCGCCATCGACATCGCCGAAGCCCCGACCCCCTCCTTTGTGAGCTCTCTTTCCCACCTCAACCATTGGATCTGGATCAACGATCCAGATTAGAACAATTACAACGCAGAAACGTTTTCTTCTAACATTCGGCCACCGCTCGCTAGTTCCCGCACGCCCACGGCCTCGGCCAATCACCGCACGCCACGTAGCCCCTAACCGATAGTTAGTTTTTTTTCTTTTTCTGTTTCTGCTTTAGAAAACAGAATGATTCCTATTTTTTTTGTTATATCTTTTAAAATATTTAGAGTTTTTGATTGATTCTTTTTGCAACATGTCACAAATTTCATATAGTTTCTGTCTGTAGTCTTAGTTTTCAAATTTGAACTTGTAATATTTGTTTACAATTTGATCAAATCACTAAAACTTGAATAACTTAAGTTCAGAAATTTATTTTTTAGTGATTCTTTTTGCCACTGTTTTGTATTAGTTAGGGTTATCATCCAGCACTGTTTGAGAATTTTTGGGATATTTTAGATTAGGGTTTTTAGTAAAAACAAATTCTGTTTAGTTTCTTCTTAGTGTTTATTTGTATTGTTTCTATTTTAGTTTATTTTGATTTTTGTTTTAGTTTAACTATTTATTGTAGTTTCTTTAGTTCTGTTGTTCAACATTAGTTGAATTATCTTCTGATAATAAAAATATTTTAATTTGTTTTGTTCTCTAGTTTAAATAGGTAGACCTTGTTTTCACCATTAGCATTGTTTAGAAAAATGTTTTGTAGTAATCCTTTTTGCACAATGTTTTAATAATGAAATACTTCCTATATTCTAATAAATGTTTTGTATTTACTTTTCTTTTATCTATTGGTAAATTGCTGAAAACCAATTTGTCTTATTTTGTCTTAGTAGAAATTTTGCCACCAAAACTTTTAGAGTCTTCTACTTTGAGTTGATTTTCTTTATTTTGATTGTGCTTGTGATTGTGGTAGTATCTTTTTGTTTACCTTGCTGTTGTGTGAATTGTATGGTGTTTATGCTTATTGTGTGCTTTGTTTGCTTCATTAGATCATCCGCAGTGCGAGGCTTGTTATCTAGAGTCACTTGAGTACGAGGATCGTCAGCAAGGAAAGTCACTTTGATCATATTTACCCATGTTTTTATTGCATTAGTTCTACCCTCTCCCCAATTGCATGCAAAGTAGGTAATTGGAAACTTGGTTACTTGATGTAGTATCATGTGGTAGGCTTCCCCCTCACCCTTTGACACTTTGGCCCCGGGAAACGTTGATTTAAAGTTTGCTATCCTATTAGTAGACGGGGTTGGTTGAGTGTCTCATGAGAGTTGTGAAATAATAATTAAAAGACCTACTTGATGATCAAGATTTCAAGACTCCGAGTTTCCAACATACCTCTGGGTGGATGATGGTTGAATGGCGTCCTGGAGAAGCCAGTGGTTAGCCTATGTGTTGCTGGAAAAGTGCCAGTATTCACGCGAAAAGGTCCACCTAGGCACAAAGAGATGGATGGATGCTTCAAGACCCAAGGCTTACCTACACAGCCACAAGCCATTATGGGCTCTGGCTTGGTTGGATATCGTGGTGACCCTGGACAGGCGGTGCTACGAGATGTAGAAGAACGGTAGGAAATGATGGGCACCGATAGAGTCTCATGGAAACCCTTTAGAAGACCATGTTTTGGTCATCCGTCTCTCAAACACCCCGAAGTGCGAGAAATTCAATGGAGGCGATCAAATCTTGTGGGGAACGTGTGCAAAACTTTGTAGAGTACCCAAACCTAATCGATTAGCCGTGTCCACGGTCATGGACAACTTGAGCCAAAGGAACTGAAACTATTTGGAATTCTCAACACAAAGTATTATATTGATGTGGGTATAAATGACAACTGGGGTATGAGAATTGGTTTGTGGAATCATCCCATTAATCACCAACAATGTAGTAATGACGTTTGCTTTGCCCCCTCTTGTTGTAGGAAAAATTGGCTTTATGCAAAAACTTAATACCCCACCTGCCATATATGCATATAGAATAGACTAACAACCGAAGTCCGTCGAGCACGTGGCCGTCGCCTTCGCCGTCCCCAGCCCCAACCGACGCCACCAATCATCGCCGGAGCTTCACCGCTATCGCCTGGACCTTTCGAACGCCACCCTCGACCACCGCACCACTGTCTCCGACCACCTCCGATGTTCGGCCGCCGTCGACATCGCCGGAGCCCCGACCCCCTCCTTTGTGAGCTCTCTCTCCCACCTCAACCATTGGATCTGGATCAACGATCCAGATTAGAACAATTACAACGCAGAAACGTTTTCTTCTAACATTCGGCCACCGCTCGCTAGTTCCCGCACGCCCACGGCCTCGGCCAATCACCGCACGCCACGTAGCCCCTAACCGATAGTTAGTTTTTTTTCTTTTTCTGTTTCCGCTTTAGAAAACAGAATGATTCCTATTTTTATTTTTGTTATATCTTTTAAAATATTTAGAGTTTTTGATTGATTCTTTTTGCAACATGTCACAAATTTCATATAGTTTCTATCTGTAGTCTTAGTTTTCAAATTTGAACTTGTAATATTTTTTTAAAATTTGATCAAATCACTAAAACTTGAATAACTTAAGTTCAGAAATTTATATTTTAGTGATTCTTTTTGCCACTGTTTTGTATTAGTTAGGTTTATCATCCAGCACTGTTTGAGAATTTTTAGGATATTTTAGATTAGGGTTTTTAGTAAAAACAGATTCTGTTTAGTTTCTTCTTAGTGTTTACTTGTATTGTTTCTATTTTAGTTTATTTTGATTTTTGTTTTAGTTTAACTATTTATTGTAGTTTCTTTAGTTCTGTTGTTCAACATTAGTTGAATTATCTTCTGATAATAAAAAGATTTTAATTTGTTTTGTGCTCTAGTTTAAATAGGTAAACCTTGTTTTCACCATTAGCATTGTTTAGAAAAATGTTTTGTAGTAATCCTTTTTGCACAATTTTTTTATAATGAAATACTTCCTGTATTCTAATAAAAGTTTTGTATTTACTTTTCTGTTATCTATTGGTAAATTGCTGAAAACCAATTTGTCTTATTTTGTCTTAGTAGAAATGTTGCCACCAAAACTTTTAGAGTCTTCTACTTTGAGTTGATTTTCTTTCTTTTGATTGTGCTTGTGATTGTGGTAGTATCTTTTTGTTTACCTTGCTGGTGTGTGAATTGTATGGTGTTTATGCTTATTGTGTGCTCTGTTTGCTTCGTTAGATCATCCGCAGTGCGAGGCTTGTTATCTAGAGTCACTTGAGTACGAGGATCGTCAGCAAGGAAAGTCACTTTGATCATATTTACCCATGTTTTTATTGCATTAGTTCTACCCTCTCCCCAATTGCATGCAAAGTAGGTAATTGGAAACTTGGTTACTTGAAGTAGTATCATGTGGTAGGCTTCCCCTTCACCCTTTGACACTTTGGCCCCGGGAAACGTTGAATTAAATTTTGCTATCCTGTTAGTAGACGGGGTTGGTTGAGTGTCTCATGAGAGTTGTGAGATAATAATTAAAAGACCTACTTGATGATCAAGATTTCAAGACTCCGAGTTTCCAACATACCTCTGGGTGGATGATGGTTGAATGGCGTCCTGGAGAAGCTAGTGGTTAGCCTATGTGTTGCTGGAGAAGTGCCAGTATTCACGCGGAAAGGTCCACCTAGGCACAAAGAGATGGATGGATGCTTCAAGACCCAAGGCTTACCTGCACAGCCACAAGCCATTATGGGCTCTGGCTTGGTTGGATATCGTGGTGACCCTGGACAGGCGGTGCTACGAGATGTAGAAGAACGGTAGGAAAGGATGGGCACCGATAGAGTCTCATGGAAACCCTTTAGAAGACCATGTTTTGGTCATCCGTCTCTCAAACACCCCGAAGTGCGAGAAATTCAATGGAGGCGATCAAATCTTGTGGGGAACGTGTGCAAAACTTTGCAGAGTACCCAAACCTAATCGATTAGCCGTGTCCACGGTCATGGACAACTTGAGCCAAAGGAACTGAAACTATTTGGAATTCTCAACACAAAGTATTATATTGATGTGGGTATAAATGACAACTGGGGTATGAGAATTGGTTTGTGGAATCATCTCATTAATCAACCAACAATGTAGTAATGACGTTTGCTTTGCCCCCTCTTGTTGTAGGAAAAATTGGCTTTATGCAAAAACTTACTACCGCACCTGCCATATATGCATATAGAATAGACTAACAACCGAAGTCCGCCGAGCACGTGGTCGTCGCCTTCGCCGTCCCCAGCCCCAACCGACGCCACCAATCGTCGCCGGAGCTTCACCGCTATCGCCTGGACCTTTCGAATGCCACCCTCGACCACCGCACCACAGTCTCCGATCACCTCCGATGTTCGGCCGCCGTCGACATCGCCGGAGCCCCGACCCCCTCCTTTGTAAGCTCTCTCTCCCACCTCAACCATTGGATCTGGATCAACGATCCAGATTAGAACAATTACAACGCAGAAACGTTTTCTTCTAACATTCGGCCACCGCTCGCTAGTTCCCGCATGCCCACGGCCTCGGCCAATCACCGCACGCCACGTAGCCCCTAACCGATAGTTAGTTTTTTTCTTTTTTTGTTTCTGCTTTAGAAAACAGAATGATTCCTATTTTTTTTGTTATATCTTTTAAAATATTTAGAGTTTTTGATTGATTCTTTTTGCAACATGTCACAAATTTCATATATTTTCTGTCTGTAGTCTTAGTTTTCAAATTTGAACTTGTAATATTTTTTTACAATTTGATCAAATCACTAAAACTTGAATAACTTAAGTTCAGAAATTTATTTTTTAGTGATTCTTTTTGCCACTGTTTTGTATTAGTTAGGTTTATCATCCAGCACTGTTTGAGAATTTTTAGGATATTTTAGATTAGGGTTTTTAGTAAAAACAGATTCTGTTTAGTTTCTTCTTAGTGTTTACTTGTATTGTTTCTATTTTAGTTTATTTTGATTTTTGTTTTAGTTTAACTATTTATTGTAGTTTCTTTAGTTCTGTTGTTCAATATTAGTTGAATTATCTTCTGATAATAAAAATATTTTAATTTGTTTTGTGCTCTAGTTTAAATAGGTAAACCTTGTTTTCACCATTAGCATTGTTTAGAAAAATGTTTTGTAGTAATCCTTTTTGCACAATTTTTTTATAATGAAATACTTCCTGTATTCTAATAAAAGTTTTGTATTTACTTTTCTGTTATCTATTGGTAAATTGCTGAAAACCAATTTGTCTTATTTTGTCTTAGTAGAAATGTTGCCACCAAAACTTTTAGAGTCTTCTACTTTGAGTTGATTTTCTTTCTTTTGATTGTGCTTGTGATTGTGGCAGTATCTTTTTGTTTACCTTGCTGGTGTGTGAATTGTATGGTGTTTATGCTTATTGTGTGCTTTGTTTGCTTCGTTAGATCATCCGCAGTGCGAGGCTTGTTATCTAGAGTCACTTGAGTACGAGGATCGTCAGCAAGGAAAGTCACTTTGATCATATTTACCCATGTTTTTATTGCATTAGTTCTACCCTCTCCCCAATTGCGTGCAAAGTAGGTAATTGGAAACTTGGTTACTTGATGTAGTATCATGTGGTAGGCATCCCCTTCACCCTTTGACACTTTGGCCCCGGGAAACGTTGATTTAAATTTTGCTATCCTGTTAGTAGACGGGGTTGGTTGAGTGTCTCATGAGAGTTGTGAGATAATAATTAAAAGACCTACTTGATGATCAAGATTTCAAGACTCCGAGTTTCCAACATACCTCTGGGTGGATGATGGTTGAATGGCGTCCTGGAGAAGCCAGTGGTTAGCCTATGTGTTGCTGGAGAAGTGCCAGTATTCACGCGGAAAGGTCCACCTAGGCACAAAGAGATGGATGGATGCTTCAAGACCCAAGGCTTACCTGCACAGCCACAAGCCATTATGGGCTCTGGCTTGGTTGGATATCGTGGTGACCCTGGACAGGCGGTGCTACGAGATGTAGAAGAACGGTAGGAAAGGATGGGCACCGATAGAGTCTCATGGAAACCCTTTAGAAGACCATGTTTTGGTCATCCGTCTCTCAAACACCCCGAAGTGCGAGAAATTCAATGGAGGCGATCAAATCTTGTGGGGAACGTGTGCAAAACTTTGCAGAGTACCCAAACCTAATCGATTAGCCGTGTCCACGGTCATGGACAACTTGAGCCAAAGGAACTGAAACTATTTGGAATTCTCAACACAAAGTATTATATTGATGTGGGTATAAATGACAACTGGGGTATGAGAATTGGTTTGTGGAATCATCTCATTAATCAACCAACAATGTAGTAATGACGTTTGCTTTGCCCCCTCTTGTTGTAGGAAAAATTGGCTTTATGCAAAAACTTACTACCCCACCTTCCATATATGCATATAGAATAGACTAACAACCGAAGTCCGCCGAGCACGTGGCCGTCGCCTTCGCCGTCCCCAGCCCCAACCGACGCCACCAATCGTCGCCGGAGCTTCACCGCTATCGCCTGGACCTTTCGAACGCCACCCTCGACCACCACACCACTGTCTCCGATCACCTCCGATGTTCGGCCGCCGTCGACATCGTCGGAGCCCCGACCCCCTCCTTTGTGAGCTCTCTCTCCCACCTCAACCATTGGATATGGATCAACGATCCAGATTAGAACAATTACAACGCAGAAACGTTTTCTTCTAACATCCGGCCACCGCTCGCTAGTTCCCGCATGCCCACGGCCTCGGCCAATCACCGCACGCCACGTAGCCCCTAACCGATAGTTAGTTTTTTTCTTTTTTTGTTTCTGCTTTAGAAAACAGAATGATTCCTATTTTTTTGTTATATCTTTTAAAATATTTAGAGTTTTTGATTGATTCTTTTTGCAACATGTCACAAATTTCATATAGTTTCTGTCTGTAGTCTTAGTTTTCAAATTTGAACTTGTAATATTTTTTTACAATTTGATCAAATCACTAAAACTTGAATAACTTAAGTTCAGAAATTTATTTTTTAGTGATTCTTTTTGCCTCTGTTTTGTATTAGTTAGGTTTATCATCCAGCACTGTTTGACAATTTTTGGGATATTTTAGATTAGGGTTTTTAGTAAAAACAGATTCTGTTTAGTTTCTTCTTAGTGTTTATTTGTATTGTTTCTATTTTAGTTTATTTTGATTTTTGTTTTAGTTTAACTATTTATTGTAGTTTCTTTAGTTCTGTTGTTCAACATTAGTTGAATTATCTTTTGATAATAAAAATATTTTAATTTGTTTTGTGCTCTAGTTTAAATAGGTAAACCTTGTTTACACCATTAGCATTGTTTAGCAAAATGTTTTGTAGTAATCCTTTTTGCACAATGTTTTAATAATGAAATACTTCCTGTATTCTAATAAATGTTTTGTATTTACTTTTCTGTTATCTATTGGTAAATTGCTGAAAACCAATTTGTCTTATTTTGTCTTAGTAGAAATTTTGCCACCAAAACTTTTAGAGTCTTCTACTTTGAGTTGATTTTCTTTCCTTTGATTGTGCTTGTGATTGTGGTAGTATCTTTTTGTTTACCTTGCTGTTGTGTGAATTGTATGGTGTTTATGCTTATTGTGTGCTTTGTTTGCTTCGTTAGGTCATCCGCAGTGCGAGGCTTGTTATCTAGAGTCACTTGAGTACGAGGATCGTCAGCAAGGAAAGTCACTTTGATCATATTTACCCATGTTTTTATTGCATTAGTTCTACCCTCTCCCCAATTGCATGCAAAGTAGGTAATTGGAAACTTGGTTACTTGATGTAGTATCATGTGGTAGGCTTCCCCCTCACCCTTTGACACTTTGGCCCCGGGAAACGTTGATTTAAATTTTGCTATCCTATTAGTAGACGGGGTTGGTTGAGTGTCTCATGAGAGTTGTGAGATAATAATTAAAAGACCTACTTGATGATCAAGATTTCAAGACTCCGAGTTTCCAACATACCTCTAGGTGGATGATGGTTGAATGGCGTCCTGGAGAAGCCAGTGGTTAGCCTATGTGTTGCTGGAGAAGTGCCAGCATTCACGCGGAAAGGTCCACCTAGGCACAAAGAGATGGATGGATGCTTCAAGACCCAAGGCTTACCTGCACAGCCACCAGCCATTATGGGCTCTGGCTTGGTTGGATATCGTGGTGACCCTGGACAGGCGGTGCTACGAGATGTAGAAGAACGGTAGGAAAGGATGGGCACCGATAGAGTCTCAGGGAAACCCTTTAGAAGACCACGTTTTGGTCATCCGTCTCTCAAACACCCCGAAGTGCGAGAAATTCAATGGAGGCGATCAAATCTTGTGGGGAACGTGTGCAAAACTTTGCAGAGTACCCAAACCTAATCGATTAGCTGTGTCCACGGTCATGGACAACTTGAGCCAAAGGAACTGAAACTATTTGGAATTCTCAACACAAAGTATTATATTGATGTGGGTATAAATGACAACTGGGGTATGAGAATTGGTTTGTGGAATCATCTCATTAATCAACCAACAATGTAGTAATGACGTTTGCTTTGCCCCCTCTTGTTGTAGGAAAAATTGGCTTTATGCAAAATCTTACTACCCCACCTTCCATATATGCATATAGAATAGACTAACAACCGAAGTCCGCCGAGCACGTGGCCGTCGCCTTCGCCGTCCCCAGCCCCAACCGACGCCACCAATCGTCGCCGGAGCTTCACCGCTATCGCCTGGACCTTTCGAACGCCACCCTCGACCACCACACCACTGTCTCCGATCACCTCCGATGTTCGGCCGCCGTCGACATCGTCGGAGCCCCGACCCCCTCCTTTGTGAGCTCTCTCTCCCACCTCAACCATTGGATCTGGATCAACGATCCAGATTAGAACAATTACAACGCGGAAATGTTTTCTTCTAACATTCGGCCACCGCTCGCTAGTTCCCGCACGCCCACGGCCTCGGCCAATCACCGCACGCCACGTAGCCCCTAACCGATAGTTAGTTTTTTTCTTTTTCTGTTTCCGCGTTAGAAAATAGAATGATTCCTATTTTTATTTTTGTTATATCTTTTAAAATATTCAGAGTTTTTGATTGATTCTTTTTGCAACATGTCACAAATTTCATATATTTTCTGTCTGTAGTCTTAGTTTTCAAATTTGAACTTGTAATATTTTTTGAAAATTTGATCAAATCACTAAAACTTGAATAACTTAAGTTCAGAAATTTATTTTTTAGTGATTCTTTTTGCCACTGTTTTGTATTAGTTAGGTTTATCATCCAGCACTGTTTGAGTATTTTTAGGATATTTTAGATTAGGGTTTTTAGTAAAAACACATTCTGGTTAGTTTCTTCTTAGTGTTTATTTGTATTGTTTCTATTTTAGTTTATTTTGATTTTTGTTTTAGTTTAACAATTTATTGTAGTTTCTTTAGTTCTGTTGTTCAACATTAGTTGAATTATCTTCTGATAATAAAAATATTTTAATTTGTTTTGTGCTCTAGTTTAAATAGGTAAACCTTGTTTTCACCATTAGCATTGTTTAGAAAAATGTTTTGTAGTAATCCTTTTTGCACAATTTTTTTACAAAATACTTCCTGTATTCTAATAAAAGTTTTGTATTTACTTTTCTGTTATCTATTGGTAAATTGCTGAAAACCAATTTGTCTTATTTTGTCTTAGTAGAAATTTTGCCACCAAAACTTTTAGAGTCTTCTACTTTGAGTTGATTTTCTTTCTTTTGATTGTGCTTGTGATTGTGGTAGTATCTTTTTGTTTACCCTGCTGTTGTGTGAATTGTATGGTGTTTATGCTTATTGTGTGCTTTGTTTGCTTCGTTAGATCATCCGCAGTGTGAGGCTTGTTATCGGAAAGTCACTTTGATCATATTTACCCATGTTTTTATTGCATTAGTTCTACCCTCTCCCCAATTGCATGCAAAGTAGGTAATTGGAAACTTGGTTACTTGATGTAGTATCATGTGGTAGGCTTCCCCCTCACCCTTTGACACTTTGGCCCCGGGAACGTTGATTTAAATTTTGCTATCCTATTAGTAGACGGGGTTGGTTGAGTGTCTCATGAGAGTTGTGAGATAATAATTAAAAGACCTACTTGATGATCAAGATTTCAAGACTCCGAGTTTCCAACATACCTCTAGGTGGATGATGGTTGAATGGCGTCCTGGAGAAGCCAGTGGTTAGCCTATGTGTTGCTGGAGAAGTGCCAGCATTCACGCGGAAAGGTCCACCTAGGCACAAAGAGATGGATGGATGCTTCAAGACCCAAGGCTTACCTGCACAGCCACCAGCCATTATGGGCTCTGGCTTGGTTGGATATCATGGTGACTCTGGACAGGCGGTGCTACGAGATGTAGAAGAACGGTAGGAAAGGATGGGCACCGATAGAGTCTCAGGAAAACCCTTTAGAAGACCATGTTTTGGTCATCCGTCTCTCAAACACCCCGAAGTGCGAGAAATTCAATGGAGGTGATCACATCTTGTGGGGAACGTGTCCAAAACTTTGCAGAGTACCCAAACCTAATCGATTAGCCATGTCCACGGTCATGGACAACTTGAGCCAAAGGAACTGAAACTATTTGGAATTCTCAACACAAAGTATTATATTGATGTGGGTATAAATGACAACTGGGGTATGAGAATTGGTTTGTGGAATCATCTCATTAATCAACCAACAATGTAGTAATGACGTTTGCTTTGCCCCCTCTTATTGTAGGAAAAATTGGCTTTATGCAAAAACTTACTACCCCACCTGCCATATATGCATATAGAATAGACTAACAACCGAAGTCCGCCGAGCACGTGGCCGTCGCCTTCGCCGTCCCCAGCCCCAACCGACGCCACCAATCGTCGCCGGAGCTTCACCGCTATCGCCTGGACCTTTCGAACGCCACCCTCGACCACCGCACCACTGTCTCCGATCACCTCCGATGTTCGGCCGCCATCGACATCGCCGAAGCCCCGACCCCCTCCTTTGTGAGCTCTCTTTCCCACCTCAACCATTGGATCTGGATCAACGATCCAGATTAGAACAATTACAACGCAGAAACGTTTTCTTCTAACATTCGGCCACCGCTCGCTAGTTCCCGCACGCCCACGGCCTCGGCCAATCACCGCACGCCACGTAGCCCCTAACCGATAGTTAGTTTTTTTTCTTTTTCTGTTTCTGCTTTAGAAAACAGAATGATTCCTATTTTTTTTGTTATATCTTTTAAAATATTTAGAGTTTTTGATTGATTCTTTTTGCAACATGTCACAAATTTCATATGGTTTCTGTCTGTAGTCTTAGTTTTCAAATTTGAACTTGTAATATTTGTTTACAATTTGATCAAATCACTAAAACTTGAATAACTTAAGTTCAGAAATTTATTTTTTAGTGATTCTTTTTGCCACTGTTTTGTATTAGTTAGGGTTATCATCCAGCACTGTTTGAGAATTTTTGGGATATTTTAGATTAGGGTTTTTAGTAAAAACAAATTCTGTTTAGTTTCTTCTTAGTGTTTATTTGTATTGTTTCTATTTTAGTTTATTTTGATTTTTGTTTTAGTTTAACTATTTATTGTAGTTTCTTTAGTTCTGTTGTTCAACATTAGTTGAATTATCTTCTGATAATAAAAATATTTTAATTTGTTTTGTGCTCTAGTTTAAATAGGTAGACCTTGTTTTCACCATTAGCATTGTTTAGAAAAATGTTTTGTAGTAATCCTTTTTGCACAATGTTTTTATAATGAAATACTTCCTGTATTCTAATAAATGTTTTGTATTTACTTTTCTTTTATCTATTGGTAAATTGTTGAAAACCAATTTGTCTTATTTTGTCTTAGTAGAGATTTTGCCACCAAAACTTTTAGAGTCTTCTACTTTGAGTTGATTTTCTTTATTTTGATTGTGCTTGTGATTGTGGTAGTATCTTTTTGTTTACCTTGCTGTTGTGTGAATTGTATGGTGTTTATGCTTATTGTGTGCTTTGTTTGCTTCGTTAGATCATCCGTAGTGCGAGGCTTGTTATCTAGAGTCACTTGAGTACGAGGATCGTCAGCAAGGAAAGTCACTTTGATCATATTTACCCATGTTTTTATTGCATTAGTTCTACCCTCTCCCAAATTGCATGCAAAGTAGGTAATTGGAAACTTGGTTACTTGATGTAGTATCATGTGGTAGGCTTCCCCCTCACCCTTTGACACTTTGGCCCCGGGAAACGTTGATTTAAATTTTGCTATCCTATTAGTAGACGGGGTTGGTTGAGTGTCTCATGAGAGTTGTGAAATAATAATTAAAAGACCTACTTGATGATCAAGATTTCAAGACTCCGAGTTTCCAACATACCTCTGGGTGGATGATGGTTGAATGGCGTCCTGGAGAAGCCAGTGGTTAGCCTATGTGTTGCTGGAGAAGTGCCAGTATTCACGCGGAAAGGTCCACCTAGGCACAAAGAGATGGATGGATGCTTCAAGACCCAAGGCTTACCTACACAGCCACAAGCCATTATGGGCTCTGGCTTGGTTGGATATCGTGGTGACCCTGGACAGGCGGTGCTACGAGATGTAGAAGAACGGTAGGAAATGATGGGCACCGATAGAGTCTCATGGAAACCCTTTAGAAGACCATGTTTTGGTCATCCGTCTCTCAAACACCCCGAAGTGCGAGAAATTCAATGGAGGCGATCAAATCTTGTGGGGAACGTGTGCAAAACTTTGCAGAGTACCCAAACCTAATCGATTAGCTGTGTCCACGGTCATGGACAACTTGAGACAAAGGAACTGAAACTATTTGGAATTCTCAACACAAAGTATTATATTGATGTGGGTCTAAATGACAACTGGGGTATGAGAATTGGTTTGTGGAATCATCTCATTAATCAACCAAAAATGTAGTAATAACGTTTGCTTTGCCCCCTCTTGTTGTAGGAAAAATTGGCTTTATGCAAAAACTTACTACCCCACCTGCCATATATGCATATAGAATACATGATTACTTTTACCCCCTTTTGTGACATTGCCGGCATATTCAATATGCTGACCTACATGGCTGCAATGCATCTTGTTGCAAAGTATTTTGACGACAAGGAGTGATGATACGCTCTATGCTCGCTGAGATGCCCTTGGAGTCAGATGGACTCAGCTACCTTTGATGCTTCCGCAAGACTTTGGTTTAGTTTATCTCATGAGTTGGCCTTTAGCCACTTTATTGTAATAAAGAACTCGATATGAGATTTTTGATTAATAAAGCTGTGTGATTTCCCTTTGTACATTGATGTACTGTGCGTGTACCAGCATGATCTTGGGATGGTACGGAAACACCGGAGATTTGACCTTTCAGGTCGGGTCGTCACAGTTTTCAGATCTACAAAACCAAAAACCCAAAAATATATTGCTACATATTTACTCTTTTTATTTTGTGTTCTTAAGAGATCTATCTCTCCTATCTATCATTAACTAATCTATCTTATTACCATAGAGAGCGTCACAACCTCTTTTCATGTCGGGTTGCAAGTATTTGTTGTTTGTGTGCAGGTGTTGTTTATGTCGGTGTGTGATCTTCCTCTACGGATTTCTACCTTGGTTTCATAACTGAGGGAAATACTTACCATCGCCGTGCTGCATCATCCCTTCCTCTTTGGTGAAATACCGATGCAGTCTCAAGCCACGTCAAATGAATTTATAGTGCCGTTGCCTAGGAGGAAGCAATGCCATCTACAAGGTTCCAAATCACAAATCTCATCTCCTTGCAATTATATTATTTGCCATTTTCCTCTCGTTTTCCTCTCGCCACTTCGCCAATTTGCCGTTTTATTCGCCCTATTCTTCGTTTGTCCTTTTTCTTGGCGGATCTCTTCCTTGTTTGCAATCTTGTTTGCGTAGTCACAATGACTCAAGAAAACACCAAGTTGTGTGATGTTTACAATACTAATAACAATGATTTTATTAGTATGCCTATTGATCCTCCCGCCACTAGTGCAGAGTCTTGTGATATTAATACCCCTTTGTTGAATCTTGTCATGAAAGATCAATTTGCCGGTAATATTAATGAGGATGTCGTGTCCCATCTAAACATGTTCGTTGAATTGTGTGATATGAGAAAGGAAAAACATGAGGACAATGATATTGTGAAGTTGAAACTATTTCCTTTTTCCTTGTGGGATTGTGAAAAAAATTGGTTTTCTTCTTTGCCTCGCAATAGTATTGATTCTTGTAATAAGTGCAAGGATGGATGCTTTTATCACTAAGTATTTTCTGCCCGCGAAACTTATTTCCCTTAGGACGCAAATCAAGAATTTTAAGCAACTTGAGCATGAACATGTTTCCCAATCTTTGGAAAGAATGAAGTTGATGATAAGAAATTGTCCTACACATGGTTTAAATCTTTGGATGATCATACAAATTTTTTATGCGGGATTGAATTTTGTATCTTGAAATCTGTTAGATTCCGCCACGGGTGGTACTTTTATGGAGATACTTTGGGTGAAGCTACTAAATTGCTAGATAATATCATTGCTAATTATTCTCAATGGCATACCAAAAGAGCACCTACTAGTAAAAATGTTAATTTGGTAGAGGAAATTAGTACTTTGAGTGATAAAGTTGAGCAAAATAATATTGAGCAAAATAATGAATCCATAGATGTGAATTTTGTCTAGCACAACAATTTTAATAACAATGCTTATAGAGGTAATTTTAATCCTAGGCCTTTTCCTGGATATTCCTCTAATAATTATGTTAATTCCTATGGTCATTCTTCTTACAATAATAATAGGATCACCTCTGATATTGAGAGTAATATTAAAGAATTTATCAATGGGCAAAAGGCTTTCAATACTACGATAGAAGAAAAGCTGAATAAGATTGATGACATGTCTAGAAGCATTGATAGAATTTCTCATGATGTTGAAAATATAAAGTTGAAAGCTTTTGTACCTAAGATTAATGAATCTATTTAAGCTTTATATGTCCCTATGGAAGAAAAGAACCGCTATGCTTAGAGCTAAAAGAGAAATCTTAGAAAAATCGTCTTCTAGTGATTTCCGCTATAAAACGATGAAGATCTTTAAGTGATTAGTGTTTATTCTATTGATTCCTTGTTTATTAATATTAAAATTGATAATGAAGGGACTGAAGTGGAGTCAACTATAGCTAGAAGGCGTCCCAATAATTTGGAGGGTGAAACTCTTGATGAAAATGTCGATAAAAGTGGGTTTGAAGAGGTCAAAACTTTAACTAGTGATGTGCCCAATATCTTGGATTGCAAAGATTTTAACTATGATAGTTGCTCTTTTATTGAGTGTGTTTCTTTGCTGGAATCCATGTTGAATTCACCCCATGCTTATGAGAAAAATAAAGCTTTTACTAAAAATATCGTTAATGCCATGATGAAATCTTTTGAAGAAAAGTTGGATTTGGAGATTTCTATTCCTAGAAAATTGCATGATGATGAGGAACATACCATTAAGGTCAGGATTAAAAAATTTGAATGATTTGCTTTGTGTGATTTGGGTGGTAGTGTTTCCACGATTCTGAAATCTCTATGTGATGTGCTTGGTCTAAACAACATTGAAGAATGCTCTCTTAATTTGCACTTGGAGGATTCTGCTATTAAAAAGCCTGTGGGAAGAATTAATGATGTTCTTATTCTTGAAAATAGGAATTATGTTCCCATTGATTATTGTCTATGATTTTGATTGCAATCCATCTTGTCCCATTATACTTGGTAGACCGTTTTTAGGCACTATAGGTGTCGTGCTTCATTTTAAAGAAGACAATATTAAGTTTCAATTTCCCTTGAGAAATGGTAGAACACTTACCTAGAAATAAAATTATGACACCATATGAATCAATCATGAGGGTATCCTATGGATCCAAAACCAAAGATGACAATACTTGAATCCATGTGTTATGCCTAGCTAGGGGCGTAAAACGATAACGCTTGTTGGGAGACAACCCAATGAATAAATACATTTTTTCTTTTTTCCTTTATGTTTTTGCATGTTTAAAAAATTATGACTTTGTTATGATTGTGTTTGCATGGTTTATTTCGTGTTTTTGCCAAGTAAAGCCTTTAGGATGATTCATAGGATGAGTAGAAACGATGCTAAATCTAAAACAGAAATTTGCGTCTAGTATATGAATTTTCATTTTTTAATGGAACATGGTATGGAGCTTAAATTTTAACAAAATATTTATATACAAATTCTTGACGTTTTCCTACGTTTTCAGAATTTTTAGAGTTAGAAAGTATGGGTAGTGTACAGATTACTACAGATTGTTCTATCTAAACAAATTCTGTTTTCGTTGCATTGTGTGCTTGTTTTGATGAATCTATGGTTTGTATTGGGTTTATAAGTCATGGTAAAGTTAAAATATAGTAGGTATAATGCAATAACAAAATATGAATGGTTTTGCAATGGTATGTAAAGTAGTGATTTGCTTTCTTGTACTAACAGATCTCACGAAGAATTTTGTTAAGTTTTGTGTGATTGAAGTTTTCAAGTTTTGGGTGAGATCACGATGGAGGAAGGAATAAGGAGTTAGAAGAGTCAAGGATTGGGGTTTCTACATCACCCCAATCTATATCCAAATACAAACAAGCAACTAAGCTTTGGGATGCCCCCGAGTGGCATCCCCTATTTCTTCCAACAACCATCGGTATACTGCTTGGAGCTATATTTTTATTCGTCACATATAATGAGTTTTGCTTGGAGAATATTGTATATTTGATTTATTTGCTTTTATCCTTTATTCACACATCTATTTGAGAGAGCCAAAATTATTCTATGATTTTCTAGAATTGCTCTTTATGCTTCACTTAAATCTATTGAGCCAAGGAATTGCTCTAGTGCTTCATTTATATATTTCTGAGCACGATGTGCTTGGAATGTTTTGTAGAAATATTCTCATGATTAACTTAGATTAATTTAAGATTTAGTAAATTTTGAAGAAATCCTCTCATGCTTCACTTATACCTTTTTGAGATATTAAATCTTTATGATCATGTGCTTCACTTAAATTTGTTTGAGCTTGCCAAAAAGCAAAGGTAATATATGAAACTAGTTCCAAAGTGATAGATATCCAAGGAGGATATAATAAATTTTTTTATGAAGATCATTGGACAAATTATACTTGATTCGTTTTAATTTTTTTGCAACGTAATGATAGTAATATGTGAGTCATGGTGATGAATAATTATAGTTAGTAGGAATATTGGTGTTAAGGTTTGTGATTCCCTATGCATGCATGAAAGTCAATAGTTATACAATGAATTTACATCCTACTTGTGGTGCATTATTCAGTGTTAGTTATTTTCAATGCTCACTTATGTGAATTTTTGTTTCTTGGTTTGGTTGCTACCCAGTCTATTTGCTAGCCTTCACTTGTATTGAGTAGAAATACTACTTGTGCATCCAAAATCCTTAAACCAAGTTTTGCCTTATGAGTCCACCATACCTACCTATATGCAGTATTTCCATGCCGTTCCAAGAAATTTTTTATGTGCCATCTCTAAATTTTAAAAATAATTTTCTCTTTTGTGTGCCCGTACAACTCATGAAATGGTGGGGAGTACCCAGTATTTTTCATGCTAGATGTGTTATTCTCAAGATGAGTCTTTATTCACTTGTCATTGCACGAGAGTGTGGCGGTAATAGGGATGCCCATTCCCGAAATGAAAAAGAAAAAATATTTACTTTATGTTGTCAAATAATAAATTCCTTGGAAAGTGTTGGTATGGAAGGCAACCGTGGATACAGACCGCCATGGCACGTGAAAGTTTGGTGCAAAAAGGAATACACTTTATTTTCTGTTTGGGAACCACATATGATATATCTAGCATGGAAAGTATTGTGAGCTACTTTGTCATTTTCATTGACACGAAAAACATGCCACCCAAAATATTTTTCTCTCTCAATTTAAACACTTCAGCTCTGGCACCCCTACAAATCCCTACTTCCCTCTGGGAAGGGCCTATCCATTTACCTTACGCATTTTTTATTTTTTCTTTAAGTCTCCATCTTCTCTTATAAGCACCAACTAGGGGGCAATACAATCATACTTGAGCATTGGGCATAGCTAATATTTGAGTGTGTTTCATGAATGGATCAATGATTGAGCATGATGGGCTAGGGATAACATTCTATAGTATTGATATTTTGAAAGACATGGTTGTTTGTTGACATGCTTGAGTATTAAATTCATTATGTTAAAACTAGACTATTCCTTTGAATCATTATAAGTCCAAATGTCCTGCTATGTAAAAGAAAAGAATGTGATGAACATGTTAGGCATCATTCCACATCAAAAAATCTATTTTTATCATTTACCTACTCGAGGACGCGTAGGAATTAAGCCTGGGGATGGTGATACGTCTACAACATATCTATAATTGTTGCTTGTTTCTTGCTATCATATTATCATTCTTGGATGTTTTCCATAATTGGGACTAACCTATTTACATAGTGCCAATGTGCTAGTTGCTGTTTTTGCTTGTTTTTACTTCGCAGAAAATCAATATCAAACGGAGTCCAATCGCGACGAAACTTTTTGGAGATTTTTTTTGGACCAGAAGACACCCAATCGACCAAAGAAGTAACAAGGAAGTGGTCCGAGGATACCACAACCCACCAGGTCGCGCTAAGGGGGCTACCCACGCCCTGGTGGGTTGTGCCTTCCTCAGGACTCCTCTCCACTGCCTATGATGCCTGTAAATTCCCAAATATTCCAAAAACACTAGGGGAGTCGACGAAACACAATTCCAGCCTCCGCAAGTTCTAGAACCTCGAGATCCAATCTAGACACCGTCTCGGAGGGGTCATCTTCATCATAGGTGCCTCTCCGGTAATGCCTGAGTAGTCCACCATAGACCTACGGGTTCGTAGGCACTAGCTAGATGGCTTCCTCTCTCTCTCTCTCTTTTATGATTCTGAATACAATGGTCTCATGGAGATCTATTTGATGTTAAATTTTGCGGTGTGTTTGTTGGGATACGATGAATTTTGAGTTCATGATCAGTTTCTATCCATGAATATTATTTGTGTCTTCTTTGATCTCTTATATGCATGCTTGCTTATAGCCTCGTATTTGTTCTTCGAATCTTTGGTTTAGTTAGGCCAACTAGATCGATTTTTCTTGCCATGGAAGAGCTGCATTGTGATGGGTTCGATCTTGCGGTGTTCTTTCCCAATGACAAAAGGGGCTGCAAGACATGCATGTATCGTTTCTATTAAGGATAACAAGATTGGGTCTATTCCTACATGAATAGATCTTGTCTACATCATGTCATCCTTCTTATTGCATTACTCTATTTTCCATGAACTTAATACAGTAGATGCATGGTAGATAGCGGTCGATGTGTGGAGTAATAGTGGTAGATGTAGGGAGGAGTCAGTCTACTTATCTTGGACGTGATGCCTATATAATGATCATTTCCTTGGATATCATCATGACTATACGATTTTCTATCAATTGCACAATAGTAATTTGTTCACCCACCATGCGCAATACTAATGAGAGAAGCCACTAGTGAACCCTACGGCCCCCGGGTAAATTTTCCATTATATTGCTTTCCGATCTATGTTTTTGCAACCTTTGTTTTCAGATCTAAAAAACCAAAAACCCAAAAATATATTGGTGCATATTTACTCCTTTTATTTTGTGTTCTTAAGAGATCTATCTCTCCTACCTATCATTACCTAATCTATCTTATTACCATAGAGAGCGTGACAACCTCTCTTTCATGTCGGGTTGCATGTATTTGTTGTTTGTGTGCAGGTGCTGTTTACGTGGGTGTGTGATCTTCATCTATGGATTGATACCTTGGTTTCATAACTAAGGGAAATACTTACCGTCGCTGTGCTGCACCATCCCTTCTTCTTTGGGGAAATACCGACGCAGTCTCAAGGCACGTCAGGCCTCACCCTACATGTTTTCTCATCAAGAAGACAAGGAAGGAAGACAAGGGAACAAGGATGGCGATCCACCCCGCTCGAAAAGAAGACACTGCCTGGAAAAGATAAGAGTATCATATATTTCCAGTTTAGTACTTCTCGAGGAAACCCTTAGTATCTTCTTTATAGTGGGATGTGTAGTCATCCGCACGGGGAGAACCCTTGTCGGGATGAGCTGTCGCCCTATCCTTGCTTATAGGATTGACAACACCGACAAGGAGCTCTGTCAGGGAACAATGCGAACCTATTGCCGGAGAGCTCATCCCCCCGCCCCCCCCCCCCACAGACACTTTGGCACTCGTGGTTTAGATGACGGCCCAACAAGTATCCCCGCGCGGCAGAGACAAAACATGCCAATACAAGACAAATAAGGAAAGGAAAGTCATAGTACTTGAGGGAGAAAAATAGCATTCTATTGTCAGTCATTTTCAATACAAAAATTTGTAGAGATTACATTATGATTCATTAAAACTTGGCAAGCACCTACATATTTTAACATAAAAAAACATAAGTGCCTCGTAATCACTTTCTTGTCCCTATCCTCTTAGGGATTAGGTGGAGAAGGAGCAGAGGGCAAAAGGAGCGCCTGGCCGGGATTCGACGCTTCCGACCAAGGACCAGAGGGACGCGCCTCTTGGAGGAGCCCAAGGACCCTACACCCAGGCTGGGCAGACAAGGCCAACAAGGGGAAAGGAGGCGGAGGGTAGGTGAAGATGGCGGCGCTGCCGGGGGCGGCTATAGATGACATTGCTGCCGATGAGGGCAACATGTCGATGCTATCACCCACGCTTACGAAGCATCGAGAGGCGATGACCGCCACCGCTTTCCTCTCCGCCATCACCAAAGGGGGATCCTCCGCCATCCAAGCCTCTAGCACAGCTGCCAAGATGGACACCATGCTCTCCGGAGAATCCTATAGAGAGCATGGTCGTCCCTGTCAGCCAAAGGCGGGGAATCCCTCCTCCCTTTAAGAAGAACACGCGGACGAAAGGTTCCCACCCTCGTGCTATGCACATAGCACCACAGGAGGGGAACTGCGCCGCAATACGAGATGATCCGTCGCCGCAGCTTCCCACGCTCGAATGGAGGCCGTACGAGCATCCTCTCTTCATCGTGATAAGGAGGGACTTCGAGGAGCGCGAGATGTGGCATTGCGTCTTCATCAAAAAACCGAACATGACGTCAGCCACGCGGCAATCCCTAAAGACTGAGGTAGTGGGCAGCGCAACGGTGGGTATTCCACCATAATCGCTCCAGGCGTGACCACCACGCCGCCCGCTCCCACAATTCGAGCCCTTTCCACCACAATCCCACGACACAAACTAGGCATAGGCTCAAGAAGAAGACCGTCCGATGATCTACGTGCCCACCAAACCCTTCTCCCTAGTCATTGGGGTGGGCGGGCGAACCTAGGACAAGAGGAGTAGGGCAAGACCTACAAGCTTGAACTCGAGGAGGAAGAAAGGGTGGATGAGCATCGCCTCTCGCAAACCTCCCAATTTATAGGGAGAGCGCGGGGGCTAGCTCTCCTACACTCCAAGGGTCGCCGCCCATCTCCACCAATTCCAATCCATGGCATTGCGGTTTTCTGCCTTGATCAGGACTTTAAGTCACACACGCCCGTTGCTAACTCCCTGGTATGCATACGACACACGTGTCGGAAACGGCCTGGCGTGGTGGGTCAGTGCTAATCAATAAATTGGAAGTTACCCCCTCACATTGTGTGCCTGTGCTTGAAACTTGGGCCCGACCCAACGACACTTGGCGAGCACCTGTGGGCCAGTCCTGGGGCTCCTATCGGTGCACTAGTACATGGGTACTCAGTGCCCCCTGACTTATGCACAGGCGGTAGAAGCAAAGAACCCACCCGCAATCAAGACAAGACTCCAGCAAGATCAATGCGGCAGCCCAAGCTTGGGCTGCGACGTGCCAAGCACGCCCCCGATGCTTTCCGGGGACCAAGACGCGCATGCTTCCTAGAAGATCTGGCAAGCCACTCCCCGGCAGGCATGAGCCAGCCAGCTACCGCTCCACCGCATCGCTACGCCTATCACTTATCGATGCGCTGTCTACCCCTCAGGCAGCTAATAAGCTCTCGCTAAGCACATGGAGACGTATTGAAGGGAGGTTATGCTCGGTCGACACCCACCCAACAGCGTGTCAAGTTCTTAAGCAACGACGGGCCAAGCGGTGACCAGAGCTTTCCAGGGATGCACCCCCAAGCGCCACCTAGGCAGGTAATCATGACATTTTGTCCTAAATGCCAGAGTTAGGTATGATAGCTCTGCTTAGCTATCTAGTCAATAGATAATGTGTGTTTTTCCATTGTGGTGACCCCTTGAACTATAAAAGGAGGCCCAAGGCAACCTAGCTCAAGGTTGGCAATTCGTACCACCGAACACTTGTACTCGCGTAGCCGCTCCTTCTCTGGCAACAGTCCTTGCCGGGGCTAGGTGCTCTATGTTCTTAGTGTTCCCCCAATCAATCCACCAAAAATTAAGAGTGGGATTTTATGCTTAGCAGCGACCTGAATCTGGGTAAAATGCATGTGCCCTGATTGTTGCGCCATCTCATGCTATTCTCTTTGTGCAACGTGACCCCCTTGCCGAACCACAAGGGATTTCTGATCCCATAGGTGATCGTGAGTGTCGGTATAGAAATCGGCGGATCTCGGGGAGGGGGTCCCGAACTATTAGACTAGGATCGATGGTAACAGGGGACGAAGGGAACACGAGTTTACCCAGGTTCGAGCCCTCCTATGGAGGTAATACCCTATGCCCTGCTTGATTATATTGATGGTGTAAGATGTTACAGAGTTGATCTACCTCGAGATCGTATGTCTAACCCTAGATGAGTTGTCCTTCCTCTAAACCCTAAAACCCTTCGGCTTATATAGATGCCGAGGAGGCCTAGGGTTTACACATGGTCGGTTACATGCCGAAGAGATATCTTTCCTAACTACATCTAATAACTTGGAGAACACGCTTGGACTCCATGAAGCTTCCACCCTGGCAAAGATGGTCCTCGATCCTCCGATGCCTGCCTTGCGGACCATACAGTCTGGCCCATGAATAATGGTCGGCTATCCGAGGTCCCCTTAATCTAGGACTCCCTCAGTAGCCCCCGGACTGGCCTTCAACGACGATATATATTCGGTTGATCCCTTCACGTCGTTGTCTTCGGCTTGCGACGTGAGTCCCTCACCCTCCTCTGTTCGGCATCCGACCAGTATTCAGTAAGATCCCAAGTGTCATGGGCGCGGGTCATTATAATAACTACGCAAGTTCCTCGACTTTCGTGCATCATGGGGTGGTGAGTGGTCAACGATTTTTACAATCCTACCCCTCCGTGACGGAGGCACCAACCCATTTAACCAAACAAAAATATGATTCAAACCACATCTTCCTCCTCCCTATCGTTAGAAACTCGCAACAGAAGCTCTACGCACAACATGGCTAACGCTCCCAGCTCCTCAAAGCGCCCTTACGGCCAATGCCTAGGCGACTGGACCAGGTGCTCTGTCACACTTCTGTGGCTCTGTAACTTGGAGACCCAGGGATATCTCCCATCATCAGATCTGGCGACAACCCGTGTTGGTTTGGTCGCTTATGGCGATGAGGTTTTTGACGAGCGCTTCCCCAATCCAAACAAAGGGGAGCGCGTTTGCTTTGTTCCATTTCTCCTCCGAGGCCATGGATTTCCAGTCCACCCATTCTTGAGGGGGTTGCTGGAGTTCTACGGGATTCAACTCCACCGTCTCACCCCGGGGTCGATCCTGCACATCTCAGGTTTCGATGCCCTCTGCGAGATGTTCTTAGGGTGCGAAGCTCACTTCGATTTGTGGAGTAAATATTTCGGCCTCGTTCCCCAAACTCGGACAAGGCCATCTTAGAGGTCGGCGGAGCAAAAATATGCCGCATAGTGGGGATGGGATATCCGATTGGCACACCGAGGAAATCCGAAGAATGGACTTTAGAGTGGTTCTATATTGAAGACGTCCCCTGTTCGAGCCAACTCGGACAGGTCTGCCCAAGTACTCCGACCTTCTCCCAAATAAAAGGTACAACTGGTGACCCAAGGGATCGTCCCAGGAGGAGAGCGTCGAAGTGCGACACCTGGCCACACGAGTGCGTATGCTTGCCCATCAACGGTTGACCATGATTGACACCATGACCACTGATATCTCGTGCTGCGTGCAACACCTCCAACAAAGGGTGCACCGCTTATGGTGATACAACTGGACAAGTGACGCCATGCGCACCCGAAGGCTTGGTCCTGCTAATCCAACAACGCTTGTCGCCTTACTCACCGACCTGTACAAAGGAGATCAAGAAGACTTCATCCAGCGGTCCACAAAAGAAGGGTATTTGGCCCATAATCTAGTCAAAAAAGTATGCCTTCCTTTCTCAACCATGACATGGTTTGGGACTTCATTCCGTATTTTCATTTGACCAAGGCCTTGTCATAAATAGGAATGGAGGAGCGTCATCAAGACAGTCAACTGTCCGGCTCCTCAGCCCGAGAATCATTCACGTGACAACGATCCGGGTTTCAACGAGGACCCAAATCTCCTTCTCGACCTCGACAATGGTGTCTATTATTAGGACAGCATTGTCAAGACCCCAGTGGCAATCATAGTCGATTACCCCAAGACATTCTCCATCCTGTCCACGGGCAAGAAGAAAAACTTCTCCCAAAAGAGGCCTGCTACCAAGAGCGACCGGACGCGCCGATCCCAGCCCCCAAGCGTTGTTGATCAGCACATCTTGCACCATCAGCTGAAGCCGCAGACGAGTCAGAGGCCGGGCAGGCCCCTGCAAAGGAGCCAAACAAGGGAACGAATCCACTCATCCACACATCCCAAAGGTACGTTGTTCGGATATTCATTTTATCGTTGTGCTTGGAAAAAACTTATATTCACTTGTTTTCACCTAGGCGAAACACCCAATCTTCACCTACCAAGGGGGCTGCCCGAATGTCAGGAGACTCCCGAAGCTCCCGGGCCACCGCCCATGCGGCTTCCGCTACGGAAGCCTCCATGGCCGGTCCGATGCCCACCAAATCTGGTGACGGAGTATCCATCACCAAATCGAAAGTGGAGAGTGCCATGCATCATCGGCACCGATGGGAGACCATGCGACACCCAGCTTTCTCCGACCAGGAGTTTGGCGCCCTATGCTCGGCAGATGCACACCTCGCGGCCACTCGAACTGGGTTCGGAGAAGCTATGAAGCTGATAACAACCAGTATTCAAGTAAGTCCTCAGATTTTGTAGAGTCCGTATACTTGTATAAGCCTTGTAGCCCCTGAGCCTTAATTCGATTTGAAAAAACGAATTAAGGATCTCCCAACTAGTTAACTACTCACGCAGGCCACAAAGCAATAGTCCGAACAAGTGGCCAAGGCCCTCGAGGAGAGCCACGCGGAGGTGCAGTCCGTGAAGGCCAGACTAGCACAAGTGAAAAACTTTACGCGCGAGGCCCATGGTAAGTCTGCATTTACTGCTAGTCAATAGAATATATGGATTCCATGCCTGACATCTGGATTCTATGTAGCAGCTGAATCAATAGGACATATGGAAAGGCAGCTGGAAGAAGCACGGGATTCACAAAGGTATGCGGAATCCCAGCAGCAAGTCGGCTGTCTTGTTATACAAAAAAGGCCAATGAAATAAAGAGTTTGAAGACTCAATTGGCCCAATCTCAAGAAGAAAATCAGAATCTTCGGAGGGGCGTATTCGGTAAATACAATTCCACTATCAGTAAGTATGTCCAATGTACAAAATGATAGTAATCGTGCTTGTTGCCTTGTGAACATGTCTCCTGACCGGGCATCCTGAAGAGGAGATCGAATCGTTCCAAGGGGACCCACTGAAGGAGCTGACCGCTCTCCACAAGCGCGTGCGAAAGGCGAAGAAGGGGATGGTGAAGGTGTTATGGCCCATTGAACAGCCACCCGAAGGGCTGGCCACACTTGTGGATTGATTTAGTGGGGCTCAGTGTTTCATCGGACTTAACCCCGAGCAGATGGCGCGGGTTGGTCCTATGGGATCGGATGGAAAAGAAGAGCCACTCCGCCTGGTATATGACAAGGTGATGCCCGCCGCTAGGATCTCATAGGCAGACTGCCCCCTCTCCACAATAATCGATGATCTCGCTCAGCAGCCGAATATGTAATTTGCATATTCATGTGTAAAACAATCCATGTTGTAAACTTTGTCTTAACCGTCCATCGACTTCTCCCTCTAGAGCGAAGAGCTTAGGAGTGCTCCTTCTTATTATTCCTTTGCCGAATGGCGAAATTGTATTTGAGGAACCAGGCAATTCGGCCATGTGGTGCAAACAGATAGAAAGCACACGGAAAGGTATGTTATATTATGACGTAGTGTAAGAAACATCTTCTGATGAAAATAGTACCGCTAACGATACCTTTCGCCAGGGTTATACGAAGAATGGTAGATAGAAATTTGCATATTCATAGTATGCAACTAAGCGTTTTTTGGGAATAAGAGTCCCGAATAAAAAAATAGCAACCAAGGCTGTATAAGGTGTTTCCGTCCAAGCTGACCAATTGTCTACGTAAGATAGCTAGCTTCCGGCTTCACCCGTCTGAGGTATGTGTCCGGATGACCCGGTCATAACAAACGCAGAGGTGCTCCCTTTACTCTCTAGCCGAACGACCAGGAACATAGAGAGTAACCACAGGAACGAGGCAACCCAGCTTGGCAAAATCTTAGTTCGAATTGATGCATGTGATGGCCAAAACATGAAAAAAGAAACGTGCACACAAGACATGTGCAGGAAAAATAATTGCAATAGAAAAGATGGCTAGTAGAAGAAGCCCCCACGTGTTGTGCTCAGATGTAACACTCTATGGTGTATCTCGATAAGCTTAGTGTAGGATCCGTTTAACCGAACATAGGAAGAAGAAAAAGTGATCATATCAAAAAAAAAGTGGGAAGGAAAGAAAAAGAAATGAAAATACAATAAAAAAAATGTAAAATGTGCGGGAATTCAGACATGACCGGTCTATCCGTAGAAACGACAAAGACGAGCCGCGTTCCCATGGGTTTGGTTCAAGGCAATTATCTGATGAGTTCCAAAGACAATAGGCTCCTCCCATGAGTACTTAGTCGATGATAAAGGGGCCCTCCCATTTGGGATTGAGTTTATGATTCTGCTTCTCTGGGAGCCGTGGGACGAGTTCACCTACGTTGTATGTTTGTGCCCTGACCTCCCTACTCTGGTAGCGTCGCGCTTGCTGCTGATAAAGCACAGAGCGAGCCAAAGCTATGTTACCTTCTCCCTCCAAGGCGTCCAAGTCGTCTTGACGATCCAACTCGGCTTCCTTTTCCTCGTACCTGCGCACTCTTGGTGCGTCGTGAATAATGTCGCAGGGGAGGACTGCCTCTGCCCCATAGACCATGATGAATGGTGTGAAGCCCGTTGATCTATTTGGGGTGGTACGTAGGCCCCATAGTACGGAGTTGAGCTCCTCAACCCAATGACAGTCGGACTCGTGAGGAGATCAGACCAATCGTGGCTTAATGCCACTCATAATGAGACCATTGGCTTGTTCGACTTGTCCATTGGTCTGCGGATGGTAGACTGATGCGTAATCGAGCTTAATACCCATTTTCGCGCACCAGTCCTTGACCTCTTGGGCTGTAAAATTAGATCCATTATCCGTTATTATGCCATGTGGTATACCGTAATGGTGTACTATGCCGGATATGAAGTCTATAACTAGTCCGGACTTGGCTGGTTTAACAGGCTTTGCCTCTATCCATTTGGTGAATTTGTCAACCATGACTAGCAGCTATTTGTTTTTCTTGGCCCCCCCCTTTAAGGTGTCTGACCATGTAAAGCCCCCAGACTGCAAAAGGCCAAGTGATCGGAATAGTCCGAAGAGCTATTGGAGGCATGTGACTTTGGTTTGCGAAGAGTTCACACCCCACGCAGTGCTTGACAAGTGACTGTGCGTCCGTCCGAGCTGTGGGCCAGAAGAAACCTGCTCGGAAGGCCTTGCTAACTAGGGCTCTTGCCGCGGTGTGATGGCCGCCCATGCCCGCATGTACTTCCACAAGAAGTTCCCGCCCTTCTTCCTCGGATATGCACCGCTATAGTACACCAGTCATGCTTTTCTTGTATAGCTCACCCTCGTGAATCTTGTAGGCTTTGGAGCGCCGAACTATGTGACGTGCCTCTATCTGGTCATCGGGGAGATCCTTTTGAAGAAGGTAGGCGAGGAAGGGCTCGGTCCAAGGTGCAATTACTGCCATTACCTCATGAGCCGAAGGCGTTTCATTCATTACAAAGCCGCCTATTATTTGGTCGTCTGGTTCATTGACAGGGGGGACAACCATGTCTGATGTATCCAGAACAACGCTATTGTCATCGTCCTGCTACACGATGGAAGGCTTAAACAACTATTCTAGAAAAGTCTTCTTTAGGACAGGATCACGCTTAGCTCCTAGACGAGCTAATATGTCGGCGGATTGGTTGCTGTCACGAGCGACATGGTGGAATTCCAGCCCCTCAAATCGAGCTGATATCTTGAGGATGATGTTTCTATATGCCGCCATCTTCAGATTTTTAGCGTCGAATCGCCGTTGATTTGGGAGATGGCAAGGTTGGAATTTCCCCGCACCTCTAGACGACGTATGCCCATTGATATAGCCATCCGGAGACCATGAACAAGGGCCTCATATTCGGCTACATTGGTAGAGTCCGCATACATGATTTGCAACATGTATCGCATGTTGTTGCCCGTGGGGGATGTGAGGATAACTCCAGCTCCCAGTCCGGCCAGGGTTTTGGAGCCATCAAAGTACATTCTCCAATGGGAGTATGCACTATATTCCTTGGGGAGTTCGGCCTCCGTCTATTCGGCCAAAAAGTCTACCAGCACCTGTGATTTGATGGCATGGCGTGACTTGTAGGTTATTTTGAAGGGGAGGAGCTCGATGACCCATTTGGCAATGCGGCCGGTGGCGTCCCTGTTGTTGACTATGTCGTTCAAGGGGACTTCCGATGCTACCGTCATCGTGCACTCGTGAAAGTAGTGTCGGAGTTTCCTCGATGCCATGAATACTATAGGCAATTTTTTGATAGTGTGGATATCTGGACTTGCACTGCGTTAGCACCTCTGACACATAGTATACCGGCTTCCGAGTCCGGAATTTATGCCCCTCTTCATCTCGTTCAACGACGAGCACCGCACTGACGACTTTGTTGGTGACCGATATGTATAACAACATGGGCTCACCGTCGCCTGGTGTCGTGAGTATGGGGTAGGTTGACAATACTGCTTTGATTTCTTCCAACGCAACCGCTGCTTCATTGGTCCATTCGAAATTGTTGGTCCGTTTCAACAGTTTGTAGAGCGGAAGAGCCTTTTCTCCGAGGCAGGAGATAAAGCGGCTTAACGCCTCTACGCACCCACATAGCCTCTGGACATGCTTTACTTCCATGGGAATTGCAAGTTCTTATAAAGCACGAATCTTAGCTGGATTTGCCTCTATTCCTCTATGGGAGACAATGAATCCAAGCAGCTTACTAGAGGGAACTCCAAATACACATTTCTCCGAATTGAGCCGGATGTCATATTCGCGTAAATTAGCAAAAGTTTGGCGTAGGTCATCAATCAACTGGTCGATGTGTTTGGTTTTGATTACCACATCGTCCACATATGCCTCGACGGTCCTGCTGACCTATGTAGAGAGGCAGTTTTGGATCATGCGCTGGTTAGTAGCCTCAGCGTTTTTTAGCCAAAAGGTATTGTGTTGAAGCAGAAAAGGCCGCAAGGGGTGATGAAAGCCGTAGCAGCTTGATCGGATTCCTTCATTTTAATTTGATGGTATCCGGAGTAAGAATTGAGGAAACACAACATATCGTGTCCGGCTGTGGCATCGATGATCTGGTCGATGCACGGTAAGGGGAAAGGGTCCTTGGGGCATGCTTTATTAAGGTCTTTAAAATTGACACATAGTCGCCAGGATTTGTCTTTCTTAGGCACCATCACCAGGTTTGCTAGCCACCCAGGGTGTTTAATATCCTGAAAAAATCCGGCCTCGAGCAGTTTGGCTAATTCTTCACCCATGGCCTGCTGTTTGGGTTCGGAGAAGCGACACAGAGTCTGTTTCACGGGCTTGAGACCCGAAATAATGTTTAGGCTATGTTCGGCCAGACGACGTGGAATTCCAGGCATATCGGAAGGATGCCAGGCAAAAATGTCCTGGTTCTCATGGAGGAAATGCCCCAAAGCTTCGTTCATAAGGGGATCGAGCTGGGCTCCAATGGACGTTATTATTGGGGTCCGTTGGATGCACCTGAAATTTGATGATTTCCTCTGAGGGTTTGAATGACGTAGACTTGGGTCTTTTACTAAGGATCACATCGTCTCTATTGACTGTCGACCATAAAGTGGTCAACTCTTCGGCGGCGAAAGTTTCTGCTAGTGTCTCGAGGACAAGCACTATCGTTTTGTTTTCAGCCTGAAGGGCTATATTCAGATCACTGGTGATTGTGATCACTCCGTTTGGTCCTGGCATTTTTAGTTTCATGTACCCGTAATGGGTTATAGCCTGGAACTTTGTGAAGGCATCGCGACCCAATAGGTCATGCTAGCCACTTTGGAAAGGGACGATGTGGAAGACAAGTTCTTCAGATCGATAGTTTTCGGGTGTGCCGAAAGCCACGTCCATGATGATACATCCGGAACATCGTGCCTCCTTCCTTGGGATAATTTCCCATAATGTTGTGTTGCTACGCTCGATGCGGGATCGGTCGAAATGCATTTTTTCTAGCGTGGCTTTGTAAATGAGGTTAAGACCACTGCCACCGGCCATTAGCACTTTATGTAGCCTATATCCATCGATGACGGGATTCAAGACTAGGGCAGCCGATGAGTGTCCGGAAATTATGGGCGGACGGTCAGTGTCCTCGAAAGTAATCGGTACGTCTGCCCATGGGCTAGTGGCTTCCACGTGATAGACTTGCTTGTGCTCTTTAAGAGCTCTCTTGTGTCTATTCCTTGAGGGGAAGATTTCATAGACTGTCAAGACTTCAGCATCGAATTCGGGCGGTGAAGGAGAACGTCTACTCGAAAGAGGTGTGTCAAGGATAGCTTCGCCGCTTTTTGCGACTTGCTTGACGACCCAGCAAGCTCGAAGGTTGTGCATTGGGTTCGCATTTAGTAATACAGAATGTATGGGACATGGTTTATCCAAAAGCCCATCAAGGACAGTGCAGGCACCGAAAAGGGGCTTGTTTCTTTTCTCGACAAGTTCAAACCTGCCTGACCGATTAGTAGGTATCCTCTTTTTCCGAGCCCCTCTAGGGTGTTCGGGGGATTTTGGTTTCGAGAACAGTCGCTCAAATTGCCAGACACTCTCCATGGCACATTATTTATTTACCAATTCGGATAGCTCCGAGAAATCGCTAATGCATCGGCGGTCTAGGGCATTAAGAATGCCCTCGTAATGGCCATTGAGAGTGAATATTACTGTTAAATCTTGGTCGCGGAGACCTTTTACTCTGCTCCTAGCAAGTAGCAGTCTTGCCCAAAAGTGGTGTACTAACTCTCCTCGCAGTTGCTTTATGTCTTGGAAGTCCGGATATACAGGCTTCGGTAAAAACCTAGGGTTGTCATCCTGGACAGTGGGTGGGAAAAAACTGGATTCTATGCCAAGTTGAGTATTCGGGGATGCAAACTCGAAATTGTGGCATAGATCTGGGACCGATGACGGTCCGGCTTCAAGGCAGCCTCTGGCGCCTGTCCCATGGTGGTGATCAGAGACCGGGGTGTAAACTGTTTTCAATTGCGGCTGTCGAGACGAATCCACGGCCGGGCACTCGACATTAGCGACAAGGTGGGTGACAGGAGGGATGTTAATCTCCCTATCATCGGGTCTAATCTCGAGCCGATCAAAGATTGGAACCTGGTCATACGGTATTCGCATTGCTTCGAGCCGATCAAAGAATTCGTTTAAGAACAAAGTGATGGCAGGGTGCGTGTCACTAATATGAGTGGATTTGTCAAGTGGGGTGGCGGTTCCAGAGTCACGCTGAAGCGGATCTTCGTTCCATTCTTCCACGAGGCTTGATGACTTGGACGTTAAGGCATCCGGACTTACAGGTCTTTCTTCGAAGGTTAAGGGTTCCATTGGAATGAGTGTCCCTTGTGAATCAGCCACGAACTCTAGGGTTCCGAACTTGATACCCTGATTTGGGGAAATCCTTCACATCTGGCCATGATGGCTGATCAGGTTGGCATATGATGAGGCATTGTTGCTAGTGAAACTCTGATCGGGGGCGAAAGTCCCCTCAATGCAGATCTTGTCACCTGCGATGAGAGGAGCTATCTATGCCTCTGGCGCTCATAGTGGGACTCTCAATGAAAGCACCAATGTCGATGTAGAAACTGGCAGATCTCGAGTAGGGGGTCCCGAACTATGAGACTAGGATCGATGGTAACAAGGGACACGAGTTTACCCAGGTTCGGGCCTTCCTATGGAGGTAATACCCTGCGTCCTCCTTGATTATATTGATGGTGTATGAGGTTACAGAGTTGATCTACCTTGAGATTGTATGTCTAACCTAAGATGAGTTGTCATTCCTTTAAAACCGATAACCCTCCGACTTATATAGATGCCGAGGAGGCCTAGGGTTTACACATGGTCGGTTACATGCCAAAGAGATAGCTTGCCTACTACAGCTAATAACTTGGAGAACACGTCTAGACTCCATGAAGCTTCCACCCCTGGTGCAGATGGTCCTCGATCCTCCGATGCCTACCTTCTGGCCCGTACAGTCTGGCCTATGAATAATGGTCGGCTATCCGAGGACCCCTTAATCCAGGACTCGCTCAGTGAGCATCCGTGCCTCGACAATATTACATATTGGGTACCACGTCACATCAAAAATTCTGTTTTTATCATTTACCTACTCGAGGACAAGCAAGAATTAAGCTTGGGGATGTTGATACGTCTCCAACTTATCTATATTTTTTTATTGTTCCAAGATATTATATTACCCTGCCATAGGGGGGATCAAGCACGGAGGGCCTCTTCATCAACCTTGCTGCCCTCATGATGATGTGTGATTAGTTCACCACAAACCGACGTGTCCATAGTTAGTACCTAGATGGGTCTCTCTCTCTCTCTCTTCATCTCCGATACAATGATCATTGCATCTTTGCTTTGATCTATCTGATGTAATTCTTTTGTGCGGTGCGTTTGTTGGGATCCGATGAATTGTGGGCTTATGTTCATGTTATTCATTAAAAGTATTTGAGTCTTCTCTGAAATTATTATGATTCTCATTTGCATGATCATTATAGCTTCGTAAATCTCCCCGATCTATTAATTTGCTTTGGCCAAGTCGATTGATCTTTCTTCAATGAGGGGGGTGCGGTGTAGTTGGTTCAAACTCACGGGTTTGTATATCCCAGTGACAGAAGGGGACAAGATACGTCTGAAAGTGCATTATGTCGACTAGAGGGAGGGTGAATAGGCGATTTTTACAAATTCATCACTTGAGGAATTTCAACTTTGAGGAATTTGAAATGTGATGAATAACTAGCAGTGGAATAAGTACTCAAGTACATGAGGAACATAGTAACAACATAGTATTCATGATGAAATGAAACATGCATAAATAGTAAGTAGCATGATACAGGATAAGTAGTGATGAACAAGGAAAGTTGAAGAATTTGAGGTCAGGAATTTGTGAAAGTCTTCAGTCAAATTGTTCAAACAATAACAATCAATTTCATCAACAAATTTATGAGGAATAAGGAGGTTGAGTAAATAGAACCAGGTAGCTCGATGAAGACAATGGTTTGATGACCCAGTTCCAACTACTGTGACAGTCGTACATCTGGTTTGGAGTGGCCTGGTATTTAAACCAGAGGACACACAGTCCCAAGACACACAGGCCTTACCGTATTATCCTTGAGCTAAGGTCACACAGTCCTCGCCCAACACTCGTGGTAAGTCTTTAGGGTAGACTTCCAAAACCCTCACAAATTGGTCACCCGGCGATCCCCAATTTACTGCTGGATGCTCTAGACCAAGGTCACGTCATGATTCCCAATTGACTCTAGGAGCATTAGACCATGACGCCTAACCATTTGGAGGATGAACAGTCCTCAAAGGTAACGAGCGTTGGATCCACATAGGAATTTCTTCAGTGATGCTCAATCACTTTGGGTTTGGTGGTTTGGTTGTGGGTTTTTCCTCACTAATGATTTTCTCTCAAAGTCCTTGGAGGATGGGTTGCTCTCAAATGACAAGTGCCAGTTCTCTCTCGGAGCAGCCAACCAACTAGTGGTTGTGTGGGGTGGCTATTTATAGCTAGGGTGCAACCTCACATGATAAGACATAAATGCCCCCAATGATATGACCGTTATGTGGATGTTATGATTGGGGACAGCTGGCGCTAAGCACAGCAACGGTCAGAATTTTGAACTATGAAAGTCCTTAGGCTTATCATGTTCCTCACTTGTAGGCAATTGGCACTGGCAAAATCCTAACTCCCCAGTCAGGTCAATTTCCTTAGAGACCAGAAGAACTTCGTCTCTGTCACTGAAGAACTTGTCTGAACCATAAGAGATTGCCAAAGGATTCACTCGAAGGATTATATAGGTTGAGGATTTTGGAGTTGAGCATCAGTTGGAAATTTTCCTTAGTATTACCTCGGCCCCCTTTAACAGTACGGTGTTTCCTATGACTCAAATAGGGAAATGAAACTACGAAAAAAAAGTCTTCACGCTTCGTATTCCTCGTTCATATCTTCAAGGTCACACCAACTTCTTCATTTTCAAAGTCTTCACAAAGTCTTCACCAAAGTCTTCACAAAGTCTTTAGCAAAGTCTTCAGTTGAAGACATACATTTTTAGGGGTCGATAATCTCTGAATATATCAAACTCCTCATCGACTTATAGAGCCTGTGTACACTCACAAACACATCAGTACCTTAACCTATAAGTCTTCAATACACCAAAATCACTAAGGGGCACTAGATGCACTAACAATCTCCCCCTTTTTGGTGATTGATGACAAATAGGTTAAGTTTTCAATGGGGATAAACATATTAAGTGAAAGTACTTAGTTTGAGTAATTTGATTGCAAGATATAGAAGAACTCCCCCTGAAGATGTGCATATGTGAGGAATTTTCTTTGGACTGCAAATGCACATGGCAGGTGAAAACATGGAGAACTCCCCCTATATCTTGTAATTCATACACGCATTTGAACATATGATATGAAGAATTTGAAATGCGTGAGGAAAATGGGGTCTGACGAAGTTCAGCATGTATGCATTAAGGTACTTGAGGAAATAAACATGCGAGGAAATAGTTCAAAAGTGTCAGACCACCATCAGACTTAAGTTTGCAACTCAACTAACAAAAGTTTCAGAAGAGCGAGAGTTGTAACTTAAACAAAAAAATAGCCCATATATAGAGGGACCCGCTTGAAGACTAACTCAAATTTTCTCCCCCTTTGTCATCGAAGACCAAAAGGGACGAAGAAGTGAGGACTAACGCCCCTTTGAAGAATTTCATCATTTTGGTGAGGAAGGAGCGCCAGCGTTGTCGGGGTCGTTTGTCGATGCAGGGCCTGCCGTAGTGTCGTCAATGTCTTCATCGTCATCGCTCTCTCGAGATGAAGAAAATGAACTTGTGACCATCAGAGGAACTCGAACTTTCTTGAATTTCTTTTGAGGTCGATGAGCCCAGTCAGGATGTTCTTCAAGATCCAGCTCATCCAGTTCTTCAGAAGACATGAGGTGAGACAGTATGGCCCAAGAGAGGTTGAGGTTTTCATGCGCATAGTAGTGATTCCTCTTCACAGTGTTCTGCGTCACAATCATGTTATACACAATGTAACCAAGTTGACGCTTCACCCACTTGTGATTGGGATCGACCTTTTGATGAAGACTTATTAGAAGCTCGCGATCAGTCATCGCACGAGGGGCAGACTCTTGAGGTTTGTGAGCTGAGGCCTTTGCATTGGAGTCTTGAGTGGTAGTGTCATCATTGGTGGAGATGGAAGCGACTTTGCGAAACTATCCATCCAATGGAAAAGTACCTTCATCACTGACAACCTTGCCTTTTCTTTCAACTGAGGCAATTGTGCTCTTGATGACTTCAATTGGAGGCAGGAAGCCAAAGTGGTTCTGGAAATCAGCCTTGAAGGGAACTGAGGACTTTGCCCTAACGAATTTCATTATCCAAGGCGCATAGGGATTCTGTTTAAATGGAGCTAAAGCAGCACTGGCCAAAGTCCTCATGAAGAAGTCGTGGAGGTCAATGGGAATCCCATGAATGATGTTGAAGAGAATATTCTTCATGACTCCTTCCACTTTTTCTTCTTCAGAATTGTGGCCCTTCTGAGGACATAGCATATTTGTGAGTATATGGTAGACAGTCCTGGGCACATATAGCAGATCCTTCACAAGGAAGGTTTTTCATTGAGGCTTTCCAGGAGGCAATGTCTTCATCAACACTTGCATCAGCTGATTTGGAAGTGTAGGCTCATCAAACAGTTTGCGAGCTTCACCTGAGGGAATTGGAACTGGTACACACTAAAGCAATTCAGAAGCTTGAGCAGTGAAGCGTGTTGATCCTGTCATCCAATCCAATATCCAGGAGTTGACGTCTGGAGCATTTCCGCTGATATGCAATGTGGCATAGAACTGAAGAATGAGTTCTTCATTCCAGTCGCAGATGTCGACGCAGAATGGGAGAATGGCTGCATCCTGAAGAACCTGGAGCACCGATGTGAATGATGGGAGGGTTTCCATGTCAGCATGAGGAATTTGGTGGTGCTCGAAGACTTTGTTCTTCTCAAAAAGAACTGATGCATAATAGTTGAGCTGCGTTGCCATCCGGAATCTATTGCGACCCGCCCTGGCAAAGTCATAGGGATTTGGACCAGTGAAGAACATACGTTCATTGAAGAAATTTCTCTTGAGGAATTTGGGGCGTACTGCGCCTTTGAATGCCATTCTTGGCTTCAGTTGAAGATTTGGCTTGAAGCACCCCTTAATATCCTTTGGCATGGGAGTAACACCTTCAGACAGAACGATTTGGAGAGCTGGTTCCTCAGTTGCGGCGGGAGCATCAAGATCATCAGCCGTTGCAGCTAGAATTTCTTCAGTGACTTGGGTGTTTAGATTGGCAGATTCTTCATGTATTTCATCAGACGGAGCAGGCGACTGAGAAATCTGTGTCAGAGGAGTAGTCATTGGTGAATTTGGGTGTGCTGATTCCCAATATTCATCATTGATAGCATGCGTTGTATTGCCAATGTCTACGTCCTCCTCAATTTCTTCAACTCCGGCCTCTTCAGCAGTGAACTGAGGCTGGGGCGATGATACCGTTGGAGTTGAAGCAATGTCTTTAACTTCAATTTCTTCACCAATCTGCTCTGTCGAAGCAGCTGACTGATTTTCATCTTCATCTAGGATGACATATTCCACCCCAAATGGTACAATTTCGTAGGCAGGTGCTGAGCAAATTGGTGTAGCATCAATAGGTCCAGTTGAAGAACTTGGCATAGTCTTCAACTTCTTCACGGCTGAGGTTTCTGAATCTGATGCTTTTCTCTTAAGAGTCTTTTCCTCAGCAGTGTCAGTTTCTTCAGGAATGACTGATGCAGCCGCCCTGGTGTGTTAAGTTTCTTCAGGCGCAACAAAAGCTTCAGCTGGACTTTCAGTTTCTTCAGGCACAACAGTGCTGGTTGTCCTGGCATGATCATCAGTGGTCTGAGTTTCCTTAGTAGCACTAGTAGTTGCTTCTGGTGCAGAAGCATTTCCATCAGCAGTTTCATCAGGCCGAGCAATTTCATCAGTAGCTTGAGGAATTTCATCAGCTTGAGGATTTTGTGGATTGCGATCGAGCAGCAACCCTAGTGTTGTGATCCTTCACTTCAGCTTGAGCAGCCCTGCGAATCTCACCTTGGTGCCCTTCCATTCAGCATCATATCTCTCTTGATCCTCAGAGAGTGCAAATTTCAGACTGAATAGTGACTAGTTGATTTGGGGTCAAATTCATCACATTGTCTCTCAGAAACTTTTCCTTCCGAACCCTGTTCCTCTTGGCTCTCAGAGCTTTCTCTCTTTTCCATTTTTCTTCAGAAATGAAGTGGGTGAGGACATGATCCACTCCAAGAGGCAGATTCAGTGAAGAAAGTGGGGTGCTTGGGTCTTCATGCCATATATCGATGAAGTTGAGGATCATCTTGGGATCCAGCATGAGAGGAACAGAGCTGCGCTTTGCTATAGCAGCCTTTTCCTGACTATGCTTGATGATTTCTTCCAATTCCACATCATCAACTTCATCATCATCATCCTTAGAACCTGAGGGTATGGTCACCACAACCTTGCTTGAGTGAGGACTTGGTCTTTGACCTCATCCAGCAGTTTTCTTCAGCTTCAACGCAGAAGGGCTAGTTGAAGATGTTGCAGAAGACCGAGCAGCAACCGTTCCAGCAGCTGAAGACTTTGTAGGACGAGCCTTTGACCTTGAGGGATCTGCTGTGAAGGTTTTGAGGTTGAAGAACTTGTCTTCAATGCATATTTCTTCCTCATGATTTTCTTCGGAGCACTTGCAGAGGCTCCGGCAGAGGCAGCACCAGCAGATTCTTCATTGAATTTCTTCACTGCCTCTTTGGGTTTCTTTCGCCAACTTGGCTTGCTGCTTCTCCCACATGTGAGGAAAGTCCTCACTAGTCTTGATGCTAGTGGGATCAACAATTTGATTTGGAGCAAGGGGAGGCCTGCTGCAAGGAGGTTTTACTACAAATTTCATCATGTATTTTGGAGTTACATAACGCTACTCCTTCCATTCCCTTGCCCATCTCCTCTCAATTTTCTACAGACGAATTTTTTTCTGCTTGTTTTTTTCTTTGCCATGAGTTTCTTCATCGAGTGTGTAGTATTCCTCATAAACGTCATCTAGGATCTCAAAGGCAGTGTGCACATCTGGCTTCTTTCCACCTTTCTGAGGTTTTTTTCCGTCAGCCATTTTCTTCACTTGAGGAATATGAACTCTTGAGGACTCTGAAGAAGTACACAGTTTTTCCTCAAGGAGCGCTGCAAATGAGTTAAGTTGATGAGAACCTAGTGATTCATCAGCAGACATGTTGTACCTGTGAACAAAGTATAGGTGCGAGGAATTTGAAGAGGTCATATGCGTTCTCAGATTTTTTTAAATAAAACACGTGAGAGGAATTTGACCATGGGTGTCTTGAGGAATTTCACTAAGTGTTCTTTGTCTTAGGTTCCAGAGTTGTGCAAATTTTGAGGATTCACACAATTGAGGAATCTTGAAGAAAATCATTACTTAGGGAAAAACATCAAGTATGTGAAGATGTAAGGTGCTTTTTAGAATAAGGTTCATGAAGAATAAACATATTTTGAGGAATATGAAGAGCATTTGAGGATCAAACAAGGGCAGTAAAAATAAATTTTATTTACCCTAGTGAAGAACACGACGAACAAGAGAAGAGATTGGGAAGTTCGTCCATTCAGATCTCTCACGCCCTAGCTTGGCAGAGGGAGACAGCTACATCGGTGGCGGGATGAGGAATTCCATGGCGGATGCGAGTACGGCGATGACGAGGTCGAGGCAGTGAATCTCTTCCTCACTGGCGACGATGACTTTAGAAGCGGCGCTAGGTTGGAGCTCGGGAGAGGGATGAGATGAGGAGTAACCGAGCACAGTTGAACGGGAGGGGGTATTTATGGAGGAAGTTGTTAGTGCATCTAGTGCCCCTTAGTGATATTGGTGTATTGAAGACTGACAGGTTAAGGTACTAATGTGTTTGTGAGTGTACACAGGCTTTATAAGTCGATGAGGAGTTTGATATATTCGGAGATTATCGACCCCTAAAAATGTATGTCTTCAAGTGAAGACTTTGCTGAAGACTTTCTGAAGACTTTAGTGAAGACTTTGGGAAGACTTTGAAAATGAAGAAGTTGGTGTGACCTTGAAGATATGAACGAGGAATATGAAGCATAAAGACTTTTGTTTTCATAGTTTCGTTTCCTTTATTTGTGTCATAGGAAACATCATACTGTTAAAGGGGGCCGAGGTAATACTAAGGAAAATTTCCAACTGGTGCTCAACTCCAAAATCCTCAACCCATACAATCCTTCGAGTGAAGCCTTTCGAAATCTCTTACGGTTTAGACAAGTTCTCAGTGACAGAGACGAAGTTCTACTGGTCTGAGGAAATTGATCTGACTGAGGAGTTCGGATTTCACCAGTGCGAATTACCTACGAGTGAGGAAGATGATAAGCTGAGGACTTTCATAGTTCGAAATTCCGACCGTTTCTGTGCTTAGAGCCAGCTGTCCCCAATCATTCTTATCCACATAACGGTCATATCATTGGGGGCATTTATGTCTTATCATGTCAGGTTGCATCCTGGCTATAAATAGCCACCCCCCACAACCACTAGCTGGTTGGCTGCTCCGAGAGAGAGAACTGACACTTGTCATTTGAGTGCAACCCATCCTCCAAGGACTTTTGAGAGAAAATCATCAGTGAGGAAAAACCTACAATCAAACCACAAAACCCAAAGTGATTGAGCATCACTGAAGAAATTCCTGTGTTGAACCGACGCTTGTTACCTTTGAGGACTGTGCATCCTCCAGACGGTTAGGCGTCATGGTCTAGTGCTCTTGCAGTCAATTGGGGACCACGAAGTGACCTTGGTCTACAACATCCAGGAGTAAATTGTGGATCGCCGGGTGACCAGTTTGTGAGGGTTTTGGAAGTCTACCCTGAAGACTTACCAAGAGTGTTGGGCGAGGACTGTGTGACCTTAGCTCAAGGAGAATACGGTAAGGACTGTGTGTCCTGGGACTATGTGTCCTCTGGTTTAAATACCAGGCCGCTCCAAACCAGACGTATGACAGTCACAACAGTTGGAACTGGGTCATCAAACCATTGTCTTCATCGAACTATCTGGTTCTATTTCCTCAAGCCCTCTATTCCTCATATACCTGTTGATGAAATTGATTGTTACTGTTTGAAGAATTTGAGTGAAAACTTTCACAAATTCCTCACCTCAAATTCTTCAAGTTACCTTGTTCGTCACTGCTTATCGTGTATCACGCTACTCTCTATTTGTGCATGTTTCATTGCACCATGAAGACTATGTTGTTACTATGTTCCTCATGCACTTGAGTACTTACTACGCTCCTAGTTATTCATCACATTTAAAATTCCTCAAAGTTGAAATTCCTCAAGTGATGAATTGGTAAAAATCGCCTATTCACCCCCTCTAGTCGATATAACGCACTTTCAATTGGTATCAGAGCAGGTACTCCCTCGCTCTGTGTGATTTTTGTTTAATCACCTGGAGTCTAGTTATGTCGACTACAGGTATGATCAAGGTTTCCGTGGGGTGTCCTACCTTCGATGGGACAGGACTACCCCTACTGGAAGAACAAGATGCGTATGCACCTTGAAGCTATTGACAACGATCTCTGGTATGTTGTGGAAAATGGTGTGCCCTCTGTCAGTCCCACTGTTACTACTGCTGATGTGAAGATATTCAAGCAACTTGATTCTCAAGAAAAGAATATCATTTGTGGCCATCTGAGCAAAGGTCACTATGGCAGAGTGAGCGCTTTGGAGTCTGCTAAGCTTATCTAGGATAGGCTGTCCAAAGTCAACGAAGGTGTTTCCACTCAACGTGACTCTCGTGTTGATGTTCTTCGCAATCTCTTCAACCGCTTCAAGAGACTTGACAATGAAAATGTTCAGCAAACATTTGATCGCCTCACTGATATATCCAATGAACTTCAAGCACTTGGTGCCATTTGTATCACTGACCACGAAGTGGTGAAGAAACTACTATGATCTCTCGATTCCTCATTTGATACTCTGGCTTTGATGATCCAAGAACATGGAGATTATAAAGCTCTTGATCCTGCTGATATTCTTGAGAGACTCAATACTCATGAATTCCAACAGGCTGAAAAGAGAGACCTCTACGGGCCAAGCTATGGAAGATCTCGTGCACTAAAGGCAAAAGCAATTTCCTCATCTGAAGAAGAAGATTCTGACAGCAGCCTTGGTGATCCTGAAGAACTAAGTCAGGAACTAGCAATGCTTGTGTGGAAATTCCAGAAGTTCTCAAGGAGAGGTGGATTTGGAAAGTCATCAAAAAGTAACTGGAGGAAATTAGATTCCTCAGAAGATTACATGAAAAGAACCTGTCATCATTGCAAGAAGCCTGGTCACTTTATCTCTGACTGTCCTCTCTAGGAAAAAGACTCAAAGAAGAAGAAGAAATACAAGGATGATAGTTCTGATGACTCGAAGAAAAAGAATAAATCTTCAAAGTCCTCATCTGCAAAGTCTTCATCTTCAAAGTCCTCAAAGCACAAGAAGAATGGTTCCAGAAAGGCTCGAGCATTCATTGGCAAGGAAATGGATTCTGAGGAAGAATCTGACGAATATGAAGAACAGGAAGAATCTGAGGAGGAATCAGAATCTGGTGTCGCTAGCATTGCTCTCGCTACTTCTTTCGTCAGCAAGTCCATATTCAATGATGAAGAATATGACTACTCCAACGACTCTGACATCAGCAATGATGATTATGCTCCCACCTATTGCTTCATGGCAAAAGTCTCAAAGGTACACAAACATCATTCCTCATCTGAATCAAGTGAAGGTGAATCTGATGAATATGTGAAACCTAGCTATGCTAAACTTGTTAAAATTGCCACTAAGCAACAAAGTGCACTTGAAAAGCTTTCAAAAATGCTAGACAAAAGCGATGATTTGTTGAACCATGAAGTGGATCGGACTCAAACTCTGTGTGTCGATCTCAAAAGTCTTCAGACGAAGTATGATAACCTACAGAGTCATCATAATGACCTCTTAGCTGATCATGAGAAGCTTTCTTATGAATTTCTTGAAAGAAAGCAAGATCTTGAGAAACTGAGGGTGTCACATGAAGATCTCCAAAGGGAAAATGATTCTTTACTAGCTCAACAGATCAGTACCGCTCAGGAATATTTCATTCCACCTTGTTTGAAATGCATTGAACATGAAACTGCTAATTCTTCACCTGAATGTTCAATTGCTTCTATTGCTGCAATTTCTTCAACTATTCCTGTGGTCTTAAATTCCTCATCTGAGGATACCACTAGTATCACTGATGACAATGCAAGGGTTGAAGGAATTGTATGTGACAGGCATGTACAAAAGTCTCAAAGGGCATCAAATCCTTTGCAATGTTCTCAAAAAGCAGATTCTGGACAGGAACCCTAGGAAAGAGGGTATAGACTTTGTGTGGAAACTCAACGCTAATGGATCCTACTGGACACCTGAGCAGTACCCCAAAACCTCATGGGTTGCTGCAAAAGGATCTCCTGTAGATCCATCCACTTTATCTGGCTTTACTTGTGAAACTTCATATTCCTCTAATGAGTCACGTGACTCCAATTACAGATTCTTCAAAAATCAGAAAAGTGAAGTATTTGCTAGATATGTTGGAACTAACTGCAGGAACAGTTCTCCTATGAAGAAAATCTAGGTCCCCAAGAGCTACCTACAAAATCTTCAAGTGAATCTCCTCACGACACCACTCATGAAGAATAGGAACCCTAGATCAAATTCCTCATATGGACCAAAGTTCTCACTTGGACCAAATTCCTCAAATCGTCAAAATCATCATTCTCGTGCTAATGCCTCTGTTTTGTAGGGAAACCTAAGAGTTATGAATATGTGCATTATTCTTCAAGCCATTATGTTCATAAGTCCTCGAAGAATTTCTCTGCTTATTCATTTGAATACTCTAACCCTCGCCCTGTGAAACGAAACACACTTGCTTCTATGCCTCCCTTCTTTGCCACCCCTCCAAATGTGGGTGGTGAAGAAACCAAACTGACATCTTATGCAGGGTCAGGTCTCCAGATGAATTTGAACATCTGATGAATTTGCTGGAGACCTGAGGAAATGCTTGAAAGGACGCAAGCTAACCATGATGAAATGAATTCTTCATTTCTCACGTCCTCACTCTACTTGCTTACTATATTGTGTGATGAAATTCTGTCTGATGAAATTGATGTCATATTCTTCATTCTGAAGCATATGAGTTCATAAGTTGTACTAATTCATCTGCAGGATGATACTCTAAAAGCTACTGAGTGGGTTCTCGATAGTGGATGCACAAACCACATGACGGATGACAAGAATCTACTGCTGAATTTTCCACTCACTCCATCTCGTCTGAAGCATATCACCTACGCAGACAAAGGAAAAAGCAAGGTATTGGGACTTGGTATGGTTGCTATCTCAAAGGACCGGACCATGGATAAGGCGATGCTTGTTGAATCCCTCAGGGTTCAACCTTATGTCTGTCTCAATGCTTTGTGACCTTGATATGATTGTCGTATTTGGAAAATATCGTTGTGTTGTCATCATGGAATCTGAAAATTCCAAAGTCTTCGAAGGCTTTAGGAGAGGAGACTTGTATATTGTTGATTTCTCTATAGGTCCTCAGCCTGCCACATGCTTACTTGCAAAGTCCTCAGAAGGCTGGCTGTGGCATCGACGACTTGGACATGCGGGCATGAGGAACTTGCACACGCTCGTGAAGAAAAAGCACGTCATTGGCATCGAGGGTGTCAAATACCTCAAGGAACACCTCTACGTTGCATGTGAATCTGGGAAGATGACCAGATCCAAGCATCCCTCGAAGACAATCATGACCACGACTCGACCCTTTGAATTGCTTCACATGGATCTATTTGGCCCCACTCATTACTGCGTACTAACAAATGCATCAAGTTTGTATGGCTTTGTCATTGTTGATGATTACTCTCGTTACACATGGGTGCATATTATTCTGTAAAAAAATGAAGTGCAGGACGTCTTCAGATGATTTGCTTCAAGGGCCTCCACCAACTTCGGCGTCAAGATCAAGCATATCAGGAGTGATAATGGGACTGAGTTCAAGAACACTAATCTTGATGAATATCTTGATGAACTTGGTATTACTCATGAGCTATCTGCCCCTTATACTCCTCAGCAGAATGGCATCGTGGAGTACAAAAACAGGACACTTGTTGAGATGGCTTGCACCATGCTTGACGAATACAAAACCCCTCGTCGCTTCTAGCCTGAACCAATTGATATTGCATTCCACATCATCAATAGGGTATATCTTCATAAAGTCTTCAACAAGACTTCATATGAGCTCATGACAAGCAAGAAACCCAATGTAAGTTATCTCAAAATCTTCGGTGCAAAATGTTGGATCAGAGATCCTCACCACAGTTCTAAGTTTGCACCGAAAGCACATGAAGGTTTTATGCTTGGTTATGGAAAGGACTCGCATACCTAGAAAGTCTTCAACACCTACCATCACAAGGTGGTTGAAACTATAGACGTGCGGTTCGATGAAACTAATGGCTCGCAAAGAGAGCTTCTGCCTTCTGTGTCAGATGAACAGTCTCCTGAAGAATCCATCAAGCTGAAGGCAACTGAAGATGTTATACCCACTGAGGAAATCATTCCAACAAATGAAGACTCTCATACTGATATACCTGAAGAAATTGGTGCTGATGAAAATCCTCAGCCACATCAACCTGCTCATCCAAGAGTAGCAAATGAAGTGCAGATTGACAAAATCATCGATGACATCAACGCACCAAGTCCTCTCACACGCTCAAAAGCTTCACATCTAACTAACTTTTGTGGGCACTTTGCTTTTATCTCTATAATAGAACCCACCAAAGTTGATGAAGCATTCAAGGAGCCCGAGTGGATTCAAGCTATGCAAGAGGAATTGCATCAGTTCAAGCTCAACAACGTGTGGGAACTTGTCAAGCGACCAGATCCTCGCAAACATAACATCATAGGTACCAAGTGGATCTATCGCAACAAGCAAGATGAAAATGGCCTCTTGGTGAGGAATAAGGCTCGTCTTGTAGCCCAATGCTACACACAGGTTGAAGGAATTGATTTTGATGAAATGTTTGCACCTGTTGCTAGACTTGAGGCTATTCGCATATTACTTGCTTACGCTAACCATCGTAATATCATCTTATATCAAATGGATGTGAAAGGTGCATACCTCAATGGTAAGCTTGAGGAAGAAGTATATGTTGCTCAACCCCCAGGTTTTGAAGACCCTAAGCATCCTGACAAAGTCTTCAGACTAAACAAGGCTCTCTATGGCCTCAAGCAGGCCCCTCGGGCATGGTACGACACTCTGAAGGAATTCCTCATGAAGAAAGGCTTCAAACCAGGTTCACTCGACCCAACCCTTTTCACAAAATCTTATGACAATGAACTCTTCATATGCCAGATATATGTACATGATATTATCTTTTGCTGTACTGACAAACGTTACAGTGATGAATTTGCCTATATGATGAGTGAAGAATATCAAATGTCTATGATGGGAGAGTTGAAATTCTTCCTAGGTCTTCAAATTCGTTAGCAAGACTATGGCATCTTCATCTCACAAGAGAAATACCTCAAAGATGTTCTAAGGAAATTCGACATGCAAGATTGCAAAGGCGTCAAAACTCCAATGCCTTCAAAAGGACACCTGTGCACTGATGAAAATGGTAAAGATTTCGATCAGAAGGTATACCGCTCCATGATTGGCTCCTTATTGTACCTATGTGCATCTAGGCCTAATATAATGCTAAGTGTTTGCATGTGTGCTCGATTCCAGGCAACACCGAAGGAATCACACCATAAGGCTGTGAAACATATTCTTCCATACTTAGCTCACACACCAACACTTGGATTGTGGTATCCCAAGGGCTCAAATCTTCACCTCGTCGGATACTCTGATGCTGACTATGCTGGAGATCGTGTGGATCGCAAGTAAACCTCAAGCACATGTCATTTCCTTGGACGATCCTTAGTCTGTTGGTCCTCGAAGAAGCAGAACTGCGTTTCACTCTCTACTGCAGAAGCTGAGTACATTGCTGCTGGCTCGTGTTGTGCTTAGTTACTATGGATGAAGCAAACCCTCAAGGACTACGACATCAAGTTGAAGAATGTGCCTCTCTACTGTGACGACGAGAGTGCCATCAAGATTGCATACAACCCAGTTCAGCACTCCAAGACCAAGCACATCCAGATTCGTCATCACTTTCTTCGAGATCATGTACTCAAGGGCGACATCTCCATCGACCACATTCCCACTGAAGAACAACTAACCAATATCTTCACAAAGCCCTTGGATGAAAAGAGATTTTGCAAGTTGCGGTGTGAGCTAAATATCTTAGAATCTTCGAATGTTCCTCGATGAAGAACACACATCATAACACTTATGCAAAATTGATGACTTAGATGTGCAACACACGAAGTAACGTTTTTCTTCAATCAATGAAGAATAACTCTCTAATTGTGAAGAAATTAATGAAGAATTCGACAATTGTACGCGGTGTCTGAAATCATCATTCTTATATGGTGGGTTACGCCACCAACCAAAAGTTGAAATTCTTCAAAATTGAGGATTTCGTTGTTTTTGCAAATTCTACAAACTATCAAATTCCTCAAATTTGCAAATTCCTCCAGATTTTTCAAATTCCTCAACTCTTCAAATTCTTCGAACTTTGAAACTCATGTTCTTCATTGACTACACACACACACACACACATATATATATATATATATATATATTTATATTTGAGTTTTCAATGTCCTCAACAGCATTCACTTATTGCTAATTCTTCAAGTTGATTTTCATCTAAGTGAATGTGATCGGACCCCTTTTCCCCTCTATGCTAAACTCAACCAAGTTTGTTCACAAATTCTTCATATGCCTTCTACTTTGAAACTCGTTCAAAGTCTTCACTATGTCCTTGTCGGGAAGCCGATCCTAAGTCATATGAATCCAGACTCTAACAGATCACATCACTTTGCGGCCTCACGCACGGTAAGCTCCACGGCTGCAGCCTTACCTTAGCCGGGACCTTTTGTGTCTTTTGGCTCACGTATGTGAACATGTCGCTAACAATCAAACGACAGAGAACCCGGGCCGACATAACTAGTCATAGAACCCAAGCGGCACTTCTGTATGGAAACAGGCATAAATAACCCAGCAATGCAGGTGTCGGCCTCAAGCGTGTGTAGACGAGTCATTAGCAAGCTACAGGGACTCCATTACGTCGTGAGACACGAATGCCATCACTGCACGTAGACGAGTCGTAGCAGGCTACAGGGACTCCATTACACCGTGAGACATTTCCCCGAAGGGACAGACACAACAGCAAAGAAGGATACATGTCGTTCAATCAATGTGTCCGGAGCAGTAGCAAGCTACCATGGCTTGGTGGAAGCACAAAGAGGCAGTTTCCCATAAAGAGTACTACTAAAGGCACACAACTAGGTGTCGGATCCCATACATACCGTTGCACATCACACGTATGCACGACATGCCCTGATATGCATAGATACAACCATGGCATCACAACATAACCATATAACAACATGAATTTTATTTAAGAGGCTCAGATGAGCCTTGCATAATATGTTCTTACAGATACAGGTCACATGACCCGACACTCAAGTCATACAAACATGTTCATACAAACCAAGCGGAAGCATAAAGCTGTCTGAGTACAGACAGATGAAAGGGGTAAAAAGGCACATGGCCTGACTATCTACAGCCCACCACAGGGCAAAGGTCATAGCTGGGACACCAGCTACTCGGCATCGTCAATGTCTAGATAGAACCCACCTAATGGGTCCTGGGTCTCATCTACAACATTTATTATGCAAACGTGAGTACAAACGTACTCAGCAAGTCTTTAAAACAGACCTACTCTATTCATGCTCATGTATCAACAAAGGGAGTGGTGGAGTTATGCAGCAATGCTAGCTTTGACTCATGGCTAACGTATGCTACTCAATTTTAACTCTTTGATTACATTTTATATATCGCACACGAGTCCACTAACTCCATAGCACTACACCACCATGGATTCACTTTCCCTCCTGGGAGAGTGCCATCCACGGTACTCACACTTGTCTTGATATTTTTTTGTCAGTATCCATTAGATTATCTATGAATAGCATAAGTTCTCCAAGTAGTCCATATCCGAGGACGTGGCTATTCGAATAGTTTCATACCCTGTAGGGGTGTACTTCTTCACACACGCTCTCGCCACTTATCGTTGTGTGCTCCTAAAACCATGCACCTCGGCAACCTTCAAGCGGAAGCCCAGCGAGGGAGTCGGCCACGACCGTCAATCACCTAAGACCTCTAGTCCATGATATTGCCTATTTGAGACTTGAACCCGCATGGAAGTCCGGCTGAAGTTTCCGCTATGGCCCCAAACGATGTGCGTAGGGTTCCCAAGCCCACCATTTGGGTGACCCTTGGTACACCATTCCACTGCCTACCGCGTCATAACCCACCCGTAGGGTCAGCGCTACGCATGGCCTCAAGCATACTATAAACACCAGAAACTACTTGCAACTCCTGGACTAAGGACTAACCAACTGATAGTCGAGAGGGTCAATTAAGTATCCCAATGTGTGGTAGTAACTAGTCTTGGATCACGAACACGGAACTCAGTTCCTAAGAATGGTCCCAATGAGACAACCCGCTATGTACTCCTACATAGCCTCTCATTGCTACCTTTACCAAATCGAGTTCATCATAACATCATCACATCAGGCAACATTGTTTAACTCAGTTCATCACCCAGATGAATCCGACCTGACACAACTCTAAGCATAGCAGGCAAAGTAAGCTAAGCACATAATGGCACAAGCATCTACCAGGTATGCTAGGTTGCAAGGTTTAGCTATTTACTGTGACAATGTTAGGTTATGCAACAAAATAGGATCATCTATCGTGTATGACTGACATGTGATCGGTTGTCCTAATGCAATAAACAAGAGCAGGAGCGAGAGAGTGGGATGTTATCGGAATGATCAAAGGGGTTGCTTGCCTTGCTGGGAAACGAAAAGGTTCTCTCCTTCGTCGGGATAGTCGGGGGTATCCTCAGAAGCAGGGCCAACCGCAATGCAGATAAGAAACAATCAACACACGCAAGTGCAACAATATGATCCATGATTATGGCATGGTAGCATGTATGGATGAGCTAATGCAATTAGTATTCAAGTTAATTTGAAATGAGTTTGAATATAGGTTCAAAATCGTTCTTTATTTCAAATTCCATATACTAACCTATTGGTAATTGTCAATGTTCACCTATTTAGATTGCTCTAAAATGCATGACAATAGCACCATTGGATTCATTCCATTTTTTGATAAATTTTCATATATAAATTATTTTCATCTGATTTACAGATTAATTTATATGAATTTTTGAAGTTTTGAATAATTTCTGAAATTATTTTTAAACTAGAAAATGAAATAATGACATCAGCCTGACGTCACTATGATGTCAGCTGGTCAGTTGACCGGGCCAGAGTCAAACGTGACATGTGGGGGACACATGTCAGTGTCTCAGACACTTAACTAACTAATTAAAACTAAATCCTAATTAATTAATAGAAACTGGGCCCATTGTCAGTGACTAATTAGGTTAATTAAAATAATTAATTAAATTCCTAATTAACTTTGACTTGTCAGGGCCTCGCCCCACCTGCCAGTGACTCAGGGGGTCAAACCCCGTGGTCAACTTCGGCAAGACCCACCGGCGTTGAGCCGCCGGTGGCTCCAGAGACACCGGAAGGCTTCGGGATCCCTCCTCTGGCGACCAAAAGGATGACGGAGGGCACCAAACGACTCAGCACACACGCGCGCGTCCATTCCGACCCCTCCCAAGAGCTGAGATGGTCAGAATCGACGCCGGCGGTGAGCTGGGCGGCGGCCGGATCTCGGGCCAGAAGGGCACGGTGTCTACGGGGAACGGGAGAGAAAGGGGAGAAGGGGAGGAACACTAGCGGCTCACCGCGGTTCCAGCAGATGCGACAGCGAGGTCGGAGGAGGTCCGAACGGTGCAGAATGTCGGGGCGGAGCTCCGGTGACCGGCGGGGAGGAACGGTGATGGCGCGACGTAGAGGGGCTCCCGGTGTCTTCTAGGATCATGGGGAGGACGAGGGGGAAGCGGCGGTTCTTGGGGGCTACCTAGCGAGGCGAAGGGGCGGCTAGCGCGACGGCGGCGAGCTCGAGCAAAGCTCGGCTATGGCGGAGCAGAGAGGGGAGAGGAAGAGAGGCGGGCGAGAGAGAGAGAGAGGGAGCCATGGGGACGGCTCTGGGGAGCTTATCCCCGTCGCACTGGCGAGGAGGACATAGGCAGGCAACTGACGGCATGAAGGCACGACAACGCGCGCTCCGACCACGCACTCGTCCTCCTGGCCGCCAGGAGGACGATGACCTCCCTGGGCCAGGTGGGCTGCCCTGGCCTGGGCCTTTCTCCTTTTTTGTCTTTTCTTCTTCTCTGTTTTCCTTTACTGACATTTGTTTATTTTGTTTTCAGGTACAAAAGACTTTATAAAATATCCCATATATTTTCTATAATGAAGTTTGAATATTTCAAACTTGTCTAAAAAGTTTCAAGATATTTTGAAAACAAAAATAATGGTAGTGCTTTATTTAATGATTTCAGGAGCCTTATCAATTATTTTTGAATTACTTTGATTGTTCAAATAATTAGAATGGTCCCTGTTATAATCATGCCAAAATTTACCACACATAGGGAACATTTTTAGTGGGCATTTTGGATTTGTTGAATTTTCACCAAGTTTGAATTGTTTTGATTCAAAGTTAGCTTGGGGTTTCTTTTTGTTCCCCATTTCATGTTAATGCAAAAATGAAACATGATGCGAGCACAATACTATTCCTAGGACATCTAGCTAGGGTTGTGACAGTCCTTGACAGCTGAAGAATTTGCGAACGAAAACTTTGAAATCTTCACTACCAAAATTTTTGGCGGTTCCCGCTCAAACTGTTCCTATTCCCGCGCCTGGATAACCCACGATCCCCACTATCGCCACCGCTGAGTTCGTGGGTGACACCTGTCGCGTGGAGAGCAAGGGTCAGGGGCAATCCTGTCCCAAATCCTCGGGCGGATCCGTTTTCACTTCCTCTATAAATACCCCCATTCCATCAACAGTGCTCAGTTACTCTGCATCTCATCCCTCTCCCGAGCTCCAACCTAGCGCCTGCCGCTAAAGTCATCGTCGCCGGTGAGGAAGAGCTTCACTACCTCAACCTCGTCGTCGCCGTACTCGCACCGGCCATGGAAATCCTCATCCCTCCGCCGTTGTAGTTGTCTCCCTCTGCCAAGCTAGGGCGTGGGAGATCTGAACGCACGAACTTCCCAATCTCATCTCTGAGTTTGTCGTGTTCTTCACAAAGGTGAATAAAATTTATTTTTAGTGCCCTTGTTTGATCCTCAAATGCTCTTCATATTCCTCAAAAGGTGTTTGTTCTTCATGAACCCTATTTTAAAGCACCTTACATCTCCTCATACTTGATGATTTTCTCTAAGTAATGATTTTTTCAAGATTCCTCAATTGTACAAATCCTCAAAATTTGTACAACCCAGGAACCTGAGACAAAGAACACTTAGTAAAATTCCTCAAGACATCCATGGTCAAATTCCTCACACCTATTTTTTCTTCAAAATTTCTGAGAACGCATATGACCTCTTCAAATTCCTCTCACCTATACTCTGTTCATAGGTACAATATGTCCGCTGATGAATCACTAGGTTCTCATCAACTTAACTTATTTGCAGCGCTTCTTGAAGAAAAATTGTGTACCTCTTGAGAATCTTCAAGAGTTCATATTCCTCAAGTGAAGAAAATGGATAACGGAAAGAAACCTGAGAAAGGAGGAAAGAAGCCAGATGTACACACTGCCTTTGAGATTCCAGAGGATGTGTATGATGAATATTGCACACTAGATAAAGAAACACATGGAAAAGAGACGACCAAGCAGAGAAAGATCTGTCTACAAAAGATTGAGAGGAGATGGGCAAGAGAATGGAAAGAATATCGTTATGTAACCCCAAAGTACATGATGAAATTTGAAGTGCAACCACCTTGCATCAGGCCTCCTCTAGCTCAGAACCAAATCGCTGATCCCACAAGCCTAAAGACTGGTGAGGACTTTCCTCATTTATGGGAGAAGCAGCAAACCAAGCTGGCTAGGAAAGCCAAAGAAGCAGTGAAGAAATTCAATCAATATTCTACTGCTGCCTCTGCCGGAGCTTCTGCAAGTGCTCCGAAGAAAATCATGAAGAAATCTGCTTTGAAGATAGGTTCTTCAACATCAAGACCTTCACAACAGATTTCTCAAGGTCAAAGGCCTCAGCCTTCAAAGTCCTCAGCACCTAGAACTGTCGCTGCTTAGTCTTCTACAGCAGTTACAAAATCCTCAACACCATTGCATCTAGCTACATGCAAGAGGACTGAGGGTTTCACCACAGTCCCAAAGATCACTGCTAGCTCCTCCAACACAACAAAGTTTTCAACCAGCCCCTCTCCATTGAAGCTGAACAAAACTACTGGACGAGGTCAAAGACCAAGTCCTCACACAAGCAAGGCTGTGATGACCATACCCTCACGTTCTAAGGATAATTATAGTGATGATGATGAAGCTAATGCCTGAGGAATTGGAAGAAATCATCAGACAAAGTCAGCATAGGGCTGCTAGAGCAAAGGGTAGCTCTGTTCCTCTCATGCTGGATCCCAAGATGATCCTCAACTTCATCGATATATGGCATGAAGACCCAAGCACCCCACTCTCTTCACTAAATCTGCCTCCTGAAGTGGATCATGTCCTCACCCACTTCATCTCTGAAGAACAATGGAAGAGAGAGCAAGCTTTGAGAGGTAAGAGGAACAAGACTCGCAAAGAAAAAATTCTGTGCGAAAATGTGATGAATTTGACCCCAAATCAACTCGTCAGAGTTCAGTCCTGAAATTCGCACATTCTCTGTGGATCAACAGAGATATGATGTTGAATGGAAGGGCACCAAGGTCAGACTCGTCAGGGCTGCTCAAGCAGCTGTAAAGGATCACAACACCAGGGTTGCAGCTCGATCGCAACCACAAAAGCCTCAGTCTGAAGAAATTGCTCAGACTGCAGATGAAACTCCTCAGGCAGCTGATGAAAATGCTCAGCCTAATGAACCTACTGAAGGAAATGCTTCTGCACCAGAAGCAACTGCCAGTGCTGCTGAGGAAACTCAGACCACTGATGAACATGCCAGGTCAACCTGCAATGTTGTGCCTGAGGAAACTGCTATGCCAACAGGTACTTCTGTTGTACCTGACGAATCTGATAGGCCAGCTGAAGAATCTACTATGCCTGAAGAAACTGAACCACCCAAGGCGGCTGCATAAGTCGTTCCTGAAGAAACTGCTTCTGCTGAGGAAAATCCACTCAAGGCAAAAGCGTCAACTTCTGATGCCCCTGTGTTGAAGAAGTTGAACACTTCATCAAGTTCCTCAGCTACTCCAATTGATGCAACTCCAATTTCCTTAGCACCAGCCTATGCTATTGTGCCATTCGGGGAGGAGTATGTCATCCATGAAGAAGAAGAAAATCATTCGGCTGCTTCCATAGAGCCTCTTGATGAGGAAATTTTCATCGATGACACTGCATCAACCCTCAAGGTATCATTGCCCCAGCTTCTGGTAACTACTGAGGAAGCTGGCAGTAGAAGAAATTGATGAAGAAGTTGACATTGGTGACACTACTCCAGTCGTCAATGATGAATATTGGGAATCTGCACATCCCAATTCACCAATGGCAACTCCTCTGATGTTGATTCCTCAGTCACCTGCATTGACTGAAGAAATCCTAGAAGACTCTGAACATCTGTACCTTCTAGACAGTGAAGAAATTCCAGCTGCAACAACTGAGGAAAATGATGCTCCGGCCACTGCCGAGGAACCAGTTCTTCAAATCACTTAGTCTACTAGTTCCTCGAATGCCAACGGAAATCAAGGGGCGCACACGAACAAATCTTCAACCCAAGCCAAGACTGCCCTTCAAAGGCACTGTTCATCCCAAATTCCTCAAGAATAATTTCTTCGATGAACACTAATTCTTCTTTGGACCAAACCCCTATGACTCTGCAAGGGCTGGTCGCAACAGATTCTGGACTGCCTCTCAACTCAACTACTATGCGTCAGTCCTATATGAGAATAAGAAAGTCTTCAAGCACCATCAGATTCCTCATGCTAATATGGAAAGTCTTCCATCATTCACTCCAATGCTCCAAGTTCTCTATGATGCATCGGCCTTCTTCCATTCCATGTCGACATCTGCGACTGGAATGAATAAATCATCATTCAATTCTATGTCATGCTGGATATTAGCGGAAATTCCTCAGATATCAACTCATGGATATTAGACTGGATGACTGGCACAACCCACTTCACTGCTCAAGCCTCTGAACTGCTTCAGTGTGTCCCTGTTCCAATTCCCTCAGATGAAGCCCACAAACTATTTAATGAGCCTGTACTTCCAAATCAGCTGATGCAAGTGTTGATGAAACCTTTGCCTCCTGGAACGCCTCAACCAAACACCTTCCTTGTGAAGAATCTGCTATATGTGCCCAAGACTGTTTACCGTATCCTCACAAATACACTATGTCCTCAGAAAGGCCACGATTCTGAAGAAGAAGAAGTGGAAGGAGTCTTGAAGAATATGCTCTTCAACATCATTCATGGGATTCCCATCGACTTGCATGATTTCTTCATGAGGACATTGGCTAGTGCTGCGTTAGCTCCATTTGAACAGAAGCCCTATGCGCCATGGAGCATGAAATTCATCAGGGCAAAGTCCTCAGTTCCCTTCAAGGCTGATTTTCAGAATCACTTTGGCTTTCTGCCTCCAATAGAAGTCATTGATGAAAGCACTCGTCCTTTGGATGGACAGTTCCGCAAAGCCGCTTCCTTCTCTACCAATGATGACACTGCCACTCAAGACTCCGATGCAAAAGCCTCAGCTCAGCAACCTCAAGCGACTGCCCCTCGTGTGATGACTGATCGTGAGCTTCTAATAAGTCTTCATCAGAAGGTCGATCGCAATCACAAGTGGGTTAAGTGTCAACTTGGTTACATTGTGCAGAACATGACTGTGACACAGAACACAGTGAAGATAAATCACTACTATGCGCATGAAACCCTCAACCGCACTTGGGACGTACTGTCTCACATCATGCCTTCTGAAGAACTGGATGAGCTGGATATTGAGGAACATCCCGACTGGGATCGGCGACCTCAGAAGAAATTCAAGAAAGTTCAAGTTCTTCTGATGGTGGCTAGTTCATATTCTTCATCTCGCGAGCGTGATGATGATGAAGACATTGACGACACTGCTGCAGGCCCTGCATCGACAAACGACCCCGACAACGCTGGCGCTCCTTCCTCACCAACGCGATGAAATTCTTCAAAGGGGCGTTAGTCATCATTTTTTCTTCCCTTTTGGTCTTTGATGACAAAGGGGGAGAAAATTTGAGTTAGTCTTCAAGTGGGTCTCTATAAATGGGCTATTTTTGTTTAAGTTACAACTCTCACTCTTCTGAAACTTTTGTTGATTGAGTTGTAAACTTAAGTCCGATGGTGGTCTGACACTTTTGAACTATTTCCTCACATGTTTATTTCCTCAAATACCTTAATGCATGCATGCTGAATTTCGTGAGACACCATTTTCCTCACGCATTTCAAATTCTTCATATCATATATTCAAATGCGTGTATGAATTACAAGATATAGGGGGAGTTCTCCATGTTTGAACCTGCCATGTGCATTTGCAGTCCAAAGAAAATTCCTCAAATATGCACATCTTCAGGGGGAGTTCTTCTATATCTTGCAATACAATTCCCCAAAATCTGTACTTACACTTCATATGTTTATCCCCGTTGAAAACTTAACCTATTTGTCATCAATCACCAAAAAGGGGGAGATTGTTAGTGCATCTAGTGCCCCTTAGTGATTTTGGTGTATTGAAGACTTACAGGTTAAGGTACTAATGCATTTGTGAGTGTACACAAGCTCTATAAGTCGATGAGGAGTTTGATATATTCGGAGATTATCGACCCCTAAAAATATATGTCTTCAAGTGAAGACTTTGCTTAAGACTTTCTGAAGACTTTGCTGGAAGACTTTGTGAAGAATTTGAAAATGAAGAAGTTGGTGTGACCTTGAAGATATGAACGAGGAATATGAAGCATGAAGACTTTTTTTCACAGTTTCGTTTCCTTTATTTGAGTCATAGGAAACACCATACTATTAAAGGGGGCCGAGGTAATACTAAGGAAAATTTCCAACTGATGCTCAACTCCAAAATCCTAAACCCATACAATACTTCGAGTGAAGCCTTTGGAAATCTCTTATGGTTCAGACAAGTTCTTCAGTGACAGAGACGAAGTTCTACTGGTCTCTGAGGAAATTGATCTGACTAAGGAGTTAGGATTTCGCCAGTGTGAATTGCCTACAAGTGAGGAACATGATAAGCTGAGGACTTTCATAGTTCGAAATTCCGACCGTTGCTGTGCTTAGCGCCAGCTGTCCCCAATCATTCTTATCCACATAACGGTCATATCATTGGGGGCATTTATGTCTTATCATGTGAGGTTGCATCCTGGCTATAAATAGCCACCCCCCACAACCACTAGCTGGTTGGTTTCTCCAAGAGAGAGAACTGACACTTGTCATTTGAGAGTAAACCATCCTTCGAGGACTTTTGAGAGAAAATCATCAGTGAGGAAAAACCTACAATGAAACCACAAAACCCAAAGTGATTGAGCATCACTAAAGAAATTCTTGTGTGGAACCGATGGTTGTTACCTTTGAGGACTGTGCATCCTCCAGACGGTTAGGCGTCATGGTCTAGTGCTCCTGCAATCAATTGGGGACCATGAAGTGAGCTTGGTCTAGAGCATCCAACGGTAAATTGTGGATCGCGGGGTGACCAGTTTGTGAGGGTTTTGGAAGTCTACCCTGAAGACTTACCACGAGTGTTGAGCGAGGACTGTGTGACCTTAGCTCAAGGAGAATACGATAAGGACTATGTGTCCTAGGACTGTGTGTCCTCTTGTTTAAATACCAGGCCGCTCCAAACCAGACGTACGACTGTCACAACAGTTGGAACTGGGTCATCAAACCATTATCTTCATCGAACTATCTAGTTTTATTTCCTCAACCCCTCTATTCCTCATATACTTGTTGATGAAATTGATTGTTACTGTTTGAAGAATTTGAGTGAAGACTTTCATAAATTCCTCCCCTCAAATTCTTCAAGTTACCTTGTTCGTCATTGCTTATCCTGTATCACGCTACTCTCTATTTGTGCATGTTTCATTGCATCATGAAGATTATGCTGTTACTATGTTCCTCATGCACTTGAGTACTTATTCCGCTGCTTGTTATTCATCACATTTCAAATTCCTCAAAGTTGAAGTTCCTCAAGTGATGAATTTGTAAAAAATCGCCTATTCACCCCCCTCTAGTCGATATAACGCACTTTCAGAAGTGAAAACCAATCAGCGCAAAGATTTTGGACAGGATTGCCCCTGACCCTTGCTCTCCATGCGACAGGTGTCACCCATGTTCTGAGTAGAGGAGATTATGGGGGGTCGTGGGTTATCCAGTCGTGGGAATCAGAACCGTTTGAGTGGGAACGACTGAAAATTTTGATAGTGAAAATTTCAAAGTTTTCGTTCGCAAATTCTTCAGCTGTCAAGGACATAGTGAAGACTTTGAACAAGTTTCAAAGTAGAACGCATATGAAGAATTTGTGAATAGACTAGGGTTGAGTTTAGCATACAGGGGAAACGGTCCGATCACATTCACTTAGATGAAAATCAACTTGAAGAATTAGCAATAAGTGAATGCTGTTGAGGACATTGAAAACTCATATATATATAGTCAATGAAGAACATGATTTTCAAAGTTTGAAGAATTTGAAAAGTTGAGGAATTTGAAAAGTTGAGGAATTTGATAATTTGAAGAATTTGCCAAAATGACGAAAAACTCAATTAGCTTTTGGAGTATCATCCTGTAGATGAATTAGTACAACTGACGAAGTCATATGCTTCAGAGTGAAGAATACGACATCAATTTCATCAGAGAGAATTTCATCACACAACATAGTAAGCAAGTAGTGTGAGGACGTGAGAAATGAGGAATTCATTTCATCATGGTTAGCTTGCGTCCTTTCAAGCATTTCCTCAGGTCTCTAGCAAGTTCATCAGATGTTCAGTTTCATCTGGAGACCTGACCCTGCATAAGAAATTAGTTCAATTTCTTCACCACCCACATTTGGAGGGGTGGCAAAGAGTTCATCATTCTGCGAGCACCATGTGAGAAAGGAGGCATTGAAGCAAGTGTGTTTTGTTTCACAGGGCGACGATTAGAGTACTCAAATGAATAAGCAGAGAAATTCTTCAAGGACTTATGACCATAATGGTTTGAAGAATAATGCACATATTCATAACTCTTAGATTTTTCCTGCGAAACAGAAGCATTAGCGCGAGAATGATATTTTTGACAATTTGAGGAATTTGGTCCAAGTGAGGACTTTGGTTCATATGATGAATTTTATTTGGTGTTCCTATTCTTCATGAGTGATGTCGTGAGGACATTCACTTGAAAATTTTGTAGGTAGCTCTTGGGAACCCTAGATTATCTTCATAGGAGAACCGTTCTTGCAGTTAGTTCCAACAAATCTAGCAAATACTTCACCTTTCTGATTTTTGAAGAATTTGTAGTTGGAGTCAAGTGACACATCAGAGGAATATGAAGTTTCACACATAAAGCCAGTTAAAGTGGATGGATCTACAGGAGGTCCTTTTGCAGCAACCCATGAGGTATTGGGGTACTGCTCAGGTGTCCGGTAGGATCCATCAGCGTTGAGTTTCCTCACAAAGGCAATACCCTCTTTCCTAGGGTTCCTATTCAGAATCTGCTTTTTGAGGACATTGCAAAGGGTTTGATGCCCTTTGAGACTTTTGTACATGCCTGTCACATACAATTCCTTCAACACTGCATTGTCATCAGCGATGCTTGTGGTATCCTCAGATGAGGAATTTGAGACCACGGGAATAGTTGAAGAATTTGCAGCAATAGAAGTATTTGAACATTCAGGTGAAGAATTAGCAGTTTCACGTTCGATGCATTTCAAACAAGGTGGAACAAATTCTTCCTAAGAAGTACCGATCTGTTAAGCTATTAAGGAATCATTTTCCCTTTGGAGATCCTCATGTGACACACTTAGCTTCTCAAGATCTTGCTTTCTTTGAAGAAATTCATAAGAAAGCTTCTCATGATCGGCTAAGAGGTCGTTATGATGACTCTGAAGGATATCATACTTTGTCTGAAGCTTTGTAGATCGTCAGACAGAGTTTGAGTCCGATCCACTTCATAGTTCAACAGATCATCGCTTTTGTCTAGCATTTTCTAAAGCTTTTCATGTGCACTTTGTTGCTTAGTGGGAATTTTAACAAGTTTAGCATAGCTAGGTTTCACATATTCATCAGATTCATATTCACTTGATTTAGATGAGGAATGATGTTTGTGTACCTTTGAGCCTTTTGCCATGAAGCAAAAGGTGGGAGCATAATCATAATTGTTGACGTCAGAGTCGTTGGAGTAGTCATATTCTTCATCGTTGAAGATGGACTTGCTGACGAAAGCAGTAGCGAGAGCAAGGCTAGTGACACCAGATTCTGATTCCTCCTCAGATTCTTCCTCTTCTTCATATTCTTCATATTCTTCCTCAGAATCCATTTCCTTACCGATGAATGCTCGTGCCTTTCTAGAACAATTCTTCTTGTGCTTTGAGGATTTTGAAGATTTGTACTTTAAAGATGAGGACTTTGAAGATTTCTTCTTTTTCTTCAAGTCATGAGAACAATCATCTTTGTATTTCTTCTTCTTCTTTGAATCTTTTTCCCAGAGAGGACAGTCAGAGATAAAGTGATCAGGCTTCTTGCAACGATGACAAGTTCTTTTCTTGTAGTCTTCTGAGGAATCTGATTTTGACTTTCCAAATCCACCTCTCCTTGAGAACTTCTGGAATTTCCTCACAAGCATTGCTAGTTCCTGACTTAGTTATTCAGGTTCACCAAGGCTGCTGTCAGAATCTTCTTCTTCAAATGAGGAAATTGCTTTTGCCTTCTGAACACGAGATCTTCCATAGCTTGGCCCGTAGAGGTCTCTCTTCTCAGCTTGTTGAAATTCATGAGTATTGAGTATCTCAAGAATGACAACAGGATCAAGTGCTTTGTAGTTTCCATGTTCTTGAATCATCAAAGCCACAGTATCGAATGAGGAATCGAGAGATCTTAGCAGTTTCTTCACCACTTCATGGTCAGTGATATCGGTGGCACCCAATGCTTGAAGCTCATTGGAGATATCACTGAGAGGATCAAAAGTTTGCTGAACATTTTCATTGTCAAGTCTCTTGAAGCGGTTGAAGAGATTGCGAAGAACATCAACACGAGAGTCACGTTGAGTGGATACACCTTCGTTGACTTTGGACAGCCTATCCCAGATAAGCTTAGCAGTCTCCAAAGCACTCACTCTGCCATACTGACCTTTGCTTAGATGGCCACATATGATATTCTTCGCTTGAGAATCGGAGTTGCTTGAATCTCTTCACATCAACAGTAGTAATAGTGTGAGTGACAGTGGGCACACCATTTTCCACAACGTACAAGAGATCGTTGTCAATAGCTTTAAGGTGCATACACATCTTGTTCTTCGGTAGGGGTAGTCGGTCCCATCGAAGTAGGAAACCCCGCGAAAACCTTGATCATACCTGCAATCGACATAACTAGAACTCCAGGTGGTTAAACCAAAATCGCATAGAGCGAGGGAGTACCTGCTCTGATACCAATTGAAAGTGCGTTATATCGACTAGAGAGGGGGTGAATAGGTGATTTTTACAAATTCATCACTTGAGGAATTTCAACTTTGAGGAATTTGAAATGTGATGAATAACTAGCAGTGGAATAAGTACTCAACTACATGAGGAACTTAGTAACAGCATAGTCTTCATGACGAAATGAAACATGCACAAATAGTAAGTAGCGTGATACAGGATAAGCAGCGATGAACAAGGTAACTTGAAGAATTTGAGGTGAGGAATTTGTGAAAGTCTTCAGTCAAATTCTTCAAGCAGTAACAATCAATTTCATAAACAGATCTATGAGGAATAAGGAGGTTGAGGAAATAGAACCAGGTAGCTCGATGAAGACAATGGTTTGATGACCCAGTTCCAACTGTTGTGACAGTCGTACATCTAGTTTGGAGCGACCTGGTATTTAAACTAGAGGACACATAGTCCCAGGACACACAGTCCTTATCGTATTCTCCTTGAGCTAAGGTCACACAGTCCTCGCCCAACACTCGTGGTAAGTCTTCAGGGTATACTTCCAAAACCCTCACAAACTGGTCACCCGGTGATCCACAGTTTACTGTTAGATGCTCTAGACCAAGGTCACTTCATGACCCCCAATTGACTGCAGGAGCACTAGACCATGACGTCGAACCGTCTGGAGGATGCACAGTCCTCAAAGGTAACAAGCGTCTGATCCACACAGGAATTTCTTCAGTGATGCTCAATCACTTTGGGTTTGGTGGTTTGGTTGTGGGTTTTTCCTCACTTATGATTTTCTCTCAAAGTCCTCGAAGGATGGGTTGCTCTCAAATGACAAGTCTCAGTTCTCTCTCAGAGCAGCCAACCAACTAGTGGTTGTGGGGGTTGGCTATTTATAGCCAGGGTGCAACCTCACATGATAAGACATAAATGCCCCCAAGGATATGACCGTTATGTGGATGTTATGATTGGGGACAGCTAGCACTAAGCAAACCAATGGTCGGAATTTCGAACTATGAAAGTCCCCAGGCTTATCATGTTCCTCACTTGTAGGCAATTCGCACTCGCGAAATCCTAACTCCTCAGTCAGGTCAATTTCCTCAGAGACCAGAAGAACTTCGTCCCTGTCACTGAAGAACTTGTCTGAACTGTAAGATATTTCCAAAGGCATCACTCAAAGGATTGTCTAGGTTGAGGATTTTGGAGTTGAGCATCAGTTGGAAATTTTCCTTAGTATTACCCCGGCCCCCTTTAATAGTACGGTGTTTCCTATGACTCAAATAAGGAAATGAAACTATGAAAACAAAAGTCTTCACGTTTCATATTCCTCATTCATATCTTCAAGGTCACACCAACTTCTTCATTTTCAAAGTCTTCACAAAATCTTCACCAAAGACTTCACAAAGACATACATTTTGAGGGGTCGATAATCTCCGAAGATATCAAACTCCTCGTTGACTTATAGAGCCTGTGTAAACTCACAAACACATTAGTACCTTAACTTATAAGTCTTCAATACACCAAAATCACTAAGGGGCACTAGATGCACTAACAATGTCCTGCTGTTGTCACCACTAAGGATAAAACGGTGGGCTTTATTCGCATTGATTGAGTTTACTTTGTATACATCATGTCATCATTGAGGGAGTCCTGTATTAGGGGGTCCTCGGATAGCTGACCTGTTGTGTATGGGCCAGACTATATGGGCCACTTGCCGAACACTAGATGACCTGAAGGCCCAGTTACCAGGATGGAAGCTTCGAGGAGCATGGCTTGCGCTCCACGTCTGATATAGTAAATAGGCATGTTTATCTCTTCGGCATGTAACCGACCATGTTTAAACACTAGGCCTCCTCGGCATCAATATAAGCCAGAGGGTTTTAGGGTTTAGAGGATAAGGACAACTCATCTAGGGTTAGACATGTGATCTCGAGGTAGATCAACTCTTTAACCTCTTAGGCCATCAATACAATCAAGCAGGACGTAGGGTATGACCTCCATAGGAGGGCCCGAACCTCGGTAAACTCTTGTCCCCTCCGTCTCCTGTCACCATCGATCCTAGTCTCACAGTTTGGGACCCCCTACCCGAGATCTGTCGGTTTCTACACCGACATTGGTGCTTTCATTGATAGTTCCTCTGTGAACAAGATGGAATCAACGCCTCGTCTCTTCATCGACGAAGAAGTTTGGAACACGGACATCTTCATCCCTCGACAGATCTTTGCCTTCGGCAGCGTCATGCTGCATGCGGATTCCACCGGCCTATCTAGTCCGTGTTGAGAGCTTTTCCCCCGATCAAGAGGTCAGTTTCGGAAACTTAGAGTTCTCCATCGACTCTCGGGGCGATCTATGACTTCTCGGGCTCATGGCTTCGCCCGTGATCCCCAAGGGCTCAGAGGCCTAAACCTCGAGCCCTTCCTTCGGACACACCAATGGGGTATCTCATGGTTGCAACCTGGATCTCTCACCCCGGTCCGGCCATTAAGACATGTGACAGGACATGTATTCTTGCCGAACACTTCCCAAGGTCATGCCTCATGGGGGTTAACTCCACGAGTCCCGAGCAGCTGGATTTGGATGGACCCTCAGCGGTTGATGAGGCCTTGGAGCCGATTCTCATCAATGAGGATCACCGGCCAACCAGCCCAGACCTACGCCTCGCCCGATTATAGTCTGGGCAAGGATGGATTTTCAACCCACCCACCATCCACTTAATATCTACCATTAAAGACTTAACCGACGTGCTATATTATGCCTCCGATGAGGTAGAATACATGGACGAAGAGGATCATGCTCCCACCCCCATTAATACCGGGAGTTGGGCCGCCACTTCCACATATGACGTCTATATGGAGGATACTCCTGCCCCTAACGACAAAAGTATGCCTCACAATGAGGGTAACAGATCGGGTGACGCGCCATCCAGGTGTCGGAAATCGCATAAGCGGTCCAAGAGGAAAAAGGGAAGGAGGGCCATTATCAGCAATGGGGAAGATAATGTCCCCGACGATCAGACCAATCCCGACCTCCCCGAGCACCCATTTGAGGGTCCGGATGAGCCTGAGGATCAGGACGACCCCGATACCGCCAATGAACTCGGAGGCGATGATGACCTTCCCCCCATCGAAGAGGAAGACATATCAGAAGCCGATGACTTATACATCCTCTGATAACCTAGAAGATCAGGAAGAAATCAGGCAGCAGCTCATCTCAAAGGCTCGCAGCCTGAAGGCCAAAGAGCGGCAACTAAAGGCCGAACAGGACGACCTTACTGATCGATGTACGAAAGTCCTCTGAAACGAGGAGATATACGACACTGGTCTATCAAACCAACCCAAAAGCTACCCTCGGAGAAGGCTAGCTGCCACAATTTGACGATGATCTCACTGACATTCCATCTCTACATCATACCCCATATGACAAGCCAGATTGCCCTCCTCGTGGGCGTGGCAGAGCGGCCAATGACGACGGTCACATACCGGTGATGCCCCGAAGATGGGGCTAGGAGCCATTTGAACCCACTGAAAGGTTTGACCCGCGCGATGACTTAGATCAGAGAGCAGGCCGTATAAGATCCATCTATGGATCCATGGATTACGCATCGAATAGACGGCGAGAGTATAGACCATGGTTCAACCAAAACCACAGAGCCCCGAAGCACAGCCGGCTCCATATAGGCGCCGACTACAGGCGAGACATAGCTCGGGTCAGGGGCGCCGCTCACCCATTGTGCTTCATGGATGTGGTAAGGTGGCATCAGTTCCCCGAAGGGTTCAAACCTATCAATATAGAACAATACGACGGGACCATTGACCCAACTGTATGGATCAAGTACCATGCCATTAAATACCTACCTCTCAAGCTTAAGGGGGTCAGCTCGGCACTGGTTAAACAAGCCTCCCCGAAAACTCCATAGGATGTTGGGAAGACCTGGAAGACGCGTTTCTCTCTAACTTCCAGGGGACCTATGTCCGCCCGCTGGACTCTTCCGACCTCAGCAACGTCGTCTAGAAGCCCGGTGAGTTTGCCTGGCAATTTTGGAATCGATTCTTGACTAAGAAGAACCAAATCATCGACTGTCCGGATGCCGAGGCTATTGCTTCTTTCCGGCATAATATTCGGGATGAATGGCTGGCCCGCCAGCTAGGTTAGGACAAACCTCGGACTATGTCCTCCCTTACCTCCCTCATGACCCGCTTTTGTGCGGGCGAGAATAATTGGCTGGCTAGACGAAACCACAATTCTGAGGATTCAGTGGTACCTGAAGCCCAGCACAACAACTCAAAGCCGAAACGTAAAAAGAACAAGTGTCGGCATCATGGTAACGACGCCAACCACACGGCGGTCTAATGCCAGATTCCGCAACTCCCGACCCGGACAGTGGAAGAAGCCCCCTAAAGGTAATCGTGATGGACCCACTCAGCTTGAGAAGATCAGTGGACATGACTTGCCAAATTCATGGGACTCCGGAAAAGCCTAGCCAGTCACACACACCGCAACTTCTGGGTGTTTAAACAGGCCGACAAGATACAACCCGAAGACCAAGGCAAGAGTCTGCGCAGCAAGGACGAAGACAAACCTCGGGGTCCAATGGGTGGCAGTCAGAAGAAATTCCCTCCTGAAGTCAAAACGGTGAACATGATATACGCCACCCACATACCCAAGAAAGAGAGGAAGCGGGCACTTCGGGAGGTCTACATTGTGGAGCCCATAGCTCCAAAATATAACCCATGGTTGGCTTACCCGATCACATTCAACCGGCGTGACCATCCAACCAGTATCCGTCATGAGGGATCGGCTGCCCTTGTCCTAAACCCCATTATAGATGGGTATCACCTCACCAAAGTCCTAATGGACAGGAGGAAGTAGCCTCAAACTGATTTACTCACACATGATGAAGAAGATGGGTATAGATCCGTCAAGGATGAAGCCCAGTAGCACTACCTTCAAAGGAGTGAACCTAGGGGTTGAGGCCTGATGCACGGGCTCTATAACAATGGAAGTCGTGTTCAGCTCGCCCAATAACTTCCGCAATGAAGGCTTGATCTTCGACATTGTGCCCTTCCGCAACGGCTATCACGTGCTGCTCGATCGGACCGTGTTTGCTCGATTCAATGCAGTCCTGCATTATGCATACCTCAAGCTCAATATGTCGGGCCCCAAGGGGGTCATTACTGTCAAATGGCAATACAGAGCAATCCCTTAGAACAGAGGAACATGCACTGGCGCTGGCGGCCGGATTTAGGTATAAAGACGATCGGCAAGCTTCGGCATTTGCCGTAAAGGCACCAAAGGCTAGGAGGCGAGTTCGGGTTCAGACCGAAAACTCCGACCCTCCTTCCTCCCCTAAATAGGGACTCGCCCCCACCGCACAACCTCAGGACCAGCAAATCACGTGCTGAAGAGGCACAACTTCGCACTTAAGATTCCATGGGTGGCGCTTGGGAACTTCCGATGGGTGTTCGGTTGCTCCAAACTGTAACCATCAACACATCTTCGGACCAGACGCATGCACTCCTAAATGAGCCTACCTATGGCGTAAAGCCCATCAACATAATAGGAGACTTCCCAAGACCTAGTTTGCAAGGTACATTTGCTGAACACTATCACCTATCAGGGTATATCCAAAGGCAAGAGTCACCAAGCGTCCAGGTATATCGAAGACGCATGGTCAACAGTTGAAGACCCCATATACAATAGCTCCTATAGGCCTTTCTTTCTTTTTCTTTTTTTTCTTCTTTTCACATACCTGTAAACAGTTGCTTCGGCAATCCGAGTTATAAGAGTTAGTTCAGGAAATATGAAGTTGCCTGGCGCAAGTAAGCCTCAATTGTTTTGGTTTTGGCACATACCAATTTTTTCCCTCCCTCTTCTTGTGAATCTGTTCGGTACGGCTTGAAGTCATCGGCTATTAGACCGGGGGCTCAACTTCAAACTCAAACTGCCTTAACCATTGTGTGCTTGGCGTCTTGGCTCCTGTGCTTGCCCCTTTATGTTCCACTCATTCGGCTAAAGGGGCCAAGGGAGCACCCGTGTGATTGTGCTTCCGGATAGCCCGGTCAAGCGCCTCAGGGGAGAAAGCCGATAACGGACTGTCATAGTATGCACGAGCTGATCTTTGAACCCCAAGTTAGAAGTATTACACTTCAACCCTCGAAAGTGGTTATCCCGCATTACGCGAGGAATTTGCCCTTTATGCAAATTATATGATGTCGGCTTCGGCCCCGGTTTATCCAAACATCGCAACTACTTCCGTGACTCATTCTGCGCCTCTCGTAGTCCTTTTTGTGCCCCTTCGGTTAAGTGAAAGAAATCAAGCATAATAGTCCGATTGCCTAGTCTGCCGCACTCAAACCGCCTTTGGGTTCTGTTAATACGGCTAAGGAACATAGTGCTTTGGCATAGACACCCCATGTAGTATCTACATGGGGGATGAAGCCGACGACTCACATCTTTCAGTATTAAGCAACCACACAGGAGTTATAAAGGAAGGAAAATATATATATAAGAGCGGATAATATTATGATTAAAAGTTATCGCAAGTCTTCAGATACATTAAAATTTCATTCAAAAAATCTTTCGCCCGAACACTGTGACGCAATCACCCGCGCACTCTCCATAACTCCATCAAAGTACATTTTGGGGCATCGATGCGACTTTTAGGGTGGCGGCGGGTCGTTGGAAACCTTCATCGAATTTAGCACGAGCCAGTGCACCTTGACCTTGGCAAGGGCCATCCGGACTCCTTCAATGCAGGAGGAGAGCTTGACAGCGTCGAGGTAGGGTGCAACTTCAATCAGCCACTGCACCAGACCGAAGTAGCTACCGGGGAGTGGCTTGCCGGGCCATAAGAGGACACAAAGGTCCCTTATGGCCGGCTCTACCAGCTGATGCAGCTCTATAAGTTGTTTGAGTTGTTCCTCTAGCAGAGGAGGATGCTCGGGGGATCCGAACTACACCAAGAACATCCGAGCTTGGTCTTCCTCTCCTCGCAAGGCGACCAGCTGGTTGGCTTCCGCCACGCTCTTCTAGGGATTAGCAGCCATGCTTGAGGATCGCCATACCCCGGTCAGCAATTCGAATCTGCTATCCCTGAATACGCACTATAGGGAGTACAGCTTACCATCGGCTATCTCCTTGGCTTGGCAAACTTGTTCCTCGAAGAACCGTCTGTCCACCCGCTCTTGATGAAGATCGGATTTCATGGTGGACAGCTCGGCCGAGAGCATCTTATTCTTTTGCTCCAAGGCATCACACTTGTTGCTGGTGTCCTGGAGCTGATCTTGTATCTGCGCCACACGAGCCTAGTGTTTATCACTGGTGGCTCACAGGGCGGAGAGTGCGGTGGCCGCTTCCTTGGCCACCGCCTTCTTTATGGCCGATTCAGGTTTGATGCACTAAAGCTTGGCCCTGACATTTTCCGTCTCTATCGACGAAGCTACAACACGACAAGGACTTACCTATAAGGACTGCATTGATAGAATTCGGGTAAGAATACTAAGATTTGATTCAAACTTACCCTGCGCCTCGTCGAACCTTTTGTTAAGGGTTTCCACCTCATCCTCGAAGCGCTTGAGCTTTCAATTTATGTCGTCTAGTTCGACGGCATTTTTGCTGCCACCGATGACGAGTCCTACACATACAGTATATGTATCACATTGACACTTACTTTCTGAACTATATATATGACCCCTAGGCAAGTTTGTTCAACTAACCTAGGGCCCGAAGGCTGCCATATATACAATATGATTAAATAATATCTTAACACAAACAACATGCAAGTTACTTGAAAGCCTGTAAGGGGACCTTTGAAAGCCTCCTTCAGTCCATTGTCAACGGAATGGACACTTTGTAACACCGCACCCATAAGGGTGCAGTGGTCTTCGGGGATAGAGTCGCTGGATAGAGCCTCCCCCATCACCGACCACTTAGTGGTCGGCGGCGCCGGGGATGGTCGGATTTCCTGATCACCCACCGGGGTTTGGACCGATGCCACCGGAGGCACCACGTGCTCCAGAGACGTTCTTGGGGGGTACTGATGGCCTTGCTCGTCTAGCCTCCTCGATGGCCGGGCATGGGATCGTCCCTTGCTCTTCGGTGGCCGAGGTGTTAGCCTCGGCCATGGGGGTGTCCTCTGTTGTAGGATCGAAAGTAGGTCTAGAGGGGGGTGATTAGACTACTTGACCAAATAAAAGTTTTGCCTTTTTCCCAATTTAATTCTTGGCAAGTTTTAGCAATCATAGCATATCAAGTAACACCCTACACATGCATGTCTAAGAATGTAGCAGCGGAAAGTAAAGACATTGCACATGTAAGTAAAGAGAGGGTTAGGAATGCAAACACAAGTGATGACGCGATGATTTTCCCGTTGTTCCGATAGGTGGTGCTATCGTACGTCCATGTTCTTGGAGTCTTCAACCCACGGAGGGTAACGGTCATGAGAGTCCATGGAGGGCTCTACCCACGGAGGGTTCCACGAAAAAGCAACCTCGACTATTCCATGTGGCTTCCATCCATGAAGGACTAGCCTAACTATGGGTAGATCTTCATGAAGTAGGCGATCTCCTTGCCCTTACAAACTTCTTGGTTCACTCCACAACATGAAGTAGGAGGCTCCCAAGCAACACCTAACTAATCTAGGAGGCACCACCCTCCAAAAGGTAATAGGCTCGATAATGACGATGAACTCCTTGCTCTTGTGCTTCAAGATGATAGACTACTCAACACACAATCTCTCTCACATAGATTTGGCTTGGTAAAAGATATGGGATTGGTGGAAAGCAACTTGGGGAGGCCAGAAATCAAGATCCATATGGTTGGAGTGGAAGATCTTGACCTCAACACAAGGGTAGGCGGTTCTCTCTCAGAAAACTGAGTAGGATAGGTATGGAATAGTTCTGGGTGCTTCACTTTCAAGTGGGTGGTGGTGAAGGGGTATATATAGGCATCCCTAAAAATCCAACCGTTACACACAACAAGTCAGACTCGGTGACACCAATGTGTAAATCTCGGTGGTACCAAAGTAACTAAAAGTGGCAACTTTTGAATCTCGGAGGGGCCGACATACAATTGTTGGTTGCACCGACAGGGTGACCAACGGTCAGATTTACCAATCTCGGTGACGCCGATTCACCATTCTCGGTCGGACTGAAAATGAGAACTTGCGTAACAGAAAGTTGGCAACCTAACTCGGTGGCACCGAGTGCAGTGTCGGTTGCATCGAAGTGTTAGGGTTTGGCCGAGTCTGTCTAGGGTTTGGAACTTGGTGGCACCTGGATAGGAATGTTAGTTGCACCGATTTGCATGTTTGGCTTAGGAAAGACTTTGGTGGGAGAGTATGTGGATGTTTTGGTGACTATCACTTGTGCACGTATGAGCATATTGTTCACCATCAAAACTTTACCCCCTTTTAATAGTATTGGATTTCCTATGGACTCAAAGTGATTTCTCACAAATGTAAAATGTAGAGTCCTCTTGCTTGAAGCTTGGCCAACCTATTTCCTTGAATCTTGGGGTAATTTCACAATCCTTTAGCCATTCCCACCATTGAACTTTCCTGAAATATACTTGGTGAAAGCATTAGTTCAATGACTTATATGTTGTTATTAATTACCAAAACCACCAAGGGAGCAAATGTGCTTTTAGTCTCCCCTTTTTGGTAATTGATGACAAAATATAGATCAAAGCTTCGACAAAGATATAATCATGGAATATAATCGTCGCTTTTAGAAGTATGTGAAAGGCAAGAGCTCCCCCTAAATTTTAATGCAAATGCGCAATCGATTAGGTACATGGGTCACTTCTTACATGTCACATACCACTTGGTGGTGTGCGAGAGTAATTGGAATGAATATCATAGCACAACACAATAAACCAAAGATGAATGATCATCACATAAGCATTAAGATGATAGGAAATAGTAACATCACACAGTAAAGCGTATGATCAAACATCATCAAACGTGTATCACAAGCAAGAAAAAAGAGTATCATGGCAACCAAAAGCAATTGTTTTTGAAAAAGCAGCAAAATACCAAATGCTCTCTCTCTCTCTCGAAGCCCAATGATCTATATACACTTCTCCCCCTTTGGCAACAAGTTACCAAAAAGTTCAAAGGTATCTATCTAAGCGTTCTTCGGATGATCTGCTCCGGTTGTTGATGTAGGAGTCAAGATGAAGGCATCGGCAAAGATCTCTGTAGATGTCGTTGATGGAGCTGGAGTGGACACTGGTGGAACATGAGCTCATGGAGCAGGAGCTATGCTGACACTAGCAGGAGCTGATGAAGAGGGCCTTGATTTTGGTGCAAGCACTATGTCTGATCTCATCTGAGTGGTGAACTGGGTGCCTAGACCGAGAGGTGATCCTTTCTCCTCCTCATCATCACCATCAGAAGAAGAAGTAGAAGAGACCCGAGGGATGTGCACACAGTCAACTTCCTTCTGGAGCTTTATCATTGTCTTGGACAACTTGTCCACCTTATCACCAAGCACCTTGATCCTTGACTCAAAGATCCTCACAAGGTTGTTCTGGTTCTCCAGAATCCCCTTGATATCCTTCTGCATGCCTTGGATGGCTGTGGTCAGAAGGTCCATTTGCTCTTTCCTGGATTTGGGGGCTTGAGCACTAGCGGCTCAAACAACTTCTGCCTCTACCTGTGCTGTAGCAGATGTGGGATGATCTAGGTTCATCACCACAACATTATCTTCGAACTCTGGATGTAGGGGCAGGTGTGGACGATCAAGAGCAAAAATGTGCTTCTCCAACTGAGAGTTGATGAGCAAATGGATGTAGGGAGCATAATAGAAAGAGCGCTTCTGGTCGGCAGCAACCCTCTTGATTGTCTCAACAATCAGATCCATGACTCTAATCCTGGTGTTCCTGTCAAGCTGGATAAGCATATTGATGGAGTAGCCTCGGATCATCTTGTCATCTCTTGAGTGGGCATCAAGGTATGCCTGAGAATAGTGTTCATAGTCCGGAGGCCTGCTTGCAGATAATAGATGGATCCTAGCTTGTGTGATTACACCTTGTCTGTGGGGGATGGGAGTATACATGTCTTTCATGGCATTGTGACTTGCCTTGGGTCAGAGTATACATCCAAATCTCCTTCCTGAGCTTCTGGAATTTCCAAAAGAGCAGCCCATTCCTCAACAGTGGATACATATCTAGAACCTTTAGTCATCCATACAATTCTACCATCTCCGTAGAAATGAGCAGTGGAGTAGAATTGCATGATCATCTCGTCGTTCCATGCAGTAAGCTCTCTACCGATGAACTTGTCCAGACCAATTCAATGGAAGTTGTCTTGGACACTTGGGAAGTAGTCCACATTATCTTTAATGAACTTCCAATTGCCATACCTCATGTCGCTAACAACTGGGCTCTTGTCAAGCAACATGGTTCCATAAAAATCCTGTTGCTCTCTTGTGTAGAACCTGTAGTCAACAACAGTTTTCCTTCTCTGAGAATAAGAATCTATGGCTCTCCAGGATCTCAAGCCTGAGTATTTCCTCTTCTTCATGTCCTCAGCAACTAAGTGGCTGGCATCATGCTCTAGGAAGATGTGGTCCGAGCTTCATCAAAGTGGTCAAGTCATCATCATATTCCACTCTAGAGGCAGTCTCTTTGTTCTTCTCTATAGTTGGGATGTCTCTGGTAGTCCTCTTGGACTTTTGTGCATCAGCTTTCTTTGCAGTAGGCTTGGTGCTCTTGGAGGTGCCAGTCTTTGGGATAGCATCAACCATAAGCTTCTTGGCTTTCTTCTTGGGAGGGGCGATCGCAATATGTTCTTCCTCCTCCTCCTCAGCAGCAGCACCAACATCCTGCTCTGGATCTTCAAACATAGAGGTAGGCCTGCCTATAACATGGAAAATCCTTTTCCTGGACTTTTTCTCCCTTGCCTTCTTAGCCATAGCTTTCTTGGGGACTTCAACTGACACAGTTTCCCTAGCACTCTCATGTGCTTTGAAAGTTTCAGCAGGTGCATAAACTTTGCTGACAACTCTCCAGGAGGAAGTAGCTTCAGTTGCTGACTTCTTGGCAGCCTCTGCTTGTTTCTTAGCAAGAATCTCCTCAGGAATGAAATCGGAATCTTCTTCATCAGAATTGAGCTTCTTCCTGGTCCTGGTGGCAGCCTAGGGCAACCCATGAGAGCTAGGGTTGCCTGGATCTGAGAAAGAACTGGGCTCTGGGCTTGTGCCAGAACTCATATCAACTCCCTGCTCTGCTAAATTTTTGCTGTCCTCTGCATCTGACATATTGACCCTGTGAATAGAGTATAGGAGAGCAGAAGTAGATGAGCCATCACAAAATGAGGCTGGTTTTTTTAATTTGAACAATGAATTTTCAAGATTTTTGCATTCTGTCAAATAAATATTGGTGTAGCCGAAATAGAATTTTTGGTGAGAGCGAGACTGACTGACTCACTAACCGAAACTTGGCACCCTTTTCGGTTATACCGAAAGTGGTACTCGGTTCCACCGAGTCAGTTCTTAGGCACACAAAAATACACATCGGTGAGACCGATATGTCCATTTTGGTTCCACCGAGATTTATCGGGCGGATGACAAAACCCTAGAAAATTCATCTTTCGTGAGATTTCGGCGTTTTGAGAGGGTAGGAACACGCGCAAAGGGTGTATCAATGATAAACAAGGATCTAATGCACAAGAATCGGACGAGGAGCGCAATAGAGATCGAATCTGTACCCTAGCTTGGCGCGGATCCTCTACGGCGGTGACGAGGGAGAGGAATTCGTTGACAACGGCGATTCCCAGCAGCAGAGGAGCGCGGGGAGACAAGGGCGACGACCAGGGGTCTTTGGAACGGCAGCTTAGGGTTTCGGAGCACGACGAATGATATAGAAATTCAAAGCGTCGGGGTCCATAGCCTTTATACCCACTACTGTCAGTGACACCAATTCTAAGTTTTCGGTGTCATCGAGTGCCTCAACTGTCAGCTGATAGGGACACTCGGTGTAACCGAGAAAATGGAATCAATGGTACCGAGATTGAAAAACTGGATCAACCCTAGGCATTCGGTGAGACCGAGATTTTGTGGTTGGTTCCATCGAGATGCATTTGGGAGGTTTTAATGGTCAGTCCTTGTCGATACGGAACTCCGAGTGCTCCACACACAGAGGGATCGAAAAGCACTTGTTCAAATTTTGTGATGCAGCATGAATGGAGTATGAGGTGAGAAAGCAAAGATAGCTAACTAAGTGGTCCTAGGCATTCTGGTATATCCAATTGGCAAAAGATAAATCAAAATCCAAATAGCAACAATTGGATATCCTCGAATGAGAAAATAAATGCAGACCAACATGCTCACACAATAAGATGTCAAATGAAATCATGGCAAACAAGCACAAACACTCTAGCATCTAACAAGCACTTGGGCGATGACGAAGTCGTCTATATATGACTATTTGACTTAGGATCCAAGTAACAGTACTTGATCATAGGTCATACTCATCGTTTATGCACAAGTGGGGTTACCACTTTTACATAAAGCATTTAATGTTGTCACATACTAAGAGATGCTTTGACTCAAGTCTTAGAGTAAAGCTCCCCCTTGATGTGACATCCCCACATAAGAGGGATAAATTAACCTTGGGTTTTGTAGATGAATACTTCATGTTGGTGAGGTAGTGGTGGATGCTGGAGGTTGATGAACATCACTAAGAGTTGGGAGCATCCTTGTTGTTTCCTTACTCTTCTCACCTACATGGGTTAGTCCCAACACACAAGAGACAAATACAAGGATATCTATGGACATGGAGTGCAAATCATGTGTGATGATGTCCATTGATTTGTTGATTACCTTGTCCCTTGCTTTCCTTTGAGGGATTGTGTAACTCCTTGATCTATTGTGTAGGGTTGATGTTGATTGCAAATAGATCTTTCCAAAAATGAATATGAGTGAATTTCATTGGCGGAGTCACCCCTCAAGAAAACTCTAGTTCTTCTTCTTGGGAATCCACATCAAGTTGATGGTGATCCTTGGTGTTGAAGTAGCACTTGTAGAAGTTGAGCTTGTAGTAGCCTTGTGAATCCACTTCATCAAAGCTTGGGGTTCATCTTCATGAGAGTCAAAGTCCTCGTGGAGATTGTTCTTGCCCTTGAGCTTGGTATCTTGTGGTGGAAGGTCCTCTTGAGTGTTTGTCCTCTTGGGTAGAGTATATTCATACTTCTCCTTTTGAGGAACAAACTTGGGATTGGGATATTGACCTTCTTCCCATTCAACTCCATTTGCGTTGAAGTAGCCAACACCACGATTCTTTTGGTATCCTCCGTGCTTGCGTACAATCTCAGCAAATTGTTTGTACCCTTAAAGACTCTTGTAGATACCTTTCTCTATAATTACTTTCAATAAATCATTTTCTTGCTCAAGTGTAACTTGGCTAAGAGAATCATCATTAGTGGAATCAATAGAACTACTATGAGCAACATCATTGGGTTTAGCATTTTTATTGTTGCTACTAGATGAAGAACCTTTATTTCCTTTGTTTCTAGTTTACATAGATTTGACTTGTGGAATGAATGTAGACAAGAGTAGTCGTTTGTCAATATAAGATGAAGTCTTATTTTGGAGATCGTCATTCATAGCTCTAATAAATTCATGTTCTTGCTCCAAATTGAGCTTCTCTAAGTGTAGCTTCTCATGAGTTCTTACAAGCTCTCTATGATCTTCAAGAGTAGATTCATGAGCTAACTTAAGATTGTTGAGTTCTTTAGTTAATTATTCTATTTTCATCTTATCATCAGCAATACACTTATCTTGAATAGTATGAGAAATATCAAGTTCATTATGATCACTAGTTTTATCACATAGCAAGTCATCATCGTAAAGCAAATCATCTTCATCACTATCGAAATCAAGATATTCTGGGTGTGATACCTTGGGGCCTTTAGCCATGAAGCAACTTCCACCTCCTTCATTTCATGAATCAAATAGATCATAGGAGTTGGTTGTCACTAGTGGGATTCTGGCAACACCATCATCTTGACTATAGTCGGAGTTGGAATGATAGCTTCTCTCGGAGTGGTTGTCAGAGTCGGAGCCGGAAACCCATTCACCAACATGAGCTTGATACTTTCTTCTTGAGTAGATCTTGGTGTGCTTGTCCTTCTTCTCCGAGTCCCTACTTCTCCTTGAGGGTCTTCGTTCATAACGATCATCTCTACTCCTTCTCTCTCTTCGAGGTGATTCGTCTCTTGAGCTTTGTCTTCTTGGTGACTCTTTTCTTCGTTTGTAGGGAGCCGAGCATTCATTTGTGTAGTGACCAGGCTTCCCACAATTGTAGTAGTTTCGGTCATGACTTGATGAACGCTTCTCTTCATATCTTGAGTTGGAGCTGCGATCTTTGCTTCTATTCTTGTAAAACTTGTTGAATTTCTTGACCATGAGGCTTATCTCTTCATTTGTAACAAGGTTGTCGCTTGAGGTAGCGGGATCATCACTTGTGGCTTTGTAAGCACCGCTAGACTTGTGATGAAGGTCTTCCTTGTCTTTGAGTGTCATCTCATGAGCAACAATTCTACCAATCACTTCCGTTGGTTTGAGATCTTTGTACTTGGGCATCATTTGGATCAATGTGCACATGGTGTCATATATGTCATCCAAAGCTCTAGTATCTTCTCGATGATGAACTTGTCAGTCGTTTCTTCGCTTCCTAAGCCGGCAATCTCATTTTTGATGAGAGCTAGCCCAGGGTACATTTCAGCGACTCCTTCACCATCCTTCATTTTGAAGTAGTCAAGTTGACCTTGAAGAACATCTAACTTGGATTCTCTCACGGATTTAGTTCCTTCATGCAAATCAACCAAAGTATCCCAAATCTCTTTTGCGTGTTCAAGAAGGCTGGTTTTGTTGAATTCTTTAGGACAAAGGCAGTTGAAGAGTACGTCACATGCTTGAGCATTGAGTTGCAACATCTTCAATTCATCCGCTGACGCTTCACGATCCGGTCCTTTCCATCCGCAAAGAATTCACCTTGCAAGCCAACACGAACAACAACCCAAACAACAGGATTATGACCAAGCAAATGCATTTTCATTTTATGCTTCCAACCAACAAAATTAGTATCATCAAAGTACGGACCTCTATGGTGATAATTCCCCTCACTAGATGCCATACTTCTCCTAGGTTGTGAAATCAATGCAATGGAGACCAAAGCTATGATACCACTTGTAGGATCGAAAGTAGGTCTAGAGGGGGGTGATTAGACTACTTGACCAAATAATTTTTTTGCCTTTTTCCCAATTTTAATTCTTGGCAAGTTTTAGCAATCATAGCATATCAAGTAACACCCTACACATGCATGTCTAGGATTGTAGCAGCGGAATGTAAAGACATTGCACATGTAAGTAAAGAGAGGGTTAGGAATGCAAACACAAGTGACGACACGATGATTTTTCCCATGTTTGTGATAGGTGGTTCTATCGTATGTCCATGTTCATCGAGTCTTTAACCCACAGAGGGAAACGGTCGCGTGAGTCCAGAGAGGGCTCTACCCATAGAGGGTTCTATGAAGAAGCAACCTTGACTATTCCATGCGGCATCTGTCCACGAAGGACTAGCCTCACTATGGGTAGATCTTCACGAAGTAGGAAATATCCTGGCCCTTAAAAACTTCTTGGTTCACTCCACAACATGAAGTAGGAGGATCCCAAGCGAAACCTAACCAATCTAGGAGGCACCACCCTCCAAAAGGTAATAGGCTCGGTAATGACGATGAACTCCTTGCTCTTGTGCTTCAAGATGATAGACTCGTCAACACACAATCTCTCTCTCACAGACTTGGCTTGGTAGAAGAGATGAGATTGGTGGAAAGCAACTTGAGGAGGCTAAAAATCAAGATCCATATGGTTGGAGTGGAAGATCTTGACCTCAACACAAGGGTAGGTGGTTCTCTCACAGAAAACTGAGTGCTTCACTTTAGAGTGGGTGGTGGTGAAGGGGTGTATATATAGGCATCCCCAAAAATCCAACCATTACACACAATAAGTCAGACTCGGTGGCACCAATGTGTAAATCTTGGTGGTACCAAAGTAACTAAAAGTGACAACTTTTGAATCTCGGAGGGGCTGATATACAATTCTCGGTTACACCGACAAGGTGACCAACGGTCATATTTAGCAATATTGGTGACGCCAATTCACCATTCTTGGTCGGACCGAAAATGAGAACTTGCGTAACAGGAAGTTGGCAACCCAACTCGACGGCACCGAGTGTAGTGTTGGCTGCACCAAAGTGTTTGGGTTTGGCTAAGTCGGTCTAGGATTTCGAACTCGGTGGCACCGGGATAGGAATGTTGGTTGCACCGATTTGCATGTTTGGCTTAGGACAGACTTTGGTGGGAGAGTATGTGGATGTTTTGGTGACTCACACTTGTGCACGTATGAGCATATTGTTCACCATCAGAACTTTACCCCCTTTTAATAGTATTGGATTTCCTATGGACTCAAAGTGATTTATCACAAATGTAAAATGTAGAGTCGTCTTGCTTGAAGCTTGGCCAATCTATTTCCTTGAATCTTGGGGTAATTCCACAATCCTTTAGCCATTCCCAGCATTGAACTTTCCTGTAATATACTTGGTGAAAGCATTAGTTCAATGACCTATATGTTGTTATTAATTACCAAAACCACCAAGGGAGCAAATGTGCTTTCATCCGTGCCCCCTGTGTCCGCCTCCATTGGAGTACGCTTGGACGTCACCTCCACGACGTCCTTTGTAGCGCCCGGAGTGGGTGGGTGCGAGGCGTCCCCGCTCTCTGCCAGCTCGACTGATGGGGTCTCTCCATCTGATATAACCTCGGTGGGGGTAACATGAGGAGGGCTGTTGGACCAACGACTTGCGTGTCAGCAAACTCTAAGCCTACTAGCGACAGATAGAAGGGTCTTCGGATTGTAACCTAGATGGAGGGGCTTGACCCTCAGGCTCCTTCGAGGAACCACCTCGGCATCTTCGTACGTGGAGCTCGAGTTCGAGCTACTATCGTATAGGACCGTCCATGCTTGCCACACCCTCTTCGGGGTAGGAGAGGCTTCCTGCGCCGGGGCATCCAAAGACGCACCCTCTTCTAGGCGCGCGTGGGGGGGGGTCGTCTCCCCCTCGCTCTCGACCTCCTCCTCCTCCTCTTCTTCCTCCTCCTAGGCCTCCTCCTGGTTTGAGGAGGCGGGTGTGTCTCTGGAAGCACCATCGGGCTGATTCCTAATGTGGATACAATCCTGAACTGGTTTCTTCTTCTTCTCCATCTTCATGGGAGGCTTGTAAGGCTTCTCCACGAGCATCTTGGCCAACAGCCCGACCCTCTCGTCTTCGGGCTGAGGAGCCAGACTACAGATGTTGGTGACTTTCTTCAGCCATTTCTGCATAGACATGTTGGACAAAGAGTTATGGACCTTCTAAGTAATAAACTGAATAAGCTGGGATATGGCGTATCTCGGAGTCTAGCTTAGCGGCGTGGAGGACCTTATCTCCCCCCTCGACTGGCCAGCTCTTCATCGATTTGAAGAATGCCTTCCACAGCTTCTCCCGCATAGTGCGGAAGAATTTCCGGACTGTGGTCTCGGCATCGATTTTTCGAGCCCATCGTGGGGTGTCTCGGTGCTGGCAGGGGAGGACGCCTCTTCGGAACATCACTTGAACCACATCGGCCATCTTGGTGCCGTTCTCGATCAAGGAACGGATCCGCTTTTGAAGATCGGCCACCTCCTTGCTTGACCCCCACTCGAGCCCCTTTTCGAGCCATGAAGCTAGGCGGGTCGGTGGACCGGATCTGAATGAGGCGGTGGGGTGCAGAACTTGTTCTCGTGGCTCTATGATGTAGAACCACTCCTTCTACCACCCCTTGATGGTGTCGATGAAGGTGCTTGCCGGCCAGTCGCTGCACGTGAGTTTGTCAATGACGGCGCCACCGCAGTCAGCGTGCTTGGCGCCGTGATTATCTCCACTTTCTCTGATGCGCAAGCCGTTGTGGGTGTATAATTAACTACATCCCGTATAAGACCGGACATGATCCGTGTGGAGAGATCGTGTGGACGGATCGGCCTCGAGCCGTGCATCGAGTACCTGTAACTGGCCTATCGGTCGTGATGGGCTGTGACCTTTCGTATAAAAGATCTTCAGGAAACATTACCTTTTTCCCGACGCTTGGCCTTCAAAAAGCCGAATCATCTCACAGAATTCGTACATGTCGTAATGTGGAAAACTATTTGTCATCAGAGGCCGAACTATGGTTCGGCAGCAGGAACTCACCTCGCAAGCCGAAGACTCTGTTCGTGAAGCAATTGGAGTTGAAGGCTCTTGGCGTTGGAGGCAAGTTTGGGTGCTACTCAGGGAGTCCTGTATTAGGGGGTCCTCGGATAGCCGACCTATTGTGTACAGGCTGGATTGTATGGGCCACTCGCCAAACACCACATGACCTGAAGGCCCAGTTAACAAGATGGAAGCTTCGAGGACCATGGCTTGCGCTCCACGTCTGATATAGTAAATAGGCATGTTTACCTCTTCGGCATGTAACCAACCATGTGTAAACCCTAGGCCTCCTTGGCATCTATATAATACAGAGGGTTTTAGGGTTTAGAGGATAAGGACAACTCATCTACTGTTAGACATACGATCTTGAGCTATATCAACTCTGTAACCTCTTACACCATCAATACAATCAAGCAGGACGTAGGGTATTACCTCCATAGGAGGGCCCAAACCTGAGTAAACTCGTGTCCCCTTCGTCTCCTTGTACCTTCGATCCTAGTGTCACAGTTCGGGACCCCTACCCGAGATCCGCCGGTTTCTACACCAACAATCATTCTCCAACCATTACTTTGTTTGTCATGAACTTAAGACATAGAGAGGCAATGATAGAAGCGCTCTTGAAGTGGATTAATAGTAATAGGTGCATGCAGAAGTCGACCTATTTGTTTTGGACGTGATGCCTATATACACATGATAATTTCCGTGAATATCACATAACTATGCGCTTTTCTATCAGTTGCCCAATAGTAATTTGTTTACCCACCGTATGCTTACTTTCATGAGAGATGTCGCTAGGGAAAACTATGGCCCCTGGGTCTATCCACTTATATATTTACAAAACTTATCTTTACTTTGCTGTCATTATTTATCCTTTATTTTATTTTGCAACTTACAATGATCTACTATTATCTACACACTTCACTTGCTTGCAAATAACGATATCAAGGGGATTGACAACCCTCTTGCCCGCATTGGGTGCAAGTTGTCTTCTCTTTTCTGTGCGTCCGCTGAAGACGGTCGTGGATTGATATTCCTATTGGTTCGATAAACCTGGGTTTCTTAACTTAGGGAAATACTAACATGTATTGTTCTGCAATTACCCGTTCCTCTTCACGAAAAACCCAAAGCAAATCACAATTATCTCCCTACCACCGTGCCTCGCATCGGTGACCCCAGGCACAGCTCGCAAAGGCCCCACAAGCGTCGTCAGCCACGTCGCCCTTCCGTGCCTTGCCAGCATGGGCCCGCCCCGTCCGCGTCCCCGTCGCCTCCCATGCTCCGGATGCGGCCCTTCCTTACCGGTTCCACCTGATCACACACGGATCCATACGTTCTCATCCGTCCCACCATCCTCGAATCTCGCTGGTGTCCCGAGCACCACGTGCATCATGCGTCGCCAGGATATTGGGCGAGCTCCACATCCATGACGCCCAATGCAAGACCGAGCGCACCCTGACCAAACGCACCGTGCCACACTACATGCCTGGGCCAGCCTCCCCGAGGCCTAGCCATGCCAACCTCTAGGACACACCACCGACCGGGCCTCAGGCCCATGGCTGAGCTCCACAACCTCTGCCTATTTACTGCCCATAGGTGCAATGTATTATAGTGCGCTCAAATGTCCAGACCAGTAATATTCAGATTTGGCCCGTGGATGATTTTTTCAGATGTGCGAATTTTGTAATATTCAAGGACATTGCATAATTATGGAAAATGCCACGTTTTTAAATGCTAATAAGTAAATAATCGTGAATCAAAATAATACATGCCATTGTCGGCGTTCTGGGACGGGGGTACCCAGACCTTCCTGACTACGGCCCTGGGCATGGCCCACTTCATCGACCAAGTGGGACCAGGCAAGGCCCCACTCAAGACAAAGCCCTCGCGATGGCCCTAGCCTCACGAGGAAGAACACTGACAAGGCCCACGAAGGATGGGCCTCCTTAGGACCCCTCTGGAGCGGCGGATATCTCTATGCAAGGCCCGACCTTTGGAGTCAAAGATGACGCAATGAAGGATAGGCAAGCGCCAGTGCGCGAGGCGGCGCAGTTAACCCTTTGGTGCAAAAGGAGCAAGGACGTACGCAGGCTCCCAAAGCAACCTCGAAGGGTTTCCATTCCAATGCAACAAGACTGCAACCACCAACTCTGTAGGACAGACGTCATCGCTGAGCCCATCCCTTCGGCGTCGATAGCTACTTTGCAGGTGAAGACTGCCTTTGGGCAGGGCGAGCACGAACCCCTGTCCCCCTTCAAAATTTGCCGCTATGGGATCCCTTCCCGCCATTGCAATAAGGGAAGAGGACCGGGCCACTGATATGTCTCCAACGTATCTATAATTTTTTATTGTTTCATGCTATTTTATTATATGTTTTGGATGTTTTATATGCATTAATATGCCATTTCATATTATTTTTGGGACTAACCTATTAATCTAGAGCCTAGTGCTAGTTTTTTGTTTTTTCTTTGTTTTTGAGTTTCGTAGATAAGGAATATTAAACGGAGTCCAAATGGAATAAAACCTATGGAATGATTTTTTCTGGAATAAAAGGAAGCCACGAGACTTGAAAACCAAGACAGAGGAGCTGCCATGGGGCCACAAGCCCGCTTGCCATGGCCAAGGGGGTAACCCGCGCCGGGCAAGCTTGTGGGCCCCTGGCAACTCCACTAACCCTAATCTTTGGCCCATAAATTCCCAAATATTCCATCATTATCGAAACGAGCCATGAAAACACTTTTCTGCCGCCAGAAGCCTCCATTCCCGAGAGATCAATCTTGGAGCCTTTTCCGGTAATCTGCCGGAGGGGGATTCGATCACGGAGGGCATTTACATCAACTCCATTGCCCCTCAGATGATGCGTGAGTAGTTCACCACAAACATACGGGTCCATAGCTAGTAGATAGATGGCTTCTTCTCTCTCTTTGCTTCTCAATACCATGTTCTTCATGCTCTTCATGGAGATCTATCCGATGTAATATTCTTTTGCGGTGTGTTTGTCGAGATCCGATGAATTGTGGGTTTATGTACAGATTATCCATGAATATTATTTGAGTCTTTCCTGAATTCTTATATGCATGATTTCATATCTTTGCAAGTCACTTCGAGTTATTGGTTTGGTTTGGCCAACTAGATTGGTAATTCTTGCAATATGAGAAGTGCTTCGTTTTGGGTTCAATCTTTAGGTGTCCTCACCGAGTGACAAAGTAGGGGTAGCAAGGCACGTATTGTATTGTTGCCACCAAGGGTAAAAAGATGGGTGTTTCATCATATTGCTTGAGTTTATCCCTCTACATCATGTCATCTTACCTAATGCGTTACTCTGTTCTTCATGAACTTAATACTCTAGATGCAGGCAGGAGTCGGTCGATGTGTGGAGTAATAGTAGTAGATGCAGAATCATTTCGGTATACTTGTCACGGATGTGATGCCTATATGAATAATCATTGCCTTGGATATCTTCATAATTATTCACTTTTCTATTCAATTCCTCGATAGTAATTTGTTCACCCACCATAATACTTGCCATCATGAGAGAAGCTATCTAGTGAAACCTATGGCCCCAAGGTCTATTTTCCATATTATACTTTCTGATCTAAAACAAAAAAACACCAAAAATACTTGCTGCACTATTTTTATTTTTAGTTTTACTTTCCATTCAAGCATCCTATTATATCTATATCTACTAGATCTCATCCTTGCAAATAACCGTGAAGGGATTGACAACCTCTTTATAGCGTTGGGTGCAAGAGTTTGATTCCTTGTGCAAATATATCTATTGGTGGATTACTTATATCTCCTACTGGATTGATACCTCGGTTCTCAAAAACTGAGGGAAATACTTATTTACTTTGCTGCATCAATCCGTTCCTTTTCACGAGAAACCAACGCATGCTCGAGAAGTAGGAGCCACCGCTATATATAGAGGGTAGGCTGCTTCGTAGTGGGGGATGAGATCCAAACCTAATCGACCGACTCCATCACTCATCGTCCAGCAAACCATGAGGAGCCTTGCACACCACTGAGAGCCCTCAGGAGGCCCCGAAACATTGTACTTGTTCATCTACCTCACCTCCTCAAGAGGCAATCCACCAAAGCAGGAGTAGTGTATTATGCTTCGCAGCTGCCCGAACCTAGGTAAACTGTCGTGTTCACCTCTTCCTTGTCATCGTGCGAGTTCGTTGCCGTTTCATCGAGTAGCAAGCTAGGTTGGGAGAGGCTGAAGGGGATCTTCGCACACGCCCCTGTGTTCAAATCTTAAGGGTTTTGCAAAGCCCGAAATCCTCCATTTGGCGTGCCATGTAGGGGGCGTGTCGAGGTCTTCTCCAAGCTTCGTTCTACCCAAGCTTCGCTAGTCTGATGGTCGGCACTCAACAAGCTTCTCTTGGCCGTGAGGGTCAGCTTCCGTAAACCAAGAGCTGGGTATTACCTCCTCCAAAGGGCCCTGAACTTGGGTACATCGTGTGTCATCACCGCTTGTGCCCAATCTCGCACCCATGGCCCGTCGGCATCCTTCGGCCCCAACAACCTACGATAAGCCACCCTATGGCATCTAATGTGAGAAAACGACGATAGCTGGCGCCCACCGTGGGGCCTTTTGGAAATATGCCCTAGAGGCAATAAAAATTTAGTTATTATCATATTTCCTTGTTCATGATAACCGTTTATTATCCATGCTATAATTGTGTTGATCGGAAACTCAGATACATGTGTGGATACATAGACAACACCATGTACCTAGTATGCCTCTAACAGACTAGCTCATTGATCAAACATGGCTATGGTTTCCTAGTCATGGACATGAGAAGTCATTTGGTAACGGGATCTCATCATTAGAAGAATGATGTGATGGACAAGACCCAAACTACAAACGTAGCATATGATCGTGTCAGTTTATTGCTACTGTTTTCTGCATGTCAAGTATATGTTCCTGTGACCATGAGATCATGCAACTCACTGACACCGGAAGAGTTCCTTATGTGTATCAAATGTCGCAACATAACTGGATAAATAGAAAGGTGCTCTACAGGTATCTCCGAGGGTGTCTGTTGGGTTGGCATGGATCAAGACTGGGATTTGTTACTCTATGTGACGAAGAGGTATCTCAGGGCCCACTCGGTAATACAACATCACAATAAGCCTTGCAAGAAATGTGACTAAGTGTTAGTCACGGGAACTTATATTACACAACGAGTAAAGAGACTTGCCGGTAACGATGTTGAACTAGGTATGGAGATACCGACGATCGAATCTCGGGAAAGTAACATACCGAAGAACAAAGGGACACATCATACGGGATTAACTGAATCCTTGACATAGAGGTTCGACCGATAAAGATCTTCGTAGAATATGTAGGAAACAATATGGGCATCCAGGTCCCGCCATTGGTTATTGACCATATAGATGTCTCGGTGATGTCTACATAGTTCTCGAGCCCGCAGGGTCTACACACTTAAGGTTCGGTGACATTTCGGTAGAATAGAGTTATGTATGGTGGTGACCGAAGGTTGTTCGGAGTCCCAGATGAGATCCCGTACGTCACGAGGAGCTCTGGAATGGTCCGGAGGTAAAGATTCATATATAGAAAGTCCTGCTTTGGTCGCTGAAAAAGTTTCGGGCTCATCGGTAGTGTACCGGGAGTGCCGGTAGTGTACTGGGAGACCATCGGGAGGGGTATTTTGACCCAAGAGGCTACATGGGCTGTGGGAGAGTGAATACCATCCCTTAGTGGGCTGGTGGAAGTCCCACACAAGGCTTATGCGGCTAGGAGAGGAAACCCAAAGAGAAAAACGTGGAAAAAAAGGCAAAATAGGGAGGAATCCTAGTCCTACTAGGATTGGAGGAGGAGTCCTCCTCTCCTCCTTGATTCGGCCAAACCAAGGGCCACGCCTCCTCCTCCATTCCTCCTATATATACTAGAGGTTTTAGGGTTTTTTGCACCAGATTTTCAGCCACGTGCTACCCGTTCCTCTAGTGCATAGTTTCTCTTCTAGATCGGTTTTCTGCAGTGCTTAGGCGAAGCCCTGTCGGAATAGCTACACCACCATTGCTGCAGCACCATCGCGCTGCTGAAGAACTCTTCTACCTCTCCGCTCCCTCTTGATGGATCAAGAAGGCGGAGATCGTCATCGAGCTGTATGTGTGCTGAAGGCGGAGGTGTCGTCCGTTCGGCGCTAGATCGGAAGGACCGTGATCAAGATCGCGAGACGGATTGTGATGAGATCATAGGATGGATCGTGATGAGTTCGCGGGATGGATCATTATTGGATCGCGGGACGGATCGTGATGTGATCGCGAGATGCTCGGTGATTCGTATTGCGAAGACGTTCGACTACACCAACCGCGTTTCTTAACGCTTCCCGCTTAGCAATCTACAAGGGTATGTAGATCCACTCTCCCTCCCGTAGATGCTCATCACCATGGATAGATCTTGCATGTGCGTAGGAAATTTTTTGTTTCCCATGCAACATTCCCCATCAGTGGCATCATTAGCTAGGTCTATGTGTAGATGAGATCTCGAGTAGAACACAAAGAGTTTGTGGGCGTTGATGCTTAGATTGCTTCCTCCCTTGGTCGTGTTTCGGTTCAGTGGTATTGTGGGATGAAGCGGCCCAGACCAACATTACTCGTATGCTTACGAGAGACCGGTTCCCTCAACTGCAACTTGTTGCAAAAGATGGCTGGCGGGTGGTAGTTTCTCCTACTTTAGTTGGACCGGATTCGACAAAGGCGGTCCTTGAGAAGGTTGAAAAGCAACTTATGTATCACCGTTGTGGTTTATGCGTAGGTGAGAATTGTTCTTTCTAGATACCCGTAGCAGCCACGTAAAACATGCACCAACAATTAGAGGACGTCTAACTTGTTTTTGCAGGGTATGTTGTGATGTGATATGGCCAATTACATGATGTGATATATGTGATGTATGAGATGATCATGTGTTGTATAGAATATCACGACTTGCATGTCGATGAGTACGGCAACCGGCAGGAGCCATATGGTTGTCTTTAATTATTGTATGACCTGCGTGTCAATCATTAAGTGCTATGTAATGCTTTACTGTATCGCTAAACGGTAGCAATAGTAGAAGCATGGTGGGTGTGACAACCACGATGGCGACACGTTGATGGAGATAAAGATGATGGAGATCATGGTGTCATGCTGGTGACGATGGAGATCATGTCGGTGCTTTCAAGATGCAGATCAAAAGCACAAGTTCATGGTCATATCATGTCATTTATGATTTTCATGTGATGTTAATCCTTTTATGCACCTTGTTTTGCTTAGGACGAAGGTAGCATTATAAGGTGATCCCTCACTTAATTTCAAGATAAATTGTGTTTTCCTTGAGTGTGCACTGTTGCGAAAGTTCGTCGTGTCGAGACACCACGTGATGATCGGGTGTGATAGACTCTACGTTCATATACAACGGGTGCAAGCCAGTATTGCACATGCAGAACACTCGGGTTAAACATGACGAGCCTAGCATGTACAGACAAGGCCTCGGAACACAAGAGACCGAAAGGTCAAACATGAGTCATATAGTAGATATGATCAACATGATGATGTTCACCATTGAAACCACCTCAACTCACGTGATGATCGGACTTGAGTTAGTTAATTTGGATCATGTATCACTCGAATGACCAGAGGGATGTCAATTTGAGTGGGAGTTCTTCATTAATATGATTAATTGAACTCATTAACATGAACATAGTCAGTAGTGTCTTTGCAAATTATGTTGTAGATTACTTGCTCGCACTGTAGCTCCCTTGTATTTTTTATATGTTCCTAGAGAAATAGAGTTGAAAGATGATTGTAGCAATATTGCAGACTGGGTCCATGATCTGAGGATTGTCCTCATTGCTGCACAGAAGGCTTATGTCCTTAATGCACCGCTCGGTGCGCCACCCCCTCTAGCGTCGACTCTAGATGTTGTGAACATCTGACAGGCATGTTTCGATGACTACTTGATAGTTTAGTGCGTGATGCATTACGGCTTAGAATTGTGGCTTAGAAACATTTTGAATGTCACGGAACATATGAGATGGTCTAAGAGCTGAAATTGGGATCTCAGGCTCGTGCCCGTGTTGTGAGATATGAGATCTCCAACAAGATTCTTTGTCTGCAAAATGAAGGAGAATAGCTCAATCGTTGAGCATGTGCAAAGATTGTCTGGGTGCTACAATCGCTTGAATTGAGTTGGAGTTAATCTTCTAGATAAGATAGTGATTGATATAGTTCTCCAAGTCACTGTCACTAAGCTACTAGAACTTGGTGACAAACTATAAAATGCCAGGGATAGAAATAGTGATCCCTGAGCTGTTCGCGATGTTTGACACCACGAAGGTTGAAATCAAGAAGGAGCATCAAGTGTTGATGGTTAGTAAAACCACTATCTTCGAGAAGGATAAGGACAAGGAGGGAAACTTCATGGATGGCAAGTCAGTTGCTACTCCAGTGAAGCAAACCAAAGTTGAACCCAAACCCGAGACTAAGTGCTTCTATTACGAGGTGAGCGGTCGCTGAAGCGGAACAACCCTAGATACTTGGTAGATAAGAAGGCTGGCAAAGTCGACACAAGTATATTTGATATATGTATTATTGATGTGTACCTTGCTAGTACTACTAATAGCACCTGGGTATTGGATACCGGTTCGGTTGCTAAATGTTAGTGACTCGAAGTAAAAGCTACGGTAAACGGAGAACTAGCTGAGGGTGAGGTGACGATGTGTGTTGGAAATGTTTCCAAGATTGATGTGATCAACATCGCACACTCTCTCTACCTTCGGGATTAGTGACCAACCTAAATAAATGATATTTGGTGTTTTGCGTTGAGCATGAACGTGTTTAGATTGTGTTTATTGCAACACGGTTATTCATTTAAGTTAGAGAATAATTGTTATTCTGTCTACATGAATAATACCTTCAATGGTCATGCACCCAGTGAGAATGGTTTGTTGAATCTTGATCATAGTAATACACATGTTCATAACATGGATGCCAAAAGATACAAAGTTAATAATGATAGTGCCACATACTTGTGGCACTGCCGCTAAATGTCACATTGGTATAAATCGCAGGAAGAAACTCCATGTTGATGGATCTTTGGACACATTCTATTTCGAATCGGTTGAGACATGCGAACCATGCCTCTTGGGCAAGATGACTAAGGACCCCATTTTCCGGACTGATGGAGCGGGCAAGTTATTTGTTGGAAATTATACATGTTGATGTATGCAATGCAATGAGTCTTGTAGCGTGTGGTGGATATCGTTATTTTCTTACCTTCACTGATGATTTGAGCAGATATAGTGTATGTTTACTTAATGAAACACAAGTCTGAATCGTTTTGAACAGTTCAAGCAAATTCAGAGTGAAGTTTAAGATCATCGTGACAAGAAGATAAAAATGTCTGCGATATGATCGTGGAGGTGAATATCTGAGTTACGAGTTTGGCATACAACTTTAGACAATGTGAAAGTCGTTTCACAACTCACGCCACCTGGAACACCATAGTATGATGGTGTGTCCGAACGTCATAGTCGTGCTCTATTGGATATGGTGAGGGCTATGATGTCTCTTATCGTTTTGCTACTATAGTTTTGGGGTTATGCATTAGAGACAACTACATTCACTTTAAATAGGGCACCATCTAAATCTGTTGAGATGACACCGTGTGAATGATGGTTTGATAGAAACCTAAGTTGTCATTTCTTAATGTTTGGGGCTGCGACGCTTGTGTGGAAAAAATTTCCACCTAATGAGGTCGAACCCAAAGCAGACAAATGCATCTTCATAGAATACCATAAGAACAATTGGGTGAACCTTCTATCTCAGATCCAAGCATAAAATGTTTGTTGCTAAAACTGGATCCTTTCTTGAGAAAAAGTTTCTCTCGAAAGAATTGAGTGGGAGGAAGATAGAACTTGATGAGGTTGTTGAACCTTTGTTTCAACGAGAGAGTAGCGCAACACAGGAAGATGTTTCTGTGAAGCCTACGTTAGTTGAAGAGGAAGTTAATGATGATGATCATGAAGCTTCGGATCAAGTTACTATCGAACCTCGTAGGTCGACAAGGATGTGTACTGCTCCTGAGTGGTATGACAACCCTGTCTTGGAGGTCATGTTGTTGGACAACGATGAACCTACGAGCTGTGGAGAAGCGATGATGGGCCCGGATTTCGAGAAATGGTTAAAGGCCATGAAATCCAAGAAAGTATCCACGTATGAAAACCAAGTATAGACTTCGGTAGACTTGCTCGTTGGACGGCAGGTCGTTGAGTACAAATGGACCTTTAAGATGAAGACAAACGTTGATGGTAAATGTCACCATTTATAAAGCTCGACTTGTTGCAAAGAAGTTTACGACAAGTTTAATGAGTTGACTGCGATGAGACTTTCTCACTCATAGCGATACTAAAGTCTGTTGGAACTATTTTAGCAGTTCCTGCATTTCTCAATTATGAAATCTGGCAGCTGGATGTCAAAACATCGTTTCCTTAACGACTTACTTGAGGAAAGGTTGTATGTGATACAACCAGATGGTTTTGTCAGTCCTAAGGATGCTAAAAGGTGAGCAAGCTTCAATGATCCTTCTATGGACTGAAGCAAGCATCTTGGAGTTGGAATATACACTTTGATGAGGTGGTCAAAGTTTTGTAGTTTATACAAAGTTTTCGAGAAACTTGTATTTACAATAAAGTGAGTGGGAGCACTATAGAATTTCTGATAAGTATATGTGGATGACATATTGTTGATCGGAAGTAATGTACAATTTCTGCAACGCATAAACGGTTGTTTGAATAGTGATTTTCAAAGGAAGACCTGGATAAAGCTACCTAATTGTTGAGCATCAAGATCTATAGATATAGATCAAGATGTTTGATGAGACTTTCAATGAGTACATACCTTGACAAGATTTTGAAAGAGTTCAAAATGGATCAGTCAGAGAAAGATTTCTCGCCTGATTTGTAAGGTGTGAAGTTGAGTGAGACTCAAAGTTCTACCACCGCAAAAGAAAGAGAAAGGACGAACATCGTCCCCTGTGCCTTAGCCATAGGCTCTATATAGCATGCCATGTTGTGTACCACACCTGTGTGTGCCTTGCCATGAGTCCATCAAGGGGTACAACAGTGATCCAGGAGTGGATCATTGGACATTGGTTAAGATTATCCTTAGTAACTAAAAGACTAAGGGGATGTTTCTCGATTATGGAGGTGATAAAGAGTTCGTCGTAAAGAGTTACGTCGATGCAAGCTTTAACACCAATCCGGATGACTCGCAGTAGCAATCTAGATACGTATAGTGGAGCAGCCATTTGGAATAGTACCAAGTGGAGTGTGGTAGTAGTGTTTACAGTTTGACATAGAGATTTGCAAAGTAAACGCGGATCTGAATGTCGCAGACTCGTTGACTCTAATAACTTTCTCACATGCAAAGCATGATTGAGCCCCAGAACTCATTGGGTGTAAGATTCTTAACAATGCGAAACACATGGTGATGTGAACTAGATTATTGACTCTAGTGCAAGTGGGAGACTGTTGGAAATATGCCCTGGAGGCAATAATAAATTAGTTATTATCATATTTCCTTGTTCATGATAACTGGTTATTATCCATGCTATAATTGTGTTGATCGGAAACTCAGATACATTTGTATGCCTCTAATAGACCACCATGTCCCTAGTATGCCTCTAATAGACCAGCTCGTTGATCAAAGATGGCTATGGTTTCCTATTCATGGACATGAGATGTCATTTGGTAACGGGATCTCATCATTAGTAGAATGATGTGATGGACAAGACCCTAACTACAAACGTAGCATATGATCATGTCAGTTTATTGCTACTGTTTTCTACATCTCAAGTATATGTTCCTATGACCATGATATCATGCAACTCACTGACACTGGAGGAGTACCTTGTGTGTATCAAACATCGCAACGTAACAGGGTGACTATAAAGGTGCTCTACAGGTATGTCTGAGGCTGTCTGTTGGGTCGGCAAGAATCAAGATTGGGATTTGTTACTCCGAGTGACGGAGAGGTATCTCAGGGCCCACTCGGTAATACAACATCACAATAAGCCTTGCAAGCAATGTGACTAAGTGTTAGTCATGGGATCTTGTATTACAAAACGAGTAAAGAGACTTGCCGATAACGAGGTTGAATTAGGTATGGAGATACCGACGATCGAATCTCGGGCAAGTAACATACCAAAGAACAAAGGGAACATCATACGGGGTTAACTGAATCCTGACATAGAGGTTCAACCGATAAAGATCTTCATAGAATATGTAGGAACCAATATGGGCATCCAGGTCCCACTATTGGTTATTGACCGTAGAGATGTCTCGGCCATGTCCACAAAATTCTCGAACCCGCAGGGTCTGCACACTTAAGGTTCGGTGACATTTCGGTAGTATAGAGTTTTGTATGGTGGTGATCGAAGGTTGTTCGGAGTCCTGGATGAGATCCTGAACATCACGAGGAGCTTCGGAATGGTCCAGAGGTAAATATTGATATATAGGAAGTCCTGTTTTTGTCGCCGGAAAAGTTTCGGGCTCATCGGTAGTGTACCGGGAGTGCCAGTAGTGTACCGGGAGACCATCGGGAGGGGTATTTCGACCCAAGAGGCTACATGGGCTGTGGGAGAGTGAATATCAGCCCTTAGTGGTCTGGTGGAAGTCTCACACAAGGCCCATGTGTCTAGGAGAGAAAACCCAAAGAGAAAAAGGTGGAAAAAAGGCAAAATAGGGAGGAATCCTAGTCCTACTAGGATTGGAGGAGTCCTCCTCTCCTCGTTGAATCGGCCGAACCAAGGGCTGGCCCCTTGAGGGCCAAGCCTCCTCCTCTTCCTCCTATATATACTAGAGGTTTCAGGGTTTTTGGCACCAGATTTTCAGCAACGTGCTACCCGTTCCTCTAGTGCATAGTTTCTCCTCTAGATCGTTTTTCTAGAGTGCTTAGGCAAAGCCCTGCCGGAATTGCTCCACCACCATCGCTGCAGCACCATCGCGCTGCCCAAGATCTCTTCTACGTCTCCGCTCTCTCTTGCTGGATCAAGAAGGTGGAGATCGTCATCGAGCTGTACGTGTGCTGAATGCGGAGGTGTCATCCGTTCGGCGCTAGATCGGAAGGAACGTGATCAAGATCGCGAGACGAATTGTGATGAGATCGCGGGACAGATCGTGATGAGTTCACGTGACGGATCGTGATTGGATCGCGGAACGGATCATGATGTGATCGTGGGATGCTTGGCGATTCAGATCGCGAAGGCGTTCGACTACACCAACCGCGTTTCTTAACGCTTCCCGCTTAGCGATCTAGCAGGGTATGTAGATCCACTCTCCCTCTCGTAGATGCTCATCACCATGGATAGATCTTGCATGTGCGTAGGATTTTTTTTGTTTCCCATTCAATGTTCCCCATCAGGGCCCTATGCGGCGCCGACCAGATTCATGCTCCGGGTGGGACCCCTCACCATTCGTCGTCGTCGTCGCCGCTCGTCCAGGCGAAACCGTGGGGGCTCATGGGGCTTGCTCCGACACGCCCTGCGAGGGACTCCGTCGGCCTCAAGGCCGACATCGACGCACTCACCGAGCGCTACGGCAGGCTCAGCCTCGCCGAGGCTCCGTCTGCTAATGAGTACCCCGTTGGGGTGCTCGTCTGCGCTGGTCCGCCCACGGCAGTGGGCGCACCCACTGTGACTCGGTCCAGCAGCTCCCAAGATCGCGTGGGAGTAATGGCCATCACCTCCTCCACAACCTCCGGACGTGTGCGGGCCGCGGCTAGCATTGCTGCTGCCCACGTCGGCACCTCCGACCCGCTCGGTGCGGCCCTGTGGGGCTTGAGCACTCCTATCACCACAACAGCGAACCCCGACACCATAGCGGCCGATCTCGAGGCGGCTCGTCGCATCCTGTTCGAGGATGCCACTGCCCTCGTGGCCACGCGGCGCAGCATGGAGGCGGCCCAGTGGAAGTACACTTCCGCCTATGGCCTTACCCTGGCTGGCGCCGAGCCCAGTCGGCGTGGGGCTGTGCGCGACCGCGGTCGCGTCGTCGCCGAAATCCTTGGCGGAAAAATGCCCGTCTACGACACCCCCGTAGCCAACCTACGGGCCCTCAAGGTGGCCTACAACGAACTGGGCGGCTTGGAGGGGGAAGAGCGTGCCGCCCACGAGCGCCACATCAAGGAGCTCATCAATGCTGCTGACTTACAGCAGCATCTGCTCACGCTGGGTGGCGCTGCTACCGAAATCCCCCGACCCGAGCGCGAGGGCACGGGAACTGGTTGCCGTCAGGCGGCCCAATACTCTTGCTCCCCTTGCGTTTCCGGCTGCCGAATCGGAACAAACAACCCCTGGCCCTCTCAGACGCCGGGGAGCGAGCAACCGACTGTCAACAGCCGGCGCACCAACGATCCGCCTAGAAGCAGCCGCCACCACGAAGGGCTGGCATTCGGCAGCCCGCGCAGCCACAGGCACACGCCGCCCCCGCGGCGCGAGTCGGGGCAGTCGGTGCCACCCACCGTCTGTCCCAAGCTCTCGGCTCGGCTCGGACCACGCGTCCCCCGCAGCAAGAACGACTCAGCAACCGCCTCGACAGACTCGCGCAATCCGCCCTCCTCGAGGAGGAGGGCTCGATTGGTCCGGCTTGCTTCGGCCCCAGGATCCACACCGATCCGTTCCCAACTGGCTTCATGCTCCCTAGGAACACCCCGAAATATAATGGGGCCGCCAAGCCCGAAGACTGGCTGATCAACTACATCATCACGGTTGGCATCACTAGGGGGAATAAGTGCGTAGCCGTTTTCTATGCCCCCCTCATGTTGATCGGCTCGACCCGCACCTGGCTCAACAGCCTGGCGGCCGGCAACATCAACACCAGGACGAACTTCGAGGAGGCCTTCGTTCGCAACTTCACCGACACCTACAAGCGGCCTGGCCATCCCTGTGAACTCGTCATGTGCATTTAGAGGCCGGATGAATCCCTCCGCAACTACCTCACTTGGTGGACCGAGCTTCACAATTCCTGCGATGGGGTGCACGAGGTGCAAGCCGTGCAGTACTTCATCGACGGCTTCTCGGACGGTATCCCTCTCAAACATAAGCTCCTGTGCTCCGAGCCGGCCAGAATTCCCGAGCTCATGACCAAGGCGGAAAAGTACGCCACGCCCGGTTCGGCCATCCGGGTCAAGACGACCCTGCCTACCATGGTGACGACGAAATCGGTCACGACCCGGGCGGCTGCCAACATCCGACAGCCGCAAAACAACAAATGAAAGAACGACCAGCCGGATCCCCACTACGGGAGCCAACAGGTCAATACCGTCGAGAATCAGGAGCCAAATGCCCAGCCTTCCAGCCAGCGCCAACGCACCGGCAAGGCTGCCTCACAGCCGAAGCTCACCTTCGAGCAAATGCTCGACCTCCCCTGCAAGAACCATTCTGGGGCCAAACCCTCTACGCACACGCTCTGACAGTGTAGCTTCTCACATCGATTGGCCCGGGGGACGGCATTCCGGCTCCTCTCGTGCCGCTAGCCTACGCTTCGGCCCTGCCCAAGCTGCCGCCCCAGCGCCGGTTCCGGCTCCAGCCCAGAACGATGGTCGTCTGATCGACCAGTTTCCCAACCAGGACGGTTGCTACGTCGTATTCACCAGTGAAGAGACAGGCAAACATGCTCAGTGCCAGCTCCTCCATGAGGTGAACGCCACGATGTCGGCAACTGCCTAGTTTATGCACTGGACGGAGAAGCCGGTCACTTGGAGCCAGGCCGATCACCCTACCGTGATGCCGAATCCCGGCAGCTAGGCTCTGGTCCTCGTCCCCACCATCGCAACCAAGGAGTGAACTTGTCGCTTCTCTCGGGTGTTGATAGATGGTGGCAACAACATCAACATTCTCTACCTCGACACGCTGCACAAGCTAGGGCTCAAAATAGAAGACCCGCAGGCGAGCCAGACGGTCTTCCACGGCATCGTGCCTAGGAAGTACTGCTCCCATGTCGGCAAGATCACGCTCGACGTCCACTTCGGTGGACCCGGCCACTTCCGCCGTGAGCCGGTGCTGTTCAAGGTCGTGGACCTTGTGAGTCCCTATCACGCATTGTTAGGCCGGTCGGCCCTCGTCGGCTTCATGGCGGTCCCCCATTAAGGCCTACCTCAAGCTCAAGATGCCGGGCCGCAAGGGAATCTTCACCATCACGGGTGACTACAAAATGTCGCTCGAGTGCGCTCGAGACGACAGCTGGCTGGGTGAGGCCCTTGAAATCGCTGAGGAGAAACGGCAGCTCGACCCGCTCGTGGCCCTTGCTGCCAGCCAGCCGGCCGTGCCGGCTCCTCCCTCGCAATCCGTCGACGTCCTTCCATCTGTCCAAGGACACTAAGAAAATTCCACTTGACCCGGCAACCCGGCTCAATGCGTTACCATCGGCTCCCGCCTCAACTGCAAATAGGAAGGCGAGCTCGTCGACTTCCTCCGTGAGAATCGAGACATCTTTGCATGGTCTCCCAAGGATATGCCGGGTGTTCCGAGGAAGTTCGCCGAGCACAAACTACATGTCCCGCCAGACGTCAGTCCATTCAACCAACCCCTGCACCGCTTCTTCGAGGAGAAGCGGCATACTATAGGCGAAGAGATCGCCCGGCTGCTCGCAGCCGGGATCATCATGGAAGTGTTCCACTCGGACTGGCTAGCCAACCCAGTCCTGGTACTGAAGAAAAACAAGATATGGCGCATGTACATCGACTAAACAAGCCTGAACAAGGCATGTCCCAACGACCCCTTCACCCTGCCGCGGATCGATCAGGTCATCAACTCCACGGCCAGTTGCAACTTGCTGTTCTTCCTGGACGCCTACTCAGCCTACCACCAGATCAAGCTGGACCCGGAAGACCAGCTCAAGACCTCCTTCATCACGCCCTTCGGGGCCTACTGCTACATCACCATGTCCTTCGTCCTGAAGAATACAGGCGCCACCTTCCAACGTTGTATGCAAAAGTGCCTCATGCCTTAGATAGGCAGGAATGTCCACGTCTACTACGACGACATAGTCGTCAAGACCAAGAAGCATTTCAGCCTCCTCGACGATCTTCGAGATACCTTCGTGAACTTGCGCGAGTACAAGATCAAGCTCAACCCAGAGAAGTGTGTCTTCGGCGTCCCCGCCGGCCAACTCTTGGGTTTCTTCATGTCCGATCGCGGCATCGAAGCTAACCCCGAGAAGATCAGCGCGATCAAGCGCATGCCGAAGCCGACCTGGCTCCGCAATGTCCAGAAGTTCACCGACTGCCTCGCCTCGCTCAGCCAGTTCATCAGCTGGCTGGGGGAGAAGGCCTTGCCCCTCTACGGGCTCCTCCGCAAGACGGCTCTGATCGAGCCAAGCCACACCAAGAAATCAGGCATGTTTAATTGGCCTAACGAGGTGGACGAGGCCTTCCGTGGCCTCAAGAAGGCGCTCATCCGCGCGCCCATCCTGGCCACGCCGGCTGAGAAGGAACCGCTGCTTGCCTACATCATAGCAACCACCCGCATCATCAGCGTCGTCCTGGTGGTCGAGCGGTTGGAGGAGGGCAAGTCCCTACCGGTCCAACGGCCCGTCTACTACCTCAGCGAGGTCCTCTCCGCATCCAAGAAAAACTACCCCCACTACCAAAAGATGTGTTATGGCATATATTTCGCCACCAAGAAGGTCAAGCAGTACTTCTAGGAGCATACCATTACCGTGGTGAGCACGGCCCCGCTCGGCGAGATCATGAGCGGCCGGGACTCCACCGGCCGGATCACAAAATGGGTCATCGCCCTCGCCGATCATGAGATCCGGTACGAGCCAAGAACCTCCATCAAGTCACAAGCGTTGGCTGACTTCCTCGTCGACTGGGCGGAGACGGAGTTCGTCCCGCCTCCCCCAGACTCCACGCATTGGCGCATGCACTTCGACGGCTTGAAAATGAGGACCGGCCTGGGTGCCGACATAATCCACTCCTGCCCGAAAGGTGATCAGCTCAAGTTCGTCCTCCAAATCCACTTTGCCGCCTCCAACAACGTGGCCGAGTACGACGCCAACATCCACGGCCTTCGGCTCGCCAAGGAAATTGGCATCAGGCGCATTCTATGCTTCGGGGACTCCGACCTCGTGGTGTAGCAAGTCTCTGGTGAATGGGACGCCAGGGACGCCAACATGGCCAGCTACCGTTTCCTCGTACAATAGCTCACCGGCTCCTTCGAGGGCTATGAGTTTCATCACATCCCACGAGCGGACAACAAGGCGGCCGACACGCTGGCAAAGATCGGCTCCACCCGGCAAGCCATCCCAGCCGGCATCTCCCTCGAGCTGCTGCTCAAGCCGTCGATCAAGCCCTCCCCAGAATCAGAGTCAATCTTCATGCTGGCGGGCGTCGCAGGCCCCTCTCCGGCACCTTCACCACCGGCTCCCACGTCACAGGTCGCCCTGCCGGCACAGATCGAGCCGGCCGGCCCCGGCAGCTCGGCCGTCATGATGATCATCGATAGGCCAGCCCTGGGGGTGGGCGAGCCGGGCCCCGGGGCTGATCAACTAGTCCTAGGGGCTGGCGAGCCGGTCTCGGGGGCTAATCAGCCAATTCCAGGGGCTCCCGAGCCAGCGCCCGTCTCGGCCCCCTCATGGGCCCAGCCTATCCGGGCGTTCCTCCTACGAGGCGAGCTCCCTCCGGACGAGGCCTTGGCTAGGAAGGTTAAACACCGGGCCTCGGCATATAGCATCATTAACAACAAGCTCGTTCATCACAGCACTACCGGCGTCTTTCAGCGATGCGTCGAGCCACAAGGGCCTAGAAATCATCCTCAACATCCACTAGGCCGAGTCTGGCCATCATGCCGCCTCCAGGACCCTGGTGGCCAAGGCCTTCCGGCATGGTTTTTTCTGGCCCACGACCCTTGATGCGGCCAAGAAATTGGTCAACGAGTGCGAAGGCTGCCAACGTTTCAGCACGCAGAGCCATCTGCTGGCGTCGGCCCTCCAAACCATCCCCCTCTCGTGGCCATTCTCTGTCTGGGGGCTGGACATGGTTGGCCCCATCAAAACCGCTCGAGGCGGCATAACGCACTTACTGGTAGCTGTCGACAAATTCACCAAGTGGATCGAGGTGCGACCAATCAAGAAGCTGGACGGCCCTACGGTCGTCTGGTTCATCGACGACATCATAATTCGCTATGGTGTCCCCCATAGCATCATCATCGACAACGTCACGAACTTCGCCAAGGGTGCACTCGCACGCTTCTGCTCCAAGCAGGGAATCCAGCTCGATCTGGCCTTCGTCGCTCGTCCGCAATCAAACGGCTAGGTCAAGAGGGCAAACGGCCTTATCCTGTCCGGCATCAAGCCCCGGCTCATGACGCCGCTGGTGAGGTCGGCCGACTGCTGGATCGACGAGCTGCCGGCCGTCCTTTGGAGTCTTAGGACCACCCCGAACCATTCAACCGGCTACACTCCCTTCCCTTGTGTACGGGTCCGAGGCGATCATCCCCACAGACATCAAGTTCGATTCGCCTTGGGTCACCCTATACACGGAGAAGGACGCAAAGGAGGCAAGAGAAGACGGCGTCGAGCTATTTGAGGAAGCTCATGAACCGTCCTTAAGCCGGATGGCAATCTACCAGCAGAAGCTCCAGCACTACCATGACAAGTGAATTCGGCCACTCACGTTCTGCAAGGGGGACCTGGTCCTCAGGCGGATCCAGCGGACAGCCAAACAACACAAGCTGTTCTCCCCATGGGAGGGCCCATTCATCATCAGCAAGGCACTGCACAACAACGCATACTATCTAATAGATGCCCAGAAGCTACAGAAGCGCAAAAGAGATGCCTCCGGAGAGGAGATGGAGCGCCCATGGAACGCGGCTCTCCTACGCCCGTTTTACTACTGAAGAAACCAATGTCTGTATGTATCCCCACCCTTTTGGGCTTATGAATGCAATGGGCGCTCCAAGCCAGCTCTTGGGGCGCGCCCCGTTCCGTTTCCCTCAAAAGTGTTCCTCACTCACCGGCTCCCCGACCCGGCACCCGGACCCGAGGGCTAGCCGGCTGGACCTAGAGCGCTTCTCCGAGAAGTTGGCTAAGTAATGTGAGCTGGCCAAACCTCCCGACCCCTACCAGCTAAAGAACCGGCTCCCTGCTGACCGGCTGACGGGGCGTCGGGGCGGCAAAGTTTGGCTCACACGAAAGGTAAAAACAAAGGGAGACCCTGGCTAGGCCCAGCCAGACCATCGCCGCGTCTTTACCACTCTACTTATCCCGAAAAGCCCTCGCGATTCCTAAGTTTTGAACCGGCTCCCTTGAGTGTAACACCCCCTTACGCCTGGCAGGATCCAGACTGGCCCCACAGACCAACACTAGTCTTTCTTGAGCACTTTGTCCTCACTCATGCGCACCCGGGACCAACTTCCCGATCAGTCACCCATCCTAGAATCGATCCAAGTCAAGCACGCTTAACTTTGGAGGACTTTTCGAATGGGCTCTCGGAAAAGAAGGAATTCCTTGTTTATATGAGTAGTCTATCATTCCTATTAAGCCAGGCTCTCACATACATCCCCACTCAAAGGAACCGACGTCCTGGTCGGCCCATCAGGAACGTTCCCTCTTGGCACACGTATGCACGTCCAGTCCGGCACATGTGCCATGCGGTGTGCCACAACGGGCCACACGCGCCATGCGCCACATGCCCATGCACCTGACCCACGCATGCCCGTGTAACCGCAAGGGTTGGCTCTGATACCAATTGCAACACCCCATTACGCCTGGCAGGATCCAAACTGGCCCCACAGACCAACACTAGTCTTTCCTGCGCATTTTGTCCTCACTCATGCTCACCCGGGACCAACTTCCCGGTCGGTCACCCATCCTATAATCGCTCCAAGCCAAGCACGCTTAACTTTGGAGTTCTATTTGAATGGGCTCCCAGAAAAGAAGGAATTCCTTGTTTATATGAGTAGTCTATCATTCCTATTAAGCTAGGCTCTCACATTGAGGCGGACGCCCCGACGCAGCTACAGACCGTTCCTGGCTGTCGGGCTGGCGGGGCCAAAACCAAATGGGAAAAGGAGAAGAACCGAAAAGAGTCGAGTGGGCAAAAAAGGATAAGGATGAGGCGGCATGAGTAACAAGGCAAAGTATTCATGACATACATGTTAAGGCAAAAGCGGCCCATGGCCAGCATTAGTTCATTACATAAACACCCCCCCTATGGGTGGGTTCGAGCCCAACTTTGTAGGAAGAAAAAAAAGTGAAAGATACAAATGCCCGGGGGCTCAGGACACCGGCGCGTCACCAACCGGCGTGCCTCCAGCCGGCGCGCTGCTGGGCGGCTCGGTTCCTGCCTCGGAGGTGTCGCGGCCTCCGGGTCGGCCTCCGTGTCCTTCGAGACGGGCTCCTCGGTCTCGGCCACCTCGCCGCTCGAATTGGTGCTCTCATCGGCAACTTTGTCGTTCACCGGGCCTTGGGGGATGCCGAAGGAGTCCTCGGGCAACGGCTCGCCGTCCTCACCAAGGGCCGGCAGGAACTCGTCTGCGTCAATGTACGACGCGAGCTCGTTGGCTCGGAGGAGAAGGTCCGGCTCACGAGCCTCCTATTCCGCGGCCGGCACGTCCCGCATGGTCTCTAGCCGGCCCAGGTCCATGCCGCAATACCACGACGTGACGAACCGGAGCGCCATCTACGCCCCGGCCTGGGCGGTCGATGCCTTACAGGCCTCGAGGCAGGGGACGGCGTGCTCTAGCCACTAGGCCATGCGGTTCGTCAGAGCTCCCTCGCAGCCCGGCCACAGCGCAATAATGAACGCTTTGTCGGCTGTCTTAAGCCACCCCATGCTCCGCTCGAGATGGGTCATCCGCATCTCAGTGGCGAGTCCGATCTCGTCCACATCCTACGCAGCCTCCTCCTCGATGGAGCGATTGCACTCCCGAAGGTACTCCCGGTGCTCCTCAACAGGACACGTAGCGGGGCACTGAGTTTCTAGGAAGCACCCTATAAGAAAGAAGAAGAGAAGGAAAGAAAGGCAAGTTGAAACATGGGAAACGGCAAAGGGAAAAGCAACCGGCTGGGGAAGACAAAAACCGGCACCTACCTTCAATCGCCTCGTCCACTCCGAGGGCGAAGTTGAGTGTCGCCTTGCGCTCTGACTCTCGAGCCATCTCTAACGCGGCGAGGGAACCCCTGACCTACTCGAGCGTCCTCTCAAGCCGGGTCACCTCGCCTTGGAGGGCGGCAGTCCTCAGGGTGGCGTCAGCCGCCTCCTTGACGGCCGTCTCCCGGGCCGCCACTTCCTTCGCCGCCTCGGCCTTGAGCCAGTCCCGGACCACCTCCCCGTCGGCCAGCAGCGCGGACAGTCGGTCCTTCTCCTACATGGATGCCTGGACGCCTTGCGGCAGCCGGTCCCGCTCGGAGACAAGCCCGATTCCCTCCTCCACAAGGGTGGCCAGCTCACCTGCAAGACACAACGGGCGTTTGCCGACTCTCGGGGGCTATGTGCCCCTCCTACGAAGTTCAACCAACCTTCCACGCGCGCCAGCTCATTCTCTAGGCGGTAGAAGCCATATTTGCCGCGGTCGTGGATGGCGACCGCCTCCGCGAATAGCTTCTGCCGTAGGGAGGTTCCCTCCTGTCGCAAGGAGGCAAAAGTAAGGACACGCTCAAAAGAGATCCAGCCCAGCTCTCCGTCAGCCTGTCAGCCGTCCCGCATCTCGGGGGCTACACCCAATGGGTACGGTGGCGCGCCCCCACTAAAAATTCTAAAGTCAAAACAGCTGGCTTACCTCTGCACGATGTAGGGCGGCAACGGCCGCCTCCGCGAATACATAAAGGAGGGGACCGGGACGCCCGCTTACGGGGCCGGTAGAGCCGGCGCGCTCGCCAGCGCTTCCCAGTCTCGGAGCACCTCCTGCATTGATGGCAGGGGCGTCCTGGCCCGGCCGCCACTGCCACCTGGGCTCGCCACGGTGCCAGACGCCGGGGGCGGGTTGACAATGGCAAGGGTGCGGGAGTCGCTTCATGCCAGCCTTCTGCCCAACAACATCGCCGCCTATGCTTCCTGCCGCTCCGGCGCATCAATCTCGATGGAGGGCACCGCCACCTCCTTGTCCTCCGCCTCCGGCACCGCCTCCGGGGCCGCCGGGACGTCCGGCACCTCGGCCCGGGCCAGCTCGGCCGCAGGTGGGGTCACCTCTGGTACCTCAGGTCGAGATGCCTTGGGAGCCGCCTCCGTCGTCGCCGCCCTTGCCTGGGCCGTCTCCTACGTGGGCGGAGGCACTGGCGGGTCCATGGCCGCCCCTCGCGGCTCGACGACGGAGGCCTCGACATGCGGGTTGACTCCGTTGCCGAGTCCGACGCGTGCGAAGGATCCACCGACCTCCTCCGCCTTCGGCTGCTCGAGGTTCCGGAATGCGAGGCCCCTCCTCGCGTCCCAGACTTGGAGGCTCGCAACTCCACGAGCCTCCTCTTCTCTTGCCGCTGGGTGGCCGCGTGCTCGCGGGCCAGCCAGCTGGTGGCATCCATCGGCTCCCCCGCCGGCTCCTCCTCATGGAGCTCGATGGGGTCACTACAGCGCCCAAGGATTGGTCATTTACCGGCTGGCGACCCAAAAAAAAATTCACATAAGGAAAAGACTTACTCGATGACAAGGGGCAAGGCCCGCTTGGCGCGTGGCGGCGGCTTCCGCGTGGCCACCTTCGCTCGCTTCGGGCCAGGTGACGGGGCCACCGGCCCCACCTAAGCTGGCCTTTTCCCCCGGCTGGCCACTCCGGCCGCCGGGGCTTGAGTCGGCCGCTCCTCGCTCCTCCGACCCTAGCGTGCTGAGGGAGGAGGCTTGTTCACAATCATTAATTCATCATCGTCGTCGTCATCTTCATACGTCCAGTCCCTGATCGTGGGGGCAAGAGGGAACTCACTCACTCCAGTTGGCTCCCTAACCGCGCCGGACCCTCCGGCTCTGCCGAGTGCGCCGGTTCACGGGTCTGTCGGCTCGTCGACTCCACCCGAGGAGTCCACCCCCTCCTCCGAGGGGCTTCTCGTCTCGTAGTCTTTGGAATCGGAGTTTTCACGCTCGGCCTTGAAGATCTGAGGGTGCGGGCTGTCTGGCATGTTCTGTCGCACCAGCAGCTGCGGTCAGCACATCAAAGAAAGTTCTCCAGCCGGCTGCCAGCCGGGGAATATCAAACAAAAAGAAACTGCCTCGACGAAAAACTTACTAGGGGAGGCCGGTTGATGCGGTCATACGGCTCCATGCCGAAGGACCACGAGGCGGGCTTCAACTTTTATGTTGTAAGGGCGTTCACCCGCATTGCCACCTCAGCAGGCGTCAGCTTGACGGTGGACAACCGGCAGGGGTCGCGCCAGGCGGACATGTCGCAGATCTAGTGCGGCCTCAACTGGAGGGGTGACACCCGACGCGAGATAAAGGTTGCCACCAGGTCGGCGGCGACCAGCCCCTTGAAGCTCTTCAGCTACGTGAGCCGGCCAAGCTCCTCCAGGGCCATGTCGCGCGGGGCAGCCCCCAGCCAGTTCAACTTGGTGGAGTGCCTGTCGTCAAATGGTGGCAGCCGGATGTAGTCCGTCTTCGGGGCGGTATTGTTCACATAGAAGAACGTTCGGTGCCACTCGTTAACGGAGTCGATGAGAGAAAGAGGAGGGAAGCGCACGATGCCACGGCAACACACCACCGTGGCCCCCGCAGGCATCGCTTTTCAAAGGTTTGAGGTAAAAAAGAGCGTTGAAGAATTCGATGAAGGGAAGAATGCCGAGGTACCCCTCGCACAACGTCACGAAGGCAGAGAGTCATATAATTGAGTTCGGGCAGAGGTTGTGCGGTTGGAGGTCGAAGGTATCAAGGAGGAGGCAAAAGAAGATACTAACCGGGAGCCCAAAGCCCCGAGCGAAGTGCCAGAGGAACACGACGTGTTCCCCTGGCTGTGGCACCAGCGCTATCTCGTCGCCCGACACGCGTGCGACCACCCGCTCCTCCGGTGGTAGCATGCACGTGCGGTGAAGCTCGGCGATGTCTGCCTCGACCACAATGGAGCCAGCCCAGCTTCCAGCGTGTCCGTCGGCCACCGCAGCGGCGGTATGGCTTGCAGGCGCGGTTGCGTGCTCGGCTCTGGTGGCGCGCAAGGAAGGTAGGCAGGCAACGAAGACGGGCAGCAAGGGGGCAAGTGAGGCGCGGGTACCTCCGCCTCCTTCCCTTCCTCCCCTTTTATAGGGGAGGCCACGATGGGGGACGTGGGATTGATTGCGCCCACTCCCCCTGGAAACTCCGCGCGCGCGTGGGTGGCCCCAGGCCGCAACGGCCGCTTCAGGGCGCAGAGGATCCTAGCCTGTGCCCCGAGGCGTACTGGGCTATGCCTGGGTCCTAGAGGGCTAGGCCCAGGCAAAGTCCCGTCTCCCTGCCTGCGCGGCACCCACCGCATCATTACTCACCACGTGGCATGCTGCGTGCCGATGCGGGTCCCGAGGTAGCGTGCCAGTACCCGAGGCGTCGGGTCCGACAACCGACCAGGCTGCGCTTTCGCATTCAAGCAGGAGGCAGGTATCGCTGAGGGGAAGCCGCCGGCTCCCCAGCAGCTGCCAGAGGCGGGCCCCCACCAGCTTCGGGGACTACTTATGGGGTTATTACCCCTATGTAGCCCAAAGCAATGGGGTCTTCCCCCTTTCGCTTCGAAGAATAACTACATGGCTGGCTGGCCGTGGCCGGCTAGAGGATGTCCGGCACAAGCCGGTGCCGGCTAGCGCACCGGACAATTGGTCGAGGATCCGGCTAGACCCTCGGCTGGCTAGGCATGGCCGGCTGCCTCTGGGCCGGCTCTTCCATTGTCCTTAGGAAGGACATGCAACGTCCCATCCCTCTACGCGCGGGTACGACAACACGACGCAACCAGTACGACGGGCGGCCTTGTGGCTACAGTGGCTGCTGACGCACTACAACGCGTGGCTATAGTCCAACCGTCCCGACCACTGACCTCGGCGAGCGCTACCGGGCATGGGAACAGTGCCGGCATGCCCTCGCCACTCGATTACTTCCCTCGGCTTATCTACAGCATGGCCGGCCGTACCGGCGACTTTGGCCAGCTGGCAATAGACGACGCCCCCACGGGCGACCCGTGTCGCGGCAGGTGGGCGAGGGCCAATCGAAGAGCCGGCTGGCGGGCCCCAACGGGAGATGGGACCGCTCGGTCGGCAGACCCCACTAATGACGAGATGGAACGAATGGCAGGACACTCTGGCCAGCCGGAGAGAGTGCCAGCCGGGTCCCCCAACCTTTGTACTTAGAACATATTATAAGAGCCGGGGGGTTGGACTATAAAATCCCCGAGCCCCCCCATGCAACGAGGACGGACGATCACCTTCACACACACTCACAACCCCTTCTAGCAGTGGAGGAAGAGCAGCCGGCTGCCCCTTCTTCCTCCTCTAGACACAGCTCCAGGAGGACCATTATATCTATGCCCATCCATCCAACTAAACCAAGCAGGACTAGGGGTATTACCTCCTCCGGAGGGCCCTGAACCTAGGTATATCGTGTGTCATCATCGCTTGTACCCAATCTCGCACCCGGAGCCCGTCGGTGTCCTTCGGCCCCAACCACCTACGATAAGCCACCCTATGTCATTTGTTGTGAGAAAACAACGACACCACTCGACCTGTCGCGTCTCGATTTTTGAGGATCTCAGATAATGGAGCATCACTGACGATTGAAATTGAGTGGTCTTGAAAATAGTGTGCCACCTTCTTTGCTGACTATTAGATGCCATAGACAAGCTTCTGGTAATGCGGGTACCTTTGCTTCGAAGGAGTTAACACTTCAAAAATGTAGTAGACTGGGCGTTGGACTTTGTAGGCCTTGCCTTCCTCTTCCCGCTCAACAGTTAGAATAGTACTAATGACCTGATTAGTGGCCGTGATGTACAGGAGCAAAGGCTCTTTGCTGCGTGGATCAGCAAGCACCGGCTGGGTGGAAAGCAGGGCTTTGAGCTCGACAAACGCTGCTTGAGCTTCAAGAGTCCTCTTGAATGTGTCAGACTTCTTTATCAGTTGGTATAAAGGCAATGCTACTAAGCAGACTGTGACCTTCTCAACATCGTGCACTCGCACGAGACTATTCATCTAGGTAATGGCGCTAATTTTCTCTGGGTTGACATTGATCCCTCATTCAGAAACGAGGAAACCGAGTAACTTGCTGCTAGGGAAACCTAAAGTACAGTTAGCCGGATTCAGCTTGATATCATACCTCCTCAGATTGGCGAAAGTCTCAACCAAGTCAGCCAACAGGTCAGGACCTTTGCGGGACATGACAACAATATCGTCCATGTACGCTTCAACATTTCGACGGATCTGGTCCAGTAAACACTTCTGAATCATGCGCATGAAAGTAGCGTCGGCATTCTTCAAACCAAATGGCATGGTGATATAGAAAAAACACCTGAATGGGGTGATGAAGGTTGTTTTTATTTCATTCGGACCAAACAGATGGATCTGATTGTAACCGGAGTATACATCTAGAAACGCTAAACGCTCGCACCTCGCAGTCGAGTCAACAATTTGATCGATGTGAGGGTGCGGGAAATGATCTTTCGGGCTGACCTGATTGATATGCTTGAAGTCAGTACACATGAGGAGTGACTTGTCCTTCTTGGGGAGCATGACAACATTTGAGAGCCACTCAGAGTGGTAAATCTCCTGAATGAACTTGGCCTGCAAGAGACGATCCACCTCTTTGCCGATTGCTTTACGCTTCTCTACCGCTGACCGACGCAAATGTTCTTTCACCAGTTTGGCCTTTGGATCAAATCTCAGTCGGTGCTCAGCCAACTCCCTGGGAACCCCCAGCATGTTAGCAGGCTTCCATGCGAAGATGTCCCAGTTCTCATGGAGGAACTGGATGAGCTTGGCTTACTATGTGTTGTCGAGTGTTGATTATATGTTGGTCCGGGCAGCAGTCGAATCTGTCGGGGGAATGTGCACCTTTTTCACTTCCCCTGTCGACTGAAAAGTTGACTCTGAAGCAAGCTCCTTGGCCCGCAACAAATCAGCAGGGCCAGCGCTCTTCTTGTACTCTTCTAGCTCGACCATAGCCATCTGATGATCAGCAATTTTGGAGCCCTGCTAGAGGCGCTCCTCAGCCCTCTGTCGATTGCCAGTGACTGTGATAACACCCTTGGGCCCATGCATCTTCAGTTTGAGATACACTTAACATGGACGGGCCATGAAACGAGCATAAGCTGGTCGACCAAGAATGGCATGGTACACGCTTTGGAAGTCCACTACTTCAAACGTCAATTGCTCCTTGTGAATTTTTTTATCCGTCTCGAATGTCATATCCAATGCAATTTGGCTGAGTGACTTGGCCTTCTTCCCTAGGATGACTCTATAGAACTACATGTTGCTCTCACTAAGTCGGGACATCAGAATGCCCATCCCTTTAGGGGTATGTGCATATAGAATGTTCAGACCGGTTCCACCGTCCATGAGGACCTTGCGGAGTCGAGTGCCCCCCACAACGGGATCGGCCACCAAAGCTTGCCGACCGGGAGTGGCCACATGAGCAGGATGATCCGACTGATCAAATGTGATGGCAGTCTGAGACCACTTGAGGTAACTGGGGGTTATAGACACGGCCATGTTGACCTCTTTGTTTATAACCTTCAATCGACTCTTACTTTCAACATCAGCAAAAATCATCAGTCAAGCATTGACATCGGGAAAAGTTTCTTTGTCTTCATCATCATCCTTTTCGGGGGTTTTCTCACTCGATGGGCCCTCCTTGAACTGCTGGATCAATAGACGACACTGTCGAGAAGTATGCTTGGGAAATATGAGATTGACTTCTTCATCTTTCCTCATGTGGAGTGCACAAGGCAAATCCATAACATCAGTACCTGACTGATTTTTTCCTTTCTTGGGGTTGAATTCTCCCTTGGACTTCCCCTTGTTTTTCCCTTGGGCCGCCAGAGCGGTTGCCTCTGCCTGAACAGGGCCATCAGCCTTCCGCTTCTGCTTTCAGCTGGTATTGCCGCTGGCATCATTGTTGGCTGCTTTTCCTTTGCCACTTCGGAGGCGGTCTTCTTCTTCCCCATTGGTCTTGCCGAGTGGTGATTTCCACCATCTTACCTAGAGAAATATCACCTGTTTGCCCAAACTTCAGGTAAAGCTCTTTGTATTTCACTCCACACTTGAAAGCACAAACAGCCTGATGTAAAAGCCCGAGATCAACGCTCCAGAAGATTCCCCTTTTATTTCCATTCTCGTCTATGTTTCGTTTGGTTGCTGCATTCTTCGGTGCATCATTCGCATCATCTGCATAGCATTGTCACTCGTTTTCGAAAACTTGCATCCGTCAGTAGATGTCTTCTCTCCGTTCGTGTCATCAACCTTTCGAGACCAACCACACACGCACGTGACCACGACATCATTAAAAAACTGTTTTTAAAGCGCATGAAAAATATTCCCGGATTGGGTCAAAACCTGGCATCCGGTCTTATTATAGTGTGATTCCTATTGCACGACTACAAAACAACAGATATTTGGCGCTATGCTACATCAAGCAATGCTCTAATCTGCAATGAACCTCTGCCAGCCTTTGATCGTGACGGCTGGATGGAATCTGCTATCCTAGCAACATTTAAGACTAGAGTACGGTATACCTCGACATCGTTCTGTGAACCACTCGGAAACAGATGTCGCTGAGGTCGACTGGGAGCTAGTGGACGCTGGCGAGCAAGCTCGTCGAGTTCTCTCTAGAGCTCTTCGAGCCGAATTTGTGTGTCCTCCAAGGCCTGAGCCTCAGCGGTCACACCGATAATGGGAGTATGGAGGTCCTCCTCATCTTGGCACAGGTGCTCATTCGATGGTCCACCAGCCTCTCACGTGCCATGGCCGAAGCCCGGCGGCGGGCTCTGATGAGAATCGGCCAGAAGAACCAACGCTGCAGGATCGCATCTCTCGCACTCGGAGGGAACGTCATACTGATCAGAGTCCGACTCGAACACACCATGAAGTGACTCGGCGGGTTCGATCGCCGCAATCTGTGAAGATGAAACTTGGCGGGCCGCCGCATGTCTCACCCAGCGCTAGAGCTGTAAGCGACCGGATTGCTTGCAACGGAGAACAGCTAGGAGAGCCAAAGAGTACGGAGTCGACAACTTCCACAGAAGTACACCAAAGGAGCTTGCATGGAAGTGCACAGCCCTATGGACTAGGAGCGCCTCGACATCAAGAGGCGCTCCCTGGAGCCATGCTGAATCATCGACGACGAAGGTAAGCACTCCAAAATGGATCTCGTGGCCCAAGGAGAAATCACCACCGCAAGACATGCAGAAGGGGAAAACTATGACCTCGCCGGAAGTCACTTACACACCTGCCCCACGATGGGTGCCAACTATCATGGGAACGAGTCTGACAGTAGAAGATAGGGGTACGAAAGGAGAGGGTGGAGTCCTAGCTATGGCGAGGGTGTACACATGGATGTATGACTTCAGGCTCCTCTCGTGGAGGTAACAGCCATACGTCTCACTGCACGGGAGATTCTATCGTGTGGAGAGTATGAGTTACCGAGGTTGCGAACCCTTGTGCCAGAAAGGAGGTGTCGATGTCAAAATAGTTGGATCTCGGGTAGGCGGTCCCGAACTGTGAGACTAGGATCGACGATAACAGGAGACGAAGGGTACACGAGTTTACCCAGGTCCGGGCCCTCCAATGGAGGTAATACCCTACCTCCTGCTTGATTGTATTGATGGTGTATGGGAATACATAGTTGATCCACCTTGAGATCGTATGTCTAACCCTAGATGAGTTATCGTGCCTCTATACCCAAAAACCCTCCGGCTTGTATAGATGCCGAGTAGGCCTAGGGTTTACACCTGGTCAGTTACATGCCGAAGAGATAAACATGCCTATTTACTACATCAAACATGGAGTGCAAGCCGTGTTCCTCGAAGCTTCCATCTGGGAAACTAGGCCTTCAAACAATCCAAGGTTCGGTAAGTAGTCCATATAGTCGTGCCCATAAAGAACAGGTCGGATATACGAGGACCCCCCTAATCCAGGACTCCCTCAATAGCCCCCCGAACTTGCCTCCAACACCAAGGGTCTTCAGCTCCAATTGCTTCACGAACAGATTCTTCGGCTTGTGAGGTGAGTTCCTTTCTCTCAAACCATAGTTCGGCCTCCGATGATAAGTCGTATTCCACATAGTGGCACGTCCGAATCCTGTGAGATAAGTTGGCGTTAAAGGCCAAACATCGGGGAAAAAATGGTAATGTTTCCTGACAACCTCTCTGACGGAAGGTCACAGCCCACCACGACCGATATGCCAGTTATAGGCACTCGATGTGCGGTTCGAGGCCGTTCCATCCACACGATCTATCAACATGTCGATCATGTCCCGTTTTATACGGGATATACTTAATCACGCGCCCGCAATGCCTCGCGTGTCTTAGGAAGTGGAGGGATTCATGGCACAGAAACGGGAGCCCAAATCGACAAATCTCATAAAAGGGGAAAGGAAACCCTAAAGACCCCTCACGCTCTCCATTCGACTTCTCTGCCTCCTATTCACCTGCGCCTTTAGAGCACAGATCTAGGTTTCTCCACCCCCACTTCCGAGCTCAACAATGGCGGGCTCCAATGGCCAGTGGGAAGTTTCGACGGTCAACAAGAAGACATAATCGACCTGAAGAAGGCCGGTTATCTTCCCACCGACATCCCTCATCGCGCGGCATAGAAGGGACAAGTAATCCCCACCCCCAAGCCAAGCGAGCGGGTGGTGTTCATCCACCACTTCATCAGGGGTTTGACCTTTCTGCTCAACCCCTTTGTCAGGGTTTAATGTTCTTCTACGGCCTCGACTTCCATGACCTCCCGTCGAACTCCATCATTCACCTCTCCGCCTTCATCCTCCTCTGCGAGGCATTCCTGCACATCGAGCCACACTTCGGGATCTGGCTGCATATTTTGAACATAAAACCGAAGTGTGTCGGCAGCAAGCACGCCGACTGTGGTGGTGCCGTGATCGAGTGGCCGTCGGGCACCCTCATCGACACCATCAAGGGGTGGCAAAAAGAGTGGTTCTACATCACCAAACCACAAGAACAAGATCTGCACCCCGTCGCCGCATCTAGATCTGGTCCTCCGACCAGACTAGCTTCATGGCTCGAAAAGGGCCTTGTCTGGGGGTCGAGCATGGATGTGGCCGATCTACAAGAATGCATCCGCTCCCTAGTTGACAATGGCACCAAGCTGGCTGATGTGGTCCAGGTAATATTCCGAAGATGCTTCCTCCCCTGCCAGCGCCAAGACACTCCCCTATGGGCTCGGAAACTCGACGCCGAGCCCACAGTCCGGAAACTCTTCCGCACTACACGGGAGAAGCTGTGGAAGGAATTCTTCAAATTAATGAAGAGCTGGCCAGCCGAGGAGGAGGACAAGGGCCTACACACTGCCAAGCCGGACTCCAAGGTATGACACATCCTAGCCTGATTGGCTTTATTACATAGAAGGTCCATAACCATGTGTCCGATATGTTTATGCAGAGATGGCTGAAGAAAGCCATCAACATCAGCAGTCCGGCTCCTCAGCCCAAAGACGAGAGGACCGGGCTGTTAGCCAAGATGCTCATGGAGAAACCCTACGAGGCTCCCACGAAGAAGGAGAAGAAGAAGAAACCTGGTCAGGCTGGCCTTCGCGTCAAGGATCAGCCTGATGCTACTCCGAAGACACGCCCGCCTCCTCGAATCGGGAGGAGGCCAAAGAGGAGGAAGAAGAAGAGGAGGAGGTCAAGAGCGAGGGGGTAGGCGATCTCCCCCGTGCCAAGAAGAGAGTGGCATCTTCGGACACCCCAGGGCAGGCAGCTTCTCTTATCCCGAAGAGGGAGCGGCAAGTGCGTATGATCATGTCCAACGACAGCTCGGACTCGAGCTCCGTGTCCGAAGATGCCAAGGAGGTTCCCCGAAGCAGCCTCAAGGTCAAGCCCCCTCCATCTTGATTAGGATGCGAAGGCCCTCCTTCCTATAACCAGTAAATTCAGAGTTTGCTAACACGCGGGCTATTGGTCCTACAGCCCAATGCACGTCATTCCCACCGAGGTGGTATCAGATGGGGAGACCTCGCCTGCCGAACTAGCGGAGAGCAGGGATGCCTCGCACCCCACCACTCTAGGCGCTACAAAGGACACCGTGGAGGTTTCATGCTAGCTCTAATGAAGGCGAACACAGGGGCGCGAGGCAGATATCACTGTGGCCGAGGCTAACGCTTTGGCCACAGAAGATCCGGGGATGATCCCTCGCCCGACCACCGAGGAGGCTAGACGGACAGGCAATCAGTCCCCTCCCAGGACGTCTCTGGAGCCCATGGTGCCTCCGGAGTCATCGGCCCAATCCCCGGTGGGCGATCAGGAAATCCGATCATCCCCGGCACCGCTGACCATCGGGGGAGGCTCTATCGAGCGCCACCATCCCAGAGGAGCACCGCGCCCTTATGCGTGTGGTACTATAGAGCGTCTAGTCCATTGACAATGGACTGAAGGAGGCCTTCAAGGGTCTCCTTGCAGGCTTTCAAGTAAGTCACCCATCGTTTTTGGTAAGATTGAATTTAGTCGTATTGTATACATGACAGCCCCCGATCCCTAGGAGAGGTGAGCGCATCGCCTAGGGGTCATTTCTATATTCGGGAAGTAAGTCCCGATGTAATGTATCCATTATGTGCGGTGTAGGCCTCGTCATCAGTGGCAACAAAAAACGGCGCCGAGCTGGACGAGCTACATCGGAAGCTAAAGCGCTCCGAGGATGAGGTGGAAGCCCTCAACAAGAGGTTCGACGAGGCATAGGGTAAGTTCGAATTAAATTTTCATATTCCCCCCTAATTTTGTCTACGCACATTCCTTTTATATAGGTCTTTATCGTGTTTGCAGCCTCGTCTAAAGAGATCGAAGACCTCAAGGCCGAGCTTCAACATGCCAAAGATGACGCGGTCGTGGAGAAGGCAGCGGCCAAAGAAGCGGCCACTACTCGCTCCTCCCTACGAGCCACCAATAATAAACACCAGGCTCGTGTGGCGGAGATATAGTATGAGCTCGAGGACGCCTACAACAAGTGCGAGGCCTTCGAGCAAAAGAATAAGGTGCCCTCAGCCAAACTGTCCACCGTGAAGTCCGATCTCCATCAGGAGCGGGTGGACAGATGGTTCTTTGAAGAACAAATTCACTAGACCAAGGAGATAGCCAATGGTAAGCCATACTCCCTAAAGTGCGTTTTCGGGGATAGCAGATTCGAATTTCTGACCCAGGTGTGGCGATCCTCAGGCGCATCCGCCGATCTCCAGAAGAGCGTGGTGGACACGAATCAGTTGCTTGCCATGCGAGGAGAGGAAGACAAAGCTTGGACATTTTGGGCTCAGTTCGGAGCCCCCGAGCGTCCTCCTCTTCTGGTGGAGTAGCTGAAATAGCTGATGGAGATGCACCAGATGGCAGAGCGGGCCATCCAGGACCTCTGCGTCCGCTTATGGCCTAGCTAGCCACTCCCGGGCAGCTACTTCGGCCTGGTGCAACGGCTGATTGAAGCTACACCCCGCCTCGACGCCATCAAGCACTCCTCCTGTATCAAAGGAGTCCGGATGGTCCTTGCCAAGGCCAAAGTGCACTGGCCGGCACTCAATCGGATGAAGGTCGCCACTGACCCACCTCCGCCTGGAAAGGAGCACCGACGTCCCGAGCTTTACTTCGATGGGGTAATGGACAATGCGCGGGTGATAGCGTCCAAGTGTTTGGGCAAAAAATATATCTGAGTGAGCTTGTAATATGTCCGAAGACTTTTTATAACTTTCGATGATATTGGTATCCGCTCTTATATGGTTTTGGACTCCTTTATAACTCCTATGTGGTTATTTAATATTGAAAGATGCGAGTTGTCAGCTTCAGCCCCCACGTAGATACTATATGGGGTGTCTATTCTAGTGCACTGTGTCCCTTAGCCATATTACCGGAACCCGAAGGCAATTTTAGTGCGGTAGACTAGGCAATCAGACTATTATGCTTTATTTCTTTCACTTAACCGAAGTGGTGCGAAAAGGGCACCTGGAAGCGTACAATTAGCCACCTGAGTATTTGTGATGTTCGGACGAACCGGGGCCAAAGCCCACATCATGATATTTGCACAAAGGGCCATTTCCTTGCACAACACGGAATAACTGCTTACGAGGTTTGAAGTATAATACTTATAGCTTGGGTTTCACAGATCGAATCGCGCATACTATGGCAATCTGTTTTTGGCTTTCTCCCCTGAGGTGCTTGACCGGACTATCCGAAAGCACAATTGCAGGGGTGCTCCCTTTACCCTTTTAGCCGAACGAGCAAAACATAAAGGGGCATGCACAGGAGCCGGGAAACCCAACTTAATGACCAAAGACATAGTTCGGAACCGATGCATATAAAGTGAATGCCAAGACGCTAAACACTCAATGGTTAAGGCGATTTTTGTTTGAAATCGAGCCCCCGTTCTATTAGCCGGTGACCTCGAGTCATACCGAACAGTTTCATGAGAAGAGGGAGGAACGGAAAAAGTATGTGCCAAAAAAAGGAAGGAGAAATGAGGCGTACATGCGCCATGCAATTTCTCATTTCCACAACAACTCTGATGACTCAGATTGCCGAAGCAACTGTTTTACAGGTATGGGCTAAGAAATAGTCCTACAGGAGTTGTGGTACCAAGGGTCTTCAATTGGTGACCAAACGCCTACGATATGCCCTGTTGCTAGTTGACCCCTGCTTTTGGATGTACCATGATGGGTCTTGGTGCGTGCGGATCTTGCGAACAAAATCTTGAGAGGCCACAGGGCCACAGTGTTAAAGGTGACGTTTACGCCGTGGGCAGCTCTTTGAGGAGCGCCTACATCTTGTCCGAAGACGAGTTGATGGTCACAGTTCGGGTCAACCGAACACCCAGCATAAATTCCCCACCACTACTCATGGAAACTTAAGTGCGAAGTTGTTCCTCCTCGGCATGTACTTTGCTGGTCCTGAGGTTGTGTGGTGGGGGGCAAGTCCCTATTGAGGGGGGGAGGAGGGTCGGAGTGTTCGCTGTGAATCCGAACTCGCTTCCCAGCCTTTCATGCCTTTACAGCGAATGCCGAAGCTTGTTGGTTGTCTTTGTAGCTTAATTTGGCCGCCATTGCCAGTGCATGTTCCTCTGTTCTAAGGGACCACTCTGTATTGCCATTAACAGTGATGACCCCCTTGGGGCCCGACATCTTGAGCTTGAGGTACGCGTAATGCGGGACTATGTTGAACCGAGCAAATTTCGTTCGACTGAGCAACGCGTGATAGCCGCTGCGAAAAGGCACAATGTCAAAGACCAAGTCCTCGCTGTGGAAGTTATTAGGCGAGCCGAACACATCCTCCAGGGTTACAGAGCCTATACATCAGGCCTCAACACCTGGGATCACTCCCTTGAAGGTAGTGCTACTGGGCTTGATCCTTGACGGATCTATACCCATCTTTTTCACCGTGCCTGAGTAAATCAGATTGAGGCTACTTCCTCCATCCATTAGGAGTTTAGTGAGGTGATACCCATCTATAATGGGATCTAGGATGAGGGCAGCCGAGCCTCCATGATGGATACTAGTTGGATGGTCGCGCCGGTCGAAGGTGATCGGGTATGCCGACCATGGGTTATACTTTGGAGCTATGGGCTCGACGACATAGACCTCCCGAAGGGCCCGCTTCCTATCTTTCTTAGGTATGTGGGTGGCGTGTATCATATTCACCGTTTTTACTTCGGGAGGGAATTTCTTATGACCGCCACCTATTGGACCCCGAGGCTCTTCTTCGTCCTTGCTGCGCGAGCTCTTGCCCTGGTCTTCGGGTTGTATTTTGCCGGCTTGTTTAAACACCCAACAGTTGCGGTGTGTATGATTGGCTGGCCTTTCCGAAGTTCCATGAATTTGGCAAGTCCTGTCCATGGTCTTCTTCCGCTACCCGGATCGGGAGTTGCGGAATCCGGCATTAACCGCCATGTCATTGGCGTCATTGCTGTTGTGCTGGCATTTGTTCTTACTACGCTCCAGCTTTGCATTGCCATCCTGGGCTTTAGGTGCCACTGGATCATCAGAGTTGTGGTTGCGTCTTGCCATCCAATTATCCTCGCCCGCACAAAAGCCGGTCATGAGGGAGGTAAGGGCGAACATAGTCCGAGGCTTATCCTGGCCTAGCTGGCGGGCCAGCCATTTGTCCCGAATATTGTGCCGAAAGAAGGCAATGGCCTTGGCATCCGGACAGTCGACAATTTTGTTCTTCTTGGTCAAGAACCTATTCCAGAACTACCGGGCAGAGTCGTCGGGCTTCTGGACGACGTTACTGAGATCGGAAGAGTCCAGCGGGCGGACATAGGTCCCTTGGAAGTTAGAGCGAAACACATCTTCCAAGTCTTCCCAGCATCCTATGGGTTTTTCGGGGATGCTTTTTAACTAGTGCCGAGCTGGCACCTTAAGCTTAAGAGGTAAATATTTAATGGCATGGAGATCATCTCCTCGTGCCATATGGATATGGAGGAGGAAGTCCTCGATCCATACAGTTGGGTCAGTGGTCCCGTCATACTTCTATATTTACGGGTTTAAACCCTTCGGGGAACTGATGCCGCATTACATAATGTGTTAAGCACAGTGGGTGAGCGGCGCCTCTGACCCGAGCTATATCCCGCATGTACTCGGCTCCTGTATGGGACCAGTTGCGTTCCCGACCTCTATGGTTTTGGTCGAACCACTATCTATATTCTCGCCGTCTATCCGGTGAGTAATCTCTAGATCCGTAGATGGATCTTGTATGGCCTGCTCCATGATTTAAGTCGTCGTGCAGGTTGAACCGGTCATTGGGCTCGAATGGCTCCTTACCCTGTCTTCGTGGCATCACCTGTACATAACCGATGACTTTGGCCGCTCTGTCCCGCCCACGAGGAGGGCGGTCCGGCTCGTCTTATGTGGTATTATGCGGAGATGGAGTGTCAGTAAGCTCATCATTGAATTGTGGCAGCAGCCTCCTCCGAGGGTAGCTTTTGGGCTGGTTTGACAGATCAATGCAATATACTTCTTCAGCTGAGAGGACTTTCGTCCATAGATCAGTGAGGTCAGCCTATTCAGCTTTCAGTTGCCGTTGTTTAGCCTTTAGGCTGCGAGCCGTTGCTATGAGCCGCTGCCTGATTTCTTCCTGATCCTCGAGGTTATCAGGGATGTACAAGTCATCGGCTTCTGGTATCTCTTCCTCCTCGACAGGGGGATGGTAATCGGCGCCTTCAGGGTCATTGACGATATCGGGGCTGTTTTGGTCCGCAGGTTCGTCCGGGCCCTCAAACGTGTGCTCGGGAACATCAGGATGGTCATGATTGGTAGGGGCATTACCATCCCTGCTGTTGATAATAGTTCTTCTCCCTTTTTTTGCTTTCGTACCGCTTATGCGATTTCCGGTGCCTTGATGGCGCGTCGCCCGATTTTTCGCCATCGCTTTGAGGCGTATTGTCGCCGTTTGTGGCGGGAGTGTCTACCATGTAGACGTCATATGTAGAAGTGGCGGTCCAATTCCTAGTGTTAACGGGAGTGGGAGCACGGTCCTCTTCATCCATGTATTATGCCTCCTCGGAGGCGTAGTCTAGTACGTTGGTTAAGTCTTCGACGGTGGCTATGAAGTGGATGGTAGGTGGGTCAAAAAATCCGTCCCTGCCCGAACTGTAACCGTGCCGGATGTAGATCGGTAACGGATCGTCGGTGATTCTCATCAATGACAATTGCTCCAAGGCCTCGGCGATCGCTGCGGGCCCGATCGGATCCAGCTATTCGGAACTAGCGGAATTAACCCCCATGAAGCCCACCCATGGGGAGTGTTCGGAAATAACGCATGTCTGGTCATATGGCTTGATTGCCCAACCGGGATGAGAGATCGGACTACCTTCATGGGTGACCCCATTGGTACGTCCGATGAAGGGGCTCGAGGTTAAAGCCTTAGAGTCGGGGGCTACGGACGGAGCCGTGAGCCCGATTAGTGACAAGTCGCCCTAAGAGTCGACGGGAAACTCTAAGTTTCCGAACCTGGCCTCTTGATCAGGGGCGAAGCTTTCAACGTGGCCTAGATGGCCACTGGAACCAGCATGCATCACAATGCTACCGAAGGCGAAGATCTACCCGGGGATGAAAACGTCCATGTTGCGGACCTCTTCGTTGATGACCAGGCGAGGCATCGATTCCGTCTTTCTCATAGAGGAACTCTCAATGAAAGCACCAATGTCGGTGTCAAAACCGGCGGATCTCGAGTAGGGGGTCCCGAACTATGAGACTAGGATCGACGGTAACAGGAGATGAAGGGGACACGAGTTTACCCAGGTTTGGTCCCTCCAATTGAGGTAATACCCTAAGTCCTACTTGATTGTATTAATGGTGTATGGAAATACAGAGTTGATCTGCCTCTAGATCGAATGTCTAACCCTAGACGAGTTATCCCGCCTCTATACCTTAAAACCCTCAGGCTTATATAGATGTTGAGTAGGCCTAGGGTTTACACATGGTCGGTTACATGCCGAAGAGATAAAAATGTCTATTTACTACATCCAACATGGAGTGCAAGCCGTGTTCCTTGAAGCTTCCATCTGGGAAACTAAACCTTCAAACCATCTAGTGTTCAGTAACTAGTCCATATAGTCCGGCCCATAAACAATAGGTTGGATATCCGTGGACCCCCTAATCCAGGACTCGCTCAGGAGGGGCGGCTTATATAGAGTACGCTGCCCCTCATAAGTGTGAGGCACCCAAGGGTTCGATCGTGGGTATAAATACGAGTGTTACTGGTAACTATTGGAAATATGCCCCACAGGCAATAATAAAATGGTTATTATTATATTTCCTTGTTCATGGTAATTGTTTATTATCCATGCTATAATTGTATTGACTGGAAACACATTGCATGTGTGGATACATAGACAAAACCATGTCCCTAGTATGCCTCTAATAGACTAGCTCGTTAATCAAAGATGGTTAAGGTTTCCTAGCCATGGACATGAGATGTCATTTGATAACGGGATCACCCCATTAGGAGAATGATGTGATGGACAAGACCCAAACTACAAACGTCGCATATGATCGTGTTAGTTTATTGATACTATTTTCTCCATGTCAAGTATTTGTTCCTATGACCATGAGATCATGCAACTCACTGACACCGGAGGACTACCTTGTGTGTATCAAATGTCGCAACGTAACTGGGTGACTATAAAGGTGCTCTACAGGTATTTCCGAGGGTGTTTGTCGGGTTGGCATGGATCAAGACTGGGATTTGTTACTCCATGTGACGGAGAGGTATCTAAGGGCCCACTCGGTAATACAACATCACATTAAGCCTTGCAAGCAATGTGACTAAGTGTTAGTCATGGTATCTTGTATTACGGAATGAGTAAAGAGACTTGCCGGTAACGAGGTTGAACTAGGTATGGAGATACCGACGATCGAATCTCGGACAAGTAACATACCGAAGAACGAAGGGAACATCATACGGAATTAACTGAATCCTTGACATAGAGGTTCGACCGAGAAAGATCTTCGTAGAATATGTAGGAACCAATATGGGAATTCAGGTCCCGCTATTGGTTATTGCCGTAGAGGTGTCTCGGTCATGTCTACATAGTTCTCGAACCCGCAGGGTCTGCACACTTCAGGTTTGGTGATGTTTCAGTAGTATAGAGTTATGTATGGTGGTGACCGAAGGTTGTTCGGAGTCTCGGAGGTTATCCCGGACATCACTAGGATCTCCGGAATGATCCGGAGGTAAAGATTTATATATAGGAAGTCCTATTTTGGTCGACGGAAAAGTTTTGGGCTCATCGGTAGTGTACCGAGAGTGCCGGTAGTGTACCGGGAGACCATCGGGAGGGGTATTTCGACCCAAGAGGCTACATGGGCTGTGGGAGGATGAATACCAGCCCTTAGTGGGATGGAGGAAGTCCCACAAAGGTCCCATGCGTCTGGGAAGAAAAAGCCCAAAAGGAAAAAGGTGGAAAAAGGCAAAAAGGGCTAAATTAGGAAGGAGTCCTAATCCTACTAGGAGTGGAGGAGGAGGACTCCTCCCTCCTGGTTCGGCCAACCCAAGAGCTGGCTCCTTGGGAGCCAAGCCTCCTCCTCCTCTCCTCCTATATATACTAGAGGGTTTTAGGGTTTTGGCACTAGATTTTCAGCCACGTGCTACCCGTTCCTCTAGTGCATAGTTTCTCCTCTAGATCGCGTTTCTGTAGTGCTTAGGCGAACCCTGTCGGAATAGCTCCACCACCATCGCCGAAGCACCATCACGTTGCCGGAGAACTCTTCTACCTCTCCACTCCCTCTTTCTGGATCAAGAAGGCGGAGATCATCATCGAGCTGTACGTCTGCTGAACGCGGAGGTGACGTCCGTTCGGCGCTAGATCGGAAGGACCGTGATCAAGATTGTGAGACAGATCGTGATGAGATCGCAGGACGGATTGTGATGAGTTCGCGGGACAAATCATGGTTGGATCGCGGGACGAATCGTGATGAGATCGCGAGACGCTCGGCGATTTGGATCGCGAAGACGTTCGACTACACCAACCACGTTTCTTAATGCTTCCCGCTTAGCGATCTACAAGGGTATGTAGATCCACTCTCCCTCTCTCTTAGATGCTCATCACCATGGATAGATTTTGCGTGTGCGTAGGAAATTTTTTGTTTCCCATGCAACGTTCCCCAACAGTGGCATCATGAGCTAGGTCTATGTGTAGATGAGATCTTGAGTAGAACACAAAGAGTTTGTGGGCGTTGATGCTTAGATTGCTTCCTCCCTTGGTCGTGTTTTGGTTCAGCGGTATTGTGGGATGAAGCGGCTAGGACCAACCTTACTCATACGCTTACGAGAGGCCGGTTCCATCGACTGACGTGTAACCTCGTTGCACAAAGATGGCTGGCGGGTGTCTGTTTCCCCTACTTTAGTTGGATTGGATTCGACAAAGGCGGTCCTTGAGAAGGTTGAAAAGCAACTTATGTATCACCTTTGTGGTTTTTGCATAGGTGAGAACTGTTCTTGCTAGATACCCATAGCAGCCACGTAAAACATGCAACAACAATTATAGGACGTCTAACTTGAGTTTGCAAGGAATGTTGTGATGTGATATGGCCAATTACATGATGAGATAAATGTGATGTATGAGATGATCATGTTTTGTATAGAATATCACGACTTGCATGTCGATGAGGACGACAACCGGCAGGAGCCATAGGGTTATCTTTAATTAATGTATGACCTACGTGTCAATCATTAAGCACTATGTAATGCTTTACTTTATCGCTAAACGGTAGCAATAGTAGTAGAAGCATGGCGGGCGCGACAACCCCGATGGCGACACGTTGATGGAGATCAAGATGATCGAGATCATGGTGTCATGCCGGTGACGATGGAGATCATGCCGGTGCTTTCAAGATGGAGATCAAAAGCACATGTTCATGGCCATATCATGTCACTTATGATTTGCATGTGATGTTAATCCTTTTATGCACCTTGTTTTGCTTAGGACGACAGTAGCATTATAAGGTGATCCCTCACTTAATTTCAAGATAAATTGTGTTCTCCCTGAGTGTGCACCGTTGCGAAAGTTTTTCGTGTCGAGACACCATGTGATGATCGGGTGTGATACACTCTACGTTCACATACAACAGGTGCAAGCCAGTATTGCACATGCAGAACACTCGGGTTAAACTTGATGAGCCTACCATGTACAGACATGGCCTCAGAACACAAGAGACCGAAAGGTCGAACATGAGTCATATAGTAGATATGATCAACATGATGATGTTCACCATTGAAACCACCTCAATTCACGTGATGATCGGACTTGAGTTGGTGAATTTGGATCATGTATCACTCGAATGACCGGAGGGATGTCAATTTGAGTGGGAGTTCTTCAGTAATATGATTAACTGAACTCATTATCATGAACATAGTCAGTAGTGTCTTTGCAAATTATGTTGTAGATTACTTGCGCGCGCTGTTGCTCCCTTGAATTTTTATATGTTCCTAGAGAAATAGAGTTTAAATATGATGGTAGCAATATTGTGGACCGGGTCCGTGATCTGAGGATTGTCCTCATTGCTGCACAGAAGGCTTATGTCCTTAATGCACCGCTCGGTGCACCAACCCCTCTAGCATCATTTGTAGATGTTGTGAACATCTGACAGGCAAGTTTTGATGACTACTTGATAGTTTAGTGTGTCATGCATTACGGCTTAGAATTGAGGCTCCGAACGTTTTGAACGTCACGGAACATGTGAGATGTTCTAAGAGCTGAAATTAGGATCTCGGGCTCATGCCCGTCTTGCAAGATATGAGATCTCCAACAAGATTCTTTGCCTGCAAGATGAAAGAGAATAGCTCAATCGTTGAGCATGTGCTCAGATTGTCTGGTTACTACAATCGCTTGAATCGATTGGAGTTGATCTTCCAGATAAGATAGCGATTGATATAGTTCTGCAAGTCACTGTCACTAAGCTACTAGAACTTGGTGATGAACTATAAAACGCCAGGGATAGAAATAATGATCCCTGAGCTGTTCGCGATGTTTGACACCGTGAAGGTAGAAATCAAGAAGGAGCATCAAGTGTTGATGGTTAGTAAAACCACTAGTTTCGAGAAGGGAAAGGGCAAGGAGGGAAACTTCATGGATAGCAAGTCATTTGCTGCTCAATTGAAGCAACCCAAAGTTGAACCCAAACCCGAGACTAAGTCCTTCGATTATGAGGAGAGCGGTCGCTGAAGCGGAACAACCCTAGATACTTGGTAAATAAAAAGGCTGGCAACGTCGACAAAAGTATATTTGATATACGTGTTATTGATGTCTACCTTGCTAGTACTCCTAGTAGCACCTGGGTATTGGATACCGGTTCAGTTGCTAAATGTTACTAACTCGAAATAAAAGTACGGAATAAACGGAGAACTAGCTAAGGTTGAGGTGACGATATCTGTTGGAAATGTTTCCAATGTTGATGTGATCAACATCGCACACTCTCTCTACCTTCGGGATTAGTGACGAACCTAAATAAATGTTATTTGGTGTTTTGCGTTGAGCATGAACGTGATTAGATGGTTTTTATTGTAACACAGTTAGTCATTTTAGTTAGAGAATAATGGTTATTATGTTTGCATGACTGATACCTTCAATGGTCATGCACCCAGTGAGAATGGTTTGTTGAATCTTGATTGTAGTAATACAAATGTTCATAACATTGATGCCAAAAGATACAAAGTTAATAATTATAGTACCACATACTTGTGGCACTGTTGCTAAATGTCATAATGGTATAAAGCACATGAAGAAACTCCATGCTTATGGTTCTTTGGACTCATTCGATTTCGAATCGGTTGAGACATGCGAACCATGCCTCTTGGGCAAGATGAATAAGGACCCCTTTTTCCAAATGGATGGAGCGGGTAAGTGATTTATTGGAAATGATACATGTTGATGTATGCAATCCAGTGAGTCTTGTAGCGTGCGGTGGATATCTTTATTTTCTTACCTTCACTAATCATTTGAGTAGATATAGTGTATATTTACTTAATGAAACACAAGTCTGAATCATTTGAAAGTTTCAAGAAAATTCAGAGTGAAGTTTAAGATCATCATGATAAGCAGATAAAAATGTCCGCGATATGATCATGGAGGTGAATATCTGAGTTATGAGTTTGGCATACAACTTTAGACAATGTGAAAGTTGTTTCACAACTCACGCCACCTGGAACACCATAGTGTGATGGTGTGTCCGAACATCGTAGTCGTGCTCTGTTGGATATGGTGCGTGCTATGATGTCTCTTATCATTTTGCTACTGCAATTTTGGGGTTATGCATTAGAGACAACTACATTCACTTTAAAAAGGGCACCATCTAAATCCGTTGAGATGATACCATATGGTTTGATAGAAACCTAAGCTGTCCTTTCTTAATGTTTGGGGCTGCAACACTTATGTGAAAAAGGTTTTCACCTAATGAGCTTGAACCCAAAGCAGACAAATGCATCTTCATAGAATACCCTAAGAACAGTTGGGTAAACCTTCTACCTCATATCCAAGCATAAAGTGTTTGTTGTTAAAACTGGGTCCTGTCTCGACAAAGAGTTTCTCTCAAAAGAATTGAGTGGGAGGAAGATAAAACCTGATGAGGTTGTTGAACCTTTGTTCAACCAGAGAGTAGCGCAGCATAGGAAGATGTTTCTGTGAAGCCTACGTTAGTTGAAGAGGAAGTTAATGATGATGATCATGAAGCTTCATATCAAGTTACTATCAAATCTCGTAGGTCGACAAGGATGTGCACTGCTCCTGAGCGGTACGACAACCCTGTCTTGGAGGTCATGTTGTTGGACAACGATGAACCTACGAGCTATGGAGAAGCGATGATGGGCCCGGATTCCGACAAATGGTTAGAGGCCATTAAATTCGAGAAAGGATCCATGTATGAAAAACCAAGTATAGACTTTGGTAGACTTGCTCATTGGACGGTAGGTTGACGAGTACAAATGGATGTTTAAAATCAAGACAGACGCTCATGGTAAATGTCACTATTTGTAAAGAAGTTTACGACAAGTTCAAGGAGTTGACTGCGATGAGACTTTGTCACTCGTAGCGATGCTAAAGTCTGTTGGAATTATGTTAGCAGTTGCTGCATTTTTCAATTATGAAATCTGGCAGATGGATGTCAAAACATCGTTTCCTTAACGGTTTACTTGAGGAAAGGTTGTATGTGATACAACCAGAAGCTTTTGTCATCCCTAAGGATGCTAAATGGTGTGCAAGCTTCAGTGATCCTTCTATGAACTGAAGCAAGCATCTCGGAGTTGGAATATACACTTTGATGAGGTGATCAAAGTTTTTGAGTCTATACAAAGTTAACGAGAAACTTGTATTTACAATAAAGTGAGTGGGAGCACTATAGAATTTCTAATAATTATATGTGGCTGACATATTGTTGATCGGAAATGATGTAGAATTTTTGGAAAGCATAAACGGTTGTTTGAAAAGAGTTTTTCAAAGGAAGACCTGGATAAAGCTAACTAATTGTTGAGCATCAAGATCTATAGAGATAGATAAAGATGCTTGATGAGACTTTCAATGAGTACATACCTTGACAAGATTTTGAAAGAATTCAAAATGGATCAGTCAGAGAAAGAGTTCTCGCCTGATTTGTGAGGTGTGAAGTTGAGTGAGACTCAAAGCTCGACAACAGCAGAAGAACGAGAAAGGACGAATGTCGTCCCCTATGCTTTAGCCATAGGCTCTGTATAGTATGTCATGATGTGTACCGCACCTGTGTGTGCCTTGCCATCAGTCCGTTAAGGGGTACAAGAGTGATCTAGGAGTGGATCACTAGACAGCGGTCAATATTATCCTTACTGACTAAAAGACTAAGGAAATGTTTCTCGATTATGGAGGTGATAAAGGGTTCGTCGTAAAGAGTTACGTCAATACAAGCTTTAACACTAATCCGGATGACTCTTAGTAGCAATCCGGATATGTATAGTGGAGCAGCCATTTGGAATAGTACCAAGTGGAGTGTCATAGCAGTGTTTACAGTTTGACATAGAGATTTGCAAAGTAGACATGGATCGGAATGTCGCAGACTCGTTGACTATAAGACCTCTCTCACATGCAAAGCATGATCGAGCCCCAGAACTCATTGGGTGTTAGATTCATAACAATGCGAATCACATGGTGATGTGAACTAGATTATTGACTCTCGTGCAAGTGGGAGACTATTGGAAATATGCCATAGAGGCAATAATAAATTAGTTATTATCATATTTCCTTGTTCATGATAATCGTTTATTATCCATGCTATAATTGTATTGAACCGAGACTTAGATGCATGTGTGGATACATAGACAAAACCATGTCCCTAGTATGCCTCTAATAGACTAGCTCGTTAATCAAAGATGGTTAAGGTTTCCTAGCCATGGACATGAGATGTCATTTGATAACAGGATCACGTCATTAGGAGAATGATGTGATGGACAAGACCCAAACTACAAATGTAGCATATGATGGTGTCAGCTTATTGCTACTATTTTTTGCATGTCAAGTATTTGTTCATATGACCATGAGATCAAGCAACTCACTGACGCCGGAGGAGTACCTTGTGTGTATCAAATGTTGCAACGTAACTGGGTGACTATAAAGGTGTTCTACAGGTATGTCTGAGGGTGTCTATCGGGTTGGCATGGATCAAGACTAGGATTTGTTACTCCGTGTGATGAAGAGGTATCTCAGGGCCCACTCGGTAATACAAAATCACAATAAGCCTTGCAAGCAATGTGACTAAGTGTTAGTCACGGGATCTTGTATTACAGAATGAGTAAAGAGACTTGTCGGTAACGAGGTTGAACTAGGTATGGAGATACCGACGATCGAATCTCGGGCAAGTAACATTCCAAAGAACAAAGGGAACATCATACGGGATTAACTTAATCCTTGACATAGAGGTTCGACCGATAAAGATCTTCTTAGAATATGTAGGAAACAATATGGGCATCCAGATCCCGCTATTGGTTATTGACCATAGAGGTGTCTCAGTCATGTCTACCAAGTTCTCGAACCCGCAGGGTCTGCACACTTAAGGTTTGGTGACGTTTCGGTAGTATAGAGTTATGTATGGTGGTGACCGAAGGTTGTTCAGAGTCCTGGATGAGATCCCGGATGTCATGAGGAGCTTCGGAATGGTCCAGAGGTAAAGATTGATATATAGGAAGTCCTCTTTTGGTCGACGGAAAAGTTTCGGGCTCATCGGTAGTGTACCGGGAGTGCCGGTAGTGTACCGGGAGACCATCAGGAGGGGTATTTCGACCCAAGAGGCTACATGGGCTGTGAGAGGATTAATACCAGCCCTTAGTGGGCTGGAGGAAGTCCCACAAAGGGCCCATGCGGCTGGGAAGAAAAATCCCAAAAGGAAAAAGGTGGAAAAAGGCAAAAAGGGCTAAATTAGGAAGGAGTCCTAATCCTACTAGGAGTGGAGGAGGAGGACTCCTCCCTCCTGGTTCGGCCGACCCAAGGGCTGGATCCTTGGGAGCCAAGCCTCCTCCTCCTCTCCTCCTATATATACTAGAGGATTTTAGGGTTTTGGCACAAGATTTCCAGCCACGTGCTACCCGTTCCTCCAGTGCATAGTTTCTCCTCTAGATCGGATTTCTGCAGTGCTTAGGTGAAGCCCTCCCGGAATAGCTCCACCACCATCACTGGAGCGCCGTCACGCTGCTGGAGAACTCTTCTAGCTCTCCGCTCCCTCTTCCTGGATCAAGAAGGCGAAGATCGTCATCGAGCTGTACGTGTGCTTAACGGAGAGGTGCCGTCCGTTTGGCGCTAGATCGGAAGGACCGCGATCAAGATTGCGAGACGGATCATGATGAGATCGCGGGACGGATCATGATGAGTTCGCGGGACGGATCATGATTGGATCGCGGGACAAATCGTGATGAGATCATGGGACGCTCGGTGATTTGGATCGTGAAGACGTTCGACTACACCAACCGCGTTTCTTAACGCTTCCCGCTTAGCGATCTACAAGGGTATGTACATCCACTCTCCCTCTCGTAGATTCTCATCACCATGGATAGATCTTGCGTGTGCGTAGGAAAATTTTCGTTTCCCATGCAACGTTCCCCAACAGCTTTTTCATATCAAAACCTTAGAAGAACATTTGTAGAATAGATTGTAGTATTTATCATAGTAGGGCAACATTTTAGAAGTTGAATTTGTGTCTTGTTTTTATTGAGATGCTTATTATTACCCGTTTATTCCGTGGTGATAGACTGCATTGTTGACGAGGAAGTTGGACACGAAGACTTCGAAGACCCCGAAGACTTTGTTGAGCCAGGCAAGCAGCCATTTGACCATGACTATGAAAACCTTTATTGGATGGCATATAGCACTTTGTTTCGTTGTATTGATCATGATGATATGGTATTCCCCTTTGGTGGGATGCCTCTGATACTTTCTTGTTGACACTTGCATCGTGCATGACCCTACCTCCTTATGAGGGTTATGCGGGTGGGAGTAGTTAGGATGCCAGTAGTTGCTACATAAGTGGGATGAGAATATGCATGGTGATGGAAACATAGTGTATTCAAAGACTTTTTCAAAAAAAACGTCGGGTGCCACTAATGCCCGAGGGAGATGATGACGAGTTTTTGGGTAACCACTTGAGAAAGAAGTGGTGTACCGGAACAAGTTGAGGGTGTGTTTTCGAAAACGGAGAGTTTTAAGTTCTGCTGACCGTCCCAACCTTACATGCGCAACCACGATACCCCTTATGGGACGGGGCTCTGTTGATTACTTTGTTGGGTACTGGCAAGGATCCCGCATTACTAGTGGTGGGAGTGGCGTGGTCACTCTCGATATGGGGTCGTGCTGGTATGGACGATCATGCGATGTCTTCACAGGCACCTGGCACACCGTTGGTCCCTGCATGGATGCTACGAGTGATGTACATCATGTGGGCTGGGTACCAATCGAGTGGACTCTTTGTTTAGTACCGCCAGGGGGAAGGCATTGTTCGGGTGCTTACCTCTGGTATGCTACATACCGCGAGTCGTGGACATGGAAGTTCCCTGAGTCTTGTGGGTAAAGTGTGCAACCTCTGTTGAGTGTAAAACTATTCGAATAGCCATGTCCGCGGTCATGGACAGTTGGAGGTCCTTCTTAAACTACGTCCAGATGTTTTCGCAAACTTGGTGTGTATGGATGGCACATAGATGACACTTGAGATAAGTCAGATGACCTGACATGATGATTGAGCATGAGATGTTCAACCCCCTAATCATAATGATATCTATAACTTGTTCATATGGATATCTACCAACTAATAATGCATGCTTACCTAGTTACATGATCATGTCATTGCATTCAAAATTAGCTTTCTGCAAAATACCTATTAGTGCTAGATAATGCATTGTTATACCTTGTTCCACAACATGGGTTGCTTGCGAGTACATTCAAAGTACTCATTGTCTTGCCACTTGTTATTTAATTGGCCAGGCATGGAAGAACAAGAGTACGGTGAAGAGTTCATTGGTGATGAACATGCGAACTAGGACGCTTCCCAATAAGAATGCCTATAGGTTTAAGGCAGATGGCCTGGGTTCACGCTTTCGACCAAGATTTCCTCTGCTTGTTGAGTTTAAGTATTTGGCCCTGGTGGCCCTATCTATGTAAGATAAGACCTTCATGGTCTTTATTTGTGTAAGACGCTAAATGTGGATGTAAAACTCTTGTTATTCAGCTTCTGTGTGTTCAGTGAGCATTAATCTCTGGGGTCACTATACACGTGCATTCGGTGATCTCGACTTATGAGTCGGGGTCCCCACAGAGATGGTATCAGAGCCATCCTGACTGTAGGAAGCCCTTAGTTAGCATGGACGTTAGTTAGTATAAAACCATTTTCAAAACTACACCTAGCAGCGGTACTTAGGAATTTTGCACTATTTACCTCTTCTATTCTTCACACAACACTCTACTGACTCTCGTCCCTTCAAACCTTTGTAGATGGCCATCATACCCGAAGCCTTCCTAACATCCGGCTTTCCCTTACTCCTTGGGGATAGCCTGGAGAAGTGCCAGTTTCGCCAACCACCCATTTTTCTCTACCACGAGCACTGGGTCGATGCCATCACGAAGGAGTACCATGTGGATGTGGTCGTGAAGGCAAACGACTCCTCGACCAGTTGGTTCTTTGAAGGACCACGGATGGACACCATAGTACTCACAGTCGAGTCAGCTGCACACAAGGCACTGCTACAACTTCGGTTTACCATTCCATAGATGGCTGACAAGCCGGCTACTCGCTACCTTCCCTTCAGGAAGGATGATCTTGGAGATAGTTGGACATTGGTTTCGTCCCAGGAGGATGGCACACGACTTAGGTTCTAGACCTACTTCAGCCTCTATGCCGATAGTCTGGTTCACCACTTGATTAAGGAGTCTGTGAAGCTCCATGAGGAACTTCACCACACCCGAGAGCTACTTCGGCAAGCTAAGACGAAGCCAGACAAGATCAACAAGGATAGAGCCCCCGAGGGATGACCAGCCGTTGCTTATCGAGGAGGAGTACCCCCAGCTAGAGATGCACCCACACGTCGTCATCGCATGAGTGCGAAGGAGTACCGTGAGATCTTCACTAACCCGCCAACAAAGCGTCTTTGGGATGGAACTCCTCGCTCCCCGACCCCTTCGACCAGGAATGATGCCCGTTCAGATGATGAACAGGAGGAAGACCCAGAGGAGCGTGACTACGAGACCAAGCACTCCACCACCTGAGTCCGAGAACCCCTAGGGTTGGATTATTCATGTACCCCTCATGCGAAGTCGAGACCGTGTAATGGTTCATACGAAACCATGTGTGCTTGTTGATTGTTTTGCAGTTTGTGTTCCGATGCAAGTCGCACTTTTTCCTTAGGCAACATGTAAGCGACTCCATCATCTATCTTATCTTAATATATGTGTTGGTCCTTCAACCTTTGTTTCAACACACTTGCACTCGACCAACCCCTTTAGGCGCGCTTTTCCATTGTTCCTTTTCCTCTCCACTGTCCCAGTTGTTTGACCTGGCTGCTCCAAACAGGATGGTGACTACTACCCGCAATAGCTCCTTCCCCAACCCCGAAGCTGGCAACTCAAGCCAGCAACAGGGAGCTGGTGGGACTGCTCACGCTGGAGGACACCAGGAGCAGCCACAAGGCGACATTCCCCCGCCACCATCTCCACCAGAGAACATGACCATAGCTCAGTTTCTCCAAGTTCTCTGGGAGGAATGCCAAGCCAACAATGTTGCTATTCAGCAGATGGCTCAGGCCCTTGGGAATAACCAGCAGCAAGGCAGGAACGGCAATGGCCGCTCCACTTTGTCTGAGTTCATGAGGAATTCACCCCCAATCTTCATAGAGATTGTTGAACCCTTGGATGTTGACGACTGGATCCGCACCATCGAGGACCTCCTTGCACTAGTCAATTGCAATGAGGACCGTCAGAAGGTGCTTTATGCCTCTCACTGCCTTGGAGGTACCGCCCGAGCTTGGTGGGATGGATTCAAGGTCATGCAAGGTGAGCGTGTGATCACTTGGAATGACTTCAAGGAAGGATTCCGCACCGCCCACATTCCTTCTGGGATCATGGCTATCAAGAAGAGAGAATTCCGAGCGCTGAAGCAAGGAAGTGTCTCTATCAAGGAGTACCTGCAGAAGTTCAACCTGTTGTCAAGGTATGCATCTGAAGATGTCAGCACGGAGGCTGCCAAGAAGGAACGCTTCATGGAACGACTTCAACATACCCTGCAGTATCAGCTCATCGTCTATGACTATCGTACCTTCTTCGAATTGGTGAACAAGGCTCTCATGCTGGAAGACAAGCATCATGCCATAGACGACACTCGCAAGCGCAAGATGATCAGCAAGGGTAGCTCCAGCAGCCAGAATACTCGCCCCTGGCAGCCAGCCCCAGCCAAGCCAACCTATTAGCCACAACAGGCTAGACCTCCTGCGCCTCATCTGAGGTACCAGCCTCAGCAGTAAGCCAATCCTAGGCCAGCTTATAACAACCCCAATAACAACAACAGTGGCAGAAACTACAACAACAACGGTGGCAGAAACTACAACAACAACCCTAGGCAAGTCGCTTGTTTTGGATGTGATCAACCAGGACACATCTCTAGGCTATGTCCCAAAAACAAGCCAGATGCACCGCGCCCCAATGCGCCAAACCAAGGTCAAGGCCATGGAGTACCACCAAGGAACCTTGCTCCTCACAACCAGCCCAACAATGGCAAGGGTCGTGTGAATCACGTCACCGTAGAGGAAGCCCGGGAAGACCCAGACGTCATACTAGGTACGTTCCTCGTCAACTCAACCCCAACAACAATACAATTTGATTGTGGAGATTCGCATTGTTTTGTCACCCAAAAGTTTGCACTAGAGAGTGGCATGAAGCCTACACCCCTGGGTAGTTGTATGTTGATACAAACCCCGGGATCAGTTATGAAGTCTAGGATAGGTTGTCAGGGAGTTAAGATTAATATCAACAGGGTAGATTTCCTAGCAGACCTTATCATTCCGAAGTCAGAAGGCTTGGATATGATCCTAGGCATGGACTGGTTAACCAAGCACCAAGGCTTGCTAGGCTGTGCCAAGAGGATTGTCACCATGACCAATGGCCAAGGAGTGGAAGTCATGTATGTTCCCAACCCTGCCTCCACTCAAGCCCCTTAGGCTAACTGTCTATCAGGAATCAAGTTGGATCAAGTGCCAGTGAAATGTTAATACCTAGATGTATTTCCTGATAAGCTGCCTGGAATGCCTCCTGATCGCGACATTGAGTTCATCATTGAGATTATGCCCGGCTGTAGTCCCATCTATAAGAAGCCCTATAGGATGGGATCCGAAGAGTTGGCTGAATTGAAGAAGCAATTGGCAGAGTAGCTCAGAAAAGGAGTCATTCACCCTAGTGTCTCTCCTTGGGGATCACCTGTTCTATTTGTGTCAAAGAGGGACGGAACTATCAGACTCTATGTCGATTACCATTCTCTAAATGAAGTCACAATAAAGAACAAGTACCCACTCCCCAAGATTGAAGACCTGATCGATCAGTTGAACGGAGTGAAGGTCTTCTCCAAGACCGACCTCAGGTCTGGGCACTATCAGCTAAAGATCAGACCCCAAGACATTCTGAAGACGGCATTTGTAACCCGGTATGAGCAACACTTGATATTGGTCCTAGATAAGCTTCGAGAGCACCAGCTCTATGCTAAGTTCAGCAAGTGTGAATTCTAGCTACATGAAGTCGAATTCTTAGGTCATGTGTTGACTGCAGAAGGATTATCAGTGGATCCTGCCAAGATAGAAGTCGTGACCGAATGGCAATCCCCAACCACCGTGAAGGAAGTCAGGAGCTTCCTCGGACTCGCGGGATATTACCGCAAGTTCGTGGAAGGGTTCTCGAGCATTGCCCGACCCATGACCCATCTTTTGAAGAAGGACAAGAAGTTCGAATGGACAGCTAAGTGTGAGGAAAGCTTCCAAGAGCTCAATAAAAGGTTGACCACAGCCCCAGTTTTGGCCACCCCCGATATTCACAAGGAGTTTTTGATATATTGTGAGTCGTCGAGAACCGGGCTTGGAGGTGTTCTGATGCAAGAAGGCAGAGTTGTAGCATATCTATCCAGAAAAGTACATCCTCATGAAGAGAACTACACTACTCATGATCTTGAGTTGGCAGCCGTGGTTCATGCCTTGAAAACATGGCAACATTACCTTCTGGGGAAGCGATGTGAGATATACACAGACCACAAGAGTTTGAAGTATATTTTCACCCAAAGGGAATTGAACATGACGCAGTGAAGATGGTTGGAGTTGATCAAGGATTACAACCTCAGTGTTCAATACCACCTCGGCAAGGCTAATGTGGTAGCAGACGCCTTAAGCAGAAAGGCTTGTTCCTTGAATGCCATGATTAAGGAAAGGCTACCCGCCCTATATGAGGAGCTTGAAAGCTTCGGCTTGGAACTAGTTGCGCTTGGATTCCTCGCCAACCTCGAAGCAAAGCCTACCTTGATGGATGATATCAAAGAAGCTCAGAAGGGACACGAGAGCATTGAAGGCATCAAGAGGAAGATCAAGGCAGGCAAGGCCCCAGGATTCTCAGTGGATGAACAAGGAGTTGTATGGTTCGGGAATCGCATCTGCCTACCCAACAAAGAGGAGTTCAAGAACTTGAGTTTGCAAGAAGATCATGACACTCCATACTCCATCCATCCTGGAGGAGCCAAGATGTATCAAGACCTCAAGGCAAGATTCTGGTGGCATGGCATGAAACGGGAGATAGGCACCTTTGTCACCAAGTGTAACATATGCCAGAGAGTCAAAGCCGAGCATCAGCGATTCGTTGGGCTATTGCAACCTCTCAAAGTGCATGAATGGAATTGGACAAAGTCGGGATGGATTTCATCATCGGATTACCAAGGTCAAGCAAAGGACATGTTTCTATTTCGATCATTATTGACCACCTGACCAAGGTAGCCCATTTCATTCCCATCAAGACCACCTATGATGGTAACAAGCTAGGCAGCCTCTACATCGAGCGTATCGTGAGCCTTCATGGAGTTCCTCAGGAGATTGTATCGGACCGAGGCACACAGTTAACCTCGAGGTTCTGGAAGATGTTTCAAGGAGACATGGGCACCAAGCTCTCCTTTAGCACTGCTTTTCATCCCTAAACCGACGGACAAACAAAAAGAGTAAATAAAATAATTGAAGATATGCTCCGCGCTTGTGTCTTGGCTTATGGAGCCAAGTCGGAAGATTGTCTGCCATTTGCTGAGTTCTCCTATAATAACAGCTATCAGTCGAGTCTTCAGATGGCACCATTCAAACCGGAGAAGGATTAATTTTTGCACCAGATATCCTCCACGAGGCAGAAGAGCAAGTACAACTCGTCCGAGAACGTTTGGAGGCTGCCAAATCAAGTTAGAAGAGTTGCGCTGACTTCCACCGCCGAGAAGTGAGCTTCTGTGTCGATGACCATGTTTACCTCCCAGTCGTGCCTCTCATGGGAACCAAGCGTTTCCGTGTCAAGGGGAAGCTTGCACCAAGATACATCGGCCCCTTCAAGATCACCGCTACGCGAGGAGAAGTTGCCTATCAACTAGAGATACCTTCCAAGCTATTAGATGTGCACAACGTCTTTCACGTGTCACAACTCCGGAAGTGTCTCCAAGTTCCCAACCGCCTCAACCTCTACAAGGTCATCAACCATCAAGCCATCGATCTTCAGCTCAACCTCACTTATCGTGAGAGGCCAGTTTGCATTCTTGATGAGGCAGAACTTTGCACTTGAAGCCGCACCATCAAGTACTTCAATGTCCAATGGAGCAACCACTCTGAAGCTGAAGCAACCTAGGAGCGTGAAGACTATCTTAGATCTGAGCTGCCTTATCTTTTTAGCGCATAGCCTAGGAATCTCAAGGACAAGATTCTTGTAAGGGGGGTAGGTCTGTCACACCATGTGTTTGTATCACCTTGTTATGCTTGGATTTACAAAATTTGGAGCCAAATAGAACTTTTTCAGTGCTTGTGCTTGTTTAAATTGTTGCTTGTTTGCTTGTTTGGTTGTTGTGTATGGCACTCTTAGATTCTATCCCTCTCCATATTCATCTTCCTTGACCCAAACTCATTGCCCAATGCTCATGCCATGTGAATAGCACCAAAACTATTTTTATCAAATTTTATTTTGACCAAAAAAGATTTATTCAAATTAGGTTTTCAAAAACCCCTGAGTTGAGGTTTACACTGCAAGTTCTCAAATTGGGTGGATACTCTTTCCCCAAAAGCTTTACTTCAAACCTACTATATATATGACTTTCCAAAACCAGCAAATAGTAATTTTAAAGATTATTTTAATATTTTATTTAAAGGCTTTTTCTTAAAACCAGAAATGGTTTTTCATAGGGAAAAATTATTTAAATGATTTAAAAATATTTGAGAAAATTTAGGGAAACTCAGTGGACATATATTTTCCATATATATGAGTTAAAGCACATGGTCATCTTCAAAATAATGGGCAAAACCCTTCAAAACCCTTTCTGTCCAAATCAAGCTTTTGGAATATTTCTGTAAGAAATATTCTCAATAATTCCAAGAAAATTCCATCAAGTCAACATTGACATGGGTGAGGATCTTGCAAAGTTTCACCTCAATCCAAGTTGATTTGTTTCATCAAAGTATTCCAAAACCCTCCCTGTCCAGATTCAAATTTGAGCAACTTTACATTGTGAAGTTTCTCCCCTTGATCCCAAACTTTGTGGACATGTTCTAATCACCAAATAATGGTGCTAAACTAAGTGGTGCATCAAGGGGATTAGGTTAGCATGACTAGATCTACAGAAATTAGATTTTGTAGATATCTAGGGTTTCACAAAGCTACATTGTGAACATTCTTCAATCAAGCTCAAACTTGGTGTTCAGGCCTAATTCTAATCACCGTATGATCCTGTCAATTACTATGGCAAGCAAAGCTCATTTTCTTGCCCTAATTTCCATCAAACACCTTCTGCCAAAATGGCAAAAACCCTGTTTGACGCCCTTCCTCTATTCTTCTTGATCCCAAATTTTTACCACATCATTTTGCAATGGTATTTTACCTCCAGTAAACATTGCTTGGCCTTGGCTCCATGATTGGGGGTGAAAACCCCATTTTTACCGCCTGGACTTTAGTAAAACACCTCTCTCTTCCCCCTCCTCTTATTCTATCTTCCTCCCAGGGCATCTAAAGCCATTGCCCCTACCCTAGATTCCCCTAGGCCCCCTAGACACATTTGGCCATGCACAAAACACCGTTGGCATGCCGTGGCATGCCATACACACGCTCTGGAGCACGCTATAGAGCCGTTGCCCGCTGCATGGATCCGGCGGCCTCGGGCCTCCCCCTCTCACCACTTGGCCCCCTCAGTGTCCGTGCCTCCCGTGTTGGCCCCCTCCTCTCTCCTCCTACTTATCCCGCCTCCCGTGCGTGCCGAGCGCCGCTCGGCTTGGCCAACCCACAACTTCACACGCGCACGCTCCCTCCTCTCTTCTCTCTCTCCCCCTGGTTGTGGACAGGTCCCAGGAAGACCGCTGGCACACCAGCTCCTCCTCCCGAGCCTTCTAGCCTCAGCCCCAAGCTCGTCGGCACACCAACGACTCGATGGACCGCGGCTCGCCTGTAAGGGCCTCCCTCTAGCCCCTCTTCCCTCCCTTGGATCCCCTCCACCCCCTTTGGCACTCCCAAACCACCCGAGCGACCATCCGGAGCCCAAGTGCTCGGGATCAACCGAGGCGCCGCCGTGGCGGAGCTCCGTCAATCTCGGGACACAGGCCCGCTCCGGCGCTCCTCTCACCTCCATCGAGCCCGTAGGGTCCCCTGGCCCTTTTCCCCTTGTTGGGGAAGGTCGCATGGGAAACAAAAAATTTCCTACGTTCACGCAAGACCTATCCATGGTGATGAGCATCTATGAGAGGGAGAGTGAATCTTCATACCCTTGTAGATCACTAAGTGGGAAGCATTAAGAAACGTGGTTGTTGTAGTCGAACGTCTTCGCGATCCAAATTACCGAGCGTCCCGTGATCCAATCACGATCCGTCCGGGTCAAGCACCGAACGGATGGCACCTCCACGTTTAGCACACGTACAGCTTGATGAAGATCTTTGCCTTCTTGATCCAGCAAGAGGGAGCGGAGAGGTAGAAGAGTTCTCCGGCAGTGTGACGGTGCTCCGGCGATGGTGGTGGAGCTATTTTTGCAGGGCTTCGCCTAAGCACTGCAGAAATTCGATCTAGAGGAGAAACTATGCACTGGAGGAACAGGTAGCACGTGGCTGAAAATCTTGTGCCAAAACCCTAAAACTCTCTAGTTTATATAGGAGGAGAGGAGGAGGAGGCTTGGCTCCCAAGGAGCCAGCCCTTGGGTCGGCCGAACTAGGAGGGAGGAGTCCTCCTCCTCCATTCCTAGTAGGATTAGGACTCCTTCCTAATTTAGCCCTTTTTGCCTTTTTCCACCTTTTTCCTTTTGGGCTTTCCTTCCTATCTGCATGGGCCCTTTGTGGGACTTCCTCCAGCCCACTAAGGGCTGGTATTCATCCTCCCACAACCCATGTAGCCTCTTGGGTCGAAATACCCCTCCCGATGGTCTCCCGGTACACTACCGGCACTCCCGGTACACTACCGATGAGCCCGAAACTTTTCCGGCGACCAAAATAGGACTTCCCATATATCAATCTTTACCTCCAGACCATTCCGGAGCTCCTCGTGACGTCTGGGATCTCATCCGGGACTTCGAACAACCTCCGGTCACCACCATACATAACTCTATACTACCGAAACGTCACCAAAACCTTAAGTGTGCAGACCCTGTGGGTTCGAGAACTATGTAGACATGACCGAGACACATCTACGGTCAATAACCAATAGCAGGACCTGGATGTCCATATTGGTTCCTACATATTCTACAAAGTTCTTTATCGGTCGAACCTCTATGTCAAGGATTCAGTTAATCCCGTATGATGTTCCCTTTGTTCTTCGGTATGTTACTTGCCCGAGATTCGATCGTCGGTATCTCCATACCTAGTTCAATCTCATTACCGGCAAGTCTCTTTACTCGTTCCGTAATACAAGATCTCGTGACTAACATTTAATCACATTGCTTGCAAGGCTTCTGTGATGTTGTATTACCGAGTGGGCCCTGAGATACCTCTCCGTCACACGGAATAACAAATCCCAGTCTTGATCCATGCCAACCCAACAGAACCCTCGGAGATACATATAGAGTACCTTTATAGTCACCCAGTTACGTTGTGACATTTGATACACACAAGGCACTCCTCCGGTGTTAGTGAGTTGCATGATCTCATGGTCATAGGAACATATACATGACATGCAGAAAACAGTAGCATTAAACTAACACGATCATATGCTATGTTTGTAGTTTGGGTCTTGTCCATCACACCATTCTCCTAATGATGTGATCCTATTATCAAATGACATCTCATTTCCATGGCTAGGAAACCTTAACCATCTTTGGTCAACGAGCTAGTCTATTGGAGGCATACTAGGGACATGGTTTTTGTCTATGTATCCACACATGCATCCATGTCTCCGATCAATACAATTATAGCATGGATAATAAATGATTATCATGAACAAGAGAATATAATAATAAACACTTTATTTATTGCCTCTAGGGCATATTTCCAACAGTCTCCCACTTGCACTAGAGTCAATAATCTAGTTCAAATCACTATGTGATTTACATTGTAATGAATCGAACACCCATGCAGTTTTGGTGTTGATCATGTTTAGACCATGGAACAGGTTTAGTCAACGGGTCTGCAAAATTCAAATCCGTGTGCACTTTGCAAATATTTATGTCCTTTTCCTCGATGTAATCACGGATGGAGTTGAAGCATCGCTTTATGTGTCTGGTCCTCTTGTGAAACCTTGGTTCCTTGGCAAGAGCAATGGCACTAGTGTTGTCATACAATAGGTTCATTGGATTCAGTGCACTGGGCACTACTCCAAGATCTGTCAGGAACTGCTTCATCCAGACACCTTCCTTTGCCGCCTCCGAGGCTGCGATGTACTCCACTTCGCACGTAGAATCAGCTACCACACTTTTCTTGGAACTGCACCATCTTACCGCTCCCCTGTTGAGAATAAATACGTATCCGGTCTGTGACGTAGAGTCATCCGGATCAGTGTCAAAGCTTGCATCGATGTAACCCTTTATGACGAGCTCTTCATCACCTCCATAAACAAGAAACATTTCCTTAGTCATTTTCAGGTACTTAAGGATATTCATGACCGCTGCCCAGTGCTCCATTCCAGGATCACTTTGAAATCTTTCGGCCATACTTATGGCAAGGCTGACATCGGGTCTTGTGCACAGCATTGCATACATGATAGAGCCTATGGCTGAAGCATAGGGGATGACTCTCATCTTTTCTCTATCTTCTTCAATCACTGGGCATTGAGTCTTACTCAACTTCACACCTTGTATCACAGGCAAGAACCCCTTCTTGGACTGATCCATTTTGAACTTCTTCAAAACTTTATCAAGGTATGTGCTCTGTGAAAGTGCTATTAAGCGTCTCGATCTATCTCTATAGATCTTAATGCCTAATATGAAAGCAGCTTCTCCTAGGTCCTTCGTTGAAAAACTCTTGTTCAAATACTCCTTCACGCTTTCCAGCATTTCTATATTGTTTCCAATCAGCAATATGTCATCCACATATAATATTAGAAACGCTATAGAGCTCCCACTCACTTTCTTGTAAATACAAGCTTCTCCATAAACTTGTATAAACTCAAACGCTTTGATCACCTCATCAAAATTCTTATTCCAACTCCGAGATGCTTGCACCAGCCCATAAATGGATCGCTGGAGTTTGCAAACTTTGCCAGCATTCTCTAGATCGACAAAACCTTCTGGTTGCATCATATACAACTCTTCCTCAAGGAAACCGTTGGGGAACGTTATTTTGACATCCATTGCCAAATTTCATAGTCGAAATAAGCAGCTATTGCCAACATTATTCTGACAAACTTAAGCATCGCTACGGGTGAGAAGGTCTCATCTTAGTCAATTCCCTGAACTTGTGAAAAACCCTTCGCCACAAGTCGAGCTTTATAGACGGTGACATTTCCGTCTGCGCATGTCTTCTTCTTAAAGAGCCATTTGTTGTGAATGGCCTTTCACCCTTCAGGTAATACCTCCAAAATCCATACTTTGTTTTCATCCATTCATCCCATCTCGGATTTCATGACCTCTAACCATTTTTCGGAATCCGGGCCCATCACCGCTCCTCCATAGCTCGTAGGTTCATTGTTGTCCAACAACATGACCTCCAAGACAGGGTTGTCATACCACTGAGGAGTAGTACGCGGCCTTGTCGACCTACGAGTTTCAATAGCAGCTTGATCTGAAGCTTCATGATCATCATCATTAACTTCCTCTTCAACCATTGTAGGTTCCACAGAAACATCTTTCTGTGTTGTGCTACTTTCTGGTTGAAGTAAAGGTTCAATAACCTCATCAAGCTCTATTTTCCTCCCACTCAATTCGTTTGAGAGGAACTCTTTCTCAAGAAATTTTCCGTTCTTAGCGACAAACACTTTGCCTTCGGATCTGAGATAGAAGGTATACCCGACTGTCTCTTTCGGGTATCCTATGAAGACACATTTCTCCGCTTTGGGTTCCAGCTTTTCAGGCTGAAGATTTTTGACATAAGCATCACATCCCCAAACTTTAAGAAACGACAACTTTGGCCTCTTGCCAAACCATATCTCATATGGCATCGGCTCAATGGATTTAGATGGTGCCCTATTTAAAGTGAATGCAGTTGTCCCTAATGCATCACCCCAAAACAATAATGAAAAATCAGCAAGAGACATCATAGAACACACCATATCTAATAAGGTTCGATTACGACGTTCGGACACACCATTACGCTATGGTGTTCTAGGCGGTGTCAACTGTGAAACAATTCCACACTGTCTTAAGTGACTGCCAAACTCATAACTCAGATATTCACCTCCTCGACCAGATCGTGGGAATTTAATCTTCTTGTTATGATGGTTCTCAACTTCACTCTGAAATAGCTTGAACTTTTAAGACGTTTCAGACTTGCGTTTCATTAAGTAAATATACCCATATCTACTTAAGTCATCATTCAAGGTGAGAAAATAACGACATCCACCACGCGCTGTAACATGCATTGGACCGCACACATCATTATGTATGATTTCCAATAAGTCACTAGCCCGTTCCATTGTTCCTGAGAATGGCGTTTTAGTCATCTTGCCCATGAGGCATGGTTCACATGTGTCAAGTGATTCAAAATCAAGTGACTCCAAAAGTCCATCAGCATGGAGCTTCCTCCTGCGTTTTACACCAATATGACCTAAATGGCAGTGCCACAAGAAAGTGGTACTATCATTATCAACTCTACATCTTTTGGCATCAATGTTATGAACATGTGTATCATCACTATCAAGATTCAATAAATAAACCCCTCACATTGGGTGCATGACCATAAAAGATATTACTCATATAAATAGAACAACCTTTATTCTCTGATTTAAATGAGTAACCGTCTCGCAATAAACAAGATCCAGATATAATGTTCATGCTTAACGCAGGCACTAAATAACAATTATTCAGGTTCATCACTAATCCCGATGGTAATCGAAGAGAGAGCATGCCGACGGTGATCACATCAACCTTGGAACCATTTCCCACAAGCATCGTCACTTCATCCTTTGCCAGCCTTCGCCGATTCCATAGTTCCTATTTTGAGTTGCAAATGTGAGCAACCGAATCGGTATCAAATACCCAGGCACTACAACGAGAGCTAGTAAGGTACACATCAATAGCATGTATATCATATATACCTTGTTTGTCGTTGGCCGCCTTCTTGTCAGCCAGGTACTTGGGGCAGTTCCGCTTCCAGTGACCAGTTCCCTTGCAATGAAAGCACTCAGTTTTTGGCTTGGGTCCATGCTTGGGCTTTTTTACAGGAGTAGCAACTGCTTTGCCATCCTGCTTGGTTTTACCCTTCTTGCCCTTGCCCTTGCCATTCTTCTTGAAACTAGTGGTTTTATTGACCATCAACACTTGATGTTCTTTCTGGATTTCAGACTCAGCGACTTTTAGCATCACAAACAGCTCGGCGACTGACTTGTTCATCTCATGCATGTTATAGTTCATCACAAAGCTCTTGTAACTAGGTGGCAGTCATTGAAGAACTCTGTCAGTGATCGCCTCTGGCGGAAGGGCAATTCCCAACTCTACTAGACGAGTCAAATACCCAGACATTCTGAGTATATTTTCACTGATAGACCCATTCTCCTCCATCTTGCAACCATAGAACTTATCGGAGGTCTCATACCTCTCGATCCGGGCATTCTTCTGGAAGATAAACTTCAACTCCTGGAACATCTCATATGATCCATAACATTCGAAATGTCTTTGAAGTCCCGGTTCTAAGACATACAATATTGGACACTGAACTATTGAGTAATCTCCAGAACATGCCTCCCAAGCGTTCTTAACGTCTTCAGAAGACATGTCTTCTGGTTGGTCACCAAGCGGTGCATCAAAGACATATGATTTCTAGGAAGCCATGAGGATAATCCTCAGATTACAGGCCCAGTCAACAAAGTTACTTCCATCATCTTTCAACTTAGCTTTCTCTAGGAACGCATTAAAATTTAGGGGTGCTACTATGCGAGCCATTGATCTACAACATAAATATGCAAAGGTTACTTAGACTATTGTTCAAGATAATGAGTTTAGATAATCAAATTACTAAAGCTCCCACTCAAATTGACATCCCTCAGGTCATCTGAGTGATACATGATCCAAATTCACCAACTCAAATTCGATCATCACGTGAGTTGAGGTGGTTTCAATGGTGAACATCATCATGTTGATCATATCTACTATATGACTCATGTTCGACCTTTTGGTCTCTTGTGTTCCGAGGACATGTTTGTACATGCTAGGCTCGTCAAGTTTAACCCGAGTGTTCTGCATGTGCAACACTATCTTGCACCCGTTGTATGTGAATGTAGAGTCTATCACACCCGATCATCACGTGGTGTCTCTAAATGACGAACTTTCACAATGGTGCACACTCGGGGAGAACACAATTCATCTTGAAACTTAAGTGAGGGATCACCTTATAATGCTACCGTCATCCAAAGAAAAACAAGGTGCATAAAAAGATTAACATCACATGCAAATCATAAGTGACATTATATGGCCATGAACTTGTGCTTTTGATCTCCATCTTGAAAGCACCGGCATGATCTCCATCATCACCGACACGACACCATGATCTCCATCATCTTGATCTCCATCAACGTGTTGCCATCGGGGTTGTCGCGCCCATCATGCCTGTACTACTATTGCTACCGTTTAGCGATAAAGTAAAGCATTACATAGCGCTTAATGATTGACACACAGGTCCTACAATAATTAAAGACAACCCTATGGCTCCTGTCGGTTGCCGTAATCATCGACATGCAAGTCTTGATATTCTATACAACACATGACCATCTCATACATCACATATATCACATCGTGTAATTGGCCATATCACATCACAACATACCCTGCAAAAACAAGTTAGACGTCCTCTAATTGTTGTTGCATGTTTTACGTGGCTACTACGGGTATCTAGCAAGAAAAATTCTCACCTATACATAAACCACAATGGTGATACATAAGTTGCTTTTCAACCTTCTCAAGGACCGCCTTAGTCAAATCCGATCCAACTAAAGTAGGAGAAACAGTCACCCACCAGCCATCTTTGTGCAACAAAGTTACACGTCAGTCGATGGAACAGGTCTCTCGTAAGCATACGAGTAAGGTTGGTCCGGGCCGCTTCTTCCCACAATACCGCTGAACCAAAACACGACCAAGGTAGGAAGAAATCTAAGCATCAACGCCCACAAAATCTTCGTGTTCTACTCGAGATCTCATCTACACATAGGCCTAGCTCATGATGCCACTGTTGGAGAACGTCGCATGGGAAACAAAAAAATTCCTACGTTCACGCAAGACCTATCCATGGTGATGAGCATCTACGAGAGGGAGAGTGGATCTACATACCCTTGTAGATCGCTAAGTGGGAAGCTTTAAGAAATGCGGTTGGTGTAGTCGAACGTCTTCGCGATCCAAATCACCGAGCGTCTCGCGATCCAATCACGATCTGTCCTGATCAAGCACCGAACAGACGGCACCTCTGCGTTCAGCACACGTACAGCTTGATGACGATTTCCTCCTTCTTGATCCAACAAGAGGGAGAGGAGAGGTAGAAGAGTTATCCGGTAGCATGACGGTGCTCCGGCCATGGTGGTGGAGCTATTCCGACAGGGCTTCTCCTAAGCACTGCAGAAATCCGATCTAGAGGAGAAACTATGCACTAGAGGAACGAGTAGCACGTAGCTGAAAATCTTGTGCCAAAACCCTAAAACCCTCTAGTATATATAGGAGGAGAGGAGGAGGCTTGGCTCCCAAGGAGCTAGCCCTTGGGTCGGCCGAACCGGGAGGGAGGAGTCATCTTCCTCCACTCCTAGTAGGATTAGGACTCCTTCCTAATTTAGCCCTTTTTGCCTTTTTCCACCTTTTTTCCTTTTGGGCTTTTTATTCCCAGCCGTATGGGTCCTTTGTGGGACTTCATCCAGCCCACTAAGTGCTAGTATTCATCATCCCATAGCCCATGTAGCCTCTTGGGTCTAAATACCCCTCCCGATGGTCTCCCGGTACACTCCCGGCACTCCCGGTACACTATCGATGAGCCCGAAACTTTTTCGATGACCAAAATAGGACTTCCTATATATCAATCTTTACCTCCGGAACATTCTGAAACTCCTCGTGACGTCTGGGAACTCATCCGGGACTCCAAACAACCTTCAGACACCACCATACATAACTCTATACTACCGAAACGTCTCCAAACCATAAGTGTGCAGACCCTGCGGGTTCGATAACTATGTAGACATGACCGAGACACATCTACCGTCAATAACCAATAGGGGGACCTGGATGTCCATATTGGTTCCTACACATTCTACGAAGATCTTTATCGTTCGAACCTTTATGTCAAGGATTCAGTTAATCCCGTATGATGTTCCCTTTGTTCTTCGGTATGTTACTTTCCCGAGATTCGATCGTTGGTATCTCCATACCTAGTTGAGTCTCATAACAGGAAAGTCTCTTTACTCGTTTCGTAGTACAAGATCATGTTACTAACACTTAGTCACATTGCTTGCAAGGCTTGTTGTGATGTTGTATTACCGAGTGGGCCTTGAGATACCTCTCCGTCAAACGAAGTAACAAATCCCAGTCTTGATCCATGCCAACCCAACAGACACCCTTGGAGATACCTGTAGAGTACCTTTATAGTCACCCAGTTACATTGCGACATTTGATACACACAAGGCACTCCTCCGATGTCAGTGAGTTGCATGATATCATGGTCATAGGAACATATACTTGACATGTAGAAAACAGTAGCATTAAACTGACACGATCATATGCTACGTTTGTAGTTTGGGTCTTGTCCATCACACCATCCTCCTAATGATGTGATCCCGTTATCAAATGACATCTCATGTCCATGGCTAGGAAACCTTAACCATCTTTGATCAACGAGCCACTACTACAAAATAGGCTGTTAGTGACGCACCCATTTTTAATATTAATGGTGCACTATGGGTGCACCACTATTAACACGCCACTAGTAACAAATAGTAATGGCGCACCTCTAGTGCGCCATTAGTATCCCAAATAATAGTGGCGCACCGTAGAGTGCGCCATAACTATGTCCAACAGTGCGCCATTAATATGCTTCCTAGGGGGCCATATTTGCCTCCACCTATGCCCCCAGGTGCGCCATTACTATATAGCATAATGCGCCACTGGTATTTGGCCTTGGTGCACCACTAATGCTCAATATGGTGTGCCACTACTATGAATATTAGGAATTATTATTTTTTGCTTTTCTGGTATTTGCATAGGTTACAAAATACGTTATAGCACAGAATATAAACATCACACAATAGAATTCATCATATTAGTCTCCAAATTCGAAATAGAGAACAAAGTTCAAACATTAGCCAAGTTTAGGTCTCGAGACATTAGCAAAGTTCATCGTATTAGCCGAGTTTATCGTCACATTACAAAGTCGATATCGATCATCTAAACTACCATCACATAGAAGAGAGTTGCGGTCACGATGAGCATCTTTGCGATGAAACTGGTCTTCATCCGGTTCCTCCTCCGCTCCTTCCTCTCTCCCGCTAGATAGCGCGCGTATCTAGCTTCTGTCTCCGCGCTAGTGGTGTACCCTTTGTAACTGTTACCGCTGAAATGGTGAACCTGTCTCCGACACTCCTCCTAGTCGTTATAGACTCCGGGAACCTTACCCTTGTACATGACATACGACGGCATCTCTATGCACTAGACAAATAAAACGTTAGTAGCAATTCACAGATAATATATAAGCAATATATAAGTATGCAACAAAAGGATCGGAAGAGAAAAGCAACACATTAGTAGCACGATTCATGGTCCTACTAATAAATAGTATCGATTACATATAAGTTGAACGACTGTCCAAACTAAAGAGACATACAAGTTCATTAAAGTTTAATTACAAGATGAGCTAAACTCTTCTTCCAGAACTACATAGCATCAATACGTTCGACTCGGCTCAGGGACCGGAGCGTGGATGAAGCCGTCGTCTTTCATGATGGTCATGAATGTGCGGTCGTTTTTAGCCAGCATTTGTAGCATTGTTTCCATTTCACTGTTGGACAGTTGATATTTGAGGTAGAACTACCCCGAGGTATGAAGGACATCTTGATAGATGATTTCCGCAATATCCGACTGGATGCGAAAGAATTCTTGTCTGATGTCCGCGTCCTGGATTTCCGAAAAGCGTGCGGCCCAATCTTTGAGATTACTTGGTAGCATAAGGTGATGAAGGTCCCGTACGATCGCCCGCATGTGATGGAGGGCATAGTAGGCATCCTTCTAACTGTCAGGCGGCTGCTTGACGTAGGGGAACGTCGTTACGTGGGTGAACACGTGCTTGCAGTACCTATAAATTGGCCTCCTGAAGGTGCCTCCAGATTTTGCGTAGCCAGGGAGAGCATCATCAAGAACTTTCTTGATATTTGTGTAGTCTTTCTTCGACTGACGGTCTGAGTCGAAGTACGTGGCCATGGAATATTTCAGGCTTAAGAGGATGAGTGTGCAATGTGTGTCACTGCACAAAACATGGAATGTTAGAAAAAAAGAACGATGAAAATCTAAGAAATCATATGTTACGGGGCGGTGAGGGGATGACTTACGCAGGAAAGTAAGGCACGAGGAAGTTATCCTTATCTGGGTTCGCTAGAATGACGCCTACGGGGTATGAACTCGCGACTTGCTAGTCCCCAGCGCTGCCCAAGATCTTGGCATGCATGTCGAAGGGGTCGACTATCACGATGTCCGGGGTCTTGTCTCTAATGATCCGCATCTCCATACTGAGCGAAAATAGCCAAACGAAGGTGTAGTGTAGCGGATAAAGGTTCAACATAGCGAAGATGTCATCAAACCGCAGGACGATCATACGCTCGACGGTGCTCTCGAGAAAGCCCTTACCCTCTAGCACCTTGGCCAAGAAAACCGGGTATGCCACATCATTCTCGGTGAGACGCTGCTTCTCCATAGTAAGAACATCGTCATGCAGACTCCGCATAGCACCGGTTGCAGCATTGAGCAGATTAGTCGGTAGCATCGGCCTACCCGCCACATGCACCCTCCTCGAGATATCCTTAGGTATTGGTGGCCCGTCCTGAGCACGGATCGTACTCGGTGCCAGCTGCATCGCACCCTTGTTATTTTTTCTTTTCCATGCCTTCTGCTTCTTCTGCTGTAATGGGATCGAGTTCTGCTCAGAGACCACCTTCTTGAGTGTGTTGGGGCTGATAATATTTCGCACCTCGGTTGTTTGAGTCTTGGTGAAGGCGGCAGCTGGAGGCGTCTCCTGAGAACTGAATAGACGATGCCTGTTGCAGTTGGGTTTCTCCGCGGTACCAGCTAGATCTCGATCGTCTTTTGCAGGGTTGGGTTCTTGAGAAGGAGGCCCCAAGAATTTGTCACCGTACCCATCTTCGTTGATGTGCTTATCGACATTGGAAAATGTACCGTCGTCATCGTCCGGATCCAGTGCCATATGCATGTCTGGATCAGCTGACGGCGGTACCGTTGCGGCGGTCTTACCATGGCTTGGCGCCGGCACGACTGGCGGTGTTGTCTGTGGGGTGGTGTCCCCCGCCCCCAAACGAATCTGGCTCTTCGGCCAAAGCATGGACCAGTTTAAGAAGACGTTGAGGGTCATCACATCATCTTCGCTGGCCCCAGGGGATCGATACGGAGGTAACAAGTCGTTGCAGCCCCGCAGCACCTGAACAAGTTGAACCCTATACACGGTGGGTGGCATGGGATTACCGTGGAACACACGGTTGCCCGGTTCAGCGATTTTAGCCTTGGCGACATCAATCAATTCACCGTCCATGAAGTGCAGGAGAGTGCATGGAACATTGGCGACGCCCTACGAAAACATGTAGGGCGTCAGGGATGCCCAGTCAAAGGCAAGGAGATGAAGTAGTCATCGACCGAGGCTTAGTTACCATGATGAAATCGAGCTCAGCTAATGTCGAGGCACCGCCAACGGCGGGCGTGCAAGTGATGGAGGGGCCGCTTGCTGCCGAGGTGCCAGACGGCGTATTCTTCCCACACCCGGGTGCATTAAGGTCCAATACCGGCGCCGACGCCGGAGACACCAGTGTTGCCTCCACCGGAGACACCAATGCCACCTCCGCCGGAGACACCATTGCTGGCGCGTTGTGTGAGTTGCGGCTCGTGAAGCTGGGAATCAGGGGCGGCCCCTGTTGGCCGCCACAAGCCACCCCTGCAGCCCCTCAAGCAAGGAAGACATAATGGCGGTGATCGTCGCTCCCAGTTGGTCTCGCACTTGCTCTTGGACTATCTCCGGAATCCACGCCACTTGTGCCTTGAGTTCTTTAACCTCGCGCTCCTGGCTTTCCAAGCTGGTCTTTCTCTCCTTTCGCCCAGCCTTATAGTATTCCGACCATTTCATGGACAAGCCTTCGCCGGCCACACGACCAGCTGATGACGGCTTACTGAACTTATCCTTTTGTTTCAGAACGTTCAACGCCCTATTTAAAGAGGTGTCCCAAGGGGCAGCAAGCGGGGAGCTCTGAGACCCCGCGCTACTGCTTTCAGTTTCCTATGGAAGGAACATGAACCATTTAGAAATTTGGCTTCATTAATTAGAATGCATCCATATGGAGGTAATTACGCGGGGTGTATTCCTTACCAGAACACGCTCAAGCTCCTTCACCTTCGGATCCGTGGTAAGGTCCCCTGTTACCGGGTCCACCTTGTACCGGGCCCTGACATAGTTCCTGGTCTGCTTTTCATGGTATTTATCGAAGAGGGACGGTAGGCCTTGCATGACACGCTCTGCGTCCTCCTTGTCCCATTTATATTCCGCCACTCTGTAACTGCTGGGACTGAGTTTGTGGACCCCTAAGTTCAAGTCCCGCATATCTTTCCCCCACTGACTTGATTTCGCGGATGCGTTGCTCTCGCACTTGATCTTGAACTCCAGGTAGTCCTCTTCACTGATCGAAGGATTTGTCACCTTGATCTTCTCATAACTATCACCACTTAGAATCCTTCTCTTCACCGCACCTCTCCAAGTAGACAGGGCCGTGCTCATCTTCGTGAGGGCGGCACTGTTCACTTTATTCCCTGAGAGGCGTGTGTTTGCGAAGTCACCGGGGAACTTGTATCGTTCGTGCAGCTTCGTGAAGAGGAGGTTGCGCAAATTCCCTCGGTCAGGATGCCTTATGTTCTCGGTGTTGATCGAGATGGTGCTCCGAAGAATGCACCTGAGTTGTCCCGCGTACCCACGGACTAATTCTTTGGGCGCCGTTGGATGCCCACTGGAGGACACTTCACAAAATTCCTCCTTGACGGTGTCGAGCACGTTCGGGCGCCGGTCCATCCGTTGCCTGTTCGGTTGGCTACCATATGTGCGTTCTCTGCCATCATCAGTGGTGGCATCCCCGGGGTTGTGTAGTCGGGATCGGTGTCTTCCGCGGCGTCCTCATAGCAGTGAGGTTCTTCCTCCATCTCCTGGACAGCTCCCAGAATGGCTTGCCCGAACCGCTGGCCTCATCGTTATCGTCCATGTTCACTCTAAATAGGAAGAAAGGCTACTAGAGTTATTGGATGAGATCAGGGTAGTATCTATTCTTCTCAGATTTAGAGGAAAATTGAGAATAACACATGCAAAATGGTGATTAATTTTTGTTTCGGTTGAGAATCGGGCACCTTTTAGGTCAAGATAATTGGGCATGACCTTTGCTAATTTTCTTGACCTAGGAGTGCCCCATTCTCAACCGAAACGGAAATTAATCAACATTTCAGGAGAAAGGGGTAACTATTTGTCCCTGCACAAAATATTGAACTGAAGGAGCCTCAGTTCAGTTGTGGCGCCCCTGAACAAGTGATCATCAAGCTTAGGCCAGTGACCTGCTTGAGCCAAATTATCAACGGCAGCATTCAACTTAATCTGTAGCTTCAATGTGTCATGCCCAGCTGATCATAAGGTTGATGTGCATATAGGAACCCAAATTATCATCTTTCCTTACCAAATTTCACATCTATAAAAAACATGCATATGTGTCAATATATAGGTTACATGCATGCATTTCTTCCACATCTTTGGGGTTGAACCTTGTAGATATAACTTTTCAAGAAACTTGTCAATATGTAGTTATGATACCATGACAATATGGTCCTAGTCCTAGGACAAATTACTGTGACCCCCCCCCCCCCCCCCCGCCCCGCGCGCGCGCCCTGACCATGTATGACAATTATATGTGTGCCTGATGGGCAAAAAGTTGTCAAGAAGGGAAAGTTGCCCCAAGATGCAAGCAGTCTTCACCACTAACTACGATATTGTCTGCTTCCGTGAAATAGAGTCCTTTTGGGTGGCTGATCTACTGAGGGTGCACTGCATTTGGAGTAGAGGAAGGACGGTTAGTAAATAGGACAATATTTCATTTGTCGAATTTCGGGCATTCGTCGAATTCCAGTAGCTCATGTCAGAAAGGAAGAAGGTTGATCTGAAGCTCATGCAGGTGGTTGATGCGAGTTTTGGGCATTCGTCGAATTCCAGCAGGCCAATTTCCATGTGTGCTGTCATCACCAGCAGTGCAATTTCAAGCCATGTTGCATTAGGTCCTGGTAGAAGGTATTTCTTGTATGTAGATGTACACCTAAATAATCTTGTATCTGCTTGAGAGGTACTACTACAATTTCTAACAAAAGTTCAGACGAACTCGACAATAGTGTACTGAATTACTGCAGATTACACCAGGTGGGGCTAGCACCACTGTCCACTGGTAGTCTGGCACCAACTACCAACCACATTGGTTTATCATTTGAATATACTAATAGCGTGCGTGTTGTTCGCGTGGGCGTTTTGTTTATTTGCGATTTTGTCGTGCAGCTTGGTCGTAGGCTTGATTGCAGCCGTAGTCATTCACACAGGTTGCCGGAGTAATGTAAAAGGTTACTCTTCAGTTATACTTCTAGATATAAGATGAGATAGGTTATATATGCTACGGCAGTTACATTGACCGCATGCTCTCTGTGCGATACGATGTCTTCAGTTACCTTGACCGCATACTCCAGCTGTTCTGCAGGAGTATACTGTTGCTTCCTTCCGGTGGATGAGGGTAGAACTAAATTATTGCTTCAGTTACTTTCATCTAGATGAAGCGACGGGGCAGCGATGTGGTGATGCCTGCCACCATTGTTCATGTCTTGCTCCTATCGGCTGTTGTCCATTGCCGCAACGGCTCAGGCGTTTGCTTGCCAAGATTTTGTTGGTGTGTTTTTCCAAGAATAAATTTTTGCCTCGGATATGACCATGCAGGGAAATGACCATGAGGGGAGAGCGGTCGGACCTGCGGCGAGGTGGGGCGTGCGGCGCCGGCGGCAATCGGGCAGCGTGCGGCTGTGATGCTACATCGTTTGGCCGCGCAGCCGGGAGGGGGCGTCCTAGCAGGGTCGAGCGGCGACCGGCGACCGGTGACGGAGCAGGGTCGGATGGCGACGGAGCGGGGTCGGCTGCCAACCGTAGCCTGATGCGTGAGCTAGAGCAAAGAGGGGATGAGGTGTTTGCATGTGTTTCCTGTGTATATCAAGAGGAAGAGTTACCAATGGCGCACTAGGCGGGGTGCGCCATAAACAAGGATAGCAATGGCGCACTATTGCGAGGTGCGCCATACACAAGTATAGCAATGGCACACTATTGCGGGGTGCGCCATAAATACCGGGGATAGCAATGCCGCACTATTGCGGGGTGCGCCATTACTAACTTTTTTTGGATTTTTAGTTAATGCTATAATATATTTCTTTTGTGCACAGAAGAGTTTGTGGTTGTGCGTCTAGTTTCTTTAAAGTGTGCTCGTGTGCAACACATGCGTTTGCATGCCCAAATAAAAAGCACAACATGTTGGTCCCCTCTTCTCTCTCCCGTCCTGCCCTATCCTCATCACCACGTCCGGACACAAAAAACGAACATATACTAAAGGAATTTGTGGGTCGGCGTTGGAGATGCCCTTAATATAGGGTACATATATGATATTGCGTAGGATATGGTGCATGGAGAGTATCCTTCACGTATTTAATATAGGTCATGGAGAATATATATGATAAATGCACAAACGAAATCAAGTGACATGAAATAACAGTCATCAAAGATTGAGCTTGCCACTGACACATGTACACACGTGGCCGACACGTCATGATTCGATCTTCGCAATATTTTCACAATCTTCTTGCCCTTCTTTCTCGCGGTTGAATAATTTAGCCCCGGAACCCCTTGAGTTCTTCTCTTGAACGGACGTCCTTTAGGTAGGGTGGTCCTGCTTCTTCTTGTGGTGTATGGTACTTCATCGTCGTCGTCATCTTCCATCTTCGGGTCGCCGTACTTGTCAAAGTCTTTCTCATTGGCGACTCCATCCATTCTGATGATGTTCCTTTTGCCTCTCCTCATGACAACAAGACTAGGCTTTGACGGGTCGATAATGAAGAAGCATTGGTCCACTTGGCAAGCCAGTACCCATGGCTCATTTTTCGCAGTGACGTTTGCGCCCGCGGTCTTGGATTTGGCTTCAGGTATAACCATGGTGGTGAAATACCGGTCTTCTTTTAGGACGCTCTTGGCCCATCTCACACGGAACATCGGGACCTTCTCTCCAGTGTAGCTCAGCTCCCAAATCTCCTTGATCCTTCCGTAGTATCTGTCCTTGTCGTTACCGGTGTAGGATTCCATCGTTACCCCGGAGTTCTGATAATCGCTCTTCATGTCCTTTTCCTCGGTGTAGAATGTGTAGCCGTTGATATCATACGCCTCATAGGTCATCAGGTTATGCTCGGCGCCCTGTGACAAGGCGAATATGAGTTTTTCTTCCGCGGAAGAATCCTCATGTAAAGGGACGACAGAAGCCTGTCCTTGAACCAATGCGTGAAACATGAGTTGTGCTCTTTGATTATATCTCCGTCCGTCCTCTATTGGCCTCGGTCATTGTACATCTTCTCAATAAAGGTTTTGTGCTCTACCACCCAAGGATCAACCACGTCTATGTGTTGTAGCACGACTAGGTTTGCTCTTTCAAAGTCGGCGAGTCGACCCTTGAAGTCGACATGCATTTCGTGGTGACCCTCACAGTGACCCCATCCAGCGAGCCTGCCGAGGTGCCTGTTGATGGGCAGACCAACGGGGTTCTCGATGCCTAGATAATTCGTGCAGAAGGAGATGCACTCTTCGGTCAGAAATCCCTTGGCTATGCTTCCATCTAGACGTGCCCTGTTGCGAACGTATCCTTTGATGACACCATTCATCCTTTCGAATGGCATCATGCTGTGCAGGAATGTCGGCCCGAGGTGGATGCCACGATATGGACCAGCAGATGCACCATAACGTCGAAGAATGAAGCAGGAAGTACATCTCAAGCTCGCATAGTATCACCACGATCTCTTCCTATAGCCTTCTGAGTTGCTTCACGCCAACCGACTTCCGAGAGATGACGTCAAAAAAGTTGCATAGGCCAAATAGAGTTTCACGGACGTGCGCGTCCATGATCCCACAAATTGCAACTGGAAGTATCTGCGTCATCAGCACGTGACAGTCGTGAGACTTCATCCCACTGAACTTCTGCTTCGCTGAGTCTAGGTATCTGCTTATCTTCCCCGCGTAACCGTAAGGAAGTTTTACTCCTACGAGGCAGGTGAAAAACTATTCGATCTCCTTCTGACTTAGAGTGAAGCATGTGGGAGGGCATTCATATTCGATATTCTTGGCCTTTTTGCCTTTGTTGCGACGACTTTCCGTGTCCTTCGCCTCATCATCATCATCATCATCATCATCATCATCATCATCATTAAGGCGTTTTGCGTGAAGCTCCTCCCTGATGCACATTGATTGCAAGTCTGCCCTTGCTTTTGGCCCATCTTTGGTCCTCTCTGGCATGTTGAGCAGGGTACCAAGTAGACTCTCGCACACGTTCTTCGTGATATGCATGTCATCAAGGCTATGAGGCACACGGAGGATCTTCCAGTACGGCAAGTCCTAGAAAACAGATCTCGTTTTCCATACCTTCAGCAGCGGCTCTAGTGCCTTTCGCTTCTTTCCCAACGGCGGGCACTCTTTCCAATTTTTCAACAGCTCGTCTATTTTCTCGCCGCTCCTCGTACGTGGGGGTCTTCGGGGTTCAGTTTCACCATCGAACAGATCTTGCGTTTTCTCCATGCGTCATCGTCGCGAAGCCACCTTCGATGTCCCATGAACACGGTTTTCGAAGACCCGAGATCTCTATCTAGCTGGCGATACGTTGTGTCATCCATGCACCTGACGCATGCACTAAATCCGTGGACCACCTGCCCCGCGACATATCCGTAACCGAGAAAGTCGTGCACCGTCGTGAGTAGTGTGTCTCTCATAGGGAAATATTGTTTCGCTGTAGCGTCCCACATATTGGCTGGCGTTTTCCACAACATGTCTAGCTCCTCTTTCAGCAGCCCCAGATACAGACTGATGTCATTCCCTGGTTGTTTTAGCCCTTTAATTAGCATACTCATGTGAATGTACTTCCTCTTCATGCACACCAGGGGGAAGGTTGTACATCCACACAAACACAGGCCAGGTGCTATGTGTGCTTCTCTGGCTGCCAAACAGATTGACTCCATCGGTGCTCGCACCCAGCATGATGTTCCTTGGATCGTCCCCAAATTCTGAGTGTTCGAAGTTCAACACTTGCCACTCGCTCGCATCCTTAGGGTGACTCAGCATCTGGTCTTCTTTATTTATCTCCGGATCATTTCCGTCATCTTCTCACTTCTTCTCCTCCCTATCCGCGTGCCAACGCAGGAGCTTTGCTAGCTTAGGGTCCACACCACTTTTCGAGGAGCTTTCTTGCTCTTCTTGTATCGAGTGAAGCTGCACATCGGACATATGGTAGACTCCGCGTGCTCGTCCCCCGATAAATGATGCAATCGTTCATGCACACATGGTATTTCACGTGCGGTAAATCCAGAGGACACACGATTTTCTTCGCCTCCTCCAAACTGGTCGGGCACTTGTTCCCCTTGGGAAGACGTTCGTGCCAGAATGACATGTTCTCGTCGAAGCATGTGTCGGTCATTTTGTGTTTTACCTTCATCTCTAGAGCCATGAGCGTTACTTTCAGGCGGGTATCCTCGGACCTGCATCCTTCATACAATGGAGTAACCACGTCTATCTCCAGTTGATCCAGCTTGGCTTTCTCTTGGGCGGCAGCTCTTGCGTTACCCGTCTGCTTGAGAAGCAGCTCTTGAATATGAGGGTCCTGCACCCAGCCCATCGATGGTCCGTCATCGTCTGCTCCGGCATCTTCATCTTCATGATCATGCCCTTCATCTTGATCTTCCTCATCATCATGTCTGGCACCTTCTACATGATGACTGTGTCCTGCATCTACTTCGTGATCATGTCCTGGAGATTCTTCGTCTTCTCGCCCACCCTCGCCGCTATTGTCTTGCTGCCCTTCCTTATTTCTTGCCCGCCCCCCATGGACGACTTCATAATCATCTTCATCACCTTGCCACCGATAGCCATCCATGAAACCACACATGAGCAGGTGGTCCCGCACCTGTCTAGAACCTGGGTCCGTAAGGCTCTTCAGCTTGCATCTCCGACACAGACATCTTATCTCCGTCTCGCTCTTTTGAAGCATCTCCGCCTTCGCAGAGCTCAAAAAACTATTCACGATGCCTTCGGTCATCGTGCGGACCATGGTCGCCTGCGGGGTAGAGCAAAACGATATTTTAGAACCAAAAAAAATTGGCACAACTTTGCCTAAAAATAGGACCAAAAAGAATGCATAGTGCCAAATTCTCACCGAAACGGAAATGAATCAACATTCCGGCAAAATATTGGCAACATTTAGGGGAGGGTCATCACCACAAACAATGGCGCACCACAAACATACGTAGATCTAGGCCATAAAAAGTGTGTACATTGGAGGGAGAAAAAAGTAGATCTAGAACATAAAGAAAGCCTTCCCCTTACTTACCTATCAAAAAAAGGAAATTTAACCACTTAATTTGGGTGAATCTATGGTGAAAATAAGGTGAGGAGGAGGAGGCAGCCGAGACCAAGCATGGTAGCTAGAGGTGGAGAGAATGAAGTGGGGAAAGTGAGTGTGGTAGGTGGATGTAAAAAATTAAATATCTAGCTGCTCTCAGGTTACCAATGGTGCACCTCCTAAGAATGCGCCATTGGTAACCAGGGTTACTAATGGCGCACCTGGTGCATGGTGCGCCATTACTAGTTTTGAAAAAAAAAAGAAAAAAAATGTTAGTAGTGGCGCACCGTGGGTGTGGTGCGCCATTAATAGTTAAAACTAGTAATGGCGCACTTCCACCTGGTGCGCCACTGCTAAGTCTGGGGAGGAGTGTGGGGCCAGGACACAACTAGTAATGGCGCACCACACACTAGGTGCGCCATTAGTAATATGGCCATTAATAGCGCACCAGTATCTGGTGCGCCACTGCTATATAGCAGTGGCGCACCACATACATAGTGCGCCACTAATGTCTATAATTATCTATAGCCCTTTTCCTAGTAGTGAGCTAGTCTATTAGAGGCATACTAGGGACATGGTTTTTGTCTATGTATCCACACATGCATCTAAGCCACTGATCAATACAATTATAGCATGGATAATAAACGATTATCATGAAAAAGGAAATATAATAATAAACACTTTATTTATTGCCTCTAGGTCATATTTCCAACACCCCTTCCTCCCCGTCCATTTCTAGCAGAGAGACACCATCGGAGATCCCCTCCCGAAGCGGCTCACCATACTTCCTCATCGTCGGCGAGCCAGACCACCTCCGGCCGCCCTTCCACCTCCAAGAGACCGGCAGGTCAATGCTGGGTCCATCCCCGCCCTCTGTTCCCCTCACCGTGCCCTCCTTCGCCGCCGGTGAGCAATGTCGCCCTTCTGTCCAAAGGTGGGAGATGACAGGTGGGACCCCCTGTCATCCCCACACCTCTCTCCCTCTCCCTCTCTCTCACTAACACTGGGGCCCACAAGTAAGGTTCAAACCTGGCCGCGCGCGCGCTCATAGCTCCTCTGGGCCGGCCTAGCTGGTTGGCCTAGTGCGGCTGGGCATTTGGCCCATGGCAGAGTGCCTTTTTCTTTTTCTTTTTTGGTTATGATTTCCAAAAATTCCTCAGAACCCAATATATCTCCAAATCCAATAATTCTTCCACCAAAAATCTTGAAATGTTATGTAGATTTTAATAGTGCCATTTGTAAAATATTTTGAAACTGTTTTATGTATTGTTTTATTTTAAAAACCCCTTTTGGCATTTTTGGCCACTGTTAAAAAGAGTTTGAAAACCTTTTTCATACCAAAACCTTAGAAGAACATTTGTAGAACAGATTGTATTATTTAATAGAGTAGGTCAACATTTTAGAAGTAGAATTTTTGTTCTGTTTTTATTGAGATGCTTATTATTACCCATTTATTCCGTGGCGATAGATTGCGTTGTTGACGAGGAAGTTGGACCGAAAACTTCGAAAACCCCAAAGACTTTGTTGAGCCTGGTAAGCAGCCCTTTTACCATGACTATGAAAACTTTTATTGCATGGCATATAGCACTTTGTTTCATTGTGTTGATCGTGATGATGTGGTATTCCCCTTCGGTGGGACACCTCTGATACTTTCTTGTTGACACTTGCATCGTGCATGACCCTACCTCCTTATGATGGTTATGCGTCTGGGAGTAGTTAGGATGCATGTAGTTGCTATGCAAGTGGGATGGGAATATGCATGGGGATGGAAACATAGTTTTATCAAAGACTTTTTTGAAAAACCCATGATACTCCTTGTGGGACGGGGCTCTGTTGATTACTTTGGTGGGTACTGGTAAGGAGCCCGCATTAATAGTGGCGGGAGTGGCGTGGTCACTCTCGATACGGGGTCATGCTGGTATGGACGATCATGCGCTGTCTTCACATGCACCGAGCACACCGTTGCTCCCTGCATGGATGTTACGATTGATGTACATCATGTGGGTTGGGTACCAATTGAGTGGACTCTTTGTTTAGTATCGCCAGGGGAAAGGCATTGTTCGGGTGCTTACCTCGGGTATGCTACATACCGCGAGTCATGGATGACATGGAAGTTCCCCGAGTCTTGTGGGTAAAGTGTGCAACCTCTGCAGATTGTAAAACTATTCGAATAGCCGTGTCCGCGGTCATGGACAATTGGAGGTCCTTCTTAAACTATGTCCAGATGTTTTTGCAAACCTAGTGTGTATGGATGGCACAGAGATGACACTTGAGATAAGTCAGATGACCTGACGTGATGATTGAGCATGAGATTTTCAACCCCCTGATCATGATGATATCTATAACTTGTTCATATGGATATCTACCAACTGATAATGCATGCTTACCTAGTTACTTGATCATGTCATTGCATTCAAAATTAGCTTTCTGCAAAATACCTATTAGTGCTAGATCATGCAGTCTTATATTTGTTCCACAGTATGGGTTGCTTGCGAGTACATTCAAATTACTCATTGTCTTGCCAATGGTTATTTAATTGGCCAGGCATGGAAGAACAGGAGCATGGTGAAGAGTTCGTTGGTGACGAACATGCAAACTAGGATGCTTCCCAGTCAGAATGCCTGTAGGTTTAAGGAAATGGCATGGGTTCACGCTTTCGAACAACATTTCCGCTGCTTGTTCTATTTAAGTGTTTGGCCCTCGTGGACCTATCTATGTAATACTACACCTTCATGGTCTTTATTTGTGTAAGACGCTAAATGTGGATGTAAGACTCTTGTTATTCAGCTTATGTGTTCAGTGAGCATGGATCTCTGGGATCACTATACACATGCATTTAGTGATCACGACTTATGAGTCGGGGTCCCCACATCTGTTCTGTGATAACACTGGTGCCATTGTCCTAGCCAAGGAACCAAGGTTTCACAAAAGGACCAGACACATAAAGTGACGCTTGATTTCCATCCGCGAGTACATCACGGAGGAGGACATATATATTTGGAAAGTTCACATGGATTTGAATGTTGCAGACCTGTTGACTAAAGCTCTTCCAAGGGCTAAACATGATCAACAGCAGAACTGTATGGGTGTTCGATTCATTACAATATAAATCACATAGTGATGTGACGTAGATTATTGACTCTAGTGCAAGTGGGAGACTGTTGGAAATATTCCCTAGAGGCAATAATAAAATGTTTATTATTATATTTCCTTGTTCATGATAATTGTTTATTATCCATGCTATAATAGAATTGACTGGAAATACATTGCATGTGTGGATACATAGACAACACTATGGCCCTAGTATGCCTCTAGTAGACTAGCTCATTGATCAAAGATGGTCAAGGTTTCCTAGCCATTGACATGAGATGTCATTTGATAATGGTATCACATCATTAGGAGAATGATGTGATGGACAAGACCCAAACTATAAATGTAGCATTTGATCATGTCAGTTTATTGCTATAGTTTTCTGCATGTGAAGTATCTGTTCCTATGACAATGATATCATGCAACTCACTGGCACCGGAGGAGTACCTTGTGTGTATCAAATGTCGCAACGTAACTGGGTGACTATAAATGTGCTCTATAGATATCTCCGAGGGTGTCTGTTGGGTTGGCATGGATCAATATTGGGATTTATTACTCTATGTGACAGAGAGGTATCTCAGGGCAATGTGACTAAGTGTTAGCCACGAGATCTTGTATTATGGAATGAGTAAAGAGACTTGCGGGTGACGAGGTTGAACTAAGTATACAGATACTGATGATTGAATCTCGGGCAAGTAACATACCGAGAACAAAGGGAACAACATACGGGATTAATTGAATCCTTGACATAGAGGTTTGGCCGATAAAGATCTTCGTAGAATATGTAGGAACCAATATGGGCATCTAGGTCCCGCTATTGGTTATTGACCGTAGAGGTGTCTTGGTCATGTGTACATAGTTCTTGAACCCGCAGGCTCCGCACACTTAAGCTCTGCACACTTTATTTTGGCCAAGGGGTAAAGCCCGTGAGGCTTTAGGAAGGTGCAAAAGGTGTTTAGAGAAGGCCAGGGGTCAGACGCTAGGGACCCTGGCGTCTGGGCCCAGACGCCGAGGACCTTGGTGTATGGTCCTGGAGTACAAGGAGTACTCTTGCCTTGTGGGCAAACCAACCTTGAGGAGGATTTTTCTCCAAGTTTTGACCCCAGGGCTCAGCATATAAATAAAGGGGCGTGGGTAGCACTTGGAACACATCAAGAAATCCTAAGCCACGTGTTGCCTCTACTCTAGTTTGTAGTTTCTCCTCTAGATTGGTTTCAGCAGTGCTTAGGCGAAGCCCTGCTGGAATAGCTACACCACCATCGCTGCAACACCACCACGCTGCAGGAGAACTCATCTACCTCTCCACTCCCTCTTGCTGGACCAAGAAAGCGGAGATTGTCATCAAGTTGTACGTGTGTTGAACGCGGAGGTGCCGTCCGTTCGGTGCTAGATCGGGACGGATCGTGAATGGATTGCGGGATGCTCAACGATTTGGATTGTGAAGACGTTCAACTACATCAACCGCATTTCTTAACGCTTCCCGCTTAGCGATCTACAAGGGTATGTAGATCAACTCTCCCTCTCGTAGTTGCTCATCACCATGGATAGATCTTGCTTGTGCATAGGAAATTTTTTGTTTCCCATGCAATGTTCCCCATCGGGTGCTTCCGAGTGATAGGTGACTGTCGAGTGGAGGGAGAAGATAACGAGTGGATTAAATGTCGAGGGACTTGAGCACCATGGAGAATTCAGTCGGAATCTCTCTTGTAATCTTTAAGTCCTCCAATATAGTGGCCTTAGGTAGGGTATGTAGGTCAAGTCCAGGACCCTACCCTAGTTACATATCCTCGTCAGATGGCCACGTCAACCCACCACAGGACCAACGAGCATACACCGATTCGAGGAAGAAAGACAAGACGGCAAAGGTAACGTGCAAAAGATTAACGCCCAATGGGGCAAAGTTCTTCTTCAAACATTACAGGAACCCGGAAAGGGGAATAAAGATGTCTAGGGGAGAATCCGCCGTCGCCACCTGCACCGCCGGTCGGCTCGGCGTCTGAGTAAACCTCCTTGCTGGAGGCGGGCACCTGGATGAACTGATCCACCATGGCCTCCACATGCTGGCACACCTCGTCCTTGAGGGGGTGCTGGAGCCCATCAAGCACCGGCTCCCCGACGTGTTGGAGGTCGAGCTAAGGGGCAAGACAGCGTAGCTTGCAGAAGACGGGCGTCAAGGCAAGGTCCAGAAGGTCATGCGCGTCGGACGCTCTATTTGCGTCCACGTCGAAGACGCCGGTCTCCAGCGTCTCCACCACCTTCTGGAAGAACTCAAGGTAGCACCCGTTGCTGTGCATGTTCGGCAGCGTGGTGCGTCCCCAATGAACCATCTCACTGGGCCAGCCGCGCGGCCAAAGATGCGCTGGAACTGCTTGGCATGCTGGAACTCCAGCAGCCTGGCATGCGCCACCTCGTACTGGGCGGCATGCACGGCGTCGGACGCTGCCTGGACCTGGGTCTGGAGGGACGCCAGCTCCGCCCGGGCCTCAGCCTCGGCATAGAGGGTGGCTTGGAAGTTGGCCTCAGTGGTGGTCAGTCGGTCCTGTAGCGTCTCCACTTCCTCCAGAAGCTCGCCAAGCTTGTGCTTATTGGCCACGGGCGTCCTGGAGGGACGAGGGAATCATGCTCGGGATGTTGGGATACGAACCAGAGAAGGGGGAGGCGGTGGAATACTTACTCGTCGACCAGGGCCCAACGCCGGTGAACTTGAGGGCCCCCCACCGCCGCCTTCGGGGGAGGACGAGGGGCTGGAAGAGGCGCGTGCTTCCCTGCGCCTTCACCGCTTCTTCCGGATGCCATGAAGGACGAGAAGATGGGCAGAAGAGAGGGTTTTATCGGCGGAGCAAAGCAAACAAGGAGAAGCCTCAAGACTGCAATGCCCTTCCCTTGCCACGGGTGGGGCAGATTTATAGGCGTAACCACAGCCACGAGACGTCGTGGCAGAGCAGGCGTCGCGCGCCTCTCGGGCGACGCGAGGTGGTTCGATCAATGCAGTACCATCCATGTTGCCTCTCCTCCCATTTGAAGGGTCTCATCTGCGTGGCCCGAAGCAGCTGCAACATTCAATGTGAAGCAATGATGGCCGGTGCTGCACCCGAGCGTCGTGTCAGTTTGACTGGGAGCAGTTCCAAATGCTCTCGAGGAGCGAAGGCACCACTGTCGAGGCGTTTGACGCGTGCAGGGCCTGGCCCATAGGCTTTTGGGGACCGCGGCTCTTCGGCCCGACCCCGAGGCTTCACCCAGGCCCATCTCGATTGCTCCTTTGGCCCGAGGGCTACTGTCGGTTTTCTGGGAACGGGGGTACCCAGACCTGCTTGCCTGCGGCCCAGCGCATAGCCCACTTGATCAACCAAATGCAGTCGAGCTTGATCTCACTCAAGACAAGGACCTTGCGAGGGCCCTAGACTCGCGAGGAGGAACAACATCAAGACCAGCAAGGGATGGGCCTCCTCAGGCCCCCTTCGAAGCGGTGGAGATCTCTATGCAAGGCCTAGCCTCAGGAGTCAAGGATGATGCAAGGAAGGACAGACGGGAGCTAGCGCGCCAGATGACGTAGTTTTCCCTTTGGTGCAAAGGGAGCAGGGACGTACGCAGGTTCCCAAAGCACCATCCAAAGGTTTCCATTCCGGTATAACAAGACGGCAACCACCCGCCCCGCAGGGCGGATGTCATCGTTGATCCCATCCTTGCGCCGTCGAGCATGTACTCCTGTCCCCCTTCAAATTTGGCCGTTGGGGGATCCCTTCCCGCCATTGCGGTAAGGGAAGAGGACCCGAGCCACCGCTATATATAGAGGGTAGGCTGCACCATAGAGAAGGACCCCTGACCCCGGATCCATTCCACCACTCATCCATCACCAAGTTGTAGAGGGCCTCAAGCACCGCAAAGGGAGCCCTCAGGAGGCTCTGAAACACTATAATAGTTCATCCACACCACCTCCATGAGAGCCAATCCATCAAAGCAGGAGTAGGGTATTACGCTTCGCAATAGCCCAAACCTGGGTATATTGTTGTGTTCATCCTCTTCCTTGTCATTGTGGGAGTTCGTTGTTGTGTTCATCGAGTAGCGAGCTAGGTTGGGCGATGCTAAAGGGGATTTTCGCACACGCCGTTGTGTTTGAATCTTAAGGGTTTTGCGGATCCCGAAATTGGACAGCCATATATGTAAAATAAGTAGAATTTCATGTAGTTTCACAATATCCAACTTTCATCCAACAGTACAGGAATCAGAGAATTTTCCATCAGTCCATCCTTTGTCGTTTGCTAGCGGACGACACAGATGGTCTTTGTCGTCCGCTTCCAAAAAGCAGACGAAAAAGAAGGACCTCATGGCAAAGATACTTTTTGTCGTCGGTCTGTTCTTTGCTGTCAGCTAGCAGACGACAAAGAGCCTAAAAAGCAGACGGCAAAGAGCAGGTACACAACATTGAACATGAAGGCGGACATCAAAATTTTTGTTGCCGACCGTCTCTTTTGACCGAATGACCCTCTCGATTTGTCGTTTGCCCTGACGAAAAGGAGACGACAAACCAAGGGGTTATCCCACCGGCCGTAGCGCTCGAACCAGTATGTCCTCCCTCACGCCGCCTCGATCCTCCTCTTCCTGCCTCACGTCACCATCGTCGCCGCCTCCTCCTCCTCCTTCCCGACCCCCCCAGCACGGCCTCCTCCTCCTCCTGCCCACCGCTGCCTCCCCCTCCTCCGTCCCGAAGCCAACATTGTTGTCTCCTCCTGCTGCTGCCTCATGCCGTCACGACCTATTCCTCCTCCCGCCTCCCTCCGCCACCATCGCCTCCTCTTCCTCCTACCCACTGCCGCTGCCGCTGCCTCCTTCTCCTGCCTCACGCTACTGCTACCGTTGCCGCCTCCTCCTCCTGCCCGATGATGTCGCCGCCACCTCTACCTCCTCCTCTTGCTGGTGAGTCCCCCCTTCTCCCATCATTTTTTTCTTTCTATTGCTAGACGAATGTATTGGTTTTATTCATTTATATATTTTTGTATATGCGCACATAATGTTTTATACTTTATGTACTCTGGAAATTCATATGTTGCAATCCTATGTTGCAATGTTTTTAAAAATGAGGGGAGAAAAATGTCCCACCGGACGTGCCTCTGTTGACATGGATTTCGACCAAGATAAAATAAAATTGCATAAACCACATAAAATATAAATGTAAAAACGGAAAATTCTATTTTATAATGAAACGAACCAATTAAAAGATATAACTAACCGTTCAAACTAAGGATTTATGAAAAATAGGCACATGATATATTGTCGACTAAAGTATGACGAAAATAATAAACTGTCATCAAGTTTTCTCCCTTAAAAAAAGCCACATGGATCGTGCGTATGCACGCCGTCACCAGCGACGACAATGCCAACATAAAATTGTCATGAGCGGTGCTAATATCTCCAAAATATCAGTTATAAGATAAATGTTTGGCCTTACTCCATCGACAAGGTGAAATATTGACGCGATGCAAAAAAAAAATCACACTAATGAAATATATGCAGTGTACTTTTTATATGCGCACATAATGTATGTTGTTGAGGTATACAAACAGGTGTATTTGCTTACCCCTGACTTGTGCACGGACAATGAAGCCTCCGGATTAATAGCCAGGGCATGTTGGGAAAAGCTACTATTGGATTTCGAGCTCCGCAAAACCCCAAGAAGTTCAAACACAGGAGCGTGTGTGAAGATCCCCTACAACCTCGCCCTAACTAGCTCGCTACTTAATGATTTCTACGACGAACTCGCACGATGACAAGGAAGGAGATGCACACGATGATTTACCCAGGTTCGGGGTGGTGCTTTGCCTCGCGAGAGGGCTCTGGTGGTATTGCCTTTCTTCGGTTGCATCTCTGTTGTGTTGTATTCTCTACGGTGCAGCCTACCCTCTATTCATAGTGCCTCGGGTCCCCTTCCCTTATCGCCAAGGTGGCAAGGGATCCCACAACGAAAAAATTCGAAGGGGGATAGGAGTACATCTTTATCCTAACGAAAGGTGGTCTTTGTCGGCAAAGTAGCTTTCAATGATGCCGAGGTGGGCTTGGCGATGACATCCTTCTTGCCACCCTTGTGGTCATGGTCTCATTGCACTAGAATGGAAACCTTTGGGGCATGCTTTGGGAGCCCACGTCCGTCCTTGCCCCCTTTAAACAAGAATGGAAATGTACAGCCTAGCATGCTGGCGCCCGCTTGTCCTGCGTTGCGTCATCCTTGGCCTCCCAAGGCCAGGCGCTGCATAGAGATCTCCGCCGCTCCGGAGGGGGCCCAAGGAGGCCCATCCTTGCTGGTCTTGATGGTGCTTCCCTCATGAGTTTAGGTCCTCACGAGGACCTTGTGTTGATTGTGGTCTCGCCAGGTCGTGCTTGGATGACGAGGTGGGCCACGCCCTAGGCCGCAAGCAGATAGTTCTGGGTACCCCCATTCCCAGAACGCCGACAGTAGCCCCCAGGACCAAGGCGTGCTTGGGTCGGCTTCCAGGTGAAGCCGTTGAAGGCGTTCCGAAGCATCGCGGGCCCAAAATGCCTACGGGCCAGGACTGGCGCGCATCATATGGTCGGTGTTGGGTGTCAAATGCCTCCTCAGTCACCGCTCGAATTGACAAAAGGCAGACTTCCAGCATCGAGCCATTACTGCTTTCCTCTTCTATGCACTTGCTCTTACTTCCATATCCCCGACCTTAGTAGAAACCTCTATAGATCTCGGCACTGCTCCGACCTCCTCCTTGCCACGTTGGCACGGCAGACTGCCTGATGGCTCCCGCCGGCAACTCGAAGCCAAAGGCCCAAACTTGGCCTCTGCTCCCATGTCCTCCGGGGAGCTGAGCAGAGTTATAGACATCCTACTCAACGGTGACCCCGGAGATTTTCCTGACGATTGCGCCCTGTTGTACCGCTGCGGCAACAGAGCCAATCTGGTCGCCGCGATGCCCGTATTCAATGAACCGGGACTCTCCCTAGCTAAGGGCCTTGGCTCCCCAGCGATGGTATCCTCCGACGACACCACGGGCGGGGACGATTGTGAGAAGACTACGGACGATGACCTGGTAGAGGCGTCTCCCTCATTTGAGAGCATGTTGTTGCGTGACCTCGAGGACGACGATGATGTTGGTGAAGCTTCCGCCGTAGGTTCTCTGTGTCCTGCGAAGATCCTCAGGGGGTCGGGACCGGCCCCTCGTGCCACACGGTCTGCCTGCCTGGCGACCACCAGGAAGCGTGGGGTGGAGTATCCCCTGGTGGGTCCTTCTTCCACCGGCAAGGCAGCCAAAGAGCATGTCTTGCCCCTTCCCGAATCGGAGCTCGTGGGCGAGGCGGACAGGTCCGGGGCCGGAGAGGCCCCTCCGGCCGCTAGCCTTGCGGATAGTGCCCCTGCCTCCCCATGCGATGCCGCCTCCGCGAAGAAAGATGTGGAAGCACCCACCATCGCCGAGGTGGAGAGTAAGAGGAAGTGGGTCCGCATCGAAGTGGAAGTAGTTTCACCTAACCTTGGCCGCCTGTCAGTGGCTCATGCTTTAACGATCCCTCCCTTGCTTGGTACCTATGAATGCCACCATGCTGAAGATGAGGAAGAAGAAAGCAGAAATCAAGCCGAGGGTGCTTCCCGACGCGCCGGCCGCTCCTGTCGCCTTGCCGTCGGCTGACGAGGCACCTGCTGCTGCGGGTGTGGGGGCTCACGAGGTGACCCTCCTGGCCGGTTCTGCGGAGCCCCCTGAGCCCCCGATGCCCATTGGCATGGCCGCTCCTACCATCGGGGGCGCTTCGGGGTTGTTGTTAGGGGAGCCAACCCCTGAGGACCAGCCGCCCGCCGATCCGTCTGTATCCCCTTTGCCCGTTGTCGGGACGCAACCTCCAGAGCCTCCTACTACTCGTTCTTCTACCTCCCTGGGGGCGTCTCCAATTATCCCCTGGGAGACTCCTCCAGACAAGGCCTTGACGCCTGCTCCGCGAGACCCTAGTGCTTTGGGCGACACCTACTCTATTATGGGTCAGGTCCGGGACACCCTCGAGGGCGCTAACGACCACCTTGTGAGGGGGCTATTGGGGCTCCTCTCCGAGTGGCTCTAGGCAGATGCCTCTGCCATGGAGGTTTGGGGCCATGCCAAGGCCACTGTGGCGAAGAGCAAGAAGGAGGCCGCGTCAACCAGGGTAGTCCGTGAGGCAGCACTAACCGATGCGGAGTCCATTGCTAGGCATTGCGAGGAGGCGGAGGCCTGCCTGAAGGTTCTCTAGGAGGAGAAGTCCATGCTTGTGGAGCAGCTGCGTCAACAAGAAGAAGCTTTGGAGACCTGCAAGACCGAGCTCGCCAAAGCTATGGCCACCCAAGCCGTGGAGCGCAAGCATCTGGACACGCAGGCAGAGGAAGTCGTTGTAGATAAGGTTTGGCTCGACACCAGGGACAAAGCCCTTGTCGCGTATGAGTAGAACAATGCTGTGGATCTCGGTGCCTTCCCCTCCATTGAGCTCTGGCCCTACTGAGCGCTCTGTTCCCTTTGCTGGGATGGGTTCACGGAGCCCCTGGCGGCTCTGGAGAGCCGCTTTGCAGGGCTCTCTTCAAAGCTTGCCGATGCACTAGAGGGTGTCGTTGTCAAGGAGGAGGTAGTCTTGGAAAGTGAATGTCGCAACCTCTTCTCTAAGGCCGTGACGCATGTCTTCAGCCACCTCCACCTTCACGAGCTGGGGTTTGACTTCAGCTCCATGATCCGCCCGGTTGTTCCCAGGGCTCGTGTCGCTGAGGCAGCGGCCGTGAAGGGCGCCGTGGAAGGGCTGATGAAGAAGTTCACTTGCATCACCATTCCTCCACCCCCGAAGCTGCAAAGGTTCGTAGCGAAGAAGATGATGCTAGCGACATCGACGACAAGTTCCCAGCGGTTAAGGCGAGTGGCGACTGTTCCTCCTAATTCCTCCTCCTGGTTTCCTTTCAACAACGTTCATCGTCCCTCGTGGAGGCGTTAGACTTATTTGCATTTTAGAAACTCTTAAAGCTTGTAATAACTGTTGAATTGTGTGGTCGTTTTCTTTGCCTTGTTTCCTTCTTTCTTTCTATAATGCTCTGCGTCGAGAGGGCCCGGTCATGCGCATACCTTAGCCGTCGTTGGGCTTTTCGGATCACCAGGATGGTTTGAAGGGGTCAGGGGCTACAGGGCCAGTGAGGCTCCTAAGTGGAGATGCTCACTAGCCCCCTTGATGTCCGAGAAACCCTCATGAAGGGAACATGGTGAAGATGGGATTGATTTGAAGGTTTTGAACACCTCGAGTTCTGCATCGAGAGGGCCCGGCCCCGCGCATACCTCAGCCGCCGTTGGGCCGCCTGGCTCACCAGGATAGTTCCAAGGGGTGAGGGGCTACAAGGCCAGTGAGGCTCCTGAGTCGCGATGCTTAGGAGTCCCCCTTGACATACAAGTAGCCCTCATGAAGGGAACATGGTGAAGATGGGATTGATTTGAAGGTTTTGAACACGTCAAGTTCTGTGTCGACAGGGCCCGGCCCCGCACATACCTCAGCCACCGTTGGGCCATCCGGATCACTAGGACAGTTCCAAGAGGTGAGGGGCTATAGGGCCAGTCAGGCTCCTGAGTCGCGATGCTCAGGAGTCCCCCTTGATGTACGAGCTTCTAGCGTCCTCCTTAGAGATTTTGAGCGCTTTTGAGCTCTGCATCGGCAGGGCCTGGCCCTGCGCATACCTCAACCGTCGTTGGGCCGTCCAGATCACCAGTATGGTTCCAAAGAGGTGAGGGGTGAGGGGCTAGTGAGGCTCCTGAGTCACAATGCTTAGGAGTCCCCCTTGACGTATGAGCTGCTCCCATACCTTTCCTCGCCAGCTTTTCCTGAGAGGAGCGCGTGAAGACCAAGTTTTGTAGACCTAGGAAGGTGATGTGTGCCAGGCTTGGCCCGGTAGCAGCAACCATGCAGCCCCCTTATGCGCACATCCTAGGGGAATGCAGCAAGATGGGGCCATGAGGAGCCTTCCTGAGGTTGGATGCAGCCATGGGGGCGCCCTTAGTTGTTTATCCCCAGTACGGAGTGTAGGTCTTCAACGTTGCATGGGCATAGTTATTGGTGGACCTTGTCGTCCGCCAGCGCAGAACATGCGGCTTCCACTTGGGCGTGGGAAAGGGGGGGCTGGCTCCTGAGGCCCCCGGGCGTGTACATCCCATTAAGTTCGTATGCATGGCTTGCACGATAGAACTGGGAGGTGTATCTAGGCGCTCGGGAGGGCACTTTGGCCTCGCGAGGGCCCTACCTCAAAGGCAGGATGCGCCTGAACCTTCCTCTCGAGAGTGCTGTCTGGAGTCCTGTAAATTTTCAGAAGCCTGTGCCGAATGTGTTTCCAAGGGCCATTGCATGAGGGGGCCAAGCACCAGTGACCCCATGAGGTGACGTGAATGGGGCTAGCCTGCCAGACAGAGCTCATCCGCTGGATTTATCGACGCTACCGGGACAGACCCGAGAACAAACGCCATGCCCAGTCCTCTCATGAGGCGGTCGAAGGCAGGATCATTCGGGTGCGGCAACATTCATGTCGGCGAAGAGCCGTGCAGGCAAGGTAAAAATTTCGGAAATAATAGATCACATGTGTGACAAGATACTGAAATATGCGTAAATGGTCGCCGGAGGATAATGCGGCCTCGGGGGTGTCCTCAAACGGAGTAAACCAAAACATTACCTGGCATAACCAAAAAATCACCTGGCGGCTACACCGCTAACGAATCGAAGAGGTCGATGTAGCATGTCCTTGTGCCTTCGTGGCGTGACTCTCATGAGCCCGTCGCCTCCCGGGGCTCAGGTCCTTTGCCCGGTCCAGGTGCATCCTCCAACTCCTCGTCGCGCCTTGCCCGATATGGCATGAGGATGGCCGGGGCAAGGCGTTGGAAGGTGGCTCCCAAGTTTGCTAGGCCGAAGGGCATGCAGACGTAGTTGCACGGGTAGACCCCACCGTAGTCGGTAGCGCCGGCCAGAAGACGCCATGGCACACAGCCCTATTGATCGCGAGCGCGCTAACGCAGACGCGCGGCTTGTCGGCTGAGCTGACGATGCCGACTGCACTTGGCGATGCGGGGCATCTCCCGCCCAGCGTGGCCTATACCTCCTGAAGCTCCATGATCGCTCTGGTGACGGATTATCACAACCTCGACCCCTCGGACCGTGCTCCTGGCTTGGGTAGACGTGCGCTAGAACGCACCTCCAGGTTGTGCCCGGACACCTCCCTTGTCTCACCGGTCAAGCCGGTAGCTTCTCGAACGGAAGCCCCCGAGCCTGACTCGAGGGGGGCGCCGAGTGCGCCTTCCTATGCAATGGTGGGAGGCATCCCGGTCTTGGGCGCCGAGCTTGAGGCACCATCCTTGGAGGTTCCAGCCCCCTGGTGCCCTATGGGGAGGAGCTGCTTCTTCTTCCTGGGGGCACCCTCGTGAGGAAGGGCGTCTCCTTCATCGTCCGAGTGCTTGACCGCTGCTGCTCGGTAGGCACGCCTGAGGGAGCAGACAGCGTCCTTTTCTTCACAGGTGACCGTGATGACGCCGCCACTCCCCGGCATCTTGAGGACGTTGTAGCCATGATGAGTCACCACCTTGAACTTGGCGAGGGCTGGGTACCCTAGGATCACGTTGTAAGGCAGGTGGATGTGGGCGACATCAAAGACGATGATCTCAGTGTGATAGTTCTCTCGCGTGCCGAAGGTAATGGGCATGCGCACTTGCCCAATGAAGATGGTGGACCCGCCAGTAACTCCTAAGAATGGTTTGGCTAGCATAAGCTAGTCGTACGACATTTGGATCGTCTTGAAGGTCTCAATGGAGAGGACGTTGAGCCCCGCTCCGCTATCAATGAGAGTCTTGGTGATGAGGACATTGCTGATGGTCGGCGTGGATAGCATGGGGTGCGTGCCCGCCATGGCTGAGCACCTGAGATGATCCTTCACATAGAAAGTGATCATAGTCTGGGACCACTTGAGGGGACGCATGGCTTCAGGCTTTGGGAGGGCCGTGTTGACCTCTCGGGTGAACTGCTTGAAGGTGCGGTTTGATGCTGGGGCTTGGGCACCGCCCGGGATACAGGCTATCGCCCTGACCTTCTAGAAGCCCCCCGCCCCATCGTCTGCATGTCCTCTTACTCCTCCTAGGTAGTGGCGGTAGTGGGGGTTGGCCGGCCTCACGAGGACGGACCTCACGAGGCTGACCATGGCATGACCCCTCCGGAGGGTTGTCACGCTAGCTGTCCCCCCGAGCCTGATCGCGCGAGTGGTCCTCACGAGGCCGGTCTCGCCACTCTTGCCACAGTTCCAGATTGTCCCAGCGGCCTCTGCCACGGCCTCCGCTACGTCCGAAGCCACGATCACTGTGTCTAGGGCACCGGCCGAAGTGCTCATAGTGAACCAGCCTGAGCTCCTAGCAGTCGATGGTGTTGTGGCTGTTGGTTCCATGGAAGAGGCAGGACGGTCGCCCCCCTGAGGCTGGTTCCTCATATCGACTGCGCTTCGCCTCAGGCTCGGCCATAAGCACTGTGGGGGCCTTGCGCTTCGCCACCTTGGCCTTGGCCTTCTTGTCCTCTGCCTTTGCCACCGGAAGCTCACGGAGCGAGAGGCGTCCCTCCTCGGCCTTGGCACACTTGTTTGCTAGGTTGAACATCTCAAGTGCTGAGCATAGTTCGTCATGGATGGCAAGCTCCTCCTTCATCATGAGATCCCTCACGTCGTCATAGAACACGGAGATGACGGCCTCATCCGACACCCTCGGGATCTTGAGGTGGGTGATCGTGAAGCCTTGTATGAATTTGTGCAGGGTCTCTCCCTCCTGCTACTTCATGGTGAGCGCACGGTCTTGGGTGCCTTGGAAGTTGGTGATGAAGTGCTTGCGCAGGTCGTCCCAGGAGGTGATGGACCCCTCGGAGAGGTTGAGGAACTAGGAGAGGGCGCCACCTTGAGTGCCATGGAGAACTAATTCGCCATGACCTTGTCGTCGCCACCTGCCGCCTGGATGCTCAGCGAGTAGAGCTATAGAAACTCGGCAGGGTCTGGGGTGCCGTCATAGCGTGGGGGTAGGTCGGGCTTGAACATTCATGACCACATGGCCGGAAGGAGCTCCGTAGTGATGGCACGACACCCCACCATCCCGGTGAGTGTCGCGCGCACGGCGGGGGCCTGGTCTTGACGCTCCTATGGGGCCGCTTCAAGGGGTGCCCGATCACGGCATTGGTTCGGTGGTGTAGGGAGCGCACGCGGGTCGACGTGCGGCCTTGGCACCACCAAGTAGCTTACTTCATATCTTGCTCTCGCCCGCGGCTTGCAGGGCGGGTCACGCGGACATGCTTCACGCCTTGGCTCGGGGTCGTTCTCACGTTGTGGAGGAGGGGGTGGTGCATCATGGGCCCCATCATCCGCCGGAGAGGGCTGGGGCCCGAACGAGTAGGAGAGCACCGAGGCGTCGCCGGCGGCAGTGACGAGCTGCACAATGTGCCTGAGCCAGTCATCATGGCGTTCGGGAGCAGGGCGGTAGTGCAATAGCTCGCATGCCATGGAGAGGGGGTCTGACCCATGTGCCGGTCCGGGGCAAACGTGGGAGGAAGATTCGGTAGCTGGAATGATCAATGGAGTGGCGGTGCGGTCGTCACGCCGCAAGGTGACCGGCTGGGAGGAGTCTTGCTGCTCGCGGGCCTCCGGGCTCGTGGCGCGTTGGCCACCGGATAGGGGGACTGGCGTGTGGCAGCATGGCCCATGGGCGTCATTTGAGCGACACGAGAAGCTCTGTGCTTGGCGTGAGCCCGGCGAGCGTCAGACATCGGAGCGGCGGAGTGAAGAAAGAGCGCGGCTTGAGGAAGACTTCGACACGCCCCCTACCCGGCGCGCCAAATGTCGTATTTCGGGCTCCGCAAAACCGCAAGTAGTTCAAACACAGGGGCGTGTGCGAAGATCCCCTGCAGCCTCGCCCTACCTAGCTCGCTATTAGATGATTTCTACGATGAACTCGCACGATGACGAGGAAGCAGATGCACACAATGATTTACCTAGGTTCGGGCCGCTATGAAGCGTAATACCCTACTCCTGCTTTGGTGGATTGCTTCACGAGGAGGTTTTTGGATGAATTAGTAAAGTGGTGCTTTGCCTCGCGAGAGGGCTCTGGTGGTGTTGTCTCTCTTCGGTTGCCTCTCTGTTGCGTTGTCCTCTCTACGGTGCAGTCTACCCTCTATTTATAGTGCCCAGGTCCTCTTCCCTTATCGCCATGGTGGGAAGGGATCCCACAACAGCCAAATTTGAAGGGAGACATGAGTACATCTTTATCCTGACGAAAGGCGGTCTTCGCCTGCAAAGTAGATGTCGATGATGCAGATTACGATATCAGGCTCCCCCCCCCCCCCGATATCCGGCCCGTGGGATTTCAACCTCCCATGATTTCCGTTTTGGCCGTAATTAATTTATTCGAACTCCGTTTTTCACGTTCTTTAGATCGTTGGATAGCTATTGACACCCTCCTTCCCACAAAAATAGATTCATCATCATTTGAATCCATAAAATTTCGAAATTTTGGCATATTTGGCTAGGCCTCCACCATAATTTCCGTATAGTTTTTCTACCATTCACTTCCACCATCATAACCCAATTTTGTTTGAGATTTTGAGTTACGGTTTCCATTTCATAAGGTGTTTCGGATAATTAGGGACGGTTATACATCGACAACGCTGCCACTCATCATCGCCTCGGCCTCGACATCGACTACGACCACTTCTCCTTTTGGCACCCCAATTGTAAGCAAGGACGATAACCTCGACGACATCATTGTCTATACCCTTGAGATTGCTTTGATTGCTTCGAGCCTATTGCGTACCTTACCCATTCAGACTAGCGATCTGAGAATTGTCGGGCCACGTTACTTGTGCACCGTAGTGTTACTCTTATGCCGCATAGCTAGATCTAGCGTGCAAACATCTTGCTATCACCATTGTGCCATAAGTCTCACCCGTGCATATCCATCATACTTGTCTCATTTATTTGTTCGAGCATCAAGCATAGAGAAAAAAGATCAAGAGAAAGAAGAAAAAGCTTTTAAGCAAAAGAGGAGTTACAAAAGAGCTTGTAAGCAATAGAAATAGCATTGAGCCATTTTTCATAGTTCATACTCTTTGGATCATACATACATAGCATACTTGGGATTGAAGATGGCACTTTTACTCTCATAGGTTGGTGCACAAGCGTGTATCTAGCCCATTTGAGAAATCGAGCTATTGTCTCTTCTAGTATCCGTGCAACACGAGGTTTTCCCGGGTCAATCACATTTGTGCTCATTCCTTGGTTGCGCGGATCCCACTTATCTATCCGTGTGTGTGTTCCTAGTGACACTATATCTATTGATCTATTTGCTTTGCATTGAAATTTTGTGACTCTTCCTCAACATTTTCAATATCTTGACTCACATTTTTCTTGAATTTTGTGCCATTTTTCCTAACCAAGCCACTCGATAAGCTTTATGTTGTAGGTGTGAGTGAACAAGTCCGATACTAATTCCACTATTCTCTCAATTCACATTGAGTGAAACGGGATACATCCTCAACTTTGGGAATGGTATATCGGTATTGTTTATCTCATTTCCCACTCACCTTTGCTCGAGTCTTGTGATGGATAGGCAAAGCACACCATCTTCAGTCTTTGACGACTACATCGACATGAGCAACCACATCACCGAACAACTCGAGTGACTCGCCATCAACATACGACACTCCAAAGTTCGGAAAAGAGACATGGTGGCCGCACACATGGAGCAAATTAGACACATGGTGGCCAACTACAAGTCTTCTTCCCCTTCATCATCGTCATCACGTAGACGCTCAAGTCACGCATCTTCGAAGAAACAAGTGCACAAAGACCAAGATCACGACCAAGGACAAGCTCCGATGCCAAGATTAAGGCGATCGACTACACGCATTGATGACCCTTCCATCTTCGGAAGCATCCCAAGAAGATGGACGAGCATGGGGTTTTCTGTTCAATCATCGAGGAGAGTGACGATGCACCATCTTCGGCCTGCATCCACGACGACGGCGACGAGTTACTTGAGCATGGGAGTTTCCCTTCGACCACGACGATGTTTGGTGATGAGTTGAGAGACTTATGCCACCATATTGAGAGTGAAAGTGACTTCACCACTAGCCCCATATATGATGAGTTGCCCCCATTTCCATGTGAGGCGAGCCACAATGCCCACCACTTGAGTGAGATGAGTGACTCCACCATATGTGACTATGAGCGCAACTACCTAGAGGGAGTGAGTGAGCCACCACCACATAGAGCGAGTGAGGTAGTTGATAGGGAATGTGAGGCCATTTTGATTTCTAACAACTTAACCTCTACCTCTATTGTGTCTACTCCTTTGGTGCAAGGTCCCATATTTGATGACGCGCTGATCCTTGATGACTTCGTCCTCCCTTTGGACAAGATGATGGCCATGGTGGAATATGATGCACCCCCACATGGTTCCCTCATGATGAAGATGACCACGATTTGATTTGCCACCTCACCTACACCACATGAGTTGAATGACAAAGGTAACATAGCTGAAGGTGATGCTCTTGTCCCACTAGTGGACTACCTTGCCATTGATTGCTTGCATGATGTTGATCACCTTATGGATACTTCACATGCTATGTCTTCTTCATGCTTAGATGTGCCACCAATTTATGATGCATATGATGATGAACATGTTGAATTACCTAGTTGTGATGCTATACTCCATAGGATATCATGTGAAAATTCTATTGGTCACATCATGTTTGACAATCCCCTTGACTTGTCATATGCTATGCGTGAAATTTTTCATATTGCATCTTCAAAATCTCACCATAGTAACTATGCATATCCCATCAAAGTAAATCCCATTTTCTCATATGGCATAGATGACAAACCCATGGTTACTGGCATTTTCTTTTCTTGTGATGATATTGCCACACTTCCTTTGCATCATTTGTGCAATAATTATCATATGACATGCCATGAACACCTAGCTTCGAATATGCATTGTTTTGGATGTTGTCCATATTCTCCTTATTATGTTTACTCTATTACACATGATGAGACCTCCTCGGTTTCCTCATACATTATAGGAGATTTTGTTCCATCCCATACATTGCATGATCCCACTACTTGTGTGCACCATCTGCTTATCAGGAATTAAAATGCCCTCGATATTTCAAGTGATGCACTACATATTTATAGTCTCCATTATGCTATACATAATAACAAACTTTTCATGATGGATGACATGTTCCTATATAATGCATCTCATTTATTTGAGCATTGGACATTTTGTGCTAACGAACACAAGCACACGCACATCCTAACGGATGATGTGTACATATACCACACGCACACAGTTTTCCCTTTGTCTTTGTTGTGTGTAGGTACACATGAAAACTCATCAACCTCACAATCCCATGAGTTGACGAAGAGAGCTATTGAGAGAAATGACACTTTGGGATTCATCGGAATGTGTCTCCAACCATTCCCCTCACGCAAGGACTACGTGCATCTCTTCTACATGGCTCTCACATGGCTATGGCTTATTGTGCATTACATATCCTTTGCCCATATTTCCATGTCCACTTTGCATGATATGCTCATTTCTATGCTTTTGCCATGCAATTGTGACCCTTGCTTGCATTTACCCATGATCCACCATTCTACTACTACTATGTGTATTTGCATGCTTGGTGGAGATACTACTTGGTATTGCCATGTTTGCTTTGTCCACCATGCCTTGATTACTATTATCACTTGCCTTATTGCATCACCAATGTGCTCCTTTTATGCGATTGATGACAACCATTGCCATGCTTTGCACATGATTGACATTGCATATTGTCACATATCTCCATGTATTGCCTCTTTCTTGCTATATGCTTTGCCATGTACCGAGTGCAACAATGCTTCTACTCTTGCTAATGAGATTGCCCCTATAGCTTTCTCACATATTATTGGAGCTTTTGACATCTTTCATGTGAAGCATGCTTGTCTTCCTTCTTTACACCATATGCCTAGTGGCATGAATATATCCATTTTTACATCATATTGTTCATGCACTTTTGTTCCTAATGGTTATGTGCAAGAGAGGGGAACCATCATGATGGATGATGTGTTTATCTATCATGGACATACATTCTTGGATTTGTTGTGTGTATGTGTAGGATACTTCGACTACATGTCAACTTCCACTTCACATGAGTTGACGATTCGAGCACTTGAGAGCAAGCCTTCCTACACCGACGAGTTTCTACATCGCACTTGCGTGCGCATCGCCATTGTGACGGACACACAAGGTCACACTTTTGAGGTGACATCCTTCTTGTGCATGGATATTTTGGCCCGTCCTACTTGTGTTGCTTGTACCATGACATATCTTGGTCATCTTGGACCACTTACTTGCACACATGTTAGAGATATTGCTTTCACTCATGATTGTCACTGTCCCATGCCTTATGACATATACAACTTGTGTATTGCACCCAACTTGTGGATTGTTTGCTCTTATCATATGCATGGTTGCAACAATGTCCATTATTCACATTGGCCATGCCACATTGCTTGCTACATGCTTGACTTGATTACCTCACACATTTTGAATACTTGCTCTTTCTATCGTGTTGAGTGCCTCAATATCTTCACTACACCATGTGCACATTATGCTTGGATTGTCTCGCACTTGCCCCATGTGTCTAGACATGTCAATTTCTTTGGTGTTGTGAATGATTCCTTTGCCTACCATAGACCTTTCGTTGATTGCTGCGTGCATGAGTGCTATGACCTTGAGGTAGATGCTTGTCCTATTGACACACATATTGGCATCCCTACCTCACCTAGGCATCCTTGTTCCCATGATAGAATTGTGTGTGTTCAATTTATATGCTTACATCCCATGACACAATCCCTTGTCACACCATATATTAAGCATGATGACGACACTTGTGCGGTGATTCACCACTTGAGTGCCTGGTTTTGTAATAACGCTAACCACATTTGTTTTTCCAAGTTTTTGTCGTGTTTGCTCCTTTTAAAGGAATTACTAGACAATGAGACATTGGAAAGTGCACCTTTAGAGCTTGATGATAATGAGTTCTTGGTGATCGTCCACTTCTACACGGTGACACCATCTCCTTCCCATGGTGATTTGTATTTTGATCTGAGGATGGATCTTTCCCAAGGGGGAGGAGGGGATGATGCGGAGCATCTTACGGACATCACCATGACAAGAGTCCGTTCAGCAAGTGACACGTGCCACAACTACATCACATACATAAAGGTGAATCATCTCCTTTACACATGTTCACTTGACCCCTTCGAGGATGGTATACTACTTGACACTCCTCTCGTGTGCATACATAGGTATTGTTGGAGCTTCATGGATGACGAGAAGGAGTGCCGACACCTACGTACAACTACACCATCCGCGAGCAAAGCTTGGAAGCGGAGACGAAAGAAGACGAAGTCCCAAAGAAGGAAGAAGTGCCAGGACACCTTCCAGGTCCCGGACATCCGACCCTTGGCCCGGACATTCGGCCCCTGGAGACACCTCGGGCATCAAGGGCAAGCTGCAACCAGAGCTACAGGGCCTGGACATCCAGCCGAACCCCGGACATCCGGTGCCACACGACCGGCCGTATATCCGACGCCCCTTCCCGGAGATCCAACGCACCCACACCCGAATCGGGCGAAGCTAGGTGCCCGAGCCCCCGAGTATCCGTCCCCATCCCTAGACATCCGATGCCCCCACGAAGGGATGGATATCCGGCCCCAGCCCGAACATCTAGCGCCTCCCACTTGCTGCCATGGGCCAAGGGCCCATGTATCTCTCCCTCTCACCCCATCCTACTTGGACCATAAATGGACATCCCCCTCATCCTCTCTAGGGTTTTGTCTATGGTTTTCTCTTAGTAAGTTGAGCCTAGCTACTTCCACTACCTCTCCCATGGAGATGCCTCTATAGGAGAATATCCCCTAGTGTATGTCAAGGCCCCTTTCGAGGGAAGATCCTCCGAGATATCAAGGCCCCATATCCCCATGGGATTTGGGATGAGCTCTACCATGTATCCTTCTTTCCCTTTGTTGTTTATGTACCTTGTAGATCTTGTGTGTGGTGAGTCTAGTGGATGTGTGATTGGACTTGTTCTTGAGTGTTTCCTCTTGTTATTTCCCCTTCGTGTTCTTTGTGTTCTTCGTGGAATCCCCCTTCAATTTCTGAAAGATTGACCCACAAGGGCTTGCCCGATATCAGGTGGGATTGGCGATGACATCCTTCCTACTGGCCTCATGGTCGTGGTCTCATTGCACCGGAATGGAAACCTCTGGGGTCACTTTGGGAGCTCGCTTTCGTCCTTGGCCTCCTTTCTAGCAAAGGGGAAACTGCGCTGCCTGGCATGCTGGCGCCCGCATGTCCTACCTTGCGTCATCCTTGGCCTCTCGAGGCCGGGTGCTACATAGAGATCTCTGCCGCTCTAGAGGGGGCCTGAGGAGGCCCGTCCTTGCTGGTCTTGATGGTGCTTCGCTCACGAGTTCAGGTCCTCACGAGGAGCTTGTCTTTAGTGTGGTCACGCCAGGCCGAGCTTGGCTGACGAGGTGGGCCACACCATGGGCCGTAGGCAGGCAGTTCAGGGTACCCCCGTTCCCAGAACACCGACAACTACTACCATGACAGGCAAGCCAACCCAAGGCCAAGAAACACCAGCAAGATCGGTGCTACAATCCAAGACAAGCTCGGAGAACACCAAGCACGTCCCGGTGCTTGCTGGGGACCGAGGCACTCGCACCCTCAAGAAGACCCAGCAAGGTAGTCCCCTAACAAGCGTGAGCCGACCGGCCACCGCTCCACCGCGTCGCTACTCTACTCACTTATCAATGTGGTGTCAAGCTCCCAAGCAGCTAAGTGGCTCTCGCTGAGCACGTGGCGACATGCTGGAAGACATACTATGCCCCCTTGACACCCGTCCATAGGCGTGTCAAGTTATGGCGTAGTAGTTAGGTCGAGCGGTGCTAGGAGCTTGCCGGGGATGCACCCCGCACACCACCTAGACTACATTTATGGCATTTTGTCCTAAAGTACAAGAGTTAGGTATGATATCACCGTTAGCTATATAATCATCAAACAATGTTTGTTTTGCCATTCTGGTTGCCCCTTGGACTATAAAAGGAGGCCCAAGGAATCCTAGCTAAGGATTCAGACCTTTGGACACTTCTACTTGTGTATCAGCTCTTTCCCCGAAGGCAACCCTTGCCGGGCTTGAGCGTTGTGTGCCTTTCGTATTCCTCTGATCAATCCACCAAAAGCAGGAGTAGGGTTTTACGCTTCACAACGGCCCTAACCTGGGTAAAACACCCGTGTCCCTATCACCACACCGTCTCACCATCTCTGCTCTTTGTGCAAGTGATCTCGCCCCTGCCGACCCACAAGGGGCTTGCGGCTCCATAGGTGATCGAGTGCATCCTGCCCCGACATATGTTGTGTAGATGTATGGATGGAAATATGGATGAATGCTATATAGATGTATGTGTGGTTATGTATGGATTTTCATTTCTAAAAATTGTCTTTCTTTTTTTCCCTTAGGTTAGATGTTGTTCATTAGATTGTTCTGCAGTGCTTATGTTGGTTGTGGCATTGTGCCGATGCTTTCCATGTGTAGTGGATCTTCTCTTCACCTACACGAGCACCGTCGGTCCCGTTGTTGTTAGACTACAGCCCCGACATGGTCTAGTGGTGAGCACTACTGTCATCTCCTCCCGACCCTCCCCTATTTGCCCTGTTCCGGTCGTCATGCCGATGCCACTACATTTTATTTTCATGTGAAATCTTGTAACCTAGGTGTCTCCCATTCGAAAGAGTTACCGTTATAAATATGCATGCATTTGCATATTTATAATCGTGATTTTTTCAAATTGTCCAATGTTATCCATGAACAGCCCGAGTATGTGTAGATTGGGTTCAATTTCCATGCTCTGCTCTAGTTCCCATGCAGAATTTTGTTAGTGCCTCCCTGTTGTTCTGCGAGTATGCATTCTCTCTGTTTATTGCCGAGACGACTATTAGGAGAACATCGGGGATGTTCTGCTGAAATTCTACGTTGGATCCAGAGCAGAGCATGCAAAAACGAACCCAATCTAGACATACTCGGGTGGGATTAGGACCTCTTTACCTATTAGTGTGTAGGTTGCATCCACATAATAAAATTGACAAACTTGATTAACTAAGGAATATGTGTGTTGAATTATATATATATATTTCTTGTGTATTTAGTAGCTAGGCAAGACGAGTGATCGTGTGTGGATGTACACAGGTCACACTAGTCAGAAACACATGATCAACGAATGGTTAACAAAAACCAAGGGGTTTGTGAAAGCCGCATTTGCAAATGGCAAGAGAAAAACCTGGTGCCCCAGTATTAGGTGCAGCAACTTTTCATAGAGGATAGAGGGTGAAAGTGGAACACCTGCAGAAGTGGGGTTTTACGCCTAATTATACGGTGTGGACATGTCATGGTAAGTCTGTCCAATGTACCAGAGCTAAGGTGGTTCGTCGTCGCACCGGCGAGCATGGTATCGGGATCAAATACATGGTGCAAGACTTTGATGATGCTCGGGAATCGGATGATGAGATGGAGGAATCTTCAAAGGCCTTCAATGAAATGTTGGAGTCTTCAAAACGTCCTCTCTGCAAGCACACTGAGCTTTGTCAGTTGGATGCCATCGCACGTGTAATGGCTCTGAAGGCTCAGTTCAACTTGGGCAAAGAATGCTACGATGCGATGATGACACTATTTGGACGCTTTCTACCCAAAGGCCATGTCATGCCTGCAAATGTATACCAGTCGGACAAAATCCGCAGTGTACTTAACATGCCCTATGGGAAGATAGATTCCTATGAGAAAGGATGTGCCTTATTTAGGCTTGAGTATGCGGGCTTGAACTATTGTCGCATTTGCAAGTCTTCCAAGTATGTTGTGGTAGACAACTATATGGGTGATAAGAGGCAGACCAAAATCCCAGTTAATGTTCTTCAGTACATGTAAATAATATCAAGGCTTCAACGTTTTTTCATGGTCGACGAGACGGCCAGACAGATGACATGGCACAAATTGGGCAAAAGAACCGAATTAGATGCAGATGAGAATCAGATGTTGTACACACATTAGATGCTTTTGCGTGGAAGCACTTTGAAGCATTACATGAGGATAAACCGGCAGATCCAAGGCATCCTCGAGTTTGCGTCGGCACGGATGGGTTCAATCCGTTTGGTATGTCGGTAACACAACACAATTGTTGGCCTGTATTTGTCATTCCACTGAGTCTCCCCCCAGACAGGTTATGCAAAGAAAGAACATTTTCCTAACATTGATAATTCTAGGGCCCAACTTGTTGGGGAACGTTGCATGGGAAACAAAAAATTTCCTACCCACACGCAAGATCTATCCATGGTGATGAGCATCTACGAGAGGGTGAGTGGATCTTCATACCCTTGTAGATCGCTAAGCGGGAAGCGTTTAGAAACGCGGTTGATGTATCTTCATGATCCAAATCGCTAGCATTCCCGCTATCCAATCACGACCCGTCCTGGTCTTGCGTCGAACGGATAACACCTCCGTGTTCAGCACACGTACATCTCGATGATGATCTCTGCCTTCTTAATCCAGCAAGAGGGAGCAGGGAGGTAGATGAGTACTCCAGCAGCGCGACGGCACCGCTGAATCTAGAGTGAGACGATCTAGTGGAGAGATAGGGCTGCACCGTGGATTAGGATTGGGTGCAGCTGCCCTCTCTCCCCTCTAATATATAGAGGGATGGGAGGGGCCGGCGTCCCTAGGGTTTCCCCTAGGAGTCGACCGAACATGAGGTGGAGGAGTCCACTGATACGTCTCCAAAGTATCTATAATTTATGAAGTATTCATGCCATGTTTACAATAATTTTATATGATTTTGGTATAATTTTATTAGAACTAACCCGGACCGACGATGTATTCAGTAGAACTACCATGGTGTCGTTTTTTGTGCAGAAACAAAAGTTCTTGGAATGGGCTGAAAATTTAGTATGATTTCTGTGGACCAAAGAGACCCCCAAAGCATTGCAGCTGGTCCAGAAGAGCCACGAGGAGGCGGCAAGCCTGCTAGGAGCCGCCACCCCCTAGCCACACCTAGCAGGCTTGCCACCGCCTTGTGGCACCCCTTGACATGATTCCAATGCCAAAAATTCCTATAAATGTTGAAACCTCCAAAAAGAAACCTAGATCGGGAGTTCCGCTGCCACAAGCCTCTGGAGCAACGAAAAACCAATCGGGAGCCCGTTTCGGCACCCTACCAGAGGGGGAAACCATCACAAGAGGCCATCTTCATAATCCCGATGCTCTCCATGACGAGGAGGGAGTAGTTCACCCTTAGGGCTGAGGGTATGTACCAGTAGCTATGTGTTTGATCTCTCACTCTCATGTTCTTGAGATGGCACGATCTTGATGTACCACGAGCTTTATTGATATAGATGGATCATATGGAGTTTTCACCTCTCTATCTTGTTGTGATGAATTGAGTTTTCCCTTTGAATTTTTCGTATTGGATTGAGTCTTTAAAGATTTGAGAACACTTGATGTATATCTTGCGATGGGATATCCGTGCTGACAATGGGATGTTCTGTTGATCCACTTGATGTATGTTTTGATGATCAACTTGCAAGTTCCGTGACCTTAGGAATCTATGCATAGGGGTTGGCACACGTTTTTGTCTTGACTTTACGGTAGAAAATTTGGGGCACTCTTTGAAGTTCTTTGTGTTGGATTGAACATGATGAATCTGAAATTATGTGATGCATATCGTATAATCAAGCCCATGGGTACTTGTGGTGACATTGGAGTATCTAGGTGACATTACAGTTTTGGTTGATGTGTATCTTAAGGTGTTATTTTAATATGAACTATGGGGCTGTTCGTGACACTTATAGGGATAGCTCCTAAGATTGATCGGAAAAGATAACTTTGAGGTGGTTTCGTACCCTACAATAATTTCTTCGTTAGTTCTCCGTTATTTGTTACTTTGGAGTGAACTCTTTGTCGCACGATAGGTATTTACATATCATTCAACTATGTTAGTATTGTTGAGAGAAATTGCACTAGTGAAAGTATGAACCATAGGCCTTGTTTTCAAGCATTGCAATACCATTTTTGCTCACTTTTGTTACTTGCTACCTTGCTGTTTATATATTTTCAGATTACAAAAACCTATATCTACAATCCATATTACACTTGTGTCACCATATCTTCGCCGAACTAGTGCACCTATACAATTTACCATTGTATTGGGTGTGTTGGGACACAAGAGACTCTTTGTTATTTGGTTGCAGGATTGTTTGAGAGAGACCATCTTCATCCTACACGTCTCACATATTGATAAACCGTAGGTCATCCACTTGAGGGAAAGTTGCTACTTTCCTACCAAACTCTGCGCGTGAGGCCCAACACGAGTCTACAAGAAGAAGGTTGTGTACTAGACACCAAGCTCTTTTCTCGCGTCGTTGCTAGGGAAGTGAGTGCTTGAAGGTATATGTTTAGATCTTGCAATCAAATCTTTTAGTTTCTTGTTTTTCACTAGTTTTGTTTTATAAAAGAAAACCACAGAAAAAATAGAATTGAGGTTGCCTCATATGCTTCATCTTTTTAATGTGTTTCGTGAAAATGATGGAAAGGAAAATTGTGCTCAAGTGTTAGAAGAAGAAGTTATTAAAATGTTTGGCACTAAATCTTTGATTGATGAGCATGATTGCAATTTTGTTGGTATGAATTCTTTGAATATCCATAGTACTAATGATGATTGCACTAGTCATGATAAAAAAGATTTCTTATAAGCATGTCAATTTCTGTGGAGTGCATAGAGTTTGTCAAGACATGCCTAAAAGGGAAGATAGATTTTGTAAGAGACATAAGTATTTATAAACTAAATGGTTGCAAGAGAGGCTATATGTTTGTGCTGAAAGACTCAATATTTCTCACCGTCCTTGTGAACTTTGCAATGAAAGTGGTCATTTTAATTTCCAATGTGAATTTTTCATGATCGAATTGTGTATAAAAATTGTGATAACCTCATTACCCTTGAGCATCATAATGAACTAGAGTATTTTTGGGGTATGAAGAAATGAAACACAAAACTAAGGATGTTCCATCTTTGACTCTCATGAAAATGATTGATTTTTTATCTAAATGAAATCTATATGTATGGCGTGGTAAATTGCATTGAGAATCCTTATATTGCTAATTACTTAAAGACAAGAAAACAAATAGAATACGAAGAGAATACTAATGAAGGGGAAGAGGTTTCCCAATATCCTCCTATTTTTTCTTATGAAGAATTGGGTAACGAGGACGAGCTTTTTATTCAACCAACCTATTTAAAAAGAAGCTTGGAGGAATTAAATAAACCCACACATAATGTGGTGAAGAATAAGAAGAGAAGGAAAAGTAAAGGTAAAGAGGTATATCTCCCAAATAATGTTGCTCCCGTTATTATTTGGCCTCATGACAATGAATCAGAAATAGTTGTGGAAGGTGATACACTTGAGGATGATTTTGTTATGCCTATTGCTTGTTGTGATAATTATGATTGCGAAGATAATGATACTTCTTATAATCTTGAAAATATTTGTGGCACCAACTTGGAGGATGATGATAATAATTGCTATACTATTGGTGCTATTCATACTATTAATGATGAGAGTGATTATGTTTATGATATACAAGGCCACGGGCTTGGGGATGTTGTGTTTGATGAAAATGACATGTTTGAGAATTTATTTGCTGCAATTAATGTATTTACCAAGCTTGGGGGTGCTATGCTTAATGAAGATGATCTTTTTATTCCCCCTACTTTGAAAGATCAAATTTATTATAATGATTCAATGCCTCCTGCTTATGATGATACTTATGCGATGAAAAAGAGTGATGATTAATATTATGATACTTGTCATAATTATGAATATCCTTTTATTGAATATTACTCTTTTAATGTGGAACCAATTTGTAGTATTCAACTTTGTCGGATTTCGGGCTCCGCAAAACCATTAAGATTCGAACACAGGGGTGTGTGTGAAGATCCCCTGCAGCCTCACCCGACCTAGCTCGCTACTCGATGAACACAGCAATGAACTAGCACGGTGACGAGGAAGAGGATGAACATGACAGTTTACCCAGGTTCCGGCCGCTGCGAAGCATAATACCCTACTCCTGCTTTGGTGGATTGCCTCTCAAGGAGGTGGTTTGGATGAACTATTATAGTGCTTTAGAGCCTCATGAGGGCTCCCCTTGAGGTGTTCGAGGCCCTCTGCTACTCGGTGATGGATGAGTGATGAAATGGATTCTGGCCCTCTCTACGGTGCAACCTACCCTCTCTATATAGCAGCGGCTTGGGTCCTCTTACCATATCGCAATGGCGGGAAGGGATCCCACAATGGCCAAATTTGAAGGGGGACAATAGTACGTATTCGCCTCGCCCAAAGGCGGTCTTCTCCTACAAAGTAGTTGTCGACGGTGCAGGGATGGGCTCAGCGATGACATCTGCCCTGTGGGGCGGGTGGTTGTGGTCTCTTTGCATCGAAATGGAAACCTTTGAGGGGTGCTTTGGGAACCCGCGTATGTCGCTAATCCCTTTGCACCAAAGGGGAAACTACGTCGTCTCGCATGCTGGCGCCTACCTGTCCTTCATTGCGTCACCCTTGACTCCCGAGGTTGGGCCTTGCATGGAAATCTCCACCGCTCCAGAGGGGCCCTGGGGAGGCCCTTCACTTGTCAGTCTTGGCGATGTTCCTCCTCGCGAGCCTTGGGCCCTCACGAGGGCCTTGTCTTGAGTGGGGTCACGCCTGGCCGCATTTGGTTGATGAAGTGGGCCATGCCCTGGGCTGGAGGTAGGCATGTCTAGGCACCCCCATTCCCAGAATGCCGACAAACTCTTTTATGATACTCCCACTATTAGTCATGAGAAGAAAATTTCTTGTGTGGAGAGCAGTAAAATTTCTATGCCTGTAGATCATGAAACGAATGCCTTATGTTCTGGTTATATTGTTGAATTCCTTCATGATGATACTAAAAATTAATATGAGGAAGGAACTTGTGCTTGTAGGAATTTCAATAATATCAAGTTTCCTCTGTATGTGTTCAAAGTTTTGAAGTTATGCTTGTTTTGCCTTCCTATGCTAGATGATTCTTGTTCCCATAAATTGTTTGTTCACAAAATCCCTATTCATAGGAAGTGGGTTAGACTTAAATGTGCTTGTCATGAGATTCATGATGCTCTCTTGCATGTTTCAATTACTATTCCTATACGGACATCATTGAAATCATCATGCCTAACTAAAAGGCATTAAAGAAAATCGCTTGTTGGGAGACAACCCAACACTTTTACTTTCTGTTTTGATGTGTTCACATGATTAAGCTACTATATTAATCATGTTTTGTGTCTTTTATTTCAATAAATTATCAAGTAAAGCCTTTGGGATAGTGTGGATACTTGCTTGCTTGATTCTGTGCAAAAACAAAAAGTTTTGCTTCCAGTATATTAATTATATGATTTTACTGGAGCATCAAAAAATTCTTAAATTCTTAAAAAATATTTATATGCAAATTCCTTAAGTTTTCCTAATTTTTCATAAGTTTTAGATTCAGTGAAGTATGGTGATCATTCAGATCTTTACAAACTATTCTGTTTTTGACAGATTCTGTTTTGCATGCATAGTTTGCTTGTTTCAAGTGTTCCTATAGCTTATATTGAGTAATATAAATTGTGGGAATTATGGAATACAGTATGTATCATGTGGAAATAATTATGAATCTTATCTTGACAGTACCTAAGTGAATGATTTATCTTTACTACACTAACCCTCCTCATGAAGTACCGTTAAGTTTTGTGTGATTGAAGTTTTCAAGTTTTGCGTGAGACACCAATATGAGGAGAATAATGAGTGATAAGAACCTAAGATTTGGGATTCCCAAGGCACCCCCAAGGTAATATTCGATGAATACTCAAGTGTCTAAGCTTGGGCATGCCCCAGAAGGCATCCCCTCTTTCGTCTTCAACATTATCGGTATATCTTACTTGGAGCTATATTTTTATTCGTCACATAATATGAGTTTTTCTTGGATTTCATTTTATTTTGTTGTTCTCTTTTAGGTGTTATTTATAATCTTTTTTCAATAAAAAGTTCCAAGAATTGCCTTAGGATGCTTGAATTGCATGTTTTGATATGTGTTGGGTAAAAACAAAAACTTCTATCGTAGTGTTTGAATTTTCATATTTTACTGGAATGTGTAAAGTTTCTGAAATATTTACACAGTTTTTTAATATAAATTACTTAGCATGTACTAAATATTCATAATTGTTTGAGTTACATAAGTATGTTGTTTTCATAAATTGCTACAGACTGTTCTGTTTAGACAGATTCATGTCATAGTTTTGTTATCTACTTATCCTATAGTTTTCATAGCCTATATTGGTAGATATAAATTGTGGAAATGATAGTATACAGTACCTAATGTTTTAAGATTATTGTGCAACTTGTCTTGCCAGTACATGAAGTGTTGATTTGTTCTTATGTTTACTAACCTATCTCATGAGTTCTTTTTGAGTTTTGTGTGGATGAAGTTTTTGAGAATATGTGAAACCGAGATTTGAGAGGATCGAAAAAGATACAAAATCTCAAGCTTGGGATGACTAAGGCACCCAAAGTAAATATTTAAAGAAGTATCGATCATCTAAGCTTGGGTATGCTACGCATCCCACCTCTCTTCATCAACAATTATCGGTTAGCCTATGTTGAGCCTAAATTTTTATTCGTTCGCTTGATGTGTGCTATTCTTGGAGTGTTATTTTTCTTTTTCTTGATATTTAAATAAAATACTCAGATTTGAAAATATTTATTCAGAGAGAGAGAGAGAAAGTCCTCACATAGCTACTTAGTTGTTTGACTACTCATTGATCTTCACTTATATGTTTTGGAGTAGTTTTGCCATTTACTCTCGTGCTTCACTTATATCCTATGAGTAAATGCTTGAATGAATTGAATATCATAAAGCTAAAATTCTATATGTTTTATATGCTTATCCCATGGGGAGTAATGACTTCACATGTAAGAAGTATAGGTGGTAAAATTTATTGAAAGTTAGCAAACACTGCATTGGTAACTTGAACCATTCATGAAAGAATATTGAAGGAAGAAAGATTTCACATATAAATACACTATCTTGGACATCTTCTATGATTTTTAATACCAATTAATTATTTTCAAACATTTACAAATTAGTGGAAGTTGGACAAGACAACGTAATGAGTTATGCTTGGCTATATTTGTATGGAAGTTATATTGTTATGGATCCTCCAACATGTGGTGCTTGTTTCCACCTCATATTAGCCAAAACTTCCGCACCAAGCAGGAATACTACTTGTGCATCCAAACACCCTCAAACCCAAAGTTGTTCCATATGAGTCCACCATACCTACCTATATGCGGTATTTACCTGCCGTTCCAAGTAAATTTGCATGTGCCAAACTCTAAACCTTCAAATAATATTCTGTTTTGTATGTCCGAACCGCTCATATAGTAACTAGGGGATGTCAATATCTTCCATGATAGGTGGGTTATTCTCACGATATGTGTTGATTCACTATCATTCATGAGAAAGTGGCTGGTAATAGGGATTTCCAGTCTCGAATAAAAGCAAAAATGCAAATAATTAAACAAAACTCCCCGGGAATGTTGTTGGTACTGACGGTACCCATGGATTTGGCCTGCCGTGGAGTGTGATTGATTGGTGGAGGGGGAGTAAACACTTTACCATTCTGTTTGGGAACCGCCTATAATGTATCTAGCATGGAAGATGCCGAGATCTCTCGGTGGTTATGGTGACAACAAAAGCATATCGCCCAAAATTATTATTCATCTCTGTTTTAAAAGCTCGAGATCTGGCACCTCTGCAAATCTATGCTTCCCTATGCGAAGGGCCTATCTTTTACTTTCTAGTACTTACCTTTATGCAAGAGTCATGGTGATCTTCACCACTTCCTATATTTCGCCTTTTTCTCTTGGCAAGCGTCATGTGTTGGGGAAAGATCCAAGAATATATGGCCATTCAAATATATTTGACCATGAATTATTATTGTTAACAATTATCTATATGGTAAATAAGTTGGGAGGCGAACTTTAAGCCCCTGTCTTTTTGTGTGTTCGATGGATGCCATTTGCTCTAAAAATATGATTTGAGTGTTGGCAATCATGGAAGACTATATGATATTTGAGTATGTGGAATTTTATAAATCAAAGCTCTTACATAGACCTGATACATCTCCATCGTATCCACAATTCCAAAATCTTTTGCCCTTGTTTTGGACTCTAATTTGCATGATTTCAATGGAACTAACCCAGTTGATGCTGTTTTTAGCAGAATTGCCTTTGTGTTATTTTTGTGTAGAAATAAAAGTTCTCGGGTCATCCTGGAAGTTTACGGAGAATATTTTTGGAATTAATAAAAATACTTGCGCAAGAAGTAACTAGAGGGGGGGCACCTACAGGCCACAAGCCTGCTACGCCTAGCAGGCTTGTGGGGCCCTCGTAGCTCCTCCGACCTCCTCTCCAGCTCCATATAACCCTATTCGCATAGAGAAAATTCAAAGAGGAGAGTTCAGAGCCTCTCACGATACAGAGCCATCGCCACCTCCTGTTCTTCCTTGGGAGACCAGATCTAGAGTCCGTTTTGGGCTCCGGAGAGGGGAAATCGACGCCATCGTCATCACCAAACATCCTTCATCACCAATTCCATGATGCTCTCCACCATTCATGAGTAATCCCATCGTAGGCTTGTTGTACGGTGATGGGTAGGATGAGATTTATCATGTAATCGAGTTAGTTTTGTTAGGGTTTGACCCCTAGTATCCACTATTTTCTGATATTGATGTTGCTAGGACTTTGCTATGCTTAATGCTTGTCACTAGGGCCCGAGTCCCATGATTTCAGATCTGAACCTATTATGTTTTCATGAATATACATGTTTTCTTGATCTTATATTGGAAGATGTAGACACATATTACGAGTTATGATCCGCATCCCCCAGGGTGACAATAACTGGGATTCTTTCCGGTGATCACCGTAATTTGAGGAGTTCATGCATTCACTAAGTGATAATGCTTTGGTCCGGTTCTCTATTAAAAGGAGGCCTTAATATCCCTTAGTTTCCATTAGGACCCCGCTACCACGGGAGGGTAGGACAAAAGATGGCATGCAAGTTCTTTTCCATAAGCACGTATGACTATATATGGAATACATGTCTACATTACATTGATGAATTGGAGCTAGTTCTGTGTCACCCTATGTTATAACTATTGCATGATGAATGAAATCCAACATAATTATCCATCACCGATCCATTGCCTACGAGCTTTCCACATACTGATCCTTGCTAAGTTACTTGACCGTTGCTACTGTTACAATCACTACAAAACTGCTACTGTTACTTTTGCCATCATCACCATTACTTCCATACTACTTTGCTGCTAAATACTTTGTTGTGGATATTAAGTCTTTCAGGTGAGGTTGAATTGACAACTCTACTGCTAATACTCGAGAATATTCTTTGGCTCCCCTTGTGTCGAATCAATAAATTTCGGTTGAATACTCTATCCTCGAAAACTATTGTGATCCCCTATACTTGTGGGTTATCAAGACATTTTTCTAGCGCTGTTGCCGGGGAGCATAGCTCTATTCTCTGAGTCACTTGTGATTTATATTTGTTGATAGCTATGAATAATCTGAAAGATCCAAAAACCAAGATCTATCCATCTACTACGAGGGGAGGTAAGGAACTACATCTAGCTCTGCACTTGATTCACCTTCGGTTATGAGTAAGTTTGCGACACCACCACCTGCTAGTAATTCTAATATGTCACAATTAATTGATGATTCCACTTCAACTATGCATGATGCTTATGATGATGCTTTGCTTGATAATACTGTGCCACTGGGTGAATTTCTTGGTGAACAAATTGCTAGAGCCAATGCTGAAAATTATGATACTTCAGAAACTGATGAAATTATTGAAATTGAACACTTGGAGACACCTTATAGACCTAGCCCTCCTAGATATGCATTGCCTGATATTCTTGAGGGTTATGTTATGGAAGGAGTCGTATCTAGGGACTTTCTTGCTTGTAAGGACAGAGATGATCTTAAGAAACTACTATGCAAGTGGAAAGAAAAATCTTTGAATGCTAGAATGAAATATGATCCTAAGTTTGCAACTTCACCTATATTTGTTACTGATAAGGATTATGAATTCTCTATTGATCCCGAGTTAATTACTTTGGTTGAATCTGATCCTTTCCATGGTTATGAATCTGAAACTGTTGTGGCACATCTTACTAAATTGAATGATATAGCCACCCTATTTACTCATGCGGAAAAAATTCGTAACTATTATATCATTAAGTTGTTTCCTTTCTCATTAAAGGGTGATGCTAAGATATGGTTTAATTATCTTGCTCCAGGTTGTGTGCGTAGCCCCCAGTATATGATTTATCACTTCTCTGAAAAATATTTTCCTGTCCCTAAGAAGCAAGCTGCCTTGCATGAAATATTTAACTTTGTGCAAATTGAAGAAGAGAGTCTCCCACAATCTTGGGGAGGCTTCTCCAATTAATTAATGCTTTGCCTGATCATCCTCTCAAGAAAAATGAAATACTCGATATCTTTTATAATGGACTAACCGATGCTTCTAGGGACCACCTATATAATTGTGCTGGTTGTGTTTTCACGGAACGAACTATTGAACAAGCTGAAATACTATTGAATAATATATTGAGCAATGATAATGATTGGACTATTCCCGAACCACCTCTGAAGCCAACTCCGAAGAAAAGAGCCATTTTATTTCTCAGACCTGAAGATATGCAAGAGGCAAAGAAATCTATGAAAGAAAAAGGTATTAAAGCTGAAGATGTTAAGAATCTACCACCTATTGAAGAAATGCATGGTCTTGATAACCCGACACAGGTAGTAGAGGTAAATTATCTTTGTAGATTTGATGAAAGCGATATTCCTTATAATAAGTCTGCTATCCAATGCTTGGATGAATTCGATAATTTTGTTGTTAAGCGAGAAAATTTTAATGCTTATGTTATAAGACAATTGAAACATAATGCTTTCATGCTTGATCGCTTAGGAGATTATATGAGTAGAACTATCAATGAGCTTAAACTGATTAGTAAACATGCTTCCTGGTAACTATTCAAGTAGAACAAGTACTTAAAGCACAGAATGATTTGCTTAGTGAGATGAATAGTAACAACAATGATCATTCTATTAAAGTTGTGACTAGGGGTGGTAGAATGACCGAGGAACCTTTGTATCCCAAGGGCCACCCTAAGAGAATTGAGCAAGATTCTGCAAGGAGTAATATTGATGTACCTAGTCATTCCAATAATGAGAGGAACAAGGATAATGATAGAACTTTGCATGATGCTAATGAACCTATTATTGATACTCCTGAAAACCCAAATGATATTTCTGTTTCTGATGCTGAGCAACAATCTGGTGATGAACATGAGTCTAGTGATAATATTAATGATGATGTTCGTGTTGATGCTCACCCTAGTAATGATAATGATGTGGAGACTGAACCTGCTGTTGATCTTGATAACCCACAACCTAAGAATAAACGATATGACAAAAGAGATTTTATTGCTATAAAGCACGACAAAAAATGAGAACCATGGGTTTAGAAACCCATGCATTTTCCTGCTAAGCTATCCAAGAAAAAGGATGACGAGGATTTCGAGCGCTTTGTTGAAATGCTTAGACCTCTCTTTTTGCGTATGCGCTTGACCGATATTTTGAAAATGTCTCCTTATGCTAAGTATATGAAAGATATTGTGACTAATAAAAGGAAGATACCGGATGCTGAAATTTCCACCATGCTTGCCAATTATACTTTCAAGGGTGGAGTACGAAAGAAATTAGGAGATCCAGGAATACCAACTATACCATTCTCTATTAAAGGGAATTATGTTAAAACTGCTTTATGTGATTTGGGAGCTCGTGTTAGTGTTATGCCTTTCTCTATATATCGTAGACATGATTTGAATAAGTTGACACCTACTGAAATATCTTTGCAAATGGCTGATAAATCAACTGCTCTACCTATCGATATTTGTGAGGATGTGCCTATCATAGTTGCAAATGCTACTATCTTAACGGACTTTGTTATTCTTGATATGCGTGAGGACGACAGTATGTCAATCATCCTTGGTAGACCCTTTTTGAATACTGTAGGGGCTGTTATTGATTGCAATAAGGGAAATGTCACTTTCAATATTAATGGTAATGAGCATACGGTACACATTCCGAAGAAACAACCTCAAGTTCATAATATCAACACCATTGAAAAAATTCCAACGATTATTATTGGAGGCTTTGAATTCCCTCTTCCTACTGTCAAGAAGAAATATGATATACTTTGTTTTGGGGACATGCATATCCCCATTGAGGTAACTTAGTGTTATTCAAAAATTCTTCGGTTTCATGTCATCCGAAAGAAGTTTGTTAATAAGACTTGATCAACCTTATTGATGGATGCCTTTTGATGAGCATGAGATGGATGAATTTAGAAAGCACAACTCCCTGTACCCAACTTTCATTTTCTGTTAGTTAGATCAAATTAAGTAACAATGCTATTATTTTTCTGTTTTCTGAGTGCCATGCAATAAAAAAGTGACCAGAAAATAAAAGTTCTTCAAATGCTCTGAAAATGGAGTATGATTTTTTTTGGAATATTTAAAAATTTCTGGCACTGAGCACACTACAGGGGGCTGCACTAGTGGGCCACAAGGCGTGGCCACCCCCTGGTCGTGCCTAATAGGCATGTGGGTCCCATGTGGCCCCCTTCACTTATTCCAGCACCCATTCACATCATCTTCCTCCAGAAAAATCCCCCCATTTCTCAAATTCGTGTTCTAGCTCATTTTGCAGCCATTTTCGATCTCCTTGTTCAAAGCTTCATTCGCGAAACTATTTTGGGAGATTGTTCTTCGGTATGTGACTCCGCCAATGGTATAATTAGTTTTTGTTCTACTGCTTTATATATTGCAAATTTTTGTTGCTGTGGTGACCTTGTTCTTGAGCTTGCATATCGTCGTTTCCTCACGACAGATGCCATAGGGTGGCTTATCATAGGTGGTTGGGGCCGAAGGAGCCGACAGGCTCCAGGTGCGAGATTGGGCACAAGTGGTGGCAACACACGATGTACCTAGGTTCAGGGCCCTATGAGGGAGGTAATACCTCTAGTCCTGCTTGGTTTAGTTAGATGGATGGGTATAGATACAATGGTGCTCCTGGAGCTGTGTCTAGAGGAGGAAGGAGGGGCAGCCGGCTCCTCTTCCTCCACTACGGGAAGGGGTTGTGTGGAGATGATCGTTCGTGCATGTGTGTATCCGTCCCTGTTACATGGGGGGCTCAGGGGGTTTATAGGCCAACCCCCCGGCTCTTATAATATGTTCTAAGTACAATGGTGGGGGGACCCGGCTGGCAGTCTCTCTGGCTGGCTAGGGGGTCCCACCATTCGTGTTGTCTCGTCGTTGGTGGGGTCCGCCGCCTGAGCGGTCCCATCTCCTGCTGGGGCCCGCCATCCGGCTCTGCGATTGGCTCTCGCCCACCTGTCGCGGCATGGGCCGCCTGGGGGCATCGTCTAGCACGAGCCGGCCGAAGTCTCCGGTACGGTTGACCACACTGTAGCCATGCCGGGGCAAGTAATCGAGTGGAGAGGGCGTGCCGGCACTGTTCCCATGCCTAGTCGCGCTCGCCATGGTCACCGGCCGGGACAGTTGGACTATAGCCATGCGCTGTAGTGCATCAGCGGCCACTGTAGCCACAGGGCCGCCCGTTGTGCCGGTCGCGTCGTGTCGTCGTACCCGCGCGCAGAGGGACGGGACGTCGCATGTCCGTCCCAAGGTCAACGGAAGAGGCGGCCCGGTGGCAGCCGGCCATGCCCAGCCGGCCGAGGGTCCAGCCGGCTCCTCGACGAACCGTCGGGGCGCCAGCCGGCACCGGCTTGTGCCGAACGTCCTCCAGCCGGTCGTGGCCAGCCGGCCGCTTAGTTATTCTTCGAAGCAAAAGGGGGAAGACCCAGTTGCTTTGGCCTACCTAGGGGTAATAACCCCGTCAGTAGTCCCCGAAGCCGGCGGGGGCCTACGTCGGGTAGACGGCGAGGAGCCGGCGGCTTCCCCCAAGCGATACCCGCCTCCGGCTCGAAGGAGAAGGGGCAGTCAGGTCGACCATTGGACCTGACGCCTCGGGTATCGGCGCGTCGCCCCGGGACCTGTGCCGGCACGGGGCACGCCATGCGGTGAGTCATGTTGTTGCGGGTCCCGCGCACGCGGGGAGACAGGATGTCAACTGGGCCTAGCCTACTAGGACCCAGGCGTAGCCCAGTAGGCCTCGGGGCGGAGGCTAGATCCTCTGCGCCTCGAAGTGGCCATTATGGCCCGGGGCCACCCACGCGTGCGCGGAGTTTTCGAGGGGAGTGGGCGCAATCAATCCCACGTCCCCCGGTCATGGCCTTCCCTATAAAAGGAGGGGGAGGGCAGGAGGCAGAGGTACCCGCGCCTCACTTGCCCCCTTGCTGCCTGTTGTCGTTGCCTCCCTACTTTCCTCACGCACCGCCGCACCCGAGCACGCACCCACACCCGCATGCCGCACCGCCGCCGCGATGGCCGATGGACGCGTTGGAAGCTGGGTTGGCTCCTTCATGGTCGAGGACGACATCGCCGAGCTTCGCCGTGCACGCATGCTGCCACCGGAGGAGCGGGTGGCCGCCTGCGCGCCAGGCGATGAGATAGCGCGGCACCACAGCCAGGGGACACACGTCGTGTTCCTCTGGCACTTCTCCCAGGGCTTCGGGCTCCCGGTGAGTATCTTCTTTCGTCTCCTTCTCGATACCTTCGACCTCCATCCGCACAACCTCGGCCCGAGTTCGATTCTTTATCTCTCCACCTTCGTGACGTTGTGCGAGGGGTACCTCAGTATTCTTCCTTTCATCGAACTCTTCAATGCTCTTTTCTACGTCAAACCTTTGAAGAGCGATGCCTGGGGGCCATGATGGTGTGTTATCATGGCGTCGCTAGCTTCCCCCCCCCCCTCTCTCTTATTGACTCCATCAAGGGGTGGCACCAAACGTTCTTCTACGTGAAGAACGTCGACCCGAGGATGGACTACATCCGGCTGTCGCCATTTGAGGACAGGCAGTCCACCCAGCAGAACTGGCTAGGGACTGCCCCGCGTGGCATGGCCCTAGAGGAGCTCGGCCGGCTCACGCAGCTGAAGAGCTCCGAGGAGATGGTCGCCGCTGACCTGGTGGCGGCCTTTATCTCGCACCGGGTTTCACCCCTCCAGCTGAGGCCGCACCAGATCTGTGACATTTCCGGCCGGCGCGACCCCTGTCGGCTGTCCACTATCGAGCCGATGCCGGCTCAGGTGTCAAAGCGGGTGAACGCCCTCACGATGTTCAAGCTGAAGCCCGCCTTATGGTCCTTCGGCATGGAGTTATACGACCGCACCAACCGGCCTCCCCTCGTAAGTTTTTCGTCGAGGCGGTTTCTTTTCGTTTGATATTCCCTAGCCGCCAGCCGGCTGGAGAACTTACTTTGATGTGCTGACCGCAGCTTCTGGTGCGACAGAACATTCCGGACGGCCCGCACCCTCAGATCTTTGAGGCGGAGCGTGAAAACTCCGACTCCGAATACTACCAGATGGGAGCCCCCCGGAGGAAGGGGTGGACTCCTCAAGAGGTGTCGATGAGCCGGCAGACCCACGAATCGGCGCTCCCAGTGGAGCCGGAGGGTCCGGCGCGGCAAGGGAGCCCAACGGAGTGGGTGAGTTCCCACTTGCCCCCTTGATCAAGGACTGGACGGATGACGACGATGATGATGACGAATTGATGATTCTGAACGAGCCTCCTCCTTTAGCGCGCCAGGGCCGGAGGAGCGAGGAGTGGCCAGCTCAAGCCCCAGCGGCCAGAGCGGCCGACTGGGGGAAGAGGCCGGCTCAGGGGGGGCGGCGGCCCTGCTGCCCGGCCCAAAACGGATGAAGGTGGCCGCGCGGTAGCCGCTACCACGCGCCAAGTGGGCTTTGCCCCTTGTCATCGGGTAAGTCTTTATTTTGTGTAAGTTTTGCTTCTGCCTCGTGAGCCGGTTAATGACTGGTTCTTGGGTGCTGTAGTGACCCCATCGAGCTCAATGAGGAGGAGCCAGCAGGGGAGCCGACGGATGCCGCCAGCCGGCTGGCCCGCGAGCACGCGGCCACCCAGCGGGAGGAGAAGAGGAGGCTCGTAGAGCTACGAGCCTCCAGATCCGGGACGCGAGGAGGGGCCTTGCATTCTGGAACCTCGAGCAGCCGGAGGCGGAGGGGGTCGATGGATCCTCCGCGGGCATCAGACTCGGCAGCAGAGTTAACCCGCATGTCGAGGCCTCCGTCAAGCGAGCCACGAGGGGCGGCTATGGACCCGCCACGCCTCCGCCCGCGCAGGAGACGGTCCAGGTCAGGGCGGCGACGATGGACCCGGCTGCCGAGGCGGCCTAGCCTGAGGTGCCGGAGGTGACCCCGCCTGCAGCTGAGTCGGCCCGGGCCGAGGTGTCGGAGGTCCCGGGGGCCCCGGAGGCGGCGGCGGAGGCGGCGGCAATGGAGGTGGAGGTGCCCTGGAGTGGCAGGAAGAGAGGGCGGCGACGGCGCTGAGCGGAGGGTCGGCGAGAAGTGACTCCCAGCCCCTTGCCGTCATCAACCCGCCCCCGGCGGCTGGAGCCACGGCGAGCCCAGGTGGCAGCGATGGCCGGGCCCAGAGGACCCTTCGGCCGATGTAGGAGGTGGTCCGCGACTAGGAAGCGCTTGCGAGTGCGCCGGCCCTGTCGTCCCCCTAGGCAGGCGGCCCGGTCCCTTCCTTTGGGGATCTGGGGAGTGTCCTGGAGCGGTGCCGGCAGGAGCTGGCCCGATTCGCGGAGGCGGCAGATGCCGCCCTACAGCGTGCGAAAGTAAGCCGGTTGTTTTAACTTAGGATTTTTAGTGGGGGCGCGCGAGCGCACCCACTGGGTGTAGCCCCCGAGATGCGGGCCGGCTGACCGGCTGACGAGCAATCCGGTCAGATCTTTTTTGAGCATGTCTTGACCTTTGTAGTTTTGTGACAGGAAGGAAACTCCCTGCGGTAGAAGCTATTCACGGAGGCGGTCGCCATCCACGACCACGGCAAATACGGCTTCTACGGCCTGGAGGAGGGGCTGACTCGCGTGCAAGGTCAGTTGCACTTCGCAGGAGGGGCACGTAGCCCTCAATAGTCAGCTAAGGCCCATTGTGTTTTGTAGGTGAGCTGGCCATGCTTCAAAGGGAGAAGACCGGGCTTGTCTTCGAGCGGGACCGGCTAGCACGAGACGTCCAGGTGGCCACGCAGGAGACGGACCGGCTGGCCGCACTGCTAGTAGATGGGGAAGCGGTTCGGGACCGGCTCAAGGCCGAGGAGACGAAGGAGGTGGCGGCCCGGGAGACGGCCATCAAGGAGGCGGCTGACGCCACCCTGGGGACAGCCGCCTTTCAAGGCAAAGTGACCCACCTCGAGAGGACTCTCGAGGAGGTCAAGGGTTCCCTCGCCGTGTTAGAGGTGGCTCGAGAGTCGGAGCACAAAGCGGCGCTCAACTTTGCCTGTTGGGCTCAATCGGAGCCGGTTGGGCGGCCGACGGTTCGTGAGCCGGTGGTGAAGGTACCGGAGAGGCAGCCGGGACCGTCGATGGGCCGGCGACGCCCGTCGGCACGAAGATTGACTCCAATTCCGAGGACGGCTTGGTCGACGGCTCGAGGAGCCGTTCGAGGGAAACACCGGCTAGGATGGCTTGTCGGGTGGAGCCGATCTTTGCCAGCGGATCAGCCGCCTCGTTGCCTGCTCATGGGATGTGATGAAACTCATAGCCCTCGAAGGAGTTGGTGTGCTGTTGTACGAGGAAGCGGTAGCTGGCCATGTTGGCGTACCTGGCATACCATTCACCAAAGACTTGCTGCACCACGAGGTCGGAGTCACCGAAGCAGAGGATACGGCTATGCCGATCTCCTTGGCGAGCCGGAGGCCATGGACGATGGCCTCATACTCGGCCACGTTGTTGGAGGCGGCAAAGTGGATCTGGAGGGCGTATTTGAGCTGATCACCTTTCGGGGAGGAGAGGACTATGCTGGCACCCACGCCGGTCCTCATTTTCGAGCCGTCGAAGTGCATGCGCCAATGCGTGGAGTCTGGGGGAGGCGAAACAAACTCCGTCTCCCCCCAGTCGATGAGGAAGTCCGCCAATGCCTGTGACTTGATGGTGGTTCTTGGCTAATACCGGATCTCATGATCAGTGAGGGCTATGACCCATTTGGCAATCCGGCTGGTGGAGTCCCGGCCGCTCATGATCTCGCTGAGCGGGGCCATGCTCACCACGGTAATGGTATGCTCCTAGAAGTACTGCTTGACCTTCTTGGCGGCGAAGTATATGCCATAACACATATTTTGGTAGTGGGGGTAGTTCTGCTTGGACGTGGAGAGGACCTCGCTGAGGTAGTAGACGGGCCGTTGGATCGGTAGGGACTTGCCCTCCTCCAGTCACTCGACCACCAGGACGACACTGATGACGCGGGTGGTCGCCGTGATGTAGGCGAGCAGCGGTTACTTCCCAGCCGGCGCGGCCAGGATGGGCGCGCGGGTGAGAGCCTTCTTGAGGTCGTGAAAGGCCTCATCCGCCTCGTCTACCCAATCGAAAACGTCCGGCCTCTTAGTTTGACCCGGCTCAGAGAGCCATCTTCCGAAGGAGCTCGTAGAGGGGCAGGGCCTTCTCCCCCAGCCGGCTGATGAATCGGCTGAGCGAGGCGAGACAGCTGGTGAAGTTCTGGACGTCATGGATCCAGGTCGGCTTCGGCATGCGCTCGATCACGCTGATCTTCTCGGGGTTAGCTTCGATGTCGCGAGCGGACATGAAGAAACCCAAGAGTTGGCCGGCGGGGACACTGAAGACACACTTCTCCGCATTGAGCTTGATCTTGTACTCGCGCAAGTTTGCAAAGGTCTCCCGGAGATCATCAAGGAGGCTGAAATGCTTCTTGGTTTTGACGACGATGTCGTCGACATAGACGTGGACATTCCTGCCTATCTGAGGTAGGAGGCACTTCTACATGCACCGTTGGAAGGTGGCGCTTGCGTTCTTTAGGCCGAAGGACATGGTGATGTAGCAGTAGGCCTCGAAGGGCATGATGAAGGAGGTCTTGAGCCGGTCTTCTAGGTCCAGCTTGATCTGGTGGTAGCCAGAGTAGGCATCCAGGAAAGACTGCAAGTCGGAGCCGGCCGTGGAGTCGATGACTTGATCGATCCGCGGCAGGGCGAATGGGTCCTTGGGACACGCCTTGTTCAGGCTAGTGTAGTCGATGCACATTCGTCAGGTCTTGTTCTTCTTCAGCACCAGGACTGGGTTGGCCAGCCAGTCCTGGTGGAACACTTCCATGATGAACCCGGCTGCGAGCAACAGGGCGATCTCTTCGCCTATAGTACGCCGCTTCTCCTCGGAGAAACGGTGTAGGGTTGCTTGACCAGCTTGATGTCCGGTCGGACATGGAGTTTATGCTCGGTGAACTTCCTCAGAACACCCGACATGTCCTTGGGGGACCATGCAAAGATGTCTCGATTCTCACGGAGGAAGTCGACAAGCTCGCCTTCCTATTTGCTATTGAGGCGGGAGCCGATGGTGACGCACTGAGCCGGGTTGGCCGGGTCAAGCGGGATTTGCTTGGTGTATTTGGACGGATGGAAGGAGGCCTCGCCGACGGATTGCAAGGGAGGAGCCGGCACGGCCGGCTGGCTGGCAGCAAGGGCCACGAGCCGGTCGACCTGCCGCCTCTCCTCGACGATCTCTAGGGCCTCGACCAGTCGGCTGCCGTCTCGAGCGCACTCGAGCGACATCTTGTAGTCGCCCTTGATGGTGATGATTCCCCTGTGGCCCGTCATCTTGAGCTTGAGGTAGGCATAATGGGGGACCGCCATGAAGCTGACAAGAGCCGGTCGGCCAAACAGCGCTTGGTAGGGGCTTGTGAGCTCCACGACCTCAAATAGCACTGGCTCACGGCGGAAGTGATCGGGTCCACCGAAGAGGACGTCGAGCATGATCTTGCCGACAAGGGAGCAGGACTTCCCAGGCACGATGCCGTGGAAGACCGTCCGGCTCGCGTGCAGGTCTTCTGTTTTCAGCCCCAACTTGTGCATCGTGTCGAGCTAGAGAATGTTGATGCTGCTGCCACCATCTATCAGCACCCAAGAGAAGCGGAAAGCTTGCTCCTTGGTGGCGATGGTGGGGTCGAGGACCGAAGCATAGCTTTCGGGATTCATCATCACGGCAGAGTGACCGTCCTGGCTCCAAGTGACCGGTTTCTCCGACCAGTGCTTCAACTGGGGAGTTGCCGGCACGGTGGCATTCACCTCACGACGGAGCTGGCACTGAGCGTGTTTGCCTGTCTCTTCACTGGTGAAGACGACGTAGCAACCGTCCTGGTTGGGAAACTAGTCAATTAGACAACCGTCGTTCTGGGCCTGAGTCGGAGCCAGCATCGAGGCGGAAGCTTGGGCCGGGGCCGGCACACGGGCTGGCGGCATGGGAGGAGCCGGAAGGCCGTCCCCCGGGCCAGTCGCTATGAGAAGTTGCACTGCCGGAGCGTGTGCATAGAGGGTTTGGCCCTTGAATGGTTCTTGTAGGGGAGGTCCAGCATTTGCTCGAAGGTGAGCTTCGGTTGCCAGGTAGCCTTGCCGGTGCCCTGGCGCTGGCCGGAAGGCTGGGCAGCCGTCTCCTGATCCTCGATAGTATTGACCTTCCCGCTCCCATAGCGGGGATCCGGCTATTCGTTCGTGCGTTTGTTGTTCTGCGGCTGCCGGTTCTTGGTTGTCGCCTGGGTCATGGCCGGTGTCGTCGTCGCCTTGGCAGGCCGGGTCGTCTTGACCCGGATGGCCGAATCGGCCGTGGCATACTTGTCCCCCTTGGTCATGAGCTCAGCAAGCATGGCCGGCTCGGAGCACAGAAGCTTATGTTTGAGAGGGGTGCCCTCCCGGTAGCCCTCGATGAAGTACTGCACGGCTTGCACCTCGTGCACTGCCTTGCAGGAATTGCGGAGCTCGGTCCATCGAGTGAGGTAGACATGGAGGGATTCGTCCTCCCCTAAACGCACATGGCGAGTTCACGAGGACGGCCAGGCCGCTTGTAGGTACTTGTGAAGTTGCGGACGAAGGCCTCCTCGAAGTCCTCCCAGGTGTTGATGTTGCAGGCCACCAGGCTGTTGAGCCAGGTGCGGGCCGAGCCGATCAACATGAGGTGGGCATAGCGAACGGCTACGCGCTTGTTCCCCCTAGAGATGCCAACCGCGGTGGTGTACTCAATCAGCCAGTCTTGGGGCTTGGCAGCCCCGTTGTATTTCGGGGTGTCCCTAGGGAGCGTGAAGCCGGTTGGGAACGGCTCGGTGCGGATCCGGGGGATGAAGCAGGCCGGACCAATCGAGCCCTCCTCCTTAAGTAGAGAAGATTGGGCGAGCCTACCGATGTGGTTGCGGCGTCGTTCTCGCTACGGGGGACGCATGGTCCGAGCCGAGCCGAGAGCTCAGGACGGACAGTGGGTGGCACCGACTGCCCCGACTCGCGCCGCGAGGGCGGCGTGTGCCCGTGGCTACGTCGGCAACCAGATGCCGGTGCTTCGTGGTGGCGGCCGCTTCGAGGCGGATCGTTGGTGCGCCGGCTGCTGACAGCCGGCTGCTCGCTCCGCGGCGTCTGAGAGGGCTGGGGGTTGTTTGCTCCGGCTCAGCGGCCGGAGAGGTGAGGGGAGTAGGAGTACTAGGTCGCCTAGCGGCCGGCAGTTCCCGTGCCCTCACGCTCGGGCCGGGGGCCTTCAGTGGCGACACTGCCCATCGCGAGCACATGCTGCAGCACATCAGCAGTCTCGATGAGCTCCTTGATGTGGCGCTCGTGGGTGGCACGCTCTTCGCCTTCCAAGGTGGCCAATTCCTCGTAGGCCACCTTGAGAGCCCGTAGGTTGGCCGCAGGGGTGTCGTAGACGGGCATCTTGCCACCAAGGATTTCGGCGACCATGCGACTGTGGTCACGCACAGCCCCATGCCGGATAGGCTTGGTACCAGTCGGGGTGAGTCCGTAGGCAGAAGCGTACTCCCGTTGTGCCGCCTCCATGCGGCGCCGCGTGTCCGCGAGGGCGGTGGCGTCCTCGAACAGGATGCGACGAGCCGCCTCGAGATCGGCCGCGGTGGTGTCGGGGTTCGCCGTCGGGGCGATCGGAGTGCTTAAGCCTTGAAGGGCCGCGCCGAGCGGGTTGGACGTGCCGACGCGGGCAGCGGTAGCCGCGACCCGCGCCCGTCCGGAAGCAGTGGAAGAGGTGATAGACATCACTCCCACGTGATCGTGGGATCCGCTGGACTGAGTCGCAGCGAGTGCGCCCACTACCGTGGGCGAACCAGCGCAGACGAGCACCCCCGTGGGGTACTCGTCAGCGGCCAGAGCCTCGGCGAGGCTAAGCCTACCGAAGCGCTCGGTGAGCGTGTTGATGTCGGCCATGAGGCCGACAGAGTTGCCCGCAGGGCGTGCCGGAGCGAGCCCCACGAGCACGCCACGTTTTCGGTAGGACAAGCGACAACGGCGGGCAATGGCGAGGGGCCCCGCCCGGAGCATGAATTCGGCCGACGCCGCGTATGGCCCCACGATGGGCACCAACTATCGTCATTTTCTCATGATAGAAGCCATAGGGTGGCTTATCGTAGGTGGTTGGGGCCGAAGGACGCCAACGGGCTCCGGGTGTGAGATTGGACACAAGCGGTGGCGACACCCGATGTACCCAGGTTCAGGGCCCTCTGTGGGAGGTCATACCTCTAGTCCTGCTTGGTTTAGTTAGATGAATTGGTATAGATACAATGGTGCTCCTGGAGCTGTGTCTAGAGGAGGAAGGAGGGGAAGCCGGCTCCTCTTCCTCCACTGCGAGAAGGGGTTGTGTGGAGATGATCGTTCGTGCGTGTGTGTATCCCTCCCCGTTGCATGGGGGGCTCAGGGGGTTTTATAGGCCAACCCCCCGGCTCTTGTAATATGTCCTAAGTACAAAGGTGGGGGAACCTGGCTGGCAGTCACTCCGGCTAGCCAAGGGATCCCACCATTCGTGCCGTATAATCGTTGGTAGGGTCCGCTGGCCAAGGGGTCCCATCTCCCGCTGGGGCCCGCCAGCCGACTTTGAGATTGGCCCTCGCCCACCTGCCGGGGCACGGGCCGCCCAGGGGGTGTCGTCTAGCGCCAACCGGCCGAAGTCTCCGGTATGGCCGGCCACACTGTAGCCACGCCGGGGCAAGTAATCGAGTGGAGTGGGCATGCCGACACTATTCCCACGCCCAGTCGCACTCGCCAAGGTCAGCGGCCGAGACGGTTGGACTGTAGCCATGCGCTGCAGTGCGTCAGCGGCCACTGTAGCCACAGGGCCGCCCGTCGTGTCGGTCACATCATGTCGTCGTACCCGCGCAAAGGGACAGGACGTCGCATGTCCGTCCCAAGGTCAACGGAAGAGGCGGCCCGAAGGCAGTCGGCCACGCCCAGCCGGCCGAGGGTCCACCCGGCTCCTCGACCAACCGTCCGGGGCACCAGCCGGCACCAGCTTGTGCCGGACGTCCTCCAGCCAGTCGCGACCAGCCGGCCGCGTAGTTATTCTTCAAAGTGAAAGGGGGAATACCCCATTGCTTTGTCCTACCTAGGGGTAATAACCCCGTCATTGCATGTCAAATTTATATGGTCCCAAGTAGTTTTGATGCATGATATAGCTTCTAGGCACTTGAGAGTAGTTGCTATGAGTTTTGTTGAGTTTTGTGCACCTTTATTTTCAATCACTCAAAATTTCAGAATTATTCATAAAAAGAAAGAAATTCTGAGGAGATTATTAAGAGGCTCTTCAAGCCAGAGTTCTAAGGAAGATGAAAATGAGATGAGGGAGAAACTCAAGTATAATCTTCCTCGCGTCGCAAAAGTTTGACCATGTGAATGGTCGTGGTACACATTCTTGAGGGCAGCCGAAATTTATGAATATTTCTATTATTTGGCCGAGAATGCAGGCATCACCGACTTCCTCAACGATGAGCATGACCAGTACCTCTTGCTCAAGAATACCTTTGTGCGAAATTTTCACTTTCATTCTCGGGAAGACCCTCCTATAGTAGAATTTCATTTATATGATGTGCCTCACAAAATGAACCTTTATGAATTTTGCAAAGTTTGCAAAATACCCTATGAGGGCAGCATCAGGGAACCACGTCCTCGAGACATGGAAGATTTTATTGCCGCAGTCACTGTATGGGAAGAGAGAGGTGTGTCAAGGGCAAGAGCGGCTAGTTTACATTTTCCTGTGCTGCGTTATTATTCATTATTTGTGGGGAGATGTCTAGTTGGTCGTTGGGAGAGTGGAAGTCTTAGTGCCCCTGACCTCGCCATTTTGCGCCATGCTTTATTTGCTAATAGAACTTTTAGTCTGGGTGCTATGGTGGCCCAATGGTTGAACACCAACCGTTCGAAGGGGCCCATATTCGGAGGTATTTATGCATCTCGTTTAGCCGAACATTTTGAGATAGCCATTAGGCTTCACGAGAAATATGAGAGGCTGCTACCCGCCAAGTTTTTAGATTATGACTGTATGGTAGCTTGCGACGTTATTAAGAAAAATGATGATAGAAGGTTGCTTTACAACTTAGTTTTTATCTAGGGTACTTATGAAATTATTACTCTGCCTGCTTCTTCTTTGTTCGATATTCTCTCAGGCGGGTACACCATTATGCCCGAAGACATTTACAGATATTGGGGTCTAACGCAACCCCCAGCTCCAGAACCGGCACCAACCCTTGATCCGTACCCTGAGCCAGCTTTTCAGTGGGAGCCGCAGGAGTTTGCCAACCAATGGAACTATGAGGATGCTCTTGAGTATCCGGGAGAGAGCTCTTTCTATCCATGTCCATAGACCAACTTAGGCCAAAAGCCTAAGCTTGGGGGAGTACGTATTTCTCACCGGCTTTACATTCATGTTCACACACTCATCTTAAGCAGTCCGTGTTCACACTTTTTTCTTGTACCATCCATGGTAGTTTATTTTCTTGTTTTGCTTTCTTCTTGTGCGTTTAATTAACTTTGAGAAAAATACAAGAACATAGTTCTAGCTTTATTTCCAGTTGTTTAGTTGTAGCATTAATAAGAAAACCCAAAAAGATTTTTCGTTCTTCTTTTACTTGTTGGGAGATTTCCCGTGTAACTAGTTTTTCTCGTTCTTGTTTTGATTTTTCCTTCTTTGGGTCGTAAGGAAAAGACCATAATGAAAATGTCGAGAAGATCTCATATGCATTATTGTTTACCTATTAGAGAGCCCATGTTACCTTGTCTTCTCCTTTGATTTATTGTCTGCAGATTCCAGCTTAGTCCAATGCACGTGCACTCTTATTATTATCCACACCATTCGGTCGTGCAAGTGAAAGGCAATGATGACGATATTTGATGAAAAGATTGAGATGGAGAAAAGCTGGTATGAACTCAACCTATCTTGCTTTTGCAAATATGATTAGCTCATTGTTCTGAATTTAGTTCATCATGGGAGAAAAATATTTGCAATAAAAATTAGAGATTATAGTTGCTCATGCCATGCTTAATTAGCTAAGAGTGGATAATGGTTTTTTTTGGGTACCAACATGCATATTAAAATGGTTGTGATGTAGTATGATGGGATGGTATCCTCCTCTAAACGATTCAAGTGGCTCGACTTGGCCCATGTTCATGCATGTAGTTGAAACAAAATCAACATAGCCTCTACGATATTTATGTTCATAGTGATTTATATCCTACTCATGCTTGCATTCAATGTTGGTTAATCTCAAAGCATGTTGATGATTGTGTCTCTCTCTAGTTGGTCCCTCCCCAGTCTTTTGCTAGCCTTCACTTGTACTAAGCGGGAATGATGCTTGTGCATCCAATCCCTCATACCCAAAGTTGTTTCATATGAGTCCACCATACCTACCTATATGTGGTATTTACCTGCCATTCCAAGTAAATTTGCATGTGCCAAACTCTAAACCTTCAAATAAAAATTATGTTTCTATGTCCAAATCGCTCATGTGGCGACTGGGGGCTGTCAGTATCTTCCATGCTAGGTGGGCTATTCTCACGATATGTGTTGATTCACTATCATTCACGAGAAAGTGGCTCGTAATCGGGATGCCCAGTTCCATGCTCGAAATAAAAGCAAAATATCATTAAACATAACTCCCCCAGGATAGTGTTTGTATGGACGGTACCCGTGGATTTGGCTCGCCGTGGAGTGTGACTGATTGGTGGAGGGGGAGTAAAAACTTTACCATTCTTGTTGGCAACCGCCTATAATGTATCTAGCATGGAAGATGTTGAAAACCTCTTGGTTGTTATGTGAGCAATGAAAACATACTGCTCAAAAATCATTACTTATCTCTATTTTAAAAACTCGAGCTCTGGCACCTCTACAAATCAATGCTTCCCTCTGCGAAGGGCCTTTCCATTTACTTTATTGTTGAGTGATCATCCTCTTATAAAAGGCACCAGTTAGAGAGCACCACCGTCATTTGTATGCTTGCTATTAATTGATATTGAGTATCAGCATGACTGGATCTCTTTCACCGTGAATTAGAATATCTAGTGAGTCATTGTTCTTTAGAGGGGCTCTGCCTTTATGTTTTGCGGTCTCAGAAAGGGCTAGTGAGATACCATTTTGTCATATTGTATCATGATTGTTTTGAAAAATTGTTGTCATCCGAGAGTTATTATTATTGCTCCCTAGTTGATTATGTCATTGATATGAGTAAATGTGAGACCTAAATGTTATTGTGAACGTGGTTAGTCCATGATCTTTGATGAAAATCTGAACATCAGTTAGACTATTTACAACAACAAGATTAAACAGAGTTTGTAAAAGTTTTTCTTTATCACTTTCAGTTTATCAACCGAATTGCTTGAGGTCAAGCAATGGGTTAAGCTTGGGGGAGTTGATATGTCTCCATCGTATCCACTTTTCCAAACTCTTTTGCCCTTGTTTTGGACTCTAACTTGCATGATTTGAATGGAACTAACCCGGACTCACGCAGTTTTCAGCAGAATTGCCTTGGTGTTATTTTTGTGCAGAAATAAAAGTTCTCGGATCGTCCTGAAAATTTAAGGCGAATATTTTTGTAATTAATGAAAAATACTAGCGCAAGAAGTAAACAGAGGGGGGCCACCTGCAGGCCACAAGCCTGCTAGGCGCTGCCTGGCCGCGCCTAGCAGGCTTGTGGGCCCTTTTGGCTCCTCCGACCTCCCCTCTAGCTCCACATAACCATATTCGCGGAGAAAAAATCAGAGAGAAGAGTTCATCGCATTTCACGATACGGAGCCGCCGCCACCTCCTGTTCTTCCTCGGGAGACCAGATCTGGAGTCCGTTTTGGGATCCCGAGAGGGGAAATCGACGCCATCATCATCATCAACCATCCTTCATCACCAATTCCATGATGCTCTCCGCCAGTCGTGAGTTATCCCATCATAGGCTTGCTGGATGGTGATGGGTTGGATGAGATTTATCATGTAATCGAGTTAGTTTTGTTAGGGTTTGATCCCTAGTATCCACTATGTTCCGAGATTGATGTTGCTAGGACTTTGCTATGCTTAATGCTTGTCAGTAGGGCCCGAGTGCCATGATTTCAGATCTCAACCTATTATGTTTTCATGAATATACATGTGTTGTTGATCTTATGTTGCAAGTTGTAAACACCTATTACGAGTTATGATCCGCATCCCCCGGGGTGACAATAACTGGGATTCTTTCCGGTGATTATCGTAGTTTGAGGAGTTCATGAATTCACTAAGTGCTAATGCTTTGGGTCAGTTCTATATTAAAAGGGGGCCTTAATATCCCGTAGCTTCTATTCTGACCCCGCTGGCATGGGAGGGTAGGACAAAAGATGTCATGCAAGTTCTTTTCCATAAGCATGTATGACTATATATGGAATACATGCCTACATTACATTGATGAATTGGAGCTAGTTCTATGTCACCCTATGTTATAACTGTTGCACGATGAATGACATCCAACATAATTATCCATCACCAATCCATTGCCTACGAGCTTTCCACATATTGATCCTTGCTAAGTTACTTCTCCGTTGCTACTGTTACAATCACTACAAAACTGCTACTGTTACTTTTGCCATTGTTACCGTTACTTCCATACTACTTTGCTACTAAATACTTTGTTGCAGATATTAAATCTTTCAGGTGTGGTTGAATTAACATCTCAGCTGCTAATACTCGAGAATATTCTTTGACTCCCCTTGTGTCGAATCAATAAATTTGGGTTGAATACTCTACCCACGAAAATTGTTGCGATCCCCTATACTTGTGGGTTATCAAGACCCTTCCTGAAAATAAGAGGAATTGCAATTGTTTGGTGATTGAAAACATAATTTGTTAGTCTATACTTTAACATGTGGATAGCTTGTTATTTCATCATGAGAAGGTTTATGAGATGAGCTACTATTTATGATATATAATAATGCTAGAAAATGTGTTTGGAACTATCACTGATCAAGTTTATGCACTATGCTAGCATTCACACTTCATAAATTATTTCTTTTATCATTTACCTACTCGAGGACGAGCAGCAATTATGCTTGGGGATGTTGATACGTCTCCAACGTATCTATATTTTATGAAATATTCATGCCACATTTACAATAATTCTATATGATTTTGGTATGATTTTATTAGAACTAACCCGGATTGATGTTGTTTTCAGCAGAACTACCGTGGTGTCGTTTTTTGTGCAGAAATAAAAGTTCTCGGAATGGGCTAAAAATTTAGTATGATTTTTTGTGGACCAAAAGAGACCCCGAAACATTGGACCTGGGCCAGAAGAGCCACGAGGAGGCGACAAGCCTGCCAGGTGTGGCCACCCCCCTAGTCGCGCCTAGGGGGCTTGCCACCGCCTCGTGGCACCCCTTGACATGATTCCAACGCCAAAAATTCCTATAAATATTCGAAAATAAACCTAGATCGGGAGTTCCACCACCGCAAGCCTCTAGAGCCACGAAATACCAATCGGGATCCCGTTTCGAAACCATCACATGAGGCCATCTTCATCATCCTCACATTCTCCAGGACGAGGAGGGAGTAGTTCACCCTCGGGGCTGAGGGTATGTACCAGTAGCTATGTGTTTGATCTCTCACTCTCGTGTTCTTGAGATGGCACGATCTTGATGAACCGCGAGCTTTATTGATATAGATGAATCATATGGAGTTTTCCCCTTTGTATCTTGTTGTGATGAATTGAGTTTTCCCTTTGAAGTTTTCTTATCGGATTGAATCTTTAAGGATTTGAGAACACTTGATGTATGTCTTATGATGGGATATCCATGGTGACAATGGGATGTTCTATTGATCCACTTGATTTATGTTTTGGTGATCAACTTGCGGGTTCCGTTACCTTGGGAATCTATGCATAGGGGTTGGCACACATTTTTGTCTTGACTTTCCGGTAGAAACTTTGAGGCACTTTTTGAAGTTCTTTATGTTGGATTGAACATGATGAATTTGAAATTATGTGATGCATGTCGTAATCAAGCCCATGAGTACTTGTGGTGACATTGGAGTATCTAGGTGACATTAGGGTTTTGGTTGATGTGTATCTTAAGGTGTTATTTTAGCACGAACTATAGGGATGTTTGTGACACTTATAGGGATAGCTCATAAGATTGATCGGAAAAGATAACTTTGAGGTGGTTTCGTACCCTACCATAATTTCTTCATTAGTTCTCCACTATTTGTGACTTTGGAGTGAATTCTTTGTCGCAAGAGAGGTATTTACATATGATTCAACTATGTTAGTATTGTTGAGAGAAATTGCACTAGTGAAAGTATGAACCCTAGGCCTTGTTTTCAAGCATTGCAATACCGTTTTTGCTCACTTTTGTTACTTGCTACCTTGCTGTTTTTGTATTTTCAGATTACAAAAACCTATATTTACCATCCATATTACACTTATATCACCATCTCTTCGCCGAACTGGTGCACCTATACAATTTACCATTATACTGGGTGTGTTGGGGACACAACATACTCTTTGTTATTTGGTTGCAGGGTTGTTTGGGAGAAACCATCTTCATCCTACACCTCTCATGGATTGATAAACCTTAGGTCATCCACCTGAGGATAAATTGCTACTGTCCTACAAAACTCTGCGCTTGGAGGCCCAACATGAGTCTACAAGAAGAAGGTTGTGTAGTAGACATCATCCACCTCTAATCCTACTCCAAGTAGGATTCCAATCCTACTTGGATTTCCTTTCTCCACTTGGTTTTTTTCCTTTCCCACACCTATAGCCGCATGGGCCCTTAGGGGCTGGCTTGCCCAGCCCACTAAGGGCTCGTGTGCCACCCCTAAGGCCCACGTGGCCTCCCGGCATGGGTGGCCCCTCCCTATGCCCCCCTGGAACCCTTTCGGCACACCCGGGTACACTACCGGCAATACATAAAACTTTTCCGGTGACCAAAATAGGACTTCCTATATATCAATCTTTTCCTACGGACCATTACGGAGCTCCTCGTGACGTCCAGGATCTCATCCAGTACTCTGAACAACCTTCGGTCACCACCATACATAACTCAATACTACTGAAACGTCACCGAACATTAAGTGTGCGGACCCTTCATGTTCGAGAACTGTGTAGACATGACCGAGACACCTCTACAATCAATAATAAATAGTGGGACCTATATGCTCATATTGGTTCCTACATATTGTACAAAGATCTTTATCGGTTGAACCTCTATGTCAAGGATTCAGCTAATCCCGTATGTTGTTCCCTTTGTTCTTCGGTATGTTACTTGCCCGAGATTCGGTCGTTGGTATCTCTATACCTAATTCAATCTCGTTACCGGAAAGTCTCTTTACTCGTTCCATAATACAAGATCCCGTGGCTAAATATTTAGTCACTTTGCTTGCAAGGCTCATTGTGATGTTGTATTACCGAGTGGGCCCTGAGACATCTCTCTGTCACACCAAGTAACAAATTCCATTATTGATCAATGCTCACTCAACAGACACCTTCGGAGATACCTGTAGAGCATATTTATAGTCACCCAGTTACGTTGCGAAATTTGATACACACAAGGTATTCCGCCGGTGTCAGTGAGTTGTATGATCTCATGGTTATAGGAATAGATACTTGACATGCAGAAAACTATAACAATAAACTGACACGATCATATGCTACTTTCATAGTTTGGGTCTTGTCCGTCACATCTTTCTCCTAATGATCTGATCCCGTTATCAAATGAGATATCATGTAAATGTCTAGGAAACCTTGACCATCAATGATCAATGAGCTAGTTTACTAGAGGCATACTAGGGACACAATGTTGTCTATGTATCCACACATGCATTTGAGTTTCCAATCAATACAATTATAACATAGATAATAAACGATTATCATGAACAAGGAAATATAATAATAACCACTTTATTATTGCCTCTAGGGAATATTTCCAATAGTCTCCCACTTGCACTAGAGTCAATAATCTAGGTCACACCACGATGTGATTTAGACTGTATTGAATCTAACACCCATACAGTTCAGGTGTTGATCATGTTTAGCCCTTTGAAGAGGTTTAGTGAACGGGTCTGCGACATTCAAATCCGTGTGCAATTTTCAAATATTCATGTACTCCTCCTTGATGTAATCTCAGATGGAATTGAAGCGTTTCTTTATGTGTTTGGTCCTCTTGTGAAACCTTGGGTCATTGGCCACAGCAATGGCACCAGTGTTGTCACAAAACAGAGTCATTGGGTTTAGTGCACTCGGAACTAATCCAAGATCTTTCATGAACTCCTTCATCCAGACACCTTCCTTCGCCGCCTCCGAGACATCAATGTACTCCACTTTGCATGTAGAATCAACTACCATGCTCTGCTTGGAACTGCACCAGCTTACCGCTCCTCCACTGAGAATAAATACGTATACGGTTTGAGACTTAGAGTCATCCGGATCTGTGTCAAAGCTTGCATCAATGTAACCCTTTACGACGAGCTCTTGATCACCTCCATAAACGAGAAACATTTCCTTAGTCCTTTTCAGGTACTTAAGGATATTCTTGACCGCCTTCCAGTGCTCCATTTCTGGATTAGTTTGAAACCTTCCAGACATACTTATGCAAGGCTGACATCGGGTCTTGTGCACAACATTGCATACATGATAGAGCCTATGGATGGATCATAGGGGATGACGCTCATATTTTCTCTATCTTCTGCAGCCACTGGGCATTGAGTCTTACTCAACTTCATAGCTTGCAACACAGGCAAGAACCCCTTCTTGGACTGATCCATTTTTAACTTCTTCAAAACTTTGTCAAGGTATGTGCTCTATGAAAGTTCTATTAAGCATCTCGATCTATCTCTGTAGATCTTGATGCCTAATATGAAAGCAGCTTCTCCTAGGTCCTTCATTGAAAAACTCTTGTTCAAATATTCCTGCACGCTTTCCAACATTTCTATATTGTTTCCAATCAGCAATATGTCATACACATATAATAGTAGAAACGCTATAGAGCTTCAAATATTTCTGCATGCTTTCCAACATTTCTATATTGTTTCCAATCAGCAATATGTCATACACCTATAATATTAGAAAAGCTATAGAGCTGCCACTCACTTTCTTGTAAATACAAGCTTCTCCATAAACTTGTATAAACCCGAACACTTTGACCACCTCATCAAAGCAAAGATTCCAACTCCAAAATGCTTGCTTCAGTCCATAAATGGATCGCTGGAGTTTGCAAACTTTGTTAGCATTCTTTGGATCGACAAAACCTTCTGGTTGCATCATATACAACTCTTCCTTAAGGAAACCGTTAAGGAACGTTGTTTTGACATCCATCTACCAAATTTCATAATCAATAAATGCAGCTATTGCTAACATGATTCTGACGGACTTAAGCATCACTACGGGTGAGAAGGTCTCATCGTACTCAACTCCTTGAACTTGTGAAAAACCCTTTGCCACAAGTCGAGCTTTATAGACGGTGACATTACCGTCTGCGTCCGTCTTCTTCTTGAAGATCCATTTGTTTTGAATGGACTTTCACCCTTTAGGTAATACTTCGAAAGTCCATACTTTGTTTTCATACATGGACCCCATCTCGGACTTCATGGCCTCTAACCATTTGTTGGAATCCGGGCCCATCATCGCTTCTCTATAGCTCGTAGGTTCATCTTTGTCCAACAACATGACCTCTAAGACAGGGTTGCCTTACCATTTAGGAGTAGTATGCGTCCTTGTCTACCTACGAGGTTCGATAGTAACTTGATCCGAAGCTTCATGATCATCATCATTGACTTTCTCTTCAACTATCGTAGGCTCCATAGAAACATCATTCTGCATTGCGCTATTATCTGGTTGAAGCAAAGGTTCAACATCCTCATCAAGTCCTAACTTCCTCCCACTCAATTCTTTCGAGAGAAACTCTTTCTCCAGAAATGACCCATTCTTAGCGACAAACACTTCCCCTTCGGATTTGAGATAGAAGGTATACCCAACCATCTCTTTTGGGTATCCTATGAAGACGCATTTCTCCAATTTGGGTTCCAGCTGTTCAGGATGAAGCTTGTTGACATAAGCATCGCATCCCCAAACGTTAAGAAACGACAACTTTGGTTTCTTGCCAAACCACAGTTCATATGGAGTCGTCTCAACGGATTTCGATGGTGCCCTATTTAAAGTGAATGCAGCTGTCTCTAATGCATAACCCCGAAACGATAGTGGGAAATCGGCAAGAGACATCATAGAATGCACTATATTCAATATGGTTCGATTACAACGTTCGGACACACCATAACACTATGGTGTTCCAAGCGGTGTCAATTCTAAAACAATTCCACATTGTCTTAAGTGATTGCCAAACTCATAACTCAAATATTCTCCTCCTCGATCAGATCGTAGGAATTTGATCTTCCTATTACGATGATTCTCAACTTCACTCTGGAACTTCTTGAACTTTTCAAATGTTTCAGACTTGTGTTTCATTAAGTAAATATACACATATCTACTTAACTCATCGGTGAAGGTGAGGAAGTAACGATATCCACCGCGTGTCTCAATGCTCATTGGACCGCACACATCAGTATGTATGATTTCCAGCAAGTCACTTTCCCGTTCCATTGTTCCAAAGAAGGGGGGTTTAGTCATCTTCCCCATGAGGCATGGTTCACATGTGTCGAGTGATTCAAAATCAAGTGACTCCCAAAGTCCATCGGCATGGATCTTCTTCATGTGTTTTACACTAATATGACCTAAGCGGTAGTGCCACAAGAACGTGGTACTATCATTATCAACTCTACATCTTTTGGCATCAATGTTATGAACATGTGTATTATCACTATCGAGATTCAATAAGAATAAACCCATCACATTAGGTGCATGACCATAAAATATATTACTCATATAAATAGAACAACCATTATTCTCTGATTTAAATGAGTAACCGTCTCACAATAAACAAGATCTATATATAATGTTCATGCTTAATGCAGGCACTAAATAACAATTATTTAGGTTCATCACTAATCCCGATGGTAATCGACGAGCGAGCGTGCCGACGATGATCACATCAACCTTGGAACCCTTTCCCACGCGCATTGTCACTTCATCCTTAGCCAGCCTTCGTCTATTCCTTATCTCCTATTTTGAGTTGCAAATGTGAGCAACCAAACTGGTATCAAATACCCAGGCACTACAACAAGTGTTGGTAAGGTATATATCAATAACATGTATATCATATATACCTTGTTTGGTGTTGTCCGCCTTCTTGTCGGCCAGATACTTGGGGCAGTTCCGCTTACAGTGACCAGCTCCCTTGAAATGAAAGCACGCAGTTTCTGGCTTGGGTCCAGCCTTGGGTTTCTACAAGGGAGGGGCAACTACTTTGCCACTCTTCTTGTAGTTACCCTTGTGGCCGTTGCCATTCTTCTTGAAACTAGTAGTTTTATTGACCATCAACACTTGATGCTCCTTCTGGATTTCAGACTCAGCGACTTTCAACATCGCAAACAACTCGGTGACTGACTTGTTCATCCCTTGCATGTTCTAGTTCATCACGAAGCTCTTGTAGCTAGGTGGCGATGGTTGAAGAAATATGTCAGTGATCGCCTCTGGTGAAAGGGCATCCCAAACTCAGCCAGACGGTTCGAATACCCAGACATTCTGAGTATATGTTCACTGACAGACCCGTTCTCCTCCATCTTGCAAGCATAGAACTTATAGGAGGTCTCATACCTCTCGATCCGGGCATTTTTCTCAAAGATAAACTTCAACTTCTGGGACATCTCATATGCTCCATGGCGTTCAAAATGTCTTTGAAGTCCCGGTTCTAAGCCATAAAACAATGCACATTGAACTATTGAGTAATCTCCAGAACGTGCCTCCCAGGCGTTCACGATGTCTTTAGGTGACACTACAGCGGGTGCTTCACTGAGCGGTGCATCAAGGACATAAGCCTTTTCGGAAGCCGTGAGGATAATCCTCAGATTACGGGCCCAGTCTACAACGTTACTTCCATCATCTTTCAACTTGGATTTCTCTAGGAATGCATTAAAATTCAAGGGAACTATTATGCGAACCATTGATCTACAGCATAAATTTGCAAAGGTTACTTAGACTATTGTTCAAGGTAATGAGTTTAGTTAATCAAATTACTAAAAAACTCCCACTCAAATTGACATCCATGCGTTCATCCAACTGATACATGATCCAAATTCACCAACCCAAGTCCAATCATCACGTGAGATGAGGTGGTTTCAATGGTGAAAATCTCCATGTTGATCATATCTACTATATGACTCATGTTCTTCCTTTTGGTCTCTTGTGTTCCGAGGCCATGTATGTACATGCTAGGCTTGTCAAGTTTAACCTGAGTCTTCTACACGTGCAACACTGGCTTGCACCCGTTGTATGTGAACGTAGAGTCTATCACACCCGATCATCACGTGGTGTCTTGACACGATGAACTTTTGCAATGGTGCACACTCGGGGAGAACAAAATTTTATCTTAAAATTTTGGTTAGGGATCATCTTATAATGCTACCATCATCCTAAACAAAACAAGGTGCATAAAAGGATTAACATCACATGCAAATCATAAGTGACATGATATGGCCATGAACTTGTGCTTTTGATCTCCATCTCCAAAGCACCGACATGATCTCCATCGTCACCGGCTTGCCACCATGATCTCCATCATCTTGATCTCCATCAACGTGTCACTATGATGTTGTCGCGCCAACCTTTTCTTCTATGACTATTGCTAACTTATAGCAATAAAGTAAAGCAAAAATCACAAAAATAAATTAAATACAACCCTATGGCTCCTGCCGTTTGTCGTACTCATCGACATGCAAGTCGTGATATTCTATACAAAACATGATCATCTCATACATCACATATATCTCATCATATAATTGTCCCTATCACATCACAACATACCCTGCAAAAACAAGTTAGACATCCTCTAATTGTTGTTGCATGATTTACGTGGCTACTACGAGTATCTAGCAAGAATGATTCTTACCTACGCAAAAACCACAACGGTGATACACAAATTGCTATTCAACCTTCTCAAGGACCGTCTTTGTCGAATCCGATCCAACTAGAGTAGGAGAGACAATCACCGGTCAGCCATCTTTATGCAACAAAGTCACATGTCGGTCGAGTAAGGTTGGTCCGGGCCGCTTCATCCCACAGTACCGCTGAATCAAGAAAATACCAAGGGAGGAAGCCATCTGAGCATCAATGCCCACAATCTCCTTTGTGTTCTACTCGTGATCTCATCTACACATAGACCTAGATCATGATGCCACTGTTGGGGAATGTTGCATGAGAAATAAAAAAATTCCTACGCACACGCATGATCTATCCATGGTGATGAGCATCTACCAGAGGGAGAGTGGATCTACAAACCCTTGTAGATTGCTAAGCGGGAAGCATTAAGAAACGCGGTTGATGTAGTCGAATGTCTTCGCGATCCAAATCCCTAGTCGTCCCACGATCCAATCACAATCCGTCCTGATCTAGCAACGAACGGACGGCACCTCCACCTTCAGCACACATCCAGCTCGATGACGATCTCCGCCTTCTTGATCCAGCAAAAGGGAACAGTGAGTTAGATGAGAACTCCAGTAGCGCGACGGCACGGCGATGGTGGTGGTGGAACTATTCCGACAGGGCTTCGCCTAAGCATCGTCGAATCTAGAGGGAGACAATCTAGTGGGGAGAGAGGGCTGCCCCGTGGCTTAGGGTTGGGTGAGGCTGGCCTCTCTCCCCTCCAATATATATAGGAGGGATGGGAGGGGCCTCCACCCCTAGGGTTTCCCTTAGGAGTCGACCGAACAGGAGGTGGAGGTGTCCACCCCCAATCCTACTCCAAGTAGGATTCCGATACTACTTGGATTTCCTTCCCCCACTTGGGGGTTTTCCCTTTCCCACACCTCTAGCCGCATGGGCCCTCAGGGGATGGCTTGCCCAACCCACTAAGGGCTGGTGCACCACCCCTAAGGCCCATGTGGCCCCCGGCGTGGGTGGTCCCTCCCAATGCCCCCCTCCCCTACCTGGAACCCTTCCGGCACCCCCGATACACTACCGGCAATTCCAGTGACCAACATGGGACATCCTATATATCAATCTTTTCCTCCGAACCATTTTGGAGCTCCTCGTGACATCCGGGATCTCATCCGGGACTCCGAATAACCTTCGGTCGCCAACATACATAACTCAATACTACCGAAACATCACCGAGCGTTAAGTGTGCACACCCTGTGGGTTAGAGAACTATTTAGACATGACCGAGACACCTCTACGGTCAATAACCAATAGCAGTACTTGGATGCCCATATTGGTTCCTACATATTCTACGAAGATCTTTATCGGTTGAACCTCTATGTTAAGGATTCAGTTAATCATGTATGTTGTTCCCTTTGTTCTTCAGTATGTTACTTGCCCGAGATTTGATCGTCGGTATCTCTATACCTAGTTCAATCTCGTTACTGGAAAGTCTCTTTACTCGTTCCGTAATAAAAGATCACGTGGCTAACACTTTAGTCACTATGCTTCCAAGGCTCATTGTGATGTTGTATTACCGAGTGGGCCCTGAGACACCTCTCCGTCACAGGGAGTAACAAATCCTAGTCTTGATCATGCCCACTCAACAGACACCTTCGGAGATACCTGTAGAGCATATTTATAGTCACCCAGTTATGTTGCGACGTTTGATACACACAAAGTATTCCTCCGGTGTCAGACAGTTGCATGATCTCATGGTCATAGGAACATATACTTGACATGCAGAAAACTATAATAATAAAGTGACACGATCATATGCTATGTTCATGGTTTGGGTCTTGTCCGTGACATCATTCTCCTAATGATGTAATCCCATTATCAAATGACATCTCATGTGAATGGGTAGGAAATCTTGACCATCTTTGATCAACGAGCTAGTCTACTAGAGGCATACTAGGGACACAATGTTGTCTATCTATCCACACATGCATTTGAGTTTCCAATCAATATAATTATAGCATGGATAATAAACGCTATTATCTACTAAAAGAAAAATACGGAAGAAAATAGAGAGATTTGCTAGAAAATCCCACGTTAATTAGAAAATATCGGCCCTTCATCTAATAAACCATTATATATTTAAGTATTACAGCCGTTTGATCTTCGTAACCTGTAAAGTTATAGGAAATTACTCACTTATACCATCACACGTGACACAGCACCCGTGTCGTACTAATATCTCCTCAATGTCATAAAATCCAACAGCCAATGTATGGACCTATCTTCATTAGCGTACGTCTGAGGATTTTAGACAGTAAACTGCACATAATCCCTGCCCTCCCATCGATTAGATGTTTCTAGCCGTTGGATTTTGTTAACTAGGAATTTCTGGCCGTGAGATCTTCTTTGTAGAGCAATCTATCTCGCACTATGTCAAATCTGGCCCAGTTGTCCTCTGGGCTGCTGCTCTAGAGGCTGAAACGGAAGCATGTGGAAAACTGGGCCGTCCGCCAGCCCATTTTACTGACTGGGCTTCGAGGGATCCATCCATCGAAGGGACTGATGCGAGGAGTTGCTAAAAAAAGAAACTACTGATGCGAGGCGGACAGAGGAAGAGTCGCGAGTTTCATTGACTCCCGATGCAGTAGGCGCATAGAGGAGCGACCGCGTCCATGGATGCCCGATGCGATGTGCGAAGAGGAGCAGTCGAGTCCCGATGCAGGCTCACAGAGGAGCGACCGTGTCCATCGACTCCCAATGCGAGGCGCGCACAGGAGCAGCCGGTGTGCGTCGGTCGATCGATTCAATCTACCGGAGGTGCGGGATCCAATGCGGGATCGAGGCAAATCGATGGGAACACTCGGATCGACCGGACGAGTGGCATCCTACTCCAGCTGATGCGCTCCAACACGCCATTGATTCAAGGTGCATGACGGGATCAGCGGTGGCACGCAATCATGGCTGGAAACTGCTGTGTTCACTCTTGAAGCTCGCAATCATGGCTGGTAATGTCGCGATCCTTTCATATGCCCCATGATTACTATATAATGCGTCCTCCCCTGTCAGTGTTTTCCCAGCCATCTTTCAGCATCATGCTCGCGTACGTCTTTCTTGTTAACTGTATCAAACATTTACATTATCCTCATGTCATCTCACAGAAAAGATCTTCACATCCTTCATACTAAAAAAATGTACAGGTGATGTTCATGGTGCGTCTTGATTTGGGCAGATTCTTGAGCTTTGTGGGTTTTTTTTGCTCACCAGTTGATAATCTGAGATAGCTTTTGGACAGGTGAGTACACTACACCTTAATTTTTTTAACGAACACTACACCTTAATTATCCTTCCATGTTTTTGGTTGCAAATTCCTTCCTGGACACTATCACTATGAGTATTCTTGGTTTGGACGATTGACATTCTAAAGATTTGATTATTTTTAAGGTGGATTCTGCTAAACTGATTTGATGTGTGCCTCTCCGGCCAATTTAGTTTGCCCTGCACTGCACAAATGTTTGGTAGCCTACTGCCACTGACAGTCTTGATTGGTCAAAATAAAAAAAAATTACCTGACTACTATAAATAACACATGAACTGGTCCTGATGCATAACATGCTAACATGTCTTGCTTTGCTATTGACTCGGATGCTACAACAAAGCCTATTTCGCCAAGGTGGGCCAGATCAGCCTGCCGGCGATGAACTACCTCGAGGTGGACTAACTCTTCGACGCCGGCTTCAAGTTGAACATGTTGCCGGATACATTTGACCGTTACTGTGCCATCCTTCAGTCTAAGATACTTTGCCTAGCTATTTCCTCCCTGCTCATTTTTGTTTATACTCAATTCTTGTGCCTAACTAACAACCTGCACTAAAGACACCAGGAATAGATAAACAAGCTCATAGTTAATATTTATAGTGAAGGTGAACACTGCATATACAATCGTATCATTGAATTGCAGCTAACCAAAGGATTGAAAAACACAAAACGCTATATGATGCTCAATATATTGTGTGCGACTGATATATGCTAATTTTAGTATATTGAGAATTGAGATGTACATGTGCATCAGACAGTGGTTATACCATCGTATTTTTCGGCTAGCAAAGATCTACTATGACATAAATTATGATTGGATTATTAGAATATATTTATTCAGATTGGTCCATTGCGTATGGGGTACCAAAATGTTCTTGATGCCTAGAATCTCTTCTGAAAACCATGTTTCATACTTCGAAAAAAGATTGTTGCATGCCAGTACTATTGTGCTTGCTGTTATTTACGTACCTTTTACTGTATTATTTTTCATCGGAAGCAAATTACTCCAGTAAACTCCCAGGACCTATTATATGGTTGTTCCTTTGCTATTTTCCTGTATTTTTTCTCCTCTCCTCTGCAGACTAACTTTAAGCAACTAAAACCAAACACATGGCCTTTTTCTGACAGTAGAAGTTTACTTTGTCCCATCCGATAGGTTATCTTTCTCCAAATCATGTGGTCCGGTTTTCAGGTATGAGTACCGATGGAAATGAACTACATGGGAGAAATTACCATGTTGTTCCATTAAATAACTAACTCAAAATGTACTGTAATGCTATGGCAATGAATGATGATTTTCAGACATTTAAATTTAGATTGCATGTCCCGCTCCACTCATGCCATATGATATTTCCTTTTCCTTTTTTATCGGATTGTTTATTTAAGATATTCTAACGCACACATTGCAGAACAGATAGTGAAGTTCACTTTATTACAGAACATATAGTGAGCTTGAATTTAATCCTAAAATTATATTGTATATTAGCTAAGCGTTGCCTCCAAGGTTGCAAATATAAACTTGCATGCCGTAATCATAGGGCTAAAGCCACATCCATAAGTAACGTAATACTCAGGTTGAGCAGCCCTTGGGAAGTCCAATATGAGAAGTTAGTACCTTGAGTTCTTGTATGTAATTATGCAGCTTTATGAGTACCAATAATAATCAAATGAAAAGCTAGCATTATTTCCTATATTTGTGGTACATCCTACGTCCGGATATTATATACCATTGCCAGCATGCATGATGTCTTCACTAAATCACATTGAGAAAGTAGGCTTTAACACTAATAACTAATAAATCATTTCCACTTAAATGATAAGCAATGTTTTTCAATATGTTCTTGAATCTTTAAATTTGGACACAAGTATACACAAGCAAGCCTGCATTCTGGTGGTTGGTCACTGGGTACTAAAAGCAGAAATTGTTTCATGGTTGATGTACCCCTGCAAGGAAGGCTGTCGACCAAGAGAGCCTTTGGGACTGATGTCACTAACATTGGGAAAAACTATTTTAGTTGTAAATGATAATCTCCAGGCATGTAGTCAAAATAATTGGTGTATTGATGGACATGTTAGTTTTTATTGCATTTCGTTGATTTTGGACCCATTCATCAATGGTAATCTCATCTCAGATTCTATTAGAACTAAGATTGGTGTACTCATGGACATGCCATTTTAGCTTTTCACGGCTGATCTGTTGATTTTGAACCCCAATCCTAGAAAGTGAGTTGTTTGTGATTACTTCTTATAATGGATCAGTTAAGAAGCTTATGGTTTATGATTGGAAGGATATGAGTTCTTGATGTATATGAAAATTATAGCATTACTGATGCATAGGAATGGTGGCCAACTTCTTAGTGATTACCGGCTTAAAACTTCATGATGCTTACATCAATTAGCATCCCTCTTATGGTTGCTTGAGGCGTTGTTTCCTTTCAAGTTCTCGCAAGTGCTTATTGGTGATTGCCAGCTTTCTTAGATCTATAATTTTGCAACCTACCACGTCTTACTTAATAGCCATATTTTGTGTTTCATGATCTTGGCATTCCAGGTAATAGTACGAGAAGGTTGATTTGCGACTAGCACTCAAAACTCTTAAAGATAGGTTGATAGCAAATAATAGGGCATCCAACTTTTCAAATTAATTGCTTCATATTTAATGATACTCTTTGTATTTCGTTTATCCAACTGCGAGGGATTTGTTTTCTTATTTACGGGGTCTAGAGAATTGTGTAAAGGATATAGGAATCGGTAGCCGTGAGGAAAAAAACTGGCACAGTGCAGCATGATTTAGGAATCAGCATATGATCCTTTCACGTGAATATCTTCTATTATTCAGGCTTTGCAGCGTATGGCCCTTTCCAAATAACGGCATGTTGCAGATTCATGTCCAAATTTTATGCAGCTTCGTGATATACTTCATTTGATGGCCATTGCTAAATACAACTATCAAGAGGTCGTTCTTCGCATTCTAACTCCTAGGTGCTCTATTAATTATAAAGTAAAATACACTCAAGGCCCTAGAAGTATTCTAAGTGTATCAATTAGGTCTTTAAAGATTGAAATTATTAACCGCAGGTTCTATAATTAATATTTACGTGTGTCTCTTGGACAAATTGCTTGTGCCTATCGGAATTTGACTGTGCTCTAGAGGTAGGCTCATGGAGGGTTTTTTTTAGACAATGGAGCTTTTTAATGATTATATCATCATGTAACAAAAGAGATCATATCCTGGGCATTTTCATTTCTTCTATTACTATGAACAAATTGTATTTTCTCTTTTAAGTTTCTACTAACTAAAGATTGGCGTACCTTTCATTTCAGAAGAAAAATGGAAAACTTGTGTGAAACTATTATTGTAGAATATTTTAGTAGTTTGCATTTTAGCTTCTACCTTCATAGTTATGTTAATTCCTCATTCTATCATTAAAATGAAGGGACGCAGCAATGCGCGTCAGTAATGATGTAGTATATTTCATAACTTCAAGGGCTCTAAACCTAACAGAGCTAGCCAACCCTCCCCGGGACGGCCGAACGACGAGAAGAGCACCAATAGCAATGTGGCTAGATCTATGGGAAACCTCAGGAGACCCTCAACCAATGCTAATCGATCTAACTCCCGTCCAAAGCTAGCCTCCTATATGCTAATTCAATATGTTCTCATGCAAAGCTAGCTAGCTGATTGATTGGCCGCCGGCGAAACGTACAACACACACGCGCGGTACGCGAGAAACGATCTGGATTGCAATAGGAAGCCGAGGCGTACGTGCATGTTCACCTCAGTGGAGCCAGCTCTATGTGATAGAGGGCTGGTCAGGCGGTTGGCTACTTGCGTTTTATTGTTGTACAAAGCATCCACAGGTTGCAATCCACAATTCGAAATCAGTTTTGATTCTGGATAGATATGCATGCACACAAATGGCAAATGAGATTCATCAAAAAAAAATGCAAGGTGCATATTCATGACTTGATCAACAATATGCATGGGTTATACGCCCTTGCTATTTTAGTGTTACAGATACGAACATTATTTCAGAAGCAGCCGGATGCGGATGACCTGATGATGGGTCATGCGATAAGAGCGGCCAAGCTTCGGGACATTCAGATCACGACAGGTATGGCCATAAACAGAGTCATTCTATTTTGCATTTTTCAGAAGATGAAATTATTTCAAATGCAAACATATTGGGTGTGTCTATGGGTAGTAATGCTAAGAAAGTTTCTACATCCGTTAATAATCTTCTTGACTTAGAAGCCGAGAGAGCGATGACTATGTTGCGTAATATTGTTGCTGTTAAACTGATGAATGATGATGAAATTAATGAACCGGGGATGGGGGCTATAGAACGTCTATGTGAGGATCTCATGCCGTCATCCCTATTTAATGAGGAAGATGATACTAGGGGTAGTACGGGACATGCAGACCCAACGCAACTGCAAGAAAGTTCGAATATCGGAACCGGTTATGTGGACCGCGTTACCGATGAGGAGAAACCAAAGGGAAATTGGAAAAGGAAGATGTATCCAGTGTCGGCAGTACGCTGGACTGCCCGATTTAAGACTGCAAAGAAATTCTATGATGAAAGATGAGAGGAATATTCTAGATTAGCAGAGGTCTTGGTGACTTGGCTGAACGGAGATTTCTAGTGTTGGGTTCTACCGTAGGTGCATCGCATGTCAATTAAAAAAATTCTATGCGCAGAACATCCAGGAACTTGCTACGGAGATGGATCAGAGTCATTATCACTAGACGCGCAGTGCCATGCAGCGGAAATAGAGTTGGGGCAGCGCGTTCGTGTGTTCCGTCTCCCCCTCGTCTGATCTCCCTCGAACAGCCGTTCCAATCTCTCTCGAACAGCCGGTCGTCGGATCCCAGGTACAGGTTCGCCAGAGCGGCGCAAGTGCATCACCTCTAACGGTATCCGTGCGTGCAGGAGGAACACACGTGCAGCGGACTGCTAGGTCCGATAACACAGGCGGCGGCGACGAGTGGAGGTAGCTATTCGCAACACATGCAAACCTTGATGACGGTGCCGAAGCGATCAACCGGATGGGTGTGCCACACCTCCACTATATATAGGCATCCGGAGCGGGCTCAACTCTTGGGCCTCGCACGAATCCTAAAGCCCACGTGTTCCTTTCCTTAAGCGCGTGACCCTTTAGGTTCTCGTCCACTTGGTAGCGAGTCAGATGACATCCGACTCGACCGGTCGGTAGCAGCCTCTAGCAAGACGTGCCGACTCCGAGTGTCCGATGAAGTTGGTTAGGCGAACCTGTACTTCACACTTCTGTTCCCTTTGCCACACGATATATGTTGTCGTGCACAAGACGACATGGTCATCCTTGTTGCAGCACAACCTCTTTCTCGTTCCGGTGAATCCGACCAACATTCAGATTATCTCATAATCCTCATCGCATGGCCATGCTTATCTAGGTCGGATCACCCGAGGGGCCAAGAGTATATCTCTCCTGATCGGAGGGGCAAATCCCATCTTGCTCGACCATGTCTCGCAGCATGGGTCTGGACAAGCCCGAAACGTACCTTTGTGACTACCCAGTCACGGAGTAGCGTATGGTCGGCCCAAAGCAAGTCTGTCACCATCCCGAGTACATGCGCCAGCTCAAGTTTTAGGACATAGAACGTATGTTGTACTAGAGACTCACAGATGACCTATCGCTGCGTCTCATAGTTGGGTTTGTCCAACTCAGACCTTACCTCGACTCGGGTCCGACTATGTCGAATCCGATCAGATCTTTCTGAGTCCATATTTTCCGGCTAGCATCCAATGCTACATGGTCTGTGAGACCGGACTATCCACCGTGTCATATGCTAATCTAACTGGCTGCGTGTCCACACAACCCTTTCAACTAGGGACCATTTAGGACAATCATCATACAATGCATAATCTCACAAACAAGTCACATACTTGTTAATACACATCAATGATAATGTCCAAGGACTATCTTTATTCATAAACACATAGGAAATATCATCATACATGATTGCCCCTAGGGCATATCTCCAACAGTCTCCCACTTGCACTAGAGTCAATCAAATAGACATCGAATGCCCATAGCTCTAATGTGCCCTCATGCTTGGGTTGTGGAAGCGGCTTAGTCAACGGATCTGCAACATTTGTATCAATATGAATCTTGCACAAATTGGTATCACCTTTCTCTATGAGCTTTAGTATCAGGTGATATTTTCGGTCTATGTGCCTGGTCTTGTGGTATTGTCTCGGCTCCTTGGCCTGTGCTATGGCACCTGAATTATCGCAATAAAGGTCCAACGGTTTGACCAGCCTGGGAACACACCAACATCTTCTAGGAACTTCCGAATCCAAACACCTTCCTTTGCGACTTCACAAGCCGCAATGTATTCGGCCTCTATTGTGGAGTCGGTCACCATATCTTGCTTGGAACTCGTCCAACTCACTGCTCCTCCATTCATGACATACATGAATCCAGTTTGCGATCGACAATCATCCCTATCGGTTTGGAAACTAGCATCAACGTAACCGTTTACGCAGAGCTCCTCCTCACCTTCATAAACTAGGAACATCTATTTAGTCCTTTTCAGGTACTTCAAGATAGTTTTCACCGCTGCCTAGTGACTCTCACCTGGGTCGGCCTGGTATCTTCTTGTTAAGCTTATTACATAGGCAACATCAGGCCGTGTACATAGCATGGCATACATGATGGATCCAATTGCCAAGGCATATGGAATGCTACTCATCCAGTTTCGCTCATCAGAAGTCATAGGACTCTGAATCTTGCTTAGCCTTATACCATGTGAGACAGGCAAGAACCCTTTCTTGGCCTCACTCATGTTGAACCTCTTCAACACTTTGTTTATGTACGTGTTTTGGTTTAAGCCGAGAAGTATCCTCAATCTATCTCTATAGATCTTGATGCCTAAAATGTACACTGCCTCTCCAAGGTCTTTCATCAAAAACTTGCCATTCAATGATTCCTTGACTAAGTTCAACATTGAAACATCATTTCCGATCAGCAGTATGTCATCCACATACAAGATCAAAAATACTACCGAGATCCCACTAGACTTCTTGTATAAACAATAGTCCTCTTCGTTCTTGATGAAACCAAGGTCAATGATGACTTCATCAAAACGAATGTTAAAACTCCGAGCTGCTTGCCTCAATCCATAAATGGATCTCTTGAGCTTGCATATTGTACTAGCGTTAGTTGGATCGACAAAACCTTCGGGTCGTATCATGTATACATCCTATTTTAAATTTCCATGAAGGAAAGCCATTTTGACATCCATTTGCCATATCTCATAATCGAAATATGCAGCTATAGCTAGTATGATCCTCACCGACTTTAGCATCGCTACCAGCGAGTAGGTCTCGTCGTAGTCAATTCCTTGAACTTGTCCATGACCTTTAGTGACAAGCCGAGCTTTGTGGATCTGAACATTTTTATCCACATCGGTTTTCTTCTTAAAAACCCATTTGCAACCAATGGCAACTACGCCAGGTGGCAGATCAACCAAGTCCCAGACTTGATTCTCATCCATGGAGTTTAACTCGGATCTCATGGCCTCTAGCCATGCCTCGGAATCTGGGCTCACCATCGCTTCCGCATATGTGGCCGACTCGTCGCTTTCTAGCAACAAAACATCATGCACTCTGCGCAATCTTTCCGAACTCCGTGGCTCCGGTGCCGACTCCACTACGGGTTCCCTGATCAACTCCGGTATGATCTCATCACCAGCCGAGTCATCCCCGAGTGGCTCTCAAATTTCTTCAAGTCGCACTGTTCTCCCACTGGCCTCCCGATTGAGAAACTCTTTCTCTAGGAAAACCCCCGTTCCGAGCAACAAACACTTTGTTCTCTTCTCGGTTGTAGAAGCTGTATCCCAAGGTTTCCCTTGGATATCCCACGAATATGCATTTATCTGACTTGGGTGTAAGCTTGTCCGACATGAGTTGCTTGACAAATGCTTCACAACCCCAAATCTTTAGAAAAGACAAACTAGGAGTCTTCCTAATCCACATCTCATGTGGTGTCTTGTCAATGGATTTTGATGGTACCCTATTAAGTGTGAAAGCTGTAGTTTCTAGAGCATATCCCCAGAATGACAAGGGTAAATCCGATTTGCTCATCATCGACCGGACCATGTCCAACAAGGTTTGATTTCTCCGTTCCGACACACTGTTTCTCTGTGGCATACCCAGAGGTGTGAGCTGAGGTACTATACCTCGGCTTTTCAGATGATTATCAAACTCCTGGCTCATGTACTCACCTTCACGATCTGATCGTAGAAGTTTTATCGTCTTGCCGAGGTGATTTTCAACCTTGTTCTGAAACTCTTTGAACTTTACAAAAGTTTCTGACTTGTGCCTCATCAAATAGATATATCCATATATACTCAAGCCGTCGGTAAAAGTCACGAAGTACCGATAGCCTCCTCTCGCCGTTGTGCTCATTGGACCACACACATCACTGTGTATAAGCTCCAACAGCTCGGACGCCCTCTCGCAACTCTTTGCAAAAGGAGACTTAGTCATCTTGCCTAGAAAGCATGATTCGTATGTCTCGAACGACCCGAAGTCGGGCGAAGTTAGGATTCCATCATCATGGAGCTTCTTCATGCATTTAAGACTAATGTGTCCAAGCCGGCAATGCCAGAAGTATGTCAGATTTATCTCATTAGGCCTATGCCTCTTGACATTCACGTTATAGACTGGTTCCGTTTCTGGATTTAAAATAAATAGCCCATCTACTATGGGTCCATAGCCATGGAACATTCCATTCAAATAAAATGAACAACCATTGTCCCTTATATTGAATTCATAACCTTGACTCATCAAGCATGAGGCAGAAATAATGTTCCGACTAAGTGCGGAATGTAATAACAATTATTCAATTCCAAAATAAATCCAGAAGGAAGCTTGAGCTTGTTAGTGCTTCTAGTGCCTCCTTAGTGATTTTGGTGTACTGAAGATTTATAGGTTAAGGAACTAATGTGTTTGTGAGTGTACACAGGCTCTATAAGTCGATGAGGAGTTTGATATATCCGGAGATTATCGACCCCTAAAAATGTCTGTCTTCAAGTGAAGACTTTGTTGAAGACTTTGAACATGAAGAAGTTGGTGTGACCTTGAAGATATGAACGAGGATTATGAAGCATGAAGACTTTGTGTTCGTTGTTTCATTTCCTTTCTTTGAGTCATAGGAAACACCGTACTGTTAAAGGGGGCCGAGGTAATACTAAGGAAAATTTCCAACTGATGCTCAACTCCAAAATCCTTAACCTATAAAATCCTTCGAGTGAAACCTTTGGAAATCTCTTACGGTTCAGTCAAGTTCTTCAGCGATAGAGGCGAAGTTCTTCTGGTCTCTAAGGAAATTGATCTGACTGAGGAGTTAGGATTTTGCCAGTGCGAATTGCCTACAAGTAAGGAACATGATATGTCTGAGGACTTTCATAGTTCGAAATTCTGACAATTGTTGTGCTTAGCGCCAGCTGTCCCCAATCATTCTTATCCACATAATAGTCATATCATTGGGGACATTTATGTCTTATCATGTCAGGTTGCACCCTGGCTATAAATAGCCACCCCCACAACCACTAGTTGGTTGGCTGCTCCAAGAGAAAACTGACACTTGTCATTTGAGAGCAACCCATCCTCCGAGGACTTTGAGAGAAATTCATCAGTGAGCAAAACCCACAACCAAACCACCAAGCCCAAAGTGATTGAGCATCACTGAAGAAATTCCTGTGTGGAACCGACGCTTGTTACCTTTGAGGATTGTGCATCCTCCAGACGGTTAGGCATCATGGTCTAGTGCATCTTGCAGTCAATTGGGGATCACGAAGTGACCTTGGTCTAGAGCATCCATCAGTAAATTGTGGATCACCGGGTAACCAGTTTGTGAGGGGTTTGGAAGTCTACCCTGAGGACTTACCACGAGTGTTGGGCAAGGACTGTGTGACCTTAGCTCAAGGAGAATACGGTAAGGACTATGTGTCCTGGGACTGTGTGTCCTCTAGTTTAAATACCAGGCCACTCCAAACTAGATGTACGACTGTCACAACAGTTGGAACTGGGTCATCAAACCATTGTCTTCATCGAGCTACCTGGTTCTATTTCCTCAACCCCTCTATTCCTCATAAACTTGTTGATGAAATTGATTGTTACTGTTTGAAGAATTTGACTGAAGACTTTCACAATTTCCTCACCTCAAATTCTCCAAGTTACCTTGTTCATCATTGCTTATCCTGTGTCATGCTACTTACTATTTGTGCATGTTTCATTTCATCATGATGACTATGATGTTACTATGTTCCTCATGCACTTGAGTACTTATTCTACTGCTAGTTATTCATCACATTTCAAATTCCTCAAAGTTGAAATTCCTCAAGTGATGAATTTGTAAAAATCACCTATTCACCCCCACTCTAGTTGATATAACGCACTTTCAATTGGTATTAGAGCAAGGTACTCCCTTGTTCTGTGTGATTTTGGTTTAACCACCTAGAGTTCTAGTTATTTCGACTGCAGGTATGATTAAGGTTTCAGCGGGATGTCCTACCTTCGATGGGACGGACTACCCCTACTAGAAGAACAAGATGCGTATGCACCTTGAAGCTATTGACAATGATCTCTGGTACGTTGTGGAAAATGGTGTACCTTCTGTCACTCCCACTATTACTGCTGCTGATGTGAAGAGATTCAAGCAAGTCGACTCTCAAGCAAAGAATATCATCTATGGCCATCTGAGAAAAGGCCAGTATGGCAGAGTGAGTGCTTTGCAGACTGCTAAGCTTATCTGGGATAGGCTGTCCAAAGTCAACGAAGGTGTTTCCACTCAACGTGGCTCTCATGTTGATGTTTTTCGCAATCTCTTCAATCCCTTCAAGAGACTCGACAATGAAAATGTCCAGCAAACTTTTGATCGTCTTACTGATATCTCCAATGAGCTTCAAGCATTTGGTGCCACTGATATCACTGACCATGAGGTGGTGAAGAAACTGCTAAGATCTCTTGAGTCCTCATTCGATACTTTGGCCTTGATGATCCAAGAACGTGGAGACTACAAGTCACTTGATCCTGCTGATATACTTGAGAGACGCAGTACTCATGAATTCCAACAAGCTGAGAAGAGAGACCTCTATGGGCCAAGCTATGGAAGATCTCGTGCCCTGAAGGCAAAAGCAATTTCCTCATCCGAAGAAGAAGATTCTGACAGCAGCCTTAGTGATCCTAAAGAACTAAGTCAGAGCTAGCAATGCTCGTGAGTAAATTCCAGAATTTCTCAAGGAGAGGTGGATATGGAAAGTCATCAAAAAGTGGCTTGAGGAAATCGGATTCCTCGGAAGACTACAAGAAAAGAACATGTCATCGTTGCAAGAAGCCTGGTCACTTTATCTCTGACTGTCCTCTCTGGGAAAAAAAGATTCAAAGAAGAAGAAGAAATACAAGGATGATAGTTCTGATGACTCGAAGAAAAAGAAGAAATCTTCAAAGTCCTCATCTACAAAGTCCTCAAAACACAAGAAGAATGGTTCCAGAAAGGCTCGAGAATTCATTGGCAAGGAAATGGATTCTGAGGAAAAATCTAAAGAATTTGAAGAAGAGGAAGAATCTGAGGTGGAATCAGAATTCAGTGTTGCAAGTCTTGCTCTCGCTAATGCCTTCGTCAGCAAGTCCATCTTCAATGATGAAGAAAATGACTACTCCAACAA